>JAWHQI010000228.1:1712500-4704130 GCA_033032865.1 Dactylorhiza incarnata | reverse complement strand
CGGTTGCAATGGCAATGAGGGATTTAGCTCCTCTTTACACATTAACTGTAACAGCCATAACTTTTGATCTGTTGTTTGATTTTTGCGCACAACACCCTTTTTGGAATGAGCTCGGAGACCTACATCCAATGGAGAACAAATTTTTTCCATTCCAGTTTGTTATTGGTCAATATACAGCGGGTTGGTAATAAGGTATTTAGCTCGAAAGGAGACCTAAACTTTCAAACGCCCATAACTTTTGATCCGGTTGTCCGATTTTCACCCACAATACCTTTCGGAATGAGATCGGAGCCCTAATCCAATGGAGAACAATTTAAACCATTCCAGCTCGTTTAGAGGTCGATATACAGTAGTTGTAGTGGAAATATGAGATTTTGCTCCAAATGACACATACACTTCAAAATACCAGAATTTTTAATGCGGGTTGTAGTGAAAATGAGAGATTTAGCTCCAAATGACACTCAACACTTTAAACCGCAACAACTTTTGATGCGATTGTCTTATTTTTCCCCCACAACACCTTTTCGGAATAATCTTGGAGCACTACATTCATTGGAGCACAAGTTTAACCCATTCCAGTTCATTTAGTTGTCGATATATAGCGGGTTGCAGCGGTAATGCGAATTTAGCTTCAAATGACACCTAAACTTCTAGCAGCCATAACTTTTGATGTTTATGTTGTTATTTTTGCCACAACACCTTTTCAGAATATGCTCGGAGGCATACATCCAATGGAGCACAATTGTAAACCATTCCAGCTCATTTTAGAGGTCAATATACAGCGGGTTGCAATGGCAATGAGGGATATAGTTCCTCTTTGCACATTAACTGTAACAGCCATAACTTTTGATCTGGTTGTTTGATTTTTGTGCACAAAACCTTTTTGGAATGAGCTCGGAGCCCCACATCCAATGGAGAACAAGTTTTTCCCATTCCAGTTTATTATTGGTCAATATACAGCGGGTTGGTAATAAGGTATTTAGCTCGAAAGGAGACCTAAACTTCAAACTCCCTTAACCTTTGATCTGGTTGTCCATTTTCACCGACAATACCTTTTCGTAATGAGATCGGAGACCTAACTCCAATGGAGAAACAATTTAAAACAATTCCAGCTCGTTTAGAGGTCGATATACAGTGAGTTGTAGTGGAAATATGAGATTTTGCTCCAAATGACACATACACTTCAAAATACCAGAATTTTTAATGCAGCAGGTTGTAGTGAAAATGAGAGATTTAGCTCCAAATGGCACTCAAACTTTAAACCGCAACAACTTTTGATGCGTGTCTTATTTTACCCCACAACACCTTTTCAGAATAATCTTGGAGCACTACATTCATTGGAGCACAAGTCTTACCCATTCCAGTTCATTTATTGCGATATATAGCGGGTTGCAGCGGTAATGCGAAATTTAGCTCCAAATGACACCCCAAACTTCTAACAGCCATAACTTTTGATTTTTATGTTTGATTTTTGCCCACAACACCTTTTCGGAATATGCTCGGAGGCATACATCCAATGTAGCATAATTTTAAGCCATTCCAGCTCATTTTTGTGGTCAATATACAGCGGGTTGCAATGGCAATGAGGGATTTAGCTCCTCTTTACACATTAACTTTAAAAGGCATAGCTTTCGATCTGGTTGTTTGATTTTTGTGCACAACACCTTTTGGAATGAGATCGGAGCCCTACATCCAATGGAGAACAAGTTTTTCCCATTCCAGTTTGTTATTGGTCAATATACAGCGGGTTGGTAATAAGGTATTTAGCTCGAAAGGAGACCTAAACTTCAAACGCCCATAACTTTTGATCCGTTTGTCCGATTTTCACCCGCAATACCTTTTCGGAATGAGATCGGAGCCCTAACTTCAATGGAGAACAATTTAAACCAATTTCAGCTCGTTTAGAGGTCGATATACAGTGAGTTGTAGTGGAAATACTAGATTTTGCTCCAAATGACACATACACTTCAAAATACCAGAATTTTTAATGCGGGTTGTAGTGAAAATGAAGAGATTTAGCTCCAAATAAAACTCAAAACTTTAAACCGCAACAACTTTTGATCTGATTGTCTTATTTTACCCCCACAACACCTTTTCGGAATAATCTTGGAGCACTACATTCATTAGAGCACAAGTTTTACCCATTCCAGTTCATTTAGTTGTCGATATATAGCGGGTTGCAGCGGTAATGCGAAATTTAGCTCCATATGACACCTAAACTTCTAACAGCCATAACTTTTGATTTTTATGTTTGATTTTTGCCCACAACACCTTTTCGGAATATGCTCGGAGGCATACATCCAATGGAGCACAATTTTAAGCCATTCCAGCTCATTTTAGTGGTCAATATACAGCGGGTTGCAATGGCAATGAGGGATTTAGCTCCTCTTTACACATTAACTGTAACAGCCATAACTTTTGATCTGGTTGTTTTGATTTTTTGCGCACAACACCTTTTTAGAATAAGCTCGGAGCCCTACATCCAATGGAGAATAAGTTTTTCCATTCCAGTTTGTTATTGGTCAATATACAGCGGGTTGGTAATAAGGTATTTAAGCTCGAAAGGTGACCTAAACTTCAAACACCCATAACTTTTGATCCGGTTGTCCGATTTTCACCCACAAAACCTTTTCGGAATGAGATCGGAGCCCTAACTCCAATGGAGAACAATTTAAACCAATTCCAGCTCGTTTAGAGGCGATATGCAGTGAGTTGTAGTGGAAATACAAGATTTTGCTCAAAATGACACATACACTTCAAATAACAGAATTTTTAATGCAGGTTGTAGTGAAAATGAGAGATTTAGCTACAAATGACACTCAAACTTTAAACCGCAACAACTTTTGATGCGATTGTCTTACTTTACCCCCACAACACCTTTTCAGAATAACCTTGGAGCACTACATTCATTGGAGCACAAGTTTTACCCATTCCAGTTCATTTAGTTGTCGATATATAGCGGGTTGCAGCCGTAATGCGAAATTTAGCTCCAAATGACATCTAAACTTCTAACAGCCATAACTTTTGATTTTTTATGTTTGATTTTTGCCCACAACACCTTTTCGGAATATGCTCGGAGGCATACATCCAATGGAGCACAATTGTAAACCATTCTAGCTCATTTAGAGGTCAATATACAGCGGGTTGCAATGGCAATGAGGGATTTAACTCCTCTTTACACATTAACTGTAACAGTCATAACTTTTGATCTGGTTGTTTGATTTTTGCGCACAACACCTTTTCGGAATGAGCTCGGAGCCCTACATCTAATGGAGAACAAGTTTTTCCCATTCCAGTTTGTTATTGGTCAATATACAGCGGGTTGGTAATAAGGTATTTAGCTTGAAAGGAGACCTAAACTTCAAACGCCCTTAACTTTTGATCCGGTTGTCCGATTTTCACCCACAATACCTTTTCGTAATGAGATCGGAGCCCTAACTCCAATGGAAAACAATTTAAACCAATTTCAGCTCCTCTAGAGGTCGATATACAGTGAGTTATAGTGGAAATACGAGATTTTGCTCCAAATGACACATACACTTCAAAATACCAGAATTTTTAATGCGGGTTGTAGTGAAAATGAGAGATTTAGCTCCAAATGACACTCAAACTTTAAACCGCAACAACTTTTGATGCGATTGTCTTATTTTACCCACACAACACCTTTTCGGAATAATCTTGGAGCACTACATTCATTGGAGCACAAGTTTTACCCATTCCAGTTCATTTAGTTGTCGATATATAGCGGGTTGCAGCGATAATGCGAAATTTAGCTCCAAATGACACCTAAACCTTTAACAGCCATAACTTTTGATTTTTATGTTTGATTTTTGCCCACAACACCTTTTTGGAATATGCTCGGAGGCATAATTCAATGGAGCACAATTTTAAACCATTCCAGCTAATTTTAGTGGCCAATATACAGCGGGTTGCAATGGCAATAAGGGATTTATCTCCTCCTTACAAATTAACTGTAACAGCCATATCTTTTGATCTGGTTGTTTGATTTTTGTGCACAACACCTTTTTGGAATGAGCTCGGAGCCCTACATCCAATGGAGAACAAGTTTTTCCCATTCCAGTTTGTTATTGGTCAATATACAGCGGGTTGGTAATAAGGTATTTAGCTCGAAAGGAGGCCTAAACTTCAAACGCCCATAACTTTTGATCCGGTTGTCCGATTTTCACCCACAATACCTTTTCGGAATGAGAGCGGAGCCCTAACTCCAATGGAGAACAATTTAAACCAATTCCAGCTCGTTTAGAGGTCGATATACAGTGAGTTGTAGCGGAAATACGAGATTTTGCTCCAAATGACAAATACACTTCAAAATACCATAATTTTTAATGCGGGTTGTAGTGAAAATGAGAGCACAAGTTTTACCCATTCCAGTTCATTTAGTTGTCGATATATAGCGGGTTGCAGCCGTATGCGAAATTTAGCTCCAAATGACATCTAAACTTCTAACAGCCATAACTTTTGATTTTTTATGTTTGATTTTTGCCCACAACACCTTTTCGGAATATGCTCGGAGGCATACATCCAATGGAGCACAATTGTAAACCATTCCAGCTCATTTTAGAGGTCAATATACAGCGGGTTGCAATGGCAATGAGGGATTTAACTCCTCTTTACACATTAACTGTAACAGCCATAACTTTTGATCTGGTTGTTTGATTTTTGCGTACAACACCTTTTTGGAATGAGCTCGGAGCCCTACATCCAATGGAGAACAAGTTTTTCTCATTCCAGTTTGTTATTGGTCAATATACAGCGGGTTGGTAATAAGGTATTTAGCTCGAAAGGAGACCTAAACTTCAAACGCCCATAACTTTTGATCTGGTTGTCCGATTTTCACCCACAATACCTTTTCGGAATAAGATCGGAGCCCTAACTCCAATGGAGAACAATTTAAACCAATTCCAGCTCGTTTAAAGGTCGATATACAGTGAGTTGTAGTGGAAATACGAGATTTTGCTTCAAATGACACATACACTTCAAAATACCAGAATTTATAATGCGGGTTGTAGTAAAAATGAGAGATTTAGCTCCAAATGACACTCAAACTTTAAAACCGTAACAAGTTTTGATGCGATTGTCTTTTTTTACCCCCACAACACCTTTTCGGAATAATCTTGGAGCACTACATTCATTGGAGCACAAGTTTTACCCATTCCAGTTCATTTTGTTGTCGATATATAGTGGGTTGCAGCGATAATGCGAAATTTAGCTTCAAATGACACCTAAACTTCTAACAGCCATAACTTTTGATTTTTATGTTTGATTTTTGCCCACAACACCTTTTCGGAATATGCTCGGAGGCATACATCCAATGGAGCACAATTTTAAACCATTCCAGCTCATTTTAGTGGTCAATATACAGCGGGTTGCAATGGCAATGAGGGATTTAGCTCCTCTTTACACATTAACTTTAAAAGGCATAACTTTTGATCTGGTTGTTTGATTTTTGTGCACAACACCTTTTTGGAATGAGCTCGGAGCCCTACATCCAATGGAGAACAAGTTTTTCCCATTCCAGTTTGTTATTGGTCAATATACAGTGGGTTGGTAATAAGGTATTTAGCTCGAAAGGAGACCTAAACTTCAAACGCCCATAACTTTTGATCCGGTTGTCCGATTTTCACCCACGATACCTTTTCGGAATGAGATCGGAGCCCTAACTTCAATGGAGAACAATTTAAACCAATTTCAGCTCGTTTAGAGGTCGATATACAGTGAGTTGTAGTGGAAATACGAGATTTTGCTCCAAATGACACATACACTTCAAAATACCAGAATTTTTAATGCGGGTTGTAGTGAAAATTAGAGATTTAGCTCCAAATGACACTCAAACTTTAAAACCGCAACAAATTTGATCCGATTGTCTTATTTTACCCCCACAACACCTTTTCGGAATAATCTTGGAGCACTACATTCATTGGAGCACAAGTTTAACCCATTCCAGTTCATTTAGTTGTCGATATATAGCGGGTTGCAGCGGTAATGCGAAATTTAGCTCCATATGACACCTAAACTTCTAACAGCCATAACTTTTGATTTTTATGTTTGATTTTTGCCCACAACACCTTTTCGGAATATGCTCGGAGGCATACATCCAATGGAGCACAATTTTAAGCCATTCCAGCTCATTTTAGTGGTCAATATACAGCGGGTTGCAATGGCAATGAGGGATTTAGCTCCTCTTTACACATTAACTGTAACAGCCATAACTTTTGATCTGGTTGTTTGATTTTTGCGCACAACACCTTTTTGGAATGAGCTCGGAGCCCTACATTCAATGGAGAACAAATTTTTCCCATTCCAGTTTGTTATTGGTCAATATACAGCGGGTTGGTAATAAGGTATTTAGCTCGAAAGGAGACCTAAACTTTCAAACGCCCATAACTTTTGATCCGGTTGTCCGATTTTCACCCACAATACCTTTTCGGAATGAGATCGGAGCCCTAACTCCAATGGAGAACAATTTAAACCAATTCCAGGTCGTTTAGAGGTCGATATACAGTGAGTTGTAGTGGAAATACGAGATTTTGCTCCAAATGACACATACTCTTCAAAATACCAGAATTTTTAATGCGGGCTGTAGTGAAAATGAGAGATTTAGCTCCAAATGACACTCAAACTTTAAACCGCAACAACTTTTGATGCGATTGTCTTATTTTTCCCCCACAACACATTTTCGGAATAATCTTGGAGCACTACATTCATTGGAGCACAAGTTTTACCCATTCCAGTTCATTTAGTTGTCGATACATACCGGGTTGCAGCGATAATGCGAAATTTAGCTTCAAATGACACCTAAACTTCTAGCAGCCATAACTTTTGATTTTTATGTTTTATTTTTGCCACAACACCTTTTCGGAATATGCTCGAAGGCATACATCCAATGGAGCACAATTGTAAACCATTCCAGCTCATTTTAGAGGTCAATATACAGCGGGTTGCAATGGCAATGAGGGATATAGTTCCTCTTTGCACATTAACTGTAACAGCCATAACTTTTGATCTGGTTGTTTGATTTTTGTGCACATCACCTTTTTGGAATGAGCTCGAAGCCCCACATCCAATGGAGAACAAGTTTTTCCCATTCCAGTTTATTATTGGTCAATATACAGCGGGTTGGTAATAAGGTATTTAGCTCGAAAGGAGACCTAAACTTCAAACTCCCTTAACCTTTGATCCGGTTGTCCGATTTTCACCGACAATACCTTTTCGTAATGAGATCGGAGACCTAACTCCAATGGAGAACAATTTAAACCAATTCCAGCTCGTTTAGAGGTCGATATACAGTGAGTTGTAGTGGAAATATGAGATTTTGCTCCAAATGACACATACACTTTAAAATACCAGAATTTTTAATGCGGGTTGTAGTGAAAATGAGAGATTTAGCTCCAAATGACACTCAAACTTTAAACCGCAACAACTTTTGATGCGATTATCTTATTTTACCCCCACAACACCTTTTCGGAATAATCTTGGAGCACTACATTCATTGGAGCACAAGTTTTACCCATTCCAGTTCATTTAGTTGTCGATATATAGCGGGTTGCAGCGGTAATGCGAAATTTAGCTCCAAATGACACCTAAACTTCTAACAGCCATAACTTTTGATTTTTATGTTTGATTTTTGCCTACAACACCTTTTCGGAATATGCTCGGAGGCATACATCCAATGTAGCATAATTTTAAGCCATTCCAGCTCATTTTTGTGGTCAATATACAACGGGTTGCAATGGCAATGAGGGATTTAGCTCCTCTTTACACATTAACTTTAAAAGGCATAGCTTTCGATCTGGTTGTTTGATTTTTGTGCACAACACCTTTTTGGAATGAGATCGGAGCCCTACATCCAATGGAGAACAAGTTTTTCCCATTCCAGTTTGTTATTGGTCAATATACAGCGGGTTGGTAATAAGGTATTTAGCTCGAAAGGAGACCTAAACTTCAAACGCCTATAACTTTTGATCCATTTGTCCGATTTTCACCCACAATACCTTTTCGGAATGAGATCGGAGCCCTAACTTCAATGGAGAATAATTTAAACCAATTTCAGCTCGTTTAGAGGTCGATATATAGTGAGTTGCAGTGAAAATGCGAGATTTTGCTCCAAATGACACATACACTTCAAAATACCAGAATTTTTAATGCGGGTTGTAGTGAAAATGAGAGATTTAGCTCCAAATGACACTCAAACTTTAAACCGCAACAACGTTTGATCCGATTGTCTTATTTTACCCCCCACAACACCTTTTCGGAATAATCTTGGAGCACTACATTCATTGGAGCACAAGTTTTACCCATTCCAGCTCATTTAGTTGTCGATATATAGCGGGTTGCAGCGGTAATGCGAAATTTAGCTTCAAATGACACTTAAACATCAAACAGCCATAACTTTTGATTTTTATGTTTCATTTTTGCCCACAACACCTTTTCGGAATATGCTCGGAGGCATACATCCAAGGGAACACAATTTTAAAACATTCCAGCTCATTTTAGTGGTCAATATACAACGGGTTGCAATGATAATGTGGGATTTAGCTCCTCTTTACTCATTAACTGTAACAGCCATAACTTTTGATCTGGTTGTTTGATTTTTACGCACAACCTCTTTTTGGAATGAGCTCGGAGCCCTACATCCAATGGAGAACAAGTTTTTCCCATTCCAGTTTGTTATTGGTCAATATACAGCTGGTTGGTAATAAGGTATTTAGCTCGAAAGGAGACCTACACTTCAAACGCCCATAACTTTTGATCCGGTTGTCCAATTTTCACCCACAATACCTTTTCAGAATGAGATCGGAGCCCTAATTCTAATGGAGAATAATTTAAACCAATTCCAGCTCATTTAGAGGTCGATATACAGTGAGTTGTAGTGGAAATACGAGATTTGGCTCCAAATGACACGTAAACTTCAAAATACCAGAATTTTAATGCGGGTTATAGTGAAAATGAGAGATTTAGCTCCAAATAACACTAAAACTTTAAACCGCAATAATTTTTGATGCGATTGTCATATTTTACCCCCACAACACCTTTTCGGAATAATCTTCGAGCACTATATTCATTGGAGCACAAGTTTTACCCATTCCAGTTCATTTAGTTGTCGATATATAGCGGGTTTCCGCGGTAATGCAAAATTTAGCTCCAAATGACACCTAAACTTCTAACAGCCATAACTTTTGATTTTTATGTTTGATTTTTGCCCACAACACCTTTTCGGAATATGCTCGGAGGCATACATCCAATTGAGCACAATTTTAAACCATTACAGCTCATTTTAGTGGTCAATATACAGCAGGTTGCAATGACAATGAGGGATTTAGCTCCTCTTTACTCATTAACTGTAACTGCCATAACTTTTGATCTGGTTGTTTGATTTTTGCGCACAACACGTTTTTTGAATGAGCTCGGAGCCCTACATCCAATGGAGAACAAGTTTTTCCCATTCTAGTTTCTTATTGGTGAATATACAGCGGGTTGGTAATATGGTATTTAGCTCGAAAGGAGACCTAAACTTCAAACGCCCATAACTTTTGATCCGGTTGTCCGATTTTCACCCACAATACCTTTTCGGAATGAGATCGGAGCCCTAACTCCAATGGAGAACAATTTAAACCAATTCCAGCTCGTTTAGAGGTCGATATACAGTGAGTTGTAGTGGAAATACGAGATTTTGCTCCAAATGACACACACTTCAAAATACCAGAATGTTTAATGCGGGTTGTAGTGAAAATGAGAGATATAGCTCCAAATGACACTCAAACTTTAAACCGCAACAACTTTTGATGCGATTGTCTTATTTTACACCCACAACACCTTTTCGGAATAATCTTGGAGCACTACATTCATTGGAGCATAAGTTTTACCCATTCCAGTTCATTTAGTTGTCAATATATAGCGGGTTGCAGCTGTAATGCGAAATTTATCTCCTAATGACACCTAAACTTCTAACAGCCATAACTTTTGATTTTTATGTTTGATTTTTGCCCACAACACCTTTTCGTAATATGCTCGGAGGCATACATCCAATGGAGCACAATTTTAAACCATTCCAGCTCATTTTAGTGGTCAATATACAGCGGGTTGCAATGGCAATGAGAGATTTAGCTCCTCTTTACACATTAACTGTAACAGCCAGAACTTTTGATCTTGTTGTTTGATTTTTACGCACAACACCTTTTTGGAATAAGCTCGGATCCCTACATCCAATGGAGAACAAGTTTTTCCTATTCCAGTTGTTATTGCTCAAAAGGAGACCTAAACTTCAAACGCCCATAACTTTTGATCCGGTTGTCCTATTTTCACCCACAAAACCATTTCGGAATGAGATCGGAGCCCTAACTCCAATGTAGAACAATTTATGCCAATTCCAGCTCGTTTAGAGGTCGATATACAGTGAGTTGTGGTGGAAATACGAGATTTTGTTCCAAATGACACATACACTTCAAAATACCAGAATTTTTAATGCGGGCTGTATTGAAAATGAGAGATTTAGCTCCAAATGACACTCAAACTTTAAACCGCAACAACTTTTGATGCGATTATCTTATTTTACCCCCGCAACACCTTTTCGGAAAAATCTTGGAGCACTACATTCATTGGAGCACACGTTTTACCCATTCCAGTTCATTTAGTTGTCGATATATAGCGGGTTGCAGCTGTAATGCGAAATTTAGCTCCAAATGACACATAAACTTCTAACAGCCATAACTTTTGTTTTTTATGTTTGATTTTTGCCCACAACACCTTTTCGGAATATGCTCGGAGGCATAAATCCAATGGAGCACAATTTTAAACCATTCCAGCTCATTTTAGTGGTCAATATACATCGGGTTGCAATGGCAATGAGGGATTTAGCTCCTCTTTACACATTAACTGTAACAGCCATAACTTTTGATCTGGTTGTTTGATTTTTGCGCACAACACCTTTTTGGAATGATCTCGGAGCCCTACATCCAATGGAGAACAAGTTTTTCCCATTCCAGTTTGTTATTGCTCGAAAGGAGAACTAAACTTCAAACGCCAATAACTTTTAATCTGGTTGTCCGATTTTCACCCACAATACCATTTCGGAATGAGATCGGAGCCCTAACTCCAATGGAGAACAATTTAAACCAATTCCAGCTCGTTTAGAGGTCGATATACAGTGAGTTGTAGTGGAAATACGAGATTTTGCTCCAAATGACACATACACTTCAAAATACCAGAATTTTTAATGCGGGTTGTAGTGAAAATGAGAGATTTAGCTCCAAATGACACTCAAACTTTAAACCGCAACAACTTTTGATGCGATTATCTTATTTTACCCCCACAACACCTTTTCGGAAAAATCTTGGAGCACTACATTCATTGGAGCACAAGTTTTACCCATTCTAGTTCATTTAGTTGTCGATATATTACGGGTTGCAGCGGCAATTCGAAATTTAGCTCCAAATGACACCTAAACTTCTAACAGCCATAACTTTTGATTTTAACGTTTGATTTTTGCCCACAACACCTTTTCGGAATATGCTCGGAGGCATAAATCCAATGGAGCACAATTTTAAACCATTCCAGCTCATTTTAGTGGTCAATATACAGCGGGTTGCAATGGTAATGAGGGATTTAGCTCCTCTTTACACATTAACTGTAACAGCCATAACTTTTGATCTGGTTGTTTGATTTTTGCGCACAACACCTTTTTGGAATGAGCTCGGAGCCCTACATCCAATGGAGAACAAGTTTTTCCCATTCCAGTTTGTTATTGGTCAATATACAGCAGGTTGGTAATCAGGTATTTAGCTCGAAAGGAGACCTAAACTTCAAATGCCCATAACTTTTGATCCGGTTGTCCGATTTTCACCTACAATACCTTTTCGGAATGAGATCGGAGCCCTAACTCCAATGGAGAACAAATTAAACCAATTCCAGCTCGTTTAGAGGTCGATATACAGTGAGTTGTAGTTGAAATATGAGATTTTGCTCCAAATAACACATACACTTCAAAATACCAGAATTTTTAATGCGGGTTGTAGTGAAAAAAAGAGATTTAGCTCCAAATGATACTCAAACTTTAAACCGCAACAACTTTTGATGCGATTGTCTTATTTTAACCCCACAACACCTTTTCAGAATAATCTTGGAGCACTACATTCATTGGAGCACAAGTTTTAGCCATTCTAGATCATTTAGTTGTCGATATATAGCGGGTTGCAGCCGTAATGCGAAATTTAGCTCCAAATGACACCTAAACTTCTAACAGCCATAACTTTTGATTTTTTATGTTTGATTTTTGCCCACAACACCTTTTCGGAATATGCTCGGAGGCATACATCCAATGGAGCACAATATTAAACCATTCCAGCTCATTTTAGAGGTCAATATACAGCGGGTTGCAATGGCAATGAGTGATATAGTTACTCTTTGCACATTAACTGTAACAGCCATAACTTTTGATCTGGTTGTTAGATTTTTGTGCACAACACCTTTTTGGAATGAGCTCGGAGCACCACATCAATTGGAGAACAAGTTTTTCCCATTCCATTTTATTATTGGTCAATATACAGCGGGTTGGTAATAAGGTATTTAGCTCGAAAGGAGACCTAAACTACAAACTCCCATAACCTTTGATCCGGTTGTCCGATTTTCACCGACAATACCTTTTCGTAATGAGATCGGAGACCTAACTCCAATGGAGAACAATTTAAACCAATTCTAGCTCGTTTAGAGGTCAATATACAATGAGTTGTAGTGGAAATATGAGATTTTGCTCCAAATAACACATACACTTCAAAATACCAGAATTTTTAATGCGGGTTGTAGTGAAAATGAGAGATTTAGCTCCAAATGACACTCAAACTTTAAACCGCAACAACTTTTGATGCGATTGTCTTATTTTACCCCCACAACACCTTTTCGGAATAATCTTCGAGCACTACATTCATTGGAGCACAAGTTTTACCCATTCCAGTTCATTTAGTTGTCGATATATAGCGGGTTGCAGCGGTAATGCGAAATTTAGCTCCATATGACACCTAAACTTCTAACAGCCATAACTTTTGATTTTTATGTTTGATTTTTGCCCACAACACCTTTTCGGAATATGCTCGGAGGCATACATCCAATGGAGCACAATTCTAAGCCATTCCAGCTCATTTTAGTGGTCAATATACAGCGGGTTGCAATGGCAATGAGGGATTTAGCTCCTCTTTACACATTAACTGTAACAGCCATAACTTTTGATCTGGTTGTTTGATTTTTGCGCACAACACCTTTTTGGAATAAGCTCGGAGCCCTACATCCAATGGAGAATAAGTTTTTCCCATTCCAGTTTGTTATTAGTAAATATACAGCGGGTTGGTAATAAGATATTTAGCTCGAAAGGTGACCTAAACTTCAAACGCCCATAACTTTTGATCCGGTTGTCCGATTTTCACCCACAAAACCTTTTCGGAATGAGATCGGAGCCCTAACTCCAATGGAGAACAATTTAAACCAATTCCAGCTCGTTTTGAGGTCGATATACAGTGAGTTGTAGTGGAAATACAAGATTTTGCTCAAAATGACACATACACTTCAAAATACCAGAATTTTTAATGCGGGTTGTCGTGAAAATGAGAGATTTAGCTCCAAATGACACTCAAACTTTAAACCGCAACAACTTTTGATGCGATTGTCTTATTTTACCCCCACAACACCTTTTCAGAATAATCTTGGAGCACTATATTCATTGGAGCACAAGTTTTACCCATTCCAGTTCATTTAGTTGTCGATATATAGCGGGTTGCAGCCGTAATGCGAAATTTAGCTCCAAATGACACCTAAACTTCTAACAGCCATAACTTTTAATTTTTTATGTTTGATTTTTGCCCACAACACCTTTTCGGTATATGCTCGGAGGCATACATCCAATGGAGCACAATTTTAAACCATTCCAGCTCATTTTAGTGGTCAATATACAGCGGTTTGCAATGGCAATGAGGGATTTAACTCCTCATTACACATTAACTGTAACAGCCATAACTTTTGATCTGGTTGTTTGATTTTTGCGCACAACACCTTTTTGGAATGAGCTCGGAGCCCTACATCCAATGGTGAACAAGTTTTTCCCATTCCAGTTTGTTATTGGTCAATATACAATGGGTTGGTAATAAGGTATTTAGCTCGAAATTAGACCAAACTTCAAACGCAAATAACATTTGATCTGGTTGTCCGATTTTCACCCACAATACATTTGCAGAATAAGATCGGAGCCCTAACTCCAATGGAGAACAATTTAAACCAATTCCAACTCGTTTAGAGGTCGATATATAGAGAGTTGTAGTAAAAATACGAGATTTTGCTCCAAATGACACATACACTTCAAAATACCAAAATTTTTAATGCGGGTTGTAGTGAAAATGAGAGATTTAGCTCCAAATGACACTCAAACTTTAAACCGCAACAACTTTTGATGCGATTGTCTCATTTTACACCCACAACACCTTTTCAGAATAATCTTGGAGCACTACATTCACTGGAGCACAAGTTTTACCCATTCCAGTTCATTTAGTTGTCGATATATAGCGGGTTGCAGCGGTAATGCGAAATTTAGCTCCATATGCACCTAAACTTCTAACAGCCATAACTTTTGATTTTTATGTTTGATTTTTGCCCACAACACCTTTTCAGAATATGCTCGGAGGCATACATCCAATAGAGCACAATTTTAAACCATTCAAGCTCATTTTAGTGGTCAATATACAGCGGGTTGCAATGGCAATGAGGGATTTAGCTCCTCTTTACACATTAACTTTAAAAGGCATAACTTTTGATCTGGTTGTTTGATTTTTGTGCACAACACCTTTTTGGAATGAGCTCGGAGCCCTACATCCAATGGAGAACAAGTTTTTCCCATTCCAGTTTGTTATTGGTCAATATACAGCGGGTTGGTAATAAGGTATTTAGCGAAAGGAGACCTAAACTTCAAACGCCCATAACTTTTGATCCGGTTGTCCGATTTTCACCCACAATACCTTTTCGGAATGAGATCGGAGCCCTAACTCCAATGGAGAACAATTTAAACCAATTCCAGGTCGTTTAGAGGTCGATATACAGTGAGTTGTAGTGGAAATACGAGATTTTGCTCCAAATGACACATACTCTTCAAAATACCAGAATTTTTAATGCGGGCTGTAGTGAAAATGAGAGATTTAGCTCCAAATGACACTCAAACTTTAAACCGCAACAACTTTTGATGCGATTGTCTTATTTTTCCCCCACAACACCTTTTCGGAATAATCTTGGAGCACTACATTCATTGGAGCACAAGTTTTACCCATTCCAGTTCATTTAGTTGTCGATATATACCGGGTTGCAGCGATAATGCGAAATTTAGCTTCAAATGACACCTAAACTTCTAGCAGCCATAACTTTTGATTTTTATGTTCTATTTTTGCCCACAACACCTTTTCAGAATATTCTCGGATGCATACATCCAATGGAGCACAATTGTAAACCATTCCAGCTCATTTTAGAGGTCAATATACAGCGGGTTGCAATGGCAATGAGGGATATAGTTCCTCTTTGCACATTAACTGTAACAACCATAACTTTTGATCTGGTTGTTTGATTTTTGTGCACAACACCTTTTTGGAATGAGCTCGGAGCCCCACATCCAATGGAGAACAAGTTTTTCCCATTCCAGTTTATTATTGGTCAATATACAGCGGGTTGGTAATAAGGTATTTAGCTCGAAAGGAGACCTAAACTTCAAACTCCCTTAACCTTTGATCTGGTTGTCCGATTTTCACCGACAATACCTTTTCGTAATGAGATCGGAGACCTAACTCCAATGGAGAACAATTTAAACCAATTCCAGCTCGTTTAGAGGTCGATATACAGTGAGTTGTAGTGGAAATATGAGTTTTTGCTCCAAATGACACATACACTTCAAAATACCAGAATTTTTAATGCGGGTTGTAGTGAAAATGAGAGATTTAGCTCCAAATGGCACTCAAACTTTAAACCGCAACAACTTTTGATGCGATTGTCTTATTTTACCCCCACAACACCTTTTTAGAATAATCTTGGAGCACTACATTCATTGGAGCACAAGTTTTACCCATTCCAGTTCATTTAGTTGTCGATATATAGCGGGTTGCAGCGGTAATGCGAAATTTAGCTCCAAATGACACCTAAACTTCTAACAGCCATAACTTTTGATTTTTATGTTTGATTTTTGCCTACAACACCTTTTCAGAATATGCTCGGAGGCATACATCCAATGTAGCATAATTTTAAGCCATTCCAGCTCATTTTTGTGGTCAATATACAGTGGGTTGCAATGGCAATGAGGGATTTAGCTCCTCTTTACACATTAACTTTAAAAGGCATAGCTTTCGATCTGGTTGTTTGATTTTTGTGCACAACACCTTTTTGGAATGAGATCGGAGCCCTACATCCAATGGAGAACAAGTTTTTCCCATTCCAGTTTGTTATTGGTCAATATACAGCGGGTTGGTAATAAGGTATTTAGCTCGAAAGGAGACCTAAACTTCAAACGCCCATAACTTTTGATCCGTTTGTCCGATTTTCACCCGCAATATCTTTTCGGAATGAGATCGGAGCCCTAACTTCAATGGAAAACAATTTAAACCAATTTCATCTCGTTTAGAGGTTGATATACAGTGAGTTGTAGTGGAAATACGAGATTTTGCTCCAAATGACACATACACTTCAAAATACCAGAATTTTTAATGCGGGTTGTAGTGAAAATGAGAGATTTAGCTCCAAATAAAACTCAAACTTTAAACCGCAACAACTTTTGATCTGATTGTCTTATTTTACCCCCACAACACCTTTTCGGAATAATCTTGGAGCACTACATTCATTAGAGCATAAGTTTTACCCATTCCAGTTCATTTAGTTGTCGATATATAGCGGGTTGCAGCGGTAATGCGAAATTTAGCTTCATATGACACCTAAACTTCTAACAGCCATAACTTTTGATTTTTATGTTTGATTTTTGCCCACAACACCTTTTCAGAATATGCTCGGAGGCATACATCCAATGGAGCATAATTTTAAGCCATTCCAGCTCATTTTAGTGGTCAATATACAGCGGGTTGTTAATAAGGTATTTAGCTCGAAAGGTGACCTAAACTTCAAACGCCCATAACTTTTGATCCGGTTGTCCGATTTTCACCCACAAAACCTTTTCGGAATGAGATAGGAGCCCTAACTCCAATGGAGAACAATTTAAACCAATTCCAGCTCGTTTAGAGGTCGATATGCAGTGAGTTGTAGTGGAAATACAAGATTTTGCTCAAAATGACACATACACTTCAAAATACCAGAATTTTTAATGCAGGTTGTAGTGAAAATGAGAGATTTAGCTCCAAATGACACTTAAACTTTAAACCGCAACAACTTTTGATGCGATTGTCTTATTTTACCCCCACAACACTTTTTCAGAATAATCTTGGAGCACTACATTCATTGGAGCACAAGTTTTACCCATTCCAGTTCATTTAGTTGTCGATATATAGCGGGTTGCAGCCGTAATGCGAAATTTAGCTCCAAATGACATCTAAACTTCTAACAGCCATAACTTTTGATTTTTTATGTTTGATTTTTGCCCACAACACCTTTTCGGAATATGCTCGGAGGCATACATCCAATGGAGCACAATTGTAAACCATTCCAGCTCATTTTAGAGGTCAATATACAGCGGGTTGCAATGGCAATGAGGGATTTAACTCCTCTTTACACATTAACTGTAACAGCCATAACTTTTGATCTGGTTGTTTGATTTTTGCGCACAACACCTTTTCGGAATGAGCTCGGAGCCCTACATCCAATGGAGAACAAGTTTTTCCCATTCCAGTTTGTTATTGGTCAATATACAGCGGGTTGGTAATAAGGTATTTAGCTTGAAAGGAGACCTAAACTTCAAACGCCCTTAACTTTTGATCCGGTTGTCCGATTTTCACCAACAACACCTTTTCGTAATGAGATCGGAGCCCTAACTCCAATGGAAAACAATTTAAACCAATTTCAGCTCCTATAGAGGTCGATATACAGTGAGTTATAGTGGAAATACGAGATTTTGCTCCAAATGACACATACACTTCAAAATACCAGAATTTTTAATGCGGGTTGTATTGAAAATGAGAGATTTAGCTCCAAATGACACTCAAACTTTAAACCGCAACAACTTTTGATGCGATTGTCTTATTTTACCCACACAACACCTTTTCGGAATAATCTTGGAGCACTATATTCATTGGAGCACAAGTTTTACTCATTCCAGTTCATTTAGTTGTCGATATATAGCGGGTTGCAGCGATAATGCGAAATTTAGCTCCAAATGACACCTAAACCTTTAACAGCCATAACTTTTGATTTTTATGTTTGATTTTTGCCCACAACACCTTTTTGGAATATGCTCGGAGGCATACATTCAATGGAGCACAATTTTAAACCATTCCATCTAATTTTAGTGGCCAATATACAGCGGGTTGCAATGGTAATGAGGGATTTATCTCCTCCTTACACATTAACTGTAACAGCCATAACTTTTGATCTGGTTGTTTGATTTTTGTGCACAACACCTTTTTGGAATGAGCTCGGAGCCCTACATCCAATGGAGAACAAGTTTTTCCCATTCCAGTTTGTTATTGGTGAATATACAGCGGGTTGGTAATAAGGTATTTAGCTCGAAAGGAGGCCTAAACTTCAAACGCCCATAACTTTTGATCCGGTTGTCCGATTTTCACCCACAATACCTTTTCGGAATGAGAGCGGAGCCCTAACTCCAATGGAGAACAATTTATACCAATTCCAGCTCGTTTAGAGGTCGATATACAGTGAGTTTTAGCGGAAATACGAGATTTTGCTCCAAATGACAAATACACTTCAAAATACCATAATTTTTAATGCGGGTTGTAGTGAAAATGAGAGCACAAGTTTTACCCATTCCAGTTCATTTAGTTGTCGATATATAGCGGGTTGCAGCCGTAATGCGAAATTTAGCTCCAAATGACATCTAAACTTCTAACAGCCATAACTTTTGATTTTTTATGTTTGATTTTTGCCCACAACACCTTTTCGGAATATGCTCGGAGGCATACATCCAATGGAGCACAATTGTAAACCATTCCAGCTCATTTTAGAGGTCAATATACAGCGGGTTGCAATGGCAATGAGGGATTTAACTCCTCTTTACACATTAACTGTAACAGCCATAACTTTTGATCTGGTTGTTTGATTTTTGCGTACAACACCTTTTTGGAATGAGCTCGGAGCCCTACATCCAATGGAGAACAAGTTTTTCTCATTCCAGTTTGTTATTGGTCAATATACAGCGGGTTGGTAATAAGGTATTTAGCTCAAAAGGAGACCTAAACTTCAAACGCCCATAACTTTTGATCCGGTTGTCCGATTTTCACCCACAATACCTTTTCGGAATAAGATCGGAGCCCTAACTCCAATGGAGAACAATTTAAACCAATTCCAGCTCGTTTAAAGGTCGATATACAGTGAGTTGTAGTGGAAATACGAGATTTTAATCCAAATGACACATACACTTCAAAATACCAGAATTTTTAATGTGGGTTGTAGTGAAAATGAGAGATTTAGCTCCAAATGACACTCAAACTTTAAACCGTAACAACTTTTGATGCGATTGTCTTTTTTTACCCCCACAACACCTTTTCGGAATAATCTTGGAGCACTACATTCATTGGAGCACAAGTTTTACCCATTCCAGTTCATTTTGTTGTCGATATATAGTGTGTTGCAGCGATAATGCGAAATTTAGCTTCAAATGACACCTAAACTTCTAACAGCCATAACTTTTGATTTTTATGTTTGATTTTTGCCCACAACACCTTTTCGGAATATGCTCGGAGGCATACATCCAATGGAGCACAATTTTAAACCATTCCAGCTCATTTTAGTGGTCAATATACAGCGGGTTGCAATGGCAATGAGGGATTTTGCTCCTCTTTACACATTAACTTTAAAAGGCATAACTTTTGATCTGGTTGTTTGATTTTTGTGCACAACACCTTTTTGGAATGAGCTCGGAGTCCTACATCCAATGGACAACAAGTTTTTCCCATTCCAGTTTGTTATTGGTCAATATACAGTGGGTTGGTAATAAGGTATTTAGCTCGAAATGAGACCTAAACTTCAAACGCAAATAACATTTGATCTGGTTGTCCGATTTTCACCCACAATACATTTGCAGAATAAGATCGGAGCCCTAACTCCAATGGAGAACAATTTAAACCAATTCCAACTCGTTTAGAGGTCGATATATAGAGAGTTGTAGTAAAAATATGAGATTTTGCTCCAAATAACACATACACTTCAAAATACCAAAATTTTTAATGCGGGTTGTAGTGAAAATGAGAGATTTAGCTCCAAATGACACTCAAACTTTAAACCGCAAAAACTTTTCATGCGATTGTCTCATTTTACACCCACAACACCTTTTCGGAATAATCTTGGAGCACTACATTCATTGGAGCACAAGTTTTACCCATTCCAGTTCATTTAGTTGTCGATATATAGCGGGTTGCAGCGGTAATGCGAAATTTAGCTCCATATGACACCTAAACTTCTAACAGCCATAACTTTTGATTTTTATGTTTGATTTTTGCCCACAACACCTTTTCGGAATATGCTCGAAGGCATATATCCAATGGAACACAATTTTAAGCCATTCCAGCTCATTTTAGTGGTCAATATACAGCGGGTTGCAATGAGGGATTTAGCTCCTCTTTACACATTAACTGTAACAGCCATAACTTTTGATCTTGTTGTTTGATTTTTACGCACAACACCTTTTTGGAATGAGCTCGGAGCCTTACATTCAATGGAGAACAAAATTTTCCCATTCCAGTTTGTTATTGGTCAATATACAGCGGGTTGGTAATAAGGTATTTAGCTCGAAAGGAGATCTAAACTTTCAAACGCCCATAACTTTTGATCCCGTTGTCCGATTTTCACCCATAATACCTTTTAGGAATGAGATCGGAGCCCTAACTCCAATGGAGAACAATTTAAACCAATTCCAGGTCGTTTAGAGGTCGATATACAGTGAGTTGTAGTGGAAATACGAGTTTTTGCTCCAAATGACACGTACTCTTCAAAATACCAGAATTTTTAATGCGGGGGCTGTAGTGAAAATGAGAGATTTAGCTCCAAATGACACTCAAACTTTAAACCGCAACAACTTTTGATGCGATTGTCTTATTTTTCCCCCACAACATATTTTCGGAATAATATTGGAGCACTACATTCATTGGAGCACAAGTTTTACCCATTTCAGTTCATTTAGTTGTCGATACATACCGGGTTGCAGTGATAATGCGAAATTTAGCTTCAAATGACACCTAAACTTCTAGCAGCCATAACTTTTGATTTTTATGTTTTATTTTTGCCCACAACACCTTTTCGGAATATGCTCGGAGGCATACGTCCAAAGGAGCACAATTGTAAACCATTCCAGCTCATTTTAGAGGTCAATATACAGCGGGTTGCAATGGCAATGAGGGATAAAGTTCCTCTTTGCACATTAACTGTAACAGCCATAACTTTTGATCTGGATGTTTGATTTTTGTGCATATCACCTTTTTGGAATGAGCTCGGAGCCCCACATCCAATGGAGAACAAGTTTTTCCCATTCCAGTTTATTATTGGTCAATATACAGCGGGTTGGTAATAAGGTATTTAGCTCGAAAGGAGACCTAAACTTCAAACTCCCTTAACCTTTGATCCGGTTGTCCAATTTTCACCGACAATACCTTTTCGTAATGAGATCGGAGACCTAACTCCAATGGAGAACAATTTAAACCAATTCCAGCTCGTTTAGAGGTCGATATACAGTGAGTTGTAGTGGAAATATGAGATTTTGCTCCAAATGACACATACACTTCAAAATACCAGAATTTTTAATGCGGGTTGTAGTGAAAATGAGAGATTTAGCTCCAAATGACACTCAAACTTTAAACCGCAACAACTATTGATGCGATTGTCTTATTTTACCCCCACAACACCTTTTCGGAATAATCTTGGAGCACTACATTCATTGGAGCACAAGTTTTACCCATTCCAGTTCATTTAGTTGTCGATATATAGCGGCTTGCAGCGGTAATGCGAAATTTAGCTCCAAATGACACCTAAACTTCTAACAGCCATAACTTTTGATTTTTATGTTTGATTTTTGCCTACAACACCTTTTCGGAATATGCTCGGAGACATACATCCAATGTATCATAATTTTAAGCCATTCCAGCTCATTTTTGTGGTCAATATACAGCGGGTTGCAATGGCAATGAGAGATTTAGCTCCTCTTTACACATTAACTGTAACAGCCAGAACTTTTGATCTTCTTGTTTGATTTTTACGCACAACACCTTTTTGGAATGAGCTCGGATCCCTACATCCAATGGAGAACAAGTTTTTCCCATTCCAGTTTGTTATTGCTCAAAAGGAGACCTAAACTTCAAACGCCCATAACTTTTGATCCGGTTGTCCTATTTTCACCCACAAAACCATTTCGGAATGAGATCGGAGCCCTAACTCCAATGTAGAACAATTTATGCCAATTCCAGCTCGTTTAGAGGTCGATATACAGTGAGTTGTGGTGGAAATACGAGATTTTGCTCCAAATGACACATACACTTCAAAATACCAGAATTTTTAATGCGGGCTGTATTGAAAATGAGAGATTTAGCTCCAAATGACACTCAAATTTTAACCGCAACAACTTTTGATGCGATTATCTTATTTTACCCCCACAACACCTTTTCGGAAAAATCTTGGAGCACTACATTCATTGGAGCACACGTTTTATCCATTCCAGTTCATTTAGTTGTCGATATATAGCGGGTTGCAGCTGTAATGCGAAATTTAGCTCCAAATGACACCTAAACTTCTAACAGCCATAACTTTTGTTTTTTATGTTTGATTTTTGCCCACAACACCTTTTCGGAATATGCTCGGAGGCATAAATCCAATGGAGCACAATTTTAAACCATTCCAGCTCATTTTAGTGGTCAATATACATCGGGTTGCAATGGCAATGAGGGATTTAGCTCCTCTTTACACATTAACTGTAACAGCCATAACTTTTGATCTGGTTGTTTGATTTTTGCGCACAACACCTTTTTGGAATGATCTCGGAGCCCTACATCCAATGGAGAACAAGTTTTTCCCATTCCAGTTTGTTATTGCTCGAAAGGAGAACTAAACTTCAAACGCCCATAACTTTTAATCTGGTTGTCCGATTTTCACCCACAATACCATTTCAGAATGAGATCGGAGCCCTAACTCCAATGGAGAACAATTTAAACTAATTCCAGCTCGTTTAGAGGTCAATATACAGTGAGTTGTAGTGGAAATACGAGATTTTGCTCCAAATGACACATACACTTCAAAATACCAGAATTTGTAATGCGGGTTGTAGTGAAAATGAGAGATTTAGCTCCAAATGACACTCAAACTTTAAACCGCAACAACTTTTGATGCGATTATCTTATTTTACCCCCACAACACCTTTTCGGAAAAATCTTGGAGCACTACATTCATTGGAGCACAAGTTTTACCCATTCTAGTTCATTTAGTTGTCGATATATTACGGGTTGCAGCGGCAATTCGAAATTTAGCTCCAAATGACACCTAAACTTCTAACAGCCATAACTTTTGATTTTAACGTTTGATTTTTGCCCACAACACCTTTTCGGAATATGCTCGGAGGCATACATCCAATGGAGCACAATTTTAAGCCATTCCAGCTCATTTTAGTGGTCAATATACAGCGGGTTGCAATGGCAATGAGGGATTTAGCTCCTCTTTACACATTAACTGTAACAGCCATAACTTTTGATCTGGTTGTTTGATTTTTGCGCACAACACCTTTTTGGAATGAGCTCGGAGCCCTACATCCAATGGAGAACAAGTTTTTCCCATTCCAGTTTGTTATTGGTCAATATACAGCGGGTTGGTTATCAGGTATTTAGCTCGAAAGGAGACCTAAACTTCAAACGCCCATAACTTTTGATCCGGTTGTCCGATTTTCACCTACAATACCTTTTCGGAATGAGATCGGAGCCCTAACTCTAATGGAGAACAAATTAAACCAATTCCAGCTCGTTTAGAGGTCGATATACAGTGAGTTGTAGTTGAAATATGAGATTTTGCTCCAAATAACACATACACTTCAAAATACCAGAATTTTTAATGCGGGTTGTAGTGAAAAGGAGAGATTTAGCTCCAAATGACACTCAAACTTTAAACCGCAACAACTTTTGATGCGATTGTCTTATTTTTCCCCCACAACACCTTTTCGGAATAATCTTGGAGCACTACATTCATTGGAGCACAAGTTTTACACATTCCAGTTCATTTAGTTGTCGATATATAGTGGGTTGCAGCGGTAATGCGAAATTTAGCTCCAAATGACACAAAAACTTCTAACAGCCACAACTTTTGATTTTTATGTTTGATTTTTGCCCACAACACCTTTTCGGAATATGTTCGGAGGCATACATCCAATGGAGCACAATTTTAAACCATTCCAGCTCATTTTAGTGGTCAATATACAGCGGGTTGCAATGGCACTGAGGGATTTAGCTCCTTTTCACATTAACTGTAACAGCCATAACTTTTGATCTGATTGTTTGATTTTTGCGCACAACACCATTTTGGAATGAGCTCGGAGCCCTACATCCAATGGAGAACAAGTTTTTCCCATTCCAGTTTGTTATTGCTCAATATACAGCGGGTTGGTAATAAGGTATTTAGCTCGAAAGGAGACCTAAACATCAAACGCCCATAACTTTTGATCCGGTTGTCCGATTTTCACCCACAATACCATTTCGGAATGAGATCGGAGCCCTAACACCAATGGAGAACAATTTAAACCAATTCCAGCTCGTTTAGAGGTCGATATACAGTGAATTGTAGTGGAAATATGAGATTTTGCTCCAAATGACACATACACTTCAAAATACCAGAATTTTTAATGCGGGTTGTAGTGAAAATGAGAGATTTAGCTCCAAATGACACTCAAACTTTAAACCGCAACAACTTTTGATGCGATTGTCTTATTTTACCCCCACAACACCTTTTCGGAAAAATCTTGGAGCACTACATTTATTGGAGCACAAGTTTTACTCATTCCAGTTAATTTAGTTGTCTTATTTTACCCCCACAACACGTTTTCGGAATAATCTTGGAGCACTATATTCATTGGAGCAGAAGTTTTACTCATTCTAGTTCATTTAGTTGTCGATATATAGCGGGTTGCAGCGGTAATGCGAAATTTAGCTCCATACGACACCTAAACTTCTAACAGCCATAACTTTTGATTTTTATGTTTGATTTTTGCCCACAACACCTTTTCGGAATATGCTCGGAGGCATACATCCAATGGAGCACAATTTTAAGCCATTCCAGCTCATTTTAGTGGTCAATATACAGCGGGTTGCAATGGCAATGAGGGATTTAGCTCCTCTTTACACATTAACTGTAACAGCCATAACTTTTGATCTGGTTGTTTGATTTTTGCGCACAACACCTTTTTGGAATAAGCTCGGAGCCCTACATCCAATGGAGAAAAAGTTTTTCCCAATCCAGTTTGTTATTGGTCAATATACAGCGGGTTGGTAATAAGGTATTTAGCTCGAAAGGTGACCTAAACTTCAAACGCACATAACTTTTGATCCGGTTGTCCGATTTTCACCCGCAAAACCTTTTCGGAATGAGATCGGAGCCCTAACTCCAGTGGAGAACAATTTAAACCAATTCCAGCTCGTTTAGAGGTCGATATACAGTGAGTTATAGTGGAAATACAAGATTTTGCTCAAAATGACACATACACTTCAAAATACCAGAATTGTTAATGCGGGTTGTAGTGAAAATGAGAGATTTAGCTCCAAATGACACTCAAACTTTAAATCGCAACAACTTTTGATGCGATTGTCTTATTTTACCCACACAACACCTTTTCAGAATAATCTTGGAGCACTACATTCATTGGAGCACAAGTTTTACGCATTCTAGATCATTTAGTTGTCGATATATAGCGGGTTGCAGCCGTAATGCGAAATTTAGCTCCAAATGACACCTAAACTTCTAACAGCCATAACATTTGATTTTTTATGTTTGATTTTTGCCCACAACACCTTTTCGGAATATGCTCGGAGGCATACATCCAATGGAGCACAATTGTAAACCATTCCAGCTCATTTTAGAGGTCAATATACAGCGGGTTGCAATGGCAATGAGGGATATAGTTCCTCTTTGCACATTAACTGTAACAGCCATAACTTTTGATCTGGTTGTTCGATTTTTGTGCACAACACCTTTTTGGAATGAGCTCGGAGCACCACATCCATTGGAGAACAAGTTTTTCCCATTCCAGTTTATTATTGGTCAATATACAGTGAGTTGGTAATAAGGTATTTAGCTCGAAAGGAGACCTAAACTTCAAACTCCCATAACCTTTGATCCGGTTGTCCGATTTTCACCGACAATACCTTTTCGTAATGAGATCGGAGACCTAACTCCAATGGAGAAAATTTTAAACCAATTCTAGCTCGTTTAGAGGTCAATATACAGTGAGTTGTAGTGGAAATATGAGATTTTGCTCCAAATAACACATACACTTCAAAATACCAGAATTTTTAATGCGGGTTGTAGTGAAAATGAGAGATTTAGCTCCAAATGACACTCAAACTTTAAACCGCAACAACTTTTGATGCGATTGTCTTATTTTACCCCCACAACACCTTTTCGGAATAATCTTGGAGCACTACATTCATTGGAGCACAAGTTTTACCCATTCCAGTTCATTTAGTTGTCGATATATAGCGGGTTGCAGCGGTAATGCGAAATTTAGCTCCATATGCACCTAAACTTCTAACAGCCATAACTTTTGATTTTTATGTTTGATTTTTGCCCACAACACCTTTTCGGAATATGCTCGGAGGCATACATCCAATGGAGCACAATTTTAAGCCATTCCGGCTCATTTTAGTGGTCAATATACAGCGGGTTGCAATGGCAATGAGGGATTTAGCTCCTCTTTACACATTAACTGTAACAGCCAAAACTTTTGATCTGGTTGTTTGATTTTTGCGCACAACACCTTTTTGGAATAAGCTCGGAGCCCTACATCCAATGGAGAATAAGTTTTTCCCATTCCAGTTTGTTATTGGTCAATAAACAGCGGGTTGGTAATAAGGTATTTAGCTCGAAAGGTGACCTAAACTTACAACGCCCATAACTTTTGATCTGGTTGTCCGATTTTCACCCACAAAACCTTTTCGGAATGAGATCGGAGCCCTAACTCCAATGGAGAACAATTTAAACCAATTCCAGCTCGTTTAGAGGTCGATATACAGTGAGTTGTAGTGGAAATACAAGATTTTGCTCAAAATGACACATACACTTCAAAATACCAGAATTTTTAATGCGGGTTGTAGTGAAAATGAGAGATTTAGCTCCAAATGACACTCAAACTTTAAATCGCAACAACTTTTGATGCGATTGTCTTATTTTACCCCCATAACACCTTTTCAGAATAATCTTGGAGCACTATATTCATTGGAGCACAAGTTTTACTCATTCCAGTTCATTTAGTTGTCGATATATAGCGGGTTGCAGCCGTAATGCGAAATTTAGCTCCAAATGACACCTAAACTTCTAACAGCCATAACTTTTGATTTTTTATGTTTGATTTTTGCCCACAACACCTTTTCGGTATATGCTCGGAGGCATACATCCAATGGAGCACAATTTTAAACCATTCCAGCTCATTTTAGTGGTCAATATACAGCGGTTTGCAATGGCAATGAGGGATTTAACTCCTCTTTACACATTAACTGTAACAGCCATAACTTTTGATCTGGTTGTTTGATTTTTGCGCACAACACCTTTTTGGAATGAGCTCGGAGCCCTACATCCAATGGTGAACAAGTTTTTCCCATTCCAGTTTGTTATTGGTCAATATACAATGGGTTGGTAATAAGGTATTTAGCTCGAAATGAGACCTAAACTTCAAACGCAAATAACATTTGATCTGGTTGTCCGATTTTCACCCACAATACATTTGCAGAATAAGATCGGAGCCCTAACTCCAATGGAGAACAATTTAAACCAATTCCAACTCGTTTAGAGGTCGATATATAGAGAGTTGTAGTAAAAATATGAGATTTTGCTCCAAATAACACATGCACTTCAAAATACCAAAAGTTTTAATGCGGGTTGTAGTGAAAATGAGAGATTTAGCTCCAAATGACACTCAAACTTTAAACCGCAAAAACTTTTCATGCGATTGTCTCATTTTACACCCACAACACCTTTTCGGAATAATCTTGGAGCACTACATTCATTGGAGCACAAGTTTTACCCATTCCAGTTCATTTAGTTGTCGATATATAGCGGGTTGCAGCGGTAATGCGAAATTTAGCTCCAAATGACACCTAAACTTCTAACAGCCATAACTTTTGATTTTTATGTTTGATTTTTGCCTACAACACCTTTTCAGAATATGCTCGGAGGCATACATCCAATGTAGCATAATTTTAAGCCATTCCAGCTCATTTTTGTGGTCAATATACAGTGGGTTGCAATGGCAATGAGGGATTTAGCTCCTCTTTACACATTAACTTTAAAAGGCATAGCTTTCGATCTGGTTGTTTGATTTTTGTGCACAACACCTTTTTGGAATGAGATCGGAGCCCTACATCCAATGGAGAACAAGTTTTTCCCATTCCAATTTGTTATTGGTCAATATATAGCGGGTTGGTAATAAGGTATTTAGCTCGAAAGGAGACCTAAACTTCAAACGCCCATAACTTTTGATCCGGTTGTCCGATTTTCACGCACAATACCTTTTCGGAATGAGATCGGAGCCCTAACGCCAATAGAGAATAATTTAAACCAATTCCAGCTCATTTAGAGGTCGATATACAGTGAGTTGTAGTGGAAATATTAGATTTTGCTCCAAATGACACATACACTTCAAAATACCAGAATTTTTAATGCGGGTTGTAGTGAAAATGAGAGATTTACCTCTAAATGACACTCAAACATTAAACCGCAACAAATTTTGATGCGATTGTCTTTTTTTACCCCCACAACACCTTTTCGGAAGAATCATGGAGCACTACATTCATTGGAGCACAAGTTTTACCCATTCCAGTTCATTTAGTTGTCGATATATAGCGGGTTGTAGCGGTAATGCGAAATTTACCTCCAAATGACACCTAAACTTCTAACAGGCATAAATTTTGATTTTTAGGTTTTATTTAGCTCCTTTTTACACATTAACTGTAAAAGGCATAACTTTTGATCTGGTTGTTTGATTTTTGCGCACAACACCTTTTTGGAATGAGCTCGGAGCCCTACATCCAATGGAGAACAAGTTATTCCCTTTCCAGTTTGTTATTTGTCAATATACAGCGGGTTGGTAATAAGGTATTTAGCTCGAAAGGAGACCTAATCTACAAACCCCCCTAACTTTTGATACAGTTGTCCGATTTTCACCCACAATACCTTATCATAATGAGATCGGAACCCTAACTCCACTGGAGAATAATTTAAACCAATTCCAGCTCGTTTAGAGGTCTTTATACAGTGAGTTGTAGTGGAAATACGAGATTTTGCTCCAAATGACATACACTTCAAAATACCAGAATTTTTAATGCTGGTTGTAGTGAAAATGAGAGATTTAGCTCCAAATCACACTCAAACTTTAAACCGCAATAACTTTTGATGCGATTGTCTTATTTTACCCCCACAATACCTTTTCAGAATAATCTTAGAGCACTACATTCATTGGAGCACAAGTTTTTCCCATTCCAGTTCATATAGTTGTCGATATATAGCGGGGCAGCAGTAATGCGAAATTTAGCTCCAAATGACACCTAAACTTCTAACAGCCATAACTTTTGATTTTTCTGTTTGCTTTTTGCCCACAACACCTTTTCGGAATATGCTCGGAGGAATACATCCAATGGAGCACAATATTAAACCATTCCAGCTCATTTTAGTGGTCATTATACAGCGGGTTGCAATGACAATGGGGGATTAAGCTCCTCTTTACACATTAACTGTAACAACTATAACTTTTGATCTGGTTGTTTGATTTTTGCGCACAACACCTTTTTGGAATGAGCTCGGAGCCCTACTTCCAATGGAGAACAAGTTTTCCCAATTCCAGTTTGTTATTGGTCAATATACAGCGGGTTGGTAATAAGGTATTTAGCTCGAAAGGAGACCTAAACTTCAAACGCCCATAACTTTTGATCCGGTTGTCCGATTTTAACCCACAATACCTTTTCAGAATAAGATCGGAGCCCTAACTCTAATGGAGAAAAATTTAAACCAATTCCAGCTCGTTTAAAGGTCGATATACAATGAGTTGTAGTGGAAATACGAGATTTTGCACCAAATGACACATACACTTCAAAATACCAGAATTTTTAATGCGGGTTGTAGTGAAAATGAGAGATTTAGCTCCAAATGACACTCAAACGTTAAACTGTAACAACTTTTGATGCGATTGTCTTATTTTACCCCCACAACACCTTTTCGGAATAATCTTGGAGCACAAGTTTTACCCATTCCAGTTCATTTAGTTGTCGATATATAGCGGGTTGCAGCGATAATGCGAAATTTAGCTCAAAATGACACCTAAACTTCTAACAGCCATAACTTTTGATTTTTATGTTTGATTTTTGCCCACAACACCTTTTCAGAATATGCTCGGAGGCATACATCCAATAGAGCACAATTTTAAACCATTCCAGCTCATTTTAGTGGTCAATATACAGCGGGTTGCAATGGCAATGAGGGATTTAGCTCCTCTTTACACATTAACTTTAAAAGGCATAACTTTTGATCTGGTTGTTTGATTTTTGTGCACAACACCTTTTTGGAATGAGCTCGGAGCCCTACATCCAATGGAGAACAAGTTTTTCCCATTCCAGTTTGTTATTGGTCAATATACAGCGGGTTGGTAATAAGGTATTTAGATCTAAAGGAGACCTAAACTTCAAACGCCCATAACTTTTGATCCGGTTGTCCGATTTTCACCCACAATACCTTTTCGGAATGAGATCGGAGCCCTAACTCCAATGGAGAACAATTTAAACTAATTCTAGCTCGTTTAGAATTCGATGTAAAGTGAGTTGTAGTGGAAATACGAGATTTTGCTCCAAATGACACATACACTTCAAAATACCAGAATTTTTAATGCGGGTTGTAGTGAAAATGAGAGATTTAGCTCCAAATGACACTCAAACTTTAAAACGCAATAACTTTTAATGCGATTGTCTTATTTTACCCCCACAACACCTTTTAAGAATAATCTTGGAGCACTACATTCATTGGAGCACAAGTTTTACCCATTCCAGTTCATTTAGTTGTCGATATATAGCGGGATGCAGCGATAATGCAAAATTTAGCTCCAAATGACACCTAAACTTCTAACAGCCATAACTTTTGATTTTTATGTTTGATTTTTTCCCACAACACCTTTTCGGAATATGCTCGGGGGCATACATCCAATGGAGCACAATTTTAAACCATTCCAGCTCATTTTAGTGGTCAATATACATCGGGTTGCAATGACAATGAGGGATTTAGCTACTTTTTACGCATTAACTATAACAACCATAACTTTTGATCTGGTTGTTTGATTTTTGCGCACAACACCTTTTTGGAATGAGCTCGAAGCCCTACATCCAATAGAGAACAAGTTTTTCTCATTCCAATTTGTTATTGGTCAATATACAGCGGGTTGGTAATAAGGTATTTAGCTCGAAAGGAGACCCAAACTTCAAACGCCCATAACTTTTGATCTGGTTGTCCGATTTTCACCCACAATACCTTTTCGGAATGAGATCGGAGCCTTAACTCCAATGGAGAACAAATTAAACAAATTTCAGCTCGTTTAGAGGTCGATATACAGTGAGTTGTAGTGGAAATATGAGATTTTGCTCCAATGGACATATACACTTCAAAATACTAGAATTTTTAATGTTGGTTGTAATGAAAATGAGAGATTTAGCTCCAAATGACACTCAAACTTTAAACCGCAACAACTTTTGATGAGATTGTCTTATTTTACCCCCACAACACGTTTTCGGAATAATCTTGGAGCACTATATTCATTGGAGCAGAAGTTTTACTCATTCTAGTTCATTTAGTTGTCGATATATAGCGGGTTGCAGCGGTAATGCGAAATTTAGCTCCATATGACACCTAAACTTCTAACAGCCATAACTTTTGATTTTTTAAGTTTGATTTTTGCCCACAACACCTTTTTGGAATATGCTCGGAGGCATACATCCAATGGAGCACAATTTTAAACCATTCCAGCTCATTTTAGTGGTCAATATACAGCGGATTGCAATGGCAATGAGGGATTTAGCTCCTATTTACACATTAACTGTAACAGCCATAACTTTTGATCTGGTTGTTTGATTTTTGCGCACAACACCTTTTTGGAATGAGCTCGGAGCACTACATCCAATGGAGAACAAGTTTTTCACATTCCAGTTTGTTATTGGTCAATATACAATGGGTTGGTAATAAGGTATTTAGTTTGAAAGGAGACCTAAACTTCAAACGCCCATAACTTTTGATCTGGTTGTGCGATTTTCACCCACAATACCTTTTCGAAATGAGATCGGAGCCCTAACTTCAATGGAGAACAATTTAAACCAATTCCAGCTCGTTTAGAGGTCGATATACAGTGAGTTGTAGTGGAAATATGAGATTTTGCTTCAAATGACACATACACTTCAAAATACCAGAATTTTTAATGCGGGTTGTAGTGAAAATGAGAGATTTAGCTCCAAATGACACTTAAACTTTAAACCGCAACAACTTTTGATGATATTGTCTTATTTTACCCCCACAACACCTTTTCGGAATAATCTTGGAGCACTACATTCATTGGAGCACAAGTTTTATCTATTCCAGTTCATTTAGTTATCGATATATAGCGGGTTGCAGCGGTAATGCAAAATTTAGCTCCAAATGACACCTAGACTTCTAACAGCTATAACTTTTGATTTTTATGTTTGATTTTTGCCCACGACACCTTTTCGGAATATGCTCGGAGGTATACATCCAATGGAGCACAATTTTAAACCATTCCAGCTCATTTTAGTGGTCAATATACAGCGGGTTGCAATGACAATGAGGGATTTAGCTCCTCTTTACACATTAACTGTAACAGCCATAACTTTTGATCTGGTTGTTTGATTTTTGCGCACAACACCTTTTAGGAATGAGCTCGGAGCCCTACATCCAATGGAGAACAAGTTTTCCCATTCCAGTTTGTTATTGGTTAATATACAGCGGGTTTGTAATAAGGTATTTAGCTCGAAAGGAGACCTAAACTTCAAACGCCCATAACTTTTGATCCGGTTGTCTGCTTTTCACCCACAATACCTTTTCAGAATGAGATCGGAGACCTAACTCCAATGGAGAACAATTTAAACCAATTCCAGCTCGTTTAGAGGTCGATATACAGTGAGTTGTAGTGGATGTTTACCCAGAAGACCGATTCCAATAGAATTACTCGCAGATCGGGCGGTTTGCAGATACAAGTCGCTCGGGTCAGGTTTTATGAGGTCCATCAACACCAACCAGCATAGGCCGGGCGGTCTGACATGATTCAGCCGCGGTCTCATGTCGGAGACCGCCCGGTTTGCGCCATGAAGATATGCCAAGGTTCGAATCCAAAGAACAAGCCGTGGTCTCAAGACAGAGACCGCTCGGATCGCATCGTCGCTTTGGTCACATCATCCTCAGCCTCAGGTCAGACAGGTCGGAAGGGCAAGCCTCCAAGCCGCGCGGCTTCTTTCCTTTCTTCTTTGTGTATCCCGTCACCGCCTGCCTGTTTCTCCTGTACCCGGGCAGGCGGTTATTTTATCCCTGCCCGTTCGGGCATGCCCCCAAGCCTATAAATAGGGGGCGGCACCGTTCCCAAGGCACGCACACTCGATTCCAGGAGCTCGCTTGTTTGAGCTGCGGTCTCGAGTTTCCCGTCCTGCGAACTGTCTGACCGGCCGGCTTCTGCTTTCCTGCACTTGTAACCCATTGTAACCGCTTCTTTTGGAATCAAAGGAAAGCCCGTCACAGGAGTGGCATTCACCGTGACGGGCGAAGTCTGGCCTTGACCGCTACTAGCGGTCTCGTTTTCTCCACCTAAAAAGTAACCGGCAACCCGCAGCCTCCGATTTCCTTCGGAGGTGCGATTTCGGACTCAACAGAAACATGCGACCTTCAGATCGCAGATTGTCGGTGAAATCCTCAATACAATGTCAGACCGTCAATTTCCTCTTAGAGACCGCTCGGACCACAGCGAGGACTCTCTGTGGGAGGCCTTGGAGCAGTCAAAACGAGAAGCCGAGCGGGCTCAGAGAGCCACCGATCAGCGGCTTGAGGGGATCAGCCGGGCTTTAGCAGTATTAACCGAGCGGCTAGTTCCACATCAAACCGCGATTAATCAGGCGGTAACTCCGGTTCCTCCTCCGCCTCCACCTTAATCGCTACCACAAGCCGCCAACCTCCAACCCCAGCAAGAAGGTTTTGCGGCCAGGCAAAACTTCTACCAGGAAGCCGCGCACAGCATGTCGGCTCGAATCCTCGATTTCCAACGGGCGGCTTCTCATGCAGCCCGCTTGTCCTATCCGCTAGAAGGAGCAGCCCGACTGTCATATCTTCCTGAGGCCGCTGCTCACCCTCTCTACCCGCCAGAAGCTGTTGCCCGATCTTCTTACCAGGCGGCTTGTCCGCGAGTAGCCGCGGCTTCGGCAGCTTACTACCCTGCTCCTCTATACGAAGATATGGAAGAAACTTCTCCATTCGTGGACGAAGTCCGGGGGGAGCCAGCCCCTAACAATTTCAGAGAGCCTCGTCTGCCAGCTTTCAGTGGGGAGACTGATCCCACTGTTCATCTACAAGCCTTTGAATCAGCCATCGCTCTCAGGACCTTAACTAATGCGACTAAGTGCAAACTCCTTGTGACCTCCTTTGAAGGACAAGCAAGGGAGTGGTTTTATGGGCTACACCCCAGATCTATCAGTTGCTTTGCCGAGCTGCGCAGGGAATTTCTGCTGAGATTCTCTACTTCAAGGAAGAGGAAAAGCGGCCCTGCGGCCCTTTTCGATATAAAGCAGCGGGAAGACGAAACGTGGGCCCGTTTCGTAGACCGCTTCCAGAAGGAGATCATGGAAGTCCAAAATGTAGATCCCGAGCTATATAGGGTTGCCCTCATACATGGCTTGAGAGAGGGCCCCCTAAAATTTGAAGCAAATATAAGGGAGCCAAGGACTTATCAAGAAATGATAAGTTTGGCGAATATGTTCATTAGAGGAGAAAAGAGCAATCGAGGCGATGTCGCAAAGCTGGTAAGCGACAAGGAGCAGTCCAATCCGTCCTTCCACTGTCCGCCATCAAATCAGTCCCACTTTGAACCCCGTTCCCAGAGGGGAAGAAACTACAAAAATAAACAACCCTTTATTGTCCATCAACGGTTTCAGAATCATAAACCGTCGTTGGCCATCGCACCCGCTCCATTTGTTCCTCTTCCTCAAATCATGCCGGCATACCTGCCACAGTACGTCGCGCAGCCACCTCCGGTCATTCCATCCACTCAATATGATGACTTACAAGAGTCATTCACTCCCTTAAACGTCACCATGGACGAAGTGGTCTAGATCTTGCAGAAAAGGCCAGATTTCAAAAGGTCTGCTCCTCTGAAGTCGGATATCCGCAATCGAAATCCGAACCTCTTCTGTGAATATCACAAGGAGGGAGGGCATCTGACTGAAAATTGTCGAGCGCTTCGCTTGCTAATAGAGAGGCTCCTGGGAGAAGGAAAGCTCTGAGGTCTAGTTCAGAAAGAGGCAACAGCTGAGCCAGTTGCCGAGAAGAGAAAAGAGAGAAACAGTGGAAGTAACTTGGGAATGCGCCGACGTCGAAGACGCCGGCTGCTATGGTGACATCCATCCTTCCGCTGAATGCATCGAAGTCAATGATGTGGGCCCCTTGGGGGACATCTATTGTATCCATGGAGGAGCTGGAGCAGAATCATCTCGCAAATCAAGCATCGCGAGAGTTCTGAAGCAGGAGGTAGCAACCACTACAAGTTCTCCCCCCGAAAGCACTATTGTCACCTTTGGTCAGGATGACCTTCCCCCCAATGCCAATCCTTTCGACGATGCGGTGGTCATCAAAGCCGTCATTGAAAATTATACTGTTCACAAGATCTTGATTGACACAGGCAGCTCTGTCAATCTCCTTTTCCGCCCAACCTTCGAAGCCTTGAAAACTGGAAAGCCTCTACTTTCAACTGACGGGCCCCTCTACGGTTTTTCTGGGGAGAAGAAAGAAGTAGAGGGTTCAGTAAAGCTCCTGGTCTCTCTTGGAGGAGTAATAAAGCTAATCAATTTTGTGGTGGTGGATGCCCCGAGTAACTACTGCGCCATCTTCAGGAGGTCGATTCTCAATGCATACAGGGCGGTAGTGTCCACCTTCCACCTTGCTCTCAAATTCGCTACCGAGGGAAGGCAGTATCGGGTTAGAAGCAACCCAAAGGTGGCTCGGGAGTGCTACGTCCGGACTGTCAACATGATCACCGACGTTTCGCTTCCCAAGGCCACAGCTGAAATTCTAGAAATTGCTGAATCCTCAAGGACTTCTGAGGAAAGAAAAGATCGGGAAGGGGCTCACCTGGAACCTGCCCAGGCAACCCAAGAAGTCCCTATTGCTGAAGGAGAGGAGAAGAAGCTGGTTATCAATGCCGAGTTGCTGGAGGAGGAAAAAGCGAATCTGATCTCCTGCCTTTTGGAGAACCTGGATGTCTTCGTCTGGTCAGCAGAGGATATGCCAGGAGTGGATCCAGACGTGGCTTATCATCATCTGAACGTATCTCCCGAGTTCAAGCCCATCCAACAAAAGAAGAGAGAGGTGGCGACCAAGCTGGCGTTGCCCATCAGGGAGGAGGTTTCCAAACTCCTGAAAGCGGGTTTCATTTCTGAAATTCAATATCCCACGTGGATGTCGAATGTTGTAATGGTTAAGAAATCTGGTGGGAAGTGGCGCATGTGCGTGGACTTCACCAAACTTAATAAAGCGTGCCCTATAGATTGCTACCCTCTGCCTCGGATAGATGTCTTAGTAGATTCCGCGGTTGGGTATGGTTTTATGTGTTTTCTCGATGCCTTCTCTGGGTATCATCAAATTAAAATGCACAAACCTGACATCCCGCATACCTCATTTATCACAAACGATGGGTGTTACTGCTATCTCGTAATGCCCTTCGGTCTTAAAAATGCGGGCGCAACATACCAAAGAATGATGGATACCGTCGTTAAGCATCAAAAAGGCAGGAATCTTGAAGTTTACGTTGATGATCTCCTTCTAAAAAGTAAAACATTCTCATTGCACTTGAAAGACCTCGTAGAGACGTTCGCTACTCTACGTAGGTTCAAGTTAAAATTAAACGCGTTAAAATGTGTGTTTGGGGCAAACAAAGGAAAGTTTCTTGGGCATCTCTTAACTCCTAACGGCCTTGCACCAAATCCAGATAAGGTGAAGGTCATCCTTGATATGGCCCCTCCTCGAAATACCAAAGAAGTTCAGCAAGTTGGGGGGAGATTGGCAGGATTGAGCAGATTTATCTCCAAATCCGGAGATAAAAGTGTCCCATTCTTTAAAATACTGCGGGGGGGATCAAAGTTCGAATGGAGCGAGGAGTGTAACAGGGTTTTTGAGCAGCTAAAAGTTCAGTTAACTTCGACTCCGCTACTCCAAAGTCCCCGTGAGGGAGAAATATTATTCTTATATCTGGGAGTCGTCCCGGATGCGGTGAGTTTTGTCTTCGTTCAGGAGGAAAAGAAGAGGCAGTTTCCAATATACTATGTCAGCCATATTCTCAAAGATGCAGAAACTAGATATTCGATCTTGGAGAAACTGGCCTTGGCCCTGGTTATGTCTGCGCGAAGGCTTCGTCCTTATTTTCAGGCTCATTGTGTCCAAGTTATTACAGATCATCCTTTAAAAAATGTTCTTGAAAAGCCAGACCATTCAGGTAGGTTAACTAAATGGGCCATTGAACTAAGCGAATTTGAGATATCGTACATCCCCCGAACGGCAATCAAAGCACAAATCTTAGCAGACTTCTTGGTGGATACATCAGAACCTAGTTCCGAGCAGGTGGTGCAATCTCCTTTAGCTTGGGTCATCTATGTGGATGGAGCTTCTGGCAAAAACTCTGTGGGAGTCGGAGTAGTACTAATCAGTCCAAATGGCATCAGGATGGAACAAGCTATCAAATTCTTCTTTCCAGTTACAAATAATCAGGCAGAATATGAAGCGCTTTTGGCTGGGCTGAGACTTGCAAAAGAGCTGGGTATAGAACATGCACATGTTAGAACTGATTCATTGGCAATGGCCTCTCAGGTCTTAGGGAATTATGAGACAAGGGAGCCAATTCTGAGGAAATAGCTGATGTTAGCCAAAAGGGAAATCGGAAGATTCAAGTCATTCATCATCGAGCATATTCCAAGGACACAAAATGAGGAGGCAGATGAGTTGTTGAAGTTCGGTCTTCCATCCGGGGGAGTGACCTCTGAACTTTTTCATCCGGCAACAGATGAAGCAGAACTCATGCAAATTGATCATAATCCTTCGTGGAAGGATCCTTACGAGCTATTTCTGTCAAAAGGGGAGTTCCATCATTCCATCAAAGATCGGAGAAGATTCAAAAGGAAAGCGGCATACTATTATCTGATAGCGGGAGTCCTCTACAGAAAGACTTTAATCTCTCCCTCAGCACGATGTGTTTCCGAGGACGAAATCCCAACCGTACTTCAGGAAGTTTATTTCGGGGAGTGTGGTAGTCATTCAGGAGCAAAGACTCTGGAAAAGAGAATCTTAAGGAAGGGGTATTTCTGGCCAACTATGAGGAAGGATGCTGAAGCATTTGCCAAACGATGTGTTCAATGTCAAAAGTTTGCTCCGCTTCAACATCTGCCTGCTCAATCACTCAGATCAGTAACCGCGCCATGGCCCTTCGCGGTGTGGGGGATGGATCTTATCGGACCCTTCCCAATAGCCAGCGGCCAGCGTCGCTTTATTATCGTGATGATTGACTACTTCAGCAAATGGATTGAGGCAAAGACATTAGCAAGAACTACAACTCAAATTATCAGGAACTTTATCTGGGGAGAGATAGTCTGCCGGCATGGAATTCCGTTGGCAATTGTCACTGACAATGGTCCGCAATTTAACAATCCGGAGATGATAAACTTCTGTGATCAGGTTGGAATTGACCTTCGGTTTGCTTCGGTACATCATCCAAGGACAAATGGTCAGGTAGAAGCAGCAAATCGACAGATCCAGCAACTCCTGATGAAGAGGGTCTTGAACCAAAGAGGAAATTGGGCAGACCAACTCCCTTCCATCCTTTGGACTCTTCGTACCACTCCATCCTCAGCTACGGGGGAGACACCATTCAAATTATCCCATGTCTCGGAAGCCGTTGTTCCTGTAGAATTTGAGGTGGTCACTCCAAGAGTCGTATATGCAAAGGAGGGAGGAGAAGCGTGGATAGATGAAAATGATGAGGCTATCAAGTACAGTTTGGATCTGATTGAAGAGCTTCGGGACGAGGCAACTATCAGACAGGAAGAAGTTAAAAGAAGAATGACGAAGTACTTCAACAAGAATGTCAGGGTAAAACATTTTGCAATCAGAGACATTGTGCTAAAGAAAGTTGATGCAGCAGCCAGAACAGGCAACGTCGGAAAGCTGAACCCTAATTGGGCTGGACCTTTCATCATCAAGGAAGTGCTGAAAAGTGGGGCTTACCTCCTCCAGACAAGTGAAGGGGAAGACATCTCACGCACCTGGAGCGGTGACGATCTCAAACGGTTCTATCCTTAAAATGTCCTCTTTACTTTCCTGCATTCTTTGGATATTTCAATAAGAAGCCCCATACTGACACTTCTCCATGTCTGATGTTCCCTTTTTACATTTTCTTATATATATCAACCTCACTGAACCGCGGAGACATCGCCAAGTTCTGTTCGAACCCCCTCGGATTGTAGTCATTAGCGTAAAACCACGAAGATCATGTGTAGCGGGGAGTTTTCGCACACGTGTAGTGGTAGCTTGCCAATTCCCGTGCGGTGGTCTTCGGAACCTTGGATCCCGGCTGATATCTGACACACCCCTGCATCAAGGGAGGTCTAGGTGAATGTTGGCTCTATCATGCCCCGAGAGGGATATAGTTACAGCTTTGATGATCTCTCTGAGGAAAGCAATGTCGGTATAGCCCCCGCGGCATAACCACACCTGCCCAATTGATCATCTTAGTATGTTACCATCGAATACTCCTAGGTACTCTCAAGCAATGCCTAAGCGGGACCCACAACTGAGTTGATCTCTCTGAGGAAAGCAATGTTCGCCGCCTAGGGCCACCTGCCCAATTGATCAACTCAGCTTGTAGCCCTAGGCAAGAGAGCAGTCGAGTCGCTTACAGCCCTTATGACCACTTGAGGATAGCAATGTTCGCCGCCTAGGCCCACCTGCCCACTTGGTCATCTGGGTCTGTACTTGTCTTTTTCTTTATTTCTACATCTCTTATGACCACTTGAGGAAAGCAATGTTCGCCGCCTAGGCCCACCTGCCCACTTGGTCATCTGAGCCTGTAGCCGTCTCTTGTTACATTACAGGAAATTATCTCATCCTATATGGTCATTCTAGACCATTTGGAGAATAAGCAGGTACCAAATATATCATGCAGTTTAACTCACAGATCGGGCGGTTTGGAATAAGCAGGTACCAAATATATCATGCGGTTTAACTCATAGACCGGGCGGTTTGAAATAAGCAGGTACCGAATATATCATGCGGTTTGGTTATCAGACCGGGTGGTTTGGAATAAGCAGGTATTAGATACATCATACGGTCTGATTGTCAGACCGGACGATTTGAAATAAGCGAGATATTATAAAATACAAGGCAAGTATCATAGGATCAAGCATAACCCTGATCGGTCGATCTCATCATTCGGTTTACGAACCTACCATCTTTATGGGCCTCAATTCGGTCTGTTCGGTTAATAACAGACTCTTAACAATCAGGCAATTATGATTCTCATTGCAAGTATCAAGCTACTAAACCGCTCAAAGTATGCATAGTCCGCGTAGATTTATCAGTCGATGTTGTCACATAAATCATTCAGGTTAAATGTTAATCGCGTGGCCTATCAATTGTCTTCTTATGACTTAATATTCTATCTTGTGAGGCAATTATAAAAAGCCAAGTCATAATCGCGCGGCTTGGTTATGACAATCTCCTGTTCGGCTATTAATTATGTTCACAGGGATGAAGCTTGCAGCAGTCTGAGTTATAAGTCGCTCGAGTTAAAAATTCTGGCCGCTCGACCTGTTAACTATTCTCATGACTTGGCATTCTCTAAAGCAATTATACAAAGTCAGCGATCTGAGTTAAATTATACAAAGTCGGGTAATGATCGCGCGGCTTGGTTATGTTCGGCTTCCTGGATATCACAAGGCATTCATAATAAGGTAAAGGCAGAACTTGGATTTCTGTCCGCTTGATCAAATACCCAAACCGCATCGACTACATGACGTAACATGATAGTTGACACTTTCGCGGGATAAATCAAATCAACTTGATCCGGATTGAAGAAACAAGCTATGTGAATAGGTTTTTTGCTAATGATTATTTAACCAGAATCTTATGAAGATCATTATCCTAACCGGCTGAGTTAATGTTAAGTCGCACGACTTGGTTAGAAGGGTCAATTATCCAAAGTAGAAAGAGATTGCAAACAATCACAAGTCGCAGAAAGTAGACAGATAGACAGGTAAAAGCTTTCCATTCTATTATCAAAATATTCTTACATTATGCTTTAAATCGAACGGCTAACAAAATCAGGCCGTCGACTATTCAAAATAAAAAGCAAAATACAACTATTGATTATCCGGCTTGAGTCTCTTAGATGCAGGAGCACTCGAGTGTTTGCTGCCATCAATTGAAATGTCAGGGGAATAACCCTCGCTACCCGGCGAGGAAGAGCTGCTCAGTTCTCCCGACTTGCGCTCAATCCCTTCGTCAGAGTCAGTGGACTCATAGTCCGAGCCACTTCCATCGTCCTTAGCCGTTGCGGGCTCTTCTGCTTCATCATCCTCGTCGTCACTTTCCTCCGAACTAGAGCGGTCGACTTTGTTCTTTCCCTTGGCCTTCCGCCTGATTTTCTCTAATTTCTTTTGCAAAGACGGGTAGGCATCGAAAAAGGTAAAATGCTCAAAACCGGCTGCAAGCCCACCGAGTTGTCGCAGGCGATTAAAAGCATTGTCGATTCCCTCAGCGACATGAGGGAAAAGTTCCTCTTGGTAGACCGGATCGGTCTCATCATACTTTTTCTGCAAACAAAAAGGTAAGGTAAGAGACCGCGCGATCTGGAAAATTCAGAAGGATGGTCGGCCAGGTGATAACTTACCAACTCGGCTTCCTTCAGCCGCGCGTTTTCCTTCTTCAATTCAGCAATTTCCTTTTCAAGATGATCATTCGCTCTGATCAACCTTTTGACGGTCATCCCTATGAAGACATTGGTGATAAAGCTCTCAGCTCCAACCCGCGCGGCCTCCCGGGCAAGCTCTTCTTCAGGGATCTTCCTCAATCGCCTGAAGTTTCGTCGGCCAAACATGGCGATGCTGGCGGCCTCAGCATGCCGGCCTGATTTCTCATTCGTCCAGTGGGGATGCGCAGTGGAAACCTGGATGCTATCACTGTCCGGATGCCAGGTCAAGACCGTGCGGCCTTTTAAATCCTTCACCTTGCTGAAGGAGCGGAGGGCGGAGAAGTCGCCTGAGGAAGTCGAATCCTCCCCATCGGATAGCGACGGCTTGTCCTTGCCCTGCCTTTTCCTCCTCTCGCCCTGAGTAAGGATTAAGCCGGCCGGACTGACCGGTTTGTTTTTGGGAACAACGGCCTCTGCTGCAAAAAAGAAGTAAAAGGGTTAGAACGAAAACTCGAACGGTCAACATCAAAGCCGGAGGCGGCTTGAGGAAGAACTTACTATCCTCAGGCCGAACATTCTCCAGCTCGGCGAGCAGCAGAATGTAGTGGCGTACATTAAGCCGCTCATTCGCGAGAAGTTTCCGGGTCTCCTCCTCGACCTTGCTGATTGCGATTGGTTGGAAGGCCTCCTCTGGCCGCACTTGCGGGTTCGGGTTCAGCAGGCCAAGTCGGCCTTCGAAAATCAAATACCTCTCCGACCAGGCCGTAACCTTGTTTGTGAGGTTAACCATCTTTAGCCCCCGGCAGCCAAAGTAAAGATGGCCTTTGAACACATTCGACTCGGAGTCCGGGATAGCCCGCACCGAGAATATCATCCTGAAAAGGTCCATAGAGAAGCGGACTCTCTCATACCGCAAATAGGAAATGAAGCTGCAAATCCCGACCATCGAGTTAGGGGAGATTTGGCTGGGGACAACTCCATAATGGTCGAAAACCATGGCGAGCTCGATTGGTATGGGGAACTTAAAACAGCAATCGAAATGATCGATTGGGATGGCGATTTGGTTCGGGCCAAAAGAATTCATCCGCTCATCACGGAGCGGAAGCCGCGCGAGCAGCGGACTGTCAACCATATGCTTCTCAACGAATTCATCCAATTCGGCCTTTGTCAAACGGCATTCCTTGAGATCGGCCGAATGAAATGCCAGCGCGGCCTCGGAGCGGGTAGCAGATGTTTTCGCAGGTCGCTTCGGCTGGCGCTTTGCTCCCATCTTGAAATTCTAGTAAAAAGACCTTCGGAAAGGCGCTACTTATAAGGACGGTTGATCTGCATTTAGCAAAGGTCAAATCGCGGCTAGACTAATCAACCCGCGCGGCCACATTTCAATACAAGGTTAGATCATTAAAACATAAGTAAAACCCAAGCAAGCAGATTAAAAAAGGCAGCAGAAACAAGCCACTCGGCTTATGAAGCAATTCGTAGACATCAACTAACATACGAAAGAAGAGTATGAAGCACACAGACCGAGCGGTCTGGAAGACAGACCGAATAACATAAAATCAAGCTCAAGCAGTTAAATTGTCCAAGGGACCGAATAAAATATTACAAATAATTGTCTCAAAACCGCTTATCACTGGCGAGCATCACTTGGCGCGTCTTCTCTATGAAGTCGCGCGACATGATCACCTATCTGAAGAACTGTCCCTTGCATTTGATTAATACTGTGATTTAGGAGATTGATCATGCTGTGAAGCCGCGCGACATCCCTCTCTACTCGCGCCGCTGGAATCACGCGAGTAGGTAAGGCCGCTGCAGGCTCATTTGCACTAGCAATGTGGTGGATCGTCCCGGCTACCGGGAGAGACGAGCTCGTCCCAGCATCCGGGCGGCGTGACCCACGCCTACCTTCATCAGCCGCATTAAGGGGACGCCGGCTTCCGCCGACCTCCCTCGTGAAATAGAGGTATTTATCCCTATAATAGGCACAGTCTCCTTCGAGTTTCTGTATCTCCTTCTTTCCGCGATCAACCCGGGCGGTCAGTGCGGTCACTTGGTCTTGCTGCGCTTCTCCTTTTCCCGGTGCTCTTTCCGCTCGGCCTCCAGCGCAGCTCGGCTTTCCTTCCTCTCAGCTTCCATTTTAGCCCGCAGTGCAATCTTTTCCTCCTGAGCAGTCTTCTCCCGCTCCTCAAGAGCCTTCAGCTGCTTTGAAAGGGCTTCAAGGTTCCTTTGAAGACGGGTCATCTCATCCTCCATCCGGGTATCCGGTATAACCGAGGATCTCGGCAAAGGCTGATTGAGTGGGGGAAGATAAGTCACCAGCTCGCCCGATTTCGGAATGGAGTCGCGATCATCTGCAAATAAGAAAGACAGTCAAGAAGGTCGGTCGAATACAACCTCATATAAATAGAAGAATCATCAAAAAGAGACCGCTCTTTCCAAATTCTCCTCGCTTACAAGCCGCTGCAGTCCGAACAAAATTCAGGCGGATAGATCGCCCTGCTTGCTCGGTATCGATCTTTCGGTGTTGTTCTCTCCACAACCTCTCACTCTGCCTCCGCTTGGCAGCAGAAAACTGAGCGGCGAAGGGAAAGAAACTTGGTGACGGGTTCAACAACAAGTCGCGCGACTTGTTCCTAGACCGCGTCTTGAAAAAGCGAACAGGGCGACAATCCGCAACCCCTTTACCTTGCAATAGGAGATTGGGTGGCGGCGGTGGCGGTCTGGCGAGCTGATCCATTACTTTCTCTGCCTTTACGTGCATAATCCGAAGCCCGGCCAACACAGAATATTCAGAGGCCGGTGCAGTTTTCTCGGTTCTAGTCGTGACCTCAAGCAAAACTGCCCCCTTAGTGCTGGTCACATCCTCAGCCGGAGCGGCCTCTTTCTCTCAAGGCGGGTCAGCGGCCTGCAGTTCGAAAGAAGTTCTTAGCAGATCGTCTTGCTTCTGGAGGGAATCTAAATCCCTGATAATATCACTTACAGAGATGCTGTGAGCATCGACGAGGACCTGGTCGTTCGACTTGGGGGAGGGAGTAATTAAACCCTCCGAAACTTCCTTCTCGCGTGACTTGCCTTGCAGGTTGTCCGCTCCCGGCTTCCCAGACGCTGTCTTATTCTTGGCCTTTAGCCTCTTCATCTTCTTCAGAAGCCTGTCCGCCGCGGACTCCTCTTTCTTCCTCTTCTTGATCGACTTCAGGTCGGTTGGCTTTGAGGAATCCGGGCTGTCCTCGATGTTCACTACCAAGGCTTGCTGGTCGCTCGGTTTGGGAGAGTCAACCGCCTCTCCCCCTTCGTCCCTTATTTTCAGATGGAAAACACCTGAAGGAGTAACCTCCATTTTGAAAGAGTCATCTCCATCACCCTTCAGGATGATGGCCTCCGAGTCCGTCTTGTCCGGAGGGGGGGTTGATTCCTTTTTCGGAGAACGCTGGAGGATCAGTTGGGAGCAGGTTCGGGAAACTCGCCTCATTTTTAGTTGACAAGTCGACTGTCAGATCGGGAAGCAGGTCGGTCGGTTTACTCGTAGAAGCAATCGTCACTGTATTATCGGGCCGCGTCTTCTTCTTCTTCTTCTCCTTCGGGCGATCTCCACCTCCTCCTTACCCGCTACCACAAGCCGCTAATTTCCAGCCCCAGCAAGAAGGCTTTGCAGCTAGGCAAAACTTCTACCAGGAAGCCGCGCACAGCATGCCGGCTCGGGTCCTCGACTTCCAGGGGGCGGCTTCTCATGCTGCCCACGTTTCCTACCCACAAGAAGGCGCGGCCCGTCATTCCTACCCGCTAGAAGCTGCGGCCCGATCCTCTTACCAAGCGGCTTACACGCAACTAGCCGCAGTTCCGGCGACTTATTATCCTGCTCCTCTATATGAAGATATGGAGGAAACTTCTCCCTTTGTGGACGAAGTCCGAGGGGAACCATCCCCTAATAATTTCAGAGAACCTCGCCTGCCAGCTTTCAATGGGGAGACTGATCCCACGGTTCACTTACAAGCCTTCGAGTCAGCCATCGCTCTTAGAACCTTAACTGATGCAACTAAGTGCAAGCTTCTTGTAACCTCCTTTGAAGGACAAGCAAGGGAGTGGTTTTACGGGTTGCACCCCAGGTCAATCCGTTGTTTCGCTGAGCTACGAAGGGAATTTCTGTTGAGATTCTCTACCTCAAAGAAGAGAAAAAGTGGCCTGGCGGCCCTTTTTGATATAAAACAGCGAGAAGACGAGGCGTGGGCTCGTTTCGTAGACTGCTTCCAAAAGGAGATAATGGAAGTCCAAAATGTGGATCCGGAGTTATATAGGGATGCCCTCATCCATGGCTTAAGAGAGGGCCCCCTAAAATTTGAAGCAAATATAAGGGAGCCTAGGACTTATCAGGAAATGATAAGTTTAGCAAATATGTTTATCAGAGGAGAGAAGAGCAATCCAGGCTACGTCGCAAAGCTGGTAAGCGACAAGGAGCAGTCAAATCCATCCTTCCATCATCCGCCAACAAATCAGTCCCACTTTGAACCCCGTTCCCAAAGGGGGAGAAACTACAAAAATAAGCAACCATTCATGGGTCATCAGCGGTTTCAAGATCAGAAACCACCATTGGCCATCGCTCCCGCTCCATCCGCTCCTCTTCCGCAAATCATGCCGGGATATTTATAGCAATATACCGCGCAGCCACCTCCAGTCCTTCCATCCACCCAATATGATGATTCGCAAGAGTCATTCACTCCCTTAAACGTCACCAAGGACGAAGTGGTCCAGATTCTGCAAAAGAGGCCAGATTTCAAAAGGCCTGCTCCTCTGAAGTCGGATATCCGCAGTCGAAATCCGAACCTTTATTGCGAATATCATAAAGAAGGGGGGCATCTGACCGAAGACTGTCGGGCCCTTCGTTTGCTTATAGAGAGACTCCTTGGAGAAGGAAAGCTCCGGGGTCTAGTTCGGAAAGATACAACTGCTGAGCCAATTGTCGAGAAGAGAAAGGAAAAAAGAAACAGTAGAAGTAACCTAGGAATGCGCCGACGTCGAGGACGCCGGCTGCTATGGTGACATCCATCCTTCTACCGAATACGTCGAAGTCAATGATGTGGGCCCCTTAGGTGACATCTATTATATTCATGGAGGAGCTGGAGCGGAATCATCTCGCAAATCTAGCATCGCGAGAGTTTTAAAGCAGAAAGTAGCAGCCACCACGAGTTTTCCTCCCGAAAGCACTATTGTCACCTTTGGTCAGGATGACCTTCCCCCCAATGCCAATCCTTTTGACGATGCGGTGGTCATCAAGGCCGTCATCGAAAACTATACAGTCCACAAGATTCTGATTGATACCGGCAGCTCGGTCAATCTCCTTTTCCGCCCGACTTTCAAGGCCCTGAAGACCGGAAAGCCTTTGCTTTCCACTGACGGGGCCCTTTATATTTTTTCTGGGGAAAAGAAGGAAGTAGAGGGTTCAGTAAAGCTCCTGGTCTCTCTTGGAGGAGTAATAAAGTTAATCAATTTCGTGGTAGTGGATGCCCCGAGCAATAACTGTGCCATCTTCGGGAGGCCGATTCTCAATGCATATAGGGCAGTAGTGTCTACCTTTCACCTTGCCCTCAAGTTCGCTGCTGAAGGAAAGCAGTATCGGGTCAGAAGCAACCCAAAGGTGGCTCGGGAATGCTACGTCCGAACTGTCAACATGATCACTGACGTTCCACTTCCTGAGGTCGTGGCTGAGGTTTTGGAGATTGCTGAGTCTTCAGGGGCTGCCGAGGAAGGAAAAGATCGAGAAGGGGCTCACTTGTAACCTGCCCAAGCGACCCAAGAAGTTCCTATTGCTGAAGGGGCAGAAAAGAAGCTGGTCATCAACGCTGAGTTACCAAAGGAGGAGAAAGTGGAGCTAATCTCCTGCCTGTTGAAAAATTTGGATATCTTCGCTTGGTCAGCGGAGGATATGCCAGGAGTGGATCCAGATGTGGCTTGTCATCATCTAAACGTATCTCCTGAATTCAAGCCCGTCCAACAAAAGAAGAGAGAAGTGGCAACCAAGCTGGCGTTGCCCATCAGAGAGGAGGCTTCCAAGCTCCTGAAAGCGGGTTTTATTTCTAAAATTCAATATCCCACGTGGATGTCGAATGTTGTAATGGTTAAGAAACCGGGTGGGAAGTGGCGCATGTGCGTGGACTTCACTAAACTTAATAAAGTGTGCCCTAAAGATTGTTACCCTTTGCCTCGGATAGATGTCTTAGTTGATTCCGCGATTGGGTATGGCTTTATGAGTTTTCTCGATGCTTTCTCAGGGTATCATCAAATTAAAATGCACAAACCTGACATCCCGCATACTTCATTTATCACGAACGATGGGTGTTACTGCTATCTCGTAATGCCCTTCGGTCTTAAAAATGCGGGCGCAACATACCAAAGAATGATGGATACCGTCTTTAAGCATCAAAAAGGCAGGAATCTTGAAGCTTACGTTGATGACCTTCTTCTAAAAAGTAAAACATTCTCATTACACCTGAAAGACCTCGTAGAGACGTTCGCTACTCTACGAAGGTTCAAGTTAAAGTTAAACACGTTGAAATGTGTGTTTGGGGCAAACAAGGGGAAGTTTCTTTGGCATCTCTTAACTCCTAACGGCCTTGCACCGAATCCAGACAAAGTGAAGGCCATCCTTGATATGATCCCTCCTCGAAATACTAAAGAAGTTCAGCAACTTGGGGGAAGATTGGCAGGATTGAGCAGGTTTATCTCCAAATCCGGAGATAAAAGTGCCCCGTTCTTTAAAATACTGTGAGGGGGATCAAAGTTTGAATGGAGCGAGGAGTGTAACATGGCTTTTGAGCAGCTGAAAGAACAGTTAACCTCGACTCCACTACTCCAAAGGCCCCGTGAGGGAGAAAAGTTATTCTTATATCTAGGAGTCGGCCCGGATGCGGTGATTTCTGTCCTCGTTCGGGAGGAGAAGAAGAGGCAGTTTCCAATATACTATGTCAGCCATATTCTAAAAGATGCGGAAACCAGATATTCGATCCTGGAGAAACTGGCCTTGGCCTTGGTTATGTCTGCGCGAAGACTTCGCCCTTATTTTCAGGCTCATTCCGTCCAAGTTATTACAGATCATCCTTTAAAAAATATTCTTGAAAAGCCAGATCATTCAGGGAGGTTAGCAAAATGGGCTATTGAACTAAGCGAATTTGAGATATCATACATCCCCCGAACAGCGATCAAGGCGCAAATCTTGGCAGACTTCTTGGTAGATACCGCAGAACCTAGTCCTGAACAGGTGGTGCAATCTCCTTTAGCTTGGGTCATCTACGTGGATGGAGCTTCTGGTAAAAACTCCGTGGGAGACGGAGTAGTTCTAATCAGTCCAAATGGCATCAGGATGGAGCAAGCTATCAAGTTCTTCTTTCCAGTTACAAATAACCAGGCAGAATATGAGGCACTCTTGGCTGGGCTGAGACTTGCGAAAGAGCTGGGCATAGAACATGTACATGTTAGAACTGATTCGCTGGTGATGGCCTCTCAGGTCTTGGGGAATTACGAGACAAGGGAGCCGATTCTGAGGAAATATCTACTGTTAGCTAAAAAGGAAATCGGAAGATTCAAGTCATTCATCATTGAGCATATTCCAAGGACACAAAATGAGGAGGCGGATGAGTTGTCCAAGTTCGGTCTTCCATCCGTGGGAGTGACATCTGAACTTTTTCATCCGGCAACAGATGAGGCAGAACTCATGCAAATTGATCATAATCCTTCGTGGAAGGACCCTTACGAGCTTTTTCTATCAAAGGGGGAATTCCATCATTCCATCAAAGATTGAAGAAGATTCAAAAGGAAGGTAGCATATTATTATATGATAGCATGAGTTCTCTACAGAAAGACTTTGATCTCTCCCTCAGCACGATGCGTTTCGGAGGATGAAATCCAATACATACTTCAGGAAGTTCATTCAGGGGAGTGCGGTAGTCATTCGGGAGCAAAGACTCTAGAGAAAAGAATCTTAAGGATGGGGTATTTTTGGCCAACCATGAGAAAGGATGCTGAAGCATTTGCCAATCGATGTGTTCAGTGCCAAAAGTTCGCTCCTCTTCAGCATTTGCCTGCTCAGTCACTCAGATCAATAACTACGCCGTGGCCTTTTGCGGTATGGGGAATGGATCTTATGGGACCTTTCCCAATAGCCAGCGGTCAATGTCGTTTTATCATTGTGATGATTGACTATTTCAGTAAGTGGATTAAGACAAAGGCATTAGCAAAAACTACTACTCAAATTGTCAGAAACTTCATCTGGGGAGAAATAGTCTGCCGACATGGAATTCCGCTAGCAATCGTCACTGATAATGGCCCACAGTTCAATAATCCGGAGATGATAAGTTTTTGTGATCAGGCCGGAATTGATCTTCGGTTTGCCTCGGTACATCATCCAAGGACCAATGGTCAAGTAGAAGCAGCAAACAGGCGAATCCGGCAGCTTTTGATGAAAAGAGTCTTGAATCAAAGAGGAAATTGGGCGGACCAACTTCCTTTCATCCTTTGGACTCTTCGTACTACCCCGTCTTCAGCTACCGGGGAGACACCATTCAAATTATCTCATGGATCGGAAGCTGTTGTTCCTATAGAATTTGAGGTGGTCACTCCAAGAGTTGTATATGCAAAAGAGGGAGGAGAATCATGGATAGATGAAAATGATGAGGCTATCAAGTATAGTCTAGATCTGATCGAAGAACTTCAGGACGAGGCAACAATCAGACAGGAGGAAGTTAAAAGGAGAATGGCGAAATATTTTGACAAGAATGTCAGAGTGAAACAGTTTACAGTTGGGGATTTGGTACTAAAGAAGGTGGATGTTGCGGCCAGGTCTGGCAATGTTGGAAAGCTGAATCCCAACTGGGGCAGGACCTTTTATTATCAAAGAAGTATTGAAGAACGGGGCCTATCGTCTCCAAACCAGCGAAGGAGAAGACATCTCGCGCACCTGGAGCGGTGACGATCTTAAACGATTTTATCCTTGAACTATCTCTGTCATTTTTACGTTTTTTGATATTAAATGAGAAGCCCTATACTGACACTTCTTCATGTCTGATTTTTTCCTTTTTACACTTTCTTATACATCAACCTCACTGAACCGTGGAGACATCGCCAAGTTCCGCTCGAACCCCCTCGGACTGTAGTCATTAGCATAAAACCACGAAGATCATGTGTAGCGGGGAGTTTTTGCACACGTGTAGTGGTAGCTTGCCAATTCCCGTGCGGTGGTCTTCGGAACCTTGGATCCCGGCTGATATCCGACACACCCTTGCATCAAGGGAGGTCCATGTGAATGTTGGCTCTGACATGCCCCGAGAGGGATATAGTTACAGCTTTGATGATCTTTCTGAGGAAAGCAATGTCGGTATAGCCCCCGCGGCACAACCACACATGCCCAACTGATCATCCTAGTCTGTGACCATCGAATACTCCTAGGTACTCTCAAGCGATGCCTAAGCGGGACCCACAACTGAGTTGATCTCTCTGAGGAAAGCAATGTTCGCCTCCTAGGCCCACCTGCCCAATTGATCAACTCGGCTTGTAGCCCTAGGCAAGAGAGCAGTCGAGTCGCTTACAGCCCTTATGACCACTTGAGGAAAGCAATGTTCGCCGCCTAGGCCCACCTGCCCATTTGGTCATCTGGGTCTGTACTTGTATTTTCCTTTATTTCTACAGCTCTTATGACCATTTGAGGAAAGCAATGTTCGCCGCCTAGGCCCACCTGCCCACTTGGTCATCTGAGTCTGTAGTCATCTTTTATTGCATTACAGGGAATTATCTCACTTTATATGGTTAATATAGACCATTTAGAGAAAAGAGCAGGATCCTTATGTACATCACAAACCGGCCGACTTGATACTCAAACCAGGCGGTTTGGAATAAGCAAGTACCAAGATTATCGAGCTGTCTGGTTATTAAACCGGGCGGGCTAAAATAAGCAGGTTCCAAAGATGTCATGCGGTTTGGTTTTCAGACCAGACGGTTTGAAATAAGCAGGATATCCTTAAAATGTCACAAGGTAAATATCAAGGATCAAGCATGATCATGACCGGCCGACCTCATGATTCGGGTTGTGAATTTATCATCTTTATGGTTTTCAATTCGATCCGTTCGGATAATTACAGGCCCTTCTCGATCAGGCAGTTATGATTCTCATTGCAAGTATTAAACCTACTAATCGCTCAAATTATGTATATAGTCCGTGCAGGTTGTCAACTGATGCTATATAAAGTTGCCATATAAATTGTTCGGATTAAATATTAACCGCACGGTCTATCAACTGATTTTCTTACGACTTGATATTCTGTCCTGCAAGGCAATTATGTAAAGCCAGGTTATGGTCGCGCGGCTTAATTTTTAATTTCTTGAATGGTTATCAGTTACATTCACGGGGGTGACTTGCAGCAATCATAATTGCAAATCGCTTGTGTTAAAATACTGGCCGCTCGGTCTGTTGATGGTTCTTATGACTTGGCATTCTTTATTCTGAAAAGTAAGTATGCAGGGTCTAGTAACAACTGCGCGGCTTGGTTATGTTTGAATTCCTGGCTATCACAAGACATCCGTAATATAGAAGCTTGGATACCAATCCGCTCGGTTGTATATCCAGATCGCATCGACTATCTAACAAAACATTATAGTTAACACTTTCTCAGGATGAATCAAGTCCACCTGATCCGGATTGAAGAAACAAGCTATGCGAATAGGTTTTTTGCTAATAATTACTTTACCGAAATCCTATGAAGATCATTGTCCTAACCGATCGAGTTAAATATTAAATCGCACGACTTGGTTAGAAGGGTCAATTATCTAACACAGAAAGAGATCGCAAACAATTACAAGTAAGTCGCAGGAAGTAAACAGATAGACAGGTAAAAGCTTTCCTTTCTATTATCAAAACATTCTTACATCATGCTTTAAACCGACCGGCTAATAAAATCAAGCCGTCAACTATTCAAAATAAAAAGCAAAATACCGCTACTGATTATTCGACTTAAGTTTCTTAGACGTAGGAGTACTCGAGAGTTCGCTGCCATCAATTAAAACGTCAGGGGAATAACCCTCGCTACCTGACGAGGATGAGCTGCTTAATTCGCTCGACTTGCGCCCACTCCCTTCGGAATCGCTGGATCCAGACTCCGAGCCGCTCTCATCACTCTTAGCCGCTGCGGGTTCTTCGGCCTCATCATCCTCGTCGTCGCTCTCCTCCAAGCTGGATCCGTTGACTTTGTTCTTTCCTTTTGCCTTCCGCCTGATCTTCTCTAACTTCCTTTGCAAGATCGGGTAGGCGTCTGAGAAAGTAAAATGCTCAAAACTAGGCGCGAACTCTTTGAGCTCCTGCAAATGGTTAAAAGCATTGTCAATTCCCTCTGCGACATGAGGAAAGAGTTCCTCTTGATAAACCGGGTTGGTCTCATCGTACTTTGCCTGCAAGAAAGAGTAAGGTAAGATACCGTGCGGTCTGAAAAATTCAGAAGGACGACTGGCCAGGTGATAACTTACCGACTCGGCTTCCTTTAGCCGCGCATTTTCCTTCTTCAATTCGGCAATTTCCTTCTCTAGGTGATCATTCGCTTTGATCAACCTTTTGAAGGTCATTCCCATGAAGACATTGGTGTGAGGCTCTCGGCACCAACCCGCGCGGCCTCCCGGGCGAGTTCTTCCTCGGGAATCTTCCTCAATCTCCTAAAGTTCCGTCGGCCGAACATGGCAATGCTAGCGGCCTCAGCATGCCAGCCTGACTTTTCATTTGCCCAATGGGGGAGCGCGATAGAGACCTGAACACCGTCGCCGTCCGGGTGCCAGGTCAAGACCGAGCGGCCTTTTAAATCCTTCACCTTGATGAAGGAGCGAAGGGCAGAAAAGTCGCCCGAGGAGGCCGAATCCTCCCCATCAGATGGCAGCGGCTTGTTCCGGACTTGCCTTTTTCTCTTCTCCGTCTGGGTTAAGACCAAACCGGCCGGGCTGACCGGCTTGTTAGCAGGAACAATGGCCTCGGCTGGAAAAGAAAAGAAGAGTCAGCACAAGAGATCGAGCGGACAATATTAAAATTGATAGCGGGTTGAAGGAAGTCTTACTATCTTCAGGCCGGACATCCTCTAACTCGGCAAGTAGCGGGAGGTAGTAGCTTACATTAAGCCGCTCATCCTCGAGAAGCTTGCAGGTTTTCTTCTCGACTTCGCTGATAGCGACCTCTTGAAAGGCCTCCTCCGGCCGCATTGCGGGTTTGGGTTCAGCAGGCCAAGTCGGCCCTCGAAAATCAAGTACCTCTCCGACCAGGCTGTAACCTTATTCGCAAAGTTGACCATCTTCAACCCGTGGCAGCCAAAGTAGAGATGGCCTTTGAAAATATTCTCGGAGTCCGGGATAGCCCGCACCGAGAATATCTTCCGGAAAAGGTCCATAGAGAAGCGGACCCTCTCAGCCGCAGGTAGGAGATGAAGCTGCAAATCCCGGCCATCGAGTTAGGAGAGATTTGGCCGGGTACAACTCCATAATGGTCAAAGACCATGGCGAGTTCAATCGACATAGGGAACTTGAAGCCACAATCGAAATGGTCGATTGGGATCGCGATTTGGTTTGGTCCAGAAGAGTTCATCCGCTCATCACGGAGCGGAAGCCGCGCGAGCAGCGGACTGTCGGTCATATGTTTCTCACCGAATTCGTCCAATTCAGCTTTTGTCAAACGGCACTCATCGAGGTCTGTCGAGTGAAAAGCCACAGCGGCTTCGGAGCGAGTAGCAGAGGTTTTCGCAGGTCGCTTCGGCTGGCGCTTTGCTCCCATCTTGAAATTTCGGTAAGAAGACCTTCGAAAAGGCGCTACTTATAAGAACAGCTGATCTGCATTTAGCAAGGGTCAAATCACGGCTAGACCAGTCAACCCGCATGGGTGCATCACCACAAAAGACAACCACAAAGACAAGTATAATTCATCAGGCGAATTAAAAAAGCGCAGAAACAAGCCGATCGGTTTATATAAAGTAATCAGCAGACATCAATCAGCACACAAGAATGCAAAAATAAATTCGAATACGTAGACCGAGCGGCCTGGAAGATAGACCGAATATTGTGAAATCAAGTTCAAAACAGTTGTCCGAAGGACCGAATAGAAATATTATTACAAATTGATGTCTTAAAGCCACTCATCACTAGCGAGTATCACTCGATTCATCCTCCCTGTGAAGTCGCGCGACATGATCGCCGATCTGAAGGACAATCCCTTGCATTTGATTCATGTTGTGATTAAGGCGGTTGATCATGCTATGAAGCCGCGCGGCATCCCTCTCTACTCGCGCCGCTGGGATCACACGAGTAAGTAAGGCCGCTGCGGGCTCATGAACACTAGCAACTAGATGGATCGCCCCGGCTACAGGAAGAGACGAACTCGTCCCTGCATCCGAGCAGCGTGACCCACGCCGACCTTCATCAGCAGCATTAAGGGGACGCCGGCTTCCGCCGACCTCCCTCGACAAATGGAGATATTTATCTCGGTAATAGGTGCAGTCCGCTTCAAGCTTCTGAATCTCCTTCTTTCCACGATCAACCCGGGTGGTCAGTGCCGTCACTTGATCCTGCTGCGCTTTCTCCTTTTCTCGACGCTCTCTCCGCTCGGCCTCTAGCACAGCCCGGCTCTCCTTCCTCTCAGCCTCCAGTTCCGCCTGCAGTGCAATCTTTTCCTCCTGAGCGGTCTTCTCCCGCTCCTCAAGGGCCCTCAGCTGCTTTGAAAGGACTTCAAGATTCCTTTGAAGACGACCCATATCATCCTCAATCCGAGTATCCGGTACAACCAGGGATCCTGGCAAAGGTGGATCAAGTGGAGGGAGATAGGTCACCAGTTCGCCCGGCTTCGGAATAGAGTCACGATCATCTGCAATAAGAAAAGACAGTCAAAGAGTGATTAAAAGGTGATCGCTCTCTTCGAATCTTCCTCGCTTACAAGCCGCAGCGGTTTGGGTTGAATTCGGATGGACAGGTCGCCTTGCTTGCTCGGTATCAAACTTTCAGCGTTGTTCTCTCCATGATCTCTCGCTTTGCCTCCGCTTGGCAGCAGAAAATTGAGCGGCGGAGGGAAAGAAGCTGGGCGACGGGTTCAACAACGAAACGCGCGACTTATTTCGAGGCTGTGGCTTGAAGAAACGAACGGGGTGGTAATCCGCTCCCTTCTTACCTTACAACAGAAGATTGGGTGGCGGCGGTGGCGGCCTGGTAGGCTGATCCCTTACTCTCTCCGCCTTCACCTGCATAAGTCGGAGACCGGTCATTACAGTATCTTCGGGTGCCGGTGCGATTTTCTCTGTTCTAGTCGCAACCTCAGGGAGGAAGGCCTCCTTAGCACTGGCCGCATCCTCAGATAGGGCGGCTCCTTTCTCTCCTGGCGGATTGGCAGCCTGCAGTTCGGAAGAAGTTCTCAGCTGATCATCTTGCTGCTGAAAAGAATCAAAATCTCTGAGGATGTCACTTACGGAAATGCTGTGGGCATCGACGGTAGCCTGATCGTTCGACTTGGGGGAGGGAGTAATCAAGACCTCTGAGACTTCCCTCTCGCGCGACTTGCCTTGCAGGCTGTCCGCTTTCGGTTTCCCGGACGCTGCCTTGTTCTTGGCTTTTAGCCTCTTCATCTTCTTCAGCAGCCTGTCCGCCGCGGACTCCTCTTTCTTCCTCTTTTTTGACTCCAGAACGGTTGGTTTTTCCGGACTATCCTCGATGTTAACTACTGAAGCTTGCTGGTTGCTCGGCTTGGGGGAGTCAACTGCCTCTCCCCCTTCGTCTCTTATTTTTAGATGGAAAATCCTGGACGGGGTGACCTCCACTTTGAAAGACTCATCCCCATCACCCTTCGGGGTAGCGGTCTCCAAGTCTGCCTTATCCGGTGGAGGAGGCGAATTGATTCCTTTGTCAGAAAGGGCTGGGGGATCAGCCGGGGGTGGGTTCGGGCAACTCGCCTCCTTTTTAGTCGATAGGTCGACTGTCAGCTCGGGAGGCGGGTCTGTTGGCCTACTCACGGAAGCGATCGTTACTGAATTATCAGGCCGCGTCGTCTTCTTCTTTTTCTTCTTCCTATCCTTCGAATGGTCTCTCTCGCGGTTTTTTCCGGGCTTCTCAAGAACTTCGAGCTGGGCCATTAAGTCCACCATCTTTTTTGGGCTGATCAACCTAAAAGTTCTAACCGCAAGAAGCGAGTAGTGACTCGTGATAGCAATGAATTTATGCCAGAATAGAAGCTCCTCGAGCATTTATAACCTACGGGGTAAGATCGGCGCGGTCTCCGGCTAGAACTGATATTTTCGAAATCTTCTCGGAAATTTAAAATATGTGGGGATCATGTTTACCCAGAAGACCGCTTCCGATAGAATGATTCGCAGACCGGGCGGTTTGAAGATACAAGTCGACCGGCTCAGGTTTTACAAAGTCCATCAACACCAACTAGCACAGGTCGGGCGGTCTGATACAATTCAGATCGCCTCCAAATCCTTAAGACTATCCAGGCTCAAAGTCCAACAGGGCAAGTCGCGGTCTCAAGTCGGAGGCCGCTCGGGTTGTACCATGAAAGCCATCAGGGTCCAAGCCTAGAAGGCAACTCGCGGTCTCAAGCTGGAGACCGCGCGGGTTGCATCTTGAAGGCTAAAATAAGGCTCAAGGCCAGGCGACAGGCCACGTTCTCAAGGGCAAGCCGCGGTCTCAAGACGGAGACCGCCCGGATTGTGCCGTGAAGATCAGTGAGAATCAAGTCCAAGAAGACATGCCGCGGTCTCAAGACGGAGACCGCTCGGGTGGCATCATCACCTTGGTTGTAGCATCTCCATCCCCCTCTACAAGATAGACCGCAAGCGCAAGCCGCCAAGCCGCGCGGCTTCTTTCTTTCCTCCTTTATGTATCCCGTCACCGCCTGCCCGTTTCTCCTGTACCCGGGCAGGCGGTTATTTTATCCCTGCCCGTTCGGGCAGGCCCCCAAGCATATAAATAAGGGCGTGGCACTGTTCCCAAGACACGCACACTCGAATCCAGGAGCTCGCTTGTCTGAGCTGCGGTCTCGAGTTTCCAGTCTTGCGGACTGTCTGACCGACCGGCTTCTCTTTTCCTGCACTTGTAACCGCTGTAACCACCTCATTTTAATCAAAGGAAAGCCTGTCACAGGAGTGGCATTCGCCTTGACGGGCGAAGTCTGGCCTCGACCGCTGCTAGTGGTCTCATTTTCCCCACCTCAAAAGTAACCGGCAACCCGCAGCCTCCGATTTCCTTCGGAGGTGCGATTTCAGATTCAACACAAATGACACCTAAACTTCTAACAGCCATAACTTTTGATTTTTATGTTTGATTTTTGCCCACAACACCTTTTCGGAATATTCTCTGAGGCATACATCCAATGAAGCACAATTTTAAACCATTCCAGATCATTTTAATGGTCAATATACAGCGGGTTGCAATGGCAATGAGAGATTTAGCTCCTCCTTACACATTAACTGTAACAACCATAACTTTTGATCTGGTCGTTTGATTTTTGCGCACAACACCTTTTTGGAATGAGCTCGGAGCCCTACATCCAATGTAGAACAAGTTTTTTCCATTCCAGTTTGTTTTTGGTCAATATACAGCAGGTTGGTAATAAGGTATTTAGCTCGAAAAGAGACCTAAACTTCAAACGCCCATAACTTTTGATCCGGTTGTCTGATTTTCACCCACAATACCTTTTCGGAATGAGATCGGAGCCCTAACTCCAATGGAGAAAAATTTAAACCAATTCCAGCTCGTTTAGAAGTCGATATACAGTGAGTTGTAGTGGAAATACGAGATTTTGCTCCAAAGGACACATACACTTCAAAATACCAGAATTTTTAATGTGGGTTGTAGTGAAAATGAGAGATTTAGCTACAAATGACACTCAAACTTTAAACCGCAACAACTTTTGATGCGATTGTCTTATTTTACCCCCACAACACCTTTTCGGAATAATCTTGGAGCACTTCATTCATTGGAGCACAAGTTTTACCCATTCCAGTTCATTTAGTTTTCGATATATAGCGGGTTGCAGCGGTAATTCGAAATTTAGCTCCAAACGACACCTAAACTTCTAACAGCCATAACTTTTGATTTTTATGTTTGATTTTTGCCCACAACACCTTTTCGGAATATGCTCGGAGGCATACATCCAATGGAGCACAATTTTAAACCATTCAAGCTCATTTTAGTGGTCAATATACAGTGGGTTCCAATGACAATGAGGGATTTAGCTCCTCTTTACACATTAACTGTAACAGCCATAACTTTTGATCTGGTTGTTTGATTTTTGCGCACAACACCTTTTTGGAATGAATCGGAGCACTACATCCAATGGAGAACAAGTTTTTTCCATTCCAGATTATTATTGGTCAATATACAGCGGGTTGGTAATAAGGTATTTAGCTCGAAAGGAGACCTAAACTTCAAACGCCCATAACTTTTGAACCGGTTGTCCGATTTTCACCCACAATACCTTTTCGGAATGAGATCGGAGCTCTAACTCCAATGGAGAACAATTTAAACCAATTCTAGCTCGTTTAGAGGTCGATATACTGTGAGTTGTAGTGGAAATACAAGATTTTGCTCCAAATGACACATACACTTCAAAATACCAGAATTTTTAATTGCGGGTTGTAGTGAAAATGAGAGATTTAGCTCCAAATGACACTCAAACTTTAAACCACAACAACTTTTGATGCGATTGTCAGATTTTAGCCCCCACAACACCTTTTCGGAATAATCTTGGAGCAGTACATTCATTGGAGCACACGTTTTACCCATTCCAGTTCATTTAGTTGTCGATATATAGCAGGTTGCAGCGGTAATGCGAAATTTAGCTCCAAATGACACCTAAACTTCTAACAGCCATAACTTTTGATTTTTATGTTTGATTTTTGCCCACAACACCTTTTCGGAATATGCTCGGAGGCATACATCCAATGGAGCACAATTTTAAACCATTCCAGCTCATTTTAGTGGTCAATATACAGCAGGTTGCAATGGCAATGAGGGATTTAGATCCTCTTTACACATTAACTGTAACAGCCATAACTTTTGATGTGGTTGTTTGTTTTTTGCGCACAACACCTTTTTGGAATAAGCTCGGAGCCTTACATCCAATTGAGAACAAGTTTTTCACATTCCAATTTGTTATTGGTCAATATACAGCGGGTTGGTAATAAGGTATTTAGATCTAAAGGAGACATAAACTTCAAACGGCAATAACTTTTGATCCGATTGTCCGATTTTCACACACAATACCTTTTCGGAATGAGATCGGAGCCCTAACTCCAATGGAGAACAATTTAAACCAATTCCAGCTCGTTTAGATGTCGATATACAGTGAGTTGTAGTGGAAATACGAGATTTTGCTCCAAATGACACATACACTTCAAAATACCAGAATTTTTAATGTGGGTTGTAGTGAAAATGAGAGATTTAGATCCAAATGGCACTCAAACTTTAAACCGCAACAACTTTTGATGCGATTGTCTTATTTTACCCCCCCCCCCCCCCCCCCACAACACCTTTTCGGAATAATCTTGGAGCACTACATTCATTGGAGCACAAGTTTTACCCATTCCAGTTCATTTAGTTATCGATATATAGCGGGTTGCAGCGGTAATGCGAAATTTAGCTCCAAATGACACCTAAACTTCTAACAGCCATAACTTTTGATTTTTATGTTTGATTTTTGCCCACAACACCTTTTCGGAATATGCTCGGAGGCATATATCCAATGGAGCACAATTTTAAACCATTCCAGCTCATTTTAGTGGTCAATATACAGCGGGTTGCAATGGCAATGAGGGATTTAGCTCCTCTTTACACATTAATTGTAACAGCCATAACTTTTGATCTGGTTGTTTGATTTTTGCGCACAACTCCTTTTTGGAATGAGCTCGGAGCCCTACATTCAATGGAGAACAACTTTTTCCCATTCCAGTTTGTTATTGGTCAATATACATGTTGAGTCCGAAATCGCACCTCCGAAGGAAATTGGAGGCTGCGGGTTGCCGGTACTTTTTAGGTGGGGAAAATGAGACCGCTAGCAGCGGTCAAGGCCAGACTTCGCCCGTCACGGCGAATGCCACTCCTGTGACGGGCTTTCCTTTGATTAAAATGAGGCGGTTACAGCGGTTACAGCGGTTACAAGTGCAGGAAAAGAGAAGCCGGCCGGTCAGACAGTCCGCAAGACGGGAAACTCGAGACCGCAGCTCAAACAAGCGAGCTCCTGGATTCGAGTGTCCGTGTCTTGGGAACAGTGCCGCCCCCTATTTATAGGCTTGGGGGCCTGCCCGAACGGGCAGGGATAAAATAACCGCCTGCCCGGGTACAGGAGAAACGGGCAGGCGGTGACGGGATACCCAAAGAAGGAAAGAAAGAAGCCGCGCGGCTTGGCGGCTTGCCCTTTCGACCTGTCTGACCAGAGGCTGAGGATGACGCGACCAAGGTGACGATGCAATCCAAGCGGTCTCCGTCTTGAGACTGCGGCTTGTTCTTTGATCTCGAACCTTGGCTTGCCTCTATGGTACAATCCGCACGGTCTCCGACTTGAGACCGCGACTTGCCCTGTTGGACTTGGGCCTGGATTATCTCTAGTACTTGGAGGCGATCTGAATTATGTCAGACCGCCCGACCTGTGCTTGTTGGTGTTGATGTACCTTGTAAAACCTGAGCCGGTCGACTTGTATCTTCAAACCGCCCGGTCTGCGAATCATTCTATTGGAAGCGGTCTTCTGGGTAAACATAATCCCCGCATATTTTTAAATTTCCGAGAAGATTTTGAAAATATCAGTTCTAGCCGGAGACCGCGCCGATTTCACCCTGTGGGTTATAAATGTTCCAGGAGCTCCTATTCTGGCATAACTCCATTGCTATCACGAGTCACTACTCGCCTCTTGCGGTTAGGACTTTCAGGCTGAACAGTGCGGAAAAGATGGTGGATCTACTGGCCCAGCTCGAAGTTCTTGAGAAGCCCGGAAAAAAACTGCGAGAGAGATCGTTCGAAGGATAGGAAGAAGAAGAAGAAGATGACGCGGCCTGATAATACAGTAACGATCGCTTCTACAAGTAAGCCAACCGACCTGCTTCCCGAGCTGACAGTCGACTTATCGACTAAAAAGGAGGCGAGTTGTCCGAACCCACCCCCAGCTGATCCCCCAGCCCTCTCTGACAAAGGAAACAACCCGCCTCCTCCACCGGATAAGGTAGACTCGGAGACCGTTATCCCGAAGGGCGATGGGGATGAGTCTTTCAAAGTGGAGGTCACCCCATCCGAGGTTTTCCATCTAAAAATAAGAGACGAAGGGGGAGAGGCAGTTGACTCCCCCAAGCTGAGCGACCAGCAAGCCTCAGTAGTTAAAATCGAGGATAGTCCGGAAAAACCAGCCGCCCTGACGTCGAAAAAGAGGAAGAAAGAGGAGTCCGCGGCGGATAGGCTTCTGAAGAAGATGAAGAGGCTAAAAGCCAAGAACAAGGCAGCGTCCGGGAAACCGGGAGCGGACAGCCTGCAAGGCAAGTCGCGCGAGAAGGAAGTCTTGGAGGGCGTGATTACTCCCTCCCCCAAGTCGAACGACTAGGCTCCCGTCGATGCTCACAGCATTTCCGTAAGTGACATCCTCAGGGATTTTGATTCTCTTCAGAAGCAAGATGATCAGCTGAGAACTTCTTCCGAACTGCAGGCTGCCAACCCGCCAGGAGAGAAAGAAGCCGCCCTGTCTGAGGATGCGACCAGCACTAAGGAGGCCGTCCTCCCTGAGGTTGCGACTAGAACCGAGAAAATCGTACCGGCTCCCGAAGATACTGTAATGACCGGTCTCCGATTTATGCAGGTGAAGGCGGAGAGAGTAAGGGATCAGCTTACCAGGCCGCCACCGCCGCCACCCAATCTTCTGCTGCAAGGTAAAAGTGGAACGGATTACCACCCCGTTTGTTTTTTCAAGCCACGACCTCGAAACAAGTCGCGCGTTTCGTTGTTGAACCCATCGCCCAGCTTCTTTCCCTCCGCTGCTCAATTTTCTGCTGCTAAGCGGAGGCAAAGCGAGAGATCGTGGAGAGAACAACGCCGAAAGTTTGATACCGAGCAAGCAAGGCGACCTGTCCGCCCGAATTCAACCCAAACTGCTGCGGCTTGTAAGTGAGGAAGATTCGAAGAGAGCCATCTCCTTTTGAACACTCTTTGACTGTTTTTTTCTCATTGCAGATGATCGTGACTCTATTCCGAAGCCGGGCAAACTGGTGACCTATCTTCCCCCTCTCGATCCACCCCTGCTGCATTCTTCGCTGCCGGATACCCGGATGGAGGACGAGGTGTCCCGACTTCAAAGGAACTTTGAAACCCTTACAAAACAGTTGAGGGCTATGGAGGAGAGGGAGAAGGCCGCCCAAGATGAAAAAGCTGCTCTGCGGGCTGAGTTGGAAACCGAACGGAAGGAGAACCAAACAGCGCTGGAGGCCGAGCGGAGAGAGCGCCGAGAGAAGGAAAAGGTGCAGCAAGACCAGGTGGCTGCCCTGACCGCCCGGGTTGATCGCGGAAAGAAAGAAATCCGCAAGCTCGAAGAGGACTGATAGAGAAAATCGTGTTCTCCAATCTATACTCGATTAAGGCAAGTGTACCTATCGAAATATAGCATAGGATATAAAATATATCAAGGTCGTATAAAAACTCGGGGCAGGCAACTACTATTACTCACAACGACTCTATTATCCTACCGAACGGTTGATGGATTTTTGAGAATTTTTAAATTAAACTACGAGATTACTTAAACGGAAATTCAGAAGAGAAAACTAGCGTTCGATCAAAGAATCACCATGAAAAGAGACGAGAGAGAAATAAAAGTTAGTTCTACGATTGCAAAATAATTCTTGACCGTGACGGTTCCGAAAATGAGAGATAGTCTCGCTAGAGCACTAAATCTCCTAACTTAAGGACGGTTTAATCGGAATCTCTTCGCAAATTAAACAGGTCTAAAGTCGCATTATCGAAGTGAACCACACTATTGGATTTGACTCCAATCCGGAGGATTTACATCATCCTATCTCTAGGGGTGCGTGCAACTCCTTCCTTCTTTGAGCGATCTTTCAAATCAATGAATCTCTCGACTACTATGAAATGAGATCAAGGGCCTACTACCGTATACCGGAAATACGGAGTCGACGCAAAATATTTCAAAGAAGGATCGAGAATAATTTATCAAAAGCAAAACTAAGACATAAAGAATAATCTCATCTCAATTCATGGATCATCATGATCAAACGCTAATGGAAAATTAGCTACGCATAACAGAAATTGAGACGAAGATAAGAGAATTCATTTTCATTAGTTATATAAAAAGAGAATTACAACGATAGAAAGAGAACAAGATTACTACTAAAAAAGGGATTACAATAATGGAAAGAAATTACAACTAGGAAGAGAAATTACAACAAGGAAAAACAAGATTACCACTAGCACTATACTTCCTCTCTAACTTCTAACCTCCTTCATGCTTGAGATAGGTGTTCCTTTTATAGATGAAGGGGAAGATTCTAGAAGGGGGAGAAGATGCATGAATGGGGAGATGCATGAATAATATGATGCATGAATAATATTTAATGGGAGGAGAGAGAAAGGTTCATGCATGGGAAAATACATGCATGCTTTTAATTAGGAAGAGAGAGAGATAAAGCCATGCATGCATGTTAATTAAAAGAAATATAAAGAGGAGAATAGGAGAGAGAGAATAATGAGATTTAATTAAAAGAAAGAAAAGAGAGGACAGAGAGGGAGGGATTCGGCCAAACATGATATTCAATGGAAAATGAATATTAAAAAGGGGGGAAGAGTGAGGAATTTCGGACAAGCCATGATGGGGCCATGCAAAGGTGGCGGTTTGGGAGGTTGGAGGGCTGCTCACGGTTTGAGGCTTGAGCTGAACCAAGGGGGGGTCGGATTTGGACTTGGAGGGGCTGCTCTTGTGCTGGATATGAAGGGCTGCACCATGTGAGCTGCTCGGGCGACATAGATGAAGAGGGGGGCTGCTACATTGGGTCTTCAAATGGCTGAATGGATGGGCTCGGTTTGCTCAAGTGGGCTGAAATTGCATGGCGCGGCGATGGCGTTGCGGCATAAAAATTGACGGCGCGACGATGGCGGCATGGACGGGCACACAACGGCGAACACAATGACTCCATGCAAAGGTGGCGGCGAGCATGGCGGCGATGGCGACGACAACAACATTCCTACAAAATAAAATAAAATAAAACATTAGCATTAGTTAAGAAAATATAAAACTAAAACATAACATAAAATAAAACATTAGTTTTTAAAAGAAATTAAAACAAAGTAACAACATGAAATAATAACATTGCATGACATAATTAAAATATAACAAACATTAGATCATAAAATAACAACATTATAAAATAAGAGAAATTAAAACATAACGAACATAAAATAACATAAAAAACATAAAATAACAACATTAAGACTTAGCACACATAAAATGCAAAGAAATTATAATTAAACCTAGGGAAAATTGTACTAAACTAACCTAAAAATGATGACTAAAAACTAGTCATCAAACTCCCCCATGCTTGAGAAATTGCTTGCCCTCAAGCAAATGAAATTAAAAACTAGGGAAGAGAAATAAAAGCAAGAAAGCAAACTTTAGGTTTCATAAATAAGAAAACCAAAATATAGAAAGTTAAACTATCCTAATTTCTATGTTAACAACTAGTGGGGTGAGAAGTCCACAATAGAAAACTTGAAAAAGGAGACCTAAAAGATATCATTAAAACATAAAGCAGAATTACATATTTCTAAATTCCTAAAACAAGGCATCCAAAATTTAGGAGAATAAGAAAAAAAAACAAAAGTAGAGATTCTAAATAAACGGCGCATTGAACGAATTACTAGGTTGCTAGAATAACGATTACCCCTAAATCATCTCAAGATAATCTCCAAAGAAATCCATCAATGATGGTGGCCATAGGCTTGTCCGTTCACACTCTCTCCACTACGCAGGTTTGTGTCACGTTCTAAAGATCAAAAGGGCTTAATAGACGTAAATACTTGGTTTAGGTAAATGATTGGGAATTGGAATTCAAGGATAAAAATGATGGCTAACACACTAAACCAAGGGTGAGCTTTAAATAAACATAAAATTACAAGGATGAGAAATGACAAGTATGTCATTTTCTCCAATTCAAACTAAAGGAAAACAAACACAAGGCCATAAAATTTTTCTTTTCATACTTGGCCAAAAATAACTTCTTTTTTTGGATTTCATTTTCATTTTTTTCTTTGATAATCATTTTTTTCCATTACACAAAAGAGAGCTCCAAATGCGAACTAAAGATTTCCTTTCCATTTTTCAAAAATACTTCCATCACAATAATGATATTTAAATAAAGCTCAAAGTCTAGTGTGAAATAGGAAGGGCCTTTTGGCTTTGGTGAAAATTGGAAGGTGGAGCTAAACAAAGAAAAAGGGAAAAGGCCCAAAATTATTTTAGCAAGGGTAAAATTTTCGGTGGGCAAAAAGGCTCAAACGGGTCAAAAGGATGGCCTAAATCATTTCTAAAGATCGTGAACAAACAACGCAAATGCTTCGAGAGTCGCTAAAGACAAGTTCTAGACACCAAGAAAGCATTACCCCAAAATGAAAAAGCGATAACGTTAACTAGCAACCGTTCATACGCAACAAAATCGAATAAAAAGAAATACTACATTTGCTAACTTAAGAACTAGAAAAATGGATGCTTATATTTAAGAAGTAGAAAATAGTAAAACTAAACTATGTTAGAATAATAAATTTAGAAAACTGATTCAAGAAATTCTACTTAGAACTAAAGAACCGCATGGGCATACACACCACTAGAAGAAACATAAAAATAAATATAGACAATAATTTTTTATTTTGATTTTCAAATAGATACTAAAATTTTTTTTGGGATTTTGAATTTTTTGATTTTTTTTTTGTTTTTTTGTTTTCTAGTTTTTTTTTGGATTTTTGATAAAGCTAAAGAAACAAAATAGTACTATAATAATAATAATTTTTTTGTTTTTATTTTGTTTTCAATTTTTTTGTATTTTTTTGAAGGACTGAAAAAGAAAGAGAAAACGCTAAACTCCCCCATGCTTAAAGTTCAACATTGTCCCAATGTTGAATAGTAAGTATGAGGATATAAAAAGAAAAGAAGAAAAGAAGAGGGGGGGGTGCAATAAAGTAAATTAAAAAAACGACTTCCCCGGATTCGTGAGGCCGAATGCTGATGTCGCTCCCCCATGCTTAAGCTGGACACCGGCTCGGGCCTAAGGGAGAGAAAGAATGATGGAGCCAAACAAACCGTCGGGGGTTTTATTCCTGCAAAACAAAATAAAAAAAAGCAAAAAGAAAAAGAAAGAAAAGGATAAGCAAGGGGTGCCTCCCAAGAGCGCTCTTTGTTTATCGTCGTCTGAGCCCGACGTTATTGGTTAGCTAAATAGAAAATAAAAACTGAAGTGAAGAGGTAACTCCCTAAATATACGCTTAGGAGAGTAAATAAGAAAAAAGAAGAAATGAAGAATCGCACCGACATGCGGTGGAATCTTCAAAGGAATGACGCCCGAAAATGTACGGATGGAGTTATTGAAGAACTCCGCCGTATGCGGAACGTGGAAGAAGGGGTCGTCAAAACAAGAAGAGATAAAAGAAGAAGAAATAGAAAGAGGAATAAAAGAAGGTGAAAAAGAAATTTCATCAACAGAAATTTCACAAGGAGAAAGAGAATCTTGTGAAATTTCGGGAGAAGAAGGGGTAGAAAGAACTAAAGATGGATTATCTAAAATAAAAGAAGGAGAATTATCTAAAATAGAAGAAGAAGAAAAAGAAGATTCGCTAAAACTAGAAAAATTTGGAATAGATGAATTTAAGACTGAAATGGAATCACCAACGTCTTCGGAAAAAAAAAAGAGAATTATGAGACATCTCGTCATCCTCAAGAGGTAAGAAGCACGCCGGAATATCCATATGTGTGTCATCCAAAGGAGGAAGGAAACAATCCGGAGCATCCGAATAGTTATCTTCCTCGAGAGGAATAAGACAAGCCGGGATATCCGGTGACTCATTACATGAAGAAATTGGAGGAGACGGAGAAGAAGACAAAGAAAACGATGCAGCCTCACGAGAAAAACAATCCAAAATGGTTTTGAAATGCGAATTAATATTATCAATAGACGTTTGCAATTCCAAATACCCATTATCGATAGAACTAAAAATTAGAGGCGCGGCGCTTTGCGGGGCAAAATCATGCGAAAAATAAGACGGGTTCCCCATCTCCCAAGTAAGATAAAAATTAGAGTAAGGGTCAAATTGGCCACTTTGACCTACTCCAGAAAAATTTAAATCATATGAGGGAGGGGTTCCCAAAAAACATGCAAAATTAAAGTGGTCGGGCGACCCGCAAAGAGCGCAAAAAGAAGATGATTCCATGATAAAAAAACTGCTACCAAAAAAGAAAGAGAATTAAATTTGTTTTTTTTTAATTGATTTTTTTAAGGCGGATTATGTTAGTCCTGGACTTCCCGAGATCTGCCCTGTGAGGGGTTTGCAATGGTACTAGAGGCTGTGATGGGAATTCAAGCCCAAAGCATCCTTTCCAGGAATTTAGGTGGGATATAAAAACGATGAAATTTTTTTTTTTGATTTTTTTGTAGAAGTAATAAACTCGGTGCTTTTGTAATATTGCCAAAAATATTCCCCGGCAACGGCGCCAAAAACTTGATAGAGAAAATCGTGTTCTCCAATCTATACTCGATTAAGGCAAGTGTACATATCGAAATATAGCATAGGATATAAAATATATCAAGGTCGTATAAAAACTCGGGGCAGGCAACTACTATTACTCACAACGACTCTATTATCCTACCGAACGGTTGATGGATTTTTGAGAATTTTTAAATTAAACTACGAGATTACTTAAACGGAAATTCAGAAGAGAAAACTAGCGTTCGATCAAAGAATCACCATGAAAAGAGACGAGAGAGAAACAAAAGTTAGTTCTACGATTGCAAAATAATTCTTGACCGTGACGGTTCCGAAAATGAGAGATAGTCTCGCTAGAGCACTAAATCTCCTAACTTAAAGACGGTTTAATCGGAATCTCTTCGCAAATTAAACAGGTCTAAAGTCGCATTATCGAAGTGAACCGCACTATTGGATTTGACTCCAATCCGGAGGATTTACGTCATCCTATCTCTAGGGGTGCGTGCAACTCCTTCCTTCTTTGAGCGATCTTTCAAATCAATGAGTCTCTCGACTACTATGAAATGAGATCAAGGGCCTACTACCGTATACCGGAAATACGGAGTCGACGCAAAATATTTCAAAGAAGGATCGAGAATAATTTATCAAAAGCAAAACTAAGACATAAAGAATAATCTCATCTCAATTCATGGATCATCATGATCAAACGCTAACGGAAAATTAGCTACGCATAACGGAAATTGAGACGAAGATAAGAGAATTCATTTTCATTAGTTATATAAAAAGAGAATTACAACGATAGAAAGAGAACAAGATTACTACTAAAAAAGGGATTACAATAATGGAAAGAAATTACAACTAGGAAGAGAAATTACAACAAGGAAAAACAAGATTACCACTAGCACTATACTTCCTCTCTAACTTCTAACCTCCTTCATGCTTGAGATAGGGGTTCCTTTTATAGATGAGGGGGAAGATTCTAGAAGGGGGAGAAGATGCATGAATGGGGAGATGCATGAATAATATGATGCATGAATAATATTTAATGGGAGGAGAGAGAAAGGTTCATGCATGGGAAAATACATGCATGCTTTTAATTAGGAAGAGAGAGATAAAGCCATGCATGCATGTTAATTAAAAGAAATATAAAGAGGAGAATAGGAGAGAGAGAATAATGAGATTTAATTAAAAGAAAGAAAAGAGAGGAGAGAGAGGGAGGGATTCGGCCAAACATGATATTCAATGGAAAATGAATATTAAAAAGGGGGGAAGAGTGAGGAATTTCGGACAAGCCATGATGGGGCCATGCAAAGGTGGCGGTTTGGGAGGTTGGAGGGCTGCTCACGGTTTGAGGCTTGAGCTGAACCAAGGGGGGTCAGATTTGGACTTGGAGGGGCTGCTCTTGTGCTGGATATGAAGGGCTGCACCATGTGAGCTGCTCGGGCGACATAGATGAAGAGGGGGGCTGCTACATTGGGTCTTCAAATGGCTGAATGGATGGGCTCGGTTTGCTCAAGTGGGCTGAAATTGCATGGCGCGGCGATGGCGTTGCGGCATAAAAATTGACGGCGCGACGATGACGTCATGGACGGGCACACAACGGCGAACACAATGACTCCATGCAAAGGTGGCGGCGAGCATGGCGGCGATGGCGACGACAACAACATTCCTACAAAATAAAATAAAATAAAACATTAGCATTAGTTAAGAAAATATAAAACTAAAACATAACATAAAATAAAACATTAGTTTTTAAAAGAAATTAAAACAAAGTAACAACATGAAATAATAACATTGCATGACATAATTAAAATATAACAAACATTAGATCATAAAATAACAACATTATAAAATAAGAGAAATTAAAACATAACGAACATAAAATAACATAAAAAACATAAAATAACAACATTAAGACTTAACACACATAAAATGCAAAGAAATTATAATTAAACCTAGGGAAAATTGTACTAAACTAACCTAAAAACGATGACTAAAAACTAGTCATCAAAGACTGCACCTATTATAGGGACAGATACCTTCAATTGACAAGGGAAGCCGGCGGAAGCCGGCGTCGTATTAATGCGGTTGACGAAGGTCGGCGTGGGTCACGCAGCCCGGATGCAGGGACGAGCTCGTCTCTTCCTGTAGTCTGGACGATCCACCCAGTTGCTAGTGTTCATGAGCCCGTAGCGGCCTTACCTACTCGAGTGATCCCAGCGACGCGAGTAGAGAGGGATGCCGCGCGGCTTCATAGCATGATCAACCACCTTAATCACAGCATTAATCAAATGCAAGGGACTGTCCTTCAGATCGGCGATCACGTCGCGCGACTTCATAGGGAGGATGCACCGAGTGATACCCGCCAGTGATGAGTGGTTTTAAGACATCAATTTTGTAATAATATTTCAATTCGGTCCTTTGGACAACTGTTTGAACTTGATTTCATAATATTCGGTCTGTCTTCCAGGCCGCGCGGTCTAAGTATTCGAATTTATTTTTGCATTCTTGTTGTGTGCTGATTGATGCCTGCGGATTACTTTATATAAAAAGATCGGCTTGTTTCTGTGCTTTTTTAATTCGTCTGCTTGAATTATACTTATGTCTTTGTGGTTGTCTTTTGTGGTGATGCACCCGTGCGGGTTGATTGGTCTAGCCGCGATTTGACCCTTGCTAAATGCAGTTCTGCCGTTCCTATAAGTAGCGCCCTTCCGAAAGTCTTCTTACCAAAATTTCAAGATGGGAGCAAAGCGCCAGCCGAAGCGACCTGCGAAAACCTCTGCTACCCGCTCCGAAGCCGTTGTGGCCTTTCACTCAGCAGCCCTCGATGAGTGTCATTTGACAAAGGCCGAATTGGACGAATTTGTTGAGAAGCATATGACTGACAGTCCGCTGCTCGCGCGGCTTCCGCTCCGTGATGAGCGGATGAATTCTTCTGGCCCAAACCAAATCGCGATCCCAATCGACCAATTCGATTGTGGCTTCAAGTTCCCTATTTTGATTGAGCTCGTCATGGTCTTTGACCATTATGGAGTTGTACCCAGCCAAATTTCTCCTAACTCGATGGCCGGGATTTGCAGCTTCATCTCCTACCTGCGGTCTGAGAGAGTCCGCTTCTCTATGGACCTTTTCAGGAAGATATTCTCGGTGCAGGCTATCCCGGACTCCGAGTCGAATGTCTTCAAAGGCCATCTCTACTTTGGCTGCCGCGGGTTGAAGATGGTCAACCTTGCGAACAAGGTCACAGCCTGGTCGGAGAGGTACTTGATTTTCGAAGGCCGACTTGGCCTATTGAACCCGAATCCGCAAGTGCGGCCTGAGGAGGCCTTTCAACAGGTCCCAATAAGCGAGGTCGAGAAGAAAACCTGCAAGCTTCTCGAGGATGAGCGGCTTAACGTAAGCTACTACATCCCGCTACTTGCCGAGCTAGAGAATGTTCGGCCTGAAGATAGTAAGCTTTCCTTTAACCCGCTTCCGACTTCAATGTTGACCGCTCGATCTTTTGTGCTGACTATTTTCTCTTTTTTGTAGCCGAAGCCGTTGTCCCTGCTAACAAGCCGGTAACCCCGGCCGGTTTAGTCTTAACTCAGACGGAGAAGAGAAAAAGACAAGTCAGGAACAAGCCGCTGCCATCCGATGGGGAGGATTCGGCCTCCTCGGGCGACTTCTCTGCCCTTCGTTCCTTCAGCAAGGTGAAGGATTTAAAAGGTCGCACGGTCTTGACATGGCATCCGGACGGCGACGGTGTTCAGGTCTCTACCGCGCTCCCGCATTGTGCGAATGAGAAGTCGGGCCGGCATGCTGAGGCCGCCAGCATTGCCATGTTCGGCCGACGGAACTTCAGGAGGTTGAGGAAGATTCTCGAGGAAGAGCTCGCCCGGGAGGCCGCGCGGGTTGGTGCCGAGAGCCTCATCACCAATGTCTTCATGGGAATGACCTTCAAAAGGTTGATTAAAGCGAATGATCACCTAGAGAAGGAAATTGCCGAATTGAAGAAGGAAAATGCGCGGCTAAAGGAAGCCGAGTCAGTAAGATATCACCTGGCCAGCCATCCTTCTGAATTTTCCAGACCGCACGGTCTCTTACCTTACTCTTTCTTGCAGGCAAAGTATGATGAGACCGACCCGGTCTATCAAGAGGAACTTTTCCCTCATGTCGCCGAGGGAATCGACAATGTTTTTAACCGTTTGCGGGAACTCAAAGGGTTCGCGCTTGGTTTCGAGCATTTCACCTTCTCGGACGCCTACCCGATCTTGCAAAAGAAGTTAGAGAAGATCAGGCGGAAAGCCAAAGGAAAGAACAAAGCCGATGGATCCAGCTCAGAGGAGAGCGACGACGAGGATGATGAGGCCGAAGAACCCGCAGCGGCTAAGAGTGGTGAGAGTGGCTCGGAGTCCGAATCCAGCGATTCCGAAGAAGAGGCTGGGCGCAAGTCGGGCGAATTGAGCAGCTCATCCTCGTCGGGTAGCGAGGGTTATTCCCCTGACGTTTCAATTGATGGCAGCGAACACTCAAGTGCTCCTGCGTCTAAGAAACTTAAGTCGGATAATTAGTAGCTGTATTTTGCTTCTTGTTTTGAATAGCCGACGACTTGATTTTGTTAGCCGATCGGTTTAAAGTATAATGTAAAAAAAATGTTTTGATAATGGAATGGAAAGCTTTTACCTGTCTATCTGTCTACTTTCTGCGACTTACTTATGATTGTTTGCGATCTCTTTCTGTGTTAGATAATTGGCCCTTCTAACCAAGTCGTGTGACTTAATATTAACTCATCCGGTTAGGATAATGATCTTCATAGGATTCCGGTAAAGTAACTATTAGTAAAAACCCATTCGCATAGCTTGCTTTCTTCAATCCGGATCAAATTGATTCGATTCATACCGAGAAGGTGCTAAATTATTATGAATGCATTACGATATCCAGGAAGCCGAACATAATCAAGCCGCGCGGTTGTTATTAGACCCTGCATACTTGCTTTCCAGGATAAGGAATGCCAAGTCATAAGAACAATCAACAGACCGAGCGGCCAGTATTTTAACTTAAGCGACTTGCAACTAAGATTGCTGCAAGTCCCACCCCCGTGAATGTAACTGATAACCAGTCAGAAAACTCAAATAATCAAGCCGTGCGACCATAACCCGACTTTACATAATTGCCTTGCAAGACAGAATAGCAAGTCGCAAGAAAATCAGTTGATAGACCGTGCGATTAGTATTTAATCCGAACGATTTATATGACAGCTTTGTATAGTATTAGCCGACAACCCGCACGGACTGTATATAATTTGTCCGATTAGTAGCTTTGACACTTGCAATGAGAATCATAATTGCCTTGTGACATTTTAATGATATCCTGTTTATTTCAAACCGTCCGGTCTGAAAACCAGACCGCATGACATCTTTGGAACCTGCTTATTTTAGACCGCCCGGTTTAATAACCAGACCGCCCGATAATCCTGGTACCTGCTTATTTCAAACCGTCCGGTTTAATAACCAGACCGCCCGATAATCCTGGTACCTGCTTATTTCAAACCGTCCGGTTTAATAACCAGACCGCCCGATAATCCTGGTACCTGCTTATTTCAAACCGCCCGGTTTAATAACCAGACCGCCCGATAATCCTGGTACCTGCTTATTTCAAACCATCCAGTTTAATAACCAGACCGCCCGATAATCCTAGTACCTGCTTATTTCAAACCGCCCGGTTTGAATATCCGGTCGGCCGGTTTGTGATGTACATAAGAGTGCTGCTTTTTCTCCAAATAGTCTAAAATGACCATATAAGATGAAATAATTCCTTGTAACGTAATAAAAGATGACTACAGACTCAGATGACCAAGTGGGCAGGTGGGCCTAGGTGGCAAACATTGCTTTCCTCAAGTGGTCATAAGAGCTGTAGAAATAAAGAAAAAGACAAGTACATACCCAGATGACCAAGTGGGCAGGTGGGCCTAGGCGGCGAACATTGCTTTCCTCAAGTGGTCATAAGGGCTGTAAGCGACTCGACTGCTCTCTTGCCTAGGGCTACAAGCCGAGTTGATCAATTGGGCAGGTGGGCCTAGGCGGCGAACATTGCTTTCCTCAGAGAGATCAACTCAGTTGTGGGTCCCACTTAGGCATCGCTTGAGAGTACCTAGGAGTATTCGATGGTCACAGACTAAGATGATCAGTTGGGCAGGTGTAGTTGTGCCGCGAGGGCTATACCGACATTGCTTTCCTCAGAAAGATCATCAAAGCTGTAACTATATCCCTCTCGGGGCATGATAGAGCCAACATTCACCTAGACCTCCCTTGATGCAAGGGTGTGTTGGATATCAGCCGGGATCCAAGGTTCTGAAGACCACCGCACGGGAATTGGCAAGCTACCACTACACGTGTGCGAAAACTCCCCGCTACACATGATCTTCATGGTATTACGCTAATGACTACAATCTGAGGGGGTTCGAACAGAACTTGGCGATGTCTCCGCGGTTCAGTGAGGTTGATATATAAGAAAAAGTGTAAAAAAGGAGACATCAGACAGGGAGAAGTGTCAGTATGGGGCTTCTTATTGAAATGTCTAAAAAATTGCAGGAAAGTAAAGAAGACATTTTAAGGATATAACCGTTTGAGATCGTCACCGCTCCAGGTGCGTGAGATGTCTTCTCCTTCGCTTGTTTGGAGGCGGTAAGCCCCACTTTTTAGTACCTCCTTGACGATGAAAGGTCCAGCCCAATTAGGATTTAGCTTCCCGACATTGCCTGTTCGGGCTGCTGCATCAACCTTTTTTAGCACAACATCGTCGACCGCAAAATGCTTTACCCTGACATTTTTGTCAAAGTACTTTGCCATCCTCCTTTTAACTTCTTCTTGTCTGATTGTTGCCTCATCCTGAAGTTCTTCGATCAGATCCAGACTATACTTGATAGCCTCATCATTGTCTTCTATCCACGCTTCTCCTCCCTCTTTTGCATATACAACTCTTGGAGTGACCACATCAAATTCTATAGGCACAACAGCTTCCGAGCCATGAGATAATTTGAATGGTGTCTCCCCGGTAGCTGAAGACGGGTTAGTACGAAGAGTCCAGAGGATGGAAGGAAGCTGATCTGCCTAATTTCCCTTTGATTCAAAACTCTTTTCATCAGGAGCTGCTGGATTTACCTGTTTGCCGCTTCTACTTGGCCATTTGTTCTTGGATGATGTACTGAGACAAATCGAAGATCAATTCCCACCTGATCACAAAAGTTTATCATCTCCGGATTATTGAACTGTGGACCATTATCAGTGACAATTGCTAGCGGGATTCCATGCCGGCAGACTATTTCTCCCCAGATAAAGTTTCTGATAATTTGGGTTGTAGTTCTTGCCAGTGCTTTTGCCTCAATCCACTTGCTGAAGTAGTCGATCATCACAATGATAAAACGACGCTGGCCGCTGGCTATTGGGAAGGGTCCGATAAGATCCATCCCCCATACTGCGAAGGGCTATGGCGCAGTTATGGATCTGAGTGACTGAGCAGGCAAATGCTGAAGAGGAGCGAACTTTTGGCACTGAACACATCGCTTGGCAAATGCTTCAGCATCCTTTCTCATGGTTGGCCAAAAATACCCCTGCCTTAAGATTCTTTTCTCTAGAATCTTCGCTCCCGAATGACTACCGCACTCCCCGGAATGAACTTCCTGAAGTATGGTTGGGACTTCATCCTCCGAAACACATCGTGCTGAGGGAGAGATCAAAGTTTTTCTGTAGAGAACTCCCGCTATCAGATAATAATACGCCGCCTTCCTTTTGAATCTTCTCCGATCTTTGATGGAATGATGGAACTCCCCCTTTGATAGAAATAGCTCGTAAGGGTCCTTCCACGAAGGATTATGATCAATTTGCATGAGTTCTGCTTCATCTGTTGCCGGATGAAAAAGTTCAGAGGTCACTCCCCCGGATGGAAGACCGAACTTTGACAACTCGTCTGCCTCCTCATTTTGTGTCCTTGGAATATGCTCGATGATGAATGACTTGAATCTTCCAATTTCCCTTTTGGCTAACAGCAGGTATTTTCTCAGAATTGGCTCCCTTGTCTCATAATTTCCAAAGACCTGAGAGGCCATCACCAGTGAATCAGTTCTAACATGTACATGTTCTATGCCCAGCTCTTTCGCAAGCCTCAGCCCAGCCAAAAGTGCTTCATATTCTGCCTGATTATTTGTCACTGAAAAGAAGAATTTGATAGCTTGCTCCAGCCTTATGCCATTTGGACTGATCAGAACTACCCCGGCTCCCACGGAGTTTCTGCCAGAAGCCCCATCCACATAAATGATCCAAGCCAAAGGAGATTGCACTACCTGTTCAGAACTAGGTTCTGTTGTATCTACCAAGAAGTCTGCCAGGATTTGCGCCTTGATCGCTGTTCGAGGGATGTATGATATCTCAAATTCGCTTAGTTCAATAGCCCATTTTGCCAACCTCCCTGAATGATCTGGCTTTTCAAGAATATTTTTTAAAGGATGATCTGTAATAACTTGGACAGAATGAGCCTGAAAATAAGGACGAAGCCTTTGTGCAGACATAACCAAGGCCAAGGCCAGTTTTTCCAAGATCGAATATCTGGTTTCTGCATCTTTAAGAATGTGGCTGACATAGTATATTGGAAACTGCCTCTTCTTTTCTTCCCGAACGAGGACAGAACTCACCGCATCTGGTCCGACTCCCAGATATAAGAATAGCATTTCTCCCTCACGGGGACTTTGGAGTAGTGGAGTCGAGGTTAACTGTTCTTTCAGCTGCTCAAAAGCCTTGTTACACTCCTCGCTCCATTCAAACTTTGATCCCCCTCGCAGTGTTTTAAAGAATGGGGCACTTTTATCTCCGGATTTGGAGATAAACCTGCTCAATCCTGCCAATCCCCACCCCAAGTTGCTGAACTTCTTTAGTATTTCGAGGAGGAGTCATATCAAGGATGGCCTTTACCTTGTCTGGATTCGGTGCAAGGCCGTTAGGAGTTAAGAGATGCCCAAGAAACTTTCCCTTGCTTGCCCCAAACACACATTTCAACGGGTTTAGTTTTAACTTGAACCTCCGTAGAGTAGCGAACGTCTCTACGAGGTCTTTCAAGTGCAATGAGAATGTTTTACTTTTTAGAAGGAGGTCATCAACGTAAACTTCAAGATTCCTGCCTTTTTGATGCTTAAAGACGGTATCCATCGTTCTTTGGTATGTTGCGCCCAGATTTTTAAGACCGAAGGGCATTACGAGATAGCAGTAACACCCATCGTTCGTGATTAATGAAGTATGCGGGATGTCAGGTTTGTGCATTTTAATTTGATGATACCCTGAGAAAGCATCGAGAAAACTCATAAAGCCATACCCAACCGCGGAATCAACTAAGACATCTATCCGAGGCAAAGGGTAGCAATCTGTAGGGCACACTTTATTAAGTTTGGTGAAGTCCACGCACATGCGCCACTTCCCACCGGATTTCTTAACCATTACAACATTCGACATCCACGTGGGATATTGAATTTCAGAAATAAAACCCGCTTTCAGGAGTTTGGAAACCTCCTCTCTGATGGGCAACGCCATCTTGGTCTCCACTTCTCTCTTCTTTTGCTGGACGGGCTTGAACTCAAGAGATACGTTTAGATGATGACAAGCCACATCTGGATCCACTCCTGGCATATCCTCCGCTGACCAAGCGAAGATATCCAGATTCTCCAACAGGCAGGAGATTAGCTCCACTTTCTCCTCCTCTGGCAACTCAGCGTTGATGACCAGCTTCTTTTCTGCCCCTTCAGCAATAGGAACTTCTTGGGTCGCTTGGGCAAGTTCCAAGTGAGCCCCTTCTCGATCTTTTCCTTCCTCGGCAGCCCGTGAAGACTCAGCAATCTCCAAAACCTCAGCCACGGCCTCGGGAAGTGGAACGTCGGTGATCATGTTGACAGTTCGGACGTAGCACTCCCGAGCCACCTTTGGGTTGCTTCTGACCCGATACTGCTTTCCTTCGGCAGCGAACTTGAGGGAAAGGTGAAAGGTAGACACTACTGCCCTATATGCATTGAGAATCGGCCTCCCGAAGATGGCACAGTAGTTGCTCGGGGCATCCACTACCACGAAATTGATTAACTTTATTACTCCTCCAAGAGAGACCAGGAGCTTTACTGAACCCTCTACTTCCTTCTTCTCCCCAGAAAAACCGTAGAGGGGCCCGTCGGTGGAAAGCAAAGGCTTTCCGGTCTTCAGGGCCTCGAAAGTCGGGCGGAAAAGGAGATTGACGGAGCTGCCGGTATCAATCAGAATCTTGTGGACTGTATAGTTTTCGATGACGGCCTTGATGACCACCGCATCGTCGAAAGGATTGGCATTGGGGGGAAGGTCATCCTGACCAAAGGTGACAATAGTGCTTTCGGGAGGAGAACTTGTAGTGGCTGCTACTTCCTGCTTTCAAACTCTCGCGATGCTGGATTTGCTAGATGATTCCGCTCCAGCTCCTCCATGAATACAATAGATGTCCCCTAAGGGGCCCACATCATTGACTTCGACGCATTCGGTAGAAGGATGGATGTCACCATAGCAGCCGGCGTCTTCGACGTCGGTGCATTCCCAGGTTACTTCTACTGTTTCTTTCTCTTTTCTCTTCTCGGCAATTGGCTCAGCAATTGCATCTTTCCGAACTAGACCCCGGAGATTTCCTTCTCCAAGGAGTCTCTCTATAAGCAAACGAAGGGCCCGACAGTATTCGGTTAGATGCCCCCCTTCTTTATGATATTCACAATAAAAGTTCGGATTTCGACTGCGGATATCCGACTTCAGAGGAGCAGGCCTTTTGAAATCTGGCCTCTTTTGCAGAATCTGGACCACTTCGTCCATGGTGACGTTTAAGGGAGTGAATGACTCTTGCGAGTCATCATATTGAGTGGATGGAATGACTGGAGGTGGCTGCGTGGTATACTATTATAAGTATACCGACATGATTTGCGGAAGAGGAGCGGATGGAGCGGGAGCGACGGCCAACGGTGGTTTCTGATCTTGAAACCGCTGATGGCCCATGAATGGTTGCTTATTTTTGTAGTTTCTCCCCCTTTGGGAACGGGTTTCAAAGTGGGACTGATTCGATGGCGGATGATGGAAGGACGGATTTGACTGCTCCTTGTCGCTTACTAGCTTTGCGACGTAGCCCGGATTGCTCTTCTCTCCTCTGATAAACATATTTGCCAAACTTATCATTTCCTGATAAGTCCTAGGCTCCCTTATATTTGCTTCAAATTTTAGGGGGCCCTCTCTTAGGCCATGGATGAGGGCGACCCTATACAGCTCCGGATCCACATTTTGGACCTCCATGATCTCTTTCTGGAAGCGGTCTACGAAACGAGCCCACGTCTCGTCTTCCCGCTGTTTTATATCGAAAAGGGCCGTCGGGCCACTTTTTCTCTTCTTTGAGGTAGAGAATCTCAGCAGGAATTCCCTTCGTAGCTCAGCGAAACAACAGATTGACCTGGGGTGCAACCCGTAAAACCACTCCCTTGCTTGTCCTTCAAAGGAGGTTACAAGAAGCTTGCACTTAGTTACATCAGTTAAGGTTCTAAGAGCGATGGATGACTCGAAGGCTTGTAAATGAACCGTGGGATCAGTCTCCCCATTGAAAGCTGGCAGGCAAGGCTCTCTGAAATTATTAGGGGTTGGTTCCCCTCGGACTTCGTCCACGAAGGGAGAAGTTTCTTCCATATCTTCATATAGAGGAGCAGGATAATAAGTCGCCGGAACTGCGGCTAATTGCGTGCAAGCCGCTTGGTAAGAGGATCGGGCCGCAGATTCTGGCGGGTAGGAATGACGGGCCGCGCCTTCTTGCGGGTAGGAAACGTGGGCAGCATGAGAAGCCGCCCCCTCGAAGTCGAGGACCTGAGCCGGCATGCTGTGCGCGGCTTCTTGATAGAAGTTTTGCCTAGCCGCAAAGCCTTCTTGCTGGGGCTGGAAGTTAGCGGCTTGTCGTAGCGGGTAAGGAGGTGGTGGAGGAGGGACCGGGGTCACCGCCTGATTAGCCGCGGCTTGCTGTGGAACTAGCCGCTCGGTTAGCATTGCTAAAGTCTGACTGATCGCTTCAAGTCGCTGATCAGTGGCCCTCTGAGCCCGCTCGGCTTCTCTCCTTGATTGCTCCAGGGCTTCCCATAAAGAGTCCTCGCTGTGATCGGAGCGGTCTCCAAGGGGGAACTGACGGTATGACATTGTAGTGAGGATTTCACCGACAATCCGCGATCTGAAGGTCGCGTGTTTCTGTTGAGTCCGAAATCGCACCTCCGAAGGAAATCGGAGGCTGTGGGTTGTCGGTTACTTTTTAGGTGGGGAAAATGAGACCGCTAGCAGCGGTCAAGGCCAGACTTCGCCCGTCATGGCGAATGCCACTCCTGTGACGGGCTTTCCTTTGATTAAAATGAGGCGGTTACAGCGGTTACAAGTGCAGGAAAAGAGAAGCCGGCCGGTCAGACAGTCCGCAAGACGGGAAACTCGAGACCGCAGCTCAAACAAGCGAGCTCCTGGATTCGAGTGTCCGTGTCTTGGGAACAGTGCCGCCCCTTATTTATAGGCTTGGGGGCCTGCCCGAACGGGCAGGGATAAAATAACCGCCTGCCCGGGTATAGGAGAAACGGGCAGGCGGTGACGGGATACACAAAGAAGGAAAGAAAGAAGCCACGCGGCTTGGCGGCTTGCCCTTTCGACCTGTCTGACCAGAGGCTGAGGATGACGCGACCAAGGTGACGATGCAATCCGAGCGGTCTCCGTCTTGAGACCGCGGCTTGTTCTTTGATCTCGAACCTTGGCTTGTCTCTATGGTACAATCCGCACGGTCTCCGACTTGATACCGCGACTTGCCCTGTTGTACTTGGGCCTGGATTATCTTTAGTACTTGGAGACGATCTGAATTATGTCAGACCGCCCGGCCTGTGCTTGTTGGTGTTGATGGACCTTGTAAAACCTGAGCCGGTCGACTTGTATCTTCAAACCGCCCGGTCTGCGAATCATTCTATTGGAAGCGGTCTTCTAGGTAAACAATACAGCGGGTTGGTAATAAGGTATTTAGCTCTAAAGGAGACCTAAAATTCAAACGCCCATAACTTTTGATCCGGTTGTCCGATTTTCCACAATACCTTTTCGGAATGAGACCGAAGCCCTAACTCCAATGGAAAACAATTTAAACCAATTCTAGCTCGTATAGAGGTCGATATACAGTGAGTTGTAGTGGAAATACGAGATTTTGCTCCAAATGACACATACACTTCAAAATACAAGAATTTTAATGCGGGTTGTAGTGAAAATGAGAGATTTAGCTCCAAATGACACTCAAACTTTAAACCGCAATAACTTTTGTTGCGATTGTCTTATTTTACCCCCACAACACCTTTTCAGAATAATCTCGGAGCACTACATTCATTGGAGCACAAGTTTTACCCATTCCAGTTCATTTAGTTGTCGATTTATAGCGGGTTGCAACGGTAATGCGAAATTTAGCTCCAAATGACACTTAAACTTCTAACAGCCATAACTTTTGAATTTTTATTTTTGATTTTTGCCCACAGCACCTTTTCGGAATATGCTCGGAGGCATACATACAATGGAGCACAATTTTAAACTATTCCAGCTCATTTTAGTGGTCAATATACATCGGGTTGCAATGGCAATGAGTGATTTAGCTCCTCTTTACACATTAACTGTAACAGCCATAACTTTTGATCTAGTTGTTTGATTTTTGCGCACAACACCTTTTTGGAATGAGCTCGAAGCCCTACCTCCAATGGAGAACAAGTTTTTCCCATTCCAGTTTGTTATTAGTCAATATACAGCGGGTTGGTAATAAGGTATTTAGCTCAAAAGGAGACCTAAACTTCAAACGCCCATAACTTTTGATCCGGTTGTCCGATTTTCACCCACAATACCTTTTCGGAATGAGATCGGAGCCCAAACTCCAATGGAGAACAATTTAAACCAATTCCAGCTCGTTTAGAGGTCGATATACAGTGAGTTGTAGTGGAAATATGAGATATTGCTCCAAATGACACATACACTTCAAAATACCAGAATTTTTAATGCGGGTTGTAGTGAAAATGAGAGATTTAGCTCCAAATGACACTCAAACTTTAAACCGCAACAACCTTTGATGCGATTGTCTTATTTTACACCCACAACACCTTTTCGGAATAATCTTGGATCACTACATTCATTGGAGCACAAGTTTTACCCATTCCAGTTCATTTAGTTTTCGATATATAGCGGGTTGCAGCAGTAATGCGAAATTTAGCTCCAAATGACACTTAAACTTCTAACAGCGATAACTTTTGATTTTTATGTTTGATTTTTGCCCACAACACCTTTTCGGAATATGCTCGGAGGCATACATCCAATGGAGCATAATTTTAAACCATTCCAGCTCATTTTAGTGGTCAATATACAGCGGGTTGCAATGGCAATGACGGATTTAACTCCTCTTTACACATTAACTGTAACAGCCATAACATTTGATTTGGTTATTTGATTTTTGCGCACAACACCTTTTTGGAATGAGCTCGAAGCCCTACATCCAAAGGAGAACAAGTTTTCCCATTCCAGTATGTTATTGGTCAATATACAGCGGGTTGGTAATAAGGTATTTAGTTCGAAAGGAGACCTAAACTTCAAACGCCCATAACTTTTGATCCGGTTGTCCGATTTTCACCCACAATACCTTTTCGAAATGAGATTGGAGCCCTAACTCCAATGGAGAACAATTTAAACCAATTCCAGCTCGTTTAGAGGTCGATATATAGTGAGTTGTTGTGGAAATACGAGATTTTGCTCCAAATGACACATATGCTTCAAAATACCAGAATTTTTAATGCGGGTTGTAGTGAAAATGAGAGATTTAGCTCCAAATGACACTCAAACTTTAAACCGCAACAACTTTTGATGCGATTGTCTTATTTTACCCCCACAACACCTTTTCAGAATAATCTTGGAGCACTACATTCATTGGAGCACAAGTTTTACCCATTCCAGTTCATTTAGTTGTCGATATATAGCGGGTTGCAGCGGTAATGCGAAATTTAGCTACAAATGACACCTAAACTTCTAACAGCCATAACGTTTGATTTTTATGTTTGATTTTTGCCCACAATACCTTTTCGGAATATGCTCGGAGGCATACATCCAATGGAGCACAATTTTAAACCATTCCATCTCATTTTAGTGGTCAATATACAAAGGGTTGCAATGGCAATGAGGGACTTAGCTCCACTTTACACATTAACTGTAACAGCCATAACTTTTGATCAGGTTGTTTGATTTTTGCGCATAACACCTTTTTGGAATGAGCTCGGGGCCCTACATCCAATGGAGAACAAGTTTTTCCCATTCCAGTTTGTTATTGGTCAATATACAGCGGGTTGGTAATAAGGTATTTAGCTCGAAAGGAGACCTAAACTTCAAACGCCCATAACTTTTGATCCGGTTGTCCGATTTTCACCAACAATACCTTTTCGGAATGAGATCGGAGCCCTAACTCAAATGGAGAACAATTTAAACCAATTCCAGCTCGTTTAGAGGTCGATATACAGTGAGTTGTAGTGGAAATACGATATTTTGCTCCAAATGACACATACACTTCAAAATATCAGAATTTTTAATGTGGGTTGTTGTGAAAATGAGAGATTTAGCTCCAAATGACACTCAAACTTTAAACCGCAACAACTTTTGATACGATTGTCTTATTTTACCCCACAACACCTTTTCGAAATAATCTTGGAGCACTACATTCATTGGAGCACAAGTTTTACCCATTCCAGTTCATTTAGTTGTCGACATATAGCGGGTTGCAGCGGTAATGCGAAATTTAGCTCCAAATGACACTTAAACTTCTAACAGCCGTAACTTTTGATTTTCATGTTTGATTTTTGCCCACAACACCTTTTCGGAATATGCTCGGAGGCATACATGCAATGGAGCACAATTTTAAACCATTCCAGCTCATTTTAGTGGTCAATATACAGCAGGTTGCAATGACAATGAGGGATTTAGCTCCTCTTTACACATTAACTGTAACAACCATAACTTTTGATCTAGTTGTTTGATTTTTGCGAACAACACCTTTTTGGAATGAGCCCGGAGCCCTACATCCAATGGAGAACAAGTTTTCCCATTCCAGTTTGTTATTGGTCAATATACAACGGGTTGGTAATAAGGTATTTAGCTCGAAAGGAGACCTAAACTTCAAATGCCCATAACTTTTGATCCGGTTGTCCGATTTTCACCCACAATACCTTTTCGAAATGAGATCGGAGCCCTAACTCCAATGGAGAACAATTTAAACCAATTCCAGCTCGTTTAGAGGTCGATATACAGTGAGTTGTAGTGGAAATACGAGATTTTGCTCCAAATGACACATACACTTCAAAATACCAGAATTTTTAATGCGGGTTGTAGTGAAAATGAGAGATTTAGCTCCATATGACACTCAAACTTTAAACCGGAACAACTTTTGATGCGATTGTCTTATTTTACCCTCCACAACACCTTTTCAGAATAATCTTGGAGCACTGCATACATTGAAGCACAAGTTTTTCCCATTCCAGTTCATTTAGTTGTCGATATATAGCGGGTTGCAGCGGTAATGTGAAATTTAACTCCAAATGACACCTAAACTTCTAACCGCCATAACTTTTGATTTTTATGTTTGATTTTTGCACACAACACCTTTTCGGAATATGCTCGGAGGCATACATCCAATGGAGCACAATTTTAAACCATTCCAGCTCATTTTAGTGGTCAATATACAGCGGGTTGCAATGGCAATAATGGATTTAGCTCCTCTTTACACATTAACTGTAACAGCCATAACTTTTGATCTGGTTGTTTGTTTTTGCGCACAACACCTTTTTGGAATGAGGTCGGAGCCCTACATCCAATGGAGAACAAGTTTTTCCCATTCCAGTTTGTTATTGGTCAATATACAGCGGGTTGGTAATAAGGTATTTAGCTCGAAAGGAGACCTAAACTTCAAACGCCCATAACTTTTGATCGGGTTGTCTGATTTTCACCCACAATACCTTTTCGGAATGAGATCGGATATCTAACTCCAATGGAGAACAATTTAAACCAATTCCACCTCGTTTAGAGGTCAATATATAGTGAGTTGTAGTGGAAATTCGAGATTTTGCTCCAAATGACACATATACTTCAAAATACCAGAATTTTTAATGCGGGTTGTAGTGAAAATGAGAGATTTAGCTCCAAATGACACTCAAACTTTAAACCGAAACTACTTTTTATGTGATTGTCTTATTTTACCCCCACAACAGCTTTTTAGAATAATCTTGGAGCACTACATTCATTGGAGCACAAGTTTTTCCCATTCCAGTTCATTTAGTTGTCGATATATAGCGGGTTGCAGCGGTAATGCAAAATTTAGCTCCAAATGACACCTAAACTTCTAACAGCCATAACTTTTGATTTTTATGTTTGATTTTTGCCCACGACACCTTTTCGGAATATGCTCGGAGGAATACATCGAATGGAGCATAATTTTAAACCATTCTAGCTCATTTTAGTGGTCAATATAGAGCGGGTTGCAATGGCAATGAGGAATTTATCTCCTCTTTACACATTAACTGTAACAGACTTAACTTTTGATCTGGTTGTTTGATTTTTGCGCACAACAACTTTTTGGAATGAGCTCGGAGCCCTACATCCAATGGAGAACAAGTTTTTCCCATTCCAGTTTGTTATTGGTCAATATACAGCGGGTTGGTAATAAGTTATTTAGCTCGAAAAAAGACCTAAACTTCAAACGCCCATTACTTTTGATCCGGTTGTCCGATTTTCACCCACAATACCTTTTCGGAATGAGATCGGAGCCCTAACTCCAATGGAGAACAATTTAAACCAATTCCAGCTCGTTTAGAGGTCAATAAACAGTGAGTTGTAGTGGAAATATGAGATCTTGCTCCAAATGACACATACACTTCAAAATACCAGAATTTTTAATGCGGGTTGTAGTGAAAATGAGAGATTTAGCTCCAAATGACACACTAACTTTAAACCGCAACAACTTTTGATGCGATTGTCTTATTTTACCACCACAACACCTTTTCGGAATAATCTTGGAGCACTACATTCATTGGAGCACAAGTTTTACCCATTCCAGTTCATTTAGTTGTCGATATATAGCGGGTTGCAGCGGTAATGAGAAATTTAGCTCCAAATGACACCTAAACTTCTAACAGCCATAACTTTTGATTTTTGCCCACAACACCTTTTCGGAATATGCTCGGAGGCATACATCCAATGGAGCATAATTTTAAACAATTTCAGCTCATTTTTGTGGTCAATATACAGCAGGTTGCAATGATAATGAGGGATTTAGCTCCTCTTTACACATTAACTGTAACAGCCATAACTTTTGATCTGGTTGTTTGATTTTTGCGCACAACACCTTTTTGGAATAAGCTCGGAGCCCTACATCCAATGGAGAACAAGATTTTCCCATTCCAGTTTGTTATTGGTCAATATACAGCGGGTTGGTAATAAGGTATTTAGCTCGAAAGGAGACCTAATCTTCAAACGCCCATAACTTTTGATCCGGTTGTCCGATTTTCACCCACAATACCTTTTTGGAATAAGATCGGAGCCCTAACAACAATTGAGAACAATTTAAACCAATTCCAACTCGTTTAGAGGTCGATATACAGTGTGTTGTAGTGGAAATATGAGATTTTTCTCCAAATGACACACTCAAAATACCAAAAATTTTAATGCGGGTTTTATTGAAAATGAGAGATTTAGCTCCAAATGACACACAAACTTTAAACCGCAACAACATTTGATGTGATTGTCTTATTTTACCCCCACAACACCTTTTCGGAATAATCTTGGAGCACTACATTTATTAGAGCACAAGTTTTTCCCATTCCAGTTCATTTAGTTGTCGATATATAGCGGGTTGCAGCGGTAATGCGAAATTTAGCTCCAAATGACACCTAAACTTCTAACAGCCATAACTTTTGATTTTTATGTTTGATTATTGCCCACAACACCTTTTCGGAATATGCTCGGAGACATACATCCAACGGAGCATAATTTTAAACCATTCCAGCACATTTTAGTGGACAATATACAGCGGGTTGCAATGGCAATGAGAGATTTAGCTCCTCTTTACACATTAACTGTAACAGCCATAACTTTTGATCTGGTTGTTTGATTTTTGCGCACAACACCTTTTTGGAATGAGCTCGGAGCCCTACATCCAATGGAGAACAAGTTTTTCCCATTCCAGTTTGTTATTGGTCAATTTACAGCGGGTTGGTAATAAGGTATTTAGCTCGAAAGGAGACCTAAACTTCAAACGCCCATAACTTTTGATCCGGTTGTCCGATTTTCACCCACAATACCTTTTGGGAATGAGATCGGAGCCCTAACTCCAATGGAGAACAATTTAAACCAATTCCTGCTCGTTTAAAGGTCGATATACAGTGAGTTGTAGTGGAAATACGAGATTTTGCTCCAAATGACACATACACTTCAAAATACCAGAATTTTTAATGCGGGTTGTAGTGAAAATGAGAGATTTAGCTCCAAATGACACTCAAACTTTAAACCGCAATAACTTTTGATGCGATTGTCTTATTTTACCCCCACAACACCTTTTCGGAATAATCATGGAGCACTACATTCATTGGAGCCCAAGTTTTACCCATTCCAGTTCATTTACTTGTCGATATATAGCGGAGTTGCAGCGGTAATGCGAAATTTAGCTCCAAATGACACCTAAACTTCAAACAGCCATAACTTTTGATTTTTATGTTTGATTTTTGCCCACAACACCTTTTCAGAATATGCTCGGAGGCATACATACAATGGAGCACAATTTTAAACCATTCCAGCTCATTTTAGTGGTCAATATACAGCGGGTTGCAATGGAAATGAGGGATTTAGCTCCTCTTTACACATTAACTGTAACAACCATAACTTTTGATCTGATTGTTTGATTTTTGCGCACAACACCTTTGGAATGAGCTCGGAGCCCTACATCCAATGGACAACAAGTTTTTCCCATTCCAGTTTGTTATTGGTCAATATATAGCGGGTTGGTAATAAGGTATTTAGCTCGAAATGAGACCTAAACTTCAAACGCCCATAACTTTTGATCCGGTTGTCCGATTTTCTCCCACAATACCTTTTCGGAAGGAGATCGGAGCCATAACTTTTGATCTGGTTGTTTGACTTTTGCGCACAACACCTTTTTGAAATGATCTCGGAGCCCTACATCCAATGAAGAACAAGTTTTTCCCATTCCAATTTGTTATTGTTTAATATACAGCGGATTGGTAATAAGGTATTTAGCTCGAAAGGAGACCTAAACTTCAAACGCCCATAAGTTCTGATCCGGTTGTCCGATTTTCACCCACAATACCTTTTCGGAATGAGATCGGAGCCCTAACTCCAATGGAGAACAATTTAAACCAATTCCAGCTTATTTAGAGGTCAATATACAGTGAGTTGTAGTGGAAATATGAGATTTAGCTCCAAATGACACATACACTTCAAAATACCAGAATTTTTAATGCGGGTTGTAGTGAAAATGAGAGATTTAGCTCCAAATGACACTCAAACTTTAAACCGCAACTTTTGATGCGATTGTCATATTTTACCCCCACAACACCTTTTCGGAATAATCTTGGAGCACTACATTCATTGGAGCACAAGTTTTACCCATTCCCTGTCGATATATAGCGGGTTGCAGCGGTAATGCGAAATTTAGCTCCAAATGACACTTAAACTTCTAACAGCCATAACTTTTGTTTTTTATGTTTGATTTTTGCCCACAACGCCTTTTCGGAATATGCTCGGAGGCATACATCCAATGGAGCCCAATTTTAAATCATTCCAGCTCATTTTAGTGATCAATATAGAGCTGGTTGCAATGGCAATGAGGGGTTTAGCTCCTCTTTACACATTAACTGTAACAGGCAGAACTTTTGATCTGGTTGTTTGATTTTTGCGCACAACACCTTTTTGGAATGAGCTCGAAGCCCTACATCCAATGGAGAACAAGTTTTTCCCATTCCAGTTTTTATTGGTTAATATACAGCGGGTTGGCAATAAGGTATTTAGCTCGAAAGGAGACCTAAACTTCAAACGTCCATAACTTTTGATCCGGTTATCCGATTTTCACCCACAATACCTTTTCGGAATGAGATCGGAGCCATAACTTTTGATCTGGTTGTTTGATTTTTGCGCACAACACCTTTTTAAATGAGCTCAGAGCCCTACATCCAATGGATTACAAGTTTTTCCCATTCAAGTTTGTTATAGTTCAATATACAGCGGGTTGGTAATAAGGTATTTAGCTAGAAAGGAGACCTAAACTTCAAACGCCCATAACTTTTGATCCGGTTGTCCGATTTTCACCCACAATACCCTTTTGGAATGAGATTGGAGCCCTAACTCCAATGGAGAACAATTTAAACCAATTCCAGCTCATTTAGAGGTCGATATACAGTGAGTTGTAGTGGAAATACGAGATTTTGCTCCAAATGACAGATACACTTCAAAATACCAGAATTTTTAATGCGGGTTGTGGTGAAAATAAGAGATTTAGCTCCAAATGACACTCAAACTTTAAACCGCAACTTTTGATGTGATTGTCATATTTTACCCCCCACAACACCTTTTCAGAATAATCTTGAAGCACTACATTCATTGGAGCACAAGTTTTACCCATTCTAGTTCATTTAGTTGTCGATATATAGCGGGTTGCAGAGGTAATGCGAAATTTAGCTCCAAATGACACATATACTTCTAACAGCAATAACTTTTGTTTTTATGTTTGATTTTTGCCCACAACACCTTTTCGGAATATGCTCGGAGGCATACATCCAATGGATCCCAATTTTAAACCATTCCAGCTCATTTTAGTGGTCAATATACAGCGGGTTGCGATGGCAATGAGGGATTTAGCTCCTCTTTACACAGTAACTGTAACAGCCATAACTTTTGATCTGGTTGTTTGATTTTTGCGCACAACACCTTCTTGGAATGAGCTCGGAGCCCTACATCCAATGGAGAACAAGTTTTTCCCATTCCAGTTTGTTATTGGTCAATATACAGCGGGTTGGTAATAATGTATTTAGCTCGAAAGGTGACCTAAACTTCAAACGCCCATAACTTTTGATCCGGTTGTCAGATTTTCACCCACAATACCTTTTCGGAATGAGATCGGAGCCATAACTTTTGATCTGGTTGTTTGATCTTTGCGCACAACACCTTTTTGAAATGAGCTCGGAGCCCTACATCCAATGGAGAACAAGTTTTTCTCATTCCAGTTTGTTATTGTTCAATCTACAGCGGGTTGGTAATAAGGTATTTAGCTCGAAAGGAGACCTAGACTTCAAACGCCCATAACTTTTGATCCGGTTGTCCGATTTTCACCCACAATACCCTTTCGGAATGAGATCGGAGGCCTAACTCCAACGGAGAACAATTTAAACCAATTCCAGCTCATTTAGAGGTCGATATACAGTAAGTTGTTGTGGAAATACGAGATTTTGCTCCAAATGACACACACTTCAAAATACCAGAATTTTTAATGCGGGTTGTAGTGAAAATGAGAGATTTAGCTCCAAATGACACTCAAACTTTAAACCGCAACTTTTGATGCGATTGTCATATTTTACCCCCCACAACACCTTTTCAGAATAATCTTGGAGCAATACTTTCATTGGAGCACAAGTTTTACCAATTCCAGTTCATTTAGTTTTCGATATATAGCGGGTTGCAGTGGTAATGCGAAATTTAGCTCCAAATGACACCTAAACTTCTAACAGCAATAACTTTTGATTTTTATGTTTGATTTTTGCCCACATCACTTTTTCGGAATATGCTCGGAGGCATACATCCAATGGAGCCCAATTTTAAACCATTCCAGCTCATTTTAGTGATCAATATACAGCTGGTTGCAATGGCAATGAGGGATTTAGCTCCACTTTACACATTAAATGTAACAGCCATAACTTTTGATCTGGTTGTTTGATTTTTGCGCACAACACCTTTTTGGAATGTGCTCGGAGCCCTACATCCAATGGAGAACAAGTTTTTACCATTCCAGTTTTTTATTGGTCAATATATAACGGGTTGGTAATAAGGTATTTAGCTCGAAAGGAAACCTAAACTTCAAACGCCCATAACTTTTGATTCGGTTGTCCGATTTTCACCCACAATACCCTTTCAGAATGAGATCGGAGCCCTAACTCTAATGGAGAACAATTTAAACCAATTCCAGCTCATTTAGAGGTCGATATACTGTGAGTTGTAGTGGAAATACAAGATTTTGCTCCAAATGACACATACACTTCAAAATATCAGAATTTTTAATGCGGGTTGTAGTGAAAATGAGAGATTTAGCTCCAAATGACACTCAAACTTTAAACCGCAACTTTTGATGCGATTGTAATATTTTACCCCAACAACACCTTTTCGGAATATTTTTGGAGCACTACATTCATTGGAGCACAAGTTTTACCCATTCCAGTTCATTTAGTTGTCGATATATAGCGGGTTGCAGCGGTAATGCAAAATTTAGCTCCAAATGACACCTAAACTTCTAACAGCAATAACTTTTGTTTTTTATGTTTGATTTTTGCCCACAACACCTTTTCGGAATATGCTCGGAGGCATACATCCAATGGAGCCCAATTTTAAACCATTCCAGCTGATTTTAGTGGTCAATATACAGCGGGTTGCGATGGCAATGAGGGATTTAGCTCCTCTTTACACAGTAACTGTAACAGCCATAACTTTTGATCTGGTTGTTTGATTTTTGCGCACAACACCTTTTTGGAATGAGCTCGGAGCCCTACATCCAATGGAGAATAAGTTTTTCCCATTCCAGTTTGTTATTGGTCAATATACAGCGGGTTGGTAATAAGGTATTTAGCTCGAAAGGAGACCTAAACTTCAAACACCCATAACTTTTGATCCGGTTGTCCGATTTTCACCCACAACACCTTTTCGGAATGAGATCGGAGCCCTAACTCCAATGGAGAACAATTTAAACCAATTCCAGCTCGTTTAGAGGTCGATATAGAGTGAGTTGTAGTGGAAATACGAGATTTTGCTCCAAATGACACATACACTTCAAAATACCAGAATTTTTAATGCGGGTTGTAGTGAAAATGAGAGATTTAGCTCCAAATGACACTCAAACTTTAAACCGCAACTTTTGATGCGATTGTCATATTTTACCCCCACAACACCTTTTCGGAATAATCTTGGAGCACTACATTCATTGGAGCACAATTTTTACCCATTCCAGTTCATTTAGTTGTCGTTATATAGCGGGTTGCAGCGGTAATGCGAAATTTAGCTCCAAATGACACCTAAACTTCTAACAGAAATAACTTTTGTTTTTTATGTTTGATTTTTGCCCACAACATTTTTTCGGAATATGCTCGGAGGCATACATCCAATGGAGCCCAATTTTAAACCATTCCAGCTCATTTTAGTGATCAATATACAGCTGGTTGCAATGGCAATGATGTATTTAGCTCCTCTTTACACAGTAACCGTAACAGCCATAACTTTTGATCTGGTTGTTTGATTTTTACGCACAACACCTTTTTGGAATGAGCTCGGAGCCCTACATCCAATGGAGAACAAGTTTTTCTCATTCCAGTTTGTTATTGGTCAATATACAGCGGGTTGGTAATAAGGTATTTAGCTCGAAAGGAGACCTAAACTTCAAACGCCCATAACTTTTGATCCGGTTGTCCGATTTTCACCCACAATACCTTTTCGGAATGAGATCAAAGCCATAACTTTTGATCTGTTTGTTTGATCTTTGCGCACAACACCTTTTTGAAATGAGCTCGGAGCCCTACATCCAATGGAGAATAAGTTTTTACCATTCCAGTTTGTTATTGGTCAATATACAGCGGGTTGGTAATAAGGTATTTACCTCGAAAGGTGACCTAAACTTCAAACACCCATAACTTTTGATCCGGTTGTCCGATTTTCACCCACAATACCTTTTCGGAATGAGATTGGAGCCCTAACTCCAATGGAGAACAATTTAAACCAATTCCAGCTCATTTAGAGGTCGATATACAGTGAGTTGTAGTGGAAATATGAGATTTTGCTCCAAATGACACATACACTTCAAAATACCAGAATTTTTAATGCGGGTTGTAGTGAAAATGAGAGATTTAGCTCCAAATGACACTCAAACTTTAAACCGCAACAACTTTTGATGCGCTTGTCTTATTTTACCCCCACAATACCTTTTTGGAATAATCTTGGAGCACTACATTCATTGGAGCACAAGTTTTACCCATTCTAGTTCATTTAGTTGTCGATATATAGCGGGTTGCAGCGGTAATGCGAAATTTAGCTCCAAATGACACTTAAACTTCTAACAGCCATAACTTTTGATTTTTATGTTTGATTTTTGCCCACATCACTTTTTCGGAATATGCTCGGAGGCATACATCCAATGGAGCCCAATTTTAAACCATTCCAGCTCATTTTAGTGATCAATATACAGCTGGTTGCAATGGCAATGAGGGATTTAGCTCCACTTTACACATTAACTGTAACAGCCATAACTTTTGATCTGGTTGTTTGATTTTTGCGCACAACACCTTTTTGGAATGTGCTCGGAGCCCTACATCCAATGGAGAACAAGTTTTTCCCATTCCAGTTTTTTATTGGTCAATATATAACGGGTTGGTAATAAGGTATTTAGCTCGAAAGGAAACCTAAACTTCAAACGCCCATAACTTTTGATTCGGTTGTCCGATTTTCACCCACAATACCCTTTCAGAATGAGATCGGAGCCCTAACTCTAATGGAGAACAATTTAAACCAATTCCAGCTCATTTAGAGGTCGATATACTGTGAGTTGTAGTGGAAATACAAGATTTTGCTCCAAATGACACATACACTTCAAAATATCAGAATTTTTAATGCGGGTTGTAGTGAAAATGAGAGATTTAGCTCCAAATGACACTCAAACTTTAAACCGCAACTTTTGATGCGATTGTAATATTTTACCCCAACAACACCTTTTCGGAATATTTTTGGAGCACTACATTCATTGGAGCACAAGTTTTACCCATTCCAGTTCATTTAGTTGTCGATATATAGCGGGTTGCAGCGGTAATGCAAAATTTAGCTCCAAATGACACCTAAACTTCTAACAGCAATAACTTTTGTTTTTTATGTTTGATTTTTGCCCACAACACCTTTTCGGAATATGCTCGGAGGCATACATCCAATGGAGCCCAATTTTAAACCATTCCAGCTGATTTTAGTGGTCAATATACAGCGGGTTGCGATGGCAATGAGGGATTTAGCTCCTCTTTACACAGTAACTGTAACAGCCATAACTTTTGATCTGGTTATTTGATTTTTGCGCACAACACCTTTTTGGAATGAGCTCGGAGCCCTACATCCAATGGAGAATAAGTTTTTCCCATTCCAGTTTGTTATTGGTCAATATACAGGGGTTGGTAATAAGGTATTTAGCTCGAAAGGAGACCTAAACTTCAAACACCCATAACTTTTGATCCGGTTGTCCGATTTTCACCCACACCACCTTTTCGGAATGAGATTAGAGCCCTAACTCCAATGGAGAACAATTTAAACCAATTCCAGCTCGTTTAGAGGTCGATATAGAGTGAGTTGTAGTGGAAATACGAGATTTTGCTCCAAATGACACATACACTTCAAAATACCAGAATTTTTAATGCGGGTTGTAGTGAAAATGAGAGATTTAGCTCCAAATGACACTCAAACTTTAAACCGCAACTTTTGATGCGATTGTCATATTTTACCCCCACAATACCTTTTCCGAATAATCTTGGAGCACTACATTCATTGGAGCACAAGTTTTACCCATTCCAGTTCATTTAGTTGTCATTATATAGCGGGTTGCAGCGGTAATGCGAAATTTAGCTCCAAATGACACCTAAACTTCTAACAGCAATAACTTTTGTTTTTTATGTTTGATTTTTGCCCACAACATTTTTTCGGAATATGCTCGGAGGCATACATCCAATGGAGCACAATTTTAAACCATTCCAGCTTATTTTAGTGATCAATAAACAGCTGGTTGCAATGGCAATGATGTATTTAGCTCCTCTTTACACAGTAACTGTAACAGCCATAACTTTTGATCTGGTTGTTTGATTTTTACGCACAACACCTTTTTGGAATGAGCTCGGAGCCCTACATCCAATGGAGAACAAGTTTTTCTCATTCCAGTTTGTTATTGGTCAATATACAGCGGGTTGGTAATAAGGTATTTAGCTCGAAAGGAGACCTAAACTTCAAACGCACATAACTTTTGATCCGGTTGTCCGATTTTCACCCACAATACCTTTTCGGAATGAGATTAAAGCCATAACTTTTGATCTGTTTGTTTGATCTTTGCGCACAACACCTTTTTGAAATGAGCTCGGAGCCCTACATCCAATGGAGAACAAGTTTTTCCCATTCCAGTTTTTTATTGTTCAATATACAGCGGGTTGATAATAAGGTATTTAGCTCGAAAGGAGACCTAGACTTCAAACGCCCATAACTTTTGATTCAGTTGTCCGATTTTCACCCGCAATACCCTTTCGGAATGAGATCGGAGCCCTAACTCCAATGGAGAACAATTTAAACAAATTCCAGCTCATTTAGAGGTCGATATACAGTGAGTTGTAGTGGAAATACAAGATTTTGCTCCAAATGACACATACACTTCAAAATATCAGAATTTTTAATGTGGGTTGTAGTGAAAATGAGAGATTTAGCTCCAAATGACACTCAAACTTTAAACCGCAACTTTTGATGCGATTGTCATATTTTACCCCAACAACACCTTTTCGGAATAATCTTGGAGCACTACATTCATTGGAGCACAAGTTTTACCCATTCCAGTTCATTTAGTTGTCGATATATAGCGGGTTGCAGTGGTAATGCGAAATTTAGCTCCAAATGACACCTAAACTTCTAACAACAATAACTTTTGTTTTTTATGTTTGATTTTTGCTCACAACACCTTTTCGGAATATGCTCGGAGGCATACATCAAATAGAGCCCAATTTTAAACCATTCCAGCTGATTTTAGTGGTCAATATACAGCGGGTTGCGATGGCAATGAGGGATTTAGCTCCTCTTTACAGAGTAACTGTAACAGCCATAGCTTTTGATCTGGTTGTTTGATTTTTGCGCACAACACCATTTTGGAATGAGCTCGGAGCCCTACATCCAATGGAGAATAAGTTTTTCCCATTCCAGCTTGTTATTGGTCAATATACAGCGGGCTGGTAATAAGGTATTTACCTCGAAAGGAGACCTAAACTTCAAACACACATAACTTTTGATCCGGTTGTCCGATTTTCACCCACAATACCTTTTCGAAATGAGATCGGAGCCCTAACTCCAATGGAGAACAATTTAAACCAATTCCAGCTCATTTAGAGGTCAATATACAGTGAGTTGTAGTGGAAATACGAGATTTTGCTCCAAATGACACATACACTTCAAAATACCAGAATTTTTAATGCGGGTTGTAGTGAAAATGAGAGATTTTGCTCCAAATGACACTCAAACTTTAAATCGCAACAACTTTTGATGCGATTGTCTTATTTTACCCCCACAACACTTTTTCGGAATAATCTTGGATCACTACATTCATTGGAGCACAAGTTTTACCCATTCCAGTTCATTTAGTTGACGATATAATGAGGGTTGCAGCGGTAATGCGAAATTTAGCTCCAAATGACACCTACACTTCTAACAGCCATAACTTTTGATTTTTATGTTTGATTTTTGGCCACAACACCTTTTCGGAATATGCAGGGAGGCACACATCCAATGGAGCACAATTTTAAACCATTCCAGCTCATTTTAGTGGTCAATATACAACGGGTTGCAATGGCAATGAGGGATTTAGCTCCTCTGTACACATTAACTGTAACAGCCATAACTTTTGATCTGGTTGTTTGATTTTTGCGCACAACACCTTTTTGGAATAAGCTCGGAGCCCTACATCCAATGGAGAACAAGATTTTCCCATTCCAGTTTATTATTGGTCAATATACAGCGGGTTGGTAATAAGGTATTTAGCTCGAAAGGAGACCTAAACTTCAAACGCCCATAACTTTTGATCCGGTTGTCCGATTTTCACCTACAATACCTTTTCGGAATGAGATCGGAGCCCTAACTCCAATAGAGAACAATTTAAACCAATTCCATCTCGTTTAGAGGTCGATATACAGTTAGTTGTAGTGGAAATACGAGATTTTGCTCCAAATGACAAATACACTTCAAAATACCATAATTTTTAATGCTGGTTGTACTGAAAATGAGAGATTTAGCTCTAAATGACACTCAAACTTTAAACCGCAACAACTTTTGATGCGCTTGTCTTATTTTACCCCCACAACACCTTTTCGAAATAATCTTGGAGCACTATATTCATTGGAGCACAAGTTTTACCCATTCCAGTTCATTTAGTTGTCGATATATAACGGGTTGCAGCGGTAATGTGAAATTTAGCTCCAAATGACACCTAAACTTCTAACAACCATAACTTTTGATTTTTATGTTTGATTTTTGCCCACAACACCTCTTCGGAATATGCTCGGAGGCATACATCCAATGGAGCACAATCTTAAACCATTCCAGCTCATTTTAGTGGTCAATATACAGCGGGTTGCAATGGCAATGAGGGATTTAGCTACTCTTTACACATTAACTGTAACAGCCATAACTTTTGATCTGTTTGTTTGATTTTTGTGCACAACACCTTTTTGGAATGAGCTCGGAGCCCTACATCCAATGGAGAACAAGTTTTCTCATTCCAGTTTGTTATTGGTCAATATACAGCGGGTTGCTAATAAGGTATTTAGCTCGAAAGGAGACCTAAACTTCAAACGCCCATAACTTTTGATACTGTTGTCCGATTTTCACCCACAATACCTTTTCGGAATGAGATCGGAGCCCTAACTCCAATGGAGAACAATTTAAACCAATTCCAGCTCGTTTAGAGGTCGATATACAGTGAGTTATAGTGGAAATATGAGATTTTGCTCCAAATGACACAAACTTCAAAATACCAGAATTTTTAATACGGGTTGTAGTGAAAATGAGAGATTTAGCTCCAAATGACACTCAAACTTTAAACCGGAACAACTTTTGATGCGATTGTCTTATTTTTCCCCAACAAAACCTTTTTGGAATAATCTTGGAGCACTACATTCATTGGAGCACAAGTTTTACCCATTCCAGTTCATTTAGTTGTCGATATATAGCGGGTTACAGCGGTAATGCGAAATTTAGATCCAAATGACACCTAAACTGTTAACAGCCATAACTTTTGATTTTATGTTTGATTTTTGCCCACAACACCTTTTCGGAATATGCTCGGAGGCATACATCCAATGGAGCAGAATTTTAAACCATTCCAGCTCATTTTAGTGGTCAATATACAGCGGGCTGCAATGGCAATGAGGGATTTAGCTCCTCTTTACACATTAACTGTAACAGCCATAACTTTTGATCTGGTTGTCTGATTTTTGCGCACAACACCTTTTTCGAATGAGCTCGGAGCCCTACATCCAATGGAGAACAAGTTTTTCCCATTCCAGTTTGTTATTGTTCAATATACAGCGGGTTGGTAATAAGGTATTTAGCTCGAAAGGAGACCTAAACTTCAAACGCCCATAACTTTTGATCTGGTTGTCCGATTTTCACCCACAATACCTTTTCGAAATGAGATCGGAGCCCTAACTCCAATGGAGAACAATTTGAACCAATTCCAGCTCGTTTAGAGGTCGATATACAGTGAGTTGTAGTGTAAATACGAGATTTTGCTCCAAATGACACTCAAACCTTAAACCGCAACAACTTTTGATGCGATTGTCTTATTTTACCCCCACAACACCTTTTCAGAATAATCTTGGAGCACTACATTCATTGGAGCACAAGTTTTACCAATTCCAGTTCATTTAGTTGTCGATATATAGCGGGTTTCAGCTGTAAGGCGAAATTTAGCTCCAAATGACACCTAAACTTCTAACAGCCATAACTTTTGATTTTTATATTTGATTTTTGCCCACAACACCTTTTCGGAATATGCTCGGAGGCATACATCCAATGGAGCACATATTTAAACCATTCCTACTCATTTTAGTGGTCAATATACAGCGGGTTGCAATGGCAATGTGGGATTTAGCTCCTCTTTACACAATAACTGTAACAGCCATAATATTTGATCTGGTTGTTTGATTTTTGTGCACAACAACTTTTTGGAATGAGCTCAGAGCCCTACATCCAATGGAGAACAAGTTTTTCCCATTCCAGTTTGTTGTTGGTTAATATACAGCGGGTTGGTAATAAGGTATTTAGCTCGAAAGGAGACCTAAACTTCAAACGCCCATAACTCTTGATCCGGTTATCAATTTTCACCCACAATACCTTTTTCGGAATGAGATCGGATCCCTAACTCCAATGGAGAACAATTTAAACCAATTCCAGCTCGTTTAGAGGTCTATATACAGTGAGTTGTTGTGGAAATATGAGATTTTGCTCCAAATGACACATACACTTCAAAATACCAGAATTTTTAATGCGGGTTGTAGTGAAAATGAGAGATTTAGCTCCAAATGACACTCAAACATTAAACCGCAACAACTTTTGATGCGATTGTCTTATTTTACCCCCACAACACCTTTTCGGAATAATCTTGGAGCACTACATTCATTGGAGCACAAGTTTGTCCCATTCCATTTCATTTAGTTGTCGATATATAGCGGGTTGCAGCGGTAATGCGAAATTTAGCTCCAAATGACACCTAAACTTCTAACGGCCAAAACTTTTGATTTTTATGTTTGATTTTTGCCCACAACACCTTTTCGGAATATGCTCGGAGGCATACATCCAATGGAGCACAATTTTAAACCATTCCAGCTCATTTTAGTGGTCAATATACAGCGGGTTTCAATGGCAATGAGGGATTTAGCTCCTCTGTACACATTAACTGTAACTGCCATAACTTTTGATCTGGTTGTTTGATTTTTGCGCACAACACCTTTTTGGAATGAGCTCGGAGCCCTACATCCAATGTAGAACAAGTTTTTCCCATTCCAGTTTGTTATTGGTCAATATACAGCGGGTTGGTAATAAGGTATTTAGCTCAAAAGGAGACCTAAACTTCAAACGCCCATAACTTTTGATCTAGTTGTCCGATTTTCACCCACAATACCTTTTCGGAATGAGATCGGAGCCCTAACTCCAATGGAGAACAATTTAAACCAATTCCAGCTCGTTTAGAGGTCGATATACAGTGAGTTGTAGTGCAAATACGAGATTTTGCTCTAAATGACACATGCACTTCAAAATACCAGAATTTTTAATACGGGTTGTAGTGAAAATGACAGATTTAGCTCCAAATGACACTCAAACTTTAAACCGCAACAACTTTTGATGCGATTGTCTTATTTTACCCCCACAACACCTTTTCGGAATAATCTTGGAGCACTACATTCATTGGAGCACAAGTTTTACCCATTCCAGTTCATTTAGTTGTCGATATATAGCGGGTTGCAGCGGTAATGCGAAATTTAGCTCCAAATGACACCTCAACTTCTAACAGCCATAACTTTTAATTTTTATGTTTGATTTTTGCCCACAACACCTTTTCGGAATATGCTCGGAGGCATACATCCAATGGAGCACAATTTTAAACCATTAAAGCTCATTTTAGTGGTCAATATACAGCGGGTTGCAATAGCAATGAGGGATTTAGCTCCTCTTTACACATTAATTGTAACAGCCATAACATTTGATCTGGTTGTTTGATTTTTGCGCACAACACCTTTTTGAAATGAGCTCGGAGCCCTACATCCAATGGAGAACAAGTTTTTCCCATTCCAGTTTGTTATTAGTCAATATACAGTGGGTTGGTAATAAGTTATTTAGCTCGAAAGGAGACCTAAACTTCAAACGCCCATAACTTTTGATCCGGTTGTCCGATTTTCACCCACAACACCTTTTCGGAATGAGACCGGAGCCCTAACTCCAATGTAGAACAATTTAAACCAATTCCAGCTCGTTTAGAGGTCGATATACCGTGAGTTGTTATGGAAATACGAGATTTTACTCCAAATGACACATACACTTCAAAATACCAGAATTTTTAATGCGGGTTGTAGTGAAAATGAGAGATTTAGCTCCAAATGACACTCAAACTTTAAACCGGAACAACTTTTGATGCGATTGTCTTATTTTACCCCCACAACACCTTTTCGGAATAATCTTGGAGCACTACATTCATTGGAGCACAAGTTTTACCCATTCCAGTTCATTTAGTTTTCGATATATAGCGGGGTGCAGCGGTAATGCGAAATTTAGCTCCATATGACACCTAAACTTCTAACAGCCATAACTTTTGATTTTTATGTTTGATTTTTGCCCACAACACCTTTTCGGAATATGCTCGGAGGCATACATCCAATGGAGCACAATTTTAAACCATTCCAGCTCATTTTAGTGGTCAATATACAGCGGGTTGCAATGGCAATGAGGGATTTATCTCCTCTTTACACATTAAGTGTAACAACCATAACTTTTGATCTGGTGGTTTGATTTTTGCGCACAACACCTTTTTGGAATGAGCTCAGAGCCCTACATCCAATGGAGAACAAGTTTTTCCCATTCCAGTTTGTTATTGGTCAATATATAGCGGGTTGGTAATAAGGTATTTAGCTCGAAAGGAGACCTAAACTTCAAACGACCATAACTTTTGATCCGGTTGTCCGATTTTCACCCACAATACCATTTCGGAATGAGATCGGAGCCCTAACTCCAATGGAGAACAATTTAAACCAATTCCAGCTCGTTTATAGGTCGATATACAGTGAGTTGTAGTGGAAATACGAGATTTTGCTCCAAATGACACATACACTTCAAAATACCAGAATGTTTAATACGGGTTGTAGTAAAAATGAGAGATTTAGCTCCAAATGACACTCAAACTTTAAACCACAACAACTTTTGATGCGATTGTCTTATTTTACCCCCACAACACCTTTTCGGAATAATCTTGGAGCACTGCATTCATTGGAGCACAAGTTTTACCCATTCCAGTTCATTTAGTTGTCGATATATAGCGGGTTGCAGCGGTAATGCGAAATTTAGCTTCAAATGACACCTAAACTTCTAACAGCCATAACTTTTGATTTTTATATTTGATTTTTGCCCACAACACCTTTTCGGAATATGCTCGGAGGCATACATCCAATGGAGCACAATTTTAAACCATTCCAGCTCATTTTAGTGGTCAATATACAGCGGGTTGCAATGGCAATGAGGGATTTAGCTCCTCTTTACACATTAACTGTAACAGCCATAACTTTTGATCTGGTTGTTTGATTTTTGCGCACAACACCTTTTTGGAATGAGCTCGGAGCCCTACATCCAATGGAGAACAAGTTTTTCTCATTCCAGTTTATTATTGGTCAATATACAGCGGGTTGGTAATAAGGTATTTAGCTCGAAAGGAGACCTAAACTTCAAACGCCCATAACTTTTGATCCGGTTGTCCGATTTTCACCCACAATACCTTTTCGGAATGAGATCGGAGCCCTAACTCCAATGGAGAACAATTTAAACTAATTCCAGCTCATTTAGAGGTCGATATACAGTAAGTTGTAGTGGAAATACGATATTTTGCTCCAAATGATATATACACTTCAAAATACCATAATTTTTAATTCGGGTTGTAGGGAAAATGAGAGATTTAGCTCCAAATGACACTCAAACTTTAAACCGCAACAACTTTTGATGCAATTGTCTTATTTTACCCCCACAACACCTTTTCGGAATAATCTTGGAGCACTACATTCAATGGGGCACAAGTTTTACCCATTCCAGTTCATTTAGTTGTCGATATATAGCGGGTTGTAGCGGTAATGCGAAATTTAGCTCCAAATGACACCTAAACTTCTAACAGCCATAACTTTTGATTTTTATGTTTGATTTTTACCCACAACACCTTTTCGGAATATGCTCGGAGGCATACATCCAATGGAGCACAATTTTAAACCATTACAGTTAATTTAGTGGTCAATATACAGCGGGTTGCAATGGCAATGAGGGATTTAGCCCCTCTTTACACATTAACTGTAATAGCCATAAAATTTATCTGGTTGTTTGATTTTTGCGCACAACACCTTTTTGGAATGAGCTCGGAGCCCTACATCCAATGGAGATTAAGTTTTTCCCATTCCAGTTAGTTATTGGTCTATATACAGCGGGTTGGTAATAAGGTATTTTGCTCGAAAGGAGACCTAAATTTCAAACACCCATAACTTTTGATCCGGTTGTCTGATTTTCCCCCACAATACCTTTTCGGAATGAGATCGGAGCCCTAACTCCAATGGAGAACAATTTAAACCAATTCCAGCTCGTTTAGAGGTCGATATACAGTGAGTTGTAGTGGAAATACGAGATTTTGCTCCAAATGACACATACACTTCAAAATACCAGAATTGTTAATGCGGGTTGTAGTGAAAATGAGAGATTTAGCTCCAAATGACACTCAAACATTAAACTGCAACAACTTTTGATGCGATTGTCTTATTTTACCACCACAACACCTTTTCGGAATAATCTTTGAGCACTGCATTCATTGGAGCACAAGTCTTACCCATTCCAGTTCATTTAGTTGTCGATATATAGCGGGTTGCAGCGGTAATGCGAAATTTAGCTACAAATGACACCTAAACATCGAACAGCCATAACTTTTAATTTTTATGTTTTATTTTTTCCCACAATACCTTTTCGGAATATGCTCGGAGGCATACATCCAATGGAGCACAATTTTAAACCATTCCAGCTCATTTTAGTGGTCAATATACAGCAGGTTGCAATGGCAATGAGGGATTTAGCTCCTCTTTACACATTAACTGTAACAGCCATAACTTTTGATGTGGTTGTTTGATTTTTGCGCACAACAGCTTTTTAGAATGAGCTCGGAGCCCTACATCCAATGGAGAACAAGTTTTTCCCATTCCAGTTTGTTTTTGGTCAATATACAGCGGGTTGGTAATAAGGTATTTAGCTCAAAAGGAGACCTAAACTTCAAACGCCCATAACTTTTGATCCGGTTGTCCGATTTTCACCCACAATACTTTTTTGGAATGAGATCGGAGCCCTAACTCCAATGGAGAACAATTTAAACCAATTCCAGCTTTTTAGAGGTCGATATACAGTGAGTTGTAGTGGAAATACGAGATTTGGCTCCAAATGACACATACACTTCAAAATACCAGAATTTTTAATGCGGGTTGTAGTGAAAATGAGAGATTTAGCTCCAAATGACACTCAAACTTTAAACCGCAACAATTTTTGATGCGATTGTCTTATTTTACCCCCACAACACCTTTTCGGAATAATCTTGGAGCACTACATTCATTGGAGCACAAGTTTTACCCATTCCAGTTCATTTAGTTGTCGATATATAGCGGATTGCAGCGGTAATGCGAAATTTAGCTCCAAATGACACCTAAACTTCTAACAGCCATAACTTTTGATTTTTATGTTTGATTTTTGCCCACAACACCTTTTCGGAATATGCTCGGAGGCATACATCCAATGGAGCACAATTTTAAACTATTCCAGCTCATTTTAGTGGTCAATATACAGCGGGTTGCAATGGCAATGAGGGATTTAGCTCCTCTTTACACATTAACTGTAACAACCATAACTTTTGATCTGGTTGTTTGATTTTTACGCACAACACCTTTTTGGAAAGATCTCAGATCCCTACATCTAATGGAGAACAAGTTTTTCCCATTCCAGTTTGTTATTGGTCAATATACAGCGGGTTGGTAATAAGGTATTTTGCTCGAAAGGAGACCTAAACTTCAAACGCCCATAACTTTTGATCCGGTTGTCCGATTTTCACCCACAATACCTTTTCGGAATGAGATCAGAGCCCTAACTCCAATGGAGAACAATTTAAACCAATTCCAGCTCATTTAGAGGTCGATATACAGTGAGTTGTAGTGGAAATACGATATTTTGCTCCAAATGACACATACACTTCAAAATACCATAATTTTTAATGCAGGTTGTAGTGAAAATGTGAGATTTAGCTCCAAATGACACTCAAACTTTAAACCGCAACAACTTTTGATGCAATTGTCTTATTTTACCCCCACAAAATCTTTTCGGAATAATCTTGGAGCACTACATTCAATCGAGCACAAGTTTTACCCATTCCAGTTCATTTAGTTGTCGATATATAGCGGGTTGTAGCGGTAATGCGAAATTTAGCTCCAAATGACACCTCAACTTCTAACAGCCATAACTTTTGATTTTTTATGTTTGATTTTTGCCCACAACACCTTTTCGGAATATGCTCGGAGGCATACATCCAATGGAGCACAATTTTAAACCATTCCAGCTCATTTTAGTGGTCAATATACAGCGGGTTGCAATGGCAATGAGGGATTTTGCTCCTCTTTACACATTAACTGTAACAACCATAACTTTTGATCTGGTTGTTTGATTTTTGCGCACAACACCTTTTTGGAAAGATCTCAGATCCCTACATCTAATGGAGAACAAGTTTTTCCCATTCCAGTTTGTTATTGGTCAATATACAGCGGGTTGGTAATAAGGTATTTTGCTCGAAAGGAGACCTAAACTTCAAACGCCCATAACTTTTGATCCGGTTGTCCGATTTTCACCCACAATACCTTTTCGGAATGAGATCGGAGCCCTAACTCCAATGGAGTACAAATTAAACCAATTCCAGCTCATTTAGAGGTCGATATACAGTGAGTTGTAGTGGAAATATGATATTTTGCTCCAAATGACACATACACTTCAAAATACCATAATTTTTAATGCAGGTTGTAGTGAAAATGTGAGATTTAGCTCCAAATGACACTCAAACTTTAAACCGCAACAACTTTTGATGCAATTGTCTTATTTTACCCCCACAAAATCTTTTCGGAATAATCTTGGAGCACTACATTCAATGGAGCACAAGTTTTACCCATTCCAGTTCATTTAGTTGTCGATATATAGCGGGTTGTAGCGGTAATGCGAAATTTAGCTCCAAATGACACCTAAACTTCTAACAGCCATAACTTTTGATTTTTATGTTTGATTTTTGCCCACAACACCTTTTCGGAATATGCTCGGAGGCATACATCCAATGGAGCACAATTTTAAACCATTACAGTTAATTTAGTGGTCAATATACAGCGGGTTGCAATGGCAATGAGGGATTTAGCCCCTCTTTACACATTAACTGTAATACCCATAACATTGGATCTGGTTGTATGATTTTTGCGCACAACACCTTTTTGGAATGAGCTCGGAGCCCTACATCCAATGGAGAACAAGTTTTTCCCATTCCAGTTAGTTATTGGTCAATATACAGCGGGTTGGTAATAAGGTATTTTGCTCGAAAGGAGACCTAAACTTCAAACACCCATAACTTTTGATTCGGTTGTCTGATTTTCCCCCACAATACCTTTTCGGAATGAGATCGGAGCCCTAACTCCAATGGAGAACAATTTAAACCAATTCCAGCTCGTTTAAAGGTCGATATACAGTGAGTTGTAGTGGAAATACGAGATTTTGCTCCAAATGTCACATACACTTCAAAATACCAGAATTTTTAATGCGGGTTGTAGTGAAAATGAGAGATTTATCTCCAAATGACACTCAAACATTAAACTGCAACAACTTTTGATGCGATTGTCTTATTTTACCCCCACAACATCTTTTCGGAATAATCTTGGAGCACTACATTCATTAGAGCACAAGTTTTACCCATTCCAGTTCATTTAGTTGTCGATATATAGCGGGTTGCAGCGGTAATGCGAAATTTAGCTCCAAATGACACCTAAACTTCGAACAGCCATAACTTTTGATTTTTATGTTTTATTTTTGCCCACAACACCTTTTCGGAATATGCTCGGAGGCATACATCCAATGTAGCACAATTTTAAACCATTCCAGCTCATTTTAGTGGTCAATATACAGCGGGTTGCAATGGCAATGAGAGATTTAGCTCCTCTTTACACATTAACTGTAACAGCCATAACTTTTGATCTGGTTGTTTGATTTTTGCGCACAACACCTTTTTGGAATGAGCTCGGAGCCCTACATCCAATGGAGAACAAGTTTTTCCCATTCCAGTTTGTTATTAGTCAATATACAGCGGGTTGGTAATAAGGTATTTAGCTCGAAAGGAGACCTAAACTTCAAACGCCCATAACCTTTGATCCGGTTGTCCGATTTTCACCCACAATACCTTTTCGGAATGAGATCAAAGCCCTAACTCCAATGGAGAACAATTTAAACCAATTCCAGCTCGTTTATAGGTCGATATACAGTGAGTTGTTGTGGAAATACGAGATTTTGCTCCAAATGACACATACACTTCAAAATACCAGAATTTTTAATGCGGGTTGTAGTGAAAATGAGAGATTTAGCTCCAAATGACACTCAAACTTTAAACCGCAACAACTTTTGATGTGATTGTCTTATTTTACCCCCACAACACCTTTTCGTAATAATCTTGGAGCACTACATTCATTGGAGCACAAGTTTTACCCATTCCAGTTCATTTAGTTGTCGATATATAGCGGGTTGCAGCGGTAATGCGAAATTTAGCTCTAAATGACACCTAAACTTCTAACAGCCATAACTATTGATTTTTATGTTTGATTTTTTCCCACAACACCTTTTCGGAATATGCTCAGAGGCATACATCCAATGGTGCACAATTTTAAACCATTCCAGCTCATTTTAGTGGTCAATATACAGCGGTTGCAATGGCAATGAGGGATTTAGCTCCTCTTTAAACATTAACTGTAACAGCCATAACTTTTGATCTGGTTGTTTGATTTTTGCGCACAACACCTTTTTGGAATGAGCTCGGAGCCCTACATCCAATGGAGAACAAGTTTTTCTCATTCCAGTTTGTTATTGGTCAATATACAGCGGGTTGGTAATAAGGTATTTAGCTCGAAAGAAGACCTAAACTTCAAACGCCCATAACTTTTGATCTGGTTGTCCGATTTTCACCCGCAATACCTTTTCGGAATGAGATCGGAGCCCTAACTCCAATGGAGAACAATTTAAACCAATTCCATCTCGTTTAGAGGTCGATATACAGTGAGTTGTAGTGGAAATATGAGATTTTGCTCCAAATGACACATACACTTCAAAATACCAGAGTTTTTAATGCGGGTTGTAGTGAAAATGAGAGATTTAGCTCCAAATGACACTCAAAATTTAAACCGCAACAACTTTTGATGCGATTGTCTTATTTTACCCCCACAACACCTTTTCGGAATAATCTTGGAGCACTACATTCATTGGAGCAGAAGTTTTACCCATTCCAGTTCATTTATTTGTCGATATATAGCGGGTTGCAGCGGTAATGCAAAATTTAGCTCCAAATGACACCTAAACTTCTAACAGCCATAACTTTTGATTTCTATACCGACTCGTATCCCCACGAACCGGTTGGCTTTAGCCGATCCTTCCCCGGATACGGCCTCAAGCCGCTCTAGCCAACCCTTCCCCGGATATGGCCTCGAGCACCCCCTAGACCTACACCTGAGACCTAGTCGCCAACACGAGGCGAATTTCTGCCCTAAGTCCTACCCAGACCTAGTCGCCAACACGAGGCGAGTTCAATAAACGATTACAAGAAGAGATGTGAAATAAAAGACAATAATATAAAAACTCCCTCTATGTGGATCTCTTGGAGAAGTAGACGAAGACTAGCAGAGTATGATCGTAGTCGATGCGGTCTTTCGTCACAATGATGACGCGTGTTGAAATCTTCTCCACGGATCTCCTTAAGCCTTCATGGATTTGTGGGAGTATCTCTCTGAACCTTCCTCTCTATGCTGTGGAACGAAGCTCTGGAATTTTGGATCTCAAGAGGATTGCGAAGATGGAGCCAAGGGGTCCTTTTTATAGCCTTGGAGCTAGCGCATGTGCTAGAGCTACCGCCGGCGCTATCCCATTTTAGGACATATTCTGCGCTGCAGAATCTTCAATCCGAGGAAACAATTCTCTCTTGCCTACTGTGCTCCTCGCTATCGCCTGCGCTATCGGATACCGCCAGGCGCTATCTCCTTCTATAATTACTCCCGATGTCTGCGCTTAAGCAAACATTTCGTCGATCGGAATTTCGTCGAACGCAGCTAAGAGTTCGTCGAGCGAAATTTCGTCAAACGCAGTTATGAGCATTTTGTCGAGCGCCACTCACAGTTCGTCGAATGACAGCTAGCGCCTGCGCTAGTACTACCGCCAGTGCTAGTATGAGTTTTGGATTTGATGGCTCAACTTTGGGGGCAACCTTCTTATGTAATCCTTGAGTCATGTAGACTTTGTTATCCTGCACACTTAAACACACAAGATCAAATACACATAGGATTTGTTATTCTCAAACCTAGGAGATGCGGAAGACCATGTTCCAACAAACTCCCCCTTTTGATAATAACAAATCTATTAATGATAAATCAGAGCATTAATATATAAGCATGTTGAAACTTACTTGTGTGTGTGTGAAAGTGATGACTTAGGATGATTTTCGATTTTAGCATTTAGAATTGCTCCCCCTAAATACATGCTCCCCCTAAGTGAATGCTCCCCTAATATGTAAGCTATCATCTTAATTAGGCATGTTAGTTTTATATTTTGATAGCAAATTATATTTACCATGTTAGTTGTCCCCCTTTTGTTATTAGCAAAAGCGGGTAAGGAGACACCACTTAAAAGTTGATAGTAAGATAAAGGCATGATCGAGCTTGTAGAGAGAAGGAAATGATAAGGAGTTTTAGAATAATTTTTATAGAGATAGATCAGAGTTTTTAGCAATATAACTTTTTCAAGTATTATTATGTTGGTTTATCCCTTTTTAAATAAGAGTTTTAAGCATAACAAAAATGTAATGATTTCCAAGTAACTAAACTACTCAGACAATATGTCTACACCCTAGCCCCGTACTAAGTGACAGATGGGCATGAGGAGCTGCAAACATGTTGTAGGTTGGGGTGTTAGTCCCATATGCAAACACTAGACAAAAACCTATCCTAGCACTCTTTCCCCCCAGTGCCTCGCAAGGCTCCACTAGAACCCTTCCCCGGTTAAGGACAAGACATGACTAGAGATAAGGTTATCTAATGTCTACAATCCTACGCCCCCCGCTATGGTGAGATATGAAGTCATGGATAATAATTATTAGAAGCATTAAGCATTTTAAATTTAGTGATAAGTTCATAGCCTATGGGTTTATATTTTTATTTGAATTTATGAAAATACTCACATAGCTATTTTGAAATCAATGAATCAGAGTTTTTAATATAACAATATTTTCATAGAAATAAATCATAGTTTTTAGCAAAAATAAATATTCATGTTTAGAGTAACCAATATAGAGTTTACCAAGCAAGTCTACCACTTGTTGAGAAAAAGGAATTTTAAGATTCAAGTGATGATGCACACAAAATAAAAGACTTTAAGTAAGCATGACAGCGCAAGGTAAAACAATTATATGGTAATGATGTGGAAGACTTATCGAAATACAAGAAACATCTTATTGTAATCAATGATGATCCATAAACTGATATATGAGTTAAATTTTAAAAAGAAGATGTTTTTGTAAATTATTTTTCAATTAAAATCTTTAAGTGTGACAATAAAGTAACCAAGCATGAAATAATGTTATCAAAAAGAGATTACTACAATGTTACTATAATTCACAATTTCAAAAAAACATACTAAACATTGTAGAAAGCATGCTAGGTTATCTAGTGCATTTCATAAATAAAGAGTAGTATAGAATTTGCGTTAGGATCCAATACTCATGAGAAGAAGTGTTATGGAAGATAATGATGTGCACATAAGTGTATTTTTGTGTAGAGTAAATAAATGTTTTAATCAAAAATACAAGAAATATGTAATGTAAAGAGCACAATAAAACACAAATAATTTTACTTCTACACACTTCAATGCACAAACAAAAATGTACAACTACCAAGGTGCTATGCACGCACAATGCTCATTAAGACTTATCAGGGTGCAAAGTAGTGCTTGGGGGATCACATGTTTTATTTTTAATGTTGAGACTAGTGATCCAGTGTACTTAAGAGTAAGTGTTTTTTATTTTGAAAGAAAGATTTGATTTGCACAAGATACTTACCTATTCTTTCCAAGGTGCTCAACCTCACAACGCTTATTAAGACTTATCAGGAGGTTCAAGTAGTGCTTGGTGGAGTTATCATTGTCACTTTATTTTATGATTTTTGTTTTGTACAAAGTTCTCCGAATACACTTGTTTTGCAAAGCAATAGAATTTATGAAAACATAACCACTTTTAAAAGTGCAAATAAAAGTAGTGTAGGTAAGATACTTGTGCAATTTTAATTCATTGTACTAATACAAAACATACATAAGTATTCTTAGATTAAACACATATGTAGACAATGCCAAAATAAGTGAGTGAATACAGATTATTATCAAACATAAAACATTTACTCATACTTAGAGGCATGCTAAGCGTAGTTCTACACAACTTTTACAATATAATTGATGCACATATTAATAGATATATCAAAGCATGATGAAAACAGTGTTCAAAGTAGTTTGAAAAGATAAATTGCAACATCATAGAAGTTCTAAATAATAGATTAAATCATGCTTGATTTTCAATAAAGTCCATATAGTATTTTTGATATTTTGAAGAATAATTTTGATTTAAAGTTTGAACTCATAAGATTGATCTTGGACTTCCCGAGGTCTACCCTGTGAGAGGTTCGCCCGGTACTAGGTGATGTGATGGGATGATAGCCCAAATCACCCTTTCGCAAGATACATGTAAATAGAAAAGTTAAGTTCAAAATAATAATTTTTGATACTTGTTTCTTTTTTTGTTTTATATTTTTGTATTTTATTTTTGCTTTTAGAAATAGAATTTAAACATAAGACAAAAAAAAAACCAAAAAAGGCAAAACATATTTTTGTAATTTGGCTTTTGTATTTTTGTATTTGATTTTTCAAAAAAATAAAAGCAGAAGTGCAAAAATAAATAGTACACATAGATTAATATATTTTTAGGGATTATTCAAAATTTTAAAAATACAGAAAAACACATAGGTGCGCTAGCGCCAGCGTTAGCACTAGCGCGGGAAACAGTACACGATTTTTGATGATTTTGAATTTTTTGTTTGTTGATCTTGATTAAGTGTCCCAACAGTAGTTTCATGCTGAAATTTCAGATTTTTAGGGGATGTCTATATAGTGCAAATTGCATGAACCATTAGCGATTTTGTATATGACTTTACCAAATAAATTTTGCATGAGATGACATGAATGAACAAATCAAATATGCATGATTTTAATGATTAACCATAATGTTCATGCTCAAGAATACCATGGATAAGCCCTAGATGAGAATACCCAGCCTGTATGTCTTGGTAAACCACTACAAGAAAATTGACATTTAGTCACGAAAATTCTTTGACGAAATATATTTCGTCACAAAAAACATCTCTTTAGTGACGAAATATAGTTCGTCACTAAAGACTCGTCTTCAGTGACGAAATAAATATTTGGTCACTAAAAACATATCTTTAGTGACGAAATATAAGTTCAGTCACAAAAGTAAAATTTCTAAAGTATTTAGTGACCAAAAATAATTTAGTCACTAAATAATTTATTTAGTGACCAAAATTATTAGTCACTAATTATCAAAGTTTTGGAGGTTCTTTCATGAAAAAAATCATTTATTCTCTCATAATGAGAATGCACTTCATGTGCCTATCAAAATTCTTGTTTCTTATGAAAATATAATTTGAGGTAACGCGATCCACGTTGTCATCGCCCCATTATTTTCATAGCTTCGTCAATGTCCGGAGAGTCGACGGATGGGGCGAGGTACTGTGAGAGATCGAACGACAAAAAAGAGTTGAAATGAGAATAATCTGGCGCGATCAGTGAGCTGAGGCAATGTATAGTGGTTGCCGGGTTAGGAATATCCTACGGTCGACGGTGTGAGACGCTTGAAAGAACACGATGTGGATTCGAGTGAATATTGTGAAATACTTTTACAATTTTATAAATTATGTTCTATTTTTATATTATTTAAAATATTTTAAATTTGTAAGTATTTTCTTATTTTTACGTGTTATTTTGGTATTGCCAATTTGCAAATCAAATATCTATGCTTTGGGTGGTGTTAAAGGCAAACCAAAATTGGCTATTGGCAAACCAATTTCTATGACTTTTTACACGCCTTTTGAAAATACATTTTGTACATGCATTTTTAGGAAAAGTGTTCAACACGAAAATTGTAGATCTCATCGAGATCTACAACTTTCGTGTTGAACACTTTTCCTAAAAATGCATGTATAAGGCGTATTTTCAAAAAAATCGCTATAGTTACGATCAGGGTGACAATACGCCTTGTGCGTGTATTTTTAGGAAAAGTGTTCAGCACGAAAGTTGTAGATCTCAACGAGATCTACAATTTTCGTGTTGAACACTTTTCCTAAAAATGCATGTACAAAGCGTATTTTCAAAAGGCGCGTAATAACTCATAGAAATTGGTTTGCCAATAGCCAATTCTAGTATGCCTTTTAACACCACCCTTTTATAATCCTATTTTTATCACTTTCCGCCTATGATTCAGAAATTGGGTTGTTCAGCACATTCCGCTTTCCGCCTGCTTCCCTCGAGATGCGCTAATTTCTTAAGCCGTTCGGCCTTCCGCCATCCGTCCCCATCCCGCTTCCTCGATACCTCAAGACCTCGACGGCGCGTCATCGAGGTCGAAGACGAGCATCCAGGCCAAGTCCCAAACTCCTTCGTCGAGGACGAAGACGAGACCTCGAGGAGACCACGATTCGATGACGAAGATGAGAAGGCTACGACTCCATTTCGTGAAATCAGGGGAGGTAGGCTATTTCATTCTGTGATTCAAAAATTGATACAATTTCAGGATATTTCATTAAATCCCTTACTCAGTTACTCCAATATTTTTCTTTCATTTCCTCATTTTTTGTACTCAGGATGCACAACAGCAAATGTGAATTGCTTGGTTAAATGCTTGTGGCCTGGACTTACAGAATCCGTCCCTAATCCCTTCCTGGCTGCCTGATTGCAAGTGCCTTCCCAGGGTAAACTTTGTCTTCCCATTCGATGATTCGGTTTAGGTTTTTTTTTCTGGACTGCAGGTATGATGTTGGACTGCAGGTATGATGTTGGACTGCAGGTATAATGTTGGACTGCAAGTATGATGTTCCAGTCCCTTGTCCAGTTTGCTAGCAGTTAATATGCTTATATAACATTGTTTCTATTATTATATATCATCAAACCTTCATTGAGTTTATAGTTCTGTTAAGTTAATTTATTGTATTATGCTTAATAAATCAAAATAAAATATGATAACAATTTATGTATTCTTTATTTTTTGTGGAGTTTGATGTTCTGCAAGCTTGTATTATTCGCTCTCTAGATATCTGTTGAATCTCATGTAAGTTATGCCTGCAGAAAAATCAGCAGCAGGAGAAATATGTTTAGTCACTTTATGTTAATTCACTATTGTATAATCACTCATCTATGTAGCCAAAGAGAACTCAATATGCCAAATTTTGTACACTACAACATATAAGATCTACGGTGGCATTTTTTTATGCGGTGGTTTTTAAAACCCCGTTGTTTATTTTATATAATTGCAGCATTTTATGTTTAAAAACACCGCCGAAAGCACATTCCCGACCCTCGTTACTCTCTCCCTGCCATCTCCCGCAAAAACGCCGCCGAAAGCAGGCTACATCGCTGGTTAGGAGCTCAAATTAACGGCGACCTTCTCGCCGGAGGTCAGATCATCGTTGGCGATGTGCTCTCTCGCCTCCTCTGACCTTGCCACACTCGATCCCCTCAGTATTCCTTCTCCCATGAGCTTTTGTTGAGCTCGTTCCCTTCAGTCTGCTCTCTCACACTTTGTAATGTATGTGCAGTAGTTAGTTTCTACATAGTGAGGTTGTTGATGATGTTCTGATTAGATTCGATTACATATCAGTTTTGAATATTATTCTTCATATGATTCCAAATATGAATTTTCGTACAAATAGGTATTTGAAATGTTGATTTGTTATTTTACTAATTATAATTTTAGGTTATTTGAAAAATGCATCCAGAGAAGATGGTGTATGACTGCTGCTTGCTATATATTGGTATAGTACATATCACCATTAGATTTTTGGGTATTTTTAGGACAAATTGCATTAAATTTTAAATATTTTCTATCACCATCAGAATTTTGGGTTACTCTCTCCAGAGTATTTCTTGGATGGTTAGCCAGCCTCCTATGAATTGAAATATTTAACATCATTCCAAGTACTTGTTGATAAGCACTTTCCAAAAGCTTTCTTCCATTCATGTTAATTTTAAACTTTCAGGGTATTAAAAAAACTTGTCCACTTTTTTAAACTTTCAGGGTTTGGAGATTATTAGTGTTGGGCAATATAATTGAAACTGATACAAGCCATGGAAGAAGGAAAATGAGATATTGTTCATATTTCATCAGTCCATCGCTTGCAGGTTCTATACTACTTTTCGCATAATGCTACATCTCTTTCCAAATAATACGACTCTTATATATTCTTCGATATCAAACATAAACTAGTGCTTTAAATTTGCATTGACTTTCTTGATTAGTACAATGAGGATACTGCAATTGACTATCTTTCTCCTCAAACTTATGCTAGCCTGGTCTTTCTTTCGCAATGCAAAGAATGAAGCAACGAGAACTTTTATTGCACTTCAAAAGGCCTGTTTGGTGTGCAAGCTTTGAGAAAAGTGCTTATCATGGATGAAATCTCCTGGGAATTTTTTTGGAGTTTTTGTAGTGGAGACGGTACATGAGCATGTTTTCTTAATTTGAGCACACTTCTTTTTATGCGGTTCAAGTTATGTATATATGTATGTATAGAAATTCCTGTACACTTCTTTTTATGCGTTTTTTGTAGTGGAGTCGAAGAAGATTTGCAAGAAAATGTAAGTTGTATGTTCTGTAATGATGATGATGATGATTTATGTTCTGGAATAGATGATGATGATAATGATGTTCTGGAATGTAGTCATAGATGAAAGCCTTAATCAAAACCCAATTTATCAACAACTCTCGCATAAAGCTTATTACTCTTGACGCGCCTCTTTCAGAAGAGAGGTTATTTGTTACTGTGCACAACTCTCATTGGTTTGTCTGTTCACGATGCAATGTAGATTTTTGCAATTTTTAATGGTGCTATTTTTTCCATAGGCTTTTATTGTATATTTTACTTTATTTTACTCTTAACTTTAATTGTGTGTTTCTCCAACTACATAATGATATTTTGCTTTATCATTATTTATCTCTGTCAGAATTGCGAGTCTATTGGTGTTGATTATTTGTCAAAAAATTATACTACATGGAGTGTGTTCTAATTGACAGTATTTTAATTTTTAAGAAATAATTTTTCAAATCTGAATCCTAGATTCTCACCGGTTGAGGTTTTGCTGTGTGACCTTGAGGTTACGGGTTCGAGTCCTAGATGCAGCCTTTTGCAAAAAATGCTGGGTAAGGTTTGCCTACATTTCACCCTTGTGGTGTGACCCTTCCCCGAACTCGGAAGTAAGGTTTGCAATATTTTTTTCTTACTCCAAAGTAAGGTTTGTTGCTTTAATCTTGCATGATTATGCTTAGATAATTATGCTTATAAATTCCTCTTTCTCCTATGCTTTTCAGTTCTAAGGAAAACTAATTCTGCTTATGGAATTCTGAATTGTACTTATTCAGTTCGCCATTAAATGGTTGTACTGTAACTACAGTTGATTTTTAGTTGGAAACTAGTAGTTATAATTCATAGTTTCACAGCTTAATTATATGTGGATTATACAATTGTCTTCTTCTTCTCTCATTCTCACATATCCTAATTTTGGTATCCTTAAGCCATCTCTTATTTATTTCTGGTACAAGAAAGGTGATATGCTTGAACTTTAAGCTTTAAAATTATTCCAGCATTTTATTTAAGACTTATATAGTGGGTTGCCTACCAAGTGTAAACATTCAGGAAGGAACCATTGGGGGGGGGGGGGGGGGGGGGGGGATACATTGTTTGTATGAGGATAATGTTGGCCGTGATTTTTCTGCATCATTTTGTACACCAGGACTGCATATTTTCATATATGAGAGGTTAATTTATGCTAAGCTCATTACCCAACCTGCTAGCAGCAGTTCATTCTATTATGACAATTTATATTAGGTTTAAAGGATTGTGCTTTTCTTTTGTGGATGGCCTCGTGGTATTCTCCAGGTAATCCGAACTAAAAGAATATGCATCGTCAGGAATGACATGCTATGAGATATCGTGGTTCCTTACAAATTATGTGTTTTATCATAATTATGTGCCTTATTGGAGACAATTGTGCTTTATCGGAAATATGAATACTGAGATCCTAAAGCTCACAGTGGATCACTTTTCTTCTATTGGCTTTCTTCACTTAAATAACCCATAACATAATTAAAAGCATCTTGAAGTGGTATATAAACTTTTTTGGTAAATCATTTTTTTATGCGACTTGTACATTTGTATTTGGTCTTAATTAAATAAAACTGATTAATGTGGTGTATGTTTCAGTTAGATTTGGAAGTTATTAGTCCGTCTTTTGGGGTTGCCGATGGCTATATTCAAGGGGGCATGGTTGGTGATCTGGCAATTATGTAGTCAAACTTCATTCAGGTAATTTCCTTGTTTTCTTATTGTTACGGTGTAGGAGCATTGAATTCAGTCTTACATCTTAGAAAGTTATAGGAAAATATATGAGGCTAAAGACATCTCATGCAAGCTGCAGAATGAGGGCACATATGGTAAGCTGCAGAATGATTTTACCTTCGTGTATCACTTTCGCATGTCGTTCTTCATGCTGCTTCTGGATATGAGCCTCTTCCAAGGCCTTGCAATCCGTATAATGTGCCAAATGGAGTAGCTGATGAAGAAGATGCCACTAGTTCCTTTGATTCTGGGTCCTCTATTGATGGCAGTGATTCTCAGTATGATTCAGAGTCATCTGTCATTAGCTCAGGAGAGAGTGATAGAAAGGAGTTGGTAAGTTGTTCACTTAATCAAAACTACTCAGCATCATTGCCAATAAATAATATTGCTGGAGATAGAAAAGAAATTCACCCTTGTTATTTGAATTAATCTGATGCTGCTTATGATCAAGTTAGTGAAGGCTTCCCTTCTACACACGGTGGCAATAATTAATATTGCCGGAGATAGAAATGAACTTTTGACTGGCATAGTTGTTGAAGATGCAGAGACTAATAAAACACACGGTATTTTGGTTTTCCTTCTACTTGATACTTTAACACTATGATCTTGAACAATTGCTGGATTTTTTCAGATTACACGTCGAAAAAGCGTTAAACAGGAAACTTAAGGTTCCATTTGAGATAGCTATGATGTTGGGCAATGATGGTGTGAATTTGTGAAAAGCAGGCACCTCCATGCAGTTAAAATTTGAAACTCCAAGAAAGATCGAGACGGATCCCGTAGAAATGGTGCTTATGAGGAGCTTGAAGACGTGGAGCTTGGAGAGGATGGAGAAATCACAATATATTTGTTTAACATAGTATATTTATTTATTTTGCGTTGCATGTAAAGAAAGATTTATTATGTAATGTTTGTGTATTATAGAATTTTTGTATGTATTGAGTTTAATAGAGTTAAAAGCTCTATTGGTCTGTACTAAAGGGTTTGAGCCATCTCCCACCTTTTTTCTATTAATAAATTTAAAGAAACATTTTCTTTTCGTGCATGAGATTTTTTTAGCGAATTAATATTTCATTTATTATTTTATTTAATGATGAAATAAACAATTTTACTAACCAATAATCATTATAGCATTGTACAACCAGTGACTAAATAAATTTAGTCACTAAATATATTTAGTGATGAAAAAACATTATCACTAATAATGTACATTTAGTGACGAAAAATAGTAGTCATTAATAATGCACATTTAGTGACAAAAATTTGTTGTCACTATAAATGTATCTTTAGTGACCAAAATTAGTGGTCACTAAAAATATACATTTAGTGACGAAAATGAGTTGTTACTAAAAATATATATTTAGTGACGAAAACTTATTTGGTCACTAAAGACATTTTGTTACGCCCATTTTGCAACCACCTTGTGACGGATTAAATTTGGTCACTAAATGTCTTTAGTGACCAAACAGCAATATTTAGTGACCAAAATTTTCGTCACTAAATGTCAATTTTCTTGTAGTGAACATATAAAGCCTAACATAGACACAAATATTCTTTAGGCGACATTGTTAGTATGATAAGTTTGAGATTAATGTTATACCAAGGTTTCAAAACCCTAAACCCAACTTATAGTCCTAGAATGGAGTGACGATTCTATTTGATTTGATATCAAGATTATTCAAAGGTCTAAACTAGAAATAAATCACAATACACATATAATACACCAACCAAGGTATGTAATTATAATATCAATTGTCATCAGTTAATATATCAATTATAATTCACATAAATGTGATCAAAATAATTATTTTTAGAAGACTTTTGATATGACTTAAGATATATGATGTTAGAGAATTTTAGCAAAGGACATCAATAGATCATAGTGGTGCTTGTGAATTCAATATTCATTATGAAGGTAAATTCTTTCAATACATTTTAGTGATTTTCTTTTAATTAATAATTTTGAATATATATATATATGTATGTGATTTTTGATGGGTGAACAATAGTGATGGTTTAGATCATGTTTGACATCATCGAGTGAACACAATATAATTATTTGGTGAACAAAGACAACCATATTGAAAGTTGAGTTTTTATTAAGATCTTGAACTTTTCTTTTAGATCATGTTATTTCTCTAAACCACTTGTTGGTGAAGGCTAAAAAAACTTAATACCCTAATAACTTGTTCTAATATTTAAAATATCTTATAACAAATTTAGAATTTGATTTATATGAAGAATAAAAGTTATTTATAGATAATGAATAGGTCATCAAAATTAGATATGACTTTTGAATTTGATCAATTTGATTTTATAGGATCATATTTTCAATGCTATATAGGATGACCATGACATGAAAGTTCAAAAGGAAAACAATAAGAAAAATAAAAAGGACATTAAAGCACATCATGAAGTAGAAATTTGTATATCTTATTTTGAAAAGTTTCTACTTCATGCATTTGATGATACCTAATGAATAAATGTTTTAGGTATCCAAAGGGGACCATGAGGGATGGTTCTTTTGGGTACCCAAATATAGCGAGATGGCTTTTGAGGAGACAAGTACGAATGGACCCTTTCAAGTGGAGTTAATGTTTCATTTTTTATTTTGGGTCACCCTTCATACTTAGGTTTAATATTATAATTTTGAATTAAATTTCCATATTCATTAAATTTAGGCTTAAAATAATGATGACATTTGAAATCATTTTTCATAGGAAATTTTTGCATATTTGAATTTACTTTAGGAGATACATAATTTTGTAAATAATGGTGATTTTGATTTTGATTAACAAATCCTTTATGTTCCTTACTCCCATTATTAAACTTAGTTAAGATGTTCATATTCATATTCAACTTGTTTTTAGATATAATTTGATATTGTGAATTTGTATTTACTATTTTCATAAGCAAGTTGATTTTTGATTTTAATTCATCAATCTTGATCTTTAAATTATGTCTAGCTTTATTATAAGCGATTGCGCTATTTTTAAGAGTGGAAACAATTGAATCAATATGATCTTGATAGTTGTTTCTATATTCATCAAATGTTTCATCCATCTCTTTAATTTCAATTTTATATTCTTTACACTTAGCACAATCATTTTCCAAAGATGATTTTTCTAAACATAATTTTTAATTTTGTTCTTTTATAAAAAGAAGTTCCTTTTCAAGTTCCTTGCATTTTTCTTTCAAATCATTAAATTCTATACAAAGTGTAATGTTTTCAACTAAGGAGCCTTGGGTAGAACTAGATAAATTAGAATTTGATTCTTCATTAATTTTTGCCTTTAAATTTTTATTTTCTAAGCGCAAATGTTTATTAGCACTCTTTAATTTCTTAATTTTACGCTTTGTAGTTTGAAGCAATTGTAATGTAGAAATAGAAGTACAAAAGATGAGATTTGATTTCCTTACATTGCTTTCGGGAGAGGCATGATTTGAACATATAGTTTCTTTTACATCTTTTTGGCACTCCTCTTCCGAAGACAGTACTTCTTCTTCTTTTCCATTTGATGTGTGTTCCATTGATCCGTCATGAGAGGAGCATTCTTGAAGACTTGTGCAAGCTTGCATATTCTCCGGTTCTTGTGATTTTTCCATACCTGTAGAAGGAGAATCATACATTTCTTCAAGAAATTTCCATACTTTGTATGCACTAGAAAAATAATATATTAGTTTGAAAATATCTTGGGATAAAGCGCAGAAAATACTATTTAAAGCTTTTGCATTTAGATGATGTTCCTGTTTATTTGATTCATTCGCTGGTCTAACTATTGCTATATCCCATGCATTGATATATAAATTTTTAATAAATTTTTCCATTAAAAATTTCCACCCTTTATAATATCTTCCTTCGAATAAAGGTGGTTTAAGAGATTTTTCTTCTTCATAAAAATTTACCCCACTAATAGAAGCGAGATCATGAGACGCCATTATTCCTGGTTGTTAAGCCGATTAGAATAAAACCGCTCTGATACCACTTGTTGGATCGGTAGGCGCCCTTAGAGGGGGGGGGGGGGGGGGGGTGAATAAGGGTTTTCAAAAACTTAAGTGATATTTTGAAAAGCTTTGTAATAATGCAAGACAAAGACAATAAGAAGTCAAGTAAAATAATTGAAATAATGTAGAGACATGCTTTATTAATATCAAATACGGTTTTACAAAAGTTGACTTCTATAACGTTAGAAATATGTGGCGATGAATAGTAAAACTCTTTTTGTTTTCTATACCGACTCGTATCCCCACGAACCGGTTGGCTTTAGCCGATCCTTCCCCGAATACGGCCTCAAGCCGCTCTAGCCAACCCTTCCTCGGATATGGCCTCGAGCATCCCCTAGACCTACACCCGAGACCTAGTCGCCAACAGGAGGCGAATTTCTGCCCTAAGTCCTACCCAGACCAAGTAGCCAACACGAGGCGAGTTCACTAAACGATTACAAGAAGAGATGTGAAATAAAAGACAATAATATAAAAACACCCTCTATGTGGCTCTCTTGCTTGCTCTCTTCCAGAAGTTCTCTTGCCAAAAGTTCTCTTGCCAAAAGTTCCCTTCAAGCATGAAGGAGGGCTCCTTTTTGTAGGAGAAGGAGAAAGTTCTAGATGGTGGAGGAAATGGAGAGGCTCATGGGAAGGTTCATGCATGGCAATAAATGAAGGCAATAAAGAGGAGGAGAGAGAGGGAGGGATACATTGCATTTTTAATGAAAGAAAAATAAAATATAAAATAGAGAATAAAAAGGGGGATGAATGGGAGTTAAAAGAAGGAGAGAGAGAGAAAAGAGGGAATGGATGTGAGTTAAGAGATGAGAGAGAGGAAAATAAAATAATAAAATGAGAGAGAGGGGAGTGAGGACGGCCGACCATGTCATTAAATAAATATGCATGCAACTATTTTTTTATGAGGGGAAGAGAGAGAGAGGGAGGGACGCACCACATGCATTTAATTTAAACAAAACATGCACATGCAAGGTGGCAGCCATGTGGGCGTGGACATGAGCTGGAATTGGTCTTCACTTGGACTCCAAAGGGCTTGGCCAAATGCTGTCCAGACTGGACAGCAAGGAGAGCAGCTCGGGTTCACCAATCGGGCTATACCAACATGGACTGGACTGCATCATTTTGGACAGCACCAAGGGCTGAATTCGGGCTTGTTTTGAGCTGGAATAAGGCTGCATTTGGACTGCATTATTGCTGGATTTGGGCTGAACCTAGACTGGTTTTGGGGCTTGAATATTGCTGAAATTTGGGCAGCATTTGCACCAAAAATTGGAGTACAACAAAGTGAGCATGGGCTCGCCAATGTGAACTCAACCTATATAAAATCATAGAGCAAAATTAGCTTGAGACAAATATAAAAGATTAACCAAAATGATCCAAAATAATCAAAACATTATTAAAATTTAAAAGATAATACATAAACTAACCTAAAATAATATAACTAAAAGCTAATTATCACTTACAGCTTTTGAAAGCTTTCCATAGGCTTTATATTGCCTTATTAGTTCATATTCAACATCATATTGGGATCTTGAGACTGTGTTGTTGGCATCAGACACACCCTCATCATCATGCACAGAATCTGCTACTGATTCAGAATCAGAGTCAAATAGAGGAGTTCGGTTGTTTACCTTCCCAGGAGAGATGTCATCCTGGTTGTCTTCACCTATGGTCATCAAGCCAATGAGTGCTTCTTCCTCAGTGCCCGAGGAACTTGAGTCAGAATCACTTAGTGTTCTGACCTTCTTTGCCATGAATCCTTTTTCTGATTTCCTTTTTCTCCTTGAGCTTCTTCTTTCTTCATGGTTCCTTGACTCCTTCTCCTTAGAGGGGTAGTCAGCAGCCATGTGACCTGTCTTGCTGCAGGAATAGCAAACAATATTATTCAAATCATGTTTACGAGGGTTAGACCTGTACCTTTCCTCCCTGGGGGCTCTCGATCTGTCACGATAATCGGATCTTCTGGAACTTGAGGAGGAATTTCTGTGATTATCCCTCCTCCTTCTGTGTATCAGCTTCCTAAACTATTTTGAGAGAAGGGCCACCTCTCTATCAGTATCATCAGAATCAGAGGAGCTGGCTTCTGATTCTTCACTGCTCTCAGATCTGCTCTGAGTTGCAGAGGTCTTGCCATTGGCTCTTCTGGTGCTCTCAGCCTTTAGAGCCACAGATCTTTCTCTTAAGCTGACCTTTGAGCTTCCTTCTTCAGCCTTCCTGGTGTTGAGCTGAAGTTCATGAGACAGCAGCTTCCCATATAGATTTTTGGACTCCATGATGTTGGATCGGTAGGCGTCCTTAGAGGGGGGGGGGGGGGGGGGGGGTTGAATAAGGGTTTTCAAAAACTTATATTATATTTTGAAAAGCTTTGAAATAATGCAAGATTAAGACAATAAAAAGTCAAGTAAAATAATTGAAATAAAGTAGAGACATGCTTTATTAATATCAAATAGGATTTTACAAAAGTTGATTTCTATAATGCTAGAAATCGGTAGCGATGAATAGTAGACTCTTTTTCTTTTCTATCCCGACTCGCATCCCCACGAACCGGTGGCCCTAGCCTATCCTCCCCGGATTCGACCTCAAGCCGCTCTAGCAAACCCTTCCCCGGATATGGCCTCGAGCACCCCCTCGACCTAGCCTAGATTTAGTCGCCAACACGAGGCCAATTTCCGCCCTAAGTCCTACCCAGACCTAGTCGCCAACACGAGGCGATTTCAATAAAAACTCCCTCTTGATGAACTTCTGAAGTTGGAGATGAAGATCCACTGTAGAATAAGCATTGTAGAAGCGGACTTCGTTTGGATCCGGCGTGATGAGATTCTCCTTCAGAAGTTTGCAGAACTTTGGTAGGACATCAACTTTTGGCCAAGGTAGCCTCTGGAATTCTAGCACTCAATCTCTCTCTCTGATGTCACTATGAAATGAGAGAAGAGGGGTCCTTTTTATAGCCTCAGCGCTAGCGCCTGCGCTAGTGCTATCATCGGCGCTATCCCATTTTAGGACATATTCTACGCGGCAGAATCTTCAATCCGAGGAAACATTTCTCTCTTGCCTACTGTACTCCGCGCTATTGCCTGCGCTATCGGATACCGCCAGGCGCTATCTCTTTCTATAAGTACTCCCAAAATTTGCGCTTAAGCATTCTTTTCGTCCATCAAATTTTCGTCGAACGCAGTGATGAGCATTTCGTCAAGCGCAGCTTACAGTTCATCGAGCAAAAGCTAGCGCCAACGCTAGTACTAGCACGCCGCGGTAGAGTAAACAGATCATCGAGCGCCAGTTTGTATCTCAGCGGTTTTCAATCCCAACGGTTCCTTAGCGCTAGCGGTACCGCCGGCGCTAGTAGGAGTGTTGGATTTGATGGCTCACATTTGGGGGCAACCTTCTTATGTAATCCTTGAGTCATGTGGACTTTGTTATCCTGCACACTTAAACACACAAGATCTAATACACATAGGATTTGTTATTCTCAAACCTAGGAGATGCGGAAGACCATGTTCCAACAAACTCCAGCTTTTGATAATAACAAATCCATTAATGATAAATCAGAGCATTAATATATAAGCATGATGAAACTTACTTGTGTGTGTGTGAGAGTGATGACTTAGGATAATTATCGATTTCAGCATTTAGAATTGCTCCCCCTAAATACATGCTCCCCCTAAGTGAATGCTCCCCTAATATGTAAGCTATCATCTTAATTAATCATGTTGTTTTTTTTTTTTTTTTGATAGCGGATTATATTTATCATGTTAGTCCTCCCCCTTTTGTTATTAGCAAAAGTGGGTAAGGAGATACCACATAAAAGTTGATAATAAGATAAAGGCATGATCGAGCTTGTAGAGAGAAGGAAATGATAAGGAGTTTTAGAATACTTTTCATTGAAATAGATCAGAGTTTGAGTATTACAATATTTTCATAAATCAGAGTTTGTAGCATAAAAAGAATACAAGATAAATGTAAAGTTGCGGAAGACTTATGATGATGATATATTTATAGTTATTTTCACATAATATTTTATTTATAATTAATTTAATTTAATTTAGTTTTAGTTAATTTATCACTAATTTATCTTATTTTGGTATTTTCAGGTAATTTGGGCTGCCAATAGCAATTTCAAGCTCATATGACTAATCAGGAGAATATTTGGAGTATTTCTGCCGAAATCACAAAGTACACGCCCTCAGTCACGGGCGTGACCTAGGGCGTGACATTTTGTCACGGCCGTGATCCAGCCCCGCGCATTCCAGTTGAAAGAAGTCAGCCGCCACGTCAGATTAAAATTACACGCCCTCTGTCACGGGCGTGACTGAGGGCGTGACCTTAAAGTCATGGGCGTGACGCGCCCGGATTGCATTCATTTCAGCCAGCAATCAACTCCCGCCGTTTCTAGCTTACACGCCCTCGGTCACGGGCATGACCGAGGCCGTGACTTTTCTACAACCGCCAGATTAACTCCAGATCGCGGCGTTTCCCGCCGTTTCCAGACCCGCTCAAGACACGCCCTTGGTCACGGGCGTGACCGAGGCCGTGACCCGCCGTGCAATTGATTTTTGGCGGTTCCTCTTCCCCAACGTCCCGGGCTTTCATGACAGTAATTACGCAGCTTACACGCCCTTGGTCACGGGCGTGACCAAGGGCGTGACTCCCCGTTTTTTTCATCTATAAAAGGCAGCAATCTCCAGAAGTCGGGGGGGGGGGGGGGGGCAATTTTGGAGCTTAATTTCAGCTTTAGTTTACTGTTTTTTTATGTTCTAGCTACTTTTTCCTAAAGTTGTAAGTTTTTATTATTGCTATTTTAATTCAAGTATTGTTGTTTTCTTAATCATGTCTTTTTCCTCTTCTACTTGTATTCCCATCACTATGATGAGTAGCTAAGTTTCCTTTAGCACTTGGTCATGATGAACTTTGGAATAAAATAAAATATGTTTTGAATCTTTCTAATCAGCAAACTCTCGTTTTGTTTATCTTCGATTTATCTTTGAATTATTTTGTTTTGATTTCATATGTCCGGAATATGACTTTCAATCTATGATTCGTTTGCTAGTGATCGAGAGATCCATGCGAACGAGGAGATCACTCAAAGATAAAAAGAGTTGTATGTATTCCTCGAGAGAGGGTGACACAAATCTTTCGGATTGGAGTCAAATCCAATAGTGGGGTTCACCGCTTAAAGCAAGCTTAGGGGGTTTCGACTGGCCGAGGGGTCTTAATCGATCAACCTAAGGTTAGGTGGTAGTTCTCTCGAGAGAGGCTCTACCATATTTTGGGAACCTCCACGGTCGAGGATATTTCAATAAGAGTTTGCGGTTTCATCTTTTATAAAATTATATTTTATTCCAAAGGGATTCAAGACCAGGTGCTAATCCTTTTAATCATAATCTTTCTTCGTAGTTAATTTTCTCCAAATTGTTTTTCCAAAACAAACCCAACTTTCGATCGATAAAATAATAGCTCTTCTTTGTGAGTAGAAGTACTCAACAAGCCCGGAAAAATACGACACTTGATTTTCTAAATCCTATACTATAAAGCGATAGGTACACTTGCCTTATCGAATTATATGTGGATAATATTTTAATTTTGCGCAGCGCGAATTTATCTCATCAAGTTTTTGGCGCCGTTGCCGGGGACTAATTGTTGATATTTTGAAAGCTTAGTTCTATTAATTTTATCATTTTTTTTTCTTTCTTCTCTCTTTTCTACGTTTTTCTGTTTGGTGTATGACCCGAAGGAATCCGTCCGATCTTCTTGAATTGGATCTGGAAATCGAGCAAACCATTCGGCGACGCTTAAGATTCCAACGACCAAGTTCTCAAGATCCGATTGAGGAATCCGTAGGTGACACTTCCTTTCCGAATACTCTTCCTTCTTCATCTTCTTTTTCTTCCCCCTCCTTTTCTACCTCTTCTAATATGGGTGATCCAAATCCGGATGAGGTCGCGCAACGGACTATGTCCTATTATGCCCGGCCTAATCTAGAGGATACCACTTCTAGTATTGTTCGACCTGCTATAGCGAACAATAATTTTGAATTAAAGCCGTGCATCATTCAAATGGTACAACAATATGTACAATTTGATGGGCTTCAAGATGAGGATCCCAACGCGCATATTTTTAGTTTTCTAGAAATATGCGATACTTTCAAAATTAACGGGGTATCCGATGACGCAATAAGGCTTCGGCTTTTTCCTTTCTCCTTGCGCAATAAAGCTAAGCAGTGGCTCAGTTCTCTTCCAAGAGGATCTATCACCACATGGGCCCAAATGACGGAACAATTTCTCACGAAATATTTTCCGCCCGCTAAATCGGCTCAATTGCGTAAGGATATCATTTCTTTCTCCCAAGTTGAAACGGAAACACTTTATGATACTTGAGAGCGATTTAAGGAATATTTGTGCCGATGCCCCCATCATGCAATCCCCGATTGGTTGCAAATTCAGACATTCAATAACGGCCTAAATTCTCAAACGCGTCAAATGATTGATGCCGCCGCCGGTGGTACCTTGAATAACAAAACACCGGCAGGAGCGCAAGAGCTTTTAGAGAGTATGGCCATGAATACGTATCAATGGAGTACACCTCGGTCACGCTCAAATAAACCGGCCGGGCTGTATGAAGTTGATGCAATTTCAAATTTATCTGTCCAGGTTGAGCTTTTAAATAGAAAAATAGAAGAGATGACTGCTTCCTCTTCTACACCTACCTGGGGATCCCCCTCCACCATTGCCGAACATGTGGATTACATGGGTAATCCGAATCAGCCAAACTTTAATTCGGGTAACACTCATTATGGTAACACATATCACCCGGGTTTCCGTAACCACCCAAATTTCTCTTGGAGTAATCCAGGGAATGCGGCACAACCCCCAAACACAATTCCACCTGGTTTTCCTCCACCACAAGCTCCAAAATCTCCCTCCCTTGAGGAGGTTTTCACCAAATATGCATCAAATAACGATGCAAATATTCGGAATCTTACCGGATCTGTTCGCAATTTGGAGAATCAAATTGGGCAAATCGCGAAGATGCTCTCCGATCGCCAGCAGGGAGCACTTCCAGGCAATACGGAGCCCAACCCAAAGGAGCAAGCAAAGGCTATCACGCTACGAAGCGGGAAGGAGGTAACTACCCCTTCACAATTGGTTGAACCAGAGGTAACAATTTCTTCATCTTCTCCTCCTCCTCAAGTTTCAACGCAAAATAAAATTAAGGAATTTCAACCACCACTTCCCTATCCGTCTAAATTAAAAAAGGATCGAAATGATGAGCATTACGGTAAATTTTTAGATATGTTTAAACAAATTCAAATTAATCTACCATTTTGCGAAGCTATCGCGCAAATGCCGAAGTATGCTAAATACCTCAAAGATCTTTTGTCTAATAAAAAGAAACTTGAGGATATTTCTACCGTTCAATTGAACGAGGAATGCTCAGCAGTTTTACTTAATAAATTGCCTAAGAAATTAACCGATCCGGGTAGTTTCTCAATTCCATGTTTATTTGGCGATTTCTTAGTAAAACATGCGTTGGCCGATCTAGGCGCCTCTATAAATTTGATGCCTTATTCTCTTTTCCAAAAATTGGGTTTAGGAGAAGCTAATCCCACGAGAATGAGCATCCAATTGGCGGATCGTTCCATAAAATACCCAATGGGTATTATCGAGGATGTGCTTGTCAAGGTTGATAAATTTATCTTTCCGGTAGATTTTGTCATCCTTGACATAGATGAGGACGCCGAGGTACCACTCATTCTCGGTCGCCCTTTTCTTGCCACCTCGCGCGCAATAATTGATGTTAGTAACGGTAAACTTCTCCTTAGAGTCAGAGATGAGGAAGTTACCTTTACTATAAATTCTTCTATGAAAAATACGCTCTCAAATGACGACTCTTGTTTTTTCTTGGAGGCTTCACCTGATGAAGACTCAATTTTATTTTCTGAATATATTTCACCGTCATCTTTCTATGATGAAGAATTTGAAAATCTCGAACTTATTTCTCATGAAATTATTGACGATCACTCACGAACCTATTTTTGAAATTTTAGAATTAGGTAGTGATCGATTAAAAACTTCTTATGAGGAACCTCCCGTAGTAGAATTAAAACAATTGCCTAATCATTTAGAATATTTATTTCTAGCGGAGGATTCTAAGCTTCCCGTAATCGTGTCGGCGTTTCTGTCCGATGAAGAATAATTAAAATTATTAAATGTTTTAAAACTTCATCGCCGCGCAATTGCGTGGAAAATTACGGATTTAAAAGGGATTAATCCCTCCTTTTGTACGCATAAAATTTTATTAGAAGAAAATTCACGTAAATCTATTCAACCTCAACGCCGCCTCAATCCTAATATGAAGGAGGTGGTTAAGGCGGAGGTAATTAAATTATTAGATGCGGGCATCATCTATCCAATTTCGGATAGCTCTTGGGTTAGTCCGGTCCAAGTGGTGCCAAAGAAAGGAGGATTAACGGTAGTGCCAAACGAAAAAAATGAATTAATCCCAACTAGAACCGTTACCGGATGGCGGGTTTGTATTGATTATCGCAAATTAAATGATGCGACCCGTAAGGATCATTTTCCTTTACCGTTCATCGACCAAATCCTTGAACGATTATCCGGACACTCGTTTTATTGTTTTCTTGACGGTCTCTCGGGGTATTTTCAAATCCCAATTGCGCCCGAGGACCAAGAGAAAACAACCTTCACTTGTCCGTTTGGCACCTTCGCCTATCGTAGGATGTCATTTGGGTTATGCAATGCGCCGGCTACATTCCAAAGATGTATGCTAGCAATTTTTGACGAGCTAGTGGAGGATATTATGGAAGTTTTTATGGATGATTTCTCCGTTTTCGGAGATTCATTTGATTTATGTTTGACTAACCTTTCCCGCGTTCTCCAAAGATGTGAGGAGACAAATTTAGTGTTAAATTGGGAGAAGTGCCATTTTATGGTACGGGAAGGTTTAGTTTTAGGCCACAAAATTTCTAGTAAGGGTATAGAGGTAGATAAAGCTAAAATTGAAACTATAGAAAAATTGCCTCCCCCTTCAAATGTTAAGGCCGTACGTAGTTTTCTTGGGCATGCCAGTTTCTATCGCCGGTTTATAAAAGACTTTTCTAAAATAACCAAGCCCCTCACTCACTTATTAGAAAAAGATGCACCATTTATTTTTGATGAAAATTGTTTGCATTCTTTTTCTATTATTAAAGAAAAATTAATAAACGCTCCTATTATGATAGCTCCCAATTGGGATCTTCCTTTTGAGATTATGTGCGACGCTAGTAGTTTTGCCGTTGGTGCAGTCCTAGGACAACGCATAAATAAAAATTTTCATCCTATTTATTATGCGAGCAAGACACTTACCGACGCACAAGAGAATTACACAACAACCGAGAAAGAGCTTTTAGCCGTGATTTTTGCTTTTGATAAATTTCGCTCTTATCTTACTTTATCTAAAGTAATTATTTTTACTGATCACTCGGCTTTACGTTATTTGCTAACAAAAACTGATGCCAAGCCAAGGTTGATTAGGTGGATCTTACTTTTACAAGAATTTGATTTGGAGATCCGGGACAAACGGGGAGCGGAAAATTTGGCGGCGGATCATCTTTCTCGGTTGGAGAATCCCAATTCGGAGGAGCTCATAGAGGAAGAAATTAATGATACTTTTCCTGAGGAACGCCTCCTCGTTATTCATAAGGTAATAGATCTCCCCACCCCTTGGTTCGCCGATTTCGCAAACTACCTTGTTGCGAGATTTCTCCCAAGAGATTTTTCCTATCAAGAAAAGAAGAAATTCTTTTCCGATTTGAAAAATTATTTTTGGGAGGATCCGTTCCTTTTTCGAGTTTGTGCGGACCAAGTGGTGCGGAGGTGTGTATCTCATGAGGAGGGCGCTCAAATTTTAAAGCATTGCCACGAGGGACCCGCCGGCGGGCATTATAAAGCAAATCGGACGGCACGGAAGGTACTTGAAGCGGGCTTCTATTGGCCGAGCATCTTCAAAGACGCTCACGCACATGTAAGTCGTTGTGAACAATGCCAACGCTCAGGTAATATCTCCCGTCTTGATGAAATGCCCTTAAAATCTATTTTAGAAATTGAGGTTTTTGATTTATGGGGGATCGATTTTGTCGGCCCGCTACCAGTTTCTTTTGGAAATCGATATATTTTGGTAGCGGTCGATTACGTGTCTAGGTGGGCGGAAGCGCAAGCCCTTCCCACCAATGATGCCCGAGTCGTAACCCAATTTCTCAAAAAACTCTTTTCGCGATTTGGAGCACCGCGGGCGATAATTAGCGATAGGGGAACTCATTTTTGTAACGCCCAATTCACTAAAGTTTTATCTAAATATGGCATTACACATAGGATGGCCGCCCCATATCACCCTCAAACAAGTGGCCAAGTAGAAGTGGTTAACCGTGAATTAAAACGAATTTTAGAAAAAACGGTTTCCACCAATAGGAAAGATTGGTCGCATAAACTCGATGATGCTTTATGGGCCTATCGGACCGCGTACAAGACCGCTATCGGTTGTACGCCGTATCGATTGGTCTATGGGAAAGCATGTCATTTACCGGTCGAGCTTGAGCATCGCGCCTTTTGGGCGCTTAAATTTCTTAATCTAGATAGCAATATTGCTTCCGAGCTCCGCAAGTTCCAACTTAACGAGCTCGATGAATGACGCTCCCTTGCTTATGAAAGTAATAAATTATACAAGGAGCGCACTAAATTTTATCATGATAAGAAACTTAGGAATCCTAAAACTTTTCGACCGGGAGACCAAGTTCTCCTCTATAACTCGCGCTTACGACTTTTTCCGGGAAAACTTAAGTCCCGTTGGTCCGGCCCCTTTATCGTCAAAGAGGTTTGGCCCTACGGGACCGTTTCAATAACACATCCTGAAAAATGTGAATTTAAAGTGAATGGGCACCGGTTGAAATTATTTTTCACCGGCGATAATTTTCATGAGCACCGGAAGGAAATTCACCTTCCGAACACCTAAATCGGCGTGCCACCATGGTCGAGCTCAACGACCGTAACCAAAGCGCTCTTGGGAGGCAACCCATGTTTTATTTTATTTTATTTTCCGTTTAAAAAAATTCTAAGTATTTTTATTTTTGTTTTTAAAAAAATATAACAAAAAAAAACATTAAAAAAAAAGAGATAAAAAAAATATTATTCTATTTTGAGGTTTTTGCAGGTTTGGAGGAGATTTGCGAGATAACGGTCCCTCGCACATACGCATGAAACCCCGCTCTCCAAGTCGGTACTTTATTTTTAGTATTTTTCTTTTTATTTTGTTTTCTTTAAAAAAAAAAAAGATAAAAAATTACAAAACCAAACCAAAAACATTAAAAAAATATATATATATATGTTTCTGAAAAAATGTCACAGTCACGGCCTCAGTCACGGCCGTGACTAGGGCGTGGCGCGTTACGATTCATTTTCCTGGCGAGTCTCTCAACAAGCTGCATCCCATTCCGCCTTCCGTAAAAGTCACGGGCGTGACCAACCTTGGTCACGGGCGTGACATTAGCGGAAGAACATTTTCTCCCATCACGGCACTCACGGGCTCAACATGACATGTCACGCCCGTGACAACATGAGTCACGCCCGTGACATTTGAAGGTCACGGCCGTGACTCATCCAGATGGCATACCTCCACGACCGCGCCAAGTCAAAGATGCCGTTTGACTGTCACGCCCGTGACAGTCAAGTCACGCCCATGGTCACGGGCGTGACCCTGGGCGGTGACATCCCGGGAACCGCTTTTTGACCATCGCACATTGGATTCCCGGCCCTCTTTGATTTCGCCAGTTACACGCCCTTGGTCACGGGCGTGACCGAGGGCGTGACCTGGGAAAAATCCGCTTTTTGACGGGTCAAGCCTCAGATTCCTTCCTCACGCCAGATTTCACGTGTCGCCCCTTACACGCCCTCGGTCACGGGCGTGACCGAGGGCGTGACACCTGAATTTTTCCCTATTTAAGTGCCCCTTCCCCCTCTCTTTTCTCCACACCTTGTCCCCTATCTCTCCCTTCTTCTCTCTCATCTTTGGCCGATTACTTCATTTCTTCCTTCCAAATGGCCGGTCGCCGCCGCAATCACGCCATTGGCGAGTCCTCCTCTTCACTCCCCGATGAAACTTTTGATGCGGAGGCTATGCTCAATTTTTCCCATCCCACTCATCAAGACCGAAGTACCTGCCTCCGTGGGAAAGAATTTGGAGTTTTCCGCGTCATCGATTGGAACGTTCTCACCACCCTCGGGCAGGCGAACGCGGTGCGAGATCTACTCACTACTCCGGGGTGGGCTCCTTTCTTCTCCATTTCGGAGCCGGCGTACTACGAGCTGACGGTGGAGTTTTTCTCTTCGTTTGATTTCCACTGGGCCGGGGCCGACAACGTGCTTGAATTCCGAATGGGCGGGCTTTCGCAAACTCTTCCTTTGCGTCAGTTCAACGTTCTCATGGGCTTCTGCGACGAGGCCTTCACTCTTACGGAGGCCTACACCGCTCTCCCCCTTGATTTCCCTCGTGAGTATAACCTTCCCGGATTTTGGGCGGAAATCAGTAACGACCCCAATCCATATTCGCCTAAAAAATCCAAGGGTAGTCATCTCCTCTCCCCCGCCTTACGCTATCTCCACTACCTCCTCACTTTCACACTTTCCGCTCGCGGCGATAGCCATGGAGTGGTGACCCGCGCGGACCTGTTATATTTATATAGCATGCACGAACGAGTCCCCCTCAATCTTGGTTCGGCGCTAGCGATGTTTTTTTCGGCATCAGGCCGAAAATCGGAGGCTTAGTGCGCTTCATGGCGGTTCGTTTGTTACTTATTTGGCCAAGCGTTTGGAACTCAGGGATGCACTTCCTCCCATGTCTCCACTCCAAACGCCTGCGCCTATCACATTCCAAAACCTCCGAGCCCTTGGTTTGATGCGTCGGTGTGGCCGCGAGTACGAGGCCGTTCCTGGCGAAGTGGGTGGCGACCCGATCGATCTTGATTTCGAAGCTGATTCGGGTGGCGTTGCTCCAGCTCCGCAGTTTCCACAGCCGCCACAGCAGCATTTTCCCCCTGCGCCCGACTCATCCACTTATTTCGATCAGCAGTTTGGGCGGATCCACACTCGTTTGGATCAGATTCAGACAGAGCAGCTGTCCATGCGCACTCATTTTGACACACGTTTTGATACCCTCGAGCAGCGCCATGCTTCTTCTATGGAGCATCTGCAACGGGAATTTGCTGATCTGCGTGCTTATTATCAGCAAGAGGACGACGACGATGATGCTTAGAGTTTTTATTTTTTTTATTTTTGGTCGTCTGTATCTTTTATTTTCTGTCCCGCACCTTTATTTTTGTTTTATTTCTCTTTTATTCCTGTCAAAATATTCAAAATATAAAAAAAAAGAGTTTTACTTCCTGTTTTTCTTCAGGATGGCTTGGGTATTGATTTGCTCTTCATCAGGGAAGTTTCCTCTCCTTTACTCGCACTTCTTTCTAAAACATTGGGGGCACTGTTTTATTTTAAGTATGGGGGAGGGTATTTCACGTCGGTTTTATTGCAAAGCAACACCCAAAATTTTTATCAAAAAAAAAATTAAAAAAATTAAAAAAATCTACAAAAAAAAAACTATATAGTTTTCTTAATATTTCTATATTTACTTGTTTGCAATATTCTTAGTAGATTTACTTTTACATAGTGTTGTAGAAAATTTTATATACTTTATTAGATTTTGAATTTTGGAGTAAAATTGTTGACTCGTGCAGTGTTCTAGTTACGCGCACGCGTTAGTAGGATCTCATGTCGAATTAACTATTCAGCATAAAATTAGATTTATGATTTTCTAACTGCGTAGAATATTTTTGTTTTACTTTTAATTTGAAATCGGTTGAATCCAAAAATGCTTTAAGTGAGTATGTAGAAGTTTACTGGAGAAATAGTACCCAATTTGAACGGAAGGGTATTCTTTCTTGATGTCTAGAACTTGCCTCTAGCGACTCTCAAGACATTTGCATAAGTTAGATTCATGAGCATGAAAATGATTTAGGCCATCTCTTGATTCGTTTGAGCCTTTGCATTCCATGCCATAAAATCTTAACCGTTGCTAGCCATTTTGTGCTTTTTACCGTTTCTTTTGTAAGCCCCACTCATTTTCACCAAAGCCAAATAGCCTGCCTATGGTGCACGCTTGAAATTTAGAGCTTTATTTGTTGCTAGCTTGTGTTTCTTATTTGTGAAAATGGTGATTTTAATTTTGCTATCATTTTGCTGCAAAAGAAGAAAAAAAATGAAGAAAAAAATATTGAGAAAAAATTTGCAGAGTGCATTTTTGACCCCTACCTTTATATTTCAAAATTATTTGGGGTGTAAAAATTATTTAGCATACAAGTTTTTGCAAAGCTCTTCTTTTTGTTTTAAGTGTGTCTTAACCCTTCACGTTTATCTTTTGATATCCGCACCTTTAACCTAAGCCACATTTCAACCTAATTAAGTCCTATTGATTCGTGCTTATGAGTTAAACTAGTGCCGTGGCGAGAGTGTGAAAGGGCAAGCCTATGGCCATCGTCATTGATGGATTTCTTTGGAGGCTATCCCGAACTTTGATTTTGTGTAATATTGATCTTAGTAAACACGCTACCCGCTCCTTAAATATCATTTTAGGATTTACCGGATTTTCAATTTAAAAATAGTAACAATATGTTATAACGCATTTTTTAAAAATTATAAGCTAATCTTTATGCTGAATAGGTTTTTCTACTAGAATTTCTACACGCTTAGGCGCAAGACTTCGCATTTTTACTCTTTAGGTTCAAAATTCTTTTCTTGTATTTAAATTTTTCTACTCCTATGGAAAGTTGTTTGCTCGGGACTAGCAAACGAATAAGTATGGGGGTATTTGATGATGCTATATTTATAGTTATTTTCACATAATATTTTATTTATAATTAATTTAATTTAATTTAGTTTTAGTTAATTTATCACTAATTTATCTTATTTTTGTATTTTCAGGTAATTTGGGCTGCCAATAGCAATTTCAAGCTCATATGACTAATCAGGAGAATATTTGGAGTATTTCTGCCGAAATCGCAAAGTACACGCCCTCGGTCACGGGCGTGACCTAGGGCGTGACATTTTGTCACGGCCGTGATCCAGCCCCGCGCATTCCAGTTGAAAGAAGTCAGCCGCCACGTCAGATTAAAATTACACGCCCTCTGTCACGGGCGTGACTGAGGGCGTGACCTTAAAGTCATGGGCGTGACGCGCCCGGATTGCATTCATTTCAGCCAGCAATCAACTCCCGCCGTTTCTAGCTTACACGCCCTCGGTCACGGGCATGACCGAGGCCGTGACTTTTCTGCAACCGCCAGATTAACTCCAGATCGCGGCGTTTCCCGCCGTTTCCAGACCCGTTCAAGACACGCCCTTGGTCACGGGCGTGACCGAGGCCGTGACCCGCCGTGCAATTGATTTTTGGCGGTTCCTCTTCCCCAACATCCCGGGCTTTCATGACAGTAATTACGCAGCTTACACGCCCTTGGTCACGGGCGTGACCAAGGGCGTGACTCCCCGTTTTTTTCATCTATAAAAGACAGCAATCTCCAGAAGTCGGGGGGGGGGGGGGGGGGGGCAATTTTGGAGCTTAATTTCAGCTTTAGTTTACTGTTTTTTTATGTTCTAGCTACTTTTTCCTAAAGTTGTAAGTTTTTATTATTGCTATTTTAATTCAAGTATTGTTGTTTTCTTAATCATGTCTTTTTCCTCTTCTACTTGTATTCCCATCACTATGATGAGTAGCTAAGTTTCCTTTAGCACTTGGTCATGATGAACTTTGGAATAAAATAAAATATGTTTTGAATCTTTCTAATCAGCAAACTCTCGTTTTGTTTATCTTCGATTTATCTTTGAATTATTTTGTTTTGATTTCTTATGTCCGGAATATGACTTTCAATCTATGATTCGTTTGCTAGTGATCGAGAGATCCATGCGAACGAGGAGATCACTCAAAGATAAAAAGAGTTGTATGTATTCCTCGAGAGAGGGTGACACAAATCTTTCGGATTGGAGTCAAATCCAATAGTGGGGTTCACCGCTTAAAGCAAGCTTAGGGGGTTTCGACTGGCCGAGGGGTCTTAATCGATCAACCTAAGGTTAGGTGGTAGTTCTCTCGAGAGAGGCTCTACCATATTTTGGGAACCTCCACGGTCGAGGATATTTCAATAAGAGTTTGCGGTTTCATCTTTTATAAAATTATATTTTATTCCAAAGGGATTCAAGACCAGGTGCTAATCCTTTTAATCATAATCTTTCTTCGTAGTTAATTTTCTCCAAATTGTTTTTCCAAAACAAACCCAACTTTCGATCGATAAAATAATAGCTCTTCTTTGTGAGTAGAAGTACTCAACAAGCCCGGAAAAATACGACACTTGATTTTCTAAATCCTATACTATAAAGCGATAGGTACACTTGCCTTATCGAATTATATGTGGATAATATTTTAATTTTGCGCAGCGCGAATTTATCTCATCAACTTAGAAAAATACAATCAAACATCTTTTGTAAGACATGATGATTCATAAAAGATATATGAGTTATGTTTGTTGGAACGGTAGACGCCCTTAGAGGGGGGGTGAATAAGGGTTTTCAAAAACTAAAGAGATATTTTGAAAAGCTTTGTAATAATGCAAGACAAAGACAATAAGAAGTCAAGTAAAACAATTAAAAAAAAGGAGAGACATGCTTTATTAATATCAAATATGTTTTTACAAAAGTTGACTTCTATAACGCTAGAAATCGGTGGCGATGAATAGTAAAACTCTTTTTGTTTTCTATACCGACTCGTATCCCCACGAACCGGTTGGCTTTAGCCAATCCTTCCCCGGATACGGCCTCAAGCCGCTCTAGCCAACCCTTCCCCAGATATGGCCTCGAGCACCCCCTAGACCTACACCTGAGACCTAGTCGCCAACACGAGGCGAATTTCTGCCCTAAGTCCTACCCAGACCTAGTCGCCAACACGAGGCGAGTTCACTAAACGATTACAAGAAGAGATGTGAAATAAAAGACAATAATATAAAAACTCACTCTATGTGGATCTCTTGGAGAAGTAGACGAAGACTAGCAGAGTATGATCGTAGTCGATGCGGTCTTTTGTCACAATGATGACGCGTGTTGAAATCTTCTCCACGGATCTCCTTAAGCCTTCATGGATTTGTGGGAGTATCTCTCTGAACCTTCCTCTCTATGCTGTGGCACGAAGCTCTGGAATTTTGGATCTCAAGAGGATTGGGAAGACGGAGCCAAGGGGTCCTTTTTATAGCCGTGGAGCTAGCGCCTGTGCTAGAGCTACCGCCGACGCTATCCCATTTTAGGACATATTCTGCACGGCAGAATCTTCAATCCGAGGAAACAATTCTCTCTTGCCTACTGTGCTCCTCGCTATCGCCTGCGCTATCGGATACCGCCAGGCGCTATCTCCTTCTATAAGTACTCCCGATGTCTGCGCTTAAGCAAGAGTTCGTCGAGCGAAATTTCGTCGAACGCAGCTAAGAGTTCGTCGAGCGAAATTTCGTCGAACGCAGTTATGAGCATTTCGTCGAGCGCCACTCACAGTTCGTCGAATGACAGCTAGCGCCTGCGCTAGTACTACCGCCAGCGCTAGTAGGAGTTTTGGATTTGATGGCTCAACTTTGGGGGCAACCTTCTGATGTAATCCTTGAGTCATGTAGACTTTGTTATCCTGCACACTTAAACACACAAGATCTAATACACATAGGATTTGTTATTCTCTAACCTAGGAGATGCGGAAGACCATGTTCCAACAAACTCCCCCTTTTGATAATAACCAATCCATTAATGATAAATCAGAGCATTAATATATAAGCATGATGAAACTTACTTGTGTGTGTGTGAAAGTGATGACTTAGGATGATTTTCGATTTTAGCATTTAGAATTGCTCCCCCTAAATACATGCTCCCCCTAAGTGAATGCTCCCCTAATATGTAAGCTATCATCTTAATTAGGCATGTTAGTTTTATATTTTGATAGCAAATTATATTTACCATGTTAGTTCTCCCCCTTTTGTTATTAGCAAAAGCGGGTAAGGAGACACCACTTAAAAGTTGATAGTAAGATAAAGGCATGATCGAGCTTGTAGAGAGAAGGAAATGATAAGGAGTTTTAGAATAATTTTTATAGAGATATATCAGAGTTTTTAGCAATATAACATTTTCAAGTATTATTATGTTGGTTTATCCCTTTTTAAATAAGAGTTTTAAGCATAACAAAAATGTAATGATTTCCGAGTAACTAAACTACTCAGACAATATGTCTACACCCTAGCCCCGTACTAAGTGACGGATGGGCATGAGGAGCTGCAAACATGCCGTAGGTTGGGGTGTTAGTCCCATATGCAAACACTAGACAAAAACCTATCCTAGCACTCTTTCCCCCCAGTGCCTCGCAAGGCCCCACTGGAACCCTTCCCCGGTTAAGGAGAAGACATGACTAGAGATAAGGTTATCTTATGTCTACAATCCTACGCCCCCGCTATGGTGAGATATGAAGTCATGGATAATAATTATTAGAAGCATTAAGCATTTTAAATTTAGTGATAAGTTCATAGCCTATGGGTTTATATTTTTATTTGAATTTATGAAAATACTCACATAGCTATTTTGAAATCAATGAATCAGAGTTTTTAATATAACAATATTTTCATAGAAATAAATCATAGTTTTTAGCAAAAATAAATATTCATGTTTAGAGTAACCAATATAGAGTTTACCAAGCAAGTCTACCACTTGTTGAGAGAAAGGAATTTTAAGATTCAAGTGATGATGCACACAAAATAAAAGACTTTAAGTAAGCATGACAGCGCAAGGTAAAACAATTATATGGTAATGATGTGGAAGACTTATCGAAATACAAGAAACATCTTATTGTAATCAATGATGATCCATAAACTGATATATGAGTTAAATTTTAAAAAGAAGATGTTTTTGTAAATTATTTTTCAATTAAAATCTTTAAGTGTGACAATAAAGTAACCAAGCATGAAATAATGTTATCAAAAAGAGATTACTACAATGTTACTATAATTCACAATTTCAAAAAAAAAACATACTAAACATTGTAGAAAGCATGCTAGGTTATCTAGTGCATTTCATAAATAAAGAGTAGTATAGAATTTGCGTTAGGATCCAATACTCATGAGAAGAAGTGTTATGGAAGATAATGATGTGCACATAAGTGTATTTTGTGTAGAGTAAACAAATGTTTTAATCAAAAATACAAGAAATATGTAAAGTAAAGAGCACAATAAAACACAAATAATTTTACTTCCACACTCTTCAATGCACAAACAAAAATGTACAACTACCAAGGTGCTATGCACACACAATGCTCATTAAGACTTATCAGGGTGCAAAGTAGTGCTTGAGGGATCACATGTTTTATTTTTAATGTTGAGACTAGTGATCCGGTGTACTTAAGAGTAAGTGTTTTTTATTTTGAAAGAAAGATTTGATTTGCACAAGATACTTACCTATTCTTTCCAAGGTGCTCAACCTCACAACGCTTATTAAGACTTATCAGGAGGTTCAAGTAGTGCTTGGTGGAGTTATCTTTGTCACTTTATTTTATGATTTTTGTTTTGTACAAAGTTCTCCGAATACACTTGTTTTGCAAACCAATAGAATTTATGAAAACATAACCACTTTTAAAGTGCAAATAAAAGTAGTGTAGGTAAGATACTTGTGCAATTTTAATTCATTGTACTAATACAAAACATACATAAGCATTCTTAGATTAAACACATATGTAGACAATGCCAAAATAAGTGAGTGAATAAAGATTATTATCAAACATAAAACATTTACTCATACTTAGAGGCATGCTAAGCGTAGTTCTACACAACTTTTACAATATAATTGATGCACATATTAATAGATATATCAAAGAATGATGAAAACAGTGTTCAAAGTAGTTTGAAAAGATAAATTGCAACATCATAGAAGTTCTAAATAATAGATTAAATCATGCTTGATTTTCAATAAAGTCCATATAGTATTTTTGATATTTTGAAGAATAATTTTGATTTAAAGTTTGAACTCATAAGATTGATCTTGGACTTCCCGAGGTCTACCCTGTGAGAGGTTCGCCCGGTACTAGGTGATGTGATGGGATGATAGCCCAAATCACCCTTTCGCAAGATACATGTAAATAGAAAAGTTAAGTTCAAAATAATAATTTTTGATACTTGTTTCTTTTTTTGTTTTATATTTTTGTATTTTATTTTTGCTTTTAGAAATAGAATTTAAACATAAGACAAAAAAAAAACCAAAAAAGGCAAAACATATTTTTGTAATTTGGTTTTTGTATTTTTGTATTTGATTTTTCAAAAAAATAAAAGCAGAAGTGCAAAAATAAATAGTACACATAGATTAATATATTTTTAGGGATTATTCAAAATTTTAAAAATACAGAAAAACACATAGGTGCGCTAGCACCAGCGTTAGCACTAGCGCGGGAAACAGTACACGATTTTTGATGATTTTGAATTTTTTGTTTGTTGATCTTGATTAAGTGTCCCAACAGTAGTTTCATGCTGAAATTTCAGATTTTTAGGGGATGTCTATATAGTGCAAATTGCATGAACCATTAGCGATTTTGTATATGACTTTACCAAATAAATTTTGCATGAGATGACATGAATGAACAAATCAAATATGCATGATTTTAGTGATTAACCATAATGTTCATGCTCAAGAATACCATGGATAAGCCCTAGATGAGAATACCCAGCCTGTATGTCTTGGTAAACCACTACAAGAAAACTGACATTTAGTCACGAAAATTCTTTGACGAAATATATTTCGTCACAAAAAACATCTCTTTAGTGACGAAATATAGTTCGTCACTAAAGACTCGTCTTCAGTGACGAAATAAATATTTGGTCACTAAAAACATATCTTTAGTGACGAAATATAAGTTCAGTCACAAAAGTAAAATTTCTAAAGTATTTAGTGACCAAAAATAATTTAGTCACTAAATAATTTATTTAGTGACCAAAATTATTAGTCACTAATTATCAAAGTTTTGGAGGTTCTTTCATGAAAAAAATCATTTATTCTCTCATAATGAGAATGCACTTCATGTGCCTATCAAAATTCTTGTTTCTTATGAAAATATAATTTGAGGTAACGCGATCCACGTTGTCATCGCCCCATTATTTTCATAGCTTCGTCAATGTCCGGAGAGTCGACGGATGGGGCGAGGTACTGTGAGAGAACGAACGACAAAAAAGAGTTGAAATGAGAATAATCTGGCGCGATCAGTGAGCTGAGGCAATGTATAGTGGTTGCCGGGTTAGGAATATCCTACGGTCGACGGTGAGAGACACGTGAAAGAACACGATGTGGATTCGAGTGAATATTGTGAAATACTTTTACAATTTTATAAATTATGTTCTATTTTTATATTATTTAAAATATTTTAAATTTGTAAGTATTTTCTTATTTTTTACGTGTTATTTTGGTATTGCCAATTTGCAAATCAAATATCTATGCTTTGGGTGGTGTTAAAGGCAAACCAGAATTGGCTATTGGCAAACCAAATTCTATGACTTATTACACGCCTTTTGAAAATACACTTTGTACATGCATTTTTAGGAAAAGTGTTCAACACAAAAATTGTAGATCTCGTCGAGATCTACAATTTTCGTGTTGAACACTTTTCCTAAAAATGCATGTACAGAGATCTAAAATTTTTGTGTTGAACACTTTTCCTAAAAATGCATGTACAAAGTGTATTTTCAAAAGGCATGTAATAACTCATAGAAATTGGTTTGCCAATAACCAATTCTAGTTTGCCTTTTAACACCACCCTTTTATAATCCTATTTTTATCACTTTCCGCCTATGATTCAGAAATTGGCCTGTTCAGCACATTCCGCTTTCCGCCTGCTTCCCTCGACATGCGCTAATTTCTTAAGCCGTTCGGCCTTCCGCCATCCGTCCCCATCCCGCTTCCTCGATACCTCAATACCTCGACGGTGCGTCATCGAGGTCGAAGACTAGCATCCAGGCCAAGTCCCAAACTCCTTCGTCGAGGACGAAGACGAGACCTTGAGGAGACCACGAGTCGATGACGAAGATGAGCAGGCTACGATTCCATTTCGTGAAATCAGGGGAGGTAGGCTATTTCATTCTGTCATTCAAAAATTGATACAATTTCAGGATATTTCATTAAATCCCTTACTCAGTTACTCCAATATTTTTCTTTCATTTCCTCATTTTTTTGAACTCAGGATGCACAACAGCAAATGTGAATTGCTTGGTTAAATGCTTGTGGCCTGGACTTATAGAATCCGTCCCTAATGCCTTCCTGGCTGCCTGATTGCAAGTGCCTCCCCAGGGTAAACTTTGTCTTCCCATTCGATGATTCGGTTTAGGTTTTTTTTTCTGGACTGCAGGTATGATGTTGGACTGTAGGTATGATGTTGGACTGCAGGTATGATGTTGGACTGCAAGTATGATGTTCCTGTCACTTGTCCAGTTTGCTAGCAGTTAATATGCTTATATAACATTGTTTCTATTATTATATATCATCAAACCTTCTCATTGAGTTTATAGTTTTGTTAAGTTAATTTATTGTATTATGCTTAATAAATCAAAAGAAAATAAGATAACAATTTATGTATTCTTTATTTTTTGTGGAGTTTGATGTTCTGCAAGCTTGTATTATTCGCTCTCTAGATATCTGTTGAATCTCATATATGTTATGCCTGCAGAAAAATCAGCAGCAGGAGAAATATGTTTAGTCACTTTAGTGTTAATTCACTATTGTATAATCACTCATCTATGTAGCCAAAGAGAACTCAATATGCCAAATTTTGTACACTACAACATATAAGATCTACGGTGGCATTTTTTTATGCGGTGGTTTTTAAAACCCCGTTGTTTATTTTATATAATTGCAGCATTTTATGTTTAAAAACACCGCCGAAAGCACATTCCCGACCCTCGTCACTCTCTCCCAACCATCTCCCGCAAAAATGCCGCCGAAAGCAGGCTACATCGCTGGTTAGGATCTCAAATCGACGGCGACCTTCTCGCCGGAGGTCAGATCATCGCTGTCGATGTCCTCTCTCGCCTCCTCTGACCTTGCCACACTCGATCCCCTCGGTATTCCTTCTCCTATGAGCTTTGTCGAGCTCGTTCCCTTCAGTCTGCTCTCTCACACTTTGTAATGTATGTGCAGTAGTTAGTTTCTACATAGTGAGGTTGTTGATGATGTTCTGATTAGATTCGATTACATATCAGTTTTGAATATTATTCTTCATATGATTCCAAATATGAATTTTCGTACAAATAGGTATTTGAAATGTTGATTTGTTATTTTACTAATTATAATTTTAGGTTATTTGAAAAATGCGTCCAGAGAAGATGGTGTATGACTGCTGCTTGCTATATATTGGTATATTACATATCACCATTAGATTTTTGGGTGTTTTTAGGACAAATTGCATTAAATTTTAAATATTTTCTATCACCATCAGAATTTTGGGTTACTCTCTCTGGAGTATTTCTTGGATGGTTAGCCAGCCTCCTATGAATTGAAATATTTAACTTCATTCCAAGTACTTGTTGATAAGCACTTTCCAAAAGCTTTCTTCCATTCATGTTAATTTTAAACTTTCAGGGTATTAAAAAAAACTTGTCCACTTTTTTAAACTTTCAGGGTTTGGAGATTATTAGTGTTGGGTAATATAATTGAAACTGATACAAACCATGGAAGAAGGAAAACGAGAAATTGTTCATATTTCATCAGTCCATCGCTTGCAGGTTCTATACTACTTTTCGCATAATGCTACATCTCTTTCCAAATAATAGGACTCTTATATATTCTTCGATATCAAACATAAACTAGTGCTTTAACTTTGCATTGACTTTCTTGATTAACTTTAGTACAATGAGGATACTGCAATTGACTATCTTTCTCCTCAAACTTATGCTAACCTGGTCTTTCTTTCGCAATGCAAAGAATGAAGCAACGAGAACTTTTATTGCACTTCAAAAGGCCTGTTTGGTGTGCAAGCTTTGAGAAAAGTGCTTATCATGGATGAAATCTCCTGGGAATTTTTTTGGAGTTTTTGTAGTGGAGACGGTACATGAGCATGTTTTCTTAATTTGAGCACACTTCTTTTTATGCGTTTCAAGTTATGTATATATGTATGTATAGAAATTCCTGTACACTTCTTTTTATGCGTTTTTTGTAGTGGAGTCGAAGAAGATTTGCAAGAAAATGTAAGTTGTATGTTCTGTAATGATGATGATGATGATTTATGTTCTGGAATAGATGATGATGATAATGATGTTCTGGAATGTAGTCATAGATGAAAGCCTTAATCAAAACCCAATTTATCAACAACTCTCGCATAAAGCTTATTACTCTTGACGCGCCTCTTTCAGAAGAGAGGTTATTTGTTACTGTGCACAACTCTCATTGGTTTGTCTGTTCACGATGCAATGTAGATTTTTGCAAATTTTAATGGTGCTATTTTTTCCACAGGCTTTTATTGTATATTTTACTTTATTTTACTCTTAACTTTAATTGTGTGTTTCTCCAACTACATAATGATATTTTGCTTTATCATTATTTATCTCTGTCAGAATTGCGAGTCTATTGGTGTTGATTATTTGTCAAAAAATTATACTACATGGAGTGTGTTCTAATTGACAGTATTTTAATTTTTAAGAAATAATTTTTCAAATCTGAATCCTAGATTCTCACCGGTTGAGGTTTTGCTGTGTGACCTTGAGGTTACGGGTTCGAGTCCTAGATGCAGCCTTTTGCAAAAAATGCTGGGTAAGGTTTGCCTACATTTCACCCTTGTGGTGTGACCCTTCCCCGAACTCGGAAGTAAGGTTTGCAATATTTTTTTCTTACTCCAAAGTAAGGTTTGTTGCTTTAATCTTGCATGATTATGCTTAGATAATTATGCTTATAAATTCCTCTTTCTCCTATGCTTTTCAGTTCTAAGGAAAACTAATTCTGCTTATGGAATTCTGAATTGTACTTATTCAGTTCGCCATTAAATGGTTGTACTGTAACTAGAGTTGATTTTTAGTTGGAAACTAGTAGTTTATAATTCATAGTTTCACAGCTTAATTATATGTGGATTATACAATTGTCTTCTTCTTCTCTCATTCTCACATATCCTAATTTTGGTATCCTTAAGCCATCTCTTATTTATTTCTGGTATAAGAAAGGTGATATGCTTGAACATTAAGCTTTAAAATTATTCCAGCATTTTATTTAAGACTTATATAGTGGGTTGCCTACCAAGTGTAAACATTCAGGAAGGAACCATTGGGGGGGATACATTGTTTGTATGAGGATAATGTTGGCCGTGATTTTTCTGCATCATTTTGTACACCAGGACTGCATATTTTTCATATATGAGAGGTTAATTTATGCTAAGCTCATTACCCAACCTGCTAGCAGCAGTTCATTCTATTATGACAATTTATTTTAGGTTTAAAGGATTGTGCTTTTCTTTTGTGGATGGCCTCGTGGTATTCTCCAGGTAATCCGAACTAAATGAATATGCATCGTCAGGAATGACATGCTATGAGATATCATGGTTCCTTACAAATTATGTGTTTTATCATAATTATGTGCCTTATTGGACACAATTGTGCTTTATCGAAAATATGAATACTGAGATCCTAAAGCTCACAGTGGATCACTTTTCTTCTATTGGCTTTCTTCACTTAAATAACCCATAACATAATTAAAAGCATCTTGAAGTGGTATATAAACTTTTTTGGCTAAATCATCTTTTTATGCGACTTGTACATTTGTATTTGGTCTTAATTAAATAAAACTGATTAATGTGGTGTATGTTTCAGTTAGATTTGGAAGTTATTAGTCCGTCTTTTGGGGTTGCCGATGGCTATATTCAAGGGGGCATGGTTGGTGATCTGGCAATTATGTAGTCAGACTTCATTCATGTAATTTCCTTGTTTTCTTATTGTTACGGTGTAGGAGCATTGAATTCAGTCTTACATCTTAGAAAGTTATAGGAAAATATATGAGGCTAAAGACATCTCATGCAAGCTGCAGAATGAGGGCACATATGGTAAGCTGTAGAATGATTTTACATTCGTGTATCACTTTCGCATGTCGTTCTTCATGCTGCTTCTGGATATGAGCCTCTTCCAAGGCCTTGCAGTCCGTATAATGTGCCAAATGGAGTAGCTGATGAAGAAGATGCCACTAGTTCCTTTGATTCTGGGTCCTCTATTGATGGCAGTGATTCTCAGTATGATTCAGAGTCATCTGTCATTAGCTCAGGAGAGAGTGATAGAAAGGAGTTGGTAAGTTGTTCACTTAATCAAAACTACTCAGCATCATTGCCAATAAATAATATTGCTGGAGATAGAAAAGAAATTCACCCTTGTTATTTGCATTAATCTGATGATGCTTATGATCAAGTTAGTGAAGGCTTCCCTTCTACACACGGTGGCAAAAAATAATATTGCCGGAGATAGAAATGAACTTTTGACTGGCATAGTTGTTGAAGATGCAGAGACTAATGAAACACACGGTATTTTGGTTTTCCTTCTACTTGATACTTTAACACTATGATCTTGAACAATTGCTGGATTTTCTCAGATTACACGTCGAAAAAGCGTTAAACAGGAAACTTAAGGTTCCATTTGAGATAGCTATGATGTTGGGCAATGATGGTGTGAGTTTGTGAAAAGCAGGTGCCTCCAAGCAGTTAAAATTTGAAACTCCAAGAAAGATCGAGACGGATCCCGTAGAAATGGTGCTTATGAGGAGCTTTAAGATGTGGAGCTTGGAGAGGATGGAGAAATCACAATATATTTGTTTAACATAGTATATTTATTTATTTTGCGTTGCATGTAAAGAAAGATTTATTATGTAATGTTTGTGTATTATAGAATTTTTGTATGTATTGAGTTTAATAGAGTTAAAAGCTCTATTGGTCTGTACTAAAGGGTTTGAGCCATCTCCCACCTTTTTTCTTTTAATAAATTTAAAGAAACATTTTCTTTTCGTTCATGAGATTTTTTTAGCAAATTAATATTTCATTTGTTATTTTATTTAATGATGAAATAAACAATTTTAGTAACCAATAGTCATAGCATTGTACAACCAGTGATTAAATAAATTTGGTCACTAAATATATTTAGTGACGAAAAAACATTATCACTAATAATGTACATTTAGTGACGAAAAATAGTAGTCACTAATAATGCACATTTAGTGACAAAAATTTGTTGTCACTATAAATGTATCTTTAGTGACCAAAATTAGTGGTCACTAAAAATATACATTTAGTGACGAAAATTAGTTGTTACTAAAAATATATATTTAGTGACGAAAACTTATTTGGTCACTAAAGACATTTTGTGACGCCCATTTTGCAACCACCTTGTGACAGATTAAATTTGGTCACTAAATGTCTTTAGTGACCAAACCGCAATATTTAGTGACCAAAATTTTCGTCACTAAATGTCAATTTTCTTGTAATGAACATATAAAGCCTAACATAGACAAAAATATTCTTTAGGCGACATTGTTAGTATGATAAGTTTGAGATTAATGTTATACCAAGGTTTGATAGTGTTTCAAAACCCTAAACCCAACTTATAGTCCTAGAATGGAGTGATGATTCTATTTGATTTGATATCAAGATTATTCAAAGGTCTAAACTAGAAATAAATCACAATACACATATAATACACCAACCAAGGTATGTAATTATAATATCAATTGTCATCAGTTAATATATCAATTATAATTCACATAAATGTGATAGAAATAATTATTTTTAGAAGACTTTTGATATGACTTAAGATATATGATGTTAGAGAATTTTAGCAAAGGACATCAATAGATCATAGTGGTGCTTGTGAATTCAATATTCATTATGAAGGTAAATTCGTTCAATACATTTTAGTAATTTTCTTTTAATTAGGAATTTGTAATATATATATATTATTTTTGATGGGTGAACAATAGTGATGGTTTAGATCATGTTTGACATCATCGAGTGAACACAATATAATTTTTTGGTGAACAAAGACAACCATATTGAAAGTTGAGTTTTTATTAAGATCTTGAACTTTTCTTTTAGATCATGTTATTTCTCTAAACCACTTGTTGGTGAAGGCTAAAAAAACTTAATACCCTAATAACTTGTTTTAATTTTTAAAATATCTTATAACAAATTTACAATTTGATTTATATGAAGAATAAAAGATATTTATAGATAATGAATATGTCATCAAAATTAGATATGAATTTTGAATTTGATCAATTTGATTTTATAGGATCATATTTTCAATGCTATATAGGATGACCATGACATGAAAGTTCAAAAGGAATTAATAAGAAAAATTAAAAGGACATTAAAGCACACCATGAAGTAGAAATTTGTATATCTTATTTTGAAAAGTTTCAACTTCATGCATTTGATGATACCTAATGAATAAATGTTTTAGGTATCCGAAGGGGACCATGAGGGATGGTTCCTTTGGGTACCCAAATATAACGAGATGGCTTTTGGGGAGACAAGTACGAATGGACCCTTTCAAGTGGAGTTAATGTTTCATTTTTAATTTTGGGTCACCGTTCATACTTAGGTTTAATATTATAATTTTGCATTAAATTTCCATATTCATTAAATTTAGGCTTAAAATAATGATGACATTTGAAATCATTTTTCATAGGAAATTTTTGCATATTTGAATTTACTTTAGGAGATACATAATTTTGTAAATAATGGTGATTTTGATTTTGATTAACAAATCCTTTATGTTCCTTACTCCCATTATTAAACTTAGATAAGATGTTCATATTCATATTCAACTTGTTTTGAGATATAGTTTGATATTGTGAATTTGCATTTACAATTTTCATAAGCAAGTTGATTTTTGATTTTAATTCATCAATCTTGATCTTTAAATTATGTCTAGCTTTATTATAAGCGATTGTGCTATTTTTAAGAGTGGAAACAATTGAATCAATATGATCTTGATAGTTGTTTCTATATTCATCAAATGTTTCATCCATCTCTTTAATTTCAATTTTATATTCTTTACACTTAGCACAATCATTTTCCAAAGATGATTTTTCTAAACATAATTTTTAATTTTGTTCTTTTATAAAAAGAAGTTCCTTTTCAAGTTCCTTGCATTTTTCTTTCAAATCATTAAATTCTATACAAGGTGTAATGTTTTCAACTAAGGAGCCTTGGGTAGAACTAGATAAATTAGAATTTGATTCTTCATTAATTTTTGCCTTTAAATTTTTATTTTCTAAGTGCAAATGTTTATTAGCACTCTTTAATTTCTTAATTTTACGCTTTGTAGTTTGAAGCAATTGTAAGGTAGAAATAGAAGTACAAAAGATGGGATTTGATTTCTTTACATTGCTTTCGGGAGAGGCATGATTTGAACATATAGTTTCTTTTACATATTTTTGGCACTCCTCTTCCGAAGACAGTACTTCTTCTTCTTTTCCATTTGATGTGTGCTCCATTGATCCGTCATAAGAGGAGCATTCTTAAAGACTTGTGCAAGCTTGCATATTCTCCGGTTCTTGTGATTGTTCCATACCTGTAGAAGGAGAATCATATATTTCTTCAAGAAATTTCCATACTTTGTATGCACTAGAAAAATAATAATATCTTGGGATAAAGCGTAGAAAATACTATTTAAAGCTTTTGCATTTAGATGATGTTCCTGTTTATTTGATTCATTCGCTGGTCTAACTATTGCTATATCCCATGCATTGATATCTAAATTTTTAATAAATTTTTCCATTAAAAATTTCCACCCTTTATAATATCTTCCTTCGAATAAAGGTGGTTTAAGAGATTTTTCTTCTTCATAAAAATTTACCCCACTAATAGAAGCGAGATCATGAGACGCCATTATTCCTGGTTGTTAAGCCGATTGGAATAAAACTGCTCTGATACCACTTGTTGGATCGGTAGGCGCCCTTAGAGGGGGGAGAGGGGGGTGAATAAGAGTTTTCAAAAACTTAAGTGATATTTTGAAAAGCTTTGTAATAATGCAAGACAAAGATAATAAGAAGTCAAGTAAAATAATTGAAATAATGTAGAGACATGCTTTATTAATATCAAATACGGTTTTACAAAAGTTGACTTCTATAACGTTAGAAATCTGTGGCGATGAATAGTAAAACTCTTTTTGTTTTCTATACCGACTCGTATCCCCACGAACCGGTTGGCTTTAGCCGATCCTTCCCCGAATACGGCCTCAAGCCGCTCTAGCCAACCCTTCCCCGGATATGGCCTCGAGCACCCCCTAGACCTACACCCGAGACCTAGTCGCCAACACAAGGCAAATTTCTGCCCTAAGTCCTACCCAGACCTAGTAGCCAACACGAGGCGAGTTCACTAAACGATTACAAGAAGAGATGTGAAATAAAAGATAATAATATAAAAACTCCCTCTATGTGGATCTCTTTGAGAAGTAGACGAAGACTAGCAGAGTATGATCGTAGTCGATGCGGTCTTTCGTCATAATGATGACGCATGTTGAAATCTTCTCCACGGATCTCCTTAAGCCTTCATGGATTTGTGGGAGTATCTCTCTGAACCTTCCTCTCTTTGCTGTGGCACGAAGCTCTGGAATTTTGGATCTCAAGAGGATTGGGAAGACGGATCAAAGGGGTCCTTTTTATAGCCTTGGAGCTAGCACCTACGCTAGAGCAACCGCCGGCGCTATCCCATTTTAGGACATATTCTGCGCGGCAGAATCTTCAATCCGAGGAAACAATTCTCTCTTGCCTACTATGCTCCTCGCTATCGCCTCCACTATCGGATACCGCCAGGCGCTACCTCCTTCTATAAGTATTCCTAGCATCTACGCTTAAGCAAACATTTCGTCGATCGGAATTTCGTCGAAAGCAGTTAAGAGTTCGTCGAGCGAAATTTCGTCGAACGCAGTTATGAGCATTTCGTCGAGCGACGCTCACAGTTCTTCGAACGACGGCTAGCGCCTGCACTAGTACTACCGCCAGCGCTAGTAGGAGTTTTGGATTTGATGGCTCAACTTTGGGGGCAACATTCTTATGTAATCCTTGAGTCATGTGGACTTTGTTATCCTGCACACTTAAACACACAAGATCAAATACACATAGGATTTGTTATTCTCAAACTAGGAGATGCGGAAGACCATGTTCCAACAATGTTTCATAAAGAAGATGTTTTTGTAAATCAATGTTCAAGTCTAATCTTTAATTAGAGTAGCCATGCATGAAATAATGTTACAAAAAAGAGAGTGATACAATGTTATGTTAATTAATAATTTCAAAACATACTAAACAATGTAGAAAGCGTACTAGGTTATCTAGTACATTTCATAAAAAAAGAGTAGTATAGAATTAGCATTAGGATCCAATACTCATGAGAAGAAGTGTTATGGAAGATAATGATGTGCACATAAGTATATTTTTGAATAGAGTAAACAAATGTTTTAATCAAAAATACAAGAGATATGTAAAGTAAATAGCATAATAAAACACAAATAATTTTACTTCCACACACTTCAATTAACAAACAAAATGTACAACTACCAAGGTGCTTTGCACACACAATGCTCATTAAGACTTATCAGGGTGCAAAGTAGTACTTGGGGGATCATATATTTTATTTTTAATGTTGAGACTAGTGATCCGGTGTACTTAAGAGTAAGTGGTTTTTATTTTGAAAAAAAAGGTTTGATTTGCACAAGATACTTTACTATTCTTTCCAAGGTGCTCAACCTCACAACGCTTATTAAGACTTATCAGGAGGTTCAAGTAGTGCTTGGTGGAGTTATCTTTGTCACATTATTTTATTATTTTTGTTTTGTACAAAGGTCTCCGAATACACTAGTTTTGCAAACCAATATAATTTATGAAAAACATAACCACTTTTCTTAACTTTTAAAAGTGCAAATAAAGGAGTGTAGGTAAGATACTTGTGCAATTTTAATTCATTGTACTAATACACAACATACACAAGCATTCTTAGATTAAACACATATGTAGACAATGCCAAAATAAGTGAGTGAATAGAGATCATTATCAAACATAAAACATTTACTCATACTTAGAGGCATGCTAAGCTTAGTTCTACACAACTTTTAAAAGATACTTGATGCACATATTAAAAGATATATCAAAGAATGATGAAAACAATGTTCAAAGTAGTTTGAAAAGATAAATTGCAACATTTTAGAAGTTCTAAACAATAGATTAAATCATGCTTGATTTTTATAGGAAAATCAATACAGTTTTTTTAATAGTTTTAATGTTTTATATTTTTGTATTTGATTTTTGCAAAAAAGAATGACTTTAAGCAAATGACAAAACAAAAAAGGCAAAACATATTTTTTGTAATTTGGCTTTTGTATTTTTGTATTTGATTTTTGCATAAAAATAAGCTTTAAACTAAAAAGGCAAAACATATTTTTTGTAATTTGGTTTTTGTAGCTTTGTATTTGATTTTTGCATAAAAATAGACTTTAAACCAAAAAGGAAAAACATATATTTTTTTTTGTAATTTGGCTTTTGTATTTTTGTATTTGATTTTTCAAAAATGAAATATAATCAGAGTGCAAAAATAAATAGTACATATAGATTAATATATTTTTAAGAATTTTTCAAAATTTTAAAAATACAAAAAAACGAATAAGTACGCTAGCGCCGACATTAGCGCTAGCGCGGGAAATAGTGCATGATTTTTTATGATTTTGAAATTTTTAATTGTTGATCTTGATTAAGTGTCCTAATTGTAGTTTCATGCTGAAATTTCAGAATTTTAGGCGATGTTTTCGATGGTTAAAAATTACAAAATTGCGTGTGCGAATGTGTTTTAACTCGAAAGATCTAGGACACCTAACTCAAGTCGTAATACTTGAAATCCTGCATACCCAAGTAGTACATTCAGTGGAGAATAAATTTAGGTTTCTTTTAAAATTTTGTTTTCTTAAAAAATCAGAAAGGTGCGATATCGCCTGCACTAGCGATAGCGCTGGCGCTATCGATCCTTTAGTTAAATCCCCTTTACTTTTTCATTTTCAAATTCACCTCCATGATCTGAGCGAATGTATTTTATTTTTAAATTTAGTTCATTTTGAATACGAGTACATAATTTTGAGAATTCGCAAGACGCATCAGATTTGGAAGAGAGAAATAAAGTGCAACAATATCTTGAGAAATCATCTATTAGAATGAAAGTGTATATTCTACCACCAAGACTTGCGGTGTTAACGGGACCAAAGAGATCCATATGAATTAATTGCAATGGTTTTGAAGTAGAAATTTCGTTTTTGCTTTTAAAAGATGATTTTGTAAATTTTCCTTTTTGACATGGAGAACATAGTGAAGATAAATTTCCATTCAACTTAGGCAATCCTCTAATCAATTCCCTTTTTGCTAGTTTTAAAATGAATTTTGTACTAGCGTGACCTAAATGTCTATGCCATTGTTCTAATTCATCATTTTTGGTTTTAAAACATTTTATAGATGATTTGGAAAGATCATGAAATGAAACTATGTAAACATTGTGAATTCTAGGTGCAGTTAGTAACACATATTTTTTTTAGGATAAACTATTATACAAAGATTAATGGATGATTCAAAAAATACGTCTAATCCTTTATCACACAGTTGACTTGTAGATATTAAGTTATTTTTTAATCCTTTTACATAAAGAACATTTGAGATAAGAAAGGATTCGTTACCCACTGTACCAACTCCCATGATCCTTCCTTTCCCGTTATCACCAAACGTTACGATCCCTCCTTTCTTCTTTTCTAGGCTAAGGAATTTTGCTTTGTTGCCCGTCATGTGCTTGGAGAAGCCTGAGTCCAAGTACCACACGTCCTCTGTTTCCTTAGCCTTTCTGCAAATCTATAGAGAAGATGAGAGTAAAGATCCAGATACCCAAGAGGTACCACCCATAGAGTAAGTTGTTTTCTTAGGTACCCAAATTTGTTTTAACGATCGTTGTTTTATATTCCTGCAAGAGCTAGACGTGTGTCCAAACTTAAGGCAATTAGCACACGAAATAAAGGGAGTTGAGACCCTTTTCTGAGTTTCTACGTTGCTCTTGCTGGATGATGTTTGAACATTAGAAAAAATAGAAGATTTTTTAATAGTTGAGCTACCGCCGGCGTTAATGGCTAGCGCCGGGCGGTAGGGTTCACTTTTATATCCGACCCCAAATTTTCCAGAACCATAGCATTGGTTTCCCAAAATCATATCCAGGGATTTTTGACCAATCCCGAATTTTTTTCTGGCTATATTGAGGTCATGATTTTGTTTTTTAAGAAATGCATTTTCTTGTACAATCATAACACATTTATTTTCAAATCCTTTTTTGTTATTTTCAATTTGTAAAAGAGACGTTTTTAGTTTTCTCTCTAAGTCCCCCTTTTCTTTTGCAATAATTTTGTTTTGTGAGAGGGCCTTAGAAAGAGAAACTTCAAGTTCTTTTGTCTTAAATAAAGAGTGCTCACACTCTTGACATGAAACCTTTCTTTCTTCAAGGAAAATCAATTTTTTTGTGAGCTTATGATTTTCTTTGATAATAGATTTATTTTCACGATTTAATATAATATTATCTTTTGTACTTTGATCATAGGATTTGCAAGTTAGAACAAATTCATCAAAGAGTTCTTCGAAAGTAGGAGGAGTACCTCAGTGTCGCTAAGAACACTGGTGTCGTCATCGTTGGTTTTTGCCATTAAGCATAAGTTTGCTTCCTCCTCGCTACTTGACTTAGACGCGTTTGACTCTTCAGAGGAAGAATCATCCCAAGTTGCGGCTTTCAGTACTTTCTTTTTCTCCTATGCTTTGTATTGTTCTTTTTGCTCCTTTTGATACTTTGGGCACTGGCTCCGAATGTGCCCGGTCTTTCTGCAGTGATAGCACTCTGGTGGTGGTCTTTCTTCTTCATCTTCGCTTCCTTTTCCTTTCCTTGATGAAGAGGAAGATCCCTTTCGTCGAGTATCCTTTTGGAAGTATTTTCGGAATGTGTTCCTTCTTTCTGGATTCCTGATGAACTTCCTGAAGTTCTTTACCAGGAGACCTTCTTCATCTTCATCATCATCTTCGATGCTTTCCTTCTTTGATTTTAGTGCTAGCGCCTTTTTCTTTTTCTCTTTGTTGTATTCATCGTGTTGAATCTGGAGTTCTACCTCATGGGTTTTGAGATTCCCAATAAGGTTCTCGATCTGGAGCGTTTTTAAGTTGTGCGACTCCGAGATGGCTGTCACCTTTGGATTGAACCTTGGAGGTAAGGAGCAAAGAATTTTACTCACCAAGTCCCCGTCTAAGTAGGTCTTTCCAAGTGCCTTCGAAGCGTTGACGTTCTTGGTGAAGTGAGTGTACATCGAGTTGATGTCCTCTTCGGTATCCATCCTGAATTTTTTATATTCAGATTCCAGTTGGAATAGCTTTGCATCTTTCACCTGCGATGTACCTTCATGAGTAACTTCCAATTGATTCCAAATATCATAAGAAGTTATGCATGCAGAAATTCTATTAAACTCAGTCCTATTTAAGGCGCAATATAAAGTGTTCATTGCTTTAGCATTATTTTTACACCTTAGTTTATCGTTATCATCCCATTTATCTTTAGGTTTTTGTAATGTCGCCTCACCCACTACAGTTGTAGGAGGAGAGTACCGAACTTATACCATGTTCCATACTTCTACATCCATGGTCATAAGAAAACACATCATTCTATTTTTCCAGTAGTTAAAATCTGACACAGTAAAGAGAGGTGGTCGACTAACCCCTTGACCCTCCGGAAAAGCGAGATCATGAGATGCCATTATTCCCGGTTGTTAAGCCGATTGAAATAAAACCTACCTCTGATACCACTTGTTGGATCGGTAGGATCCCTTAGAGGGGGGGGGGGGGGGGGGGTGAATAAGGGTTTTCAAAAACTTATATTATATTTTGAAAAGCTTTGAAATAATACAAGATTAAGACAATAAAAAGTCAAGTAAAACAATTGAAATAAAGTAGAGACATGCTTTATTAATATCAAATAGGGTTTTACAAATGTTGATTTCTATAACGCTAGAAATCAGTGGCAATGAATAGTAGACTCTTTTTGTTTTCTATCCCGACTCGCATCCCCACGAATCGGTGGCCCTAGCTATCCTCCCCGGATTCGGCCTCAAGCCACTCTAGTCAACCCTTCCCCGGATTTGGCCTCGAGCACCCCCTAGACCTAGCCTAGATCTAGTCGCCAACACGAGGCGAAATTCCGCCCTAAGTCCTACCTAGACCTAGTCGCCAACACGAGGCGATTTCACTAACCGTTTAAAAGAAATAAGAAATGAAAATAACTAAAAACTCCCTCTTGATGAACTTCTGAAGTTGGAGACGAAGATCCGCTGTAGAATAAGAGTTGTAGAAGCGGACTTTGTTTAGATCCGGTGTGATGAGATTCTCCTTCATAAGTTTGCAGAACTTTGGTAGGACATCAACTTTCGGCCAAGGTAGCCTCTGGAATTCTAGCACTCAATCTCTCTCTCTGATGTCACTATGAAACAAGATAAGAGGGGTCCTTTTTATAGCCTCAGCGCTAGCGCCTGCGCTAGTGCTATCGCCGGCGCTATCCCATTTTAGGACATATTCTGCGCGGCAGAATCTTCAATCCGAGGAAACATTTCTCTCTTGCCTACTGTGCTCCGCGCTATCGCCTGCGCTATCGGATACCGCTAGGCGCTATATCCTTCTATAAGTACTCCCAGAATTTGCTCTTAAGCATTATTTTCATCGATCGAATTTTCGTCGAACGCAGTGATGAGCATTTCGTCAAGCGCAGCTTACAGTTCGTCGAGCGAAAGATAGCGCCAGCGCTAGTACTAGTGCGATGTGGTAGAGTAAGCAGATCATTGAGCGCCAGTTTGCATCTCAGTGTTGGATCGGTCGGCGCCCTTAGAGGGGGGGGGGGGGGGGTGAATAAGGGTTTTCAAAAATATTAAATTATATTCAAAAACTTGAATAATTGCAAGGTTAAAGACACAAAATAAGTGAAGTAAAACAAAAGGAGACAAGTTTTATTAATGATAAATAAGTTTTACAAAACTTGATCTCGATGACGCTAGAGATCGAAGGCGAATAAGAAAGCTCTTTTTGTTTTCTATCCGGACTCGCTTCCCCACGAACCGGTGGCCCTAGCCTTATCCTCCCCGGATTCGGCCTCAAGCCGCTCTAGCCAATCTATCCCCAGAAAGGCCTCGAGCACCCCCTAGATCTACTCCCTAGACTTAGTCGCCAACACGAGGCGAATTTCAGCCCTAAGTCTACCCCAGACCTAGTCGCCAATACGAGGCGATTTCACTACCGTTTACAATGATAAAAGAGAAATGAAATAACAATAATTAAAAACTCCCTCAAGATGAGCTTCTGAACGAGGAGGATAAGATCCGCTGGAGAATCAGCGTTTGTTGAGGCGGACTTCGATCGGATTCGTCGTGATGGAATCCTCCTTCAGAAATTGGCAGCGCTTCGCTAGGACTTCAGAAATCGGCCAAGGAAGGCCTCTGCAACTCGAGCAATCTCTCTCTCTCTCTCTGAGGTGTATGCAATGGATGTTATATCTCGTGAGGAGAGGGGGTCCTTTTATAGAACAAGCGCTACCGTCGGCGCTAGCGCTACCGCCGGCGCTAGCTCGGATTAAGAAACATTTTGCGCGGCAGAATCTCCTATCCGCGGCAACCTGGCTTCTATGCCTCATGTGCGTCACGCTACCGCCGGCGCTACCCGATACCGCCGGGCGTTAGCTCCTTCTAAATAAGCTGCCGGAATCGCGCAAATCAACGCTAGCACCGGGCGCTATCACTACCGCCGGCGCTAGTGGCCATTATGGAATTTTTGCCTCAAATTCGGGGGCAGTCTTCATGTGTCCTCCTTGAGTCATGTGGACCTGGATAACCTGCACACTTGGACACACAAGATCAAATTCATGGGATTTGTTATTCTCAAACCTAGGAGATGCGGAAGACCATGTTCCAACAAACTCCCCCTTTTGATAATAACAAATCCATTAATGATAAATCAAAGCATTAATAGGTAAGCATGATGACACTATACTTGTGTGTGTGTGAGAGTGATGACTTAGGATAATAATTGATTATAGCATGTTATACATGCTCCCCCTAAATATGTGCTCCCCCTAAGTGAGTGCTCCCCTAATATGTAAGCTATCAGCTGAATTTGTCATGTAGGGTTTATGATAGCGGGTTATATTTATCATGTTAGTTCATGTTAGTTCTCCCCCATTTGCATTTTATCATGTTAGCTCTCCCCCTTTGTTATTAGCAAAAACGGGTAGGAAAACAACGCACCAAAGAAGTTGTAAATAGAAGAGAAGGCATGATCGAGCTTTTTAAGTAAATGATAAGGAGGTTTAGAATTGTTTTTCATTGAAATAGATCAGAGTTATAAGCATTACAAAATATTCAGAGTTTTTAGCATAAACGATTTTTATGTTAGAAGTAACCAATAAAAAGTGTTCCAAGTAAATCTATCACTTAATAAAAAATAGGAATTTTTAAGAATAAGTGATGATGCAAATAATACAAGATACTAAGTAAGCATGAAAGCGCAAGGTAAAACACTTATATGGTTAATATGCGGAAGACTTATTGCAATACAACAAACATCTAATAGTAATGATAATCCAAAAAAATGAGTTTAAGTTCACAAAAGATGATGTTTTTGTAAATCATTTCGTAGTTTTAAATTTGATAATAACCAAGCATGAAGTATTATTTAAAAGAATACTACAATGTTGCTTTAATCCATAATTCCAAAAACATACAAAACATTGTAGAACACATGCTAGGTTATCTAGTGCATTTCATAAAGAGAGAGTAATATAAAATTAGCATTAGGATCCAATACTCATGAGAAGAAGTGTTATGGAAGATAATGATGTGCACAAAGGTGTCTTTTTGAGTAGAGTATACAAGTGTTTTAATAAAAAATACAAGTAATATGTAGAGTAAGAGCACAATAAAACACAAATAATTTTACTTCCACATACTTTAATGCACAAATAAAAAGTACAACTACCAAGGTGCTCTGCACACACAATGCTCATCAAGACTTATCAGGGTGCAAAGTAGTGCTTGGGGGATCACATATTTTATTTTGAATTTTGAGACAGTGATCCAGTGTACTTAAGAGAAAGTGGTTTTTCTTATTTTTGAAAGAAAGATTTGATTTGCACGAGACACTTTATTATTCTTTCCAAGGTGGTCAACCTCACAATGCTTATTAAGACTTATCAGGAGGTTCAAGTAGTGCTTGGTGGAGTTATCTTTGTCATTTATTTTATAATTTTGTTTTGTACAAAGTTCTCCGAATACACTTGTTTTGCAAATCAATATAATTTATGAAAAAATATAACCACTTTTCTTATCTTTTAAAAGTGCAAATAAAGGAGTGTAGGTAAGATACTTGTGCAAATTTAATTCATTGTACTAATACATAAACATACACAAGCATTCTTAAATTAAACCCTATGTAGACAATGCCAAAAAGTGAGTGAATTTCTATCATTATCAAACATAAAACATTTCTCATACTTAACGGCATGCTAAGCTTGATTCTACACAACCTTTAACATATAATTGATGCACATATTAATAGATATATCTAAGCATGATGAAAACAATGTTCAAAGTAGTTTGAAAAAATAAATTGAACCATTATAGAAGTTCTAAATGATAGATTAAATCATGCTTGATTTTTACAATAAAGTTCATACAGTATTTTTTGCTATTTTTGAAAAAATAATCTTTATTTAAAGTTTGAACTTATAAAATTGATCTTGGACTTCCCGAGGACTACCTTGTGAGAGGTTCGCCCGGTACTAGGTGATGTGATGGGATGATAGCCCAAATCACCCTTTTGCAAGATACAAGTAAAAAGTTAAGTTCAAAATAATAATTTTTGATATTAATTTTTTTTTGTTTTATATTTTTGTATTTTGATTTTAGCAAATACACGCATATTTTTGTAATTTTTACTTTTATAATTTTTATATTTGATTTTTGCATAAAGATGTACTTTAAACAAAGGAAAAACATATTTGATTTTTTTTGTAATTTGGATTTTATATTTTTGTATTTTTCAAAAATAAAATAGAATCAGACGTGCAAAACTAAATAGTACATATAGATCAAAATATTTTTAGAAATTTTTCAAAATTTTTCAAAATTTTAAAAGCACAAAAATTCGAATCTCGACGCTAGCGCCGGCGCTAGCGCTAGCGCGGGAAACAGTAAGTGATTTTTTAGGGTTTTGAAAATTTTGATGTTGGAAGTTGATTAGGTGTCCTAATAGTAGTTCCATGGTGAATTTGCTGAATTTTTGGAAATGTTTTGAATGGTTAAAAATGAAGAAAAAACACTTTTGAATTTGTTTTAATTTTAGGAATCTAGGACACCCAATACAAGTCACAATAGACGAAATCTTGCCTCACCAACTAGTACACATTGTAGAGAATAAATAGGGGTATTTAATGGAATTTTGATTTATTGAAAAATTAGAAGGGCCCGATACCACCGGCGCTAGCTCTAGCGCTGGCGCTATCGAGGCTTTTGTTAAATCCGCCTAATCTTTTCAGATCCGCCATTTCCTCCATTTTCTCCCGAAAAACCTCGAAGAACACTCGTTCCAATCGCCCAGATCTGAGGTAATATCACATTTTTTCTTATAATTTTTGTTTTAAAGCTTGATTGTGATGTTAGAGATGAAGACATTTGAGGTTATTAGATGGATTTAGAGATTAGATCTATAGTGGTTGATTTTCATCAATATTAGGATTTTTATGAGGATTTTGATCTTGATTTTTATTTGGATTTCTTGGATTTAGTAATTTTTTTTCCTAGTTTAAATTTTGGAAATGTTTGAAAAATATTACTTAGATATTTTTAGATCTATCTTGATCTTGATGTTGATTTCCTAGATCTATGAAAATATTTTATTTTAGGAGATATATAATTATTTTTGTTAAAAAAAATATTTCATTTTGGTTTAATAATAAATTTTTTGATAATGTGGCAGATGGCCCCTAAAGGAAAGAAGAGTACAGAGTTAGCAGTAGAGGCAGCAGTAGTGGGAGTGCTGAGTGTCGTGGAGTTTGACTTGCCGCGGCACCGGCACATCATGGAGTTGTTTGCCGCTGCAGAGGTGTTGTGCTTATTCCTTCCAGACGGATTTTCATCGGAGTTGGTAAGGGAGTTTTATACCAACTTGGAAGACCCATCAACGACAGAGCTGGATGGAGGAGTCCAGTCACAGGTGCAGGGACAAGTGGTGACCATAACTTATGAACAACTGAGGTTCGTGTTTGGATTGTCCCAGCATTCTCATCGGTTGGAGATTGTGGAGAAGTTTAGGGTGGACAGAGATTGGACTCAGGTGAACAGGGTGTTACATAATAGGGAATGCAAAAGTCTGATCTCGTCGGTGTCGACACTCACCGTGGATGCCCTAGTTGTTCAGGATTTATTACGCCACACAATTATGCTGAAGTTGGGTGACACATCAAAGGTCACAGCCCAGCTCAGTTATGTTACTTATTTTATTTTGGAGTAGGAGAAGTTTGACGTGGCTGACTTATTACTTTCTCTGATTCGCTATTCCTACAAGTTGCGGCATCCATCCCGTCATAGATACAACAACTTGCCTCTGGGCGGCATCATACAGCGGGTGATTCAGATGATGTATCCTTATATTGAATTGGGTTTCTACTTGATAGATTGCTACCCTCCTATCTATAGTACTTCTCATTTGCGAGCATCAATCAACCCGGATGAGCCATCGACATCAGCTCAACCTCCACTCCGGTGAGGTGCGTCATCTCGAGGGGCTCGAGATGCTCCATATGGGTCCTTTCGAGAGGATATGGGCGATCGGATGACACGGGTGGAGGAGGACGTTTCAGTGATAAAGAAGGATGTCTCAGGGATCAAAAAAATGATGAAGTTCATGATGAAAGCTTTAAATTTGAAGCCATCAACTCCAGAGCGGAGGGAGTGGGAGAGCCCAGTTACGGATCCGCCCCGCCACTCGATCCGAAGGACTCGTAGAAGATGCTCTCCAACTCCAAGTGTGGAGGATATAGATGAGGAGGAGTAGATGTGAGAGGAACAGTTTTTGTTATGTAATAATTCAGGAATTTGAACCTTATGTCTTGGATGTTGTTGTTTTTTGAATTATGCTTGATTTTGTTATCTTTTGGATGTTTGACTATGATGTTTCATTTATAGTTTGATATTTATGAAGTAAAAAAAATTTATGTGGTATACCCTTTTTGAAATCCTATGATTTAGTATTTTACTACCACATAGAAGATTTTGAATTCACTTGTTGATAAATATATGTATAATGAATATATGAATAATAAGTAGATCATCTTAATAGGATTTTGAGTTTAGATTAGTGTTATAGGCTCATTAAACTTTTAATCATGTTTCCTATTTAAGATGACCATAACATGAAACTTTAAGACAAATAAGAAAACAAACAAAAAAACTAGAAAGACATTTAACGTATATCATGAAGTAAAAAAATTGTATATTTCCCTTTTTGAAACTATTCTACTTCATGCATTTTTGTGACACCTAATGAATAAGAGATTTAGGAATCCAAAGAGGACCGGGTGTGACAGTTCCTTTGGGTACCCAAATACTACGTGTTTGCTTTTGAGGAGATGAAAATGAATGGCCAATTTTGAGTGGAGTTACTGTTTCATTTTTAGTTTTGGCCCTCCATTCATACTTTGGTTTGGTGTTATTCTTATATGTGACACTTTTATTGTGATAATCTTCATTTTTAAGATTGTGATTGTAGTGATTATTGAAAGTGTTTTTTATAGGAAATTTTTGAATTTTTATGTTTGAAGAAGTCTGATAATAATGATTGTACTTTGGAAGTTTATTTTTAAATTGTTGATGTGTTTTATTTCCATCGTTTGATTTATTAACATTTTGAGAAGAATTATTCAACTTGCCTTTAGTTATAGCTTGATATTGTGAATGAGTGTTTTGACCGTTTTTCTTTATGATTTCCTTGAGCAAGTTGATTTTTGCGTTTAATTCATCATTCTTAGTTTGTAAATTGAGTCTGGCTTTATTGTAAGCGATAGTGCTATTTTTAAGAGTGGTAGGAATTGATTCAATATGTTTTTCATATTCATCCCTATATTCATCAAATGTTTCGTCCATCTCTTTAATTTCTATTTCGTAGTCCTTACACTTAGCACAATCATTCTTTAACGATGAATTCTCTAAGCTTAATTTTTCATTATGTTCTTTTATACACATCAATTCTTTTTCAAGTTCTTTGAGTTTTTCCTTAATATTATTACACTCAAAACAAGGTTTTATATTTTTAAGTAAAAGACAAGAAGGTGTAGGCACATCACAATTTGGATTTGAGTTAACATTAGCTTTTAGTCTCTTATTTTCTAAACATAAATTTTTATTAGTAATTTTCAAATTTTTGATCTTACGTTTAGCTGTTTTTAATATATTGAAACTAGAAATGGAAGTTATCACACAAGAAGAAGATTTTGACTTTCTTACAGCGCTTTTGGTGGAAGCAAAATGTATGCATAAAGTTCCTTCGTTATCTTTTGGCCCTTCCTTCATCATAGATGAATTTTCATCTCCTTTTTCTCTTGGTGTATTGTTCTTCTTTTCTATTTCAATATTCTCCATGGCATCGCTCCGGGAGAGATTTTCTTGAATGATAATGGATGCTTGTACGTTCTTTTCCTCCTGTGTTTGTTCCACACCTGCGAGAGGAAGATCATACATTTCTTCAAGAAAGCGCCATATTTTGTATGCATTAGAAAAACAATATATGAATTTGAAAATTTCATTAGATAGTGCACAAAATAAATAGTGTTTGGCTTTGGCATTTAGCTGACGTTCTTTTTTATTCGATTCATCCGCACGTCTTATAATGGCTAAGTTCCATACTTCTATGTCTAAAGTTTTAATAAATTTTTCCATTAAAATTTTCCATCCTTTATAATTTGTTCCTTCAAACAAGGGTGGTTTATGTGATATTTCATCTTCACAGAAATTTGCCCCACTAGTTGAAGCGAGATTATGAGACGCCATTATTACCGGTTGTTAAGCCGATTGGAATAACCTCCCCCTGATACCACTTGTCGGATCGGTCGGCGCCCTTAGAGGTGGGGGGGTGAATAAGGGTTTTCAAAAATATTAAATTATATTCAAAAACTTGAATAATTGCAAGGTTAAAGACACAAAATAAGTGAAGTAAAACAAAAGGAGACAAGTTTTATTAATGATAAATAAGTTTTACAAAACTTGATCTCGATGACGCTAGAGATCGAAGGCGAATAAGAAAGCTCATTTTGTTTTCTAACCCGACTCGCTTCCCCACGAACCGGTGGCCCTAGCCTTATCCTCCCCGGATTTGGCCTCAAGCTGCTCTAGCCAATCTATCCCCAGAAAGGCCTCGAGCACCCCCTAGATCTACTCCCTAGACCTAGTCGCCAACACGAGGCGAATTTCAGCCCTAAGTCTACCCCAGACCTAGTCGCCAATACGAGGCGATTTTACTACCGTTTACAATGATAAAAGAGAAATGAAATAACAATATTTAAAAACTCCCTCAAGATGAGCTTCTGAACGAGGAGGCGAAGATCCGCTGGAGAATCAGCGTTTGTTGAGGCGGACTTCGATCGGATTCGTCGTGATGGAATCCTCCTTCAGAAATTAGCAGCACTTCGCTAGGACTTCAGAATTCGGCAAAGGAAGGCCTCTGCAACTCGAGCAATCTCTCTCTCTGAGGTGTATGCAATGGATGTTATATTTCGTGAGGAGAGGGGGTCCTTTTATAGAACAAGCGCTAGCGCTACCGACGGCGCTAGCCCGGATTAAGAAACATTTTGCGCGGCCGAATCTCCTATCCGCGGCAACCTGGCTTCTATACCTCATCTGCGTCACGCTACCGCCGGCGCTACCCGATACCGCCAGGCGTTAGCTCCTTCTAAATAAGCTGCCGGAATCGCGCAAATCAACGCTAGCGCCGGGCGCTATCACTACCGCCGGCGCTAGTGGCCATTATGGAATTTTTGCCTCAAATTCGGGGGCAGTCTTCATGTGTCCTCCTTGAGTCATGTGGACCTGGATAACCTGCACACTTGGACACACAAGATCAAATACATGGGATTTGTTATTCTCAAACCTAGGAGATGCGGAAGACCATGTTCCAACACTCAGTGGTTTTCCATCCCAACGGTTCCTTAGCGCTAGCAGTACCGCCGACGCTAGTAGGAGTGTTGGATTTGATGGCTCACATTTGGGGGCAACCTTCTTATGTAATCCATGAGTCATGTGGACTTTGTTATCCTGCACACTTAAACACACAGATCAAATACACATAGGATTTGTTATTCTCAAACCTAGGAGATGCGGAAGACCATGTTCCAACACATGATGCCCGGCTTTCCCATCTCTCTGATGGCACAGATCTTGATGTCCCATTCTTTTGTGAGGGATCTAAGAAACTTGTCATTGAGATCTGAGTTTGTGAACTCTCTATCATAGTTTCTCAATCCATTAACTATGTTGAAAAATCTCTCATAACAGTTGGAGATTGTTTAATTCTTGCCTTGCTTGAAGGCCTCATACTCTTGGTTGAGAAGGGATTTTCTATCATACCTAACCTCTTCAGTACCCTCCATGTACACGATCAAGGAGTCCTACATCTCCCTGGCCGTTTTGTAGTGAATAAGATTCTGGAGGGTTGAATCATCTATGGCACTTACAATGACATTTTGTGCCCTGTTATCTAGACCTGCCAAGGCTAGCTCGTCCTTGGTCATGTCCTCATATTTCCTTACAACCTTCTTTGTTGGATCAATGGTTGAAGCAGTTGTAGGGATGAAGGGACCCTCTTGGATGGTCAGATAGATTCTTGGATCAGCCGCTTCCATGAACAACCTAACCCTTTCCTTCTAGATAGGAAAGTTCTCCTTTGAGCAGATTGGAAGTTTCATGGATCTCATCTCCCGATTCTGATCACCACCAGCCATAGTGAGTCATTCCACGATCTAGATCAGACGGTTAAGTCTTCTTTTGATCAACCTACCTCTGATACCAATTGTTAGTAAAGTAACGTTCACCTAGATAGGGGGGGTATTAGGTGATCTGGGTTCTTTTCAAATTATTTGCGTGAGTTTTGAATATTCAAGCACAACACAGAAATATCGCATAGATAAACACAGATAAAACACACCAGACGACACAAGATCTATAGAGTTTCCTCAAGACTGGGTGTCTTGAATAGTCCTCTGTCCCTCTGCGCCTACCCAGCAGTGTGCTAGGATCAGCAAACTCCGCCAAAAACTTCAGGCCCTCAAGCCTTACAACACGGACCCGCAAGTCCAACAGCCTAGGCCCGCAAGCCCCTACTACCCCCAAGCTCGCAAGCTCGACACTAAATCCCTCAAGCCCTACACAACACAGACCCGTAAGTCCTGTGCCTACAGCCTAGGCCCGCAAGCCCCTACTGCGCCCGAGCCCTCAAGCTCGACAAGATCGGACCCGCAGATCCACTACCCTGGCCCTCAAGCCTCACAGCTCTCCAGCCCTCAAGCTAGACGGTGTCAGACCTGCATGTCCACTGCCCTGTCCCTCAAGCCTCACAGCTCTCCAGCCCTCAAGCTAGACAAATAGGCCCGCAAGCCTTACAAGAAAATACAGTGATAAAAGACTGTTACTTCTGCCGGATGAAGATCGACAACTTTAGCCTGTTGAAGATTGGCTTCTTAAGGTTGAAGAAGATGATTCTGAATCAGATCTTGAGTGCACAGTTCTTTAAATTTTTCTTGGCCTGATGAGGATTGGCTTCTTATCAGTCGATGGAGATGACTGCTTCTTGTTTCTTACTTTCTTTCTTGCGCCGCTTTTTCTGCTCTATTTTCTGTATGCGCAAGTTCTTTTTGATTGATCGATTGATCCCGCATTAGGGCAACCTCTTATCTCTTTTATAAGACTGCGAGGCTCCCAACGGTCTTCTGAAAAGGTTCCTTAAGTGTTAGACGCTCCTTTCCTTAAGAGCACTCGCTGATTTGACAATTCAGCGGCGACATTAAATGCTGTTAGCGCGTCCGCAACTTTTGAATCTGTCTCGATGATATTTCCAATGTTACGACGACATGGATGATATCTCGACGACAGGAATTTGTCGATGCCTTGAACTTGTGTATACTTTCAATTCTTCTTGCTTCTGCCACTGATGCAAGTATCTCCACGATATGAGACATTCTGGTACTTCTGCATATACGACGATCTGCTATCTATGACTGTGTCATCATATTCACTTTATTTTCTCGACGACATGCCTTCTTTACGACAATGTTTGATGCCATCAGTCATACTTAGCCTTTTCAGCGACATGGCTTCTTTGTTTACGTCGACGACGCTACATCTTCTTGACGATATTTCTTCCTTTGTCTTCATTCTTCTCTGTGTTCGGCGAACGACAATCTTCATTCGACGAACAGCATTCTGTGTTCGATGAACTTCATTTTTCTGTCCCGTCTCTGCGTTCGACGAACTTGCTTCTACGTTCGACGATCTTGCAAAGTCTCAGCGTTCGACTAACTCGCCAAGTCTCAGCGTTCGACGATCTTCCTTCTGCGTTCGACGAACTTGCCGAGTCTCAGCGTTCGCTTTGCATCATCTTTGCGTTCGACGAACTGCATTCTTCATTCGATGAACTTCGTTCTTCGTTCGACGATATTGTAATTTAACTTCCTAAGATTATCAGATAGAGAAGTGATCAAATACAAAGTGAAGTTTTCTTGACTTGATGACTTCTTCAAATCAGGAATCATGTGGGTAAGATTCCCAACACTGTAGATGGCCGAAAGCGGGCTGCTAATACCTGAAGTTTCTTCCCCTCTGAGCACGGGGTTCAAAATCAGGATGAAGTGGATGATGATACTTTTGCTGATGGGTGGAGAAAGAGATGGATGAATCCTTATCATTAAACAGCTTTGCAACATAATCGGGGTTACTTTTCTCACCCCTAATAAACATGTTGGCGAGGATGATCATCTCTTGATAAGTCCTCGGCTCTCTGATATTAGATTCAAATTTTAATGGCCCCACTCTTAGGCCATGAATCAAAGCAACCCTGTATAACCCTGGATCGACGTTCTGGATCTCCATGATCTCCTTTTGGAAACGATCGACAAAATGAGCCCACCTCGTCTTCGGGCTGCTTTATGTCAAATAGGGTCGCAGGGCCACTTTTCCTCTTCTTAGAAGTAGAGAATCTAAGCAAAACCTCTCTACGCAATTCTGCAAAACAACTGATGGACTGGGGGTGCAGTCCATAGAACCATTCTCTCGCTTTTCCGTCGAAGGATGTCATGAGGAGTTTGCACCAAGTAGCATCGGTGAGGGTTCTTATGGCAACAGCTGATTCAAAGGCCTGAAGATGAATGGTTGGATCCAATTCTCCGTTATACGTGGGCAAGCGTGGTTCTCTGAAATTATTTGGAGTTGTCTCTCCTCGGACTTAGTCCACGAAGGGAGAAGTTTCTTCGATGTCCTCATAAATAGAAGGAACAAAGTAATAGGTCACCCGAGCTGCGGCTACTCGCGGACAAGCTGCTTGGTAAGGAAGGCGGGATGCGGCTTCCGGATGATTGGTCGCTGGATAGAAGAGTCGAGTCGCATGAGAGGTCACCCCTTGGAAATCAAGAACCCGCGCCGTCATGTTCTGGGCGGCCTCTTTATAGAATTCTTGCCGAACTGTAAAGCCTTCCAAAGGTGGTTGAAGGTTGGCGAGCTGAGGTAATGGATATGGAGGAGGAGCCGGAGTTACTGCCTTGCTAACCGTGGCTTGCTGAGGAATTAGCCTATCGGTTAGCACAGCTAGGGCCTGACTAATTGCTTCTAACCGCTAGTAGGTCAGTTTCTGAGCCCGCTCGGCTTCCCGCTTAGACTGCTCTAACGCCTCCCACAAGGAGTCATCACTGTCGTCAGAGCGGTCTCTCGAGACATATTGGCGGTCTATCATTCTGTCATGAATTTCTCCAACAACTCGCAAATATGAAGGCCGCGTGTTTCTGTTGATGCCGAATTTGCACATCCACGATCGACGTTAGGAAAACGAAGGAAAAGAAAAGGCCGAGAGTTATCGATTACTATTGATAGAGAGAAGATAGGCCGCTAGCAGTGGTCGAGACCGGACTTTGCCCGTCACGGCGAATGCCACTCTTGTGATGGACTTTCCTTTGATTTAAGAAGTGTTTTACAGCGGGTTACAAGGTGAAGAAGGAAAGAAGCCGTCCGGGTAGCAAACTGCAAGACAGTGGACTCGAGACCGCAGCTCTAATAAGAAAGCTCTTGGATTCGAGTGTGTGTGTCTTGGGAATGTCACCCCCCTATTTATAGGCTCGTGGGGCTTCCCAAATGGGCAGCGATAAAATAACCGCCTGCCCGGATACTGGAGAATCGGACAGGAGGTGACGGGATATAAAAAAGAAAAAAGAATGAAGTCGCGCGGCCTGGCGGCTTGAGCTCTGATCTGCATTAATCCAGGGTCGAGATGAACTTCAAGTAGAGTAGGGAAGCAGCTCGGGCGGTCTACAATCCGAGAATGTATTTTGCCTTCTGGACTTGATCCCTGAATGTAACACTCTTCGATGGCGACCTGTCAGTTGGCAGACCGCGCGGATTGGTTTTGATGAGCCGAGAGCCTTGTGCCAATAGTAAAAAAAATGGAGTAAGGTGGATAGAATGGCAGACCGCCTGGTCTGATAGGTCCATAATGTCGGTAGCGGTCTTCTGGGGAAACAGTCCTCACGCTGCTTGATTTCGAATAGGGCCACTGGGCCACTTTTCCTTTTCTTCGAGATAGAGAATCTCAGAAGGAATTTTCTACGCAGCTCAGAAAAACAATTGATGGACTGGGGGCGCAATCCATAAAACAACTCCCCCGGTTGGCCATCAAAAGATGTCACGAGGAGTTTGCACTTTGTAGTGTCGGTAAGGATTTTCAGGGAAACAATTGATTTAAAACCCTGAAGATGCGCCGCTGGGTCAGATTCTCCATTATATGATGGTAAGCGAGATTCCCTGAAATTATTTGGAGCCGGTTTTCCTCCGACTTCATTAACGAATGGGGAATGCTCCTCAGTATCCTCATAAAGAGGAGGAATGGGGTAACAAGCCGCAGTTGTTGTGGCTACCTGAGGGTAAGCCGCCGGATAGGGGGAGCGGGCTGTGGCGTAAGTTGTCCCCTGGAAGTTGAGAGATCGTGCCAGAATGTCTTGGGCGGCCTCTCGGTTGAACGCCTGTCGAGTTATGAAATCAACATGGGAGGGTTCTGGATTGTTGGCTTGAGGTAGATAATATGGAGGATGAGGAGGAACTGGTGTAGCCGCTGGATTAACCGCATTTTGCTGAGAGGTTAGCCGCTTGTTAAGCACGACGAAGGCCTGGCCTATTTACCCAGAAGACCGCTATCAGTATAATGACCCTCTTAGACTGGGCGGCTTACCTGATTATCCGCCTAGTTCCATCCAATGTTACGAACATCCTGAACTGCCAACAACAAACGGGACTGTCTACTTCAACCAGATCGTCATCGGGGATTGGAGGACATCAAGGCTCAAGTCCAGAAGGCAAAGCTCGCAGTTTCTGAACACAGACCACTCGGGTTGTCTCTACCCAAATTCATGATTCTCCAACCCATGCTCAACACAGATCGAGGTCCAAGCCGCCAAGGCGCACGACTTCTCTCTTATCACCCTTCTGTATCTCGTCACCTCCTGCCTGATTCTCCTGTACCTGGGCAGGCGGTTATTTTAGCCCTGCCCGTTTGGGCAGACCCCCGAGCCTATAAATAAGGGGGGCGACTTTCCCAAAGCACGCACACTCGAATCCAGGAGCTCGCTTGTTAGAGCTGCGGTCTCGAGTTCAGTTTTTGCGGTCTGTTACCCGGCCGGCTTCTCCTTTTCCTTGCTTTGTAACCCACTGTAATGACTTTTCTTGAATTAAGGGAAAGCCCATCACAAGAGTGGCATTTGCCATGACGGGCGAAGTCCGGTCTCGACCGCTGCCAGCTGTCTGAGTAATATGATTTCTCTAAGTCAATAGTAACCAACAACCCGCAGCCTCCTCTTTTCCCTCGCTTTCTTAGCGTCGATCTTGGAGGTGCAATTTCAACATCAACAGAAACACATGACCTTCAGATAACGAGTTGGTGGTGAACTCCTTGACAAAATGTTAGACCGCCCGTTTGTTCAAAGAGACCGCTCCGACCACAGTGATGACTCCCTGTGGGTAGCCTTGAAACAGTCCAAGTGAAAATCCGAGTGAACTCAAAAACTGACCGATCAACATTTAGAAGCGATCAGTCAGGCTTTAGCCATGCTAACCGAGTGGTTAATCCCTCAGTAAGCCGCAACAAGGCTAGCAGTCACACCAGTTCCTCCTCCTCCTCTGCCATATCCATTATCTCAAGTCACCAATCTTCAACCACCTCAAGAAGGCTACATAGCCCGTCAAGCCTTCTACCAAGAAACTGCCCAGAACATTCCGTCAAGCCTTCTACCAAGCCCGAATGATGAAGGCTCGAGCAGCAGATCATCAAGTTCCTCGTCAGACAGTGGAGAATATTCGCCCGACATTGATATTGAAGGTGGAGGAGACTCAAGTTCTCCTATGGCTAAAAGGCTCAAGTCGGGCGAATAGTGTTTTTTGTACTTAGAATTTCTTTACAGATTCGACGGCTTAAATTTTTTAGCCGGTCGGTCTGAATTATTGTAAATACATTTTGAGAATAAATTATAAGATATTACGTGTTCATCTATCTGTTTTTGTGACTTGTGAATGTTCTTACATTATTATTTCCTTTCAACTACGAGTTTTCTTTGATCCTCCAGAAAATTAAGTCGTGCGGTCTTAATTTAATTCACAAGGCTAGAAGTTTGAGCTTTGAGAATCTTAGATAAATACATGCCCGAATATCATGGAATGCTGCTCAGACGGTTTGTTCCCTTTGTTCTGAGAACGATATTAATTCAGTAAATATAAATCACAGCCTGAAACCCCCAGACATAATAAATCATGTTTGTAAGTTTCTGCGGTTTAAGATATATCCCGGACGACTAATAACCCGTGTTCCATATACTTAGGAATTCCGAGATGTAAAGGAAAATCAAGTCGGGCGGTTACTTCATAACTCATGCAACTATCGATGTAAACCCCAAAATACTTTTCAATTTTAATAACTTCCTGATGGAATAGGGCATGTCTGGATAATGACTATCAAGATATGCGATCACTTCTTAGCTCGAGCGGCTAATAGTTTAAGTTCCTTTTGAAGTTCAGGAGAACATTCTCATAAGTATAGATAACAGTCTATAAGTCGTGCGGTCAGTATATAGTCTGGGCGACTAATAACCATGGCTGAGCAATACTTAATTGCTGCCAAAATAATCCCATGGCCGATTTCCTATGAAAGGATCAATTCGAACCGAGCGAATAAGAATGAACTGTAGACCATTTCAATATATCCCCTCAGTCCGAGCGGATAGTACTAGCTCGCAGTAGTATAATGAGATAAATATAAGTCGATTATGTACACTGATCGGGCAATATTACTATTGCCAACTCGTTAGAAGCTCTGGCTTATGCTTCCCTATAATAACTTGCTCTAAAGCTAGATTTATTCTAACCGATCGGTTTGCATATTAAGCTATCATTTATTCAAGCCGACTGGCTTAATAGATCAGACCGCCCGGTCATAAAGTCATATTTCTTTTAATAGATGTCATGCTCGTACCTATTTTAATACTACCCCTCCTAAATTGTCATAAGGAACCATAATACCAAAATAACTTCTTGTGAAGAAGTAAAAGAAGTAGAAGGGTTACAGACTCAGATGACCAAGTAGCCAGGTGCTTTTAGGAAGCAATCAATGCTTTCCTCAAGTGGTCATAAGAGCTGTAAGAATTTCGGTGACTCGACTGCTCTCTAGCTTAGGGTTTCAAGCTAAGTTGATCAATTGGTCAGGTTTGGTTATGCCGCGGGGGCTTTACCGACATTGCTTTCCTCAGAGAGATCAACCTAGTTGTTGGTCCCCTGTAGGCACCGCTTGAGAGTACCTTAGGAGTATTCGATGGTCACAAACTAACTTGATCAGTTGGACAGGTATGGTTATGCCGCGACGGCTCTACCGACGTTGCTTTCCTCAGAAGGATCATCAAAGTTGTAACTATATCCCTTTCGAGGAACGATAGAGCTAAAAGTCACCTGGACCTCCCTTGATGTAGAGGTGTGTTAGATACCTGCCGGGATCCAAAATTCTGAAGACCACTGCACAGGAATTGGCAAACATCCACTACACGTGTGTGAAAACTCCCCGCTACACCTGGTCCTCGTGGTATTATGCTAATGACTACAATCCGAGGGTGTTCGAGCAGAACATGGCGATGTCTCCAAGGTTCATTGAGGGATATATATATATATTTATATATATATATATATATATATATATATATATATATATATATTGTTTACCCAGAAGACCGCTACCGAAATAATGGACCTATCAGACTGGGCGGTCTGCTATGCTAACCGTCTAACTCCATTTTTTGACTATTGGCATAAGTCTCTCGGTTCTTCGAGACCTACCTGCGCGGTCTACTTACCGACAGGCCGCCATCAAGAGGGTTACATTCAGGGCTCAAGTCCAGAAGGCAAAATATGGTCTCAGATTGAAGACCGCTCGAGCTGCTTCTCTACTCTACTCGCAGCTCATCTTAACCCCGACTTAAATACAAGTCGGAGCTCAAGCCGCCAGGCCGCACGGCTTCACTCTTCTTTCCCTTCTGTATCCCGTCACCCCCTGCCCGATTATCCTGTATCCAAGCAGGCGGTTATTTTATCCCTGCCCGTATGGGCAGGCCCCCGAGCTTATAAATAGGGGGGCAACATCCCCAAGACACGCACACTCGAATCCAGGAGCTCGCTTGTTAGTGGTGCGGTCTCGAGTCATTGTCTTGCGGTTTGCTGCCCGGCCGACTTCTTTCCTGCTTCACCTTGTAACTCGCTGTAAAACAATTCTTAAATCAAAGAAAAGCCTGTCACAAGAGTGGAATTCACCGTGACAGGCGAATTCCGGTCTCGACCGCTGCTAGAGGTCTAACTTCTCTCTATCAATAGTAAGTGATAACTCGCTGGCTCCTCTTTTCCTTCATTTCCCTAGCATCGATCGTGGAGGTGCAAATTCGGCATCAACAGAAACACGTGACCTTCAGATAAGCTAGTTATTGGTGAAATCCATGACAGGATGACAGACCGCCAGTTTGTCCAGAGAGACCGCTTTGACCATAGTGATTACTCCTTGTGGGAGGCGTTAGAGCAGTCTAAGCGGGAAGCCGAGCGGGCTCAGAAATTGACCGACCAGCGGTTAGAAGCAATTAGTCAAGCCCTATCTGTGCTAACCGAGCGGCTAATCCCTCAGCAAGCTGCGGTTAGCCAGGAAGTAACTCCGGCTCCTCCTCCTCCATACGCATTACCTCAAGTCGCCAACCTTCAACCGCTTCCAGAAGGCTTTACATTTCGGCAAGCCTTATATCAAGATGCCGCCCATAATAAGCCGGCATGGGTTCTTGATTTCCAGGGGACGACCTCTCATGCGGCTCGCCTCTCCTATCCAGCAGCCTACCCTCCGGAAGCCGCAACCCGCCTTCCTTACCAAGCGGCTTCTCCGCGAGTAGCCGCAGCTCCGGCGGCCTGTTACTCTGTTCCTTCTCTTTAGGGGACATCAAAGAAACTTCTCCCTTCGTGGACGAAGTTCGAGGAGAGCCAGCTCCAAATAATTTTAGAGAACCACGCTTCCCCTCATATAATGAAGAATCTGATCCAGCCATTCATCTTCAGGCCTTCGAATCGGCAGTTGCCTTAAGAACCCTCACTGGTGCTACTCGGTGCAAACTCCTCGTGAGTTCCTTCGAAGGACAAGCGAGGGAGTGGTTCTATGGACTGCACCACCAGTCCATCAGTTGTTTCACAGAACTGCGTAGAGAGTTTTTGCTTGGATTCTCTACTTCTAAGAAGAGGAAAAGTGGCCATGCGGCCCTATTTGACATAAAGCAGCGCGAAGACAAGATGTGGGCTCATTTTGTCAATCTCTTCCAAAAGGAGATCATGGAGATCCAGAATGTCGATCTGGAGTTGTATAGGGTTGCTCTGATTCATGTCCTGAGAGAGGGGCCATTAAAATTTGGAACTAATATCAGAGAACCGAGGACTTATCAAGAGATGATCAACCTCGCAAACATGTTTATTAGGGGTGAAAAAAGTAACCCCGGTTATGTTGCAAAGCTGCTGAACGATAAGGATTAATCCATCTCTTCCTCCACCCATCAACAACAATATCATCATCCACTTTGCCTTGATTTTGAACCCCGTGCTCAGAGGTGAAGAAGCTTCAGGCATAAGCAGCCCGCTTTCGGCCATCTACGGTTTCAAGAGCAGAAATCGTCGTTGGCCGCCGCATCCGCTCCACCTATGGCAGTTCCGCAACCAATGCCAGTGTATTTTCCAGAATACACTGCGCCACCACCTCCAGTTGCATTGTCCGTTCAATTGATGATTCGCAAGAATCGTTCACCCCCCTCAACGTCATCCTGGACGAAGTCGTCCAAATTCTTCAAAAGAGGCCTTATTTCAAAAGACCTGCTCCCTTGAGGTCAGATGTCTGAAACCGTAATCCGATCCTCTTCTGTGAATATCATAAGGAAGGGGGACAAACAACTGAAAATTGCCGAGCCCTTCGCTTATTAATTGAGAAGCTCTTGGGAGAAGGGAAGCTCCGGGGACTGGTTAGGAAATAAGTGTCTGCGGAACCATCAACCGTCAAGGGGAAAGAAACAATGGAGGTCAGCTGGGAATGCGCTGATGTGCAAGATGCCGGCTGTTACGACTACATCCACCCTACCACCAAATGTATTGAGGTGAATGATGAAGGTCCCCTCGGCAACATCTATTGCATTCATGGAGGAACCAGCCCCGAATCCTATAGAAAATCAAGTGTTACAATGGTCTTCAAGCAGGATGTGGCAGCACTTCCACTTCTCCTCCTGAAAGGTTGGTCATTACTTTTGGTCAAGCGGACCTTCCTCCGAATGTGAATCCATTCGACGATGCCGTGGCAATCAAAGTTATCATCGAAAATTACACGGTACATAAGATCTTGATTGATACGGGTAGTTCAGTCAATCTCCTCTTCCGCACAACCTTTGAAGCCCTAAAGACTGGAATGCCTCTGCTTTCCACTGAAGGGCCCCTCTATGGCTTCTCGGGAGAGAAGATGGAAGTGGAAGGCTGCGTAAAGCTTCTAGTATCTTTGGGAGGAATAACAAAGTTGGTCAACTTTGTGGTAGTGGTACCCAAAGAATCAACTGTGCCATTTTTGGAAGGCCTATTCTGAATGCTTATAGAGAAAGTGGTGTCTACTTTCCATCTAGCTCACAAGTTTGCAGTTGAAGGAAGGCAATATTGGATCCTAAGTGATCCAAAGGTGGATCGGGAATGCTATGCTAAGACAGTCAACATGATTACCAACACTCCACTTCCTGAACTTCCAGTTGACATCCTTGAAGTGGCCAGGCTTTCGGAAGAGGCTGAGGAAAATAAGGACCGAGAAGGGGCTCACCTGGAACCTGCCCAGGTAACCCAAGAAGTCCCCATCGCTGAAGGGGAGGAGAAGAAACTCATTATCAATGCGGAACTACCTAAAGAAGATAAAGTTCAACTGATCTCCTGTCTCTTGGAGACTTTGGATGTCATCTTCTAGTCGGCGGAAGATATGCCTGGAGTGGACCCGAACATTGCTTGCCACCATCTCAACGTCTCCCCTGACTTCAAGCCAATCCAGCAAAATAAAAGGGAGGTGGAAACCAAGCTGGCGGTACCGATTGAAGAAGTTGCAAAACTTCTTAAAGCGAATTTTATTTCTGAAATTCAACACCCCACCTGGATGTCTAATGTTGTAAGGGTAAAAAAGTCAAGGGGGAAATGGCGTATGTGTGTGGATTTCACAAAGCTCAATAAAGCGTGCCCTAAAGATAGCTACCCTTTGCCTCAGATAGATGTTTTAGTAGATTCCGCGGTTGGGTATAATTTCATGTGCTTTTTAGATGCATTCTTCGGGTACAACCAAATCAAAATGCATAAGCCTGATATTCCACATACGTCTTTCATTACGAACGATGGGTGCTGATGTTACCTCGTAATGCCTTTTGGCCTTAAAAATGCGGGCGCTACGTACCAAAGAATGATGGACACGGGTTTTAAACGACAAAAGGGGAGGAATATCGAAGTCTATGTCGATGATCTCCTTCTACAAAGTAAAACCTTTTCGGTACACCTGGAAGACCTCGTAGAGACGTTCGCTACTCTACGGAGGTTTAAATTAAAATTAAACCCGTTGAAATGCGTGTTTGGAGCAAACAATGGGAAGTTTCTTGGGCATCTTCTCACTCCGGATGGCCTTGCACCGAATCCTGATAAGGTGAAGGCAATTCTTGATATGGCTCCTCCTTGTAATTCGAAAGAAGTTTAGCAGTTGGGAGGAAGGTTAGCAAGCCTGAGCCTATCCATCTCTAAGTCAGGAGATAAAAGCACCCCATTCTTTAAAACACTCCGAGGAGGATCTAAATTTGAATGGAATGAAGAATGCAACAATGCTTTCTAACAATTGAAAATACATCTAACGTCAACCCCTCTGCTGCAAAGCCCTCGCGAAGGGGAGATATTGTTCCCGTATTTGGGGGTTGGACTAGATGCAGTAAGCTCAGTCCTTATCCGAGAGGAGAAGAAGAAGCAATTCCTAACTTATTATGTCAGCCACATCCTCAAGGATGCGAAAACCAGATATTCAATTCTAGAAAAGCTAGCTCTAGCTTTGGTTATGTCATCTCACAGGCTCCGTGCTTACTTTCAAGTCCATGAAATTCAGGTGGTCTCAGATCATCCTCTGAGAAGCTTATTGGAAAACCAGATCATTCAGGAAGATTAGCCAAATGGGCCATAGAGCTAAGTGAGTTTGAAATATCCGATATCCCCAAGACAACAATCAAGGCACAAGTTTTGGTAGATTTCCTGGTTGATACAACAGAGATTAATCCCGAGCAGATGAAAGAATCTCCTCTGGCCTTGATTATCTACGTAGATGGGGCTTCAGGTATAAACTATGTGGGAGCCAGAGTCATCTTAATCAGCCCAAATGCATCAAATTGGAGCAAGCTATCAAGTTCTTTTTTCCAGTAACAAACAATCAGGTAGAGTATGAAGCACTCTTGGCCGGTATAAGACTTGCAAAAGAATTGGGAATAGAGCGTGTGCACATTAAAACAGATTCCCTCGTAATGGCCTCACAAGTCTTGGGAAACTATGAGACCAGGGAACCAATGTTGAGAAAGTATTTGTTGCTAGCCAAAGAAGAAATTAGGAAGTTTAAATCATTCATCATTGAGCATATTCCAAGAACACAAAATGAAGAGGCGGATGAAATATCTAAGGTTGGTCTCCCGCCAGGAGGAGTAACTTTAGAACTTTTCCATCCGGCAACAGAAGAAGGGGAACTTATGCAAATCGACCAACATCCTTCCTGGAAGGATCCCTACGAACTTTACTAATCTAAAGGGGAACTCCATTCATCTATAAAGGATAAGAGAAGGTTCAGAAGAAAGGCGGCCTAATATTGCTTGGTTTCATGAATCTTGTACATAAAGACTCTTATTTCTCCTCTGGCGAGATGTGTCTCGGAAGAATAAATTCATGTGATATTACAAGAGATACATTCGGGACAATGTGGAAGTCATTCTGGGGCAAAGACTCTAGAGAAGAGAATCCTACGACAAGGATATTTTTTGCCGACCTTGAGGAAAGATGCAGAAGCATTCTCCAGGCGATGCATTCAATGTCAAAGGTTAGCTCCTCTTCAGCTTCAGCCAGCCCAGTCACTCAGATCGATAACAGCACCTTGGCCATTTGCTGTTTGGGGGATGGATCTTATCGGGCCCTTCCCGACCGCGAGTGGGCAATGCCGTTTCATAATTGTCATGATTGATTATTTCAGCAAGTGGATTGAAGCAAAGGCGTTGGCCAAAACTACCACACAAGTCATCAAGAACTACATTTGGGGAGAAGTTGTCTGTCGGCATGGAATCCCGTTGGCTATTGTCACCGATATTGGCCATCAATTTAATAATCCAGAAATGACCAGTTTCTGTGATCAAATTGGGATAGACCTACGATTCTCCTCAGTGCATCATCCAAGGAGTAATGGGCAGGTGGAGGCTGCTAATAAGCAAATCTTATATCTTTTATAGAAGAAGGTTCTGAATAAAAAAGGGGGCTGGGCAGAGCAGCTCCCTTCGGTTTTTTGGACTCTCCGAACTACTCCGACTTCGTCCACGGGAGAAACACCATTCAAGTTATCCCATGGATCAGAAGCGCTTATTCGCGTGGAATTTGAAGTAACCAGCCCCAGGGTCATGTATGCAAAATAAAAAGATGAGGCCTGGATAGAGGATAACGATGAAGCAATAAAATATAGTTTGGATTTCATCGTAGAACTCCAAGATGAGGCAACGATCAGGCAGAAGTAAAGAGGAGAATGGCCAGGCATTTTGACAAGAATGTCAGGGTCAAGAAATTTGCAGTCGGAGATGTTGTATTGAAAAAGGTGGATGCTGCAGCCTTTACAGGTATCGTGGGAAAATTAAATCCTAAATGGGCAGGACCATTCATCATCCAAGAAGCATTAAAAAGCGAGGCTTATCGCCTCTAGACAAATGATGGGGAAGACATCTCACGTACTTGGAGCGGTGATGATCTTAAATGATTTTATCCTTAAAATGTCATCTTTTATCATTTGCATTTTGGATATTCAATGAGAAGCCCCATACAGACACGTTTCCCTTTTTGATGGCTATCCTCTATTATATATATATATATATCCATCACTGAACCTTGGAGACAGCGCCAAGTTCTGCTCGAACCACCTCGGATTGTAGTCATTAGCGTAATACCACGAGGACCACGTGTAGCGGGGAGTTTTCCCATACGTGTAGTGGAAGATTGCCAATTCTCGTGCGGTGGTCTTTAGAATTTTGGATCCCGGCCGGTATCTAACACACCTCTGCATCAAGGGAGGTACAGGTGACTGTTAGCTCTCTCGTGCCCCGAAAGGGATATAGTTACAGCTTTGATGATCCTTCTGAGGAAAGCAATGTCGCTAGAGCCCACGCGACAAAACCACACCTGCCCAACTAATCTTCTTAGTCTGTGACCATCGAATAGTCCTAAGGTACTCTCGAGCGGTGCCAACAGAGGGCCCACAACTAAGTTGATCTCTCTGAGGAAAGCAATGTCGGTAAAGCCCCGCAGCATAACCACACCTGCCCAATTGATCAACCTAGCTTATAACCCTAGGCTAGAGAGCAGTTGAGTCACCGAAATTCTTATAGCTCTTATGACCACTTGAGGAAAGAAATGCTTGCTACCTAAGCGCACTTGCCCACTTGGTCATCTGATTCTGTAACCCTTCGATTTCTTTTACTTCTTCACAGGAAGTTATTCTCCTATTATTGTTCTTTATGACCATTTGGGAGGAGTAGTATTAAAACAGGTACGAGCATGACAGCTATTCAAAGAAATATGGCATGATGACCGGGCGATCTGATCTATTAAGTCTGTAGGCTTGAATAAATGGCAGCTTAACATGCTAACCGATCGGTTAGAATAAATCTAGCATTAGAGCTAGAGAGCATGTTATTACAGGAAGCCATAAGGCATCGTTTCTAACAAGTTGGCAATTATAATATTGCCAGATCGGTTTATATAATCGGATTATGTATGTCTCGTTATACTACCGCGAGCTAGTACTATCCTCTCGGACTGAGAGGATTTATGAAAATGGTCTACAGTTCATTCTTATTCGCTCGGCTCGGATTAATCCTTTCATAAGAAATCGGCCATGGGTTATTCTGGCAGTAAGTAAGTATTGCTCAGCCTTGGTTATTAGTCACCCAGACTATATGTTGACTGCGCGGCTTATAGACTGTTATTTATACTTATGAGAATGTTCGCCTGAACTTTAGGATAAGGAACTTAATCTATTAGTCGCTCAGGATGAGAAGTGATCGCATATCGTGATAGTCATTATACAGGCATGCCCTATTCCATTAGGAAGTTGTTAAAATTTCTAAGTATTTTGGGATTTACATCGATAGTTGCACGAATTATGAAGTAACATTCACAAGTCACAAAAATAGGCACCTGAACACGAGTTATCAGTCGTTTGGGATATATCTTAAGCCGCACAAACATACGATCGAGATTTATTATGTCTGGTGGTTTCAGGCTGTGATTTATATCTACTAAATTAATGTCGATCTCAGAACAAAGGGAACAAACCGTCCGAACAGCATTCCATGATATTCGGGCAGGTGTTTATCTAAAATTCTCAGAACTCAAACTTCTAGCCATGTGAATTAAAAGCAGACTGCACGACTTAATTTTCTGGTTGATCAAAGAAGATTCGTAGTTGAAATAAAATAATAATCATGTAAGAACATTCACAAGTCACAAAAATAGGCACCTGAACAGGTAATATCTTTTTATTCATTCTCAAAATGTATTTACAATAATTTAGGCCGACCGGTTAACAAATTTAAGCCATCGAATCTGTAAAGAAATTCTAAGTACAAAAAACACTATTCGCCCGACTTGAGCCTTTTAGTCATAGGAGAACTTGCGTCTCCTCCACCTTCAATATCAAAGTCAGGCGAATAGGTGGCTACCCACCATATGCTTCTCAACAAAGTCATCCAGTTCGGCCTGGGTCTGGCGGCATTCGTTGTGATTGGCCGAATGGAACGCTGAGGCAGCATCAGTTTGGACGGTTGTCATCTTCTCAGACCGGTTTGACTTGCCTTTAGCCCGTGCCATGAATGTTGTGGGAATGACTCTGAAAGAGTCTACTACTTATAGACTTCACTGACCTGCAAATAGAAAAATCGGGTCCCGGCTAACTATCGCAAACTTGCATCATCATATACAGAATAGAGTGTTGTCAAACAAAGTATCCAAAATTCAGACTGTCCCGAGGACCAAAAAAAATAATATTACAACACACATTGTCTTTGAATTAAAGCTGCGATGAAGATGCGTGACTTGGTCGCCGGTTTGGAGAAGAAGATTGTGCAATTGACTTACATTATGATGGAGGTGATTGATTGTGCTATGAAGCCGTGCGGCATCCCGCTCTACTCGCACAATGGGAATCAAACGGGCAGGAAGTACCGCATCGGCCTATTTAATCATGGGATCAGCCGCCCTGACCGGTGGGGGATTTGAGGTCACCCCAATAGTCGGGCGGCACGATATCCGCGGCCTCTCATCACTAGCATTAACAGGTCGCCGGCTTCCGCCGACTCCCTAGTCAAATGTAAATACTTCTCTAGATAATAATTGTAGTCGTCCTCATGCTTCAGGACCTCCTTCCTCTCCTTATTAATCCGCGCGGTCAGGGCTGCGTTCTGTTCCTCAGCATCTTCTCTTTTTCTAGCCACGCCTTCTTCTCAGCCTCTAGCGCAGCACGGCGACTTTCTCCTTATCTTCAAGTTCTTTTACCTTTTCTTTCAAGGTGATAAAGAAGCCTTTGAAGTCGGACAACTTGAAACTGGCGGAGGCCGTGGACGAAGGCTAGCCACCAAATTGCCCGGCTTCAAAATCTGATCTGGGTTATCTACAATAAAGAAAGCGTGGTTACCACCGTCAGAAGCGAATAATCCAACACGGAATACTACAAGATTAATGCCTGATTACATAGGCCGTCTCGATTGCTCCGGATCCATTCTTCGGCACTGCTCCTTCCAAAACCGCTCATTCTGCCTTCGCTTGTTGGCAGAAGTCTGAATCGCGGATGGAAAATAACTCGGCAGTGGATTCAGCATCAAAACATTTTTCCGAGGCCGCGATCTAAATAAGCGGACAGGATGATAACCCGCATCATGCTTACCTTTTGCAAGGAGGTTTGACGATCGTGGCTTGTCAAGAGACCGCCTCAGCTCCTCGGTCTTTATCTTCATCAATTTCATCCCGCTTTCTTTGAAAGCGTCCTTCCTCGGCGCGGCTTCATCCCGAACAGCAGCATCCTCGCCAGGATGGTCAGCCTCGCTTGTAACTGCAGGGGTGTCAAGCAGCTTGTCCTGCCTCTCTAAGGTCTACATATCCATTAGGATATCGCTGACCGTGACGCTGGCCGTAGAGTTGGGAGTCAACTCATCTGGTTTGTCTGAGGGGGTGACTTGCTCTTCGACGACTTCCTTTTCGCGCGGCATATTTTGGAGTCTAGCCGCGGTTGATTTCTTAGAATCCGCTGGGTTCTTGGCCTCCTTGTGATTCTCTCTGCCATTGTTTCGGCCCTCTTCCTCTTCCTGATCGACTCCTGGTCGTCCAGGTGAGATCGGCTGGAGTTGTCTTCAATAACTACCACCGACAAAGTAGTCAACCCATCCGGCTTCGGGAAGTTGACTACTCCTTCCTCTGCGTCATTTACTTTTAAAGAGGGACCCCGGAAGGGGAATATACTATATCGAAAGGGGCTTCACTCGTGGTCTTTAATGAGACAATGATTGAAGCCAACTTATCAGAAGGGGCGGGAAGATCAGCAGGAGGGGGATTAGAAGAGCCCGCTTCGGGCTTAACAGAAATTTTGTCAACGATTGGAGAGTCAAGCCTGACAGTCCAATTGGCCTTCTCAGGCCGGTGAACCTTCTTCTTCTTCTTGCGGTCAGGATCCTTATCCTCACAGATAACGATTTTAGACATTAAATCGGCCATGTGGATTACAGGTCTGACAGCTTGAAAAATTGTAACCACAAGTGGAGAGTAGTGCCCCGTGGTTTCAGAGGAATTATGCAAAATGAAGAGCTTTCAGGACATTTTATAGATTTCAGGACAAGCCGGGTGCGGTCTCCGACTAGAACTTATATTTTTGAAATTTCCTTGAGATTTGAAAATATGTGGGGATTATGTTTACCCTGAAGACCGCTACCGACATAATGGACCTATCAGATCGGGCGGTCTGCTATGCTAACTGCCTAACTCCATTTTTTGACTATTGGCAGAAGTCTCCCGATTCTTCGAGACAAACCCTCGCGGTCTGCCTACCGACAGGCCGCCATCATGAGGGTTACATTCAGGGCTCAAGTCGAGAAGGCAAAATATGGTCTCATATTGAAAACCGCCCGAGCTGCTTCTCTACTCTACTCGCAGCTCATCTTAACCCCGGCTTAAATACAAGTAGGAGCTCAAGCCGCTAGGCCGCGCGACTTCACTCTTATTTCCCTTCTGTATCCGGTCACCCTCTGCTTGATTCTCTTGTATCCGTGCAGGCAGTTATTTTATCCCTGCCCGTTTGGGCAGGCCCCCGAGCTTATAAATATGGGGGTGACGTTCCCAAGACACGCACACTCAAATCTAGCAGCTCGCTTGTTAGAGCTGCGATCTCGAGTCCATTATCTTACGGTTTGCTGCCCGGCAGGCTTCTTTCCTGCTTCGCTTGTAATCCGCTGCAAACACTTCTTAACTCAAAGGAAAGCCCATCACAAGAGTGGCATTCTCCATGAACGGCGAAGTCCGGTCTCGATCGCTGCTAGCGGTCTAACTTCTCTATGTTAATAGTAACCGATAACTCGCGGACTCCTCTTTTCCTTCGTTTCCCTAGCGTCGATCGTGGCGGTGCAAATTTGGCATCAACATATATTATAGAGCATAGCCATCAGAAAGGGGAACATGTCAGTATGGGGCTTCTTATTGAATATCCAAAATGCAAATAATAAAAGAGGACATTTTTAAGGATAAAATCGTTTGAGATCATCACCGCTCCAAGTACGCGAGATGTCTTCCCCATCACTTGTCTGGAGGCGATAAGCCCCACTTTTTAATGCTTCTTTGATGATGAATGGTCCTGCCCAGTTAGGATTTAATTTTCCCACGATACCTTTTTTGGCTGCAGCATCCACCTTTTTCAATACAACATCTCCGACTGCGAATTGCTTGACCCTGACATTCTTGTCAAAATGTGTAGCCATTCTCCTCTTTACTTCTACCTGCCTAATAGTTGCCTCATCTTGGAGTTCTTCGAAGAAATCCAAACTATATTTTATTGCTTTATCATTATCCTTTATCCAGGCCTCATCTCCTTGTTTTGCATACATGACCCTGGGGCTGGTTACTTCAAATTCCACGGGAATAAGCACTTCTGATCCATGAGATAACTTGAATGGTGTTTCTCCCGTGGCCGAAGTTGGAGTAGTTTGGAGAGTCCAAAGAACTAAAGGGAGCTGCTCTGCCCACTCTCCTCTTTGATTCAGAACCTTCTTCTGCAAAAGATATAAGATTTGCTTATTGGCAGCCTCCACCTGCCTATTACTCCTTGGATGATAAACTAAGGAGAATCACAGGTCTATCCCAATTTGATCACAAAAACTGATCATCTCTGGATTGTTGAATTGAGGGTCATTATCAGTGACAATAGCCAATGGGATTCCATATCGGTAGACAACTTCTCCCCAAATGAAGTTCTTGATAACTTGTGTGGTAGTTTTAGCCAACGCCTTTGCTTCAATCCACTTGCTGAAATAATCAATCATGACAATTACGAAACGGCGTTGCCACTCCCGGTCAGGAAGGGCCCGATAAGATCCATCCCCCAAATAGAAAATGGCCAAGGTGATGTTATCGATCTAAGTGATTGGGCTGGTTGAAGCTGAAGAGGAGCAAACCCTTGACTTTGAATGCATCGCTTGGCAAATGCTTCTGCATCTTTCCTCATGGTCAGCCAAAAATATCCTTGTCTTAGGATTCTCTTCTCTAGAGTCTTTGCCCCAGAATGACTTCCACATTCTCCAGAATGTACTTCTTGTAATATCATAGGAATTTCTTCTTCTGAGACACACCTCGCCAGAGGAGAAATGAGAGTCTTTCTTTACAAGATTCCTGCAACCAAGCAATAATAGGCCGCCTTTCTTCTGAACCTTGTCTAATCCTTTGTAGATGAATGGAATTCCCCTTTAGCATGTACAGCTCGTAGGGATCCTTCCAGGAAGGATGCTGATCGATTTGCATTAGTTCCCCTTCTTCTGTTGCCGGATAGAAAAGTTCTGAAGTTACTCCTCCTGACGGGAGACCAAACTTGGATAATTCATCCGCCTATTCATTTTGTGTTCTTGAAATATGCTCAATTATGAATGATTTAAACTTCTCGATTTCTTCCTTGGCTAGCAGCAGATATTTTCTCAACATTGGTTCCCTTGTCTCATAGTTTCCCCATACTTGTTAGGACATTACGAGGGAATTTGTTTTAACGTGCACATACTCTATCCCCAATTCTTTTGCAAGTCTTAGACTGGCCAAGAGTGATTCATACTCTGCCTGATTGTTTGTGATTGGAAAAAAGAACTTCATAGCTTGCTCCAATTTGATGCCATTTGGGCTGATTAAGACAACTCTGTCTCCCACTGAGTTTTTACCCAAGGCCCCATCTACGTAGATAATCCATGCCAAAGGAGATCCTTTCATCTGCTCTGGATTAGTCTCTGTCGTATCAACTAGGAATTCTGCCAAAAGTTGTGTCTTGATTGCTGTCCTGGGGATATAGGATATTTCAAACTTACTCAACTCTATGGCCCATTTGGCTAATCTTCCTGAATGGTCTGGCTTTTCCAATATGCTTCTCAGAGTATGATCTGAGACCTCCTGAATAGGATGGTCTTGAAAGTAAGGACGGAGCTTACTGCATCTGGTCCAACCCCCAGATATAAGAACAATACAAGATCAAGCTTTTCTAGAATTGAATATCTGGTTTCCGCATCCTTGAGGATGTGGCTGACATAATAGTTTGGGAATTGCTTCATCTTCTTTTCTCGGATAAGGACGGAGCTTACTACATCTGGTCCAACCCCCAGATATAAGAACAATACATCCCCTTTGTGAGAGCTTTGGAGCAGAGGGGTTGACATTAGCTGTATTTTCAGTTGTTCGAAAGCGTTGTTGCATTCCTCATTCCATTCAATTTTAGATCCTCCTCGGAGTGTTTTAAAGAATGGGGCACTCTTATCTCCTGACTTTAGAGATGAATCGGCTCAGGCCTGCTAAACTTCCTCCCAACTGCTGAACTTCTTTCGAATTATGAGGAGGATCCATATCAAGAATAGCCTTCACCTTATCAGGATTCGGTGCAAGGCCATCCGGAGTGAGAAGATGCCCAAGAAACTACCCTTTGTTTGCTCCAAACACGCATTTCAATGGGTTCAATTATAATTTAAACTTCCGTAGAGTAGTGAACGTCTCTACGAGGTCTTCCAGGTGTACCGAAAAGGTTTTACTTTTGAGGAGGAGACCATCGACATAGATTTCGAGATTCCTTCACTTTTGTCGTTTAAAAACTGTGACCATCATTCTTTTGTACGTAGCGCCCGCATTTTTAAGGCCGAAAGGCATTATGAGGTAACATTAGCACCCATCGTTTGTAATGAAAGACGTATGTGGAATGTCGGGCTTATACATTTTAATTTGGTGGTACCCAAATAATGCATATAAAAAGCTCATGAAATTATACCCAACAGCAGAATCTATTAAAACATCTATTTGAGGCAAAGGGTAGCAATCTTTGGGGCACGCTTTATTGAGTTCGTGAAATCCACACGCATACGCTATTTCCCCCTGACTTTTTTACCTTTACAACTGTTGGGAACAGTGCCCAGCAGTGTTCCTGATTTGAAGAAGTGCTCAGCTCAATGATAAGTACAAGGTGTATTTAATATTATATCTAGTTCATGCGTGCAGAGATCAGGCAAAATGTCCAGTACTTCTATAACTTGTCTAAGTACAATATCGTCGAAAAAGAGCGGATATATCGTCGACAAGTGTATGCGTGTCGTGAAAATGATATGCAAAACAAAGCAGAGTGATCATATCGGCTATCGTCGAGACAACATGCATATGATAATATCATTGTGACATCACCTCACAACGATATCAGAAAGCCGTGCTGAAAAAGAAGACTCAAGTGCAAGCACATGACTATATATTTACATATCGTCGAAAAGGAGCCTTGACGTCGTTAAGGATAAGGAGAATAGATATCGTCGTAAAGAAGGCATGACGTCGAGAAGACTAAAGAAGGTCATATGAAGACAGGCAGTTGCTGAAGAACAATCTGTCGACATGATATTGAACACATCGTCGAGAAGATAAACTTGTTACAACGATATCAAGCAATTAAGAAGATTACGCCGACATCAGTTAGATGACTTCATGTCGTCTTATGCTCGAGTGCAGAAGAGATGTCCAGCATCGTCCAGATACTATCCTTGTCATCGTAACCATGGAAACATCGCCGAGACATATTCAAAAGTGATGGACGCGCTGTCAGCTTTTAATGCTGCCACCTGATTGTCTAATCAGCGCGTGCTCTTAAGGGATGGGGCGTTTGTCAGAATAGGACATCATAGGTGACCGTTAAGCGGCTCATCCATCCTATAAAAATGAATAGTGATGACCTATAGAAAGAGAGAGAACGAAGAAACAAAAAGGTATCCCGCCGAGCAATACAAAGCTGCGGAGAAGAATCAAGAATAAGCAGAGGAGAACAAAAATGCTCATCCAGTGTTCTTCAATTTGCAGTCATGCTATATCGACTGCTAAGAATCGTTCAAGAAAAGAAGTCTATATCCACCTGGCAGAAGAACTTGTCATAAATCTTTTGTTGTAAGTCTTGCGGGCCAAATCTGTGAGATCTGTGTTCAGATCTGTGTGTCAAGCTTGAGGGCTTGAGATCTGTGAGGCTTGAGGTATAGGGTAGAGGGACTTGCGCTTCCAAACGTGTCGGGCTTGCGGGCTCTATTGAAGGTAAGGGGCTTGCGGGCCTAGGCTGCAAGAAAGACTTACGGGTCTGTGCTGTGAAGGGATTGAGGGCCTGCGTGTCGAGCTTGCGGGCTCGGGTGTAGTGAAGGGGCTTGCGGGCCTAGGCTGCAGGGACTTGCGGGTCCGAGTTGTAAGGCTTGCGGGCTTGAGAGATTGGTGAAGTTTGCCAAGCCTAGCATTCTGCTAGGTAGGCGCAGAGGGAAAGAGGACAACTCAAGATACCCTGTCTTGAGGAACCACTATATGTTCTTGTGTGTTTTCTAGGTTGTGCTCTCTCAAACCCTAAATTTATTATCCAGAAATCAAGAACACCTAAAGGGGACAAAAACAATTTGAAAAACCTATTCACCCCCCCACCCTCTAGGTGATAAGTCGACACCCCATAACTAACAAGTGGTATAAGAGGGAGGTTGTTCAAAACAAAAGCTTAACAGCTTGAGCAGATCTTCTCTTGCGTGTATCAAATCAACTGATTATCATATCCTAACTCTCTAGAGAAAGTCAAAAGATCTGACATCAGGAAGTTCAGATCCTTAAGTGAAAGCAGCTGGAGCTCTTCTCATGTTGAAGAAGAAAGAAGTATAGGGATCAGGGCCATAGGGATCAGAGCACCCTTTACTATCTCAGATAGTGAATCTGAAGATGAAGAATGCTCTGTGGTCAAAGGAAGAATAAGAGTACCCTTGACTCTCACAGACTGTGACTCTGAGGATGAGGAGGTCTATGGGTTGATGGCTCTATCAGATGAAGAAAATCATGATGAATGACATTATGATCAGGTATGCATCACTCACAAACCTTTACTACCTGTTTCAATTATGAAGACCAAGAGTGCATCGGATGATTGCTCATCTTCGGGAAATGATGTAGAAGACTGCTCATCATGCAACAATAAGAACCCTGCTGATCTAATAGAACAGTTTGGTGATCTCTTGGTTTCTCTAAGAAAGTGCAAGAAGCTTATTTGGAAGCAAGCTAAGGAGCTTGAATCACTCAGACACATTAAGGCTGAGATGAATGAGGAAATGGGTATGTCCCACAATGAGGGCACCGATTCCTGCGAGCTCAAGAAGATCATAGACAAGCTTCATGATGAAAGAACCAAAGGGAAGAACTCATTAGGAAACTTGAGAATGATCTTCTTAATGAAAGAAGCTTAGTGGCTCAATTCTTTAAGCCCAAAACTATACTGCCCTTCATTGACACCTTCTCCTTCTATGGAAATAGGAGGGGATTGGGTTTCAATGAAGGGGCAGTAGATGTTGGGAATGGAGAAAGGGACAAAACTAAAGCTGAGCCTCATACCACCTTTCATAGTGTAGTGCTTCCCTCTAACAAGTATGACTAGGACAATGTCCATGGTCACTGGATGAGTGGAAGCTCCCATAGCTTGGGAAATGCTCCTAACATGGGAGGAGAAAGGGCATGGGGATGAGTGCATTAAAGGCTCCCCATGAGGAAATCCAAATGGACCATCATGGACCATTTTTGTTTGGTGCCTCATCCCCCACCTTCAAGGGTAAAGGAGCAACACCTTCCCAATCTCTTCCAGATAAGAAGCAGGTTGGTAGAACCAGTATAAGCAACTCTCACTTGACCACATCTGATGTCATCAACACCATGTCAGCGACCAAGCTGATATCTGTTGCTGACAAACAGATAAAGTCAAGAAGAAATAAGTATACTATAGCAGCTAGTCAGCTCTTAGCTGAGAGAGATTGGAAGAATGTTGCTGCCTTCTCTACTGAACATAAGCATTGTGATTCTCCACCCACCTCAAAAATGGTTCAGAAAAGAAGGTACAACATCCATGAATGTTTGTGTTGTGGTAAAGTGGGACACTTTGCCATTGATTATTGGCACAACCCTAGTGTGCCTAGTGCAAAGGAAGGCCCTCCTAGAAAGGCAGAGGTGAGTAGAAGAATTCCTTACTATGCTAACATGAACCTAAGACCCAAATCACCTTGGGTTCCTAAGGGATATTAAATCTGCTTTGCAGGATAGTTCATGTAGCCAATCAAAACCAAACAAGGCTATTGGACAATGAGTGATCCAGGGATAACTCTGGAATAAGAAAAACCTCACCACATGCTAAGATGCACTGATCAAGGGGGAGCTAAAAGGAGTAAAATAAATGAAACATCACAACAAAAGGGATCTACTAGCTCAAGAAGATACAAAAGCTAAGGTGAAGGTAACTATATTAATGTTCAATACATAACCTCATCCTTATCATGTTGTAATAGTAATTTTTACTTGAGGTAGCAAAATCTGTCACTCAAGGAGCACATGTGTATGGCACTGCTAAATCATTGCACTAATCATACAAAAAAGTGAACAAAAACAATATCGTTTTGAACACAAAATGATATCGTCGAAATAGTGAACACCAATAGCCTTTGTGTTGCAAAGGAAGGCCCTCCTAGAAAGGCAGAGGTGAGTAGAAGAATTCCTTACTATGCTAACATGAACCTAAAACCCAAATCACCTTGGGTTCCTAAGGGATATTAAATCTGCTTTGCAGGATAGTTCATGTAGCCAATCAAAACCAAACAAGGCTATTGGACAATGAGTGATCCAGGGATAACTCTGGAATAAGAAAAACCTCACCACATGCTAAGATGCACTGATCAAGGGGGAGCTAAAAGGAGTAAAATAAATGAAACATCACAACAAAAGGGATCTACTAGCTCAAGAAGATACAAAAGCTAAGGTGAAGGTAACTATATTAATGTTCAATACATAACCTCATCCTTATCATGTTGTAAAAGTAATTTTTACTTGAGGTAGCAAAAGCTGTCACTCAAGGAGCACATGTGTATGGCACTGCTAAATCATTGCACTAATCATACAAAAAAGTGAACAAAACAATATCATTTTGAACACAAAATGATATCGTCGAAATAGTGATTGGTATCGTCGAAATGATTTCTCGACATCAATATAGGATCATGAAGATACCTAAGAGTCGATCTAACATTCAAAAGATCTGAAATTAATCAATCACAACTGTTCAATCTAAGTTAATCAGACCTTTGTCAAATGACACTTTGCATTCCAATCCTGAAACTATAAATAAGATCAGATGACTTAAGGTTAAAACACTCTCTACATTAGCCCTAAAAAGTCGTCGTGTTCTCTATGCCTTCGAAGAGTGAATGAGCCGACGACATTAGAATCCTCTCAGCTCAAGTAAGAGATGGCGCCAGAGAAGGAAGGATTTCTCTATGAAGGAAGCAAAGTAGTGAGGAATGGCTTCTCAGAAGGACCAGAAGAGATTATGAGCGACATTAAGCTGTTAGACGCCGTCGGCCTGGAGTTTGCTCTCTTAGAGCCAACAGTAATCTTAAAGAGAGAAGTGTTGGAATTCTTCTCAAATGCCAAGGGTGGCTCAAAAGGAACATCCGTGAAAAGATCAATCAATGGGATGAAAGTTAAGGTGAATCCTAAGAGGTTGTCCAGGGCTCTCCAGCTGCCGACCTTTGCCAAGGGGGTTGAAAATGAGAAGGTAACCCAGGAACACCTTAAAAGGGCTCTGGCATGGTGCGGACACTCTAGCAAGACCTATGGGTCTCTGCAAAGAAAGAATTTTAATCAACAAGGGAAACTCATGGCTGATATTATAGGAAAAGCCCTCCTCTGTAAAGTAGGGTTGCATGATAGGATATCCAAGCCCATGTTCGAGATTATGGCAAGGATAATCCTAAGTAAGAAGACCAACTGGGGTCAGCTCATCTTCAAGAGAATACAAGAAAGCTTTCAAGTTCCAAATCTAGGAAGAATACTATCTCTATTTCTACTGATATCTCACCCTGAAAGCTTTGACAAGAATTATGGTGTAAAAATCCATCACATGAGAAGGATGGATATCAAGATACTGGAAAGGTGGGTGAAAGTTCTGACTAAGTCTCCCAACAAGCTGAAGACTGCAGAGGATGTGAAGAGGATGGGAGAAAGCTCATCTAAAGAAAGTGAATCAAGCAACAACTCATAATCGTCTGACTCTGCAGTGCCTGTAGAGAAAAGGAATGTCTCCCTCCAGACCTCTGCCCTAAGTTTGGGATCTGGGACAATAGTAACAGCAGGAATAGAGCAAGATGATGCTGAGACTGAGGGGGAGAAGAATGGTGTGATCCCTGCTCAAGTGGAAGAAGTGATCAATAAGATCATTGGGGTTGAGGATGCTGTCCATTCTGGATCAGTAGACCAAGAGGACCCAAGTAAATATCCCCAAGAAGACAACCAAGAGAATTCTGCTGATGAGACTAGCAGAGATTTGCCAAGTCCTGAAAAGGAAAATGAGTCAAACCAGTCACCCATCAGAAAATCTCCATCTCCAATGGTTGATGGGAATAAATAAGAGGAACCAGGACAAGCCAGGTCACCTCCAAAGAATAGGATAGTGGAGTACTCACTATTGCTTCAAATAAGAATGATCCTAGAAGAGCAAAGGCTAAAAATTGAAGGTCACGTTAACTCAGCCATCAATGATCTAAAAAGGGAACATGTTGGAACAACCATATTACTGTTTTGGGCTAGGATTACTACGTGTTGACTAGGATTAAGTTGACCCCCATTGTATAGTCTAAGGGTCATAGTTTTAGGCTGATAAGATAGCTAGAACTTAGAATTTCTCTAAGTTTCTGCGTTCGATGAACTCAATACTGGGTTCGACGAACTGCTCTCTGCATTCGACGAACGGCCTTCTCTCAGCGATCGACGATCTCCAGTCTCAGTGTCTCAGTGGTCGACGATCTCAAGTCTCAGCGTCTCAGTGGTCGACGATCTTCAGTTCTCAGCGTCTCAGCAGTCGACGAATTCTTCATATCAACGAACTCTATATTGAGGTCGACGAACTCCAGTCTGTGTTCGACGAATCTCTACCAGATGTTCAGTTCGACAAAATCTTCCTTTAGGTTGACAAAATCTTATCTCAGCTCAACGAAATTTCTCTCAGTCTGTTCAGATCAGTTATTCTAATTCTCTGAACTCAGTTCTTCTATCAGATTTAGTTTTATTCTTCATTTGGAGTTATTCTTCCAGATAAGTCAAGTTTTATTCCTCCCTTATTTTATTCTCTTTCCAATTCCTTCTCTAGAGATAAAATAGCCGTTTGGCTTATTGGAAAAGGATATCATTAATTATGGAAGAGGAAAGTAATTAAGATTTGTTGAATTAGTGGAAGTTCCAAGGAAAGATTTAATGCAGATTATTCTATTCCTATTCAGAGAAATTGAATTTAAAAATTAGTTATCATTCTTTCCAAGAAAAAGATAGGAGACCTGGAGAAAGATATTTGAACAAAAAGAATATATCAGAACATCAGTCGTAAGAGAGAAACAGAACCAGAGAAAAAGATATTCATATTCATTCAGAAAAAGAAAAAGAAAGTTCATCTTCCTCAAGCAGATTCTCATTCTCTGAGAACATCTTCAAGATCATTCTCTAAGTCTTTCTGTTGCAAGTTTTCAAATCTTCTATAGAGCAACAATAATCTGAGGAGCATCTGTCTCTCAGATTCATCAGCTTATCAAGGAAGATAATTTGATTCAAGAGAAAGCTCCATCCTCAAGCTGTCAAGAATTTCAATCAGATAGGGGGAGCTTTACACCATCAACATCCACTAGAGTCTTCTCTCAGATTGTTGACAGCGAAGAACATTCTAACCCCTTTTATTCCAACTTGTACAGGGTTCTTACTCCCTTCAAAAGAAAACTTTTTGGTGGCAGGGCACCTGAACAAAAACCTGTGGTTTGGTTAGAGCACCTGATCAAAAGCTCACTTGGTGTGTGGACACCTGATCAAAAACCCCTTGGTGTTTGGGCAACTGATCAAAAACCTAGTGGATCCTACCAAGTGTGGTAGAAGAGTAGACGTACCCAGGTTTATTGGGGAACTACTATAAAAATTCCTTGTGTCTGTGTGCTTTTGATTTTCTGTGTTGTTGTGCTGTGCTGATTTATTTTTATTTAGTTTCATAAATCACTCTGCTATACACTTATATATATATAACTATTTTAATTCCGCAATAAAATTAAGGGAAAAGTTTTAATACTCTATTCACCCCCCCCTCTAGCGTAAATCTAAGATCTTACCTCCACTTTCAGAACTATCTGCTGAAAGTGCAAGCCTGAGAAATGATGTGAGGAATCTACAAGAGTATATTGCCAAAGAGATAACACTTACTCACCAGGGTCTATCTGATTCAGGGGATAATTAGATAATACTCAGCAACAACATAGAAAAGGCTTACATAGCAACCAACAGGTGGATGGTTGAACACAAGACAAATATCCAGGATAAACATGATCATCACAGCAAAGAGCTAGACAGTCATCTGCTGGAGACAAAGAACCATTTGGAGAAAGGGATTTATATGCTGAAAGAAAAGATACTAGTACTTCAAGAGAACCTCCAAAGGGAGATGTCAAGAGAAGTCATAAAGGGGGAGAGATCAATGATAAAGGCCAGTGGTGAGCATGCCATCTGGACCACCAATACCATCAGGGAAGCAATGAATATTCCTTCTCTATACTTTGATGAGCCTGCTGAAAAATACCCTGCTGAAGACTCACCTGTGGACCTTCCTGATCAACATGTTGACAATTCTGATGCTACTGATGATCAGGGTAAAGAGAAGGAAATACTGGTGGAAGGTGAAGTAAAAATGAGGAAGAGAAAGTACATGGAGGAAATGGAGAAAAAGGATGACTATAAAAGATGGAGTCCCAAATCCAGATCCATCATTCTAAAAGCATGGGAGCGAGTGAAAGTTAATAAAGGTGAAAGATACAATGTATACAGTCCTCAAGAATGGGCTAAATATGAAGATCAAGAAGAGGTCACAGAAGAGACAAGCAAGCAGGTAGAATCCCATATGATGCTCCTGAGCCTCTCAAGTATCATCCCAAGCCATTTGAATACTTCAGCAGACAAGCTGAAAAGGAGTAGGAAGCCAGGGCCAAGAAAGCAAAAAGTGAAGCTGCTATGAGGGAACCAGAGAAATAGATGGCTGATTCACTAGGGGCAAATGTAGAAATGTTGAAAACTTTAAACCATTTGTCACTATTTATAAATTATCAATGAAGTGATTTATCAAACTCGGTGTTCACTCAAACATAACTGCAATGTCATTATTATATGTTTATTTGCTTAAGATGTACTTTATCATTGAGTGGGTTATGACTTCTTCAAATAGGGGGAGATTGTTGGGAGCAATGCCCAGCAGTGTTCCTGATTTGAAGAAGTGCTCAGCTCAATGATAAGTAAAAGGTGTATTTAATATTATATCTAGTTCGTGCGTGCAGAGATCAGGCAAAATGTCCAGTACTTCTAAAACTTGTCTAAGTACAATACCGTCGAAAAAGACCGGACATATCATCGACAAGTGTATGCATGTCATGGAAATAATATGCAGAACAAAGCAGAGTGATCATATCGGCTATCATCGAGACAACATGCATATGATAATATCTTTGTGACATCACCTCACAACGATATCAGAAAGCTGAGATGAAAAAGAAGACTCAAGCGCAAGCACAAGACAAGATATCGAACATATCATCGAAAAGGAGCCTTGACGTCGTTAAGGCTAATGAAGAACAAATATCGTCGTAAAGAAGGCATGACATCGAGAAGACTAAAGAAGGTCATATGAAGACAGGCAATTACTGTAGAACAGTCTGTCGACATGATATCGAACACATCGTCGAGAAGATAAACTTGTTACAATGATATCAAGCAATTAAGAAGATTACGCCAACATCGGTTAGATGACTTCATGTCGTCTTAAGCTCGAGTGCAGAAGAGATGTCCAGCATCGTCGAGATACTATCCTTGTTGTCGTAACCATGGAAACATCGCCGAGACTGATTCAAAATTGCTGGACGTGCTGTTAGCATTTAATGTTGCCGCCTGATTATCCAATCAGCGCATGCTCTTAAGGGATGAGGCGTTTGTCAGAATAGGGCATCATAGGTGACTGTTAAGCGGCTCATCTGTCCTATAAAAAGGAATAGTGATGCCCAAGAGAAAGAGAGAGAACGAAGAAACAAAAAAGTATCCCGCCGAGCAATACAAAGCTGCGGAGAAGAATCAAGAATAAGCAGAGGAGAAAAAATACGCTCATCAAGTGTTCACCAAGTTGCAGTCAAGCTACATCGACTGCTAAGAATCGTTCAAGAAAAGAATCTAATCTCCAGCAGATAGAAGAACTTGTTGTAAAACTTTCGTTGTAAGGCTTGCGCGCCAAATCTGTGAGATCTTTGTGTCAAGATTGAGGGCTTGAGATTTGTGAGGCTTGAGGGCTAGGGAAGAGCGACTTGCGGGTCCAAACCTGTCGGGCTTGTGGGATCAAGTGCAGTGAAGGGACTTACGATCCTAGGCTGTAGGCAAGACTTGCGGGTCTGTGCTTTGAAGGGCTTGAGGGCCTGAGTGTCGATCTTGCGAGCTCGGGTGCAATAAAGGGGCTTGCTGGCCTAGGATGCAGGGACTTGCGGGTCCGAGTTGTAAGGCTTGTGGGCCGAAGACATTGGCGGAGTTGTCCAAGCATAGCACACTGCTAGGTAGGCGTAGAGGGAAAGAGGACTGCTTAAGACACCCTGTCTTGAGGAACCCCTATAAGTTCTTGTGTGTTTTCTGTGTTGTTCTCTCTCAAACCCTAAATCTATTATCCAGAAAACAAGAACACCTAAAGGGGACAAAAACAATTTGAAAAACCTATTCACTCCCACCCCCACCCCTCTAGGTGTTAAGTCGACACCCCATAACTAACAACAACATTAGACATCCAGGTGGGGTATTGAATTTTGGAAATAAAATTCGCTTTAAGAAGTTTTGCAACTTCTTCTTTAATTGGTACCGCCAGCTTGGTTGCCACCTCCCTTTTCTTCTACTGGATTGGCTTGAAGTCAGGGGAGACGTTGAGATGATGGCAATCAACGTCCAGGTCCACTCTGGGCATATCTTCCACCGAGCAGGCGAAGACATCCAAATTCTTCAAGAGACAGGAGATCAGTTGAACTTTATCTTCTTCAGGTAGTTCCGCATTGATGATGAGTTTCTTCTTCTCCCCTTTAGCGATGGGGACTTCTTGGGTTACCTTGGCAGGTTCTATGTGAGCCCTTTCTCAGTCCTTATTTTCCTCAGCCACTTCCGGAAGCTTGGCCACTTCGAGGATGTCAACTAGAGGTTCAGGAAATGGAGCATTGGTAATCATGTTGCATGTCTTACATAGCATTCCCAAGCCACCTTTGGATCACTCTGGATCTGATATTGCCTTCCTTAAGCTGCAAACTTGAGATTGAGATGGAAAGTAGATACCACCGCGCGAAAAGCATTCAAAATGGGCCTTTTGAAGATGGCATAGTAGCTGTTTGGGGCATCCACTACCACAAAGTTGACCAACATTGTTATTCCTCCCAAAGATACCAGAAGCTTTACGCAACATTCCACTTCCTTCTTCTCTCCTGAGAAGCCGTAGAGGGGCCCTTCAGTGGAAAGCAGAGGATTTCCAGTCTTTAGGGATTCAAAGGTTGGGCGGAAGAGGAGATTGAATGAACTACCTGTGTCAATCAAGATCATATGTACCGTGTAATTTTCGATGATAGCTTTGGTTAACACGGTATCGTCGAATGGATTTGCATTCGTAGGAAGGTCCTTTTGGCCAAAAGTAATGATCGACATTTCCGGAGTAGAAGTGGAAGTGGCCGCCACTTCCTTCTTGAAGACCCTTGAAACACTTGATTTTCTAGAGGATTCGGGGTCGGTTCCTCCATGAATGCAATAGATTTTGCTGAGGGGTCCCTCATCATTCACCTCAATACACTCGGTGGCAGGGTGGATGTCATCGTAACAGGCGACATCTTTCACATCAGTGCATTCCCAGCTGACTTCCACTGTTTCTTTCCCCTTAACGATTGATGGTTCAGCATGCACCTCTTTCCTAACCAGACCCCGGAGCTTTCCCTCTCCTAAGAGTTTCTCAATTAATAAGCGAAGGGCTCGGCAATTTCTGCCTGATGCCCTCCTTCTTTACGAAATTCACATAAGAGGTTTGGATTACAGTTTCAGATATCTGACCTGAAGGGAGTAGGTCTTTTGAAATCAGGCCTCTTTTGAATAATTTAGACATTGAGGGGTGTGATTCTCTTGCGAATCATCTTATTGAATAGACGGAGCAACTGGAGGTGGTGGTACAGTATATTGTGGCAGATACACTGGAATTATTTATGAAACTGCCATAGGTGGAGCGGATGCGGCGGCCAACGGTCGTTTCTTCTCTTGAAACCTTAGATGGCCAAAAACGGGCTGCTTATGCCTGAAATTTCTTCCCCTTTGAGGATGGGGTTCAAAATCAGGACTAGGTGGATGATGATACTGTTGTTGATGGGCAGAGGAAGAGATGGATGAATCCTTATCATTCAGCAGCTTTGCAACTTAAATGGGGTTACTTTTCTCACCCATAATAAACATGTTTGCGAGGCTGATCATCTCTTGATAAGTCCTCGATTCTCTGATATTAGCTTCAAATTTTAATGGCCCCTGTCTCAGGCCGTGAATCAGAGCAACCCTGTATAACTCTGGATCGACATTCTGGATCTCCATGATCTCCTTTTGGAAGCTATCGACAAAATGAGCCGACGTCTCGTCTTCGCGCCGTTTATGTAAAATAGGGTCGCAGGGCCACTTTTCCTCTTCTTAGAAGTAGAGAATCTAAGAAAAAACTCTCTACGCGATTCTGCAAAACAACTGATGGACTAGGGGTGCAGTCCATAGAACCATTCCCTCGCTTGTCCGTCAAAGGATGTCACGAGGAGTTTGCACCGAGTAGCATCTGTTGGATCGGTAGGCGCCCTTAGAGGGGGGGGGGAGGTGAATAATAAGTAATAATTAGGTGAGAAATCAAACAAAACAATTTAAGGCATGTTTTATTAATACTTATGTTATATTTTGATTATTATTGAAATAATAAGTAATTAATTAGGTGAGAAATCAAACAAAACAATTTAAATAAATCAGAGACATGTTTTATTAATATGAAATAAGGTTTTACAAAAGTTGATTTCTATAACGCTAGAAATCTGAGGCGAATAATAATAAAACTCTTTTTCATTTTATATCCTGACTCATATCCCCACGAACCGGTGGCCCTAACCAATCCTTCCCCAGATTCGTCCTCAAGCCACTCTAGCCAATCCAACCCCGGACGTGTCCTTGAGCACCCCCTAGACCTAACCAAGATCTAGTCGCCAACAAGAGGCGAATTTCAGCCCTAAGTCCTACCCAGACCTAGTCGCCAACACGAGGCGAATTCTCTAACGGTTTACAAGAAATATGAAATGATAATAATAAAAAAACTCCCTCTTGAAGAACTTCTGAAGTTGGAGACAAAGATGCGCTATAGAATATGCATTGTAGAAGCGGACGTCATTTGGATCTGGCGTGAAGAGATTCTCCTTCAGAAATTCGCAAGGCTTTGGTAGGACATCAACCTTTGGCCAAATAAGGCTCTGGAATTCTAGCACTCAACCTCTCTCTCTGATGGCTGTTGAAAATGAGAGAAGAGGGTTCCTATTTATTGCCTCAGCGCTAGCGCTACCACCGGCGCTATCCCGGATTAGGCATTATTCGGCGCGGGAGAATCTTCAATCCGAGGAAACATTTCTCTCTTGCCTTCTGTGCTCCGTGCTACCGCCTGCGCTATCCACTACCGCCTGGCGCTAGCTCCTTCTATAAGTGCTCCCGGAATTGCGCTAATCATCGCTAGGGCCGGGCGCTAGGTGCTAACGCCGACGCTAGTGGGCATGTTGAATTTGTTGGCTCAATTTTAGGGGAAACCTTCCTTTGTTATTCTTGAGTCATATGGACTTTGTTTTCTGCACACTTGAACACACATGATCAAATACACATAGGATTTGTTATTCTCAAACCTAGGAGATGCGAAAGACCATGTTCCAACAAACTCCCCCTTTTGATAATAACAAATCCATTAATGATAAATTAGAGCATTAAAATATAAGCATGATGAAACCTACTTGTGTGTGTATGAAAGTGATGACTTAGGATGTTTATTGATTTTAGAATTTTAGAATTGCTCCACCTAAATACATGCTCCCCCTAAGTGAATGCTCCCCTAATATGTAAGCTATCATCTTGACTAATCATGTTAGTTTTTTATTTTGATAGCGGTTTTTATTTATCATGTTAAACCTTCCCCTTTTGTTATTAGCAAAAGAGGGTAAGGAAGCAAAACACATAAAAGTTTTGATTAGAAGTTAAAGGCATGATCGAGCTTTGAGAGAGAAGGAAATGAAAAGGAGTTTTAGGATAGTTTTTATAGAAATAAATCATAGTTTGTTGATTTAAATCATATAACATTTACCATGGAGGTTTATCATTTGGAAAACAGTTTTGAGTTGGAAAGACTTGAGATAAGCATGAACAGAACACAAGGTAAACGTAATGTTGTGGAAGACTTATATAAATACAACAAACATCTTTTTGTAAGATATGATGATTAAAAATAATGTGAGTGAAGGTCCAAAAAATGAAAAAGATGTTTTTGTAAATCATTTTTCTTTGAAATTCTTTAAAGATTAGCATGAAGGAACCAAGCATGAAAGAGATGTATGAAATAAAGAGACTACTACAATGTTATTCTAATTCGTAAATTCAAAACATACCAAACATTGTAGAGAGCATGCTAGGTTATCTAGTGCTTTTCATATATAAAGTGAGTATATAGATTTTAGCATTAGGATCCAATACTCATGAGAAGAAGTGTTATGGAAGATAATGATGTGCACATAAGTGTATTTTGAAAAGAGTAAACAAATGTTGTAATAAAAAATACAAGACAAATGTAGAGTAAAGTGCACAATAAAACACAAATAAGATTACTTCCACACACTTTTTATGCACACAAAAAATGTACAACTACCAAGGTGCTTTGCACACACAATGCTCATTAAGACATATCAAGGTGTAAAGTAGTGCTTGGGGGATCACACAATTTTATTTTTCATTGTCATTTTTTGAAATGAAGGTTTTCACAAGACACTTTACTAATCTTTCCAAGGTGCTCAACCTCACAACGCTTATTAAGACTTATCAGGAGGTTCAAGTAGTGCTTGGTGGAGTTATCTTTGTCAATTTATTTCATGTTTTTTTGTACAAAGTTCTCCGATTACACTTGCTTTGCAAACCAAATAGATTTTGAAAGTACAACCACTTTTTTTTTATATTTAATAGTGCAAATAAATGTATTGTAGGTAAGATACTTGTGCAAATTTAATTTAATGTACAATTACAATACATAAGCAAACATCTTTAGATTAAAAACATAAGTAAACTTAGCCAAAAAGTGAGTGAAGAAATATCATTATCAATCATAAAGCATTTACTCAAACTTAGAGGCATGCTTAGCTAGGTTCTACACTACTTTTACAATATAATTGATGCACATATCGATAGATATATCAAAGCATGATAATAACAATGTTAAAGTAGTTTGAAAAGAAAATTTGGAACATTGCAGAAGTTCTAAAGATAGTTTTAAACATGCTTGATTTTCAAAACAAAAGTCCATACAATTTTTTTTGTTATTTTTGTGTTTTATATTTTTGTATTTGATTTTTTTTCATTTAGAAATAGAATTTAAACAAATGAACAAACAAATTTTTTTGTAATTTGGCTTTTGTAATTTTTGTTGTTTTAATTTTTCAAAAATCAATTCAAAACAGAACTGTAAAACTAAGTAGTAAATATAATAGAGCATAAATATAGGTATTTTATAAAATTTAAAAAAAAGTAGAACCAAGCGATACCGCTTGCGCTAACAATAGTGCTGGTGGTAGCGCTGCTTTATTTAATTCCCTTTTCTCTTTGTCATTTTGGCCATTGCCTCTCAAGCTCTCCCGAAAAACCCCAGAAGATAACCCAGCCCACGCATAGATCTGAATTAAAACTTCATCTTTTCTTATGATTTTTGTTTTAAACTTTGATTTTGATGTTAGAGATGAAGATATTTGAAGTTATCAATTGGTTTTAGATGCTAGATCAACAATGCTTGATTCTTTTATTTTTGAAGAGAGAGACTAGAGTAAATCTTCAGCATTTTGATGATTATTGTTCTAAATAATTGATTTTGATGTTTGTGATGAAGATTTATTAACCTATTTAAGAGAAACTTTTGATTGTGATGAAGATATATGAACAAAACAAACTTTTTATTTTTATGATAGATCTAGAATAAAAAGGAGGATCTTCACAATTTTTATGCTTTTTATGAAGATTTTTAGTTTTGATTTTAGCTTAGATTATGTGGGTTTCTTGGATCTAGCAATTTCAGATTTGGAAATCTTTTATTTTAGAGAGATCTTAACATTTCAGATATGAGAACTAGCGCCGGCGCTACTGCAGGCGCTAGTGCTAGTGCTGGCGCTAGTGAATTTTGCTTAATTTTAATTCCTCTTATTATTGTGGCAGATGGATCCTCGATCAAAAGGAAAGAAACATGTTGGACAAGCCGTGGAGGCAGCAACAGTAGGTGTCCCATATTTTGTGGTGTTTGACATACCTCGACACCACCACATCATGCAACTGTTCGCAACCTCCGAAGTGTTGAATGAGTTTCTTTCGAATGGGTTTTCTTTGGAGTTAGTATGAGAGTTCTATACGAACTTGGAAGACCCATCGTAGACTGATCTAGATGGAGGAGTGCGGTCTCTGGTGTATGAACAAGTGGTTACAATTACTCATGAGGACTTGAGGGAGACGTTTGGGTTGACCGAGCATCCAAATAAGTTGGATGTGGTTGAAAAGTTTCGAGTTGATAGGGATTGGACTAATCTAAATATGGTACTCCACAATAGGGAATGCAGGAGTTTGATCCAAATGGTGGGGTCACTTACAGTAGATGCCCTTATAGTACAGGACATTTTACGCCACACTATCATACTGAAATTGGGCGACACGGCAAAGATTACTGCACAACTTAGTCTTGTCTCGTATTTTATTCTTGAGGAGGATAGATTTGATGTAGCAGACTTATTGCTTTCATTGATTTGATATACATACAAGTTGCGGGATCCTTCTCATCAGAGATACGTCAACCTCCCGCTCGGTGGCATAATTCAGAGGGTTATTCTTCATTGGTACCCTTCTATTGAGATTGGTTTTTTACTTGATAGATTGCTTTCCTCCTATATATAGTACCTCACACCTATGAGCTACTTCCCTCTCGGATGAGCCATCAACATCTACTCGACCACCACTCCACCGAGGAGCGTCATCCCGAGGGGCTCTAGATGATTCATTTGAATCTTTTCGAGAAGAAATGGGAGAGCGGATGACAAGAGTGGAGAAAGATGTTTCCGGAATAAAGAAGATGATGAAGTTCTTGATCAAGGCATTAAAGCTAAATCCATCAACATAGGAGCGAAGGGAGTGGGATAGCCCAGTATAGGATCCACCACGTCATTCGATTCAGAGGAGTCTCAGAAGACGATCTCCAAGTGCTAGTGTGGAGGAGATAGACGAGACGGAGTAGAGGTGTAGGAATATCCTGAGGGGACCTAAGTTTTCAGTTTTGTAATAATACAGGAATTTGAACACATGTTCTTGGATACTGTCCGCTAGCGTCGGCGCAACCAGCTAGTGCTAGCGCTATCTGCAATGTATAATTTTGTTGTTTTTGGATGTTAGACTGTTTTTATCTGGTCCTTCTTTGGTATTTTTTGTAGTTTTTGTTTTACGTTTTATTTATAAATTTGAAGTTATATAAAGTTGAGATGTTTAAGCAAATTTAAAATTATATGAAGTAGTATATGTTTGAAATCATATCACATAGAAAAATTTTTGAATTCAATTTATGTTGGTGATATATGATATATAGATATATAATGAGTTTAGGAGGAATAGATTGGTCTTTAGAAATAAAGGACATGACTTTAAAATTTGATAATTTGATTTATAAATCTTTAAGTGATAAAGTTTTGTGTCAATATGATGACCATACCATGATAGCAAAAAGAGATAAGAAAAAAGAAAAATAAAAAAACAATAAAGCATATCATGAAATAGAAAATTTGTATATTTCATTTTTGAAAATATTCTACTATGAATAAGAGATTTAGGTATCCAAAGGAGACCAAGTGTAGTGGTTCCTTTGGGCACCCAAATATAACGTGTATGTTTGTGGATAGATATTGATGAATGAGTCCTTTCATGTGAAGTTAATGTTTCAGTTTTAATTTTGGGCCTCCATTCAAATCTTGGTTCTTATACATCAAATTTCCATTTTGATAATCTTTATATTGAAGATTATGATTGTAATGATTATTGAAGGTATTGTTTATAGGAAATTTGTGTAATGTTACTTTTAAGTTTGGAGAAACATGCTTTTATAAATATTGGTGCTTTTGCCTTTGATTTACAAATACGCTGTGTTTATTATTTCCATTATTTGGTTTAGTTAAAATATTCATGTTCATATTCATGTTCATATTCATATTCAACATGTTTTTAGATATTTATTGATATTCTGAATTTTTATTTATAATTTTCATAAGCACGTTGATTTTTGATTTTAATTCATCATTCTTGATCTTTAAATTATCTCTAGCTTTATTATAAGCTATTGTGCAAAATGGAAATTCTAGATTTTGATAGTCAATTCTAAATTCATCAAATGTTTCGTCCATCTCCTTGATTTCAATTTTATAATTTTGGCACGTAGCACAATCATTTTCAAAGATGAATTTTCTAAAGATAATTTTTCATTATGTTCTTTTACAAAAATAAGTTCTTTTTCAAGTTTATTAACTTTTTCCTTAATATCATAATCATCAAAACAAGATATAGAGTTTTCAAATGAACAGTATGATGGAGATTCAAACACATCATTTTTGGATTCTATATAAAGATTTGCTTTCAAAGTTTTATTTTCTAAACGTAGTTTTGCATTAGCCCTTTTTAATTTCTAATCTTACGTTTAGTAGTTTGTAGTAATTGTAATGTAGAAATAGAAGTATAAAAAATGGAAATTTATTTCCTTACATTGCTATCGGAAGAGGTTAGATTTGAACAAATAGTTTCTTTGACATTTTTTTGACACTCCTCTTCCGAGGTTAGGATTTCTTCTTTTCCACTTGATGTGCTCTCCATTGTTCCATCGTGAGAGGAGTTTTCTTGAACATCTTTGCAAGCTTTTATGTTCTCCAATTCTTGCGTTTGTTTTATACCTGTAGATGGAGAATCATAAGTTATCTCAAGAAAATTCCACATCTCGTATGCAGTAGGAAAAGTATGAATGAGTTTGGAAATATTTTGATTTAACGCACAAAATAGACTATTCATAGATTTTGCATTTAAAACCATTTCATTTTTAGTTAATACGCTAGGTGGCTTTTTAATTGTAATATTCCAAACGTTTTCATCTAAAGTGTTAAGAAAATTTTCCATTACTAATTTCCATCCTTTATAATTTCTTCCTTCAAATAAAGGTTGTTTAAGAGATTTTTCTTCTTTATAAAAATTTACCCCACTAGTAGAAGCGAGATCATGAGACGTCATTATTCCCGATTGTTAAGCTAATTATAATAAAACCGCTCTGATACCACTTGTTGGATCGATAGGCGCCCTCAGAGGGGGGGGGGGGGGGGGGGTGAATAAGGGTTTTAAAACTTATGTTATATTTTGATTATCTTTGAAATAATAAGTGATTAATAAGGTGAGAAATCAAACAAAACAATTTAAATAAAGTAGAGACATGTTTTATTAATATGAAATAAGGTATTACAAATGTTGATTTCTATAACGCTAAAAATTTGAGGCGAATAATAATAAAACTCTTTTTCATTTTATATCCCGACTCGTATCCCCACAAACCGGTGGCCCTAGCCTATCCTTCCCCGGATTCGGCCTCAAGCCGCTCTAGCCAATCCAACCACGGATGTGGCCTTGAGCACCCCCTAGACCTAACCGAGATCTAGTCGCCAACACGAGGAGAATTTTAGCCCTAAGCCCTATCCAGACCTAGTCGCCAACACGAGGCGAATTCTCTAATGGTTTACAAGAAATATGAAATGATAATAATAAAAAAAACTCCCTCTTGAAGAACTTCTGAAGTTGGAGATGAAGATCCGCTGTAGAATAAGCATTGTAGAAGCGGACGTCGTTTGGATTCGGTGTGAAGAGATTTTCCTTCAGAAATTCGCAGGGCTTTGGTAGGACATCAACTTTCGGCCAAATAAGGCTCTGGAATTCTATCACTCAACCTCTCTCTCTGATGGCTGTTGAAAACGAGAGAAGAGGAGACCTATTTATAGCCTCAACTCTAGCTCCTGCGCTAGCGCTATCCTTGATTATGCATTATTCGGCGCGGGAGAATCTTCAATCCGAGGAAACATTTCTCTCTTGCCTTCTGTGCTCCGCGCTACCGCTTGCACTATACGCTACCATCAGGCGCTAGCTCCTTCTATAAGTGCTCCCGAAATTGTGCTAATCATCACTTGCACCGGGTGCTAGTTGCTACCGCCCGCGCTAGTGGGCATGTTGGATTTGTTGGCTCAATTTTGGGGGCAACCTTCCTTTGTTATCCTTGAGTCATATGGACATTGTTTCCTGCACACTTGAACACACATGATCAAATACACATAGGATTTGTTATTCTCAAACCTAGGAGATGCGGAACACCATTTTCCAATAACATCGGTGAGGGTTCTTAAGGCAATGGCTTATTCAAAAGACTGAAGATGAATGGCTGGATCAGATTCTCCGTTATACGCGGGCAAGCGTGGTTCTCTGAAATTATTTGGAGCTGGCTCTCCTTGGACTTCGTCCACAAAGGGAGAAGTTTCTTCGATGTCCTCGTAATGAGAAGAAACAGAGTAACAGGCCGCTGGAGCTATGGCTACTCGTAGACAAGCCGCTTGGTAAGGAAGGCGGGTTGCGGCTTCTGGAGGATAGGCCACTGGATAGGAGAGGCGAGCCGCATTAGAGGTCGCCCCATAGAAATAATGAACCCGCGTTGGCATGTTCTGGGCGGGCTCATGATAGAATGCTTGCCGAACGGTAAAGCCTTCCGAAGGCGGTTGAAGGTTGGCGACCTGAGGTAACGGATATGGAGGAGGAGGAGGAGGAGACGGAGTTATTGTTTCGATAACTGCGGCTTGTTGAGGTATTAGCCGCTCGGTTAGCATAGCTAGGGCCTGACTAATTGCTTATAACCGCTGGTCGGTCAGCTTCTGAGCCCGCTCGGCTTCCCTCTTAGACCGCTCTAGCGCCTCCCACAAGAAGTCATCACTATGGTTAGAGTGGTCACTCTGGACAAACTGGCGGTATGTCATATTGTCAAGAATTTCTCTAACAACTCGCAAATCTGAATGTCGCATGTTTTTATTGATGCCGAATTTGCACCTCCACGATCGACGCATGGAAATGAAGGAAAAGAGGAGGCCGTGAGTTATCAGTGACTTTTGACAGAGAGAAGTTAGACCGCTAGCGGCGGTTGAGACCGGACTTTGCCCGTCACGGCGAATGCCACTCTTGTGATGGGCTTTCCTTTGATTTAAGAAGTGTTTTACAGCGTGTTGATCTCCGACCTGTATTTAAGCTGGGGTTGAGATGAGTTGCGAGTAGAGTAGAGAAACAGCTCGAGCAGTCTTCAATCCGAGACCGTATTTTGCCTTCGGGACTTGAGCCCTGGTTGTAACCCTCTCGATGGAGGCATGTCTGTAGGCAGACCGCGCGGGTTGGTTTTGATGAACCGAGAGACTTGTGCCAATAATAAAAAAATGGAGTCAGACGGTTAGCATAGCAGACCGCCCAGTCTGACAGGTCCATTATGTCGGTAGCGGTCTTCTGGTTAAATAGTGCGGGCTCAAAAGATGACCGATCAGCGACTGGAAGCGATCAGTCAGGCCTTAGATGTGCTTACCGAGCGGTTAATCCTTCAGCAGACCGCGGTTACTCTAGCTCCTCTTCCACCTCCATATTCTCAACCCCAAGTTGCCAACCAACAACCGCCGCAAGTCGGTTTCATAACCCGGCAGACCTTCTACCGAGAAGCCGCCCAGGACATTCCAGCGTGGGTTCCCGATTTCCATGGTGCGGCCTTTCATGTCGCCCGCCTCTCCCATCTAGCGGCTTGTCCCCCAGAAGCCGCAACTCGCTTTCCGTATCCAGCGACTTGTCTGCGAGTTGCCGCAACTGCAGTGGCTTGTTATCTAGTTCCTCCCCTTTATGAGGATGTCAAGGAACTTTCTCCAATCGTGGGCGAAGTTCGGGGAGAGTCGGCTCTGAGAAATTTCAGGGAACCGTGTTTGCCGACATATAACGGGGAATCTGATCCAGCCACTCATCTTCAAGCCTTCGAGTTAGTTGTTGCCCTGAAAACCCTCACTGATGCCACCAAATGTAAACTCCTCGTAATGCCCTTCGATGGACAAGGGAGGTAATGGTTCTATGGATTGCATCCTCAATCCATTAGTTGCTTCGTAGAGCTGCGTAGAGATTTTTTGCTAAGATTCTCTACTTCAAAGAAGAGGAAAAGCGGCCTAGCGGCCTTATTCGAAATAAAGCAACGCGAAGATGAGACTTGGGCTTGTTTTGTTGATCGCTTTCAAAAGGAGATCATGGAGATACAAAACGTTGATCCAGAATTATACATATTTGCTCTGATCCATGGCCTAAGAGAAGGGACTCTGAAATTCGAAGCCAATATCAGAGAACCAAAGACTTATAAGGAGATGATCAGCTTAGCGAACATGTTCATCAAGGGTGAAAAGAGTAACCCAGGTTATGTCGCGAAGCAACTTACGGATAAAGATCCGTCCGGTTCTTCTTCCACTTACCATCAGCAATACCACCATCAATCTCGGCTGGATTTCAAACCCCGTGCTCAAAGGGGGAAAAATTTCAGGCATAAACAACCTTCGTTTGGCCATCAACGGTTTTAGGAGCAGAAACTGCCGTTGGCCACAGCACCTGCTCCATCCATGACAATTCCACAAATAATGCCAGCGTATCTACCACAATACACTACGCCTTCACCTCTAGTCGCTCCATCCACTCAGTATGATGATTCTCAAGAATCCTTCACACCGCTCAACATATCCATGAACATGAAGTCGTTCAAATTCTACAAAAGAGGCCTGACTTCAAGAGACCTGATCCTCTAAGGTCAGATATCAGAAATCGCAATCCAAACCTCTTCTGTGAATACTAAATGGAAGGAGGACATATGACCGAAAATTGTCGGGCCCTCCGCTTGTTGATTGAAAGACACTTGGGAGAGGGAAAGCTCCAAGGCAAGGTTCGAAAAGAGACATCTATCGAACCATCAACTACAAAAGAGAAGGAGATAGTAGAGGTCACCTGGGAGTGTGCTGATGTGGAGGATGTATGCTATTACAGCGACATTCATCCTGTTACAGAATGCATCCAAGTAAATGATGAGGGTCCCCTCGGTAACATTTATTGCATTCATGGAGGGGCCGGGCCTGAGTCTTCTCGGAAGTCGAGCGTTCCGACAGTCTTCCGTCAAGAAGTAGCAACCACTTCCACCTCCGCTCTAGAAAGGCCGATCATTACCTTCATCCATGATGATCTCCCTCCGAATGTATATCAATTTGATGATGTCGTGGTAATTAAATCCATAATAGAAAATTACACGGTACATAAGATCCTGATCGACACAGGCAGCTTGGTCAATCTCCTCTTCCGCCCAACCTTTAAAGCCCTACAGACTGGAAAGCCTCTGCTTTCCACTTAAGGGCCCCTCTATGATTTATTGGGAGAGAAGAAAGAAGTAGAAGGGTGTGTAAAACTGTTGGTATCATTGGGAGGCATTACGAAGCTTATTAATTTCATGGTCGTTGATGCTCCAAGCAGTTATTGTGCCACCTTCGGAAGGCCCATCTTGAATTCTTACCGAGCAGTGGTGTCTACTTTCCACCTGGCTCTCATGTTTGCTGCAGAAGCAAGGCAATATCAGATTCGGAGCGATCCAAAAGTGGCCCGGGAGTGCTACGTCAGAACAGTCAACATGATTACAAATACTCCACTTTTCGAGTCTCCGACTCTTTCCTTGAAGTGGCCAAGCTTCCATAAGTCGCTAAAGAGAACAAAGAGCGAGAAGGGGCTCACCTAGAACCTGCCCAGGTGAACTAAGAAGTCCTCATTGGTAAATGGGAAGAGAAGAAGCTTGTCATCAATGCGGAACTGCCTGAGGAAGAAAAGGTCCAGCTGATCTCCTGCCTCTTGGAGAATTTGGATGTCTTCGCCTGGTCGGCGGAAAATATTCCAGGAGTGTACCCAAATGTTGCTTGCCACCATATCAACATCTCCCCTGACTTCAAGATGGTTCAGCAAAAGAAAAGGGAGGTGGAAACCAAGCTGGCAGTGTCGATTAAAGAAGAAGTCACCAAACTTCTTAAGGCAAATTTTATTTCTGAAATTCAATACCCCACCTGGATGTCGAACGTTGTAATGGTGAAAAAATCAGAGGGAAATGGCGGATGTGTGTGGATTTCACAAATCTCAATAAAGTGTGTCCTAAAGATTGTTACCCTTTGCCTTAGATAGATATTTTAGTTGATTCCGCGGTTGGGTATAATTGTATGAGGTTTCTAGATACATTCTTCGGGTACCATCAAATTAGCCTGACATCCCTCATACGTCGTTCATCACAAATGATGGGTGTTATTGTTATCTTGTGATGCCCTTCGGCCTCAAGAATGCAGGTGCTACATACCATAGAATGATGGACACGGTTTTTTAACAACAAAAGGGGAGAAACCTCGAAGTTTAAGTTGATGACCTCCTCTTGAAATGTAAAACCTTTTCAACGCATCTGAAAGACTTTGAAGAGATGTTCGCTACTCTACGGAGGTTCAAGCTAAAATTAAACCCATTGAAATGTGTGTTTAGAGCAAACAAAGGGAAGTTTCTCGGACATCTTCTCACCCCAGATGGCCTCACACCAAATCCAGAAAAGGTGAAGGATATTCTTGATATGACTCCTCCTCGCAATCCGAAAGAGGTTCAGCAGTTGGGAGGAAGGTTAGCAGGTTTGTGCAGGTTCATCTCCAAGTCAGGAGATAAAAGTGCTCCATTCTTTAAGACACTCCGGGGAGGATCAAAGATTGAGTGGAATGAGGAGTGTAACAACGCTTTTGAGAAATTAAAGATACAGTTAATGCCAACCCCTCTACTCCAAAGCCCTCGCAAAGGGAAAATATTGTTCTTACATTTACGGGTTAGCCCAAATGTAGTAAGTTCCGTCCTTATCAGGGAGGAGAAGAAAAAGCAGTTTTTGAATTATTATGTCAGCAATATCCTTAAAGATGCGGAAACTAGATATTCAATCTTGGAAAAACTATCTCTAGCTTTGGTTATGTCATCTCGCAGACTTCGTCCTTACTTTCAGGCCCATCCCATTCTGGTGGTTTTAGATCATCCTCTGAGAAGTATCCTGCAGAAACTGGTCCATTTAGGAAGATTCGCTATGTGGGCCATAGAGCTAAGCGAGCTTGAAATATCTTATATCCCCCGGACAGCAATCAAGGTACAAGTACTCGCAAATTTCCTCGTGGATGCGGCGAAGATTGATCCCGAGCAAATTGAGAGATCTCCTTTGGCTTGGATCATCTATGTAGATGGGGCCTCAGGAAGAAACTCCGCAGGAGCAGGAGTGGTTTTGATTAGTCCAAATGGCTTTAATCTGGAGCAAGCCATCAAGTTCTTTTTTCCGGTCACGAACAACCAAGTAGAGTATGAAGCACTCTTGGTCGGTCTAAGACTTGCGAAGGAGATGGGGATAGAGCATGTACATGTTAATGCAGACTCCCTTGTTATAGCTTCACAAGTATTGGGAAACTTCGATACAAGGGAGCCAATACTGAGGAAATATTTATTACTAGCAAAAAAAGAAATCAGAAGATTTAAATCATTCATCATTGAACATATTCCAAGAGCACAAAATGAAGAAGCAAACGAATTGTCAAAATTTGGACTTCCGTCAGGAGGGGTGACCTCAGAACTTTTTCATCCGGCAACAGACGAAGGAGAATTGATGTAGATTGATCAACATCATTCTTGGAAGGACCCTTTCAAATTGTATTTATCTAAGGGAGAGTTTCATCCATCCATAAAAGACAAGAGGTGATTCAGGAGAAAAGGAGCCTATTATTGCTTAGTGGCAGGATTTCTGTATAGAAAAACTCTAATTTCTCCTTTAGCAAGATGTGTCTCAGAGGAGGAAGTTCTTGTAATACTCTAAGAGGTTCACTCAGGAGAATTTGGGCATTCAGGAGCAAAAACTTTGGATAAAAAAATCCTGAGATAAGGGTATTTCTGGCCAACAATGAGGAAAGATGCAAAAACATTCGCCAAGTGCTGCTTTCAGTGTCAGAAATTTGATCCACTTCAACTCAGACCAGCTCAGACACTCAGATCGATAACATCACCTTTGTCATTCGCAGTTTGGGGAATGGATCTTATCGGATCCTTCCCAACCGCTAGTGGGTAACGTCACTTCATAATCATTATGATTGATTGCTTCAGCAAGTGGATTAAAGCGAAGGCATTGGCCAAAACAACTACGCAGATTGTCAAAAACTTCATCAGGGTAGAAATTATCTGCCGCCATGGAATTCCGTTGGCAATTGTCACCGATAATGGCCTTCAATTTAACAATCCAGAGATTATCAGTTTCTGCGATCAAATTGGGATTGATCTGTGATTCTCCTCAGTACATTATCCCAGAAGTAATGGACAAGTGGAAGCTGCGAATAAACAAATCATGTATCTTCTGCAGAAGAAGATTTTGAATCAAAAAGGCAACTGGGTAGAACAACTCCCTTCCGTCCTTTGGACTCTCCGAACTACACCAACTTTGCCCACAGGGGAAACCCCATTCAAATTATCTCATGGTTCAGAAGTACTCATTCCAGTAGAGTTTGAAGTAACCAGTCCCAGAGTCATGTATGCAAAACAATGGGAAGAAGCTTGGATGGAGGCCAATGATGAAGGAATAAAATATAGTTTGGATTTCATCGAGTAACTTTAAGATGAAGCAACTATTAGACATGCAGAAGTGAAGAGGAGAATGGCCAGAAATTTTGAAAAGAATGTCAGGGTCAAACAATTTGCAGTCGGAGATGTTGAATTAAAAAAGGTGGATGCAGCGGCTAGAATGGGTATTGTTGGAAAATTGAATCCCAACTGGGCAGGACCCGTCATCGTCAAAGAGGTATTAAAGAGTGGGGCTTAACACCTTCAGATAAGTGATGGAGAAGACATGTCACATACCTGGAGCGATGATGATTTGAAATGGTTCTATCCTTGATATGTTATATCTATCTCATGGTTTGCATTTTGAATATTGAATAAGAAGCTCCATACTGACACTTTTTCTTGCCTGGTGACTTGTTTCTTTTTTTTTTTATTTTGTTATCACTCACTGAACCTTGGAGACATCGCTAAGTTCTGCTTGAACCCCCTCGGATTATAGTCATTAGTGTAATACCATGAGGATCACGTGTAGCGGGGAGTTTTCACACATGTGTAGTGGAAGCTTGCCAATTCTACTGTGGAGGTCTTCAGAATTTTGGATCCCGGCCGGTATCTAACACACCTCTGCATCAAGGGAGGTCCCGGTAAATGTTAGCTCTATCATGCCCCGAAAGGGATATAGTTACACCTTTGATGATCTTTCTGAGGAAAGCAATGTCGGTAAAGCCTCCGCGGCATAACCACACCTACCCAACAGATCATCTTAGTCTGTGACCAATGAATACACCTAGGTACTCTCGAGCGGTGCCTATAGGGGACCCACAACTGAGTTGATCTCTCTGAGGAAAGCAATGTTCGCTACTTAAGCCCACCTGCCCAATTGATCAACTCGGCTTATAACCCTTGGCAAGAGAGCAGTTGAGTCATTTACAGCTCTGATGACCACATGAGGAATGCAATGCTTGCTACCTAAGCGCACCTATCCACTTGGTCATCCGAATCAGTACTTACTATTTGCTCTTTACAGGAAATTCTTTTTTCTCTATGGTTTTTAACCATTCGAGGGAAGCCGTACTTAACAGGTACAAGCATTTGCCCACTTGGTTACCTAAAGGTTAAAAACTTTAAGACTGGGCGGTTTTATCTCTTAAACCGATCAGCTTGAATGATAATAATAGGTTGTGAAAAATGGCATCATAATGTGCTGGCCGAGCTGATATAATATATCTAGCTTTAAAGCTAGAAATCAAGTTGTTACAGGAAGCCGCAAGGCAGTATTTCTAACAGTTTGTAAATAACAATATTGACCGATCGACTTACTCGGTTGGCTTATGATTAATCTCATTATATTATCGCAAGCTGGTATCATTCGGTCGTCCTGAATCAGTTTGTTTATCAATTGATGTTATGAATTAATATGCAAGCTGGCATTATTCGCTCGTTTTGAAGAAATTTTCTTATTGAAAGTTATGAGCTCAAACAATTCGCTTGTAATATGAGAACTTTTAGCTCAATCCACATTGATTTATCAATGAGAGTTATGAATCAGCATAATTTGTTGGTGTTATGAATATTACTCACCCGGTTTGAATTAATTTGCCCATAAGAAATTGGCCATGGAATGTTCTTACAATATTAAAATTTGTTCCACAACTCAGATTATAAATCGCCCGGATTATAAGTTGAATGTGTGACTTGTTGAATATTATCCATACTTATAAGAATGCTTACCTGACAGCTTCAGAAAAGGGAACTCGCATCAGCTAAATCGCCCGAGCAATATTTCATAGCATCCAGTCAAATATTCACTTCGAGTTCTCATGAATTGGAACTCAAACTGTTAACCGTCCGGATTGAAAGTGATCGCGCATCTTGATAATCATTATCCAAACTTATGAAAATTATGTATCTTTACATCAAGATAATTGTTCTTATTAAAATTCTTAAGTATTTGGAATTTTCACTAACAGTCACCCGAGTTATAAAGTCGGTGCAACATGATATTTGTTATATTGGACTCGAAAATATTATCGTGTTTTATGTCATCAAGGAGTTCACTCATCTCAAATTCTTGAATATTCAGAATGTGTATTATTAGTCGTCTGGGATACATTCTAACCGCATGACTTGTTGCTTAAATTCAGAACTTGTAAAGATATTATCTCTGGCGGTTTCAGGCTGTGATTCATCTTCACTGAATCAGGATCTATCTTAGAACTAAAGTGATAAACCGTCCGAGCAGCATTTCATGATATCCGGGCAATTATTCATTTGTAATTCAAGCATAATTTGAGCTCGAACTTCTAGCCGCTCGGACTAAATGTTGACTGCGCGGCTTAATATAGTCTCTGGCGGATTCAAGAAAGGACATGCAGTTTTATGGGAATAATGCTATAACAAAATGTCACATAAGAACATCCACGAGTAAGTAAAGTTGCAAAGACAAACAGTTGAACAGGTAACTATATCTTTCTTTAAGGATATCAAAAAATACATTCATAATTGTTCAAACCGACCGGATAACAAAATTAAGCCGTCGGATATGTAAAATAAAGCACAAAAGAAACTAATCATCCGATCTAAGTCATTTGGCCATAGGAGAATTCGAATCTCCTCCACCTTCAATATCTACATATGGTGAATAAGCTCCGCTATCTGATGAAGAACTTGTTGATCCGCAACTGGATCCGCTTAAGCCTTCTGTTGTTCCCCGATGCTCAGACTGCTCGGCTTCATCTTCAGAATCATCAGTCTCAGAATTTGACCTGTCTTTATTTTCTCCTTCAACCGAAGTGGCTTCCTCATCACCTTCCTTTACTTCTTCATCATCAACTTCTTCTTCCCCCTCTGGATCACGTTCATCAACCTTATTTTTACCCTTAGCCTTGCGGGTAATAGCGTTCAGCTTATTCTTCAGGGATGGATAGACATTCGAGAACTGGAAATCTTCAAAGCCCGGCGGCAAACCATCTAGCTCCCTCAGGAGGTTTAAGGCTCCATCGATCCCTTTGGCGACGTGAGGAAAGACTTCATCCTGGAAGATCGAGTTGTCAATATCATATTTTTTCTGTCAAATGAATAAAGATTAGATCGCACGGTTTGAGTAATTCGGGTAACTCAAATTTTAAATCAGGTGATAACTTACCAACTCGGCCTCTTTTAACTGCGCGTTTTCCTCCGCCAGTTCGGCTTACTTCTTCCCTAAATGATTGTTCGCTGAAATCAATCTTTTGAAGGTTATGCCTATGAAGTGGTTTGTCGCAAAGCTCCTCGCGCTAACCTACACTGCTAGCTGAGCCAGCACCTCCTCAGGGACCTTATTTAGTTTCTTCAAGTTCCGCCGACCGTATAGAGCAACACCAGTGGCCTCTGTATGGCGGCTTGTTTTATGGCTTCCCCAATATGGGAGCTCGATTGATACCTGAACACAGTCACCTTCAGAGTGCCACCTCAAGGTCGGGCGGCTATGCAGGTCATTGGGGTTACCGCAGAAGCGAAGGAGATCGAACTCACCAGAAGAAGTCAAGTCCTCCTCTTCAGACACTTGCAGCCTGCTCCTCTTCTGCCTCTTCTCCCTCTGAGTCAGAATCAAACCGCCGGGGCTCAACGGTTTATTATTTCGGGACTACTACTGCAGCTGAAAAGAAAGAACAAAGTTATTATATAAACCGAGCGAACAGCGATGTTGAATTATTATATAAACCGCGCAGCCAAAAAAGCACTATACTCTCCGAAACTTACCGCCCTTTGATTGGGTATTTTCTAACTCTGCGAGCAGGGGAATGTAGTGGTTCATATCAAGACGCTCTTCCTTGATGAACCTGTAGATTTCCAGCTCTACACCTTCAACATCACGTTGTTGAAAGATCTCCTCTTCCGGCACCTGCGGGTTAACCTGCAGCAACCTGAGCTGGCCCTCGAAGATCAAGTACATCTCCGACTAGTTCGAGATCTTATTCACCAGGTTAATGACTTTCAATCCCCTACCGCCCAAGTACAAATGGCCTCTGAATATCTTCGTCCCGACGTCCAGAATAGACCACACGGAGAAGAACTTCCTGAATAGACTGATAGAGAAGCGGACTCCCTCAGCCACCATGTAAGAGATGAAACTGTAAATCGCCGCTATAGAGTTCGAGTGGAGTTGCCCGGGAATGACTCCGTAGTGGTCGAACACCGTAATAACTTCAAGAAGCGGTGGGAATTTGAAGTCATTGTCAAATTGATCTATAGGAATTGCGATTTGCGAAGAGGTAGAAGAATTTATCCGCTCGCCACAGAGGGGAAGTCGCACGAGTAAGGAACTCCCAACCATATGCCTGTTAACAAAGTCGTCCAACTCCGCTTTAGTCGGACGACATTCTTTATGATCAGCCGAATGAAATGCAGAAGCCGCATCCGTCTGCACGACTACAATTTTCTCTGACCGCATTGATTTGCTCTTAGCCGCATCTTGAAACTCGTTGAATAAATCTTCGGAATGACTGCTACTTATAGAGTCTAATGACCTGCATATAGAAAACTCAAATTGCGGCTAACTAACTTAACCGCATGGCCAGAACCTATACATTCAAAACATTCTGCAGAAATGAATCGCAGCAAAATAGCTTAACCGTGCGGCCAGAAAACAACAAGAATTCAACACAAGCCGCACAGATTCAAGAATAGTTCGAGGGCAGCAAAAATATTCTAAGTATTCAAAAGCAGAAACCACAAGCATTCAACACAAGCCGCCCGACTTGCATATATAACAAATATTCTAAATATTTCAAAGCAGAAATCGCGAGTTTGCAGCACAAGCCGCAAGGACTATAGAGCGATTCATACAAATTAAGAAAATTCAAAGGCATTAAACACTAAAAATGTCGTCAATCAAACATTTATCGTCTGGATTGTCCAAAGGACCGAATAGGTAATATTACAAAGATATTATCTTCGAATATAAACTGCTCTTGGATGGCGGTGATCAGGGAAGAATCTTCACGGTGAAGGCGCATGACCTGATCACCGGTTTGTAAGAGAATGAAGTACATCTGACTTATGTTATGGTGAAGATGATTAATAGTACTATGAAGCCGCACGACATCATGTTCAAGCCGCGCAGTAGGAATCATGCGAGTAGGCAATGTCGTGGCAGTCCCAGCAGGGATGACGACCTCATCAACTTCCCTAATTGATGGTGGATTTAAGGTCTCCTCAGCAGCCGGGTAGTTTGATGTGCGTGGTCTTTCATCACTTACATGCGGAGGTCGGTGACTCCCTCCGACTTCACGAGTAAGATGGAGATACTTCCACTGATAGTGTAAAAGCCCCCAAACAACTAGACCCCTAGAGTGGTTTTGTCATGACTAGGTCATGACAAAACCCTAAGAAGCTTGAAGAGACCACTTGGCCTTAGGTAAGAAAAAGGAAACCACAGTGGTCTGCAAATAGCAATTTCCAGTTAACAAGCCAAGGTTGGACTTTAGGGCCTAACCTTGACCCTTTGACACCACCATAAAATACCTAACCCTTTAGTGGTTCCCTTAGAGCACCAAAGACCCATTGGGGTCAACCAAAGAGGCCAAGTTGACTAAAGTCAACATTAACCCTAAATTTGTCAAAGTAGCCTAATTAGGGTCAATTGGATTTCACCAAGCCAAATTGACCTTACCCCTACCCTTAAAGTGACATTAGGAACCTAATGGACCAAAAAACCTCATCATTGGGCCACTAATTTGGCCATTTGACTCAAGTCAACTCTAGCCATAATATGGTCAAAGTGGCCTATTTAAGGGTCAATTGGCCTCTACATTACCAAATTGACCATACCTAGACCTTCCTAACCCTTAGTAGAGGCCAACGGGTCACTAACCACCCATTGGGGTCAACCTAAATGGTCAAATTGACCAAAGTCAACTCCACCCTAAATTTAGGTCAAAATGACCTATTTTGGCCTAATCAAGCCCAATCCACTTGGGCAAGGTCCAATTTAACTGGACCAATAGCTTAATGGGCCTGATATTTACTCAATATGCCATGCAATTTCTGGAAATGATGAGTAGGAGAGAGAAAGTGCAATTTCCCCCTTAATGAAGAGAGAGAAAGCGGAAAAGAAAGGAGAGTTAATGGTGGGAGGCCATGGGTCACTACATTCACCTCCCCTAAGCACCCATTGGTATTCCCTGATGTCTAAGATTCATCTCCCCATCAGTTACAACCCACAACCATCAAGAGAGGGGCCATTAATGGCCATGGCCGAAATCCCCCCCCTCAAATTCCCCCTATACAACCCCCAATCTCATTTCTGATCCATTCATCAGCTTCAAAATGTCCTTGGCAATCGAAATGATATATTGGATCGAAGGTTTTGGTGGATAATCGAGAAATCGGGCAAGCTCGTCGGAGAGGGGAAAAGCCATGGTCGACCATCGCCGCCATTATCGTCGGGCTCCAATCAAGGTAAACTTCTCCTCCTCTCCCCTTGTGCTAGCATCGTAGATCAAATAGGATACACGTCGCGCTCAATTGAGCCCGATACCATGTGAGAAATTTTTGATTTTCCATGGAAAAATGAGTTATCGGGTTCGCCGGAAACGGCCTCTCCGGCAGCCGTGCTGCCGCCCGGCTATAGCCACCACCTCAACGGAGGTGGTGGTGGTGGCCGGCTAGGGAGGTGGCTGTATGGCTAACATCAATGCTTGGAAAAGCTACAGGAAGGAAGATTTTTGGCCATTGTTGTAGAAAGAAGACATAATCTCCACCGTCCATTTGATCAGGAGTGTTTTAATTTATAAAAAAAAATTATATATTGTTTTATTACCTAGAATGATACTTTTTCAAACAGCAAAATGAAGGCCTTAGAGGCTAAATAAGGAAATTTGTGTGAGACGGACTTTTGCAGCCCTTAAAGTCTAATTAATTTCAAATCTAATTTCACATCATTTGCTTCAGTGGTTTGACCACAACATTAAAATAGGTGCAATATGTACAAAGGGTTTACCAGAGCTTCATTTGAGTGCCCCCACTAAACCAGACATCCAAATGTTCTAAAATTTGGAGCATAATCTAATTATACCTACTCCCTAATCATATCCAAAAATGAGAATTTTTGTATAAACTTTTTCTAAAGTTTTTGCAAACATTTAATAATTCATGTATTAATTAATTATAGGGTCTAATCACCTCCAAACCATTCCAAATTTTGGTGGGTGGTCATTAGCGTCATGATATGACTCTGGTAAAAATTTCATCCTATTTGGGATTGATTTGGTTTGGTAATTAATTAACCCAAGTTTGGTCAAACTAAGGGGTTTTAGGTCAAAAGTGCACTTGTTGGGTTAAGTGGTCAAATCTCATCAAAATGTTGTAAGATCTTGGCCACTGACTTAATATCACATAAAACCCCTCCACCAATGTTTTGTGGTGATTTGGGGTTGATGTGTCCTAGGACCCTATTTCAAACCTTAGGGTTGTATATTGAACTCATTGAAGGACATAGGGTCATATGTCCTTGGATTGACTTGAAATTTGGTAGAGAGGTTCATAGGGTGGTATTGAGCCCTAGGTAATTTGTTTGGAATTTGTAGAGACATTTAGTCTCTCTGAATTGGTTAAGTGTCATTTAGGGCACTCTCTAACTAGAAATAATAACATGCTCATATATCCTAAGATGTTTATGAGACTTTGGCAGTGAGTTTAAATTGATGATATCATGCTCTGATAATTTTACTACGAATTTTGAAGTGTTATATATTGTATTCACAACCCTCAATGTTTGCCCTAGTTGTACAAAAATTAATTTAGGGCCTTATATTTTCTGAAAAATTGTGAAACATGGTAATATAACATTTTAGGGCATTATAAAGCTCTGTGAATTTTTGTATGATTTTTGGAAGCGTTTATCAGTAGGTTACTTCACAATGTGCCCTAGTTTGGATTTTCTTGAAATATTTATTTATGTGACTAAATGGTTTTGAAAAATTATAAGACTCAGTCAGTAAACTTTTCTTATCATTATAGAGGTCTGAAAATTTTACTATAGTTTTTGGATAAGTATTTTTCGTGGTTATTTCATTAGCCTCCAATTTTGGATGATTATTCAATATTATAATTAGAGGCAAATACCTTACTGTAAAATTATGATATTCTGCATTTGCTGTTATTTTGATATCATATATTTTCCATTAATTTGTGTAGGCCATATAATAAGATCTTACACTTCATGTTCAATTTAATACTTGGCCAATTTTGGAAAAATTATAGTAAATGGCAAATAAATGAGGAAAACTATGATCTTCTGGATTTAGTCTTATAATATCATGATAGACTCCCAGTAATAGTCTTGGGTCATTCAGATGATTGTGTGGAGTACCTCTTCTCATGCACCTCATGTAGCTCATTTGGTCTACATATAGTAAAACTGTAAAACTTTAGTAAATTGTAGACCATTAGGTGGGAATGGAAGGAAGAAGGTGTACTTAGGCTGATTGAGGAGAATTTGAGGTCATCAATACGAGCTTGTATGTTGAGTGTGCCCGATAAGCTAAGGGGCAAGGTTGTGCTTGGGATCGACGAAAGATTGTCTTTCCCCCTAGAGGGTCATAAAACACTTGGGGTTAATCCAAGTGTAATGATAAGAAGGGTATTCTTATGGGTAGTTAACAATAGCATTAAGTGTTTTGAGAAAGGGAGGTTTGGGCTATCATCCAATCGAACCTCCTAATACCGCTGCGAGCCCTTCACAAGGTAGGCCTCAGGAAGTCCAAGATTAACCATGAATTGTAGGAATAAGTTGATATAAAAGATTAACATAATAATACACTCACCCACACCCCGTTGTTATGGGTATATTAGCTGGTTTGGCTGTACGAGCGGTAGGATCGGTGGTTTTAGGCACGGACTGGTTGGTCCGGCGAGCCGGTGGCTCGGAAGGTTAATGCGATGGGCGGGTTAGCCTGGGGAGCTTATGGCTCGGTGTTAGATGGTAATCATAATTGCATGTGCATAAAGGTGGTGGGGTTTTGGTATTGACGATCATTCACACCGACATCGATACGTTGACTCGGCAAGTGTGGATTTGCACTTAGCCAAGAAAGTTTGGTGGTCCACCCAGTAAGAGTACGCAGGTGCTCCTTGGTTTTGTGTTGAGGTGTACGATAGGTCTAGGTTAGGTAGTGTGAATACCAACCTATAGGTGGGCTAGGCCGAACCCACCGCTTCCGTTTGCCACTACGGGGGTATCCTGGGCGTCTTACTAGATCTAAAAAGGGGGAACTAAAGGTCTGTGCGCATAGAGTCGAAGTGTGTGAGTTGCACTAATGTGAACATAGCATTAAACTGCATAACCTCGCATGTCATAGCATAAACATTGCATTACATCCCTACCCCTATCGTATAAATTGGTGATGGGACTTTTTATACGATATGCCTTGCTAAACAACCCCTTGGTCTATAGGTTTGTATGGTCATTCCTATAAATCTATGGTTACTTTTCTGTTATGTACTTATCTTTACTTATTGTTCTTTACTTGCTCTTTACCATGCTCTAATTAATGCTTCAAATATATATATATATACACTTGTGTAGTGGTAGACATTTCCTGTAGACTAGATCCGTTGTCATCTACTTTGTTTTATACCCCTTGCTGTCCTCCGCTTCATCCTTCCCGCACGGTGCCTAGGATCCACTGGGGGAGAGGTGGGGGATTGGTTGAGTCTAATTTGACTGACGGTCGGTTAACCTTATCAATTTAGGGAATGGAGGAGCAGCACCAGGAGACGCAACAACACCAGAGGCCGATGTATAAGGATGCGGGCGAGTCTAGCACCGGAGCATCAGTTTCAGGATCAGTGAGTGACCATTAGGTTTGCTTCCGCGAGAGACTATGTAGTGAGGATATGATGTACTGGGCATGAGCCCTTTATTATTGTTATTTTTTTATTTAGTTATATCATGTGTACCTTTATATCTATAACATATGATTTATGAATTTGAACGTCTATTTATTCGTTTATACTTTTCTTCTTCTGTGATCGATATGGCCGGCATGATCCGTGTTTTGTAGTGGTGACCTTCCCGAGTGTTGGTGTCACCGCAAAGCGGTAGTTCTGGGCATAAGACTCGGTTTTGTAGCAAAAAAATGGGGTCTTACAAACTGGTATCAGAGTGAAACCTCAATCCAAAGAAAAGAAGTCCACAAACCCTGGGCCACCCCGCGTGAGATTAGTTTGAGGACAAACTATGCAGCGTAAGCAATGCTGTGCCCATATGGTGAAATCACATGAAAAAGCCCACTTTTAAATGACTCTTTTTAGCCAAATCTCCTTACGAGTGGCAAGTTTTCTTTTATAGCCTGCGGCGAACCCTGCCCCCTGCAGGGAATACCCCCGACTGCAAAGATCTCTTTAGATAAACCTTTAGTCAAAGAGTTAGACTCATCCCCACTAGAACGCATGACTCACCATGATAATTTATACCATGCCCTAGCCTGAAATAGACCGTATATATAAATTTGATTAAGGTACGAGGATACCCCAAAGAGGTTAAAGGAGGAGCTTAACGCGGGAATGACAACCTAAGACATAAACTATGATGCCCCTACTTCACATACCAAGGATTACCCGAACTGATAGGACCGCCTTAAGGAGATTTACACATAAGCAGAATGGTATGAGACTCGTAGACTCAACCATCATATTGGTGACATGATTACATTGAGACAACCACCACAACAAACACCGAGGGTCGGATAAGAATTCAAGTTCGGAAGAGTCCCGTTTGGGATTGGGTCACATGTTGACCTTGATAAGGTTGTCGTAGAGGGTATCTTGAAGAGTCAAAAGTATGGAGTGTACCAACAAGTCCCAAGATAGAACCCCAAGTATAAGGTTGTGTGCCATGAGGATTGTTTACGTACTTGGGATGAATATAATATGGTGATATCGAAGATACTTAGCCCAAAATTGTTAGTGTCTTATCTTTTGTTTATTGGGGGCTTACCTTTGGTTTATTGGGCAAATTAGTTACTAACTTGGGTTTCCCCTTAGATCTAATTTAGAAAGTGTTGAGTCGTGAACATAATGATTTTGAGTTCAATCTTATTCAATATTACCTGGGAAAATATGGGATGCTGTGAAAGAACATTTGTAATGGTGTCTTGTACTATTACCAGGACAATAAATAGACATCATTGATTGAACAACAACTTGACCTTAAATGAAGCATTAGAAATGTAAGGTTGCCATTTTAACTATAATTGTAATCTTCAAACCTTGGAAGCCATGATGATGAATAACCATACATCTTAAACAATGAATTAGTGGATTTAGAATATACAAAAATTTAAGGTTTCTAGGGTAAGAACAATCTAATTCTTACCTTACATTGGACAACACGAAAGTGACAAAGACTAACATAGGTTAGGTGATAGGAATTTTGAGAAATAAACATGATGATATTTCCTTTATGAAATTGACTTCTGAAAACCTTAGGGTATCAAATTTTTTTCCCTCATAACTTATGAATCAAACTACACCTAGAAAATGATTGGGACGCTTGATGATCTGATCAGTTCCAGCAATGGTAAGAACTGGATAAGTTGTGGAGTTGAGTTGATTACTCGGACGTACGTGAAGGAGTAAGAATCTGAACGTGTAGAGAAAACATTATAGAGGCATTGTCTACCCTTACAAACAAGATCTTTAGTCACCGGAAAAATGGTGTATTCCGGAGCGTGTATTTTCCCAAAATAGAGAAAGACGTTGTAGGTTTGGTGATGCACAGTGAGGTCTGTGGACTGGTGAATGCCAATTGCAAGATTCTTTGGGAAACTACCACAGTCACTGCCTGTGTGAGAGTGGAAGCTCGAGAAAATAATTATGGATTTCTTACACAGGTTACCACATCCCCACTCGTTGCATAAGTTTATTTGGAACATCGAGGATAGATTGACCAAGGTAGCTATGGTCACCCAAGGCCGGAAGGATGCTCCTGTGGGTGTTTGATGGGATTTGTTGAGATGTGTGTCCATTATCATGGTGTACCCAGGACGATCGTGTTGGATCGGGATGGACAGATTGCATCCAAGAAGTGAAGATCAGTCCAGGCTTATCTGGGCTACTGGTTGACGTTCAGCAGAACATTCCACCTGTAGAGGGACAGATGCACAGGATGCCACTATCTTGGACCCATGATGAAGATTTAAAGACACTCGGGTCTGAATTTGTGGAGGACACAGATGCTCAGGTGTTACTGATCTGAGTTAGGATGCTGGAAGTCCAGAATAGGTAGGCCAAGTATTACGATGTGCGGCATCGTGCAGTAGAGTTCTAGGTTTGAAACCGGGTGTTCCTGATGATACGTCTGATGCATGGAGTCTCACGGCTATGCATGAGGAAGAAGCTCAGTCCAAGATAAATGGAGCGTTACAGGATCTTGGGGTGGATCGGCCCTTTGGATTATATACTGGAGCTACCGTCGGAGTTAGCGCGATTGCATGATGTCTTCCACGTCTCCTCTCTTAGGAAATTTCTACTACGGCCGGAGTAGCAGATATCTATTACAGATGGGCCAGTACCTTTTGACTGATCAGTTCGCGTGTAGCCAGTCAGGATAGATGACACGGTGATGCGGGTCTTATGACACAAGAAGGTCCCGCTGGTCAAGGTCCTGTGGAGAAATCACGGACATGAGAAGCTTATCAGGGATCTACTAGAACTGATGCAGCATAAGTATCCGGAGCATTTTGCGTCAGGTATAATTAGTTTCTTAAGGGATTTTATATACAATCACTTGCGGTAGACCCCGCAGGCCTAACCTGAATTTCGGGGACGAAATTATTATTTTTTGTTTATTGGGATTTGTAACATCCCCCAAACAACTAGACTCCTAGAGTTGTTTTGTCATGACTAGGTCATGACAAAACCCTAGGAAGCTTGAAGAGTCCACTTGGCCTTATGCATGAAGAAGGAAACCACGGTGGTCTGCAAATAACAATTTCCAGTTAACAAGCCTAGGGTTGTACTTTTGGGCCTCACCTTGAACCTTTGACCCCACCATAGCATACCTAGCCCTTTAGGGGTTCCCTTAGAGCACCATGGACCCATTGGGGTCAAACAAAGAGGCCAAGTTGACTAAAGTCAACATTTACACTATATTTGTCAAAGTAGCCTAATTAGGATCAATTGGCTTTCACCATGCCAAATTGACCTTACCCGTTCCCATATAGGGACATTAGGAACCCAATGGACCAAAAAGCATCATCATGGGACCACTAATTTGGCCAAGTTAACCCAAGTCAACCCTAGCCCTAATATGGTCAAAGTGACTTATTAAAGGATCAATTGGCCTCCATCTTACCAAATTGACTCTACATAGACCTTTTTAATCCTTAGGAGAGGCCAAGGTGTCACGAACCACCCATTGGGGTCAACCCAAATGGTCAAATTGACCAAAATCAACTCCACCATAAATTTAGGTCAAAATGACCTATTTTGGCCTAATCAAGCCCAATCCACATGGGCTAGGTCCAATTGAACTGGCCAAATAGCTTCATGGGCCTGATATTTACTCAATAAACCATGTAATTTCTCGAAATGATGAGTAGGAGAGAGAAAATGCAATTTCCCCCTTAATGAAGAGAGAGAAAGAGGAAAAGAAAGGAGAGTTAATGGTGGGAGGCCATGAGTAACTACATTCACCTCGCCTAAGCACCTATTGGTATTCCCTGATGTCTAATATTCATCTCCCCATCGGTTACAGGCCACGTCCATCAAGAGAGGGGCCATTAATGGCCATGGCTGAAATTCCCCCCCCCCCCCCCTCAAATTCCCCCTATACATCCCCCCAATCTCATTTCTGATCCATTCATCAGCTTCAAAATGTCCTTGGCAATCGAAATGATACATTGGATCGAAGGTTTTGGTGGAGAATCGAGAAATCGGGCAGCTCGCCGGAGAGGGGAAAAGCCATGGCCGACCACCACCGCCATCGTCGTCGGGCACCAATCAAGGTCCACTTCTCCTCCTCTCCCTTTTTGCTAGCATCCTAGATAAAATAGGAGAGACATCGGGCTCAATTGAGCCCGATCCCAAGTGAGAAATTTTAGTTTTTCCATGGAAAAATGAGTTATCGGGTTCGCCGGAAACGACCTCTCCGTCGGACGTGCCGTCGCCCGACGATAGCCACCACATCAACGGAGGTGGTGGTGGTGGCCGGCCAGGGAGATGGATGGATGGCCGGCGGCAACGCTTGGAAAAGCTACAGGAAGGAGGAATTTCGGCCATTGCTAGAGGAAGAAGACATAATCTCCACCGTCCATTTGATCAAGAGTGTTTTAATTTATATATATATATATATATTATTTTATTACCTAGAATGACACTTTTTCAAACAGCAAAATGAAGGCCTTAGATGCCAAATCAGGAAATGTCTGTGAGGCAAACTTTTGTCTCCCTTGAAGTCTACTTTATTTTAAAATTAATTTCACATTATTTGGTTCAGTGGTTTGACCACAGCACTCAAAATGGTGCAATATGTACAAAGGGTTGACCAAAGCTTGATTTGGTGCCCCCACTAAACCAGACATCCAAATATTCTGAAATTTGGAGCATAGTCTAATTATACCTACCCCCTAGTCATATCGAAAAATGAAATTTTTTGGATAAACTGTTTCTAAAGTTTTTCTAAACATTTTATAATTCATGTATTAATTAATTATAAGGTCTAATGACCTCCAAACAATTCCAAATTTTAGTGGGTGGTCCTTAGGGTCATGATATGGCTCTGTTAAAAATTTCATCTCATTTGGGAATGATTTGGTTGGGTAATTAATTAACCCAAGTTTGGTCAAACTAAGTGGTTTTAGGTCAAAAGTGCACTTGTTGGGTTAAGTGGTCAAATCTCATCAAAATGTTGTAAGATCTTGTCCACTGACTTAATATCACATAAAAAGCCTCCACCAAAGTTTTTGGGGTTGATGTGCCCTAGGACCCTAGTTCAAACCATAGGGTTATATATTGAACTCATTGAAGGACATAGTGTAATATGTCCTTGGATTGAATTGAAATTTGGTAGAGAGGTTCATAGGGTGGTATTGAGCCCTAGGTAATTTGTTTGGAATTTTTAGAGACATTTAGTCTCTCTGAATTGGTTAAGAGTCATTTAGGGCACTCTCTAACTAGAAATAATTACATGCTCATATATCCTAAGATGTTTATGAGATGTTGGCAGTGAGTTTAAATTGACGATATCATGCTCTCATAGTTTACTAAGAATTTTAAAGTATTATATATTGTACTTCATTCACACCCCCCCCCCCCCCCCCCCCCCCCAATATCTGCCCTAGTTGTATGAAAATTAATTTAGGGCCTAATATTTTCTGGAAAATTGTGAAACCTTATAATAGGGAATTATAAAGCTCTGTGAATTTTTGAATGATTTTTGGAAGTGTTTATTAGTAGGTTACTTCACAATAAGCCATAATTTGGATTTTCTTGAAATATTAAATTATGTGACTAAATGGTTCTGAAAAATTATAAGACTCAGTCAGTAAACTTTTCTGATCATTATAGAGATCTGGAATGTTTACCATAATTTTTGGATAAGTATTTTTGGTGGTTCTTTCATTAGCCTCCAATTTTTGCTGATTATTCAATATTATAATTAGAGGCCAATACCTTACTGATAAATTTTGATATTCTGCATTTGCTGTTATTTTGATATCATAGATTTTCCATAAATTTGTGTAGGCCATATTATAAGAAGATCTTAACCTTCATGTTCAATTTCATTCTTGGCCAATTTTGGAGAAATTATAGTAAATGCCAAATAAATGAGGAAAATTATGATCTTCTTGATTTAGTCTTATAATATCATGATAGACTCCCAGTAATAGTCTTGGGTCATCCATATGATTATTTGGAGTACCTCCTCTCATGCACCTCATGTAGCTCATTTGGTCTACGTATAGTAAAACTGTAAAACTTAGAGGAAATTTTAGACCATTACGTGGGAATGGAAGGTAGAATGTGTACTTAGGCTGGTTGAGGAGATTTGAGGTCATCAATAGAAGACTGTATGTTGAGTGTGCCCGATAAGCTAAGGGGCATGGTTGTGCTCGGGATCGACGAAAGATCATCTTTCCCTTTAGAGGGTTATTAAACACTTGGGGTTAATCCAAGTGTAATGATAAGAAGGGTATTCTTATTGGTAGTTGCCAATAACATTAAGTGTCTTTAGAAAGGGAGGTTTGGGCTATCTTCCCATCGTACCTCCTAGTACCGTTGCGAGCCCTTCACAGAGTAGGCCTCGGGAAGTCCAAGATTAACCCTGAATTGTAGGAATAAGTTGATGTACAAGATTGACTTAATAATACACTCACCCAGCCCCATTGTTATGGGTCTATTAGCTGGTTTGGTTGTACGAGTGGTTGGATCGGTGGTTGTTGGCATGGACAGGTTGGTCCGGCGAGTCGGTGGCTCAGAAGGTTAATGCGATGGGCGGTTTAGCCCGGGGAGCTTATGGCTCGGTGTTAGATGGTAATCATAATTACATGTGCATAAATATGGTGGGTATTCGGTATTGACGGCCGTTCACACTGACGTCGATACGCTGACCCGACAAGTGTGGAATTGCACTTAGCCAAGAAAGACTGGTGGTCCAATAAGTAAGAGTACGCAGGTTCTCTGCGGTTTTGCGTTGAGACGTACGATAGGTCTAAGTAAGGTAGTGTGAATACAAACCTAGAGGTTGGCGAGGCCCAACCCACCGCTTCCGTTTGCCACTACGGGGGTATCCTGGTAATCTTGCTATCTCCAAAAAGGGAGAACTGAAGGTCTGTGCGCATAGAGTCAAAGTGTACGAGTTATAATTTTGTGAACATAACATTAAACTGCATAACCTCACATGTCATAGCATAAACATTGCATTACACACTTACCCTTATCGTATAAATTGGTTATGATACTTTTTATACGATAGACCTTGGTAAACGACCCCTTGGTCTATAGGTTTGTATGGGCATTCCTATAAATCATTGGTTACTTTTCTGTTATGTACTTATCTTTACTTACTTTTCTTTACTTGCTCTTTACCATGCTCACATTAATGCTTCAAATATATATATATATATACACTTGTGTAGTGGTAGACATTTCCTGTAGACTAGATCCGTCGTCATCTGCTTTGTTTTGTACCCCTTGATGACCTCCGATTCATCCTTCCCGCACGGTGCCTAGGAGCCACCGGGAGAGGGGTGAGGGATTGGCTTAGTCTAGTTTGAGAGACATTCGGTTGATATTATCATTTTAGGGAATGGAGATGCAGCGCTAGGAGACGCAACAGCACTAGAGGCCGGTGCTGATGGAGGCGGGACAGTCTAGCAAAGGAGTATTAGTTTCAGGATCAGTGAGTGACCATTAGGTTTGCTTCCGCGAGAGACATTGCAGTGAGGATATGATGTACTGGGCATGAGCCCTTTATTAGTGTTATCTTTTTATTTAGTGATATTATGGGGACATTTATATCTATAGCATGTGATTTGTGGATTTTAATGTCTATTTGTTCGTTTATATTTTTCTTCTTTTGTGATCGATAAGGTCGGCAGGATCGGCATTTTGTAGTGGCGACCTTCCCAAGTGTTGGTGTCACCGCAAAGTGGAGGTTCTGGGCATAAGACCCGGTTTTGTAGCGAAAAATGGGGTCTTATAAACTGGTATCAGAGCGAAACTTCGATCCGAAGAAATGAAGTCCACAAACCCTGGGCCACCCCATGGGAGTTTAGTTTGAGGACAAACTAAGCAGCGAAAGCAATGGTGTGCCCATATGGGGAAATCACATGAAAAAGTCCACTTTTAACTGAATCTTTTTAGCCAAATCTCCTTACGAGTGGAAAGTTTTATTTTTTAGCCTGCGGCGAACCCTGCCCCCAGCAAGGAATACCCCCGGCTGCAAAGATCTCTTTAGATAGTCCTTTAGTCAAAGAGTTAGACTCAACCCCACTGGGATACATGACTCACTATGACAATTTATACCATGCCCTAGCCTGAAATAGAGCGCAGGTATAAATTTGATTAAGGTACGATGATACCCCAAAGAGGTTAAAGGAGGATCTTAACGCGGGAATGACCACCTAAGCCATAAACTCTGATGCCCCTACTTCACATACCAAGGATTACCCAAACTAATAAGACCGCCTTAAGGAGATTGACACATAAGCAGAATGGTATGAGACTCGTAGACTCAACCCTCGTATCGGTGACATGATTACATTGAGAGAACCACCACGACAAACACCGAGGGTCGGATAAGAATTCAAGTTTGGAACAGACTCGTTTGGGATTGGCTCATATGTTGACCTTGATAAGGTTGTCGTAGAGGGTACCTTGAAGGGTCTAAAGTATGGAGTATACCAACAAGTCTTAAGATAGAACCCCAAGTCTAAGGTTGTGTGCCCTGAGGATTGTATACATACTTGGGAAGAATATTATAGGGTGATATCGAAGATACTTAGCCCAAAATATATAGTGGCTTATCTTTTGTTTATTAGGGGCTTACCTTTTGTTTATTGGGCAAATTAGTTACTGACTTGGGTTTCCCCTTAGATCTAATTTAGAAAGTGTTGAGCCGTGAACATAATGATTTTGAGTTCGATCTTATTAAATATAACCTGGGAAAAGATGGGATGCTGTGAAAGAACACTTGGAATGGTGACTTTACTGTTACCATACAATAGATATACATCATTGATCGAACAACGACTTAACATTAGTTGAAGCATTAGAAATGGAAGGTTGTCATTTTAACTATAATAGTATTCTTCAAACCTTGGAATCCATGATGATGAATTACCAGAGGACTTACAAGAAGAATTAGTGGATTTAGAATATAAAAAAATTTATGGTTTCTAGGGTAAGAACGATCTAATTCTTACCTTACTTTGGACAACACGAAAGTGACCAAGACTAACATAGGTTAGGTGATAGTAATTCTGAGAAATAAACATGATGATATTTCTTTGATGAAATTGACTTGTGAAAACCTTAGGGTATCAAAAATTTTGCCCTCTAATGCGTGTTCGGAAAGTGCACCGGTCGCTGTCAAGTAATAATTATGGGTATAGTTTCCCCGAATGTCGATCTCTTGAGGAATGCAGGATATGGTGAATGAATTGCATTGTGAGTCAATTGTTATGCGAGCGAAGAAAGTAAGAACAAAGGGCATTGTGATTGGTTGTCACAACCCGCATTTTCCCAAGAATTTAATACATAATATCAGATCAAGGGGAAAATACGCATCGTGATGCCTCGTCCTGCAGGAGACGACTACAGACGCTAAGGTAACCACTCCTTATGATAAATTTAAAAAAAAGACTTATATATGTTTGAGATAAAAAGAAGATTTACATTTTTAGCTTAGGACCGCGTCCCTCGGTCCGGTGGATCACTACTCCACAAGTAGAAAGCTATACATACACAGCGGAAAAATAGGTTTGTTTTTAGCCTGCATGAGCATGAAGATCCACATCCCAGAAATGATATGCACATGTCTATGTTTAGTATAGTAAGAAAGTATTTTCTATGGTCTTCAAAGTATGTGACAATTATTTAAAATCATGATGTGCAAGAATGACATTTTTATACCAATAAAGTAACTAATGCATCCTAGCATAAAGCTTCCCAGAGAGCAAGTAGGTAAACAACCCGAAAGTAAAACCAAAACTACTAGCAAGTAAACTAAGCATAAAAGCCAAACGGGCGCCAACAACTGACACGAACCCGCAGGAAAGAAGGAAAACATCCAAAAGAAGGCAACAACTAAAGAACTGCCCCTTACCTAGAAGAGAGGAAGGGCCTCGACAGGAAAACTGAACGACACCGCTCTAACTCCTGCGGCAGCTAAAGACCTGAACCTGAGACATTCATAAGAAAAGAATGCCTCAGCCCAAAGGGTGCAAGAAAACCAAGATTAGCAGCAATCATAAATAAAAGATTTGCAGAAAGGAGAACTAAGCAGATCAACATCTATAATCTAACAACAACTCGAGCCAGCTCAAACGAGTGCACTCGGTAGGAGGAAAAGCCTGCACCAGACGGTATTAGACAAAACAATCAAAGCCCACCACGTGTCCGCCATTGCGGCTCAGAGGTGATGGTTATACATATAATATCATAATACACATATATAAGCATATATGTTTATAAGAACTTGAGACTGATCAGCTCGAGGGAAGAGCGTCCCCCAAACGAAGGCACTGCGACGGTGGTATCTTCCACAAATGCCCGCAGCCCAAAAACCAAACAGGAGTGTTGCGGCGGTGACTCCAATCCACCCGAACCAACAGCCCAAAAGAGGCACTATGGCGGTGACTTTTAGCTCACATGCTCAACATACTCACACATAGCACCATAAGTAGGGGTGCATAATCATATATATAAGTATATGTATATATGTATATATAAGTATATAAATAAACCACAGTGTAGTTCACCAGAGAACACTCAGAACATTAGACAATGAAGATCATAGAGATCAAGAACCACTCACCAAAACTATCCCGGATTATTAGACAACATAGCATACATAGCTCGTAAATCCAACAGAACAAACAGAGGAGTGTCAGACAGGGAAAACAGGATGACAAATGGTTTTTATCCACAACCCAAGACGAGAGGATTAGTAAGCACTGGATTCAGCAGTTAATCAATAGATCAACATTTAACTTACCACAAGGTCGAAGAATTTAGCAAGACGACACCATGCAAGGCTTGGTGTCAGAACGAGACAAATGTGAACTCATCACGAAGGCCAAACACCAGAACAATACTCAACGGTTCACCCAAAACCACTGTGGTGAGGGCCCCTACGTCCACCCACACTCCAGTCAAAATCATATCCAACAAAACTTGTTAGCAGCATGCGTGGTTTGACGCTCGAGGAGGGTCGTATGTTTAATATAGGGGAATGAACCTGCTACTGGCACATATGCAAACCAAATTATACAATAGCATTTGATATCTTACTACAAGTGTGAAAACGCCGACAACTGGTACGGATGTAAAGTTCGAAGCCGAAATATATCTACATCTCTTTCAAGTTAAACGATTAAAGGCTTCGTTCAATCATCGAGAACTAGCAAAGGAAATCCCAGGGAATTTAGCCTCTAATTCCCCCGACTCGCCAGGAATTAGAAACGAAATTCCCGGGGAATTTAGGATCTAGCTCCTCATACTGTCACGAATTAGCAAGCATGAATTCATGCAATTTGGCCGCAAACACTCCAAATTCAACCAAATAAGTATGCCGAGGAGTTAGCAACTAGTAACCCCCATACTATTATCCATTTCTAGCTACTTGTAATCGAAGCGCGCAGAATTTTTTTGCAAGTAATAAAACCCAACAAGAGTGAAGCAAAGCAGCCCCTAACATAAGCAAACAGCCCCCAGCTAGGATTGTACAACCAGCCCCGAAGAAATCCAGCCTAGGACCAAGCATAGAAGCCCCCAGGAAAGGAAGGAAGGCAATTTCCCGATAGTTTTAGCTGCAGCCGCCCCAAAATAAATATAAGAAGCAGCCCCCAACAAAGGCACAGGAAGCAGTCCCTCAATAAAATGCACAGGAAGCAGCCCCTCAATAAAACACGATAGGAAGTAGCCCCCCCCCCCCCCCCCCCAAAAAAAAAAAAAAAAACAATCATCAGCAGCTTAAAAAAAAGAAATTCCTGAAGCTTATACTTACCCCATCCAAATTTGCTACTCAGGAATTAGACCAAAAGAAGAAAACAAAAAGATCTACTAGCATACACTCCCAAGAGAGCAGGGCCTCGATCGATAAAGTAACAGGGGAGTAGAATGCCCATAAATTTTTAGCCTCTAGAACCCAAACCATCAAGATCTTCCAACATTGAACTCAACAGTCCATCCACAAGAAAGAAACAACAAACAAGAAAATATTAAGCTTTGGCCAACAAGATGGAACTATCCAAAGAATCCAGACAATTAGCAGGCCAAATCATCCCATACTAAACTAATTTTAGTTAAGCCATAAGAGAAGAAATATAGAGGAGGATTATGAAGAGTTTTCTTGCCTTAACCGAGATCCAAGGCCGCAACCCCTCCTTCTCCGAGGAGCAAACCACCCGATGAAAACCCTAGCCCCCGCCCGACTTCCTCTTTCTCTCCACTGGAGCCTGCGAGAGAAGCAGAAAAGAAAAAATAGAAAAAATCCGGGTGTGAGCGGCTTAGCTTGGGGAGGAAAAGAACACTCCACTTAAAAAATATCACCGTGGATCTAGCTGGATCCCATTTGATATAAGCTGATTTGTATTACAACACAACCAGCAAAAAAAAATCAAAATAAAATAACAAAACAAAAAAAGGTATACATATATATATATATATATTCACTCTAACAAAAATAAATTTTGTTTTAACCATATTATAAAACATGAATGTATGCATACATGCATACAACCCAAAAATTGTATGCATACACACCTTTATATATATACATATTGCGAATAAGGCTCGTTCTAGCGTTACTCGCCGGACGATGACGACGCTCCCCAAACGGTAACACCCCCCTCACCTTGGCACTACGCAAACGATAAAATTTAGCATTTAGGGCATTACCAATTCCGTATCCCCGCTAAAAAGACTGAGAAAAAAAAATCTGGGGCGTTACAACCACCCCTCCTAACAAAAAGTTTCGCCCCGAAACATTGCAACAACGATACTGCACAAGGGAAACACAAGAGGCGACGACTTACCAGGGATACTAGCTGAAGAGATGAGGATAGGACTCCTTCATTGCTGACTCTAGCTCCCAAGTCGCACCCCGAACATCCTGGTTATCCCAGAGGACTTTCACCATAGGGATGGACTTCCTCCGCAACACCCGATCCTGCCTCTCCAAAATACGCACAGGCTGCTCCACAAAAGACAGATTGAGCTGCAATACTGGCACGGAATCCAGAACATGACGATCGCGGCGGACGCACTTCCGCAACTGGCTCACATAGAATATGCCATGCACACCGGGAAAGGAGGCAGGTAACGACAACCTGTAAGCATAAACTCTGATGCGCTCGACGATCTCAAATGGGCCTACATACCTGGGGTCCAGCTTATGGCTCTTCCTAAACTTTTTAACACCTGCCATCGGGGACACCTTAAGAAATACCATGTCCCCCACCGCAAACTCCAAATCACTCCTACGCCGATTGGCGTACTTCCCAAAGCGCTCCTGAGCTACCCGAAGCTTCTCACGGATCTGCGTCACAATAATGCTCATCACTTCCAAAGCCTCAGGACCCAAAACTGGCTTCTCTCCCACTTCATCCCAGAACAGGGGAGTCTGACAACAAAGCTGATTTCCTACTTAGGGCATTCGCCACAACATTCGCCTTGTTTGGGTGATACAGGATCTCCACATTATAATCTGCCACGTACTCCATCCACCGACGTTGGTGCAAATTCAATTCTCTCTGAGAAAACACGTAAATCAAACTTTTATGATCCGAGTAGATCTTGCACGATACCCCGCACAAAAGATGCCTCCACAGGCTTTGGGCATATATCACCGCAGCGAACTCCAAAACATGCGTAGGGTAGTTCCTTTCATGAAATTTTAGCTGCCTCGACCCATACGCGATAACCCTACCTTCTTGCCTGAGGACGCAACCAAGGCCTATCTGCGAACCATCAACATGAACCTGAAACTCCACTCCCTCAACAGGGAGAGCCAAAATCGGGGCGGAACACTGTCTTCTCTTTAACTCCTGGAAGGCCTCCTTGCACTGATCGCTCCAATCAAAAGCTGCATCCTTCAGCGTCAACTTAGCCAGAGGCATAGAAATTCCTGAGAATCCTTCCACAAACCTTCGATAAAAGCCTTCCAAACCTAAGAAACTCAGAATTTCCTTAGGCGTTGCCGGTCTCTTCCAATCCAAAACAGCTGCAACCTTTGCTGCGTCCACAGAGATGCCACCCTAGCTCACCACGTGACCCAAAAAGGAGACTTGCGAAAGCCAGAACTCACATTTGCTCAGCTTGGCATACAGCTTGTGTACCCTCAAGGTAGACATCACCAAACGCAAATGCCGAGCATGCTCCTCTTCACTTGAAGAATAGACCAACACATCCTCAATAAAAACCACCACAAACTGGTCCAGATAGTCTCGAAATACCCTGCAACTGATAAAGTAAACCATCAATCTGAGGCAACGGTTACCAGTTCTTGATGGTCACCTTGTTCAGCTCTTGATAAACGATACACAATCTCACAGAACTATCTTTCTTCTTTATGAACAAGATGGGAGCACTTCATGGCGAAGAACTAGGCCAGATAAAGCCGCACTGCAACCACTCACTTAACTGAGTGCGCAACTCTTCCAGCTCACACGGGGCCAAAGGATACGCTTCCCTAGCAATGGGACGGGTACCCGGCTCAAGGTCAGAAACAAACTCCTCAACTCACGCAGGCATAAAACCAGGGAGACTAACAACGAAGACATCAGCGAACTCTCGCACCACAGGAAAAATCTTCGATACCCGGCAAACTGCAACCAGTTTCTAACATAGAATTAAGGTAAGCAAAACAACCGGAAACTAAAGGCTCTGAGCACACACCGCTGAAATAAACAGGGAAAACCTAGTGCGGAACGGCAAACACGCTTGAGGGTTGACCGATGTCCAGCTTAAAATCCAAACGCTTTTCCTTGCGTTGGATAACAACATCAAACCTGGACAACCAGGCCAAACCCAACATCACATCAAAAACTTCCAGGTCTAGCACCCTTATATTAGCAAAGGTTAAGAAACCACCTAAGAAGACAGGACAACTATGAAAGCCCTGATTTGACACCACAAAAACAATAGAGGGGAAACTTAACACTAAGAGGATCACCAACCCGATCGAGGGTCAAACCACGATGCTTTACTAAAGTCCTAGCCACGCACGAGTGGGTAACACCCGAATCAAAAGGAACTTGCGCCTAAAGGTTATTTACCTTAAACTCTCCTATAAGGTTGGATACGCAACTAAACGAGCGAAAACAAACTAGAACCAAAGCTGAAAGTTAAGAATTAGATTAGAATCTAACCTGGAATTACTGAGAGGGAAAACTGCTCTCCTTCCTTTGAGACTATATTTAACTCGGCCTCTCCTCGATCTAACAGCCGCTGTTGAGGCGGTGGCGGTGCCAGAGACGTAAGAGCAAGCTGCTGGCCGGCCAACTGGAACCGCGAACACCGGGATTTCACATGCCCTTTCTGCCCCGCACTGATAGCACGTCCTCTCCTTCAACCGACATCGAGTCGCATCATACCCTCTTTGCCCACAATACCCACAGGACTTATCCTTCTTCCAACACTGGTAAGATCGTGCCCCATCTTTCTGCAAAAAGTGCAATAACAGATATTCTTCGGAGCACCTTGAAGATCCAACTCCTGCTTGCCCTTCTTACTTGGGGCAGGGCTGCCACTTTCAACAACCTTCCTCTTTCCCTTCCTCGACACCGCATCCTGACTCACAACAGAGTTTTGCACCCTAGGCTACTGCCCAAAAGTAGCTGCCATCAAAGTCTGAATCTGCACCTACATCTCGACCACTTGCCTCAACAACGCCTCGTTACTCTGACGCAACTCCCCAATTATCGCTTCACTGCGCGCACCCGAAGACTTGACCTCTAGCTGGGGAGTCGACTCCGACGCACTACGCTCTGGAGTCATCAACTGCAATTATGAACAAACACATCACTACACCTATCTTAAGATGCAACAACTAGGAACTAGAATTTCCTAACTCGATACAGATCAGAAAAGAGTAGATACTTGCTCTTGCTGTTACCTTGCTCTGGAAATTCATAAAATGATGTTATGCTTAACTTAGGATGATATACCATCATCCTATCAACTTATGTGCATATAATATAAATGCATGACAACCAAAAAAATTATTTCAAATCATGTGTGTACGAGCGTCATCATGTATGTATTTAGCTTGGCACCTGTGCTAATGCTATGTTATGATGTATATGCAGGGTAATGCAATCTAAAAAGGCCTTAATGCATGCTGTGAGCGGTGTACACATGCGATCGTATGCATCACATTCTACATATTATCGCATGTAAAGAAAAAGAAAAACGAGCTAATGGGCACGCATGCGACCTACGTTATGCATCCCATACTACATAACAATCGTATGTTGTCACCTATGAGGATCCATATACAAACACATATTATGCATCCCATACTACATAATATGCCCCGTATACTTCTTATCATGCTATGAGTGTAGTGTTCATGCTTCAGCCAAGACATACTGATGACCCCTTGGTGTGTGTAAGCAATGAATAACGATTCTCACTAGACGGTTAACTGGGCCAACCAGACCATTTCCAGCAACCCGGCTAACCTGGCTCTGATACCAACTGTCACAACCCGCATTTTCCCAAGAATTTAATATATAATATCAGAACAAGGGGAAAATATGCGTCGTGATGCCACGTCCTACAGGAGACGACTACAGGCGCTCAGGCAACCACTCCTTACGATAAATTTAAAAAAAAAGACATATATATGTTTGTGATAAAAAGAAGATTTACATTTTTAGCTTAATACTGTGTCCCCCGGTCCGGTGGATCACTACTCCACAAGTAGAATGCTATACATACGCAACGGAAAAATAGGTTTGTTTTTATCCTACATGAGCATGAAGATCCACATCCCAGAAATGATATGCACATGTCTATGTTTAGTATAGTAAGAAAGTATTTTCTACGGTCTTCAAAGTATATGACAATTATTTAAAATCATGATGTGCAAGAATGACATTTTTATACCAATAAAGTAACTAATGCATCCTAACATAAAGCTTCCCAGAGAGCAAGTAGGTAAAAAACCCGAAAGTAACAGCAAAACTACTAGCAAGTAAACTAAGCATAAAAGCCAAACGGGCGCTAACAACTGTCACGAACCCGCAGGAAAGAAGGAAAGCATCCAAAAGAAGGCAACAACTAAAGAACTGCCCCTTACCTAGAAGAGAGGAAGGACCTCGACAGGAAAACTGAACGACACCGCTCTAACTCCTGCGGCAGCTAAAGACCTGAACCTGAGACATTCACAAGAAAAGAATGCCTCGGCCCAAAGGGTGCAAGAAAACCAAGATTAGCAGCAATCAGAAATAAAAGATTTGCAGAAAGGAGAACTAATCAGATCAACATCTATAATCTAACAACAACTCGAGCCAGCTCAAATGAGTGCACTCCGTAGGAGGAAAAGCCTGCACCAGACGGTACTAGCCAAAACAATCAAAGCCCACCACGTGTCCGCCATTGCGGCTCAAAGGTGATGGTTATACATATAATATCATAATACACATATATAAGCATATATGTTTATAAGAACTTCAGACTGATCAGCTCGAGGGAAGAGCGTCCCCCAAAAGAAGGCACTGCGACGATGGTAACTTCCACAAACGCCCGCAGCCCAAAAACCAAATAGGAGTGCTGCGGCGGTGACTCCAATCCACCCGAACCAACAGCCCAAAAGAGGCACTGTGGCGGTGAATTTTTGCTCACACGCTCAACAGACTCACACATAGCACCAGAAGCAGGGGTGCATAATCATATATATAAGTATATGTATATATGTATATATATAAGTATATAAATTAACCACAGTGTAGTTCACCAGAGAACACTCAGAACATTAGACAACGAATATCATAGAGATCAAGAACCACTCACCAAAACTATCCCGGATATTTAGACAACATAGCATACTTAGCTCATAAATCCAACAGACCAAACAGAGGAGTGTTAGACAGGGAAAACAGGATGACAAATGGTTTTTATCCACAACCCAAGACGAGAGGATTAGTAAGCACTGGATTCAGCAGTTAATCAATAGATCAACACTTAACTTACCACAAGGTCGAAGAATTTAGCAAGACGACACCATGCAAGGCTTGGTGTCGGAACGAGACGAAGGTGAACTTGTCACGAAGCCCAAACACCAGAACAATACTCAATGGTTCACCCAAAACCACTGTGGTGAGGGCCCCTACGTCCACCCACACTCCAGTCAAAATCATATCCAACAAAACTTGTTAGCAGCATGCATGGTATGACGCTCGAGGAGGGTCTTATGTTTACTATAGGAGAATGAACCTTCTACTGGCACATATGCAAACCAAATTATACAATAGCATTTGATATCTTACTACAAGTGTGAAAACACTGACAACTGGTACGGATGTAAAGTTCGAAGCCAAAATATATCTACATCTCTGTCAAGTTTAATGATTAAAGGCTTCGTTAAATCATCGAGAACTAGCAAAGGAAATTCCCAGGGAATTTAGCCTCTAATTCCCCCGACTCACCAGGAATTAAAAACAAAATTCCGGGGAATTTAGGATCTAGCTCCTCATTCCGTCACGAATTAGCAAGCATTAATTCATATAATTTGGCCGCAAGCCTTCCAAATTCAACCAAATAAGTATGCCGAGGAGTTAGCAACTAGTAACCCCCATACTATTATCCATTTCTAGCTACTTGTAATCTAAGCGCGCAGAATTATTTTGCAAGTAATAAAACACAACAAGAGCGAAGCAAAGCAGCCCCTAACATAAGCAAACAGCCCCCAACTGGGATTGTACAACCAGCCCCGAAGAAATCCAGCCTAAGACCAAGCATAGCAGCACCCAGGAAAGGAAGGAAGACAATTTCCCGATAGTTCCAGCTGCAGCCGCCCCAAAATAAATATAAGAAGCAGCCCCCAACAAAGGCACAGGAAGCAGTCCCTCAATAAAATTCACAGGAAGTAGCCCCTCAATAAAATAAGATAGGTAGTAGCCACCTCCCCCCCCCCCCCCCCCCCCCCCCCCCCCCCCCCCCGCCCCAAAAAAACAATCATCAGCAGCTTGAAAAAAAGAAATTCTTGAATCTTATATTTACCCCATCCAAATTTGCTACTCAGGAATTAGACCAAAAGAAGAAAACAAAAAGAACTGCTAGCATACACTCCCAAGAGAGCAGGGCCTCAATCAATAAAGTAACAGGGGAGTAGAATGCCCATAAATTTTTAGCCTCTAGAACCCAAACCATCAAGATCTTCCAACATAGAACTCAACAGTTCATCCAGAAGAAAGAAACAACAAACAAGAAAATATTAAGCTTTGTCCAACAGAAACAAGAAGGAACTATCCAAAGAATCCAGAGAATTAGCAGGCCAAATCATCCCATACTAAAGTAATTTCAGTTAAGCCATAAGAGAAGAAATAGAGGGGAGGATTATGAAGAGTTTTCTTGCCTTAACCGAGATCCAAGGACGCAACCCCTCCTTCTCCGAGGAGCAAACCACCTGACGAAAATGCTAGCCCCCGCCCGACTTCCTCTTTCTCTCCACTGGAGCTCGCGGGAGAAGCAGAAAAGAAAAAATAGAATAAATCCGGGTGTGAGCGGCTTGGCTTGGGGAGGAAAAGAACACTCCACTTAAAAAAATCACCGTGGATCTAGCTGGATCCCATTTGATATAAGCGGATTTGTATTACAACACAACCAGCAAGAAAATCAAAATAAAATAACAAAACAAAAAAAGGTATACATATATATATATATATATTCACTCTAACAAAAATAAATTTTGTTTTAACCATATTATAAAACATGAATGTATGCATACAAACCAAAAATTTCATGCATACACACCAATATATATATACATATTGCAAATAAGGCTCATTCTAGCATTACTCGCTGGATAACGACGGCGCTCCCCAAACAGTAACGCCCCCCTCACCTTGGCAGTACGCAAACGATAAAATTTAGCATTTAGTTCATTACCAATTCCGTATCCCCGCTAAAAAGACTATGAGAAAAAAAAATCCGGGGCATTACATTGGTGACATAAGCTATTGCAGAAATAAGAGAAATGCGGGTCGAGAGCACCGCTTCGTATAGTGGGGTTGAGTGCAGCGGCCGCGATGTCGCGCTTCGATATGTGGGTGAAATGGCCACAGTGCGGGGTTTTGTAAGGTTCGTATTCACCTCTTCGCCAACATCACCACTAGCAATTGCTAGATGGCTTCACTCGCAAGCAACTCAGAATATCACAACGAAAAGTAAAATGATTCTCACAACCATAGCATCATTGCACATGAACATCAAACAAAGGATCTATAACATTGATCTAGTAAGAATTCATTACAATAACACTAAAAGAAGCACAAGCTCAAGGTTTAGAAAGGACCCAACAGAAGATGTCACCGTATCCTGGGTTCTCAGCCGGAATGAGAGGTTGTCAGGCTCTCTCCGGGCTCAGCCCTCAGATGGTGTGCGGACTCGAAGGAGGTTGTTACTTCTCCAGCGATCTACATCACTTCTATGGTCTCAAAATGAAGAATGCTTGAACTCGTGGTGGAGGAAGCTTGCAAACAATCCTGGATGGAAGATGGTGGAGGAGATCACTAGATGTGGTCTCCTAGGGTGGAAAAGGCAAAAATGGTGGGCTTCTCTGGTTTTTCCTGCGAGGGGAATCGTCCTCCCGAATGAAGCAGATTTTGTGCTTTAAATACTAAATAGGCAGAATTTTAGTAACGCACAGGCGAACGCACGACCGTGTGTTGTCCGTGCGTTATTTAACGATTAAAATGGCTTGAGGAAGAAGCAGCAGCGCCCGTGCATTTTGTTGGATCGGTCGGCGCCCTTAGAGGGGGGGGGGGGTGAATAAGGGTTTTCAAAAACTTTAGACTATATTTAAAAACTTTGAATTATTGCAAGATTAAAGACATGAAATAAGTTAAGTAAAACAAAAAGAGAGACAAGCTTTATTAATGATAAATAAGTATTACAAAACTTGATCTCGATGACGCTAGAGATCGGAGGCGAATAAAAAGGCTCTTTTTGTTTTCTATACCGACTCGTATGCCCATGAACCGGTTGGCTTTAGCCGATCTCTCCCCAGATATGGCCTCAAGCCGCTCTAGCCAATCTATCCCCAGAAAGGCCTCGAGAACCCCTAGATCTACTCCCTAGACCTAGTCGCCAACACGAGGCGATTTTCAGCCCTAAGTCTACCCCAGACCTAGTCGCCAACACGAGGCGATTTCACTACCGTTTACAATGAAGAAAGAGAAATAAAATAATAAAACCTCCCTTAAGATGAACTTCTGAAGTCGGAGACGAAGATCTGCTGTAGAATCAGCGTTTGTAGAAGCGGACTTCATTTGGATCCGGCGTGACGTAATCCTCCTTCAGAAATTTGCAGAGCTTCGCTAGGGCTTCAAGTTTCGGCCAAGATGGCCTCTGGAGTTGTAGCACTGCCTCTCTCTCCCTAATGTCCATCTGAAACGAGAGGTGAGGGGTCCTTTATATAGACCAAGCGCTACCGCCGGCGCTAGACCAGATTAGGCAACGTTTTGCGCGGCAGAATCTCCCATCCGCGGCAACCTCTTGCTCTATGCCTTATGTGCGTCACGCTACCGCTGGTGCTATCCGCTACCGCCAGGCGCTAACATCCTTCTTAAATTGCTTCCAAAATGGCGCTAATCAATGCTATCGCCGGGCGCTATTGCTACCGCCGGCGATAGTGAGTTTGTTCGAATTTTGGCCACAATTTTGGGGGTAGTCATCATGTGTACTCCTTGAGTCATGTGGATCTAGTACACCTGCACACTTGAACACACAAGATCAATTACACATAGGATTTGTTATTCTCAAACCTAGAAGATGCGGAAGACCATGTTCCAACAAACTCTCCCTTTTGATAATAACAAGTCCATTAATGATAAATCAAAGCATTAATAAATAAGCATGATGAAACTATACTTGTGTGTGTGTGAGAGTGATGACTTAGGATAATTATTGATTTTAGCATTTAGAATTGCTCCCCCTAAATATACGCTCCCCCTATGTGAATGCTCCCTTAATATGTATGCTATCACCTCAATCAATCATGCATGTTAGTTCATGTTAGTTCACCCCCTTTGTATTTTATCATGTTAGTTCTCCCCCTTTGTTATTAGCAAAAGTGGGTAGGGATGCACCACAGAAAAGTTGGATAATAAGATAAAGCATGATCGAGCTTTTGAGTGAGAAGGAAATGATAAGGAGTTTTTAGAGCCATTTGTTAGAATAATTTTTGTATAAATATATCAGAGTTTTTAGTTTGAGCAAAAGTAATGATTTCCCCTTTATATAAGAGTTTTAAGCATAAAAATAGTGATTCCCAAGTAACCCATCTACCCAGACAATACGTCTACACCCTAGCCCCGTACTAAGTGACGGATGGGCATGAGGAGTTGCAAACATGCCGTAGGTTGGGGTGTTAGTCCCATATGCAAACACTAGACAAAACTCAACCTAGCACTCTTTCCCCCCAGTGCCTCGCAAGGCCCCACTAGAACCCTCCCAGGTTAAGGACAATACATGACTAAAGATAAGTTTATCTAATGTCTACAACCCTACGCCCCTGCTATGGTGAGAAATGAAGTCAAGGATAACAATTATTGGAAACATTAAGCATTTAAGTCTAATGGGAAATTTCATAGCATATGGGTTTATATTTTTATTTGAATTGTTTTGAAATAAAACTCACATAGCTATATTGAAATGAATGAATCAGAGTTTGAGTATTGCGGAAGATTTCAAAAAAAACATCATAATACTAAATAAGAGTTCAAGCTCAAAAAGAAGATGTTTTGGAATTTCAAAAAAAAACTAACTTTATAAAGATAAGAGTTAAAGCATTTTGGAATAAAGAAACAACATCCTTATAGCAATTAGAGAAGAAATTATTGATTTTGAAATTCAATAAAAAGAGGCGATATTTTACTTGTTGGAGGAGTGTTTAGCATGAAAGTTTCATAAAAATAAATCAGAGTTTTTAGCATAAGAAATGATATGCGTGTTGGAACAACCAATATAAATTCCACCAAGCAAGTCTACCATTTGTTTTTTAGAAAAATTGAGATTTTAGACTTGATATAAGCATGAAAGCGCAAGGTAAAAATTATATGGTGATGATGCGGAATACTTGTAGAAATACATGAAAATCTTTTATGGTTGACAGAAAGTAATAAATAACCAAGCATGAAATAATATTATCATAAAGAGATTACTACATGTAATTTCAATTCATAATTTCAAATCATACCAAACATTGTAGAAAGCATGCTAGGTTATCTAGTGCATTTCATAAATAAAGAGTAGCATAGAATTAACGTTAGGATCCAATACTCATGAGAAGAAGTGTTATGGAAGATAATGATGTGCACATAAGTGTATTTTTGAGTAGAGTATACAATTGTTTTAATCAAAAATACAAGAGATATGTAAAGTTGAAGCACAACAAAACACAAATAATGTTACTTCCACACACTTTAATGCACAAACAAAAAATGTACAACTACCAAGGTGCTTTGCACACACAATGCTCATCAAGACTTATCAGGGTGCAAAGTAGTGCTTGGCGGATCACAGATTTTATTTTTACTGTTTGAGACTAGTGATCCGGTGTACTTCAGAGTAAGTGGTTTTTTCTTATTTTGAAGGAAAGATATGGTTTGCACAAGACACTTTACTATTCTATCTAAGGTGCTCAACCTCACAATGCTTATTAAGACTTATCAGGAGGTTCAAGTAGTGCTTGGTGGAGTTATCTTTGTCATTTATTTTATAATTTTGTTTTGTACAAAGTTCTCCGAATACACTTGTTTTGCAAATCAATAGATTTTATGAAAAACATAACCACTTTTCTTAATTTTTTAAGAGTGCAAAATAAGGAGTGTAGGTAAGATACTTGTGCAATTTTAATCCATTGTACTAATACAAAACATACACAAGCATTCTTTAGATTAAATATATATGTAGACAATGCCACAAAGTGAGTGAATATCTATCATTATCAAACATAAAACATTTCTCATACTTAGAGGCATGCTAAGCTTGATCCTACCCACCCTTTAACATATAAATGATGCACATATTAATAGATATATCTAAGCATGAAGAAAACAATGTTCAAAGTAGTTTGAGATGATAAATCGCAACATTATAGAAGTACTAAATAATATATTAACTCCTGCTTGATTTTTACAATAAAGTCCATACAGTATTTTTTGATATTTTTGAAAAATAATCTTTATTTAAAGTTTGGATTTATTAAATTGATTTTGGACTTCCCGAGGACTACCTTGTGAGAGGTTCGCCCGGTACTAGGTGATATGATGGGATGATAGCCCAAATCACCCTTTCGCAAGATACAAGTAAAAAGTTAAGTTCAAAAATAATAATTTGTGATAATTGTTTTTGTATTTGATTTTTAAGAAAAATAGGCTTTAAGCAAATGACAAAAAAAAGAAAGCAAAACATATTTTTTGTAATTTGGATTTTCTATTTTTGTATTTGATTTTTCAAAAATATAATAAAAGCAAAAATGCAGAAATGAATAGTACCCATAGATTAATATATTTTTAGGGATTTTTTAAAATTTTTAAAATTACAAAAAAATGAAACTCGACGCTAGCGTCGGCGCTATCGCTAGCGCGGGAAACAGTAAGTGATTTTTTAGGGTTTTGAAAATTTTGATGCTTGAACTTGATTAGGTGTCTCATTAGTAGTTTCATGCAGAATTTGCAGAATTTTTGGAAATGTTTTTGATGGTTAAAAATGAAGAAAATTGCATTTGTAAGCATGTTTTAACATGAAAGATCTAGGACACCTATCTCAAGTCATAACAAACGAGATCTTGCATGAGCTATAAGATAGATTATCATAATGTATGTGAATTCAAATTTTTCTACACTTTTATCAATCTAATGTAGTTTGAAGAATGATAGGAAATGTAAGCACGAGAAGACATGAAGGAACAAATATGCATAATTTTAGTGATTTAGAAAATAATGTTCATGCAAAAGAATATCATGCACATTCATAAGCATTTTAGTCCAATGGAAACAATTTAAAGTCACATAGTTATTTTATCGTTCAATTTTTTTATTTTACTTCATAATTAATTCATTATGGTATTATGAGATAACTAGCATGAATAATATCTATTAGTTGATAATGCTAGAATAATGAGTTTGATTGCAATTGTTATACCACAATATTAATTGAGATAATGTTGCATGTATTCAAGAACGTGATTTAATATTTTTACATGGAATGAATTTATAATTTCATTTGATTTATTAATATAAAGTTGATTCTATGGTTTATAATCAAATGAGATACATGCAAGTCATACTTCATTAATTCATTCATGTACTTATTATAATCACCAATCAAATGTTAGAACTAAGTGGATCTTTTCTAATGTTTGAATTTAAAGATCTTTTGATATTATGATGGTGAAGCATGTAGCACAAGTCATATTCAACATTTTTCAGAATATTTTAAAGAAAGATTGTGAGGTGAATAGTGAATAAGAAAGAAGTGAGAAGCTATTTTTGGTTAGTTTGAAGAGTTATTGTAAATTTTCTCAAATATAAGGGCTATCATATTCATCACACAAGATAGATAATAATCAACACATTGTGCATTTTAATTTTTTGTTTGCCTAAGCCCTTTATTATTTAAATCCATTTAAAATAATTTTATTAATATTTTCACTATTTAATTAATAATGATAGTTCAAGATATTTAAGGGTAATGGAATAAAACGGATAAGTAGATCACTAAACAAAATGATACGACTTTTCAAGATAAATATAGTGATCATAACATGATAGCTTAAGAAGAAACAAAAGAGAATAAACAAAAAGAGATTTAAGCAAATCATGAAGTAGAATAATGATATTTCATTTTTATTAGGTTTCTACTTCATGCAAATAATGGGATACTAATAAATAAGAGATTTAGGTATCCAAAGAGGACCGGGAGTGACGGATCCTTTGGGTACCCAAATGCATCGTGTTTGCTTTTGGGGAGATGTGATTGAATGGGCCCTTTTTATTTGAGTTTGTGTTTCATCTTTATCTTTTGGCCGCCATTCAAACATTGGTTTAGTATTATTCTTATTTATCAAATTTCCATGATGATTTTGCAAAACATTCTTTATAGGAAATTTGTTTATCTTTAAGTTTATGTTGGGAGAGTGGTTATTTTGTAAATGATAATGAATTGGAATTTTATTTTCAAGCATTTGATATTCTTTATTTCCTTTGTTGGATTTATCAACATTTTGAGAAATTATATTCAACTTGCTTTTAGATATACCTTGAGATTGTGAATGAATGTTTTGAGCGTTTTTCTTAATGATTTCCTTAAGCAAGTTGATTTTTGATTTTAGTTCATCATTCTTGATTTTTAAATTATGTCTAGCTTTATTATAATTTATTATGCTATTTTTAAGAGTGGTAACAATTGAGTCAATATGTTTTTCAGATTTATCCCTATACTCATCAAATGTTTCATCCATCTCTTTTATTTCAATTTCATAGTCCTTACACTTAGCACAATTATTTTTTAAAGATGAATTTTCTAAACATAATTTTTCATTTTGTTCTCTAATAAAAATAATTTCTTTTTCAAGATCCTTAAATTTTTCTTTAATATTATTACAACCAAGACAAGGTTTTGTATTTTCAATTGAAGTGACATGAGTAAAGCTAGATAAATCAGATTTTGATACTTCTTTAACTTTTGCTTTTAAATTTTTATTTTCTAAGCGCAATTTGCAATTTGCATTTATTAATTTCTTAATTTTGCGCTTTGTAATTTGTAGCAATTGTAATGAAGAAATAGAAGTACAAAAGGTGAAATTTGATTTCCTTACATTGCTTTCGGGAGAGGCATGACTTGACCATATCGTTTCATTGACATTCTTTTGGCACTCCTCTTCCGAAGAGAGTATTTCTTCTTCTCTTTCACTTGGTGTGCACTTCATGGATCCGTCATTAGAGGGGCATTCTTGAAGACTTGTGCAAGCTTGCATATTCTCCGGTTCTTGCGATTGTTCTATACCTGTAGACGGAGAATCATACATTTCTTCAAGAAAATGCCATACTTTATATGCACTTGAAAAGCAATATATTAATTTGAAAATTTCATTAGATAGACCGCAAAATAAATAATGTTTAGCTTTTGCATTTAATTGAAGTTCTTTTTTATTTGATTCGTTTGCAGGTCTTGTTATTGCTAAATTCCAAACTTCGATGTCTACAGTTTTAATAAATTTTTCAATTAAGATTTTCCACCCTTTATTATTTGTCCCTTCAAATAAAGGTGGTGCAAGTGATTTTTTCTCTTCACAAAAATTTCCCCCACTAGTAGAAGCGAGATCATGAGACGCCATTATTCCCGGTTGTTAAGCCGATTGGAATAAAACCTAGCTCTGATACCACTTGTTGGGTCGGTCGGCGCCCTTAGAGGGGGGGGGGGGGTGAATAAGGGTTTTCAAAATATTTAGACTATATTTAAAAACTTTGAATTATTGCAAGATTAAAGACATGAAATAAGTTAAGTAAAACAAAAAGAGAGACAAGCTTTATTAATGATAAATAAGTTTTACAAAACTTGATCTCGATGACGCTAGAGATCAGAGGCGAATAAAAAGGCTCTTTTTGTTTTCTATACCGACTCGTATCCCCACGAACCGGTTGGCTTTAGCCGATCTCTCCCCAGATACGACCTCAAGCCTCTCTAGCCAATCTATCCCCAGAAAGGCCTCGAGCACCCCCTAGATCTACTCCCTAGACCTAGTCGCCAACACGAGGCGAATTTCAGCCCTAAGTCTACCCCAGACCTAGTCGCCAACACGAGGCGATTTCACTACCGTTTACAATGAAGAAAGAGAAATAAAATAATAAAACCTCCCTTAAGATGAACTTCTGAAGTCGGAGACGAAGATCCGCTGTAGAATCAGTGTTTGTAGAAGCGGACTTCGTTTGGATCCGGCGTGACGTAATCCTCCTTCAGAAATTTGCAGAGCTTCGCTAGGGCTTCAAGTTTCGGCCAAGATGGCCTCTGGAGTTGTAGCTCTGCCTCTCTCTCCCTAATGTCCATCTGAAACGAGAGGTGAGGGGTCCTTTATATAGACCAAGCGCTACCGCCGGCGCTAGCCCGGATTAGGCAACATTTTGCGCGGCAGAATCTCCCATCCGCGGCAACCTCTTGCTCTATGCCTTATGTGCGTCACGCTACCGCCGGCGCTATCCCCTACCGCCAGGCGCTAACATCCTTCTTAAATTACTTCCGAAATGGCGCAAATCAACGCTATCGCCGGGCGCTATCGCTACCGCCGGCGATAGTGAGCTTGTTCGAATTTTGGCCATAATTTTGGGGGCAGTCATCATGTGTACTCCTTGAGTCATGTGGACCTAGTACACCTGCACACTTGAACACACAAGATCAAATACACATAGGATTTGTTATTCTCAAACCTAGGAGATACGGAAGACCATGTTCCAACACATTTTACTCACGCACGGGTAAATCCGCCCGTGCGTAAAAATGCACGGGTAAATTCAGATTGGCTAAAAACAAGGCTAAACAGGGTGATCGTGTGATTCCTTCGCGCACGGGCGAATCCGCATGTGCGTAAAACGCACGATCAAATTCAGATCACCGGTTTTCTCCCCCGATGAAAGCGCACAACCGCAGACGTCCGTGCATCAAGAAAATGCACGACCGTGCGATATACACATTCATGAATTCTGGGCAAAAAGGAGATGATCCAACCACTTGCAAGCACAACAATCCAGCTGGGAATACACCTCCAGCACAAATCAAACCCAGAAAAAGGATTGGGGAGCACCATGTGCTTACCCCTAATGACAAGGAGCGCAAATGCACACCAAAACGGGCCTAAGAGTGCACTTAGCATGGAATAACGAATATGAATGAAAACATGCCTAAAGTGTAGTGCATAGACTAGAAAATCGGCCCATATGAGCCCATAAATGTGTATATAAATGGGACTCATCACACCCCCAGACTTAACCATTTGCACGTCTCGGGCAAACTACTCAGCTCTCCTTTCCGAACAATTGGGTGTTAAAGTGAGTTTGAGCGGTAGAGACCCATGCGAAGTCGCATGCTTACGTGCGTAGAAATACGTTAGAATAGAATTTAACTCAAGATTATATTTACCTATTTCTAGAATAGTAATTCGAAATCTAGTTTACTCGGATGGTGAATCCGGTGAATCTTTCGGTCGCACACAAGGGAAAATAGCGTGACTAATGAGTAGAGTATTACTCGAATCAAAGCTCGGGACAATCTCCTAAGAAATCCATCAAAGTCAGTGTCCATAGGCTTGCACGTTCACACTCTCTCTACTATATGAGATGACTCATATCTAAAATCAATAGGACTAATAGGTTAGGGTTTGGCTTAGGTTGAGTTCAGGTGAGATAAGTAGAAGAACGATAGGCATCGCACGCAACATAGCCTGAACACTCAAGAGTGTAAAATCACCAAAACAACAAATTAAAGAACTACACAACACCCCCAGACTACAACTGGACACTAGGTGTGTGCTAAGCTGATCATACATTGTTTTTGTCGAGAGAATGTATTTGAAAGTTCTTTTTGTACCAATTTTTTTCTTATCTTCTCGACAAATAAATCTTTTATAAGCACTTTATAAACTTCTCTTTTAGCATTCTCAAAGCTACCATACACATCAAGAATAGCACCAAACGTGATAGAAATATAAATTTCATTCAAACACATATGTTGGTGCGAATATAGGTTTGGCTGTATGACTTTGGTGAAATTTAAGTGGAGCTAAGCAAGAAGGATAGGTCAGCTCAAGTGGGCTAGCAAAGGTGATTACATTGGTTAGGATTTCAAAAGAACAAACAGATCAAGAGACGACATATATCACGCTTTATAACGAGCTATTCAACGCAATCGTTTCAAGAGTCGCCTAGTACAAGTTCTAGCCACCGAGAAAGGTTATCCTTCCTTCCGACCCTAGTAATAAGCTACTACTAATCCAGCTACACTCGACCCTATGCTACCGTTGGATTCACCGGATTCACCGCTAGAGTAAAATAAATTGCAGCTACTATAATAGAAATAATTAAATTATAACATTGAATTTTATTTTACTCTAATAGAATTTCTAGGCGTAACGGGAGCACTCGACTAGAGCACTACTCGAGTCGACATTTTTCTCCACCACTCACTCCTACACTAACAATCCAATTCTTACGAGCGGGGAACCTCACAGCAAGACCCAATAAGCGTGTGTGATCAAGTACGCGTGAACTAGGTGCAAATGTGTGCAACAAAATTAAAAATCCTAACTCAACACATTCTAAAATGCTATGCAAAGTGCGTGCACGTGCATAACCGATCTCTCCCCCAGACTTGATCAAAACCAAATAAGATAGAGAATTCATGAATAAAGATAAAAGGGGCAGAGTGGACCTATGCTCATGAATGAGCATGCCAGGAGTGCAGTGTTTGCTACTTGAGTTTAGCTTCAAAGGGTCCGCCAAAGATGCCGCCATACCTGCAGAATGACATCTCCACACACACAGAAACAAAAGCAAAACTACCGGCAGGAATATTCATCAAGAAAAGAGTTATGCGGCATTGACACACAAAACAACAATGATAGATTGATATATCATAAAAACAAAAGATTTCCTGAACCACACCCTAGGGACGATGCCCTAGCAGAATAATGTCAGAAATTAGATAAGAATAAAGTACACCTCAAGATAATTTAAAACAAATAGAACTAACTAAAAGAAAACGCAACACCATGGAGGCCGCAACGGAACGATCACTGAGGAGATGACGGAGGAGACTGCGAAGGAGGGGGAGGAGTAAGCATCTGCTTAGATCGCGATGTAGAAGCCCGGGCAGGAACAACAGGAGGCTCGACTCCCAAATGAGCGCCAATCCGCGAAGAAAGCTCGTACTGCATGGTCATAGAATCCTCCATGCGTACAAACCTATCGTAAAAGTCAGGATACTGTTGCTCAATGCTTTGCCGCGGGGCATTCCATTGAGCAGCAGGATATGTGGAATGGGGGACATCAGGGGGCTGCCTACTCATACCAGCCGAGGTGCTAGGCTCGGCAGCATCGGCAGGAGCAGCCCGCTCCACACGCCCTGACCCAACCTCACAAACTTGGTAGCCCCAATTGTCACCAATCCGCACCTTCAAGATCATCTTGAAAGCTACCATCATGGCCAATGAGATGTGATAACCCCTGGAGATAGCTGTCATGGGCGGAAGCGAATCCCAGATACCAAGCCCTTTGGCGATCCGAGTGATGTACTGCGAGCCTCCAATCGACTTCAGGGGAGGTATGTGGCTTGAAGAAGAAGATATTGAGCGAGCACTCGCCCGAGATGGAGGGGTACTCCCTGGTGCATGTTGTAGAGGTAGAGGAGATCCTGCCAGCCTACTACATTCTGGCTCATGGCATGGGCATTGATGCTGTGCCCGATCAAATGCTGGACATAGCGGAGCGCGGGGGAGATAATGTGGGTGGACTTGGCAGCGCGAGCCTCATACTGTCGATCCCATCCCATAATGGACTGCCAGAATTCGCTGGGAGACACCCCCTCCGGGAACTCATCCGGACGGTGGATAATGTCCGTCTGAAACAGTTCGTCGTGGGTGTAAATCCCGACATAGACCGCCAATTGGCCAACACTCATGGTATGGGTGCGGCCCTTCATATGGAACGAAACTGCAGTGGGCTCGCCTGTTTCCTCATCGACATGGTCAATGATGCGGAAGGTGGAGAGGAACTCAAGTGTGAGTTCACGGTATCCCAACTCCGTGATGGAGAATAGGTTTCCCCATGATCCCACATTGAGTAACCTTTCTACCGCCACATCTAAATGGACGATTCGAAGATTCGAAACAGAAACAAAACGATGATCAATGAATGTTTTGTGCCGCAGCAAATTGTATCTTTCTAAGAATTCCGGTCTCCCAAATTGCAGCATTACCTCGGTGCCAGGATCGTCTGATCTTGAGGAAGAAGCTCCTCCTCCACGGCGAAACAAGCTCACGACCTTCTTGACACCCTTGGATGGACCCAAATAGCACGGAGGCGGAGGATGATGAGGGGATGGAGAGGAAACAAGAGGCGAACGAAGAGGAAGAGAAGAAATCGCTCACGGGAGAGAGGAGTTTCGCGAATCGCACACAGGGAGAGAGCTCGCGAATTAGGGCCAGCGTGCGATTTTGACGGGCGCATGAGCAGGTTTATAACAAATAAAAACCGCATGATTGTGCAATTTGAACATGCACGAGCGACCAGATCGTGCGATTGCAAAAATCACCAAAAATTCCTCATTTTCCAAGGGCTGGAAGAATCAAAAAAATTGCACGCTTCAAAAGGAACGGGGAGAACAGCGGAGAACACGTCGACAGCAAAAGCTTAGTTACTAACTCCACAGGGCGCGCGACACAACAACAAGAGATAACACTTGAAAAAATGCAAATAGAGGGGAAAACTTAACTGATGATAAAATTTAAATTAGCTACTCCTATGCCTAGATAACTACTGGGTTTTCTGTCATCCCAACACGACTTATTTGGTACTAATCACAGCTCTAGCTAATTGGTCTATGAAAACAAAGTGCACAGGTAACTGGTTAATTATTCTTGTCGGTAGTGGGTACCGATACGGCGAAAAAAAAGTTACCCCCATACCTGATTAAATATACATGCACTGAACGTTGGGCAGGGGTAAGAAGTACGAAGAAGACGTCTCAATGTCTGTCTTCATGCGCAGCTGATTTATTCTATCATCGGGTTGCATAGCGGGCCCGGCAACTTCCTGAATTAGATCCAATGCGGATTCCTGCGATGAATCGAACGCGAGCGCAGGATAAAGAAACAAATTAGAAGAATGACTAAAAGAAATCTCATCTGAGGGGATAATCCCGGCTTCATCCCCCATAGGGTGCGGCAATGACGAACTAAAGATATCATCGAAGATTTCACTAGCCTCAACAGCGCACTCACTGGCCTCCTCTATAACTTGGAATCCCTCACACTGGACTGAAATGGTTGTTTCAGCACAATCGAGACTGTCCTCCTCCATGAGAGTGGGCACGACACTGCGCAGGTCTATAACATCCTGCAAATTAACCTCAATGATAACATCAAAAATAGATGTAGTTTCATGTGTAGTGGGAGAAGACGTGCTTCTTAAGAGTTCGGGCTCACTCTCCACACAAGGGCACAAATCCATGCAAAGTGGTACATGAATCGAAGAGGTATGGGGGGTCGCATCAGAAACAGAGTCATGAGGGACACTAATGCAGGCGTCGATTCCAGATACTTCAAGAAGTGAAGGTGGAAGGGACACGTAACTAGAGGAAGGAGCTATGTTCGCAGAATTCGAGGATGGGATGATCCAGATATCCGGCTCATCATCATCCGCCAATTTGCGAAGATAATCCACACAGTTCTTCAAGGCATGCTCTCTACTTTTGCAAAATAAACACTGCTTTACCGACTTTGCCGGCACCAAAGGTGCGGCAGCCGCGTAAAAGTGCGACAACAGAGGCACAGTAGAGGAGCCAAAAGATTTATGGAATCCGTCCGGTTTCTGAACAACACCATACTCTTTGGGACACCTATCACTAGCATGGGATGTGTCCCCACACCAACGACATTAGATATTCAAATGCGCCCACATGATACAGAAGAAGAAAATAACATGATAAAGAATAAATTAAAAAGAATTAAAGACTCAATGGAAAATAATCGATTCACAACCAAAATCTCATCACGCCTGCATTCCCCTGCAACGGCGCCAAAAACTTGATGCGTGTTCGGCAAGTGCACCGGTCGCTGTCAAGTAATAATTATGGTAATAGTTTCCCCGAATGTCGATCTCTTGAGGAATGCAGGATATGGTGAATGAATTGCGTTGTGAGTCAATTGTTACGCGAGCGAAGAAAGTAAGAACAAAGGGCATTGTGATTGGTGACCTAAGCTATTGCAGAAATAAGAGAAATGCGGGTCGAGAGCACCGCTTCGCAGAGTGGGGGTGAGTGCAGCGGCCGCGATGCCGCGCTTCGGTATGTGGGTGAAATGGCCACAGTGTGGGGTTTTGTGAGGGTCATATTCACCTCTTCGCCAACATCACCACTAGCAATTGCTATATGGCTTCACTCGCAAGCAACTCAGAATATCACAATGAAAAGTAAAACGATTCTCACAACCATAGCATCATTGCACATGAACATCAAACAAAGGATCTATAACATTGATCTAGCAAGAGTTCATTACAATAATACTAAAAGAAGCACAAGATCAAGGTTTAGAAAGGACCCAATAGAAGATGTCACGGTATCATGGTTTCACGGCCGGAATGAGAGGTTGTCGGGCTCTCTCCGGGCTCGGCCCTCAGATGGTGTGCGGACTCGAAGGAGGCTGTCACTTCTCCAGCAATCTACAGCACTTCTATTGTCTCCAAGATGAAGAATGCTTGAACTCATGGTGGAGGAAGCTTGCAAATGATCCCCGATGGAAGTATGGTGGAGGAGATCACTGGATGTGGTCTCCTAGGGTGGAAAAGGCGAAAATGACGGGCTTCTTTGGTTTTTCCCGCGAGGGGAATCGTCCTCCCGAATGAAGCAGATTTCCTGCTTTAAATACTAAACAGACAGAATTTTAGTCATGCACGGGCGAACACACGACTGTGTGTTGCCCGTGCATTATTTAACGATTGAAATGGCTTGAGGAAGAAGCAGCAATGCCCGTGCATTTTACTCACGCACGGGCGAATCCGCCCGTGCGTAAAAATGCACGGGTAAATTCAGATTGGCTAAAAACAAGGCTAAACAGGGTGATCGTGCGATTCCTTCGCGCACGGGCGAATCCGCCCGTGCGTAAAATGCACGATCAAATTCAGATCACAGTAATTCTCCCCAGATGAAAGCGTACGACCGCGGCGTCCGTGCGTCAAGAAAACGCACGATCGTCTGATATACACATTCATGAATTCTGGGCAAAAAGGAGATGATCCAACCACCTGCAAGCACAGCAATCCTACTGGGAATACACCTCCAGAACCAATCAAACACAGAAAAAGGATTGGGGAGCACCACATGCTTACCCCGAATGACAAGGAGCACAAATGCACATCAAAATGGGCCTAAGAGTGCACTTAGCATGGAATAACGAATATGAATGAAAACATGCCTAAAGTGTAGTGCATAGACTAGAAAATCGGCCCAGATGAGCCCATAAATGTGTATATAAATGGGACTCATCACCCTCATACCTTATGAATCAAACTCCACCTAGAAAATGATTGGGATGCTTGATGATCAGATTAGTTCCAGCAATGGTAAGAACTGGATAGGTTTTGGAGTTGAGTTGATTACTCAGACGTATGTGAAGGAGTAAGAATCTGAACGTGTGGAGAAAACCTTATAGAGGCATTGTCTACCCTGACAAACAAGAGCTTTAGTCACCGGAAAAATGGTGTATTACGGAGCGTGTATTTTCCCAAAATAAAGAAAGATGTCGTAGGTTTGGTGATGCACGGTGAGGTCTGTAGACTAGTGAAGGCCATGTGCAAGAATCTTTGGGGAACTACCACAGTCACAGCCCGTGTTAGAGTGGAAGCTCAAGGATATAATTATGGATTTCATACACAAGTTACCACATCCCCACTCTGGGCACATGTTTAGTTTGAACATCGAGGATAGATTGACCCAGGTTGCTAGAGTTACCCCGGGCCGGAAGGACGCTCCCGTGGGTGTTTGGTGGGATATGTTGAGATGTCTGTCCGTTATCGTGGTGTTCCCAGGATGATCATGTTTGATCAGGATGGACAGATTAAATCCAAGAAGTGAAGATCAGTCCAGGCTTATCTGGGCTCCTAGTTGACATTCAGCAGAGCTTTCCACCCTCAGAGGGATGGAAGCGGAAGATTCCACTATCTTGGACCCAGGATGAGGATTTAAAGACACTCAACTCTGAATTTGTGGAGGACACGGATGCTCAGGTGTGACTGATTCGAGTTAGGATGTTGGAAGCCCAGAACCGGCAGGCAAAGTATTACGATGTGCAGCATCGTGCAGAAGAGTTCCAGGTTGGAAACTGGGTGTTCATGAAGATACATCCGATGCATGGAGTCTCGCGGGTACGCAAGCAAAAGAAGCTCAGTCCAAGATAAATGGGGCACTAAAGGATCCTGGGGTGGATCGGCCTGTTGGATTATATACTGGAGCTACCGCCGGAGTTAGTCGGTTTGCATGACGTTATCCACGTCTCCTCTCTTAAGAAAGCTCTACTACGTTTGGAGCAGCAGATATTTATTACAGATGGGCCAGTAGCTTCTGACTGATCAGATCACGTGGAGCCAGTCAGGATAGAAGACACGGAGATGCGGGTCTTACGACACAAGAAGGTCCCGCTGGTCAAGGTCCTGTGGAGAAATCATGGACATGAGAAGCTTATCAGGGAGCCAATAGAACTAATGCAACATAAGTATCCAGAGCATTTTGAGTCAGGTATAATTAGTTTCTTAAGGGATGTTACATACAATCACTTGCGGTAGAAACCCCGCAGGCCTAACTTGAATTTCGGGGATGAAATTATTATTTTTTGTTTATTGGGATTTGTAACATCTCCCAAACAACTAGACCCCTATAGTGGTTTTGTCATGAATAGTTCATGACAAAACCCTAGGAAGCTTGATGAGACCACTTGGCCTTAGGCAAGAAGAAGGAAACCACAATGGTCTACAAATAGTAATTTCTAGTTAAAAAGCCTAGGGTTGGACTTTAGGGCCTCACCTTGACCCATTGACCCCACCATAGCATACCTAACCCTTTAGGGGTTCCCTCAGAGCACCAAGGACCCATTGGGGTCAACCAAAGAGGCGAAGTTGACTAAAGTCAACATTGACACAAAATTGGTCAAAGTAGCCTAATGAGGATCAATTGGCTTTCACCATGCCAAATTGACCTTACCCGTATCCATATAGGGACATTAGGAACCCAATGGACTAAAAAGACCCATCATAGGGCCACTAATTTGGCCAATTTGACCCAAGTCAACTCAAGCCCTAATATGGTCAAAGTGACCTATTTAAGGATCAATTGTCCTCCAGCATACCAAATTGACCCTACCTAGAACTTCCTAACCCTTAGGAGAGGCCAATGGGTCACTAACCACCCAATAGGGTCAACCCAAATGGTCAAATTGACCAAAGTCAACTCCACCCTAAATTTACATCAAAATGACCTATTATGGCCTAATCAAGCCCAATCCACTTGGGCTTGGTCCAATTGAACTGAACCAATAGCTTTATGGGCCTGATATTGACCTAATAAGCCATGCAATTTCTGGAAATGATGAGTAGGAGAGAGAAAGTGCAATTTCCCCCTTAATGAAGAGAGAGAAAGAGGAAAAGAAAGGAGATTTAATGGTGGGAGGCCATGGGTCACTACATTCACCTCCCCTAAGCACCCATTGGTATTCCCTAATGTTTAAGATCCATCTCCTCATTAGTTACATCCCACAACCCTCAAGAGAGGGGCCATTAATGGCCATGGACAAAATCCCCCCCCCCCTCAAATTCCCCCTATACAGCCCCCCAATCTCATTTCTGATCCATTCATCAGCTTCAAAACATCCTTGGCAATCAAAATGATATATTGGATTGAAGGTTTTGGTAGAGAATCGAGAAATCGGGCAAGATCGTCGTAGAGGGGAAAAGCCATGGCCGACCACCACCGCCATCGTCGTTGGGCTCCAATCAAGGTCCACTAATCCTCCTCTCCCTTTGTGCTAACATCCTAGATCAAATAGCAGAGACATCGGGCTCATTTGAGCCCGATCCAATGTGAGAAATTTCAGATTTTCCATGGAAAAATGAGTTATCGGGTTCGCCGGAAATGGACTCTCTGGCGGTCGTGCCGCTGCCTGGTGATAGCCACCACCCCAACGGAGGTGGTGGTGGTGGTGGTGGCCGACCACGGAGGTGACTAGATGGCCGAAAGCAATGCTTGGAAAAGCTACAGGAAGGAGGATTTTCGTCCATTACTGGAGGAAAAGACATAATCTCCACCGTCCATTTGATCAAGAGTGTTTTAATTTATAAAAAAAAATTATATATTGTTTTATTACCTAGAATGACTCTTTTTCAAACAGCAAAATGAAGGCCTTAGACGCCAAATCAGGAAATGTCTGTGAGACAGACTTTTGTTTCCCTTGAAGTCTACTTTATTTTAAAATTGATTTCACATCATTTGGCTTAGTGGTTTGACCACATCACTCAAAATGGTGCAATATGTACAAAGGGTTGACCAGAGCTTGATTTGAGTGCCCCCACTAAACCAGACATCCAAATGTTATGAAATTTGGAGCAATATCTAATTATACATACCACCTAGTCATATCCAAAAATGAGAATTTTTGGATAAACTGTTTCTAAAGTTTTTGTAAACACTTAATAATTCATGTAATAGTTAATTATAGGCTCTAATGACCTCCAAACAATTCCAAATTTTGGTGGGTGGTCCTTACGGTCATGATATGACTCTGGTAAAAATTTCATCCCATTTGGGATTGATTTGGTTGGGTAATTAATTAACCTAAGTTTGGTCAAACTATGGGGTTTAAGGTCAAAAGTACACTTGTTGGGTTAAGTGGTCAAATCTCATCAAAATATTGTAAGATCTTGGCCACTGACTTAATATCACATAAAAACCCTCCATCAATATTTTGGGGTGATTTGGGGTTGATGTGCCCTAGGACCCTAGTTCAAACCTTAGGGTTGTATGTTGAACTCATTGAAGGACATATGGTCATATGTCCTTGAATTAACTTGAAATTTGGTAGAGAGGTTCATAGGATGGTATTGAGCCCTAGGTAATTTGTTTGGAAGTTTTAGAGACATTTAGTCACTCTGAATTGGTTAAGAGTCGTTTAGGGCACTCTCTAACTAGAAATAATTACATGCTCATATATCCTAGGATGTTTATGAAACTTTGTCAGTGAGTTTAAATTGATGATATCATCCTTTGATAATTTTACTAAGAATTTTGAAGTGCTATATATTGTACTTCATTCACAACCCCCAATGTTTTCCCTAGTTGTATGAAAATTCATTTAGGGCCTAATATTTTCTGGAAAATTGTGAAACCTAGTAATAGGACATTTTATGGCATTATAAAGCTCTGTGAAGTTTTGTATGATTTTTGGAAGTGTTTATCAGTAGGTTACTTCACAATGTGCCCTAGTTTGGATATTCTTGAAATATTTATTTATATGACGAAATGGTTTTGAAAAATTATAAGACTCAGTCAGTAAACTTTTCTGATCAGTATAGAGATCTGGAAAGTTTACGATAATTTTTAGATAAATATTTTTGTTGGTTCCATCATTAGCCTCCAATTTTGGATGATTATTCAATATTATAATTAGAGGCCAATACATTACTGTAAAATTGTGATATTCTGGATTTGCTGTTATTTTGATATCATAGATTTTCCATAAATTTGTGTAGGCCATATTATAAGAAGATCTTACACTTCATGTTCAATTTCATACTTGGCCAATTTTGGAGAAATTATAGTAAATGCCAAACAAATGAGGAAAGTTATGATCTTCTGGATTTAGTCTTATAATATCATGAGAGACTCCCAGTAAAAGTCTTGGGTCATTCAGATGATTATTTGGAGTACCTCCTCTCATGCACCTTATGTAGCTCATTTGGTATTCGTATAGTAAAACTGTAAAACTTGAGTAAATTATAGACCATTAGGTGGGAATGGAAGGTAGAATGTGTACTTAGGCTGGTTGAGGAGATTTGAGGTCATCAATATAAGCATGTATGTTGAGTGTGCCCGATAAGCTAAGGGGAAAGGTTGTGCTCGGGATCGACGAAAGATCGTCTTTCCCCTTAGATGGTCATAAAACACTTGGGGTTAATCCAAGTATAATGATAAGAAGGGTATTCTTATGAGTAGTTACCAATAACATTAAGTGTCTTGAGAAAGGGAGGTTTAGGCTATCATCCCATCGTACCTCCTAGTACCATTGCGAGCCCTTCAAAGTGTTGGCCTCTGGAAGTCCAAGATTAACCCTGAATTGTAGGAATAAGTTGAGGTACAAGATTAACTTAATAATAAACTCACCCACACCCCATTGTTATGGGTATATTAGCTGGTTTGGCTGTATGAGCGGTAGGCTCGGTGGTTGTAGGCACGGACAGGTTAGTCCGGCGAGCCGGTGGCTCGGAAGGTTAATGCGATAGGCGGGTTATCCTGGGGAGCTTATGGCTCGGAGTTAGATGGTAATCATAATTGTATGTGCGTAAATATTGTGGGTCTTCGATATTAATGGTTATTCACTCCGACGTCGATACGCTGACTCGGCAAGTGTGGATTTGCACTAAGCCAAAGAAAGTCTAGTGGTCCAGCCAGTAAGAGTGCGCAGGTGCTCCGCGGTTTTGCGTTGAGGCGTACGATAGGTCTAGGTTAGGTTGTGTGAATACCAACCTAGAGGTGGGCGAGGCCCAACCCACCGCTTCCATTTGCCACTACGAAGTATCCTGGGAGTCTTGCTATCTCCATAAAGGGGGAACTAAAGGTCTGTGCGCATAGAGTCGAAGTGTTTGAGTTGCACTTGTGTGAACATAGCATTAAACTGCATAACCTCGCATGTAATAGCATAAACATTGCATTACACCCCTACCCCTATCGTATAAATTGGTTATGGAACTTTTTATACGATAGGCTTTGCTAAACGACCCCTTAGTCTATAGGTTTGTATGCGCATTCCTATAAATCAATGGTTACTTTTATGTTATGTACTTATCTTTACTTACTGTTCTTTACTAGTTCTTTACCATTGATGCAAGCCCGCCTCCTACGCATCATGTTCGTGGTGCTACTCCTACTGCTCGTGCTGATGTGATGGCGCCTCCACCTATTGAATATGTTACTGAGGAAGTCGTCGCCGCCGTAAAAGACTTGAGGCGCAACAACAATGGGGATCATGCCCGCAACGCTCGTCGCCGCTACGACTTGCGGCCTCACACTTAACTAATATTTAATATGATTATAAAACATATTTAATATTAGTTTCTTATTCTCGGTTACCATTTTTTTTAGTTCTAAAGTTTTAAATTCAGCATGTATGTTAATGTGGACTGCGTTTAGCCTGATCTGGACTGCGCTTAGCATAACTAGTGGCTAGGATTTAATTTCTTTCATGCATGGTTATGATGTAATGAGGCTCCACTATATATAGGTGGGCCTCCTCTTTTAATTCAGCTTTGATACCAAATTTGGTGGCGGGCTAGTCTCTGAAAGACTAGTGCACTGCTAAATAACGCTCTCTCACAATACCCCGCTCTCTAAACGTATTTGGGTAGAAATCTAACCACCTAACCCGATGTCAAGTAATCAGAAACCTAACGTCAGTACCAAGAGGATCCGACTAAAACAGCGATCGAAAAGTAGTCAGAAGAACTCCCAAAAGGGTTGGTCTCCGGATTGGCAAGATCTAACTCAAATATGCAAGGTGATGCGATATCCCTTTATGATTTGGTGGATTGCGGTAATCCGGAGACCAACCCTTTTGGGAGTTCTTCCGACTACTTTTCGATCGCTGTTATAGTCAGATCCTCTTGGTACTAAGGTTAGGTTTGAGATTGCTTGACATCGGGTTAGGTGGTTAGATTTCTACCCAAATACGTTTGGAGAGCGAGGTATTGTGAGAGAGCGTCATTTAGCCGTGCACTAGTCTTTCGGAGACTAGCCCGCCACCAACCATGCTCTAATTAATGTTTCAAATAAATATATACTCTTGTGTAGTTGTAGACATTTCATATAGACTAAATTCGTCGTCATCTGCTTTGTTTTATACCGCTTGCTGTCCTCCGCTTCATCCTTACCGCACGGTGCCTAGGAGCCAATGGGGGATGGGTGGGGGATTGGCTGAGTCTAGTTTGACTGAAGGTCTGTTGACCTTATCATTTTAGGGAAAGGAGGAGCAGCACCAGGAGACGCAACAACACCAGAGGTCGGTGTAGATGGAGGCTGGACAGTATAGCACAGGAGTATCAGTTTCAGGATCAGGGAGTGACCTTTAAGTTTGCTTCCGCGAGAGACTTTGTAGTGAGGATATGATGTACTGGGCTTGAGCCCTTTATTATTGTTATCTTTTTATTTTGTTATATCATGTCGACATTTATAACTATAGCAAGTGATTTATGGATTTGAACGTCTATTTGTTTGTTTATACTTTTCTTCTTCTGTGATCGATATGGCCGGCAGGATCGGCGTTTTATAGTGGCGACCTTCCCGAGTGTTAGTGTCACCGCAAAGCGGTGATTCTGGGCATAAGACTCGGTTTTGTAGCGAAAAAAGGGGTCTTACAGATTGTACTTATAGTCATCTTCAAACTTCTTGCTCGCCTTCTTCTCCTTATCCAGCCGCGCGTCCAGAGTGGCATTCTGCTCCTGCCACATCCTTTCCTTCTCCAATCTCTCCTTCCTTTCATCCTCTAGTGCAGCTCGTATGTCCTGCTCCTTCACTCGTGCGACCTCGGCCTGATCCTCAAGATTTCATACTTGTTCCTGTAAGATAACCAGAAGACCCTTGAAATCGGCCAGCTTCTCTTCTCTGACATTCAAATTCAATGAGAGGCCCGGTGCTGGGGGGAGTAAGGGAAGACTAGCAGTCAGGTCCACCGGCTTCATAAATGGCTCCGGGTTATCCATAATAAAGGGAATGAAGTTAGAACACTCGAAAGGAAAAACAACCCAATACAGAGAATACTACTAAATTTAGACCGCTCATTTCAATGTTCTCTCGCTTGCTTGCCGCCACCATATGATTAGAGCTTTGATATACATGTCGCCTCGATTGCTCGGGGTCCATAATTCGGCGCTGTTCTCTCCAAAATCTTTCATTTTGTCTTCGTTTAACAACAAAAGTTTGAACCGTGGATAGGAAAAACATTGATGGCGGGTTCAATATCAAGTCATTTTGCTTTTTCCGAGGCCGCATTTTAAAATAGCGGACAGGGTGATAGCCCGCACCTTGTTTACCTTTTGCAAGGGGGTCTGATGGCCGCGTATTTGTCCATAGACTGCCTCAGCTCCTCCGCCTTCACCTTCATCAGCTTCATTCTGTTTTCCTCAAAGGCCTCCACTTTTGACGTTGTTCCCTCAGGTTTAACCGCATCCTCGCCAGGATGGTCGGCTTCGTTCATAGTCGCAGGGGTATCGAGTAGCTTGTCTTGCCTCTGTAGGGCATCCATATCCTTGAGGATATCACTAACAGTTATGTTGGCCGCATAGTTGGATTGCAGCTAGTTCGGTTTATCTAGAGGAGTGACCAACCCTTTGGAAACTTCCTTGGCGAGTGGCTTATGCTGGAGGCTAGCCATGCCCGATCTCCTAGAAGCCGCTTTGTTCTTGGCATTCAATTTCTCGGTCTTCCTAATTATCCTCTCCGTCGTGGTTTCGTCCCTTTTCCTCTTCTTAACCAAATCCAGGTCGGCCTGCTAAGACTGACTGGATTTATCCTACACGATCACTACCAGCACAAGAATCTTCAATTCACCCGACTTTGGGGATTTAACAACCTCTTATCCCTTTTCATTCATCATAAAGAGAGGCTCTCCGGAAGGAGAAAATACGATGTTAAATGGTGCACCACCTTTGGTTTCCGCAGGGGCAGAACTTGAAGCCGCCTTTGCTGGCTGAATAGGCAGAACAACTGGAGGAGGGTTAAAACAACCTGTGACGTCCTTGGCAGCATTTTTGTAAGTTGTGGGCGAATTTAAGTTAACAGCCTTTTGTGTGTCAATTATGATAGTTCGGTCGGTCTTATCTGAGCGACGAACTTTTTTCTTCTTGGAACGATCAGCCTCCTTTCCCTTACGGACTACAATCTTAGACATCAGATCAACCATTTGGATCAGAGGATTGATGGCTCAAAAAAGTCTAACCGCTAACGACGAATAGTGCTTTGTGGCTATGATAGAATTATGGAGGATAGAGAGCCTTCAGAGCGTTGTATAGCTTCCTGAACAAACCAGGCGTGTCTCCGGCTAGAACTGACATTTCCGAAATTTCTCTGAAATTTGTAAATGTGAGGGGTGTTGGATCGGTAGGCGCCCTTAGAGGGGGGGGGGGGGTGAATAAGGTTTTTAAAAACTTTAGATATATTTTGAATAACTTTGAAAAATCTTTGATTATTAAACTACAGAAGATCAAGACAAATCAAGTGAAGTAAAAGTAAAGACATGATTTTATTAACTTGAGAAGCATGATTACAAAAACTTGATCTCTTATCGAAGCTAGAAATCAAAGAGAATAGAAAGAATCGTTTTGTTTTCTATACCGACTCGTATCCCCACGAACCGGTTGGATTTAGCCGATCCTTCCCCGGATACGACCTCAAGCCGCTCTAGCAAACCCTTCCCCGGATATGGCCTCGAGCACCCCCTAGACCTACACCCGAGACCTAGTCGCCAATATGAGGCAAATTTCTGCACTAAGTCCTACCCAGACCTAGTCGCCAACACGAGGCGAATTCTCTAACGGTTATAAAAGATATGAAATAAAATAACAACAACAATATTAAAACTCCCTCTAAGAAACTTTTGAAGTCGGAGATGACCGATCGCTGTAGAATAAACGAGGTTGAAGCGATCCCTCTTTGGATGTAGCGTGATGAAGTCCTCCTTCAGAAACTCTCTAAGCGTTTGGCGGGAGATCAACTCTCGGTCATATAAGGCTTTGGAATTCCAGCACAAGACCTCTCTCAGGAATCAGCACACCACACGAGAAGAGAAGGGTCCATTATATAGCCTCAGCGCTAGCGCCTGCGCTAGTGGTACCGCCGGCGCTATCCCATATTAGGACATATTCTGTGCGGCAGAATCTTTAATCCAAGGAAACAATTCTCTCTTGCCTACTGTGCTCCTCGCTATCGTCTGCGCTATCGGATACTGCCTGGCGCTATCTCCTTCTATAAGTACACCCGGCATCTGCGCTTAAGAAAATATTTTGTTGATCGGAATTTCGTCGAACGCAGCTAAGAGTTCGTCGAGCGAAATTTTGTCGAACGCATTTCTGAGTATTTCGTCGAGCGCCGCTAACAGTTCGTCGAACGACAGCTAGCGCCTGCGCTAGTACTACCGCTAGCGCTAGTGGGAGATTTGGATTTGATGGCTCAACTTTGGGGGTAACCTTCTTAAGTAATCCTTGAGTCATGTGGACTTTGTTATCCTGCACACTTAAACACACAAGATCAAATACACATAGGAATTATTATTCTCAAACCTAGGAGATGCGGAAGACCATGTTCCAACAAACTCCCCCTTTGATAATAACAAATCCATTAATGATAAATCAGATAATTAATATATAAGCATGAAGAAACATACTTGTGTGTGTGTGTGAGAGTGATGACTTAGGATAATTATCGATTTTAGCGTATAGAATTGCTACCCCTAAATACATGCTCCAACTAAGTGAATACTCTCCTAATATGTTAGCTATCATCTTAATTAAGCATTATATTTTGATAGCAGATTATATTTATCATGTTTGTTCTCCCCCTTTTGTTATTAGCAAAAGTGGGCAAGGAAGACAAACACAAATTTTTTTGATAATAAGATAAAGGCATGATCGAGCTTTTAGAGAGAATGAAATGATAAGGAGTTTTAGAATAATTTTTATAGAGATAGATCAGTGTTTTTAGCTTAAAGTACTAAATATTATCATGTTAGTTTTTCCTTTTTATATAAGAGTTTTAAGCAAAAAAAAATGTAACGATTTCCAAGTAACTAAACTACCCAGACAATATGTCTACACCCTAGCCCCGTACTAAGTGACGGATGGGCATGAGGAGCTACATACATGCCGTAGGTTGGGGTGTTAGTCCCATATGCAAACACTAGACACAACTCAACCTAGCACTCTTTCCCCCCAGTGCCTTGCAAGGCCCCACTGGAACCCTCCCCGGTTAAGGACAAGACATGACTAGAGATAAGGTTATCTAATGTCTACAACCCTACGCCCCCGCTATGGTGAGATATGAAGTCCTGGATAATAATTATTGGAAACATTTAAGCATTTTTTAAATCTAATGACATAGCCTATGGATTTTTATTTTTATTTTAATTTATGAAAACACTCACATAGCTATTTTGAAATCCATTAATAAATCAGAGTTTTAGCATTACAATATTTTCATAAATCATAGTTAAAAAAAAATTCATGTTAAAAGCAACCAATATAGAGTTTACCAAGCAAGTCTACCACTTGTTGCAAGAAAGGAATTTGAAGATCAAGTGATGATGCACACAAAGTAAAAGGCTTTAAATAAGCATGAAAGCGCAAGGTAAAACAATTATATGGTTATGATGCGGAAGACTTATAGAAATACAAGAACATATTATTGTAATCAATGATGATCCATAAAAAGATATATGAGTTAAATTTCATAAAGAAGATGTTTTTGTAAATCATTGTTCAATTAAAATCTTTAAGTTTAACAATAATGTAACCAAGCATGAAATAATGTTATCAAAAAGAGATTACTACAATGTTACTTTAATTCATAATTTCAAAACATACCAAACATTGTAGAAAGCATGCTAGGTTATCTAGTGCATTTCATAAATAAAGAGTAGTATAGAATTTGCATAAGGATCCAATACTCATGAGAAGAAGTGTTATGGAAGATAATGATGTGCACATAAGTGTATTTTTGAGTAGAGTAAACAAATGTTTTAATCAAAAATACAAGAAATATATAAAGTAAGAGCACAATAAAACACAAATAATTTCACTTCCACACACTTTAATGCACAAACAAAAATGTACAACTACCAAGGTGCTTTGCACACACAATGCTCATTAAGACTTATCAGGGTGCAAAGTAGTTCTTGGGGGATCACATATTTTATTTTTAATGTTGAGACTCGTGATCCGGTGTACTTAAGAGTAAGTGGTTTTAATTTTGAAAGAAAGATTTGATTTGCACAAGATACTTTACTATTCTTTCCAAGGTGCTCAACCTAACAACGCTTATTAAGATTTATCAGGAGGTTCAAGTAGTGCTTGGTGGAGTTTTTTGTCACTTTATTTTATGATTTTTGTTTTATACGAAGTTCTCCGAATACACTTGTTTTGCAAATCAATATAATTTATGAAAAAACATAACCACTTTTCTTAACTTTTAAAAGTGCAAATAAAGGAGTGTAGGTAAGATACTTGTGCAATTTTAAATCATTGTACTAATACAAAATATACACAAGCATTGCTAGATTAAACACATATGTAGACAATGCCAAAATAAGTGAGTGAATAAAGATCATTATCAAACATGAAACATTTACTCATACTTAGAGGCATGCTAAGCGTAGTTATACACAACTTTTACAATATAATTGATGCACATATTAATAGATATATCAAAGCATGATGAAAACAATATTCAAAGTAGTTTGAAAAGATAAATTGCAACATTATAGAAGTTCTAAATGATGGGTTAAATCATGCTCGATTTTCAATGAAGTCTATACAGTTTTTTGTTGTTGATATTTTTGAAAAATAATTTTGATTTAAAGTTTGAACTCATAAGATTGATCTTGGACTTCCCGAGGACTTCTTTGTTAGAGGTTCGCCCGGTACTAGGTGATATGATGGGATGATAGCCCAAGTCACCCTTTCGCAAGATACATGTAAATCGAAAAGTTAAGTTCAAAATAATAATTTTTTATACTTGTTTATTTTTTATATTTTTGTATTTAATTTTTGCATATAGAAATAGAATTTAAACAAATATCCAAAGACAAAACAAAATATTTTTTTGTAATTTGGCTTTTGTAATTTTGTATTTTAATATTTCAAAAACAAGTACAGGCAGAATTGCATAAATGAGTAGTACATATAAAATAATATATTTTTATTGATTTTTCAGAATTTTAAAATTTTAGAAAATCGGAGACTCGAGCTAGCGCCGGCGTTAGGTCCTAGCGCCTGCGTTAGCTCACAGAGAGTGCTTATTTAAATCATATGGCCTAAATTTTCTTTGATTTTGCTTCCAATTTTTCTTAATTATGTTTTTGCAATGTAAGGCCTGTCTAATGAAGTGATGAGACAAGAAGAAATCGCAAAAAGTTGCGGAAGTTAAAATTAGTACATGAGTTTCATCTTCATTAGAGTTTCATATTTATTACACCTTAATTATTGAGTTTTGCACAACATATGCATGAGTGAAATGATCATAAATAAGTGAAATAATATTCATGTAATTTTTCAATTCCGATTTAAACATGATTATGATTAAACATACTTGGGGTAATTGAAAATGATGCAAATATATTAACTACCTAATCAAAACTTGCGCATTTCATAAATTTAGCCTAATACCCCTAAAATACACCTTTTAAATCCATTTTCACACTTATTTCATTTAGTCTTAATAATATCATATAACAAATTTAGTTTTAGGAAATGGATTTAGAAGGATAGAAATAAAAAGGATAAGTAGATCACTTGAAAAATGACATGACTATTTATTCAATTTGATTTACTTATGAATTTTGGTTTAATATGAGAAAGTCATATCACAAGTCATATAAAGTGATCATATCATGATGGTTCAATAAAAAAAGGAAATTAAGCATATCATGAAGTAGATAATTGATATTTTATTTTTTAGTTGATTTCTACTTCATGCAAATAATTGGATACTAATGAATGAGAGATTTAGGTATCCAAAGAGGACCGGGTGTGACGGTTCCTTTAGGTACCCAAATATATCGTGTTTGCTTTTGGGGAGATGGAAGTGAATGAGCCCTTTTGAGTGGAGTTTGTGTCTCATCTTTAACTTTGGGTCTCCATTCAAACCTTGATTTAATATTATTCTTATATGTCAAATTTCCATGATGATTTTGTAAAGAACTGTTTATAGGAAATTTGTGAACATTTAATTTTATGTTGGGAGAAACATGATTTTGTAAGTAATAATGATTTGGAATTTCATTTTCAGGCATTTGATATTTTTTATTTCCTTTGTTAGGCTTAGACATATTATGAAAATTCAGATTTAACTTGCTTTTGGAATTTGCTTGAAATTGTTGATTTATGTGTTGAGAATTTTTCTTTATAATTTCCTTAAGCAAGTTTACTTTAGTTTCTAATTCATAGTTCTTAACTTTAAGATTATGTCTTACTTTATTATATGCTATTATGCTATTTTTGAGAGTGGATATGATAGACTCAATATGATTGTTGTATTCGTTTCTAAAGTCATCAAAAGTTTCATCCATCTCTTTAATTTCAATTTTATAACTTGTGCACATAGTACAATCATTTTTCAAAGTTGAATTTTCTAAACATAATTTTTCATTTCGTTCTTTTATAAAAAGAAGTTCCTTTTCAAGACCCTTGCATTTTTCTTTTAAATCATCAAATTCCATACAAGGTGTAGTGTTTTCAACTAAGGAACCATGGATAGAACTAGATAAATTTGAATTTGATTCTTCATTAATTTTTGCCTTTAAATTTTTATTTTCTAAGCGCAAATGTTTATTAGCATTTTTTAATTTATTAATTTTGCGCTTTGTAGTTTGAAGCATTTGTAATGTAGAAATAGAAGTACAGAAAATGGGATTTGATTTCCTTACATTGCTTTCGGGAGATGCACGATTTGAGCATATCATTTCTTTTACATCTTTTTGGCACTTCTCTTCCGAAGACAGTACTTCTTCTTTTCCATTTGATGTGTGCTCCATTGATCCGTCATGAGAGGAACATTCTTGAGGACTTGTGCAAGCTTGCATATTCTCCGGTTCTTGTGATTGTTCCATACCTGTAGAAGGAGAATCATACATTTCTTCAAGAAATTTCCATACTTTGTATGCACTAGAAAAACAGTATATTAATTTTGAAATGTCGTGAGATAAAGCACAGAAAATACTATTTAAAGCTTTTGCATTTAGGTGACGTTCCTTTTTATTTGGTTCATCCGTTGGTCTAACTATTGATATATCCCATGCATTGATATCTAAATTTTTAATAAACTTTTCCATTAAAAATTTCCACCCTTTATATTTTCTCCCTTCGAATAAAGGTGGTTTAAAAGATTTTTCTTCTTCATAAAAATTTACCCCACTAATAGAAGCGAGATCATGAGACGCCATTATTCCCGGTTGTTAAGCCGATTGGAATAAAACCTAGCTCTAATACCACTTGTTGGATCGGTAGGCGCCCATAGAGGGGGGGGGGGGGGTGAATAAGGGTTTTTAAAAACTTTAGATATATTTTGAATAACTTTGAAAAAGCTTTGATTATTAAACTAGAGAAGATCAAGACAAATCAAGTGAAGTAAAAGTAAAGACATGATTTTATTAACTTGAGAGGCATGATTACAAAAACTTGATCTCTTATCGAAGCTAGAAATCAAAGCGAATAGAAAGACTCTTTTTATTTTCTATACCGACTCGTATCCCCACGAACCGGTTGGCTTTAACCGATCCTTCCCCGGATACGACCTCAAGCCGCTCTAGCCAACCCTTCCCCGGATATGGCCTCGAGCACCCCCTAGACCTACACCCGAGACCTAATCGCCAACACGAGGCGAATTTTTGCGCTAAGTCCTACCCAGACCTAGTCGCCAACACGAGGCAAATTCTCTAACGGTTATAAAAGATATGAAATAAAATAACAACAACAATATTAAAACTCCCTCTAAGAAACTTCTGAAGTCGGAGATGAACGATCACTATAGAATAAGCGAGGTTGAAGCGATCCCTCTTTGGATGTAGCATGATGAAGTCCTCCTTCAGAAACTCTCTAAGCGTTTGGTGGGAGATCAACTCTCGGTCAAATAAGGCTTTGGAATTCTGGCACAAGACCTCTCTCAGGAATCAGCACACCACACGAGAAGAGAAGGGTCCATTATATAGCCTCAGCGCTAGCGCCTGTGCTAGTGGTACCGTCGGCGCTATCCCATATTAGGACATATTCTGCGCGGCAGAATCTTTAATCCAAGGAACAATTCTCTCTTGCCTACTGTGCTCCTCGCTATCGCCTACGCTATCGGATACCGCCTGGTGCTATCTCCTTCTATAAGTACACCCGACATCTGCGCTTAAGCAAATATTTCGTCGATCGGAATTTCGTCGAACGCAGTTAATAGTTCGTCGAGCGAAATTTCGTCGAACGCATTTTTGAGCATTTCGTCGAGCGCCGCTAATAGTTCGTCGAACGACAGCTAGCGCCTGCGCTAGTACTACCGCCAGCGCTAGTGGGAGATTTGGATTTGATGGCTCAACTTTGGGGGCAACCTTCTTAGGTAATCCTTGAGTCATGTGGACTTTGTTATCCTGCACACTTAAACACACAAGATCAAATACACATAGGATTTGTTATTCTCAAACCTAGGAGATGCGGAAGACCATGTTCCGACAAGGGGATCATGTTTACCCAGAAGACCGCTATCAATATAATGACCCATTTAGACAGTGCGTCTTGCCAGGTTTAGCCGCCTAGTTCTATCAATGGTTGCTTGTGTGCAGTTCACCCATCCCTTACAAAACAAACCGGGCGGTCTATCAAGACCAGACCGCCATCAAGGATTGAAGACTATCAAGGCTCAAACCCAAGAGGCAAGCTCGCGGTTTCAGATCACAGACTGCCTGAATTGCCTCTATCCAATTTCATCACAACTCAAGCTCGGCACAGATTGAGGTTTCAGGCTCCAGGCCGCGTGGCTTCTCTTCTATCCACATTTCTGTATCCGGTCACCCCCTGCGCGATTCTCCTAAACCCGGGCAGGCGGTTATTTTAGCCCTGCCCATTTGGACAGACCGCCGATCATATAAATAGGGGGGCGACTTTCCCAAAGCACGCACACTCAAATCCAGGAGCTCGCTTGTAAGAGCTGTGGTATCGAGTTCAATGTTTTGTGGCTTGTTAACCGGACGACTTCACTTTTACTTGCCTTGAAACCCGTTTTAATTATTTTTCTTAAATCAAGGGAAAGCCCGTCACAAGAGTGGCATTCGCCGTGACGGGCAAAGTCTGGTATTGACCGCTTCCCGCGGTCTAGTTGGTCTGAATTCTGTAAGTCAATATAAACCAGCAACTCGCGGCCTCCATTTTCCCTTTGCTTCTCTAGCATTGATCGTGGAGGTGCAATTTCAGCATCAACAAGCACTCCTTCTGCAAACTGGTGATCAAGTTGCATGCCTTCATCGCAAGGATCCTTCTTCTGATCACCAGCCATGAGCGGTTTATACTTGAAAGACAATATGTTGTAATATTATTTGTATGTTCTTCCGGACAATCTTTTAACATTGCAAGCTTCCTTATCGATATTTTATTGTTCATCGACTTTGACTATCTCCGAATAACTCAATAACCTGTGCAGTTTGTACTGCAAACTTGCAATCTCTGCTTTGAATTACTTAGAATATTTATGATTTCTCTGAATTATCTGTAACTCGTGCGGTGTAAGCTGCAAACTTACTGTTTAAATTAAATGCTTGCGGTTTCTGCTGTAGAATGTTTTGAATATACTGGTTTATGGCCGCACTATTAGGTTGGTTAGCCGTAATTTGATTTTGCTATATGCATGTCACTGGTTTCTATAAGTACCTGACGTTCTGGAGACTTATTCAACGATATTTAAGATGCGGGCTAAGAGCAAATCAATGCGGTCTGACAAGGTTTTAACCCTGTGAACTAATGTGGCCGGAGCATTTCATGCGGCGGATCACAAAGAATGTCGTCTTACTCAAGCAGAATTGGATGATTTTATTGAGAAACATATGGAGGGAAGCCACATGCTCGCGCGACTTCCTCTTCGCGATGAGCGAGTTAACTCCTCTACTCCCTCTCAAATCGCAATTCCCATTGATCACTTTCACAATGGCTTCAAATTTCGGATTCTTCTTAAAGTTCACTATGGAGTCGTTCCTGGTCAACATACCCCAAACTCCATAGCGGCGATCTATAGTTTCATATCTTATTTGCGGTCTGAGGGAGTCCACTTCTCCATCAGCCTGTTCAGGAAGTTCTTCTCCGTGCGGTCTATTCCAGACGTTGGGACTACGATATTCAGAGGACACCTGTACTTTGGGTGCAGGGGGCTTAAGGTGGTGAACCTGGCGAACAAATTTCCAAACTGGTCAAAAAGGTACTTGATCTTCGAGGGCCAACACGGACTACTACAGGTCAATCCGCAGGTTCGAGAAGAGGAAATCTTTCAACAACACGATGTTGAAGGCGTGGAGCAGGAGATCTATAAATTCATCAAGGGTGAGCGGCTTGATATGAATTACTATATCCCACTGCTCCCGGAGTTAGAAAATGCCCAACCTGAGGGCGGAAAGCTCCTAAGAATTAATTAATTTTCTGCCCGCGCAATTTGTATATTAACATTTCGTTCTAGCTTTGCAGTTGCCGCAATAATTCTGAAGAGTAAGCCGTTAGGTCCTGGTGGCTTAGTTCTGACCCAGAGAGAGAAAAGACAAAAAAGAAGTCAAGCGCAAACATCTGGAGAGGAGGAAGGCTCGAACTTTTCTAGCGAGTTCACCCCTCTTAACTTTGCGGCAATCCTAAGGATTTACAAGGATGCCCGACCTTGCGCTAGCACCCTTATGGTGAATGCGTTCAAGTGTCCACCTCGCTTCCATACTGAGGAAGTGAGAAGATAAGCAGCCATGCAGCAGCCGCCGGTACCGCTCTTTATGGTCGGCAGAACTTGAAAAAACTTAAAGAAATTCCCGAGGTAAAGCTCTCCAAGCTAGCCGCGCAAGTTAGTGCAAGGAGCTTTATGACTAACCACTTTATGGGGATATAATATAAGCGGTTGATTTCAGCTAATAGACACTTAGAGAAAAAATACGATGAACTGGCTCGGGAGAACGCGCAGTTAAAGGAAGCCGGATTGGTAAGTTACCTCCTGATATAAGAATTTGAGATATTCAAACCGTGTGGTCTAACCTTTATTTATTTGATAGAAACAATATGATATAGACAACTCGGTCTTCCAGGATGAGGATATTCCTCATGTTACAAAAGGAATTGACGGAGCACTCAACCACCTAAGGGATCTTGTCGGTTTGGCGCCGAGCTTTGGTGAATTCACTTTCTCTGATATATATCCATCCTTAAAACAGAATTTAGACGCCATTACCTGCAAGGCAAATTTAAAAAGTAAGGTCGGTGAAGATGATCTAGAGGAGGATAAGGAAGAAGAAGAATATGATGAAGGCGAAGAAGAGGAGGTCGAAGCCGCAGTTGCTGGCGAGAATAAGGATGACACGGTTTCTGAAGCCGACGATTCCGAAAATGAATCCGGACGGAATGATCCTGAAGATGAGGAAACTTCTAGCAGTTCTAGCAGTGGATCGTTGAGTTCCTCGTTGAGCAGTGGAGCCTACTCGTCATCTGATGTTGATGTCCAAGGCGGGGGAGATTCAAATTCTCCTGTGGCTAAGAGGCTTAAACCGACAGATTAGTCATTCTTAAGTTTGTATTTTGATTTATTTTTCATACCCAACGGCTTGAATATGTTAGCCGGCCGGTTTAAACAAATACTTAGAAATTTTTGAAAACTTTTGATGGAAAGTATAGTTACTTGTTCTGATATCTGTCTTTGCAATTTCTACTTGTGGATGTTTACATGTGCCTTATTATTTGTGCCTTATTCTTTGTAAAGCGCAAATCCTGTCTGGAATGTTGGAACAACTCTATTACTGATTTGGGCTAGGATCACTATCTATTTATTAGGACAAAGTTGACCCAATGTATAGTCTAAAGGGTCAAGGTTTTTAGGCTGTTAGAACTAAGGAAAAGATAAGTTTTCTCCGCTCGATGAACTCCATACTGCGTTCGACGAACTCCATCCCGTGTTCGACGAACGACATGCTCTAGTTCGATGAACTTTGCCAAGGTTCTATGTTTGACGAATTCTATTCTGCGTTCGACGAACTCCTCTCTGCGTTCGACGAACTTGCTCTCCAGCTCGACGCACTCAGTTTTCCAGCGTATCAGCGGTCGATGAACTTCAGTCTCAGCGGTTGACCAAGTCTCAGCGTTCGACTAAGCCTCAGCGGTTGACGAATTGTTTCAGATCGATGAACTCCAGATTGTGTTCGACAAATTTGTTCAGATCGACGAAATTTCTATTAAGTTCAGTATTTCATACAGATTATTTTTATTCTATTCTCCGAACTCAGATTATCAGCAACGACTCTATTTATTCCAGATAAGTCAATGATATTATCTTTCCTTTTTATTTTATTCCTTTCCATTCTCTTCCCGAGAAAATAGCCGTTTGGTGGAAAAGGATACATTAAATAAAAAGGAAAAGGAATTAAAGTCTTGGTTTGCAGTTCCAAGAAATAATCCTACAGATTATATTATTCCTTATTTCTGAGGATTTGAAATTCAAATCAGAGATATTTTATCAAAGGAATAAGGAAGAAGAAGATACAGTATTATTACATTACAGCAGTATAGCAAGATAGAGAAGAAGAATACAGTCGAGAGAAAAGTAACAGGAAGAAAAGAAAGAAAGAAAGCATTCACAGATCATCTTCATCTTCCTCAAGCAGCACCTTTCATTCTCGGAGAACATCAACACCTTCTCTCAGATCTCTGCTGCTAGATCAAATCTTCAAGAGCAACAACAAATCTAAGAAACTTCTATCTCTCAGATTCATCATCTATCAAGGAAGATATTTGTTTCAAGTGAAAGCTCCATCCTCAAACTGTCAAGAATTTCAATTAGAAAGGAGGAGCTTTACATCAACACATTCCACTAGTCTTCTGTCAGATTATTGACAGAGAAGAACATCTTAACCCTCTTTATCCCCTCTTGTACATGGTTATAACTCCCTTCAAAAGTTAACCCATTGGTGGCAGGGCACCTGAACAAAAACCTGTAGTTTAGTTAGAGCACCTGATCAAAAGCTCATTGGTGTTTGGACACCTGATCAAAAATCCATTGGTGATAGGGCACCTGATCAAAAACCTAGTGGAATCCTACCAAGGGTGGTAGAAGAGTAGATGTACCCAGGTTGATTGGGGAACTACTATAAAATCCTTGTGTACTCTGTGTTTGTGTGATTTTCTGTACTGTGTTATGTGCTGTGTTTCTTTATTTTGTTTTATAACTCACTCTGCAATACACATATAAGTATCACTATTTTAATTCCGCTATAAAATTAAGTGAAATTTTTTTTAATACTCTATTCACCCCCCCTATAGAGTGACTTTAAGATCTAACCTCACTTTCAATTGGTATCAGAGGTTGGTTGATTGTATACAGGCTAACACCAGAATCAAAAGATCAATTAGATCTTAAATTTATTTTAGAGTTTTCTTTTGCTTATTAACTCATGGCACTGAACAAAGAATATTCATGCACAAGACCTCCTATGTGCAATCTAAATTAGTTTGCACTATGGAAGGCAAGGATCAGATTATACATGAATTCTATTGACGAATAAATTTTTAATGTTATTTTGACAGGACCTCCTACTCATACAGCAACAACAAGTGCTGAAACAGCAACAACAAACAATGTTGTTCCACCACCTGAGTGGACAGATGCTCAAAAGAAGCAGAGAAGTGCAGATGCCAAGGCAATGAATATTTTGGCACAAACAATGTCAGATGATATTTTCCAAAAAGTTGTGGAATGCACTTCAGCAAGGGAAATCTGGATGTCACTCAACAATATGGTTGAAGGATCAATAGATGAAAGAAAAGATAGAAGATCCCACCTTATTTCTCAGTATGAAAGCTTCAAGAAAGGAAAAACTGAGACAGTGGTTGATATGTAAAATAGAATCAGTCTCATAATCAATGAGCTGAAATCTTTAGACAAAGTGATCACTATCACAGAAGTGAATGATAAGATCCTTATGTGCTTCCCCAGCACATGGGACTCTAGGATCTGGCCAATCAAGGAAGCCAGAAGCCTTAATGAGATCTCCACTGAGTGCTTGTTAGGCAAACTTAAGTCCTATGAGCAGCTTACCAAAACTAGAGAAGCTGAACAATCTGCCTCATCTCCAGCATCCAAGAAGGAGAGAAGCATAACTTTCCAAGCTACTGAAGAGGAAGAAAAAGCTCCAAGAGATGTGGATTTCATGAGCCTACTAGCAAAGAGATTCAATAAAATGGCTAAGAAGGACTTCAGAAAGAAGGATTCCAGATCAAGAGAAAAACCAAGGTATGATAAATCAAATTCTAAAGAAATTATCTGTTTTGGTTGCAGGAAACCTGGACACATTCTTACAGAGTGTCCAGAGAACCAAAAGAAAGAAAAGAGAAAGAAGAGAAAAGGCACTTCAACAAGCCTTCATCCCACAAACACAAGCATAAAGGGAAGATGGTTTGTAGCAGAAACATGGAGTGAAACAGATTCAGAGTCTTCATCCAGTTCCTCTAAAGATGAAGAAGAATCAAAGGAAAAAGACCAATGCTTGATGTCTATTTATGACTCAAGCAGTGAGTCAAAAAATACATCATCATCCAGCTCTAGTGATGATGAAGAAGAAAGTAGCTTCTGCATGATGGCTATCAATGCCTCAGCAAACAACTCAAATGAATCAGAGTCTGACAATGATGCTGATCAGGTAATCTCAAACTTTGATTTCAATTCAAATGAATTCAAAATGAATTCAAAATTCTTTGCTTAGACTTAATCAAATATGAGAAGGAAATAATCTCTCTCAGAAATAAGTTGGCTGAAATGAACCAACTAAGTGAAGAAAATGTCAATATTAAGAAAGATTTGATTGCATCCAGAGAACACATTGCTCTCATTGAGAACAAGTTGTCTGAAGCTATGAAATTTGAAGAATCCCTAAATGGGAGAAGCATCAAACTGATGGACATCACAAGCACAGTGAATGCAAGATTAAGTGGCAAACTGGGCTTAGGTGCATCATCAAGTGAGCCACCTCTTATTAAGAAGAACATACTTTCTACACCAATAAAGTTCATCTCTGCCAAGAGCAAAGAGGTAGTAGAAGTAGATAAAAACATTTCAAGCAAGGCTGTTAAGAATAAAGGAATTCAGCAGAATTCGTCGAACGGAGCTCGACGAAATCAATTCATTTCGTTGAACGGAGATCGACGAACTCTGAAGGCAGATATTCAGTATAGTTATTATTCGAACGGCGCTCGACGAAAGCACTTCACTTCGTCGAACGGTGATCGACGAACTCACTTAAATTCGTCGAACAGAAAACATACTGAAACTCTAAAGAATTTTTATTCTTCACATATTAAGAATCCTTTTACTGAGTGGATAATTCCTCCAAGGAGATATCATCCACAAGGTTATAAGGATAAGCCTGGGATGTCTTTCATTTCAGAATTTTGTGGAAAAACAAAAGGACCCAAGGTAGTCTGGGTCAAAAACAACATGCTTATTTTTTCTGTTGTGCAGGTACAGGGCTATCCAAAATTAAAAGAACAATGGTATTTGGATAGTGGGTGTTCAAAGCACGTGACAGGAAACAAGGCCAACCTGACAACTATAAGGCAAAGCTTGGACCCAAAGTGATCTTTGGAGACTCCAACTGTGCACAAACCAAAGGATATGGGAAGATCAAAGTTGGAGCAGTTACCTTCAAAGAGGTAGCTTATGTCAAGGGTCTGAAGCACAACCTCATCAGCATAAGCCAGTTAAGTGATGATGGTTATCAGGTAATTTTAACCATTCCTTATGTCTTATTAACAATAATAAAAACATAAATGTATTATCTGGTATTAGACATGGAAACATTTATTTAGTCAATTTTGACTCTGCCAAATCTGATATTTTTGTTTATTTAATTCTATAAGTAAAACAAATGAATTATGGCATAAAAGGCTTGGACACATTAACCTTAGAACTATATCTAAGCTTTCTAAGGACAATCTTGTTAGAGGACTGCCTTCTGGTTCATACAAGAAGGAATGACTCTGCAGGGCTTGTCAATTAGGTAAGCAGACCAAGAGTAGTTTTAAATCTTTATCTAAGAGTGATTCACCTAGGATTTTGAATTTACTGCATTTGGATCTTTTTGGACCCACTACAATACAAAGTCTAGGAGGGAAGCATAATTCTCTAGTTATTGTAGATGACTTCTCAAGATTCACTTGGGTGTTCTTTCTTAGGAACAAGTCTGACACCTTCAATGTTCTAACAGACTTTCTCAGGTCCATCAAGATTGAGTACTCTACTCTAGTTGCATTGATCAGAAGTGATCATGGCACTGAGTTTGAATCTCTTCTGATGAGAGAATTCTGTGGAAAAGAAGGGATCAGGCAATGTTTCACTGCTCCTAGAACTCCTCAACAAAATGGGGTAGTTGAAAGTAAAAATAGAACCCTAATTGAATCAACAACTACATTGCTTGCTGAAGCAAACTTGCCACTCTCTTTTTGGGCAGAGGCAGTGAACACAACAAATTATGTGTTGAACAGAAGACTGATACATAAGCTTAAGGTAATCCTAAGGTTAACTATTTTAAGATATTGGCTGTAAATGCTATGTGCATAACAATGACAAGAAGTATCTAAGGAAATTTGAAGCAAAAGCTGCTGAAGGCATATTCCTTGGATATTCTCTTTCTAGTAAAGCATACAGAGTTTACAACAAATCTACTCTTATGATAGAAGGGTCCATGCATGTATCTTTTGATCAAACTAACATGTTAAATGAGGAGAGGAACACCACCTCTACCAAAAATACTCTGCAGGTACCAGCTCTATGTGAAGAGCTTAATGGATTGGATCTACAGAATAAAGATTCTCTACTTCCATCAAATGAAATAATTGAAGACAGTGAAGAAGAGGATAATCCAGATCTTGCTGACAACTCAAATCAAGTGACATCTGAACAAGTCCCTCAAGTGGAAACTATTGCTGAACCAACTCCAACTGTTAATCACATCACAGTTAGAGATCATCCAATATCTCAAGTGATTGGAGATATTTCAGCAGGTGTTCAAAGAAGGCATCAACTACACCAAAATCAGATGCACACTTGTTTCCTATCACAAGTTGAACCTCAAACCATAAAAGATGCAGAACAAGATCCAAACTTGATTCTTGCAATGCAAGAGGATCTCAACCAATTTGAAAGGAACAAGGTTTGGGATTTGGTTCCAAGACAAAAATGCCATCCAATTATTGGCACCAAGTGGGTCTTCAGGAACAAGCTAGATGATCAAGGCAACATAGTCAGAAACAAAGCAAGATTGGTAGCCCAAGGATATTCACATGAAGAAGGAATTGACTATGATCAGACCTTTGCTCCTGTTGCAAGACTGAAGCTATCAGGATTTTTCTGGCCTTTGCTGCATTCAAGAAGTTCAAGGTATATCAGATGGATGTGAAGAGTGCATTTCTTAATGGAGATATCAAAGAAGAAGTCTATGTGGAACAACCACCAGGTTCTATCTCTCCAACTCACTCCTCTTATGTATTTAAGCTTAATAAAGCTCTCCATGGTCTCAAGCAAGCTCCCAGAGCATGGTATGAGACCTTAGCTAATTTTCTTTTGGAGAACAATTTCTGTAGAGGCATAGTTGATAAAACCCTATTTTTTAGAATACATAAAAATCAAACTTTACTAGTTCAAATATATGTAGATGATATCATATTTGGCTCTACTGATTCAAATCTATGCAAAAGGTTTACTAACCTAATGCAATCTAAATTTGAAATCAGTAGTATGGGTGAATTGTCATACTTCCTTGGTCTTCAAGTGAAGCAAACTCCAAATGGCATATTCATATCACAATCCAAGTATGCTAAGGAATTAGTGAAAAGATTTGGTATGTCTGATGCTTCCACCATGAAAACACCCATGCCCTCCAATGCTGTTGTTGACAATTATGAAAAAGGGAAACCTGTTGATCAGAAAGTATATAGAGCAATTGTTGTCTCATTACTTTACTTAACAACTAGTAGGCCTGATATAATGTTTGCTACCTGTATTTGTGCTAGGTTCCAAGTTAACCCCAAAGAATCTCACCTAATTTTATTAAAAAGAATTTTGAGATATATAAAGGGTTGTCCAAATCTAGGACACTGGTATCCAACAACTTCAGAATTTGAATTAATTGGATTCTCAGATTCTGATTATGCTGGATGCAGAGTAGACCGGAAAAGCACATCAGGAACTTGTCAGTTTCTTGGTGATGGGCTTGTGTCTTGGTTTTGTAAGAAACAAACATCTGTGTCTACATCAACAGCTAAAGCAGAATATATTATTGCAGGCAGTTGCTGCTCACAGATATTGTGGATACAAAATCAACTTCTAGATTATGGTATCAATCTAAATAATTCAATTATATTTTATGACAATACTAGTGCAATATCTATAGCACAAAATCCAGTACTCCATAGTAGGACTAAACACAGAAATTAGGCACCACTTTATCAGAGATAATGTGGATAAAAATAAAATTTACCTACAATTTATTCCTACTGACTTACAAAGAGCTAATATTTTCACCAAGCCATTGGATGAAAAGAAACATATCTTCATTATAAATCAGCTAGGAATGATAGATGGAGATTCAATAAAAAAAAAATTATATTTTCTACTTATCCCGTCTCTTCATCGAACTGAGATCAACGAAATCTAGTCGTTTGTCGAATGGAGATCGACGAAGTCATCTAAATCATCGAACTGAGATCGACGAAAATTTATTTTTCGTCGAATGCAGTTTTGATGAAGCCTTTTTGTTTCTGAATCTTTCCTTATAATCAAATCTTTTATTTCATTTTAACTGTATGCCTACAAAATTGCTTCTCCTTCCAGTTCCTTTGCACTTGATCTCCATTTTATTTTGCAGGAACAATAGCAATGTTTCTTCAAAATATGTGCATCCTTCCCTACCTCCTCAACTGTCCCTTCTTCTAGGGGCCTAGCTTTAGGCCTTCGTGAAACTAGGCAGTGGAGATGTTTCATGAAGAAGATCCTTTATGGCAGGGGGAGATGTTTTGAAGAAACTCCTTTTTGTTAGGGGGAGATGCTTTCCTTTTTGATAGGGGGAGATGTTTTATGAAGATGCTCAAAGTTTCAAGGGGAGATGTTGTATGAAAAAGAAAAATCATTCAGTTGATGAAGAAGCATGTTTTTAGTTCTTGAAGAAGCTCACAACAGTTTGTAGTTTTAGTTTTTGTTTCAGATTCAGATATAGCAGATTCAAATGCAGATTGGTAGCAAAGTAGATTAAGAAATAATTTTTGTTAGAGCAGATTCAGTTCAGATCAACAAAAGCTAAAGCTGAAAAATGCAGATTCAGATTAAAAAGCTTTTCAGTTCCAGTTCAAGTTGATTTGGTGAAGTCACCTCCAACTTAAGTTCCAAATTTTTTTTCAGAAAGCAAGATTCGGTTCAGATAAACAAAGAAACATGCCGAAGGCAAGGATTTCTAAGCAAAGCAAAAGATGCAAATGCAGATTCAGAAATATTGTTTGATATAGCAGATACAGCTCAGATAATCAAATTCAGAAAGCTGAAGGTAATGTGAGAATTCAGAAAGCAAAAGGTTCTGATTTATTTGTTTTTATTATTTCTGATTTAAATGTAAAATTTCAAAACTCAGAGTATCATATTTTATATTTGCTGAAATATTTAAAATCAATCAGATATATATGCTCTGTTGTTTTGTTGTTTGTTTTATTATTTGATTTTTGCCAAATAGTGTCCTAACCCAAATAGGGGGAGATTGTTGGAACAACCCTATTACTGATTTGGGCTAGGATCACTATCTATTTATTAGGACTAAGTTGACCCCAATGTATAGCCTAAAGGGTCAAGGTTTTTAGGCTGTTAGAACTAAGGAAAAGATAAGTTTTCTGCGTTCGATGATCTCCATACTGCATTCGACGAACTCCATCCAGCGTTCGACGAACGACATGCTGCAGTTTGACGAACTTTGCCAATGTTCTGCGTTCGATGAATTCTATTCTGCATTCGACGAACTCCTCTCTGCGTTCGATGAACTTGCTCTCCAGATCGACGCACTCAGTTTTCCAGCGTCTCAGCGGTCGATGAACTTCAGTCTTAGCGATTGACCAAGTCTCAGAGTTCGACCAAGTCTCAGCGGTCGATAAATTGTTTTAGATCGACGAACTCCAGATTGTGTTCGACGAATTTGTTCAGATCGATGAAATTTCTATTCAGTTCAGTATTTCAGACAGATTATTTTTATTCTATTCTCTGAACTCAGATTATCAGCAACGACTCTATTTATTCCAGATAAGTCAAGGATATTATCATTCCTTTTTATTTTATTCCTTTCCATTATCTTCCCGAGAAAACAGCCGTTTGGCGGAAAAGGATACATTAATTAAAAAGGAAAAGGAATTAAAGTCTTGGTTTGCAGTTCCAAGAAATAATCCTCCAGATTATTTTATTCCTTATTTCAAAGGATTTGAAATTCAAATCAGAGATATTTTATCAAAGGAATAAGGAAGAATAAGATACAGTATTATTACATTACATCACTACAACAAGATAGAGAAGAAGAATACAGTCGAGAGAAAAGTAACAGGAAGAAAAGAAAGAAAGAAAGCATTCACAGATGATTTTCATCTTCCTCAAGCAGCACCTTTCATTCTCTGAGAACATCAACACCTTCTCTCAGATCTCTGCTGCTAGATCAAATCTTCAAGAGCAACAAAAAATCTGAGAAACTTCTGTCTCTTAGATTCATCAACTATCTAGGAAGATATCTGTTTCAGGTGAAAGCTCCATCCTCAAACTGTCAAGAATTCAATCAGACAGGGGGAGCTTTACATCAACACATTCCACTAGTCTTTTCTCAGATTATTGATAGAGAAGAACATCTTAACCCTCTTTATCCCCTCTTGTACAGGGTTATAACTCCCTTCAAAAGTTAACCCCTTGGTGGCAGGGCACCTGAACAAAAACCTGTATTTTGGTTAGAGCACCTGATCAAAAGCTCATTGGTGTTTGGACACCTGATCAAAAATCCATTAGTGATAGGGCACCTGATCAAAAACCTAGTGGAATCCTACCAAGGGTGGTAGAAGAGTAGATGTACCCAGGTTGATTGGGGAACTACTATAAAATCCTTGTGTCCTCTGTGTTTGTGTGATTTTCTGTATTGTGTTGTTTGTTGTGTTTCCTTATTTTGTTTTATAACTCACTCTGCAATACACATATAAGTATCACTATTTAAATTCCGCTATAAAATTAAGTGAAAAACTTTTTAATACTCTATTCACCCCCCCCCCCCCCCTCTAGAGTGACTTTAAGATCTAAACTCACTTTCATGGAAGTTGCCAGAGACAATATTTTCATAAGTGTAGATAATAAACATTAAATCACGCGATCAGCTTTCAGTCCGAGCGATTAATAGTTCGAGTTCTGAATATACAAGAATATCAAATTAGTAACTGTCTTGATGCCATGAAATGTTATTCGGATGGCTTGGCTGACGCGAGTTTCCTTTTCTGAAGCTGTCAGGGAAGTATTTCATACGAGCAGTTATTATCCAATGATAATCATCTAGTTGCGCAGTTACTATCCATTCCGAGTGACTAGCTGTCTGAGCTCCGAATATACGGGAGTTTTAAAAAATATTTGTCTGAATGTCATGAAATACTTACCGAACGGCTTGTTGCTTTAGTTCTGAAATGAATCTTGATTCTGCGGAAATTGATCATGATCTGTTCCAAGAAATAATTAAGCCATACAGTTATCGTCATGTGCTGCCTTTTATTTAAACCGAGAATGTCCTTTTGAAACCGTCAGGAAAAATATTTCCACATGCCCAGATACTAAGCACCAAGTCGCGTGGTTAACATGTTAAAATAGATTCCAATTCCGCAGGGATGAATCCTGACTTGTTCCAAAGATAACCGAAGTCGAGTGGATTATACTTGTTCACAATTTCACCCAGGTAAACTATTCAGATCGAGCGAATAACGCCAACTCGTGATTATTACGACTAGGATAATTCAAGTTGACCGGATAATGCAGTAATCACTGGTGGCTTTAGTCAAAATTGATGGTTGTCTATACAAGAGAAGACCTGGACTCAATTATTCGAGTTGAAAGCACTGTTGTGCGGGTTGTATATTACGTCGAAGCTCTTTTTAACCTGTGATATTTTTATTCAAGACGATCGACTTAAGAGGCTAAGCAGCCCGGTCTTAGGAATCATAGTTTATAAGTGACCAAATGGTCTGGTATTCATACATAGAAAGTATTGCTTTCCTCAAATGACCACAGAAGCTGTAAGAAGAAAAGAACTTCTTGTGAAGAAGGACAAGAATTATAGACTCAGGTGACCAAGTGGGCAGGTGCTTGTAGGGAATAAGCATTGCTTTCCTCAAGTGGTCCTCAGAGCTGTAAAAATTTTAATGACTCGACTGCTCTTTTGCCTAAGGTTACAAACTAAGTTGATAAATTGGGCAGGTGTGCATATATAGTGAACATTGCTTTCCTCAGATAGATCAACTCAATTGTGGGTCCCCTGTAGGAACTGTTTGAGAGTACCTAGGAGTATTCAATGGTCACAAACTAAGATGATCAGTTGGGCAGGTGGGGTTATACCACACAGGTCATACCAACATTGTTTTCCTCACAAAGATCATCAAAGTTGTAACTATATCCCTTTCGGGGCATGACAGTGCTAACAGTCACCTGGACCTCCCTTGATGCAGAGGTGAGTTAGATACCGACTGGGATCCAATATTCTGAAGACTACCGCACAGGAATTGGCAAGATTCCACTACACGTGTGCGAAAACTCCCTGCTACATGTGGTCTTCGTGGTATTACACTAATGACTACAATTTGTGGGGGTTCGAGAAGAACTTGGTGATGTCTCCATGGTTCAGTGAGAGACAAAAGAGAAACAAGTTACTAGACAAGGAAAAGTGTCTATATTAGGCTTTTATTTAATATCCAAAATGCAAATAATGAGAGAGATAACATTTTAAGGATAGAACCGTTCCAAATCGTCACCGCTCCAAGTATGTGAAATGTCTTCTCCATCACTTGTCTGAAGGAGATAAGCTCCACTCTTTAGTACTTCCTTGACGATGAATGGTCCTGCGCAGTTGGAATTTCATTTTCCAATAATACCCATCCTGGTTGTAGCATCCACCTTTTTTAATACAATATCTCCTGTACAACCCTCATATTTACCGAGCCGGCGTGGCCTAGCGCATGAAAGGGGCGAGTCGACCAAAACCATCGTAGATCGTCAAGGACCAAAAAGATAAGGCCCGGGGGGGGGGGGCAAGGTCTCTTGGGCGATCGGACCCTGGGTCCACTCGCCCAAGGCCCCGGGCGAGTGGACCATCGGTCCAGTCACCTGTGCAAGGGGGCGATTGGACCTTGGGTCCACTCACCCAAAGTGGGGAGCGAGTGGACCATCGGTCCACTCGCCCCCAAGCCAGCAGGCAAGTGGACCTGTGGTCCACTCGCCCGGGGCAAGTGGATCCTAGGTCCACTCGCCCGGGCAGCTGGGCGAGTGGCCCTATGGTCCACTTGCCTGGTAAGTGGAGTGGACCATAGGGTCCACTCGCCCAGCTCAGGTGGTGGATTTTGATCCACCTATCCGACCCCCGGCAAGGGGGGAAGTGGACGTCTCATCCTCCACTCGCCCCCCCCCCCCCCTCGCTTCGATCATCCAGGTTCGTGGTTGGGTTGCGGATAACAGAATTTTGGCTATCCGCAGCCCGATTTTGTGAAGTCTATAAATAGACCCCCATGGGCATCTTGGGAAGGGTTGTTGATACCCCCCCCCCCTCCCTCACGTGTGTGTTGTGAGCAAGCACTACCCATCCCCTCCCCCCTGTCATTGAAGGTGGACGATGAGGTGATCCTTAGTGCCCTCCAAGGTGCCCAGGCTCAGCATTGGCTTGGGAGGGGAAGTTCCTTGTGAGCTTCCGAGAATGTGGTGGGACCTCCACGCTGCATCTTAAGGGGTCCGTTTGTGGACTTAGGTGTTCTTCAAAGGTAAGGTTCTTTGGTTCTTAGTAACTGGTCAAGGGTCTAGCTCGGGTCAAGTAAGAGTTATTTGCATCTCCCTTTCGAACGTCGAGACTAGTTCTCTTGTTTCAACATTCTGGTGCGGTGAGCATGGACGCAGCTAGTTTGGAAAGCTCTGGGCAAGTCCCATGGCTGGAAACAATGAGCCAAGGAACTCACCTCCTCCCAACGGGTCGCAGTCGATGATAGGGGAAGAGGAAGCAGGGAAGGCAGATCAAGCACGTCGAGAAGGGAAGGATGATCCTCTCCAGCATCTCCAGCGGTTTGAAGACATAGCCTTGATCAGGCGGATGTCGGACGCCTCCAAGTGCAAGCTCTTCGCCAGCACTTTCAAGGGAGAGGCGGAAGACTGGTTTCACCAGCTCCCGTCAGGTGTCATATACAGCTTTAAGGACCTGCGCCGAAGCTTCTTGCTGAGATTCTCCACCTCGAAGATGAGGTGGAAGGGAACGGAGGCCCTGTTCTTGATTCGACAGAGGCAGGGGGAGGCACTAGGAAGCTATGCGGATCAGTTTCAAGAACAAGTCCTCCGCCTCCAGGTTAGCAAGCGAAGCAGGAGGGACCAGGAGAAAGAAAAGGAATAAGAAGACAAAGAAGATGGGGGTAGTAATGAAGGAGATGGTCAAGGTGCATGTGACCAAGTAGGCCCAGAGAGGCGCGTTTTAATAAGCAGGTAGCTCATCGATAATGAATGAAAAAGGTTTCAGGTAACGCCTTGACTAAGTGGCTTGGGAAGGTGTTGAGTTCCTCTGCCACCAGGTGAAGGTAAGCACCTAGGACGTGGATGGGTACTCCGCCCCCATTTGGTAAGATCCCCAACTAGAGACCATTCTCCGGGCTCAGTCATGCCGGCAGATGGGAGACTCATCGGGTCGACTCGCTACTTGACTAAGTAGCTTGGGAAGGTGTTGAGTTCCTCTACCTCTAGGTCAAGATAAGCACCTAGTACATGGATGAGTACTCCACCCCCATTTGGTAACATCCCCGACTAGAGACCATTCTCTGGGCTCAGTCATGCCTGCAGATGGGAGACTCATCGGGTCGACTTGCTACTTGACAAAGTGGCATGGTAAGGTGTTGAGTTCCTCTGCCTCCAGGTGAAGGTAAGCACCTAGGACGTGGATGGGTACTCCGCCTCCATTTGGTAAGATCCTCGACTAGAGACCATTCTACAGGCTCAGTCATGCCGGCAGATGGGAGACTCATCGGGTCGACTCGCTACTTGACTAAGTGGCTTGGGAAGGTGTTGAGTTCCTCTGCCTCCAGGTGAAGGTAAGCACCTAGGACGTGGATGGGTACTCCGCCCCCATTTGGTAAGAACCCCAACTAGAGACCATTCTCTTGGCTCAGTCATGCCGGCATATGGGAGACTCATCGGGTCGACTCGCTACATGACTAAGTGGCTTGGGAAGGTGTTGAGTTCCTCTGCCTCCAGGTGAAGGTAAGCACCTAGGACATGGATGGGTAATCCGCCCCCATTTGGTAAGATCCCTGACTAGAGACCATTCTCCGGGCTCAGTTATGCCGGCAGATGGGAGACTCATTGGGTCGACTCGTTACTTGACTAAGTGGCTTGGGAAGGTGTTGAGTTCCGCTGCCTCTAGGTCAAGGTAAGCACCTAGAACGTTGATGGGTACTCCGCCCCCATTTGGTAAGATCCCCGACTAGAGACCATTATCCAGGCTCAGTCATGCTGGCAGATGGGAGACTCATCGGGTCGACTCGCTACTTGACTAAGTGGCTTGGGAAGGTGTTGAGTTCCTCTGCCTCCAGGTGAAGGTAAGCACGTAGGACGTGGATGGGTACTCCACCCACATTTGGTAAGATCCCCAACTAGAGACCATTCTCTGGGTTCAGTTATGCCGGCAGATGGGAGACTCATCCGGTCGGCTCGCTGCTCGAATAAGTGTCTTGGAGAGATAATGAGTTCCTCCGCCTCCGAGTAGGCTAGGCCCCTAGGACGCGGATGTGTATTCCACCCCCAGTTGGTTTGAAAAAGTGTTGAGTTCCTCTGCCTCCAGGTAAGCTAGGCCAATAGGACGTGGACAGGTACTCCGCCACCAATTGGTTTGGGAAGGTGCTGGGTTCCTCCGCCTCCAGGCAAGCTAAGCCCTTAGGACGTGGACGGGTACTCCGCCCCCGATTGGTTAGAAAAGGTGTTCAATTCCTCTGTCTCCGGGTAAGCTAAGCCCCTAGGATGTGGACAGGCCCTCCTCTTCTGGTTGGTCTAACAAGTTGGTCTAAGGTATGATGAGATAACAAACTCTCTTTATCATAGGAAGAGATCTCAAACCAGGCAATTGTTATATTTGAACAGCGAAGAGTTGAAGAAGCTACAAGGTTCACTAAATAGTTGCATGTTCAGGGGTAATATCGATTACATGGGTAAGCGCTTTGCCCTTAATAGTTAGCACACAGATGAAAACACAAAGCAGTCATAGCTTATGAAAGTTAAAAAAAGAGAGGAGGTTCCTAGCAACTTCGACATTCAGGGGGAATAGCCGCCGCTGGAAGGGGTCGAGCTGGGCCGCGCGGAGGAGGGGTAGAGCTCGAAAAGGATATCGCTAGCAGAGAGCCCCCTCCAATCGTCCCGAAGGGCATCCGCCTTATGAAGTGAGACCATCAAGGCCTTGGCCGCCTTCTTCACAATCTTCCTCCGGGTTCTCTCAGCCCTAGCAGGGGAAGGTGGGACGAGCGTGTTCGATCGGTAGGCGCCCTTAGAGGGGGGGGGGGGTGAATAAGGGTTTCAAAAACTTAATTTATATTTTGAAAAGCTTTGTAATAATGAAAGATTAAAGACAATAAAACAATTGAAATAAAGTAGAGACATGCTTTATTAATATCAAATAAGCTCTTACAAAAGTTGACTTCTATGATGCTAGAAATCGGTGGCGATGAATAGTAAACTCTTTTTGTTTTCTATCCCGACTCGCATCCCCACGAACCGGTGGCCCTAGCCTATCCACCCCAGATTCGGCCTCAAGCCCCTCTAGCCAACCCTTCCCCGGATATGGCCTCAAGCACCCCCTAGACCTAGCCTAGATCTAGTCGCCAACACGAGGCGAGTTTCCCCCTATGTCCTACCCAGACCTAGTCGCCAACACGAGGCGATTTCACTAACCGTTTACAAGAAAGATATAAAATGAAAAAAAAACTACCTCTTGATGAACTTCTGAAGTTGTAGACAAAGATCCGCTGTAGTATAAGCGTTGTAGAAGCGGACTTTGTTTGGATCCGGCGTGATGAGATTCTCCTTCAGAAGTTTACAGAACTTTGGTAGGACATCAACTTTCCGCCAAGATAGCCTCTGGAATTCTGGCACTCTATCTCTCTCTGATCTCTGTAATTTCTGTCTGAAACGAGAGAAGAGGGGTCCTTTTTATAGCTTCAGCGCTAGCGCCTGCGCTAGTGGTACCGCCGGCGCTATCCCATATTAGGACACATTCTGCGCGGCAGAATCTTCAATCCGATGAAACAATTCTCTCTTGTCTACTGTGCTCCTCGCTATCGCCTGCACTATCGGATATCGCGTGGCGCTATCTCCTTCTATAAGTTCTCCTGGCATTTGCGCTTAAGTAAATAATTCGTCGATCAGAATTTCGTCGAACGCAGCTAGGAGTTCGTTGAGCGAAATTTCGTCGAACGCATTTCTGAGCATTTCGTCGAGCGCCGCTAACAGTTCGTCGAACGCAGCTAGCGCCTGCGCTAGTACTACCGCCAGCTCTAGTGGGAGATTTGGATTTGATGGCTCAACTTTGGGGGCAACCTTCCTATGTAATCCTTGAGTCATGTGGACTTTATTATCCTGCACACTTAAACACACAAGATCAAATACACATAGGTTTTGTTATTCTCAAACCTAGGAGATGCGGAAGACCATGTTCCAACAAACTCCCCCTTTTGATAATAACAAAACCATTAATGATAAATCCGAGCATTAATATATATAAGCATGAAGAAACATACTTGTGTGTGTGTGAGAGTGATGACTTAGGATAATTAACGATTTTAGCATTTAGAATTGCTCCCCCTTAATACATGCTCCCCCTAAGTGAATGCTCTGCTAATATGTAAGTTATCATCTTAATTAAGCATTATATTTTGATAGCATATTTTATTTATCATGTTAATTCTCCCCCTTTTGTTATTAGCAAAAGCGGGTAAGGAGACACCACTTAAAAGTTGATAATAAGATAAAGGCATGATCGAGCTTGTAGAGAAGGAAATGATAAGTAGTTTTAGAATACTTTTCATTGAAATAGATCAGAGTTTTGAGTATCACAATATTTTCATAAATCAGAGTTTGTAGCATAAACAAATACAAGGTAAATGTAAAGTTGCGGAAGACTTAAAAAAATACAATCAAACATCTTTTGTAAGACATGATGATTCTTAAACGATATATGAGTTAAATTTCACAAAGAAGATGTTTTGTAAATCATTGTTCAAGTAAAACCTTTAAATTCACTAATAAAGTAACCAAGCATGAAATAATGTTACCAAAAAGATAGTACTACAATGTTATGTTAATTCACAATTTCAAAACATACTAAACATTGTACAAAGCATGCTAGGTTATCTAGTGCATTTAATAAATAAAGAGTAGTATAGAATTTGCATAAGGATCCAATACTCATGAGAAGAAGTGTTATGGAAGATAATGATGTGCACAAAGGTTTATTTTTGAGTAGAGTAAACAAATCTTTTAATCAAAAATACAAGAAATATGTAAAGTAAGAGCACAATAAAACACAAATAATTTCACTTCCACACACTGTAATGCACAAACAAAATTGTACAACTACCAAGGTGCTTTGCACACACAATGCTCATTAAGACTTATCAGGGTGCAAAGTAGTGCTTGGGGGATAACATATTTTATTTTTAATGTTGAGACTCGTGATCCGGTGTACTTAAGAGTAAGTGGTTTTTATTTTGAAAGAAAGATTTGATTTGCACAAGATACTTTACTATTCTTTCCAAGGTGCTCAACCTCACAACGCTTATTAAGACTTATCAGGAGGTTCAAGTAGTGCTTGGTGGAATTTTCTTTGTCACTTTATTTTATGATTTTTGTTTTGAACAAAGTTCTCAAAATACACTTGTTTTGAAAATCATTATAATTTATGAAAAACATAACCACTTTTCTTAACTTTTAAAAGTGCAAATAATGGATTGTAGGTAAGATACTTGTGCAATTTTAATTCTTTGTACTAATACAAAACATACACAAGCATTCTTAGATTAAACACATTTGTAGGCAATGCCAAAATAAGTGAGTGAATATGGATCATTATCAAGCATAAAACATTTACTCATACTTAGAGGCATGCTAAGCTTAGTTCTACACAACTTTTACAATATAATTGATGCACATATTAATAGATATATTAAAGCATGATGAAAACAATGTTCAAAGAGTTTGAAAAGATAAATTTCAACATTATAGAAGTTCTAAATTATAGATTAAATCATGCTTGATTTTCATAGGAAAATCCATACATTTCTTTTGTTTTAATGTTTTATATTTTTGTATTGGATTTTTGCAAAAAAAAAAAGACTTTAAACAAATGGCAAAAACAAACAAGGCAAAAACATAATTTTTTTTTGTAATTTGGCTTTTGTATTTTTGTATTTGATTTTCGCATAAAAGATAGACTTTAAACAAAAAGCAAGACATATTTTTGTAATTTGTCTTTTGTATTTTTGTATTTGATTTTTCAAAAATAAAATAGAATCAGAAGTGCAAAAATAAATGGTACATATAGATTAATATATTTTTAGGAATTTTTCAAAATTTTAAAAATACAGAAAAATGACTAAGTGCGCTAGCGCCGGCGTTAGCGCTAGCGCGGGAAACAGTACATGATTTTTTAGGATTTTGAAATTTTTGATTGTTGATCTTGATTAAGTGTCCCAATAGTAGTTTAATGCTGAAATTTCAGAATTTTAGGAGATGTTTTCGATGGTTAAAAATTACAAAATTGCGTGTGTGAATGTGTTTTAACTCGAAAGATCTAGGACACCTAACTCAAGTCATAATAATCAAAATCTAGCATTGGGAAGAGGTTTAGTAAATATGTCAGCGAGTTGCGAGTCCGTGCCAATGAAGCTTACTTTGACATGCTCCTTCTTAATGTGATCCCTAATGAAATGATGACGAACATCGATGTGTTTGGATCTAGAATGGTGCACGAGATTATATGTGAGGTCTATTGCACTTTTGTTGTCACATTTAAGATCAATATTTTTGAGATGAAATCCAAAATCCTCTAGTGTTTGACTCATCCATAATGCTTGTGCACAACAACTACCAAGTGCGATATATTCGGCCTCCGTGGTGGAGAGTGCAACCAAAGATTGTTTTCTACTAGACCAAGCTACTAAAGAGGGTCCTAGAAAGTGACAAGTACCGCTATTGATTTTTCGATCTAGTGAACACCCAGCGTAGTCCGAATCGAAATAGCTGTGGAGTGTGAATAAATAATTGTGTGGGTACCATAATCCTAATTTAGATGACCCTAATAGATAACGAAATATACATTTTACTGCTTTTAAATGAGATTCTTTTGGATTGGCTTGAAAGCGAGCACATAAACATACGGTGAAAGTGCACAGTTAACCTCACTAGAATTCTCTAGAGGGCGTGAATAGAGATTAATACTTTGTGCAATTATATATATATATGTAATAATCACAGATTTAGGCTTCCCACACACCAACAAGAATTAAGTAAATAAAGAAAGAAATAGCAAAATGAAAATTACAGCACAACACAAAGAAATATAGTGGTTCCCCAAACTTTGGGTAGTCCACTCTTCTACCCCTTGGTAGGAATTCACTATCTTGCACTGAGTCTTTTGATAAGGAGACTCTTAGAACCAGCCTGAGTCTTTTGATAAGGAGACTCTTAGAACCAGCCTGAGTCTTTTGATAAGGAGACTCTTAGAACCAGTACAACTGAATTTTTTGAAGAGAGATTCTAAAAACTCTTTTACACAGTTTAAAAGCGAAATGAAGATAAAGAGAAGAAGTAGAAGAAGAAATTTAAACAAGAAATAATCTTCTTCCTAGAAAGAAGATTAGAAGCACAAGAATAGTGATTGTAATCACTCTTCTATAGTGAGAAGGAGATTGTAAGCTTTTCTCTCTTTTGTGAGAGCTTTCAGAATTTGCAGCAGAATGGCTTCAGGAGGAGAAGATGAACGCTTTTTCTTTGCTGCAGCACACTATCTATTTTCTCAGCTTTCTCACTCTTCACTTGGGAGCTCTTCCTCTTTTTCAAATGTATATGGTGGATCACTAGTCATCATTCTCTACCGACCTCCTCTTTATTTATAGCTCTGTTTCAAAAGGTGTTGCTAAAGGAGAATAATCAATCAGCAATTAGAGAGAAAAAGTTTCCATAGGAATTAAATCTGTAGAAGGAAAGAATTCATTCTGATTTCAAATAATATCCATAATAATCTTAATCAAATTAGCCAAGAATCAAATAGAAGGAAAGATTGATTCAGAACAGCTATATAAGAATAATATCATTCCATAAGAATCAGATCTACAGAAATAAGGAAAGAGATCTAGCGCGTTTTTGAATTTCTTATAGAAATCGACGTGCGTTGATTATTATTCGACGTGAACGTCGATTTCATCTTGGCTGGACGTCGAGAGGAGTATAAGGAAGGTGCGTCGACTGAGGTGCGTCGACTTTATTAAATGCGTCGACTAGAAGTCAGAGGTACGTCGACAAAGATTACGTCGAATTCTTCTTAGAGTTACTTCGACTCATTCTGAGAGAAACGTCGACTACATTTCGACGATGTGTCGATTACTATTCGACGCATATTTACTTAGATTAATTTTTCATTCTTAGAAATTATATTCTTCTCAATTCTAGGGGTTAAGATAAATCATTTCCACAACAATCTCCCCCTATTTGTCTTAACCCTATTTAGAGACAAATTGTATCAGCTTTTAATCAACACAGCAAAGCATTTATATAGAGAAGAAATATGCTAAGTAACCAGAAGAAATCATATAACAAGTAATTGTCTTTCACAAGATTTAAACTAGGAACTTCTTGTTATACATGAAGTTGACAAAGGTAGAATAAAGTTTCCTAGATAAATTTTCAATAGCATCAAAAATATAGCCCCTGGCTCTATCAGGATGCTCCTGGACATTTCTGATGATTGTGTGCAGTTTCTCCAGGATTTTGACAGCATTAGGGAGAGTGTCATTTATAGAATAGCCCTTGCTGATGATAATTGCTGCCTTTTCATCAATCATCTCAATTGTAATGTTTTGAGGTTTCTTTTGTGTAGGCTTGGGCTCAGGTGGTCCTTTGTTGTCAACCTTTGGCCTATATATTCTCTTCTCTGATTCCAGTTTTTCAGGGATCTCAGACATTTTTCCTTTCCCTTTCCAGGGTGAGTCATGCCATTTTTCTAATCTTGCAGGTCGTTTAGGCTTCTTATAGGGAATGTAGATATCTTCTGCACACCCTACACCTCTCTTGTGCTTTTGTCCTTTTTCTAGGATGAGCCCTGCTTGAGGATTTTTCTTTTGATAAGCTTCAACATCAAACAATTTCTTTGGAAGCTTGATGGAAGATTCAGCAAGAATCTGTTCTTTAGTCATCCCCTTCTTGATCTTTTCCAACCAGATATTCCTTTTATCTTCTACTTCTTTCATAGCTGCTTCATATTCATACAACTCTCTTTCTCTTATTTCTTCATGCCTCTTTTCCATGTCAGGATCATGGTGCTCCTTTACAAGACTGTTAGGAGTGATATTAGACATTCTTTCAAACCTTTTAATCTCCTCAACAACCTTTCTATATTCTTTTCCTTTGCATAGTCTTTTCTTTCTTCTTTGGAGAATTTTTGCCAATGAGGGATGGCTTCTCTTCTTCTTTCCATTTGTCCTCTTGGTTTTTCCCTAGATAGCATTTGTGGAGGTAAAGGTAGCAGAGGAGGTAGAGATGGAGGTTGAAGTGGTGGAAGAGGCAGAGGTGGAGATGGAGGTTGAAGTGGTGGAAGAGGCAGAGGTGGAGATGTAGTTTTCTTTTTATAAGGAGAAGGTGGAGAAGGAACTTTTGAAGGAGAGGGAATTTGTTCTGTAACCTCTGGAGGAATATCCTCAAGTAAGGGTGTCTTGAGTTTGATATAGCTAGCAGAGAAGCCAAGAGAGTGATGCTGATATTCTTCCACACACAAAGGTGTCTCAATCCAGACTTGCCCTTTTAGGTCATCAGAAAAAGCTGTTTCTTCCTCCCCCTGGACTTCTATATTTTGTACTGCAACAATCTCCCCCTGAACATATGGGGCATCTACTCTGAATGCTGAATCTACAGCCTGGTCTCCTTCTATATGGTAGGAGGAGGATTCACCAAGGTGTTTGTTGAAGGTGTAATCAGAGTGATTGGAGAAGATTGGAGCCTATGATATAAAAAATGAAGTTGGTTTAATACTTAAAGATAGTATTTAGAGATTGGAGAAGAGTTAGACCTGAGCTTTAAGAAAATATAAAACCTGGATAGGGGGTTTCTGGAGCAACTCTCCCCCTGGTTTATATCCTTCAGAAAGGATGTAAACCCTTTTGGCGACAGAGGTTGTTCTTGAAGAAGAACATGAAGCTCAGGAAGAGAAGCAGAGAGGTTGGCCAATTTGGCTTCACAGGTGGTGATCATGTCGGCACACTCATTTGAGAAGTTGGTCAGACGTGTCTGGAAGTCATCCAGAAGTTGCTCCAGAGCATCGTTTATTGTTTTGATGAGAGCAGATTGAGCAGGGGTTGGTGCCATTGATGTAGAGTGAGAGGTAAAAGACGAAGATTTTGGCGGTTTGGGAGAGTATGAGTTATGAAATAAGAGGTGTTATTTAAAGGAGGTGAAGCGTCGAAAAGGAAACAAAAATCAAGGTATATTAGGTAACCAATTGTCAAAAGAAGAAGGGAAGATTTGTTTCCAATTTTATTATGAAGTCGACGTTACGTCGAATTGGAGTCGACGCATGGTCGATGTATCAGAACATCTGTGACGTTGGTCATTGATGTCGACGTATGCGTCAATATGGAGTCGACGCTTCGTCAAAACATTGTCAGTCTAATTGCCTGCCGACGTGGTCGCAGACCTGCGTCGAGATTAGATCGACGGTGCGTCGATAAGGGATCGACGCATCATTGTTTTTAAGAAATCAATGCTAGCGTCGAGTTCCTCTCGACGGTGCGTCGATAGGTAATCGACGTGTCTTTAAGTACTTGCTTAGTTTTTCTGTTCTCATTTAGATTTCCCCAACAATGGTGTTTACAAGCTGCCATCAAGCATTCCCAAGGTGTTGATAAAATAAGTATGCTTAGTTTTATCTAAGGGTTTGGTAAAAATGTCTGCTCTTTGACTATCTGTAGGAATATATTCTAAGGTTCTCTTACCTTTTTCTACATTGTCTCTAAGAAAGTGATGTCTGATCTCTAAATGTTTGGTTCTACTATGAAGGACTGGGTTGGATGCAATGGATATAGCACTAGAGCTATCACAATAAATTTTAGAGTTATTGACTTCCAATTTATAGTCAAGAAGCTGATTTTGCATCCAGAGGATTTGTGAACAACAGCTCCCAGCAGCTATATATTCAGCTTCAGCTGTTGAGGTTAAGACTGAAGTTTGTTTCTTACTGAACCATGATATTAATCTGTCACCTAAGAATTGGCAAGTGCCATATGTGCTTTTTCTATCAACCCTACATCCAACATAGTCTGCATCTGAGAATCCTCTTAATTCAAAATTTGTTTCTGCTGAGTACCACAGACCTAGTTCAGGTGTTCCCTTTAGGTATCTAAGAATCCTTTTTACAGAGGTGAGATGGGATTCTTTTGGATCAACCTGAAATCTAGCACATATGCAGGTTGCAAACATTATGTCAGGTCTGCTAGTTGTTAGATAGTGAAGGGATCCTATGATTTCCCTATATGTCTTTTGATCTACTGATTTTCCCTTATCATTCTTTTCTCTAATGGCATTAGTTGCCATAGGTGTTCTCATGGTAGAGGTTGTTTCCATACCAAACTTTTTGATTAATTCTTTAGTGTATTTAGATTGTGAGATAAAGATTCCCTCACTACTTTGTTTCACTTGTAGCCCTAAGAAATAAGAGAGTTCTCCCATACTACTCATTTCAAATTTTTATTGCATTAAATAAGCAAATCTTTTACAAAGTTTAGGATGAGTTGAGCTAAAGATGATGTCATCTACATAGATTTGAACAAGAAGTAGTTGATTTTCATGGGTTCTAGTAAAAAGTGTTTTATCTACTTTTCCTCTTTCAAAATAATTTTATAAAAGCAAGTTGGAGAGAGTTTCATACCAGGCTCTAGGTGCTTGCTTAAGACCATAAAGTTCTTTGTTAAGTCTATAAACAAAGTTAGGTGAGGAGGGATTGACAAAACCTGGTGGATGCTCTACATACACCTCTTCTTGAAGGTCACCATTCAGAAAAGCACTCTTGACATCCATCTGGTAGACTTTCATCTTCATGAAGGCTGCATAGGCAAGAATGAGTCCGATTGCTTCCAATCTGGCTACTGGAGCAAAGGTTTGATTGTAGTCTATTCCTTCTTCTTGTCTGTATCCTTGTGCTACAAGTCTTGCCTTGTTCCTGATAATTACTCCAGTGGAATCTAGTTTGTTTCTGTATACCCACTTTGTACCAATAACTGGGTAGTTTCTTGGTCTCTCAACTAGGTTCCACACATTGTTTCTCTCAAATTGGCTTAGTTCTTCTTGCATGGCTATAATCCAGTGAGGATCACAATTTGCTACTTCAAACTTCTTTGGTTCAACTTGAGATAAGAAACATTGTAGCATCATCCCATTGGAGACTTGGTGTCTTGTTCTTACTCCAGTATTGGGGTCTCCAATTACTTGGGATTGTGGATGATTTTTCATATTGATTCCTGTTCTGCTTGGATTTGTCAGATGCTCTTCTTCCTCATTAACAATGGGATCATTGTCCAACTGTTCTTCCTGAACCATGTTCTCTTGTGGAAGTTGGTTTTGATTGCTCTTTTCTAGACCTTCTTCATGCTCTTATTCAGACTCCTCACTTGGTTCCTGTAGCTGGTTTTCTTTCCCAGTGTCTCTGTTCTCTAGAGTCAGTTGTTCAAGCTGAGTCTCTATGCTGTTATTTTCCTGTGGAAAAGGATTGGTGGAAGTTTCCTCCCCCTTAAATATCATGTTAGTTTCATCAAATATAATGTGCATAGATTCTTCAATTCTGAGAGTTCTCCTGTTATAGCATCTATAAGCTTTACTAGATGATGAGTATCCCAGAAATATTCCATCATCAGAATTCTTGTCAAACTTGGCAAGATGATCTTTCCCATTATTTAGAATAAAGCAAGCACATCCAAAATTTTTAAATTATTTAACAATGGGTGTTTTTCCCTTTAGAAGCTCATATGGAGTTTTTGCCTTAGTTTTGTGAATGAGGCTTCTATTTAGAACATAGTTTGCAGTGTTGACTGCTTCAGCACAGAAGGTTTTTTGGTAATCCTGATTCTGCAAGCAAAGTCCTTCCTGATTCAATTAAGGTTCTATTCATTCTTTCAGCAATTCCATTTTGTTGAGGAGTTCTAGGTGCTGAGAAGCTTTGTTTGATACTACATCCTCCCAGAAACTACAGATTAACTAATTTTCAAATTCAGTCCCATGATCACTTCTGATTATGGAAACATGAGTATTGAATTCAGATTGAATCTGTCTTATTAATCTTGAGAGAATCTTGTGGGTCTCAGACTTAGCCCTTAGAAAGAATACCCAACTAAATCTAGAGTAGTCATCCACAATGACTAGGGTATAAGACTTTCCACCTAAGCTCTGAGTGGATATGGGACCAAAGAGATCCATGTGCAGTAGGTAGAGAATCCTGGGGGAGTCATCCTTACCAATTGGTCTGAAGGATGACTTGGTCTGTTTTCCTAGTTGGTAAGGTCTACATGGAGAGTCCTTAGAGAATCTACCCTTTGGTAGGCCTCTGACCAGGTTATTCTTTGATAGTTTACTAATGGTTTTGTAGTTTAGATGACCCAGTCTCCTATGCCATAATTCACTTTTATTAATAATATTGTTGAACAAACAAACTTCTGTGGGTGAGGAGCTAAAGTCTACTATATATACCTTCCCTTTTCTAATTCCATTGAGTACTATGGAACCAGTCTTGATATCAATAATATGGCAAAATAGTGCGGTGAATTTTACCTCATACTTACCACTGTCACATATCTGACTTATACTTATCAGATTGTGCTTCAGTCCTTTGACTATTGCCACATTCTTGAAGGTAACTTTCCCTTCATTGAAATCTCCAAAGCCCCTGGTTTGGCCACAGCTATAGTCTCCAAAAGCCACTGGTGGTCCAAGTCCATCCTCAAAATTGATTAATAGGTTTTTGTACCCTGTCATGTGCATGGAGAATCCACTGTCCAAGTACCACACCAGCCTGGAGATGTGATACATCTGCACATAAAATTTTAAACATTAGTTTGGACCCTCCTAAGCTGGGGTCCATTCCTCCCAATAGTGAAAGGTTTAATGAAAGAATAAGTGGGTTTTTCAGAATAACCTTCCTCCTTTAGGGGTATTGGCTTATCATACCAATTTTCTTAGGTAATGTTGCAGAAATAGTGTTCATAATAAAAGGAAATGGATTGAGAAGACTTTTTGGAATAGGAGACATTTCTGTTAGATTGGTTGCGTCGATATGAATTCGACGTATGTTTAAAGTTGCGTCGAGTGGAAGTCGATGCTTCCTTCATTCTGTGGTTACTTTTAGTTGAAGCATAGGAGAGATTGCGTCGATTGGGAGTCGACGTATTTTGGTGTCTGCGTTGATTAGAAATCGATGCATTATTTGAGTTGCGTTGAGTAGAGTTTGACGCACGTCGATAAGGATTCGACGCAAGTTTGTTTCATTTCTGAGGATATTTACCTAGGATTCCTTCATGCATAGTGAGATTATTTTTGTTAAAAACAGTGGTCGTTTCTTGATTTTCTTGTGATCTTTCTCATGTCAAATGATTCTCCCTAGTGAAGTGAATAGGATGTCTCCAGACAGATTTGCTAGGTGACTGAGGTTTGGGTTCTAAGTCAGTGTTATATTCTAGTTGTCTAAATCTATCAGTGAGATTGTTAGAGATATTCTTGAGCTTCTGACTTCTGCCATTTAGAGAGTCTTCAAAGGATTTTGCCTTTGCTAGCTCATTTCTTAGTGCTTGGTTTTCAGTATTGATTTTATCTAGTTTCTCCTCTGAGAGTCCTAGACTGAGCTCATAGTTTTTATGTTGTTTATTTATTTGTTTGAGATTGTTTAGTTCATTTCTTAGTTCCTTTACTTCTTTCTCAGATTTGACTAGATCTAAACAGAGTTCTTTGAAACAATTTTTGAAATGAGTGGAAGAGAAATCTATATCATCAAATATATTTACCAGAGATGTATCTTCAAGCTTTTCAGTAGCCATCAAACAGGTTTCCTCTTGCTTAGCCTTTTCCTGATCATCTTCAGATGAGGTAATTCCTTCAGATTCTGAATCACTCCATGATTGAGCAATGAACCCTTTCTCTTTCTTCTTCTTCTTCTTCTTCTTCTTCTTCTTCTTCTTTAGATCAGTTCTTTTCAGATCTTTCTTATTGCTGATCTCTTTAGGACATTCAGGTGCAATGTGTCCAGGTTTCCTGCAAGAATAACATATAATCTCTTTATTAGGAGTTTTGTCATACCTGGTTTTTGAGTCTCTCCTTCTGGATCCTTCTGTTTTGACGCACTTCTTGAACCTTCTGGCCAGTAGACTGATCAGCTCTTCATCATTTGTAGAGGGTTCACCTTCAGTAGCCTTCAGAGCAATGCTCTTTTCTTTTGAGAGTGGAGGAGCCTTCTCTTTTTCTTCTTTCTCAGTTCTTGTTTTCACCAATTGTTCATAAGATCTTAATTTACCCAACATGACATCTGTTGAGATTTCTTTTTGACTTCTGGAGTCTTTAATTGGCCAGATTCTTGAATCCCAAGAGCTAGGGAAGCAAGTTAGCAATTTGTCATTTATCTCAGTGAGAGATATGTCCTTCTCAAGTGTTCTTAACTCATTTACTATGAGGCTGAATCTGGCATTCATGTCTGCAACACTTTCACTTTCTTTCTTCTGGAAGTTTTCATATTGAGAGATGAGTAATGCCTTTCTGTCTTTTCTCTCATCAGCACTTCCTTCTACCATTTTAGAGAGAGCTTCCCATATTTCCTTAGCTGACTCACAATCAGCAATCTTTTGGAAGATTTCATCTGAGAGGGTTGAGACTAGGATATTCATAGCCTTGGCATCACATGCTTGGGCTTTTTTTTCTTCATCTGTCCATTCATCCTTTGGAGCAAGTGTTTCAGTTACTTTTCCATTTGAGTCCTTTCTGAATGGCTTGGGAGGACCTGTCATAATAACATCAAATAATTCCCCATCAATAGAGTTTAGATAAATTTTAATTCTTGTTTTCCAAAGTGCAAACTTTTCAAGGTTGCAAATTGGTGGTCTGGTGGAAGCATAATCTTTGATTTGTGCCATGTGAAAAATAATTTTTAGAAATATATATATATATAAAAGAGGTAGGATCTTTTTGATCAAGGAGTTAACCTTTTTAGATCAACCTGGCTCTGATACCAATTGAAAGTGCACAGTTAACCTCACTAGAATTCTCTAGAGGGGGGTGAATAGAGATTTAAAAATACTTTGTGCAATTATATATATATATATATATATATATATATATGTGTGTGTGTGTGTGTGTGTGTGTAATAATCACAGATTTAGGCATCCCACACACCAACAATAATTAAGTAAATAAAGAAAGAAATAGCAAAATGAAAATCACAGCACAACACAAAGAAATATAGTGGTTCCCCAAACTTTGGGTAGTCCACTCTTCTACCCCCTTGGTAGGAATTCACTATCTTGCACTGAGTCTTTTGATAAAGAGACTCTTAGAACCAGCCTGAGTCTTTTGATAAGGAGACTCTTAGAACCAGCCTGAGTCTTTTGATAAGGAGACTCTTAGAACCAGTACAACTGAATTTTTTGAAGAGAGATTCTAAAAACTCTTTTACACAGTTTAAAAGTGAAATGAAGATAAAGAGAAGAAGTAGAAGAAGTAATTTAAACAAGAAAGAATCTTCTTCCTAACAAGAAGATTAGAAGCACAAGAATAGTGATTGTAATCTCTCTTCTATAGTGAGAAGGAGATTGTAAGTTTTTCTCTCTTTTGTGAGAGCTTTCAGAATTTGCAGCAGAATGGCTTCAGGAGGAGAAGATGAAGGCTTTTTCTTTGCTGCAGCACACTATCTCTTTTCTCAGCTTTCTCACTCTTCACTTGGGAGCTCTTCCTCTTTTCAAATGTATATGGTGGATCACTAGTCATCATTCTCTGCCGACCTCCTCTTTAATAGCTCTGTTTCAAAAGATGTTGCTAAAGGAGAATAATCAATCAGCAATTAGAGAGAAAAAGTTTCCATATGAATTAAATCTGTAGAAGGAAAGAATTCATTCTGATTTCAAATAATATCCATAATAATCTTAATCAAATTAGCCAAGAATCAAATAGAAGGAAAGATTGATTCAGAACGATTATTAAAGAATAATATCATTCCATAAGAATCAGATCTACAGAAAGAAGGAAAGAGATCTGGCGTGTTTTTGAATTTCCTATAGAAATCGACGTGCGTCGATTACTATTCGACGTCAACATCGATTTCAACCTGGCTGGACGTCGAGAGGAGAATAAGGAAGGTGCGTCGACTGAGGTGCGTCGACTTTATTAAATGCGTCGACTAGAAGGAAGAGGTACGTCGACAAAGATTACGTCGATTTCTTCTTAGAGTTACTTCGACTCATTCTGAGAGAAACGTCGACTACATTTCGACGATGCGTCGATTACTATTCGACAAATATTTACTTAGATTAATTTTTCATTCTTAGAAATTATATTCTTCTCAATTCTAGGGGTTAAGATAAATCATTTCCCCAACATAAATTACCTAAGTCTTTTTGGGCCGAAGCCGTAAGCACATCATGCTATGTAATGAATAGAGTCATGCTTCGCCCATCACTAAATCTCACACCGTATGAAATATACTATCAAAAGAAACCTAACGTATCATTTTTTAAACTATTTGTATGTAAATGTTTTATTCTTAATACAAAAGATTCTTTAGGAAAATTTGATGAGAAGTGTGATGAAGGAATATTTCTTGGATATTCTTCAACCAGTAAAGCCTACAGAATATTTAACAAAAGATCAAGTAAGGTTGAAGAGTCTATTAATGTTAAATTTGAAGAGTTTATTCCATGTGTAGAGTAGCTTTCTACAGGTACAAATGATGAACCTTTGCCATCTTTGGAGCACGACGAAGAGGAACCGTCCAAAGAAGAGGAGGAAAAGTCCAAGGAAGATGAATATGTACCTCCAAGCGTTTTGAACTTCTCAAAAAATCATCCAAAAGATCTAGTCATTGGGGAACCTTCTACTGGGTAAGAACTCGATCCTCTCTTCATGAAATGTTTTCAAATATTTGCTTTGTTTCCGAAATCAAACCTAAAAATGTTGCCACCGCTTTAAATGACGAATTTTGGTTTTTGGCTATGAATGAAGAGTTAGGTCAATTTGAAAGAAATAAGGTTTGGAATCTAGTAGATAGACCATCTAATCATCCAATTATCGGCGTAAAATGGATCTTTAAAAATAAATTAGATGGTGAATCTAAGATTATAAGAAATAAAGCACGCTTAGTTGCTCAAGGTTATTCTCAAATCGAGGGGGTAGATTTTGAAGAAACTTTTGCACCTGTTGCTCGCTTAGAATCTATAAGAATATTTTTGGCATTTGCGAGTTTTAAAAGAATAAAATTATTTCAAATGGATGTTAAAAGTGCTTTTTTAAACGGGTTTATAAAAGAAGAAGTTTATGTAGAACAAGCCCCCGGTTTCATAAATGAAAAATTCCCTAATCATGTTTACAAATTAGAAAAAGCGCTTTATGGTTTAAAACAAGCGCCCCGTGCATGGTATGATTGACTTACATCATTTTTGTTAAAACACGGGTATGTTATGGGAAGTGCCGACAACACACTCTTCATTAAGCATGATAATAACGATCTAATTATTTTACAAATATATGTTGATGATATCATTTTTGGAGCCACTAATGAAGAGTTGTGTAATGAAGTAGTCTTAGTAATGAAAAATGAATTTGAAATGAGTCTTGTAGGAGAACTGTCATATTTTCTTGGTTTTCAAATCTCACAACAAACTGATGGTATCTTTATTTGTCAAACAAAATATGTTCACGATATGCTTAAACGATTTGGATTTGAAAATCTCAAACAAGCCTCTACTCCTATGAGTGCTTCTTTAAAACAAGGAAAAGATGAATCTGGAATTTCCATTGATCAAACGTTATATAGAGGAATGATAGGATCTCTTCTTTACTTAAGTGCATCTAGACCAGATATAATGTTTGCCGTATGTTGGGTCCAGCGTTCCTTCACTTGACCCGTAGCACCTTTCCGTTGATATAAAGATCAAGTTGCGCCTTCACCAACAGTCATGGATTTTGGTACAGTTGGTTGCGCTGGGTCCTCTCAATTGGTATCAAAGCAGGTTGCGGGTTCGAGACCGGGGGGGGGGGGGGGGGGGGGGGGGGGGGGGGGGGGGGGGGGCGTTGATAATTCCTGAAATTCTCTCTACCTGTGTGGGTCCTGGCGGGTCAGGCGGTCGGAGCCATGTGTCAAGCCACCTCTGAGCTTGCGAGCCATGTGGAGCACCTCTGAGCTTACGGGTCGTGCTGGACGCTGGGGGGGGGGGGATTGTTGGGTCCAGCATTCCATCACTTGACCCGTAGCGCCTTTCCGTTGATATAAAGATCAAGTTGCGCCTTCACCAACAGTCATGGCTTTTGGTGCAGTTGGTTGCGCTGGGTCCTGTCAATTTATATTCAGATAACATGGTGCGTGCTAGTTCTTGGATTGACCTATTTTTTCGTTCAACAACACCGTTTTGTTGAGTTGTGCGTGGAGCAGAGAACTCATGCTTAATACCTAACATTTCACAAAAGGATTTAAAATTTTCATATTCAAATTCACCTCCATGATCTGAGCAAATGCATTTTTTTGATCTAGTTCATTTTGAAAACGAGTACATAATTTTGAGAATTCGCAAAACGCATCAGATTTGGAAGAGAGAAATAAAGTCCAGCAATATCTTGAGAAATCATCTATTAGAACGTAAGTGTATATTCTACCACCAAGACTTGCGGTGCTAACGGGACTAAAGAGATCCATATGAATTAATTGCAATGGTTTTGAGGTAGAAATTTTGTTTTTGCTTTTAAAAGTTGATTTTGTAAATTTTCCTTTTTGGCATGGAGAACATAGTGAAGATAAATTTCCATTTAACTTAGGCAATCCTCTAATCAATTCCCTTTTTGCTAGTTTTAAAATGAGCTTTGTGCTAGCGTGACCTAAACGTCTATGCCATAGTTCTAATTCATCATTTTTGGTTATAAAGCATTTCATAGATGATTTGGAAAGATCTTGAAACGAAACTTTGTAAACATTGTGAATTCTAGGTGCAGTTAGTAACACATCTTTTGTTTTAGGATTAACTATTTTGCAAAGATTAGTGGATGATTCAAATAATACGTCTAATCCTTTATCACATAGTTGACTTATAGATATTAAGTTATGTTTTAATCCTTTTGCATAAAGAACATTTGAGATAAGAAAAGATTCGTTACCCACTGTACCAACTCCCATGATCCTTCCTTTACCGTTATCACCAAATGTTACGATCCCTCCTTTCTTCTTTTCTAGGCTAAGGAATTTTGCTTTGTTGCCCGTCATGTGCTTGGAGCAGCTTGAGTCCAAGTACCACACGTCCTCCGTTTCCTCAGCCTTCCTGCAAATCTAGAGAGAAGATGAGAGTAAAGATCCAGATACCCAAGAGGTAACACCCATAGAGTAAGTGGATTTCTTAGGTACCCAGATTTGTTTTAACGATCGTTGTTTTATATTCCTGCAAGAGCTAGACGTGTGTCCAAACTTAAGACAATTAGCACACGAAATAAAGGGAGTTGAGACCCTTTTCTGAGTTTCTACGTTGCTCTTGCTGGATGACATTTGAACATTAGAAAAACAGAAGATTTTTTAACACTTGAGCTACCGCCCGCGTTAGTGGCTAGCGCTGGGCGGTAGGGTTCACTTTTATATCCGACCCCAAACTTTCCAGAGCCATAACATTGGTTTCCCAAAATTATATCCAGGGATTTTTGACCAATCCCGAATTTTTTTATGGCTATATTGAGGTCATGATTTTGTTTTTTAAGAAATGTATTTTCTTGTACAATCATAACACATTTATTTTCAAATCCTTTTTTGTTATTTTCAATTTGTAAAAGAGAGGTTTTTAGTTTTCTCTCTAAGTCCCCCTTTTCTTTTGCAATAGTTTTGTTTTGTGAGAGGGCCTTAGAAAGTGAAACTTCAAGTTCTTTTGTCTTAAATAAAGAGTGCTCACACTCTTGACATGAAACCTTTCTCTTTTCAAGGGAGATCAATTTTTTTGTGAGCTTGTGATTTTCTTTGATAATAGATTCATTTTCACGATTTAATATAATATTATCTTTTATACTTTGATCATAGGATTTGCAAGTTAGAACAAATTCATCATAGAGTTCTTCGAAAGTAGGAGGAGTTACCTCAGTGGCGCTAAGAACACTGGTGTCGTCATCGTTGCTTTTTGCCATTAAGCATAAGTTTGCTTCCTCCTTGCTGCTTGATTCAGACTCGCTTGACTCTTCAGAGGAAGAATCATCCCAAGTTGCGGCTTTTAGTACTTTCTTTTTCTCTTTTGCTTTGTATTGTTCTTTTTGCTCCTTTTGATACTTCGGGCACTGGCTCCGAATGTGCTCGGTCTTTCTGCAGTGGTAGCACTCCGGTGGTGGTCTTTCTTCTTCATATTCGTTTCCTTTTTCTTTCCTTGATGAAGAGGAAGATCCCTTTCGTCGAGTATCCTTTTGGAAGTATTTTCGGAATGTGTTCCTTCTTTCCGGATTCCTGATGAACTTCCTGAAGTTCTGCACCAGGAGACCTTCTTCATCTTCATCATCATCTTCGATACTCTCCTTCTTTGACTTTAGTGCTGGCGACTTTTTCTTTGGCTCTTTGTTGTATTCAACGTGTTGAATGTGGAGTTCTACCTCATGGGTTTTGAGATTCCCAATAAGGTTCTCGATCTGGAGCGTTCTTAAGTTGTGCGACTCTGAGATGGATGTCACCTTTGGATTGAACCTTAGAGGTAAGGAACGAAGAATTTTCCTCACCAATTCCCCGTCTGAGTAGGTCTTTCCAAGTGCCTTTGAAGCGTTGACGATCTTGATGAAGCGAGTGTACATCAAGTTAATGTCCTCTTCGGTATCCATCCTGAATTTTTCATATTCAGATTCCAGTTGGAATAGCTTTGCATCTTTCACCTGCGATGTACCTTCATGAGTAACTTCCAATTGATTCCAAATATCATAAGCAGTTGTGCATGCAGAAATTCTATTAAACTCAGTCCTATTTAAAGCGCAATATAAAGCGTTCATTGCTTTAGCATTATTTTTACACCTTAATTTATCATTATCATCCCATTTATCTTTAGGTTTTAGTAATGTTGCCTCTCCCACAACAGTTGTAGGAGGAGAGTACCGAACTTCTACCATGTTCCATACTTCTACATCCATGATCATAAGAAAACACATCATTCGATTTTTCTAGTAGTTAAAATCTGACCAAGTAAAGAGAGGTGGTCGACTAATCCCTTGACCCTCCGGAAAAGCGAGATCATGAGACGCCATTATTCCCGGTTGTTAAGCCGATTGGAATAACCTCGCTCTGATACCACTTGTTGGATCGGTAGGCGAGAGGAGGGGGGGTGAATAAGGGTTTTCAAAAACTTAATTTATATTTTGTAAAGCTTTGTAATAATGCAAGCTTAAAGACAATAAAACAATTGAAATAAAGTAGAGACATGCTTTATTAATATCAAATAAGGTTTTACAAAAGTTGACTTCTATGACGCTAGAAATCGGTGGCGATGAATAGTAAACTCTTTTTGTTTTCTATCCCGACTCGCATCCCCACGAACCGGTGGCCCTAGCCTATCCTCCCCGGATTCAGCCTCAAGCCGCTCTAGCCAACTCTTCCCCGGATATGGCCTCGAGCACCCCCTAGACCTAGCCTAGATCTAGTCGCTAACACGAGGTGAATTTCCACCTAAGTCCTACCCAGACCTAGTCGCCAACACGAGGCGATTTCGCTAACCGTTTACAAGAAAGATATGAAATGAAAATAAATAAAAACTCCCTCTTGATGATCTTCTGAAGTTGTAGACAAAGATCCGCTGTAGAATAAGCATTGTAGAAGCGGACTTCGTTTGGATCCGGCATGATGAGATTCTCCTTCAGAAGTTTGCAGAACTTTGGTAGGACATCAACTTTCGGCCAAGATAGCCTCAAGAATTCAGGCACTCTATCTCTCTCTCTGATCTCTGTAATGTCGGTCTGAAACGAGAGAAGAGGGGTCCTTTTTATAGCCTCAGCGCTAATGCCTGCGCTAGTGGTACCGTCGGTGCTATCCCATATTAGGATACATTCTGCGCATCTGAATCTTCAATCCGAGGAAACAATTCTCTCTTGCCTACTGTGCTCCTCGCTATTGCCTGCGCTATCTGATATCGTCTGGCGCTATCTCCTTCTATAAGTTCTCCCGGCATCTGCGCTTAAGTAAATAATTCGTCGATCGGAATTTCGTCGAACGCAGCTAGGAGTTCGTCGAGCGAAATTTCGTCGAACGCGTTTCTGAGCATTTTGTCGAGCGCTGCTAACAGTTCGTCGAACGCAGCTAGCGCCTGCGCTAGTACTACCGCCAGCACTAGTGGGAGATTTGGATTTGATGGCTCAACTTTGGGGTAAACCTTCCTATGTAATCCTTGAGTCATGTGGACTTTATTATCCTGCCCACTTAAACACACAAGATCAAATACACATAGGTTTTGTTATTCTCAAACCTAGGAGATGCGGAAGACCATGTTCCAATAGAGCGCCGCCGTCCGCGAGTGTCCAACTCTCTCCCCCTCTAGTAACTGCCTCTGGGCTTCAGCATGCTGAGCCCTTAGGTCCTACACCTCTCGATCTGACTCCTCGCATCGCCTCCTGAGCAAGTCAGTAGCCTCTGGTCCCTGAAGGTGAAAAAGGTAAAAAGGTTACAACTGCTAAAGAAAGGAGAGGTGAAGAAGGAAAGAAGGACCACCAAAGCAAGCACGAACCCTGCCCCTGGAGGACTGCTCCAGGAGCCTCTCAAAGGTGACTAGGCGTGTGGTGAGGTCAGCAGCCTGACTCGACGCATCGGCTTGCCTCATCTTCTTTGCGAGACTAAGACCTCGGCGGGCAGTCATATGCGAGAGATCGGCTGCGCGAAGTAGGGCTTGCGAGATCATGCAGGCAAGGTCATGCATGGACTTCTTCTTTTATGCGGCCGCATCCTGTCGGCCATAGAGGCCAAAGGAGAGGTTGTACACGACATCCCCGAGAGGTTCACTCTCTATCCATAAGGGATGATGGGAGGTGATCGAGACCTAATTCATGGCCTCATCCCAGTGAATGATAGGTTCACCGAAGGAGTCGATGGCGTTCCCCCCCCCCCCCCCCCCCCCCACCTCGAAGTTGGGGTGATTCGCCAGCACGTCAGGGTCACTCGGTTCCCCCTTCTCCCTCAGCGCTACCATTGAACCCTCCCTGCGGCCAGCCTTCCCCCGCCGCATCATTGGTCCTCTTGGAGGGGAAAAAGTCGTAGCCTCCTCCACCACCTGCTCCTTCTCTCTCCGTTGCCTCGTCGTGGGGACCTTCGTGGCGGAGGCGCATGCTGCGGCAGCCTCCTTAATGAACCAGCGGGCGGATGAAGAGATACCCCTTGAGAAAGGAGGGTGCCGTGGAAGAGTCCGCTCACCTGAATGAATCAAGGTAAAGGTAAGTATCCACATGTACGACAGAGAAATGAAAAAATAGGGGGGACATCGGAAGGGAGGGGATACCTATCCCAGGCTCAACAAAGTTAAGCCGGTAAATGTTCCTCTGGAGGTGCTCGACCTCGAAGCTCGCGCCCTCAAGATAGCTATGAAGCACGGCTGCATCCCCACCTAAGTGAGGGGCCTTGCAGGCATTCTCAGACCTTTGGATGGGTGAGAGGGTGATGTCACCGAAGTCACTTTGGATGAACACGAAGGTGTCATTCCAGTGATGGACCTTGTTGGAGGTCTCGCACACCTTCACGTGCGTGCCGGTGAGGAAACATACCCCATTAGTGGTCGCTCGGAAGACGAACACCTTGTGAAACACAGTTAGGTCAAACTCCACCCGTTCCTCTCGTAGATAGCAAGCATAGGCCGTTAACATCGAGATCGCATTAGAGTTAACCAGAGCTGGGACTACGCCGAAGTAGTTCAGAAACTCTTTCACCTCAGGCCATAGGGGAAGCCATAGGCCAGCTTCAAAGTGGACAAGCGGGAAGGCGAGCCAGTTCTCGTAGAAAGAGTTAATGGCCTCACCTTGGGACGGACGTCGAGACGTCCACCCCTCAGGAAGGTAGGAGCTCTTGAAGGCTGAGAACTCCTCCTTAGATACATTCCCTTCAGGAAAGGAATGCTCGGAAAAATTGGCCGCACATTGCTCCCGGCCATTCCTAGCAACAACAGGGCGATTGGCGGCCATCTCGCGGGATAAGAGAGAGGGAAGAGAGCCGACCTCAAGGGGAATGCAAGACAAGGGAAGGGGGCGAACGTGATGGGGAAGTGGAAGAAGCGGGGGGGGGGGGGGGGGGGGGGGGGGGGGGTGGGGGGTATTTATAGGAGGGTCCAAAGTGGGTGAGTGGACCACAAGGTCCACTCCCCGGGGCACGGGCGAGTGGACCATGAGGTCCACTCGCCCGGGGCACGGGCGAGTGGACCATGAGGTCCACTCCCTGGGGCATGGGCGAGTGAACTGTGAGGTCCACTCGCCCGGTGTATGGGAATGGTCCTCGTGGACCATTCGCCCGGCAGAGGTGTGTTGACCCTATGGTCCCCAAGCTTGGTTCACGGGTGAGGGCCTCGAGGTCCATTCGCCCATGCTTCACCCTAACCCCACTCCTCTACCTCATCTAGAGGACACCAATCTAAGGCCTCTGCCTCCCATCCTCAGATGTACTACCTCGACGTCGTGTCGCTTACCCTGGTATTTAATCATCCAACGCTCGACGACCTGCGAAGCATGAATGAGCGAAAGCAACGAAGCATTATAACAGAAGCAGAGTAAGGTCAAAGCATCCGGTCGCAAGGTGGACTGAACCACCATGCAAGGCTAATCTCTATTATTAAACAACAAATAGAAGATCGCAAATAAAAGCCTTTCAGCGCGGCGTCCACTACCAGAAACCTTGATCCTGGGTGCACGACGACACCCCCTGCATAGACCCGATGCATTCTTTCGTTCCGGCAATCTCCTTGCCCACGGTGCGAATGGTAGCCTCTACCCGACTTATGTGGTCTTCGAGTGGCGCAGCAATACCTCCGGATGCAAGCCGGACCTCCCCCCTTAGCAGATTAAGCTCGTTTTTCAACCTCTCCATCCGTCGTTCCAGTGCACAGACATGGGCGAGAGGGCCAGGTCCGACGGACCACCTTCCATCACGCAGCTCAAGAAGAAAGGCCTCCTGCCTCCACACCTTATGAGCAAAAAGATTCAGACGCTCGAGGATGTTGGGCTGGTCCTCAATAGGTTCCTCAACCATAGTAGGGGATATGAGTGGTGGGGAGACCTCCCTCCGGCTCGACTGACCCGTCGAGGTCTTGTCCCCTCCTGCAAAAAGTATAGCTTTAAACACCGAAGGACTCACCCTGATAGAGGCTCTCGCAGCAACATTACCTTGTGAATCCTCAATCCCTTGGCTTTTCGAGGAAGGGTTGTCGTGGGCAGTTGAGAGAGCAGCAGGATCCTGAGCGAGAATGGCAGGACTTGGTCGAATGCCCGCACCCAACGTTTACATCAGACTTTGGGCCCCCTCGTAGTGGTTCAGAAAAAGCTGTTAGCATTCAAGAAGCATGTCTTAATTAGCGCGGTATGACCACAAAAAGGAGGCAAAGATAACGAATAAGTCGATACCGTGTCTAGATCCAGGTCCCAGATAAAGTCGGTCACCCCATGGGAGGATGATGACGCCACCTCTTTCACCAAATCGGGTCAGAGTTTCTTCCGCGGTGATCGCACCGTCAGCCGAGTAGGAGAGGGCGGAAGGCCGCTGACCATGGCCATGAGCTCTGCCAAGTCATTCTGGTCCCTCCCAGCAAGGGATTTGAAACGGGCTCTGAAGTCTCGAGGAGGGTCCATCCGACTCGAAGGAAGGGGGACGGGAGAAATCTCGGGGATGGAGCTCTCCTCACCTCCCCTCTGGAGGCTTTTTATAGCCGTCCTGCGGGCCTCTCAGTAGATTCCCTCAAGACCCCACTTGACTCGTCAAATAGGTGGGTTGGACTTTCTTTCCGAGCTTAAGATAAGCTCGAAAGGAGTGGAGATTGTGTACAACCCTCATATTTGCCGAGCCGACGTGGCCTAGCACATGAAAGGGGCGAGTCGACCAAAACCATCGGAGATCATCAAGGACCAAAAAGAGAAGGCCCGGGGGGCAAGGTCTCTTGGGCGAGAAGACATTGGGTCCACTCGCCCAAGGCCCCGGGCGAGTGGACCATCGGTCCACTCGCCCGAGAAAGGGGGCGAGTGGACCTTGGGTCCGCTCGACCAAAGAGGGGAACAAGTGGACCATCGGTCCACTCACCCCCAAGCTAGTAGGCAAGTGGACCTGTGGTCCACTCGCCCGGGCATCTAGGCGAGTGGCCCTATGGTCCACTCGCCTGGTAATTGGAGTGGACCATAGGGTCCACTCGCACAGCTCAGGTGATGGACTTTGATCCACCTATCCGACCCCCGGCAAGGGGGGAAGTGGATGTCTAATCCTCCACTCGCCCTCTCTCGCTTCGATCATCCAGGTTCGTGGTTGGGCTGCGGATAGCAGAATTTTGGCTATCTGTAGGCCGATTTTGGGAAGTCTATAAATAGACCCCCATGGACACCTTGGGAAGGGTTGTTGATACCCCCCCTCCCCTTCCCTCGCATGTGTGTTGTGAGCAAGCACTACCCATCCCATCCCCCCTGTCATTGAAGGTGGACAATGAGGTGATGATCTTTAGTGCCCTCCAAGGTGCCCAGCCTCAACATTGGCTTGGGAGGGGAAGTTCCTTGTGAGCTTCAGGGTATGTGGTGGGACCTCCACGTTATAGCTTACAGGGTCCGTTTGTGGACTTAGGTGTTCTTCAAAGGCAAGTTTCTTCAGTTCTTAGTAACTAGTCAAGGGTCTAGCTCGGGTCAAGTAAGAGTTAGCTGCATCTCCCTTTCGAACGTTGAGACCAGTTCTCTGGTTTCAACATCTCCGATCGCGAATTGTTTGATTCTGACATTCTTATCAAAGTATCTAGCCATTCTCCAATTCACTGCCTCTTGTCTGATAGTTGCTTCATCTTGAAGTTCTTCGATGAAATCCAAACTATATTTTATTTCTTCATTATTTGCCTCCATCGAAGCTTCGTCCTCTTGTTTGCATACATAACTCTGGGAGTAGTTACTTCAAATTCTATTGGAATGAGTTCTTCTGAACCATGAGATAATTTGAATGGTGTTTCCCCTGTGGCAAAAGTTGGTGTAGTCCGAAGATTCCAAAGGATGGAATAGAGTTGTTCTTCCAAGTTTCCTTTTTGATTCAAAACTTTCTTCTACAAAAGATATAGGATTTGTTTATTCGCAGCCTCCACCTGTCCATTACTTCTAGGATGATGTACTGAGGAGAATCGCAGATCAATCCCAATCTGATCGCAGAAACTGATCATTTCTGGAATGTTAAACTGACGTCCATTATCGGTAACAATACCCAACGGAATTCCATGCCGGCAGAAAATTTCTCCCAAGATGAAGTTTTTGACAATCTGCGTGGTGGTTTTGGCCAACGCCTTTGCTTCAATCCACTTGCTAAAATATTCTATTATGACAATTATAAAGTGACGTTGACTACTAGCGGTCGGGAAAGATCCGATAAGATCCATCCCCCAAACTGTGAATGGCCAAGGCGCTGTTATTGATCTGAGTGTTTGGGCTTGTTGGAGTTGAAGTGGAGCAAACATCTGACACCGAACGCAATGCTCATCAAATGATTCTGCATCTTTCCTCATTGTTGGCCAAAAATATCCGTGTCTTAGGATTATTTTTTCAAAAGTTTTTCCCCTGAATGACTTCCACATTCTCCTGAATGGACTTCTTGGAGTTTTATGGGAATTTCCTCCTCCGAGACATATCTTGCTAAAGGGGAAATGAGAGTCTTTCTGTACATAACCCCTGACTCTAGATAATAGTAGGCAGCCTTTCTTCTGAACCTTTTTTGGTCTTTTATTGATGGATGAAATTCCCCTTTAGACAAATACAACTCGAAAGGATCTTTCCATGAAGGATATTGGTCAATCTGCATTAATTCCCCTCCTTCTGTTGCTGGATGGAAGAGTTCTGAGTTTACTCCCGCTGACGGAAGTCCAAAATTTGACAATTCATCTGCTTCTTCATTTTGTGTTCTTGGGATATGTTCAATATAAAAGTTTTAAACCTTCCAATCTCTTCTTTTGCCAGTGATATCTATTTCTTTAGCATTAGATCTCTTGTCTCAAAGTTTCCCAATACTTGTGAATCTGTTACAAAAGAGTCTGTTTTAATATGTACGTGCTCTATACCCAACTCTTTTGCAAGTCTTAGACCGACCAAGAGTGCTTCATACTCTGCCTGGTTGTTTGTGACTGGAAAGAAGAACTTGATGGCTTATTCTAGGTTGATACCATTCGGATTGATCAAGACTCCCGCAGAGTTTCTGCCTGAGTCCACATCTACATAAATGGTCCAGGTTAAAGAAGTTATTTCTATTTGCTCAGGACAAGTCTCTATTGTATATACCAAGATATCTGCCAACACTTGTGCCTTGATCGTTGCCCTTGGTATATATGATATTTCAAACTCGCTAAGTTCTATTGCCCATTTAGCTAATCTTCCTGAATGATCTGATTTTTCTAAAATACTTCTTAAAGGATGTTCTGAAACCACTTGAATAGAATGGGCCTGAAAATAGGGACGAAGTCTGCGAGATGACATTACCAAAGCTAGAGCTAGCTTTTAGCTAGAGCTAGCTTTTCCAAGATCGAATATCTGGTCTCTGCACTTTTGAGGATATGACTGATATAGTAAATGGGGAAATATTTTTTCTTCTCTTCTCGGATAAGGACATAGCTTACTGCATCCCGGCCAACCCCTAAATATAGGAATAGTATTTCCCTTTCATGAGGGCTTTGGAGTAGAGGGGTTGACATTAGCTATTTTTTCAACTGCTCAAAAGCATCGTTACACTCCTCATTCCATTCGAACTACGATCCACCCGGAGTGTTTTATAGAATGGTGCACTCTTATCTCCTGCTCTATAGATGAATTGGCTTAAACCAACCAACCTTCCTCCAAGATGTTGGACCTTTTTTGGGCTGCGAGGAGGTGTCATATCAAGAATAGCCTTTACCTTATCCGGGTTCGGAGAGAGGTCATCCAGAGTGATAAGATGCGCAAGAAACTTCTCTTTATTTGCTCCAAACATGCATTTTAACGGGTTTAATTTTTACCTAAAGCTTCGTAGAGTAGCGAACGTCTCTACTAGGTCTTTTAGATGCGCTACAAAAGTTTTTTCTTTTTAAGAGAAGATCATCGACATAGACCTCGAGATTTCTCCCCTTTTGCTATTTAATGACTGTATCCATCATTCTCTGATACGTGGCACCCGCATTATTGAGGCCAAAAGGCATCACAAGGTAGCAGTAGCATACGTCATTCGTAATAAAAGACGTATGAGGGATGTCGGGCTTATGCATTCTAATTTGGTGGTAACCAGAGAATGCATCTAGAAAGCTCATAAAATGATATCCAACCGCGGAATCAACTAAAACATCTATCCGAGGCAAAGGGTAACAACTTTTAGGACAAGAATTATTAAGTTTCGTGAAGTCAACACAAATTAGCCATTACCCCCTGATTTTTTCCCCATCACAACATTTGACATCCAGGTGGGGTACTTAATTTCAGAAATAAATTTTGCTTTAAGAAGCTTGGCGACTTCTTCTTTAATCCGTACTGCCAGCTTGATCGCCACATCCCTTTTCTTTTGTTGAACCGGATTGAAGTAGGATGAGACATTGAGGTGGTGGCAGGCAACATACAGATCTACACCCGACATGTTTTCTGCCGACCAGGCGAAGATGTCCAAATTTTTCAGAAGATAAGAGATTAGCTGGATCATTTCTTCCTCGGGCAGCTCTGCATTATTGATCAACTTCCTTACTTCCCCTTCAGCAATGGAGACTTCTTGGGTCACCTGGGCAGCTTCCGAGGATTTGGGCACTCCGAAAATGGTAGATGGAAATTTTGGAAGAGGTGCGCTTTCGACCATATTGACCGTTCTTACGTAACATTCCCTGGCTACCTTGGGATCGCTTCGGATCCTGTATTACCTCCCTTCTTCAGCAAACTTGAGAGCGAGGTGGAAAGTAGACATTATTGCCCGATAGTCATTCAAGATGGGCCTTCCGAAGATGGCACAGTTGCTGTTGAGGGAATCTACGACCACAAAATTGATAAGTTTTGTTACTCCTCCCAGTCATACGAGGAGCTTGACGCATCCTTCTACTTATTTTTTCTTTCCTGAAAAGCCTTAGAGAGGCCCTTCAGTAGAAAGTAGGGTGTACAACCCTCATATTTTCTGAGTCGGTGTGACCCGACGCAGATGATGTCGTGGTAGTAAGGGTGACCATGACGCGACGGACCGAACCGTCGGAGGCCGTTAAAATCAGAAAGAGAAGGCCCGGGGGGTAGACCTCCTTGGACGAGTGGACCTTGGGTCCACTCGCCCAAGGCCCCGGGCGAGTGGACCCTTGGTCCACTCGCCCAAGGACCCGGGAGAGTGGACCGTAGGTCCACTCGCCCGAGTGGGGGGGCGAGTGGACCATTGGTCCACTCGCTCAAGGGTAGGGGCGAGTGGACCAAGAGCCCACTCGCCCGGTGGGTTGAGTGGACCGTAAGGTCCACTCGCCGAGCAAGGGCGGTGGACCTCGGTCCACTCGTACGACCCCCGGCAAGGGGGAGGTTGGCGTCTCTTCCTCCACTCGCCCCTCTCTCGCTTCGATCATCCAGGTTCGTGGTTGAACTGCGGATAGCAGAATTTTGGCTATCCGCAGGCCAATTTTGGGAAGTCTATAAATAGACCCCCATGGGCACCTTGGGAAGGGTTGTTGATACCCCCCCTCCCTCGTGTGTGTGTTGTGAGCAAGCACTACCCCACCCCTCCCCCTTGACATCGAAGGTGGAAGGTGAGGTGATCCTTAGTGCCCTCCAAGGTGCCCAGGCTCCGCATTGGCTTGGGAGGGGAAGTTCCTTGTGAGCTTCCGGGTATGTGGTGGGACCTCCACGCTGCAGCTTAAGGGGTCCATTTGTGGACTTAGGTGTTCTTCAAGGGTAGGGTTCTTCATCTCTTAGTAACTGGTCAAGGGTCTAGCTCGGGTCAAGTAAGGGTTAGCTGTATCTCCCTTACGAACGTCGAGACCAGTTCTCTGGTTTCAACACAGGAGCATTCCTATTTTTAGCGCTTCAAAGGTTGGACGAAAGAGAAGGTTGACAGAACCTCCTGTATCAACAAAGATTTTATGCACCGTATAATTTTCAATTATAACCTTTATTACCACGGCGTCATCGAACGGATTTGCAATTATAGGGAGGTCATCTTTGCTGAAAGTAACGACAACCCTATCTGGAGCAAAAGTGGTAGTGGTTGCTACTTCCTGTCGGAAGACTCTTGCAACACTGGACTTCCGAGAAGACTCGGGTCTAGCCCCTCCATGAATGCAATAGATATGACCGAGGGGACCCTCATTATTTACCATAATGCATACTGTTACAGGATGAATGTCGCCATTACAGTCGATATTTTCCACATCAACACACTCACATCTAACCTCCACCACCTCTTTCCCTCTGGAAGTAGATGGCTTGGCAGACTCCTCTTTTTGGATCAGATTTTGGAGCTTTCCCTCTCCTAGAAGTCTTTCAATTAATGAGCGGAGGGCTTGACAATTCTCCGTTAGGTGCCCTCCTTCTTTGTGATATTCACAAAAGAGGTTCGGGTTGTGGTTCCTGATATCTGACATCAGAGGAGTAGGTCTTTGGAAATCAGGTTTCTTTTGCAAGATTTGGACGACTTCGTACATAGAGACATTGAGTGGGGTGAATGGTTCCTGAGAATTGTCATATTGGATGGATGGAGAGACTGGAGGCGAAGGTGCGGCGTATTGTGGTAGATACACATGCATTATTTGTGGAATCGGCACGGATGGAGTGGGTGCGGTGGCCAACGGTGGTTTCTACTCCTGAAACCGTTGATGGCCAAATAAGGGTTGCTTGTGCCTGAAATTTCTTGCCCTCTGAGCGCGAGGTTTGAAATTTGGTCGGGGTGGATGATGATATTGCTGGTAATAGGCAGAAGACGAACTGGATGGATCTTTATCATTGAGCAGCTTAGCGACATAACCTTGGTTGCTCTTTTCTCCACTGATAAACATATTCGCTAGGCTGATCACTTCCTGGTAAGACTTTGGTTCCCTGATGATGGCTTCAAATTTGAGTGGCCCCTCTCTTAGGCCATTGATCAGGGCAACTCTGTACCATTCTGGGTCAACGTTCTGGTTTTGGATGATTTCTCATTGAAAACGATCCACAAAACTAGCCCATGTCTCGTCTTCTCACTGCTTGATTTCAAATAAGGCCGCTGGGCCACATTTCCTTTTCTTTGAGGTAGAGAATCTTAAAAGAAATTCTCTACGCAGCTCAGCAAAACAACTGATGGATTGAGGGCGCAACCCATAAAACCACTCCCTCGTTTGTTCATCCAAGGATGTTACGAGGACTATACCTTTTGTGGCGTCAGTAAGGGTTTTCAGGGCAACAGCTGATTCAAAATCTTAGAGATGAGTCATTGGATCAGATTCCTCACTATAGGTCGGCAGGCGAGGTTCCCTAAAATTATTTGGAGCGGGCTATACCCAAACTTCGTCAACGAATGGAGAAGGCTCATCTGCATCTTCATAAAGAGGAGGGAGGGGATAACAAGTCACAGTAGTGGTGGCTAACCGTGGGCAGGCCGTCGGATATGAGAAGCGAGTTGCGGCAGAGGTTGCCCCCTGGAAGTCGAGAGCCCATGCCGGGATATCTCCGGTGGCTACTCGGAAGATGCCCTGTCTAGCTATAATATCGTCTTGAGATAGTTGAGGATTGGTAGTGTTTACCCAGAAGACCGCTACCTAAGCAGCACCTCTCCTAGACCGGTCGGTTTGATATGTCTAGCCACCGAGCTCTGTAATTAGTGCTTAACACATGGGTCTCTTAGCCCAGATTGAACAAGTCGGGCGGTCTGCCAATGCCAACCGCCACCAAGGATTGAAGACTACCAAGGCTCAAGTCTAGAAGACAAGCCACGACCTCAGATAATAGACCACGTGGGCCACTATTCTCCTCAAGTCAAGGTCTCTCAATCCAAGTCCTATAAAAACCAAAGGTCAAGCCGCCAGGCTGCGCGACTTATCTTTTATTCTCCCTTCTGTATCCCGTCACCCCCTGCCTGATTCTCCTGTATCCGGGGAGGCGTTTATTTTATCCCTGCCGGTTTGGGCTGGCCCCCGAGCTTATAAATGGGGGGGGGGGGGGGGGGGGGGGGCGACGTTCCCAAGACACGCAGACTCGAATCCAGGAGCTCGCTTGTTAGAGCTGCGGTCTCAAGTTCACTGTCTTGCGGTTTGACTGCCTGACCGGCTTCTCTCCTGCTTAACCGTGTAACCCGCTATAAAACACTTCTTAGATCAAAGGGAATCCCATCACAAGAGTGGTATTCGCCGTGACGGGCGAAGTCTGGTCTCGACCGCTGCTAGCAGTCTAACTTCTCTTTGTCATTAGTAACCGATAGCTCGTGGCCTCCTCTTTTCCTTTGCTTCCCTAGCGTCGATCGTGGAGATGCAAATTCGGCATCCCTAGTAGTTAAAACTTCAGAAAAAGGAATTCAAATTATTGCTCGCTTGGGATGAGAACTGATCGCATATCTCAATAATTATTATGATAAATATTGCTCGACTCTGATTACTAGTTGCCCAGGATATATTCAAACCGCACGACTCATGATTGGGATTCATTTATTATGACTGGCGGTTTTGAGTTATGATCGGCGTCGACCTCTGGGTAAAGATTATAATCGAGTAATCATTCATTTGAGATTCTCCGAGGCCCGAACTTCTATCCGCTCGGATTATATGTTGATCGCGCAACTTAAAATTCTGGTGGATTGAAAGGAACTTACAATTAAGAGAGAATAAAGCTCACACAACATTCAAAAGTAAGTCTCAAAGAAAGTCAGTTGGAAAGGTAATATCTTATAATTCATTCTCAAAATGTATTTACAAACATTCAGACCGACAGGCTAACAAAATCAAGCCGTCGGTTTTGTAAGGAAAAATACAAAAAGCACAAAAATTACTAATCGCCCGACTTGAGTCTTTTGGCCATAGGCAACGTCGGGCAAATAATCTCCGCTGGCCAATGAGGAACTTGACGAACTGCTGCTCGAGTCTTCATCTTTCGGGCTCCCAACCCGACCAGCCTCGCTTCGGAGGTATCGGTTTCAGAAGATGAACTCCCTCCATCATCAGCGGCGGCCTCATCATCAGCAGCGGCCCCTTGCTCTGCAGTGGTTTCGTTAACCGCAGCGGATTCATTGACCGCGGCAGTTTCATCCTCATCATCCTCCTCCTCTTCCTCCGAGCTGCTCGGGTCGACTTTGTGTTTACCCTTCGTTCTACGGTTGATATCATTTAATTTTTTCTTCAAGGAGGGTAGACATCCAAAAAGCTGAAGTCCTTGAAGCCTGAAGATAGACCGTCGTGATCTCTTAAGCGGTCTAAGGCGGCATCGATTCCTTTGGCGACATAGGGAAAGACCTCGTCTTGGAAGACCGGATTATCGATATCATATTGTTTCTGAAAAAGAGAAAAAGGTTAGACCGCACGGTTTGAGAAAAACAGACAACATAAATATTCATCAGGTGATAACTTACCGATGCGACTTCCTTTAACCGCGCGATCCTTTGAGCCTGCTCGACATTCTTCTTCTAATTAAGTATGGGCTGATATTAGTCGTTTGTATGATAGTCCCATAAAATGGTTAGCCGTGAAGCTCCATGCACCCGCTTGTGCGACCAGTTTGGAGATCTCCTCCTCCGGAACATCCTTTAGCTTCTTCTGATTTTTCCGGCCATACATAGCAGTACCAGCGGCTAAAGCATGGCGGCTTACTTTTTCGCTCCCCAAATGTGGAAGCGTGGTCGACACCTGCACACAATCACCATCTGGATGCCAACGTAGGACTGTGTTTCCCCGCAGGTCTTTTGGATTGCCACATGAGCGGAGGAGATCAAACTCGCCTGAAGAGGTCGAGCCCTCCTCCTCAGATGTCCGCGTCTTGCTCTTCCTCCGCCGCTTCTCCCTTTGAGTCAGAACTAGGTTTCCCGGGCTGACCGGTTTGTTCTTTGGGACAACAACAACGGTTGCAAAATAGTCAAAGGTTAATAAAAACAGGTCGCGCGGTCAAATATGGCGGGTTGTGAGAAACTTACTATCTTCAGGTTGAACATGATCCCACTCTGAGAGAAGCGAGATGTAGTGGTTTATAACAAGCCACTCGGTCTCGAGGAACTTAAAGATGTTCAGCTCGACTTCTCCAATATTGGTTGGTTGGAAAGCCTCCTCATCCCACACCTGCGGGTTGACCTGCAATAGCCCGAGCTGGCCCTCGAAGATCTAGTACCTCTCCGACCAGCTTGAGATCTTGTTCGCCAGATTGACGATCTTCAGTCCTCTGCATCCCAAGTAAAGATTCCCTCTGAATATCTTTGTTCCGGCGTCTGGGATAGACCACACAGAGAACAACTTTCTAAACAGACCGATGGAGAAGCGGACTCCTTCAGACCGCAGATAAGAAACGAAGCTGAAGATTGAGGCTATTAAATTCGGCGCGAGTTGTCTGGGAATAACTCCATAATGATCAAAAACAGTAATGACTTCAAGTGGGAGCGGAAACTTAAAGCCGTTTTCAAAATTATCGACGGGAGTAGCGATCTAGGTGGGGGTGGACAAATTGATTCGCTCATCCCGCAAAGGAAGCCGTGCGAGTAAGCTACTACCCGCCATATGCCTCTTCACAAAATCGTCCAACTCCGCTTGAGTTAGACGACATTCTTTATGATCGGCCGAATGAAATGCTGAGGCCGCATCAGTTCGGACGATGACCATCTTCTCAGACCGCTTCGACTTGATCTTACCCCGCGTCATGAATGTTGTGAGAATGACTTCGAAAGTCTGCTACTTATAGCTTTCAATGATCTGCAAATAGCAAAGCTGGGTCGCGGCTAACTGGCTTAAGTCATAAGGCCAGAAACCTGCAAACTCATGACATTATATAACAGAAAAGCTGCAAGCATACAAACACAAGCCACACGGCTTACAGAGCAGTTAACAGACATCAAAAAATATTCTAGAAATTCAAATGTAGAGACCGCAAGCATTCAACGCAAGCCGCGCTGATTAAATTAACATCTATAGGCATTGAAAAAATAGAATATCGTCAAAATAAGCATCCAACGTAAATATTTTCCCAAGGACCAAACAAATAATATTACAAACATTGTCTTCAAACTAAAGCCGCTCACGGCTGACGATGCTCAGGAGAAGTGTGTTTACGATGAAGACGAGCGACCTGGTCGCCGGTTAGGAGGAGAAGGTTATACACATGACTGACACCGTGATGAAGCTTGTTAATTGTACTGTAAAGACGCGCGACATCCCGCACTACCCGCGCTGCAAGAATCATACGAGCAGGAGGTACCACGGCGGCCTCTTCAATAATGGGATCGACCGCCCTGACGACCGGGGGGGGGGGGGGGGGGGGGGGAGATTTGAGGTCTCCCCAAAAGATGGGCGACTCGATAACCGCAGCCTCTCATCACTAGCATTAGCGGTTCGCTGGCTACTGCCAACTTCCCTAGTCAAACGTAAATACTTCTCTTGGTAATATTTGCAGTCGTCTTCGAGCTTCAAGACCGCCTTCTTCTCCTTGTTAAGCCGCGCGGTTAGAACATCGTTCTGCTCTATCAGCACCTTTTCTTTTTCCAGCCAAGCCTTCTTCAGGCCTCCAGAGAAGTCCGTGCGGCCTCCTCCAGATCTTCAAGCTCCTTCACCCTCTCTTTCAAGGTGTCAAGAAGGCTCTTGAAGTCGGTCAGCTCTTCCTGTCCAGAGTTTAAGTTCAGTGTGAGGCTTGGCACTGGAGGAAAAATTGTAGGGAGTCTGGCCGTCAGATCGCCCGGTTTCATAGCTTATCCGGATTATCTGCAAATAAAAGCGCAGTCAGCACAGCCAAAAGCGAATAACACAACACAAAATACTATAAGATTAATGCCTGAATGCACAGGCCGCCTAGATTGCTCAGTATCCATTCTTCGGCGCTGCTCCTTCCAAAAGCGCTCATTCTACCTTCGCTTGATGGCAGAAGTCTGAATTGTGGATGGTAAGTAACTCTACAGCGGATTCAGTATCAAGACATTTTTCAGAGGCCGCGATCTAAAGAAGCGGATAGGATGATAACCCGCATCATGCTTTCCTTTATCCATAGGGTTCGACGGTTGCGGCTTGTCCAGAGACCGCCTCATCTCCTCGGCCTTTATCTTCATCAATTTCATCACGCTTTCTTCGAAAGCGTCCTTCCTCGGCGCGGCATCTTCTGGAACAACCGCATCCTTGCTAGGATGGCCGGCCTCTTGTCCTTCTTCTCTAAGGTCTCCATATCCTTTAGGATATCACTAACCGTGACGCTGGTTGTAGAGTTGGGAGTCAACTCGTCCGGTTTGTCCGAGGGGGTGACTTGTTCTTCGATGACTTCATATTCGCGCGGCTTATTCTGGAGGCTGGCCAGGGATGGTTTCTTGGAAGCCGCCTGATTCTTGTCCTTCAGCTACCCAATCTTCCTCATGATTCTCTCAGCCGTCGATTCGACCCTTTTTTCTCTTCTTAACATAAGCTGAATCGGCTTGTCGAGACGGGCTAGAATTATCTTCAATGTTCACCACTGATGCAGAGTCTTTTTGATCGGACGTCTTGGGGGAGTCAACTAACCATTCTCCGTCATCTACTTTCAGATGAATAAATCCCGAGGGAGAAAACTGTATGTCAAAAGAACCGCCACCGACGGTCTTCAAAGGGGCAGCATCAGAGCCCGTCTTGCTAGAAGGAGCGAGGAGATCAGAAGGGGCAGACGAATTGATCAGAGGATTAGAAGAACCCTCTTCAGGCTTAACAAAAATTTTATCAACTGGAGAGTCCATCTTGACAGGCCGCTCGGCCCTCTTAGGCCGGTGAAACTTCTTTTTCTTGTGGCCAGCCACTTTATCCTCATGGTCAGAGATTTTGGACATCAGATCAGCCATTAGGATAAAAGGACTGACGGCTTGAAAATTCTTAACCACAAGTGGCAAGTAGTGCCTCATGGTTTCCGAAGAATTGTGCAGAGTGGAGAGCTTTCAAAGCTTCTTATAGATGTCAGGACAAACCGGGCGTGGTCTACGACTAGAACTTATATTTTTGAAATCTCCTCGAGATTTGAAAATATGTGGGGATTATGTTTACCCAGAAGACTACTACCTAAGCAGCACCTCTCCTAGTCTGGGCTGTTTGATAAGTCTAGCCGCCCAGCTCTGTAATTAGTGCTTAGCACAAGGGTCTCTTAGCCCAGCTTGAACAAGCCGGGTGGTCTACCAATGCCAGACCGCCACCAAGGATTGAAGACTACTAAGGCTCATGTCCAGAAGGCAAGCCGCATCCTCAGATAATAGACCGCGCGGGCCACTATTCTCCTCAAGTCAAGGTCTCTCAAATCCAAGTCCTACTCAAACCGAAGGTCAAGCCGCTAGGCCGCGCGGCTTGTCTTTTATTCTCGATTCTTTATCCCGTCACCCCATGCCCGATTCTCCTGTATCCAGGGAGGCATCTATATTATCCCTGCCCGTTTGGGCAGGCCCCCGGGCCTATAAATAGGGGGCAATGTTCCCAAGACACGCACACTCGAATCTAGGAGCTCGCTTTTTAGAGCTGTGGTTTCGAGTTCACTGTCTTGCAGTTTGACTGCCCGGCCGGCTTCTCTCCCGCTTAACCGTGTAACCCGCCGTAAAACACTTCTTAAATCAAAGGAAAGCCCATCACAAGAGTGGCATTCTCCGTGACGGCCAAAGTCCGGTCTCGACCGATGCAAGCGGTCTAACTTCTCCCTGTCATTAGTAACTAATAGCTCGCGACCTCCTCTTTTCCCTCACTTCCCTAGCGTCGATCGTGGAGGTGCAAATTTGGCATCAATAAGTAGCTTGAGGCAAAGTATAAAGAGAGGGAGGAGAAACTGGAGTGATCGCTCGGCTAACATCGATTTACTGAGAGGTTAGGCGTTCAGTAAACGCGGCTAAGGCTTGACAGGTTGCAACCAATCGCTAATCGGTCTGCTTCCTAGCCCGATCGGCTTCTTGTTTTGACTGCTCTAACGCCTCCCACAAGCTGTCATCGCTATGATCAGAGTGATCTCTTGGGAAAAATTGGCGGTCTGACATTTTGTCGAGGAGTTTGTCAACAACTCAATATATGAAGGTTGCATGTTTCTGTTGATGCCGAAAATGCACCTCCACGATCAACGCTAAGGAATCGAGAGAAAAAGGAGGACGCGAGTTGTTGTTTACTATTGACTTAGCGGTTGCAGACCACCGAGACCGCTGGCAGCGGTCGAAACCTGACTACGCCCGTCATGATGAATGCCACTCCTATGACGGGCTTTCCTTTTGATTTAAGAACGTTGGTTGCATGGGTTACAAGAATGGATCAAAAGAAGTTGGTCCGGTGACAAACCGCAAAGAACAGAACTCGAGTCGCATCTCTTATAAGCTAGCTCTTGGATTTGAGTGTCCATGCCTAGGGAACGTCGCCCACCTATTTATAGGCTCGGGGGCCTGCCCAGGCGTGCAAGATTAAAATAATCGCCTGCCTGGGTACAGGAGAATCGTGCAGGGGTGACGGGATACAGAAGGAGAAATAAAAGGGAAGCCATGCGGTTTGGCGGCTTGGAATTCGGGTTGTGCTGGATTTGGATTGAATCAAATCGTCCTGAGGAATGAAGCAGCCCGTGCGGACTATGATCTGAGATAGTGACCTACTTTCTTGACTTGAACCTTGGTTGCTGTCAATCCTTGATGGAGGCCTGGGTTAGCTAGACCGCCCGACCTGTTTTGGTTTAGTCAAGAGACTCGTAATCAAGTCACCAATGGCAGAGTCAGACGGTCAGGTATTCAAGCCTCCCAGTCTGAGAGAGTTGATACCTCGGGTAGTAATCTTCTGGGTAAACATGCTTGTAGGTATTAAGCATTGCTTTCCCCAAGTGGTCATCATAGCCTTAAAAATTTCAACGACTCAACTGCTCTCTTGCCTAGGGTTACAAGCTAAGTTGATCAATTGGGGAGGTGTGCATATATAGCGAACATTGCTTTTCTCAGAGAGATCAACTCAGAGAGATCATTAAAGCTGTAACTATATCCCTTTCAGGGCACGACAGTGCTAACAGTCACCTGGACCTCCCTTGATGCAGAGGTGTGTTAGATACTGTCTGGTATCCAATATTCTAAAGACCACCGAACAGGAATTGGCAAGCGTCCACTACACGTGTGTGAAAACTCCCCGCTACACGTGGTCTTTGTGGTATTACGCTAATGACTAAAATCTATGGGGGTTTGAGCAGAACTTGGCGATGTCTCCATGGTTTAGTGAGAGACAAAAGAGAACCAAGTTACTAGAAAAGGAAAAGTGTCAGTATGGGGCTTATTAATTTAATATCCAAAATGCAAATAATGAGAGAGATAACATTTTAAGGATAAAATCATTTCAAATCGTCACCGCTCCATGTATGTGAAATTTCTTCTCCATTACATGTCTAAAGGAGATAAGCCCCACTCTTTAGTACTTCCTTTACAATGAATGGTCCTGCCTAGTTGGGATTTAATTTTCCAACAATACCCATTCTGGCTGCAGCGTCCACCTTTTTTAATACAATATCTCCGACTGCGAATTGTTTGATTCTGACATTCTTATCAAAGTATCTAGCCATTCTCCTCTTCAGTTCCACTTGTCTGATAGTCGCTTCATCTTGAAGTTCTTCGATGAAATCCAAACTATATTTTATTTTTTACATTACTGGCCTCCATCCAAGATTCGTCCCCTTGTTTTGCATACATAACTCTGGGACTGGTTACTTCAAATTCTATTGGAATGAGTGCTTCTGAACCATGAGATAATTAGAATGGTGTTTCCCAAGTGGCCGAAGTTGGTATAGTCCGAAGAGTCCAAAGGACGGAAGGGAGTTGTTCTGCCCAGTTTCCTTTTTGATTCAAAACATTCTTCTGCAAAACATACAAGATTTGTTTTCTCGCAGCCTCTACTCGTCCATTACTTTTGGGATGATGTACTGAGAAGAATAGTAGATCAATCCCAATCTGATCGTAGAAAATGATCATTTCTGGATTGTTAAATTGAGGACCATTATCGGTAATAATAGCCAACGAAATTCTATGCCGACAGACAATTTCTCCCCAGATGAAGTTTTTGACAATCTACATGGTGGTTTTTCTAACACCTCCCCTGCAATGACTATATAATATAGGTCCGGCCGGGACCCCACAGCATATAATCGCCACAGCTTTAGTATTAAAAAGTGATATAGATCTAACCATCTCAAAACTCAGAACTAACACAACGGGAACAATAAAACAAACCACAAAAGTTTCCCACATCTACATAAGAGTACTATGGCCTTAAGGCCTTACAAAACTCCAACTCAAGTCCAACAGGGCATATAAATGTCCAACAGATCATCATAATCCTAAGCTACCTCGGCATGCAAGCCGGAACAGGTAAAGACATCAAATCAAACTAGAAAGCATGAAAAGAGCACTTCATGAAACTTAGGCCTTTCTGGCCGGCGAGATAGGTCCAACCTGCGATCCTTGCCCTGCATCCAAATCACAAAGAGCAGTATAACGAGGGTCGGCTTTGGCTGACCAACAACGGTGTAACAACACTCCTCCCCCCGGCCGTCCTAGCGGACCCCGGGGAACTACATCACCCTGCAAGTCAGCACTTCGTATGCAAATGTAATAAACAGAATTAACATAAACATGACAGGCATGAGTGTCACAAGCATCATCCACGTTTCTATGTTGAGCAATAAAAGTAAGGGGATCTAGCAATGCAGCATGTATGCAAACCTGGGTTTCACCCAAGGCACCCTATGGTGTGTATGCTTCTAACATAACAACACACATTAACATTTCATAACAAACAAAGGGTATTCATCAATTCCCCCACGAGCGTACAATCCCAAGGCCAAGAACTCCACTGGGACATCACCACTTATATGGCTCATCTTGCCAACGGGCGCACCAGCATGCTTTGTTCTCGCCACAGCCCAGAAGGGGACTTGTCTTGCCGGGACACACTCCCCACATTAATCCAAGCATTCACGGGCTAGCCAGCCGACCACAAAGACAAACCAAGCCTTCTCATACACATCATAATTACCCTTTCCAAACCAACGTTCATTCTCACACGAACATAAGGGCAACACAAACGACGTTTTCGCCGTCATCGGATTTCTAGCAAAATCCCTAAAATGCACGTTAAGCAACATGTTGGGGAAATGATTTCTCTTAACCCCTAAAAATGAGTTAAAGAAGAATTCTAAGAATGAAAAATAAGGCTAAGTAAATATGCGTCGAATAGTATTCGACGCAACGTCGAAATGTAGTCGACGTTTCCTTCAGATTGAGTCGAAGTAACTTTAGGAAGATTTCGACGTATGTGTTGTCGACGCTACTCTGATTTCTAGTCGACGCATCTAATGTAGTTGACACACCTTTGTCGACGCACCTTCCTTATTCTCCTCTCGATGTCCAGACAGGATGTATTCGACGCTTGCGTCGAATAGTAATCGACGCACGTCGATCTTTATGACAGAATTCCAAATCGCCAGATCTCTTTCCTTATCTTATTGATCTGATTTATATGGAATCAATTTATGTCTTATAGCCGTTCTGAATCTTTCTTTTCCTCTATTAGATTCTTGGCTAAATTGATTAAATCCTTTATGGACATTATTTGAAATCAGATTGAATACTTTCCTTCTATGGATATAACTGTTATGGAAATTTCTCTTTCTTTCTAATACTCTGCCTGCTAATTGATTACTCTCCTATAGTGTTATTTTAATGAACAGAGCTATAAATAACCAAGGAGGTCGGCAGAGAAATACAACAAGTGATTCACCATTTTACATTTGAAAAAGAGGAAGAGCTCCCAAGTGTAAAGAGTAAATTGAGAAATAGTGCTGCAGCAAAGAAAAAGCTTCCTTCTCCTTCTCACTCTGAAGCCATACTACTGCAACCTCTGATAGCTCTCACAAAAGAGAGAAAAGGGCTACAATCTCCTTCTCACTACAGAAGAGAGATTTCATTCACTACTTCTTGTGCTTTCAATCTTCTTGCTAGGAAGAAGATTCCTTCTTGTCTTAATATTATCTCTCTTTCTTTCTTACCTTTATTTTCACATATTGTAAAAGAGTTTTTAGAATCTCTCTTCAAAAAATTCAGTTGTACTGGTTCTAAGAGTGTCCTTTTCAAAAGACTCAGTTGGTTCTAAGAGTCTCCTTGTCAAAAGACTCAGGGTGGTTCTAAGAGTCTCCTTATCAAAAGACTCAGTACAAGATAGTGAATTTCCTACCAAGGGGGTAGAAGAGTGGACTACCCAAAGTTTGGGGAACCACTATATCTCTTTGTGTTGTGCTGTGATTTTTCTTATTGCATTTATTTTTCTTTACCTGTTTAATTCTTGTTGGTGTGTGGGGGAAGCTCTAATCTATGATCATACACATATATATATATATTAACTTTGCACAAAATATTTTTAATCTCTATTCACCCCCCTCTAGAGAATTCTAGTGAGGTTAACTGTGCACTTTCAATTGGTATCAGAGGGAGGTTGATCTAAAAAGGTTAACTCCTTGATCAAAAAGATCCTACCTCTTATTTATATATATATATTTTTCTAACAATTATTTTTCACATGGCACAAATCAAAGATTATGCTTCCACCAGACCACCAATTTGCAACCTTGAAAAGTTTGCACTTTGGAAAACAAGAATTAGAATTTATTTAAACTCTATTGATGATGAATTGTTTAATGTTATCTTGACAGGTCCCCCCAAGCCATTCAGAAAGGACTCAAGTGGAAAAGTGACTGAAACACTTGCTCCAAAAGCTGAGTGGACAGAGGAAGAAAATAAAGCCCAAGGATATGATGCCAAGGCTATGAATATCCTAGTCTCAACCCTCTCAGATGAAATCTTCCAAAAGATTGCTGATTGTGAGTCAGTTAAGGAAGTATGGGAAGCTCTCACCAAAATGGTAGAGGGAAGTGCTGATGAGAAAAAGGATAGAAAGGCACTACTCATCTCTCAATATGAAAACTTTCAGAAGAAAGAAGGTGAAAGTGTTGCTGACATGTATGCCAGATTCAGCCTCATAGTGAATGAGTTGAAGACACTTGAAAAGGACATATCTCTCACTGAGATAAATGACAAACTGCTTACTTGCTTCCCTAGCTCTTGGGATTCAAGAATCTGGCCAATTAGAGACTCCAGAAGTCAAAGAGAAATTTCAACAGATGTCCTGTTGGGCAAATTAAAATCCTATGAACATCTGTTGAAGACAAGAGCTGAGAAAGAAGAGAAAGAAAAAGCTCCTTCACTCTCAAAAGAAAAGAGTATTGCATTGAAGGCTGTTGAAGGTGAACCCTCTACAAGTGATGAGGAGCTGATCAGTCTGCTAGCCAGAAGGTTTAAGAAGTGGATTAAATCAGAAGGATCCAGAGGAAGAGACTCAAAAACCAGGTATAATAAAACACCTACTAAAGAGATTATATGTTACTCTTGCAGGAAACCTGGACATATTGCACCTGAATGTCCTAAGGAGATCAGCAAAAAGAAAGATCTGAAAAGAACAGATCTACAGAAGAAAAAGAAGAAAGAGAAAGGTCTCATTGCTCAATCATGGAGTGATTCAGAACCTGAAGAAAGCACCTCATCTGACAATGATCAAGAAGAGACCAAGCTGGAGGAAACCTGTTTGATGGCCACTGAGAAGTATGATGACACATCTATGGTAAATATACTTGATGATGTAGATTTATCTTCCACTTACTTCAAAAACAACTTCAAAGAATTCTGTTTAAATTTAATCAAATCTGAAAAAGAAATAGATGAACTAAGAAATGAATTAAAAATTCTCAAACAAGTGAACACACAGTATAATAACTATGAGCTCAGTCTAGGACTCTTAGAAAAGGAATTAGACAAAATCTGTACAGAAATCCAAACACTAAGAAATGAGCTAGCAAAAGCAAAGTCCTTTGAAGACTCTCTAAATGTGAGAAGTCAGAAGCTCAAGAACATTTCTAAAAATCTTACTAATAGATTTAGACAACTAGAAGATAATACTAACTTAGAACCAAAATCTCAATCACCTAGGAAATCTGTTTGGAGACATCCCATTCACTCCACTAGGGAAGGACATTTGACAGGAGAAAGATCACAGGAAAATCCAGAAACAACCACTGTCTTTAATAAAATTAATCCCATTATATATGAAGGAATCCTAGGAAGATATCCTCAGAAAAAATTTAAACTTACGTCGAATACTTATCAACGTGCGTCGACCTCTAATCGACGCATACACCAAAGTGCGTCGATTTCTACCCGACGCAACCTCTCTCATGCTTCGACTGAAAGAAAATGCAGAATGGAGAAAGCGTCGACTTCATATCGACACAACCATAAACCTACGTCAAATGCATATCGACGCAACCAATCAGAAAGACATCTCTCCTCTACCAAACAGCAATCTCAATCCATCTCCTTTTACTATGATCACTACTTCTGTAACATCACCAAAGAAAATTGGTATGATAAACAAATGCCCCTAAAGGAGGAAGGATATTCAGAAAAACCCACTTACTCTTTTATTAAATTTCACACTGATGGGAGAAAGGGACCCCAGCTCAGCAGGGTTCAAACTAATGTTTAAAATTTTATGTGCAGATGTATCACATCTCCAGGCTGGTGTGGTACTTGGACAGTGGATGCTCCATGCACATGACAGGATGCAAAAACCTGTTAATCAACTTTGAGGACAGACTTGGACCATCAGTAACTTTTGGAGACTCTAGCTGTGGCCAAACCAAGGGCTTTGGAGATTTCAAAGAAGGGAAAGTCACCTTCAAGAATGTGGCAGTAGTCAAAGGACTGAAGCACAATCTGATAAGTATAAGTCAGATATGTGAAAATGGTAAGTATGAGGTAAAATTCATCACACTATTCTGCCATATTATTGATATCAAGACTGGTGCCACAGTACTCAATGGAATTAGAAAAGGAAAAGTATATGTAGTGGACTTTAGTTCCTCACCCACAGAAGTCTGTTTATTCAACAATATTATTGATAAATGTGAATTATGGCATAGGAGACTAGGTCATCTAAACTACAAAACAATTAGTAAACTAGCAAAGAATAACCTATTCAGAGGCTTACCAAAGGGTAGGTACTCTAAGGATTCTCCATGCAGACCTTGCCAACTAGGAAAACAAACCAAATCATCCTTTAAACCAATTGGTAAGGATGACTCTCCCAGGGTCCTTTACTTACTACACATGGATCTCTTTGGTCCCATCTCCACTCAGAGCTTAGGTGGAAAATCCTATACCCTAGTCATTGTGGATGACTACTCTAGATTCAGCTGGGTATTCTTTCTAAGGGCTAAGTCTGAAACCCACAAGAGTCTCTCAAGATTCATAAAACAAATTCAATCTGAACTCAATAGTCAGGTTTCCATAATCAGAAGTGATCATGAGACTGAATTTGAAAATCAGTTTATGAGTAGTTTCTGTGAAGATATAGGTATCAAACAAAGTTTTTTAGCCCCTAGAACTCCTCAGCAAAATGGAGTTGCTGAAAGAAAGAATAGGACTTTAATAGAATAAGGAAGGACCTTACTTGTAGAATCAGGTTTTCCAAAAACTTTCTGGGCTGAAGCAGTCAACACTGCCAACTATGTTCTAAATAGAAGCCTAATACACAAAACTAAATCAAAAACTCCATATGAGCTCCTGAAAGGAAAAACACCCATAGTTAAATATTTTAAGATCTTTGGATGTGCTTGTTTTATCCTAAATAATGGAAAAGATCATCTTGCCAAGTTTTACAAGAAATCTGATGATGGAATATTTCTGGGATATTCAGCATCTAGTAAAGCCTATAGGTGCTATAACAAGAGAACTCTTAAAATTGAAGAGTCTATGCACATTATATTTGATGAAACTAACATGTTGTTTAAGGGGGAGGGAAATCCCACCAGCTCTTTTCCACAGGAAAGCAGCAGCATAGAAACACAGCTTGAACAACTGGTTCTAGAGAACACAGATAATGGAAAAGAAAACAAGATAAAGGAATCAAGTGAGGAATAACAAGAACATGAAGAAGATTCAGAAAAGAGCATGCAAAACCAACTCCCACAAGAGAACATGGTTCAGGAAGGCCAGGTGGACATTGAGGAAGAAGAACATCTGACAAGTCCAGGCAGGACAAGGGTCTATTTAAAAGATCATCCACAAACTCAAGTAATTGGAGACCCCAATACAGGAGTAAGAACAAGACACCAGGTCTCCAATGGGATGATGCTCCAATGCTTCCTATCACAAGTTGAACCAAAGAAGTTTGAGGAAGCAAATTGTGATCCTCACTGGATTATGGCCATGCAAGAAGAACTAGGCCAATTTGAGAGAAACAAAGTATGGAATTTAGTGGAAAAACCAAGAAACTACCCAGTGATTGGCACAAAATGGGTATATAGAAACAAATTAGATTCCACTGGAGTAATTGTCAGGAACAAGGCAAGACTTTTAGCACAAGGATATAGACAAGAAGAAGGAATAGACTACAATCAAACCTTTGCTCCAGTAGCCAGACTGGAAGCAATTAGGCTCTTTCTTGCCTATACAGCTTTCATGAAGATGAAAGTATATCAGATGGATGTCAAGAGTGCTTTTTTGAATGGTGACCTTCAAGAAGAGGTATATGTGGAGCAACCACCAGGTTTTGTTAATCCCTCCTCTCCTAACTTTGTTTATAAACTCAACAAAGCACTATATGGTCTTAAGCAAGCTCCTAGAGCTTGGTATGAAACTCTCTCTAACTTTCTTTTGGAAAATTCCTTTGAAAGAGGAAAAGTAGACAAGACACTCTTTACTAGAACCCATAAAAACCAACTTCTTCTTGTTCAAATATATGTAGATGATATCATCTTTAGCTCAACTCATCCTAAACTGTGTAAAAGATTTGCTAATCTCATGCAATCTAAATTTGAAATGAGTAGTATGGGAGAACTCTCATATTTCTTAGGATTACAAGTAAAACAAAGTAGTGAAGGAATCTTTATCTCACAATCAAAGTACACTAAAGAGCTAATCAAAAAGTTTTGTATGGAATCAGCCTCCTCTATGAAAACCCCCATGGCAACAAATGCCATTATATAAAAGGATGACAAGGGAAAATCAATAGATCAAAAGACATATAGGGCAATCATAGGATCCCTTCTATATCTCACTGCTAGCAGACCTGACATTATGTTTGCAACTTGCATATGTGCTAGATTTCAGGTTGATCCAAAGGAATCCCATCTCACCTCTGTAAAAAGGATTCTTAGATACCTAAAGGGAACCCCTGAACTAGGTCTATGGTATTCAGCAGAAACCAACTTCGAATTAATAGGTTTCTTAGATGCAGACTATGCTGGATGTAGGGTTGATAGAAAAAGCACATCTGGCACTTGCCAATTCCTAGGTGATAGATTAATCTCATGGTTTAGTAAGAAACAAACCTCAGTCTCAACCTCAACAGCTGAAGCTGAATATATAGCTGCTGGGAGCTGTTGTTCACAAATCTTGTGGATGCAAAATCAGCTTCTTGACTACAAACTGGATGTCAATGACTCTAAGATTTATTGTGATAGCTCTAGTGCTATATCTATAGCATCTAACCCAGTCCTTCATAGTAGAACCAAACACATAGAGATCAGACATCACTTCCTTAGAGACAATGTAGAAAAAGGTAAGATAACCTTAGAATATATACCCACAGAAAGTCAAAGAGCAGATATTTTTACAAAACCCTTGGATGAAACCAAGCACAAGTACTTCATAAACACCTTAGGAATGCTTGATGGAAGCTTGTAAACACCATTGTTAGGGAACTCTAAAGAAATCAGACAATCTAAGAAAATTTCTTGCAGATACGTCGAATACATATCGACGCTCCGTCGAGACAAACTCGACGCTGACACCGATTTCCATCAAACAAAGTTACGTCAATCCTTTATCGACGCACCGTCGAATTCATATCGACGCAAGACTATGATCACGTCGATAGAACTCCAGGCTGGCCAATCTCCACGGAGCGCCGACTCTATATCGACGCAAACGTCGACATCCATTCGACGTAACGATGACTTCAGGTTAAAATTAGAATCAAATCCTTACTTCCTCTTCTGACGACTGGATTACCTTGATTTCTGTTTCCTTTCTCGACGTTTCATCTTCTTTAAATAATACTTCTTATTTCATAACATATACCTTTCTGAACCCGCCAAAACTTTGTCTTCTACCTCTCTCTCTTTCTGCTTCAATGGCGCCCACTCCTGTTCAATCTGCCCTTATCAATGCGATGAACGATTCTCTGGAAAATCTTCTCAACGACTTCCAGACACGTCTAACCAACTTCTCCAATGAATGTGCCAATATGATCACCACCTGTGAAGCCAAATTGGCCACCCTATCTGCCTCTCTTCCTGAGCTTCATGCTCTTCTTCGAGAAGAACCTCTATCGCCACAAAGGTTTACATCCTTCCTGAAAGATATAAACCAGGGGGAGAGTTGCTCCAGAAACCCCTCTTGCCAGGTCTTTGATCTCACTTAAAGCTCAGGTTTAACTCTCTTCTCTCCAATTCTAAGTATTCTCTCTAACTATTACTCCAATTCCATTATAGGCTCCACTCCTCTCAAATCACTCTGACTACACCTTCATCAAACATTTTGGTGAATCCTCCTCTTACAACACTAAAGGGGAGCATGTTGTGGATTCAGCATTAAGAGTTGATGACCCATATAACCAAGGGGAGATTCCTGTAGTAAAGAACCCAGAAATCCAGGGGGAGGAAGAAGCAGTCACCTCTGATGATTGGAATGGACAGATGTGGAATGATGCACCCTTATGTGAGGAGGAACTTCAACATCACTCCCCTGGCTTCTCTGCCAGTTACATCAAGCTGAAGACACCTCTACTTGAGGACATCCCTACAAAAGAGCTTGGAGGAGACAATCATCCCTCAGCAGAGATCATTCTACCTGAAGTCATTCTGCCTTCTATTGCAAAACAGACTCCTCTTCTGATATAGTTCCCTCTCCACCCAAAGAAAAAACTCATTCTCCTTCATCTCCACCTCTACCTCTACCTCCACTTCAACCTTCTTCTCTACCTCCTCTGCTACCTCTACCTCCACAAGTAGCAAGACTCTCTAAACAGATCCTACCTAGGCAAAGTCCAGGAGGACAGATGAAAAGGAAAAGAGAAGCCATTCCCTACTGGCAAAACTTCTCCAAAGAAGAAAGGAGAGAGTATGCAAAAGAAAGGAAGTATAGAAAATCATGTGAGGAAATAAAAAGATTTGAAAAGATGCCTATCACTCCTAACAGCCCTGTGAAGGAGTACCATGACCCTGACATGGAAAAGAGGCATGAAGAGATACGAGAAAGAGAACTGTATGAATATGAAGCAGCTAGGAAAGAAGTGGAAGATAAAAGGAATGCCTGGATGGAAAAGATCAACAAGGGAATGACTAAAGAACAAATTCTTGTTGAATCTTCTATCAGAATTCCAAAGAAGTTGTTTGATATTGAAGCTTATCAAAAGAAAAACCCTCAGGCAGGGATCATTCTAGAAAAAGGTCAAAAACACAAGAAGGGTGTAGGGTGTACAGAAGATACTTACATTCCCTACAAGAAGCCCAACAGACCTGTAAAATTAGACAAATGGCATGCCTCACCCTGGAAAGGGAAAGGACAAATGGCTGACATTCCTGAGAAGCAGCAATCAGAAAAGAAAACAAAATATAGGCCCAAGGTTGATAACAATGGACCACCTGAGATCAAGCCTACTAAAAAGAAAGTTCAAAACATTACAATTGAGATGATTGATGAAAAGGCAGCAATCATCATCGGCAAAGGATACTCTATAAATGACACAATCCCTGATGGTGATAAACTATTGGAAAAACTACATACAATCATCAGGAATGTCCAGGAACGACCTGATAGAGCCAGGGGCTACATTTTTGATGTTATTGAAAACTTATCTAGGAAACTTTATTCTGCTTTTGTCAACTTCATGTACAAAAAGAAGTTTCTGGTTTAATTCTTGTGAAAGACAAATACTTGTCATATGCTTTCTTATTCTAATTTCTCTTCTGATTATTTAATATATTCCTTATCTTTACAAATGCTGTGTTGGGTTAATTACATGCTAGTACAATTTCCCTCTAAATAGGGTTAAGACAAATAGGGGGAGATTGTTGGGGAAATGATTTCTCTTAACCCCTAGAAATGAGTTAAAGAAGAATTCTAAGAATGAAAAATAAGGCTAAGTAAATATGCGTCGAATAGTATTAGACGCAACGTCGAAATGTAGTCGACGTTTCCTTCAGATTGAGTCGAAGTAACTTTAGGAAGATTTCGACGTATGTGTTTTCGACGCTACTCTGATTTCTAGTCGACGCATCTAATGTAGTCGACGCACCTTTGTCGACGCACCTTCCTAATTCTCCTCTCGACGTCCAGACAGGATGTATTCGACGCTTGCGTCGAATAGTAATCGACGTACGTGGATCTTTATGACAGAATTCAAAATCGCCAGATCTCGTTCCTTATCTTATAGATCTGATTTATATGGAATCAATTTATGTCTTATAGCCGTTCTGAATCTTTCTTTTCCTCTATTAGATTCTTGGCTAAATTGATAAAATCCTGTATGGACATTATTTGAAATCAGATTGAATACTTTCCTTCTATGGATATAACTGTTATGGAAATTTCTCTTTCTTTCTAATACTCTGCCTGCTAATTGATTACTCTCCTATAGTGTTATTTTAATGTACAGAGCTATAAATAACCAAGGAGGTCGGCAGAGAAATACAACAAGTGATTCACCATTTTACATTTGAAAAAGAGGAAGAGCTCCCAAGTGTAAAGAGTAAATTGAGAAATAGTGTTGTAGCAAAGAACAAGCTTCCTTCTCCTTCTCACTCTGAAGCCATACTGCTGCAACCTCTGATAGCTCTCACAAAAAAGAGAAAAGGGCTACAATCTCCTTCTCACTACAGAAGAGAGATTTCATTCACTACTTCTTGTGCTTTCAATATTCTTGCTAGGAAGAAGATTCCTTCTTGTCTTGATATTATCTCTCTTTCTTCCTTACCTTTATTTTCACATATTGTAAAAGAGTTTTTAGAATCTCTCTTCAAAAAATTCAGTTGTACTGGTTCTAAGAGTGTCCTTTTCAAAAGACTCAGTTGGTTCTAAGAGTCTCCTTGTCAAAAGACTCAGTGTGGTTCTAAGAGTCTCCTTATCAAAAGACTTAGTACATGATAGTGAATTTCCTACCAAGGGGGTAGAAGAGTGGACTACCCAAAGTTTGGGGAACCACTATATCTCTTTGTGTTGTGCTGTGATTTTTCTTATTGCATTTATTTTTCTTTACCTGTTTAATTCTTGTTGGTGTGTGTGGGAAGCTCTAATCTATGATCATACACACATATATATATATATATATATATATTAACTTTGCACAAAATATTTTTAATCTCTATTTACCCCCCCCCCTCTAGAGAATTCTAGTGAGGTTAACTGTGCACTTTCACAACATCACTGAATCGGACCACCGGTCACGATTTCGGCTACACATAGAATGCCTAATCCACTAACGGAGCGGATCTCTAGTGCAAATCATGTCGGGGACGGACTCAATCAACCCGATGTTCTTCTTGAACCAAGGCGACCCAAACCCCTCTCATTCGAGAGATCTGGTGCCATAAATTTCAGAAAAAGGAAAGTAAAAGCATAGATGCCATGCACGCATCCTAAAACCGGGAGGAGAGATGTCGTTATCCTAAGGGTTCTCTTCCTCGCCATGGATCGGTTGAAAGGCACGGATAGAAAGAAGCGCCTTCTAGTCCTCTCCACGGATCTGGTCTCAGATCGGCGAACAAAGCTCCGGTGCTCCAACAATGGAGGATCTAGCCCTCTTCTTCGTCCAAACCCTTCCTCTTTTATATGCCTCCAAAAGCACAAGGGACGTCCCGAAAAGAGAAAAGAACTTCTCTGCCCTAAATAAGACATTAGGACGCTCTTATTTAGACCGTAAGATCAAGATCTAAATAGATCGGATGTCCAGGAAAAGCTACTTATGGAACAGGTTTCGTCAGCTAACGCCGGCGTTAGCGCTAGCGCCCGCGCTCTTCGTCGAACTCCCTTCGACGAACGTCCTTCGTCGAGCTCTTCGTTGAACTCCGTTCGACGAACGAAGACAACTCAACGTCCCAGCGGTTCCGAACTCCGTTCGACAAACTCCCTTCGTCGAACCCCCTTCGTCGAACCCCGTTCAACGAATGAAGCATACTCAGCGTCCCAGCGGTTCCGAGCTCCCTTTCGTCGAACTCCGTTCGACGAACGAAGCCAACTCAGCGTCTCAGCGGTTCCGAGCTCCCTTTCGTCGAACTCCGTTCGGCGAACGAACTCCGTTTGACGAATGAACTCCATTCGACAAACTCGTCGAACTCCGTTCGACGAACTCCTTTCGTCAAACACCATTGCAAAAGGGCTGCAGCTAACGCCTGCGTTAACACCTAACGCCAGTGCTAGCTCCCAGATACAGCAAACCTGGGGTGTTATAAATCCACCCCCTTAAAATAATTTTGTCCTCGAAATTTAAAACATTAACGACAGCACAACTAACACATACCTGAAATGAACAGTTCCGGAAAGTTATCCCGCATTGTTTGCTCTCTCTCCCACGAGAACTCGTCTCGTCTGCAATTATACCAACGCATTTTCACCATCTTGACCTCTGTTCCGCAACCGCCAAACTTTAGAATCCTCCACGCAAACCGGACAAACTATCAACCTCAGATCTTCAGTTACAGGAACGGTCGAAGACTCAACCACATCCTCCTGCTCCACCAATGCTTTCCTCAGCACCGAAACATGAAATACATCATGTAATACGCTTATCTCTACGAACAACGCCAACCAATAGGCTGCTTTGCCTATGCGCTCTGTAACCTTACACAGACCCAAATATCTTGGACTCAATTTCTTGAGTCGTCGAATTCGCGAAACGCCTTTGAACGGCTTGATCTTCAAGTATACAATGCCGCCCACCGCAAACTCCATAAGTCTGTGGCGCGCATTAAAATACTTTGTTTGCCGATCCTGAGCAACCTTCATGCGCTTTTGGATCGTTCGCACCATCTCACAAGCGTCTGCCACCACTTCTTTTCCTAACACCTGGGTGTCTCCCGCCTCTATCCAAGACATCTGCATTCGACACTTCCTTCCATACAAAGCCTCGTATGGCGCAATTTTGAAACTCGCCTGAAAACTATTGTTGTAGGCAAACTCCACCATGAAGAGGTGGTCTTCCCAACTTATACCGAAATCGAGAGCACACATTCTCAACATGTCCTCCATCATACGATTCGTTCTCTCCATTTGGCCATCGGTCTGCGGGTGGAACACGGTACTAAACTTCAGTTTTGTGCCCAAGTTCGCTGCACTAACCTCCAGTCCTTGGACGTAAAATGTCCATCGCGATCACTAATGATGCTCTTTGGAATTCCGTGCAACCGCACAATGTTTCGAACATAAAGCTCCACGAGCTTCTCCACGCTATCATCCTTCCGATTTGGAATGAAGTGGGTTACCTTGGTCAGGCGATCCACAATCACCCAAATCGCATCGTTACCTTGCCGCGATCAAGGTAAACCATGCACAAAATCCATGGAGATGTCGTCGAATTTCCACTCAGGGATAGGAAGAGGTTTCAAGAATCCACCCAGCCTTTGGCATTCCGCCTTCACTAAGGCACACGTCTAACACCGGCTTACATACAAAGCTACATCTCGCTTCATCCCAGGCCACGAAAAGGATTACTTCAAATCCAAGTACATCTTCGTACTTCCTGGATGAATGGAGTACATCGTAAAGTGAGCCTCAAACATCAACTCCTCAAGGAGGTTGCCAAAACGAGGGACCAACACCCTTCCCTTTCTCTTTAACAGTCCACTGACCATCTCCAACGCACTGCCTTCGCTTTGCTGAGCTTCTAATGCCAATTGCTGACACTCTTTGTCTGCACTGGTTGCCTCTCGAATTCGATCTACTAGATCACACTGCATCTCGATCCAGTTCAGCCGAGCTGCGCTGGACTCACCCTTAGCCACACACACAATGCCATGAAAGTCGAACTCACGCACCAAACGATCATCATGCGCTTCAATCCAATTCCCCTGCCCAGAGTACTTCCAACTCAAGGCGTCAGCCACCACATTGTCCTTGCCTGGCGTATACAATCGCTACGTCATAGTCCCCAAGGAACTCGACCCACCTACGCTGCCTTATATTAAGATCCTTCTGATCTAAATGATACCTCAAGCTTTTGTGGTCCATGAAGATTTCAACCTTCGCACCATACACATAGTGCCGCAACAACTTCAATGCAAAAATAACCGCCGCCAACTCCAAGTCGTGGATGGGGTAATTTCTCTCATGAGTCTTTAGCTGCCTCGACCCATAAGCTATCACGTTGCCATGCTGCACAAACACGAAACCCAAACCGCACACTGACGCGTCGCTGAAAATTTGGAATCCCTCATTCCCACTAGGAAGACTTAGGATTGGAGCAGACATCAATCTTTCCTTCAAGGTTTCGAACGCACGGGCACACTTCGGGGTCCACACAAACTTTTGGTACTTTCCGGTAAGAGTGATGAGGGGCAAAGCCACCCGCGAAAAGTTCTCAACGAACCTTCTGTAATAACTGGCTAGTCCAAGGAAACTCCGGACTTCCGCCACGGTTCTCAGTACATGCCAATCTCTAATGGCTTCAATCTTCACAGGATCCACCGCCACCCCATCACCACAAATCACGTGGCCCAAGAATGCCACTTTCCCGATCGAGATCTCGCACTTTGAGAACTTCGCATAAAGCTGGTTCTTCCTCAACTTCTGCAACACTAATCTCAGATGAGACTCGTGCTCTACCTTCGACTTCAAATACACTAAAAGGTCGTCAATGAACACCACCACGAACGAATCCAGGTATTGTCGAAACACTCGGTTCATTAAATCCATGAACACTGATGGTGCGTTCGTCAAACCGAACGGCATCACCGAAAACTCAAAGTGACCATATCTCATCCCAAACGCCGTCTTGGGAATGTCCTCTTCTCGGATCCTTAACTGATAGTAACCCGACTTCAAGTCCAACTTGGAGAACATCATCGACCCCACCAGCTGATTGAACAAATTATCGATTCGTAGAATCGGGTACTTATTTTTGATGGTCAACTTATTCAACTCGCGATAGTCTTTGCACAGCCGCATACTACCGTCCTTCTTCTTAACGAACAACATCGGCACACTCGAAGGTGAGGAGCTGGGCCTAATGTACCCCTGCTCGAGCAACTCTTGCAACTGCGCCTTTAACTCAGCCAGTTCCTTTGTTGCCATCCTAAATGGAGGACGCGACACCGGCCTCGCATCCAACACCAACTCAATCGAAAAGTCCATTTCACGCTGAGGAGGCGCTCCCGGAAGCTCCTCAGGAACACATCCTCGAATTCCTCCACCACTGGCACATCTCTGATCGCTAACTTTGTGGAGTGAGTCTCCAACAAAGCGACAAATGCCTCACCTCCTTGATTCACCGCACGCACCATTTGGACGGCAGAAATCAGGGAACAGGCCACTCCGCATAGGCCCTCAAACTTGACCTCCGCTCTTCCTTACCTCCGCAAGGTCACCACCTTCAACAGGTAGTCAATACTAGCTCGCTGATCTGCAAGCCAGTCCATCCCCAGGATGATGTCAAATTCGGCTAGTGGTAGAATTGTTGCTACCAACTTGAAATCACACTCACAAATCCTCAGCACAATGCGTCCTTTCCTTCTAGTGGTCATGAAAGACCCATTCGGCATACGCACACTAAGCTCTGCCTCTGCCTTAACAGTCTCAACGCCGATCCTCCGGATAAAGCTTTCCGCGAGGAAAGAGTGTAACACTTCCGTGTCGAACAACACTCTAGAGGGGAAACCAGACACTAGCACGAAGCCTATCACTCATATAATGAATATGAAAGGTCGCAAATAGGTTAAAACTATTAAACGAAACTTAGAACTTTCGTACCTGTCACCATGTCAGGTTGATGAATCGCTTCCTGCTGCCCGAGGTTGTACGCTCTAGGCTACACAGGAGGGAAATGGGAAGCACTGGACTCCATCGCCTTCCCTTTCTCCCCAACACTATGACCGGAACGCACCGACTGCTCCTGCCTCTGCTCTGGCTCAACTCCATTCTCAAAACAGACCCGAGCTATGTGGCCCACTTCACCACACTTGTAGCATGTCAATGGCCCATTGGAACGGAACTTTCCAGAAGCAGCACCGCTCCTCTCGCCAGTCCTAGAAGGACGGGGCTTTTTCTTCCACCAACTTTTCTCAGACTTCCCCTTAGACTGAGATGGCTTACTTCCTCCCTGCTTTGCCGTCAAGCCCTTGCGGCGCTGGGTTCGCTCCATATCGCTCTCCAAAGTTCGAGCAGCTTCAACTAACTCATTGAACCCCGCATTCTTCAAGGCTATCAGAGGTTGCCTTAAATTCTCTCTTAGACCCTGATAGAAGAGATTATCCCTCTCCACATCATCTGCCATGGTCGTTCCTGCATAACGACCCAATCGAGTAAACTCCTGGAAGTACTCATCTACCGTCTTCTCGTGCTGCACCAAGTGCAAGAATTCCGCTGAAGGGCTAACCTCGTCGATGAGGGGATATAACGCTTCAGGAAGGCATTCCCGAACTCTTCCATGGACGGGGCACGTCCAGGGAAATGATGACCGCTATGATTCACCCACCATAGCTTGGCATCGCTTTCTAACATAAACGCTGCGAACTGGGACTGCTTGTCCTCTGGGGTCTTTGCCGCTTTCAGGAGTTATTAAATTCTCGCCAACCAATCCTCGGTGTCTGTCGGAGTGCAAACTCCTTTGAACGTCGGAGGATGGAAACTCAGATAGTACTTCATCTGACGATCGCCTTGCCCAATCGTTCTCTCAGCTAATGGCTCTACCTTCCTTAGTCCCACTTCCGGCGTCATAGTGACCGGAGTAACATGAGTTACAGCCTGCACAACAAGCGTCGCAATATGTGGCATCGCATCAGCTTAAGCCGCCACCATCTCCTCTGCTAGCATATGACAAAAGTCTGTCGGGGACACACCCATATTCACAAGGGCTGGGGCCATTGCACTGCTTGTTGAAGGCTCCTCTTGACGCCTCGACCTCCCCGCATTGTCGCCATCATCCTAGCATAAGCAAGGAAAAAACAACTCAAACTCTATTCGCAAGACTCGAACGCAAGGACATTCATGGTCCCGCAAAGTACTCCTATGTGGACAACCTCTTAATGCGATCCGAACACGCTAAACCTCAACAAGAACGCTAACCTCCCTCTGATACCAAATTGTAACACCTCCCCTGCAATGACTATATAATATAGGTCCGACCGGGACCCCACAGCATATAATCGCCACAGCTTTAGTATTAAAAAGTGATATAGATCTAACCATCACAAAACATAGAACTAACACAGCGGAAACAATAAAATAAACCATAGAAGTTGTCCACATCTACATAAGAGTACTACGGCCTTAAGGCCTTACAAAACTCCAACTCAAGTCAAACATGGCATATAAATGTCCAACAGATCATCACAATCCTAAGCTACCTCGGCATGCAAGCCGGAACAGGTAAAGACATCAAATCAAACTAGAAAGCATGAAAAGAGCACTTCATGAAGCTCAGGCCTTTTTGGCCGGTGAGCTAGGTCCAGCCTGCGATCCTTGCCCTGCATCCAAATCACAAAGAGTAGTATAAGAAGGGTCAACTTTGGCTGACCAACAACGGTGTAACAACACCCCTCCTCCCGGCCGTCCTAGTGGACCCCAGGGAACTACATCACCCTGCAAGTCAGCACTTTGTATGCAAATGTAATAAACAGAATTAACATAAACATGACAGGCAAGTGTGTCACAAGCATCATCCACGTTTCTATGTTGAGCAATAAAAGTAAGGGGATCTAGCAATGCAGCATGTATGCAAACCTGGGTTTCACCCAAGGCACCCTATGGATTGTATGCTCTAACATAACAACACACATCAACATTTCATAACAAACAAAGGGTACTCATCAATTCCCCCACGGGCGTACAAGCCCAAGGCCAAGAACTCCACTGGGACCTCACCACTTACATGACTCATCTTGCCAACGGGTGCACCAGCATACTTGTTCTCGCCACAATCACAAAGCCAAAAGCCAAGAACTCCACTGGGACCTCACCACTTACATGGCTCATCTTGCCAACGGGCGCACCAGCATACTTTGTTCTCGCCACAGCCCAGAAGGGGACTTGTCTTGCCGGGACACTCTCCCCACATGAATCCAAGCATTCACGGGATAGCCAGCCGACCACAAAGACAAACCACGCTTTCGCATACACATCACAATACCCTTTCCAAACCAACGTTCATTCTCACACAAACATAAGGGCAAAATAAACGACGTTTTTGCTGTCATTGGATTTCTACCAAAATCCCTAAAATGCACGTCAAGCAACTTCACCGAATCGGACCACCGGTCATGATTTCGGCTTCACACAGAATGCCTAATTCACTAACGGAGCAGATCTCTAGAGCAAATCATGTCGGGGACGGACTCAATAACCCCATGGTTCTTCTTGAACCAAGGCGACCCAAACCACTCTCATTTGGGAGAACTGGTGCCATAAATTTCAGAAAAAGGAAAGTAAAAGCATAGATGCCATGTACGCATCCTAAAACCGGGAGGAGAGATGTCGTTACACTAAGAGTTCTCTTCCTCGACATGGATCGGTATAAAGGCATGGATAGAAAGAAGCGCATTCTAGTCCTCTCCACGGATCTGGTCTTGGATCGGTGAACGGAGCTCCGGTGCTCCAACAATGGCGGATCTAGCCCTCTTCTTCCTCCAAACCCTTCCTCTCTTCTACGACTCCAAAAGCACAAAGGACATCCCGAAAAGAGAAAAGAACTTCTTTGCCCTAAATAAGACCATAGGACACTCTTATCTAGACCGTAAGATCAAGATCTAAACAGAACGGACGTCCAGGAAAAGCTACTTACGGAACAGTTTCCGTCAGCTAACGCCGGCGTTAGTGTTATCGCCAGCGCTCTTCGTTGAACTCCCTTCGACGAACTTCCTTCGTCGAGCTCTTCGTCGAACTCCGTTTGAAGAACTCCCTTCGACGAACTGGAGATTAAATTTACGATCAATCCGAAAAGGCAAGTGTACCTATCGAACCGTAGTACCAAGGTCATATTTAAAACACGGGGCTGTCAAGTATTAGTACTCACGCTTCCAACTATTATCCTACCGTACGATTGTTGTGGTTTGAAAATTTAAAGACGAGCTAATGAAAATTGAAGTTGATAAATTTAGATTTAAAAAGATAGCATTCGATCAATGATTCACCATGAAAAGAGATAAGAGAGATAAAAATTAAGTTTTATGATTGTAAATCGTTCTAGACCGTGACGGATCCGAAAATAAGAAATAATCTCGCTAGAGTATTAAATCTCCTAACTATTAGATGTTTTGATCGAAATCTCTTTGCAAATCAAAAGGGCTAAAGTCGCATTAACGAAATGAACCGCACTATTGGATTTGACTCCAATCCGGAGGATTTACGTCATCCTATCTCTAGGATTGCGCACAACTCCTTCCTTCTTTGAATGATCTTTCAAATGAACGAGTCTCTCGACTTCTATGAAATGAGATCAAATGCCTACTACCGTATACCGAAAATACGGAGTCGACACGAGATAAATCAACTAAGGATCGAGAAATAATTTAACAAAAATAAAACTAAGAAATAAAGAGAAATCTCATCTCATTTCATGGATCCTCATGATCGAATGCTAAAGAAAATTTAGCTACGCATATTTGAAAAGGAAATAGCAACGAAATAAGGAGAATGCATTTTCATTAGTTTTATAAAAAGGGAATACAACAATAAAAAGAAAAACAAGATTACTACTAAAAAAAGATTACAACAATGAGGAGAGATTACAACAAGGGAAAATCTCTTGAAGACAAGATTACTACTAGCACTATACTTCCTCTCCAACTTCCAACCTCCCAATGCTTGAGATAAGGGTTCCTTTTATAGATGAGGGGGAATATTCTAGAGAGAAGAGGAGATGGAGGGACACAAGGGGGGGGGGGGGGGGGGGGCATGTGCATGGAAAAATGCATGCATGATATTAAATGGGAGGAGAGAGAGAGAGGGCTTCATGCATGCATTTTATTTAAAAGAAACATAAAAAAAAATAAGAGAGAGGGGGATGTATGCGACTTAAATGGGGATGAACATTAAAAGGGGGAGAGAGAGAGTGGGGTTCGGCCATCAATAGGATTGGGCTGCACCAAGGAGAGCCTCGGGCTGCACCAAATGGGGAGGCTCGGGCTGCACCAAATGGGGGCTGCACATGAAATCGGGCTGCACCATGGAGGGGGCTGCACATTAACTCGGGCTGCACCAAATAAAGGCTTCAAGGTGGCCGGTTGCATCAAGGAATCGGGCTGCACCCAATGGAGGAGGCTGCACATCCTACAACATGAAACAAAAACATCAAATTAGTTAATACAAATATAAGGATAAGAAATTAAAATATAACAAACATAAAATGCAAAGAAAATATAATTAAACCTAGGAAAATTTATACTAAACTAACCTAAAAACGATGACTAAAAACTAGTCATCAAATCCCCCCATGCTTAAGAGTTTGCTTGTCCCCAAGCAAATGGAATTATAATTGGAAGGAGAGATGACAAACAACTTGGAGTTTCAAAAAAAAAGAAAATCAAAACATGAAAAAATAAACTATCCTGACTTCTATGCTAGCAACTAGTAGGGTGAGAAGTCCAAAAATAAAAAACTTGAAAATGGAAATCTAAAAATATTACTAGAACATAAAGAAGGTTTACACATTTCAAAATTCTTAAAACAAAGCATCCAAAAATTAAGAAGGTAAGAAAGAAAATAGTAGAGTTTCTAAATAAACGGCGCATTGAACAAACTACTAGGTTGCTAAAATAACAATTACCCCATAATCACATCAAGATAACCTCCAAGGAACTCCATCAATGATGGTGTCCATTGGCTTACCCATTCACACTCTCTCCACTACACAAGTTGGCGACACGTTCTAAAGATCAAAAGGACTTTTATAGGTAATATAACTTGGCTTAGGTAAAGGATTAGGATATGGAATAGCAAAAGATAAACGTGGCGGTCAAAAGCAACCTAACCAAGGATGAGATAAAAAAATGATAAACATAGGATTTTTTTATTATGATGCTTCCAAACAAAAGAAAAGGGGCAAATGAGATGATTTCATCTTTTTGAATAGGCCTTCACAATAATTTTTTCAACAATATATATTTTTTTTGAACTTGGCCAACAAAAAATTTTCTTTTCTTTGTAACTTATTCTCAATTTTTCTCCAGATTTTTTTCAATACTTTGTTTCTTCCTTTTCACCAAAATATGCAAGAAAAACAAGTCACCAAAACACAAGAAAATCCTATCACAAATGAAATTTTAGCTCAAAAATTTAGTCCGATTGGGAAGAGAATTTTAGCCTTGGTGAAATTTGGTGGAGGTAAACAAAAGGAACGAAAAAATGGCCCAAAATTGTTTAAGCAACGGTAAAATTTTTGGGTGGGCAAATAAGCTCAAAACGGGTCAAAAGGTGGCCTAAATCATTTCTAAAGTTTTTGAAGAACCGTGCAAATGCTTCGAGAGTCGCTTGAGGCAAGTTCTAGACACCAAGAAAGAATTACCCCTTAATGAAAATAGATAATATCATATAGCAACCACTCGTACGCAACTAAGCCGAATAAAAAGAAAAACCACAAATTGCTAACTTAGAACGTAAAAAACGGATGCCTATATTTATGAATTAGAAAATAGTAAAACTAAAATATGTAAAAATAATAGATTTAGAAAACCGTTTCAATGAAATTCTACTTTTAGAACTAAAGTACCGCTCGGGCATGCACACCACTAAAAGATGCATAGAAATAAAGATAGGAAATAATTTTTGATTTTGATTCTCAAATAGATTTTAAAATTTTCATTTTTTTGGATTTTTTGATAAAGCTAAGAAGAAAAATCGTACTTCTATAGTAATTTTTTTCAATTTTTTAGAAAGGAAAAAAAAGAAAGAAATTAACAAAACCCTCCTTCATGCTTAGATTTTTCATTGCCCTCAATGAAAAGGGAAAGAGAAAGAGGAGAGGGGGCTAGAAAATGCAGTAAAGTAAAAATAAAAGAACAGGACTTCCCCGGGTTTGTGAGGCCGAAGGCGGATGTCGCTCCTCCATGCTTATTTTTTAATTTATTTGATCAATAGCAGGCTTGACTTAATCCTTCTTGAAATCAGCAACGCTGGAGCGGCGATCGCGAACTTGCGGTAGTTGGGCCACCGGGAGGAAGAACACAATACCAAAAGAAATGCAGAAAAGGAACTTGGGCAAGATCCCAAGATTGTTCTTATTTAATACAAAGTGTTCGAATAATAAAAGTTTCATAATAATAATACGATGTCCCATCATAAAAGTTAAAAAAAAAACATAGTTCCGAAAAAGAAAAAAAATAAAGAGATAACAATCATGAAATAAATAAAAGTTGTTCCTTTTCAGGGGAAACCAAATCATCAGAAAAGTATAGCTTTAATCGATGACCATTCACTTTAAATTCACCCTTATCCGGGTGTGATATTAATACAGTGCCGTATGGAAAAACCTGCTTTACCGTAAACGGTCCAGACCATCGAGATTTGAGTTTTCCCGGAAAAAGACGTAAACGCGAATTAAAAAGAAGAACCTGATCACCTGTTTTAAACGTTTTAGTGTGGTGAAGGTTCTTGTCGTGATAATATTTTGTGCGTTCTTTATATTTTCTGTTGTTTTCATAAGCGTTTGCTCGCCACTCGTCGAGTTCATTTAACTGATTTTTTCTATGCTCACCGACCGAGTGCGGATTGAAATTAACAATTTTTAGGGCCCAGTACGCACGATGTTCTACTTCTACAGGGAGATGACACGATTTTCCATAGACTAATCGGAAAGGAGTGCAACCGATAGCGGTTTTGTAAGCTGTCCGATAAGCCCAAACAGCATCGTCTAACTTTAACGACCAATCTTTACGAGACGTAGAGACAGTTTTTTCCAAAAAAAATTTAATTTCACGATTGACTACTTCGACCTGACCGTTAGTTTGGGGGTGATAAGCGGTGGATAGTTTATGCGTAGCGCCATATTTAGCTAAAACTTTAGCGAGTTGAGCGTTGCAAAAATGAGTTCCCCTGTCACTAACGATCGCCCGAGGAAAACCAAAACAAGAAAATAAATTTTTAAGAAATGAAATCACCACCCGAGAATCATTAGTGGGTAAAGCTTGGGCCTCCGCCCACCGAGAAACATAATCTACTGCGACTAGAATATACTTATTTCCTAAACTAAAGGGAAACTGACCTACAAAATCAATACCCCACAGATCAAAAACCTCGTATTCGAGAAAATAATTTTGTTCCATTTCATTTTTATTAGAGATGTTTCCTGTCCGCTGGCACCGATCACACCCACTCACAAAATGTTGTGCGTCTTTAAATATGATTGGCCAATAAAAACCAGCACTAAGCACTTTGTGAGCAGTGCGATTTGCTTGATAGTGCCCACCAGTCGGACCTTCATGAACATGTTTTAGAATTTTATAACCTTCTTCCCGGGAAACGCATCTTCTTACCACCTGATCTGCACAAATGCGAAATAGAAGGGGGTACTCCCAAAAATAATACTTCAACTCAGAAAAGAATTTCTTCTTTTGCTGAGACGAGTACTCTTTTGGGAGGACGAGGGCCACATGTTAATTGGCCAGGTCGGCAAACCAGGGGGTAGAAGAGGAAACATTTAAGAGTTGCTCATCCGGAAAAGAATCACTAAGAAATTTTTGTTTAAAATACCTATTTTGGGGTTTTCTAGCCGAGAAAGATGATCAGCCGCTAAATTTTCCGCTCCTTTCTTATCTCGGATCTCCAAGTCGAATTCTTGAAGTAAGAGGATCCAGCGAAGAAGACGCGGCTTGGCGTCCGGTTTAGAAAGGAGGTACTTCAAGGAGGAGTGATCCATGAAAACGATAACTTTATAAAGAGTAATATATGGTCGGAATTTAGCAAAAGTGAATATAACAGCTAAGAGTTCCTTTTCAGTTGTGGTGTAGTTTTCTTGCGCTGAATTAAGCATTTTGCTAGCGTAATAGATAGGATGGAAATTCTTAGCTATTCGTTGTCCTAGCACGCCCCAAAATTACTCGCATCGCACATGATTTCGAATGGTAAATCCCAGACCGGAGCGATCTTAATAGGGGCATTTATAAGTTTTGATTTAATTAATTCAAATGCAGCTAAACATGAATCATCGAAAATGAAAGTGGTATCTTTTTCTAAAAGTTGGGTTAGAGGCTTGGTGATTTTTGAAAAATCTTTTATGAAGCGCTTATAAAACCCCGCGTGCCCTAGAAAACTTCTAATCGCTTTAACATTCGTAGGCGGTGGCAGTTTCTCAATCACCTCGACCTTCGCTCGATCGACCTCGATTCCCCTAGCAGAAATTTTGTGTCCTAAAACTAGGCCTTCTCTCACCATAAAAAGGCACTTTTCCTAGTTTAACACTAAGTTCGTTTCCTCACAGCGTTCTAGAACCTTAGCTAGATTTTCTAAACACAAAGAAAAGGAATCACCAAGAACAGAAAAATCGTCCATAAATACTTCCATTATATTTTCAACGAATTTATCGAAGATTGCCAACATACACCGCTGAAAGGTAGCTGGTGCGTTGCAAAGGCCGAAAGGCATCCTACGGTAAGCAAACATTCCGAAAGGGCAAGTGAATGTTGTCTTCTCTTGGTCCTCTAGTGCGATAGGGATTTGCAAATACCCCGAGAGACCATCGAGAAAGCAATAAAAACTATGCCCGGATAATCGTTCTAAAATTTGATCGATAAAGGGAAGGGGGAAGTGATCCTTACGAGTGGCATCGTTTAGTTTACGGTAATCGATGCACATCCTCCATCCCGTTACTGTCCTAGTCGGAATTAAATCGTTGTTCTCATTTGCTACAACCGTGATCCCACCCTTCTTAGGAACAACCTGAACTGGACTAACCCACTTACTATCAATAATCGGATAAATTATCCCCGCATCTAAGAACTTAAGAACCTCTCCTTTCATGACCTCTTTCATGTTTGGATTAAGGCGACGTTGTGGTTGGATTACAGTTTTAGAGTTATTTTCAACAAAAAATTTATGGGTGCAGAAGGAGGGGCTTATACCAGAAATGTCTGAAATTTGCCACGCTATAGCTCGGCGATGCTTTTGTAGCACCTCGATCAGTTGATCGTTCTCGGATTGAGAAAGAGAGGCTGAGATTATAACGGGCAATTTCAAAATTTTTTTCTAAAAAAATGTACTTAAGATGATCGGGAAGTGGTTTGAGTTCAAGATTGGGTGGTTCATCGTAAGAATTTTTTAAAACTTTTTCTTTTTCGAAAATAAGATTTTCAAAATTTTTTTGTCTAAAAGTTGGCGGATTTTCAAAATTTGTTTGCACGGAGATAACCATGTCTTCGACAACATTTGGAAAACTTTCAGAAAAGGATGCGGAAAAATCATTTGAAGAAACATTTGAAAGGTAAAGAGAAAAATCATCATTAATCTCGTCTAAGAAAAAACAAGAGTCGTCATTTTTTAAGGAATTTTTCATTGATTCGTTAATGGAAAAAGCGACCTCATCATCTCCCACATGAAGAAGAAGTTTCCCATTACTCACATCGATGACCGCTCGAGAGGTGGCCAAGAAGGGACGACCAAGGATAAGAGGGACATCGACGTCCTCTTCGATATCAAGAATGACAAAATCCACCGGGAAGATGAATTTGTCGACATTCACTAACACGTCCTCAATGATACCTAATGGATACTTAATTGATCTTTCGGCTAATTGGATGCTCATACGCGTAGGGCTGAGAGTGCCCAATTCTAGCTTCTTAAATAGAGAAAATGGCATCAAATTGATGCCCGCACCTAAATCCGCCTAACGCTTGTTTCATGAAAAGATTTCCAAAAACGCAAGGGATAGAAAAGCTACCCGGATCGTTAATCTTTTTCGGAATATTAGAATTTTATTTCTAATTTCTTTTTGTTTGTTAACAAATCCTTAAGATACTTTGCATATATCGGCATTTGACTTATTGCTTCATGAAACGGCAAATTTATGTGTATTTGTTTAAAGATTTCAAGAAAACGTTGATAGTGATCATCTAATTTGTCCTTCCTAAGCTTAGCAGGGTAGGGAGGTGGCGGAAATACTTTTAAAATCTCAAGAGCATTACTTTGAAGATTGTCTTTTTCTTTTTCAAAAATAATTTTTTTCTTTGTCATTTTCTAAATCAGTTTCCTTAACGATTACTTGTTCATCATCAGCATGAGAGGCAATAACCTCTGGCTCTTCCCTTGTTGTGGGCTCGTGGATTACCTTACCGCTCCGAAGGGAAATTTCTTTCGCTTGCTCCCTTGGGTTAGGTTCGGTATTTGAGGGAAGAGTCCCAGGTGGTCTCTCGTAGATAACCTTAGCTAGTTGACCGACCGTGGTTTCAAGATTTTTCATCGACCCTGTTAAGTTTCTAATGGTCGCCTCATTCGAACTTATATATTTGGAAAACATTTCCTCCAAAGATGGAGGTTTTGGAAAATTTGGATTTTGATTTTGTGGTGGTGGGTGAGTGAAATCGTGTGGTGGACGTGCGGCGTTTGCGGGATTACTCCACGAAAAATTTAGATGGCTACGCCATCTGGGGTGATATGAGTTCGAAGGTAAATTAAAACCAGGCGGAGAAGAATGATTAGAAAATTAGCAAAATTATTTTGAGCAGGCCTGGGTATGATCCCCAGATAATCCACCTGCTCGGCAGCAGTATCATTTGCATGTTCATGTACCTGAATGGCGGAGGCAGCAGTCATCTTCGTTACTTTATTGTTCAGCATCTCTACTTGAAGCGCCAGTTGGGACACAGAGTCCACTTCGTACATACCTGCAGGTTTATTTGGGCGAGACCTAGGTGTATTCCACTGATAGGTGTTCATCGCCATATCCTCGATAAGCTCAAGAGCGCCCTCCGGAGTTTTTCGATTCAAAGAACCACCGGATGCGGCGTCTATCATTTGCTGGGTTGCTTGATTTAGCCCATTATAAAATGTCTGGATCTGTAACCATACAGGCAGAGCATGATGAGGGCAACGTCTCAAAAGTTCCTTAAACCTCTCCCAAGTGTCATAGAGGGTCTCAGAATCACTTTGACTAAAAGAACAAATATCAGTTCTTAATTTTGCAGTTTTGGCGGGCGGAAAAAATTTGGATAAGAACTTTTCAGTTAATTGAGCCCATGTGGTGATGGAACCTCTAGGAAGAGAACCCAACCACTGTTTAGCTTTAGTTCTTAAGGAAAACGGAAAAAGTCTTAATCTAATCGCATCATTGCTCACGCCATTTATCTTAAAAGTATCGCAGACTTCGATAAAGCTCGCAATATGCAAGTTCGGATCTTCATCTTGTAATCCGTCGAACTGCACATATTGCTGCACCATTTGGATGATGCTAGGCTTAAGTTCAAAATTATTGTTCGCTACAGCAGGGCGGACAATACTTGATTCTGTACCCTCCAGGTTAGGCCAAGCATAATAGGACATGGTCCGTTGCTGGTCAACTTCTGGATTGGGATCACCCATAATTTTCGTGGTTGTGTCTCCGCTCGACTCTTCGAGATCTATATGTAAATCCTGATCACAAGTTCGGAGGCACTGCCGAAGGGTGCGCTCGATCTCTGGATCAAAATGAATATCAGGATTACTCGAAGAGCTACTACGGGTCATGCACTTGTAGGAAGAAAAGGGAAAGAGGGAAAATAACCGAAAGTGAAAAACCAAAATTAAAAATTTCTTTATGATTTTTTTTTCTTAGGCGTATTATGTTAGTCCTGGACTTCCCGAGATCTACCCTGTGAGGGGTTTGCAGCGGTACTAGAGGCTGTGATGGGAATTCAAGCCCAAAGGGTCCTTTCCAAGAATTTAGGTGGGGTAGAAAAACGATGATGTGGGTTAATTATAATATATAATATTTTTTTTATTTTTGTAGAAGTAATAGCGACCGCGTTTTCTTAATATTGACAAATTTTCCCCGGCAACGGCGCCAAAAACTTGGTGATTAAATTTACGATCAATCCGAAAAGGCAAGTGTACCTATCTAACCGTAGTACCAAGGTCGTATTTAAAACACGGGGCTGTCAAGTATTACTACTCACGCTTCCAACTATTATCCTACGGTACGATTGTTGTGGTTTGAAAATTTAAAGACGAGCTAATGAAAATTGAAGACGATAAACTTAGATTTAAAAAGATAGCATTCGATCAATGATTCACCATGAAAAGAGATAAGAGAGATAAAAATTAAGTTTTATGATTGTAAATCGTTCTAGACCGTGACGGATCCGAAAAATGAAATAATCTCGCTAGAGCATTAAATCTCCTAACTATTAGACGTTTTGATCGAAATCTCTTTGCAAATCAAAAGGGCTAAAGTCGCATTAACGAAATGAACCACTCTATTGGATTTGACTCAAATCCGGAGGATTTACGTCATCCTATCTCTAAGATTGCGCACAACTCCTTCCTTCTTTGAATGATCTTTCAAATCAACGAAACTCTCGACTTCTATGAAATGAGATCAAATGCCTACTACCGTATAGCGGAAATACGGAGTCGACACGAGATAAATCAACGAAGGATCGAGAAATAATTTAACAAAAATAAAACTAAGAAATAAAGAGAAATCTCATCTCATTTCATGGATCCTCATGATCGAATGCTAAAGAAAATTTAGCTACGCATATTTGAAAAGGAAATAGCAACGAAATAAGGAGAATGCATTTTCATTAGTTTTATAAAAAGGGAATACAACAATAAAATGAAAAACAAGATTACTACTAAAAAGAAGATTACAACAATGAGGAGAGATTACAACAAGGGAAAAACTCTTGAAGACAAGGTTACTACTAGCACTATACTTCCTCTCCAACTTCCAACCTCCCAATGCTTGAGACAAGGGTTCCTTTTATAGATGAGGGGGAAGATTCTAGAGAGAAGAGGAGATGGAGGGATACAAGGGTGGGGGGGCGGCCATGTGCATGGGAAAATGCATGCATGATATTAAATGGGAGGAGAGAGAAAGAGAGAGGGCTTCATGCATGCATTTTATTTAAAAGAAACATAAAAAAAAAGATAAACATGGAGGCAAAGCACACCTAACTCAACTTGAGCATAAGGAAGAGCTACCCGCACGACTATAAATAAACAAGCGCACCACACCCCCAGACATGGAATTTTGCAACATAGGTGTGTGCACCGCCTACTCTCAATACATTATTTTTTTCTAAATGATTTTCAATAAAACTCATTTTTCTTTTTCTCCTTTTTTTCATTTTTTTTCTTTCTTTTTCTTGTCTTTTCTTTTCAGCAAATTTTTCAAATGGGCAATCCACAAATTCACATAATAAACACCACAATCAACACCCCCAAAATGTAAATAAAACTAAAACTAAAGCTCAGATTTGGGTGTGCGACTAGGTTAGCTTTTCGGCTTTGGTGAGATAAATGCGGAGCTGAATTAATGAAAGGGTAGGCACAAAGGGGCTAGTGAGGGAAGATATCAGGAATGGCACGAAAGCATAACCGGGCCAAAATGATGGCCTACGTCATTCTCATGCACTAGAACTATCTTATGCCAATGCTTCAAGAATCGATTAGGGCAAGTTCTTAGCCACCGAGAAAGATTATCCTTCCTCCCGACTCAAGCAATACGATTCTAGCGATCGTTTACACACATCCCTATGCTACCATTTGATTCACACCGGATTCACCATTTGAGTAGAGTAAACAACATTTCTACTAATAGAAAAATATAAAACCATAAGTATAAAAAGAAGTCTAATCTACACAAATTTCTATGCAACCGAGCACTCGACTAGGAGCACTACTGGAGTCAACATTTTACTCCGCTACATAGTCCTAAGCCAGCACCTAGACTTTTACAAATAACCAGAAGAATTAAATTCAACTCAGAGCACGCATACAGATGAGTACGCGCTCGAGTGGGTGATGTGGTGCGCAAAGAGAATAAATAAAACATTTTAAGTAAAAGCTTCTAGTATGCAGTGCAATAGTGCACGTGAGTGGACACATAAAATGACTCTCCCCCAGACTTAAACTAAGCAAACCACATAATGCATAACATGAAAATAAAAAATAGAGCTAGGGGAAGAGAGTTCCCAATGCTCAGCAAGTGAGCATACCAGAAGACGCATGAAATCCAAGGTAAAGCCGCCATACGAAGAATCACGACCACCGCCTTCACAAATAGAAAATAACTGCTGGGGTGAGCTCCGCAAAAACAAAAGAAAATATACAGACTAAAATAAAGTAAAATTAACTAAACAAACTAGATAAACTGAAATTGCGAGAAAAGTAAGATAACTACTGGGGTTATTGTCATCCCAGCACGACTTATTTAAAAACAAAATAGTTCTGGCTAATGGGTGCATGAAAAAGGAAATGAACAGGTAACTGTTCTAATATGCGTGTCGGTAGCGGGTACCGATACCGCGACAGAACATTTACCCCTCTACCTAAATAATAATACCTGTTTAACACAGGCAGAGGAAATAGGAAGTAAGAAGAGGAGGAAGGCTGGTCCTCACTCGTCTCACCACAAAATAAATCCTTGCCCAGCAAGGTCTCATCTCCAAGGAGGCAGCAGGAGGAGAAGGCAATGAGTGGAGCTTCCTCTACGGAGGGGGGATCAACCTCCTCACATAAGAGGATGCTCTCATCATTGACTTGAGCATCATGCTCCAAGTCCTCCTGGGGTACCTGTGAAGACTCAACCTGCACAGACTCAGATGGAGAAAGGGGATCAAGAAACAAACAAGAAGAAGAACATGAATAAAAATCAATCGGGGGAGTGTCCCGGTCTCACTCCCATCAAGATGGGAAAGTAAAATAATGTCAGCATCATCGACAATGTTGTAGGGCTCAGTAGGTTCATCAGTGACCTCCTCCGTGATTTGGACACCCTCCACCGGTGCTGAGGTAGAATCCTCATCACCTTGGAAAATATCCTCCTCCATAAGAATAGGCACAACACATAAATCACCTGCCTTATCCTGCGAAACATCCTCAATAATGTCGTCAGAGACAAATGTAGTAGAATGCACAATAGGGGGAGGAATAGTGCTTGGATAAAAGTCAAGCACCGTTTCCTCACAAAGAATCAAATCCATACACGGTGATATATGCATAGGGGAGATGGGCTCAGCCATGTCAGAGCCTAGATCAGCCACAACTCTGATGAGAAAGTCTGCATCATTTCCTTCAAAACTTGAAGGTGATACATCAACGTAATCAGAGGTGGAAGGTGTGTTGTCAGAGTTAGGAGTCTGGATGATCCGGATATCCGGCTCATCATCCTCGTCCAATTGGCGAAGAAATGCAGCACAATCCTTCAAGGCATGATCCATGCTCTGACAAAAAAGCACTGTTTTGCATTTTTCTTCGGCTCAAATTGGACCGGAGATTAATGCAAAAAGGGCATGTGCAGAGCGGATAAGTAGACATAGGACTTACGCGCACCATATGGAGTACCAGACGATGTCGGTGCTCCATATGCTGGGCCTTGAGTCTTAGGGCTACTATATCCCTTTGGACATCTATCACTAGCATGAGAGATATCTCCACACAAATGACAACGAATATTAAATGAAGCCCACATTGTGTGAAGATAAAAAGATTCAAAAGAAAAAAACTATTGTGCAAAATACTACACCCAACAATAATTTACTAAGCAAACTATGTAAAACAAGAAAATGGAATAACAAGAACTAAAATAAAACAAAGGATGTAATTTACAAATGGAAGAACTTCTCTCGCAGGCTTTCCCTCTCCAGAAAACTCACACGACTGTGTTCCCCGACAACGGTCCAAAAACTTGATGCGCAAATCTAGCACACCGCTATAGGCGGTAGCAAGATTGCGGCATGAAACGGCAGTGTACCGATCATTCAAGTAATATAAAATGTGGGATTGAATCCACAAGTATCAATCTCAAAGGAACACAGTAAGGTGGAGTTTACTTTTGAGGAGGGACTTGAGATTGAAGTCCTTTAGGTCGGGTGGATGCGAAAGGGGGGTTTTGGTTTATGGAAAATAAAAGAAAATAACTACAACTACTCCTATGCAATGCCGCTATGCAATGCTTTGCCAGACGGGATGGAAAACTACACGGACCGCTATGCACCGATTCGCAAGGGTGGATGGATGAGTAGGCAAGCAGATGGAGTGGTAAGTGCCGAATCGAACTGTGCAGGCCTTGAGCGCACTGCTTCGTTAGGCGAATGGATTGCATGGGCTGCTATGCCACGCTTCACTAGGCGGATGGAAGAGTAATCTTACGGAATGGAAGAGCAGGCTAGCGTAATGGAGTGAAGGGTGATGACGGATGCGAAAGATGGAATGGGGGTGCACCTCATACACACATATGAATTATATAAACTCATAAACATGAGATAAACATTACAAAGCAAGATTCATAGTGCACATCATCAAAAGATAGAGAAATCTAACATTTACAACTACCAATACAAAGAGAGATAGAGCAAGGAATCGACCCAATCCGAAGCCTTGTCAAAGATTCATGGTTGGAATCGCTAGGTTGTCAATCCGCGTACAAGCTTGGTCCTCAACTGCGTCCGGGGTAGAGAAGGCTGTCACTACCTTCCAATGGCCCGTCTTCTTTGTGTCACGATCCGGCCGCACGACCTAGCTTCCTTCTCCTTCGATATTGGTGGATGTAGGGCCAGATCCCTCTCCTTGGAGCTCGAGAATGATGGAGGAGGCCAAAGGGGGCGGAGAACCTGCGGAAATGGCGGAGCTGGGCGGAAAAATGGCGCTCGAAATTGATCGATCCGAATAGGGCAAGAGCTGCAGCTTTTATACAAAATAATCAGAAATTTGGTCACGCACGGTCGAACGCACGACCGTGCGTGAACCGTGCGATATTAATTAAGAAAAAATGCCAGGAAGAAGACCCAGAGCGCCCGTGCATTTTACTCACGCACGGTCAAAGCCGATCGTGCGTAAGAACGCACGGGTAAATTCGGAAAGCTTGAAATCTGGCAAAGAACAGGATGTCGTGCGTTTTGTTCGCGCACGGTTGAGTCCAACCGAACGTGACGAAAATGCACGAGCGGGGAAGATCACCATATTGACCAGCCAATCATAGCGCACGATCGCAGCCAACCGTGCGTCAAGAAAATGCACGACCGTGCGATTCATGCAGGATGAATTCTGGGCAATATGGACAATCTGCCCACCTGCACAACACATCCAAACGCTGGGAACACACCTCCAGCACAAGTATTAAAGCATAAAAAGAATGGGGAGCACAATGTGCTTGCCCCCAACAATTAAGCGCGCAATTGCACACCACAACGGGCCAACAAGTGCACTTCGTGAAGAAATGTGTTCAAGTGAAATATAAGCAATAATGAACTAGAAGTGAAGTGTAAGTGCGTGAAAACAAGCCCAGATGAGTCCGAAAATGTGTATAAAATTGGGAATCATCAACGTGCTCTATACCCAACTCTTTTGCAAGTCTTAGACGGACCAAGAGTGCTTCATACTCTGCCTGGTTGTTTGTGACCGGAAAGAAGAACTTGATGGCTTGTTCTATTTTAATACCATTCAGAATGATTAAGACAACTCTTGCTCCTGTAGAGTTTATGCCCGAGGCCCCATCTACATAAATGGTCCAGGCTAAAGGAGTTATTTCTATTTGCTCTGGACCAATCTCTGTTGTATCTACCAAGAAATCTGCCAACACTTGTGTTTTGATCGATGTCCTTGGTATATAGGATATTTCGAACTCGCTTAGTTCTATTGCCCATTTAGCTAATCATCCTGAATGATCTAGCTTTTCTAAAATACTTCTCAAAAGATGATCCAGAATTACTTGAATAGGATGAGCCTGAAAATAGGAACGAAGTCTTCAAGATGACATTACCAAAGCTAGAGCTAGCTTTTCCAAGATCGAATATCTGGTTTGTGCACTTTTGATGATATGACTGAAAATAGGAACTGTTTTTTCTTCTCTTCTCGGATGAGGACGGAGCTGTCTGCATCCGGGCCAACCCCTAAGTATAAGAATAGTGTTTCCCCTTCGTGAAGGCTTTGGATTAGAGGGGTTGACGCTAGATATTTTTTCAACTGCTCAAGAGCATCATTACACTCCTCATTCCATTCGAACTTGGATCCCCCCCAGAGTGTTGTAAAGAACGGAGCACTCTTATCTCCTGCTCTGGAGATGAATCGACTTAAACCTGCCAAACTTCCTCCAAGTTGTTGGACCTCTTTCGGGCTGCGAGGAGGTATCATATCAAGAATAGACTTTACCTTATCAGGATTCAGAGAGAGGCCGTCCAGAGTGAGAAGATGCCCAAGAAACTTCCCTTTATTTGCTCCAAACATGCATTTCAGCGAGTTTAATTTTAACCTAAAGCTTCGTAGAGTAGAGAACGTCTCTACTAGGTCTTTCAACTGCGCTAAAAAAGTTTTGCTTTTTAAGAGGAGATCATTGAAATAAACCTCAAGATTTCTCCACTTTTGCGGTTTAAAGACTGTATCCATCATTCTCTTATACGTAGCACCCACATTTTTGAGGCCAAAAGCATCACAAGGTAGTAGTAGCATTAGTCATCGTAATGAAGGATGTATGAGGGATGTCAGGCATATGCATTCTAATTTGGTGGTAACCAGAGAATGCATCTAGAAATCTCATAAAATGTTACCCAGCCGCAAAATCAACTAAAACATCTATTCGAGGCAAAGGGTAACAATCTTTAGGACAAGCATTATTAAGTTCCGTGAAGTCAACACACATTTGCCAATTCCCCCCTAATTTTTTCACCATTACAACATTTGACATCCAGGTGGGGTACTGAATTTCAGAAATAAATTTTTCCTTAAGAAGCTTGGCGACTTCTTCTTTAATCGGTACTGCCAGCTTGGTTGTCAGCTCCCTTTTCTTTGATTGAACCGGCATGAAGTATGGAGAGACATTGAGGTGGTGGCAGGTAACGTTTGGATCTACTCCCGACATGTCTTCTGCCGACCAGGCGAAGATGTCCAAATTTTCCAGAAGACAGGAGATCAGCTGAATATTTTCTTCCTCGGGCAACTCTGCCTTTGCTTCTTTCCTTCCCCTTCAACAATGGGGACTTCTTGGGTCACCTGGGAAGGTTCCAGGTGAGCCCCTTCTTGTACTTCACTTTCTTTAGCAGCTTTCGAGGATTCGGGCACTTCGAGAATGGTATTTGGAAATTTTGGAAGAGGAGAGCTTTCGACCATATTGACCGTTCTCACGTAACATTCCCTAGCCACCTTGGGATCAATTCAGATCCTATATTGCCTCCCTTCTTCAGCAGACTTGAGAGCGAGGTGGAAAGTAGACACTATTGCCCGATAGGCATTCAAGATGGGCCTTCTGAAGATGGCATAATAGCTGCTGGGGGCGTCTACGACCACAAAATTGATATGTTTTATTATTCCTCCCAGCGATACGAGGAGCTTTACACATCCTTCTATTTCTTTTTTCTCTCCTGAAAAGCCATAGAGAGGCCCTTCAGTAGAAAGTAGAAGCTTTCCTATTTTTGAAGCTTCGAAGGTTGAACGAAAGAGAAGGTTGACAGAACTGCCAGTATCAACCAAGATTTTATGCACCGTATAATTTTCAATTATAGCCTTTATTACCAAGGCGTCATCGAATGGAGTTGAAACTAGAGTGTTTACCCAGAAGACCGCCATCAAAATGATGAACTATTCAGACTGGGAGGTCTGTAACATTAAATGTCTGGCTCTCCATTATAATAACTTACACACGTCTCTCAGCTCACCAAACCAAGCCGAGCGATCTGAGCAGCGTAGAGATCGTCATCAGGAGGGTTACAAACATGACCAAGTCAAGAAGGCAAGCGGTGGTCTCAGATCAGAAGCCGCCCAAGTTGCTTCTCTGCCCTGATCGCAACTCATTTCAACCCCGGGCAATACAGATCGAAGCTCAAGCCGCCAAGCCGCGCGACTTCTCTTTTTTCCTTCTGTATCCCTTCACCACCTTCCCGATTCTCCTGTATTCTGGCAGGCGGTTATTTTATCGCTGCCCATTTGGGTAGGCCCCTCAGCCTATAAATAGGGGTGGCGATGTTCCCAAGGGACGCAGACTCAAATCCTGGAGCTCGCCTGTTAGAGTTGCGGTTTCGAGTTTACTGTCTCGCGGTTTGTCTGTCGGGCCGGCTTCTCTCCTGCATAACCGTGTAACCCGCTGTAAAGCATTTCTTTTGTCAAAGGAAAGCTCATCACTGGAGTGGCATTCGCCGTGATGGGCAAAGTCCAGCCTCGACCGCTGCTAGAGGTCTAACTTTTCTCTATCAATAGTAACCAATAGCTCGCGGCCTCCACTTTTCCTTCGCTTCCCTAGCGTCGATCGCCGAGGTGCGAAGTCAGCATCAACAGAAATACGTGACCTTCAGATTGCGAGTTATCAGTGAATTCCTTGGTAGAATGACAGATCGCCAGTTCCATCAAAGAGACCACTCCGACCACAGTGATGATTCTGTGTGGGAGGCATTGGAGCAGTCTATGCGGGAAGCCGAGCGGGCTCAGAAGGCGACTGATCAATGACTAGAGGCGATTAGTCAGGCCCTTGCTATGTTAACCGAGCGGCTAGTTCCTCAGCAAGCCGCGGTTAGCCAGGCGGTGACTCCGGTCCCTCCTCCTCCTCCGTACCCGCAAACTCAAGTCGCAAACTTCCAACCGCCATAAGAAGGTTTCATGGCCCGGCAAACCTTCTATCAGGAAGCTGCCCAGAACATGTCGGCGCGGGTTCTAGATTTTCAGGTGGCAACTTCTCATGCAGCCCGCCTCTCTTATCCAACGGCCTGTCCTCCAGAAGCTGCAACCCGTCCTCCTTATCAGGCAGCCTGTCCGAGACTAGCCGCATCTTCGGCGGCTTGTTATTCTGTCCCTCTTATCTATGAAGACGTCGAGGAGACTTCTCCGCTTGTGGATGAATTTTGAGGGGAGCCAGATCCAAATAACATCAGAGAGACGCATATGATGATGTACAATGGGGAAGCTGATCCAGCTATTCACCTTCAGGCTTTTGAGTCGGGCATTCCCTTGAGAACTCTTACCGATGCAACTAAGTGCAAACTTCTTATGACGTCCTTTGATGGACAAGCAATGGAGTGGTTATATGGGTTGCACCCTCGATCCATCGGTTTCTTCGTAGAACTACGTAGGGAATTTCTTCTTTGATTCTCTACCTCAAAGAAAAGGAAAAGTTGCTCGACGGCCCTCTTCAAAACAATTCAACGTGAAGACGAGACTTAGTCTCGTTTTGTTGACCGTGTCCAAAAAGAGATCATGGAAATTCAGAATGTGGATCCGGAACTGTATCAGGTTTTTCTGATTCATGGCCTGTGGGAAGGGCCATTAAAATTCGAAGCCAACATCAGAGAGCCAAAAACTTACGAGGAGATGATAAGCTTGGCGAATATGTTTATAAGGGGTGAAAAAAGTAACCCAGGGTATGTCACAAAGCTGCTTAACGACAAGGATTTACCCAATTCTTCTTCCGCTCATCAACCACCATACCACCATCCACCTCGGCCCAATTTCGAACCCCGTGCTCAGAGGGGGAGAAATTTCAGGCAAAAACAACCATCTTTTGGCCATCAACGGTTTCAAGATTAGAAACTGTCGTTGGTCGCCGCACCCGCTCCATCCATGACCGTTCCGCAAATAATGCCAGTGTATCTGCCACAATACACTACACCATCACCTCCAGTTGCTCCCTCCATTCAATATGATGATTCACAAGAATCATTCACCCCCCTTAACTTCACCATGGACGAAGTCGTCCAAATCCTTCAAAAGAGGCCAGATTTCAAGAGGCCTGCTACCCTGAGTTCGGATGTTTGAAATCATAATCCGAACCTCTTCTGTGAATACCATAAAGAGGGAGGGCATCTGACCGAGATTTTTCGGGTTCTCCGCCTGTTGATAAAAAGGCTCTTGGGAGAGTGAAAGCTCCGAGGCTTGATTCGGAAAGAGGTGCCTACTGAACTACCAGCTGAAAAAGGGAAAGAAATGGCTGAGGTTACTTGGGAATGTGCCGATGTGGAGGATGTCGGCTGCTATGGGGACATTAATCCTACAATAGAATGCATCGAGGTGAATGACAAAGTTCCCCTCGGCAACATCTATTGTATTCATGGGGGATCTGGACCCGAGTCCTCCCGAAAATCAAGTGTTGCGAGGGTCTTTAAGCAGGAAGTGGCGGCAACCTCAACTTCTTCTCCAGAAAGCTCTAACATGTTGAATCCGAAATTGCGCCTCCGAGATCGTTACTTTTTGTCAAGAGGACCTTCCTCTATGTTGAATGCAAAATTGCGCCTCCGGGATCGACGCTAGAGAAGCGAGGAAAAAGCGGAGGCCGTGAGCTATCGGTTACTATTGATTAGGAGAAATGAGACCGCTGACAACTGTCGAGACCGGACTTCGCCCGTCATGGAAAATGCCACTCTTGTGACCGGCTTTCCCTTGATTTATAAAAAGTGATTACAGCGGGTTACAGGGCGAGGAAATGAGAAGCCGGCCGGTCAAACAAACCGCAAGACAGTGAACTCGAGACCGCAGCTCTAACATGCGAGCTCCAGGATTCGAGTGTGCGTGCCTTTGAAACATCGCCACCCACTATTTATAGGCTCAGGGGCCTGTTCAAATGGGCAGGGATAAAATAACCGCCTATCCGGATACAGGAGAATCGGGCAGGGGGTGACAGGATACAGATGGGAAAAAGAAAGAAGTCGCGTGGCTTGGCGGCTTGAGCTTCCGATATGTATTGGCCGGGGTCGGAATACACTGCTATCAAGACAAGGGAGCAACTCGGGCGGCATCTGACCTGAGACCACAGCTAGCCTTCTGGACTTTGTCTTGATTATAGCCCTCCTGAAGATGGCCTGACATTGATCAAACCGCTCGGCTTGGTCATGGTGAGTCAAGAGACGTGTTACTGAGGTAGAACTAATCAGTTAGTATTGCAGACCGCCCGGTCTGAATCGTTCATCATACTAGTAGTGGTCTTCTGGGTAAACATAATCCCTGCATATTTTCAAATATCGAGGAAATTTTGAAAATATTAGTTCTAGCCAGAGACCGCACCCAGTTTGTTCTGGAGTATATAAGAAACCCTGAGATCTCTCCGCTTTGCATAATTCATTCGAAATCACGACGCGCTACTCGCCACTAGCGGTTAAGATTTTTCAAGCTAACAACTCCTTGATTCGGATGAATTTTATGGATAAAATCCAAGTTCGTGAGGACAAGGGAAGTTACCGCAAGAAGGAGGAGGATCTAAAGAAGAAGAAGAGTAGCCGGTCTGTGAAGCCCGAGGCGGGTATCTCCAAACCTACTGAAAAGTTGACCACCGCAAAGGTGTCTGAGAAGCCCGAGGCGGGGAGCTCCAAACCTCCTCCGAATAATCCGTCGGCACCCTCTGATAAGGCTGACCCAAGCGTTGTTCTGCCGAAGACCAGAGAGCCTGCCCCTTCTGAGAAGGCAAAATGAGAGATTTTGGAGAGAAAAACGCCAGAGAATGGACCCGGAACAGTCGAGGCGGCCTGTGTACTCAGGCATTAATCTTGTAGTTTTTTGTGTTGTATTATATGCTTTTGATCGTGCTAACCACGCTGTTGTTTGCAGATAACCCAGATCAAACTATGAAGTCGGGCGACCTCTTGGCTAGCCTGCCTCCATTACCCTTTCCAGCGCCAAGCTTCATACATAACTTAAATTCTGGACAGGAAGAGATGAAATACTTCCAGAGCCTTCATGACAACTTAAAAGAGAGGATGAAGGAGATTGAAGGCCGGGAGGAAGCCGCTCGGACTGCATTGGAGGCTGAGAAGAAGGTGCGGCTTGAGAAAGAGAAGATATTGCAGGAGCAGAATGATGCTCTGACCGCTCGGCTTGAGAGTGGAAGAAAGGAAATCCGGAAACTCGAGGAAGACTACAAATACTACAGAGAAAAGTATCTATATCTGTCAAGGGACATTGGCGGAAGCCGGTGGCCCGCCAATGTTGGTGAAGAAATGTCGTGAATGTCAAGCCGCCCGACTACTGGGGTGACCTCAAATCCCCTTCCGGTTAGGGTGGCCGACCTTATGATTGACGAAGCTGGCGCGGTTCCTCTTGCTCGTACCATTCCCGCAGCGAGGGTAGAACGAGATGCCCCTCACCAACTTCATGTTAGTGTCAGTCAGACGTACGCGCCTTAACCGGGATGATTCTTCCTCTGGGCATCACTAGTCGTCAGCGACTTTAACTTGAGAACAACGTTGTAATAATTATTTATTCGGTCCTTTGGACATGTTGGTTGTTGGATTTTTGTTAGACAATATTCCATTTCTTGATGTCTTCTGATATTCGTATAATCCGTGCTGCTTGTTATTGAATGCTTACGGTATCTGCCTTTGAATTTATTGAATATTGTCTGTGTTACTTCGCAGGTCACGCGACTTTGTGATGTATGCTTGTGGTTTTTCAATTGTCTATTTATGATGATGCAGGTTACTGACCGTGCGGTCTGATTGCATGGCTTCAGCGAATTTGTTTTCTGCTATGTTTGTCATGCTAACAGAAAATCGTGCGGCTAAGTGAGCTCAGTCGCGACTTGGCTTGGCTATATGCAAACCATCGATTCCTGTTGTGTGATACTTTAGAATATTTTTGATATCTGCACGCCGTATGACTTTTGTATATAGTTTGTGGTATTCCTCTATAAAACTAACCATGTAGGTTGCTGACCGCGCGGCTAGAGTATATGGCCGCAATATGTTTTTACCATATGCAGATCATTGGCCCTATAAGTAGTAGCCATTCCGTAGATTCATTCATCGATTTCCAAATGGCGCGGGATAAGAGCAAGTCGAAGCGGACTGACAAAGTTCAAGCCGTCCGGACTGACACGGCTTTTGCCTTCCATTCTGCGGATCATAAAGAATGTCGTCTAACTCAGGCAGAGTTAGACGACTTCATTAAAAGACATATGACCGGATGTAATTTGCTCGCGCGGCTTCCGCTACGTGATGAGCTGATTAACTCATCCTCTCCAAAGCAAATCGCCGTGCCCATCGATCATTTCGAAAACGGCTTCAAGTTTCTTCCACCCCTTGAAGTCATTGCGATCTTCGATCATTAAGGAGTTGTGCCCAGACAACTCCCGCCGAATTCCATTGCTTCCATCAACAGCTTTATCTCATATTTGCGGTCTAAAGGGGTCCGATTCTCCATCGATCTGTTCAGAAAATTCTTCTCTGTGCGGTCTATCCCAGACGCCGGAACATCAATTTTCAGAGGACACCTTTACTTTTGGCGCCGGGGCTGAAAGTCGTCAACTTGGAGAACAAGGTTACGAGCTGGTCGGAGAGGTACATAATCTTCGAGGGCCAGCTCGGGCTGTTACAGGTTAACTCGTAGGTGTGGGATGAGGCGGCCTTCCAACCAGCCGATATTGAAAACATCGAGCTGGAGACCTTTAAATTCCTCGAGGGAGAGCGTCTTGATGTAAGCCATTACATCCTGCTGTTCTCAAAGTTGGAGGATATCCGACCTGAAGACAGTAAGTTTCTCACAACTCGCTGCTTTGTGACTGCGCGCCAGTCTTATTAAACTTTTAATTTTGTTTTGAAGCCGCTGCCATCGTTCCAAAGAATAAGCCGGTCAGCCCGGCCGGCCCGGTTTTGACCGAAAGAGAAAAGTGGCAGAGGAAAAGCAAGTCACATTCATCCGAGGAGGAGAGCTCAGCCTCTTCAGGCGAGTTCGAGCTTCTCCGTTCCTGCAGCAATCTAAGAGACCTGCGGGGCAACCCACCATACTCTGGCACTAGGATGGTGATTGCGTGCAAGTGTCAATCGAGCTCCCGTAATGGGGGAGCGAGAAAGTTAGCCGCCATGCATTAGCCGTCGGTGCTGCTACGTATGGCCGGAAAACATTGAAGAAGCTAAAGGAGGTTCCGGAGGAGGAGCTCTCCAGACTGGCCGCACAAGCGGGCGCATAGGGCTTTGCGGCTAATCACTTCATGGCCTTATCGTATAAGTGGCTAATTTCAGCCCATACATACTTGGAGAAGAAAAGTGTCGAGTAGGCTGATGAAATCACGCGGTTAAAGGGAATCGTGGCGGTAAGTTATCCGATAAATATTTGTGCGGTCGGTTTTCCTCAAATCGCGCGGCCTAACCCTTTTTTGCTTTTCTCTTTACAGAATTAGAATGACATAGATAATCCAGCCTTCCAAGATGAGGTCTTTCCCCATGTTGCCAAGGGGATCGATGCCTCCTTAAACCACTTAAGAGATCGGGACGGCCTATCTGCTGGCTTCAAGGTTTTCACCTACTCAGATGTATACCCCAGCCTGAAGAAGAAGCTGGATGCGATTAACCGCAGGGCCAAAGGTAAAGATAAGGCCAATTCCAGCAGCGCGGAAGAGGAGGATGTTGTGGATGAAACCGCTATGGTTAATGAAGCTGCTATAGAGCAAGGGGCCGCTGCTGATGATGAAGCTGCTGTTGATGATGGAGAGTGTCCGTCTTTTGCAACCGATACCTCCAAAAGTGAGTCCGATCTCATTGAGGACCTGAAAGATAGGGACTCAAGTGGCAGCTTATCAAGCTCCTCGTCGGACAGTGGAGGCTATTCGCCCGATCTCGACATTGACGGTGGAGGAGATTCAAGCTCTCCCATGCCAAAAATCTAAGATCGGGTGAGTAGTGTTTTATTTTTTGGAATTTTTTTGTATAACCGGCTTGATTTTGTTAGCCGGTCGGCCAGAATGATGTAACTTTATATTTTGAAAATGAATGAAAGTTGTTACCTATTCGGCTGTCTATCTTTTGCGACTTACTTGTGATTGTTGTGATCTCTTATTTCTTTTAAACTGCAAGTTCTTTGGAATTAGGTCGTGCAGTTTAATATCAACCCTAGCGGTCAAAAGTTTGAGCTCTTAGAATCCCAAGTAGATAGCTGCTCGAATATTATGGATGCTACTCGGGCGGTTTATCTTTGAATTCAATCCTTACTCAGTGAATTAATCATAGCCAAAAAACCACCAGTCTTAATAAATCTGGATCATCAGTTCTGCGGTTTAAGATTTAATCTGAGCAGATAGAAGTTTGGGCTCTTAAGAACTTCAAGTGAATAGACCCAGCGAGTTAATCAGAATTTAATCACAACTCTAAGCCGCTAATCATAATAGATGAATCCCAATCGCGAATTGTGCGGTTTGAACACATCCTAGGTGATTAATAACTCATGTTCCACAGAGATTTGAGATAGAAACATCAAGTCGCACGATTACCTCTTGACTTGCGTGGATACTTATAAGATAATGAATATCCACAAGCCATAAGTAAAGAGAATAGTCAATAAGTTGCGCGGTCAGTATACAATCCGGGCGACCAATAATTTGTAGTTGAATAATATTCATTCTTGCAAGAATAAGCAACAATCGGAGAGTTCTCGCGGTCAGTAAATAATCCGGGCGACTAATGATTTGAATTCCCTTTCTGAAATTTTAAACATTCTTGCAAGTATAAGCAACAATAGGTAAGCTCGCGCGGTCAGTATACAATCTGTGTGACTAATGATTTGATACTTGAGTAATATTCATTCTTGCAAGAATAACCCATGGTCAATTCCCTGTGGACGGCTTGATTCCAACCGAGCGAATAAAATGAATTTCCACAAGGCTGACAGAATTAATTATAGACCGACTGAGGAAACCGATCGGTCAATATTATGATTGATACCCTGTTAGAATCACTACCCTATGGCATTTTATGATAACCTATTTTCTAGCTTTTATGGCTAGATTCATTCTAACCGATCGGTTAGTATATTAAGCTGCTGGTTATTCAAGCTGAGCGGCTTAATGAGTTAGACCTCCTGGTCTTAAAACTTATATCATGTTGCTGTTATACCTGCTTATCCCAAGCCGGTCAGTTTTAATAGGTCAAACTTCCCGATCTCTAGGACATCTGTTAAATCTTGCTTTCTCCAAAATGGTCTTAACGGACCATAAGAGAAGGAATAATTTCCTGTAAAGAAGTAAAATGATTACATGCTCAGATGACCAAGTGGGAAGGTGGGCCTAGGCGGCGAACATTGCTTTCCTCAAGTGGTCACAAGAGCTGTAAAGATAATTTTTTGTAAAAGGGGAAAAGTAAGTACAGACTCAGATGACCAAGTGGGCAGGTGGGCCTAGGAGGCAAACATTGCTTTTCTCAAGTGGTCATAAGAGCTGTAGAGATAATTTTCTGTAAAAGGGGAAAAAGTAAGTACAGGCTCAGATGACCAAGTGGGCAGGTGGGCCTAGGCGGCGAACATTGGTTTCCTCAAGTGGTCATAAGAGCTGTAGAGATTTCGATTACTCAATTGCTCTCTTGCCTAGGGTTACAAGCCGAGTTGATCAACTGGGCAGGTGGGCAAGGCGACGAACATTGCTTTCCTTAGAGAGATCAAATCAGTTGTGGGTCCCCTGTAGGCTCCGCTCGAGAGTTCCTTTAGGAGTATTCAATGGTCACAGGTTAAGATGATCAGTTGGGCAGGTGTGGTTATGCCGCAAGGGCTCTACCGACATTGCTTTCCTCAGAAAGATCATCAAAGTTGTAACTATATCCCTTTTGGGGCACGATAGAGCTAACAGTCACCTGGACCTCCCTTGATGCAGAGGTGTGTTAGATACCGGCCGAGATCCAAGATTCTGAAGACCACCGCACGGGAATTGGCAAGCTTCCACTACACGTGTGCGAAAACTCCCTGCTACACATGATCTTCGTGGTTTTACGTTAATGACTACAATCCAAGGGGGTTCAAGCAGAAATTGGCGATGTCTCCAAGGTCCAGTGAGGGATACAAGAAATGTAAAAAAGTCACCAGACAAGGAAAAGTGTCAGTATGGGGCTTCTCATTGAATATCCGAAAAATGCAAATAATGAAAGAACATTTAAGCATAGAAGCGTTTGAGATCGTCACTGCTCCATGTGTGTGAGATTTCTTCTCCATCACTTGTCTGAAGGCAGTAAGCCCCATTTTTCAATTCTTCTTTGATAATGAATGGCCCTGCCCAGTTGGGATTCAATTTTCCAACCATGCCTGTCCTGGCTGCATCATCTACTTTCTTTTGCAAAATATCCCCAACTGCGAATTGTTTAACTCTGACATTTTTGTCCAAATATTTTGCCATTCTTATTTTCACCTCTTCCTGCCTGATAGTAGCTTCATCTTGAAGTTCTTCAATTAGATTCAGGCTAAATTTAATCCCTTCATCATTTGATTTTATCCACGCTTCACCTCCTTGATTGGCATACATAACTCTGGGACTGACTACTTCAAATTCTATGGGAACGACTACCTCTGATCCATGAGTTAATTTGAACGGTGTTTCCCCTGTGGCTGAAGATGGTGTAGTCTGGAGAGTCCAGAGGATAGAAGGAAGTTGTTCTGCCTAGTTTCCTTTCTGATTCAAAACTCTTTTCATCAGAAGATATTGGATTTGTTTATTTGCTGCTTCCACCTGGCCATTACTCCTGGGATGATGTACTGAAGAAATCCAAAGTTCAATGCCGACCTGGTCGCAGAAGTTGATCATTTCTGAGTTGTTAAACTGAGGACCATTGTCTGTAACAATTGCAGTGGAATTCCATGCCGACAGACGATTTCTCCCCTGATAAAATTTCTAATATCCTGTGTTGTAGTTTTTGCCAATGCTATCGCCTCAATCCACTTGCTGAAATAATCGATCATGACGATTATGAAGCGGCGCTGGCTGCTAGCCATCAGAAAAGGTCCAATGAGATCCATTCCCCAAACTGCAAATAGCCAAGGCGCTATTATTGATCTAAGTGTCTAAGCAGGTAGATGTTGAAGCGGAGCAAACTTCTGACACTGAACAGATCGTTTAGCGAATGCCTCGGCATCTTTCCTCATGGTTGGACAAAAATATCCCTGCCTCAGGATTCTCTTCTTCAAGGTCTTTGCACCAGAATGGCTACCGCATTCTCCTGAATGTACCTCCTGGAATATGACTGGAACTTCTTCTTACGAAATGCATCGTGCCAAAGGAGAAATGAGAGTCTTCTTGTACAAGACTCCGGCCACCAAGCAATAGTAAGCTGCCTTTCTTCTGAATCTCCTTCTATCCTTGATGGATTGATAGAATTCCCCTTTTGATAAGTACAGCTCGTAGGGATCCTTCCAAGAGGGATGCTGATCAATCTGCATTAGTTTCCCTTCTTCCGTTGCTGGATGGAAAAGTTCAGAGGTCACTCCCCCAGATGGAAGACCGAACTTTGATATTTCATCCGCTTCTTCATTCTACGTTCTTGGATTATGTTCAATGATGAATGATTTGAACCTCCCAATTTCTTCTTTGGTTAGTAGCAGATATTTTCTTAACATTGGCTCTCTTGTTTTGATGTTCCCTAAAACTTGTGAAGCCATTACAAGAGAGTCGGTTTTGACATGTACATGCTCTATTCCTAGCTCCCTTGCAAGTCTCAGACCGGCTAAGAGTGCTTCATACTCCGCCTGATTGTTTGTGACCGGAAAGAAGAAGTTGATAGCCTGTTCAAGTTTGATGTCGTTTGGACTGATTAGAACAACTCCGACTCCCACAGAGTTTTTACCCGAAGCTCCATCTATGTAGATAATCCAGGCCAAACTGGATCTCTCCACCTATTCGGGACTGGACTCCATTGTATCAACCAGGAAATCCGCTAAAACTTGCGCTTTGATTGCTGTTCTGGGAACATAAGACATTTCAAACTCGCTCAGCTCGATAGCCCATTTAGCTAATCTCCCCGAATGATCTGGCTTTTCTAAGATACTTCTTAGCGGATGATCAGAAACTACTTGAATAGGATGGGCTTGAAAGTAATGGTGATGCCTTCATGATGACATGATCAAGGCTAGAACTAGCTTTTCCAAATTTGAATATCTAGTTTCCGCATCCTTGAGAATGTGGTTGACATAATAAATCAGAAACTATTTCTTCTTCTCCTCCCGGATGAGGACAAAACTCACTGCATCCGGACAAACCTCCAAATACAAGAACAGTATTTCCCCTTCGCAAGGGGTTTGGAGCAGAGGGGTTGATGTTAACTGTATCTTTAACTATTCGAAAGCGTTGTTGCATTCTTCGTTCCATTAAAATTTAGATCCTCCACGGAGCATTTTAAATAATGGGGCACTTTTATCTCCTGATTTGGAAATGAATCAGCTTATCCCTGCCAACCTTCCTCCAAGCTGTTGGACCTCTTTTGGATTATGAGGATGGGTCATATCTAGTATAGCCTTCACCTTACCTTGATTTGGTACAAGGCCATCAGGAGTGAGAAGATGCCCAAGAAACATCCCTTTATTCGCTCCGAATACACATTTCAATGGATTCAATTTTAACTTTAACCTTCGTAGAGTAGAGAACGTCTCTACGAGGTCTTTCAAATGTATTGAGAAGGTTTTGCTTTTTAAAAGGAGATCATCAACGTAGACTTCGATATTTCTCCCTTCCTGATGTTTAAAGACCGTATCCATCATTCTCTGATGCGTTACACACGCATTTTTAAGGCCGAAAGGCATTATGATATAACAATAACACCCATCGTTCGTAATGAAAGACGTATGTGGGATGTCCGGTTTATGCAATTTGATTAGGTGGTGCCCAGAAAATGCATCCAAAAAGCTCATGAAGTTATACCCAACCGCGGAATCTACTAAAACATCTATCCGAGGTAAAGGGTAGCAATCTTTGGGCACGCTTTTTTGAGTTTTGTAAAGTCTACACACATACGCCACTCCCCCCCCCCCCACCCCCACTATTTTTTCATCATTACAACATTAGACATCCAGTTGGGGTATTGGATTTCAGAAATAAAATTGGCTTTAAGAAGCTTGTCAACTTCTTCTCTAATGGGCACCGCCAGCTTAGTTGCCACCTCCCATTTCTTCTGTTGGATTGGTTTGAAATTGGGAGAGACGTTGAGATGATGGAAAGCGACATCCGGATCCACTCCGGGCATATCCTCCGCCCACCAGGCGAAGACGTCCAAGTTCTCCAAAAGACAGGAGATAAGTTGAATCATCTCCTCATCTGATAGCTCCGCATTAATGATCAACTTCTTCTCTTCCCCTTCAGCAATGGGGACCTCTTAGGTTACCTCGGTTGGTTCCATGTGAGCCCTACTCAATCCTTACTCTCTTCCGCTACTTCTGGAGGCTTAGCAACTTCAAGGATTTCAACTGGAAGTTCAAGAAGTGGAATGTCAGTGATCATGTTGACAGTTTGCACATAGCACTCCCGAGCTACTTTCGGAGTACTCCAAATCCGCTATTGTCTTCCTTCGGCTGCAAAATTGAGGGCAAAATGGAAGGTAGACACTACCGCTCTGTAAGCATTCAAAATAGGCCTTCCGAAGAAGGCACAGTAACTGCTCGGGGCATCCACCACCACAAAGTTGATCAACTTCGTTTTTCCCCTAGAGATACCAGAAGCTTTACACAACCTTCCACTTCCTTCATCTCTCCCGAGAAGCCGTAGAGGGGCCCTTCAGTGGAAAGCAGAGGCTTTCCAGTCTTCAGGGCTTCAAAAGTTGGGCGGAAGAGAAGGTTGACTGAACTGCCCGTGTCAACCAAAATATTGTTTACTGTGTAATTCTCGATGATGGCTTTGATCACCGCAACGTCATCAAAAGGATTTGCATTTGGAGGAAGGTCCTCTTGGCAAAAAGTAACGATTGAGCTTTCAGGAGTAGAAGTTGAGGTGGCTGCCACTTCTTCCTTAAAGACCCTCCCAACACTTGATTTGCGGGAGGACTCGGGTTCAGCTCCCCCATGAATACAATACATGTTGCCGAGAGGACCTTCATCATTCACCTCGATGCATTCTATTGTAGGATAAATATCCCCACAGCATTCGGCGTCTTCCACATCGGCACATTCCCAAGTAACCTTTGCTGCTTCTTTTCCCTTTTTAGTCGATGGTTCAACAGGCACCTCCTTCCGGATGAGGCTTCAGAGCATTCCTTCTCCCAAAAGCCTTTCTATTAGCAAGCGGAGGGCCCGACAATTCTCAGTCAGATGCCCTCTCTATTAATGGTATTCACGGAATAGTTTGGATTTCGATTTCGAACATCCGACCTTAAGGGAGTAGGCCTCTTGATATCTGGCCCATAGTCCATTGTGACGTTTAGGGGGGGTAAAAGATTCTTGTGAATCATCATATTGGATGGATGGAGCAACTGGAGGTGGCTGCGCATCATATTGTGGTAGATATTCTAGCATTATTTGTGGCATGGTCATGGATGGAGCGGGTGCGATGGTCTGCGGCAGTTTCTAATCTTGAAACCGTTGATGGCCAAAGGATGGTTGTTTGTGCCTGAAGTTTCTCCCCCTCTGAGCACGGGCTTTGAAATTGGGCCGAGGTGGATGGTGGTATGGTGGTTGATGAGTGGAAGAAGAGTTGGGTAGGTACTTTTTGTTAAGCAGCTTCGCGACATACCCGGGGTTACTCTTTTCACCCCTTATGAACATATTCGCCAAACATATCATCTCCTGATAAGTTTTCGGTTCTCTGATGTTGGCTTAGAATTTTAATGGGCCTTCCCTCAGGCCATGAATCAGAGCAACCAGATATAGTTTAGGATCCACATTCTGGATCTCCATGATCTCTTTCTAAAAATGGTCAACGAAACGAACTCAAGTCTCTTCTTCACATTGCCTTATTTCAAAAAGGGCCGCCGGGACACTCTTCCTTTTCTTCGAGGTAGAGAATCAAAGCATAAATTCTCTACATATCATCTCGAATGACGTTACAAGGAGCTTGCACTTGGTGGCATTGGTGAGAGTTCTCAAGGCGATGGCCGACTCAAAGGCCTGGAGGTGAATAGCTGGATCAGCTTCCCCGTTGTAAGCCAGCAGACGCGGCTCCCTGAAGTTATTTTGGGCTGGCTCCCCTCGAACTTCATCCACAAACGGAGAAGTCTCTTTGATATCTTCATAGAGATGAGGGACAGAATAACAAGCCGCCGGTGCTGCGGCTACTCGCGGATAGGCTGCTTGGTAGGAAGAACAAACCGTGGCTTCTAGCGGACAGGCCGTCGGGTAAGAGAGGAGGGTTGCATGAGAAGCCGCCACTGAAAATCTAGAACACGTGTTGGAACAACCCTATTACTGATTTGGGCTAGGATAACTATCTGTGACTAGGACTCAAGTTGACCCCATTGTATAGTCTAAGGGTCAAGGTCTAAGTTTGTCTAAGTTAGCTAAAACTTAGGAAAATTCCCAATTTCTGTGTTCGACGAACATCTTTCTACGTTTGACGAACTCCTTCCTGTGTTCGACGAACGTCGTGTTTCAGTTTGACAAACTTGTTCTTCTACTCGACGAATCCAATCTTCAAGCCTATTCAATAGATTTTATCTCAGTTCGACGAACTCCAGATTGAGATCGACGAACTCAGCTATCTGTTCGATGAATGAGTATCTCAGTGATTAGTTCGACGAACTCAGTTTTCAGTTCGATGAACTCAGCTTTCTGCTCGTCGAAAATTTTCTCTTCAGCTTGACAATTTCTGCAGAATCAATTCTATTTTCTCTGAACTCAGATCGACTATTCAGCAATGGATCTATTCATCTATTTGGACTTATTCATTATCAGATAAGTCAAGATTTGTTCTTTCCTTTTATTATTCCTTTCTATTCTCTTCTTTCGAGAATGTAGCCGTTGACATATTGGAAAAGGATACTTTCATGGAAAAGGAAAAGGAATTAGAGTATTATTGCTGAATCAGATTGCAGTCCCAAGAAAGATTTAATTCAGATTATTCTATTCCTTTACCAGAAGATTTGTAATTAAAATCAAACATATATCTCTAAGGAAAAAGGAAGAAGTAGAGCACGACAAAAAGAAAGAAACATACTTGTGAAATACAGAAAGTCAAAAAGAAATACAGAGATCTTCATCAACAGCAGCATTTTTTTTATTCTCTGAGAACAACAAAAATCTTCCCTCAGTTTCAGCTGCTAGTTCTTAATCTTCAAAGAGCAACAATAATCTAAGAAACATCTTCTCTTAGATTCATCTGCTATCAAGGAAGATCCTTTACATCCAAGAGAAAGATCCATCCATTATCTGTCAAGAAATTCTATCAGACAGGGGGAGCTTTACAACACAACAATCAACTAGTCTTCTCTCAGATCTTGTTGACAGAGAAGAACTTCATAAACACCTTTTTGTTTATCCTTTTTACACATCTTGGACAGGATTCTAACTCGCTTCAAAAGTTAACCTTTGGTGGCAGGGCACCTGATCAAAAACCTGTGTTTTGGTTTGAGCACCTGATCAAACGCTCAGTGGTGTTTGGGCACCTGACCAGAAATCCTAGTGGTTATAAGGCACTTGATCAAAAACCTAGTGGATTCCTACCAAGGGTGGTAGAAGAGTAGATGTACCCAGATTGATTGGGGAACTACTATAGATCCTTGTGTCTGCTGTGATTGTGTTTTTCTTTCTCTACTGTGCTGTAATCTTTGTCCAGCTTTTATACTCACTCTGTTACACATATATATATATATATATCATTATTTTAATTCCGCTATAAAATAAGTTAAAAACTCTTAATACTCTATTCACCCCCCCCCCCTCTAGAGTAAATCTAAGATCTAATACCTCACTTTTAATTGGTATCAGAGGTTGGTTGATTGGTTACACAGGCTAACACATGAATCAAAAGATCAATTAGATCTTAACTTTTTCTAGAGTTTTATTTTTCTAAAAACTCATGGCACACAACAAAGATTACTCAAGCACAAGACCTCCTATGTGCAATCTTAACATGTTTGCATTATGGAAGGCAAGGATCAAATTATACATGAATTCTATTGATGAGGATATTTTTAATTCCACTTTGACAGGACCTCCTACTCCATCAACAACAACAAGTACTGAAACAGCAACCAACACTAATGCTGTTCCACCTCCTGAGTGGACAGATGCTCAAAAGAAACAAAGGAATGCAGATGCCAAATCTATGGATATTTTGCCACAGACAATGTCTGATGATATATTCTAGAAGGTTGTGGACTGCATCTCAGCCATGGATATCTGGAACTACCTCAACAACATGGTTGTAAAATCTACAGATGAGAGAAAAGATAGGAGATCTCATCTCATCTCCCAATATGAGAACATCAAGAAGGGAGAAACTGAAACAGTTGCAGACATGTACAACAGACTCAGTCTCATCATCAATGAGATGAAGTCTTTGGATAAAGTGATCTCAATCACTGAAGTGAATGATAAGATCCTAATGTGCTTCCACAGCACATGGGACTCAAGGATCTGGCCAATCAAGGAAGCCAGAAGCCTAAATGAGATCTCGACTAATACCTTATTAGGCAAATTAAAATCCTATGAGCAGCTTATCAAGTCAAGAGAGGCTGAACAGTCTACGTCCTCTCCAACCACAAAAAGGAGAGAAGCATTTCTTTCCAAGCAACAGAAGAGGAAGACAAAGCTCCACGAGAAATGGAGTTTATGAGCCTCCTAGCCAAAAGATTTTACAAAATGGCTAGAAAGGATCTCAGAAAGATGGACTTCAAATCCAAAGAAATACCAAGGTATGACAAATCAAATTCTAAAGAAATTATTTGTTTTGGTTGTAGGAAACCTGGATACATCCTTCCTGAGTGTCCAGAAAATCAAAAGAAGGACAAAAGAAAAGATAAAGAAGAAAAGAAACACTCCAGCAAGCCATCCTCCCACAAACATAAACACAAGGGAAGAGGCTTTGTAGCTGAAACATGGAGTGATACTGAGTCAGGTTCATCATCCAGCTCCTCTGAAGATGAAATTGATCCAAATGAAAAGGATCAATGCTTGATGGCTATTTATGACTCAAGCATTGATTCAGAACATGCATCATCATCCAACTCAAGTGATGATGCAGATGATGCAGATGAAAGAAGTTTTTGCATGATGGTTATCAATGCCTCAGGACATAATTCTGATGAATCAGAATCTGACAATGATAGTGATCAGCTAATCTCTACCTTTGATTTTAATTAAAATGATTTTAAAAATGAATTTAAAATTCTTTGTTTAGATTTAATTAAATTGAGAAGGAAATAATTTCCCTGAGAAGTAAGTTGGTTGAAATGAATCAATTGACTGAAGATAATGCCAATCTTAAGAAAGAACTGGGTGCCTCCAAAGAACATATTGTTCTCATTGAGAACAAATTAGCTGAGGCTAAAAAGTTTGAAGAATCCCTCAATGGGAGAAGCATCAAACTGATGGACATCACAAGCACTGTAAATGCCACACTCAATGGAAAACTGGGCTTGGGTGCATCCTCAGTCAGCCAAATCTTCTTAAGAAAGACATCCTATCTACTCCAGTGAAGTTCATTTCTGCCAAGAGCAAAGAGGCAGTAGATGTAGGTAAGAACATCTCAAGCAAGGATGTTAAGAATAAAAGAATTCAAAAGAATTCGTCGAATGGCGCTCGACGAAATCACATGAATTCGTCGAACGGTGATCGACGAACGCTGAATACAGATTTTCAGTATTGCTACTCATCGAACGGCGCTCGACAAAATTACTTCAATTCGTCGAACGGCGATTGACGAACTCAGCCAAGTTTGTCGAACGAAAAATATTCTCCATTCCAAAAGAATTCTCATTCTTAACATACTAAACATCCCTTTACTGAGTGGATTATTCCTCCTAGGGGATATCATCCACAAGGCTATAAGGATCAGCCAGAGACTTCTTACATTTAAGATTTTTGTGGTAATACAAAAGGACCCAAGGTAGTCTTGTTCAAAAACAACTAGTTTATTTTCTGTTGTGCAGGTACAAGGCTATCCAAACATAAAGGAACAGTGGTATTTGGATAGTGCGTGCTCTAAGCACATGATAGGAAACCAGGCCAATCTAAGTGATTACAAGGCAAATCTTGGACCCAAAGTGATTTTTGGAGACTCCAACTGTGGACAAACTAAAAGATATGGAAAAGTCAGAGTTGGAGCAGTTACCTTCAAAGAGGTAGCATATGTCAAGGGTCTCAAGCATAATCTCATCAACATAAGCCAGTTATGTGATGAAGGTTTTCAGGTAACTTTTAATCATTCCTTATGTCTTATTGCAAATAATAAAAACATCAATGTGTTATTTGGTATTAGGCATGGAAATATATATTTAGTCAATTTTGATTCTGCCAATTCAGGCATTTGTTTATTTAATTCAATAAGTAAAACAAATGAATTATGGCATAAAAGGCTATGACATATTAACCTTAGAACTATCTCTAAGCTCTCCAAGGACAATCTGGTAAGAGGACTGCCTTCTGGTTCATACAAGAAGGAAGGACTCTGCAAGGCTTGTCAACTAGGAAAGCAGACCAAGAGTAGTTTCAAATCTTTATCCAAGAGTGATTCACCTAGGATTCTGTACTTACTATATTTGGATCTCTTTGGACCCACTGCAATACAGAGTCTAGGAGGGAAACATTACACTTTAGTTATTGTAGATGACTTCTCTAGATTCACTTGGGTGTTCTTTCTTAGGAACAAGTCTGACACCTTCAGTGTTCTGACAGACATTCTCAGGTCCATCAAGATTGAGTACTCTATTCTAGTTGCATTGATCAGAAGTGATCATGGCACTGAGTTTGAATCTCTTCAGATGGGAGAATTCTTTTGAAAAGAAGGGATCAGGCAATGTTTCTCTGCTCGTAGAACTCCTCAACAAAATGGGGTAGCTGAAAGGAAAAATAGAACATTAATTGAATCAGCAACTCCACTGCTTACTGATGCTCACTTGCCACTCTCGTTTTGGGCAGAAGCAGTAAACACAGCAAATTATGTGTTGAACAGGAGTCTGATACCTAAACTTAAGGGTAAAACACCCTATGAATTACTTAAGAATAAAAAGCCTAAGGTTAACTATTTTAAGTTTTTTGGTTGTAAATGTTATGTGCATAACAATGATAAGAAATATCTAAGGAAATTTGAAGCAAAGGTTGTTGAAGGTATATTCCTTGGATACTCTCTTTCTAGTAAAGCATATAGAGTTTATAACAAATCAACTTTTAAGATAGAAGAGTCCATACATGTTTCTTTTGATGAAACTAACATGTTAAATGAGGAGAGAAATACCACCTCTACCAAAGATATTTTGCAGGCACCCGATCTATGTGAAGAGCTTAATGGATTAAATCTACAGAATAAAGACTCTCTACTCCCATCAACTCAAACTATTGAAGACAGTGAAGAAGAAGATAATCAAGAAGATCTTGCTGACAATTCTAATCAAGTGACAGCTGATCAAATCCCTCAAGAGGAAACACTTGCTGAACCTATTCCAACTGTTGATCACATCACAGTTAGAGATCATCCAATATCTTAAGTTTTTGGAGATATCTCAGCAAGTGTTCAAACAAGGCATCAACTCAATCAAAATCAGATGCATACCGGTTTCTTATCACAGATTGAACCTCAATCTATAAAAGATGTAGAACAAGATCCAAACTGGATTCTTGCAATGCAAGAGGAACTCAATCAATTTGAAAGGAACAAAGTTTGGGATTTGGTTCCAAGACCAAAGGGCCATCCAGTCATTGGCACTAAATGGGTCTTCAGGAACAAGCAAGATGATCAAGGCTTCATAATCAGAAATAAAGTAAGATTGGTAGCCCAAGGATACTCTCAGGAAGAAGGAATTGATTATGATCAAACCTTTGCTCCTGTTGCTAGAATTGAAGCTATAAGGATATTTCTTCCATTTGTTGTCTTCAAGAAATTCAAAGTATATCAGATGGATGTGAAGAGTGCATTTTTAAATGGAGATATCAAAGGAGAAGTACATGTGGAACAACCACCAGGTTTTATCTCTCCAACTCACTCTTCCTATGTCTTTAAGCTTAATAAAGCTCTCTATGGTCACAAGCAAGCTCCCAGAGCATGGTATGAGACCCTAGCTAATTTTCTTTTAAATAACAAATTCAGCAGAGGCAATGTTGATAAAACTTTATTTTTCAGTATACATAAAAATCAAACCTTATTAGTTCAGATTTATGTAGATGATATTATTTTTGGCTCTACTGATTCAAATTTATGCAAAAGGTTTTCTGACCTAATGCAATCAAAATTTGAAATGAGTAGTATGGGTGAGTTATCTTACTTCCTTGGCCTTCAAGTGATGCAAACTTCCAATAGGATATTCATATCACAATCCATGTATGCTAAGAAATTAGTGAAAAGATTTGGTATGTCTGATGCTTCTACTATGAAAACACCCATGCCCTCCAATGATGTTGTAGACAATGATGAATCAAGGAAACCTGATCAAAATGTATTTAGAGCAATTGTTGGCTCTTTACTTTACTCAACAACTAGTAGACCAGACATAATGTTTGTTACATGCATTTGTGCTAGGTTCCAAGTTAACCCCAAAGAATCTCACCGTATTTTATTAAAAAGAATTTTGAGATATATAAAGGGTTGTCCAAATCTAGGACTTTGGTATCCAACTGCATCAAAATTTGAATTAACTGTATTCTCAGATTCTGACTATGCTGGATGCAGAGTACACATGAAAAGCACATCAGGAACTTGCCAGTTCCTTGGTGATAAGCTTGTGTCTTTATTTTGTAAGAAACAGACATATGTGTCTACATCAACAGCTGAAGCAGAATATATTGCTGCTGGCAGTTGCTGCTCACAGATTTTGTGGATACAAAATCAACTCCTAGACTATGGAATCAACATAAATAAATCAATTATATTTTGTGACAATACTAGTTCAATATCTATATAACAAAATTCAGTTCTCCATAGTAGGACTAAACACATAGAAATTAGGCACCACTTTATCAGAGATAATGTGGATAAAAATAAAATTTGCCTACAATTTATTCCTACTGACTTACAAAGGGCTGATATTTTCACCAAACCCTTGGATGAAAAGAAGCACAACTTCTTTATAAATCAGCTAGGAATGATAGATGGAGATTCAATAAATTAAAAATAATATTTTTTCTTCTCCCATCATTTCGTCGAACGGAGATCAAAGAAATTTAGTCATTCCTCGAACGGAGATCGACGGAACCTATCAAATCCAGAGATTGGCGAAGTCAGCTCATTCATCGAACTGAGATCGACGAAAATTTATTTTTCATCAAACGCAATTTGATGAAGCCCAATGACTCTTCAACTTCTGATTTTGTTAGGTTTAGGGGAGTTTGCGCTTTCTCCGTTCCCTTTTTTTATATAATCAAATTTCGATTCCTTTTCATCTTTGCGCCTACAGAACTTGCTCTTTCCTCCAGTTCCCTTGCACGGATATTTTTCTCTTGCTGGTACCAATGGCAATCTCTCAGGCATTGCTCTCGTCAATGAAGTTTGATGCAGGTTCATGACAACATGGAGTGGTTTGCTCATTCTGACCAAGTTTTCCAAGACATTCTTCAACTTCTTGAAGAACAACAGTAAAAGAAGTTCATGAAAACTAGGATAAAGCTACCAGTTACAAAAATCAAGGAATGGGTACACACCATTCAGTCACTGAATGCAACAACAATCTCAGGAACAATCTCAGAAATTCAGGTCTCTCTTTCCCCATAAGTTTTAATAGAAGTTTTTGGATTGATAAATTGTAATGATGATTTAGACATCACCTCTGATGAGTTTAATGCTGAATTGGATAAAATGGATCACTCCACTGGAAACCCTAATCATCTTCTGAAAAAGAATTTGTCAGTTGAATACAAATTCATGGCTGATGTAGTTGGCAAGGTTTTACTAGGAAAAACCTATGCTCATGATTATATTCCCAGGCACCAATTTCTGTCGATGGTGGCCTTGGTGGAAAAGAAGCAGGTGAATTGGGGATTGATTCTCTTTGAATCAATCAAGAAGAAGCAAAGCAAATTGAGTGCTTGTTATGGCAGGATCTTAGGCATTGTTCTTCAAGCAAAATTCCCAGAGCTGTTGGTGTCACCAACAGTCTTTATCAATGCAAGCAAGAGGCTGACTCCAGCTCTCTTTGGTAAGTGGGAGAGAGTGATTCCCAAGAGGACTCCAAGGGAAGAATCTTCCAGGCATGCTTCTAAAAGCACAAGGGCTAATACAACCACTCCCTCAACCCTACCAGAAGTTCCTCTCTCTGAATCTTCTTATCCTCTTCCCTCTCAACCTCTTCAAAACACCTCTACTGAAGAAGTTCTTCCCTCAAATTCTCCAATAGAAACTCCTTCCTCATTGCCTTCTTCTCCTCCTCTCCAAACAAATCAGTCTGCAGAGCCTCCATCATCATCTATTCCAGATGTTGATTCTCTTCCCCCTCCTTCATTTGACCTATTGTCTCCCCAACATACTCCACCTCAATCTCCCATCCCTGAAGATATTCATCCACCCATCTCAGATGCTACTAACATTTGCCTTCCATCCTCAGTGTGCACCAATCAGGCTCACACTTATATTCCCTCATCTTCCCTTCCCCTATCCACATCTTCTCAACATACATCTGATTTTGTGTATGTTGATTTCTCTTCAATTACTGACCAAATTTTCACTCATATCTCTCCTAGGCTAACTGCTCTTCTAGATGAAAAATTAGCTCCAGTTCTTCAAGCTATATCTGACCTATGTTCTAAGCTTGCATCCTTCCCTACCTCCTCCTCCTATGTCCCTTCTTCCAGGGGCCTAGATTCAAGTCTCCCTGAAACTAGGCAGGGGGAAATGCATGATGAAGAAGCTCTAATTAATGCAGTTTCAGTTATAGTTATTGATTCAGATATGATAGATTCAGTTGCGGTTATAGATTCAGTAAATAATATCTTTATTAATCCCCCAGTAGATATTATTTCTTTATTATCAAGATTCAGTTCAGTTTTCAGCAGGCTGCCTAAGCCTTAAGATTTTTCAAAAGCTACAGTTCCCTATACAGCTCTAATTGATTCAGTTTTGTTAAAGAAAATCATTAAAAGTCTTCCAGCTCAAGTTCCAGTCCAAGTTCCAGTTGCAGTAACAGAAGAAGTTGGTTTGGTGAATTCACCTCCAACTTTTGTGTATGATGATTCTCCTCTTCCAGAGGATGTTGAGCAAGATTTGGATATTGCTCTTAATGATCTTGATGATCTGTATGATAACCCTGCTCAGTTTTCTGATGATGATGATAATGATGATTCTGATGATTCAGATGCAAAATCCTCAAAGAAAAGAAAGTCCAAAACCAAAGAAAAGGCTGTTCCTAAACCTCCTTCTTCAACAAATGATACTCCCTATTACATCTTGAATAATATCACTCTAACAAAGGATTCTCCAGCATGGATGAGATTCTCTAGGAATGAGAATAAAAGGAGAAAGAAAATGAAGAAGACGAGATTCTACTCTGACAAGCCTGTTAAGTTTAATCCTCCTCCTCCTTCTCCTCCAGCAGCAGGCTCAGCAAGCATGTCTTCTTCCTCTCAGAAATCTATCCCTTTGCATTAAAGAAAATCAGGAGAATGTCATAGAATCTCAAGTGGCTCTCATAGTTCAAGATCATCCAGAGCTCCTCCTTCAGGATCTGCCAGAGCTCTTTCCTCAGTTTATAAATATCATGTTTCTGATGGATCTTTTCACAGGAAAAGAAATTCTCATGTGTTGAAATTTTGAAGTGGTGTGGAGGAGACCAGGCGGTCTGGTTTGGGAGACCGCAGTGACCGCACGGCTTGTGTATGTTATCTGCCGGTCTGGCTTTGCCGGACTGTTCTAGTGATCTGCTGACTGGCCAGTTTGTTCTTGTTCGCTGCGGTCTGTTCTTGAGTTGTTCTGCTTGGTTGGCCTGTCTTCTTTATGGGAAGACCGGGCGGGTTGTTCTTATATGACCGTCTATCCGAGCGGTCTGTCCTGGCAATCTAGCGACTTGTACTAAGTCGGCCAGATGGTTCCTGGTTTGCTCCTAGTGATCTAAGGAAGGGGTACCTTTGTGATCGCGTGGGTTGTGCGCAGTCTCGTGTTCGCGCGGCTTGTACGCGAGCTGCCTGCTGTTCTACGGTCTTGGTCGGATAATCGTCCAAGTGGTCTGATCGCGCGGTCTGTCTTTTAAGACCGCTGGTGATCTGACGGGTGGTGACTGTATCCCAGTTTGTGCGGTGACAACATCCATTGACCGGCCTATAAATAGGGGTGCATGGCCCGTCATTCATAACGAGAACTGTAAGAACTGAGCCTGGGTTAATTCGTGCGGTCTCACTTTGAGGTCGGGCGGTCTCGGAAGCGAGCTGACTATTTGTTGTGTTCGCAGGTTTGCGATCAGCAGGTTGCGGTCTTCTTCCTTGGTGATTCCCAGCAGCTTGAATAAACAGCTCGGCAGCTGTCTGTCTGCAAGCTGGTTTATGTTCATTCTTGTGCTGTTCGCAGCGAGCTCAGTAATCAGGCGACCTTCAGCGGTTAGGCGATCTGAGTTGCGGTCTGGCAACAGCTTCAGCTCTTTGTTCCAATAAAGCTCTAGTTCGTGCGGTCTGAGGTGCGGTCTTGCAGTGCTGGCATTCTGTCTGGTTTCTATTCGTGCGATCTCAGGGCAAGCCGAGTGAGTTCTAGAGTGGTGCGGCTTGTGCGGTCTCAGCTTGTCTAGCCGCCAGCTTTGCTTTTTTGGTGTGTTTTGTTCTTCTCATCTCCGTGATTCTGATGAATCATGTCTCGCCATGTATGCCTCGCAATGTAAATGAAGATTGTGTTTCAATAAAGTTTCTTGTGTTGATGTGTGGCATTGTGGTTGTTTGGCTTTAACTCAATTGATGCAACTCCTGCTTACTCCTAAACGATTCAAATCAAAAATTTTAACATGGTATCAGAGATAGGTTCTTGGAGTGGATAAGCAGTGATCAACTTGAGTTGCCTTCGTCTTTGTGAAGAAGAGACCACATAGATTGCCATGGAAGGCGGATTCGCAAGAGGGCTTGGTATTGAACTCCTTACATCGACTAACTATAAGAAATGGAGGTCATGTATGGAGAGCTATTTACTTGGCGAGGATCTATGGGAGATAGTTGGAGGAGAAGACACATAAGAGGTGTTTCTAGCAGGAGATAATATGGCAGAGGTGAGACTTTGGAGGAGGACGAATGCTAAGGTAGAGTTCACTCTCAAGAGAGCTATTTCACCGGAGCTGTTTGATCACATCATCGGATGTAAATCTGCTGCTGAGATTTGGACGTCCTTGGATGGACTGTTCAATAAGAAGAATGTAGCTCGGCTACAGTTTGTTGAAAATGAGTTGGCAAGAGCCTCTCAAGGTGATCTTTCGATCTCTACTTTCTTTCTCAAGATGAAGAACCTCACAGCAGAGATTTCTGCATTGGACCCTGATGAGCCCATCTCGGAGGCAAAACTAAAGAGGCATATCATTCGCGGGTTGCGGAAGGAGTATCTTGCCTTTGTGACTTCAGTTCAAGGTTGGGCAAATCAACCATCTTTGTTGGAGCTGGAGAACTTACTTGCTTCGCAAGAAAGTTTGGCAAGACAGATGGCGGGGACTTCTATCTCTGAGGGAGATAGTGATGTGTTGTTCTCTGGGAAGAAGAAGAAGAAGTGGGAGAAGAAGAAGCCGGGTTATGATGGACCCTCTACTTCAGGTCAGCAGGATAGGAGTTATGCTCCTAAGTCTGATGGGAAGAAGAAGGGAGATGGACCATGGTGCTTCAGGTGCAATAAGGCCGACCACTTCAAGAAGGATTGCCGGGTTAATCTTCAGTCGGGACATGTAGCAGAGAAGGAGAAGCCAAAGTCTGATGAAGCTGGATGGGGAGGAGCCTTTGCGGCTAATATGACGGCGATGCCCGTTAAGGCCTTGGCTGCCATCAACTTCGAAGAGGATTGGATTGTTGATTCAGGGTGTGGACATCATCTCACCGGGGATGAATCAAAGTTCTCTTCTTTGGCGCCTTACTCAGGTAATGATGCTATCATTACGGCTGATAATTCTGTTCATGCTGTCAAACAAGTAGGTGTTGTCTCCCTGAGCAGTGATAAGGGTCTACTCACGTTGAGGAGTGTTTATCACGTGCCTGGTATGAAGAAGAATTTCTTCTCTGTGACCAATGCGGTCGATGCCGGTTATCACGTTCTGTTTGGCCCAACAGAAGTGAAGTTTCTTAAAACTCAACCGGAGATCAGGGGAGATGTAATCCATGTTGGAAAGTGGGTGAAGGACTTGTTCGTGTTATCGACAAGTACCTATGTTGATAAGATGAAGACCAACGATAGCGCGGCTATCTGGCATGAAAGGTTGGGGCATGTTGGCATGGACAAATTGAAAGCTATGGCGGTAAGGGGCCTTGTCAAGGGCTTGCCTAGCTTGTCCTCTTTTGGAGATGGTCATGTTTGTGCTGGATGTCAGTTTGGTAAGTCTTATCGACTTCCATTTGATAAATCGCAAACTATATGCAAAGCACCATTGGAGTACATTCACGGTGATTTAATGGGACTGACTGCCACCCCAAGCCTTGGAGGCAACAGATATATGTTGGTGTTGATTGACGATTACACCAGATATGTCTGGGTGTATTTCTTAAAAGAAAATTCAGAAGCCTTTGCAAAGTTTGTGGAGTTCAAGGAGCTGGTGGAAGGTCGGTTAGGCCTGCGGGTGAAGAAATTGAGAACTGACAATGGTGGGGAGTTCACCTCTGGTGAGTTCTCAAGTTTTTGCAGGAAACACGGCATTCGTAGAGAGCTTACTTGTGCCCATACTCCACAGCAGAATGGAGTTGCGGAGAGGAAGATCCGTCATCTGACGGAAACCTGCAAATGCTGGCTTCATGCCAAGAGTATCCCAAAGTCTATCTGGGCGGAGGGAATGTCTTGTGCAGCTTATGTCATCAACAGGATGCCTCTAAATCCTATTAACATGAAGACCCCTCACGAACTGATGTTCAAAGAGAAACCAAGTGCTGCTCACCTTCGGGTGTTCGGGTCAACCTGCTATGTGCATATTCCTGATGCTCTTCGGACAAAGCTAGATGCGAAAGCAAGGAAGCTAGTCTTTGTTGGGTATGATGAGCGAAAGAATGATGGAGATGCATGGATCCTGAGACACGGAGATCAGTGGTTTCTCGGGATGTGGTGTTCGATGAAGTGACTTCTTACAAGGGGAGTTCAGGAGTTGAACTACCAGAGAGCAGGGTTGATGAAGCAGAGAAAGCTGCAGGAAGTCTTCAAGATGAGTTGCCTGTTTCACCAGGAGCTCCAGTTGTGTCAAGCTCTGATATGGAGGCTTCAGGTTCTGGAAACAGGGGGATCAATGCTCCAAGTTCGTCTGGAAGAGAAGCTTGCACAGAAGAAGCAGCTGAGGAGGTGGTTAGTCAGGTACAACCTCTTAGGAGGTCGAAGAGGACTATAAAGCCACCAGATCGATACACGGGAGGAAGCATGGTGAGCTTCGTCTCATATTTCTTCGCTGGTCCCTTGGATGAAAGGGAGCCGTCGAGCTTTGAGAAAGCCAAAGGCGTGAAACAGTGGGATATTGCTATGCAAGAGGAGATGGATGCTCTCAAGAAGAATGAGACTTGGTCTCTAGTGCCCAGGCCTAAGGGCATTACCCCTGTGACATGCAAATGGGTTTATAAACTCAAGAAGAAAGCCGACGGCACGATCGAGCGATACAAGGCTCGCCTTGTAGCTCGCGGGTTCTCACAGCAGTATGGTGAAGATTATGATGAGACGTTTAGTCCAGTGGCAAAGATGACTTCGGTCAGATTTATTATTGCTTTGGCGGCATCCAGTGGATGGGAGATTTGGTAGCTCGACGTTAAGAATGCTTTCTTATACGGCGAGATCGACAAGGATATCTTTATGATCCAGCCGCCGGGTTTTATTTCGGAGGATCGTCCGGACTACGTCTGCAAATTGAAGAAGGCCCTATATGGTTTGAAGCAAGCGCCTCGGGCGTGGTATGGAAAAATCGCAGAGTATCTCTTATTCTGCGGGTTCCTTGCTTCTGACTCTGATTCCAGCTTGTTCGTCAAGAAGGAGGGGGCGCTTCGGGTTATTGTGCTGCTGTATGTGGAGGACATGATTGTCACCGGGAACTCGAAGGAGGCGGTAGAAAGGCTGAGAGTTGAGCTTGCTATTAGATTCGAGATGAAGGATCTGGGGGAGCTTCACCATTTCCTTGGACTCGAGGTCCAGAGGCGGGAGAGCGGAGTGCTCATTTCTCAGGAAGGATATGCGGAGCGGATCGTTCAACGATTTGGCATGGAAGAAGGGAAGAGCAGCTCTATACCTCTGGAACATCATCATAAACTTCGGAAGGATGAGGGAAGAGTTCTATCTGATCCGTTGGTGTTCCGAGATCTGGTTGGGAGCTTGATCTATTTGACCATCACGAGGCCTGATATTGCTTATGCAGTTGGCAAAGTGAGTCAGTACATGGCGGAACAACGGAAGCCTCATCTTTTGGCGGCAAAAGGGATTCTGAAATATGTGAAGTCGACCTCTGATTTGGGTCTCCTATTTAGGAGAGGGTCAAGCTTGGAGTTGCATGGATACATGGATGCTGACTATGGGGGAGATGTGGATGATCAGAGATAAACGTCTGGTTATGTCTTTATGATGGGCCACACAGCTATCTCTTAGTGCAGCAAAAAGCAGGACTCGGTGTCCGTATCTACCACAGAAACGGAGTACAAGGCTTCGGACTTGGAAGCTCAAGAAGCCATTTGGCTCAGGAGGTTGGTGGAGGACGTTCATGAGGAGGTTCGAGGTCCCACTATGCTACGCGGGGACAATGAGAGTGCTCTCAAGCTGGTTAACAATCCAGTCTGTCACGCGAGGACCAAGCATATAGAGATTGAGCACCATTTCATTCGTGAAAAGGTGTTGGGAGGATCTCTATGGTCGAGCATGTTCGGAGTGCGGACAATGTCGCAGACATCTTCACAAAGTCGCTGGCGAAGGGACCGTTCACACGGTTGCGGAGTTTACTCGGGCTAGTCTCCACTTCCCACTTCAAGGGGGAGTGTTGAAATTTTGAAGTGGTGTGGAGGAGACCAGGCGGTCTAGTTTGGGAGACCGCGGTGACCGCGCGGCTTGTGTATGTTATCTGCCGGTCTGGCTTTGCCGGACTGTTCTGGTGATCTGCTGACTGGCCAGTTTGTTCTTGTTCGCTGCGGTCTGTTCCCGAGTTGTTCTGCTTGGTTGGCCTGTCTTCTTTGTGGGAAGACCGGGCGGGTTGTTCTTATATGACCGTCTATCCGGGCGGTCTGTCCTGGCGATCTGGCGACTTGTCCTAAGTCGGCCAGATGGTTCCTGGTTTGCTCCTGGTGATCTAAGGAAGGGGTACCTTTGTGATCGCGCGGGTTGTGCAAGGTCTCGTGTTCGCGCGGCTTGTGCGCGAGCTGCCTGCTGTTCTACGGTCTTGGTCGTATAATCATCCAAGTGGTCTGATCGCGCGGTCTATCTTTTTAGACCGCTGGCGATCTGATGGGTGGTGACTGTATCCTAGTTTGTGCGGTGACGACATCCGTTTACCCGCCTATAAATAGGGGTGCATGGCCCATCATTCATAACGAGAACTGTAAGAACTGATCCTGGGTTAATTCGTGCGGTCTCACTTTGAGGTCAGGCGGTCTCGGAAGCGAGCTGACTGTTTGTTGTGTTCGCAGGTTTGCGATCAGCAGGTTGCGGTCTTCTTCCTTGGTGATTCCCAGCGGCTTGAATAAACAGCTCGGCAGCGGTCTGTCTACGAGCTGGTTTATGTTCGCTCTTGTGCTGTTCGCAGCGAGCTCAGTAATCTGGCGACCTTCAGCGGTTAGGCGATCTGAGTTGCGGTCTGGCAACAGCTTCAGTTCTTTGTTCCAATAAAGCTCTAGTTTGTGCGGTCTGAGGTGCGGTCTTGCAGTGCTGGCATTCTGTCCGGTTTCTGTTCGTGCAATCTCAGGGCAAGCCGAGCGAGTTCTAGAGTGGTGCGGCTTGTGCGGTCTCAGCTTGTCTAGCCGCCAGCTTTGCTTTTTTGGTGTGTTTTGTTCTTCTCATCTCCGTGATTCTGATGAATCATGTCTCGCCATGTATGCCTCGCAATGTAAATGAAGATTGTGTTTCAATAAAGTTTCTAGTGTTGCTCTGTGGCATTTTGGTTGTTTGGCTTTAACTCAGTTGATGCAACTCCTACTTACTCCTAAACGATTCAAATCAATAATTTTAACATCATGAAAATTTTTCATATCAGTCCAGTGAATTTGATGAAAGGCCTCCATCTCCTATCAATCCAGAATCAGAAAAGAATGCTTATATGGCTAGATACAAAGAGACTATTGCTACAGCTCAGATAAATAAAGCAAAAGCAGAAGGAAAAGATTACTCTCAGTTTTCAACTATGTCTGAATTCAGAATAAAAGAATTTGAAAGGTACAGCTAAAGGTATCTCTTTAATGCTGAAGATTATCTAAGGTTGCACCAAGTTGCAGTGGTTCCTCATGCATCATCTCAAACCCTGCTGGGAGCTAATGACCTCTATATGAGCAAAAGAAAATCAGAAAATCCTAACAGAGAAATCATTTTCAAGCCTTCCTCCAAGAAAGAGTAAGGCTTCTGATTGTTTTGGTTTTGCTATATTTCTGCTTTCAGTGTAAAGCTCTCTAAACTCAGAGTACTATGTTTTTCTATCTGCTGAAATGAATTTAAATTCTGTCAGATATATATGCTCTTTGTTTGTTGTTTGTTTTATTATTTGATTTTGTGAAATAGTATCCTAACCAAAATAGGGGGAGATTGTTAGAACAACCCTATTACTGATTTGGGCTAGGATCACTATCTGTGACTAGGACTCAAGTTGACCCCATTCTATAGTCTAATGGTCAAGGACTAAGTTTGTCTAAGTTAGCTAGAACATAGGAAAATTCCAAGTTTCTGTGTTCGACGGACATCTTTCAGCGTTCGACGAACTCCTTCCTGTGTTCGACGAACGTCATGTTTCAGTTTGATGAACTTGTTCTTTTGCTCTACGAATCCATTCTTTAAGCCAGTTCAACAGATTTTATCTCAGTTCGACAAACTCCAGATTGAGATCAACGAACTCAGCTTTTTGTTCGACGAATTAGTATCTCAGTGATCAGTTCGACGAACTCAGTTTTCAGTTCGACGAACTCAGCTATCTGCTCGTCAAAAATTTTCTCTTCAGCTTGACAATTTCTGAAGAATCAATTCTATTTTCTTTGAACTCAGATCGACTATTCAGCAACGGATCTATTCATCTATTTGGACTTATTCATTATCAGATAAGTCATGATTTGATCTTTCCTTTTATTATTCCTTTCTATTCTCTTCTTTCGAGAATGTAGTCGTTGATATATTGGAAAAGGATACTTTCATGGAAAAGGAAAAGGAATTAAAGTATTATTGTTGAATTAGATTGCAGTCCAAAGAAAGATTTAATTCAGATTATTCTATTCCTTTACCAGAAGATTTGAAATTAAAATCAATCATATATCTCTAAGGAAAAGGGAAGAAGCAGAGCACGACAAAAAGAAAGAAACATACTTGGGAAATACAAAAAGTCAAAAAGAAATATAGAGATCTTCATCAACAGTAGCATGTTTTTTATTCTCTGAGAACAACAAAAATCTTCTCTTAGTTTCAGCTGCTAGTTCTTAATCTTCAAAGAGCAACAATAATCTGAGAAACATCTTCTCTCAGTTTCATCTGCTATCAAGGAAGATCCTTTACATCCAAGAGAAAGCTCCATCCATTATTTGTCAATAAATTCTATCAGATAGGGGGAGCTTTACAACACAACAATCCACTAGTCTTCTCTCAGATCTTGTTGACAGAGAAGAACTTCATAAACACCTTTTTGTTTATCCTTTTTACCCATCTTGTACAGCGTTCTAACTCCCTTCAAAATTTAACCTTTGGTGGCAGGGCACCTGATCAAAAACCTGTGTTTTGGTTTGAGCACCTGATCAAAAGCTCAGTGGTGTTTGGGCACATGATCAAAAATCCCAGTGGTAATAGGGCACCTAATCAAAAAACTAGTGGATTCCTACCAAGGGTAGTAGAAGAGTAGATGTACCCAGGTTGATTGGGGAACTACTATAGATCCTTATGTCTGCTGTGATTTTGTTTTTCTTTCTGTACTGCGATGTGATCTTTGTGTAGCTTTTATACTCACTCTATTACACACATATATATATATATCATTATTTTAATTCCGCTATAAAATAAGTTAAAAACTTTTAATACTCTATTCACCCCCCTCTAGAGTAAATCAATGATCTAATACCTCACTTTCAATATGGGCCTACATGTTTTGAGCGGCCTCTTGATAGAAGGTTTTCCGAGTTACAAGACCTTCTTGAAGTGGTTGGAAGTTGGCGACTTGCGATAGCGGGTACGGAGAAGGAGGGGTGAGCAGAGTCACTGCCTGGTGAGCCGCGGCTTGCTGAGGAACTAGCCGTTCGGTTAACATAGCCAAGGCCTGACTGATCGCTTCTAGTCGTTGATCAGTCACCTTCTGAGCCCGCTCGGCTTCCCGCTTAGACTGCTCCAAGGCTTCCCATAGAGATTCATCAATATAGTCGGAGCGATCTCTTTGGGGGAACTGGTGGTCTGACATCTTATCAAGGATTTCACCGACAACCCGCAATCTGAAGGTCGCATGCTTCTGTTGAATCCGAAATTGCGCCTCCGGGATTGACACTAGAGAAGAGAGGAAAAAGTGGAGGCCGCGAGCTGTCGGTTACTATTGATTAGGAGAAATGTGGGATAGACCCCACGGAGAAGAATTTTCTGAATAGGTCGATGGAGAATCAGACCCCTTCAGACCGCAAATATGAGATAAAGCTATAGATGGACGCAATAAAATTCGGCGGGAGTTGTCCAGGCACAAATCGATAATGATCGAAGATTGCAATGACTTCAAGGGGCGGCGGAAACCTGAAGCCATTTTCGAAATGATCGATGGGCACATCGATTTTGTTTGGAGAGGAGGAGTTAATCCGCTCATCACGTAGCAGAAGCCGCGCGAGCGGATTACTTCCATCCATATGGCTTTTAATGAAGTTGTCTAACTTGGCCTGAGTTAGACAACATTCTTTATGATCCGCAGAATGGAAGGCAGAAGCCGCGTCAGTCCAGACGGCTTGAAATTTTTCAGTCCGCTTCCACTTGCTCTTAGCCCGCGCCATTTGGAAATCGATGAATGAATCTCCGGAATGGCTGCTACTTATAGGGCCAATGATCTTCATAGAGTAAAACCATATTGCGGCCATATACTCTAGCTGCGCGGTCAACAACCTACATGGTTAGTTTTATAGAGGAATGCCACGAACTATATACACAAGTCGTACGACGTGCAGATATTAAAATATATTCTAAGTATCACAAAATAGGAATCGATGGTTTGCATATAGCCAAGCTAAGCCGCGACTGAGCTCACTTAGCCGCACGGCCTTCTGTTATCATGACAAACATAACAGAAAACAAATTTGCTAAAGCCATGCGATCAGACCACGCGGTTAGTAACCTGCATCATCATGAATAGATGATAGAAAAACCACAAGCATACATCACAAAGTCACGTGACCTGCAAAGTAACACTGACAATATTCAAGAAATTCAAAGGCAGAGACCGCAAGTATTCAATAACAAGCCGCATGGATTATACGAATATCATAAGACATCAAATAATGGAATATTGTCTAACAAAAATCCAACAACCAGCATGTCCAAAGGACCGAATAAATAATTATTACAACGTTGTTCTCAAGTTAAAGTCGCTGACGACTAGTGATGCCCAGAGGAAGAATCATCCCGGTTAAGGCACGCAACCTGATCACCGGTCTGAAGAAGTAACGAGTACGTCTAACTGACACTAACATGAAGTTGGTGAAGGGTACTATGAAGCAGCGTGGCATCTCGCTCTACCCGCGCTGCGGAAATTGTATGAGCAAGAGGTACCGTGGCGGCTTTGTCAATCATAGGGTCGGCCGCCCTGACCAGAAGGGGATTTGAGGTTACCCCAGCAGTCGGGCGGCTTGACATTCGCGGCCTTTCTTCACCAACATTGGCGGGCCGCCGGCTTCCGCCAACGTCCCTTGACAGATATAGATACTTTTCTCTGTAGTATTTGCAGTCTTCCTCGAGTTTCCAGATTTATTTTCTTCCTCTCTCAAGCCGAGCGGTCAGCGCAGCATTATGCTCCTGTAGCATCTTCTCTTTCTCTAGCCGTGCCTTCTTCTCAGCCTCCAGTGCAGTCTGAGCGGATTCCTCCCGGCCTTCAAGCTCCTTCATCCTCTCTTTCAAGTTGTCAAGAAGGCTCTGGAAGTCGGTCAACTCTTCCTGTCCAGAATTTAAGTTCTGTACGAAGCATGGACTGGAGGGGGTAATGGAGGCAGGCTAGCCCAGAGGTCGCCCGACTTCATAGCTTGATCCGGGCTATCTGCAAGTAACAGCGTGGATAGCACGATCAGAAGCAGATAATACAACACAAAAAACTACAAGATTAATGTCTGAGTACACAGGATGTCTCGACTGTTCTGGGTCCATTCTCCGGTGTTGTTCTCTCCAAAATCTCTCATTTTGCCTTCGTTTAATAGTAGAGGTTTGAATCACGGATGGGAAAAAGCTCGACGATGGATTCAATAGCAAATCATTATGCTTTTTCCGAGGCCGCAAAATGAACAAGCGGACAGGGTGATAACCCGCATCGCGCTTACCTTTTGCAAAAGGATCCGACAGTCGCGGCTTATCCGGTGACTCCCTCATCTCCTCCGCCTTCACCTTCATGAGCCGCAGCTCGGTCTCTTCAGGTTTGGTGCATCCTCACCAGGAGGGTCAGCTTGGCTCAAAATCGCAGGGTTGTCGAGTAGCTTATCTTGCTTCTGCAAGGCGTCCACATCCTTAAGGATGTCACTGACCGTTATGCTAACCGCGAAGTCAGGAGGCAAGTCGTCTGTCTTGTCGGAAGGGGTGACCTACCTTTCAACTTCTTCCTTCTCGTGCGGTTTGCTCTGGAGGCTGGCCGCTGCTGGTCTCCTGGAGACTGCTTTATTTTTGTCCCTTAATCTCTTGTCCTTCTTAGCTATTCTCTCTGCCGTCGTCTAGACTCTTTTTCTCTTCTTCTTGGCTAACTCCAGTTCGGCCTGTTGAGATGGGCTGGAATTGTCGTCAACCACCACCAATGGAGTGGTCAACCTGTCTGTTTCGGGGAATTAACCACCCCTTCTTTTCCGTCATCTATCGTTAGATGGGGATTCCCGGAAGGGGAGATTACGATATCAAAGGGAGCGACTTCACCGGCCCTCGATGTGGCATTACTCGATCCCACCATATCAGAAGGGGCGTGCTCTACGGTCTTCAGCGGATTAGTCAGAGGAGGTTTGAACCTACCTGCCTCGAGCTTCTCAGACACCTTTGCAGTGGTCAACTTTTCAGTAGGTTTGGAGCTACCCGCCTCGGGCTTCCCAGACTGGCTACTCTTCTTCTTCTTTCGATCCTCCTCCTTCTTGCGGTCACTGCCCTAGTCCTCATGGAATTGTATTTTATCCATCAAATCCATCTGAATCAAGGAGTTGCCGACTTGAAAAATCTTAACCGCAAGTGGCGAGTAGCGCCCCGTGATTTCGAAAGAATTATGCAGATGGGAGAGCTCTTAGGGTTTCTTATAGACTCCAGAACAGACTGGGTGAGGTCTCCGGCTAGAACTAATATTTTTGAAATTTCCTCAAGATTTGAAAATATGCGGGGATTATGTTCACCCAGAGTACCGCTACTAGTATGATGAACGATTCAGACCGGGTGGTCTACAACACTAACCACTTGGCTCTACCTCTATAACACGTCTCTAAACTCACCATGACAAAGCCGAGCGGTCTGATCGACGTCAGGCCATCATCAGGAGGGCTACAATCAAGACCAAGTCCAGAAGGCGAGTAGCGGTCTCAGGTCAGAGTCCACCTGAGTTGCTCCCTTGCCTTGATCGCAGTGTATTTTGACCCCGGACAATACAGATCGGCAGCTTAAGTCGCCAAGCCACGCAACTTCTTTCTTTTTTCCTTCTGTATCCCGTCACCCCCTGCCCGATTCTCCTGTATCTGGGCAGGCGGTTATTTTATCCTTTCCCATTTTGGTAGGCCCCCGATCCTATAAAAAGGGGGCGGCAACGTTCCCAAGGCATGCACACTCGAATCCTGGAGATCGCCTGTTAGAGCTGCGGTCTCGAGTTCACTGTCTTGCGGTTTGTCAGACTGGCCGGTTTCTCATTTCCTCTCCTTGTAACCCGTTGTAATCACTTTACTTAAATCAAGGGAAAGTCGTCACAGGAGTGGCATTTGCCAAGACGGGCAAAGTCTAAACTCGACCGCTGCCAGCGGTCTCATTTCTCCTAATCAATAGTAACCGATAGCTCGCGGCCTCCACTTTTTCCTCGTTTTTTTAGCGTGGACCGCGGAGGCTCAATTTCGGATTCAACACTCCAAGTGCAAATCCTTTTGATGATGATGTGGTAATCAAGGCCATCATCGAGAATTACACGGTACATAAGATTTTGATTGACACGGGCAGTTCAGTCAACCTTCTCTTCCGCCCAACTTTTGAAGCCCTAAAGATCGGAAAGCCTCTACTTTCCACATAAGGGCCCCTTTACGACTTCTCGGGAGAGTAGAAGGAAGTGGAAGGTTGCGTAAAACTTCTGGTATCTCTGGGAGGAATAACAAAGTTGATCAACTTTGTGGGAGTGGATGTCCCGAGCAGTTACTGTGCCATCATTGGAAGGCCTATTCTGAATGCTTATTGAGCGGTGGTGTCTACTTTCCATCTAGCTCTCAAGTTTGCAGCCAAAGGAAGACAATATTGGATTTGGAGTAATCCAAAAGTTGGTCGGGAATGCAACATAAAAACTGTCAACATGATCACTGACATTCCACCTCCTGTGTTTCCAGTTGAAATCCTCGAAGTGGCCAAACTTCCGGTAGTGGCTGTAACGCCCCAGGTTTTCGTTAATTATTTACGTGGTCGTTATAGTGTAATTTTTGGCGTAAGGGCGTTAAGTCAGCTCTCCAGGTTTAGTTTTGAGCCTTAGCTTAGTTAAAATATGTAATTTAGATCAAGCGTGCGAGAATTCGCGTCGTTTCGAGTTAGAGAGGAGACATTGAGTAGTTATCGAGATTTTAGCTTCGGGAGGCATTATCCCAAGTTTGGCTTGTCGGAATTGAATTTGACTTCGTCGTTGGATTCGTAGCGCCGTTTTTCAGTTCAGGTGCAATTTTCATGAAAATCCGAGGTGTTTTGGTCGCCCTCGCAGTTTAAGAAAAATGGAGAATTATTTAATTAATTAAATATTAAATTATGGTTTATATAAATACCTAAAATTCTCTCCCTATTCATCTTCTTCCTTCATCGATCCAAACCAGCGGCCGAGCGAGAGAGCGAGAGCAGAGCGTCGTGGAACTTTCAGCCGACGATTCCTAGGGCTGTAGTAGTCGGAATCGCGTTTAGAGAGTAGATTTGGAAAGCTCTCGGCGAGATCTTCGTTCTAGTTGTAAGCTTTTCCCATTTCGTGGAATTTTTTGGAGTCAAGGTTGTGATCTAACTCCTCCTTTTGATCCGTAAAGTCTCAGGTTATCGTGCTCGAGTATTTCCTTGGCTTTTGGAGCAGAGAAATTCGAGTTTTCGCAAGTTTAAGGCAAGTGGCTATTTTTCCTCCTTCCTTCTTGTTTGTTGAAGCACTCTTCTTTTCCTTGGTTGAGTTATGGCTGTGTTTTTTTTAGCTTGTACCTTGAGCTCATGTATGATTGTTAACATATCTGGAGTTTTCCCTGGACAACCTACGGTTGCCCTGGTTTCTTTTTGCCTGCAGCCTTGGTTTCTTTTTGCCTACACTCTTCTTTTCCTGACGTTCGTCGAACGGCGCATTCGACGAACGGCCAGGCGTTCGTCGAACGGCCCGACGTTCGTCGAACAGCGCGTTCGACGAATGGCCTGGCGTTCGTCGAACGTCCTGACATTCGTCGAACGGTGCGTTCGACGAACGGCCTGGAGTTTGACGAACGGCCTGGAGTTCGTCGAACGGCCTGGTGTTGATCCCTGCCCTTTTTTTTCTCGAGAAACAGCTAATCCCTGCCCTTCATTTCTCGAGAAATAGCTGATCCCTGCCCTTCATTTCTCGAGAACCACCTGATCCCTGCCCTTCATTTCTGGATAATCAGATAATCCCTGCCCTTCGTTTCTCGAGAAACATAACCCCTGCTCTTAACTTCTCTAGAAACCTTGATTCTTGCAATTGGATTTCTCTAGAATTTGCTACTCCCTGCTCTGAACTTCTCGAGAAACCTTGATTTCTGCATTTGGACTTCTCAAGAAATCATGTTCTCTGCCTTGTCTTTTCTCTCGAGAACTATATGGACTCTGCCCTTGGTTTTCCCTAGAACTTTATGACCCCACTCTTTGATTTCTCGAGAACTATGTTCTTTATCCATTAGATTCTCGAGAAATGCCCTCTATTTCTTAGTACTTGAGTTATGCCTCCGATTACTTCTCCTCTTTGAAATCTCGTAACCGTTGTGGTTAAATAACTTATGGGTTCTCTTATGAACGGTATTGGGAAATGTCTACTTTGTTGGGACCATATATCTTAGGGTATCCTGGTGATTGTTTTCGCAGGCTTCGTCCCGTGCCATAATTAATGAAATTAATTAATTTAAACCATTGCCTTTGTCCTTACACGGTGGGTCGTGTTTGGGGGGCAGTGGGGAATTGTTGTAGCCTTGCACGGTGTCCATTGTAGTGGTGAACCGCAGGCTTGTCCTGTGGTCCCATGGGCCGTGTTTGGGTGGTTGGGGATATTGAAACCCCCACCCATTTTTGGTTTTGGGTGGCTGAGGATAAAGGACCGCCCCCGCTTAATTTGAGCTGATCAGTCTCTGTAAATAAATTTAACAAGATAAATGAACTTTACTTGTATCTCTATTTGGTATTTGGTGCACTTGGTGCATTGTTTAGTTCTGTGCTTGGAGCTTCCTTTCCTGTAAGTGTTGGGCTTGGGTTGGTACCCCTTATGCCTTGTTTACTTTGTTTTTCTTTGTTTTCTGCCACTTGTAAATTCCTTGCTGACGCGTTCTTTGTTTTATTGAATGCCTCAGGTTCAGATCCTTAGCGGCTAGTGGTGTAGCCCGGAGTCTTCGGGAGTGTTAGTTGTTGTTTTACCCCGCTGCTGCGAGGTAGTTGTTGTTAGTTTTCTTCTTGTGTTCAGACATGCTAGTTTGGAGCCAACCAGTTAGTGTCAGATTGTTGACGCCCGTTGTGCCCTTTTGATACTTTATAGCTTACTTGCCAGTTAAATGCCACTGCTTTTATATCTTGTGTATCTTACTCTCTGGGGATGATTTATGTCTAGGTGCATTATAGTTATAAAATGGCTTTTCTTTTATCCTCATTGCATTCCTTTTAACTGAAATCCTTATCTTGTAAGTCGCCTAATGATATTTTCTATACCTATACTACGCCTAGATATGTGCATATCATTTACTTTATGTCCTATCATCACATGCATTTAGGACCTTAAGTGAACTAAATCAAGTACTTTCCGCTGCAATTACATATATTTTCTCGGTGGACTAGTTGATCCACGAACTGAGAGACACAGTTCTTTCCCCCAAACCCTAATAAATGATTTCAAATGATGACCTATCATGTAAACATGTTTTGATTAAATAAGTAATAGGTTCCCGCCTGAGCATCTGCAGTTGTCTCTTGCTTGACGTGGGATCATGACGCATATTTTCTCTTACTCCGATATTCCTAAATTCGGAGAAAATGCGGGTTGTGATAGTTGGTATCATAGATAGGTTGTTCGACAAATCGGTCGAGCAACAAATTCTGATATAGTATAGTTGTTTTGGTTTCATTGCATACACACACCGATGTGTCATTAGTACGTCTTGGCCGAAGCATGAACACAACACTCATAGCATGATAAGAAGTATACAAGGCATATTATGTAGTATGAGATGCATAATATGTGTCTGTATATGGATCCACCATAGGTGGCAACATGTGACGGTTATGTAGTATGGGATGCATAACAATCATCACATGGATGACCATTAGCACATTTTCTTTTTGTTACATGCGATATTATGTAGTATGGGATGCATAATATTTCATGTATACGCCGCTCATAACATGCATTAAGGCCTTTACTAGAATGCATAGCACAACATACATTACATAGCATTGCACAAACACATGTGCGAAGTTAAAGACTTATATGATGACACAGGTACACCCATGATTTCGAAACGAACAGAAAATTCATGCATTCATGACCTTTGCACATGAGTCAAGAGGGATGATGTAGTATCATCTCCCTAAATTGGGCATAGCATCATGAAAATATCCCAGAGAAAGGTAGTGGAAATGGCAAGTATCTATACATGTATGTTCTGAACGAAGCAGTGTAGTTCTAGTGTAAGGTTAAGTTTTGATTGTAGGTTTATGCATTCAAGCAGAATTGGTGCGTAAGCGAGTCGCGATAAGGTCGACTCCTCAGTTGGAGGGTGAGTCATATTGAGCGTAGAATAAAGCTTTGATCGAGAGTCTGCGCTAGAGCAATGAACCTCTAACTAGGCAGATGGTTGCGATGCAATCACAAGTTGACGCGTTGTTGTCTGTCGGTGCTAGGCAGCAATCCGTAGTGCAGGCCCCCGCAGTAGGACAGACAGTACCTACTCCTCCTGCTCACTTGGTACCCCTAGAAGCGATACCTCTGGAAATAAATTTTCATTTCACACTTTCAAAGGTTGGGTCCTCCATCGTATGACGGTCGAGCCGACTTTGTGTCCTTAGACGATTGGCTTATAGCAATTGAGGAGATGTTCTCATATTCAGGAGTCACCGTGGATCAAAAGGTGATGGTTGCAGAATACCAGCTTAATATTGGATCGTATGACGCCCTTAGAGGGGGGGGGGGGGGGGGTGAATAAGGGTGTGTCTAAAAATTAATTTTTACTTAGTAATTTTTTTTAAAGAGATTTTACTTTACAAAAAAAAATATTACTTATAAATTCTTTCAAACCAATGCAATTTTAGTATTAAACCAAAACACAAATTTCTAAGATAAAGATTATGCCACCAAATATGTAATTAAAGAAAAAGACATAATTATATTAATCATGAAATTTGAGTACAATAAAAATGATCTTAACAATGCTTAAGATCAAGGCACAATTATGTTAATAAAAAAAATTCTACAATTTTGGTTTACCAATCCCTCTCCCAAGGATCGGAAGGCTATCGCTTGTCTCTCCCAAGACAAAGCCCAAGCCTATCCTCTAGATCTTCCCAAGATCTAGACGTAGCACACAAGGCCACGATTTCCCACCAAGCCACGCAAGGACTTGGACGCTCCGCACAAGGAAGCGATTTTCCCCTAAGCCGCGCAAGGACTTAGACGTCGCACGTAAGACGACGATTTCTCTACCAATACAAAATGAAAAGTATGTGAATGAAAATACAATATGAAAAGGAAAACTCCCTAGAATTTTAGATCTCTGAAAGGATGGTTGAAGCCTCGAGATGATCGTTGATGAAGAAGCGCGCCCGATCTCGTCTTCAATCTTCAATCCTTCTTTGCACAAATGGGAGTTGAAGAGGTTCTGGAGCTCTCTGGTTCGTATGCACTCAGGAAGGGACTTGGAAATCACAAATCTTGGAATGCACGAACACAAGGAGTCAATTTTTAGAAAATCGCTGTCGCCTGGGCGACATTGACTGTCGGAATTTTCCGACAACGTTAAACTGCCGCTGGAGTGGCGTCGTGCGGGCAGTTGCTGTAACCGTCGAGCTGTCGCCTGGGCGACATCGATGTCAGATTTCTGACAGCGCAAAACTGCCGATCGTGGGTGTTGTCGTGGGCAGTTGTTGTAACCTCCGAGCTGTCGCCTGGGCGACATCGCTGTCGGAATTCCGACAGCTTAAAACTGCCTTTCGTCGTGCTGCCGTGGAGGGAAGTAGTTGTAACTTCTCTGCTGTCGCCTGGGCGACAGCGGCTGTCGGAATTTTCCGACAGTGAAATTTTCCCACATTTAAATTTAGCTCCAGTAGAAATGTGAACATCTCATACCTGTTATCTGCACACCATTAATAAAAATAGAATCAAATAAAAATGGGACTTTGTTATTAGCAAACCGTAGGAATGTGAAACGCATGCTCCAACAATCTCCCCCTTTTGATAATAACAAATCCGTATAAAAAGAAATCATGTCTATTTAGATTGTTGATTTTAACATTTGGTGTGTGCACAAAAATAACATGATATATTTCTCTTAAAATAAATAATCTCCCTTTAGATGAAAGCTCCCCCTAAATGAATGCTCTCCTTAAATGTATGCTCCCCCTAAATATATGCTCCCCCTAAATGTTAAAGTAAGTTGAAATGATGTATTGTTTAGGTGGAATATTTAGGTGTAATAGATTTGTGATTTCTCTTTTTATACTTTTAATTCTCCCCCTTTTGGTATTAGCAAAAGTTAATATGAGATAAAGGAGTAGGTCTTAAGGGAAAAGATATAAGATATAGAAATGAAGAGTAAGCGGAAGCACTTTGTTGGAAATGATTGAAGTCCATGAAATAATAGGAATATGCCATAGTGTGAATAAACTCATGAAGTGACGGTATAGCCATATGAAGTAATGAAAGAAAATAACTGAAACATGAGTAAGGTCATTTGAAAGTATCATAGAAAGACACAATAGTGTATAAAATTATGGAATATTTTCGGTCCAATTCTCATGAGATGAATGTTTATACAACATAATGATGTGTACATGTGATACTTAGATCAAACTTATGAAGTTATTTAATGTACATGATCATTGAAATGGAGAACATAATATAAGCATATAAAGACCACTTTAACTTTGAAGATATAGCACAAGAAGAATAGAAAACCATCTTTCTTTTGCACAAGACACTTTACAATTCTTTCCAAGGTGCTTAACCTCACAATGCTCATTAAGACTTATCAGGTGGGTAAGTAGTGCTTGGTGGAGTATCCTTGTCTTCATTGTAAACTTTTTTGATCACAGATATTGTGATATCGTAATTTCGAGATATTGATATTTTTTTTGGAATTGACCAAGGATCTCCGAATTCACTTGAATCGCAAAAGATGGTGTATATTTTATTGTGCTAACAAATCAAGGTTGAAAGTTGTATTTATGAAGTGCTATTTTATTATGTTAAAGCAAATATGATCCATGTATATATTAAATAAAAAGACATTCCTATTGATCAAAAGAAGTGAACGTGATAGTTCATTATGATAGATAAACAATTTCTCATACTTAGAGGCATGCGGAAATAAATTTCCAATGGTCTAAACAACTAAGAGGAGTGTCAATACGATGATAGCTTGGAAATGAAATCATATAATCATGTAAGAGCCATTTTTTTAAAAATAAAAAACACATGGTTTGTCATCAAGGCATGAGGTGAAGCATAATTAATGACATATAACTATTGTAAATCATCAAAGGGACCCAAAATTGAAGTTTTATCAAAGCAGGAGCTGTCGGAAATTTCCGACAGTCACTGTCGCCTGGGCGACAGCCAAAATTATAAATAGGGCTTTGGACCGAGTCAAACCCTATTGTGCATCATTTCCTGGAGTTAAAAACGAGAGGAAGGTTGTCGGAGGTCGGCGGCATCTTTAGATCTAAGGTATGGATTTTTTATTTTTATATTTTTGACTCAAAATTTTTTAGGGATTTGTGATTTTGAAAGTAGAGAAGAAGGAAAATGTAGTTTTCATTTTGATTTTTGATGAATGGTGTAGGTTTTTGAATTTTTGTGTTTTAAAAGTGTAGATCTAGTTTAAAGCAAGTGGATCTTGTTGGATCTTTGTTAAAAATGTTTTGATTTTGTGATTCTTGTGGTTGAAGGTTTGCTTTTGTTCATATTCTAATCTTAAAAAAATGGAAGGTTTTCCTTTTGAAAGAAGGTTGAAGATGATGAATAGTAAGGATATGGAGAAGATTTTGATTTGAAAAACATATAATTTTTTTAAAAACTTGATGTTGAAATAAAACTTGATTTTGAGTAGATCTGGAAGTTTATGTAAAAATTTTTAAGAGAAGTGTACTGAAGTACTGTCGGAATTTTCCGACAGTCACTGTCGCCTGGGCGACAGTGTTCCAGTGCACAGCACAAGTTTAATCCATTTTTTATTTGTTATGTGCAGAATGGCTTCCAGTTCTAAAGCGCGAAGGAGTACTTCGGAAGATGCGCATAGTTCGTATCAAGTGTATCCTGCGGTGGAGAAAGCCATAGTAGGAGTAGCGAAATATATTGAATTTGATTCGCCGAAGCACGATCATATCTATGATCGGCTTGCGAATGCAGGTATACTTTCAATAATTACAGCAGAGCCATTTTCATCCTTTTTTATTCGAGAATTTTATAACCATTTGGAAGACCCAAATTTCACAGAATTGGATGGGGGAGTTAGATCAAGAATCCAGGTTCAACATGTGGAAATAACACATGTTGATCTAAGAGAGGAATTCAGACTAGTGATGAGTGAAAATATGCCGGATATAGTGGAGAGTTATAGAAAAGATAGAGATTGGACCCTTGTAAACATGAGTTTACATGGGAATCAAAAGAAAACTCTAACCACTGAAGTTACGTCACTTACTCCGGATGCTTTCTTAGTTCAAGATATATTAAGGAATTCAGTCATGTTGAAGAGTGGGGATACAAAGAGTATCACGACTCAGTTGACCCTCATCACTTACTTTATTATGGAAAATGAACCTTTTGATGTGGCGGACTTCATACTCTCCCAGATTCGGTATGCGTATAGATTAAAGCATCCAAAATGGGTGAAGGTTCATACGCTGCCAATGGGGGCAATAATTCAGCGTGTATTATATAAGAAATATGGATGGATAGTGCAAGATTCTTATTTGGATGATTGTTATCCGGATATATATTATACGGGTTCGATGAAAGTGAAGAAGACGCAGAAAAAGGCCCATCCGGGAATTGAGATTAGAGAGCCGAGAATTTCTAGGGGAGGTTCACTAAGAGAGTCCATTGATGATCTACGTGATTCACTAGAGGATCACAAGAAGGAAGTGAAGAAGGACCGTAGTCGAATGCAGAAGTTTATGAAGTTTCTCGTCAAAGGTCTGAAGTTAAAGCCAACTCCGGAGGAAGAGGCCGAATGGCAAGTTCCGGACGAAGAACCGCCACGCCAATCAGTGAGGCAGACTCGCCGTGGTAAAGCCGTGAGACGAGGACCTCCAGAAGATTGTCCAGAGAGCAGCGGGGCTTGTTATGAAGATTCAGAGTAGTTTCATCAGGCTGCTGCTGCTGGGAGATGTCAGAAATTTCCGACATCCACTGTCGCCTGGGCGACAGTGAACTTCTTCAGATTTCTATTTCTGTTTATTGAACTTGATCCTTATGTTGTTTTCTACTGTTTTTATTTGAACAATATTGATGTAATATTAATGATGTTTGAATTTTTGTTAAGTCTTTTGAAATTCTATGGTTTAATTTTTAAAATTTAGGCTTTTTCTTTTTAAATTGTTTAGGTTTTGTGATAATAATTTTTTTTAATTTTACAGGCTTTAAATAGTGATATATTCATTGTTAAATGTCTAGAATTCCCAATTCTAGCCTAAGCATAGAAAAACGGGAATCCGGTAACGGCTTAGTGAATATATCCGCTAGTTGATTTTCCGTGCCTATAAAGTTGATTTTTATATTACCCTTCTTAATATGATCCCTTATAAAATGATGTCGGACATCTATATGCTTAGATCTAGAATGTAATACGGGATTGTTAGTTAAGTCTATAGCACTTTTATTGTCACACTTTAATTCTACACTACTTTGTTGCATGCCAAAATCTTCTAACGTTTGTGACATCCAAAGAGCTTGGGCACAACAACTACCCAGTGCAATATATTCGGCCTCGGTAATAGAGACGGCAACAGAATTCTGTTTCCTACTCGACCATGAAATAAGTGAAGGGCCGATAAAGTGACAAGTGCCACTAGTGCTTTTCCTATCTAAAGAACAACCCGCATAATCAGAATCCGAAAAACCATGTAAAATAAAAGAATCATTATGAGGATACCATAAACCTAATTTTGATGTTCCTATGAGATATCTAAAGATACGTTTCACCGCTTTTAAATGTGACTCTTTAGGATTAGCTTGAAATCTAGCACATAAACAAATGACAAACATAATATCAGGTCTAGATGCGGTTAAATACAATAAAGATCCTATCATACTTCTATAAAGGGTTTGTTCAATTGAAACACCACTTTCATCTTTTCCTAATTTTAGTGAAGTACTCATAGGAGTGTTTGCATGCTTAAGATTTTCAAATCCAAATCTTTTTAACATATCATGAATATATTTGGTTTGACATATAAAAATTCCATCATGTTTTTGTGTAATTTGAAAACCTAGAAAATATGAATGTTCTCCAACCATACTCATTTCAAATTCATTTTTCATAATTTGAACTACTTCATTACACAACTCTTCATTAGTGGCTCCAAAAATAATATCATCAACATAAATTTGTAAAATAACTAAATCATGATCAATTTGCTTAATGAAGAGTGTAGAATCAGCACTTCCTATTTTATAATCGTGCTTTAACAAATATTGAGTTAATAGATCATACCAAGCACGAGGCGCTTGTTTTAATCCATAAAGCGCTTTATCTAATTTATAAACGTAATTTGGATATTTCTCATTTATAAAGCCAGGGGGTTGTTCTACATAAACCTCTTCTTTTATATACCCGTTTAAAAATGCGGTTTTGACATCCATTTGATATAATTTAAATCCTTTAAAACAAGAAAATGCAAGAAATATCCTAACCGCTTCTAATCTTGCTACGGGTGCAAAAGTTTCATCAAAATCTACCCCTTCAATTTGTGCATAACCTTTTGCAACTAATCTGGCTTTATTTCTAACAATTCTAGATTCATTATCCATTTTATTCTTAAAAATCCACTTAACACCAACTACAGGACGATTTTTGGGTCGTTCTACAAGATTCCAAACCTTATTACCTTCAAATTGATTAAGTTCTTCATTCATAGCTAAAAACCAAAATTCATCATTTAAAGCGGTGGAAACATCTTTTGGTTCAATTTCAGAGACAAAACAAAGGTTTGAAAATAAAACATGTAAGGATGAACGAGTACTAACCCCTTTTTGCGGATCTCCAATGATAAGCTCCTTTGGATGATCCTTTGAAAACCTCAATTCACTTGGAGGCTCATATTCTTCTCTTTCTTCTACTTCTCTATCTTCTTCTCCTCGTTCTCCTTCTCTTTCTTCTTCTTTTTCTTCTTCATTTTCTCCAAGTTCTTCATCATCATTCTCCACCGTGGGAATGAGTTCATCTTCTTTTCCTGTAATTTTCTTTTCTACACATGAAGCAAACTCATCAAACCTAACATGAATAGATTCTTCAACTGTTTTTGTTCTTTTATTAAAAATCCGATAAGCTTTACTAGTTGAAGAATAGCCAATAAAAATACCTTCATCACATTTTTCATCAAATTTTCCTAAGGAATCTTTAGAATTCAAAATAAAACATTTACAACCAAAAACTTTGAAATAAGAAACATTTGGTTGTTTATTAAAAATTAATTCATAAGGAGTTAATTTTAAAATAGGGCGAAGCATTACTCTATTAATTACATAACATGTCGTACTAACCGCTTCAGCCCAAAAAGATTTTGGTACTTTAAATTCAGATAACATCGTACGGGATAACTCTTGAAGAGTTCTATTTTTCCTCTCCACTACACCATTTTGCTGTGGTGTGCGTGGAGCGGAAAATTCATGTTTAATTCCTAACTCCGTACAAAAAGAAATAAACTTTTCATTTTCAAATTCTCCTCCATGATCCGATCGTATGCGTTTAATTTTTAACTCAAATTCATTTTGGATACGCAAACATAATTTTGAAAATTCTGAAAATGCATCGGATTTGGAGGTTAGAAATAAAGTCCAACAAAAACAAGAATAATCATCAATCAATACAAATGTGTATTTTCTACCTCCTAAGCTAGAAATTCCAATTGGCCCAAATAAATCCATATGTATTAATTGAAGTGGCCTAGTGGTAGAAATAATGTTTTTACTTTTGAAAGATGATTTTGAAAATTTTCCTTTTTGGCAAGGCACACATAGTGAAGAAGATAAATTTCCATTTAACAAAGGTAAACCTTTAATTAATTTATCTTTTGAAAGTTTTGTAATTAACTTGGCACTAGTATGTCCAAGTCGCATATGCCATAAATCTAATTCATCATTTTTTGATAAAAAACATTTCAAAGTAGAATTTGAAAAATCTAGAAATTTAATCATATATACATTATGACATCTAGGTGCGGTAAAAACAATTTCATTTGTTTTGGAATTAATAATTTTGCACAAATTTGTAGAAGATTCAAATAAAACATTTAAACCCTTATCACATAATTGACTAATAGAAATCAAATTATGCTTTAATCCTTCTACAAATAAAACATTTGAAATTGAAAAATTTTCGTTACCCACAACTCCGATGCCGATGATTTTTCCTTTTCCATTGTCTCCAAAAGTAACAACTCCTCCTTTCTTCATCTCCAGGCTAAGGAACTTCTCTTTATTTCCCATCATGTGCTTTGAACAACCCGAGTCCAAGTACCACACGTCTTCTTTGTCCTTAGCCTGCCAACACACCTAGAAAGAAGAGGTGAGTAAAGATCTGGTTACCCAAGTGGTTCCACCCATAGTATAGGTAGAAGCCTTAGGCACCCAGATTTGTTTAATTTTACTTTTTCCTTCTTTCCAGTAAGAGTCCGTAGTGTGACCAAATCTATTGCATTTGGCACATGTAATGTATTTAGAGGAGTATAACTTTTCTGGACTTTTACTGGATGAGGATGCAGTATTTGACAATTTATTAATTTTAGGATTTTTTAAAGTAAATTTTCTGAACTTTTCACTGTCGCCGGCGACAGTGGTTGTCGCCGGGCGACAGCTTCCAGACGTGTATCCGAGCCCAAATCTTCCAGATCCATGGCGTTGGTATCCTAAGATCATATCCAGTGATCTTCGGCCCATTCCAAATTTTTTCATGGCTAGTTTTAAGTCATGAATCTGGTTTCTCATTTTTGTATTTTTGGATACCAGATTTACGCATCTACGTTCAAAAGATTTCTTTCCCTCATGGACTTTGGAAATTGAAGATTTCAGATCTCTCTCTAAAATCTCATTCTTTTTAGTAAGAACTTTTATTGTAGAATAAGATTTGGAAAGAGATTCTTCAAGTTCTTTAATTCTTCCCAAGAAGTGAACACACTCTTGGCAAGAACTATCTCTTTTTCCAATAGTCTTGATTTCATTTAACAATTTTTTGTTTTCTTTAAGTAAAATTTCATTTTCAGATTTAAGAAGATCATTATCTTTTAAACTTTTTTCAAAAAATTTGCAAGTCTTTAAAAATTCAGAAAATAATTCATCATAGGTTGGATGAGTTACCTCAGTGTCGCTTTGGACACTGCATTCGTCATCAGATATGACGCTCTTTCCCATTAAGCACATGTTGGCCTCCTCTTCTTTACTTGAGTCAGAACTGCTTGCATTCTCAGAAGTAGTATCATCCCAGGTTTCCGCCTTCAACACCTTCTTCGACCCTTTGTGCTTCTTTTCTTTAAGTTCTTTCAAGTACATTGGACACTTACTTTGAATGTGTCCTAACTTCTTGCAGTGATAGCACTCCGGTGGCGGTCTCTCTTCCTCCTCATCGCCTTCCTTTCCTTTTTTCTTCCTAAAAGTCTCCTTCTTAAAATACTTCTTAAACGTATTCCTCCTCTCCGGATTTTTCATAAATTTTCTAAATTTTTTAACAAATAAACTTTCCTCATCTTCTTCATCCTCCTCAGAATCACTAGTTTCTTCCTTCTTAGATCTTAGAGCCAATCCCTTCTTCCTTGGCTCCATATACTCTTGTTGTTGAATTTTCAATTCAACTTCATGAGTTTTCAAGTTCCCAATTAGGCTCTCCAATTTTAAGGTCTTAAGATCATGTGACTCGGAAATTGCAGTCACTTTAGGATTGAACTTCGGGGGATATGATCTTAAGATTTTCCTTACCAAATCTCCATTTGAGAACACCTTTCCTAACACCTTTGAGTTGTTCACGATTTTTGTGAATCGTGTGTACATTGTATCAATCTCTTCATCTACCTCCATTTTGAACCCTTCAAATTCAGACTACAGTTGAAATTGCTTTGAATCCTTTACCTGCGAAGTACCTTCATGAGTGATTTCTAACAAATTCCAAATTTCAAATGCAGTATTACAAGCACAAACTCTATTAAATTCAGTGTGATCTAGTGCGCAAAATAAAGCATTCATGGCTTTTGCATTGTTCTTACATTTTAATTTATCATGGTCATCCCACTTGTCTTTGGGCTTATCCATAGTTACTTCTCCTACAACATATGTTGGAGAAGTGTAACTAGATTCTACCATATTCCAGACTTCTATATCTAGCGCAATTAGAAAACAACGCATACGTGTTTTCCAATAATTGTAGTCTGTGCCCGTAAAAAGTGGTGGCCTACTAATTCCTTGCCTCTCAACGAACGCGTGATCGTTGTGCGCCATTACTCCCGGTGGTAAAACCGTTTTGGAGTAACCTGCCTCTGATACCACTTGTTGGATCGTGTGACGCCCTTAGAGGGGGGGGGGGGGGGGGTGAATAAGGGTTTGTCTAAAAATTAATTTTTAATTAGTAATTTTTTTTAAAGAGATTTTACTTTACAAAAAAAATATTACTTATAAATACTTTCAAACCAATGCAATTTTAGTATTAAACAAAAACACAAATTTCTAAGATAAAGATTATGCCACCAAATATGTAAATAAAGAAAAAGACATAATTATATTAATCATGAAATTTGAGTACAATAAAAATGATCTTAACAATGCTTAAGATCAAGGCACAATTATGTTAATAAAAAAAATTCTACAATTTTGGTTTACCAATCCCTCTCCCAAGGATCGGAAGGCTATCGCTTGTCTCTCCCAAGACCAAGCCCAAGCCTATCCTCTAGATCTTCCCAAGATCTAGACGTAGCACACAAGGCCACGATTTCCCACCAAGCCACGCAAGGACTTGGACGCTCCGCACAAGGAAGCGATTTTCCCCTAAGCCGCGCAAGGACTTAGACGCCGCACGCAAGACGACGATTTCTCTACCAATACAAAATGAAAAGTATGTGAATGAAAATACAATATGAAAAGGACAACTCCCTAGAATTTCAGATCTCTGAAAGGATGGTTGAAGCCTCGAGATGATCGTTGATGAAGAAGCGCGCCCGATCTCGTCTTCAATCTTCAATCCTTCTTTGCACAAATGGGAGTTGAAGAGGTTCTGGAGCTCTCTGGTTCGTATGCACTCAGGAAGGGACTTGGAAATCTCAAAGCTTGGAATGCACGAACACAAGGAGTCAATTTATAGAAAATCGCTGTCGCCTGGGCGACATTGACTGTCGTAATTTTCCGACAGCGTTAAACTGCCGCTGGAGTGGCGTCGTGCGGGCAGTTGCTGTAACCGTCGAGCTGTCGCCTGGGCGACATTGATGTCGGATTTCCGACAGCGCAAAACTGCCGATCGTGGGTGTTGTCGTGGGCAGTTGTTGTAACCTCCGAGCTGTCGCCTGGGCGACATCGCTGTCGGAATTCCGACAGCTTAAAACTGCCTTTCGTCGTGCTGCCGTGGAGGGAAGTAGTTGTAACCTCTCTGTTGTCGCCTGGGCGACAGCGGCTGTCGGAATTTTCCGACAGTGAAATTTTCCCACATTCAAATTTAGCTCCAGCAGAAATGTGAACATCACATACCTGTTATCTGCACACCATTAATAAAAATAGAATCAAATACAAACAGGACTTTGTTATTAGCAAACCGGAGGATTGCGAAACGCATGCTCCAACACTTAAGGATCTCACAAAGAGTTGGTGGTTGAGGGAGAAGGAAGGCCTTTCCGAAGGATGTTCATGGGAAACCTTCAAAGGAATGTTGTTAAGAAAGTTTCTGACGTCGTTAGAGCAAGACCGATTGATGAATTATTTCTTGCATCTGAAGCAGAGGCAGCTCTCGGTGAGCGAGTATGAGATTGAGTTTTGCAAGTTGAGCAGGTTTGCTCCTGTCCTGGTAGCATCGGAAGAAGGAAGAGTGAAGAGATTTTTGGGTGGTCTCCGCAGCGACATCCAGCAGCTGGCCAGCGCGTACAGATCAGAGAAGTATGCCGAGGTAGTTGAGGCAGCGCTAAAGGTGGAGGCAATTGATAATGCCAAGAACCGAGGATCAATGATGAAGAAGGAAAAGAGAAAGGCTGGAGAAGAAGGAAATTCTGGTGCGCCTGCCTCGGTCTTAAAGAAAGGAGGTGGCGAGGTCTGCAGTTTCTATGGCCGCTCTGGCCATCTGTTTGAAAAGTGTTTCAAGATAAAAGGAGTTCAGAAGCAGCATCGAGTGCTGGCAATCCAGGGTGCTCCGAAGGGTGAGGTGCTTTGCCAGTTGTGCAAGCAGAAGGGGCACGATGTGGCCCAGTGTTGGACCAAAGATAAAGTCTGCTTCCAGCGCGGACTGAAGGGGCACATGAAGTATCAATGCCCGCGAGTTCAACCCCCATTGTAGCCAGTTCCGCTTCGAGCCTTGCCGTCGCCGCAGCATCAGGATAAAGGAAGAGGAAAGCTAAACGTGTTAACCTAGGAGCAAGCGCAGTCATCCACCCAAGTGATCGCAGGTTAGACCTTAAGCCAGCTGTTAAGTCTTGATTCCTTTTAGTTTCGCTGTGTTAGTGTAGTTTCTTTTTCGCGCTTATACGGAGATTTAAGGTAAAGAATCGTTGGGTGCGTGTTCTGATTGATTCTGGTGCTACCCATTTGTTCGTAGCAAGGGCTTTCGTCGAGCGTCACCGTTTGACCCCTGAGATGGGCAAGGATTTGTTCCTCGTTAAGTTTCCTTCTAGTGATTTGGTATCCTCGAACCAGTGTGTCCGAAGTTGCTACGTTCTCTTAGGAGATTTCTTGGTTGTTGCTGATCTCAAGGTGTTGGACCTAGAAGACTTTGACGTGATATTGGGTATGGACTGGTTGTCCAGTTATGATGCTGTCATCCGATGCAAGGAAAAGCGTCTGGACTTTGTGATGGACAACGGTCATCCCATGAGCATTTTTGTATCTCCATGTCAGTGTTCCCCGATAATTTCTGCGGTATGTGTTCGGAAACTGTTAAATTCTGGTTGCTTGGCTTACCTTATTTCGGGGTTTGAAACTGTTAGTGGTTCTCCGTGTATCGAGGGTGTTCCGGTGGTGCGAGAGTTTCCTGATGTCTTTCACGCCAGTCTTCCTGGTCTTCCGCCTGATAGAGATGTGGAGTTTGTTATTGATCTTGAGCCTGATACTCGTCCTATCGCTAAGGCACCGTACTGTGTGGCCCCGCGTGAGCTAGAAGAGTTGCGAAATCAGTTTGATGAGCTGTTGCATTGTGGATTAATTAGGCCAAGTTCTTCGCCCTGGGGTGCTCCAGTTTTGTTCATGAAAAAGAAGGACGGTTCCTTGAGGTTGTGCATAGATTTTAGAGAGTTAAACAGAGTGACCATCAAGAACAAGTATCCGTTGCCGAGGATAGATGATCTGTTTGACCAGTTGCGTGGTAGCACGGTGTTTTCAAAGATTGACCTTCGATCAGGCAACCATCAGTTGAGGATCCGTTAGTCGGACGTTCCCCGGACTGCCTTTCGTTCCCGTTATGGTCATTTTGAGTTACTGGTTGTCTTTTGGTTTGATGAATGCGCACTCTGCTTTTATGGACTTGATGAACCGCGTGTTCAAGGATTTTTTGGATCATTTTGTAGTGGTATTCATCGATGATGTGTTGGTGTATTATAGATGTGTTGAGGAGCATGCTACGCATTTGCGCTTAGTATTGTCAACTCTTAGAGATCACAAGCTGTATGCGAAGCTGATTAAATGTGAGTTCTGGCTTTCTTAGGTGTCCTTTCTAGGTCATGTAGTGAACAAGGACGGAATTACTGTAGACCCAGCTAAAATTTCTGATGTGTTAGATTGGAAGACGCCTTTAACGCCTAAGGAGATAAGGAGTTTCTTAGGGTTGGCTGGGTACTACAGGAGATTTGTTCAAGGGTTCTCAGTGCTGTCAGCACCCTTTAACTAAGCTTACCCAGAAGAATACCGCTTTTGTTTGGAGCGATAAGTGCGAAGAAGCCTTTCAGGAACTAAAGAGGAGTTTGTGCAGTGCTCCTGTGTTGGCCTTGGCGATCGAAGGAATAGAGTATGTTGTTTATGTGGACGCATCTCACATTGGACTAGGGTGTGTTTTGATGCAAGAAGGAAAGGTGAATGCCAATGGGTCTAGAAAAATTGAAAGTTCATGAATAGAATTACCCTATGCATGACTAAGAATTTGATGTAGTGATTTATGCTTTAAAGCTTTGGAGACATCTGTAATATGGAGTGTCATGCAAGATTTTCACGGATCATAAGAGTCTGAAGTTTGTCTTTACCCAGAAAGAGCTAAGTTTGCGCCAGCGTAGGTGGTTGGAGTATGTGGCGGATTATGAAGTTGATATCCTGTATCATCCGGGTAAGGCTAATGTAGTGGATGATGCCCTGAGTAGAAAGACCGTGCAAATCTTCAATCTTTCTGTGCAGTCCTTGGTAGAGCAGTTTATGTTGATGGATATCTCAGTCAGTAGTAGTACCGCACCTTCGAGTCTTGAAGCTGAAGAGCCTTCTTTGATTACCCTTACAAGACTGCATCAGAAGGAAGATCCTGACTTGCAGCATCTCCGGAATAGGACCGAGAAAGGGGAATTACCGGACTTTTCAATCGATGATAAATATACCCTGATGTATCAAGGTAGATATTGAATTCCGGCATCCGAAGATATTCGAGCAAAGATCTGTAGTGAAGCGCATGACTCAAGTGTTTCCTATCATCTTGGTTCCACGAAAATGTACAAAGACCTGAAGCAGATCATTTGGTGGTCAGGTATGAAGAACGATATTGCTAAGTATGTTTCTGAATGTTTTACCTGACAGCGCGTTAAGGCAGATCATAAGAGGTCTGGAGGTAAACTGAACCCTTTGGATATTCCAAGCTGGAAGTGGGAGATTATTTCAATGGACTTCATTACTGGTTTACCGAGATCTCCCGGAGGACACATTTCGGTATGGGTCATAGTTGATAGATTGACAAAGTGTGCTCACTTTGTGCCTTTTAAGACCGACTATTCTATGGAGAAGATAGCAGAGCTCTATTTGAGTGAAGTTATCAGATTGCACGGTGTGCCCGTGAGCATTGTGTTGGATTGGGATTCCAGATATATGTCTCGCTTCTGGAGGAGTTTGCAGGGAGCTTTGGGGGGTACTGACCTTAGATGCTCTACCGCTTACCATCCCCAGACTTATGGTCAGACAGAAAGAGTAAATCAAATTTTGGAAGATATGATCAGGTGTTATATTTTAGATCATGGTGGAACTTGGGAAAAGCGTCTTGGATTGATGGAATTTGCCTACAATAACAGTTATCAGGAAAGCTTGCAAATGGCCCCTTTGAGGCTCTTTATGGGAGGCGTTGCCGAACTCCCTTGTTTTGGGCCGAGGTTGATGAGAGTCCATTGTTAGGCCCAGAGGCTTTGGAAGAGATGAGCGTTGCCGTGACTCTTATCCGCGAGAAGCTTCGTATTGCTCAGGAGCGGTATGAGAAGTATGCCAATCGGAGAAGGGTGGATCTAGAGTTTGTCGTCGGAGACTTATTGTTCTTGAAAGTTTCTCCGATGTCGGGCCTTAAGAGATTTGGATGGAACCACAAGTTGGATCCCCAGTATGTGGGACCTTTCCAGATTGTTGAGCGCATCAGAGCGTCAGCTTATAGATTTGTTTTGCTTGCTTCCTTCCCTAATGTTCACGATGAGTTTCATGTGAGCCAGCTGAGGAAGTGTTTGCGTAGTGGTCGGCTTGTTCTTGATTCGGTGCCCATATTGCAGCCCAATCTTTCATTTGTTGAAGATCCTGTCTGATGTCGCGACCCATCCACCACTACATGATGATGATCCGGTTGCCGAGGCACAATGACATAAAGATTTTAGGTGCCATGATGAAGCTAACGGAAGACAGCGTTACAACCTCCGTCCGCGGTGTGCTAAGCCCACTTGAAGACCAATTTTATTTAATTATTATGCTATTTTATTTTATATTGGTGAAAATAAAATTATTCCATGTTTGGGTAATAATTTTATATTCATATAAGCATTTCTCTTATTTATTTCCTGCACTTTAAAAATTTGGTGTGTATTTAAACGCTCGGATGGCTGAGATTACATCTATATCTTTGACGGTTATGTGTTATTTGTAACTCCTATATAAGGAGGCTATTATGAGGATTAAAGAGATTAGAAAGAATTAACCCTAAAACACTCTCCTTGAGAATTTCGGCCATAGTGGAGCCTCCTCCTTGCCGCTGCCGCCCTTGTTGGTGTGAAGCCAACGTTTGCTCCCTCCACCCCTCTTCGGTGCGTCTCTGGCGTGGATTCCTTCGGTGTGACTCCAAGGAAGAAGGTTGCAGCCCCATTCGGTGTGACGCCGGTGGATCCGTGGAGAGAGTTATTCTCCCACTTATCTTGTGTGTTTGTTGGAACCGGGTTGGGTAACTTCTTCCCCTCCATCTTGTGTTTTCTTTCTTTAGATTTGTGGAGGTTGAGCATCCGTTTTATCCACGATTTTTAAATACTCCTCTTATAATTTCTGAAATTGATTTCATTGTTATCGAACCTCTTTATTTCCGGATCGGGTAGGTCCAATTTGCTTGAGCGGATCTTGGCCTATAGCCTTGGTTTTGCTCTCCAAAAGGATTGGCAAACCTTTATGTTAATTTGGGGAATAATCCGACTCTCTTCCGATCGTTATTTTAGAGTCGATCATTCCTCCCTTGTGGCATATGTGCTGCGTTAGATGTGAAACGTATTGCGACGATAGATGCTTGTGTAGGTGCGGTAGATCTAGGTGTGAAAGGCGTCGCGAGTCTTCTTGTTCGTGTCAATCTCCAAATCACGGAAACCCCTACATCAATTTGGTATCAAAGCCGGTCGTATCAATTTCTTAATTGATACAACCTCGATACTCATTTCGTGGCGCAAACTAATCTAGAAAATAAATAAAAAAATTTCGGTGGTCTGCGAGTAGCGCGCTAAAATCTTTATTTTTCGTCAAAAAAAAAAATCATGAAGTTCTTCTTTTTTGTCACATACCGAAAATATTTTTCTGCCAAAATAATAAAATTTTATTCGGCACTACAAAATTCACTCCTCATTATTTTGTCCAAACCTGCATGCGCACTAGAATAGGAACGGAATACACTACACCATCATCGTCTAGGATGGCTGCAAATGAGCACGGGGATCCGAACGCCGTATCCATAGAGGGGTTGAGTAACGATATGACGGAACTTAGGACCATGTTAGCACAAATCCTACAGAACCAAGGAGCACCACCACCACCACCCGTTAATGTTGGGCAGCACAACAGGCACCACCAGGGCCATGATTCGGATTCTGATGGGGACTCTCCCTGAGTGCCCCATCGAGAACACCGCCCTGAGCATGGCTTCGATATTACTAGGGCCGTTAAGATCGATGCACCCACTTACGATCGTTTGGGAGATCCACAGATCTTCCTTACTTGGGTAGTGTATATGGAATGCTACTACGATTGGCACCACCTTACGGACCCTCAAAAGATCCAAGTTGCCAGGATGAAGTTAACGGGTCGTGCGAAGACCTTTTGGCTGAATGAGGAGCAGAGATTAGTGTTGGACATGTGTGTCACATCCCTTTGTTTGAGAATAACAAACCCCAAATTGTATTTGATCTAACTTGTTGTGTGTTTATAGTGTGCAGGAACTATAGGTGCAATACTCCACAGGTAGAAAACAGCTGAATTCAAACATCTGGAAGAATGCACTAACGCCAGCGTTAGTGGTTAACGCAGGCGCTAGCGCTACCGCCAGCGCTAGCGCTACCGCCAGGCGCTAGCTCAAGTTCGTGCACAGCGCCACGCCGCCGATGGTTTTGCAACTGCTCCACACGAACGCTACCGCAGGCGCTACATACTACCGCATGTGCTATCTTCAAGTTCTATAAATTGATGGGCTCTTTCTCGTTTTGCTATCCATCCCAGAGAGATTGCAAGTGCCATAATTCTATTGCTGTTATGCTGCCGAAGATGGATCTCCCACAAAAAGCTTAAGGAGAATTCTGGAGGAGGACTACGTCACGCTACATCCGAAGGACGATCGCTTTTACCTCGCTCATACTACAACGATCCTTCATCCTCATCTTCAGAAATCTCATATATGGAGTTTTATTATTATTGTCTTTACTTTGATTCCATATATTTTTGTAAACGTTTAGAGAATTCGTCTTGTGTTGGCGACTAGGTCTGGGTAGGACTTAGGGAGTAATTCGCCTTGTGTTGGCGACTAGTTCTAGGTGATTAGATCTAGGGGGTGCTCGAGGCCATATCCGGGGAAGGATTGGCTAGAGCGGCTTGAGGCCATATCCGGGGAAGGATTGGCTAGAGCGGCTTGAGGCCATATCCGGGGAAGGATTGGCTAAAGCCAACCGGTTTGTGGGGATACAAGTCAGCATAGAAAAGGAAAAGATATTTACATTTGTACGCCTCCGATTTTTAGCGATATTGAAATCAAATGTATGTAAACACCTTTTTATATAAATACAATCATGTCTCTATTCGTGTTTACTTGATTTCTCTCCTTTGGCGTTATCTCTAAAATATTGGTTACTAAGTTTTCAATTCTTATTACTTTATCTAAATTGTTTAGTTCAATCTCTTTCATCATACAACAATTTAGTACTTGTTTCTAAACTTGGTTATTATGATATTCTCTTAATTTAGCTAAATTGTTATTTCGTTCTAATATTACTTTAAACAATTTAGTAAATCATCTAAAATTATAAAAAGAACTTTTATTCCCTTATTCATCCCCCCCCCCCTCTAAGGGCGCCAATCGATCCAACATGTGGTATCAGAGCATAGGTTATTCCAAATGGCTTAAAAACTGGGAATAATGGCGTCTCATGATCTCGCTTATACTAATGGGAAAAACTTTTATATAAATGAAAAAAGTTTGGCACCACCTTTATTTGAAGGCAAAAATTATAATGGGTGGAAAATTCTTATGGAAAAATTTCTTAAATCTTTGGATATTAAAGTATGGAATATTACAATTACACTGCCCCCAAGTATTTTAAATAAAAATGAAATGTTTTTAAATGGCAAATCTATGAATAGTCTATATTGTGCTCTAGATCAAAATATTTTCAAACTTATTTATACGCTCCCTACTGCTTTTGAAGTTTGGAAATTTCTTGAGAATACTTATAGTCTTCCTTCCACAGATGATGAAGAAGAGGAATTCCTTATGGATCCAAGAGAAGAAATCGACAAGGACTCTTTCTTGGAGGAAGATCAATCAAAGAGAGAAATAATATTGGACTCATTTGTTGGCAACACATCAGGTAAAAGAGAAGACGAAAATTCAACTACGGAAGAGGAATGCGAAGAAGATGTCAAAGGAATCCTTGGTTCAAATCTTGTCTCATCCCATAGCAATGTAAGAAAATCAAAAACTTCTCTTTTTGTAACAAATTCTATTTCTACATCTCGTATGCTTAAAGTTGCTAAACGTAAAATTTTATAGTTGAAAATTACTAATTCCAAATTACGTTTAGAAAATATATCTTTAAAATCAAACGATAAAGTAGAATCAAATATTGATGTGTTAAATTCACTTTCATGCTATTTAGTTGAAATTCCTACTGCTTGTTTTGATTGCAATCTATTAAAAGAAAAATTCAAGGATATTGAAAAAGGGCTCTTAGTTTCTAAAAAGCATAATGAAAAATTGATAATTGAAAATGATACTTTAACTTGTAAGTTAAGACAATTAAAATCTTTTGTTGAAAAAGTTCTAATTTCGAGTAATGACTTTCATCATAAGATTTTGAATAAAAATAAAATAACTTACAAAATCATTTCTAAAAAAGATCATTTTCATACATCAACTAAAAAGGAGTTTAGTCTCAAAAAGAATTATTACCCTCACAAAATTCTTAAGAGTCACTATTATAAGTCTCAATATATTTTCAATCATGACTCATATTTAAAAACTCCTTTTAATGAAAATCAAACTATAAAATATTATCCTTCATATTATAAGAATATGTCTATAAGAAAGAGTGGAAATGTAAATCATCAAAATAAGAATCAATCTTTTAAAATATATTGTAACCCACTCTTTCAACAATCACTTCTAAAGAAAGACAATCACTCTTATAAACTTTCGAAGAATCCATATAATAAAATTCATTATGATTATCAACATCAAGCTATTTTGAAAAATAATTTGAATAAACATAAACCCACAATGAATTATTTTTCAAACAACTATCATCATATAAAGATGTCACATAATCATTATATGGATTTAAGTGATAAACAACAAATGTATGAATGGAGACCCATTAAGAAAAATGACATATCATCTTTAATTGAAAATGCCCATTCATCATTATCTTCCCAAAAGCCACCACGATGTATTTGGGTACCCAAAGGAACCATCCCACTTGGTCACCTTTGGATACCTAAATCTCTCATTCATTAATATCCATTCATTTGCATAAAGTAGAAACAAATAAAAATGAAATATCACTACTCTACTTCATGATGTGCTTTATTTCCTTTTCTTTTGTTTATTTTGTATTTTTGATCCAAAATGTTTTTCGTCTCTTTATATTTAATGGGATATGACTTACACATTTTAAGCCTAATATTTAACAAATCAAATTGAATTAAAATTGAACATTAAGCCATATATTTTTCAAAGTGACATATCTATAATCTTCTTAGTTCTTTATCCTTTTAAATCCTTTCCCCTTAATTGTATTGAATTATCATGATAAATTGAATATCGAAATTATTATCAAGACTATTGAAACTATTTTAAAGATTGGATTTAAATTATTTATTAAAGGGCCTAAACTAAAAATTAAAATGCGCAACATTTTTGATTCTTTTCCATTTTAGTTTGCAGCATATGATAGCCCTTATAATGAAGAATATTAGCTAGAAAAATTAAAAGCAAAAATTCATCTAAACGCATGTTTAATCTTTCAAAAATGCGAGTTTACGATCAAAACTTCAAACAGACATATCTTTTGATCCGCTCGTCCGATTTTTGCGTTTAATATATTTTCAGAAAGAGTATAGAAATCACCATCCAGTGGCGAATTAGTCTTGCCCATTTGAGTTCATTTGGTGCTGTCAATTTGCCCAATTTCAACTCCGTTTTAAAAGCTATCTTAGTTTGCTTGATTCTGAAATTTCTGTGTTTATGGCTTTTCCATCACATGATATCCTTTGTATAATTGTTTCATATATTAATTTAGATATTATGTGTGTGATGTGTGTCACCATTGTTTGCATGCAATTTAGACCTTAGAATCATCTTGTATCATTTAGATCAAATCAAAAATTTAATCATTTCATACTAGGTCTAAAGAAAATTAATTTGAAATCCTCTCATATTACATGCAACATTATCTCCATTAAATCATATATAATAACATTGCACTCAAACTCATCATTCTAGCACTAGTTATTAGTTTATGCTTAAATTTATATGCTAGGTATAACATTTACAATGTTATTAAAATATCATGATAACTGTGTGATTTGAAATTATATAGAATACTAAAATTCCAACAAACACATAGTTTATGGATTAATCATTAGAATATTTATGAATATTATTTCATGAATCATATATTATCATGCAAAACCAAAGAACAATAAATTCAATTATTGAATGCAATTTTATTTCAAAACTATATATTTTTGATCTTTGTCTTTGATATGATAACATGATCATCATTTTCTAGACTTACAATTCAAACATGCTCATTCAAAAGAAAATCACCAAATCATTTTGTCATAAGTTTAGAAGGAATAGAATTCACATTCATCATGATGATCTAACATATATTCTATGCAAAATTCTTTATAATCATAAATCATAATTCATGTTTTATCAAGAAATATCTCAAAACAATAATGTTTATCACCTAGGAATTATTAATCTTATGATAAAAATATGAATAATGTTTTCTGTACATTATTTAATGTATTGATTTGCTTTGCTAGTGATTGCATGTATCTCTCATATTTATAGACTCTAGAATCAATTTTGTAATGAACGAATAAATCAAACTAAATCATCACTTTATCCTAGATCTATAATTTGAAACTCTATTTTGGAATACATGCAATATTAATATAAATCTTATGACATGACATTAAACCCAAAACTCATCATACTAGCATTGTCACTTATTGAATATTAGTAATTGTGCTAGTTATCTCATATCGTCATCTCATAAAAGTAGAAAAACTATGCGGCTTTATATAACTCATCACATTAAACAAAACCCATAGTTTATAAATCTACCCATAGTTTAAAAGCATAGGTTGTCCAGGGATTATTCCCCTATGACTTCATATCTCATAATAGCGGGGGCATAGGGTTGGATGCATAAGAGACCTAACCTCTAAGTCATGTATTGTCCTTAACCGGGGAGGGTTCCAGTGGGGCCTTGCGAGGCACTGGGGGGAAAGAGTGCTAGGTTGAGCGTTCTCTAGTGTGTGCATATAGGATTAACACCCCAACCTACGGCATGTGTGCAGCTCCTCATGCCCATCCGTCACTTAGTACGGGGCTAGGGTGTAGACATTTAGTCGTGGTGGTTTTTGATCTTAGGACATACTTATATTATTCTTTGCATGATCATTTTATTTACTTATCGCTTAAATCATGCATATTTTGGGTTGTTTAATAAAAATTGTCCTCTTGTGTTTGCATAATTTATATTTTTGAGCCTAAATGTTTTTGTTAAACACATGTATTTAAAAAAACTGAAGTTTTATGCAAATTTGAGCAATCAAGACATCTCCAAAAATTACAAAATTTTTGTATAAGACTACTCTAAGGACACTTAATAAATATCAAAAATCAGATTTTTAAAATTCTCATAAAATCAAGTACTCTTTGCAGCGCTAGCACTAGCACCGGCGCTAGCGTGGATGTTTGATTTTTCTGATTTTTAAAATTTCTAAAAATCCTTAAAAATATGTTTGTTTATATTAAGTAATTTGTTTTTTGAATTTCTGACATTTATAATCTTTGTTTTAATTTATATTTAAGAATATCAACTACAAAAATTCAAAATTCAAAAATACAAAAATATGTTTTTGTGATTTGTGTTTTATTCATATTATTAAAAATCAACTACAAAAGTTCAAAATTCAAAAATATGTTTTTTGAGATTCGTGTCTTATTCATATTATGAAAAATCAACTACAAAAGTTCAAAATTCAAAAATACAAAAATATGTTTTTGTGATTTTCTATTTTTATCTCATTAAAAAATGATAAAACAAAAAAAACTGTATGATCTTTATTGCTAATATCAAGCATGAATGAATTCTATTATTTAGAATTATTTACAATGTCAACATTTATTCCTTCAAATTATTATGAACATTGCTTTGTTTATCATGCTTTGATATATCTATTTAAGAGCATCAATTGTATTAAAAATATGTGTTGATCCAAGCTTAGCATGCCTCTAAGTATGAGTAAATGTTTTATGATTGATAATGATACATTTCACTCACATATTTTGATAATCAACATGTGTGTTTAAATCTAAAATGCTTGCTTGTGTATTGTATTTGTACAATGAATTGAAACTTGCATAAGTTTATTGCCTACACTATATTTGAATTGCACTTATGAAATTTAGAAAAGTGGTTAAGTTAAAAAATTTGGGTTTGCAAAACAAGTGTATTCAGAGAATGTTGTCTCACAATTGTGAACAAAAAAATTATATATGTAGACAAATATAACTCCACCAAACACTACTTGAACCTCCTGATAAGTCTTCATAAGCATTGCGAGGTTGAGCACCTTGGAAAGAATAGTAAACTGTCTTGTGCAAACCTTGGTTACTACACCACTTTGTTAAAAATTATGTGCATTAAAAGTGTGTGAAAGTTGATATACTTGCGTTTTATTGTGCACTTACTCTACATATGTCTTGTATTTTGTGATTTAAATCAATTGTTAACATTGCTCAAAATACACTTATGTGCACATCATTATCTTTCATAACACTTCTTCTCATGAGTATTGGATTCCAATGCTTTATCTATACTACTCTTTATATAAGAAATGCACTAGATAACCTAACATGATCTCTACAATGTTTTGGTACCTCTTCAACTCAAAATTAAGTAACATTGTAGTATAATCTCTCTTTGATATGTTCATTTCATGCTTGGTATCTTTATGAAAAACTTCGAGATTTCAAAAAGGTTAAAACTTCTTTCAATTTTGAACTAAAACTCATATTTTTACTTATGATTTTCATGATTACAACAAGATGTTTCTTATAATCTTCCGCTTGCTTAAAACTCATATCTATTTATTTGAAATCTCTTCAATATTATGCTTAAACTATTTATCATTTCATATATTACAAAAGCACGATCATGATTTATATCTAGCCTAAAGAATGCCTCCTTACTACCCTCACCCTACCTTCTTTTGATAATACCAAAAAAGGGAGATTGATTTAAGAAATCTATATAGGAGAAATATAGAAGATTAAGGGGAGAATAATTCATGTAATCTATCATTTAGGGGGAGTAAAACATAAATGGCATTTATGTAGGGGGAGCATTAAGATAGGGGGAGTATGCACATTTCTCATGCTTATCATATTCTATAGTTGCACTATTTATCATGCTTATCATATACTATAAACACTAATGTTGATTTCTTGCAAAAAGGATTTGTTATTATCAAAAGGGGGAGATTGTTGGACATGTGTGTCACATCCCTTTGTTTGAGAATAACAAACCCCAAATTGTATTTGATCTATCTTGTCGTGTGTTTATAGTGTGCAGGAACTATAGGTGCAATACTCCACAGGTAGAAAGCAGATGAATTCAAACATCTGGAAGAATGCACTAACGCCAGCGTTAGTGGTTAACGCAGCCGCTAGCGCTACCGCTACCGCCAGGCGCTAGCTCAAGTTCGTGCACAGCGCCACGGCGTCGACGGTTTCGCAACCGCTCCACACGAACGCTACCGCAAGCGCTATGTACTACCGCAGGAGCTATCTTCATGTTCTATAAATTGATGGGCTCTTTCTCATTTTTTCTATCCATCCCAGAGAGATTGCAAGTGCCATAATTCTATTGTTGTTATGCTGCCAAAGATGGATCTCCCACAAAAAGCTTAAGGAGAATTCTAGAGGAGGACTACGTCACGCTACATCCGAAGGATGATCACTTCGACCTCGCTTATACTACAGCGATACTTCATCCTACTCTTCAGAAATATCATATAGGGAGTTTTATTATTATTGTCTTTACTTTCATTTCATATATTTTTGTAACCGTTTAGAGAATTCGCCTTGTGTTGGCGACTAGGTCTGGGTAAGACTTAGGGAGTAATTCACCTTGTGTTGGCGACTAGTTCTAGGTGATTAGATCTAGGGGGTGCTCGAGGCCATATCCGGGGAAGCATTGGCTAGAGCGGCTTGAGGCCATATCCGGGGAAGGATTGGCTAAAGCCAACCGGTTTGTGGGGATACAAGTCGGTATAGAAAAGGAAAAGATATTTACATTTGTACGCCTCCGATTTCTAGCGATATTGAAATCAAATGTATGTAAACACCTTTTTATATAAATACAATCATGTCTCTATTCGTGTTTACTTGATTTCTCTCCTTTGGCGTTTTCTCTAAAATATTGGTTACTAAGTTTTCAATTCATATTACTTTATCTAAATTGTTTAGTTCAATCTCTTTCATCATAAAACAATTTAGTACTTATTTCTAAACTTGGTTATTATGATATTCTCTTAATTTAGCTAAATTGTTATTTCGTTCTAATATTACTTTAAACAATTTAGTAAATCGTCTAAAATTATAAAAAGAACTTTTATTCCCTTATTCACCCCCCCCTCTAAGGGCGACAATCGATCCAACAATTTGGAGCCGGGCAGGGAGTTACACCTATAGGTTGGCCGGTAATGAAGAATTTGCTAACCGATCAGTACGTCCATGCGTACCACCGAACACAGATGTTCGATGAGCTTGCTACCCTGCGGTAGGGCTCCAATTCGGTAGCTGAATATATGGGAGAACTAAAAGATCATATGGTGCGGTGTGATCTTAGGGAGATTCCTGAGGTCACCTTGTCGCGATTTCGTAAGAGGCTTCAACCCAATACTCAAAGGAAGCTCCTGCGCTATGGTCACATGGACCTGAACACGACTTTCAATGCCGCCCTTGACATTGAAAAGCATTTTGCCTCGAAGGCCCACTCCCGATATTCCCACACGAAGAACAAGTCCACCGTTGGAGCGTCTTCCTCCACATATCCAGATAAGGGGAAGTTTAGGTCCACCGAGTCGAAGTCTGTCGTGATCACTGCTAGGAACGTTAGGAATCCTGCGAGTGAGTGTATCCCCATAGGGAAGGTAAGCAAGGCCAACCCGACATGTTACTCTTGCGGCATTCAAGGCCACTATGCCTTTGAGTGCCCAACGAAGACTAAGGCCATAGCCCGATTAGAGTCGACTACCGATCTCGTTGATTATGTATTCGAGGTTGCTGAGGAGAGTGACCCAGAGGGGCTCCCAAGTGATTTAGAGGACGATCACAACCTTATGGTAATGCATTGTATCTTGACCACTCCTCGTCCATTAGATGATTGGAAGAGGACGAGCATATTTTCTCTGATGTTTAAGAGGGGAGAGAAACTCTACAAGCTGAATATCGATAGGGGTAGCTGTGTGAATGTCGTTTCTGAGAACATCGTCGCACGTATGTCCTTGACCACGGAACCACACCTGACCCCATTTCAGGTAGCTTGGATCAACAAGATCAACGTCCTGGTTACTAAGCGATGCCTGGTCCCCCTCTCATTCAAATCTTATACTGATGAGGTATGGTGTGATGTCCTTCCGATGGACGCTTATCACGTGTTACTAGGCCGCCCTTGGTTCTACGATCGTGATGTGACACATTTTGGTAGAGCCAACACGTATGAATTTAAATTCAATGGCAAGACCTTTACCTTGAGGCCGACCGTCCCGAAAGAGCCAGTAGTTTTGGCTAAGGACACCACTATCCCAGTAGAGAGGAAGACGTTGTATCTAGTTGGTAGGAAGGAGTTTGTGAAGGATCCGTTTCTTGATGGAGTGATGTATGCACTAGTACTTATGAGTGCGAAGACTGATTCTAGTGTTTTGGATGATCTACCTAGAGAGTTACGGGTACTATTGGAAGAGTATAGGGACGTGTACCCGGAGGAGTTACCGTCATCATTACCCCCGTTTAGGGATATTCAGCATTCGATAGATCTTGTCCCGCCTCCTCTTTGCCCAACCAGCCCATTATTGACTCCATCCTGCTTCCCACAAGGAGTTACATGCCCAAATTGAGGACCTATTGAAGAAGGGGTTCATTAGGACTAGCATGAGTCCATCTGCTGTACCAGCCTTGCTTGCCCCCAAGAAGGATGGTACATGGCGATTGTGTGTTGATAGCCGTGCTATCAACAAGATTACCATCAAGCATAGGTTCCCTATTCCACGATTAGATGACCTCTTAGATGTCTTATCTGGCACCACCATCTTTTCGAAGTAGACTTACGGAGTGGCTATCACCAGATTAGGATCCGTGAGGGAGATTAATGGAAGACTGCGTTTAAGTCTAAGGATGGACTGTACGAGTGGCTTGTGATGCCCTTTAGGCTATCCAATGCCCCCGGTACCTTTTCTTGGATGATGACCCACGTCTTTCAGCCGTTCATGGGAAAGTTTATGGTAGTCTACTTTGACGACATATTGATTTATAGCACCACCACTGCCGAGCACATCTCCCACATGAGAGTGAATATTTCCACCCTGTGGAAGGAAACATTATTTCTTAATCTAAAGAAATGCACTTTCTATGTCTCTGAAGTGGAGTTCTTAGGCTACATAGTCGGATCGGAGGGCATTAGAGTTGACCCTAGCAAGGTCCACGTCATTTAGGACTGGCCCGAGCCGACCACTTTACGAGAGGTGCGTAGTTTCCACGGGTTAGCTACATTTTACCGTCGTTTTATACGGGAATTCAGTAGCATCATGGCCTCCATTACTGATTGCATGAAGAAGGGCGAGTTCACCTGGACGAAGTTCGCCACCCATGCTTTTCAATGCATTAAGAAGCTTATGGATGAGGCACCTGTCTTACGTCTACCTGAATTTGCCAAAGTCTTTGAGCTTACTTGTGATGCTTCTGGTGCGGGAATAGGAGGTTTTTTGAGTCAGGAAGGGCACCCTGTGAGTTACTTTAGTGAGAAGTTATCTGGCGCTAAGTTTAATTATACAAACTACGACATTGAGTTTTATGCGGTTGTTAGATGTTTGCACCATTGGAGGCACTATCTCCTCTCCAAGGAGTTTGTGATCCTCTCCGATCACGAAGCATTGCAGTTCATAAATGGTCAGCATAAAATTAGCCCGCGTCACGCTAAGTGGGTAGCTTTCCTACAAGGTTACACATTTGATCTTAAGCACCTTAAGGGAGCTAACAACTGAGTCGCGGACGCCCTTAGTCGCCTTACCCTTTTGCTTTCCACTATGGAGGTTAATGTTGTAGGATTCGAGTGCGTTAAGGATGAGTACGCTACCTGCCCAGATTTTTAGGATTCATATTTATCTTCCCAGGATAGTTCCCCCACGACTATATCTGCATTTGTTATTAAGGATGGCTATCTATTTAGGCATGGAAAGTTGTGTATCTAACAGTCATCTTTACGTCTTCATATCATCTGGGAGCTGCATAGCGGAGGGTTGAGTGGCCATTTCGGTAGGGATAATACTGTTACGCTAGTTGAGGAAAACTTTTATTGGCCAAAACTTAAGGCGATGGTGGGAAGGGTAGTGAGTAGTTATCGTATCTATCAGGTCTCCGAGGGCACCAAAACCAACATAGGATTATATACACCCTTGCCTATCCCTTCCACACCATGGGAAGATGTGAGTATGGACTTTGTTTTAGGCCTACCCAGCCGTCACGATTCTATTTTTGTAGTTGTGGATAGGTTCTAAAAAATGGCATATTTTTTTTCGTGCACTAGGACCAACGATGCGTCTCACATTGCAAAATTATATTTTAAAGAAGTCGTTAGTCACCGAAGAGTGTCGAAGCCAATAGTCTCGGATAGAGATGTCAAATATACGAGTTATTTTTGGAAAACACTTTGGATTTTAATGGGTACCAAATTATTGTTTTCCGCCGCCTATCATCAACAAACTGATGGGCAGACGGAAGTGGTTAATCGGAGCTTGGGGAATCTTCTTAGATGTCTAGTGAGCGATCACTAAGGCACGTGGGATCTACTTCTTCCCCATGCCCAATTGGCCTACAATAATTCAAAAAATAGGTCCACGGGTATGTCTCCAAACGAGATTGTTCACGGGTACAAGGCCCCTTTGCCGCTTGACTTGGTTCTGTTGCCCCCAACGTACAAAGCAAGTCAGTTTGCACAATCCTTTGCCCAACACATTCATGACCTACATGAACGTATACGGGCTACCTTGACTGCTCAATACGAGTCCTATCAAGTGCACGCTAATCTACATAGGAGAGTGTCACACTTTAAAGTCGGCGATCTAGTTTTAGTCCGGTTAGTTCCCGAACAACTACAATCTGGCACCGTTAAAAAGTTAGCACCAAAGCGCGCCGTCCGTTTTCGGACTATAAAGAAGCTAGGAGACAATGCTTTCATTTTGGATTTCCCTGTGGATTGGGGTATCTCCCCCATTTTTAATGTCTTGGATTTAACGTCGTTTGTTTCGCCTCCACAAGAGTTGAATTCTTTGTCGACTTCTCCCTCCACTAAAATTTCTAATGGGTTGGGGAGTGGTAGTTCGGATGATCTCTCTCTTTCGGTCCCCACAGGTATATCATCGGATGGTGAGTTTCATACTTTTATTCCTACTGCTGACATGTTTCCTAGGTTTCCCAAGACATTTCTCACTCCAAATACGATACTTGCTGCTAAGCCACTTGCTACTGTTGATGGTGATACCTACCGCTTCCTCATCCACTGGCATGACCGCCCCCCTTCGGACGACTCATGGGTACTCAAGACGGAGCTTTGACGCTTGGATGCCGACCTTCTCCACCGCTATCTCTCGGACCACGCATCGGTGATACGTGATTTTGAGCGGGGGAGGATTGATGTCGCGGCTCCTCCACCACTACTTGATGATGATCTGGTTGCCAAGGCACAATGACATAAAGATTTTAGGTGCATGATTGTCAAAACCCGCATTTTCCCAACATTTAAAATGCTATCAGAGTAGGGAAAACTACGCAGTGTGATGCCACGTCACGTAGGGCACACCTACTGACGTTAAGGCAACTCATCATCCCTCGCAGTTCAAAGAAGTTATTATTATTAACTCAAGGTAATTCAAATATTATTTATGCAGAAAAATTAACAAAGCCGTGTCCCTCGGCTAGGTGGATCAACTAGTCCACGCTTTTAAAATATAGTTTTACGCAGCGGAAAATACTTGATTTAGTTACTTAGTGGCCTAAGTGTACATGAAGACCAAGTGAGGCGCACCATGCATGATCGTACTCCTAGATTTTTATATATATATATATATAAGTAAATTTAGCATGCGCAGAAAGTAGTGAGATTAACATTTCAAATCATAATATGCAATGCTCCAAAAGCCTTAGTATATCTAAGAAAGGGGGCTAAAAGCCAACCCATATCTAAGCATTCCAGAACAAGTGTTCAAAAGTAAACAACAAGTAACAGCAGCAGTGTAGCAAAAGTCTAAAAAAACGGCATCATGGGCGTCAACACCTGACACGAACCCATGGGCCGACAAGTTCGCAGAGAATCCTATCTCAAGAGGATCAAAAGACAGCAACCAACGCAACTCCGCACTAACACCTGCTACTGCCCTGAACCTGGGGCATTCAAAGAAAGAACACCTCATAAGCAAGTTACAAGTGGTGCAGAAAATAAGAAAGTAAGCAAACCTCCGCGAGATCGGAGGGAAACAGTAGCTGCAAGGATTAGTGACAACAAAACTAGCAGCAAATGAACAACAGGTAAAGAAACAGCAAAATAATCTAATGATCAGCAGAAAAACATTCACCAAACAAGGGTGTGAACCCAGGCAAGGTCAAAACTCGCCATAAGCAAATAAGCATCAACATTCACATTATTAATCATGTTACTCTTGTTCAAATTATAGAGATTGATCAGCTCATCAGAAAAGGAGAAGCTGTGCAGGTATAATACCATCTCCATCGTCACGACCCTCAGAGCACCGCACCGGTGGCACCGCCAACATCGTGTACGACCTCCAACAGAATTAATTAATTTAAAAGGAAAAGAGGCGAGGCCCATCAGAACATAACCTACCATATTGCGAGTAGAAATAGAGAATGTAAAGGAGATATAGTGTTAACAAAAAAAATCCTTTTAATAACTGGCAATGCTAAGGTATTAGCAGCATAAATTAGAGAATATAGAGGGGATATGGTATAGCTAGGTAAAGAGCGCCAGCTTGGGGCTGTTATATGGCAAGGAAAAAGAGCAAGAGCAAGATCACCACTTGCCTTAGGTTTTGCTGGAAAAACTTTCCGAATCTCTCCACGTTGCAGATCGGGGTAAGAGAAGGCGGGAGGAGTCAAAATCTACAAGAGATCTAGCTAAAAGAAGTTAGGGAACGAAAAAATTAACGAAAAAGTCTAACGAAACGGAAGGAAATTACCACGAGTGCGAAGCTCTCGTCGAGAGCTTTCCGGATCCATGCTCGGTTCGCGATTTTGACCACCGGAGCTCCGTCGGCGGTGCCCGAAAGATTCAAGAAATCGCCGCCCCGTCGCTCGCTTTTCTCTCTGGTTCGGTCAGAATGAAGAAGAAGAAGTGAATACACTATAAAATATATATATTATTAATAACCATACTATCAATAATAATATTAATAATAATAATAATAACTTCCGAATCACATAACTCACGCGACTCTGCCGAAGGCTGGCTCAATTTGTCGAATGGCGAATAGCAGAACAGCGGATGATGAACAATTCGTTTGATGAATGGAGGGGATCGACGAAAAGCTGAACAGCGGCTGACGAACATTTCGTTCGACGAATGGAGGTGATCGAAGAAAAGCTGAGCAGCGGCCGACGAACATTTCGTTCGATGAATGGAGGTGATAGACGAAAAGCTGAATAGCAGCCGACGAACATTTCGTTCGACGAATGGAGGTGATCGACGAAAAGCTGAACAGTGGCCGACGAAAATTTCGTTCGACGAATGGAGGTGATCGACGAAAAGCTGAACAGCGGCCGACGAACATTTTGTTCGACGAATGAAGGAAGATCGACGAACAATTCATTCGACGAACAGCTGGAGATCGACGAATATTTTGTTCGACGAAAGGAGGAAGATCGACGAACAGCTGGAGATCGACGAATATTTCGTTCAACGAAAGGAGGAAGAAGGATACCAGCGGATCAGTACATATGGAAGGTTGTCTCAGTGGTTCAGAATATAATCATCATATTTTCTTCTGCTCCACAATCCTCCAGGTCCGAATCTAAGAAGCAATCACATTGAAAATCAACAAAATTACTCATCAAATCCTCCAGCATGGTAAGCATTTCTGGATGGATAAATTCTTCAATATATATTTTCTCCAATATATATTTTCTCCAGTAAAGTTACCGCTGAAATCCCAGTTAATAAAAAGTTGAGCCTAAGATGCACGACGGCGCTACGAATCTAACGGTGAAGCCGGAATCAAAACCCGACGTGCCGATCTTGAGATATAAATGGCCGAAGTTTACGACGAACGTTAAAAACCTACAAATCTCCTAAAATGCGCCGAGGCTCTAAAATGGCTCGGATTGCAACGAAACTTGACGGGCAGGTCTAAAATTTAATAATTTAATTTCCTAACGTAAAAATTTTCCAAATTCCAGGTCATCTCAAAAATTGGTCGATTTGACCCAAACGTACGCGAAAACGCGCAAACAGCGACGCGCTGCTAACTCGACGTTAAAAGTAATGCCCTGACGTCATAAACATGCCATCACCGAATTAAATAATTACCGAAAAAATTAGGGGCGTTACAGCCACTCCCCCTAAAAGAAAGTTTCGTCTCGAAACTTGAGGTAAGAGCAGAAGACAACATTAAGATAGATACATGGTGCAGGAAAGGAAATTTAGGATAGATAATTAAATGGTGCAGGAAAGGAAATTGACCTGGGCTAATTAGATGAAAAGATAAATGGTGCGGGAAAGGAGATTTACCTGAGCTAATTAATTGAAAAGGTGAAGATGAGATGCCTGCATAGCTGACTCCATCTCCCATGTTGCGCTCTCGACGTCATGATTCCACCAAAGCACTTTCACCATGGGAATAGATTTCCTCTGCAACACCCGTTCTTGGGTCTCCAAAATACGAACCGACTCCTCAACATAAGACAAATTGGGCTGAATCTGAGGCACCGAATCGAGAACTTGACGATTGATGCGGACACACTTCCTTAACTGACTCACATGAAACACATTATGGACGCTAGGGAAGGTGGCAGGTAACTCCAATCTATAAGCAGACACCCCGATGCGCTCAACAACCTGAAAGGGACCAACATATCTGGGATCCAACTTGTGGTTCTTCCCAAATCTTTTAACACCTGACATCGGAGAGACCTTCAGGAAAACACTGTCCCCAACCCCAAACTCCAGATCCGCCCTTCTTTGATGGCATACTTTTCATTCTGGTCCCGAGCAACGTGGATCTGGACCTAGCAATGGTCTCTCACTGACTTCGGCCCAAAACAAGGGAGTCCTGCAATGCCTCCCATACAACGCTTCAAAAGGGGCCATCTGCAAACTTTCTTGGAAACTATTATTGTAAGCAAACTCCATAAGTCTGAGGCGCTCGTCCCAAGCTCCACCATGCTCCAATATGTAACACCTGATCATGGCTTCCACAATCTGATTAACTAGCTCCGTTTAACCATTTGTCTGTGGATGGTATGCGGTCGAACACCTGAGGTTGGTGCCCAAAGCTCCCTGTAAGCTCTGCCAGAATCGTGACGTGAACCTGGAGTCTTGATCTGACACCATACTCACTGGCACTCCATGCAACCGGATGACCTCATCCAAATACAAATCTGCTATCTTCTTCATAGAATAACCAATTTTGAAGGGGACGAAATGAGCACACTTTGTCAATCGATCAACTATAACCCAGACGGAATCATGTCCACAAGGGGACCTTGGTAATCCTGTAATAAAGTCCATCAATATACTTTCCCATTTCCACATGGGGATTTCCAAAGGGGTCAATTTTCCTTCAGGCCTGCCATGATCGGCCTTCACCCGCTTGCACGTGAAGCACTCCGATACAAATTTTAGCGATGTCATTCTTCATACCCGACCACCACACGATTTGCTTCAGATCTCTATACATCTTGGTGGAACCCGGGTGGTAGGCCACACTAGATCCGTGAACTTCTCTGCAAATCATCACTCAAATATCTCCCACCACCGGGATACATAATCTACCTCTATACAAGAGGGTGCCAAGCTCATCTATGGAGAAATCAGATAGTTCTCCTCTCTCGGTTCTTCCTCGGAGATGCTGAAGATCTGGGTCTTCTTTCTGATGTAACCTTGTGAGAGTGATCCACGAAGGCTCTTCTGCCTCCAAACGAGAGGGCTCGCCACGGCTCACCGCCGAAATATCCATCAAAAGAAACTCCTCAACCAAGGCTTGAATAGATAAATTGAAGATCTGAGCTGTCTTCCTGCTCAAAGCATCGGCCACCACATACCAGGATGATAGAGGATGTCCACTTCATAATCAACAACATACTCCAACCACCGACGTTGGCGCAAATTCAGCTCCTTTTGTGTGAATACATACTTCAAGCTTTTATGATCGGTATAAATCTTGCACACAGCGCCATATAGTAGGTGTCTCCACAGCTTCAGGACATAGATTACTGCCGCAAACTCCAAATCATGGGTAGGGTAATTCTTCTCATGAACCTTCAATTGCCTAGATCCATAGGCGATCACCTTCCCCTCTTGCATCAGAACGCAACCAAGACCAATGTGGGAAGCATCAACATACACCGCAAACTCCACTCCCTCAATAGGCAGAATGAAAATTGGGGCAGTGCACAACCTTCTCTTCAACTCTTAGAAAGCCTCCTCACACTTATCATTCCAAATGAAGGCGGCATTCTTTTGTGTAAGCCGGGTCATCAGAGCGGACAATGTGGAGAAACCCTCCACAAATCTCCTATAGTATCCAGCCAAGCCCAAGAAACTTCTGATCTCCTTTGGAGTAGAAGGTCTCTTCCAATCCATCACCGCTGAAATCTTGGCGGGATCAACAGAGATTCCATCCTTGCTCACCATATGTCCTAAAAAGGACACCCGAGGCAGCCAAAACTCACACTTGCTTAGCTTAGCATACAACTTATGCTCTCTCAAGACAGACAGAATTCGATGCAAGTGATAGGCATGCTCCTCATCACTGCAAGAATAGATGAGAACGTCATCGACGAAGACGACCACAAAATGGTCAAGAAAATCCTTGAATACCCGGTTCATCAGATCCATGAATGCAGAAGGTGCGTTAGTCAAACCAAAGGACAACACGAGGAACTCAAAATGTCCGTACCGGGATCTAAAATCCGTCAGAAGAATGTCTGACTCACGAACCCTCATCTCGTGGTAGCCTGAACGAATATCAATCTTCGAGAATTTGGTGCACCCACGCAGCTGATCGAACAAATCATCAATCCGCGGCAACGAATATCTATTCTTGATCGTCGCCTTGTTCAACTCTCAATAATCGATACACAGCCTCATGGAACCGTCCTTCTTCTTCACAAAGAGAACAGGAGCAGCCCATGGAGAAGTACTCGGTCTGATGAAACCACACTCCAAAAGTTCATCCAAATAAACACGATATTCTTCTAACTCGCGAGGCGCCATGCGGTATGGTGCCTTAGCAATGGACCGGGTGCCTGGCTCGAGGTCTATGGCAAACTCTGTTGGATCGGTAGGCGCCATTAGAGGGGGGGGGGTGAATAAGGGTTTTAAAAACTTGTAATATATTTTGAATAACTATGAAAAAGCTTTGATTATTAAACTAGAGAAGAACAAGACAAATCAAGTGAAGTGAAAGTAAAGACATGATTTTATTAACTTGAGAAGCATGATTACAAAACTTGATATCTTATCGAAGCTAGAAATCAAAGCTAATAGAAAAACTCTTTTTGTTTTCTATACCGACTCGTATCCCCACGAACCGGTTGGCTTTAGCCGATCCTTCCCCGGATACGGCCTCAAGCCGCTCTAGCCAACCCTTCCCTGGATATGGCCTCGAGCACCCCCTAGACCTACACCCGAGACCTAGTCGCCAATACGAGGCGAATTTCAGCCCTATGTCCTACCCAGACCTAGTCGCCAACACGAGGCGAATTTCACTAAACTATTACAGAAAAGATATGAAATGAAAAGACAATAATATAAAACTCCCTCTATGTGGATCTTTTGGAGAAGTAGACGAAGACGCAGAGTATGATCGTAGTCGATGCGGTCTTTCGTCATGATGATGAAGCGTCTTGAAATCTTCTCCACGGATCTCCTTTAGTATTTATGGATTTGTGGGAGTATCTCTCTGAAACTTCCTCTCTATGTTGTGGCTCGAAGCTCTGGAATTCTGGATCTTTAGAGGCTTAGGAAGACGGAGCAAAGATGGCCTTTTTATAGACTTAGCGCTAGCGCCTGCGCTAGTGCTACCGCTGGCGCTATCCCAAATTAGGACATGTTTTGCGCGGTTGAATCTTCAATCCGAGGAAACAATTCCTCCTTGCCAACTGTGTGCGTCGCTACCGCCTGCGCTATCGGCTACCGCCAGGCGCTATCTCCTTCCATGTGTTCTCCCAGAATTGCTCTATCATCGCTAGCGCCAGGTGGTAAGTGCTACCGCCGGCGCTAGTGGGAGTACTGTCTTCTGTTTTCATTCATCGGAATTCGTCGGGAGTTCTCGAGAACATTCAACGAATTGACATAGCCACACAATTTCCTTCACAAGTCTGCCTTTTTGACTTCTGTCTGCGTTCATCGATATTCGTCGGGAGTTCATGAGAACATTCGACGAATAGACTTAGCCGTAGAAATTTCTTCTTCAAACTAGAAATTTGGCTTCTATCTGGATTCGTCGAGATTCATCGGAACTTCACGAGACATCTCGACGAATTGACTTAGCAAAAATTTCTTTTCTCCTGAAAACCTGCTCCATCCTTGAGTCAAGTGGACTTTGATTTCCTGCACACTTAAACACACAAGATCAAATACACATAGGATTTGTTATTCTCAAACCAAGGAGATGCAGAAGACCATGTTCCAACAAATTCCCCCTTTTGATAATAACAAATCCATTAATGATAAATCAGAGCATTAATAAATAAGCATAATGAAACTATATTTGTGTGTGTGTGTGAGAGTGATGACTTAGGATACTTATAGATTTTAGCATTTAGAATTGCTCCCCCTAAATACATGCTCTCCCTAAGTGAATGCTCTCCTAATATGTAAGCTTTCATCTTAATTAAGCATTATAGTTTGATAGTAGATTAATATTTATCATGTTAGTTCTCCCCTTTTATTATTAGCAAAAGAGGGTAAGGAGACATTACTAAAAAGTTGTTAATAGGATAAAGGCATGATCGAGCTTGTAGAGAATGAAATGAGAAGGTGTTTTAGAATACTTTTCATGGAAATAGATCAGAGTTTGAGTATCACAACATTTTCATAAATCAGAGTTTGTAGCATAAATAAAAATGTAATGATTTCCAAGTAACTAAACTTCCCAGACAATATGTCTACACCCTAGCCCCGTACTAAGTGACGGATGGGCATGAGGAGCTGCATACATGCCGTAGGTTGGGGTGTTAGTCCCATATGCAAACACTAGACACAACTCAACCTAGCACTCTTTCCCCCCAGTGCCTCGCAAGGCCCCACTGGAACCCTCCCTGGTTAAGGGCAAGACATGACTAGAGATAAAAGTTATCTAATGTCTACAACCCTACGCCCCCGCTATGGTGAGAAATGAAGTCATGGATAATAATTATTGGAAACATTTAAGCTTTTTAAATCTAATGACATAGCCTATGGATTTATATTTTTATTTGAATTTATGAAAAGACTCACATAGCTATTTTGAAATCCATTCATAAATCAAAATTTTAGCATTACAATATTTTCATAGAAATAAATCAGAGTTTTTAGCAAAAAAGAAAATATTCATGTGTAGAGTAACCAATATAAAATCTACCAAGCAAGTCTACCATTTGTTGAAAGAAAGAAATTTTGGTATTTAAGACTTCGATATAAGCATGAGAGCGCAAGGTAGAAATATATGGTGATGATGCGGAAGACTTATAGAAATACAAGAAACATCTTATTGTAATGATGATCCATAAAAAGATATATGAGTTAAATTTCATAAAGAAGATGTTTTTGTATAACATTGTTCAATTAAAATCTTCAATAATGTAACCAAGCATGAAATAGTGTTATAAAAAAAATTTACTACAATGTTATTTTAATTCATAATTACAAATCATACCAAACATTGTATATTGAATGCTAGGTTATCTAGTGCATTTCATAAATAAAGAGTAGTATAGAATTTGCATTAGGATCCAATACTCATGAGAAGAATTGTTATGGAAGAAAATGATGTGCACATAAGTGTAATTTGAATAGAGTAAACAAATGTTTTAATCAAAAATACAAGAGATATGTAAAGTAAAGAGCACAATAAAACACAAATAATTTTACTTCCACACACTTCAATGCACAAACAAAAAAATGTACAACTACCAAGGTGCTTTGCACACACAATGCTCATTAAGACTTATCAGGGTGCAAAGTAGTGCTTGGGGGATCACATATTTTATTTTTAATGTTGAGACTCGTGATCCGGTGTACTTTAAGAGTAAGTGGTTTTTATTTTGAAAGAAAGATATGGTTTGGACAAGATACTTTACTATTCTTTCCAAGGTGCTCAACCTCACAATGCTTATTAAGACTTATCAGGAGGTTCAAGTAGTGCTTGGTGGAGTTATCTTTGTCACTTTATTTTATGATTTTTGTTTTGTACAAAGTTCTCCGAATACACTTGTTTTGCAAACCAATATAATTTATAAAAAAACATAACCACTTTTCTTAACTTTTAAAGTGCAAACAAAGGTTGTGTAGGTAAGATACTTGTGTAATTTTAATTCATTGTACTATTATAAAACATACACAAGCATTCTTAGATTAAACACATAAGTAGACAACAAAATAAGTGAGTGAATAGCGATCATTATCAAAAATAAAACATTTACTCATACTTAGAGGCATGCTAAGCTTAGTTCTACACAACATTTTCAATATAATTGATGCACATATTAATAGATATATCAAAGCATGATGAAAGCAATGTTCAAAGTAGTTTGAAAAGATAAATTGCAACATTATAGAAGTTCTAAGGAATTGATTAAATCATGCTTGATTCTCATAGGATAATCCATACAATTGTTTTTTGATGGTTTTATTGTTTTCTATTTTTGTATTTGATTTTATTTAAAAAAAAAACATAAACTTCAAACAAAAAGCAAGACATATTTTTTGTAATTTGGATTTTGTAATTTTTGTATTTGGTTTTTGCATAAAATAATAGACCTTAAACAAAACAATTTTTTTAAATTTTAGCTTTTGTATTTTTGTATTTGATTTTTCAAAAATAGACTTTAAACAAAACAAATTTTTTGTAATTTTAACTTTTGTATTTTTGTATTTGATTTTTCAAAAAAAAAAATATAATCAGAAGTTCAAAAAACAAATAGTACATATAGATAAATATTTTTTTAGGGATTTTTCAAAATTTTAAAAATACAGAAAAACACATAGGTGCACTAGCGCCGGCGTTAGCGCTAGCGCGGGAAATAGTACACGATTTTTGATGATTTTGAAATTTGTAATTATTGATCTTGATTAAGTGTCCAAATAGTAGTTTCATGCAGAAATTTCAGAATTTTAGGAGATGTCTAGATAGCCCAAATTGCATGAAACATTAGTGATTTTGTATATGACTTTTCCAAATAAACTTTGCAAGTGATATATTTCATTATATCTCCATTTTAATATTTTTAAGGCTTATATTTACCAATGTAGTTTGAAAATGATAGGAAATGTAAGCATGATTGGACATGAATGAACAAATCAAATATGCATGATTTTAGTGATTAAAGATAATGTTCATGCATAAGAATATCATAGATAAGCCCTAGATGAGAATACCCAGCCTGTATATCTTGGTAAACATATAAAGCCTAACATAGACACAAATATTCTTTAGGCGGCAATGTTGGTATGATAAGTTTGAGATTAATGTTATACCAAGGTTTGATAGTGTTTCAACTTATAGACCTAGAATGAAGTAATGATTCTATTTGATTTGATATCAAGATGATTCAAAGGTCTAAACTAGAAATAAATCACAATACACGTATAATACACCAACCATGGTTTATAATATCAATTGTCATCAATTATTATATCAATTATAATTCACATAATTGTGATAGAAATAATTTTTTTTAGAAGACTTTTGATATGACTTATGATATATGATGTTAGAGAATTTAGCAAAGGACATCAATAGATCATGGTGGTGCATGTGAATTCAATATTCAAGATGAAGGTAAATTCTTTCAATACATTTTAGTGAGTTTCTTTTAATTATGAATTTTGAAAATATATATGTGATTTTTGATAGGTGAACAATAGTGATGGTTTAGATCATGTTTGACATCAAGGAGTGAACACAATATGATTTTTTGTTGTGAACAAAGACAACCATATTGAAAGTTGAGCTCTTATTTAGATCTTGAACTTTCTTTTAAATCATGTTATTCCTCTAAACCACTTGTTGGTGAAGGCTAAGAATCTTGATAGCCTAATAACCGGATTTAATTTGAAATATCTTATAGCAAATTTAGAGTTTGATTCATATGGATAATATAAGATATTTAGAAGAAATGAATATAAGAATAAAAGATAGGTCATCAAAATAAAATATGATTTTGAATTTTGATCAATTTGATTTTATAAACATATTAAGCTTTTAAGAGATAAAATCATATTTTTAATACTGTGTAGGATGACCATGACATGATAGTTCAAAAGAAATAAGAAAACAAGAAAAACTAAAAGACATGAAAGCATATCATGAAGTAAAACTTTGTATATTTCATTTTGAAGGGGTTCTACTTCATGCAATTGCTGATACCTAATGAATAAGAGTTTTAGGTATCCAAAGGGGACCATGTGGGATGGTTCCTTTGGGTACCCAAAAAACATCGTGTTTGCTTTTGAGGTGATGGAAGTGAATGAGCCCTTTTGAGTGGAGTTTGTGTTTCATCTTTAACTTTGTGTCTCCATTCAAATCTTGGTTTAATGTTATTCTTATTCATCAAATTTCCATTGAGATTATCTTTATATTGATGATTATGATTGTAATGATTATTAAAAGTGTTGTTCATAGGAAATTTGTGTAGTTTTATTTTTAAGTTGGGAGAAACACGATTTTGTAAATAATGGTGATTTTGATTTTGATTTGCAAATCCTTTATGTTCCTTACTCCCATTATTAAACTTAGTTAAGATGTTCATATTCATTTTCAACTTGTTTTTAGATATAGTTTGATATTGTGAATTTGTATTTACAATTTTCATAAGCAAGTTGATTTTTGATTTTAATTCATCATTTTTAATCTTTAAATTATGTCTAGCTTTATTATAAGCGATTGTGCTATTTTTAAGGGTTGAAACAATTGAATCTATATGATCTTGATAATTGTTTCTATATTCATCAAATGTTTCATCCATCTCTTTAATCTCAATTTTATATTCTTTACACTTAGCACAATCATTTTCCAAAGATCAATTTTCTAAACATAATTTTTTATTTTGTTCTTTTATAAAAAGAAGTTCCTTTTCAAGTTCCTTGCATTTTTCTTTTATATTATTGCAATCAAGACATGGTTTTGTATTTTCAATTGAAGTGACATGAGTAAAGCTAGATAAATTAGATTTTGATACTACTTTAACTTTTGCTTTTAAATTTTTATTTTCTAAGCGCAATTTGCAATTTGCTTTTTTTAATTTCTTAAGTTTGCACTTTGTAATTTGTAGCAATTGTAAAGTAGAAATGGAAGTACAAAATATGGGATTTGATTTCCTTACATTGCTTTCGGGAGAGGCATGATTTGAACATATGGTTTCTTTTAAATCTTTTTGGCACTCCTCTTCCGAAGACAGTACTTCTTCTTTTCCATTTGATGTGCACTTCATGGATCCGTCATGTGTGGAGCTTTCTTGAATACCTGTGCAGGCTGCATATTCTCTGGTTCTCGTAATTGTTCCATACCTGCAGAAGGAGAATCATAAGTTATTTCAAGAAAATTCCACATCTCGTATTCAGTAGGAAAAGTATAAATGAGTTTGGAAATATTATGATCTAACGCACAAAATAGACTATTCATAGATTTTGCATTTAAAACCATTTCGTTCTTATTTAATACGCTAGGTGGCTTTTTGATAGTAATATTCCAAACTTTTTCATCTAAACGTTTAAGAAAGTTTTCCATTACTATTTTCCATCCTTTATAATTTCTTCCTTCAAATAACGGTGGTTTAAGAGATTTTTCTTCTTCATAAAAATTTACCCCACTAGTAGAAGCGAGATCATGAGACGCCATTATTCCCCGTTGTTAAGCCGATTTGGAATAACCTGCTCTGATACCACTTGTTGGATCGGTAGGCGCCCTTAGAGGGGGGGGGGGCTGAATAAGGGTTTTAAAAACTTGTAATATATTTTGAATAACTATGAAAAAGCTTTGATTATTAAACTAGAGAAGATCAAGACAAATCAAGTGAAGTGAAAGTAAAGACATGATTTTACTAACATGAGAAGCATGATTACAAAACATGATCTCTTATCGAAGCTAGAAATCAAAGATAATAGAAAAACTCTTTTTGTTTTCTATACCGACTCGTATCCCCACGAACCGGTTGGCTTTAGCCGATCCTTCCCCGGATACGGCCTCAAGCCGCTCTAGCCAACCCTTCCCCGGATATGGCCTCGAGCACCCCCTAGACCTACACCCGAGACCTAGTCGCCAACACGAGGCGAATTTCAGCCCTAAGTCCTACCCAGACCTAGTCGCCAACACGAGGCGAATTTCACTAAACGATTACAGAAAAGATATGAAATGAAAAGACAATAATATAAAACTCCCTCTATGTGGATCTTTTGGAGAAGTAGACAAAGACGCAGAGTATGATCGTAGTCGATGCGGTCTTTCGTCACGATGATGAAGTGTGTTGAAATCTTCTCCACGGATCTCCTTTAGTCTTTATGGATTTGTGGGAGTATCTCTCTGAAACTTCCTCTCTATGTTGTGGCACGAAGCTCTGTAATTCTGGATCTCTAGAGGCTTAGGAAGATGGAGCCAAGATGGCCTTTTTATAGAATTAGCGCTAGCGCCTGCACTAGTGCTACCGCTGGCGCTATCCCAAATTAGGACATGTTTTGCGCGGTAGAATCTTTAATCCGAGGAAATAATTCCTCCTTGCCAACTGTGTGCGTCGCTACCGCCTGCGCTATCGGCTACCGCCAGGCGCTATCTCCTTCCATGTGTGCTCCCGGAATTGCGCTATCATCGTTAGCGCCAGGCGGTAAGTGCTACCGCCGACGCTAGTGGGAGTAATGTCTTCTGTTTTCATTCGTCGGAATTCGTCGAGAGTTCTCGAGAACATTCGACGAATTGACTTAGCCGCACAATTTCCTTCACAAGTCTGCCTTTTTGACTTCTGTTTGCGTTCGTCGATATTCTTCGGGAGTTCATGAGAACATTCGATGAATAGACTTAGCCGTAGAAATTTCGTCTTAAACTAGAAATTTGGCTTCTGTCTGGATTCGTCGAGATTCATCGGAACTTCACGAGACTTCTCGACGAATTGACTTAGCAAAAATTTCTTTTCTCCTGAAAACCTGCTCCATCCTTGAGTCAAGTGGACTTTGATTTCCTGCACACTTAAACGCACAAGATCAAATACACATAGGATTTGTTATTCTCAAACCTAAGAGATGCAGAAGACCATGTTCCAACAAACTCCACCTCTCTTTCGGGAGGGAGCTCGGAAAGCTTGTCAGGAAAACATCGGGAAACTCTCGCACCACCGGGATACCCTCCACGGTTGACTCCACACGAGAAGCGTCCACAGCACAGATAGAAACCAGAAAACCCAAACAACCAGAAGCTAAAGCTCGGCGGGCACGTACCACAGAAATAATCGGAGAACTCTCCCGAATTCAAACAACCAGAAGCTAAATGCTCGATGGACGTCTGTCGCCCAACTTGAAATCTAGTTGCTTCTCCTTGCACTTGATAACGGCATCATACTTGGACAACCAGTCCATTCCGAGGATCACATTGAAATCTGCCAAATCTAGCATCTTCAAATCCGCTAGAACCTGGACACCACCCAATGAAATGGGGCACTCCCGGATACCCCGATCTGACGTAACCTGATCTCCAGACGGAAACTTAATGGACAAGGCATAATCCAACCGATCAACAGACCATCGGTGCGTAGCAACAAAAGAGTGAGACGCTCTCGAATCAAATAGGACACGCGCCCACTTATTCCTCACCTTGAATTCACCTAAACAAGCATGCACCACTAGACAACTAGTAAGCTAAAACTAGAAGAAAAAGAACAAGTTTGGAGGAAAGAAACTAACCAGATATCACGTGCGCTGAGGTTTGAGCTTCCTCTCTAGTCAGCACATTAAGCTTTCCTTTAGCCTTGCTCACAAACTGAGGGGGCGGCGGCAAGGTCTACAGAGGAACCGCTGAAGTCACGGTCTGAGAGTTCGGGCAGTCGGCCCTGTGATGTCCTTTTTGTCCACACAGGAAACAACAACCAGCCTTCTTGTAACACCGGGCCGCCTCATGCCTGAGCTTAGAGCAGAATGAGCACACTCAGACCGCCTTGGGTTCGTCTTGAATTTCACTAACCATTAACGACTCCAGCGCCTCGATCCCTTTGAAACACCTCTCGAACAGGTGGCCCCGCTTGCCACAGAAGCTACAGTGCACTATACCTCTCTTCTTTGAGTTCGTGTGAGATGCCTTGGAACTCTCCCGATCATCAAACTTTCTTTTATCACTCTTTGCCTGCTGCCCACGAGTCTTCATCTTCTCAATCGACTCGACCTTCAATGCGGCCTCCACCGCTTCAGCATAAGTGTTTGACCCATAGGCGCTAGCCCACTACTGGACGTCGCCAGTGAGACCACCCAAAAACTGCTTCACCCTTCCTTCCTCCGAGGCCACCAACTCAGGGGCGAATCTGCTCAACTTGCTGAACTTGATCTCGTACTCATTGACGGTGAGATTCCTCTGCTTCAGATGCAAAAAGTTGTTCATCAATCGGTCGCGCTCAACCGAAGGGAGGAACTTCTTAAGCAGCAACCCCTTAAACGTCTCCCAAGAGCATCCCTCGGCGAGACTTTCCTTCTCCCTAATCCACCAACCTTTCGCCAAACCCTTCAGCTGATATGCAGCCACCATCACCTTCGAAGCTTTCGAGATACCTGAATAGGAGAACATCTCCTCCATGCTGATCACCCAATCATCCAGGTCCATGAAGTCTGCCCTACCATCATAGGTAGGAGGTCCCAAACGCTAAAAGTGCGAAATGAAGTTCATCTCCGGTGGCAATGCCACTGGAGGCACCAGGGGAGCAGGAACGGCTGGACTCACCACCGGTTCTTGCACAATAGGCTGCTGCACCGAGGCAGCAGACACCAAGGACTGAATCTGAGTCTGCATCGCAACTAACTATCTGGTCAAAGCCTCATTGCTCTGTCACAGACTTTCGATCACGGAATCACTTTGACCACCAGAAGACTCTCCCTCAGGTAGGGGAGTCGATCGCGTCACTCTCCTACGAGACATGTCTACAAGAAAGATGGACATTCAATTAGAAACAGGCTTAAGACGCTTAAGCCAAACAGACTCGGAAATATCCCTGATCAATTCGGAACAGGAAAGAAACAACCCGCTATTGCTGTTAACTTGTTTTGGAATTTCATGAAATGATGCAATGATTAAACTTAGGATGATGCACCATCATCCTATTGACTCTTGTGCTATGACATGAGTGCATGAAGATTTAAATTCCTTTTTCAAAACATGTGTGTACATATGTCATCTGGTATGTCTTTAACTTGGCACGCGTGCTTATGTGATGATATGAATGTATGCAGTGCTATGCATTCTAGAAAGAGGCCTTAATGCATGTCATGAGCGGCGTACACATGTAATGTTATGCATCCCATACTACATAACGTTACATGTAACGAAAAAAGAAAACGTGCTAATTGGCATCCATGTAATGGTGGTTATGCATCCCATACTACATAACCGTCACATGTTGCCGCCTATGGTGGATCCATATACAAACACATATTATGCATCTCATACTACATAATATGCCCCGTATACTTCTTATCATGCTATGAGTGTAGTGATCATGCTTCGGTCAAGACATACTGATGACATATCGGTGTGTGTATACAATGAAATGATCTTATGAGATTCTGCTTAGGATAGCAGTCGTTTGGCTCGTACGCCAAACCACCCCACTACCTTTTTCACAGAACCTCCCTCTGATACCAACTGTCACAACCCGCATTTTCCCAACATTTAAAATGCTATCAGAGTAGGAAAAACTACGCAGTGTGATGCCACATCACGTAGGGGACACCTACTGACGTTAAGGCAACTCATCATCCCTCGCAGTTCAAAGAAGTTATTATTATTAACTCAAGGTAATTCAAATATTATTTATGTAGAAAAATTAATAAAGCCGTGTCCCTCGGCTAGGTGGATCAACTAGTCCACGCTTTTAAAATATAGTTTTACGCAGCGGAAAATACTTGAATTAGTTACTTAGTGGCCTAAGTGTACATAAAGACCAAGTGAGGTGCACCATGCATGATCATACTCCTAGATTTTTATATATATATAAAAGTAAATTTAACATGCGCAGAAAGTAGTGAGATTAACATTTCAAATCATGATATGCAATGCTCCAAAAGCTTTAGTATATCTAAGAAAGGGGGCTAAAAGCCAACCCACATCTAAGCATTCCAGAACAAGTGTTCAAAAGTAAACAACAAGTAACAACATCAATGTAGCAAAAGTCTAACCAAACGGCACCATGGTCGTCAACACCTGACACGAACCCATGGGCCGACAAGTTCGCAGAGAATCCTACCTCAAGATGATCAAAAGATAGCAACCAACACAACTCCGCACTAACACCTGCTACTGCCCAAAACCTAGGGCATTCAAAGAAAGAACACCTCAGAAGCAAGTTACAAGTGGTGCAGAAAACAAGAAAGTAAGCAAACCTCCGCGAGACCGGAGGGAAACAGTAGCTGCAAGGATTTGTGACGACAAAACTAGCAGCAAATGAACAACAGGAAAAGAAACAGCAGAAGAATCTAATGATCAGCAGAAAAACGTTCACCAAATAAGGGTGTGAACCCAGGCAAGGTCAAAACTCGCCATAAGCAAATAACCATCAACATTCACATTATTAATCATGTTACTCTTGTTCAAATTATAGAGACTGATCAGCTCATCAGAAAAAGAGAAGCTGTGCGGGGATAATACCATCTCCATCGTCACGACTCTCAGAGCACCGCACCGGTGGCACCGCCAACATCGTGTGCTACCTCCAACATAATTAATTAATTTAAAAGGAAAAGGGGCGAGGCCCATCAGAACATAACCTACCATATTGCGAGTAGAAATAGAGAATGTAAAGGAGATATAGTGTTAACAAAAAAATCCTTTTAATAACTGGCAATGCTAAGGTATTAGCAGCATAATTTAGAGAATATAGAGGGGATATGGTATTGCTAGGTCAAGAGCGCCAGCTTGGGGCTGTTATATGGCAAGGAGAAAGAGCAACAGCAAGATCACCACTTGCCTTAGGTTTTGCTGGAAAAACTTCCGGAATTGCTCCACGTTGCAGATCGGGGTAAGAGAAGGCGGGAGGAGTCAAGATCTACAAGAGATCGGGCTAAAAGAAGTTAGGACACGAAAAACCTAACGAAAAAGTCTCACGAAATGGAAGGAAATTACCACGAATGCGAAGCTCTCGTCGAGAGCTTTCCGGATCTATACTCGGTTCGCGATTTCAACCACCGGAGCTCCGTCGGCGGCGTCCGGAAGATTCAAGAAATCGCCTCCCCCGTCGCTCGCTTTTCTCTCTGGCTCGGTCAGAATGAAGAAGAAGAAGGGAATACACTATAAATATATATATATATATTATTACTAACCATACTATCAATAATAATATTAATAATAATAATAATAACTTCTGAATCACATAACTCACGCGACTCTGTCGAAGGCTAGCTCAATTCGTCGAATGGCGAACAGCGAACAGCAGAACAGCGGATGATGAACAATTCGTTCGACGAATGGAGGGGATCGACGAAAAGCTGAACAGCGGCCGACGAACATTTCGTTCGACGAATGGAGGTGATCAACGAAAAGCTGAACAACGGCCGACGAACATTTCGTTCGACGAATGGAGGTGATGGAAGAAAAGCTGAACAGCGGCCGAGGAACATTTCGTTCGACGAATGGAGGTGATCGACGAAAAGCTGAACAGCGGCCGTGAACATTTCGGTCGACGAATGGAGTTGAATGATGAAAAGCTGAACAGCGGACGATGAACATTTCGTTTGACGAATGGAGGATGATCGACGAACAATTCGTTCGATGAACAGCTGGAGATCGACGAATATTTCGTTTGACGAAAGGAGGAAGATCGACGAACAATTCGTTCGACGAACAACTGGAGATCGACGAATATTTCGTTCGACGAAAGGAGGAAGAAGGATGCCAGTGGATCAGTACATGTGGAAGGTTATCTCAGCGGTTCAGAATATAATCATCATATTTTCTTTTGCTCCTCAATCCTCCAGATCCGAATCTAAGAAGAAATCACATTGAAAATCAACCAAATTACTCATCAAATCCTCCAGCAAGGTAAGCATTTCTGGATGGATAACTTCTTCAATATATATTTTCTCCAATATATATTTTCTCCAGTAAAGTTACCCCTGAAATCCCAGTTAATAAAAAGTTGAGCCTAAGGTGCACGACGACGCTACGAATCGAACGGTGAAGCCGAAATCAAAATTGGACGTGCCGATCTCGAGATATAAATGGCCAAAGTTTATGGCGAACCTTAAAAACCTACAAATCTCCTAAAATGCACCGAGGCTCCAAAATGCCTCGGATTGCAACGAAACATGACGGGCAGGTCTAAAATTTAATAATTTAATTTCCTAACGTAAAAATTTTCCAAATTCCGGGTCATCTAAAAAATTGGTTGACTTGATGCAAACGGACGCGAAAACACGCAAACGGCGATGCGCCGCTTACTCGACGTTAAAAGTAACGCCCTGACGTCATAAGCACGCCATCACCGAATTAAATAATTACCGAAAAAATCAGGGGCGTTACAATGATGATGCTAATGGAAGACAGCGTTACAACCTCCGCCTGCGGCGTGCTAAGCCCACTTGAAGACCAATTTTAATTAATTATTATGCTCTTTTATTTTATATTGGTGAATATAAAATTATTCCATGTTTGGGTAATAATTTTATATTCATATAAGCATTTATCTTATTTATTTCCTGCACTTTAAACATTTGGTGTGTTTTTAACCGCTCGGATGATTGAGATTACATCTCCATCTTGGATGGTTATGTATTGTTTGTAACTTCTATATAAGGAGGCTATTCTGAAGATTAAAGAGATTAGAAAGAATTAACCCTAAAACTCTCTCCTTGAGAATTTTGGCCATAGAGGAGCCTCCTCCTTGCCGTCGTCCCCCTTGTTGGTGTGAAGCCAACGTTTGCTCCCTCCACCCCCCTTCGGTGCGACTCCGACGTGGATTCCTTCGGTGCGACTCCAAGAAAGAAGGTTGCATCCCCATTCGGTGTGACGTCGGTGGTCTGTGGAGAGAGTGATTCTCCCACTTATCTTGTGTGTTTGTTGGAACCGGGTTGGGTAACTTCTTCCCTTCCATCTTGTGTTTTCATTCTTTAGATTTGTGGAGGTTGATCATCCGTTTTATCCGCGATTTTTAAATACTCTGCTTGCAATTTCTGAAATTGATTTCCTTGTTATCGAACCTCTTTATTTCCAAATCGGGTAGGCCCAATTTGCTTGAGTGGATCTTGGACTATAGCCTTGGTTTTTCTCTCCAAAAGGATTGGCAACCTTTATGTTAATTTGGGGAATAATCCGACTCTCTTCCGATCGATATTTTAGAGTCGATCATTCCTCCCTTGTGGCGTATGTGCTGCGTTAGATGCGAAACGTATTGCGACGATAGATGCTTGTGTAGGTGCGGTAGATCTAGGTGTGAAAGGCGTCGTGAGTCTTCTTGTTCGTGTCAATCTCCAAATCACGGAAACCCCTACATCATTGTCCGAATCTTGGAAACTCAGGAGCGTGTGTTGCGGAGGAAGATGATCCCGATGGTTAAGGTTCTTTGGAAGAATCAGGGTGTCGAAAGCGCAACATGGGAGATGGAGTCTGCCATGAGGGAGACTCATCCTAGCCTCTTCTCTTAAATTTTGGGTAAATCTCCTGTCAGGTAACCTTTGGATTTGATTCTGTATATTTCTTGATCTTTGGATTTCAAGTTTCGGGACGAAACTTCTTTTTAGGGGGAGTGACTATAACGCCCCTGGTTTTCATTAATTATTTACGTGGCCGCTGTGGCGTAATTTTTGGCGTAAGGGTGTTACGTCAGCTCGCCTGGTTTAGTTTTGATCCTTAGCTTAGTTAAAGTATGTAATTTAGATCGAGCGTGCGAGACTTCACGTCGTTTCGAGTTAGAGAGGAGACTTTGAGTAGTAATCGAGATTTTAGCTTCGGGAGGCTTTATCCCGAGTTTGGCTCGTCGGAATTGAATTCTGAATTTGCCGTTGGATTCGTAGCGCCGTTTTTCAGTTTAGGGGTGATTTTCATGAAAATCTGAGGTATTTTAGTCGCCCTCGCAGTTTAAGAAAAAGGGAGAATTATTTAATTAATTAAATATTAAATTTGGGTTTATATAAATACCTAAAATTCTCTCCCTATTCATCTTCTTCCTTCATCAATCCAAACCAGCCGCTGAGCGAGAGAGCGAGAGCGCAGCATCGTGGAGCTTCCAGCCGACGATTCCTAGGGCTGTAGTAGTCGGAATCACATTTAGAGAGAAGATTTGGAAAGCTCTCGGCAAGATCTTCGTTCTAGTGGTAAGCTTTTCTCATTTCGTGGAATTTTTTGGAGTCAAGGTTGTGACCTAACTCCTCCTTTTGATCCGTAAAGTTTCAGGTTATCGTGCTTGAGTATTTCCTTGGCTTTTGGAGCGGAGAAATTCGAGTTTTCACAAGGTTAAGGCAAGTGGCTATTTTTCCTCCTTCCTTCTTGTTTGTTGAAGCACTCTTCTTTTCCTTGGTTTAGTTATGGTTGTGTTTTTTTAGCTTATACCTTGAGCACATGTACGATAGTTAACATATCAGGAGTTTTCCCTGGACAACCTACGGTTGCCCTAGTTTCTTTTTGCCTGCAGCCTTGGTTTCTTTTTGCCTGCACTCTTCTTTTCCTGATGTTCGTCGAACGGCGCGTTTGACGAACGGCCAGGCGTTCGTCGAATGGACCGATGTTCGTCGAACGGTGTGTTCGACGAACGGCCTGGCGTTCGTCGAATGACCCGACGTTCATCGAACGGCGCGTTCGACGAACGGCTTGGAGTTCGACGAACGGCCTGAAGTTCGTCGAACGTCCCGGCGTTGATCCCTGCCCTTCTTTTTTTCTCGAGAAATAGTTGATCCCTACCCTTCATTTCTCGAGAAACAGCTGATCCCTGCCCTTCATTTCTCGAGAAACAGCTGATCCCTGCCCTTCATTTCTCGAGAAACAGATGATCCCTGCCCTTCGTTTCTCGAAAAACTTGACCCCTGCTCTTAACTTCTCGAGAAACCTTGATTCCTGCAATTGGATTTCTCGAGAATCTGCTACTCCCTGCTCTTAGCTTCTCGAGAAACCTTGATTTGGACTTCTCGAGAAATCATGTTCTCTGCCTTTTCTTTTCTCTCGAGAACTATATGGACTCTGTCCTCGGTTTTCCCTAGAACTTTATGACCCCACTCCTTGATTTCTCGAGAACAATGTTCTTATCCTTTAGATTCTCGAGAAATGCCCTCTATTTCTTAGTACTTGAGTTATGCCTCCGATTACTTCTCCTCTTTGAAATCTCGTACCCGTTGTTGTTAAATTACTTATGGGTTCTCTTATGAACGGTATTGGGAAATGTCTACTTTGTTGGGACCCTATTTCTTAGGGTATCCTGGCGATTCTTTTCGCGGGCTTCGTCCCGTGCCATAATTCAAGAAATTAATTAATTTGAACCATTGCCTTTGTCCTTACACGGTGGGTCGTGTTTGGGGGGCAGTGGGGAATTGTTGTAGCCTTGCACGGTGGCCATTTTAGAGGTGAACCGCAGGCTTGTCTTGTGGTCCCGTGGGCCGTGTTTGGGGTGTTGGGGATAGAGAAACCCCCACCCATATTTGGCTTTGGGTGGCGAGGATAAAGGACCGCACCCGCTTAAATTGAGCTGATCAGTCTCTTTAAATAAATTTAACAAGATAAATGAACTTTACTTGTATCTCTATTTGGTATTTGGTGCACTTGGTGCATTGTTTAGTTCTGTGCTTGGAGCTTCCTTTCCTGTAAGTGTTGGGCTTGGGTTGGTACCCCTTATGCCTTGTTTACTTTGTTTTTCTTTGTTTTCTGCCACTTGTAAATTCCTTGTTGAGGCGTTCTTTATTTTATTGAATGCCTCAGGATCAGAGCCTTAACGGCTAGTGGTGTAGCCCGGAGTCTTCGGGAGTTTTAGTTGTTGTTTTACCCCGCTGCTGCGAGGTAGTTGTTGTTAGTTTTCTTCTTGTGTTCAGACATGCTAGTTTGGAGCCAACGGGTTAGGGTCAGGATGGTGACGCCCGTTTTGCCCTTTTGAAACTTTATAGCTTACTTGTCAGTTAAATGCCACTGCTTTTAGATCTTGTGTATCTTGCTCTCTGGGAATGATTTATGTCTAGGTGCATTATAGTTATAAAATGGCTTTTCTTTCATCCTCATTGCATTCCTTTTAACTGAAATCCTTATCTTTAAAGTCGCCTAAAGATATTTTCTATGCCTATACTACGCCTAGAGATGTGCATATCATTTACATTATGTCCTGTCATCACGTGCATTTAGGACCTTAAGTGAACTAAATCAAGTAATTTCTGCTGCAATTACATATATTTTCTCGGTGGACTAGTTGATCCACGAACTGAGAGAGACAGTTCTTTCCCCCAAACCCTAATAAATGATTTCAAATGATGACCTATCATGTAAACATGTTTTGATTAAATAAGTAATAGATTCCCACCTGAGCGTCTACAGTTGTCTCCTGCATGACGTGGCATCATGACGCGTATTTGCTCTTACTCTGATATTCCTAAATTCAGAGAAAATGCGGGTTGTGACAGTGGCTGAGGAAAACAAAGAACGAGAAGGGGTTCACCTGGAACCTGCCCAGGTGACCCAAGAGGTCCCCATTGCTGAGGGGGAAGAAAAGAAGCTCGTCATCAACACGGATCTGCCCCAAGAAGAGAAGGTCCATCTGATCTCCTGTCTTTTGGAGAATTTGGACGTCTTCACCTGGTCGGCGGAAGACATGCCCGGAGTGGATCCGGATGTCGCTTGCCACCATCTCAATACCTCCCCCAATTTCAAGCCAATCCAACAAATGAAAAAGGAGGTGGAGACCAAGCTGGCGATTCCCATCAAAGAAGAAGTTACAAAACTTCTTAAGGCAAATTTCATGTAACATCCCCATCCGTTCGGGAGCATATAACAGAAGGTCCGGCCGGGGCCCCACGCCATATACTACAAAACAAACGGGAACGTCACTTAATTGAAATATCGAACGACCCTAAACAACGAACCTAACTCAGAGCATTCTATGCGGAAGAAAAAAAGAGAGACAAGACATATAAACCACAAAACCCGAACTCGGGTATGTCCACTTCTATTATTTAGGAATAAATGTTTTACAACACAAAATTTAGGCACGACGGCCTTACAAATTACCAATATCGGCGCGCAGGCCGGCCATACATGAAAAGCAAAAGAACATCAAAAGGCCTTCAAGGGCCGCAACAGCGCAGCGGCTTCAGCCCGCTATGTTCCCGCTCGGTCCAGCACCTGTACAACAAGCCCACCAAAAACGGTGGCAAAACAGGGCAACGGTCAGCTACGGCTGACCAAATTATAACGACCCCACCCCTTCGAGGGGGTGGCAGTTTCTCGTCCCTGCAAGAGCATCACAGCATATATATATATATATATATATATATATATATATATATATATATATATATATATAGCAGAATGAGGCGGCTAACGCGGCCCAAAATAATTCATACATATGCATCTATCACAAACGTGGGAATGGCCTCCACGTCTCATGCTCTCAGGCACTCTTTGGTGTACTCCGCCTTCCACCACCATCCACTCTTGATGGCTTTGCCCTTCGAGGCTAAAGTCGGTGGCCCGAATACCAGGACTCTCTCGTGCTTTAATTGTGAACATCCCGTAGTCCGAAGACTCTTTCCCATTGCTTCCCGACATGCTGTACGAGACTTACTAATCAGGTGCTGCGATGGTGCGGTTTCAGGTTCGCCAAATGCCTATTTTTCATAGCTCCCGTTGTACAACACGAAGAGCGGGTATGGCTTCCCCTCAGCCCAGGTATTCTCAATTAGCCGGCTCTACGGGCCGCTAAGTCATCCACCAGGACACCCTCACAGGTCGGGCACACAGGCCTCAGGTCCTCTCAACAGGTGGGCACAACAACATCACCAGAACTCAGTCTGGGAGCTATCGCGGGCGTTAACGCTAACGCCTAGCGATAGCGCACAGAAACCCTATTTTGGCTTCTAGCTGTGGGTGCTTCCCGGGGCACTCCCACTGCCTCAGAACGCACAAATTCACCAGAACCAAGTCTGGGAGCTACCGCCCGGCGATAACGCTAACGCAGGCAGTAGTGAACAAAAAATCAATTTCTGTTTCTAAATTCGGGTGCTCCCCGGGGCACACCCCCAGGCGTTGTTGCGCATGCAGTAGCACCATCTAGTCCTACGAAGCAGGATATCAACACGGAGTTTTCCCCGGCACGCATAATAACAAAAAGCATCACCAATTCGGATGAACCGTCTCGGATGGGCTTCACACAGCGGACCTACGTCCATTTCACGCATGGACTCTACATGTATGCAAGATTTGACGGGGATAACACGAATCGACCCGTCGAAGGCCACGACCTCACCCTTTTGGGTAGGGGCCTCAACGATGCACGGAAAAGGACTAGGACACGTCCAAATGAGGGTAGAAGAGATCATTACCCTTAGGTGCGCTTCTGAACCATGGAGCACGTTCAATATGGCTGTCCTCTTTGCAGATCCGTCCTCCACTCGACGCTTCGAGTCGCTAAACGACGCTCCAAGCTTACGCTGCGGCTTGCGGTCTCCCTTTGCAGCAGCCCTAGACTGAGAGGGGCGTAGAGGGCTCGAGCGACTCCTCCTTGCCGACGAGAGAGAGGGAGAAGGAGAGGGCTCGGGGTTCTCCTTGTCGACGGGAGAAAAGGAGAGGAAGAGGGGGACAGGGATCTCCTTGCCCTAGGTGGCGACGGGAAGAGAGGGAGGAAGGGAGACGGGGGCGCTGCTCCTCCTTTCTCCAGGCCGACGGCGAGAGAGGGAGGAGGGAGGATCGGGGGCAGCACTTCCCTGCTCTAGGAGGCGGCGAGAGAGAGAGAGAGATCGGGGGGAAGGGAGATCGGGATGAGGGCGGTTTGCTCCACGCGAACGAGAGCGAGAGGGAGAGAGGTCAGGTAATAGTGAGGAGGGCTAGCTTAGGGTTTTTATTTAAAACCCTAGCACAATTGGCTATCCACACACCAACCCCCTATCCGCACCCCAAACTCCACTATTCGCAGACCAAAATCATTCTCCTTGAAATTAAGGCGTTACAATTCTCTCCCCCTTAAAGAAATTTCGTCCCGAAATTTAAAGCACAAACAACGAAATGAAATTCGTCATACCTGAGTAAACAGATCAGGGTACTCCTCGCGCATGATCTATTCTGGCTCCCAAGAGAGCTCCTCACGGCCACAGGTTTCCCAACGGACTCTCACCATCTTGATGGCCTTTCTCCGCAACTACCGAATATCAGCATCAATAATGCAAACCGGAGTCACCTTGGTAGTTAGGCTACTCTCCACTGGCACACTAACGGCCTCCAACACAGAATCAGGCTCTCGCACCGCCTTCCTCAACCCAGAGATATGGAAGACATCATGCAGCCCACTCAGCTCCGTCGACAAAGCAAGTCGGTAAGCTGCTTGGCCGATGCGCTCGGTGATCTCGAATGGCCCTACATACTTCGGATTCAGCTTCTTCAAGCGTCGGATCCTCGACACTCCTTTGAAAGGCTTTATCTTCAAGTATACCCAATCGCCAACGGCGAACAGGACGTCGCGGTGCTTCGCATTATATTACTTCGCCTGCCTATCCTCACAACCAAAAGCCTCTCCCGGATCTTACGTACCGTTGAAGTCGCCTCCTCGACGTCTTTCCTCTTGAAGAGCTTCGTCTCGCCCGTTTCCGCCCAAGCTAAGGGAGAGCGGCACTTCCTGCTATAGAAGGCCTCGAAAGGCGTCATCTGAATACTCGTCTGGTAGCTATTATTGTACGTGAACTCAACAAGAAAGTGGTGATCTTCCCACCCCTTGCCGAAATCCAGGACGCACATCCAGAGCATGTCCTCCATCGTCCTATTGGTACGCTCAGTTTGGACATCCGTCTGAGGATGAAAGACCGTGCTAAACTACAGCTTCGTACCCAATAGACGGTTGACTAGCCTCCAGTCGCTCGAAGTAAAGCGTCCATCTCGATCACTGACGATGCTACGGGGCACACCGTGCAATCGTACTATTGTATCAACATACAGCTTCGCCAACTTCTCCACCGAGTCATCCCTCCGGATGGGGATATTACAAATTGGTATCAGCTTCTAGGCTTTCGTGTCCTTCTAAGGAATTCGTGGACGAATTCTTTTAAGGGGTGGTGAGCACGTGTGTGCGCTACCATCGAGACGTAAAATAAACCCAAAAATGTCCACTTAGGAATAAAATGTAACAACAAACCAACAATTATTGCATGATTTTGGAACCTGAGTGTTCCTTTTGTTGTTAATTGCGACTGTGCTATCGCCTAACTGTGTGATGCACTCGTGTAGGGCACTCGAAGTGCAGCGGGACAGTTGCGTCCCCGTGACGTGGTTGAGAGTAGCGGGTCTGCTGAGGCTCCTACACCTCCGTCTGCTGAGATGGTTCGGCTAGTTACAGAAGATGTTCTATCTGCGTTGAATGACCAGCCTGGAAGGCAAGGTCAACTGCCGGTGCAGGAGTGGCCCCAGAGCCACTAAGAGTGGAGCAAGTCCCCGTGAGATGTGCTGCTGAGCAACAACTGAAGCACTTCCTGGGATTTCGACCTCCTCCGTTTACCGGGGTTGAATCCCCAGCTGAGGCTGAGGACTGGCTGTCGCATATGGAGCGAATTCTAACAACGAACAGTCGGATGAAGCACAGAAAGTGACCTTCGCTACTTTCTTGTTGGAAAAGGAAGCCAGGCAGTGGTAGGATGAGGTAGAGAGGCGCCAGTTTGCGGGAAGACGACTGGTTGATGTGCCGATGGAAGAGTTCTCGAGAATCTTCCTGGCAAGGTATGTGCCTCCGTCGCAGCAGATCGCGATGGAGAACCAGTTCCTGGCTCTGATGCAGGGTGATAGACTGGTTGATGACTACTTGTATGAGTTCACCCGGCTCGGGCGTTATGCTGGAACTTCTTTCGACGACGAGGGGAGAAGGGTGAACAGGTTCTACGGAGGTTTGCGTAGTGAGTTGCGGTACCTTTTGACAGGGCCGTTGATGCAGGGTTTCACGACCTTTGTTAGTTCAGCCCGAGCACTTGAGCAGGACATGCTCAGGGAGAAGGGCAAGGTGGCTGTGGTCGAGGCAGTGCCAGACGACAAGGCACCGAGTGTGGCGAAGTTGCGGAGGTTGAATCGCTGGAAGAAGGCTCGATTATCTGGGCCAGCTCCCTCTTCTTCGGGCGCGTGGTCTGGACGTGGCCCTCTTATTTGTTTTACTTGTGGCAAGCCTGGCCATTTCTCTCGGGATTGCCGAAGTGGGATTCCAAGGTCATAGAAGAAAACTGGGCCATCTTATTCTGAGAAGGGGAAGGCGGCTGAGTCCACTGCCTCACGTATGGCTCCCCCGCAGCCCAGAGTCTTCAGTCTTGGTCAGCAGGAGGCTATCAAAGCCAAGGACATCGTGACAGATATAATTTAAGATACAGTCCTTACTGTTTTATATACCTGTTTTAGTGTTCATGCTAACCTTGTTTGGCGGCGTAGGCTTTGTAAATGTTTTAGGCGTTCCTGCGAGAGCGCTTTTCGATACTGGAGCTTCGCACTCCTTCTTATCGTCGGACTTCGTCCAATGTATTGGTGCGTCGTCGATTGCTTCTACAGATGGACTGGAGGTTCTACTGCCGAATGGATATTCGATGCATATGGAGAGGAGTTGCTGCGTGAAGGTTCTAGTTAGAAGCCAGGAGTATGACCTGAAAGCATCGTTACTCCCCCTGGTTGAGTTCGATGTAATCTTCGGCATGGACTGGCTGTCAGAACAGCGTGCGTGCATCGATTGCACCACCAAGGAGGTGAGGTTTGGGCAGTGTGCCGATCGTGAGACGGTCTTTGCGGGCATGCGTGGATCGAGCAAGATACTGATGTCTGCTCTCCAGGTGTCCAAGGCAGTGCGACAGGGAGCAGAGTTATTCTTTGCTCTAGTGGAGGCTTCAACGTCGAGGCCCAGCCTAGCGGATGTTCCGGTAGTTTCGGAGTTCCCCGATGTGTTCCCGAGTGATCTCCCCGGTGCTCCACCACAGCGGGAGATAGATTTCATGATTGAGTTGGTGCCAGGCGCTAAGCCTGTGGCCCGCTCGCCGTATCGTATGGCTCCGAAGGAGTTGGCGGAGTTGAAGCTGCAGTTGCAGGAGCTGCTTGAGCAGGGCTACGTGCATCCGAGTTCCTCACCTTGGAGTGCACCGATCCTCTTTGTCAAAAAGAAGGACGGTAGCCTGCGGCTTTGCATCGATTATCGGGAGCTGAACAAGCTGACCGAGAAGAACAAGTATCCTCTTCCGAGGATAGACGACTTGTTCGACCAGCTCGTTGGGTCGAGAGTATACTCGAAGCTGGACTTGAAGTCCGACTATTATCAGGTGCGGATCAGGGAGTGCGACATCCCGAAGATTGCCTTCAGTACAAGGTACGGGCAGTAAGAGTTCACCGTGATGCCGTTTGGGCTGTCAATTTCTGTTTCTAACTTCGGGGGCTCCCCGGGGCACACCCCCAGGCGTTGCTGCACATGCAGTAGCACCATCTAGTCCTACGAAGCAGGATATCAACACGGAGTTTTCCCCGGCACGCATAATAACAAAAAGCATCACCAATCCGGATGAACCGTCTCGGATGGGCTTCACACAGCGGGCCTACGTCCATTTCACGCATGGACTCTACATGTATGCAAGATTTGATGGGGATAACACGAATCGACCCGTCGAAGGCCACGACCTCACCCTTTTGGGTAGGGGCCTCAACGATGCACGGAAAAGGACTAGGACACGTCCAAATGAGGGTAGAAGAGATCATTACCCTTAAAGTGCGCTTCTGAACCATGGAGCACGTTCAGCATGGCTGTCCTCTTTGCAGATCCGTCCTCCACTCGACGCTTCGAGTCGCTAAACGACGCTCCAAGCTTACGCTGCGGCTTGCGGTCTCCCTTTGCAGCAGCCCTAGACTGAGAGGGGCGGAGAGGGCTCGAGCGACTCCTCCTTGCCGACGAGAGAGAGGGAGAAGGAGAGGGCTCGGGGTTCTCCTTGTCGATGGGAGAAAAGGAGAGGAAGAGGGGGACAGGGATCTCCTTGACCTAGGTGGCGACGGGAAGAGAGGGAGGAAGGGAGACGGGGGCGCTGCTCCTCCTTTCTCCAGGCCGACGGCGAGAGAGGGAGGAGGGAGGATCGGGGGCGGCACTTCCCTGCTCCAGGAGGCGGCGAGAGAGAGAGAGAGATCGGGGGGAAGGGGGATCGGGATGAGGGCGGTTTGCTCCACGCGAATGAGAGCGAGAGGGAGAGAGGTCGGGTAATAGTGAGGAGGGCTAGCTTAGGGTTTTTATTTAAAACCCTAGCACAATTGGCTATCTACACACCAACCCCCTATCCGCACCCCAAACTCCACTATTCGCAGAACAAAATCATTCTCCTTGAAATTGAGGCGTTACAATTCTCTCCCCCTTAAAGAAATTTCGTCCCGAAATTTAAAGCACAAACAACGAAATGAAATTCGTCATACCTGAGTAAACAGATCAGGGTACTCCTCGCGCATGATCTCTTCTGGCTCCCAAGAGAGCTCCTTACGGCCACAGTTGTCCCAACGGACTCTCACCATCTTGATGGCCTTTCTCCGCAACTACCGAATATCAGCATCAATAATGCAAACCGGAGTCACCTTGGTAGTTAGGCTACTCTCCACTGGCACACTAACGGCCTCCAACACAGAATCAGGCTCTCGCACCGCCTTCCTCAACACAGAGATATGGAAGACATCATGCAGCCCACTCAGCTCCGTCGACAAAGCAAGTCGGTAAGATGCTTGGCCGATGCACTCGGTGATCTCGAATGGCCCTACATACTTCGGACTCAGCTTCTTCAAGCGTCGGATCCTCGACACTCCTTTGAAAGGCTTTATCTTCAAGTATACCTAATCGCCAACGGCGAACAGGACGTCGCGGTGCTTCGCATTATATTACTTCGCCTGCCTATCCTGCGCAACCAAAAGCCTCTCCCGGATCTTACGTACCGTTGAAGTCGCCTCCTCGATGTCTTTCCTCTTGAAGATCTTCGTCTCGCCCGTTTCCGCCCAAGATAAGGGAGAGCGGCACTTCCTGCTATAGAAGGCCTCGAAAGGCGCCATCTGAATACTCGTCTGGTAGCTATTATTGTACGCGAACTCAACAAGAAAGTGGTGATCTTCCCACCCCTTGCTGAAATCCAGGACGCACATCCGGAGCATGTCCTCCATCGTCCTATTGGTACGCTCAGTTTGGACATCCGTCTGAGGATGAAAGACCGTGCTAAACTACAGCTTCGTACCCAATAGACGGTTGACACGCCTCCAGTCGCTCGAAGTAAAGCGTCCATCTCGATCACTGACGATGCTACGGGGCACACCGTGCAATCGTACTATTGTATCAACATACAGCTTCGCCAACTTCTCCACCGAGTCATCCCTCCGGATGGGGATATTACAAATTGGTATCAGCTTCTAGGCTTTCGTGTCATTCTAAGGAATTCGTGGACGAATTCTTTTAAGGGGTGGTGAGCACGTGTGTGCGCTACCGTCGAGACGTAAAATAAACCCAAAAATGTCCACTTAGGAATAAAATGTAACAACAAACCAACAATTATTGCATGATTTTGGAACCTGAGTGTTCCTTTTGTTGTTAATTGCGACTGTGCTGTCGCCTAACTGTGTGATGCACTCGTGTAGGGCACTCGAAGTGCAGCGGGATAGTTGCGTCCCCGTGACGTGGTTGAGAGTAGCGGGTCTGCTGAGGCTCCTACACCTCCGTCTGCTGAGATGGTTCGGCTAGTTACAGAAGATGTTCTATCTGCGTTGAATGACCAGCCTGGAAGGCAAGGTCAACTGCCGGTGCAGGAGTGGCCCCAGAGCCACTAAGAGTGGAGCAAGTCCCCGTGAGATGTGCTGCTGAGCAACAACTGAAGCACTTCCTGGGATTTCGACCTCCTCCGTTTACCGGGGTTGAATCCCCAGCTGAGGCCGAGGACTGGCTGTCGCATATGGAGCGAATTCTGACAACGAACAGTCGGATGAAGCACAGAAAGTGACCTTCGCTACTTTCTTGTTGGAAAAGGAAGCCAGGCGGTGGTAGGATGAGGTAGAGAGGCGCCAGTTTGCGGGAAGGCGACTGGTTGATGTGCCGATGGAAGAGTTCTCGAGAATCTTCCTGGCAAGGTATGTGCCTCCGTCGCAGCAGATCGCGATGGAGAACCAGTTCCTGGCTCTGATGCAGGGTGATAGACTGGTTGATGACTACCTGTATGAGTTCACCCGGCTCGGGCGTTATGCTGGAACTTCTTTCGACGACGAGGGGAGAAGGGTGAACAGGTTCTACGGAGGTTTGCGTAGTGAGTTGCAGTACCTTTTGACAGGGCCGTTGACGCAGGGTTTCACGACCATTGTTAGTTCAGCCCGAGCACTTGAGCAGGACATGCTCAGGGAGAAGGGCAAGGTGGCTGTGGTCGAGGCAGTGCCAGACGACAAGGCACCGAGTGCGGCAAAGTTGCGGAGGTTGAATCGCTGGAAGAAGGCTCGATTATCTGGGCCAGCTCCCTCTTCTTCGGGCGCGTTGTCTGGACGTGGCCCTCTTATTTGTTTTACTTGTGGCAAGCCTGGCCATTTCTCTCGGGATTGCCGAAGTGGGATTCCAAGGTCATAGAAGAAAACTGGGCCATCTTATTCTGAGAAGGGGAAGGCGGCTGAGTCCACTGCGTCCCGTATGGCTCCCCCGCAGCCCAGAGTCTTCAGTCTTGGTCAGCAGGAGGCTATCAAAGCCAAGGACGTCGTGACAGGTATAATTTAAGATACAGTCCTTACTGTTTTATATACCTGTTTTAGTGTTTATGCTAACCTTGTTTGGCGGCGTAGGCTTTGTAAATGTTTTAGGCGTTCCTGCGAGAGCGCTTTTCGATACTGGAGCTTCGCACTCCTTCTTATCGTCGGACTTCGTCCAACGTATTGGTGCTCCGTCGATTGCTTCTACAGATGGACTGGAGGTCCTACTGCCGAATGGATATTCGATGCATGTGGAGAGGAGTTGCTGCGTGAAGGTTCTAGTTGGAAGCCAGGAGTATGACCTGAAAGCATCGTTACTCCCCCTGGTTGAGTTCGATGTAATTTTCGGCATGGACTGGCTGTCAGAACAGCGTGCGTGCATCGATTGCACCACCAAGGAGGTGAGGTTTGGGCAGTGTGCCGATCGTGAGACGGTCTTTGCGGGCATGCGTGGATCGAGCAAGATACTGATGTCTGCTCTCCAGGTGTCCAAGGCAGTGCGACAGGGAGCAGAGTTATTCTTTGCTCTAGTGGAGGCTTCAACGTCGAGGCCCAGCCTAGCGGATGTTCCGGTAGTTTCGGAGTTCCCCGATGTGTTCCCGAGTGATCTCCCCGGTGCTCCACCACAGTGGGAGATAGATTTCATGATTGAGTTGGTGCCAGGCGCTAAGCCTGTGGCCCGCTCGCCGTATCGTATGGCTCCGAAGGAGTTGGCGGAGTTGAAGCTGCAGTTGCAGGAGCTGCTTGAGCAGGGCTACGTGCGTCCGAGTTCCTCACCTTGGAGTGCACCGATCCTCTTTGTCAAAAAGAAGGACGGTAGCCTGCGGCTTTGCATCGATTATCGGGAGCTGAACAAGCTGACCGAGAAGAACAAGTATCCTCTTCCGAGGATAGACGACTTGTTCGACCAGCTCGTTGGGTCGACAGTATACTCGAAGCTGGACTTGAAGTCCGACTATTATCAGGTGCGTATCAGGGAGTGCGACATCCCGAAGACTGCCTTCAGTACAAGGTACGGGCAGTATGAGTTCACCGTGATGCCGTTTGGGCTGTCAATTTCTGTTTCTAACTTCGGCTGCTCCCCGGGGCACACCCCCAGGCGTTGCTGCACATGCAGTAGCACCATCTAGTCCTACGAAGCAGGATATCAACACGGAGTTTTCCCCGACACGCATAATAACAAAAAGCATCACCAATCCGGATGAACCGTCTCGGATGGGCTTCACACAGCGGGCCTACGTCCATTTCACGCATGGACTCTACATGTATGCAAGATTTGATGGGGATAACACGAATCGACCCGTCGAAGACCACGACCTCACCCTTTTGGGTAGGGGCCTCAACGATGCACGGAAAAGGACTAGGACACGTCCAAATGAGGGTAGAAGAGATCATTACCCTTAAAGTGCGCTTCTGAACCATGGAGCACGTTCAACATGGCTGTCCTCTTTGCAGATCCGTCCTCCACTCGACGCTTCGAGTCGCTAAACGACGCTCCAAGCTTACGCTGCGGCTTGCGGTCTCCCTTTGCAGTAGCCCTAGACTGAGAGGGGCGGAGAGGGCTCGAGCGACTCCTCCTTGCCGACGAGAGAGAGGGAGAAGGAGAGGGCTCGGGGTTCTCCTTGTCGACGGGAGAAAAGGAGAGGAAGAGGGGGACAGGGATCTCCTTGACCTAGGTGGCGACGGGAAGAGAGGGAGGAAGGGAGACGGGGGCGCTGCTCCTCCTTTCTCCAGGCCGATGGCGAGAGAGGGAGGAGGGAGGATCCGGGGCGGCACTTCCCTGCTCCAGGAGGCGGCGACAGAGAGAGAGAGATCGGGGGGAAGGGAGATCGGGATGAGGGCGGTTTGCTCCACGCAAATGAGAGCGAGAGGGAGAGAGGTCGGGTAATAGTGAGGAGGGCTAGCTTAGGGTTTTTATTTAAAACCCTAGCACAATTGGCTATCCACACACCAACCCCCTATCCGCACCCCAAACTCCACTATTCGCAGACCAAAATCATTCTCCTTGAAATTGAGGCGTTACAATTCTCTCCCCCTTAAAGAAATTTCGTCCCGAAATTTAAAGCACAAACAACGAAATGAAATTCGTCATACCTGAGTAAACAGATCAGGGTACTCCTCGCGCATGATCTCTTCTGGCTCCCAAGAGAGCTCCTCACGGCCACAGTTGTCCCAACGGACTCTCACCATCTTGATGGCCTTTCTCCGTAACTACCGAATATCAGCATCAATAATGCAAACCGGAGTCACCTTGGTAGTTAGGCTACTCTTCACTGGCACACTAACGGCCTCCAACACAGAATCAGGCTCTCGCACCGCCTTCCTCAACACAGAGATATGGAAGACATCATGCAGCCCACTCAGCTCCGTCGACAAAGCAAGTCGGTAAGCTGCTTGGCCGATGCGCTCGGTGATCTCGAATGGCCCTACATACTTCGGACTCAGCTTCTTCCAGCGTCGGATCCTCGACACTCCTTTGAAAGGCTTTATCTTCAAGTATACCCAATCGCCAACGGCGAACAGGACGTCGCGGTGCTTCGCATTATATTACTACGCCTGCCTATCCTGCGCAACCAAAAGCCTCTCCCGGATCTTACGTACCGTTGTAGTCGCCTCCTCGACGTCTTTCCTCTTGAAGATCTTCGTCTCGCCCGTTTCCGCCCAAGATAAGGGAGAGCGGCACTTCTGCTATAGAAGGCCTCGAAAGGCGCCATCTGAATACTCGTCTGGTAGCTATTATTGTACGTGAACTCAACAAGAAAGTGGTGATCTTCCCACCCCTTGCCGAAATCCAGGACGCACATCCGGAGCATGTCCTCCATCGTCCTATTGGTATGCTCAGTTTGGACATCCGTCTGAGGATGAAAGACCGTGCTAAACTACAGCTTCGTACCCAATAGACGGTTGACTAGCCTCCAGTCGCTCGAAGTAAAGCGTCCATCTCGATCACTGACGATGCTACGGGGCACACCGTGCAATCGTACTATTGTATCAACATACAGCTTCGCCAACTTCTCCACCGAGTCATCCCTCCGGATGGGGATATTACAAATTGGTATCAGCTTCTAGGCTTTCGTGTCCTTCTAAGGAATTCGTGGACGAATTCTTTTAAGGGGTGGTGAGCACGTGTGTGCGCTACCGTCGAGACGTAAAATAAACCCAAAAATGTCCACTTAGGAATAAAATGTAACAACAAACCAACAATTATTGCATGATTTTGGAACCTGAGTGTTCCTTTTGTTGTTAATTGCGACTGTGCTGTCGCCTAACTGTGTGATGCACTCGTGTAGGGCACTCGAAGTGCAGCGGGACAGTTGCGTCCCCGTGACGTGGTTGAGAGTAGCGGGTCTGCTGAGGCTCCTACACCTCCGTCTGCTGAGATGGTTCAGCTAGTTACAGAAGATGTTCTATCTGCGTTGAATGACCAGCCTGGAAGGCAAGGTCAACTGCCGGTGCAGGAGTGGCCCCAGAGCCACTAAGAGTGGAGCAAGTCCCCGTGAGACGTGCTGCTGAGCAACAGCTGAAGCACTTCCTAGGATTTCGACCTCCTCCGTTTACCGGGGTTGAATCCCCAGCTGAGGCCGAGGACTGGCTGTCGCATATGGAGCGAATTCTGACAACGAACAGTCGGATGAAGCACAGAAAGTGACCTTCGCTACTTTCTTGTTGGAAAAGGAAGCCAGGCAGTGGTAGGATGAGGTAGAGAGGCGCCAGTTTGCGGGAAGGCGACTGGTTGATGTGCCGATGGAAGAGTTCTCGAGAATCTTCCTGGCAAGGTATGTGCCTCCGTCGCAGCAGATCGCGATGGAGAACCAGTTCCTGGCTCTGATGCAGGGTGATAGACTGGTTGATGACTACCTGTATGAGTTCACCCGGCTCGGGCGTTATGCTGGAACTTCTTTCGACGACGAGGGGAGAAGGGTGAACAGGTTCTACGGAGGTTTGCGTAGTGAGTTGCGGTACCTTTTGACAGGGCCGTTGACGCAGGGTTTCACGACCTTTGTTAGTTCAGCCCGAGCACTTGAGCAGGACATGCTCAGGGAGAAGGGCAAGGTGGCTGTGGTCGAGGCAGTGCCAGACGACAAGGCACCGAGTGCGGCGAAGTTGCGGAGGTTGAATCGCTGGAAGAAGGCTCGATTATCTGGGCCAGCTCCCTCTTCTTCGGGCGCGTTGTCTGGACGTGGCCCTCTTATTTGTTTTACTTGTGGCAAGCCTGGCCATTTCTCTCGGGATTGCCGAAGTGGGATTCCAAGGTCATAGAAGAAAACTGGGCCATCTTATTCTGAGAAGGGGAAGGCGGCTGAGTCCACTGCCTCCCGTATGGCTCCCCCGCAGCCCAGAGTCTTCAGTCTTGGTCAGCAGGAGGCTATCAAAGCCAAGGACGTCGTGACAGGTATAATTTAAGATACAGTCCTTACTGTTTTATATACCTGTTTTAGTGTTCATGCTAACCTTGTTTGGCGGCGTAGGCTTTGTAAATGTTTTAGGCGTTCCTGCGAGAGCGCTTTTCGATACTGGAGCTTCGCACTCCTTCTTATCGTCGGACTTCGTCCAACGTATTGGTGCGCCGTCGATTGCTTCTACAGATGGACTGGAGGTCCTACTGCCGAATGGATATTCGATGCATGTGGAGAGGAGTTGCTGCGTGAAGGTTCTAGTTGGAAGCCAGGAGTATGACCTGAAAGCATCGTTACTCCCCCTGGTTGAGTTCGATGTAATCTTCGGCATGGACTGGCTGTCAGAACAGCGTGCGTGCATCGATTGCACCACCAAGGAGGTGAGGTTTGGGCAGTGTGCCGATCGTGAGACGGTCTTTGCGGGCATGCGTGGATCGAGCAAGATACTGATGTCTGCTCTCCAGGTGTCCAAGGCAGTGCGACAGGGAGCAGAGTTATTCTTTGCTCTAGTGGAGGCTTCAACGTCGAGGCCCAGCCTAGCGGATGTTCCGGTAGTTTCGGAGTTCCCCGATGTGTTCCCGAGTGATCTCCCCGGTGCTCCACCACAGCGGGAGATAGATTTCATGATTGAGTTGGTGCCAGGCGCTAAGCCTGTGACCCGCTCGCCGTATCGTATGGCTCCGAAGGAGTTGGCGGAGTTGAAGCTGCAGTTGCAGGAGCTGCTTGAGCAGGGCTACGTGCGTCCGAGTTCCTCACCTTGGAGTGCACCGATCCTCTTTGCCAAAAAGAAGGACGGTAGCCTGCGGCTTTGCATCGATTATCGGGAGCTGAACAAGCTGACCGAGAAGAACAAGTATCCTCTTCCGAGGATAGACGACTTGTTCGACCAGCTCGTTGGGTCGACAGTATACTCGAAGCTGGACTTGAAGTCCGGCTATTATCAGGTGCGGATCAGGGAGTGCGACATCCCGAAGACTGCCTTCAGTACAAGGTACGGGCAGTATGAGTTCACCGTGATGCCGTTTGGGCTGTCTAATGCGCCTTCGGTGTTTATGGACATGATGCACCAGAATTTCCATGAGTATCTCGACCGGTTTGTGGTCGTCTTCCTTGACGACATACTGGTCTACTCTAAGTCCGAGGAGGAGCACGGTGATCACCTGCGAGTAGTCTTGGAGGTTCTGAGGAGGAACCAGCTGTATGCCAAGTTCTCGAAGTGCGAGTTCTGGCTACCTTCCGTGGCGTTCTTAGGCCATGTGGTTAGTGGAGCGGGTGTGGCGGTAGATCCGGTGAAGGTTGCGGCCATCAGGGAGTGGCCTGTTCTTTCTACTATAGCGGAGGTCCGTAGCTTTCTCGGGCTGGCCAGCTATTACAGGCGCTTCGTGGAGAACTTCTCACGGATCGCGCTGCCTTTTACGACGCTGACACGGAAGATGCAGGAGTTTATTTGGACGCCCGCGTGTGCGCAGGCTTTCGAGGAGTTGAAGTGGTGGCTTACCACGGCTCCGATCTTATGTTTACCTTGCAGCACAGAGGGCTATGCGATCTACACCGACGCTTCTGGGAGCGTCTTTGGCTGTGTTCTACAGCAGCATGGCAATGTAGCAGCGTACGGCTCTCGCCAGCTGAAGGTGCACGAGCGGAACTATCCGGTCCACGTCTTAGAGTTGGCGGCCGTGATATTTGCCCTGAAGCTTTGGTGGCATTATGTGTATGGCATGAAGATCGACATCTTCACGGACCGTAAGAGCCTGAAGTACCTTCTGACGCAGAAGAGGCTGAATATGCGACAGCAGAGGTGGATGGAGTTCCTTGGGGACTACACCTTCGAGATCCACTACACTCCCGGGAAGGGGAATGTTGTTGCAGATGCACTCAGTCGCAGGCCAACTTGATTCAGATGCATGATGAGCACCTGATACGTGACCTGGAGGCCTTGGATATTTCTTGCGTGGAGAAGAACAGCAGTGCTGGTGCCTGTTTGAGCTGGACTGAGTTCCAGTACGACCTCGCAGATAGAGTCCGCCAGGCTTTAGAACTCGATCCGAGTTTAAAGCGCTACGCGGAGGAGGCTGGTGGTGGGCCGGATGCCCAGTTTCAGGTGCGTGACGGGTTGCTGTGGAGAGGAGACCGTTTGTGCGTCCCCAAGGTGGGTGAGCTGCGCAATGAGTTGATGTACGAGGCGCATCGTACCAGGTATTCAGTTCATCCGGGGAGCACGAAGATGTATAAGGACATGAAGGTCCTTTTTTGGTGGCCGGGTATGAAGAGGGACATCGCTCAGTACGTGGCCAAGTACCACACTTGTGCGCTAGTGAAGGCAGAATGTCAGAAGCCCGGTGGCTTTTTGAAGTCATTACCGGTTCCAGAGTGGAAATTCGATGACATTTCCATGGATTTCGTGCATGGGCTGCCGAGATCGCAGCGCGGGAACGATGTCATCTGGGTAGTCGTAGACCGGCTGACGAAGGTGGCGCACTTTATCCCCAACCGGAGGGATGACTCAGTGGAGAAGTTGGCGAAGCAGTATGTTGATACAATAGTACGATTGCACGGTGTGCCCCGTAGCATCGTCAGTGATCGAGATGGACGCTTTACTTCGAGCGACTGGAGGCTAGTCAACCGTCTATTGGGTACGAAGCTGCAGTTTTGCACGACCTTTCATCCTCAGATGGATGGCCAAACTGAGCGTACCAATAGGACGATGGAGGACATGCTCCGGATGTGCGTCCTGGATTTTGGCAAGGGGTGGGAAGATCACCTCTTTCTTGTTGAGTTCGCGTACAATAACAACTACCAGGCGAGTATTCAGATGGCGCATTTCGAGGCTAAAGTCGATGGCCCGAATACCAGGGCTCTCCCGTGCTTTAATTATGAACATCCCGTAGTCCGAAGACTCTTTCCCATTGCTTCCCGACATGCTGTACGAGACTTACTAATCAGGTGCTGCGATGGTGCGGTTTCAGGTTCGCCAAATGCCCGTTGTTCACATCTCTCATTGTGCAACACGAAGAGAGGGTATGGCGTCCCCTCAGCCCAGGTATTCTCAATTAGCTGGCTCTACGGGCCGCTAAGTCATCCACCAGGACACCCTCACTGGTCGGGCACACAGGCCTCAGGTCCTCTCAACAGGTGGGCCAAACAACATCACCAGAACTCAGTCTGGGAGCTATCGCCGGCGTTAACGCTAACGCCTGGAGATAGCGCACAGAAACCCTATTTTGGCTTCTAGCTGTGGGTGCTTCCCGGGGCACACCCCCAGGCATTGCTGCACATGCAGTAGCACTCCCACTGCCTCAGAACGCACAAATTCACCAGAACCAAGTCTGGGAGCTACCACCCGGCGATAACGCTAACGCCGGCGGTAGTGAATAGAAACTCCATTTCTGTTTCTAACTTCGGGTGCTCCCCGGGGCACACCCCCAGGCGTTGCTGCCCATGTAGTAGCACCCTCTAGTCCTACGAAGCAGGATATCAACACGGAGTTTTCCCCCGGCACGCATAATATCAAAAAGCATCACCAATCCGGATGAACCGTCTCGGATGGGCTTCACACAGCGCGCCTACATCCATTTCACGCACGGACTCTACATGTATGCAAGATTTGACGGGGATAACACGAATCGACCCGTCGGAGGCCACGACCTCACCCTTTTGGGTAGGGGCCTCAACGATGCACGGAAAAGGACTAGGACACGTCCAAATGAGGGTAGAAGAGATCGTTACCCTTAAAGTGCGCTTTTGAACCATGGAGCACGTTCAAGATGGCTGTCCTCTTTGCAGATCCGGCCTCCACTCGACGCTTCGAGTCGCTAAACGACGCTCCAAGCTTACGATGCGGCTTGCGGTCTCCCTTTGCAGCAGCCCTAGACTGAGAGGGTCGGAGAGGGCTCGAGCGGCTCCTCCTTGCAGACAAGAGAGAGGGAGAAGGAGAGGGCTCGGGGTTCTCCTTGTCGACGGGAGAAAAGGAGAGGAAGAGGGGGACGGGGACGGGGCTCCCTTTGCCCTAGGCGGCGACGGGAAGAGAGGGAGGAAGGGAGACGGAGGCGCTGCTCCTCCTTTCTCCAGGCCGACAGCGAGAGAGGGAGGACGGAGGCTCGGGGGCGGCACTTCCCTGCTCCAGGAGGCGGCGAGAGAGAGAGAGAGAGATCGGGGGGAAGGGAGATCGGGATGAGGGCGGTTTGCTCCACGCGAACAATAGCGAGAGGGAGAGAGGTCGGGTAATGGGGAGGAGGGCTAGCTTAGGGTTTTTATTTAAAACCCTAGCACAATTGGCTATCCGCACACCAACCCCCTATCCGCACCCCAAACTCCACTATTCGCAGACCAAAATCATTCTCCTTGAAATTGAGGCGTTACATTTCATTTCTGAAATCCAATATCCCACGTTGACATCAAACGTTGTAATTGTGAAAAAGTCAGGAGGAAAAGGGCGAATGTGTGTAGATTTCACCAAACTTAATAAAGCATTTCCTCAAGATTGCTACCCCTTGCCTCGGATAGATCTTTTAGTTGATTCCGCGGTGGGGTATAACTTTATGATCTTTCTAGTGCATTCTCTGGGTACCATCAAATTAAAATGAACAAACCCGATATCCCTCATACGTCTTTCATCACAAACGATGGTTGTTATTGTTATCTTGTGATGCCCTTCGGCCTCAAGAACGCGGGTGCAACGTACTAGAGAATGATGGACACGATTTTTGAAATTTCCTTGAGATTTCAAAATATGCGGGGATTATGTTTACACAGAAGACCGCTATCAATATGATGAACTATTTAGACCGGGCGGTCTGCAACATTATCAATTTTGCTCTACCTCATAATAACTTACACTCGTCTCTCGGCTCACCAGACCAAGCCGAGCAGTGTGAGCGACGTCAGACTGTCATCAGGAGGGTTACAATCAAGACCATGTCAAGAAGGCAAGCCGTGGTCTCAGATCAGAGTCCGCCCAAGTTGCTTCTCTACCTTGATCGCATCACATTTCAACCACGGCCAATACAGATCGAAGATCAAGCCGCCAAGCCGCGCGACTTCTTTCTTTTTTCCTTCTGTATCCTGTCACCACCAACCCGATTCTCCTGTATCCGGGCAGGTGGTTATTTTATCCCTGCCCATTTGGGCAGGCCCCTAAGCCTATAAATAGGGGGCGACGTTCCCAAGGGACGCAGACTCGAATCCTGGAGCTCGCATGCTAGAGATGCAGTTTCGAGTTTACTGTCTTGTGGTTTGTCTGCCCGTCCGGCTTCTCTCCTGCCTAACCGTGTAACCCACTTTAAAGCATTTATTTAATCAAAGGAAAGCCCATCACAGGAGTGGCATTCGCCGTGATGGGCAAAGTCCGGCCTCGACCGCTGCTAGCGGTCTAACTTTTCTTTGTCAATAGTAACTGATAGCTCACGGCCTCCACTTTTCCCTCGCTTCGCTAGCGTCGATCGCGGAGGTGCAAATTCGGCATCAACATAGAGGGAGGTCATCTCTGCTAAAAGTAACGACCGTCCTATCTGGAGCAAAAGTGGAAGTGGTTGCTATTTCATGTCGGAAGACTCTTGCAACACTTGACTTCTGAGAAGACTCGGGTCTAGCTCCTCCATGGATGCAATAGATATGTCCGAGGGGACCCTCATCATTTACCTCAATGCATTCGGTTATAGGATGAATGTCGCCATAACAGTCGACATTTTCCACATCAGCACACTCCCAACTAACCTCCACCACCTCTTTCCCTTTGGATGTAGATGGCTTGGCAGACTCCTCTTTTTGGATCAGATTTTGGAGCTTTCCCTCTCCTAGAAGTCTTTCAATTAATGAGCAGAGGGCTCGACAATTCTCCATCAGGTGCCCTCCTTCCTTGTGATATTCACAGAAGAGGTTTGGGTTGTGGTTCCTGATATCTGACCTCAGAGGAGTAGGTCTCTTAAATCCGGTTTCTTTTGTAAGATTTGTGTTGGTTATAGAACAATCACAAAGGGGGGGGGGGGGGGGGGGGGGGGGGTAGGTGATTCTTGTTCTTTTTCTACTCTTTTAAAATCTTTTGTGAAAGTTTACTTTAGTGAAATCGCAATGCAAAGAGAACGAAGGAAAATACAGCACACAACAACAAATGTATAGAGGTTCCTCAAGACCGGGTGTCTTGAGTAATCCTCTGTCCCCCTGCGCCTACCTAGCAGTGTGCTAGGCTCGACAAACTCCGCCAAAGTTTCTGGCCCGCAAGCCTTACAACACGGACCAGCAAGTCCTTGCAGCCTAGGCCCTCAAGCCCCTTCACTGCACCCGAGCCCGCAAGCTCGAAACTCAGGCCCTCAAGCCCTACACAACACAGACCCGTAAGTCCTGTGCCTTGAACCCTCATGTTCCAGCAGCCTAAGCCCGCAAGCCCCTTCATTTCCCCCGAGCCCGCAAGCTCGACAAGTATGGACCCGCAAGTCCCTCTGCCCTAGTTCTCAAGCCGTAGATCTCAAGCCCTCAAGCTCAACACACAGATCTAAGAATAGATCTACCATTTTTTGCCCGCAAGCGTTTACAATAAAAGTATTACAATGAGTTCTTCTGCCTGGTGAGGATTGGCTTCTTTTCTTGAAGAAGATGCCTCTGATTCTGACTCTTGAGAGCACAAATCTTCTTCAAGTTTTCTTTTCTCTGGAATGTCCTTCTCAGTCGATGAAGCTTGACTGAAAACTCTGATGGCGAATAATTCGTTCTTAGTTCATGGTATTGCTTATCGCCGCCGGTACTGTTCTATAAAAATACTTGGCGGGATTTTCTTAAGTTCCAAGAAAAAGTAAGTTCTTAGGGCATACACTGTTCCATTTTATATGAGAGAGTGGTCGCTTAAAGCTTTCCTATAATGTCCTTCTCTGACAGACGCACATCCCTCAAGGGCATGCGCTGATTGGAAAATCAAGCGGCGGCATTAATTGCTGACAACGCGTCTGACTACTTTTGAATCTGTCTGACGATATTTCCATTGTTACGACGACATGGACAATATCTCGACGACATGGTTTGTCGATGTCTTGAGCTGGTTACTTCTTCAATTCTTCATCAAATAGTGATATTTCGACAATACGGGACATCACTTCTGCTTTTGTACTTAAGACGACATGAAGTCATCTAACTGATGTCGTCGCGATTTTCTTGTCTGCTCGATGTCACTGTAACAACTTTATCTTGTCGATGACATAAGCGATATCATGTCGATAGAATATACTTTAGCAACTGCTTGTCTTCAGCTGACCTTCTTCAGTCTTCTCGACGTCACGCCTTCTTTACGACGATGTAGTTGGTCATCAATCTTACTTAGTCTCTTCAGTGACAAGGCTTCTTCACGACAATACCTGTTCTTCTTTGGCCTTATCGACGATAAAGTTTCTTGTCAACGATATCTTCGACACTGATCTTCCCTTTGCCTTTTCAACGACATTCATTCTGACATAGCCTTATCGACGCCAAGGCTTCTTGACGACCACATCTTTGAGTCTTCTTCTTCATCATCGACTTTCTGATATCGTCGTGTAGATGTCACAACAATATCACCATTCTGCCTTGCTCTGCGTGTTGTTGGTGATATGCCTGCAGTTGTTGACGATATGTTTGATCCTTTTCGACGACATAGACACAGTCATCCTTATTTGCTTTCCCCATCATTTCAAAGATGTGCATATACTTGTCGACGATATGTCCAGCCTTTTTCGACGATATTATACTTAGGCAGGTTATTGAAGTACTGAACATGTCTTCTTATCTTTTACTGAAATGATAAAGCTAAGAGGATAATCAAATACATAGTGAAGTTCTCTTGAATTGGTGACTTCTCCAAATCAGGAATCATGAGGGCAAGATTCCCAACAATCTCCCCCTATTTGAAGAAATCAGAATCCCAATTCAAGATTACTTGCACTGACCAATAAGATGTGAGTTTATGCATTGGATGTTAACATAGTTACCATTTCCCTAGCTTTTGCATCTTCTTGAGCTGGTAGCTCCCCCTTGATGTGATGTGTACATCTTTACTTTATTCCTCCTTGATCTTTACTCCCCCTTGATCTTTACTCCCCCCTTGATCTTTACTCCCCCTTGATGTGATACATCACATGATGTGTCTTCTCTACCCAGGTTATTCTTTTCTCCCCCTTTCTGACTTTTTCATTATAGGCCTTTTATGACCAGATTGTCTCAGTCTTTGTCCTGCAAGTTCTTCTTACTATTATATGCAGGGGATTAGTAAGCAGTAAGTTAAATTTTTCTCTAAGTTTAACATTCCCAATTGGAATTTGAAGAAGTTAAACTTAGCTTCATCTAGGGGCTTTGTGAATATATCAACCACTTGTTTGTTTGTGGGAACAAACTCAAGGGTGATATCTTCATTCTCCACATGCTCCCTGATGAAGTGATACCTGATCTCAATGTGCTTAGTCCTGCGATGTGAGACAGGATTTTTAGCAATTGAGATTGCACTGGAAAAGTCATAAAACAGGGGTGTTTTGGTCATCTTTAAATTGTAGTCTTCAAGTTGATGCTGGATCCATAGCAGTTGAGCACAGCAGCTCCCAGCAGAGATGTATTATCATTCTGCTGTGGAGATTGCTACACTTGTCTGCTTCTTGCGGCTCCAAGAGATCAGTCTTCCTCCAAGGAATTGACATGTTCCTAAGGTACTCTTCCTATCTTCTTTGCACCCTGCATAATCTGCATATGAGTATCCTGTCAGTTCACACCCATTGTTCCTAGGGTACTATATGCCAAGATTTGATGTACCCTTTAGGTATCTTAGGATTCTCTTTACAGAGACATGATGAGATTCCTTAGGGTTCACCTGATATCTAGCACAGACACATGTGGCAAACATTATGTCAGGCCTACTTGCATTCAGGTATAGCAAGGATCCAATCATGCATTTGTACTTGGTTTCATCAAAGGGTATTCCCTTCTCATCCTTGTCCAGAGACACATTGGTTCCCATTGGATATTCATAGAGGAAGCACTCTCCAATCCAAACTTCTTTACTAGCTTTCTAGTGAACTTAGTATGAGAGATGAATATGCCATCTTCAGAGTGTTTCACTGGGAGACCTAGGAAGTGTTTGAGCTCATCCATGCTGCTCATCTCAAACTTTCCCTACATCAAGCTAGCAAACTTTTTGCAGAGATTGTTATCTGTAGAGCCAAAGATAATGTCATCTACATAGATCTGCATTAGCAAAATCTTTCCCTTAACTTCCCTTCGGAATAATGTCTTATCAATCTTTTCCCTAGAGAATTTATTCTCAATGAGAAAGCTTGACAGATTCTCATACCAGGCTCTACGTGCCTGTTTTAATCCGTATAGAGCTTTCTTAAGAAAATATACATGATCAGGATGTGTTGAATCAATAAAACCTGAAGGGTGATCTACATAGACTTCTTCTTTGAGATTACCATTTAGAAAGGCTGACTTCACGTCCATCTGATAGACCTTGAATCCTTGATAGGCAGCATAAGCTAAGAAGAGTCTGATGGCTTCTAGTCTAGCCACAGGAGCAAAGTTCTGAACAAAATCAATCCCTTCCTCTTGTCTGTAGCCCTTTGCCATTAGCCTTGCTTTATTCTTGGTGACGATTCCATTTTCATCCAATTTGTTTCTGTAGACCTATTTAGTTCCTATGATGTTCTGTCCTTGGGGTCTTGGAACCAGTTTCCAAACTTTGCATCTCTTAAATTGGTTCAGTTCCTCCTGCATTGCTGCAATCCAAAATGGATCCTGATTTGCTTCCTCAAATTTCTTGGGTTCAATTTGAGAGAGAAAACTCAAGTACAATGCTTCATTTGCAGCTCTACTCCTTTTCAGCACACCTTGGTTGACATTTCCTATTATCTGCTCTTGGGGATGATCTCTCATTTGTCTCAAGGCAATTGGTAGTATTCTGGGCACTTCTGCATTAGCAACTTCTTCAGGTTGCATTTCTTCAGGTTGGATTTCTTCAGCTATTTCTGGACTTTCTGCAATTTCTTCCTCGATTTCAACTATCGCTGACTGATTCTTATTTCTGAGTGAGGTGCCAGCATTGCCTTCATTGGATAACTTCTCCATTCTCTCCACTGTACCTGCGTTCACTAGAGAACTAGACCAACCCTTATGTATAAGGCTAGTCTCATCAAATGCCAGATGTACAGATTCTTCCACTGCTTGGGTATTGATGTTGTACACTCTATAGGCCTTGCTATGAGAGCTGTAGCCAACAAAAATACCCTCACTGCTTTTCTCAGCAAACTTAGTTAGCTTGACCTTTCCATTATTAAGTACATAGCATTTACTTTTAGTGATCTTTGGTGATGGAGGCCCTGTTTATCACATGACAAGCAGTGTTCACAGACTCTGCCTAGAAATATTCTAGAAGGGAGGAATCACATAGCATTGTACTACTTGCCTCTATCAAGGTTCTGTTTTTCCTTTCTGCAACCCCATTTTGTTGAGGAGTTCTAGGAGAGGAAAATTATTGGGAGATACCCAGTTCTTGGCAGAATTCTGTCATAGATCCTGGCTAAAATTCTGTACCATGGTAACTTTTAAATCTGACCACAGTACAGTCCATCTCATTCTGGATTTGCTTGACCAAGTTCTTTAAGATGTCTATGGTATCTGACTTCCTTTTAAGGAAGAATTCCCAAGTGAACCTTGAGTAGTCATCAACTATCACCAGGGTGTAAGCCTTCCCTCCCAAGATGAGAATTGACATTGGACCAAACAGATCCATGTGTAATAGAAATAAGCATCTGAAGGAGTCTTTGTCAGATATGCTTTTAAGGCATGTCCTTGTCTGCTTCCCAAGTTGGCAGGCTTGATAAGGACCTTCCTTGATGCATTTAATATTAGGTCCATTTCTAACCAAGTTTTGTGAGAAAAGCTTGCTTATGGTCTTATAGTTAATGTGTGCGAGTCTCTTGTTCCATTGAACACATAGAGCTTCCTTGTCATCAGCTACAAGACATATAGGCATGGAGGAATTTACATTAAGAAATTTTAGGCAATAAATGTTACCACTCCTAGTGCTAGTCAAGACAGCTTCAGACTCTAAGGACTTCTTGATTAAGCACTTATCCTTGTGGAAGGTAATTATAAATCCTAGATCACAAAGTTGACTTATGCTTCTGAGATTATGTTTCAATCCCTCAACATAAGCTACCCTTGTGATGGTAACTAAACCATTAGAGATATTACCATAACCTTTAGTCATCCCTTTTTCTGAACCTCCAAATATCACAGTTGGTCCATTCTCCACAGGGATGAAGTTTCTTAGATACTTTCTGACTCCAGTCATGTTCCTGGAGCATCCACCGTCCAAATACCAAATTGGAGATTGGTTGGCAGTTGGACATACCTGCAAGAAAAATTAATTTCCCTTAGGTACCCAATTCAGATTGGGTCCTTGGTTCCTGTTAGATGGATAAAATGGATTCCTACTCCATTGAGTATTCTGCATTTTCTTTGCATTGGATCCTGTTGGGTTGAACCAACAGTCCAGGGCAAAGTGTCCTACTTTCCCACAACACCAGCATCCATACCTATTGTACCTTCTCTTCTGCTTCACCATTTGAGAAGAGTGGGAGTGATGGTGAGCAGGAGGGAAGATAACTGACTCAACAGGTCTTGGGTGCACCTTGCAGGTGTGAGAGTCAGGTGGAGTAGGTCTCATCACCTATTTTTTCACACTCCTGGGAACTGGATCTATGGGGGCAGCCATTCCCTTTCTATTGAGGGTTGTTGCTATGGATCCAAGGACAGAGGAACCTGATGCTTGCTCATTCTTTTCAGAAGTTTGATCCTTAGGATCTTTGCCCTTGATAGTTTTCTTATTGAGACCTACACCAGCTCTGAATGATCCAGAGAAGGTATCAACAATGGGTCTAACTGTCTTGGGCATAGAAAGGCTAGCAGACAATTTCTTCTCAGGCAGCAACATTTCTTCAAGATTCTTAATGATCTTGTTCTTCTGACCTAATTCAGCATTTTTAAGCTTTATGGACTCCTTGAGTCTATCCATTTCTTTGCTCATTTCATCCAGCATTTCAGCTGTCCCTTTGAGTTCAGATTGGAAAGTCCTCAAGGAATTTGACTCCTTGGTCTGGACTTTGTGGAGTTTCTTGCAGTTCTTGAAGGCTTTCCATAAAGCCTTGTACCGCTTTATTAGGTCAGCCTCAATATCATATTGAGATCTTGAGTCAGTGTTGTTGACTGCAGACATACTCTCACTATCATGCAAAGAGTCTGTCACTGATTCAGAATCATAGGCAGACAAATGGGCTCTGATGGGTACCTTCCCAGAAGAGGTATCCTCCTGGTTCTCTTCCTTTATGGCCATTAGTCCAATCAGTGCTTCTTCCTCAGTATCTGAGGAGCTTGAGTCAGAATCACTTAAAGTTCTGACTTTCTTTGCTACAAACCCTCTTTCAGGTCTCTTACTGTCCTTAGACCTTCTTCTATCTTCATTGTTCCTTGATTCCCTTATCTTGGAAGAGGAGTCAGCAGCTATATGACCTGTTTTATTGTAGGAGTACCAGATAGTGTTAGCCAAATCAAATTTACTAGGTTTTGACCTGTACCTGTTCTCCCTTGAGGAGTTGGGCCTGTCATGTTGATCAGATCTTCTTGAGCTTGAGGAGGTGGGTCTGTAGTTGTCTCTCCTTCTTCTGGTTATTAGCTTCTTGAACTATTTAGAGAGAAGGACCATCTCTTTGTCAGTGTCATTGGAGTATGATGTGTTGGCATCAGATCCTTCACTGCTTTCTTCCTTGTTCTGGTAAGCAGGAGTCTTGTACCTGAACCTTCTTCTATTCTCAACTTTGAGAGCCATAGATCTCTCTCTAGAACTCCCCTTCGAGCTATCCTCTTCAGCTTTCCTGGTATTGAGCTGAAGTTCATGGGATAACAGCTTCCCATATAGATTCTTGGGCTCTAAGATGCCCAGCTGACCCATCTCTCTGCTGGCACAAATCTTTATATCCCATTCTTTAGAGAGAGATATAAGGAATTTATCATTTAGGTCAGAGTTTGTGAAGTCTCTGCCATAATTTTTCAGTCCATTCACTATCTTGAAAATCCTCTCATAACAGCTTGAGATGGTTTCACTCTTGCCTTGCTTGAAGGCTTCATACTCCTGATTAAGGAGGGATTTTCTATCGTCCCTTACCTCTTCAGTAACCTCCATGTAGACGATCAGAGAATCCCACATCTCCTTGGCTGTCTTGCAGTGAATAAGATTCTGGAGGGTTGAATCATCAAAGGCACTTACAATTACATTATGTGCCCTTTTATCCAGACTTGCCAAGGTCAGTTCATCCTTGGTCACGTATGTATACTTCTTTGCCACCATCCTCGTTGGATCAATAGTGGATGCTATCAATGGAATAAAGGGGCCCTCTTGAACAGTTATGTAGATTCTTGGACCAGCCGCCTCCATGAACAACCTTACTCTTTCCTTCCAGATAGGAAAGTTCTCCTTAGTGCAGATTGGGAGTTTCATGGCTCTCATCTCTCGATGTTGATCACCTCCAGCCATATTGGATTGTTCTACGATCTAGATCTGACGGTTAAGTCGCTTTCTTGATCAACCTCGCTTTGATACCACTTGTTGGTTATAGAACAATCACAAGGGGGGGAGGGGGGTTAGGTGATTCTTGTTCATTTTTTACTCTTTTAAAATCTTTTGTGAAAGTTTACTTTAGTGAAATCGCAGTGCAAAGAGAACGAAGAAAAACACAGCACACAAAAATAGATGTATAGAGGTTCCTTAAGACCGGGTGTCTTGAGTAGTCTTCTGCCCCCCTGAGCCTATCTAGCAGTGTGCTAGGCTCGGAAAACTCCACCAAAGTTTCTGGCCCACAAGCCTTACAACACGGACCAGCAAGTCCATACAGCCTAGGCCCTCAAGCCCCTTCACTGCACCCGAGCCCGTAAGCATGACACTCAGGCCCTCAAGCCCTACACAACACAGCCCCGCAAGTCCTGTGCCTTGAACCCTCAATTTCCAGCAGCCTAGGCGCGCAAGCCCCTTCACTGCCCCCGAGCCCGCAAGCTTGACAAGTATGGACCCGCAAGTCCCTCTGCCCTAGGACTCAAGCCTCGCAGATCTCAAGACCTCAAGCTCGACACACTGATCTAAGAATAGATCTACCGTTTTTTGCCCGCAAGCCTTTATAATAAAAGTATTACAATGAGTTCTTCTGCCTAGTGAGGATTGGCTTCTTTTCTTGAAGAAGATGCCTCTGATTCTGACTCTTGAGAGAACAAATCTTCTTCAAGTTTTCTTTTCTCTAGAACGGTCTTCTCAGTCGATGAAGCTTGACTGAAAACTCTGATGGCGAATAATTCATTCTCAGTTCTTGGTATTGCTTATCACCGCCGGTACTGTTCTATAAAAATAATTGGCGGGATTTTCTTAAGTTCCAAGAAAAATTTAGTTCTTAGGGCATACAATGTTCCCTTTTATATGAGAGAGTGGCCGCTTAACGGTCTCCTATAATTTCCTTCTCTTACAGACGCGCATCCCTCAAGGGCATGCGCTGATTGGACAATCAGGCGACAACATTAATTGCTGACAGCGCGTCCGGCTACTTTTGAATCTGTCTGACGATATTTCCAATGTTACGACGACATGGACAATATCTCGATGACAGGATTTGTCGATGTCTTGAGCTGGTTACTTCTTCAATTCTTCATCAAATAGTGATATTTCGACGATACATGAAATCTCTTCTGCCTTCGTACTTAAGACGACATGAAGTCATCTAACTGATGTCATCGCAATTTTCTTGTCTGCTCGATGTCGCTATAACAACTTTATCTTGTCGACAACATAAGTGATATCATTTCGACAGACTATACTTTAGCAACTGCTTATCTTCAGCTGACCTTCTTCAGTTTTCTCGACGTCACGCCTTCTTTACGACGATGTAGTTGTCATCAATCTTACTTAGCCTCTTCAGCAACAATGCTTCTTCACGACGATATCTGTTCTTCTTTGGCCTTATCGACGATACAGTTTCTTGTCTATGATATCTTCGACACTGATCTTCCCTTTGCCTTTTCAACGACATTCATTCTGACTTAGCCTTATCGACGTCAAGGCTTCTTGACGACCACATCTTTGAGTCTTCATCTTCATCTTCGACTTTCTGATATCGTTGTGTAGATGTCACAATGATATCACCATTCTGCCTTGCTCTGCATGTTGTTGACGATATGCCTGCAGTTGTCGATGATATGTTTGATCCTTTTCGACGACACAAACACAGTCATCATTCTTTGCTTTGCCCATCATTTCAATGATGTGCCTATACTTGTCGATGATATGTCCAGCCTTTTTAGATGAAATTATACATAGGCAGGTTATTGAAGTACTGGACATCTCTTCTTATCTTTTACTGAAATGATAAAGCTAAGAGGATAATCAAATATATAGTGAAGTTCTCTTGAATTGGTGACTTCTCCAAATCAGGAATCATGAGGGCAAGATTCCCAAAAATTTGGACGCCCTCATCCATAGAGACATTGAGTGGGGTGAAGGATTCCTGAGAATCATCTTATTGGATGGATGGAGCGACTTTAGGCGAAGGCGAGTCGTATTGTGGCAGATACACATGCATTATTTGCAGAATCAACATGGATGTAATGGGTGCGGTGGCCAACGGTGGTTTCTTCTCCTGAAATCGTTGATGGCCAAAAGAGAGTTGCTTGTGCCTAAAATTTCTTCCCCTCTGAGCATGTGGTTTGAAATCTAGTCGGGGTGGATGATGATATTACTGGTGATAAGCAGAAGACGAAATGGATGGATCTTTGTCATTGAGCAGCTTAGCGACATAACCTGGGTTGCTCTTTTCTCCCCTGATAAACATATTCGCTAGGCTGATCAATTCCTGGTAATTTTTGGTTCCAGTATGTTGGCTTCAAATTTGAGTGGCCCCTCTCTTAGGTTGTTGATCAGTGCAACTCTATACAATTCTTGGTCAACGTTTTGGATTTCCATGATTTCTTTCTGAAATTGATCCACAAAATGAGCCCATGTCTCATCTTCTCGCTGCTTGATTTCAAATAGGGCCGCTGGGCCACTTTTCATTTTCTTCGAGGTAGAGAATCTTAAAAGAAATTCTTTACGCAACTCAGCAAAACAACTGATGGATTGAGGGCACAACCCATAAAACCACTCCCTCGCTTGTCCATCAAAGGATGTTACGAGAGTTTACATTTTGTGGCATCAGTAAGGGTTCTTAGGGCAACAACTGATTCAAAAGCTTGGAAATGAGCCGCTCATCGGATTCCCCATTATAGGTAGGCAGGCGAGGTTCCCTGAAATTATTTGGAGCTGGCTCTCCCCAAATTTCGTCAATGAATGGAGAAGGCTCCTCTGCATCTTCATAAAGAGGAGGGAGGAGATAACAAGATGCAATAGCGGTGGCAAACTGAGGACAGGCCGCTGGATAGGAGAAGCGAGCTGCGGCAGAGGTCGCCCCTGGAAGTCGAGGGCCCGCTCCGGGATATCCCGAGCGGCTTCTCAGAAGAAGCCTTGCCGAGCTATAATATCGGTCTGAGATAGTTGAGGATTGGCGGCTTGAGGCAATGGATATGGAGGGGGAGGAGGAATTGGAATGACCGCTGGGCTAACAGCGGCTTGCTGAAAGGTTAACCGTTCCATAAGCGCGGCTAAGGCTTGATCGATTGCCTCTAATCGCTGATCGTCCAGCTTCCGAGCCCGCCCGGCTTCTTGTTTTGACTGCTCTAACGCCTCCCACAAGCTGTCATCGCTATGATCCAAGGGATCACATGGGGCGAACTATCTGTCTGACATTTTGTCGAGGAGTTCGTCAACAACTTGATATATGAAGGTCGCAAGTTTCTATTGATGCTGAAAATGCACCTCCCCGATCAACACTAAGGAAACGAGAGGAAAAGGAGCCTGCGAGTTGTTGGTTACAATCGACTTAGCTGTTGTAGACTACCTAGATCGATGACTGCTGTCAAAACTAGACTTCGCCCGTCACGGTGAATGCCACATCTATGATGGGCTTTCCTTTGATTTAAGAAAGTTGAGTACAACGGGTTACAAGTGATGAGCAATAGAAGCCGGCCGAGTAACAAACCGCAAAGAATAGAACTCGAGACCGTAGCTCTTACAAGCGAGCTCCTGGATTCGAGTGTCCATGCCTTGGGAACATTACCCCCTTATTTATTGGCTCGGGGGCTGCCCAAATAGGTGGGGAAAGAATAACCACCTGCCTGCATACAGAAGAATTGGGCAGGGGGGTGACGGGATACAGATAGAGGAATCAAAGGGATGTCGCGCGGTCTGGCGGCTTTATTATCCGGTTGTGCTGGATTTGGATTAGAATAAATCTTGTATTAAGGTGTGAAGAAGCCCATGCGGACTGTGATCAGAGGCCATGACCTGCTTTCTGTACTTGAGCCTTGATTGCTATCAATCCTTGATAGCGTCCTGGGTGAGCTAGACCGCCCGACCTATTTTTGTTGAGTCTGGAAACTTGTAATTGAAAGATTATATAGGTATATGAACTAATTCACCTAGAGGGGGGGGGGGGGGGGGGGTGAATAGGTCTTTTGATTTTTACTTGTTTGATTTAAATGTTTAAAGATATTCTAAGCAAGTAGTCAAGCACACACAGAAAACACATAAGTGTGTATAGTGGTTCCCCAAGACAGTGTGTCTATGGGTAGTCCACTTTCCCCCTTCACCCTTCTAACAGTGTGTTAGACAGGGCCAACTCCTCTAAACTCAGCTAAAATATATTACAGCACAGATCCTTCAGGATCTCTTAGGTTTTCCCAAACCCTACCTCAGGCACAGCAACCCTACCTCAGATCAGCAACTGATCCTACAACTCAGACCACAACAGGTCCTACAATCTCAGGCCTAAACAACCCTACCTCAGATCACACAGATCCTACCTCAGAGGAATCCTCCTCCTACAGCTCAGGAAATAATGCCCTACAACTCAGGCTAAACAGCCCTACAAGCTCAGGCCTTCATCCCTACAAACTCAGGCCAACAAGCCTTACAATCTCAGGCAATAGCCCTATTGAAAAGAGTATTTGAAGCTTACTACAACAGATAACAGAGAGTGGAAGTCTTCTGTAGTTCCTGCACAGCTTGTGCTATCTTGTAGCTGGAGATGTAGATGGCAGCTACAAACTGATCTTCCTCTTCAGTTGAAGGATGGAAGATCACCTTGCTCCTTATTGTAGAGGAGCTTTCTTTTTTCTCACTGATTCTTCTTGCTTGTTCAGTAAGCAGGAGGAGAAAGACGAGAGCTCTGGCCATCAATGGAATTGTAAATTTTTTTTAGCACTCGACCAGCAATTTTCCCAAGTGTCCTAACTTCTGGCTTTATACATCCCCGACCTTCAACGTCTCTTAATCATTCTTCTGACAGGCGTGGTAGTGATTGGTGGACCCTACAATGCTTTTCTGCAGCTTGCACCATCCGCAGAACCCGCCATGTCACGTTTGAACTGTCTCAGCGGTTGGGCTGAGAAGGCTTCCTCTTCTCAGCAGATTCTGTCGATCTGCAGAGAAGATCCTGCATTCGACGAACAGCTATCTGCATTCGACGAACTCGTCAAACTGTGTTCGACGAACTCCATTCTTCATTCGACGAACACGCCAAGTCTCAGCGGTTTCTTCTGTCCCGTCTCTGCGTTCGACGAACTTGCCAAGTCTCAGCATTTTCTTCTGTCCTGCCTCTTCGTTCCACGAACAGCATTCTTCATTCGATGAACACTATTCTACGTTCGACGAACTTGCCAAGTCTCAACGTTTGCTTCTGTCCTGTCTCTGCGTTCGACGAACAGCCTTCTTCGTTCGAAGAACTCCATTCTGCGTTCGAAGAACTTCATTCTGCGTTCGACGAACATGCCAAGTTTCATCTATCTTCAGCTCAGCTTGCCCAGATGCCTTCTCAGTAGCTCCGGGTCTTCTCTCAGCGGTTTAGCTGATACAGTGAGGCCTTCTCAGCTGATTTAAACAGCACACCTTTGAATCTATTCCATTGAATGGAATATAATCTCCCTTTACACTACTTGAGACAAACTAGAATGTATCAAATACAATATGTCCTTAACATTGTGAGTGATGCCTCTTCAAATCAAGAAAATATTGAGGGCAATATTTCCAACAATCTCCCCCTATTTGAAGAAGGCAGAACATTCTCAATGCTAAGGTACATGGACAACAAAAATATATCATGAAAATGCTATATATAACATTCATGATAACATTGCTCAGAGAGCAATCCACTCAAAGCTTACTTTGAGATGGTCTTAGCATTGGCCATCTCCCCCTTTCTGGTTTCTTCAACTATTTTACCCTAGAGGGATTGGGAGGCAGCATTTGCCAACTCCCCCTCAACCTGAGCAGGAACTTGCTCCCCCACAATTTGAGAACTATTATCTTTAATAGCTGATCTTGTTCATTTTGAACAACCCTTTCTAGCTCCCCCTCAATGTGAGTACTATTCTACATTTAACATTCCTAGTTCAATCTTGAAAGCATTAAACTTGGCCTCATCCAATGGCTTTGTGAAGATATCAACCACTTGACTGTCAGTGGGGACAAATTCAAGGCAGATATCATTACATTCAACATGTTCTCATATAAAATGATACCTTATCTCTATGGCTTAGTCCTGCTGTGAGACACAGGATTCTTAGTAATAGAGATAGCACTGGATGAGTCACAATAAAGAGGAGATTTACTTACCTTGAGGTTGTAGTCCTCTAGCTGGTGTTGAATCCATAATAGCTGTGCACAACAGCTTCCTGCAACAATGTACTCTGACTCAGCTGTGGATATGGCCACACTGGTTTGCTTTTTGCTGCTCCATGAGATCAATCTTCTTCCTAGGAACTGACAGGTGCCACTTGTGCTTTTCTTGTCTTCTTTGCAGCCTGCAAAATCTGCATCTGAAAATCCAGTTAGTTCAAAATCGTTGTTCTTAGGGTACCAAAGGCCAAGATGTTGGCTGCCTTTAAGGTATCTCAGAATCCTCTTTACAGCTGTGTAGTGAGATTCCTTAGGACATGCCTGGTACCTAGCACACACACATGTAGCATACGTAATATCTGTCTGCATGCAGTCAGATATAACAGGGATCCAATGATGCACCTGTACATGGATTCATCAAAGGCCTTGCCCTTCTCATCTTTGTCTAGAGAAATGTTGGACCCCATGGGAGTTTTCATGGTGTAGGCTGAATCCATTCCAAACTTCTTAATTAGCTCCCTAGTGTACTATGTTTGAGATATAAATATCCCATCAACAGACTGTCTCACTTGGAGGCCTAAGAAGTACTTTAATTCTCCCATGCTGCTCATCTCAAACTCCCCCTGCATTAGGTTGGCAAACCTTGTGCAGAGGTTGTCATCAGTAGACCCAAATATTATGTCATCAACATATATTTGGACTAAGAGAATCTTGCCCCTTGTTTCCCTAAGAAACAATATGCTATCTATCTTTCCCCTCAAGAACTTGTTCTTGATGAGAAAGCTAGACAATGTCTCATACCAAGCCCTAGGGGCTTGCTTAAGACCATATAGAGCTTTCCTAAGAAGATAAACATGAGATTTAAGAGTAGGATGGACAAAACCTGATGGTTGCTCTACATAGACTTCCTCTTTCAGATTTCCATTTAGGAATGCTGATTTGACATCCATCTGGTACACATTGAATCCTTTATGGGCTGCATATGCAAGGAATAGCCTTATTGCCTCCAACCTTGCAACTGGGGAAAAGGTTTGGTCAAAGTCTATTCCTTCCTCTTGCCTATACCCCTTTGCAACAAACCTTGCCTTGTTCTTGATGATTGTCCCATTTTCATCCATCTTGTTTCTAAAGATCCATTTGGAGCCAATGATGTTGTGTCCCTGTGGTCATGGCACCAACTTCCATACTTTGCATCTCTTGAATTATATTGCAAAAGTTCTTCCTGCATTGCCTGAATCCAGAATGGATACAAGTTGGCTTCTTCAAACTTCTTAGGCTCTACCTATGACAGGAAACTGAGGAACAAGGCCTCATTGTGAGCCCTGCTCCTTGTTGTCACACCTTGGTGAATATTCCCAATAATCTGCTCCAAGGGATGATCCCTTAGATGTCTTGTAGCTATAGGCAGTCTTTCCTCTACATGCTGAATTTCTTCCACTAGGTCAGCATCTTCTTCAGCATCCTGCTCCTCTACTTCTTCTGGAATTGCTGCATTAGTATGTGCTTTACGGCTGCTAGTAGGTTCTTGTATAGATAGTTCTTCCATGGCCCTTTCATTTCTTGTCAAAACAGAAGAACTGGACCAGCCCTTATAAATTAGGTTGGTCTCATCAAACACCACATGCATGGACTCTTCAACAACATGGGTTTTCTTGTTATATACTCTATAAGCTCTACTTTGTGAGTTATAGGCAAAAAGAACCACCAAGTAGCATTTTTCAACAAACTTGTTTATTTGAGATTTTCCATTATTTAAAATGTAGCATTTAGATCCAAAGATCCTAAAATATGAAATTGATGGTTGTTTGCCTTTCAGAATCTCATAGGGGGTAATTCCATGAAATTTATTGATGGAAGCTCTATTGAGAACATAACAGGCAGTATTGACTGCTTCAGCCCAAAAATATTCTGGGAGTGAAGAGTACTAAGCAATGTTCTCTCAGCTTCTATCAATGTTCTATTCCTCCTCTCAGCCACCAGATTTTGTTGTTGGGTCCTTGGGGAGGAAAATTCTTGGATGATACCTAGTTCTTGACAGAACCTTATCATGGCTTCAGATTGAAACTATTTGCCATGGTCAAACCTAGTTCTGACCACAGAACATTGCAAATCATTCTGAATGGCCTTGACATGGCTTATAAAGACATTTAGAGTATCAGATTTCTTTTTAAGGAAAAATACCCATGTATATCTTGAGTGATCATCAACAATCACTAAGGTATACAGCTTCCCTCCTAAGCACTGAATTGGCATAGGACCAAAAAAGTCCATATGCAATAAATAAAGGCATCTCTTAGTGTCTTTGGAGCCAATACTTTTAAAAGTGGCCCTTGTTTGCTTGCACATTTGGCAAGCATGACATGGGCCATTTTTAACATATTTTAAATTAGGACTATTTCTAACCAAATTTTTAGAGAATAGTCTATGCATTGCCTTGTAGTTGATGTCGGCAAGTCTCTAGTGCCATTGAACACATAGAGACTCGCTCTCATTTTCCACAAGACACACAGGAGAGGAAGATGATTTGCAAATAAAATCTAAACAATAAACATTTCCACTCCTAGTGCCTGAAAGTATGGTTTCCAAGACATTAGACTTTTTGATTAGGCACTTATCCTTGTGGAATTCAATGACATAGCCAAGATCACACAGTTGGCTTATGCTAACAAGGTTATGTTGCAACCCTTCAACATAAGCCACTTTAGTGATGGAGACTGCCATTTGTGATCATACCATAACCTCTAGTGACTCCCTTTTCTGAACCCCCAAAGATGACTTTGGGTCCATTCTTCACTGCTTTATATTCCTGCAGTAAACCCTTGGTGTCTGTCATATGTCTTGAGCACCCACTGTCCAAATACCAAATCTGCCCATGGCTGGTATTTGAACTAACCTACATGAAGGAATTTAATTACCCTTAGGAGCCCAAGAAATTTTGGGTCCTAGGTCTTTGTTAGAATAAAAAGGCTTCAACCCTGCTGCAGCTTTTGCAGGAAAGCTCATCTTTGCACATGGCACATTGGGATTGTGCCAACAATCTATGGCAAAGTGTCCCACCTTACCACAGTACCAACATTCATGAATATTATATCTCCTCTTCTGAACATTTCTTGAGAAATTAGCATTACTGTGCCTATGTTCAGGAGGGGAGACAGCTGCAGTCTTCATGTTTCTCTCAACAATGATTTGACTGAATGTCAATCTATGTGCTGTATTGATGCTCTTTGTCCAAATGGCATCAACTTGCTTTGGCTTGGCAGCCATACAAGATCTAATGGAATCTGACACTGAGCAACAAGTCTTCTCCATAGATTGCACAAAAACAATTTTCTTTGCTGAAATAGATTTGAAAGAGGTGGCACCCTGATTCTTGAATGAGGGGGCTGAGGTACCAAATACAAAAGGTCCAGGTTGGGCCATTTGAATTTCGTCATGGGGAGCCTTCATGATACTCAATCCCATTCCCTTTCTTCCACTATGGGAAGGATTGTTTTCCTTCCTATAGTTACTTCCATTCTTCCAGTGACCATACATGCTTTCATGGTCATACCCGTTGGAAGGAAGTAATACCTTTTGAAAGGTGGTTTGAGGCTTAGCCTTACCTCTGCTCTTTTCTCCACTCCCTTCTCCTACTTCCATTTTATTGAATCCTAGTCCTCTCCTATTGGATTGAGAGGAGAAGGAGTCAATAATAGGGAGCATAGATTTAGGCTTGGAGAATTGAGCCACTAGGCTTCTTTCTTTCACAAGCTTCTCCTCAAGATCCTTGATGATCTTGTTCTTTAGAGAAATAGAGATCAAATGGACAATAGTTGTCCCCTTGAGTTTGCTTATTTCTCTACTCATCTGAGCCACCAAAGTAGAAGACCCAGAACTATTTCTTTCAGCCTTTTTAAGTGAGTCAATCTCTAGGGCTTGGCTTTTGACAAGCTTCTTGATCTCTTTCAGAGTAATAACTAGAGCATCATACTTTTCAATCAATTGATTGACATCCATTTCATCTTCTGAATCACTTCCATCAATTGATGAAGGTGCTCCAGATTCTGGGCCAGATTCATCCTTAGGGAGAGAGGAAGAAGTTGGTACCTGGTCAGGTGTGTCCTGACAGTCTTCATCATCTGAAGTTAGGGCCATTAGGCTAATGTATTCTTCATCATCTTCATCCACCTCCATATCACTATATGAATGTGATAGAGTGGCCCTGATGCCCACCTTTGCTGCAGGAAAGTCCCCATCTTCCTCAGCAGCAAACAACCCAATGTAGACTTCTTCTTCATCATCTGAATCTGAGGAAGATGACTCAGATTCACTTCCAGTTTTTTTCCTTTCTTTGCTAGGAAGGATTTTTCACCCTTCCTATCCTTTTGATGATGGTGCTTCTTATCACCATTATCCTTTGTTTTGACTAGACAGTCAGCAATGACATGTCCAGGCTTACTGCAGCAATAACAAATTACATTAGTTGAACCATGTTAAACATGTTTAGAGTCATACTTGTCCCCTTTGGGGTGCTGCCTGTCTGCTCTGCTTGAATCCTTCCTAGGATGTGAGGAGGAGGGCTTATTCCTCCACTGCTTCCTTCTCATCATCTTTTTGAATTGCCTTGAAAAGGCAGTAAATTCCTCATCAGAAGAGCGGTTTTCAGATAATCAGTGATCTGAATTGTCTGAGTCAGCAACCCTTCTTGGAGGGGTAGGAATTCTTGTCTTGCTCTTCTTGGACACTTCAGCCTTGAGGACCACAGACTTCTCCCTATCATGAGGACTGGAGGAGGTGTCCTCTTCCTTTCTAGTAGATAGTTGCATCTCATATGAGAGCAACTTTCCAAACAGAGTGTGAGGAGGAGTTTCACTCAGCTTTGCCACTTCCCTGATGGCACAGATTTTGGTATCCCAGTCTCTAGTTAGAGATCTTAGGAATTTATCATTCAACTCATAATGAGTGAAGATCCTTTCATAGGTCCTCAACTCATTAACTATCCTGAAAAATCTCTCATAGCAATCAGCTATGCATTCCTGATTTTGTTGCCTAAAGGCTTCATACTCCTGATTGAGAAGGGATTTCCTATCATTCCTCACTTCCTCAGTCCCTTCCATGTACACAATCAGTGTATCCCACATCTCCTTTGCAGTATCACAGTGCACCAAGTTTTGGAAAGTTGAATCATCAATAGCATTGACAATGATATTTTGAGCCCTTTTATCCATTGTAGCCAATGCTATCTCATCTCTAGTCATTTCAGTGTAAGGATTGTCCACCATCCTAGTAGGATCAATGGTGGAGGGCTTTGTGATAATGAAGGGGCCTTCCTGAACAGTGATAAAGATTCTTGGGTCTGAAGCTTCCATGAACAGCCTAACCCTTTGTTTCCAGATGCCAAAGGTTTCCTTTTTGCATATAGGGAGCTTCATTGTACCCATTTCCTTCTGAACTCCATTTGAAGCCATTGGATTCAGATTTAATAATACCTATGTAGGATCTGGTCAGGCAGTTAAGCCCTTTATGACCAACCTCGCTCCGATACCACTTGAAATATTATATAAGTATATGAACTAATTCACCTAGAGAGGGGGGGGGGGGGGGGGAATAGGTCTTTTGATTTTTACTTGTTTGATTTAGATGCTTAAAGATATTTAAATCAAGTAATCAAGCACACACAGAAAACACACAAGTGTTTATAGTGGTTCCCCAATACAGTGTGTCTATGGGTAGTCCAATTTCCCCTTTCACCCTTCTAACAGTGTGTTAGACATGGCCAACTCCTCCAAACTCAGCTAAAATAGCTTACAACACAGAACCCTCAGGATCTCTCGGGTTATCCCAAACCCTACCTCAGGCACAACAGCCCTACCTTAGATCAGCCACTGATCCTACAACTCAGACCATAGCAGGTCCAACAATCTCAGACCTAAGCAGCCCTACCTCAGATCACACAGATCCTACCTCAGAGGAATCCTCCTCCTACAGCTCAGGCAATAATGCCCTACAACTCAGGCTAAACATCCCTACAAGCTCAGGCCTTCAGCCCTACAAACTCAGGCCAATAAGCCCTACAATCTCATGCAATAGCCCTATAGAAAAGAGTATTTGAAGCTTACTACAGCAGACAGCAGAGAGTAGAAGTCTTCTGTAGTTCCTGCACAGCTTGTGCTATCTTATAGCTGGAGATGTTGATGGCAGCTACAAACTGATCTTCCTCTTCAGTTGAAGGATGGAAGATCACCTTGCTCCTTGTTGTAGAGGAGCTTTCTTTTTCTCTCTGATTTGTTCAGTGAGCAGGAGGAGAAAGACGAGAGCTCTGACCGTCAATGGAATAGTAAATTTGTTTTAGCACTCGACCAACACTTTTCCAAAGTGCCCTAACTTCTTCTTTTATACATCCCCGACCATCAACGGCTCTTAATCGATCTTCTGACAGACATGGGAGTGATTGGTGGACCCCACAATGCTTTTCTGCAGCTTGCGCCATCCGTAGAACACGCCATGTCACGTTTGAACTTTCTCAGCGGTTGGGCTGAGAAGGCTTCCTCTTCTCAGCGGATTCTATCGATCTGTAGAGAAGATCCTACGTTCGACGAAGAGCTATCTGCGTTCGACAAACTCGTCAAACTACATTTGACGAACTCCATTCTTCGTTCAACGAACACGCCAAGTCTCAGCGGTTCCTTCTGTCCCGTCTCTGCGTTCGACGAACTGCATTCTGCGTTCGATGAACTTGCCAAGTCTCAGCATTTGCCTCTGTTCTGACTCTTCATTCCACGAATAACATTCTTCATTCAACGAACTCTATTCTATATTCGACGAACTTGACATGTCTCATCATTTGCTTCTGTCATGTCTCTGCGTTCGACGAACAACCTTCTTTGTTAGACGAACTCCATTCTGCGTTCGACAAACTCCATTCTGCGTTCGACGAACTTCATTCTGCGTTCGACGAACATGCCAAGTTTCTTCTATCTTCAGCTAAGCTTGCCCAGATGACTTCTCAGCAGCTCCTGGTCTTGTCTCAACGGTTCAGCTGATACAGTGAGGCCTTCTCAGCTGATTTAAACAGCACACCTTTGAATCTATTCCATTGTATGGAATATCATCTCCCTGTACACTACTTGAGACAAACTAGAATGTATCAAATACAATATGTCCTCAGCATTGTGAGTGATGCCTCTTCAAATCAAGGGAATATTGAGGGCAATATTCCCAACAGTAATCAAATCATCAACGGAAGAGTCAGAAGTCTAGGTTCGTCAAGTTGCCCGATCTGAGGGAGTGGATACATTAGGTAGTGGCCTTCTTGGTAAACAGAATGGGTAAAACTTGTTCTTTATTTGATGTAGGGCTCTGAGCTAATTTCAAAAAGGTGTTGTGGGCAGAAATTGGACAACCAGATTAAAAGTTATGGTTGTTTGAAATTTGATTGTCGCTTAGAGCTAAATCTCGCATTTCCACTACAATCCGCTATCCATCGACCACTACACAAGCTCGAATGGGTATATCCTATTCCCCATTGGATGTTGGGCTCCGAGATCATTCCAAAAAGGTATTGTAGGAAAAAACCAGACAATTGCATCAAAAGGTGTTGGTTGTTAGAAGTTTTGTTGTCATTTGGAGCTGAATCCCGCATTACCACTGCAACCCGCTGTATATCAACCACAACACAAACTAGAAGGGGTAAAAGTTGTGCTCCATTAGATGCAGGGCTCCCTTCTTATTCCAAAAAGGTGTAATGGGCAAAAATCGGACAACCAGATCAAAAGTTAAGGATGTTAGAAATATAGGTGTCATTTGAAGATAAATCCCTCATTTCCACTGCAATCCGTTATCCACCAACCACTAAATGAACTCGAAATTACGACTATTCATTGTATAGTGTACAACCCCCATATTTGTCGAGCGACCTTATCTTGATGCAGAAGAATTGACAAGTTAGAACCAATTTTTAGACTCGTCCATCACCCAAGGTAGATCACGGGAGTCAGTGAGAAAAGTCTGATGGGTTCATTGAAGATCGAAGCAAAACAAACTTGAGAAAGACCGGGGTTTTCCATTACCCGTAGCCTCGCACTCAGAGGTGGCAAGTGGATTCTATATCAAGATTGTTTTAAAGAATGACAGGTTCTCTCGGCCAATAGGCACCCCTTCGGGAGCTCCGCGATGCTTCTTCGGGAACAACCGGAGAAGAGACTTTAGGGTAGATAAAGGGGGTAGAGTAATCTTTGGAATTCCATGCCGTCAAGGGCAGGTGCCAAACTCTATCCATTCTTCTCCACTCGTCCAAGATGGGGCATGTAAGACCCTATTTTTTTTTCTTTTTCAAACCCGGGGTCTTATACCTAGAACCGCCGTTTTGCGGTGGCACCCTCATTCGGGAAGGTCGCCACTACATAAACACTCGCGGAAGCAAATCAACTAGTAGTAATACTCACAGATCCCGACACTGGAGCTCCTGTGCTAGACTGCCCCGCCTCCATCTGCACCGGCCTCTGGTGCTGCTCCGTCTCCGTGGTCTCCTAAAATGATAAGGTCCACCGACCGTTAGTCAAAAAGACTAAGCCAATCCCCCAGCCCTCCCGCGGTGACTCCTAGGCATCGTGCGGGAAGGATGAAGCAGAGGACAACAAGGGGTGTAAACAATAGTAGGTGACCGGGGTACAGGGAATGTTTCTACACTACACATGTATATATATATATATAATTGAAGCAGTAAAAGAGCATAGTAAGAGCAGGTAAAGAATAAGTAAGGTGCAGTAAGTAAAGACATGTATGTAATAGAAAAGTAAGGAAACGTAACCGTTGATTTATAGGAATGCCCATACAAATCTATAGACCAAGAGGTCGTTTAGCAGGGCCTATCGTATAAGAAGTCCCACAACCGACTTATACGATAGGGGTAGGGGTATGCAATGTTTATGCCATGACATGCAGAGTTATGTAGTTTATGCTATGTTCATACAAGTGCAACTCACACACTTTAACTCCATGCGCACAGACCTATAGTTCCACCTTTTTGGAGCTAGCAAGACTCCCAGGATACTCCCGTAGTGGCAAACAGAAGCGGTGGGTTGGGCCTCGCCCACCTCTAGGTTGGTATTCACACTACCTAACCTCAACCTATCGTATTCCTCAATGCAAAACCGCGGAGCATATGCGTTCTCTTACTGGCTGGACCACCAGACTTTTATGGCTAAGTGCAAATTCCACACTTGCCCAGTCAACGTATTGACGTCGGTGTGAACGACCATCCAATACCGAATACCACCACCTTCATGCACATGCAAACATGTTCTACTATATCCCGAGCCATAAACTCACCATCTAATCCTCCCGACACAACAAACATTACTGAGCCACAAGCTCACTGGACTAACTAGTCTGCTGCTTCAACCACCAAGCCTACCGCTCGTAAAACCAAACCAACTAACCTCCTGTAACCACGGGGTGTGGGTGTGTGTATTGTTGAGTTAATCTTGTACAACATATTACTCCAACAGTTTATGGTTAGTCTTGGACTTCCCGAGGATTACCCTGTAAGGGGCTCGCTACGGTACTATGAGCTATACTGGGATGACACCCCAAAGCTCCCTTTCTCAAGAAACTTAATGTTATTGGTAGCTACCCATAAGAATACCCTTCTTGTCATTTCTCTTGAATTATCCCTAAGCATTTTATGACAGGCTAAGGGAAAGACGATCTTCCGTCAATCCCGAGCACAACTCTACCCTTAACTCTCCGAGCAGACTCTCATCTCATAAACTCTAAATTCCCTAGGGCATAAATACATCCCATGAACATATCTCCTAGGTTACATGGCCATTCTATATCTTTAGACCACATGTCCTTCACAAAGCACTCATGGAGGTGTTTTAGGTGATCCTAAACCAGTGGCCAAGGTTTCAACTCATGGTGATGAGTTCTGACCACCATACCCCAAGATAAACACCATGCCCTAACTTTGACCCAATTTGACCTAACTTGGGTTGACAAATTACCCAACCAAATTAGTCCCAATTGGGCTGAGAGTTTTACTAGGGTCATGTGTTAACCCTAAGAAGTACCCACAAAAATTTGGAGGGCATTGGAGGACATTTGACCCAATAATTAATTATTGTTTAATTCATGAAATTATTACAAAAACCTTTGAAAAAGGTTCTCCTAAAATTTTCATCTTTGGGTATGATGTGTGGGTAGGTGTAAATAGCCTATGTTTCAATTTTCAAGTCAATCCCATAACCTAATCAAAAGTTATTCAAGAAATGGTGGTTGTCCTACACTAGGGACCATTCCCACTAAAATGGACCTACATGGAGCTACAGAACTCCTTTTGGGGTGAAATTAATTTTAAAATAAACTAAACTCCAAGGGCTACAACTTTCATGTTGGGCACTTTTTCATTTGAGGGGTTCTAGTATTTTTAATAATTAAAATGAAATACTGCAGGGAGTATGACAAAATGTGTTGGAACAAGTCTCGGCGTTCGATGAAATCCGACCTGCGTTCGACAAACTCTGCTCTGCGTTCGACGAACGCCGTCCTTCAGTGCGCTCAAAGAAATCCGACCTGTGTTCGATGAACTCTGCTCTGCGTTCGACGAACGCCGTGCTTTAGTGCAATCGATAAAATCCGATCTTCGTTCGACGAACTAATCCAGTTCGATGAATTAATTTAGTTCGGCGAATCATCTCCGTTCGACGAACTCCGTGCTCAGTTCGTCGAACTCAACTATCAGTTTGACGAACTCCAGAGGGTGTTCGACAAATGAATTCCTTTCGACGAACTCAACTATTAGTTCGGTGACTTAATTCCGTTCGACGAACGTCGGGTTCTGTTCGACGAACTCAACTATTAGTTCGGTGACTTAATTCCGTTCGATGAACTCCGGGTTCCGTTCGACAAACTCAACTATTAGTTCGGTGAATCTCTTCTACTCAGATCGACGAATTAATTAAATAAGAATACAACATAATCATGAAATAACATTATAACATATAACATAATCATGTAAATCTGCGAATAACTGATCACGGCAAATCCGACGGTTCTTACTCATCGTCCCCGTTTGACAGACGGCGCGCGACAACCCATCCTGGGCTTCTTTGCGGGATGATTTCCCGGCCACCTGAGCCACTTCCCGGCCAGCCAATGCCACCACCACCTCCGTTGAGGTGGTGTCTGGCGATAGGGGGTGGTTGGCCGGTCGGAGGTGGTCGGAATCAGGTTTTATAGGAGGGGAAAGAGAGCTCGAAACGAGCCCTTTCGGAAGCACGATCCGAGCCCAATTGAGCTCGGATCAAGCCCCAAATTACGATAAGATCTAGCACTAAGGGAAAAGAGGCGGATCGGACCTGTGTGGAGGGGTGACTCCTTTCCGATTTCCTGTTGTCCATGGCCGACCTTGATGCTTTGGCACCTTTGCAATCTCCTATCTTGGGGGCTCGAATTCTTTAAGTAAGGTGGGAAAACTCCTCCTCTCCATCCACTGAAGGAGTTATATGGGTTAATTGGGGAGGGGGAAGAGTGTAACTCCTAATTGCCATGAATTTCCATTAATGGCCATTTTCGGCCAAGTGAAAACTCCTCAAATTCCCCCCTCTAGGTGGCCGGGAATGGCCATTCACTACAAGAAAATTGACTTTTAGCCAGGGTAAATTGTCGTGGCTAAAAGTCCAAAACCATGGCAAAAGACTTTTTGCGACGAACTGCCGTGGCAAATGAGCGTGGCCAATACGAGCGTGGAAAAAAGGTATTTGTCATGCTCTTTCTGTGGCAAATGTCATTTTTCTATGACTTTTAGCCACGATTTTAGACTTTTAGCCACGATTTTAGACTTTTAGCCACGATAATTTGACTATTTGCCACGGAAAATGGCCGTGGGCAATACGAGCGTGGCAAAAAGTCAATTCTCTAGTAGTGATTAAACTCCTCCAAATTGATTGGGGAAACTGAATGGAGACATTAGTGTTGGAACATGGACTTCCGCATCTCCTAGGTTTGAGAATAACAAATCCTATGTGTATTTGATCTTGTGTGTTTATGTGTGCAGGAAAACAAGTCCACAAGACTCAAGGATAACATAAGAAGGTTGCGCCAAAATTTGAAGCAAAAATTCCAACATGCCCGCTAGCACCAGCGCGAGCGCTGATTTGAGAAAATTTTGAAAACAGTTATGGAAGGTGCTAACGCCAGGCGATAGCAGCTAACGCAGGCGGTAGTAGCTAGCGCAGGCGATATCTACTAACGCAGGCAGTAGCGCAAAGCAATAGAGGAAGGCGGCTGGATTGCTTAAAATGAAAGATTCTCACGCAGAGAATATTGCCTAATCTGGGATAGCGTCGGCGGTAACGATAGCGCAGGCGCTAGCTCCAAGGCTATAAAAAGTACCCCTTGGCTCCGTCTTCCTCATCCTCTTCTACTCCCAAATTCCAGAGCTTCGTGCCACATCATATAGAGGAAGGTTCAGAGAGATACTCCCACAAATCCATGAAGGCTTAAGGAGATCCATGGAGAAGATTTCAACACGCGTCATCATCGTGACGAAAGACCGCATCGACTACGATCAAACTCTGCAGGTCTTCGTCTACTTCTCCATGAGATCCATATATGGAGTTTTTATATTATTGTTATTATTTCACATATTTTCTTGTAATCATTTAGTGAACTCGCCTCGTGTTGGCGACTAGGTCTGGGTAGGACTTAGGGCAGAAATTCGCCTCGTGTTGGCGACTAGGTCTAGGGTGTAGATTTAGGGGGTGCTCGAGGCCATATCCAGGGAAGGATTGGCTAGAGCGGCTTGAGGCCGTAACCGGGGAAGGATCGGCTAAAGCCAACCGGTTCGTAGGGATACGAGTCGGTATAGAAAACAAAAAGAGTCTTTCATATTTCGCCTTGATTTCTAGCATCATTGAAGTCAAATTTTGTAATCAATTTTATTAATAATAATCATGTCTCTCTTTGTGTAATAAAATTGATTTGATCTTCATTTCACTAAATTGTTTATTATCCTCTCTTTCATTATAAAACAATTTAGATCTTTATTCAAAATCATTATTTTGATCTCTTATTATTTCAAAGTATTCCAAAATATAATATAAGTTCTTAAAACCCTTATTCACCCCCCCTGTAAGGGCGCCTACCGATCCAACAAGTGGTATCAGAGCGGTTTTATTCCAATCGGCTTAACAACCGGGAATAATGGCGTCTCATGATCTCGCTTCTATTAGTGGGGTAAATTTTTATGAAGAAGAAAAATCTCTTAAACCACCTTTATTCGAAGGGAGAAATTATAAAGGGTGGAAATTTTTAATGGAAAAGTTTATTAAAAATTTAGATATCAATGCATGGGATATAGCTATAGTTAGACCAGTGGATGAATCAAATAAACAGGAACGTCATCTAAATGCAAAAGCTTTAAATAGTATTTTCTGTGCTTTATCTCACGAAATTTCAAAATTAATATATTGTTTTTCTAGTGCATACAAAGTATGGAAATTTCTTGAAGAAATGTATGATTCTCCATCTACAGGTATGGAACAAATGCAAGAAGTGGAGAACATACGAGATTGCACATCAAATGGAAAAGAAGAAATCCCATCTTTGGAAGAGAAATGCCAAATAGATGAAGAAAACAAAGAAATTTTGTGCTCAAATCTCACAGCATCCAAAAGCATTGTAAGGTAATCAAATCATCTTATTGTTTGCAATTCTATTTCTAATTTACAATTGCTACAAATTACAAAGCGCAAAATTAAGAAATAAAAAAATGCGAATTGCAAATTGCGCTTAGAAAAAAAAATTTAAAAGCAAGAGTTAAAGTAGAATCAAAATCTGATTTATCTAGCTTTACTCATGTCACTTCAATTGAAAATACAAAACCTTGTTTGATTGTAATGATATTAAAGAAAAATTTAAGGAACTTGAAAAAGAAATTATTTGTATAAAAGAACAAAATTCATCTTTAAAAAGTGATTGTGCTACATGCAAAAGTTATAAAATTGAAATTGAAGAGATGGATGAAACATTTGAGGAATACAGAAATAAATATCAAAACCATATTGATTCAATTGTTTCTACTCTTAAAAATAGCACAATTGCTTAAAATAAAGCTAGACATAATTTGAAACTTAAGAACAATGAATTAGAAACTAAAATTAACTTGCTTAAGGAAATCATAAAGAAAAATTCTCAATATCAAGCAAACTCCAAAAGCAAGTTGAATATGATTTCTCAAAATTTTAATAAACCAAACAGTGGAAATAAAAAACTTCAAAAGATTGAAAATGAAATTCCAAAATACTATCATCATTATCACTTACAACATCAATCTCCTCCCAACATAAAATTAAATGTTCACAACTTTCCTATAAAAAATACTTTCAATAATCATCAATATAAAGACTATCACAATGGAAATTTCACATATAAGAATAACATTAAACCAAAGTTTGAATGGAGGCCCAAAATTAAAACTGAAACATTAACTTCACATGAAAGGACCCATTCATCAATATCTACCCACAAACCTACACGTTATATTTGGGTACCCAAAGGAACCACCACACTTGGTTCCCTTTGGATACCTAAATCTCTCATCTACTAGTATCATCCAAATGCATGAAGTAGAATATTTTCAAATTGAAATATACAAATTTCTACTTTATGATGTGCTTTAATGTCTCTTTTATTTTTTCTTTTTTGTTTTCTTTTTAAGCCATCATGTCATGGTCATCTAATATAATATTTGAAATTTTGACTTTGTCCCCTAAAGCCTAAATGAATTGTGCAAATCAAAGTAAATCAAAAGTAAAAGTCAGGTATTTTTTTCATTTATAAATGACCAATCTATTACTATTAAAATCATTACCCATAAATATCATATAGTATTCATATAAATTGAGCTATAAATTTGCTATAAGATATTTCAAATTAAATCCAGTTATTAGACTATTAAGCTTTTTAGCCTTCACCAACAAGTGGTTTAGAGAAATAACATGATCTAAAAGAAAGTTCAAGATCTAAATAAAATCTCAACTTTCAATATGGTTGTCTTTGTTCACAACAAAAAATTATATTATGTTCACTCCTTGATGTCAAACATGATCTAAACCATCACTATTGTTCACCTATCAAAAATCACATATATATATTCAAAATTCTTAATTAAAAGAAAATCACTAAAATGTATTGAAAGAATTTACCTTCATAATGAATATTGAATTCACAAGCACCACCATGATCTATTGATGTCCTTTGCTAAAATTCTCTAACATCATATATCATAAGTCATATCAAAAGTCTTCTAAAAACAATTATTTCTATCACAATTATGTGAATTATAATTTATATATTAATTGATGACAATTGATATTATAATTATACCATGGTTGGTGTATTATGTGTGTATTGTGATTTATTTCTAGTTTAGACCTTTGAATCATCATAATATCAAATCAAATAAAATCATCACTTCATTCTAGGTCTCTGAGTTAAAACACATTCATAAACACAATTTTGCAATTTTTAACCATCTAAAACATCTCCTAAAAATCTGAAATTTCTGCATAAAACTACTATTAGGACACTTAATCAAGATCAACAATTAAAAATTTCAAAATCATCAAAAATCGTGCACTATTTCCTGCGCTAGCGCTAACGCCAGCGCTACCGCACTATTTGTTTTTCTGTATTTTTAAAATTTTGAAATTTTTTTAAAAATATATTAATCTATGTGTACTATTTAGTTTTGCACTTCTGCTTTTATTTCATTTTTGAAAAATCAAATACAAAAATACAAAAGCCAAATTACAAAACAAAAATATGTTTTGCCTTTTTTTGGTTTTTTGTCATTTGTTTAAATTCTATTTCTAAATGCAAAAATCAAATGAAAAAAATGTAAAATACAAAAACTAACAAAAAAACTGTATGGAATTTGTTGTGATAATCAAGCATGTTTTTAAACTATCTTTAGAACTTCAACAATGTTCAAATTTATCTTGCCAAACTACTTTGAACATTGTTTTGATCATGCTTTGATATATCTACTCATTTGTGCATAAAATTGTATTGTAAAAGTTGTGTAGAACTAAGCTTAGCATGCCTCTAAGTTTGAGTAAATGTTTTATGGTTGATAATGATGTGAAATTTTCCAAATCTTTATGGAGTGAGCAGGAATCATACAACTTAGAGTTCACAAGCCAAACAACCAGAAGCACATGAAGGAAATAGAGTCTTTATTGATCACAACAATCTTCATTACAGGGCGAGGTATACATGGCGAGACATGATTTCGCCAGTACACAAAACCAATGAGAAAATTACGAGCAGAAGAAAAGATAACTGAGACCGCCTGAGACCACACGGTCTCCCTGCAAATCTCTGCTAAGCCGCCTGACTGCAAACTCTGCCGGTCACTAGATCAACACCCCTGACCGCTGAGCTTCCGCGACCTCCTTCCAAACTCCACTGATTCTCCCGAACTCCAGTAACACACACTACAAGCCGCGAGACCGCCCGAACACTTTCAGAAGAAGAGGTGAACACTGCTGCCGGCACAATCCGCAGAAGACTTGGTGCGATTGTTAATGCTGCTCCAGTGGCTTCTATTTATAGGCGTGATACCTGATCCACTCACCACCCTATGAGATAAGATCACAACCCTCCAGATCGCGCGACCAGAATATGTCAACTTGCGCGATCAGCAACAGATCATTCTGCTTAGGTGAGATCGCCAACTTCAACAACAGACCGCGAGAGATCGCCACTCCCACAATGAAGCCGCCCACCACCAATGTTCGCCAACGAGACCGCGAACACAACTTGTTCGCCTGCCAGCCTCCTCCTGAGACCGCGAACAGAGACTGCTCGAGTAAGATGCCTTAGCCAGCGAAAATAACCAGGAACCTGGATAGCCATAAGACTGGCTTCTGGAAACCTGAAACAACCTGTGCGGTCACAGCAGACCGGCACAGCCCTGAGGTAGACAGCCCGCCACGCGGTCACAGACCAGACCGCACGGTCTTAACCCAGTATCCAAGAAGAGAAGCAACAGTCACACCGGGACCAGGAGACCATCCATACAACAACATGCTAGACCGCAGATGGAGACCGCCAGGTCGTGCGGTCACACCAGATCGCCCGACCACCTTCTGGACCGCCAACTTCCTCTAACTTCCATTTCAACATTTTCAACACTCCCCCTTGAAGTGGGAAGTTGAAAACAGCCCCAGTAAACTCCTTAGCCGAGTAAACGACCCCTTCGCCAGCACCTTTGTGAAGATGTCAGCAATGTTGTCCTGACTCTGAACATGCTCGACCGAAAGAGACCCCTCCAGCACCTTCTCACGAATGAAATGATGCTCGATCTCGATATGCTTGGTCTTCGTGTAACAAACTGGATTAGTAACCAGTTTGAGAGCACTCTCGTTGTCGTCGCGGATCAGAGTCGGACCCCGTACCTCCTTATGGACGTCTCCAACCAACCTCCTAAGCCAAATGGCTTCCTGAGCTGCCAAGGCCGAAGCCTTGTATTCCGCTTCTGTGGTTGAGATCGACACAAAATCCTGCTTCTTACTGCACCAAGATATATATGTGGGGCCCGCCATGAAGACGTATCCAGACGTCGACTTCTGATCATCCAAATCTGCCCCGTAATCAGCATCCATGTACCCATGCACTTCGAAGCCCGCATACCTCCTGTAAAGGAGACCCATATTCGAGGTCGCCTTGACATACTTCAATATACTCTTGGCCACTAGAAGATGAGGCATCCGTGGTTCCGCCATATACCGACTCACACTGCCAACTGCATATACAATATCCAGCCTGGTAATCGTTAGATAGATCAAGCTCCCAACCAGAGCCCGGAACACCAGCGGATCTTCCAAAATCCTCCCCTCATCCTTCCGAAGATTCATGGCCTTCTCCAGAGGTGTAGAGATGCACTTCCCTTCCTTCATGCCGAATCGCTCCACGATTCGCTCCGCATATACAGCCTGGGACACCAGCACTCCACTCTCCTTCGTCTGCACCTCGAGTCCAAGGAAATGGTGAAGCTCACCGAGATCCTTCATTTCAAACCTGATAGATACCTCATCCCGAAGCTGTGCTACGTCCTCCTTCAAATTCCCCGTCACTATCATATCGTCGATGTATAGCAGCACGATGACTTGAAGCTCCCCGCTCTTCTTGACGAACAAGCTTGAGTCTGAGTCTGAAACTCCAAACACGCAGAATAAGAGATACTCTGATATTTTTCCATACCACGCCCTCGGCGCTTGCTTCAACCCATACAGGGCCTTCTTCAACTTGCAGACATGCTTCGGAAAATCTTCAGATATGAAGCCTGGCGGCTGGACCATGAAGATGTACTTGTCAATCTCGCCGTACAAAATCGCATTCCTTACGTCGAGCTGCCAGATCTTCCACCCCCAACACGCTGCCAAGGCAATCACAACCCGAACTGAAGTCATTTTTGCCACCTGACTGAATGTCTCTTCATAGTCTTCACTGTATTGCTGTGAGAATCCCCAGGCCACAAGGCGAGCCTTATACCGCTCGATACTGCCGTCATCCTTCTTCTTAAGCTTGTAGACCAACTTGCATGTCACAGGGGTGATGCCCTTGGGCTTGGGCACCAGAGACCAAGTCTCATTCTTCTCAAGAGCACTTATCTCTTTCTGGATAGCCGAATCCCACTGTTCCACGCATTTGGCCTTTTCAAAGCTCGACGGCTCCCTCTCATCCAAGGGACCAGCAAAGAAACACGAGACAAAGCTCACCATGTTTCTCCTGTATAGCAATCAGGGGCAATGATAGTTCGCTTCGATCTCCGCAATGCCTTCCCCTGACTCGCAGTATCCTCCACTGCTTCTTCCCTAGCTCTCCTTCCAGACATACTCGGAGCATCGCTCCCCCTGCTTCCTGATCCAGAAGCCTCCGCCTCAGAACGAAATATTGATGGACCACCAGGTGACACATGTAGCTCCACCTGAAGATTTTCCACAGCATTCTCCGGTTCCTCCACCCTTCTTTCTGGTAGCTCAACACCAGAACTTCCCTTGCATGACGCCACCTCGTCGAACTTGACGTCGAGAGATACAACAAATCTCCGCGTCTCCGGGTCCATGCACTTCCATCCCTTCTTCCGGTCATCATAACCCACGAAGACTAGCTTCCTTGCCGTCGCATCTAGCTTCGTCTGAAGCGCATCTGGAACGTGTACATAGCAGGTGGAACCAAACACCCGGAGGTGTGCCACACTTGGATTTTCCTTGAACATCAGTTCATGCGGGGTCTTCATATTGATGGGACTAAGAGGCATCCGATTAATGACGTAGGCAGCACAAGACATTCCCTCCGCCCAGAAGGACTTTGGGATACTCTTGGCATGCAGCAAACACTTGCAGGTCTCCGTCAGATGACAGATCTTCCATTCTGCAACTCCGTTTTGTTGTGGAGTTTGCGCACAAGTAAGCTCACTCCGGATGCCCGCCTTCCTGCAAAAAGTAGAGAACTCACAAGAGGTGAACTCCCCTCCATTGTCAGTCCTCAACTTCTTAACCCGCAGTCCAAGCCGACCCTCCACAAGCTCCTTGAACTCCACAAACTTGGCAAACGCCTCCGCCTTCTCCTTTAAGAAATATACCCAGACATATCTGGTGTAATCATCGATCAACACCAGCATATATCTGCTGCCTCCAAGGCTTGGGGGGTAGCAGTCGGTCCCATCAAGTCACCGTGGATGCACTCCAATGGCACACTACTCCTTGTCTGCGACTTGTCAAATTGTAGTCGATGAGACTTGCCGAATTGACATCCCGCGCACACATGACCGTCTCCGTAGGAAGATATACTAGGCAGTCCCTTGACCAGACCTCTCACTGCCATAGCCTTCAACTTGTCCATCCCTACATGCCCCAACCTCTCGGGCCATATCACGGCACTATCATTCGTCCTCATCTTGTCGACATAAGAACTTGTCGATAAAACGAACAAGACTTTTGTCCTCCTCCCGACATGAACAACCTCAGCCTTCACCACCTCCACATTTCGAAGAAACCTCACTTCTGTTGGGCCAAACAGAATGTGATACCCAGCGTCTACAGCTGATGCACACCCCTAAAGAGGGCGAACTCTGCTTTGGCATTAATCCGCCTCCAGTTCCACACCTCATGATGGTTATCTCCAACCAGAAAAACTTCCTCCGTGCTCTCTCCTCCAACCACCTCCTAGAGGTCCTCACCCAAAAGATAACATTGCATATACGGCTTCCACTTCTTAAAGTTATTCGATGTAACCATCTCAATTCCAAAACCCCTCGCTTCCATGGCTCTACCACTGGTTCCTTCTTCACAAAGGCGATGGCTACTCTAAGTTGTTCACTGCTCTATCCACTCCAACCTATCTCTAATACCATGTGAAATTTTCTGAATCTTTATGGAGTGAGCAGGAATCATACAACTTAGAGTTCACAAGCCAAACAACTAGAAGCACATGAAGGAAATAGAGTCTTTATTGATCACAACAATCTTCATTACAGGGCGAGGTATACATGGCGAGACATGATTTCGCCAGTACACAAAACCAAAGAGAAAATTACAAGCAGAAGAAAAGATAACTGAGACCGCCTGAGACCGCACGGTCTCCCTGCCAATCTCTGCTAAGCCGCCTGACCGCAAAATCTGCCGGTCACTAGATCAACACCCCTGACAGCTGAGCTTCTGTGACCTCCTTCCAAACTCCACAGATTCTCCCAAACTCCAGCAACCCACACTGCAAGACGCGAGACCGCCCGAAACTTTCAAAAGAAGAGGTGAACACTGCTGCCCGCACAATCCGCAGAAGACTTGGTGCGATTGTTAATGCTGCTTCAGTGGCTCCTATTTATAGGCGTGAGACCTGATCCAGTCACCACCCTATGAGATAGGATCACCACCCTCCAGATCGCGCAGCCAGAACCGGTCAACCTGCGCGATCAGCAACAGATCATTCTGCTTAGGTGAGATCGCCAGCTTCAACAACAGACCGCGAGAGATCGCCACTCCCACAATGAAGTCGCCCACCACCAATGTTCACCAACGAGACCACGAACACAACTTGTTCGCCTACCATCCTCCTCCTGAAACCGCGAACAGAGACCGCTCGACTAAGATTCCTTAGCCAGCGAAAACAACCAGGAACCTGGATAGCCATAAGTCCAGCTTTTGGAAACCTGAAACAACCTATGCAGTCACACCAGACTGGCACAGCGCTGAGGTAGACAACACGCCACGCGGTCACAGACCAGACCGCGCGGCCTTACCCCAGTATCCAAGAAGAGAAGCAGCAGTCACACCGGATCACCAGGAGACCGGCCAGACAACAACATGCCAGACCGCAGATGGAGACCGCCAGGTCGTGCGGTCACACCAGATCGCTCGACCACCTTCCGGAGCGCCAACTTCCTCTAACTTCCACTTCAACATTTTCAACAAATGATAATCTTTCACTCACTTATTTTGGCAAAGTTTACATATGCTTTTAATCTAAAAATGCTTGCTTGTGTATTGTAATTGTACAATGAATTAAAATTTGCACAAGTATTTTATCTACAATACATTTACTTGCACTCTTAAAAAATTAAGAAAAGTGGTTGTTCTTTCATAATTCAATTGGTTTGCATAGCAAGTGTAATCGGAGAACTTTGTATAAATAAAATCATGAAATAAATTGACAAAGATAACTCCACCAAGCACTACTTGAACCTCCCGATAAGTCTTAATAAGCGTTGTGAGGTTGAGCGCCTTGGAAAGATTAGTAAAGTGACTTGTGCAAACTTTTCATTTTTAAAAATAAAACCACTTATTCTTAAGTACACCGGATCACAAAAAAAAATCAATATTGAAGAATAAAATTGTGTGATCCCCCAAGCACTACTTTACACCCTGATAAGTCTTAATGAGCATTGTGTGTGCAAAGCACCTTGGTAGTTGTACATTTTTCTTTGTGCTTAAAAGTGTGTGGAAGTATAATTATTTGTGTTTTTATTGTGCACTTTACTTTACACATGTCTTGTATTTTTGATTAAATCATTTGTTTATTCTCTTCAAAATACACTTTTGTGCACATCATTATCTTCCATAACACTTCTTCTCATGAGTATTGGATCCTAATGCTAAAATTCTATAATACTCTTTCTATATAAATGCACTAGATAACCTAGCATGCTTTCTACAATGTTTGTTATGTTTTGAAATTGTGAATTAAAATAACATTGTAGTAATATCTTTTTGATAACATTATTTCATGCTTGGTTACTTATTTGTTAAACTTAAAGATTTTAATTGAACAATGATTTACAAAAACATCTTCTTTATGGAATTTAACTCATATATCTTCCTATGGATCATCATTGATTACAATATGATGTTTCTTGTATTTCGATAAGTCTTCCGTATCATAACCATATAATTGTTTTACCTTGCACTTTCATGCTTATTTAAAGTCTTTTATTTTATGTGCATCCTCACTTAAATCTTAACATTCCTTTCTTTCAACAAGTGGTAGACTTGCTTGGTAAACTTTATATTGGTTACTTTAAACAAGAATATTTTTTTATGCTCAAAACTCTGATTTATTTCTATGAAAATATTGTAATATAAAACTCTGATTTATTAATTGATTTCAAATTAGCTCTGTGACTTTTTCTTTAAAAAATTTAAATAAAAATATAAACCCATAGGCTATGAACATATCATTAGAATTAAATGATTAATGTTTCCAATAACTATTACCCATGATTACATATCTCACCATAGCGGGGGCATAGGGTTGTAGACATTAGATAAACTGACCTCTATGTCATGTCTTGTCCTTAACCAGGAAGGGTTCCAGTGGGGCCTTGCAAGGCACTAGGGAAAAGAGTGCTAGGTTGAGTATTTTCTAGTGTTTGCATATGGGACTAACACCCCAACCTACGACATGTATGCAACTCCTCATGACCATCCGTCACTTAGTACGGGGCTAGGGTGTAGATATATTGTCTGCGTAGATTGGTTACTTGGATATCATTACCTTTTTATGCTTAAAACTCTTATATAAAGGGGAGAACTAACATGATAATATTGATTACTTGGCAAATGTTATATTTTTCATCTTTATGCTAAAAACTCTGATCTATTTCAATGAAAATTATTCTAAAACTCCTTATCATTTCCTTCTCTCTAAAAGCTCGATCATGCCTTTATCTTATTATCACATTTTGTTGTGTTTTGCTTCCTTACCCACTTTTGTTAATAACAAAAGGGGGAGAACTAACATGCTAAATATTAACCGCTATCAAAAGGGAAAACTAACATGACTAATGATTAAGATGATAGCTTACATATTAGGGGTGCATTCACTCAGGGAGAGTATGTATTTAGGGGGAGCAATTTTAAATACTAAAATTGATAATTATCCTAAGTCATCACTCTCAAACACACACACAAGTTGTTCATCATGCTTATATATATTAATGCTCTGATTTATCATTAATGGATTTGTTATTATCAAAAGGGGAGTTTGTTGGAACATGGTCTTCCGCATCTCCTAGGTTTGAGAATAACAAATCCTATGTGTATTTGATCTTGTGTATTTATGTGTGCAGGAAAACAAGTCCACATGACTCAAGGATAACATAAGAAGGTTGCGCCAAAATTTGAAGCAAAAATTTCAACATGCCCACTAGCACCAGCGCTAGCGTTGATTTGAGAAAATTTCGAAAACAATTATGGAAGGTGTTAGCGCCAGGCGATAGCAGCTAACGCAGGCGGTAGCAGCTAGCATAGGCGGTATCTACTAGCGCAGGCGGTAGCGCAAAGCAACAGAGGAAGGCGGCTGGCTTGCTTAAAATGAAGGATTCTCACGTGGAGAATATTGCCTAATCTGGGATAGCGCCGGCGGTAGCGATAGCGCAGGCGCTAGCTCCAAGGCTATAAAAAGGACCCCTTGGCTCCGTCTTCCTCATCCTCTTCTACTCCCAAATTCCAGTGCTTCGTGCCACATCATATATGTTGAAACTTTGAAGTGGTGTGGAGGAGACCAGGCGGTCTGGTTTGGGAGACCGCGGTGACCGCGCGGCTTGTATATGTTATCTGCCGGTCTGGCTTTGCCAAACTGTCCTGGTGATCTGCTGACTGGCCGGTTTGTTCTTGTTCGCTACGGTCTGTTCCCGAGTTGTTCTGCTTGGTTGGCCTGTCTTCTTTGTGGGAAGACCGGGCGGGTTGTTCTTATATGACCGTCTATCCGGGAGGTCTGTCCTAGCGATCTGGCGACTTGTCCTAAGTCGGCCAGATGGTTCCTGGTTGCTCATGGTGATCTAAGGAAGGGGTACCTTTGTGATCGCGCGGGTTGTGCGCGGTCTCGTGTTCACGCGGCTTGTGCGCGAGCTGCCTGCTGTTCTGCGGTCTTGGTCGGATAATCGTCCAAGTGGTCTGATCGCGCGGTCTGTCTTTTAAGACCGCTGGCGATCTGACGGGTGGTGACTGTATCCCGGTTTGTGCGGTGATGACATCCGTTTAACTTCCTACAAATAGGGGTGCATGGCCCGTCATTCATAACGAGAACTGTAAGAACTGAGCCTAGGTTAATTCGTGCGGTCTCACTTTGAGGTCGAGCGGTCTCGGATGCGAGCTGACTGTTTGCTGTGTTCGCTGGTTTGCGATCAGCAAGTTGCGGTCTTCTTCCTTGGTGATTCCCAGCGGCTAGAATAAATAGCTCGACAGCGGTTTGTCTGCGAGTTGGTTTATGTTCATTCTTGTGCTATTAGCAGCGAGCTCAGCGATCAGGTGATCTTCAGCGGTTAGGCGATCTGAGTTGCGGTCTGGCGACAGCTTCAGTTCCTTGTTCCAATAAAGCTCCAGTTCGTGCGGTCTGAGGTGCGGTTTTGCAGTGCTGGCAGTCTGTCCGGTTTTTGTTCGTGCAATCTCAGGTCAAGCCGGGCGAGTTCTGGAGTGGTGCGGCTTGTGCGGTCTGAGCTTGTCTAGCCGCCAGCTTTGCTTTTTGGTGTGTTTTGTTCTTCTCGTCTCCGTGATTCTGATGAATCATGTCTCGCCATGTATACCTCGCAATGTAAATGAAGATTGTATTTCAATAAAGTTTCTTGTGTTGCTGTGTGGCATTGTGGTTGTTTGGCTTTAACTCAGTTGATGCAACTCCTGCTTACTCCTAAACGGTCCAATTTCAAAAATTTAACTTGGTATCAGAGCAAGGTTGTTGGAATGGATAAGCAGTGATCAACTTGAGTTGCCTTCGTCTTTGTGAAGAAGAGACCACAAAGATTGCAATGGAAGGAGGATTCACAAGAGGGCTTGGTATTGAACTCCTTACATCGACTAACTATAAGAAATGGAGGTCATGTATGGAGAGCTATTTACTTGGCGAGGATCTATGGGAGATAGTTGGAGGAGAAGACACACAAGAGGTGTTTCTAGCAGGAGAAAATATGGCAGAGGTGAGACTTTGGAGGAGGACGAATGCTAAGGCAGAGTTCACTCTCAAGAGGGCTATTTCATCGGAGCTGTTTGATCACATCATCGGATGTAAATCTGCTGCTGAGATTTGGACGTCCTTGGATGGACTGTTCAATAAGAAGAATGTAGCTCGGCTACAGTTTCTTGAAAATGTGTTGGCAAGAGCCTCTCAATGCGATCTTTCGATCTCTACTTTCTTTCTCAAGATGAAGAACCTCACATCAGAGATTTCTGCATTGGACCCTGTTGAGCCCATCTCAGAGGCAAAACTGTAGAGGCATATCATTCGCGGGTTGCGGAAGGAGTATCTTGCCTTTGTGACTTCAGTTCAAGGTTGGGCAAATCAACCATCTCTGTTGGAGCTAGAGAACTTACTTGCTTCGCAAGAAAGTTTGGCAAGACAAATGGCGGGGACTTCTATCTCTGGGGGAGATAGTGATGTGTTGTTCTCAGGGAAGAAGAAGAAGAAGTGGGAGAAGAAGAAGCCGGGTTATGATGGACCCTCTACTTCAGGTCAGCAGGATAGGAGTTATGCTCCTAAGTCTGATGGGAAGAAGAAGGGAGATGGACCATGGTGCTTCAGGTGCAATATGACCGGCCACTTCAAGAAGGATTGTCGGGTTAATCTTCAGTCGGGACATGTAGCAGAGAAGGAGAAGCCAAAGTCTGATGAAGCTAGATGGGGAGGAGCCTTTGCGGCTAATATGACGGCGATGCCCGTTAAGGCCTTGGCTGCCATCAACTTCGAAGAGGATTGGATTGTTGATTCAGGGTTTGGACATCATCTCACCGGGGATGAATCAAAGTTCTCTTCTTTGGCGCCTTACTCAGGTAATGATGCTATCATTACGGCTGATAATTCTGTTCATGCTGTCGAACAAGAAGGTGTTGTCTCCCTGAGCAGTGATAAGGATCCACTCACGTTGAGGAGTGTTTATCACGTGCCTGGTATGAAGAAGAATCTCTTCTCTGTGACCAATGCGGTCGATGTCGGTTATCACGTTCTGTTTGGCCCAACAGAAGTGAAGTTTCTTAAAACTCAACCGGAGATCAGGGGAGATGTAATCCATGTTGGAAAGAGGGTGAAGGACTTGTTCGTGTTATCGACAAGTACCTATGTTGATAAAATTAAGACCAACGATAGCGCGGCTATCTGGCATGAAAGGTTGGGGCATGTTGGCATGGACAAATTGAAGGCTATGGCGGTAAGGGGCCTTGTCAAGGGCTTGCCTAGCTTGTCCTCTTTTGGAGACGGTCATGTTTGTGCTGGATGTCAGCTTGGTAAGCTCATCGACTTCCATTTGATAAATCGCAAACTAGATGCAAAGCGCCGTTGGAGTGCATTCACGGTGATTTGATGGGACCGACTGCCACCCCAAGCCTTGGAGGCAACAAATATATGTTGGTGTTGATTGACGATTACACCAGATATGTCTGGGTGTATTTCTTAAAAGAAAAGTCAGAAGCCTTTGCGAAGTTTGTGGAGTTCAAGGAGCTGGTGGAAGGTCGGTTAGGCCTGCGGGTGAAGAAATTGAGAACTGACAATGGTGGGGAGTTCACCTCTGGTGAGTTCTCAAGTTTTTGCAGGAAACATGGCGTTCGTAGAGAGCTTATTTGTGCACATACTCCACAGCAGAATGGAGTTGCGGAGAGGAAGATCCGTCATCTGACGGAAACCTGCAAATGCTGGCTTCATGCCAAGAGTATCCCAAGTCTTTCTGGGCGGAGGGAATGTCTTGTGCAGCTTATGTCATCAACAGGATGCCTCTAAATCCTATTAACATGAAGACCCCTCACAAACTGATGTTCAAGGAGAAACCAAGTGTTGCTCACCTTCAGGTGTTCGGGTCAACCTGCTATGTGCATATTCCTGATGCTCTTCGGACAAAGCTAGATGCGAAAGCAAGGAAGCTAGTCTTTGTTGGGTATGATGAGCGAAAGAAAGGATGGAGATGCATGGATCCTGAGACACGGAGATCAGTGGTTTCTCGGGATGTGGTGTTCGATGAAGTGACTTCCTACAAGGGGAGTTCAAGAGTTGAACTACCCGAGAGCAGGGTTGATGAAGCAGAGAAAGCTGCAGGAAGTCTTCAAGTGGAGTTGCCTATTTCACCAGGAGCTCCAGTTGTGTCAAGCTCTGATATGGAGGCTTCAGGTTCTGGATGCAGGGGGAGCAATGCTCTAAGTTCATCTGGAAGAGAAGCTTGCACAGAAGAAGCAGCTGAGGAGGTGGTTAGTCAGGTACAACCTCTTAGGAGGTCGAAGAGGACTATCAAGCCACCAAATCGATACACGGGAGGAAACATGGTGAGCTTCGTCTTATGTTTCTTCGCTGGTCCCTTGGATGAAAGGGAGCCGTCGAGCTTTGAGAAAGCCAAAGGCGTGAAACAGTGGGATATTGCTATGCAAGAGGAGATGGATGCTCTCAATAAGAATGAGACTTGGTCTCTAGTGCCCTGGCCTAAGGGCATTACCCTGGTGACATGCAAATGGGTTTATAAACTCAAGAAGAAAGCTGACGGCACGATCGAGCGATACAAGGCTCGCCTTGTAGCTCGCGGGTTCTCACAGCAGTATGGTGAAGATTATGATGAGACGTTTAGTCCAGTGGCAAAGATGACTTCGGTCAGATTTGTTATTGCTTTGGCATCAAGCTACCAGATCGATACACGGGAGGAAACATGGTGAGCTTCGTCTCATGTTTCTTCGCTGGTCCCTTGGATGAAAGGGAGCCGTCGATCTTTGAAAAAGCCAAAGGCGTGAAACAGTGGGATATTGCTATGCAAGAGGAGATGGATGCTCTCAAGAAGAATGAGACTTGGTCTCTAGTGCCTAGGCCTAAGGGCATTACCCCTGTGACATGCAAATGGGTTTATAAACTCAAGAAGAAAGCTGACGGCATGATCGAGCGATACAAGGCTCGCCTTGTAGCTCGCGGGTTCTCACAGCAGTACGGTGAAGATTATGATGAGAAGTTTAGTCCAGTGGCAAAGATGACTTCGGTCAGATTTGTTATTGCTTTGGCGGCATCCAGTGGATGGGAGATTTGGCAGCTCGACATTAAGAATGCTTTCTTATACGGCGAGATCGAAAAGGATATCTTCATGATCCAGCCGCCGGGTTTTATTTCGGAGGATCGTCCGGACTACGTCTGCAAATTGAAGAAGGCTCTATATGGTTTGAGGCAAGCGCCTCGGGCGTGGTATGGAAAAATCGCAGAGTATCTCTTATTCTGCGGGTTCCTTGCTTCAGACTCTGATTCCAGCTTGTTCGTCAAGAAGGAGGGGGCGCTTCGGGTTATTGTGCTGCTGTATGTGGATGACATGATTGTCACCGGGAACTCGAAGGAGGCGGTAGCAAGGCTGAGAGCTGAGCTTGCTATTAGATTCGAGATGAAGGATATGGGGGAGCTTCACCATTTCCTTGGACTCGAGGTCCAGAGGCGGGAGAGCGAAGTGCTCATTTCTCAGGAAGGATATGCGGAGCAGATCGTTCAACGATTTGGCATGGAAGAAGGGAAGAGCAGCCATATACCTCTAGAACAGCATCATAAACTTCGGAAGGATGAGGGAAGAGTTCTATCTGATCCGTTGGTGTTCCGAGCTCTGGTTGGGAGCTTGATCTATTTGACCATCACGAGGCCTGATATTGCTTATGCAGTTGGCAAAGTGAGTCGGTACATGGCGGAACCACGGAAGCCTCATCTTTTGGCGGCAAAAGGGATTCTGAAATATGTGAAGTCGACCTCTGATTTGGGTCTCCTATTTAGGAGAGGGTCAAGCTTGGAGTTGCATGGATACATGGATGCTGACTATGGGGGAGACGTGGATGATCGAAGATCAACGTCTGGTTATGTCTTTATGACGGGCCCCACAACTATCTCTTGGTGCAGCAAAAAGCAGGACTCGGTTCCGTATCTACCACAGAAGTGGAGTACAAGGCTTCGGCCTTGGCAGCTCAAGAATCCATTTGGCTCAGGAGGTTGGTGGAGGACGTTCATGAGGAGGTTCGAGGTCCCACTATACTACACGAGGATAATGAGAGTGCTCTCAAGCTGGTTAACAATCCAGTCTGTCACGCGAGGACCAAGCATATAGAGATTGAGCACCATTTCATTCGTGAAAAGGTGTTGGGAGGATCTCTTATGGTCAAATGTTCGGAGTGCGGACAATGTCGCAGACATCTTCACAAAGCCGCTGGCGAAGGGACCGTTCATACGGTTGCGGAGTTTACTCGGGCTAGTCTCCACTTCCCACTTCAAGGGGGAGTGTTGAAATTTTGAAGTGGTGTGGAGGAGACCAGGCGGTCTGGTTTGGGAGACCGCGGTGACCGCGCGGCTTGTATATGTTATCTGTCGGTCTGGCTTTGCCGGACTGTTCTGGTGGTCTGCTGACTGGCCGGTTTGTTCTTGTTCGCTGCGGTCTGTTCCCGAGTTATTCTGCTTGGTTGGCCTGTCTTCTTTGTGGGAAGACCGGGCGGGTTGTTCTTATATGACCGTCTATCTGGGCGGTCTGTCCTGGCGATCTGGCGACTTGTCCTAAGTCGGCCAGATGGTTCCTAGTTTGCTCCTGGTGATCTAAGGAAGGGGTTCCTTTGTGATCGCGCGGGTTGTGCTCAATCTCGTGTTCGCGCGGCTTGTGCGCGAGCTGCCTGCTGTTCTGCGGTCTTGGTCAGATAATCGTCCAAGTGGTCTGATCGCGCGGTCTGTCTTTTAAGACCACTGGCGATCTGACGGGTGGTGACTGTATCACGGTTTGTGCGGTGATGACATCCGTTTACCCATATAAATAGGGGTGCATGGCCCGTCATTCATAACGAGAACTGTAAGAACTGAGCCTGGGTTAATTCGTGCGGTCTCACTTTGAGGTCGAGCGGTCTCGGAAGCGAGCAGACTGTTTGTTGTGTTCGCAGGTTTGCGATCAGCAGGTTGTGGTCTTCTTCCTTGGTGATTCTCAGCGGCTAGAATAAACTGCTGGGCAGCGGTCTGTCTGCGAGTTGGTTTATGTTCGTTCTTGTGCTAATCGCAGTGAGCTCAGCGATCAGGCGACCTTCAGCGGTTAGGCGATCTGAGTTGCGGTATGGCGACAGCTTCAGTTCCTTGTTCCAATAAAGCTCCAGTTCGTGCGGTCTGAGGTGCGGTCTTGTAGTGCTGGCAGTCTGTCCGGTTTCTGTTTGTGCGATATCAGGTCAAGTCGGGCGAGTTCTGGAGTGGTGCGGCTTGTGCGGTCTGAGCTTGTCTAGCCGCCAGCTTTGCTTTCTGGTGTGTTTTGTTCTTCTCGTCTGCGTGATTCTGATGAATCATGTCTCGCCATGTATACCTCGCAATATAAATGAAGATTGTATTTCAATAAAGTTTCTTGTGTTGCTGTGTGGCATTGTGGTTGTTTGGCTTTAACTCAGTTGATGCAACTCCTGCTTACTCCTAAATGGTCCAATTTCAAAAATTTAACTATATAGAGGAAGGTTCAGAGAGATACTCCCACAAATCCATGAAGGCTTAATGAGATCCGTGGAGAAGATTTCAACACGCGTCATCATCGTGACGAAAGACCGCATCAACTACAATCATACTCTGCGGGTCTTCGTCTACTTCTCCATGAGATCCATATAGGGAGTTTTTATATTATTGTTATTTATTTCACATATTTTCTTGTAATCGTTTAGTGAACTCGCCTCGTGTTGGCGACTAAGTCTGGGTAGGACTTAGGGCGGAAATTTGCCTCGTGTTGGCGACTAGGTCTAGGGTGTAGATCTAGGGGGTGCTCGAGGCCATATCCAGGGAAGGATTGGCTAGAGCGGCTTGAGGCCGTATCCGGGGAAGGATCGTCTAAATCCAACCGGTTCGTGGGGATACGAGTCGGTATAGAAAACAAAAAGAGTCTTTCATATTTCATCTTGATTTCTAGCGTCATTGAAGTCAAATTTTGTAATCAATTTTATTAATAATAATCATGTATCTCTTTGTGTAATAATATTGATTTGATCTTCATTTCTCTAAATTGTTTATTATCCTCTCCTTCATTATAAAACAATTTAGATCTTTATTCAAAATCATTATTTTGATCTCTTATTATTTCAAAGTATTCCAAAATATAATATAAGTTTTTAAAACCCTTATTCACCCCCCCCCCTCTAAGGGCGCCTACCGATCCAGCAATTAGAGGATGAAATGGTGGCTATTGATCTCCCTAAGCCATGAATGCCATTTATACCTCTCTTTCTCTCTCCTCCATCCTTGGAGAAAATGAGATTTCTCTCTCCTAATTACCATTTACAGAAATTGAGTGGTAACTCCTGGTAATTATCATCCTCCTAAGCTAATGGGCTACTTCAATTAGGCCTAGTCCAAGTGGATTGGGCTTGAGTTAGCCTTTTCCCCTCATTTTGGGCAAGGTTGACCAAGTGTTGACTTTGGTCAAATTGGTGAAATTAATTAGGCCCAATGAGTCAATGTTGACCCATTGGCCTCCCTTAGTGAACAATGGAACTTGGGGAATGTCAATTGGTCCAATCGAACCCTAATTGACCTTAAATATAGTGGTTTGACTTATTTGAGGCTAGGGTTGACTTTGGTCAATTTGGCCTCTTTGGTTGACCCCAATGGGTCGTAAATGCTCCAAGGGACCCTCCAAAGGGTTACGTGTGCCATGGTGGGTTCAAAGGGTCAAGGTGAGGCCCTAAAGCCCATCCTTAAGCTTGGTAATTGGAAATTGCTATTTGCAGACCAAGGTGCTCTTCCCCTTCAAGCCTAAGGCCAATTGATCTCTTCAAGCTTCCTAGTGTTTTGTCAAGACCTAGTCATGACAAAACCACTCTAGGGGTCTAGTTGTTTGGGGGATGTTACAGGGCGAGTGGCCCGCTCGCCAGAAGGGCGAGTAAGCAAGTGGGGCAGTGGCTCACTCGCAGGAGAGGGGGGGGGGGGGGGGGGGGGCGAGTGGCCAACTCACCCGGGGGTGAGTGTCCCAATCCCCGGGTGGGTAAGTGTCCCACTCGCGTGGTAGGGTAGTGGCCCACTCGCCCGAGTGGCGAGTGGCCCACTCGCTCGGGGAGGCGATTTGTCCACTCTCCCTCAGGGGAGGGACGAGTGGACTGTGAGCGGACCCCTTGGGTTGCATTCATCCCCCCCTGTTTGGCCAGGTGAGATTTGGGTCGCGGATAGTATTTTCAGGCAGCCGAAGTAGGCTATTGGCAGACCATTTTGGTTGTCCGCAGACCATTTTCAGGAAGTTTATAAATAGACTCACATGGTCTCCTTGGAGGAGGTTGTTGATCCTCCTCCTCATGTGTTACTTGTGAACTATCAATCCTACCCCCTGTCTGACTAGTCAAATGGCAGGTATTCCTTTGTGCTCTCCAGGGTACCCGGGCTCAACACTGGGTTGGGACTTGAAGCACTCTTTGATCTTCTGGGTGTGTGGTGGGACCTCCTTGCTGCAGCTCAAGGGGTCTATTTTGGGCTTCAAGTCCCCATTCAGTGCAAGGTTCTTCGACTCTCAGCGGCCGGTCACGCATTCTAACACAGGTGAAGTAAGGGTCAGCTGCATACCCGTTGCGAACATTGAATCCAGTTCTCTGATTTCAACATTCTAGTGCAATGAGTGTTGGGCTTTCTACATACCATTTCAGAAATGATAATAAAGCATATCACATATGCGCAGCGGAATAAAATTAACTAGAACAACCCTAATTAGTTATAAGTATCTTGCGATTTTACTGAATTAAGAATTAAAATAGCAGCAACAACACATTGCAATATTTATACCTGAAGGGGGTTGAGTCTATACTCAACCGAGATGCTCCAATGGCACATACATAGAACAAAAACTTGAGTTCCAAGCGCTAAAATAGATCTGCGCCTCTACGGAAGTCCACAGGAGTGTTGAAGAACCCTAGCCTTTTATCGCACAAGATCTAGGTCGGAGAAGAACTGCTCTCTACGTCTCCCACGAACTGCTAGGTCCGACGACAGGGAGTGGCGGCGACGGCGGGATCGACCGGTCGGAACACTTCCGTCGGAGCCTTACGGAACTCTTCTGTCGCTCTCTCTCGCAAAAACAGATCGCAAAAAAGATCGGGTACTTAGGTCAAAAGTATCGTATTCTTTTATACCCCCAGCGAAAAAGAGAAGCAACCGGAGAAGATAAATTGATCGAATACTGCATTCGACGAACTGGCAAGCATTCGTCGAACGCGCTAGCCGTTCGACGAATGCGCTATGCTAGTCATTCGACAAACCGTTCGACGAACGCACTACGCTAGCCGTTGGACCAACCGTTCGATGAACGCGCTATGCTAGCTGTTCGATGAGCCATTCGACGAATGCGCTAAGCTAGTCGTTCGACCAACCGTTTGACGAACGCACTACGCTAGCCGTTTGACGAACCGTTCGACGAACGCGCTACGTTAGCCGTTCGACGAATGCGCTACGCTAGCCGTTAGATGAACGTGCTACACTATCTGTTCGACGAATGTGCTACACTAGCCGTTCGACGAACGCGCTACGCTAGCCGTTCGTTGAACGCACTTTGAGTTCGTCGAACTTACTTTGATCTGAACACTTATCAATAGGATTCTTCCTCGAATTTCTCCAAATACTCTTGTGTGCCACCCCATAGGCGCATATCGCGTTGGCAGTGAGACTAGATATTTGACCACTTCCAGATCACCATGGAAACACCAACAGTCTCCCACTTGATCTTGAACGTATCAAATAAAAGTCTCATAAACAATGAGCGACATCTAGCAATGCATCATTGTTACCCAAGCAATAAGAGTTCATAACTCAACAAGCCTGTCTTGACCAATGTATCAGTGTTGTCATGTCCCTTTGTCCCTTACATCCGGATAGAACTAGAGGCATGGACCGTGTCACCCTCGTAATTGTTCAATCCTAATTTCTTGATCTAGAATAGACTGTCTGAAAATGGTGAGCTCAATATCACATATTTACTCAACCAAGCATGGTCAAGCATTTCTCAGTCTCATTCCATCAAGGGGCCCATGGATGTAACTCCTATCATATAGGAGGACAAATCCCATATCTGCTCACACACAAACACCCAAATGAATCTTAACATACCCAATAACCACCCTTATCATCAACCTTTCTCAAGGAAGACTTTAGATGGCATTAAAGTTCGTTCTTCCTCACTTGATGAATGTCGTGACTTCAGGTTGAAGAACCACAAACACCATTGTCAATTGAGACCTACTTGTGACACATTCATATAACAATCCACAAAGTTGTCTCAAGGTGGGTCTATCCAGTACAACTTGTTCACTAACAAGTACCCATGTGATGACTTGATATCATAATATCATGACCTGTGAGAACCAGTCATCAGTCAACGCACATGCTAGTCTTAACGTATCATCATGGCCATTTAACTTCTAAGATGATACTCCGACTAGGGACCATTTAAGAATAAAGCTTCTAGAAAAACATAGGCCCTCACACTCAAGTCACGTACTTGAATTCCTATGGAAGCAAACATTCTAAAGGCATTTATTATGCTAATTAATCTTTCAGTAGAAACATTTGACAAAATAAAAGAACTTGCCATAAATGTAAAATAAAATATAAAGTACTCTATTCATCACATGAATAATCAACAACCGACAAATACAATCCACAAGACTCCCACTAGAGATGATCATTCAGGTATCTAATACCAATTGATCTAGTATGACCATCATGCTTTCTCTGTGCAAGAGGCTTCGTTAGTGGATCCACAATATTTTCTTCAGTCGGTACTCTGCAAATGCTCACATCTCCTCGATCGATAATCTCTCGAATATGATGGAACCGCCGAAGTATGTGCTTGGAGCGCTGATGAGATCTAGGTTCCTTAGCTTGGGCAATAGCACCGTTGATGTTACAGTAGAGAACTACGGTATCAACAATGCTAGGAACTACATCTAGCTCGCCGATGAATTTCCTAATCCACACAGCCTCCTTCGCTGCATTTGCAGCAGCGATATACTCGGCCTCAGTCATAGAATCAGCAACTATCTCTTGCTTGGAACTCTTCCAACATACAGCTCCTCCATTAAGGCAAAATACAAAAACCTGATTGGGACTTTGAGTCGTCCATATCAGTCTGGAAGCTAGCATCTATGTAACCCTTTACGACGAGCTCTTCCTCTCCACCATACACCAAGAATACATCTTTAGTCCTTCTCAAGTACTTTAAGATATTCTTGACTGCAATCTAGTGACTCTCACCAGGATCAGACTGATATCTGCTAGTCATGCTCAAATCATAAGAGACATCGGGTCGAGTACATAACATTGCGTACATGATTGATCCAATTGTCGAAGAATATGGAATCAACTTCATGCGGTCCTAATCATCCAAAGATTTTGGACACTGGTCCTTAGAGAGACTCACACCATGTGACATGGGTAAGAATCCTTTCTTGGACTCAAGCATGTTGAACCATTTCAACACCTTCTCAATGTATGTACTATGGGTCAAACCCAGCAACTTCTTCGATCTATCTCTATAGATCTTTATACCAAGTATATAAGTCGCTTCACCCAAGTCCTTCATAGAAAAGCAGTCCCCTAGCCTGTTCTTAACAGCTTGCAGGGTTGGAATGTCATTTCCAATCAATAGTATGTCCTCCACATACAATATCAAGAAAATGATAATGCTCCCACTAATCCTCTTGTAAACACAAGGTTCATCCTCGTTCTTGATGAAACCAAACTCTTTGATTTTCTCATCAAAACGAAGATTCCAACTTCGAGAAGCTTATTTCAATCCATAAATGGATCGATTCAACTTGCATATTTAAGTGGATTCATTTGGAGATTCAAAACCCTCGGGTTATGTCATATACACTTCCTCAAGGAGGTTTCCATTAAGGAAAATCATTTTGACGTCCATTTGCCAGATCTCGTAGTCATAATACGCAGCAATAGCAAGTAGAATTCTGATGGACTTGACCATGGCTATAGGGGAAAAGGTCTCATCATAGTCAACACCATGAATTTGCCTGAAACCTTTAGAAACCAGCCAGCCTTTGAATGTCTGTAAATTCCAATCCATGTCGGTCTTCTTCTTGAAGACCCACTTGCACCCTATGGGTCGTACCCCTTCAGGTGGTTCCACTAAAGTCCAAACTTGGTTTGCATACATGGAGTCTTTCAGATTTCATGGCCTTAAGCCACTTCTCGGAGTTAGGTTCACACATAGCTTCTTGATAGGTTGCAGGTTCATCATCATGATCCATAAGCAACACGTTACCTATTTGAGACACGAGAAATCCATATCTCTCAGGCTCAAATCTTGGTCTATCAGATCTACGCAGGACTTGTGTTTCTTGAGCAGGTTCTCTAGCTACAACAACTTGTAGTCCTTGCTCAGGTTCTAAAATCGGTACTACTATTGTTTGTGGTTCTTGAACTTCCTCAAGTTCCACCTTTGCAGTCTTTCTGGATAAGAACTCTTTCTCCAAAAAAATGTAGTCCTTGAGACAAACACTTTGCCCTCGGACGGCAGGTAGAAATAATACCCTTTGGTTTCCCTAGGATATCCCACATGATAACACTTATCCGACTTGGGTTCCAGCTTGTCAGGCATTTGACGTCGCATGTATGCCTCACAGCCCCAAATCTTAATAAAAACATACTAGGATGCTTCCAAGTCCATATATCATATGTTGTCTTTAGAACCGTTTTCGTTGGAGCACAATTTAATGTGAAAGCAGCAGTCTCTAAAGCAAATCCCTAAAAGGAAACAGGCAAATCTGCATGACTCATCATCGACCGTACCATGTCTAACAAAGTAAGATTTCTCCTCTCAGACACACCATTATGTTGTGGTGTTCCGGGTGGAGTGAGCTGTAATAAAATACCACACTCTCTCAGATGATCACAAAACTCATGACTCAGATATTCGCCACCTCGATCAGATCAGAGTGCTTTTATCCTCTTTCCTAGTTGGTTCTCTACTTCATTTTTAAACTCTTTGAACTTTTCAAAGGTTTCGGATTTGTTCTTCATAAGAAACACGTATTGGCATCTACTGATATCATCAGTAAATGTAACGAAGTAGCAGTACCCACCTCTAGCCATAGAACTCATGGGTCCACATACATCACTATTTATTATACCCAAGAGATCAACAACCCTCTCACTATGACTAATGAAAGGAGCTTTCGTCATCTTGCCTAATAAACATGACTCACATGTCTCAAATGATTCATAATCAAATGAGTCCAGTAGTCCATCTCTATGGAGCTTGGATATGCATTTCTCGTTTATATGGCCTAAACGACAATGACAAAGGTACGTAGGATTCGAGTCATTTGTTTTTAGTATTTTAGTATTTTCTACATTATAGATCGGATGGTCTAAGTTCAAAACATATAAACCATTAAACAGTTGGGCTACACCATAACAAACATCATTCAGAAATATAGAACAACTATTATTCTTAATAATGAAAGTAAAACCTTTCATGTCTAAACAAGACACAGAAATAATGTTTCGAGTTATGGCTGGAACAAAATAACAATTATCTAATTCGATTACAAGCCCAGTGGGCAAAGAAAGACGATAGACACCAACAGCAATGGCAGTAACCCTTGCTCCATTTCCAACGTGCAGGTCTACCTCTCCTTTACCCAGCATTCTTCTCCTTGTCAGTTCCTACAAATTTGTACAAATGTGAGAACCACATCCGGTATCCAATACCCAAGATGAAGGAGCAGAAAGGTTTATTTCTATAACAAAAATACCTGAAGTGGAAGTCACACTTCCCTTCTTCTTTTACAGATCTTCAAGATAGAGGGGACAGTTGCTCCTCCAATGCCCTGCCTTACCACAATGGTGGCACTTCCCTTCCTTAGCCAAGCCCTTGTTCTTCAGTGCTGGAGCCTTGGGATCAAGATACGACTTAGGTCCCACCTTAGTCTTCTTGAATCCCTTGGTCTTGCCCTTGCTTTTATGCACCATCAATATGGGGCTAGCAGGCTTGACCTTCTTCATATTGATCTCGGCAGTTCTTAACATGCCTAGGAGCTCAGGTAGTGTCTTGTCAATTTCATTCATATTGTAATTCAAGATAAACTGCTCATAATTGTCCTACAAAGATTGTAGGATCAGGTCAGTGGCCAACTCTTGGCCCAACGGAAACCCCAGTCTTTTAAGGTTCTCTATATACCCAATCATCTTAAGTACGTGAGTTCCTTCTGGGTCCAGAGCTCCCATTTTACACAGAAATAACGCCCTGGATATGTCAAACCTCTCTTGGTGAGCTTGCCCTTGAAACATTTTCTTCAGGTGTTCCACCATCTCGTAACAACTCATGTTCTCATGTTGCTTCTGAAGCTCAGAGTTCATGGTCGCGAGCATGAGACATTCAACATCCAAGGAGTCATCTTCATACTTCTTGTAAGAATCTTTATCTACACGAGGTGCAGTAGTGGCTGGCTCCTCGGGGGGATCTTCTTCAAGGACATAGAGCTTATGCTCTTGCCTGAGAACAATTCTCAGGTCCCTGAACCAGTCTAGGAAATTCATCCCATTGAGCTTGTCCTTCTCAAGGATGGCTCTCAGGGACAACGTGGAGTGTGAAGTATTTGCCATGAAAATTATACAAAATATTGCAAAATATATTTTAGTACTATATTTCAAAATACATTGTTATTTTAATAAGGTCTTTTATTAAATACTCCCACAATTTTACTCAAATTGATAACCCTTAATATTAATTCGGAGAGTTTATGCAAGCTACTCTCTTAATGGACAAGATCCGTATTTCACCAACACAATGAGTCTGCTTTGGCGTTCCTCTCATAATGCGGTTATTTAGGTAGGCAACACTTGTCAATTGCATCACTATGAAACTCTTGTATGGTTGGTGAATAACTCTTTATTCGCATCCATCATATGGTGCATGCCAACCCAATGCCTCTAGGCACTCAACTTTTGAGGTCACCCAGTTAAGTTGGACCCGATGTCGATAGTGGGATATCACAATTATCTGCTCGCACCCTTACCAAGATAGATTAATGCACCTTGCTTTGGCAAGCCCACACTTCATCGATCGAGGCAGGAAGAGTGTCATCCATCAGAAGGCATCCATATACTTAATATTGGACAAGGGATATTTATTTATAATATTGATTAACAATTAATCAATGCGCACATTTACAAAATTACACCATTCACAACCAAATACATCCCAAATGTGCACAAAATAAAATTATCAACGCTTTGATAGAAAAGGGCTAAATCTGAGCATTTAGAACACTTATAAATCTCCAGATTTACATGCATTTGACATAGGCAAAAACAACTCTACTTATGCAGTAGACAAGCTCGTCTCTTAATGTCAGATTCAAAATCTAAGACATTTAGTTTCACAAACCAATTAGAGGGACGGTTACTGCAATGGAGAAACAAATTCTGAAACAATGAAATCACAACGCAATCACATGCGTTCCTGGTATTGTTACAATTTAGAACACTTCGTCGAAATCCAAACACCCAGGAAGAAATCCAAACATTTAGAACACTTCTAAATTTCTGATTTACACGCATTAGATCGCAAACCTATCTCTGATACCACTGTTGGGCTTTCTACACACCATTTCAGAAATGATAATAGAGCATATCACATATGCGCAGTGGAATAAAATTAACTAGAACAACCCTAAACAGTTATAAGGATCTTGCGATTTTACTGATTCATGAATTAAAATAGCAGCAACAACACATTGTAATATTTATAGCTGAAGGGGGTTGAGTCTATACTCAACCGATATGCTCCAATGGCAGATCTAGAGAACAAAAACATGAGTTCCAAGCGCTGAAATAGATCTGCACCTCTACGGAAGTCCACACGAGTGTTGAAGAACCCTAGCCTCTTGTCGCACAAGATCTATGTCAGAGAAGAACTACTCTCTACGTCTCCCACGGACTGCTAGGTCCGATAACATGGAGTGGCGGCGGCGGCGGGATCGACCGGTCGGAACACTTCCGTCGGAGCCTTGTGGGTCGGAGCCTTGCGGAACTCTTCCGTCGCTCACTCTGGCAAAAACAGATCGCAAAACAGATCGGGTACTTAGGTCAAAAGAATCATATTCTTTTATACCCCCAGTGAAAAAGAGAAGCGTCGGGCGAAGATAAATTGGTCGAATACTGCGTTCGATGAACTGGCAAGCGTTCGTCGAACGCGCTGGCCGTTCGACGAACGCGCTATGTTATCCATTCGACGAACCATTTGACGAACGCGCTACGCTAGCCGTTCGACCAACCATTCGACGAACGCGCTACGCTAGCCGTTCAACGAACGCGCTACGCTAGTCGTTCGACGAACCGTTTGACGAACGTGCTACGCTAGTGGTTCGATGAACCGTTCGACGAACACGCTACGCTAGCCGTTCGACGAACGTGCTACACTAGCCGTTCGACGAACGTGCTACACAAGCCATTCGACGAATGCGCTATGCTAGCCGTTCGTCGAACGCACTTTGAGTTCGTTGAACTTACTTTGATCTGAACACATGTCCACAGGATTCTTCCACCAATTTCTCCAAACAATCTTGTGTGCAACCCCATAGGCTCATATCGCGTTGGCAGTGAGACTAGATATTTGACCACTTCCAAATCACCATGGAAATACCAACAGTGAGCGTGGAAGAAGCTGGTTCAAAAATACCTGAGTTGGTCCCATGACTGGAAGCAAAGAGGCAAGAAACTCATCCCCTCCCAACAAGCCGTGGCAATTGGCAGGACAAGAGTAGGCAGAGAATGTAGATCAGGTGTTGGAGGATTCAGCCAGGTTGGAAGTGGCTGAGGAGGTGACGGAGAGGGAGGTCATTAATGGTAGCGGAAGGAAGGAGAAGATACAGATTAGCGGGAGACTGAGTGAGCAAGACCAGAATAAGGTCTGAAGGTGTATCCATCAGAATGTTGATATCTTCGCATGGAGCTCCGCAGAGATGCCAGGTGTTGATGCAAATGTTGTGTGTCATTACCTCAACCTCGACTCAAGCATCTGCCCCATCCGCCAGAAGAAGAGAGCTATGTCGACCACCCTCGCTGGGCTGATCAGAGAGGAGGTAGAGAAACTACTGGAGGCAGGGTTAGTAGAGGATATCCAGTATCCGGGCTGGGTCTCCAACATTGTAATGGTGAAGAAGAGCGGAGGGAAGTGGAGGATGTGCATCGAATTTTATTTATTAAATAAAGCATGTCCTAAAGATTGTTACCTCTTACCTCAAATCGACGTGCTGGTAGACTCAGCCATCGGCTTCCCGGTGATGAGCTTCTTGGATGCATTTTTTGGCTACCATCAAATCCGAATGCATCCGCTCAATGTTAAGGATTTTTCCTTCATCACAGGCGACAGATGTTATTGTTATAAGATGATGCCATTCTAGCTAAGGAACGCGGGAGCAACCTACCAAAGGATGATGGACTGAGTCTTCAAGGAGCAAAAAGGCAGAAACCTAGAAGTGTATGTGGATGAGTTGATGGTTAAAAGCAGAGACGTGGAGTCTCACTTGCAGGATTTGGTGGAAACCTTTGCCACCCTTTGAAGGTTCAAGATGAGACTTAACCCTTCTAAATGTGTTTTCAGAGAGAGCCGAGGAAAGTTCCTTGGTCACCTACTCACCCCGGAGGGGGTCGAGCCTAACCCGGACAAAGTCAAGGCCATCCTAGAGTTGGAGTCACCAAGGAGTGCGAAGGAGATTCAAAGGTTGATAGGGAAGCTGGCAGGGCTGAGCAGGTTTCTCTCCCTGGACGGAGAGAGTGCTCACCTTTCTTCAAAGCTTTGAGAGGAAATCAGAAGTTCAAATGGTCGCAGGAGTGTGAGGCCGCATTCCAATCCCTGAAGAGGCAGCTGACGCAAGCTCCACTCCTCTAGGGACAGAGAGAAGGAGAGGACCTTTTTCTCTATCTGGGGGTAGGAGTTGAGGCGGTGAGCTCGGTCCTTGTTAGGGAGGAGGGAAAAAAACAGTTGTCGATCTACTATGTAAGCCGAGTCTTGAAGTTAGCATTTGCCATGATCATCACAGCCCTGAAGCTTCGCCCCTAATTTCAGGCTCATTCGATCAGGGTGGTGACCGATCACCCCCTTCACGACGTAATGGAAGGAGTGGAGCACTCAGGAAGGTTTGCAAAGTGGTCAGTCGAGCTTAGCGAGTTTGATGTCACCTTCGTCCCTCGGATATCGATGAAGGCTCGGGTAGTGGAGAATTTTCTAGAGAAATATGTATTCGAAATGGTCAACTCGAAGCTCACTGATGAGTCCCAAATATATACACATTTATGGACTCATCTGGGCCGATTTTCTAGTCTATGCACTACACTTTAGGCATGTTTTCGCTCATATTTGTTATTCCATGCTATGTGCACTTCTAGGCCCGTTTTGGTGTTATTTCTTGTTTATCTTCATTATTAGTTTTCATGCATGGTTAAGTGTCACTTTCAGTGGTTTGAATAGTGTTGTATGCTGGAGCAGGAGTCGTGCAGGTGTTCCCGGTACAAATCTGTACAGGAACACTGCGCACGATCACTGGTTCTATTGCGCACGACCACTGGTCGTGCGCCAGTGATCGTGTGCACTTACCCCTAAAATCTGAGTTCTGTCTTCCTTATCGCACGACCACTTACGATAGCGCGCACGACCACTGGTCGTGCGCAACTGGTCGTGTGAACTTTGTATTTTATAATTTTCTTGCCTTGCAGGCTCCGTCCAGACAGGCGCACGATCGCAGGATTCTAGTGCGCACGACCACTGGTCGTGCGCCAAGGACCGTGCGCACTGTTTATTCCAGTGCCTATAAATTGACCTGCTCGCGAATTAGGTCGGAGTTTCGCATTTTCTTCCGTCCAGTCCGCCGTTTTCGCCCCTTTCGCAAGTTCTCCGCCCCCTAGGCCTCCTCCATCATCCTTGAGCCCCAAGGAGAGGTTTCTAGCCCAAAGATCGCCAATGTCGAGCAAGGAGATCGTGTATCGGAGTAGATTGGATCGTGACACGAAGAAGACGAGCCATTGGGAGGAAGTGACAGCCCTCCTCTACCTCGGACGCGTTGAAGACCGAGTTTGGACGCGGATTGACAACCCAGCGATTCCAACCGTGAATCTTCGGCAAGGCTTTGGATGTGGTCGACTCCTTTACTCTCTTTTTCCTTCTTTATGTTGATGATTGTTTAGGTTAGATTCTTCTATATCTTGATGATGAACACTATGAATCCTGCTTGTAATTTTAATTTCATGTCTATGTGAAGTTATATTTTGTTCATATGTGTATGAGGTGCGCCCCCATCTAATTTCCATTCCGCCGTCGTGTTCGGTGCCGCACTAGCAATTGCTAGTGGCGTGCTTTTCGAAGAGGTGCTTGCGACCCTCATTCCATTAGCCTACTCGTCCATCCGCCTAGCGAAGCGTGGCATAGCGGCCCGTGTAATCCATTCGCCTAACGAAGCAGTGCGCTCAAGGCCTGCACAGTTCGATTCCGCTTGCCTACTCATCCATCCGCCCTTGCGACGCAGCGCGCTCAAGGCCTGCCTAGTCTCCATCCCGCCAAGAGAAGCTTTGCATAGCGGCATTGCATAGGAGTAGTTGTAATCTTTTATTTTATTTTCACAAAGCAAATCCCTTTCGTCCGCACTCCACCTATCGCTGGACTTCAATCTCAAGTCCTTCCTCGAAACCTAACTCCACCTTACTGTGTTCCTCAAGAGACCGACACTCGGGGATTTTCCCCATTATTATTACTTGCGCGACCGGTACACTTGCCGAAAATATCGCATCAAGTTTTTGGCTCCGTTGCAGGGGAACACAGTCGTGTGAGTTTTCTTGGAGAGGGAGAACCTGAGAGAGAAGCCCTTCCATTTGTAAATTGCATTTCTTTGTTTTATTTCTTTTTATTCCTTTTTCCTGTTTTAATTAGGTTGCTTTAGTAATTTTTGTTAGGTGTAGTATTTTGCACAATAGCATTTTTATCTTGAATCGTTTTATCTTCACACTATGTGGGCACATCTCAATATCCGTTGCCGTTGGTGTAGAGATACCTCCCATTCTAGTGATGAATGCCCTACGGAGAATAGTAGGCATAATTCTTATAGCCCAGCATATGGAGCACCGACTTCGTCTGGTACTCCATATGGTGCGCGTAAGTCTTATGGCTACTCTGCTGAGCCTTTACCGTCATACTTCTTTTCGGCTCCAGCTCCCGCTGTGCCAAAGAGGCCCGCAAGGCAGTGCCGGTTTTGTCGGAGCACTGATCATGTCTTGAAGGACTGTGCCGAGTATCTTCGCCAATTGAACGAGGATGACGAGTCGGATATCCGGATCGTCCCAACTCCTCACTCTGGCGGCACACCTTCAACATCCGGTTATGTGTCTTTGTCACCTTCACATCTTGAAGGGTATGGCATAGACACGGTCACCGGATGTGCGGCTGATCTATGCACCGACATTACTGAGCCTATTCTCCATGTGCATCCACCACCCCTAGTGGATTCGATTCTTTGTGAGGAATCGGTGCTCGACTTTTATCCGAGCACTATTCCTCCCCCTGTTGTGCACACTACATTCATCTCTGACGACATTGTCGATGATGTGTCACAAGAGGAGGCGGTTGATCTTAGTATTGTGCCTACTCCTATGGAGGAGGACAACCTTCTAGGTGAAGAGGAGTTTTCCTCAGCACCGGTGGAGGAAGTCCAAATCCTAAGCCTGGCCACCGTTGATCCCGCTGAATCTTGTAGCATTGATGACAATGCAAACATTATTTTACTTCCCCAACCTGATGGGAGTGAGACCGGGATCACTCCCCCGATTGATGTTTATTTATGTTCTTCGTCTTCTTTATTTCTTGATCCCCGTCCTTCATCTGAGTCTGTGCAGGTTGAATCTTCATAGGTACTTCAGGAGGACTTGGAGCTTTTTGCTCAAGTCAATGATGAGAGCATCCTCTCATGTGAGGAGGTTTATTCCCCCTCCGTAGAGGAAACTCCACTCATTGCCTTTTCCTCCTGCCACCCCCTGTTGACGACACCTTGCTGGGCAAGGATTTAGTTTGTGGTGAGATGAGTGAGGACCAGCTCTCCTCCTCTTCTTACTTCCTATTCCCGCTACCTGTGACGAGCAGGTATTTTTATTTAGGTAGGGGAGTAACTGCTCTATCTCCGTATCGGTACCCGCTACCGACACGCAGATTAGAATAGTTACCTGTTCATTTTCTTTTTCATAGGCCCATTAGCTAGAACCTTCATGTTTTTAAATAAGTCGTGCTGGGATGACAATAACCCCAGTAGTTATCTTCTCTTTCTTGCATTTTTAATTTATCTAATCCTGCGTAGTTAGTTTATTTTATTTCAGCGTTTCTATTTTCCTTTGTTTTTGCGGAGCTGACCCCTGCAGGTATTCTTCTGGTTGGGTGCTGCAGCTTGGTCTAGAGTTAATCGCCAATCTTCTGGTATGCTCACTTGCTGAGCATTGGGTACTCTCTTCCCCTAGCCCTATTTTGATTTTCCTGTCATATATTATGCGGATTGTTTAGTTTAAGTCTGGGGGAGAGTAGTTTTGTTTACCCGCTCACGTGCACTATTGCACTGCATACTAGAAGATTTCATTTAAAACTTTTTGTTTATTTGCATTGCACACCACTACACCCACTCGAGCGTGCACTTAGCTGTTGGCACGTCTTGAGCTGAACTCATTTCTTTTTGTGTGATTTGGAAAATCATTGTGCTGGCTTAGGATTATGAGGCGGAGTAAAATGTTGACTCCTGTAGTGATCCTAGTCGAGTGCTCATGTCTCGCATAGAAATTCGTGTAGATTCAATTTCTTTTTATGCTTTTATTTTATATTTTTCTATTAGCGTAAATATTGTTTACTACACTTAAAAATTGGTGAATCCGGTGTGGATCAAACGGTAGCATAGGAATGTGTGTAGACGTTCGTTAGCCTCTTATTGCTCGAGTCGGGAGAAAGGATTATCTTTCTCGGTGGCTAGAACTTGCCCCAAGCGATTCTTGAAGCATGGGTATATCGTTAGACAATTGCGTGAATGTGATATAGGCCATCATTTTGGCCCGATTGAGCTTTGTGCCTATTCCTATCGCTATATCCTCGTTAGCCCAGTTGTGCCTACCCTTCCTTTGATTCAGCCCCACTGTTGTCTCACCAAAGCCTAAATGCCAATCCTAGTCGCACACCCAAATCTGAGCTTTAGCTGTTTATTATTTTCATGAGTTGGGTTGTTGATTTGGTGATATGTTTGTGAAGATGTGGATGTGTTTTATTGTTTAGTTGCTGAAAATGATAAGAAAAGAAAAGAAGAAAATGAGAGAAAGAAAAGAAGTGAAAAGAAAAGAAAAAGATAAGAGCTTTAATGAAAAATCTGTGTAAAAATATATGTTTGGGAGTAGGCGGTGCACACACCCATGTTGTTAAGTCCAAGACTGGGGGTGTGATGTACCCATGCGTTTGTGTGGTGAACGAGTATAATTTCTGCATAAGCTTATTTGGGTAGTGCTTGAGCCATCGCTTTTATCTTTGTTTATCCTCACCTAAACCCAAGCCTCACCTAAAACCTAAAGTCCTATTGATTCACGCATTTGAGTCAAACCAGTGCCGTGGAGAGAGTGCGAACGGGCAAGCTTATGGTCACCGAGATTGATGGATTTCAATGGAGGTTGTCTCGAGCCCCGATCTTTGGCAATGCTCGCCTCAGCGTTCAGTTTACTTTCTTCCTATGTACGACCTTGTGATTCACCGTGATTCAATTTTTGAGTAAATGTAATATATAAATACGCTCCTAGGAAATTATAAACTAATATGTATAATTAGAAATTTTATCTACTGTATTTCTACGCACATGAGCATGCGACTTCGCATGGTACTCCGCTTGATAGTTTCTTCGCCAGCTTATGTTTTTCCTGTCCGCGAGAGATGGTTTGCTCGGGACGCGCAAACAGGTAAGTCTGGGGGTGTGATGAGTCCCAAATATATACACATTTATGGACTCATCTGGGCCGATTTTCTAGTCTATGCACTGCACTTTAGGCATGTTTTCGCTCATATTTGTTATTCCATGCTATGTGCACTTCTAGGCCCGTTTTGGTGTTATTTCTTGTTTATCTTCATTATTAGTTTTCATGCATGGTTAAGTGTCACTTTCAGTGGTTTGATTAGTGTTGTATGCTGGAGCAGGAGTCGTGCAAGTGTTCCCGGTACAAATCTGTACAGGAACACTGCGCACGATCACTGGTTCTATTGCGCACGACCACTGGTCGTGCACCACTGATCGTGTGCACTTACCCCTGAAATCTGAGTTCTGGCTTCCTTATCGCACGACCACTTACGATAGCGCGTACGACCACTGGTCGTGCGCAACTGGTCGTGCGAACTTTGTATTTTATAATTTTCTTGCCTTGCAGGCTCCGTCCAGACAGGCGCACGATCGCAGGATTCTAGTGCGCACGACCACTGGTCGTGCGCCAATGACCGTGCGCACTGTTTATTCCAGTGCCTATAAATTGACCTGCTCGCGAATTAGGTCGGAGTTCCGCATTTTCTTCCGTCCAGTCCGCCGTTTTCGCCCCTTTCGCAAGTTCTCCGCCCCCCTAGGCCTCCTCCATCATCCTTGAGCCCCAAGGAGAGGTTTCTAGCCCAAAGATCGCCAACGTCGAGCAAGGAGATCGTGTATCGAAGTATATTGGATCGTGACACGAAGAAGACGAGCCATTGGGAGGAAGTGACAGCCCTCCTTTACCTCAGACGCGTTGAAGACCGAGTTTGGACGCGGATTGACAACCCAGCGATTCCAACCGTGAATCTTCGGCAAGGCTTCGGATGTGGTCGACTCCTTTACTCTCATTTTCCTTCTTTATGTTGATGATTGTTTAGGTTAGATTCTTCTATATCTTGATGATGAACACTATGAATCGTGCTTGTAATTTTAATTTCATGTTTATGTGAAGTTATATTTTGTTCATATGTGTATGAGGTGCGCCCCCATCTAATTTCCATTCCGCCGCCGTGTTCGGTGCCGCACTAGCAATTGCTAGTGGCGTGCTTTTCGAAGAGGTGCTTGCGACCCTCATTCCGTTAGCCTACTCGTCCATCCGCCTAGTGAAGAGTGGCATAGCGGCCCGTGTAATCCATTCGCCTAACGAAACAGTGCGCTCAAGGCCTGCACAGTTCGATTCCGCTTGCCTACTCGTCCATCCGCCCTTGCGACGCAGCGCGCTCAAGGCCTGCCTAGTCTCCATCCCGCCAAGCGAAGCATTGCATAGCGGCATTGCATAGGAGTAGTTGTATTCTTTTATTTTATTTTCACAAACCAAATCCCTTTCGTCCGCACTCCACCTATCGCTGGACTTCATTCTCAAGTCCTTCCTCTAAACCTAACTCCACCTTACTGTGTTCCTCAAGAGACCGACACTCGGGGATTTTCCCCATTATTATTACTTGCGCGACCGGTACACTTGCCGAAAATATCGCATCACTCACCGAGGTGGCAGCCTAAAAGTTATTCGTAGATGGGGCATCAGGTAAATACTCCCTAGAAGTGGGGTTGGTCCTGGTGACCCCTTAAGGGATAAGAATCGAGCAGGCGCATGATATTCGTTTCCCGGTTACCAACAACCATGCCTAATATCAAGCGGTAGTGGCCGACCATCGCCAGGCAGGTGAGCTAGGGATCTGGTATGTTAAAGTATTCACAGATTCAATGGTGGTGGCGTCTCAGGTCAGGGTGGAGTTCGAGACTAGAGAGACGACCCTTCAAAGGTATTTGGTGAAAATCTAGGGTCTCTTAAGACAGTTCTGCACTTTCTCAATCCAACATGTGTCGAGATAGGAGAACACTCAGACGGACTCCCTTGCAAAGTACGGAGCCCTGGGCCTGTGGGATTGTGATGGAGTTGCTCCGCCTATCTATCGAGGAAGGCGGGATGATGGAAATCGATCATAAGGCTTCGTGGAGGGATCCACTTGTCACCTTTTTGTCCTTAGACATGATTCCGAAAGGGGTTCAGGATAAAAGGCGATTCCGGCCAGTCAGGCTATTACCTGATGCAAGAAGGAATCTTGTACCGAAAAAACCCTCACCGGTCTGTTGGCGAGATGCGTGGAAGATGAAGAAGTCCCGAAGGTCCTGGAAGAAATCCACTCGGGGGAGTGTGGTACTCACTCTGGGAGCCAGACCTTGGAAAAGAGGGTGCTGCGGAAGGGATACTTCTAGCTGACCATCCGGAAGGATACCTTGGAGTTTGCAAAAAAGTGCCAGAAGTGTCAACTCTTCGCGGCACTCTAGCTTCAGCCAATGTAGTGGATTACGACCATCACGGCATCGTGGCCTTTCTCCATCTGGGAGATGGATTTGGTCGGCCCGTTCCCTATGGCCAGTGGGCAGAGAAGGTTTCTCTTAGTCATGAATGACTATTTCTCAAAGTGGATGGAGGCTAAGTGTGACGTCCCAGGATTTACCCTGACTTCGCGTAGGACTATTCCTGGCTTCCTGGGCTTGACTTGGCACCGTCACCGGGCTTGACTTGGCACAGTCACCCACTGTGCTCGGAAGTAGGCCAGAGAGGGGTTGGGTGCTTGGGCTACAGCTCGGTGATGGTGCCTGGTCAAGCCCAGGAAGCCAGGAATAGTCCTGCGCGAAGTCATGGTAAAACCTGGGTCGTCACAATAAAAATAGGTCAATTGGTGATGAGAAGTGAAAGAACTCCATAGTTAAGCGTGCTCAGGCTAGAGAAATTTCGGGATGGGTGACCTCCTGGGAAGTCCCTGTAGTGCATGTTGAACAATGAATTTTACTAATCAAAAGGGGGGCAGAGAACCCCAACAACCCGCTGTGCCCGGAAGTAGGCCAGAGAGGGGTTAGGTGTTTGGGCTGCAGCCCGGTGACGGTGCCAGGTAAAGCCCAGGAAGCCAGGAATAGTCCTGCGCGAAGTCAGGGTAATCCTGGGTCGTCACATTAAGGCCCTAGCAAAAACAACCTCACAGGTGGTTAGGAACTTCATATATGGGGAACGGGCCCCATATGAGGACTCACCAGCTTCTATGGTAAGTTGTGTATAGACCTCCGCTTCGCCTCGATTCACCATCCCTGAAGCAACGGGTAGGTGGAGGCGAATATCAAAGTTATAGTCAACTTATTGAAGAAGAAGGTGGAAAATTTGAAGGGGAATTGGGTAGAGCAGCTCCCCTCGGTCCTATGGGCATTAAGAACGACGCCCAACTCAGCAATAGGAGAGACCCCGCATAGGCTCTCTCATGGATCGGAGGCAGTACTGTCGGTGGAGTTTGATCGCAAAACCCCCCAGGTTGTCGCTACTGAGGAAGGGGATGAAGAGTGGAGGATGGACAATGAGGAAACACAACGGCTCTGCCTGGACATGGTCGAGGAGCTTCGAGACCTGGAGGCAATTCGGCAAGAGAAATTGAAGCACCGAATGGCTAGGTACTTCAATAAAAACATTAGAATCAAGCAATTCACCCTGGGAGACCTAGTTCTATAAAAGGTCGACGCCGCGAGAAGATCATCAAATGTAGGAAAGCTCCATCCCAATTGGGAGGGACCTTATGTAATCTTGGAAGCCCTTAAGTCGGGGCGTACCACCTTCAAAAAGCAGAAGGGACTCCCCTCGATAACACTTGGAGTGGCGATGACCTTAAATGATTTTGTCCTTGATATATTTTGAGCATGTTTTGGGATGGGCATTGGGCCAACATTTTGGACTTATGCCTAGGACTTAGAAAATATGTCTATTACTTTCTGTCTTTTATTTTCCCTGAGAAGAGACCGCTGACCGGGCTCGTTGATGCCGACAGGGCTGGAGAACTCCCTAGAGAGACAAGAAAGTTGTTTTTTGGTTAAGGCCCTGAGAAGAGACCGCTGACCGGGCTCGTTGATGGCAGCAGAGCTGGAGAACTCACTCGAGAGACAGGAAAGTAGTTTTTTGGTTAAGGCCCTTAGAGGAGACCGCTGACTAGGCTCATTGATGCCGGCAGGGCTGGAGAACTCACTCGAGAGGCAGGAAAATTGTTTTTCGTTAAGGCCCCGAGAAGAGACCGCTGACTAGGCTCGTTGATGCCGGCAGGGCTGGAGAACTCACTCGAGAGGTAGGAAGTTTTATTTTTCTTGTTAAGGACCAGAGTAGAGACCGCTGACCGGACTCGTTGATGTCGGCATGGCTGGAGAACTCACTCGAGAGGCAAGAAAGTTATTTTTTAGTTAAGGAACCGAGAAAAGACCGTTGATCGGGCTCATTGATGCCGTCTGGGCTGGAGAACTCACTCGAGAGGCAGGAAAGTAGTTTTTGGTTAAGGCCTCGAGATGGTTCCGCTGACCAGGCTCCCACTAGCCGACAGGGCAGGTTGACCTATCAGAGAAGCAAGTTAAAATGTAGGTTGAGAGCCTCGAGATGGTTCTGCTGACCGGGCTCCCACAAGTCGGTAGGGTAGGTCGACCTCTCGGAGAGGCAATGAAGAAGTGTTTGTGAAAGTCCCCAAGACGGTTCCACCAACCGGGCTCTCACTAGACGGCAGGGTGTAAGTTTAGCAAACTTTTTGCAAAGACTCCCATCTGTTGATCCAAATATAATGTCATCAACATATATTTGGACCAGTAGGATCTGGCCCTTCAACTCTCTCAGAAAAGAATCTTATCTATTTTCCCTCTTGAGAACTTGTTTTCAAAGAGAAAGGTAGACAGTGTCTCACACCAAGCCCTTGGAGCTCACTTCAACACAAACAAGGCTTTCTTTAGAAAATAAGCATGGTCAAGAAAGGTTGGAGAGTTAAAACTTGGTGGTTGAACTACATAGACTTCTTCTTTTAAATCGCCATTTAAAAATGCTGATTTTACATCCATTTGATAGACTTTGAATCCCTTGTATGCATCATAAGCTAGAAAGAGTCTGATGGATTCCAATCTAGCAAAAGGTGCAAATGTCTGGTCAAAATCTATGCCTTCCTCCAACATGTATCCTTGAGCTACCAGCCTTGCCTTATTCTTTATAATCACTCCAGCTTCATCCATTTTGTTTCTGTAGACCCACTTTGTCCCAATAATATTGCGCCCTTGTGGCCTTGGGACAAGCTTCCACACTTTGCATGTTCTGAATTGATTTAGCTCTTCTTGCATAGCCATAACCCAGAATTGGTCTTTGTTGGCCTCCTCAAATTTCTTGGGCTCTAGTTGTGACATAAAGCTGAGGTGCAAGTTCACATTTAGAACATTTATTTTAGTTCTAACTCCATGAGTGAGCACACCAATTATCTGATTTGTTGGATGAATTCTAAGATGTCTCATAAGCATCACTCTTGATGGTTCTCCTATTTTAGTAACTTCTTCAGCTCCTGCTTCATGATTCTCATTTTGGAGATTTGGTTCTTCAGTAGACTTTTTACTGTTTCTGGAATAGATTCCAGTGTGGAAGGCTCATTCTTCTCAATTATTTCTTGAATGAACTGTTGGGAATATTTCCCTCAATGTTCCCTTGATTTGAAGAGGCATCACTCTCAATACTAAGTACATATTGTATTTGATACATTCTATTTTGTCTCAAGTATTGTACAGAGAGATGATATTCAATACAATGGAATAGATTCAAAGGTGTGCTGTTTAATCAGCATCTAGGCAAGCTGAGCTGCAGATAGAAGAAATCGCTGAGACTTGGCAAGTTCGTCAAACACAGAATGAAGTTCTTTGAACGCAGAATGCTGTTCGTCGAACGCAGAATGAAGTTCGTCGAACGCAGAGACGGGACAGAAGCAAACGCTGAGATATGGCGTGTTCGTCGAACAAAGAATGAAGTTCGTCGAACGCAGAGATGGGACAGAAGCAAACACTGAGACTTGGCGTGTTTGTCGAACAAAGAATGAAGTTCGTCGAACGCAGAGTTTGGCAAGTTCGTCAAATGCAGAATGGCGAGTTCGTCGAACGCAGATTGCAGTTCGTCGAACACAGGATCTTCTCTGCAGATCGACAGAATCCGCTGAGAAGAGGAAGCCTTCTCAGACCAACCGCTGAGACAGTTCAAACGTGACATGGCGGGTTCTGCTTTGGCGCAAGCTGTGGAAAAGTATTATGGGGTCCACCAACCACTCCCATATCAGTCAAAAGGACGGCTGAGAGCCGTTGAAGATCAAGGGTGTATAAAAGAAAGAGTTAGGGCACTTTTGGGAACTGCTGGTCGAGTGCTAAAAAAAATTTACTATTCCATTGACGGCCCCCGTTCTCGTCTTTCTCCTCCTGCTCACTGAACAAGCAAGAAGAATCAGAGAGATAAAGAAAGCTCCTCTAAAAGAAGGAGCAAGGTGATCTTCCATCCTTCAACTGAAGAGGAAGATCAGTTTGTAGCTGCCATCATCATCTCCAGCTACAAGAAAGCACAAGCTGTGCAGGAACTACAGAAGACTTCTTCTCTCTGCTGTCTGCTGTAGTAAGCTTCAAATACTCTTTTACTTTAGGGCTATTTGCCTGAGTTTGTAGGGCTATTTTCCTGAGATTGTAGGGCTTGTTGGCCTGAGTTTGTAGGGTTGTTGGCCTGAGTTTGTAGGTCCATTTGGCATGTGGTTGTAGGACCAGGAGGTGGTCTGAGCTGTAAGAGGTGGATTCCTCTGAGGTAGGATCTGTGAGATCTGAGGTATGACCAGCAGGTGGTCTGAGTTATAGAAGGTGGATTCCTCTGAGGTGGGGCTGCTGTGTCTGAGGTAGGGTTTGTGTAAACCTGAGAGATCCTGAGAGATCTGTGCTGTAAGCTATTTTAGCTGAGATTAGAGGAGTTAGCCCTGTCTAACACACTGTTAGAAGGGTGAAAGGGGAAAGTGGACTACCCATAGACACACTGTCTTGGGGAACCACTATTAACACTTGTGTGTTTTCTAGTTTGCTTGATTACTTGCTTAGAATAATTTTAACTAGCTATATCATCTAAGTAGAAATCAAAAGACATCCCCCCCCTCTAGGTGAATTAGATCACATACCTATAATCTTTCAAGTGGTATCAAAGGAATGTTAAATGTAGAATAGTACTCACATTGAGGGGGAGCTAGAAATGGTTGTTCGAAATGAACAAGAACAACTATTAAATATAATAGTTCTCACATTGAGGGGGAGCAAGTACCTGCTCAGGTTGAGGGGGAGATGGCAAATGATAAGAGGGGGAGTTGGCAAATGATAAGAGGGTCAGATAAGATGTAGGATGACCTAAGGGGGGATTTGGAAAATGCTTTCTAAACCCTCTCAGGGTCTGTAGCTGCTGTCTCCCAATCCCTAGAGGGTAAAATAGTTGAAGAAACCAGAAAGGGGGAGATAGCCAATGCTAAGACCAACTCAGAGTTAGCTTTGAGTGGATTGCCCTCTGAGTTAGTCAAAGCTTAATATAGAATGTTGTCATGAGTTTTGATAGAATGCTTAAACAATATTATTTTTTAGAAGAAATGTTATCATGAACGCTATATAGATCATTTTCATGATATGTTTTTGTTGGCTATGTACCTTAGCATTGGGAATGTTCTGCCTTCTTCAAATAGGGGGAAGTTGTTGGGAATATTGCCCTCAATGTTTCCTTTATTTGAAGAGGCATCACTCTCAATACTAAGTACATATTGTATTTGATACATTCAATTTTGTCTCAAGTATTGTACAGGGAGATGATAGTCCATACTATGGAATAGATTCAAAGGTGTGCTGTTTAATCAGCTGAGGAGGTCTCAATGTCTCAGTTGAACTGCTGAGACAAGACTAGGAGCCTCTGAGAAAGCATCTGGGCAAGCTGAGCTGCAGATAGAAGAAACCGCTGAGACTTGGAAAGTTCGTCGAACGCAGAATGAAGTTCGTCGAACGCAAAATGCTGTTCGTCAAACGAAGAATGAAGTTCATCGAACGCAGAGACGGGACAGAAGCAAACGATGAGACTTGGCGTGTTCGTTGAACAAAGAATGAAGTTCATCAAACACAGAGACGGGACAGAAGCAAATGCTGAGACTTGGCGTGTTCGGCGAACGAAGAATGAAGTTCGTCGAACGCAGAGTTTGGCGAGTTCGTCGAATGCAGTATGGCTAGTACGTCGAACGTAGATTGCCGTTCGTCGAATGCAGGATCTTCTCTGCAGATCGACAGAATCCGCTGAGAAGAGGAAGCCTTCTCAGCCCAACCGCTGAGATAGTTCAAACGTGACATGACGGGTTCTGCTTTTGGTGCAAGTTGCGGAAAAGTATCGTGGGGTCCACCAACCACTCCCATATCAGTCAGAAGGACGGCTGAGAGCCGTTGAAGATCAAGGGTGTATAAATGAAAGAGTTAAGGCACTTTTGAGAAGTGTTGGTCGAGTGCTAAAACAAATTTACTATTCCATTGACGGCCCCCGTTCTCGTCTTTCTCCTCCTGCTCACTGAACAAGCAAGAAGAATCAGAGAGATAAAGAAAGCTCCTTTACAGGAAGGAGCAAGGTGATCTTCCATCCTTCAACTGAAGAGGAAGATCTGTTTGTAGTTGCCATCATCATCTCCAGCTACAAGAAAGCACAAGCTGTGCAGGAACTACAAAACACTTCTTCTCTCTGCTGTCACCTGTAGTAAGCTTCAAATACTCTTTTACTGTAGGGCTATTTGCCTGAGATAGTAGGGCTTGTTGGCCTGAGTTTGTAGGGTTGTTGGCCTGAGTTTGTAGGGCCATTTGGCCCGAGGTTGTAGGACCAGGAGGTGGTCTGAGTTGTAGGAGGTGGATTCCTCTGAGGTAGGATCTGTGAGATCTGAGGTAGGACCAGCAGGTGGTCTGAGTTGTAGGAGGTGGATTCCTCTGAGGTAGGGCTGTTGTGCCTGAGGTAGGTGATGAGTCCTGATCATATACACCTTTTTGGACTCATCCGGGCCGTTATTCAGTCATTTCACCGCACTTTAGCCGGGTTATAGCTTATATTTGATATTCCATGCTAGGTGCACTTCTGGGCCCATTTTCGTGTGATTTCATGTTTATTGTCCTTAGTAGTTTCCATGCACTGTTAGGTGCCACTTTCAGTGGCTAGATTCGTGGTTGTGCTGGAATTGGAGTCGTGCAGGTGTTCCCGGTGCAATTCTGCACAGGAACACTGCGCACGATCACCGGTTCTATTGCGCACGACCACTGGTCGTGCGCCACTGATCGTGTGCACTTAACCCTTTTTTCATGAGTTCTGTTTGGTGTAGTGCGCACGACCATCAACGCCAGTGCGCACGACCACCGGTCGTGCGCCACTATTCGTGCGCACTTATCATTAAATTTCTGAGTTCTGTTTCGTCTAATGCGCACGACCACCAACGATAGTGCGCACGACCACCAGTCGTGCGCCACTGGTCGTGCGAACATTTTATTTTATAAATTTTGTATCTTGCATCTTCCACCCAGGGAGTGCGCACGATCGCAGAACTCCAGTGCGCACGACCACTGGTCGTGCGCCAATGATCGTGCGCAGTATTTATTCCAGCGCCTATTTAAACGCCTGTTCCGATTTAGGGCATTATCAAATTCCGGGAGCGGGATTCCTGTTCCGTACGCCGCCGACCACCACCTTAGGATGCCTCCACTTCATCTCCTACGCAAGGGGAAGCCTCCTCCATCCATTCCAAGACTTCCTCCATTGTCCGTGAGTGTTCTCCACCATCCGCAAGCCTCCAAGCATCCATTCTCTCATTCCGCCCGGTGAGAAGAAGAAGAAACCTGAAGTCGAAGACGACGGAGCTACGTAGGGAGATCGTGACAGCTCTCTACGCCGGAAGCATAGTCCGCCCGAGTCCGGAAGTAGCCCGACAACCTACCATTCCGGCCGTGAACGGCCGCTAGTCTTCACCATCGGTTATTTCTTTCCTCTTTCCTTCATTGTACTCGTTGAGCCGTGTAAACTTGAATATTGCGATGTTGTTTATTGAAATGAATGTTTCCTTGTTGTTCTTCATGGTTTGCTTGTGATTCACTCCGTTTTCCACTCACTCACTCACGCCCGCACGCAAGGTGTTTGTTCCGCGTTAGCAAGAGCTAACGGAGGTTGTGAAGAGGTGTTTGCGACCCTCACCTTCTCGCACTTGAGTACATTCCACCCGCCTAACGAAGCATGGCATCGCGGCCGTTGCATCCACCTCGCCTCGCGAAGCGGTGTTTTCGACCCGCATCTCTTTTGTTGTTGATAAGATTAGGAAAACCAACCAACAACCCCCCTCTTTGTGTTTGTTAAACGCTTGTGTAGCAATAGTCACTGCGCGAATCGTTCACCCAACCTGCATTCCTCAAGAGACCGACATCCGGGGATTCCATTCTCCACAATTATTACTTGACAGCGACCGGTGCACTTGCCGACACGCATCAAGTTTTTGGCGCCGTTGCCGGGGAATGCAGGCGTGTTTCGTCTTGTGTTGTGACTTTCGTTATACGAGCAGTTGTTTTTGATTTTCTTTATTTTTCTTTTTGTTTGTGACAGTGCATGCAGAGACAAGCCGCAGGGGAGCTAGTACCCTTCGATCCTGAGATTGAACGGACCGCTCGCGCACGAAGGCGCGCGGCTGCCGTACAAGCGGCAATGGGTGATCAGGTAGACCCAAATGATGGTGACGCAAGAGCGCCCGGCGTGGGGCAACATCAGCCTGGAGACGAGCAGGAGGCGGTCAGGCCTCGGCCCCGCACGATGAGAGACTACACCACTCCAACTGCTGGGAGTGTGTATTCGGGGTTTGGGCCCAATATTATGAATAATCAGTTTGAGATCAAGCCAGCGATCTTAAACATCATCCGGAACAACGCTCAGTTCTCGGGGTTGGCCAGCGAAGATCCGCATCTGCATTTGGCGGAGTTTTCTGATATTTGCGGAACCTTCCGCTACGCGGGGATTGCTGATGACACGGTCAAGCTTAGATTGTTTCCCTTTTCACTCCGCGACAAAGCAAAGGTGTGGCTCCACTCCATTCCGCCCGGGACTGCTGCAACTTGGGATGCCCTCGCATCCAAGTTCCTTGCTAAATTCCATCCTGTGGATAAGATTGTAAGCTTGCGGCGGGAGATCGCCACATTTCGCCAACTTGACCAAGAGACCCTTGCTGAAGCATGGGAGCGCCTCAACGATCTCCTTCGCCGTTGCCCTGGCCACGAGCTCCAACCATGGAATGTGGTTGAATTTCTCTACTTCGCGATCGAGCCCAACTACAGGGCAATGATCGATGCTGCGGCGGGTGGCACCTTGATGAACCACACCCCTGAGGAAGCCCTTCGAATTCTGCGCGACACTGCCTCCCACAGTACATTCTGGACTGCAGGGAGAAATGCTCTAAGAAGCGGCCGAGGTCTTTTCATGGTCGACTCTCTCCCCTCTCCATCCGCGACTGCTGCTGTCATTACCTGCGAGGGATGTGGAGGCGGAGGCCACCACGCGTATGAGTGTTCGGGGAACAACGTGGCAGGTGACTTCGCACACTTGAACTTGAACGAATCTGTTAATTATGTAGGAAATCAGCCTAGGGGGGCGCCTTTCAATAATGCTTATAATCCGGGAGCGAGAAGTCACCCGAACTTCTCGTGGAATCCAAACACACCTGGCCAACGATGGGCACCGGGGCAGCATCAAAACGATGCTTACGCCTCCGGGAGCCAACCGAGGCCACCACACCCGGACTATAATCAAGCACCCCTTACTCAAAAAAAGAGTAATCTAGAAGAGATGATGGAGAAATTCATGCAAGTAGCTAATTCGAATATGGTAAATCAAACTGCATCCATGCGAAACCTGGAAACGCAGTTGGGCCAATTGGCCCAAGTGCTAACCGAGCGATCGCAGGGGACCCTTCCCAGCAACACGGAGAAGAACTCAATTGATCAAGGGAAGAGTCTTGGGGATGTGGTAGAGGTTGAACCGAGTGAGCTGGTAATTTCTTGTTCCATCAACAATTTTGAAACGAAAGCTTTGTGTGATTCTGGTTCATCTCGCAACGTCATTGCGTTGCAAGATGTAGCTAAATTACAACTGGAAATGAACACGGAGGAAAGGAAATCCCTTGTGCTTGCCAATGGGACTGTTATTCAATCCGAGGGGGAAGTGAAGAATGTGGAGGTAATAGTTGAGGGGACAACTGTTGTTGCTGATTTTTAGGTTTTGGGCCCGCAGGACAATCATTCTATTCCTATATTGGGTGTGCCGTTCTTGAAAGAGAGCGGCGCCACCCTTGATTTTGCTACGGGGTGCATTTCCCTAACCAATTTGGTGCTGCAGCCCACTTGCCCCGAAGCCACAGCTGAAACATTCACTCCGCCCCCTCCGTTTAATTTTGATGAATCGTTGAGCTGTGCAGGGCCTGAAGAAGTCAAAGAATCAAGTGAAGGGAAAACGGAGGAGTACCTGTCTAGTGAAGAAGAAGAAGTTGATCTTCGGCGAGAGTTCGGTTCCGAGACGGAGGAGGACTGCAATTCGGGAAACGTTGACGTGAATGTAGTTCGGGATGCGGATTATTTATCTCCCTGTGTTGAATCTTGTAATAAACAATCTAAGCGTTCCATCTCCTGGGCCGATCCGGTAGTCACCACGATGCCGGAAGTGACGCCACCCGCCACTAAGGCGGAAAATTCTGAAAACTTTCAACGGTGGCAGTCTTCGACTATCACCAAACTTAAAAAGGAAAAACTTCTGCGCGACGCTCGTGCTGCCGCTCTTCGTGGCAAGGTGGCGGAGGTTAGGGGAGCATTGGGTAATACCAGTGCTGGCCCTAAAGCCTTCACCTCCCGCCTACGTGCTACGGGAGAAGCTGATTTGTGTTTTATTTGATGTGGTGAACTGTTTCTGAGTATCTCTTTTAATTCCTACACTTTTTAAACAATGCTAATACAGGTATTTGGTCCAGCTTAAGGACGTTAAATGAAAGCGCTACTGGGAGACAACCCAGATTTCCTGATTTCGTATTTCTCTTTATCTAACTTCTTTTAGTTCAGCTTTTGCATTTGCTTGTGTTGTTTTGAGTTTGTGCTTGCAGGTTTTGTGTTCGATGGTGCGGATGCTGCGGACTATTCTTGTTCATAAACGCCAATCGTCTGGTATGCTCAATTCTGAGCATTGGGTAACACTTTCTCCCTTTTTTTTGCTTCCAATTGCTAGATATATTGTTTAGACTAAGTCTGGGAGAGCGGTTGTTGTTATCCACTGTGCACGAGTTGCACTGCATACTAGAAAGTTGCTTTTTATTCACCTTTATCATTATCATCGTTTTCATGCTTCACACACCACTTCACCCACTTGAGTGCGCGCTTACCTTTTTGTTGTTGTTCCGGTTAGACTATTTTGGTTGGAATGTGAAATAGGTTGTTAACTTAGGAATTATTATTTGGAGTGCGATGTTGACTCACGTAGTGTTCTAGTCACTTCGCATGTTATGGTAGAATCTGAGTAGAACTAGATTTTCTTTATGCATCTAATTTATGTTTAGTATTTCTGCGTAAATTTAGATTTATTTTACTCAAGTGGTGAATTTGAATGAAATTGACGATAACCCGGTATTGTGTGTGTACGAGTGCTTGTCGTGTGTTGCTCGAGTCGGGAGGAAGGTCTACCTTTCTCGTGGGCTAAGAACTTGCCCCAAGCGACTCTCGAAGCATGGGTGAGAGCTACTCGTCAAGTTAAACATGATGTAGGCCACCTTTTGGCTAGTTTGAGCCTTGCTATTCCCTGTCCTTTTCGTTCACCTTTGCAAGCCATATTTGTGCCTACCAATCCTTTGTTCAGCTCCTCTTCATCCACCAAAGCCTGAAGCCTATCCTACACCCGCAACCAAATTGTTTTCAACTGCGCTCATAATTCTCAACTTGTGGTGTGTGGAATCTTTGTGTTATGAAAGGAAAATAACGTTTATCCGCTGATTTTGAACCAAACGGAGGATTCATAATAGAAGCAAAGTTTGTTAAAAGAAAAAAAAAATCTGAAGAAAGTTTATTGAAAAGAAATCCTCCCGAGCTTAATAGAGATTTTGTTGGTGATTGTGAAGTAGGCCTTGTGCACACCTGGTTTTCATGATAAGTCTGGGGGTGTGTCACACGAGCATAGTTTGTTGATCTTGTGTGGTGCAGCGTTCCGTTAGCTCACTTGGGTTGCGTAGCCATCGTGTTTACCTTTGAATATCATACCGTGACCTAAGCCCCATTTTAATCCCAAAAGTCCTACTGATTTGATTTGCGAGTTTGCTAGCGCCATGGAGAGAGTGTGACCGGGCGAGCGTATGGTTCACGACGTTGATGGATTTCAGCGGAGTTATTCCTAAGCCCCGATCACTTGCAACACCCACCTCAGTGTCTCATCACTTTCATACCGGGCATGATCGTTCAAATTCTTCATAATTCACCAACTGAGTACAACTAAATCTTTCCTTACACTTTAATACTTCTGTAAATTAGTTAGCATAGTTAGAATCCTCTTCTACTAGAATCTCTACTCGCATGCGTATGTTACTTCGCATCGTACTCCATTGTGTAATTCTCTATGTTAATTATCGTTTTCACGCTCCGCCAGATTCGTTTGCTCGGGACGCGCAAACAGTTAAGTCTGGGGGTGTGATGAGTCCTGATCATATACACCTTTTTGGACTCATCCGGGCCGTTATTCAGTCATTTCACCGCACCTTAGCCGTGTTATAGCTTATATTTGATATTCTATGCTAGGTGCACATCTGGGCCCATTTTCGTGTGATTTCATGTTTATTGTCCTTAGTAGTTTTCATGCACTGTTAGGTGCCACTTTCAGTGGCTAGATTCGTGGTTGTGCTGGAATTGGAGTCGTGCAGGTGTTCCCGGTGTAATTCTGCACAGGAACACTGCGCACGATCACCGGTTCTATTGCGCACGACCACTGGTCGTGCGCCACTGATCGTGTGCACTTAACCCTTTTTTCATGAGTTCTGTTTGGTGTAGTGCGCACGACCATCAACGCCAGTGCGCACGACCACCGGTCGTGCGCCACTGTTCGTGCGCACTTATCATTAAATTTCTGAGTTCTGTTTCGTCTAATGCGCACGACCACCAACGATAGTGCGCACGACCACCGGTCGTGCGCCACTGGTCGTGCGAACATTTTATTTTATAAATTTCGTATCTTGCAGGTTCCACCCAGGGAGTGCGCACGATCGCAGAACTCCAGTGCGCACGACCACTGGTCGTGCGCCAATGATCGTGCGCAGTATTTATTCCAGCACCTATTTAAACGCCTGTTCCGATTTTAGGGCATTATCAAATTCCGGGAGCGGGATTCCTGTTCCGTACGCCGCCGACCACCACCTTGGGACGCCTCCACTTCATCTCCTACGCAAGGGGAAGCCTCCTCCATCCATTCCAAGACTTCCTCCATTGTCCGTGAGTGTTCTCCACCATCCGCAAGCCTCCAAGCATCCATTCTCTCATTCCGCCCGGTGAGAAGAAGAAGAAACCTGAAGTCGAAGACGACGGAGCTACGTAGGGAGATCGTGACAGCTCTCTACGCCGGAAGCATAGTCCGCCCGAGTCCGGAGGTAGCCCGACAACCTACCATTCCGGCCGTGAACGGCCGCTAGTCTTCACCATCGGTTATTTCTTTCCTCTTTCCTTCATTGTACTCGTTGAGCCGTGTAAACTTGAATATTGCGATGTTGTTTATTGAAATGAATGTTTCCTTGTTGTTCTTCATGGTTTGCTTGTGATTCACTCCGTTTTCCACTCACTCACTCACGCCCGCACGCAAGGTGTTTGTTCCGCGTTAGCAAGAGCTAACGGCGGTTGTGAAGAGGTGTTTGCGACCCTCACCTTCTCGCACTTGAGTACATTCCACCCGCCTAACAAAGCACGACATCGCGGCCGTTGCATCCAACTCGCCTCGCGAAGCGGTGTTTTCGACCCGCATCTCTTTTGTTGTTGATAAGATTAGGAAAACCAACCAACAACCCCCCTCTTTGTGTTTGTTAAACGCTTGTGTAGCAATAGTCACTGCGTGAATCGTTCACCCAACCTGCATTCCTCAAGAGACCGACATCCGGGGATTCCATTCTCCACAATTATTACTTGACAGCGACCGGTGCACTTGCCGACACGCATCAGTAGGGTTTGTGCAAACCTGAGTGATCCTGTGGGATCTGTGCTGTAAGCTATTTTAGCTGAGATTGGAGGAGTTGGCCCTGTCTAACACACTGTTAGAAGGGTGAAAGGGGAAAGTGGACTACCCATAGACACACTGTCTTGGGGAACCACTATAAACACTTGTGTGTTTTTTGGTTTGCTTGATTACTTGCTTAGAATAATTTTAACTATCTATATCATCTAAGTAGAAATCAAAAGACCTATTCACCCCCCCCCCCTCCTCTAGGTGAATTAGATCACATACCTATAATCTTTCATGAACATTCAGCAATGACATGTCCAGGCTTTTGCAGCTGTAATAAACAATGTTAGAAGAAATATGTTTTGCTAGATTTGGAGTCATACCTGCCTGATCTGTGTTTCATCCCAGACTTGTCTTCTCTCCTGGAGCTAGAGGGTGAATCATCATATATTCTGTTCCCTCTTCTTCTATTTCTCAGCAATTTCTTAAACTGCTTTGTGAATAGTGAGAGATCTTCATCAGAGAGTTCTGAGTTGGAGTTGCTTGAGGTCTCTTCCTCTAAGACATAGGCATGCTCCACTATCTTGTTCCTTCTTGAAAGCTCCAGCTTTAAAGGCCACTCCCTTTTCCCTATTGTAAGCCTTGGAGTTTTCCTCTTCAGCCTTTCTAGTATTCAGTTGCAGCTCATATGATAGGAGTTTGTTATATAGTTGTCTAGGCTCCATTGCTCCCAGATTGCCAACTTCCCTTATTGCGCATAGCTTCATGTACCATTCTTTGTTGAGAGCTCTCAGGAATTTGTCATTTAGCTCATAGTTAGTGAACTCTCTTTCATAGGTTCTGAGGCCATTGACAATCCTGAAAATCTTTTCATAGCAGACAGCTATGTCATCCTTTAGTCTTTCCTGAAGGATTCATATTCCTGATTCAGAAGGGATTTTATGTCATCCCTGACCTCTTTAGTTCCTTCCGTAAATAACCAAGGAATCCCACATTTCCTTTGTTGTCTTACAATGAATCATATTCTGAAATGTTGAATCATCAATTGCATTTTCAATGATGTTCATAGACCTTTTGTCTAGGGTGACCAAGGATCCTTCATCCTTGGTGAATTGGGATAAGGTTTTAGGTGTAGGAGGATATGTTGGATCTAGAGGGATATTCATGGGAACATAGGTCCCTCTTCCACTACCAAATAGACTCTATGGTCTGAAGCTTCCATATACAATTTGATTCTTTGTTTCCAAAAAGTGAAGTTCTCTTTGGTGCAGATGGGCAGCTTCATTGAGCTCATTTCCTTATTATTCTCACCGGCCATTGATTTATCACACCCCACTAAACTTGTAAATCTTGTAAGTTGTTAAGCCTTTGAACTCAACCTACCTCTGATACCAATTGAAAGATATGAGTTTGATTCAATCTACACCTAGAGGGGGGGGGGGTGATTAGGTGTTTTCAAGGTTATTTGCTACTTTAAAGTTATTCAACAAAGCACAGAAGCAACACAGAAATAACACCAAGATTTATAGTGGTTCCCTTCAAGACAATGTGTCAAGAGGTAGTACACTGTCCCTCCCACCCTATCTAGCAATGTGCTAGACTAGGCAACTTTTCTAAATCACAGATCTTTTTCATTATATAGCAGATCTTACAACTCATATCACAAAGGATCCTACCTCAGCCCTCACACAGAAATGCTTACACTCAGGCTCACAAAGAAGCCTACAGGACTCAAGCTCACAAAGAACCCTACCAACTCAGATCTATTTACAATATCTTACAAGCCCAGGTTCACAAAGTACCCTACAAGATGAGAAGATGGTTTTTGTTGTTGTAGAAGAGAAGACTTCAAAGATAAAGCTTTTCACAGTTAGCTCTCTTTCTTCTTCTTGCAAATGTAGGCTTATTGAGTTTTGAATCACCCAAAACCTTCTTGAATCTCCTTCTAAATATATTAGGTTTAGCTTCTTGTACAGATAGATAAAGATTCCTTCTTGTAGTCTTCACAACACAACTAACTGATGATTTACTTGTACATATCTTTTCTTCTTTCTGATTAAGTGTAGAGTGAGAATTATCAGTTGTGCCTTGATTTCAAAATTTTGAAATCTATTTATATTCCTCTGCACTTATGCATAAAGGTCCTTAATCACTCATTCCTTAAGTAATTAGACCACCAGAGACTGTATACTGAAACAGCAGAATAAAACGCTATAAATGCTTTCCTTTTTGGAACTTGCACTATTTAGAAATAAATAATATTATTCTTAAATGCTGTGTAAACAACTATATTCTGCAGAAGATATATCATTAATTGATCCTTGATTGGTGCGCAAGATAGGCGGCGCGTATTCCCTGAATACCAATTTCCAATAAAGTCTGTGCATTAAATGCAGCTCTACAACTGTCAAGACGATAAAATTTGTTCAAGCCGTTATCGTGTTGATCGTGTCAACGATATGTAATCTTTACAATGATATCATCGACATACTTCTTTCTTCAAGAATTTACTTGATATCTCAACAATATAGCTTCTTCTAGACGATATTGTCGAGATGCTTCTTCTTATATGACTTAGACTTTTTCTTCAAGTGTTCCTTCTTCAAAGACAACTTAACTTATCTATATTTGTGTTCCTTCTTCAAATCTAGGATCATTAAAGACACAATACCTAACAAGATCACCTCACCTGATGCAATAGTCAAAGAAGAACGACAATCATTAGGAGAAACACAAGGTGATGGTGAAGAAAAGTATAATTTCTTCAAAATTGTGCTAGACATGCTCAATTTGGAATAACTTCTACTAAGCTGCAATTAGTTATTATTGTTATAATATACTTCTAGCAGATTCTAGGTCACTAACAAAGCATGCAGGTTGTCATTGTGAAGGCTAGGAGTGAATTACAAAAGAGGTGTACATAATATTTGTGCATAAGATAATTTAAAGTCCATAACGTTTTGACCACAAAACGATATCGTCTTGACGTACCCAAAGATACTCTAATACATTTATGTATGAAGGCAGGAAAAGAGTAATGAAATGAAGTTGTAAGTGAGGGGGAGCATGACTGAAAAATGTAATATAGTTGATGTTGCAAGTGAGGGGGGAGATTGGCATTGAGCTGCCTGCTCAAGTAGTAAAGGTGATACATAAAATCACTACGGTTGCGGATGCTATCCAAAATGGGTTAGTGGTCTAAGAAGCTCTCTCTGAAGCTCCTGAGGAGATGAGTCAAGAAGGGTCTATCTGTCAACTCAAGTCAATCTGCAGAAGGACCTATCTAAAGAAGCCCTAAGGGGAGAGGAGATCAATGATTAGTGGTGTTGCTTCTCCTGCAACATCTTAAGCATCCACTGTTGTTGCACAAGTAAAAGGTAAGGAGACTGTTCTACTCTTTTCTCTTCTTATCTGTTAATGTTCATTAGTGTTCTTTATCATTGACTGGATTATGACTTCTTCAAATAGGGGGAGATTGTTGGGAACACTGCCCATAATGTTCCAGTTTGGAGCATTTCCTAAGTCAATTATAATTACATTTTGTATTTGATATCTATTTGATGTGACATGAGAAGGTGGTAATATCATATTTCTTATATGAAATGTTTGGAGATCAAGCACAAATTTCTAAGTTAAATATCATCGTGTATATGACACTCACACGACAATATCGTTTTGATCACTAACAGAAGGCAGTAGAAGAAGTCAGCCAACAATTGACTTTATAATAAGAAGAACACGACGATATCATCGTGTCAACAAGGTACACGCGATGAAATAATTATGAGAACTTAAAGAAAGTATGCTAATTCATATATTGACATGTTAACAAGGTACACACGAAGATATCATTGTGAGAACTCAAAGGAAGTATGCTAAGACATATATTGTCATGTTAATAAAGTACACACGACGATATCGTTGTAAGAACTCAAGGAAAGACAACTAAGACACATATCATCGTGACAACAGTCTTCACACGACGATATTGTTGTGAATACTCAAGAAAATTTGTTAAAATTTATAGTGTTGTGACAACATGCTTCACACGACGATATAGTTGTGAAGACTCAAGAAAGTTAGCTAAGGCTTATGTCACCATGACAACAAGCTTCACACGATGATATCATTGTGAGAGTTCAAGAAAAGCTATTTAAGTTACTTATCGTCGTGAAAACTAGGTGCCCACGATGATATCGTTGCATGAACTCGAGAGATGGCCGCTAAGTCATTTATCGTTGTGATTAACCAACTTCACTCAACGATATCATTTTGTCAAGCTCAGAAGGCGGGATTTCTAATCGACGGAGACGACAAAAGCAAATGTCAAATCAATCATGTATGAAAAGTGGTCTGAGAAAACTAATTTCAGAGTCTCGGCCGTTAAAAGAAGCAGAGCTATACAAGGATAAGAGAAGGTTGGCTAACCCTAATATTTGAGCACATATCGTTGAGAAATCAAAAAGAAAAAAGCTTGCCTACTGCTAAAATGCAATAGAATAGTAAAAAGCAAGTCTTTTGAAAAAAACGATGAAGCCATGCTTCAACAAGAAAGCTCTCACTCTAGAGAACAAGATTTCTTCATTCAATAATGTTCAGCACTTATCCTGATACCACAAGATTTTCTGCTGATTGATCAAGTGTTGCTACTTGCTACTAAAAAGACTTTCTTTCCAGAAAGATCTAAGAACACTGAAGCTGCTTAAAGCTATATCTTTCAGGGTATAATGTTGTAAACATTCTTCTAATCTCTTCTTGTAAGATCTCCTTAAGATCTGAGGTAGGGTTGTGCTGACAACCTGAGTGTAAGGCTTGTTAGAAGGCCTGAGTTGTAGGACTTTACTGAAAATTTAAGGTAGGGTCTGTGAAGACCTGAGCTGTAGGATTTTTGAGGAAGACTTAATTATAGGATTTATGAGAAAACCTGTGGTGCAGGATCCTTATTGTGGATTTGAGTTGTTAGAGTGCTTGTAGTCTGAGGTAGGGTTACTGCTGGTACATGGGGTAGGATTCTAGGAGGGAATCTGAGGTAAGGGACTTGCTGAGTTCCTGAGTTATAAGATCTAATTGATTTGTGTTTTTGGCATAGTTGGCCAAGTCTAGCACACTGCTAGAAAGGTGAAGGGGGCAGTGGAGTACACATCATCTTGGGAACCACTATAAATACTTGTGTGCTTTTTTGTGTTGTTTGTTGAAATTTCTCCGAGCTAAAATAGTCAACAACTCAAAAGAGACATGAATATTTTTGAAGCACCTATTCACCCCCCCCCCCCCCCCTCATGGTGATTAGACTCCAGATCAAACTTTCAAGTAATATCAGAGGGAGGTTGTTCAAAAAGGACGTAATAGTCTGAACAAGTTCCTCAAGAAAATCTTTAGTCAGTTCACCATGACATCAGGTGAAAGATATAAAGAGCATAGTTCAATGAAGTTGCCTATCTGCATAAAGGAGAACATTAGTATCTAGAAGCAAAGGGTCAGGCTATTTATGGAAGACTCTTAACCTAAGATCTTTATCACAGTTTAAGAGGGACCTTCATCCCCACAAAGGTTTCAACAATAGATGCAAATCTACATGTCCCTAAGAAGCTGGCAGAGATGGCCAAAGATGAGGTATTTCTGGCCTCTATGGAAAAAAGGGCCAAGAATTTTATAGTCAGTGCCATAGATGATTCCATATTCCAAAATCTGATTCTACCAAACTACCAAGGAAATGTGGGATACATTGATTGTGTACATGGAGGGCACAACTGAGGTAAGGAATGACAGAAAATCCTTACTAAACTAGGAGTATGAAGCCTTCAAGCAAGGGAAAAAGGACTCTATAGCTGAATGCTATGAAAGTTTCTTCAGGATCGTCAATGGGCTGAGGACCTATGGAAGGGTATTCACAAATTATGTTTTAAATGAAAAATTCCTTAGATCCCTCAACATGAATTGTGATATGAAGATCTGTGTCATAAGGGAAATGGGGAATCTTGATGAAATCCAGCCCCAGAATCTATTTCGGAAGTTGCTCTCCCATGAGCTACAATTGAACTCCAAAAAAGCTAAGGGGGCATCAAGGACAAGTCTGTAGCTTTCAAAGCTGAAAACTCTAGATGTAGAGAAAAGACCCCCTTCCCTCCAAGGAGAAAGGCTGATACAGATAGCTCAGAGCCCTCATCCTCTGAAGATGAGCTAACTGATGGAGAACTTACCCTGTTCTCCAAGCAGTTCAACAAGATGCTGAGCATAAGGAGATAATGGATAAAGTCAGTCTTCCTCTACCTCTAGCTCAAAGAAGCCCCACAGAAACACTAACATTCAATAAAGAGACCCCAAATGGGAAAGGTATGGCTCCTAACAAAATGAACATTTTAATACTGACATTGTTTGCTATTATTGCAACAAGTATGGACATGTTATTCCTTGATGCTGAATTTGCACCTCCACGTTCGACGCTAAGGAAGCGAGAAAAAAGAGGAGGCTGCGAGCTGTTGGTTACTATTGACAGAGAGAATTCAAACCGCTTAGATCGCTAGCAGCGGTCGAGACCAGACTTTGCCCATCACGGCGAATGCCACTCTTGTGATGGGATTTCCCTTTATTCAAGTAAAGTGAATACAGCGGGTTACAAGGCAATGTAAAGTAGAATCCAGCCAGACAACAAGTCGCAAGACAGTAAACTCGAGACCGCAGCTCTAAAAAGCGAGCACTTGGATTCGAGCGTGCGTGTCTTGGGAACATCGCCGCCCCCTATTTATAGGCTCGGGTCCTGCCCAAACGAGCAGGGATAAAATAACCTCCTGCCCGGATACAGGACAATTAGGCAGGGGGCGACAGGATATAGAAGGGAGAATAATAGATAAGCCGCTGCCCGGCATGACGGCTTGACCTTCGGTTTGTGTTGGACTTGGATTGAGAGACCTTGACTTAAGGAGAATAGCGGCCCGTGCGGTCTGTTATCTGAGGTCGTGTCTTACCTTCTGGACTTGAGCCTTGGTAATCTTCAATCCTTGGTGGCAGTCTAGCATTGGCAGACCGCCCGGCTTGTTCAAGCTGGCTAAGAGACCCATGTGCTAAATGCTAATCACAGAGTTGGGCGGCTAGACATTTCAAACCGCATGGTCTAGGAGATGTGCTGCTTAGGTAGCGTTCTTATGTGTAAACATAATCCCCGCATATTTTCAAATCTCGAGGAGATTTCAAGAATATAAGTTCTAGCCGGAGACCGCGTCTGGTTTGTCCTGACATCTATAAGAAGCTCTGAAAACTCTCCACTCTACACAATCCTTCTGAATCCACAGGGCATTACTCGCTACTTGCGGTTAATATTTTTCAAGCCGCCATTTCCTTTATCCAAATGGCTGAAATGATGTCAAAAATCTATGACCATGAGGATAAAGCGACTGACCGCAAGAAAAAGAAGGCTCATAGTCCAGCGAAGACCGAGCGTCCTGAAAAGTCGGACTTGGCCACCGCAAAGATCACAGCAAAGGAGGAAGCTGGTAGCTCCAACCCCCCTCCGACTAACCCGCCTGTACCTTCCGATAAGGCAGGTTCAAGCACTTCCCTACTGAAGACCAGAGAGCCCGCCACTTCTGATAAGGCAAGCTCGAGTAATGTCCAGCCGAAGACCGGAGAGGCCGCTTCTTTTGACATAGAGTTTTCTCCCTCGGGAGTTATTCATCTGAAAGTGGATGATGGAGAAGGGGTAGTTTTTCTCCCCCAAGACGTCCAATTAGAAAGACTCCGCGCCGGTGGTGAACAATGAAGAGAATTCCAGCCCATCTCGACAAGCCGATCCGGCTTCTGTTAAGAAGAGAAAAAGGGCCGAATCGACGGCTGAGAGAATCATGAGGAAGACAGGGCAGCTGAAAGCCAAGAACCGGGCGGCTTCCAAGAAACCAACCGCATCTGACCTCCAGAATAAGCTGCGTGAAAAGGAGATTTCTGAGGGGGAGATCACACCTTCAAATAAGCCAGACGGGTTGAATCCCGACTCGATGGCCAGCGTCACGGTCAGCGATATACTAAAGGATATGGAGACCTTGGAGAAGCAGAACAAGATTCTCGATATCCCCGTGTTTACAAGCCAAGTAGGCCATCCTGGTGAGTATGCGACTGTTCCCGATGAAGCCACGCCGTAGAAGAGCGCTTTTGAAGAAAGCGGAATGAAGTTGATGAAGATAAAGTTCGAGGAGCTGAGGCGGTCTCTGGACAAGTCGCGGTCGTCAGACCCCTTGGCTAAAGGTAAACATGACGTGGGTTTTCACCCTGTCCGCTTCTTTAGATCGCGGCCTCAGAAAAATGTCTTGATGCTTAACCCGCTGCCGAGTTACTTTCCATCCGCGATTCAGACTTATGCTATCAAGCGAAGGCAGAATGAGCGGTTTTGGAGGGAACAACGTCGAAGAATGGACCCTGAGTAGTCGAGGCGGCCTGTGCATTCAGGCATTTAATCTTGCAGTATTTTGTGATGTGCTATTCGCTTTCGAATGTGCTGACCGCATTTTTATTTGCAGATAATTCAGATCAAGCTATGAAACTGGGTGATCTGACGGCTAGCCTCCCTCCGCTTTTTCCTCCAGCGCCAAGCCTTGTACTGAACTTGAACTCTGGACAGGAAGAGCTGACTGACTTCAAGAGCCTTCTTGACACCTTGAAAGAGAGGGTGATGGAGCTTGAAGATCGGGAGCAGGCCGCACGGACTGCTCTGGAGGCTGAGAAGAAGGCGCGGCTGGAGAAAAAGAAGGTGTTGATGGAGCAGAACGCTGCCCTAACTGCGCGGCTTAACAAGGAGAAGAAGGAGGTCTCAAAGCTCGAAGACGGCTGTAAATATTACCAAGAGAAGTATTTACGTCTGACTAGGGAAGTCGGCGGAAGCCGGTGACCTGCCAATGCTAGTGATGAAAGGCTGCGAATATCGAGCCGCGCAACTTTTGGGGCGACCTCAATTCCCCCCCCCCCCCCCCCCAAGGCGGTCAATCCCATGATTGAAGAGGCCGCCATGGTACCTCCTGCTTGTTTAATTCTTGCGGCACGGGTAGAGCTGGATGCAGCGCGGCGACACAACATAATTAACCAGCTTCATCACAATGTCAGTCATATGTATAACCTTCTACTCCAAACTGGCGACCAGGTCGCTCGTCTTCATCGTGAACACCCTTCTCCTGAGCATCGTCAGTCGTGAGCAGTTTTAGTTTAAAGACAGTGTTTGTAATATTATTTGTTTGGTCCTTGATACAATATTGACGTTGGATTCATGTCTTGATAATATTCTATTTTTCAATGCCTATAGATGTTTATATAATCTGCGCGGCTAGCGTTGAATACTAGCGGTCTCTATTTTTGAATATCTAGAATATCTTTTTGATGTCATTAAACTGCTCTGTAAGTCGTGCGGCTTGTGTTTGTATGCATGCGGCTTTTCTATTATACAATGTCATGAGTATGCAGGTTTCTGGCCGCGCGGCTTGTGTTGTACGCTTGCGACATTTCTGTGATATTATTTTATGAGTATGCAAGTTTCAGGCCGCGTGGCTTAAGACAGTTAGCCACGACCCAGCTTTGCTATTTGCAGGTCATTGAAAACTATAAGTAGCAGACTTTCTATGTCATTCTCACAACATTCATGGCGCGAGCTAAGAGCAAGTCGAAGCGGCCTGAGAAGATGTTAGTCGTCCGGATCGATGCGGCTTCAGCATTTCATTCGGCCAATCACAAAGAATGTCGACTAACTCAAGCGGAGTAAGATGATTTTGTGGAAAGGCATATGGCGGGTAGCAATTTACTCGCTCAACTTCCTCCCCGTGATGAGTGAATCAATTCATCCACCCCCACTCTGATCGCTATTCCCAATTATCATTTTGAAAATGGCTTCAAGTTTCAGCTTCCGCTTAAATGTCATTACAGTTTTCGACCACAACGGAGTTGTTCCCGGACAACTTCCGCCGAACTCAATAGCCTCCATCTTCAGCTTCATTTCTTATCTCCGGTTTGAAGGAGTCCGCTTGTCCATCGGCCTGTTCAGAAAGTTCTTCTCAGTGCGGTCTATTCCAGATGCCGGAACCAAGATATTCAGAGGGCATCTTTACTTTAGATGCAGAGGACTGAAGATCGTCAATTTGGCGAACAAGATCTCGAGCTGGTCGGAGAGGTACTTGATCGTCGAAGGCCAGATCGAGCTATTGTAGGTCAACTCGCAGGTGCGGGATGAGGAGGCCTTCCGGCCAATCGATATTGGAGAGGTCAAGCTAAACATCTTCAAGTTCCTCGAGACCGAGCAACTTGAAATAAATCAATATATCTCGCTGCTCTCAGAGTTGGAGCATGTTCGACAGGAAGATAGTAAATTTCTCACAACCCGCCATGTTTGACCGCGTGGCCTATCTTGGTATTAACCTTTGACTATTTTGCAGCCGCCGTTGTTGTCCCGAAGAACAAATTGGTCAGCCTGGATGGCCTGGTTCTGACTCAAAGTGAAAAGCGGCGGAGGAAGAGCAGGACGCAGACATCTGAGGAGGAGGGCTCGACTTCTTCAGGCGAGTTCGAGCTTCTCTGTTCTTGTAGTAATCCAAAAGACCTGCGGGGAAACCCGACTGTACGCTGGCACCTAGATGGTGACTGCGTGCAGGTGTTAACCGCACTCCTGCACTGGGGGAGCGAAAAAGTAAGCCGCCATGCTTTAGCCGCCCGTGCTTCTATGTATGGCCGGAAAACACTGAAAAAGCTAAAGGATGTTCCGGAGGAGGAGCTCTCCAAACTGGCTGCATAAGCAGGTGCATGGAGCTTCGCGGCTAACCATTTTATCGGCTTATCGTACAAACGGCTAATATCAGCCCATACTTAGAAAAGAAGAATGCCGAGCAGGCTCAAGAGATCACGCGGTTGAACGAATCCGCGTCGGTAAGTTATCACCTGATGAATATTTGTGCTGTCCAATTTTCTCAGACCGTGCGGTTTAACCTTTTTTTCTCTTTTTCAGAAACAATACGACATCGATAACCCAGTCTTCCAAGAAGAGGTCTTTCCCCATGTCGCCAAGGGGATCGATGCCTCCTTAAACATCTTGAGAGGGTGCGACGGTCTGTCCACAGACTTCGAGGATTTCTGCATCTAGGATGTCTACCCCTCCTTGATGAAGAAGCTAAACGATATTACCAGCAGAGCGAAGGGTAAAGACAAGTTCAGCAGCTCGGAAGAGGAGGAGGACGATGAGGATGAAACCGCCGCGGTCAATTAAGTCGTTGTAGTTAACAAAAATGCTACAGAGCAAGAGGCCGCTACGGATGATGAGGTCGCTGTAGTTAATGAAACCGCTGCAGAGCAAGAGGCCGCTGCGGATGATGAGGCCGGTGCTGATGATGGAGAGAGTTTATCTTCTGAAACCGATACCTTCGAAAGTGAGGCCGATCGGGTTGGGAGTCTGAAGGATGAAGACTCGAGCATCAGTTCGTCATGTTCCTCATTAGCCAGTGGAGGTTATTCTCCCGACGTTGACATCGAAGGTGGAGGAGACTCAAGTTCTCCTATGGCCAAGAGACTCAAGTCGGGCGATTAGCAATTTTTTGTTCTTTTTGTAAATTTCCTTACAAAACCGACGACTTGATTTTGTTAGCCTACCGGTCTGAATGTTTGTAAATACATTTTGAGAATGAATGAAAAGATATTAACTTTCCAACTTTCTTTCTTTGAGATTTACTTTTGAATGTTGTGTGAGCTATATTCTCCTTTCAATCCACCCGAATTTTAAGTTGCGCGTTCAACATATAATTCGAGCGGATAGAAGTTCGGGCTCTGGAGAATCTCAAATGAATGATTACTCGGTTATAATATTTACCCAGAGGTCGACGCCGATCATAACTCAAAACCGCCAGTCACAATAAATTATTCCCAATAGTGAGTTGTGCGGTTTGAATATATCCCAGGCGGCTAGTAAATAGAGTCGGGCAATATTTATCATAATAATCATTGAGATAGGCGATCAGTTCTCAACCCGAGCGACCAACAATTTGAATTCCTTTTTCTAAAGTTTTAAACATTCTCACAAGTATAAGCAATAACCAATAAGTTTGCGTGGTCAGTATACAGTCTGGATGACTAATAACCCATATTCCACATGAATTTTGAGATAGAAGTATCAAGTCGCGCGGTTACTTCATGACTCGTGCGACTACTAATATAAAACCCAAATACTTAGAAATTTTATTAACTTCCTGATGGAATGAGGCATGTTTGGATAATGATTATCATGATATGTGATCCCTTCTTAGCCTGAGTAGCATATATAGAGAGAATAGTCATTAAGTCGCGCGGTCCGAGTATAATCCGGGTGAAATAATAAATGGAAATTTCCTCTTTCTGAAGTTTGAAATATTCACAAGTATAGATAATAATCAGTAAGTTCGAGCGACTTAATAACCAGAGGATTAATATTTATTACTGCAAGAATAACTCATGACTGGTTTCTTGTGGGCGACTTGATTATAACCGAGCGAATAAGATAAACTGATAAATGATTATGATCTGATGATATTAATCATAAACCCGTCAGAGATAGTACCATCTTGCGGCAGTGTAATTAACTTAATTATAAATCGATTGAGCAGGCCGACCGATCAATATTATGATTGATAACCAGTTAGAAACACTGCCTTATGGCATCCTGTAATAACCTGCTTTCTAGCTTTTTACCGCTAGATTTTTTCTAACCGATCGGTTAGTATATTAGGCTGCTATTTATTCAAGACGATCGGCTTAATGAGTTAGAACTCCCGGTCTTAAAGCATATTTCCTATGGCAAATGAATGCTCATACCTGTTTAATACTGCTCTCAAATGGTCATTAAGGACCATAAGAGAAAAAATAGTATGTTGTAAAGAAGTAAAAGGATTATAGACTAAGATGACCAAGTGGGAAGGTGCGCTTAGGTAGCAAACATTGCATTACTCAAGTGGTCATAAGAGTAGTAGAGATTTTGATAACTCATCTGCTCTATAGCCTAGGGTTACAAGCCGAGTTGATCAATTCGAAAGGTGTGGTTATGCCGCGGGGGCTATACCGACATTGCTTTCCTCATAGAGATCAACTTAGTTGTGGGTCCCCTGTAGGCACCGCTCGAGAGTTCCTTTAGGAGTATTCGAAGTTCACAGGCTAAGATGATCAGTTGGGCAGGTGTGGTTATGTCGCGGGGGCTATACCGACATTGCTTTCCTCAGAAAGATCATCAAAGCTGTTACTATATCCCTCCAGGTCCAGTCACCTGGACCTCCCTTGATGCAGAGGTGTGTTAGATACCGGCCGGGATCCAATATTATGAAGATCTCCGCACGAGAATTGGCAAGCTTCCACTACACGTGTGCTAAAACTCCCTGCTATACGTGATCTTCGTGGTTTTACGCTAATGACAACAATCCAAGGGGGTTCGAGCAGAACTTGGCGATGTCTCCAAGGTCGAGTGAGGGATACAAAAAATGTAAAAAGTCGCCAGACATGGAAAAGTGTCAGTGTAGGGCTTCACATTGAATATCCAAAAAAGCAAGTAATGCAAGATCATTTAAGGATAGAATCGTTTGAGATCGTCACCGCTCCAGGTGCCTGAGATGTCTTCTCCATCACTTGTCTGAAGTCGGTAAGCCCCATTCTTCAATACCTCCTTGATGATGAATGGCCCTGCCCATTTGGGATTTAGTTTTCCAACAATGTTTGTCCTGGCTGCAGCATCCACCTTTTTAACACAATATCACCAACTGTGAATTGCTTAACTCTGACATTCTTATCAAAGTATTTTGCCATTCTTCTTTTCACTTCCTCCTGCCTGATAGTAGCTTCATCTTGATGCTCTTCCATTAGATCCAGGCTATATTTATTCCCTTCATCATTGGATTCTATCCATGCTTCGCCTCCATATTTTGCATACATAACTCTGGGACTGACCACATCAAATTCTATTGGAACGGCTGCCTCCGAACCATTACATAATTTGAATGGCATTTCCCATATGACCGAAGTTGGTGTAGTTCAGAAGGTCCATAGGATGGAAGGGAGTCGATCTGCCCAGTTTCCTTTTTGATTCAAAACTATTTTCATTAGAAGATATTGGATTAGTTTATTTTCTATCTCCACCTTGTCATTACTCCTTGGATGATATACCGAAGAGAATAGAAGTTCAATTCCAACCTGGTCGCAGAAGTTAATCATTTCTGAATTGTTGAACTGAGGACCATTGTCGGTAACGATTGCCAATGGAATTCCATGCGGGCAGACGATTTCTTCCCAGATGAAGTTTCTAATAACCTGTGTCGTAGTTATGGCTAATTCCTTCACCTCAATCCATTTGTTGAAATAATCGATCATGACGATTATGAAGCGGCGCTGGCTGGTAGACATCGGAAAGGGTCCGATAAGATCCATTCCCCAAACTGCAAATGGCCCGGGTGCTGTTATTGATCTTAGGGTTTGAGCCGATAAATGTTGAAGTGGAGCAAATTTTTGACACTGAACACATCGTTTGGCGAATGCCTCGGCATCTTTCCTCATAGTTGGCCAAAAATACCCTGTCTAAAGATTCTCTTTGTGAGAACTTGAAAATAACAGGAATTTTTATTTCCAAAAATCTAAGTATTACAAGTGTATTGCCTCCTTTATATAGACTAGGAGGGAAACAGTAAAATACAAATATACGATGTGGGATTAAATTTCTGCAGTCTATTGCGATCTTTCTTCACTTCTTTCTTGTGTTCTTCAAATGAATCACGAAGATCATCTATAGACTCTCATAGTATTCCTCCTCTAGGATTTGTAGGCTCTCTAATCTCTATTCCAGGATGAGGCTTTTTATGAGGATTCTTAACTTTCATGGTGCCCGTATAGTATATTTCAGGAATACAATCATCTAAGTATGAATCTTGACTTATCCATTCATACTTCTTATAGAGAATACATTGAATTATACCCCCATTGGCAAAGTATGAACCTTCACCCATTTTGGTTGTTTTAATCTAATAGCATAACGTATCTGGGCAAGGATGAGGTTCGCTACATCAAAGGGTTCCTTCTCTATAATAAAATATGTAAACAGCGTCAACTGTGCTGTGATACTCCTTGTATCACCACTTTTTAGCATGACTGTGTTCTCAATATGTCTTGGACAAAATAGGCATCAGGAGCGAGTGAAGAGACTTCCGTGATTAGGGTCCTTTTTTTACTTCCATGTAAACTCATGTTTACAAGAGTCCAATCTCTATCCCTTCTATAGCTTTCTACTATGTCTGGCATATGATCAATCATAAGAAGACCAAATTCATCTCTAAGATCAACATTTGTTATTTCCACTTGTTGACCTTGGATTCTCGATCGCACTCCCCCATCCAATTCAGTGTGTTTAGGGTCTTCCAAATGATTGTAAAACTCTCGGATCAAGACAGATGAGAACATATCTACTAAAATTACTGATAATATACCTGCATTAGCAAGAAGAGTGTAGATATGGTCGTGCTTTGGAGAGTCAAATTAAAAATATTTTGAAACTCCAATAATTGCCTTCTCAATCCTCGGATATACTTGTTATGAACTATGAGCATCTTCAGATATACTTTTACGAGCCTTAGAACTGGAAGCCATTCTGCAAACATAAAAAAACTAAGTTAATCACTGTTCTGTGCACTGGGACGACATCGCCTAAGCGACATTGACTGTCGGAAAATTCCGACATTGATCCAGTGAGCTTTTTATATGATTTTTCAACATAGACTTCCAGATCTACTCAAAATCAAGCTATATTTCTGTTAAAAGTTTTTTTTGAACAAAACTAAACCTTCTCACATATCATTTACTATTCATCTTCTTCAACCCTCTTCAAAAAGATCATCTATTTTTTTTGAAATTAATCAATGTAAAAATAAAAATCTTATACCCCAAAAAAAAACACAAGATTCAAACATACCTTATTTTAAAAATTTAAGTCAAAATCGAAAAATCAACCAAACAAACCTTAGATCTAGGGTTGCGCCGCACTCCGACACCTTCCTCTCGCCTTCCAATCCAGAAAATGATGTAGAATCAGGTTTGACTCGGTTTATAGCCGTTTTTATACTTTTAGCTGTCGCCCAGGCGGCAGTGAGTGTCGGAAAATTCCGACAGCTCCCAATTTTGATTTATCTTCAATTTTGATCTCTCTGATACTCTACACTAGTTATATGTCATTATTAATGCCACAACTCATGAATTGATGCCAAACCATGTGCTTTTTATTTTTTTAAAAATGGCTATTTACATGATTATATGATTTCATTTCCACTCTATCATAGTATTGACACTCCTGCTAAGTGGTTTAGAGTATTGGAAATTGTTTTCGCATGCCTCTAAGTATGAGAAATTGTATATATATAATAATGAGCTATCACGTTCACTTATTTTGATCCATACATATGTCTTTCTATTTAATATATACATGAATCATGTTTGCTTTAACATAATACAATAGCATTTCATAAATACTACTTTCAAGCTTGATTTGTTAGCACAACCAAATATACACCATCTTTTGTGATACAAGTGAATTCGGAGATCCTTGGTCAATTAAAAATAAAACTATATATAAATATCTATACAAACTACAAAGTTAAGATATCACTAAATATGTGATCAACAAAAAGTTTAAATTGAGGACAAGGATACTCCACCAAGCACTACTTACCCTCCTGATAAGTCTTAATAAGCATTGTGAGGTTGTGCACCTTGGAAAGAATTGTAAAGTGTCTTGTGCAAAATAAAAAAAATGGTATTCTATTCTTATTGTGCTATATCTTCAAGGTCAAAGTTGTTTTTATGCTTATGTTATGTTTTTAATTCCAATGATCATGTAAATTAAATAATTTCATATGTTTGATCAAAGCAACACGTGTACACATCATTATGTTATATAAACCTTCATCTCATGAGAATTGGACCGAAAAGATTCTAAATTTCTATACACAATTGTGTATTTCTATGATACTTTTAAATGACATTAATCATGTTTAAGTTATTTTTTTATTCTACTACTTCATATGGCTATACCATCTCTTCATGAGTTTATTCAATACTATGGCATATTACTATTATTTCAAGACTTTCAATCATTTTCAACGAAAGTGCTTCCGCCTACTCTTATTTTCTACATCATATCTCTTCCCTTAAGAACTACTCATTCATTTCAAATTAACTTTTGCTAATCCCAAAAGGGCGAGAATTATAAGTATATTCAAGAAATCAAAGAACAATAAGAACAATTCCACCTAAATCTTGCACCTAAACAATACATCATTTCAATTTACTATAACATTTAGGGGGAGCATTCATTTAGGGGGAGCTTACATTTTAGAGGAATATATCATGTTATTTTTTTGCACACACCATATGTTAAAAACAACAACCTAAATAGACATGATTTCTTTTTATATGAATTTGTTATTATCAAAAGGGGGAGATTGTTGGAGCATGCGTTTTGCACTCTTCCGGTTTGATAATCACAAAATCCCGTTTGTATTTGATTCTATTTTTATTGATGGTATGCAGGTAACAGGTATGAGATGTTTACAATTCTGATTGGAGCTCAATTTAACTGTATGGAGAATTTCGATGTCGGAATTTTCCGACATCTACTGTCACCCAGGTGACAGGACAGAAGTTATAGCAGCAGCCCGCATGACAGCACGACGAGCGGTAGTTTGGCGCTCTCGGAATTTCGACAGCGATGTCGCCCAGGCGATAGTGAAAAACTATAAATTGGTTCGTTTTGTTCGTGCATTCTAAGCATTGAAAATTCTAAGTCCTTTCCTGAGTGCATACGAACCAGAGAGCTCCAGAACCTCATCAACTCCCATTTGTGCTTAGAAGGTTTGAGATTGAAGACGAGATCGGACGCGCTTCTACATAAACGATAATCTCGAGGCTTCAACCTTCCTTTCAGAGATCTGAATTTCTAGGGAGTTCTTCATTCGATTTTGTATTTTCATTTATATACATCTCACTTTGTATTGGTAGGGAAATCGTCCCCTTATGCATGACGTCTAAGTCCTTTGCTGCAACAAACATGGTTGAGTCACAACTCCCCAGACTAATGAGTCCATTGCTGCAACCACCGAGCCTACCGCTCGTTAGACCAAACCGACTAAAGCACCCATGACACTGGAGTGTGAGGGAATAATTACTTAGCTAATCTTACATAACAACTTAACCCTACAGTTTTATGGTTAACCTTGGACTTCCCGAGGGTTACCCTGTAAGGGGCTCGCTACGGTACTAGGAAGACACCCCAAGGCTCCCTTTCTCAAGGCAGTTAATGTTATGGGTATCTACCCATATGCCTAAGCCTCTTACCATTTCACTTGTATTAATCCTAAGTGGTTTATAGCACACTAGGAGAAAGACGATCTTTCGCCAATCGCAAGCACGACCTTACCCTTAGCACACCTAGCACTCTTATCTCCTAAACTCCTTTTGATGACCTCACCCTCTTCATCCTGACCATGTACACAACCTACATGCCTCTTCCACTTGGTAGAGCCCTAAATACCCATGTTTCACGTTTTACCATACGCAGACCAAACTAACTACATGAAGCTAATAAGTAGAAGTACTCCAAATATTCATCCACATGACACAATATTATTACTGGAGGATTATCATGACATTATGAGACTAAGTCCAAAGATTCATATTTTTCCTTAACATTTTAGCATTTATTCAAATTTCTCCAATGTGTGCCCAGTATGAATATGAAAATGAAGTGTAAGGTATTCTTAAGATATTACTCCCATAAAATCAAGATAAATCTATCATGCCAAAATAACAGCAAATACAGAGTGTAACAATTTTACAATCAGGAATTGTAATCTAATTATAATATTGAATATTTATCCAAATTAGAAATTAAAGAAGGAACCACAAGAAATGCTTGTCTAAAAATTATTAGAAAATTACTAGACATTTATATTGATCAGAAAAGTTCTCAGGCCAAATTTCAGAATTTATAAAGGCAAATTAATCACATAATTAAATATTCTAAAGAAACCCTATCTAGGGAAAATTGTGAAGGAACCTGCTGTTATTTAATTCAAAAAATTATGAAAGAAATACTAGATCTTCAATATGTTCATAAAGACTTGCTGACGAAATTTCACAATTTATGAAAATCATTTTCTCACCTAAATAAATATTCCAAATAAATCCAAATATGAGCATGTTGTGAAGTAGCCTAATGATATCAGTCTCCAAAATTTATACAAAAATTGACAGAGCTTCCTAGTGCTCTGAAATATCCTATCACCAAGTTACACATTTTTCCAGAGAGTTTTGGACCCTTAATTATATTACTTAAGATTAAGGTAAAACAAGTGCCATTTGAATAGGTAAGTCTCTCCAATAATGAAAAGCCCTAAAAGGGTTATAACCTAATTCAGGGGAAATATATACTCCTAAAATTCTCTCAAAATTCCCTAGGGCATTATTACACCCCATAAACATATCTACCAAGTCCCATGACCATTCTAGGACTTTTGACCGCATGACCTTCACAAGGTTCTATGTGTACCCCAAGGGGTAAAACTAGGGTCCTATGGCATATCCACCTCTACACCACCCCATCTCACTCATGGAGGTGTTTTAGGTGATCCTAAGCCAGTGCCCAAGGTTTCAACTCATGTTGATGAGTTTTGACCACCATACCCCAAAATAAACCCTATACCCTAATTTGACCTAGTTTGACCTAACTTGGGTTGACAAATTACCGAACCAATTCAGTGCCAATTGGGCAGAGATTTTTACCAGGGTCATATGATAACCCTAAGAAGTACCCACCAAAATTTGGAGGGCATTGGAGGTCATTTGACCCACAAATTAATTAATATTTGATTCATGAAATTATTACAAAAATATTAAAAAAGGGTTCTCCTATAATTCCCATCTTTGGGTATGATGTGTGGATAGGTGTAAATAGCCTAAGTTTTAAATATCAATGCTATACCATTTACCAATAGAAAGATATTGAAGAAAAGGTAACTGCCCTACCCTAGGGACCAGTCCCACCAAATTGGCTCTACAGGGAGCTACAATGCCTCTATAGGGCTGAAACAAATTTTGAAATAAAGTACACTTCCATAGCTACAAATTTGATCTTGGGCACTTTTCATCAAAGGTGATCTAGTATTTTTAATAATTAAAATAAAACACTGCTAAATGTGTGACAATAATAAACATAAAATAAAATCATATATAATGATCTGCGCACGAATCTTGGCGCACATTAGACGGTGCCAGGTCATCTCCTTCCTTCAGCCAAGGGCTGAGATGAGCCCGTTGTTGGGACCATTGCCCACAATATTCTAGATTTGGAGAAGTCCATTCCTAAGTCAAAAATATACCTCACAATGTATTTGATATATTATCTAGAATCACTGTGCAGGAGATCAGGTCAAGCTAGGTGCTCAAGAAATTCATCTAAGTTCACAAGCGTCGAGAAACCACACATCGCTCGACGCATGTGACCCAGAAGCGTCGACCCATGTCTGTTTTCTCAAAAGGCAAGGTCGCTGACTGAAGATCTGAGACCAAGTCAAGAAGCGTCGAGCCAAGGAATATCGCTCGACGCCGTGGAATAAGAAGCGTCGACCAACTTCAGTTAGCTCAACGTCAGCAAAAAGAGTCTAGATGAGAAGGCAAAGTTAAAAAGCGTCAAGCTCCTATACATCACTTGACGCCTACAGATAAAGAGCGTTGAACGACTAAAGATTACTCGTCGGCACAGAAGGAGGCTTTGAGAGTTTCAGTCTATGTAGAAAGTGTTGAGCTTCTACACATCGCTCGACAGCTTATACAAAAAGCGTCGACAGAGATACACACTGCTCAACGCCCTCTTCTTGCAAAGCTCTGAGTTAAAGTTTGTGTAACAGTACATCTACAACAAGTTGAGCCATGTCGAGATGATGACCATGTCTCAACTCCTCGTCAATTCCGAAGTCACTAAAGACCATTAAAGATCTGACGTCACATTGACATAAAGGGCGTCTCAGAAGGCGCGGGCTGTGGGTTATAAATAGAAGGGATGATTCGTGATTGAAAAGTAGTTCAATATTCCTAATTGAAGCTATTATCTTCTCCGTTGTTCAAGGTGAAATCAGAGGAAAAATCTGAAGAAGCCATCTCCTCTTTCAGAATCGTTCTAACTTGAAGAAATTCTTTCAGCAATCTGGTGCTGATATTATTTCTGAAGAGAGAAGGTCAAGGAGGAAGAATCTATCTTCCTAAAGAAGAACAGTCATCACAGCCTGTGCAATTCAAGAAGACCATTTTGCTGTTGTTGATCTGTAGAAGATTTCTGTCTAATCATTCAGATAGATCAAGAAGACTCAATACATTGATGAATCTGAGTCTAAGTGATATTACTATCTCTTTCAATTCTTGTAGGATCGGAGTTGTCAGATCTGAGTGTAGGATCTTTCAAGGATCTGAGTTGTAGGATCAGATGTGATCTGATTTGTAAGATTCAGGGGTGAATCTGAGTGTAAGCCTATTGTTATAAAGGCTGAGGTAGGACTTTGTTAAGTCTTAAATTGTAGGATCTGTTGAGATCTGAGACTGTAAGATCTGTTGAGATCTGAGCTGTAAGACCTTTTGTGGTCTGAGATCTGGAGAAGATATAATCCCTATCTGGCACATTGCTAGAGGGGAGAAGGGGGAAAGTGGAGTACCCAAGATAGGGGAACCAGTATAAAATTCTGTGTGTTTATGTTTGTTTCTTGAAAGCTCTGATTATAACTCACATACACTTAGGCTTTGATCAAGAATCTAAATAGAATTTAAAATAACCTATTCACCCCCCCCCCCCTCTAGGTGATTAGCTACCCTTAATTGAAGACTTTCAAGTGGTAACAGAGGGAGGTTGTTCAAGAAAAGGTTTAACAGCCTGAACAAGACCTCCTAAGGGTAGGTCTGTTAAATCTTCATGGCAAACAGTGAAGGGAACAAGGAATTCACATCTATGAAGTTACTAATCTATAGAAAAGAGAATTTTGGGATTTGGAAGGAAAGGGTTAGATTATTCATGGAAGCCTCTGACCCTAGGATATACATCACAGTACTAGAAGGACCTTTTGTTCTTATGAAGGTCTCATTCATAGATGGAAACATCAAGACTCCCAAAAGATATTCTGAGATGACTAAAGATGAAGTAACTCTGGCCACAATGGATAAGAGAGATCAGAATATCATTGTGAGTTCAATTGAGGATTCAACCTTCCAGAATTTAGTGCACTGTAAAATTTCCAAAGAAATGTGGGATTCTCTCATTGTTTATATGGAAGGAACTGAAGAGGTCAGAGATGACAGGAAGTCTCTTCTGAATCAGCAATATGAGGCTTTCAGACAAGACAAGAAGGACTCAATAGCAATTTGTTATGAGAAATTTTTTAAAATTGTCAATGGTCTGAAACCTATGGAAGAACATTTACAGACTATGAGCTAAATGATAAATTCTTGAGATCCCTTAACAAAGAATGGGACATCAAGATCTGTGCTATCAGGGAAATGGGAAATCTGGGAAATATTCAGCCCCAGAACCTATATGGGAAACTTCTGTCACATGAACTTCACCTGAACACCAGAAAAGCTGAAGAAGGACACGGCAAAGAAAATCCCATTGCTCTAAAGGCAGAAAGTTCCAAGAGAAGCAAGGAAAGGATGTCATCACCCCCAAGGATACCATCTGAATCTGAAGAATCAGTGACCAGCAATTTTGACTCTGAAATATCAGATAGTGAACTGGCACTCTTCACCAAACAACTTAAAAGGATGCTCAGAAGAAAACAACACTGGAAAACTAGGCATTCTCAGTCATCCAGATCCAATAAGCACTCCAACTATTCAGAAGGATTCAAACCAGATTCCAAGAAGGACAGGTATAATTCTAAACATAATAAATATAATTCAGAAGAAATTGTGTGCTTTGGATGCAGGAAATTTAGACACATGATTGCTGATTGTCCATCAAAAAGAAAGATCAACAAGAAGTCTGATGAGAGGAGGGACAAGTCTGATAAGATACATGAGAAGAGACTGATAGCCAAGAAAGGAAAAGTCACTCTCAGTGATAGTGAGTCTCAATCATCTGACTCTGACAGTGAAGAGGCACTCATGGCACTGATGGATGTCAATGAAAGTGAAGACATCCTGAACCATAGACCTATGATAAGTGCTCCACTATCAAGGTCTGACAGTGAAGAAGATGAAGGAGAATATATAGGATTCATGGCACTCAGGGATGAAGAGGATCATGAGACATTCTCCACTGTGCAGGTACTAAACATAACTCCTTTATCTAATTCTGAATCTGAACATAAAACTATTTCACTAGATGAAATGATTGAGAAATATGAGTCACTTCTTAAATCTCTCATAAAGAGTAAAAGGATTAACAAGAAATTACATAATGAAATAGCTGAACTAAAAGAGACTAACTCCCAATGCTCTGAGGCAGCTGAGAGGCTGAATCAGGTAAGCAAGGAGCTTAGGAAATGGAAAGTTATGTCTATCATTCATATTCAGACTATATGCACTAAAGAGAAATTAATAAAAGAACTTGAGACAAAACTCTTAGCTGAAAGGAAGCTTGTGGCAGTTTTCTCAAAACCAAGAACTATCCTTCCCATTATGGACACATTCTCTACACCATACAGATGTGGCATAGGATACAAAGGAAAGACAGAAAATAAATCTAAAGATAATGATAAGGCACTTATGCACCCCACAAAACTCAACAAAGACAAGCTTACCACAAGTGAGTGTGAATCAGAGAATGTGCACAGACATAGGAAGAATGAGTGCTCCACTAGACAAAATGTCAGTAAACCCAAAGAAGTGAAAAGACCTCAAAGGAGGTATAACAAATATGAATGTTGGTGTTGTGGAAAGGTTGGCCATTTTGCTCTTGATTGCTGGTTCAATCCAACTGCCCCTAGAATAAATTCTGGAAGACCAGTACTCAGACCAATGGCAACACACACAACACAAAGGATCATAAAACAAATAAATATACCAGCTCATGCTAACAAAGTTCTAGGACCCAACTTTGTGTGGGTTCCTAAGAAAAGGTAATTTCTTAATGCAGGTATGTCCAAACACCAATCAATCTCCTATCTGGTACTTGGACAGTGGGTGCTCCATGCACATGACAGGAACAAGAAGTCTACTGAATGACTACACTTCTGTGAAGAATGGACCAAAGGTTGTCTTTGGAGGGTCTGACAAAGGTAAAACTAAAGGTTATAGTAAAATCACAAATGGAATTGTCACCATCACCAAAGTTGCTCATGTTGATGGATTGCAACACAATCTCATCAGCATAAGTCAATTATGTGATCTTGGGTATGACATTTCATTCCACAAGGATGAGTGCCTAATTATGAAAGAGAATGAGATAGTTATCTCAGGCACTAGAAGTGGTAACATTTACTGTTTAAACTTTATAAGTTCTGAACAAGAAAATCCCATATGCTTAGTAGCTGAGAATAAAGTCTCTAGTAGTGTACAATGGCACAAAAGGTTGGCTCATATAAATTATAAGACTATAAATAAGCTCATTTCATAAGAACTAGTGAGAGATGGGCCTAAGTGGAAGTGTGTGCAGGAGGGTCCCTTCCATGCTTGTCAAATGGGAAAGCAAACCAAGTCATCCTTCAAACCAATTGGTGAGAAAGATTCCATAAGATGTCTATACCTACTTCACATGGATCTATTTGGACCAATGCCAATTCATAGCCTAGGAGGAAAGGTTTACACCCTTGTAATTGTTGCTGATTATTCTAGATTCACATGGGTATTCTTCCTAAGACACAAGTCAGATACTCTAGAAGTATTCACTAGCTTTGTTAGGCAAATCCAAAATGAAATAGGAAATACAGTTGTAGAAATTAGAAGTGACCATGGAACTGAATTTCAGTCAGGTGTCATGACCATGTTTTGTGAAAATCTAGGCATCTCACAAGAGTTTTCATCTCCCAGAACTCCCCAACAAAATGGGGTTGCTGAGAGAAGAAATAGAACTCTCATTGAAGCCAGTAGGAGTATGCTGAGTGACTCCTCACTTCCTGAGTATTTCTGGGCTGAAGCTGTAAACACAGCATGCCATGTGCAGAATAGGGCACTTATCAACAAGAGACTGAATAAGACCCCTTATGAGTTAATGAAAGGTAGAAAACCCACCCTAGCCTACTTCAAAATATTTGGAAGTAAGTGCTTTGTGCTAAACAATGGAAAGCACCTCCTTACCAAGTTTGCTGAAAAAGCCTATGAGGGAATTTTTGTTGGGTATAGTTCTCAAAGTAGAGCCTATAGAATCTTCAACAAAAGTTCAAATAAAATAGAAGAATCTATACATGTTGTATTTGATGAAACCAGCCTTATTTATAAGGATTTGGGAAGTCTTCCTAGTGATACAGGTCTAGCACAGAAATTGAAGGAGCTGAATATCAACAAACAGCTCATAGAAGAAAATGATGAAACTAATGAGACAGTAGCTGTGACTAGAGAGGATGACTCTTAAGAAGAGGACATACATGAAGAACCAATTGTTGTTGAAGAGCCACAACCTCCACAACTTCAAGAACAACCAACTCAAATAGCTGCACCAGAATATCAAAGAAAAAATGAGAGGTGGAGAATTGCAACCAAACACCTGAAGGATCACCCCAAAGAACAGATTATAGGAAATCCAAATGAAGGTGTGCAAACAAGAAGAGCAAACTCAATGAATAAGGCTTTGCATCATAGCTTCCTATCCAAAATAGAACCTAAGAAATTTGAAGAAGCCAATAAAGACCCTTCATGGATATTGGCTATGCAAGAGGAGCTAAATCAATTCGAAAGATGCAAGGTCTGGATGTTGGTTCCAAGACCAAAGAAACACAAAGTCATAGGGACCAAATGGGTATTCAGGAACAAAATGGATGAAAATGGAGTGATTATCAAGAACAAGGCAAGGTTGGTTGCACAAGGATACATACAGGAGGAAGCCATAGACTTTGATCAAGTATTTGCTCCAGTGGCAAGACTGGAGGCAATAAGCACTCCTAGAAAATTGACTTTTAGCCAGGGCAAATTACCGTCGCTAAAAGTCCAAAATCGTGGCAAAAGACTTTTAGCCACGGACTGCCGTGGCAAATGGGCGTGGGCAATACGAGCGTGGCAAAAAAGTATTTGCCATGCTCTTTCTGTGGCAAATACCCTATTTCTATGACTTTTAGCCACGATTTTAGACTTTTAGCCACGATAATTTGACGGTTTGCCACGCCAAATGGCCATGGGCAATACGAGCGTGGCTAAAAGTCAATTTTCTAGTAATGAAGGCTATTCCTGGCCTTTGCAGCACGTATTGGATTCAGAGTCTATCAAATGGATGTGAAGTCAGCATTTCTTAATGGAACAATCCTGGAGGAAGTATATGTAGAACAGCCCCCAGGTTTTATTGACTCCACTCATTCAAACCATGTTTATCTTTTACTAAAAGCTTTGTATGGTCTAAAACAGGCACCTAGGGCCTGGTATGAGACATTGTCTAGGTTTCTCATTGAGAACAAATTCTCAAGGGGAAAAATAGACAAGACATTGTTTCTTAGGGTAGTCAAAGGTCATATTATACTAGTACAAATATATGTAGATGACATAATTTTTGGCTCAACTGATAATAACCTTTTAAAAGGTTTGCAAGCCTTATGCAAGGGAAATTTGAAATGAGCAGCATGGGTGAGCTCAAATACTTCTTGGGACTCCAAGTAAAACAGTCTGAGGAAGGAATTTTCATTTCTCAGACCAAGTATACTAAGGAGATCCTCAAGAAGTTTGGAATGGAAAATTCCTCTGTCATGAAAACCCCAATGGAAACCAACATGTCACTAGACAAGGATGACAAAGGAAAACCTATTGATGTAACCTTGTACAGAGGCATTGTTGGCTCACCGCTCTACCTAACTTCTAGTAAGCCAAACATTATGTTCTCAACATGTGTGTGTGCTAGGTATCAAGTGAGCCCTAAGGAATCTCACTACACTGCTGTCAAAAGAATCTTGAGATATCTAAAGGGTACTCCCAATCTTGGCCTATGGTACCCTAGGAGCAATGATTTTGAACTGACTGGATTTTCAGATGCAGATTTTGCAGGATGCAAGGAGGACAGGAAAAGCACATCAGGCACCTGTCAATTCCTTGGTAAAAGGCTGATATCCTGGAGTAGCAGGAAGCTAACTAGTGTTGCTATCTCTACAGCAGAATCTGAGTACAACTCAGCTGGAAACTGCTGTGCTCAGCTACTGTGGATTCAACATCAACTCCAAGACTATAAAATCCAGCTAAATAAATCTCCTTTATATTGTGATTATACTAATGCTATTGCTATTGTTAACAATCCTGTGTCATATAGTAGAACAAAGCACATAGAAATTAGATATCACTTCATTCGAGAACATGTGGAAAATGGGGATATCATAATTGAATATGTACCCACACACAAACAAATGGCTGACATATTCACTAAACCTTTGTATGAGACAAAATTCAATAACTTCATAATTGAACTAGGAATGTTACTATGGAATGAAGTTATCTTGAAATAAACAATAAGTCAAAAGGGTGAGTAAAGTTACATCTGGCGTCGAGCATGTACACTCAGCGTCGAGAGTGTACACTCAGCGTCGAGCGCGTATACTTAGCGTTGAGTGCTAAGTGAGGACAATTGGCGTCGAGCAGTGTCAACGCCTTTACAAGGAGAGTAAGGCTGTTCTGAGACAGGGTGAATCTGAACCATTTGATCAATTTTGTTAAACAAGTCTGGCGCGCGGCTATTTATCTTCTAGAACTAGAAATTTTATAAATTGGGAAGACACTTAGTCAGTACCTATGCTTAACCTAGAATTCCTAGTTCGAAATTCTCTGCCCTAGAAAATCTCTCCATCAAAACTTTCAATCGAAAATCAACAACTACAATGCCTCCCAGGAGCAGTGATTATCTCTACGAAGGAGGAGAGCTCGTTCGCAATGGATTCCAAGCAGCACCAAAAAAAATCAAGACCACCATCGAGCTAATTTACAAATCAGGGCTAGAATTCATTCTATCTGAATTTTCTCTAATCTGGAAATGAGAAGTTTTAGAACTATTCTCCAATAAAGTAATAGACACCGCCAACTCGAAGTTTCTGTAAATGGAAAGAAGATTAAGATTTCACCTACAAGACTCACTAAAGCACTAGAACTGCCAAGGCTCAAAAGAGATGAAGAAGAAGAAGAAGAAGTGAGTTCTGAGCAAATAAGATTAGCCCAAGTCTGGTGTGGAATTGACACATCACACGAAATTTCTGGTAGTGTGCTGAGGAAAGGGATGAACTCAAGAGGAAAGCTGCTGACAGATATAAATGGAAAGGGACTGTTATGCAAGACAGGGTCCCATGATAAAATTTCGAGGGAAATGTTCGTTCTACTGACCAGAATTATCCATACATTAAAAACAAATTGGGGAAGAGTAGTGTTTGATAGAGTGATAGAATGTATCCAAGCACCCAATATGGGTAGGATACTGTCTTTGTATCAAGTTAAAGTAATCCCAGATTCTTTAAACAATAGACTTGGGTCAAAAATAAATCATATGAAGAAAATGGACATCAGGATGCCAGAAAGATGGGAAAGGATTTTGTCAAGTAATCCACCAAGAGAATCTTCCCCCAAGAAGAAGAAAGTTCAGAAGAAAAAGAAGAAGCAGGTCTCTTCCAGCTCTTCAAGGTCATCACCCTCAAGAAGGAAATCAAAATCCCCCCCAATCCACAATCCTGATCTCACAACATCTGAAGAAGTAGAAGGGGACAAACCTAGGGACAGTATTCCTGACACACAAACATGTACTGATCCTCTACTGAAAGGGGTTGACAAGAACAACAAAGAACAATATGGGAAGGAGAAGGAAGAAGAAGAGAGAGGAGGTCCATCAGGATCCCCTGCAATAGATGAAGGAAAGTTTCAAAATGAGGGGGAGGCTCAGGATGAGATCCCTGCCCAAAATAATACTGATTTTAACAATACAGGAGTTGAGGTGGAGTTTCAAACTGAGATCCCTGCTCCAGAGAATCTTGATCCAGACAATGCAGAAGTTGAGGCGGAGTCTCAGAATGAGATCCCTGCTCCTGAGAATCATGATCCAGATAATGCACCAGTTGAGGGGGAGTCTCATCATGAGATCCCTGCTCCAGATAATACTAACTTCGACAATACAGCAGTTGAGGGGGAGTATCAGCAAGAGTTTCCTACTCCAGAGAATCCTGATATTAATTCAATTGATGTGGGAGGAGAATATCCCACCAAAAGGAAAAAGGCTGAGAAAGTTATCAAAATAGAATCCTCCAGCTCACATATGAGATATAGAGAAGACTCTTTGATCAATGAAGACAGCAGTACCAGCGCTGGTGTAGCAAGAGAAATTAATGTGGACCTAAGTCCTATACTACCTCAGCTGGAGGAGTTGCTTAACAATCAATGAAGATCACTGGAACAGTACATTGAGGAAAACAACACAAAAATGAAAAATGAAGTAAATTTTTAGATGAGATTATTAAGGTTTGAAGTCAACCATCAGATGAATGCACTGAGAGAGGAAATGGTCAAATTCTTCAAAAGAGCTGGTGCTTCTATGGATTATACAACTGAACAGCTAGATTCCATCAAAGAGACTTCAAAGGAAATTAAAGAAAAATAAGCAAGTATTGCAAAGACTGCAGATGATGTTCAACTGAATTATGGAATCTTGAGCAACAATATACAGGTGTTATACAAAGAACAAGTTGCTTAAATTCTAACAGGCACTGCCAAAATAGAAGCAAAGCTGCAACAACATGATGCTGATATGCAAGCCAAGATTGATGTAAGCTCCTCTACCCTAAAGGATCAAGTAAAAATGACTACAGATACCATTGATGATCATCTTCTTAAGGTTAAGAAAACTATTGAAGGAGGAGTAAATCATCTGGAGGTTCAGATTAGATTTCAAAAAAATGTTCTAAGAGATCATATAGCAGAAGAAGTCATAAAGGGGGAGAGGTCAATGATTAAAGCCAGCTCTGAGCATGCCGTTTGGACCTCCAATTCCATAAGAGAAACTTTAGGCTATCCTCCCATAAACTATGATGATCAAGTTTCTGAATATAAGCCTGCATCTCCTACCCAAAATAAAAAGCAAATTGCAAAGATGTACAGTCCTGAAGATAAGAACAAGAGAAAGAACATTAATTTTGAACAAATAGAATCTAGCAAGAGGAAATTCAGAGAAGAAATTGAAGCAAGGGATGATTATGAACATTGGTCTCCCTCCTCAAGAGACATAATTCTGGGAGCATGGGAAGCTGTGAAAGGCAATCCAGGAGAAAGGGAGAAATGGTACTCTGAAGCTGAGTGGAGGAAGCACAGGGATCAAGAGGAGCTGAAGATAAAGTTCAAAGCTGACAGGTTGGCTGGGAAAGTTCAGGCAAGTGATAAGGAGCCAATCAGATACTTCCCAAGGCCATTTGTCTACTTCCAGAGAAGGAAAGAAGTTGCTGAATCCCGATCCAAGAAAGCCAGGAGAGGAATAGATATCAAGGAACCAGAACAACAATAGGACTTGAATTTTTCTTAAAGTTCTCAGATAATGTTGTGTATAATTTTGGACAATCTTGATGAGCTCCCAGAGCAAACTAACTTTTATTATCATCATATATATATGCCTGTGATGTGATTTTTGTCTTATATTTACATGATTTATTCTGAACTACTTGTGATGTAGATCATGTAATTTGTGATTCTGTGCTCATATTATAAATCATGTCTGAGATATGTTCTTTTGTTGGAATGTTATGGTAATCTGGTTTTATAAAGTGTTGTATTCATCATGTTATGATTGTCTGTGTAGAAAATTGTGGTTATCTTTCTAAAAAGGGGGTACATCATTGACTAAGGTTATGACTTCTTCAAATAGGGGGAGATTGTTGGGACCATTGCCCACAATGTTCTAGATTTGCAGAAGTCCATTCCTAAGTCAAAGATATACCTCACAATGTATTTGATATATTATCTAGAATCACTGTGTAGGAGATCAGGTCAAGCTAGGTGCTCAAGAAATTCATATAAGTTCACAAGCGTCGAGACACCACACATCGCTCGACGCCTGTGACCCAGAAGCGTCGACCCATGTCTGTTGTCTCAAAAGGCAAGGTCGCTGACTGAAGATCTGAGACCAAGTCAAGAAGCGTCGAGCCAAGGAATATCGCTCGACGCCGTAGAATAAGAAGAGTCAACCAACTTCAGTTAGCTCAACATCAGCAAAAAGAGTCTAGATGAGAAGGCAAAGTTAAAAAGCGTCAAGCTCCTATACATCGCTTGACGCCAACAGATAAAGAGCGTTGAACGACTAAAGATTGCTCGTCGCCTCAAAAGGAGGCTTTGAGAGTTTCAGTCTATGTAGAAAGTGTTGAGCTTCTACACATCGCTTGACAGCTTATAGAAAAAGCGTCGACAGAGATACACACTACTCAACGCCCTCTTCCTGCAAAGCTCTGAGTTAAAGATTGTGTAACAGTACATCTACAGCAAGCTGAGCCATGTCGAGACGATGACCATGTATCAACTCCTCGTCAATTCTAAAGTCACTAAAGACCATTAAAGATCTGATGTCACGTTGACATAAAGGGCATCTCAGAAGGCGCGGGCTGTGGGTTATAAATAGAAGGGATGATTCGTGATTGAAAAGTAGTTCAATATTCCTAATTGAAGATATTATCTTCTCCGTTGTTCAAGGTGAAATCAGTGGAAGAATCTGAAGAAGCCATCTCCTCTTTCAGAATCGTTCTAACTTGAAGAAATCGTTTCAGCAATCTGGTGCTGATATTATTTCTGAAGAGAGAAGGTCAAGGAGGAAAATCTGTCTTCCTAAAGAAGAACAGTCATCACAGCCTGTGCAATTCAAGAAGACCATTTTGCTGTTGCTGATCTGTTGAAGATTTCTGTCTGATCATTCAGATAGATCAAGAAGACTCAATACATTGAAGAATCTGAGTCTAAGTGATATTACTATCTCTTTCAATTCCTGTAGGATCTGAGTTGTCAAATCTGAGTGTAGGATCTTTCAAGGATCTGAGTTGTAGGATCAGTTGTGATCTGAGTTGTAAGATTCAGTGGTGAATCTGAGTGTAAGCCTATTGTTAGAAAGGCTAAGGTAGGACTTTGTTAAGTCTGAGATTGTAGGATCTGTTGAGATCTGAGACTGTAAGATCTGTTGAGATCTGAGCTGTAAGACCTTTTGTGGTCTGCGATCTAGAGAAGATATAATCCCTATCTGGCACACTGCTAGAGGGGAGAAGGGGGGAAGTTGAGTACCCAAGATAGGGGAACCACTATAAAATTCTGTGTTTGTGTTTGTTTCTTGAAAGCTCTGATTATAACTCACATAAATTTAGGTTTTGATCAAGAATCTAAATAGAATTTAAAATAACCTATTCACCTCCCTCTAGGTGATTAGCTACCCTTAATTAAATACTTTCACCCATTCTAGGCACCTTTGCGGGGGTGATTTCACGACCAACTAATGCCACCACCACCTCCGTTGAGGTGGTGGCCGGTGATAGGGGGTGGTTGGCCGGCCGGAGGTGGTCGGAATCGTGGTTTAGAGGAGGGAAAAGAGAGCTCGAAATGGCTACTTTTGGAAGGGCGATCCGAGCCTCATTGAGCTCGAATCAAGCCCCAACTCAGTCGAGGATCTAGCACTAGGGGAGAGAGGGAAGATCGGACCTGTGTGGGGGCTTGGTGGCGCGTATTCCGGCGAGTTGCCATGGACGGAGGTGTAGCTTTCGGCGCCATGTCAATCCTAGCCTTTGGTGCTCAATTTCTTCGGGGAGGAGGGGGGTTTCACTCCTCTCTGATCCCTGAGGGTGTAAATGAGATCAATTGGGGGAGGGGAGGAGCCTTAGCATCAATTGCCATTAATGTCCATTAGTGGAGCTTTCGCCCACCTCTAATTCTCCCCTAATGCAGCTCACATGGCCATAGAAACTCTAGAAATCTATTTTTAACTGAAGGGGAAAGTAAATGCTCATCAATTGGGGAGGAATTGAAGGATCAAATGCATTAATCACAATGAATGCTCTCCTTCTCTCTTCAATTTGGGGGAAACCTCCATTTTCTCTCTCCTTATCACCAATTACAGAAATTGAGTGGTGATTTAAGTAATTACAAAGCCCACTAGGTGGTGGACCACTTTAGTTGGGCTAGCCCAAATGGATTGGGCTCAATTTGGGTAAAGTAGGTCATTTTGACCTAAACTTAGGCTAAGGTTGACTTTGGTCAAATTGACCACTTGGGTCGACCACAATGGGTAGACAGTGACACCTTGGACTCTCTTAAGGGTTAGGAAAGTGTAGGTAGGGTCAATTTGGCAAGGTGAGGGTGAATTGCCCCTTTATAGGGCAGTTTGACCAAAATTAGGGCTAGGGTTGACTTTGGTCAATTTGGCCCCTTTTGTTGACCCTAATGGATCCTTGGTGCTCCAAGGAGACCCCTAATGGGTTAGGGATTCTATGGTTGGGTAAAGGTTCAAAGTGAGACACTAAAGTTAAACCTAGGCTAGATATTTGAAAACTACTATTTGCAGACCACTTGGGTTTTCCCTTTCTCACCTAACCTCACATGGTCTTGAGCTCTACCTATGGTTTTGTCATGACAAAACCATCATGGGGGTCAAGTTGTTTGGGGGATGTTACAGCCGGTGCTAGTACTAGCGCCTGGCGCTAGCTCCAAGGCTTTAAAACCTTTTGAATTCATTGCACTTGAAAACTGGGGTCTTACACCTAGCATTCAAGAGATCGCCATCATTGATTATCCGTTGTTCTCCAAACCAAAATGATTTGTTATATGCTCGAAATTTTGTCGATCTCTCATATACAGCTAAAGATTCTAGCTCGATAACTTCAAAACTTGTGATCGAATGAATATTTTCCTTCTTTGGATTATGGGATCGCACATAATGGAGACATCTGTTTTTCTATTTCAAGTCTAGAAATCGATTTAAATGTATTGAGATTGACTCTAACTTATGGGAAATCATAATGAGGTCGCAAATCAGAAAATATAATAAGAATCATATTCAATATAAGAAGAGCATTCATTCACAGAAAATAGATAAAGGTACACAAAATATTTCTTTCTTTTTATTTTTTGCAGTGTACAGAGATCGTGCGGTTTCAAAACCATCAGTTACATTTCAAACAAATAAAGAAATGGCAACTAGAAATGATCTTCAGTCTTCTTGGTTGCTCTTTGATCTTTTTGAAGCTCGCTCCTCTGATTATGAGGATGGGGTCTCCTCTGAATATTCTTTCGAGCTTCTGGGAGGAATCTTGGACCCAGAGCTTGAGGCCCCTACCGAACTCAGCTAATCAACTATTATATATTGGCTCCCGCTTAAAGGAGTGGTCTCTCTCTCTATTTACATCTTTGGCGGTATCTTCTCCTTCTTCACCCTCTTCGCTGGTCTCAGAAATAATGACTGATGCTTCATTGATCATTCTTGCAATTTCTGGAAATAGATCAGCAAATTCTACCTGCTGAAACTCAGTAAAGAGACTGCCGCATTCGTGATGTCGCAAGATCGTCATGTCAAATGCTCCTTTTATATGCTTTAACATTGCCTTTTGGATGGCAGGATTATCAATATGATAAGCTTCTTCATTCATTTTCTATAAAAGAAAGAATATGAGATAGCGCGGTCATGATGAATGGGAGTAACTGACCATAGGTAAAATTTCATTACTTGTAATCTTTATTGCAGAGCGTCATTGTTGTTTCGGGCCATTCGAAGAGACCGCGCCATGTGCTGGTTTAAGACCACACTTCTGGCGGCCGCTTGTGTGGCCATATCAGGGAGCATCTCGGGCTCAATGGCATAGACATCTTTAGTGTTACGTATGTCATATAACATAAAGGTGACCGCGTTGGAATGGAGAGTCAACTTCCCGCTCCAAAGAGGAAGGGCGGTTGACACCTTCACGCTCTTCCCCTTCTCATTCCCCTTGAGAATGGGCTTGCCCTTGATGTCTTTCATCTTTCTGCAAAATCCTATCAGAGGAAACATCTCGCTAGCGGTTTCAGACTCTTCAATGGTCTCAGTATTCACCCTCTTGTGGTCTCGCCTTTGCTACATCTCCCTCTGGGTGAGGACTTCTTCATCCGGTGCCACGAGATTGACTATTGGGTCCGCCAAGGTCGATGAAAGGAAACAAAAAAATTAGAAAAACTTAAAGTAAATGGTAATGACACTGCATATAGCTACTAACTTTCTTCAGGAGTGACCTCGGCGACCACAGGCCAGAGGCCAAGTAGTGGAAGAGGTCAAGGTGCTTGCCAGCTAGGAACGCCAATATTTTGTGCTCCACTTCTAAGATCATTTTTGGCTTTCTGAAAACTCCTTCTCCTCGGTGAGAAGGCAAAGTCATGAGACTGCCGAAGTCACCTAAGAACACCAAGAACCATTCAGTTCAGAAAGGAATCTTGTTTGGAAGATTCAGGACTTTGATTCCTTGACATGTACATCAAACCTTTGAACTCTTCCTTCTTCCTCCCCTCTTTTAGCGAGTTTTGGTAAAAGTAGAGAGGAATAGATCCATTGTAAATTTGATCTTTGCAAATCTCAAGTAGCTGATTAAAGGAAACATGGGACCGATGGAGTTTGATGGGTGTTGTCCGAACACAACACCATAATATTCCATTATCTCCAGGAATTCCTAGGCAGGAAAAGCATCAGACCGCAATCAAAGTGATCGATTGGGATGATAAGCTTATTCTTTGCACCAAAATTTAGCACTTCATCCTCCTTAGGAAGTCACACAACGATCTGATTCTGAATCATGTGTCTTTCCAGAAAAGACACATACTCATCTTGAGAGAGTCGGCATGGTCTGTGATCGACGTTCACAAAAGTCTCAGCAGCGACAACTCGAGCGAAAACCATTTTGTGAGATTGCTGAGACAGGTGCTTAGGGTGCATTAACTAAAGCGTGAAACTTCAATTCTAAACTCAATTATATATAGAAATCGAAAAAAAATCGTCATGATGACCAAGTTCGTGACCCCGAGTAAACCTCCTAGACCGCCATACCTGCATATTGGGTGAGAAATAATAACAGCAAAATCAATCATAATAAATCAGAGGGCACCATCTCAAGCAGCAAGTCAGAAAATATGCAAAGGAAAAATGGCAGACAACACACAACCTTAGAGATCGATATCACAACATTGCAGAGGCTGCATAGAAAGGGAATTAAACCATCAATATATATTACAAACAGAATCAAATTGTCCAAATCTAATGTCTTCTGAGACCGCCTAAATGAAAATAAAATTCTATCTCCTTACTGAATGTTTCCTTCCAATGAAAGTAGCGACATCTTGTATCTCATTGACAGAGATCATTGTGGACGCCATACTCGAATGCGCTGAAATCGTCACTTTGTGAATCTTTGTGATGTCCCTATCCACCTGATCCAAGAGGACCAGAATGATCTTAGAAGATGGCCTTTCTTCTTGGTGACCGCCAGAAGTTACCGGAAGCAGGGTCATGTAGGAAGGACTAGCTTTGAGCATGCCGACCTCAGCGGTCACATCGGCCTTCCCCTTATTGTATTCAATATCCTTCTCAGACTTTCAAAGTGTTTTTTTGAGCTCAACAAGCTTCACTTCATACTCTTCGTGAACTCATTTTTCATTGGCATGCAGCTTTTCATCAAAGTTAGCGGTCTGAGTCATGAGTTGGTACTACAACATTCACTCCCGAGCCCACAATTGGTCCTCCAACATTGGCTCCTGAGTCCGCAAAGTGTGAACATCCTCAAAGATAGGTTTGAGAATCTCACCTTCTTCAGGATCTGATTTGATCTCTTTAGTATCCGTGGTCAAAAGAAAAGATTTATAAGCTCGACTATGGCGATTCAGAAAATAAAAGTGTTGGGTATTGTAGCCACAATAACCTTGATTTGAAGAAATGCCCATTGAACTAAGATGAATTTATATTGTATTTAATATGGTATTTTAGTTATGTGTTTGCAGGATGTTAATTTCTAAGTACAAACCAATGTCATGTTTAAATGAGTCATAAAACACTGGCCCATGCATTGTAATTCCTCTTTGTGTAGTCCAAGGTGTTGACTCATGTGAAATCCTTCTATTGGGCTGTACTTCATATTCAAAAACTAATTAAAAGTCAAGAAGGAGCTGATGCTATGTTCTAGATTGGAAGAAAAATTATCTAAGTAATTTTTGTCGAGTACTCTCATCTAATTCATCGAGACATCTCGTGAGGACTTGCTCAGTTCATCGAGATTACTCGAAAGGTTGCTGATAAAATTGATCAAGTATTTTTTGTCGAGTAAATCAAGCGTTCACACGAGAACACTTGAAAAATTCATCGACTGGTCTATTGATTTCTCATGAACACATGACGAATTTGTCGAGTTCTCTCGAGAAGTTATCGAGTGGTGTAAGTTAAAGATTCTTCCCATATCAACTTTCAGGTAAGTTCTTTTCGTCGAGTTATCAGGAAGTTTTCGGCGAGTAGTTATGTGAAAACGTTGAGTAGTCCAAAGACTTGACGAGTTCATTCGATGAATGAAGTCATACGGTTTTTGTTTACGAAATCGCTGACGGCTTTTCTGTAAGGTCTTCACCATGTACAGTACACATGGAGATCTTTCCTTAGATTCCGATTCTAGCCGTTAGAGAAGGATTGTTATAAATACTTAAGGGTTATTTCATCTAACCCTAATCGTGCCTATTCTTAGAAATTGCAAATTGTCTGTGTCGTCTTTCTTCTTTCTTGCAAAAGACATTCTTGCTGCCGACAAATTTCTTGCACGATCCTTCTCGAAGAAAAGATTCAACAAGATCTCTGATTTCAGATTCCCTTAAGATCTTTTCAGATCTTGTTGTCTCCTAAGTTTTCATATCCAGTTTTCTCAAGATAAGATTTCTCTCTTCTTCCCTTTCAAGTTCAAAGCTTTCATTTCAGTCTAAATCTCTTTGAGATTTTATGATCTATTTTAAGATCTGAAGAAGATAAATCTCTTTGAGATTTTAGAATATTGTCTCTCAATCTAAAGATTTGTAAAAACATCATTTACAATATTTTGTAGGAAGTTTCTCTTCTGAGTTTTTGTAGATCCTAGTTTAGAGGATCGATTGTAGGAGAGGTTGTTCTCTGAGATTTTGTAGGAGTGGTTGTTCTCCGAGTTTGTAGGAGTTGTATACTCCGAGTTGTAAGATTTGTTTAAATTTCAGATAGGTGAAGTAGCCTAGTCTAGCCTGAAGTGCGAGATATGTGAGGCGGGAAAGTGGACGTACCCATTCCGGGGAACCACTACAAATCCTTGTCTTTGTGGTGTGTGCTGATTTTCTGTGTGCTTTGTGATCAAGTTTTTAATTCCGTGCAAAGCAATAGAATTCTCCTATTCACCCCCTCTAGGTGATTTAGGTAGAAACTAGATACTTCCAGTTGGTATCGGAGCAAGTTGTTCGTTAAAGGTTAACACCTTGAACAAGACCTCCATCTAGTTGTAAAGAGACATCATGTCTGGAATGGATAGAAACAAGGATTCTTCCATGAAGTTGTCGGTGTGCACTAATGAAAGCTTTTCGATGTGAAGGAAAGGGTCAAGTTCTACATGGAAGCCGTATATCCAAGAATATATTCAGATTGTTGAAGAAGGTCCTCATGTACCTATGACAACATCTACCGTTAATCCAAATGTGTAAGTTCCTAAAAAGATGCTTGATCTAACAAAGGACGAGATTGCTCTTATCGCCTTGGACAAGAAGGCAAAGAACATTTTTGCAAGTGCAGTGAACGATTCGATGCTGCAAAACTTTTTCCATTGCAAGCCTGCTAAAGAAATGTAGGATTCTATAGCAGTTCTAATGGAAGGTACTGAAGAGTTATGAGATGATTGTAGATCTCTACTCAATCAAGAATATGAAGCGTTCAAACAAGACCCAAGAGACAGTATATCTGATACTTTTTAAATATTCTTTAAGATGGTCAACGGTCTAAGAAAATATGACCGTGAATTTACTTTTGGAGAATTTAATGACAATTTCTTGAGATCCCTGGCGAAAGAATGGGATACCAAGGCGATTGTTATAAGGGAATTTGGTAAACTGGCTACGATGGAGCCACAAATTCTATTTGGGAAGATTATTTCCCATGAGCTTAATCTGAGTATGAGAAAAGCTAAGGAAGAGGGATGTTTGACTTTAGGAAGGGAGAAGTCTGGAGCACTGAAGGACGAAGGGTTGAGAAAAGGTAAAGATGGGTCACCGATAAGGACACAATCATCAGATGAAGATGATGAGTCAGTGACTTGTCCCTCAAGCTCAGACATGTTTGATGGAGAGTTCTCTTTGCTCTCCAAGTAATTCAAGAGACTGCTCAACAAAAGAAATTAAGGAGAAATGAGTCCTCCTCTTCAGATCATAGAAGATCACGGCGTGATGGTGATCATCACAAGAAAATCTACAACAATGACAAGTATAATTCTAAATCGAACAAACATATTTTGTTTGACGTTATTTGTTATTGTTGTAAAAAACCAGGGAAAATGATCGTTGAATGTCCGTATAAGAAGAAAGAAGGATCCACGAAGGAAGAAAAAAGATCCTTCAAAAACAAAAAGAAGGAAGAAAACAGCTTCTTAGCAAAGAAGTCAAAGACTCTGAGCGAGAGCGACTCAGATGAGTCAAGCTCAGACAGTGAAGCCTATTTGGGATTATGGCTTAAACCGATGAGGAAAACTACAACACCCCTTATGAGGGGAAGGTAAACTCTCACACTCCTCTTTCTAAGTCTGAGACGGGATCCAAGGCGGATGAAGGCTACTCCTCCGAGGAAGATTCATCTCTTCTAGTTCAGTATAGAGCTTTGTTGAAGGGGTTTAACAAATGCCGCAAGGTAGTCAAATATCAAGCAAAAGAGATTTAGTCTCTCATGGCCGTGGAATCGGATCTGAGGGAAGAAATTAAAAAAATTAATTCCTCTCAGAGAAGAAATCCAACTCTTGAAAGACGAACTGAAAAGCTCTGCTGAACTGGTAAAGCTGAAGGAGAAATCTGTTAATGAGCTGGAAGGGAAATTGGTGGTTGAAATGAAGCTAGTAGAAAGCTTCTCCAGGCCAAAGACCATCCTTCCTCTTATTGATGTCTTCTCAGCTCCTGTGAAAAGTAGTGGTATCGGTCACGAGACTGAGAAAAGTAAGGCTACTAAGTGAAGAGCCATTAAGGGTATGTGTAAGGATAATAAAAGTCAACCTTCCTTCAAGAAGGTAGTTTTTGCAACAGACACTTATGACTTTGAAACCTCTTATCATCACTTTAATAGACCAACTCACGCTGAGTCTAACAAAAGTAACCAAGGATGGATCCGTCCCCAAAACTTCAAAACGAATGCTCTCGAAGCTCCTTATGAAGAGATAGTACTCAATGACTATGGTTCATTTGTGCATGGACCGTCTGCTAAGAAAGCACCGAGACAAAACTATTGCTACAAAGCCACTTGAGAAGGAGCCATGTGTATGTTGCAATCATGATACTTCTACTTCCAAGTCAGTAGCTCCTACTCAACCCCCCATTCAAAAAGTTATGCAGGAGAAGAAAAGAAGGTACAACAGATTTGATTGTTGGTGCTGTGGCAAAGTTGGTCACTTCGCCATAGATAGTTGGTTCAATCCCTTGAATTTCAAGACTCCACGAGTTAATAATGCAAGAATGACCACCCGCAATATTAACCCTCCAAGTGGTAGTCTTCTAATAAGAATCCAAGGAACCAAATTCATTTGGGTTCCTAAATGCAATTTATTATTGATTGCAAGTATGTCTAAAAGCCAACAAAATGCATATATGGTATTTGGACAGTGGATGTTCTTGGCACATGACCGGAATAAGAAGCCTATTGCAGAATTATACCCTAGTTATAGTGGTCCAAAAGTTTTGTTTGGCGAATCTGATTGAGGAATTACAAAAGACTACGGTATGATTACCAACACTATAGTTTCTTGCACAGACGTGGCTTATGTTAAAGCATTATAACATAATCTCATTAGCATAAGTCAACTATATGAAAAAAGCTATATGGTTGAGTTCTACAAGGATAAGTGTCTGATAAGGTCGTCTGATAACTCAGAAACTATTTTAACAGGCACTCGGAGTAGAAATATTTTTTGCTCAAATTTTCTTTGTCTAGAATCTTCAACACCAGTGTGCTTTTTGGCAAAAGATAGTGCATCTATTTGTGATCGGCACAAGAGATTAGCACATATTAATTTCAAAACTATAAATATATTATTTTCTCATAAATTAGTGTGTGATGCTCTCGATATTAAGTGCATTTAATGAGAGACCTTATCATACTTGCCAGATGGGTAAGCATACAAGAGCTACCTTTAAAATCATTACCACTAAAGATTCTTTTAGATGTTTATATCTACTTCATATGGACTAATTCGGTCCCATGGCTGTTCGGAGTTTTGGAGGTAAGTCTAACACTGTGGTTGTTGTGGATGACTACTTACAATTTGCATGGGTAATCTTTCTAAAACAAAAGTCAGATACCTTTGACTCTCTCACTACCTTTGTCAGGCAAATACCGAATGGATTGAACTGCTCTGTGGTCAAAATCAGAAGTGACCATGGAACAGAATTTAAATCTGGTGCCATGACAGAGATTTGTGAAAGCTTAGGTATCTTTCTTGAGTTTTCCTCTCCTCGTACTCCGCAATAAAATGGAGTTGCCAAGAGAAAGACTAGAACACTCATTGAGGCATGCAGAACAATGTTGAATGACTCTTCACTACCAGAGTACCTCTGGGCTAAAGCAATCAATATTGCGTGTAACGTGCAAAACAGAGACTTAATTCACAAGAACCATCATAAGACACCTTATGAACTTCTAAAGGGCAGGAAACCGACTGTGTCCTATTTTAGGATCTTTGGAAGCAAATGCTTTGTACTTAATAATGGAAAGCTCCACAAAACTAAGTTTAGTGAAAAGTGTTTTGAAGGTATTTTCGTAGGCTATAATAGTCATAGTAAGGCATATATGATTTTTAACAAGAAAACCCTGGTTGTAGAAGAATCCATTAATGTTGTCTTTGATGAGACGAGCGTGCTTCACAATAACTCTTCTATTATTTTTGTTGAAGATGGAGGTGCAGGTGCCAAACTAAAAGAGCTAAGCATGGAAGAAGCATCTTAGGAAGATGCTCCAAGGTATGTTACAGTGAACACTCCAACTGTACTTGAGGAAGAAGAACCTCAAGAAATAGAAGATGCATCAGAAGTAGAAGAACCTACTGGTTGCATAGAAGTTGCAAGGAATCTGGTGATCAGACATTAAAGAGATCACCCAAGTGATCAAATCATTGGAGATACTAGAGTGGAAATTAGAACAAGAAGAGCTACAGCTAACAAAGTTTTGCATTTAAGTTTAATTTTGCAGATTGAGCCAAAGAAATTTGATGGGGCAAAAGAGGATGCCTCATGTATCATTGCAATGCAAGAGGAGCTTAATCAATTCAAATGTTACAAAGTTTTGAAGCTGGCACTAAGGCCCAAAGGTCAAAATGTTATTGGAACAAAATGGGTCTTCAGAAATAAGCTGGATGAAAATGGTGTGATCATCAAGAAAAAGGCTAGACTTGTAGCTTAAGTTTACGGACAAGAAGAAGTGATCGACTTCGATCAAACTTATGCTCCAGTGAAAAGACTTGAAGCGATCAGGTTGTTCCTAGCGTATGCTGCTCCCAACGGATTCAAGGTTTACCAAATGGATGTGAAGTCAGCCTTCCTTAATTGTAATTTAAAGGAAGAAGTATACGTTGAACAACCACGAGGTTTTGTTGATTTCTCTTTTCCTGATTATGTTTATTACTTACGCAAAGCATTAGATGGTCTGAAACAAACACCCCGAGCTTTGTATGAGACTATCTCTAGCTTTCTTCTTGAGAACAAATTTCACAAGAGGAAAGATAGATACGACATTTTTTCTTAGGGAAGTAAAAGGCAAAATTTTGCTAGTACAAATCTATGTCGATGATATTATATTTGGATCTACAGATGTTCACCTTTGCAAAAAGTTTTCTAACATGATGTAGGGAAATTTGAAATGAGTAGTATGGGTGAGCTGAAGTATTTCGTAGGACTTCAAGTTAAACAATCTGAAGATTGAATTTTCATCTCTCAGACGAAGTTCACCAAAGAGTTAATTAAGAAATTCGAAATGGAGAATGCAACCTATATGAGGACTCCAATTTGTTCAAATATGACTATGGACAAGGATGAGAAAGGGAAACCTTTTTATGAAACCAAGTACAGAAGCATAATTGGATCCTTGTTCTACCTTACTGTGAGTAGACCAGATACAAAGTTTTCAACATGTGTATGTGCTAGATTTCAGGTGAACTCTATGGAATCTCATTATACCGTTGCAAAGAGGATTTTGAGATACATTAAAGGCACACCAAATCTTGGCTAATGGTACCCAAGAAGTAATAACTTTGAACTAACTAAATTTTTAGATGCTGAAAAACATTATACCGTTGCAGGTAGCAAGGATGATAGAAAAAGCAGTTCCGAGACTTGCCAATTCCTTGGAACGAGGCTTATTTCTTGGAGTAGTAAGAAGCAAAATTGTGTAGCAATCTCAACTGCTAAATCAGAGTATATCTCCGCAGGCAGTTGTTGTGCACAACTCCTTTGGATCGGGAATCAGATAGAAGATTACAACTTGAAGTTGAAGGAGATTCCCATTTTTAGTGACTCATTAAGTGCTGTTGCAATTGCCAACAATTCAGTCTCTCACAGCCGGACAAAGGATATAGAGATATGTTATTACTTCATCCGGGAGCATGTGGAGAACAAAGACATCAACCTCAGTTATGTCCCGACGGTTAAGCAAGTTGGAGATATTTTCACGTAGCCGCTTGATGAGACCAAGTTCAATTTCTTCAAAATGGAACTAGGTATGCTAAACAAGGATTCATAAAAAGCTCAAGGAAATTTGTCCAAGTTCAAAATTTCAAGAAGACAAGGAAATTTCATGAGTCATTTCGACGAATTGGTTCAATTTCCCGAGTCATTTCAATGAATCAAGTAAATTTCCTGAGTCATTTCAATGAATTAGACAAATTACACAAATCATTTCGATAAATCGTCGAGTGCACTCTGGTCTTTCGATGAATTTATAACATTTTCTCTTATATTTTTATTGGATCCGAAGAGTCATTTCTTTTCAATAAGGTGCGCACCTCTCTCTCTCTCTCTCTCTCTCTCTCTCTCTCTCTCTTCAAGACATTAACACTATATAAAGGTTTTAAGGGTTTCACGAGTTATGCATGTGGATTTCATCGAGTTTTCTAGAGAACCATCCAACGATTCATCACCCAGTCGCCGAATCTTCGTCTGCTAGCAATGACTCGCAAGAGTTCAGGATATCTCCAGGTAGGAGGGGAGCTAGTTCGCAAAGGGTTTGTAAGTGCATCAGAAGAATTTCAAAATGTCGTGCTGTGTGTAGAAGAAGTTGTCTTATCTTTCATTCTTGAGCATCCATGCAGAGTTCTGGACAGAGAGGTCCTCGAATTTTCCAAAAAACAGTCGCCATGGATCAATCATTAAGTCTACTGTCAGGAATTCAGTGACTAAGATGAAGCCCTCTCTTTTGTCAAGATATTTAAGACAGCCAGAAATTGAAGAAGAAGACAATTTGTATGCGAAAGAATATAACATAGCTTTATTCTTTTGTGGATTGCCTAGAGGTACTACTTCTATAAGGAGAAATAACATGAGTGGAGATGGACAGATTTTGTCTGACATTTTAGGCAAAGTATTATTGTGCAAGGTAGGTTCCCATGACTATCTTTCTAATGACATGTTCGAACTCCTGGCTGGAGTTATTTGTAGAAAAAGAGTTAACTGGGGATTGGTCCATTTTCAACAGATCAATGCAAGTTTGATGATTACTAACTTTGGTAGGATCATCTCTCTTTATATGAATCAAATTGATGGGAGTTAATTTGATATGTCTTATGGTATTCCAATCCATCATCTGAAAAAGATTGACTCTTCTATCCTAAACAGATGGGAAAGGATTGCTCTTAAGTATGTTGTTCCTAAGTACGTTGTTCCAGGGGAGAATCTCCATGTTCCAGCCCTAGATGTTCCAAAAGAAGTTTCCAAGGTTCACTCCCCTCTGCCCCTTATCTCCTCTCCTATAGCTGATGATCAAGATGATCAAGTTGATGCTGCTGCTGATGATGATAATGATTATAATGATGGTGATAATAGATAGATTTTAGATGCTCAGATGAATACAGAAATTATGGATAAGGTAATCAGGAATCAATTCACTAATGAGCAGGCAATAGAGAAGGAACAAGAATCAACATCTGGTGGATTTCTTGGTGTTATAAGTGAAATCCCCTCTAATAAGATATTTATTGCAAATTTTGAGGGAGAGGTTTTTCTACAGGAAGTAGTCCCTACAGAAGGTTTCAAGGAGGATGAGGTGTTGCCCTCAGTGCTAGAAGGAGAGGAATTGCAATCTACACCTCCTGCTTAGAAGGATATTCAAGCCTCACCAGGGAAGGAAGACTCCAATGAGTTCTTATTAGAGGATGAGAGTTTTGGAACTCCAACTCCTGTTCATGTTCATGCTCCTATGCATTCCTCCTCTATCAATGAAAAACTGATGAAGGCAATTGAAGCTTTGCTCATGTCTCAAGCATAGAACTTTGAATTCTCTTTAAAATAAGTTTTTGAGAAAATCTGTGATGTTGAATCAGATGTGCAACACAATGTGGATAAGATACAAGATCAGATAGATACAAATTTTGCTGAAGCAGGAAAAGCTATATCTCTAACCATAGATGGTGTGACTTGTGTCTATACTGTAGCTCACGATCTTTCCAAAGATCATGACATATTGATGCGCTCTACAGGATCAGGCGGAGATTATCTTCACACAGAAATCAAGATTTTCAAGGAGGAAATAATCTAAACCCCAACTGAAGAAGTCAGAAAGGGGGAGGAAGAATTGATGTCCAGGATGGCTGAGATAAGCATTGAACTGAATAACAAAGTCAATGAAGCCAATGTGTTCAATTATCAAATTTCAAGTGGCTGCATGAAGAGTTGACATGAAGAGTACCATATCAGTTTTATGAAGATGTACCTTTTGACCCTCCTATTCAGTATAATCAAGTTTGGTAAGATCAAGAAGAGGCTGCTGCCTTCAGAGCCTCTAGTAAAGAAAAGGAAGTTTAGGGAAGGTCCCCTTGGCAGCATGTCAGATCCCTTAGTAAGGAAAGAAGAAGGGATAGTGATCAAAGAAGTAGCAGAAGATAGAAGGGAATATGTGTTGGAATATGGCCTTCCACATCTCCTAGGTTTGAGAATAACAAATCCTATGTGTATTTGATCTTGTGTGTTTCAGTGTGTGGGAAACAATGCCACATGACTCAAGGATAACATAAGAAGTTTGTTCCCAAGTTTGAAGCCAAAATTCCATCATGCCCACTAGCGCCGGCGGTAGCACCTAGCGCAAGCACTAGCTCTAATTTGAGCAATTTTAGGAGCAATTTTAGTAGGCGCTAGCGCAAGGCGGTAGCAGCTAGCACAGGCGCTATCTTGACGCATATGAGTATTATTAGGAGGGTTTCCTTTGAATGAAGATACGCACATGCAGAATAGTTCCTAAACAGGGATAGCGTCGACTGTAGCGCTAGCATAGGCGCTAGCTCCAAGGATATAAAAGGAGCCCTCTTCTCTCGTTTCGAACACACATCCATGAGAAAGCTCTAGTGCCAAATTTCTAGAGACTTATACTGCCGAGAGTTGATCTCCCGCCCGAAGTTCTGTGAGTTTCTAAAGGAGGATTTTTACACGCCGCATCCGACCGACGATCGCTTCAACCACATTTATTCTACAACGGTCTTTCGTCTCCAACTTCAGAATTTCTCCAAGAGGGAGTTTATAATATTCATGTTATTTTTCATTCTTGTAATTTCTTAGTAAATTTGCCTCGTGTTGGCGACTAGGTCGGGGTAGGAATTAAGGAGAAATTTGCCTCGTGTTGGCGACTAGATCTTGGTTTGGTATAGGGGATGCTCGAGGCCATATCTGGGGGAGGATTGGCTAGAGCGTCTTGAGGCCGTATCCGTGGAAGGATAGGCTAAAGCCACCAGATTGTGGGGATACATGTTGGGATAGAAAACAAATGGGATTTTACTTTTTGCCTTCGATTTTTACCGTCATAAGAAATCAAATTTTGTAATCCTACATTTCATATTAGTAAAATCATGTCTCTATTTTATTTCACTTGATTTCTCTCTAGTTTGATCGCTTAGCTTTTCAAGTATTTCAAAATATAATAAAAGTTTTAAAACCCTTTTTCACCCCCCCTCTAAGGGAGCCTACAGATCCAACAAGTGGTATCAGAGGGGTTTTATTCAAAAACGGTCTAACAATTGGGAAAAATGATGTCTCATGATCTTGCTTTTCCCGAGGGTCGGGGTGTTAGTAGAAAACCTCTTTTTACTGGGTCAGATTTCAAATACTGGAAATCTACGATAATGTGTTTTCTTATGACCATGGATATAGAAGTATAGAACATGGTGGAAGTTTGGTACTCTCCTCCTACAATTGTAGTATGAGAGGCTACGATAGAAAAACCTAAGGATAAATTGGATGATAGCGATAAACTTAAATGCATAAATAATGCAAAGGCAATGAACGCTTTATATTGTGCTTTAAAAATAACTGAATCTAATCAAATTTCTGCATGTGCAACTGCTTAAGATATTTGGAACCAATTAGAAGTTACTCAAGAAGGTACATCACAGGTTAAAGATGCAATGCTATTCCAACTGGAATCGAAATATGAAAAATTCATCATGGATGCTTAAGAAGACATCAAGTCGATGTACACACGCTTCACCAAGATCGTCAACGCTTCAATAGCTCTTGGAAAGATCTACTCCGACAGTGACTTGGTCAGAAAAATTCTTCGATCACTACCTCCGAGGTTCAATCCAATGGTGACGACCATCTCGGAGTCACACAACCTAAGAACGCTCCAGATCGAGAATCTCATTGGGAATCTCAAAACTCATGAGGTAGAACTCCAGATTCAACACAAAGAATACAACAAGGAGCCAAAGAAAAAGGCGTTGGCACTAAAATTGAAAAAGGAGAGCAACGAAGATGATGATGAAGATGAAGAAGGTCTCCTCGTCAAGAACTTCAAAAAATTCATTAGAAATCCGGAAACAAGGAACACCTTCCGGAAATTCTTCCAGAAGGATGCTCGACATAAAGTGTCTTCCTCTTCAACAAAGAAAGAAAAGGAAAGTGAAGACAAAGAGGAAAGACCGCCACTAGAGTGCTTTCAATGCAGGAAGACCAGGCACATTCAGAGCCAATGCCCGAAGTATCTAAAGGAGCAAAAAGAAAAATGATACAAAGGGAAGGAGAAAAAGAAGGTGCTGAAAGCTGCAACATGTGATGATTCTTCCTCTGAAGAATCAAGCGGATCTGAGCCAAGCAGCGAGGAGGAAGAAAAATTATGCTTGGTGGCAAAAGACAACGATGATGACACCAGTGCTCTTAGTGACACTGAGGTAACTCTTCACACCTTCGAAGAACTTTATGATGAATTTGTTTTGATCTACAAAGCTTAAGATAATAGTATAGAAGATAATATTATTTTAAATCGTGAAAATGAATCTCTCATCAAAGAAAATCAAAAGCTTACAAAAAAATTAATCTCCTTTTATTAAAGAAAGGTTCCATGCCAAGAGTGTGATAACTCCTTATGTAAGGCAAAAGAACTTGAAGTTTCTCTTTCTAAGGCCCTCTCACAAATCAAAACTCTTACAAGAGAAAAGGGGGACTTAGAGAGAAAACTAAAAACCTCTCTCTTACAAATTGAAAATAACAAAAAAGGATTTAAAAATAAATGTGTCATGCTTGTAAAAGAAATTTAATCTCTTAAAAAACAAACTCATGACCTCAATATGGCCATCAAAGAATTTGGAATTGGCAAAAATCCCTAGACATGATTTTGGGGATCCAATGTTATGGTTCTAGAAAATTTGGGATCCGATATCAAAGTGACAGCTACCGCCCAACGCTAGCCACTAACGCCGGCGGTAGCCCATCATACAAAAAATCTTCTGCTTTTTCTAAAAATCAAACCTCATCTAGTAAGGGCAATGTAGAATTTCAGAAAAGGGTCTCAACCCCTTTTATTTCTTGTGCAAACTGTCATAGGTTTGGACACACGTCTAGCTCTTGCAAGAAAATAAAACAGGGATCTTTAAAGCAAATCTGGGTACCAAAGGCCTCCACTTATATTATGGGTGGTCCCTTTTGGTTATCCGGATCTTTACTCTCATCCTCTTTCTAGATTTGCAGGAAGGCTAAGGAAATGGAGGGCTTATGGTACTTGGACTCGGGCTGCTCCAAGAACATAAGGGGCAACAATGCAAAGTTCCTTATCCTAGAATAGAAGAAAGGAGGGATCGTAACCTTTGGTGATAATGATAAAGGAAGGATCATGGGAGTCTGTATAGTGGGTAACGAATCCTTTACTATCTCTAATGTTCTTTCTGTAAAAGGATTAAAACATAACTTAATATTTATTAGTCAACTGTGTGATAAAGGATTAGATGTTTTATTTGAGTCATCCACAAATCTTTGCAAAATATTTAATCCAAACACAAAAAATGTTTTACTAACTGCACCTAGAGCTCACAACGTATATGTAGTTTCCTTTCATGATCTTTCCAAATCATCTATAAAATGTTTTATAACTAAAAATGACGAGTTAGAACTTTGGCATAAATGTTTAGGTCACGCTAGTACAAAGCTCATTTTAAAACTAGCTAAAAAGTAATTTATTAGAGGATTGCCTAGACTAAATTAAAATTTATCCTCACTATGCTCTCCATGTCAAAAAGGAAAATTCACTAAATCTACTTTTAAAAGAAAAAATGAAATTTCAACTACAATACCCTTGCAACTAATTCCTATGGATCTTTTTGGCCCCATTCGCACCGCAAATCTTGGTGGTAGAATATATACTTTTGTTTTAATAGATGATTTCTCTAGATATTGTTGGACTTTATTTTTCTCTTTCAAATCTGATGCGTTTTGCGAATTTTCAAAACTATGTACTCGTATTCAAAATGAACTAGATTTAAAAATAAAATCCATTCGCTCAGATCATAGAAGAGAATTTGAAAATGAAAATTTTAAATCTTTTAGCGAAATGTTAGGTATTAAGCATGAATTCTCTGCTCCTCGCACAGCTCAACAAAACAATGTTGTAGAAAGAAAGAATAGGACAATTCAAGAACAAACACATACTATGTTATCTGAATATAAATTACCTGTCTTTTTGGGCTGAAGCCATTAGCACATCATGTTATGTAATGAATAGAGTCATGCTTCATCCATCTTTAAATCTCACACCGTATGAACTATACTATCAAAAGAAACCTAACGTATCATATTGTAAAGTATTTGGCTGTAAATGTTTTATTCTCAATACAAAAGATGCTTTAGGAAAGTTTGATGAAAAATGTGATGAAGGAATATTTCTTGGTTACTCTCCAACTAGTAAAGCCTATAGAATATTTAGCAAAGAAAAAGTAAGGTTGAAGAGTCTATTAATGTAAAATTTGAAGAATTTATTCCTTGTGTAGAAAAACTTCCTTTTGGTGCAAATGATGAACCTTTGCCATCTTTGGAGCACGACGAAGGGGAACCTTCCAAAGAGGAGGAGGAGGAGGCCAAGGAAGATGTACACGTGACTCCAAGCATCATAAACTTCTTATAGAATCATCCAAAGGAGCTATTTATTGGGGAACCATCTATTGGGGTAAGAACTCGATCATCTCTTAATGAAACTTTTTCAAATATCTGCTTTGTTTTTGAAATTGAACATAAAAATGTTTCGACCGCTTTAAATGATGAATTTTGGTTTTTGCCTATGAATGAAGAGTTAGATCAATTTGAAAGAAATAAAGTCTGGAATATAGAAGAACATCCATCTAATCATCACGTTGTTGGCGTAAAATGGATTTTTAAAAATAAATTAGATGGTGAATCTAGAATTTCAATAAATAAAGCTCGCTTAGTCGCTCAAGGTTTTTCTCAAATCAAGGAGGTAGATTTTAAAGAAACTTTTGCACCCATTGCTCGCTTAGAATCAATACAATTTTTTTTGGCATTTGCGAGTTTCATAAGAATAAAATTATTTAAAATTGATGTTAAAAGTGCTTTTCTAAACGAGTTTATAAAAGAATAATTTTATGTAGAACAACCCCACAATTTTAGAAATGAAAAATTTGCTAATCATGTTTATAAATTAGAAAAAGCGCATTATGGTTTAAAACAAGCGCCCCGTGCATGGTATAAAAGACTTACATCATTTTTATTTAAGCACAGTTATGTCATGGGAAGTGCCGACAACACACTCTTCATTAAGCAAAATAGTAACAATTTAATTATTTTATAAATATATGTTGATGATATCATTTTTGGAGCCACTAATGAAGAGTTGTGTAATGAAATTGTCTTAGTAATGAAAAATGAATTTGAAATGAGCCTTGTTGGAGAACTCTCTTATTTTCTTGATTTTCAAATTTCACAACGAAATGATGGTATTTTTATTTGCCAAACAAAATATGTTCATGATATGCTTAAACGGTTTGGATTTGAAAATCTTAAACAAACTTCTACACCTATGAGTGCTTCTTTAAAACTAGGAAAAGATGAATCTGGAATCTCTATCAATCAAACTTTATATAGAGGTATAATTGGATCTCTTCTTTACTTAAGTGCATCTAGACCAGATATAATGATTGTCGTATGTTTATGTGCTCGCTTTCAAGCCAATCCAAAAGAATCTCATTTAAAAGCGGTAAAACATATTTTTAGATATCTATTAGGGGCATCTAAATTAGGATTATGGTACCCACATAATTATTCATTTACACTACATGGCTATTTAAATTTGAATTATGCCGTATGTTCACTTGATCGGAAAAGCACTAGCGATACTTGCCACTTTTTAGGACCCTCATTAGTTGAATGGTCTAGCAGTAAATAATCTTTGGTAGTACTCTCCACCACAAAGGATGAATACATAGCTGTTGGGAGTTGTTGTGCACAAGATTTATGGATGAGCCAAACTCTAGAGGATTTGGGTTTTTATCTCTAAAACATTAATCTCAAATGTGACAACAAAAGTGCCACAGATCTTACAAATAATCTCGTACACCACTCTATATCCAAATACATAGATGTTCACCATCATTTCATTAGGGATCATATTAAGAAAGAGCATGCAAAAGTAAGTTTCATTGGTACAGACTCAAAAATTGCTGACATATTCACTAAACCTCTTCCCGATGCAAGATTTCGATTACTATGACTGGAATTAGGTGTCCAAGAACTTTCGAGTTAAGTCACATTCATAAACACAATCATTTTTATGCTATTTTTACCTATCTAAACATCTTGAAATCTTCTGAAATTTTTGTATGAAACTAATCATTGGACACTTAATCAAAATAAAAAATTAGATTTTTCAAAATCCTAAAATTTAGTGTACTGTTTGCCCCGCTAGCTCTAGCACCGGCGTTAGCGCACCTGTCTGATTTTCAGTATTTTTCAATTTTTGAAAAATCCCTAAAAATATGCTCTTTTATTTGTACTATTTATTTTTGCATTTCTGCCTTTAATTGATTTTTCAAAAATTAAAATACAAAATTACAAAAGCCAAATTACAAAGAATATTTGTTTTCTCTTCCTTTCTTTGTTTGTTTGTTTGTTTGTTTGTTTAATTTCAATTTCAATATGCAAAAATCGAATACAAAAATTTAAAACAAAGAATTATCAAAAATTATTTTCTTGACGTTAACTTTTTTATTTACATGTATTTTGAGAAAGGGAGATTTAGGATGTCAACCCATCACATATCCTAGTACCGGTGTGAACCCCTCACAGGGTAGACCTCGAGATGTCCAAGATCAATTTTAAGAGTTCAAACTTTAAATCCAAATTATTTTTCAAAATATTAAAAAAAACTGTACGGACTTTATTGTGAAAATCAAGCATGGTTTAATCTATCATTTAGACCTTCTACAATGTTGCAATTAACCTTTTTAACCTACTTTGAACATTGTTTTTATCATGCTTTGATATATCTAATCATAAGTGCATCAATTATAATGAAAAGGCTGTGTAGAACTAAGCATAGCATGCCTCAAGTATGAGTAAATGTTTTATGGTTGATAATGATATTTATTCACTCACTTATTTTGGCTAAGTCTACATATGCTTTTAATCTAAGAATGCTTGCTTGTGTATTGTAATTGTACAATGAATTAAAATTGCACAAGTATATTACCAACACTACATTTATTTGCACTCTTAATAATTAAGAATAGTGGTTGTGCTTTCAAAATTTCATTGGTTTGCAAAATAAGTGTATTCAGAGATCTTTGTACAATAAAAAAAATCATGAAATAAATTGACAAAGATAACTCCACTAAGCACTACTTGAACCTCCTGATAAGTATGAGCACCTTGGAAAGAATAGTAAAGTGTCTTGTGCAAACCTTAGTTTTTTTCAACACTTATTCTTAAGTACACCGGAACACAAAAAAATATCAATAGTAAAAAATAATGTGTGTGATCCCCCAAGCACTACTTTGCACCCTGATAAGTCTTAATGAGCATTGTGTGTGTAGAGCACCTTGGTAGTTGTACATTTTTTTCTATGTGCATTGAAGTGTATGGAAGTAAAATTATTTTTGTTTTATTGTGCACTTTACTCTACATATGTCTTGTATTTTTGATTAAATTATTTGTTTACTCTCTTCAAAATACACTTATGTGCACATCATTATCTTCCATAGAACTTCTTCTCACGAGTATTGGATCCTAATGTTAATTCTTTACTACTCCTTATATAAAAATGAACTAAATAACCTAGCTTGCTCTCTACACTATTTGGTATTTCTTGAATTTGTGAATTGAAATAACATTGCAGTAGTTTCTTTTTGATATCTTACTTTCATGCTTGGTTGAACCTTCAATAATTTTTAAAGAAAAATGATTTACAAAAACAACTTCTTATTTTGGACTTAAACTCATATTTCTTCCTATAAATCGTCATGTTTACAAAAAGATATTTATGTATTTTTATAAGTCTTCCGCATCATTACCGTATATTTTTTACCTTGCGCTTTCATGCTTATTTATAGCCTTTTCATTTGTGTGTATAATCACTTGAATCTCAAAATTCCTTTCCTTCATCAAATGATAGACTTGCTTGGTAAACTTTATATTGTTTGTTCTAACACTCATATCATTTTTATGCTAAAAAATCTTATTTATTTCTATGAAAATTATTGTGCTAAAAACTTCTCATCATCTAATTTCCTCTAAAAGCTCAATCATGCCTTATCTTTTCTTATCAAATAACCTCTTTCAATGTCTCTTGCTACCTTAACCCACTTTTGCTAATAACAAAAGGGGGAGCACTAACATGATAAATAATAATCGCTATCAAAAGGGAAAACTAACATGATTAAAGATTAAGAAGATAACTTACATATAATGGGAACATTCACATAGGGGGAGCATATATTTAGGGGTTGCAATTCTAAATACCAAAATTGACAATTATTCTAAGTCACCACTCACACACACGCAAGTAGGATTCATCATGCTTTATGTATTAATTCTCTGATTTATCATTAATGGATTTGTTATTATAAAAAGGGGGAGTTTATTGGAACATGGTCTTCCGCATCTCCTATGTTTGAGAATAACAAATCCTATGTGTATTTGATATTGTGTGTTTAAGTGTGCAGGAAACAATGCCATATGACACAAGGATAACATAAGAAGGTTGCCCCCAAGTTTGAAGCCAAAATTCCCACATGCCCAATAACGTCGGCGGTTGCACCTAGCATAGGAGCTAGCTCTGATTAGAGCTATTTTGGGAGCTATTTTAGAAGGCGTTAGTGCCAGGCAGTAGCTGCTAGCGCAGGTGCTATCTCGACGCACATGAGGAATGTCGGGAGAGTTTTCATGGAATGAAGATACGCACATGAAGAATATTTCCTAAACAGGGATATCGCTGGCGGTAGTGCTAGTGCAAGTGCTAGGTCCAACGCTATAAAAAGGAGACCTCTTCTCTTGTTTCGAACACACATCCCAGAGAGAGTTCTAGTGCCAAATTTCCAAAGATTTATACTGTCGAGAGTTGATCTCCCACCCAATGTTTCGTGAGTTTATGAAGGAGGATTTCTACACGCCGCATCCGACCGACAATCGCTTCAACTATGCTTATTCTACAGTGGTCTTTCATCTCCAACTTCAGAAGTTCTTCAAGAGGGAGTTTTTAATATTGTTATTATTTTTCATTCTTGTAATGGCTTAGTAAATTTGCCCCGTGTTGGCGACTAGGTCTTGATAGGACTTAGAGAGAAATTCGCCTCATGTTGGCGACTAGATCTAGGTTTGGTCTAGGGGATACGAGTTGGGATAGAAAACATACGAGATTTTACTTTTCGCCTTCGATTTCTAGCCTCATAAGAAATCATGTTTTGTAAACCTACATTTCATATTAATAAAATCATGTCTCTATTTTATTTCACTTGATTTTGCTCTATTTTGATCACTTAGCTTTTCAAGTATTTCAAAATATAATAAAAGTTTTAAAACCCTTATTCACCCCCCCCCCCCCAAGGGCGCTTACAGATACAAAAATATGCTCAAGTTTGGAGTCATATTTCTAAAGGCATAATTCTGGAGACCTTCAAGTTGATTGATATTTCTAATGAGCTTCCACAAAATCATTACAGTCAAGAGAAGATAAACATGCACAAAGCATCAAAGCTAAAGAGAAAGATCCACTTTAGAACTTATGGGTACAATAATCCAGATGCTCCTCCAGCTCCTCGAAAGTACAACCCCAAGCCCAATGCTTGTGTTAATAGGCAGCTGAAGAAGAGTAAATTGGAGAAGGCCAAAATGCCATAGCTTTGTGTTGTGACTTTGTGAATGACTCTTAAAAACATTTATATATTTATTAATGTTTTGTTGATACTTTATTTATCTCAATTCATTATGTCATTATCTTTCTTTGTGATTATGTTTATTGTCTATGCAATTCAACTTAGTAGATAAAGTTCTGACTTTTTCAAATAGGGGGAGATTGTTGGGTATTGTAGCCACAACAGCCTTGATTTGAAGAAGTGCCCCTTGAACTAAGATAAATTGATATTATATTTGATATGGTATTTTAGTTATGTGTTTGCATGCTATAATTGCTAAGTACAAACCAATGTTCGGTTTCAATGAGTCATAAAACACAGGCCTATGTAAGGTAATTTCTCATTGTGTAGACCAAGCTGTTTACTCATGTGAAATCTCTCTATTGGGTGTACTTCATATTCAAACACTAAGGAAAAGTCAAGAAGGAGCTGATGCTATGTTCTGTATTGGAAGAAAAATTATCTAAGTAATTTTCCTCGAGTACTCTCAAGGAGTATCGACTAATTCATCTCGTTAGGACTTGCTCAGTTAGTCGAGATTACTCAAAAGGTTGCTGATAAAATTAATCAAGTATTTTTGTCGAGTAAATCAAGTGTTCACTCGAGAACACTCGACGAATTCGTCGAGTGGTCTGTTGATTTCTCGTGAACACTCGACGAATTTGTCGAGTGCTCTCGAGAAGTTCTCGAGTGGTCTAAGTTAATGATTCTTCCCATCTCAACATTCAGCTAAGTTCTTTTTGATGAGTTATCAAGAAGTTTTCGGCGAGTAGTTATATGAATTCATCGAGTAGTCCAAAGACTTCACGAGTTCACTCGACGAATGAAGAAAAACGGCTTTCATTTTTGAAATCGCTGACGGCTATCCTTTAAGGTCTTCACCATGTACAATACACATGGAGATCCTTCCATATATTTTGATTCTAGCTGTTAGAGAAGGATTGCTATAAATAATTAAGGGTTATTTAAAATAACCCTAGTCGTGCCTATTATTAGAAATCACAAATCATCTTTGTCGGCTTTCTTCATTCTTGCAAATGACATTCTTGCTGCCGACAAATTTTGGTTGTGGGAATCCTCTAGGAGAACACAACCATCATCATGTGCATACCTAGGTTCCCCTTACTTTGATGCTCAACCGAGAAGATTGATTGTGCTTGAAACCTCACCCTGAGTAGTGTAAATGCACTTTCTTTATTTGATTACTTGTTGCATTTATGGTATGCTTGCAGGATTAGCGGCGACACACCCCTTAGCCGGCTAGATGGTCGAGGGGTGGGATCGTTACGCAGTATGTAGTCATCTCATAGCTGACCCTCATTTACCTCTTATTTGATGTTGGTGCAGGTGCTGGTGAGCCAAGAGGAAAGTAGCGGATCGATGCCATATGTTGTGTTGGCCCTTGAAGGCCAACCTCTGTTTACTTCTTTCCTTATATTGCCGGCCTACGTGCCGAAGTATGTTTTGAGTTAAAGACATTGTGTGAATGTAAGGCCTTAAGGCCGTAACTCTTATTGGTTTTATTCCTGGGATAGTGGACAATTCTGAAATTAATGTTAATTAATGCTTCCGCTTACGCTTGGGATACCCTCGTGTAGTTCTTTTTTGTTTTCATTGTATTAAAATCTTGCTAGTGTGTTCAATATGGTGTGAGGTCCTGGCCAGACCTACTATTATTTTGTTTGTACTGACAGGATGTTACACCTATATTGAATATATATGCATCTTATATTATTGTCTATATAGGCCTTTATAGCTATGTAGTTTATATATATTGACTGTTCTTCTTCTTATGTAGCTATATAGCCTATCTTCTTCTAGCTATATATAAAATAATAAAAAGCCTATATATCAGTTATAGGATATATAACTATTCTTCTTATAATATGCTATATATAGAGTCTATATATAGACTATATATAGAAAAAAGAAGAAGAAATGAGATATTGGGTAATATAATAGCCTATATAGTATAGTAGTCTATATATAGACAATTTAGGTTATAAGAACATAGCTACATAAGCTTATATAAACTTATTATAGGCCAATATAGTATATATCCTATTCTTCTTCTATATATATACTATAGACTACTTATAGCCTATATACTTCTATTCTTATAGCATATATATGCCAATATAGTATAGGCTATATTGGATTCTTATATAATAAGTTTATATAGTCTATATAGCCTATTTATCCTTCTATCATGTAGCCTATATATATTTCAATGTAGCTATATGAATTATATTCTATATAGGCTTATTTTTCTTCTTTTATTTATACTATAGTAGAAGAAGAATATTCTATATAAGAATAGGCTATAGAAGAAGTATAAGAATCCTTTATAATATAGAAAGCTTTATAAGAATAAGATATATAAAATACATAAAAAGGATCCTATAGGAATATATATAAGCTATATATATACTTCTTATATAGTTATTGAATATATAGGCTATATATACTATATATGCATGTATAGGCTATATAATAGACTATGTTTATATATTATATATATGTATATTAGCCTATAAAGAAGGCCTGTTATATGGACAAAATAGAAGAAGAATATTATATGTAATATAGAATAGGCTTCATCTTCAATATAGTCTTCTAATATATAGGCCTATTCTTATAGCCTATATATTTAGCTACATAAAAGAAGAATATATATATATATACATATTTATACATATATATGTATGTACATATATATATATGTATATATATACATATATATGTATATATATGTATATATATAAGACCCGGAAAAAGAAGACTAAATAGGCTATAAAATATAAAAAAACTTATATTGATGAATTTCTATATAAGCTAGCTTATATATATAGGATATATATAAGTATTATATATGTAGCCTTATATAGCTATATACTGTAACACCCTCCCTGTTACATAGAATATAACAGTAGGTCCAGCCTGGACCTCACGCCATTTTAAACAAACAGAAGAGCGCATTACTAAATTAGTTTTAAATAGTTTATAAGAAAACAATTCCAGCACATAGAGTCACACAACAGAAGCATTTATTTAATTAAGGTAAAACCAATTCACAACCTGTCCACTTTAACAACTAGGAATGAAAATACAACAAAGTGAGCTTGTCTTATTACATATTTTACAAACATCGACACGCATGCCGACAATACATGAAGTAAAACCATGCAAAACACTTGGGCCTTCGAGGGCCAGCAAAGCACAGCATCTGGGGCTCCAACCCGCTATTTCCCGCTCAGCTCTCTAGGACCGCTATTTCCCGCTCAGCTCTCCAACCCGCTATTTCCCGCTCAGCTCTCTAGGACCTCTATGTCACAATCCACCAAGCGGTGGCAAAACCAGTAACCGGTCAGCTTTATCTGACCCAGATTATAACGAACCCAACCCATGCCCTGGCGGTGGTGCTCCTTCCCTGCAAGCAAGCAATAGCAGTATATATTTCACAGGTGCGTCTAAGCACTGCATAGAAATAGCCACACGTATTGTGCTCTGAAGACACGACATCCACAAGTCCTTTTTCAACTTAGATGTTAAGTTTGAGCTAGGCTATACACACAAAGTTCTGGTACTCTTGTATCCACTAGTCCTTTTTCAACTTGGATGGTCATTTAATCTAGGTCATACACGCGAAGTTTCGACACTCTTCCATAACCCAGTGCACCAAGGTGAGACCTCTTCACCACCACAACAGGAGGGTTCGGATCAACTAGGCCCGTGCTCAATCATCGCAATCAAGTCTACACGATGCGGGTAAGCTTTCACATCTGCCTGACAACGAGACAACCTCACTGGGTCCTTAGAACAACCTCAGGGGCTATTTTCCAACACACCACATGATATCCAATATCACTGGAACTAGCATCGGCGCTAGCACTAGCGCTGAGCGCTAGCCAACAGAACAAATATCTTCCAGCTCTTCTGGGTATTTCCTGGAGGTAGCCTCCAGGACTCCCTTCAGCAAATCACAACACCTAGAAACCCAAAAACAAGCATACATACTCGAAGTCTTCTCCGGAGTGCAACATAGTATATCAACATCACCAATCTAGACAAACCTCTCCATATGGGATTCACACAACATGCCTATATCCGTACTTTGATTCTGGACTCTATATGCAATTTCTACGGGGATAATCCATATCACCCGTCGAAAGAAACCTATCCACTAATTAGTGGAAATCTTCCTACTACCATGCAAATCAAAGGACGCACATGTCGAAAGAATAGGGAGGAGAATCGTTACCCTTGGTGCTCGTTTTGGTGCTATAGAACTGAGAGAGAACCTGCTAGATTTTGTCGAATCAGCTTTCTCTTCACGAAGTCGACGATGGAACAAGCATACAAGAATCTCCTTCACAGATTTGCCCTCGACTCAACGAACAACTATGTCCAAGTGACCTCCTTCCTTCTGATCTCGACTTTCTTGCCTTAGAAAAGAGACTTAAATTAGACTTTGGAAGGGAAAGTGAACTTGGCTGCCTTATATATTAAATCGCTACCGCCAACGCTTGAAACTAGCGCCTGGCGCTAGCCCAGAGGCGGTACGGCCAACCTTACCCACAACCGCTTAAAGAATCGACGGGAGAGCTACCGCCGACTCTAACGTCGGCGCTATCTCCCGTCGATCGAGTTGCGGTCACGTCAATCGGGTTGCGATCCCGTTGAATTATCGATCAACAATAAGATACCTACCGCCGGCACTAGCCCTAGCGCCTGGCGCTAGCTCCCGTCGATCGGGTCCTGATCCCGCCGATCGACTCCTGAACCCGTAGACTCATCGACGACACGCATAAGTCCTCTCGAGTTACCGCCGGCACTTGCCCTAGCGCCTGGCGCTAGCTCCAAGACTTCAAAACATTTTGAATTATGTGCACTTGAAAATTGGGGTCTTACAATTCTCTCCCCCTTAAAGAAATTTCGTCCTGAAATTTGCACAATGCAAAGAAACATAAAGATACAAAACATAACTTGTACCTATATGGAAAAATTCGGGGAACTCGTCATGCATGGTTTGCTCATGCTCCCATGAAAGCTCCTCACGGCCACAATTATTCCAGCGAACTTTGACCATATTGATCAATTTATTTTGCATCTGCTTGACATCATTATCTTCGATGCAAATAGGCGTGACCATTGCCTTGAACCCATCATCGACCGGCACTTGATTTGCCACCAGCACTTGGCTAGGCTTTGACACAGCTTTCCTCAGCACAGAGATGTGAAACACATCGTGCAAACCGCTCAGCTCCGTCAAAAGAGCAAACCAATGGGCAGCTTCACCAACACACTCTAGTATCTCAAACAGACCAAGGTATCGTGGAATTAGCTTTCTCAAGTGTTGAATCCTTGACACTCCCTTGAAAGGCTTGATCTTGAGATACACCCAGTCGCCCACGATGAACTCAACATTTATGTGTTTGGCATTGTAGTACTTTGTCTGCCTATCTTGCGCCACCAACAATCGCTACCGGATTGTTCGGATAGTAGAATTCGCATCTTCAACTTCCTTCCGCTTAAATAGCTTCATCTGGCTTGTCTATGCACAAGCAAGGGCGTACGGCAAGCTCTACCATAGAGGACCTCGAAGGGCGCCATCTTTATACTTGCTTGATAGCTGTTATTGTAAGCGAATTCGATCATGAACAAATGATCTTCCCACTTTTTACTGAAGCCAGGACGCACATACGGAGCATATCTTCCAAAGTTCTGTTAGTACGTTCAGTCTTTCAATCCGTTTGAGGGTGGAAGGTAGTACTAAACTTTAACTTTGTACCCCACAACTGGTGGATTAGCCTCCTGATGCAGAACGCCCAGGGCCGACCCACCCTGGCTCGGCCAGAAGGAACATCCTCCAATCGCACTGTCGGGCTGCAGGCCAAGCACCCCAACCCGTCTCCGGCCCCACCACAGAGCCGTTAGGTTGTTGAGGCCAGGGCTCGATCCCCCGACCTCCTTGATAAAGAGTCTTCAGGCAGACTCTCATCACCAACTGAGGGTGATGAGAGTCTCCCTGAAGACTCTTTATCAAGGAGTTCGGGGGATCGATCCCTGGCCTCAACAACATAACAGCTCTGTGGTGGGTCCGGAGACGGGTTGGGGTGCTTGGGCTGCAGCCCGGCAGTGCGACTGGAACGTGTTCCTTCTGGCCGAGCAAGGGTGGGTCGGCCCTGGGCGTGCTGCATCAAAAAAGTGCACTTTTTTGATGCAGCACGCCCAGGGCCGACCCACCCTAGCTCGGCCAGAAGGAACACGTTCCAGTCGTACTGCCGGGCTGCAGCCCAAGCACCCCAAACCGTCTCCGGCCCCACCATAGAGCCGTTAGGTTGTTGAGGCCAGGGCTCGATCCCCCGACCTCCTTGATAAAGAGTCTTCAGGCAGACTCTCATCACCAACTGAGTAGCTCAGTTGGTGATGAGAGTCTGCCTGAAGACTCTTTATCAAGGAGGTTGGGGGATCGAGCCCTGGCCTCAACAACCTAATGGCTCTGTGGTGGGGCCGGAGATGGTTTGGGGTGCTTGGGCTGCAGCCTGGCAGTACGACTGGAACGTGTTCCTTCTGGCCGAGCCAGGGTCGGTCGGCCCTGGGCATGCTGCATCACCTCCAATCATTCTAAGTAAAGCGACCATATCGGTCACTAACGATGCTATGGGGAACACTGTGCAATCATACTGTAAGTTATTGGGTGTCGACTTATCACCTAGAGGGGGGGGGGGGGGGGTGAATAAGTTTTTCAAAATATTTTTCTTCCCCCTCATTGGTGTACTTGTTTTCTGGTTAATAGAGCTATAGATTAGAAAAGTACAGCAAAGAAAACACTCAAGAACTTATAGATATTCCTAAGACAGGGTGTAGACCTCTTTTCCTTTGCGCCTACCTAGCAGTGTGCTAGGCTCAGCAAACTCTGCAATGTCTCCAGCCCGCAAGCCTTACAACTCGGACACGCAAGTCCCTACAGCCTAGGCTCTCAAGCCCCTTCACTGCACCCGAGCCTGCAAGCTCGACACTCAGACCCTCAAGCCCTACACAACACAGACCCGTAAGTCTTTCCTGCAGCCTAGGCCCACAAGCCCCTTCACTGCACCCGAACCCGCAAGATCGACACACAAGCCCTCAAGCCCTACACAGCACAGACCCTCAAGTCTTGCCTGTAGCCTAGGCCCGGAAACTCTTTCACTACACCCGAGCCCACAAGCTCGACACGTTTGGACCCGCAAGTCCTCTGCCCTAGCCCTCAGGCCTCACAGATCTCAAGCCCTCGATCTTGACACTTAGATCTGAAAATAGATCTCAAAATTTTGGCCCGCAAGCCTTACACAAATAGATTTACAATATTGATTCTACCTGATGGAGATCGACTTCTTTACTTGAAGAAGATGCTTTCGATGTGAATATTGACAGTGCAAATCTTCTTCAAGCTTTTTGCTGTGCTGGGTGATTACTGGCTATCTTCCTTGAACACTTCTTAACAGTTGATGAAATTGGACTGCAACTTGAAGAACACAAAATAATCATTTTGTTCTTCCCTTGTTTCTTTCTTCACCGCTGCTTGTACTGTTGTATTGCTAGGCGGGATTATTTTTCATTTCTTTCTCTCCTTCTTTTTCTAGGGCATCACTCCTCCATTTTATTGGACGGATGAGCCTCTTAACAGTCACATATGATGTCCTATTCTGACAGACACCCATCCCTCAAGAGCACGCGTTGATTAGATAATCAGGCGGCGACATTAAATGCTGACAGCGTCCATCTACTTTTGAATCTTTCTGATGATATTTCCATTGTTACGAAGACATGGACAATATCTCGACGACAGGGCTTGTCGATGACTTGAACTAGTCTCTTCTTCAATTCTTCATCAGATAGTGATATCTCGACGATACGGAACATCACTTCTGCACTAGAGCTTAAGATGACACGAAGTCATCAAACTGATATCAGCGAGAACTCCTTGTCTTCTAGATATCGCTGAAACCACATTATCTTGTCGACGACATGATTGATATTATGTCGACAGACTATACTTTAGCAATTGCCTGTCTTCATATGACCTCCTTAAGTCTTCTTCTTCATCTCGACATCCCGATATCACTTTAATGTGAATGTCACAACGATATCACTATCTTTCCTTGCTCTGCATGTTGTTGATGATATGACTGTTGTTGTCGACGATACGATTGATCCTTTTCGACGACATCAAACATAATCATTCTTCTTTGCTTTGCCCATCATTTCAATGATGTGCCTATACTTGTCGACGATATGTCCAGCCTTTTTCGACGATATTATACTTAGGCAGGTTATTGAAGTACTGGACATATTGTCATATCTCTGCAAGCATGAACTAGATATGGCGTTATATATAATTTGTACTTATCATTGAGCTGAGCACTTCTTCAAATCAGGAACACTGCTGGGCACTGTTCCCAACAATCTCCCCCTATTTGAAAAAATCATAACCGACTCAATGATAAAGTACATCTTAAGCAAATAAGCATATAATGGTGACATAGCATCTATATTTGAGTGAACACAGAATTTGACAAATATTACTTCATTTATAAATAGTGCCAAATGTTTTCAAATGGTTTTGACATTTCTACATTTAGCCCCTTAAAGATTTGGCCATCTATATCTCTGGTGCCCTCATGGCAGCTTCACCCTTTGCTTTCTTGAAACTGGCTTCCTGCTCCTTTTTCAGCTTGTCTGATGAAGTATTCAAACGGTTTGGGATGATACTTGAGAGGTTCAGGAGCATCAGTTGGGATTCTACCTGCTTGCTTGTCCCTTCTGTGACTCTGTCTCGATTCTTCCTGATCTTCATATTTAGCCCATTCTTGAGGACTGTATACATTATATCATTCACCTTTATTAGCTTTCACGTGCTCCCATGCTTTTAGAATGATGATTCTGGATTTGGGACTCCATCTTTCATAGTCATCCTTTTTCTCCATTTCCTCCCTGTACTTTCTCTTCCTCATTTTTACTTCTTCATCCTCTAGTACTTCCTTCTCTTTACCCTTATCAGTGGCAGTATCAGGAATGTCTGCATGTTGCTCTTCAGCAGGGTACTCTTCAGCAAGCTCATCAAAATATAGAGGGAGATTCATTGCTTCCCTGTTGGTATTTGTGGTCCAGTTGGCATGCTCACCACTAGCCTTTATTATTGATTTCTCCCCCTTTATGACCTCTTCAGATATCCCCCTTTGAAGATTCTCCTCGGAATCCAATATCTTGTTTTTAAGCATGTGGATTCCTGCTTCCAAGTGATTCTTGGTCTCAAGAAGATGACTGTCTAGATCCTTATTGTGGTGATATAGACGTTCTTGAAGATTAGTTTTGTGTTCAGCTATCCTCTTGGTGGATGCAATGTAGGCCTTTTCTATGTTGCTGACAATCAATGTCTGATTGACCCCTAAGTTAGATAGACCCTTGTGAGTAAGGGATATCTCTTTGGTAGTATGCTCTTGTAGATTCTTCACATCATTTCTCGGGCTTTCAGTTTCAGCAGATAGTTCCTTTTTCAGTTCACTGACAGCAGAGGTGACATAGCTTTCAATTTTTAATCTTTGTTATTCCAGGAGCATCTTTATCAGAGATAATAGTGAGAGCTCCATTGGTCTATTCTATGGAGATAAACTAGCTTGTTCTGGTTCCTCTTATTCATTCCCTTCAATTATTGGAGATAGAGGTTTTCTGATGGGTGAATGGTTTGGCCCTCTTTCCCTTTAAGGACTTGGCAGATTTCTGCTAGTCTCATCAATAGAATCCTCTAGCTTCTCTTCTTGGGGATCTTTACTTGGGTCCTCTTGGTCTCCTGATCCATGATGGATAGCATCCTCAGCCCCAATGATCTTATTGATCACTTCTTCCACTTGAACATGGAGTTCACCATTCTTCTCCCCCTCAGTCTCAGAATCCTCTTTCTCAGTTCCGAATCCCAGATTAAGGCAGAGCTCTGAGGGGAGACATTTCTTTTCTCTGCGGGCACTTCAGAGTCAGACGATTCTGAGCTGTTGCCTGATTCACTTTCTTCTGATGACATTTATGCCTTGCTCTTCACTTCCTCTGCAGTCTTCAACCTCTTGGGAGATCTAGTCAGAACTTTTCCCACCTATCAAGGATCTTGATGTCCATCCTTTTCATGTGATGATTTCTTACACCATACTTTTTGTTAAGGATTTCAGGGTAGGATAGCAGAAGATATAGTGATAGAATTCTTCCCAGATTTGGAGCTTGAAAGCTTTCTTGTATCCTCTTGAAAATTAGCTGACCCCAATTGGTCTTTTTACTTAGGATTATCCTTGCCATTATCTCAAACATGGGCTTGGATATCCTATCATGTGACCCTACCTTGCAGAGGAGGGCTTTACCTACTATATCTGTGACAAGTTTTCCTTGTTGATTAAAACTCTTCCTTTCCAGGGACCCATGGGTCTTGCTGGAGTGTCTGCACCATTCCAGAGCTCTATTGAGGTCTTCCTGGGTGACCTTTTCATCTTCCTCCCCCTTGGCAAAGGCCGACAGCTGAAGTGCCTTGGCCAGCCTCTTAGGATTCACTTTGACCTTTATCCCATTGATTACGGTTTTCACAGATGTTCCTTTTGATCCACCCTTGGCATTCAAGTAGAACTCCAACACTTCTCTTTTGAGTATCACTGTTGGTTCGGAGAGGTCAAATTCCAGACCGACGGTGTCCAGTAGCTTGATAGCATTTTAAATCTCCTCTGGTCCTTCCACGAAACCATTCCTCACCACTTCACTTCCTTAAAAGAGGAATCCTTCCTTCTTTGGCGCCATTTCTTACTTGATCTAAGAGGATTCTAGTTTAGTCGACTCGTTCACTCTTCGAAGGCGTAGAGAGCACAGCGTCTTTTTAGGGCTAATGTAGAAAGTGTTTTAACCTTAAGACATCTGACCTTATTTATAGTTTCCGAGTTGGAAGATGAAGTGTCATTTGTTAAATGTCTGATTAACTCGAGTTAAGCTATTATGATTATTTAAGCTCAGGTCTATTTAAGAGTCCATTGATGATTAGGTATCATCGTGATGCAAATTCGATGTCGAGGACTCATTCCGACAATACCAATCATCATTTCGACGATATAATTTTTGTTCAAAATGATATTGTTCTTTTTCACTCTTTTGTATGATCAGTGCAATTCTTCAGCAGTGCCATACATATGTGCTCCTTGAGTGATAGCTTTTGCTTACTCAAGTACAAATTACCTTTAGTAAGATGATAAGGATGAGGTTATGTATTGAACATTAATATAGTTACCTTCACCTTAGCTTTCATATCTTCTTGAGCTAGTAGCTCCCCCTTGATTTGATGTTTCTCTTATCTTTACTTTAGCTCCTCCTTGATCAGTGCATCTTGGCATGTGGTGAAGTTTTTCTTAGTCCAGAGTTAAGCCTGGATATCTTATTGTCCATCAGCCTTGTTTGCCTTTTATTGGCTAAATGGACTTCCCTGCAAAACAGACTTAATATCCCTTAGGAACCCAAGGTGACTTGGGTCCTAGGTTCTTGTTAACATAATAAGGAATTCTTCTACTCACCTCATCCTTTCCAGGAGGTCTCTCCTTTGCACTAGGCACACTAGGGTTGTGCCAACATTAAATGGCAAAGCGTCCCACTTTGCCACAGCACCAACATTCATGGATGTGGTATCTTATTTTCTGAACAATTTTTGAAGTGGGTGGAGAATCATAATGGTTATGTTCAGTAGAGAAGGCAGCATCATTCTTCCTATCTCTCTCAGCCAGGGGCTGGCTAGCTGCCTAGTATAATTATTTCTTCTTGACTTTATTTGTTGATCAGCAACAGATGTCAGCTTGGTAGCTGTCATGGTGTTGATGGCATCAGGTATGATCAAGTGAGAGTTGATTATACTGGTGCTACCAGCCTGCATCTTATCTGGAAGAGATTGGGAAGGTGTTGCTCCTTTACCCTTGAAGGTGGGGGCTGAGGCACCAAACACAAATGGTCCATGATGGGCCATTTGGATTTCTTCATGGGGAGCCTTCAATGCACTCATTCCCATGCCCTTTCTCTTCCCATTGTTTGGAGCATTTTGTTGGATCGATTGGCGCCCTTAGAGGGGGTGGGGTGAATAAGGGAATAACTTTTCTTTTTAAATTTTTAGACGATTTACTAAATTGTTTAAAGTAAATTAGAACGAGATAACAATTTAGCTAAAAAGAAGAAACAATAGTAATTTACAATTTTATAGTTTATGCCAAATGAAAGAAATCAAGTAAACACAAATGGAGACATGATTATATTATATTAAAAGGTGTTTACATAAATTTGATTTCAATATCGCTAGAAATCAGAGGCGTACAAAGTAAAAAAAAAATTCCTTTTCTATACCGACTTGTATCCCCACAAACCGGTTGGCTTTAGCCAATCCTTCCTCGGATATGGCCTCAAGCCGCTCTAGCCAATTCTTCCCCGAATATAGCGTCAAGCACCCCCTAGATCTAATCTCCTAGACCTAGTCGCCAACTCACACGACGAATTAACCCCTAAGCCGCGCAAGGACATAGTCGCCAACACAAGGCGAATTCTACTACAAAAATTACAATAAGGAAATAAAGCAAATAACAAGAACTCCCTTTTTGAGATTTCTAAAGTTGAGGATGAAGGATCGATGTAGCATAAGCGAGGTTGAAGCGATCGTTCTTCGGATGCAGCGTGGTGGCTTCCTTCTCCAGAAATCCTCTTTGGCTTTGAGTGTGAGATGAACTTTCGGTAGAGTAGCAGTTCTGGAAATTTGGCACAATTAATCTCTCTAGAAGCACTAACTAAAATGAGAGAGAGCCCATCAATTTATAGAACTTGAAGATAGCGCCTATGATAGATCCTAGCGCCTGCGGTAGCGTTCGTGTGGAGCGGTTGCGAAACCGTCAGCGGTGTGGCGCTATGCACGAACTTGAGCTAGTGCCTGGCGGTAGAGCTAACGCTGGCGGTAGCGCTAGCGCCTGCGTTAACCCCTAACGCTGGCAGTAGTGCATTCTTCCAGATGTTTGAATTCAGCTGCTTTCTATCTGTGAAGTATTGCACTTATAATTCCTGCACACTATAAACACACGACAAACAAGATCAAATACAATTTGGGATTTGTTATTCTCAAACAAAGGGATGTGACACACATGTCCAACAATCTCCCCCTTTTGATAATAACAAATCCACTTAGCAAGAAATCAACATTAGTGTTTATAGTATATGATAAGCATGATAAATAGTGCAACTATAGAATATGATAAGCATGAGAAATGTGCATACTCCCCCTATCTTAGTGCTCCCCCTACATTAATGCAATTTATGTTTTACTCCCCCTAAATGATAGATTACATGAATTATTCTCCCCTTAATCTTCTATATTTCTCCTATATAGATTTCTTCAATCAATCTCCCCCTTTTGGTATTATCAAAAGAAGGTAGGGTGAGGGTAGTAAGGAGGCATTCTTTAGGCTAGTTATAAATCATGATCGAGCTTTTGTAATATACGAAATGATAAAGAGTTTAAGCATAATATTGAAGAGATTTCAAATAAATAGATATGAGTTGTAAGCAAGCGGAAAGTTATAAGAAACATCTTTTTGTAAGAAAAAAATCATAAGTATATATTTTGGAGTTTAAGTTCAAAATGTAAAGATGTTATAACCTTTTGGAAATCTCATAGTTTTACATGAAGATACCAAGAATGAGATGAACATATTAAAAAGGGAATATACTACAATGTTACTTAAATTTAAGTTCAAGAAATACCAAAACATTGTAGAGATCATGCTAGGTTATCTAATGCATTTTTTATATAAAGAGTAGTATAGATAAAGCATTAGAATCCAATACTCATGAGAAGAAGTGTTATGAAAGATAATGATGTGCACAAAAGTGTATTTTGGACAATGTTAACAATTGATTTAAGTCACAAAATACAAGACATATGTAGAGTAAAGTGCACAGTAAAACACAAGTAAATTAACTTTCACACACTTTAATGCACACTATTTTATAAAAAGTGGTGTATTAATCAAGGGTTGCACAAGACACTTTACTATTCTATCCAAGGTGCTCAACCTCACAATGCTTATGAAGACTTATCAGGAGGTTCAAGTAGTGCTTGGTGGAGTTATATTTGTCCATATATATAATTTTTTTGTTCACATTTATGAGACAACATTCTCCGAATACACTTGTTTTGCAAACCCAAAGATTTTTAAACTTAACCACTTTTCTAAATTTCACAAGTGCAATTCAAATGTAGGTAGGTAATAAACTTATGCAAGTTTTAATTCATTGTACAAATACTATACACAAGCAAGCATTTTTAGATTTAAACACACATGTGGATTACCAAAATAAGTGAGTGAAAGGTATCATTTACACATACTTAGAGGCATGCTAAGCTTGGTTCTACACATATTTTTCAATACAATCGATGCACTTTAAATTGATATATCAAACCATGATAAACAAAACAATGTTCATAGTAATTTCAAGGAATAAATTTTAACATTGTATATAATTCTAAATAATAGAATTCATTCATGCTTGATATTAGCAATAAAGATCATACAGTTTTTTTTGTTGTTTTGAAAAATTTTAATGAAATAAAAACAGAAAAATCACAAAAACATATTTTTGTAATTTTGAATTTTGAATTTTTGTAGTTGATTTTTCATAATAAAAACAAAAATAAAATAGTCAGAAACACAAAAAACAATTAGTACATATAAACTAACATATTTTTAAGGATTTTTAGAAATTTTGAAAATAACAAAATTCAAACATTCAAACTAGCGCCGGCGCTAACGCTAGCGCTGGAAACAGTACACGATGTTTTGAGAATTTTAAAAATTTGATTTTTGATATTGATTAGGGGTCTTAAGAGTAGTTTTATACAGAAATTTTGTAATTTTCAGAGATGTCTTGATTGCTCAAATTGCATAAAACATTAGCGTTTTACATGCTATTCATCCTAAGATGTCTAAGACTCCTAATTCCAACCTTAACATTTGAAACCTTTCATCGGGAAGAGGTTTAGTGAATATATCAGCTAGTTGAGAGTCCGTGCCAATGAAACTTATTCTAACATTTTCCTTCTTAATGTGATCCCTTATGAAATGATGACGTACATCTATATGTTTGGATCTAGAATGGTGTACCAGATTATTTGCGAGTTCAATGGCACCTTTGTTGTCACATTTTAATTCAATAAGGTTTAGATGAAAACCAAAGTCCTCTACAGTTTGACTCATCCATAGTGCTTGTGCACAACAACTCCCTAATGCAATGTATTCGGCCTCCGTGGTGGAGAGTGCAACCGAATTTTGTTTCCTACTAGACCATGCAACTAATGAAGGTCCTAGAAAATAACAAGTAACACTAGTGCTTTTTCTATCATGTGAACAACCGACCAAGTCCGAATTGGAGTAGCCGTGAAGTGTAAATGAATTATTGTGAGGGTACCATAATCCTAATCTAGATGACCCATTGAGATATCTAAAAATTCATTTTACCGCTTTTAAATGAGATTCTTTTGGATTGGCTTAAAATCGAGCACATAAGCATACAACAAACATAATATCGGGTCTAGTTAAACTTAGATAAAGTAGAGATCCTATCATACCTCTATATAAAGTTTGATCTATAGAAATTCCTGATTCATCTTTTCCTAATTTTAGTGATGCACTCATTGGTGTAGAAGCATGTTTAAGGTTTTCAAATCCAAAATGTTTAAGCATATCATGGAAATATTTAGTTTGACATACAAAGATACCATCAATTCCTTGTGATATTTGAAAACCAAGGAAATAAGATAGTTCTCCTACAAGACTCATTTCAAATTCATTTTTCATCACTAAAATAACTTCTTTACACATCTCTTCATTAGTAGATCCAAAAATAATATCATCAACATATATTTGTAAAATAATCATATCATCATTGTTGTGCTTATTGAAGAGAGTATTATCCGCACTTCCCATAATATAACCGTGCTTTAATAAAAATGATGTAAGTCTTTCATACCATGCACGGGGTGCTTGTTTTAGACCATAAAGTGCTTTCTCTAGTTTATAAACATGATTTGGAAATTTTTCACTAATAAAACCGGGGGGTTGTTCAACATAAACTTCTTCTTTTACAAACCCGTTTAGAAAAGCACTTTTCACATCCATTTGAAATAGTTTTATTCTTTTAAAGCTTGCAAATGCTAGAAAAATTATTATAGACTCTAATCTAGCAACGGGTGCAAAAGATTCATCAAAATCTATCCCCTCGATTTGAGAATATCCTTGTGCTACTAATCGTGCTTTATTTCTAGAGATTCTTGACTCACCATCTAATTTATTTTTAAAAATCCATTTTACACCTACAACCGGGTGATTAGATGGTCTTTCAACTAATTTCCAAACATTATGTCGCTCAAATTGTTCTAACTCTTCATTCATAGCCAAAAACCAAAATTCATCATTTAAAGCAGTAGAAACGGTTTTTGGTTCTATTTTGGAATCAAAATAAATATTTGAAAAAGATTCATGAAGAGAAGAGCGATTTCTTACCCCGATGGATGGTTCATCAATTAACAATTCCTGTGGATGATCCTTTGTGAATTTTAAGGCACTTGGAGGTACATATTCATCTTCCTTGGCCTCCTCTTCTTCTTCTGTGGAAGGTTCTTTGTCACCATGCTCCAAAGGTGGTAATAGATCATCCTCGTTGCCTGCGAAAAGTTTTTCTACACAAGGAACAAACTCATCAAATTTTACATTAATTGACTCTTCAACTCTACTAGTTCTTTTATTAAAAATTCTATAAGCTTTACTAGTTGAAGAGTACCCAAGAAAAGTTACTTCATCACATTTTTCATCAAACTTTCCCAAGCTATCTTTTGCATTCAAAATAAAACATTTACAACCAAAAACTTTGAAATAAGATACATTAGGCTTCTTTTGAAAATAGAGTTCATATGGTGTGAGATTAAGAGATGGGCGAAGCATGATTCTATTCATAACATAACATGTTGTATTTACGGCTTCGGCCCAAAAGGACTTAGGTAATTTATATTCACATAACATAGTGCGTGCTAGTTCTTGAAGTGTCCTATTCTTTCTTTCTACAACACCATTTTGTTGTGATGTGCGTGGTGCAGAAAACTCATGTTTAATGCCTAACATATCACAAAAGAATGTAAATTTTCATTTTCAAATTCTCCTCCATGATCCGAGCGAATGCATTTAATTTTTAAATCACTTTCATTTTGATTTCGAGTACATAATTTTGCAAATTCACAAAATGCATCGGATTTGGAAGAGAGAAATAATGTCCAACAATATCTTGAAAAATCATCTATTAAAACATATGTATATAATCTACTACCAAGACTTGGAGTGCTAACGGGACCAAAAAGATCCATATGAATTATTTGCAAAGGACTTGTAGTAGAAGTGAAATTTTTACTTTTGAAGGAGGACCTAGAAAATTTACCTTTTTGACATGATGAACAAAGTGAAGGTAAAGTTCCATTTAACATAGGCAATCCTCTAATTAAATTACTTTTGGCAAGTTTTACAATGAGCTTTGTGCTAGCATGCCCTAGTCTTCTATGCCAAAGTTCTAATTCATCATTTTTAGTGATAAAGCATTTTATAGATGATTTAGAAAGATCGTGAAAAGAAACTATATAAACATTATGTATTCTTGGTGCAGTTAGTAAAATATCTTTTGTAGTAGGATTAGATATTTTGCATAGATTAGTGGATGATTCAAATAACACATCTAATCCTTTATCACATAATTGGCTAATAGAAATTAAGTTGTGTTTTAATCCTTTCACATAAAGAACATTAAATATAGTAAAGGATTTGTTACCAACTGTACCAATTCCCATGATCCTTCCTTTTCCGTTATCACCAAATGTCATGATCCCTCCCTTCTTCTTTTCTAGGCTAAGGAACTTTGCTTTATTGCCCATCATGTGCTTGGAGCATCCTGAATCCAAGTACCACACGTCTTCATTGTCCTTAGCCTTCCTGCACATCTAGAAAGAAGATGAGAGTAAAGATCCGGATACCCAAGTGGAACCACCCATAGAATCAGTGGAAGCCTTAGGTACCCAGATTTTCTTTAAAGTATTTTGTTTTATTTTCCTGCAAGAACTAGATGTGTGACCTAACCTATAACAGTTTGCACACAAAATAAAGTGGGTTGAGACCCTTTTCTGGAAAATTTTCTTGCTGGAAGAAATTGTATTTACAGAAGAAAAATATTTTGAGAAAGAAAATTCATGCATCTTGTAAGAGGTGCTAGCGCCGGCGTTAGTGGCTAGCGCCGGGCGGTATCCCTCACCTCGATATCCGAGCCCAAATTTTCCAAAACCATGGCACTGGTTCCCTAAAATCATTTCCAGTGATTTTTGGCCTATTCCAAAATTTTTAATGGCCATGGTGAGATCATGAACTTGTGTTTTAAGTGAAAAATTTTCTTTCACAAGCATGACACACCTATTTTCAAAAACTTTTTTATTACTTTTGATTTGCAAAAGAGAGGCTTATAATTTCCTTTCTAATTCCCCCTTCTCTTTTGTAAGAGTTTTGGTATGAGAGAGGGCTTTAGAAAGTGGCTCTTCAATATCTTTTGCCAATTTAGTGGAGTGATCACACTCTTGCCAAGAAACCTTTCTCTTTTCTAAAACAATTACCTTTTTGGCAAGCTTTTGATTTTCTTTAATAAGAGATTCATTTTCACGATTCAATAAAATACTATCTTTCATATTTTTATCAAAAGCTTTGCAAGTTTCAAGGAATTCATTAAAGAGTTCATCATAAGTGGGAGGAGTTACCACAGTGTCGCTAAGAACACTGGTGTCATCGCCGTCGTTTCAATGTCCCATGACGCACATGTTTGCTTCCTCATCTTCACTTGATGATGACCCGCTTGATTCTTCGGAGGAGGAGGAGGAGTCATCCCAAGTTCTAGCTTTTAGCACCTTCTTCTTCTCCTTCCCTTTGTGCCGCTTTTCTTTCTTCTCCTTCAAGAACTTTGGGCACTGGCTCCAAATGTGCCCGGTCTTCCTACAATGAAAGCATTCCGGTGGAGGTCTATCTTATTTATCGTCGCTCTCCTTTTCCTTCTTTGAGAATGACCCTTTCCATCTTGCATCCTTTTGGATAAATTTCCGGAAAGTATTTTGCCTTTCCGGATTTCGCATGAACTTTCGGAAGTTCTTCACCAAAAGACTTTCTTCATATTCATCCTCATCCTCTTGGCACTCCTTCTTTGATTTTAAAGCCAACGCCTTCTTCTTTGGCTCCATGTTGTATTCATCATGTTGTATTTTGAGTTCTACCTCATGGGTTTTGAGATTCCCAATGAGGCTCTCAACTTGGAGCGTCCTTAGATTGTGCGATTCTGAAATAGCCGTCACCTTCGGGTTGAATTTTGGTGGAAGGGAACGAAGGATCTTTCGGACCAAGTCAACGTTGGAGAAGGTCTTTCCAAGAGCTTTGGAGGCATTGACGATCTTGGTGAAGCACGTGTACATGGCATCAACATCATCACTTTCATCCATCCGGAATTTTTCATATTCCGACTCAAGTTGGAAAAGCTTTGAATCTTTAACCTGCGATGTACCTTCATGAGTAACTTCCAATAGATTCCAAATTTCATAAGCAGTAGTACATGCAGAAATTATATTAAATTCATTTCTATCTAACGCACAAAATAAAGCATTCACGGCCTTGGCGTTGTTTTTGCATTTTAGCTCATCCTTATCATCCCATTTATCTTTTGGTTTCTCTAAAGTTATCTCTCCAACTACACATGTAGGATGAGAGTATTCCTCTTCGACCATATTCCATACCTCAATATCTAGGGTCATAAGGAAACAACTCATCCTATTTTTCCAATAATTATAATCTGACCCGGTAAATAGTGGAGGTCTACTAATTCCCTGACCCTCGGAAAAAGCGAGATCATAAGACGCCATTATTCCCAGTTTTTAAACCGTTTGGAATAACCTGCTCTCTGATACCACTTGTTGGATCGATTGACTCCCTTAGGGGGGTGAATAAGGGAATAACTATTCTTTTTAAATTTTTAGACGATTTACTAAATTGTTTAAAGTAAATTAGAACGGGATAACAATTTAGCTTAAAAGAAGAAATAATAGTAATGAGCAATTTTATAGTTTATGCCAAATGAAAGAAATCAAGTAAACACAAATGGAGACATGATTATATTATATTAAAACAATTTATAGTTTATAATATCGCTAGAAATCGGATGCGTACAAAGTAAAACAAATTTTCCTTTTCTATACCGACTTGTATCGCCACAAACCTGTTGGCTTTAGCCAATCCTTCCCCGGATGTGTCCTCAAGCCTCTCTAGCCAATCCTTCCCCGGATATAGCCTCGAGTACCTCCTAGATCTAATCTCCTAGACCCAGTCGCCAACTCACGCGGCGAATTACCCCCTAAGCCGCGCAAGGACCTAGTCGCCAACACAAGGCGAATTCCACTACAAAAATTACAATAATGAAATAAAGCAAATAACAAGAACTCCCTTTATGAGATTTCTGAAGTTGAGGATGAAGGATCATTTTAGCATAAGCGAGGTTGAAGCGATCGTTCTTCGGATGCAGCGTGGTGGCTTCCTTCTCCAGAAATCGTCTTTGGCTTTGAGTGGGAGATGAACTTTCGGTAGAGTAGTAGTTCTGGAAATTTCGCATAATTAATCTCTCTAGAAGCACTAACTAAAATGAGAGAGAGCCCATCAATTTATAGAACTTGAAGATAGCGCCCGCGGTAGCTCCTAGCGCCTGCGGTAGCGTTCGTGTGGAACGGTTGCGAAACCATCGACGGCGTGGCGCTGTGCACGAACTTGAGCTAACGCCTGGCGGTAGCGCTAACGCTGGCGGTAGCGCTAGCGCTTGTGTTAACCCCTAACGCTGGCGGTAGTGCATTCTTCCAGATATTTGAATTCAGCTGCTTTCTATCTGTGGAGTATTGCACTTATAGTTCCTGCACACTATAAACATAAGACAAGCAAGATCAAATACAATTTGGGATTTGTTATTCTCAAACAAAGGGATGCGACACGCATATCCAACACATTTCCCAAGCTATTGGAGCTTCCATTCATCCAGTGACCATAGACACTGTCCTGGTCATATACGTTAGAGGGAAACACTACCTTTTGAAAGGTGGTATGAGGCCCTCCTTTAGTTGTGCCCCTTTTTCCATTTCCAGCATCTACTGCCCCCTTTTTGAAACCCAATCCCCTCCTATTCTCATAGAAAGAGAAGTTGTCAATGATGGGAAGTATGGTTTTGGGCATGGAGTATTGAGCCACTAAGCTTCTTTCCTTAAGAAGATCATTCTCAAGTTTCCTGATGACTTCTTCTCTTTGGTTTCTTTCATCATGAAGCTTGCCTATGATCTTCTTGAGCAAACAGGAATGGGTGCCCCCATTGTGGGACATGCCCATTTCCTTATTCATATCAGCCTTAATGGGTCTGAGTGATTCTAGCTCCCTAGCTTGCTTCTTAACAAGCTTCTTGCTCTTTCTCAAAGCAGCCAAGAGATCACCAAACTGCTCTATTAGATCAGCATGGTTCTTATTATTGCATGATGAATAGTCTTATGCACAATTTTCAGATGATGAGCAATCATCTGATGCACTCTTGGTCTTCTTATTTGAAGAAACGGGTAAAGATGTGTTAATGATGCATACCCGATCATAATGTGAATCATCATGGTTTTCTTCATCTGATAGAGCCATCAACCCAAAGACTTCCTCATCCTCAGAGTCACAGTCTGTGAGAGTCAAAGGTGCTCTTATTTTTTCTCTGGCTACAGAGAATTCTTCATCATCCGATTCACTGTCTGAAGTAGTCAGGGGTTCTCTGATCCCTATACTCCTTTATTCTTTAATATATGAAGAGCTCCAACTTCTTTCATTTAAGGATCTGAACTCCATGATGTCAGATCTTTTGACTTTCTCCATAGAGTTAGGATATGATAATCAGTTGATTTGATACACCCAAGAGCAGATCTGTTCAAGCTGTTAAGCTTTTCTTTGAACAACCTACCTCTGATACCACTTGTAAGTTATTGAGTGTCGACTTATCACATAGAGGGGGCGGGTGAATAGGTTTTTCAAAATATTTTTCTTCCCCCTCTTTGGTGTACTTGTTTTCTGGTTAATAGATCTATAGATTAGAAAAGCACAACACAGAAAACACTCAAGAACTTATAGAGGTTCCTCAAGACAGGGTGTCATGAGTAGTACTCTTTCCCTCTGCGCCTACCTAGCAGTGTGCTAGGCTCGGCAAACTCAGCCAATGTCTCCGGCCCGCAAGCCTTACAACTCAGACCCGCAAGTCCCTGCAGCCTAGGCCCTCAAGCCCCTTCACTGCACCCAATCCCGCAAGCTCGACACTCAGGCCCTCAAGCCCTACACATCATAGACCTGCAAGTCATGCCTGCAGCCTAGGCCCTCAAGCCCTGTCACTGCACCCGAGCCCGCAAGCTCGGCACACAGGCCCTCAAGCCTTACACAGCACAGACCCACAAGTCTTGCCTGTAGCCTAGGCCCGAAAGCCCCTTCACTGCACTCGAGCCCGCAATCTCGACACATTTGGACCCGGAAGTCCTCTGCCCTAGCCCGCATTCCTCACAGATCTCAAGCCCTCAAGCTTGACACTCAGATCTGAAAATAGATCTCACAATTTTGGCCCGCAAGCCTTACACAAATAGATTTACAATATTTATTCTGCCGGGTGGAGATCGACTTCTTTACATGAAGAAGATGCTTTCGATGTGAATCTTGACAGTGCAAATCTTCTTCAAGCTTCTTGTAGTGTCGGGTGTTGACTGGCTAACTTCCTTGAACACTTCATAACATTCGATGAAACTGAACTGCAACTTGAAGAACACAGAATAATCGTATTGTTCTTCCCTTCTTTCTTTCTTCACCGCCGCTTGTACTGTTGTATTGCTAGGCGAGATTATTTTTTGTTTCTTTCTCTCCTTCTTTTTCTAGGGCATCACACTCCCCTTTTATAGGACAGATGAGCCTCTTAACGGTCACATCTGATGTCCTATTCTGACAGACGCCCATTCCTCAAGAGCACACACTGATTGGACAATCAGGCGGCGGCATTAAATGCTGACAGTGCGTCTGGCTACTTTTGAATCTGTCTGACGATATTTCCATTGTTACGACGACATGGAAAATATCTCGACGAAAGGGCTTGTCGATGACTTGAACTGGTCTCTTCTTCAATTCTTCATCAGATAGTGATATCTCGATGATACAGAACATCACTTCTGCACTCGAGCTTAAGACGACATGAAGTCATCAAACTGATATCGGCGAGAACTCCTTGTCTGCTAGATATCTCTGAAACCACATTATCTTGTCGACGACATGATTGATGGTATGTCGACAGACTATACTTCAGCAACTGCATGTCTTCATATGACCTTCTTAAGTCTTGTTCTTCACCTCGACATCCCGATATCGCTGTAAGGTGAATGTCACAATGATATCACAATCTTGCTTTGCTCTGCATGTTGTTGACGATATGACTGATGTTGTCGACGATACGATTGATGTTATTCGACAACATCAGACAAAATCATTCTTCTTTGCTTTGCCCATCATTTCAACGATGTGCCTATACTTGTCGACGATATGTCCAGCCTTTTTCGACGATATTATACTTAGGCAGGTTATTGAAGTACTGTACATATTATTTTATCTCTGCAAGCATGAACTAGATATGACGTTAAATACAATTTATACTTATCATTGAGCTGAGCACTTCTTCAAATCAGGAACACTGTTGGGCACTGTTCCCAACACATACAATGCTATTAACGTATAACTTTGCTAACTGTTCCACTGAATCGCCCTGCCGATTTAGAATAAAGTGGGCTACCTTCGTCAAGCAATACACGATCACCCAAACAACATCATTCCCACTGTGCGATCTGTAAGACCCCCCTCCCGCACCAGGATAGTTCCCGGATCTTATGCCCAGAACCGCCGCCTCACGGTGATGCTAACACACGAGTTAGCCGCCTTCGCAAGACGCCGATCTTGCCGGCAGGAACGATCAACTAGGCCAATAAGAATAAGAAGAAAAATAAATAAACAAGTCCACAACCACACACGTCTGTCTAAATATAACCAAATGAAAATTGTCCATCAATGAGTACAATAAATTAAAGAGTAAAAGGGCTTATGCCCTGTACATATCCAAAGTAGAACAAAATCTCACTCTCTCATTCTACATCTATGTGGAAGCTAAACAAACTCTCAAATCTTCAAACACCTATATTGTAGTAGAAGTACTGCGCGACTTCTGCTCCCAGGTCCTGCCATCATCTCCTGACTGGCCGTACATGTGCTGAGCTCCTCGAACACCTACGGTCACAACCGACCGTTAGTCATAAAGACTAAGCCAATTTTGTGCTCGCCTCCCCCCGCGACTCCTAGGCACCGAGCGGGAGGAAGAAGCGGAGCACAACAAAGTGGAGTAAACAAAAGCAGGTGACAGGGAAATCTAAGATAGCAAGTATATATATATAGGCAAGCACTACTCTAGCAGTATAAACAAGTAAGAGAGCAGTAAAGAGCAGTAAAGGAAGTGAATGGTAAAGCAGTGCGCGCAAGTACAACAAGTAAATAAATAATTCTACGCTACCATCACATGAGTACCTTAACTTATATGAATGCCCATACAAACTTATAAGTTAAGGTTTCCAGAAATATAACTTATCATATAAAAGAGCCCACACTAATTTATATGATAAGGGTCTGCAATTATATTCTAGGTATACGTATGATATGATATGCAAGCTATGATATGATTCATATAAGTGCAACTCATCCACACGACTCTTTGATCACAGACCTTTAGTTCCCACTTTTTGGAGTTAGCCAAACTCTCTAGTACCGCCGTTGTGGCTACGACAGCGGTGGAGCGGGCGTCTCCACCCCTAGGCGGGTATACACACTACCAGGCCTAGACCTCCCATACGCCTCTGTACACGTCCTAGGTGCACTCTAGAGTCTTGCGTACTCTTTGCTGGAACCTACCAGTCTTAAAGTCCGAGTGTGCATCCTGTTGGGGATCGTCCTCCAGACCGCAGTATAAACAACCTACTGGCCCCTCAACATCACTCCCGCCTAAGTCAACGTACTGCCATCGGTGTGACGACTGGCCCGTACCGAAGACCCGCCACTAATTTGTTCTTATGCACATGCAATTTATCACCACCCGAGCCTCCAGCTCGCAGGACCAACCTGTCCTGAATAGAACTACCATCCGAGCCTTCAGCTCGCAGGACTATCCCGTCCTGATATACAATCTCCCGTCCCCAACTCGGGGTGGGGTCTGCCATGTCACTTAATCACCTAATTAGACTACTCTTGTCTAGTTATTGTTACACATAGAAGTTTAGGGTGAATCCTGGACTTCCCGAGTGCTACCCAGTGAAGGGTTCGCAAGGTACTAGGGTATATGATGGGATGATGCCCAACCCCTTTCCAGGATAATTAATATTATCGGTGACTACCCTGACCTAAAATTCCACCCTCTCATTACACTTTATAACTTAGGTGTTTTCACGTCTTATGTTTCACCTCACTCCTAAGCAACCGTTCTTTTGAATGGTGCTCAACTCTAGTAATTCTTTGTCCTCTAAGTGGTCTATACTCATATCTTGTTATAATCCAAATCTCACTGATTTCCTAAGTGATTTTGTTGACCTAATCATCACGTTGAATTTTCACTATCCGCAGACCACGACATATAACTAACTTAGATTCCTACGATGGAACCTTGGTCAAATCACTTCCAAATGACTTCTAATTTTTTATCATAAGTTCTTACTGGGTAAGATAAGAGTTAACCAGAATTTAAGCAGATCTCATACAATTTTGACCTCCAAAAAAATTTATAAATCAGTTGTCATCATTGAAAATTCAAAGGAACTATCATGCCAATAATTTCAATGTTGCAAAATAAATTTCCAGAGATGATAGGTGACAAAATATTATTATTCTCAAAGTTTCACAATTTTCCAGAGGTTCTATGATCATAATTTCCATTTAACAATAATTAGAAGCAAATGTGAATTTGCACAGCAAGTACTAGATTGTGACTTCCAAAAATTCTGGTAAAATTACAGTGGCTCTATAATGTCATAAAAACACTAATTCCAAAAGATCATATTTTTCCAAAAACTTTAAACCCACAATTTCTATTTATCATAAAAGGGGTGAAAAAATGACTTTGTACATCAAGTACCAGATATTGACTTTCTAAAATTCTCAGAAAATTACAGTGGCACTATAATAACATAAAAACACTAATTCTAGAAGATCGTAATTTTCCAGCAAGGATTAACATATGATTTCTATTTATCCTAAAAGGGGTGACAAAATGACTTTGTACATCAAGTACCAGATCTTGACTTCCTAAAATTCTGAGAAAATTACAGTAGTACAATATTGACCTAAAAACTTCAGTGCCTAAGTTTCATAATTTTCCAAGGGGTATTTGTCCATAATATTCATTTAATTAAAGTGGTGTGCCAATAAGGGTTTACACTACAACCACCATTTATAGGTCACAATAAATGCTGGTAATATTACAGTAGTACAATATTGGCCTAAAAACATCTTATCCAGAGTTTCATAATTATGAAGTGATTTTTCACCTTAATTATTTCATAAATTAAGGAGTGTGGCAAACTAAATATATAAAATTTCACCAAGTAATATCCATCCAAAAATCTCCCAAAAAACTCATAGGTTCATAACTAAATTCCACATGATTTTCCAGGGTTTCAAAAATTTCCCAATATTTTTCATCAATAAAATTTCAGTTATTCAAAAATGCAAAATATGATAATTTCCATGATTTCTAAGGAAATAATCTCTAAAAATTCCTACAAAATTTCCAGAGTTTCTAGTTTATGTTACAAGGTATTCCTCAGAGTTTCAGATTTTTCTGCAAGATTTTTGCCTTAAACATTTCATTAATACATAATTGTGACATAATTCAATTTTATTAATTACTTAGGATTTTTGATCCCAAAAATCCTATTTTTTTCTTGGAGTAATGTATTATGTCATAAAGAAGGTATGGCCAAGGTTCCAGAAGCTATCACTAAGCCATTTATGCTAAATATACAAAATATCCCCTTTTGCAATTGGCACGCCATATCACTTATTAGACAAAAACATGCAAGAGGAATTACCCCACATGCAGAGGTCCAATTGCTCTTAAATTTTAACCATAGTCTAATGATGACCTAATAAGAGTGACACTCAATTTTGGGGTCATTTGGAGTTATACAACTCCAAAAATATCATTTATTTGATTTAACATATTTTAAATAAAACCATAGGAAAATTATCTCCTAAAAATCTAATTTTTGGATACAATCTAGGCATAGAGCACATGCATGCATGGTCAAAATCCCAAGTCAATCAGTCTTATATTTTAGAGTGTGCACACCAATTCATTTCTGGTTTATGTTTTGACCAGTCTCACTAAAATGAGTACTGTGGGTCCTACAATGATCCAAATGGCCTGATTTAAATTTCAAATGAAAGTAGACATCAAGGCCTACAAAGGCTATCTCAGGCAAGTTTTGCTAAAAAGACCACTAAGGGCCTTAAAATGCAGCATGAACATGCATAAGATAGTGTGACAGATTATTTTCATTATATTAAACTGGTCTACAATTATCATATGCATAGAAATCAAGGGCTATGATTTCATCCCCTACCTCCAGCCAATGACCTAGATTTGCCCGACCTGGGAGCATTTGATCCCCCATTTCCCGTCCACTGGGCCACCTCCCTGGCCGAACACCGCCACCACCACCTCCGTTGAGGTGGTGGCTATCGGCCGGCGGTGGTTTGGCCGCCGGAGGTGGCGGTTTACGGCGATCCGAGCATGGAAAAATCCACGGAAAAATAGCATTTTCCTCACTTTGAATCCGGCTCTGTTGAGCTAGATACCTCTCCTAAATGATCTAAGAGACTAGCACAGAGGGAGGGGGGAGAAATCGGACCTTAATGGAGCTTGCCGGCGGCGGCGGCGGTTGGCCATGGATCTCCTCTCCTCCGGCGAGCTTGCTCAAACCTTCATTCCTCCACCATTTGAAGTGATCCAAGGCTCAATTTCATGTGCTCTCCACCTTCTGAAGCTAATAGTGGAGTCGATTTGGGCTGAGGAGGACTATATATGGCTGTGCCATTTTGGAGATTTCGGCCAAGCTTTGGTTGCTTCACCAAGCTGCCATTTGGTACCCACATTGCTGGAATTCGGCTGGTAATTACTCCCTAGGTTCAGAGGAAGGCTTGGGAAGAGAAGAGCCATGCCAAGTGGAGCTCCATTCCATTCTCCCAAATTTGCCTAAATTCCAAATTTGGGGAAAAAATGAAATTACCATGCATGCCACTCAAATCTCAGAAATAATTCATGGGCCATGGTATTGGCCCTATGGAGAGGTGGTGAAGACAATTTGGATGGACTTAGCCCAAGTGAATTGGGTCCAATTGGCTCAAATGATCATTTTAGGTCAATTTTGACTTGAGTTGACTTTGGGTTGTCTTGGTCAACTAGGGTTGAGTGTTGGCCCCATATGTTGGTCTTGATCCCCTTGACACCACCCAATGTTAATTGGATCATGTTGATGCCCTAATTGGGCCAATTTAGCCAATATGTGTGATTTTGACTAAAATTAGGGAAAAGTTGACTTTGGTCAATTTGATGATCTCATGATGGGGCTTTTGGGTCCATAGCACTCCTTTAAAGGTTTACAATCTATTAGTGGGGTCAATTTGACCATATGAATATGAACTGGAGCTTATTGAGTTGAATTGGATTGTATTGACTTATATTTGACTTTGGTCAATTTGGTTAAATTGGTCAACCTTGGTGACCCTATGTTGGGGCTTTTGGGTCACTTGAGTTTCTCTTAGGGTTAGGAGGCTATTTGTAAGCTCAATTTGAGTTGGTGAGTCCAATTTGAGGTAATTTGGGCAAGGTTGACTTTTGCACTTTTGGGGTGCTCATAACAATTCTCATAAGTTCAGGTTGACCTAGGGTCATATTTGTTGGATCTTGTGGCGCCCTTAGAGGGGGGCGGGGTGAATAAGGGCCTTTTTAAATTATGATTTTTTACTAAAGAAGTTTTTAAAACAAATTTTACTTTTCTAAAAATCTCTTATAAAAATTTACAAACTATGAAAATTTTAAATTAGATCAAACACAAATTTCTTAGTTGAAGATTAAGCAACCAAATTTGCAATTAAAGAAAAGGCATAATATTTTACTCATGAAATTCATATACAATAAAAATGATCTTAACAATGCTTAAGATCAAGGCACAAATAAGATAATAAACTTTTGACAATTTTTGTTTACCAATCCTTCTCCCAAGGATCAGAAGGCTATCACTTGTCTCTCCCTAGACCAAGCCCAAGCCTATCCTCTAGATCTTCGCAAGATCTATACGTAGCACACAAGTCCACGATTTCCCACCAAGCCACGCAAGGACTTGGACGCTCCACACAATGAAGCGATTTTCCCCTAAGCCACGCAAGGACTTAGACGTCACGCACAAGGAGACGATTTCCCTACCAATACAAAGTGAAATGTATATAAATGAAAATACAAAATAAAATAAGAACTCCCTAGAAATTCAGATCTCTGAAAGGAAGATTGAAGCCTCGAGATGATAGTTGATGTAGAAGCGCGTCCGATCTCGTCTTCAATTTCAAACCTTCTCAGCACAAATGGAAGTTCTTGAGGTTCTGGAGCTTTCTGGTTCGTATGAACTCAGGAAAGGACATAGAATCTTCAAAGCTTGGAATGCACGAACATAAGGAGCCAATATATAGATTTCCGCTGTCGCCTGTGCGACATCACTGTCGGAATTTCCGACAGCGCTAAACTGCCGCTCGTAGTGCTGTCGTGCGGGCAGTTGCTGTAACGTCCGAGCTGTCGCCTGGGCGACATCGCTGTCGAATTTCCGACAGCACAAAACTGTCGTTCATCATGTTGTCGTGCGGGAAGTTGTTGTAACTTCTCTGCTGTCGCCTGGGCGACATCAGCTGTCGGAAAATTCCGACATCGAAATTTTCATACACTCAAATTGAGCTCCAGCAGAATTGTGAACATCTCATACCTGTTACCTGCACACCATTAGTAAAAATAGAATCAAATACAAATGGGACTTTGTTATTATCAAACTGGAAGAGTGCGAAACGCATGCTCCAACAAAATCCCCCTTTTGATAATAACAAATTCGTATAAAAAGAAATCATGTATATTTAGGTTGTTGATTTTAACATATGGTGTGTGCACAAAAATAACATGATATATTCCTCTTAAAAGTAATCTCCCCCTAGATGAATGCTCCCCCTAGATGAATGCTCCCCCTAAATGAAAGCTCCCCCTAAATGTTATAGTAAATTGAAATAATGTATTGTTTAGGTGGAATATTTAGGTGTAATAGTTCTTTGATTTCTTGAATATACTTATAATTCTCCCCCTTTTGGTATTAGCAAAAGGTAATATGAAATGAATTAGTAGTTCTTAAGGGAAGAGATCAAACGAAGAAAATAAGAGTAAGCGGAAGCACTTGTTGGAAAATTGATTGAAGGTCGTGAAGTAATAGTGAAAGAATTCATTGTCTACCTAAATCACCTAGAGGGGGGGGGGGGGGGAATAGGTGAACTGAACAAAGCTTGAAAACAGTCTTCTGTTTTCATTCGTCAGAATTGGTCGAGAGTTCTCGAGAACATTCGACGAATTGACTTAGTCATTGAAAAATACTGAACAAAGCTTGAAAACTGTCTTCTGTTTTCATTCGTCGGAATTCGTCGGGAGTTCTCGAGGACATTCGACGAATTGACTTAGCCGCACATTTTCCTTCACAAGTCTGTCTTTTTGACTTCTGTCTGCGTTCGTCAAAATTCGTCGGGAGTTCACGTGAACATTCGACGAATAGACTTAGCCGCAGAAATTTCTTCTTTATACTAGAAATTCGGCTTCTATCTGGATTCGTCGAGATTCATCGGAACTTCACGAGACATCTCGACGAATTGAGTTAGCAAAAATTTCTTTTCTCCTGAAAACTTGCTCCACTCAATTCAATTTAATTTAATTTAATTCAATTCAATTCAATTCAATTTAATTCACTAGGGGACAATTCGATTCACTTCAAATCCAGGAAATTGTGGATACAATACCCAACATATAGTAATATGCCATAATATTGAATAAACTCATGAAGAGATGGTATAGCCATATGAAGTAGTAGAATAAAACAAAATAACTTAAACATGATTAATGACATTTTAAAAGTATCATAGAAAGACACAATTGTGTATAGAAATTTGGAATCTTTTCGGTCCAATTCTCATGAGATGAATGTTTATATAACATAATGATGTGTACAAGTGATGCTTTGATCAAACATATGAAATTATTTAATTTACATGATCATTGGAATAGAAAACATAACATAAGCATATAAAGACAACTTTGACCTTGAAGATATAGCACATGTAAGAATAGAATACCATTTTTCTTTTGCACAAGACACTTTACAATTCTTTCCAAGGTGCTCAACCTCACAATGCTTATTAAGACTTATCAGGAGGGTAAGTAGTGCTTGGTGGAGTATCCTTGTCCTCAATTTTATCTTTTTGTTGATCACATATGTTGTGATATCTTAACTTGGAGATAGTTATAATTTTTATTTTTAATTGACCAAGGATCTCCGAATTCACTTGAATCGCAAAAGATGGTGTATATTTGGTTGTGCTAACAAATCAAGGTTGAAAGTAGTATTTAAGAAGTGCTATTGTATTATGTTTAAGCAAATATGATTCATGTATATATTAAATAGAAAGACATATGTATGGATGAAAAGAAGTGAACGTGATAGTTCATTAGTATATATAAACAATTTTTCATACTTAGAGGCATGTGAAAACAATTTCCAATAGTCTAAACAACATAGTAGGAGTGTCAATACGATGATAGAGTGGAAATGAATTCATATAATCATGTAAATAGCCATTTAAAAAAAAAAAAAAAATCACATGGTTTGGCATCAATTCATGAGTTGTAGCATTAATAATGACATATAACTATTGTAAAGCATCATAGAGACCAAAATTGAAGATAATTTTAATATTATAGGTCATAAGTAGTGATATAATCATTGTGAAATGTCTAGGATTCCCAATTCTAGCCTAATCATACAAAAACGGGAATCCAGTAACGGTTTAGTGAATATATCCGCTAGTTGTGAATCCGTTCCTATGAAGTTGATTTTTACATATCCCTTCTAAATATGATCCCTTATAAAATGATGTCGGACATCTATATGCTTAGATCTAGAGTGTAATACGGGATTATTAGTTAAGTCTATAGCACTTTTATTATCACACTTTAATTCTACACTACTTTGTTGCATGCCAAAGTCTTCTAATGTTTGTGACATCCAAAGAGCTTGGGCACAACAACTACCTAGTGCAATGTATTCGGCCTCGGTAGTAGAGAGGGCAACAGAATTCTGTTTCCTACTCAACCATGGAATAAGTGAAGGGCCGATAAAATGGCAAGTGCCACTAGTGCTTTTCCTATCTAAAGAACATCCCGCATAATCTGAATCCGAAAAGCCATGTAAAATAAAGGAATCATTATGAGGATACCATACTCCTAATTTAGATGTTCCTAAAAGATATCGAAAGATATGTTTCACCGCTTTTAAATGTGACTCATTAGGATTAGCCTGAAATCTAGCACATAAACAAACGGCAAACATAATGTCAGGCCTAGATGCGGTTAAATATAATAAGGATCCTATCATACTTCTATAAAGGGTTTGGTCAATTGAAACTCCACTTTCATCTTTTCCTAATTTTAGTGAAGCACTCATAGGAGTATTTGCATGCTTAAGATTTTCAAATCCAAATCTTTTTAACATATCATGAATATATTTGGATTGACATATAAAAATACCATCATGTTTTTGTGTAATTTGAAAACCATGAAAATATGGAAGTTCTCCTACCATGCTCATTTCAAATTCATTTTTCATAATTTGAACTACTTTGTTACACAATTCTTCATTAGTGGCTCCAAAAATAATATCATCAACATAAATTTGCAAAATTACTAAATCATGATCAATTTGCTTAATGAAGAGTGTAGAATCGGCACTTCCAATTTTATAATCGTGCTTTAACAAATATTGAGTTAATCGATCATACCAAGCACGAGGCGCTTGTTTTAATCCATAAAGCGCTTTATCAAATTTATAAACATAATTTGGATATTTCTCATTTACAAAGCCAGGGGCTTGTTCTACATAAACCTCTTCTTTTATATACCCATTTAAAAATGCGGTTTTGACATCCATTTGATTTAATTTAAATCGTTTAAAACAAGCAAATGCAAGAAATATCCTAACCGCTTCTAATCTTGCTACGGGTGCAAAAGTTTCATCAAAATCTACCCCTTCAATTTGTGCATAACCTTTTGCAACTAATCTGGCTTTATTTCTAACAATTCTAGATTCATTATCCAATTTATTTTTGAAAATCCACATAACTCCAACTACAGGATGATTTTTGGGTCGTTCTACAAGATTCCAAACCTTATTACGTTCAAATTGATTAAGTTCTTCATTCATAGCTAAAAACCAAAATTCATCATTTAAAGCGGTGGAAACATCTTTTGGTTCTATTTCAGAGACAAAGCAAAGGTTTGAAAATAAAACATGTAACGATGAACGAGTACTAACCCCTTTTTGCGGATCTCCAATGATAAGCTCCTTTGGATGATCCTTTGAAAATCTCAATTCACTTGAAGGCACATATTCTTCTCTTTCTTCTTCTTCTCTATCATCTTCTTCTCTTTCTTCTTCTCTTTCTTCTTCTTTTTCTTCTTCTTTTTCTTCTTCATTTTCTCCAAGTTCTTCATCATCATTCTCCACCGAAGGAAGGGGTTCATCTTCTTTTCCTGTAATTTTCTTTTCTACACATGAAACAAACTCATCAAACCTAACATGAATAGATTCTTCAACTATTTTTGTTCTTTTATTAAAAATTCTATAAGCTTTACTAGTTGAAGAATAGCCAATAAAAATACCTTCATCACATGTTTCATCAAATTTTCCTAAGGAATCTTTAGAAATCAAAATAAAACATTTACAACCAAAAACTTTGAAATAAGAAACATTTGGTTTTTTATTTAAAATTAATTCATAAGGAGTTAATTTTAAAATAGGGCGAAGCATTACTCTATTAATTACATAACATGCAGTACTAACTGCTTCAGCCCAAAAAGATTTTGGTAATTTAAATTCAGATAGCATCGTACGGGCTAACTCTTGAAGAGTTCTATTTTTCCTCTCCACTACACAATTTTGCTGTGGTGTGCGTGGAGCGGAAAATTCATGTTTAATTCCTAACTCCGTACAAAAAGAAATAAACTTTTCATTTTCAAATTCTCCTCCATGATCCGATCGTATGCGTTTGATTTTTAACTCAAATTCATTTTGAATACGCAAACATAATTTTGAAAATTCCTAAAATGCATCAGATTTGGAGGTTAGAAATAAAGTCCAACAAAAACGAGAATAATCATCAATCAATACAAATGTGGATTTTCTACCTCCTAAGCTAGAAATTCCAATTGGTCAAAATAAATCCATATGTATTAATTGAAGTGGCCTAGTGGTAGAAATAATATTTTTACTTTTGAAAATGATTTTGAAAATTTTCCCTTTTGGCAAGGCACACATAATGAAGAAGAAAAATTTCCATTTAACAATGGTAAACCTTTAATTAATTTATCTTTTGAAAGTTTGGTAAAACATTGTTAAATGGTAAACCCATTAGGTTTCTGACGTTCGGCCTTTACAAGTGCGCAAGTTTTACACTTTGCCACGTAAAGGGTGATGTCCTTCTTCAAACATGGCCACCAAACAAGCCTTTTCATATCTTGGTACATTTTTGTGCTCCCCGGGTGAATTGAGTACTTTGTAAAATGTTCCTCGTACATCAATTCCTCCCACAATTTGCCCACATTTGGGATGCACAACCGACCGTCTTTCCACATAAGACCATCGTCCTACACAAGCTCTGCAACAGACCCATCCCCATCCTCTGCCAAGTAGCGATGCATGCTCTAATCAAGCTCCAGGGCCTATCGTATCTTATCCGCGAGGTCGTATTGCACCTCCGTCAAGTTGAAGCACACACTCGCACTAGAACTCCTCTCCACACAGGAAATCTCTAGGGCTTCCAAGTCATTGATCAGACGCGGATCATGCATCTGAATCATGCTGTCCTGCACACAAGCTCTCCGGCTCAAAGCATCTGCGACGACATTTCCCTTCCCGGGAGTATAGTGTACCTCAAAAGTGTAGTCCCCCAGGAACTCCATCCACCTTCGCTGTCGCATATTAAACTCTTTCTGATTTAACAGATACTTTTGGCTCTTATGGTCTGTAAAGATATCAACCATCACGCCATACAAGTAGTGTCGCCACAATTTCAAAGCGAAGATCACGACCGCCAACTCCAAGTCATGGACCGGATAATTCTGCTCATGCACTTTCAACTAGCGAGAGCCATAAACTATGACTTGACCATTCTGAAGAAGTATACAGCCTAAGCCGCACCCTGACGCATCGCTGTATATTTCATAGCCTTCTGTACCACATGGCAAACACAAGATTGGTGACGTGGTCAGACGACTCTTTAAATCCCCAAAAGCTCGTGCTCACGCTGGTGACCATACACACTTCTGATCCTTCCTTGCCAAGGTTGTGAGAGGAAGAGCGATCCGCAAAAATATTTCCCTGAAGAGTCGATAGTAGCCGGCAAGCCCAAAGAAACTCCTGACTTCCGCTACTAACGTCAAAACGGGCCTCTCCCCTTGCCACTAACAACATGATCAAGGAACGCCACCGAGGCTAGCCAAAACTCACACTAGGAGAACAAAACACAATTTTGCTCCCTGCCAAACTGGCTTGACTACTTGGACAACAGACATCAACGTCTTGCTTGATCCATGCAAACCAGTAAATGTAGTCGCACGCTCGGTATTCCACCCCAGTGTGACCTCCTTAGAAGTGCAATCAATGTAGGCCTGCTGCGCCGACAGCCATTCCATACCAAAGATCACATTGAACTCCAAAAGCGACAGTATCAGTGCTTTCAAATCAAAATATTGACTTCTAATTCATACCTTTACAACACAACCATGATCCACAAGCATAAAACACCCATTTGGTAGCATCACATCTAACCTTTCCTTAATTAATGAAGAAGGCACTCCAAGTTATTGTATGAAGGCCTCTGATAGAAAGGAATGTGAAGCTCCCATAACAAACAGTGCTCTCGCCGGAGAGTTAAATATTAGGACAAAGCCTAATACACACAAGGTTATCAAGCAATGCACAAGGTATGAAGTATAAAAAACCACAAAAGCTATATACAAACGCATACCTGTCACCACATCACTTTGCTTTATGGGCTCCTGCTGGACAAAATTGTACACCCTAGGCTGGGCTGGAGTAGAATGGGATGCGGTTGACTCCACTGCCTTTCCCTTGTCCGCTGTCTTCCCTTTCTGGGAGCCGCTGCGACATTCACGAGCATAATGCCCCGGCTTTCAATAGTTATAATAGATGAGCGTGCCTCGCCCAATCGTCACTCCCGATACAGCAAATTGAGCTGACCCGGAAGGTCTCGCTCTTTTCCTCCATTTGCCTTGCCAAGACCTCACAGAGCTCAGTACTTTGAACTCTGGCATTAACATAGCCATGTCCTTTCTACATTAGGACCGCTTCATGTCCTTCTCCAAGGTACGAGATGTATTTACCAGGGTCATAAAGAAGACATGGTCGCGAGGGCGACATCGATCGCGGGGGCGACATTGATCGCGGGGGAGACATTGATCGCGAAGGCAACATTGGTCGCGGGGGCTACCATGTTACACCATAAGGTGATATATTTATATATAACACATAACACCATAGCTATATCAACAAAATCTCTTCAGCATAATCGGGCTTCTGCTAAAACAAAACAACACAACTATACCTAAAATCTAGAAGAGAAATGCCAAAATAAAACACGACAGTGTGAGAGTTAGAAATCGAGCATTAAACCCAAAAAATATTACACAAGAAATAATTGTTAATAAGATATCCTGGAGATGGATTGAAATGAATATAAAGTATCCGTTGCAGCCTTAAATTGCTTCACCTTAGCTTCATCAAGCTCAATCAAGCAAATGAAATATTTATCAACATTTTCTATTAATATAAATCAAAATAAAATTTAGATTATCATGATAACAAATCATGTATGATGACATTACACAGTAAACATTGCTAATAAGATATCCTGGAGATGGATTGAAATCAATATAAAGTATCCATTGCATCCTTAAATTGCAATGTCTCTGAGGTGCTCTTCCCTTACATCATTTCTAATTTGCATTAGAATTTACAAAGTACCACGATTATCTATCATTTCTAAAAACAAATGTAGAATCCCAGAAAAAAAATGCATTCTAAATCCTGCAACAACAATTTTCTACAGCATTTATAAAATTTGCAGATTTCAAGAAATCTGCAACTCATGAAGTCTGCAGCTCTTATAAAATCAGATGCATAAACTTCAAAATTGCAATTTTCTTGCAATTTTCTGAACCTGAAGGCTTCCGGAGGTGAAGTTTTGGGTCTGCTCTTTCAAGCTTAGAATGGGAAATGCATGGTGAGGACCTCTGCAAGAATGAAAGAGATAGAGAGAGATGGAAGGAGGCGATAAAGGCGTCGAGTACGACATGTGCAAGATCGCAGAGAGGAGGAATGAGAGAGGAGCATACCAAAAGTGGAAGAGGAGCTGCGGAGGAGCACACTGAAAGCGGAGGAGGAGCTGCGGCGGAGGCTTTGTTGAGGAGCAGCGTGGTGGAGGAAGTAGGAGGAGCTGGCGAGGCTCTAGCGAGGGCTTTTTAGAAGTCATGGCGCTGGAGAGCCTCTGTCGAGGGCTCATGCAGGTAGCGGGGGCTCGATGCGAGGTTGCTGCTGCTTTCGGTGGGTGGCAGTCGAGAAGGAGAGGTACCGTGCGGGAGAAACATGCCAGGCCACTACTTTCGGAGAGGTGTCGTGCGGGAGAGCTTCCAGGCCGCTGCTTTTCGGAAAGGTTTTTGCTGAATGGATTAAATTAGGGAGAAGTCAAATGATGGGGGGAGTCGAATGCTTGGAAGGCTAAATGCCAAAAAAGCCAAAAAAAAAATTATATTAGGAAGTAGTTTTTTTAGGCCATGAGACCAAATGACCAAAAAACCAAAGAATTTAAAATGAAGAGATCCTTTTTATGGGCATTTTGGAGATGAGAATGTTACACCAATGCTCTTTAAGGGTTCCCTTATATAATAAAGATAAAGGCTATATAAACTTATTCTTCTTCTATATATGATATAATAGAGTATATAGACTATATAGCAGATGAAGAAAATATTTGCTATACAATGCTTATATAAGCCTATAATAGCTTATATAGTCTATATTAGCATATATTCTTCAATAGTATATAGCTATATAGCCCATACAAAGAAGAAGAAAAATACGCTTATATAGACTATAACATTATAGGCATATTCTATAGAAGAATTTATAGGCTATATATAAGCTATATAGAAGAATATATAGGCTATATGTAGGCTAAAGTATAGTTATATATAACTATATCTATATAGGCTATAGAATATAGAATAATAATAATAAGAAGAAGTATATCCTATTTATAGTCTATATAAGAAGACTATTTATGCCAAAATAGTCTACATAGTTGATAATAGGCATTCTTATATAGACTTCTTCTATATAAGATATAAGTTATATATATGGGCTATATGGCTAATATTAATAGACTAATAGGAATATATTAACAGAAAAAGAACATAGACTTAATAACTATAGCTGTCTATTAAGTATATGAACAACCTATATATGATTCTTCTTCTAGTAATAGTCTATGTTATATTTATAGGCATTATTAATATAGGCTAGCCTTGTTCTTATTATATATATAAATATTTTATATAGCTTATAATATTTGTTATATCTATATAGGCTATTATATATATAAAGTCTACATAGTCTATTGCTTACAATCTATAGCATATATATAAGCTATAGAAGCTATATAAAAGAAGCTTATATAGGCAATATAGAAGAAGAAGTATATATGCTACTTATAGGCTATAATAATAGGCTATACATAGCCTATATGAGATATAGAATATTAGACTATATAGAATAATCCTATATATAGAAGAAGTCAATATTTAGCCTGTTGAATCCAAAATTGCACATCCACGATCTACTCGAGGAAATAGGGAGAAAAGGAGGCCGCGAGTAGCTGGTTACTTGAGTCACGAGTGAAGAGGGGAGAAGAAGAGAGGGCGGCTAGCTTGCGGCGAGGCCAGACTTCGCCCGCCGCGGCAAATGCCACTCCTGCGACGGGCTTTCCCTTTACTTAATAATCTGTATTACAGCTTGTTGTGCTTAGTACATGGAAACAAGAGAAAATACAAGAGAGTTGCGGGTAAGAAGAGAGCAAGCCGCTCGGGCTGCTTGCTGAGGCCGCCCGGCCTATTGTTGAGACCGCCTGAATTAGTCGCCCGGGCTGTTACTGAGGGCGCCCGGCCTGTTGCTGAGACCTCCCGGACAGGTCACTGAGGTCGTCCGGACAGGTCGCTGATAGGAGCGGTCTGGCAGGTCGCTGATAGGAGCGGTCTGGTTGTCTCTAGCCACCAGTTTTGCCCCCAACTTGCCTGTCTTTTGTTCATGGTCGAGGGTCCTATTTATAGGCTCTGGGTCGATGTCGTCACCTCCGGTGAGCCGGTGACCGGATCCCTACTCGTGCGGTCTGAACAATGGAGACCGCCACCTTGGGCGGTCTGAAGGAGGAGGCCGCCCGGCTTGGGCGGTCTGAAGTAGGAGGCCGACCGGCTTGGGCGGTCTGAAGAAGGAGGCCGCCCGCCTTGGGCGGTCTGAAGGAAAAGGTCGCCCGCCTTTGGGCGGTCTGAAGGAGAAGGCCGCCCGCCTTTGGCCGGTCTGAAGTAGGAGGAGGCCGCCCCTGCTAGGCGGCCTGAGGAAGGAGACCGCCCCTGCTGGGCGGCCTGAAGAAGAAGTCCGCCCATGCTAGGCGGATAGGAGATCCCTAGCCGCATGACCTGTAGGAGAAACGCAGAAAAAATCTCCTCGAGAAGGATCGCCGATTTCTGGGTAAACATAGCCGACATGAAGAAGGTGAATAGGCTATGTAGGCTTATTCTTCTTTTGTATCTATATAGAATAAAAATATATAGCTATATATGCTTCTTAAAGGATTGTTTATATGTTATATAAAGTCTACACTTCTATATGTAGCCTATATATAGTAAGCCTATGAATAGCTATATAGTATATAGTATATATATATATGGAATATATAGATTGGATACTATTCTAATTCTTATGTATATGCTTATTCTTCTTCAATATTTTATAATATAAATAGACTATATATTCTTCTTCTTCTTATATATACGGTAGTATATTCTTCTCCTATATAATAAGACTATAGATAAGCTATGTAGCCTAAATTCTTATAGTCTATATCTATATACTAATATAGTATATATAGCCTAATATTCTCTATATAGCATTATTTATTCTTATAGAATTATACTTCTTCTATATAGCTATAGACATATATATAGTCTATATACAAGAAGCTTATATAGCCTTTATAGATGAAGTCTATTAATAGTGAATATAGACTTATAAATATTTTTCTATATAGAATTTCTTATACATTGGATACATATAGAAGAAGTCTATCATAGTTATCTATATAGCATATATATATGTGTTGGATATTGTAGCCACAATAACCTTGATTTGAAGAAGTGCCCCTTGAACTAAGATGAATTGATTTTGTATTTGATGTAGTTTCTTAGTGGTGTGTTTGCAGGACTCTAATTGCTAAATACAAACCAATGTCAGGTTTCAATGAGTCATAAACACAGGCCTATGGAATGTAATCACTCATTGCGTAGACCAAGGTGTGGAATCATGTGAAATCTCTCTATTGGGATGTACTTAATATTCAAACACTTTGGAGAAGTCAAGGTGAAGCAAGTGTTGAATTCAGAAGTGGAAGAAAATAGCCCAAGTCATTTTCGTTGAGTGGTCTCGAAGAATTTAAGTTAATTTGTCGAGATAACTCGTGAAAGACTTGTTATTCGTCGAATCTACTCGAGAAGTATCAGAAAATTCATGAAGTAGTTTTCATCGAGTAAAAGATAGTTCACATGAGAACACTCGATGAATTCGTCGAGTGGTCTGTCGATTTCTCATGAACACTCGACGAATTCGCTGAGTGCTCTCGTGAAATCCTCGAGAGGACTTGGTTTCTCTTCTTCCCGTCTCAACCTTTATTTTCTAAGTCTAATTCATTGAGTAATAACAATAATTCGTCGAGTTATCGTGTATTCGATGAATCCACTCGATGAACCCAGACAGAGCGCATTTTCTTTGATTCTGATGCATTTTTCCTTTTAGGGTGTTTCGTTCATGTGTAGTACACATGGACCTATGTCCTTAAGTTAAGTTTATAGTCATTTGAAGTAGATCTATAAATACTTAAGAGATGTTTTCTTCTAACCCTAATCGTTCAATTTGAACTCAAGACATCGAGATTTCCGTCGGCCATCTCTCTCGTTCTCGCAAAGACGATTTCTTGTCGTCGACGAGTTCTGTGCTCGATTCTTCTGCAAGTCTCGATTCAACAAGATTTCAATTCCCAGATTGATTCGAGTTTTCTCAAAATCTTGTTGGGTCAATAAGTATTCAGATCAAAGTTTGCAAGACAAAGGATTTCTTCTCCATCTTTCAAGTTCAGGATTTCATCTATTGCAAGGAAGAAGAAGACCTATTATTTCAGATCTGAAGAAGTAGAATCTCCTTGAGATTCTTAGAGATTGGATTTTCAATCCAAAGTTCTTGTAATATCTTTTACATATTACTGTAGGAAGTTTTATCTTCTGATTCTTTGTAGATCCTAGTTTAGAGGATCGAGTTTGTAGTGGAAGGTGTTCTCTGAGTTGTAATATTATTCTTAATCTGAGATTAGTGAAGTAGCCTAGTCTAGCTGGGCATGCTAGATAGGTGAGGCGGGAAAGTGGACGTACCCATTCTGGGGAACCAATATAAATCCTTGTGTTTGTGTGTGCTTTGTTTTCTGTGCGCTTTTATTTATAGATTTTAATTCCGCATAAAATCCATAGAACTCACCTATTCACCCCCCTCTAGGTGATTTGGGTAGAAACTAGATACTTTTAATTGGTATCAGATGTAGGTTGTTGGTGAAGTGGTTGACACCTTGAACAAAATCCTCCATCTAGTTGTTCAATGATACCATGTCTGGAATGGATAAAAACAATGATTATTCCATGAAGCTGTCGGTTTGCACGAAGGAGAACTTCCCCATGTGGAAGGAAAGAGTTAAGTTCTACTTGGAAGCCGCTGACCCAAGGATCTTTCAGATAGTTAAAGAAGGTCCTCATGTTACAATGATGACATCTACCATCAACCCTGCTATTCAAGTTCCCATGAAGATGCTTGATTTGACATAGGATGAGATTGCTCTTGTCGCCTTGGATAAGAAGGAGAAGAACATAATTGCCAGTGTTGTGGATGATTCAATGCTAAAGAATCTCTTCCATTACAAATATGCCAAGAAGATGTGGGATTCTCTAGTCGTCTTGATGGGAGGTACGGAAGAAATATGGGATGATCAAAGATCTCTGCTCAATCAAGAATATGAAGCATTCAAGCAGGATCCAAGGGACTCAATTTCTGACACGTATGAGAAGTTCTTCATGATCGTCAACGGTCTTAGGAACTGTTGGGAATTGAATCCACAATAGCCTAGATTTGTGAGAAGTCACCCTTGAACCAAGGTGAATTGCTATTGTATTTGATATAGCCTTTTAGTTATGATCTTACAGGTTGTTATTGCTAAGTGTAGACCAGTGTCAGATCCCAATGGGTCATTAAGCACAGTTTCATGCAATGTAATCCCTTATTATGTGGAACATGGTGTTGACTCATGTGTGATCTCTCTATTGGGATACACATCTTTTTCAAGGCTCTTGAAGATTGGAAGATTGGAAGAGCTGGCGGTGTCCAAGAAAAGAAAGGAGAATAAGGGTCAAAATTATTCTAAGGGAATTCCTCGAGAAATCCAAGGTATCTCTCGAGAAATCCATGTAATTTCTCGAGAAGTCCTCTTCACCTTTCGAGAAATCTCTCTCTATCTTATATTCTTTTTGTTTCTAAGGAAATTCTCGAGAAGTCCTTTATTTCTCGAGAAGTTTAATTCATTTCTCGAGAAGTCATAAATGTTCTTGAGAAATCTTCTCTGATTTCCTTTGAAAAAATTTCTTAGCGGTTTCTCAAGAAGTCATTTGTTCTCTTGAGAAATCAATGTCATTTCTCGAGAAGTCCTTTTCTTCTCAAAAATTTTTCTTCAAGTCCTCCTGAAAGATTTTTCCAGCCTTATCTCAATTTGTTGCAGTCATTTCTCACGAAGTAAAGTTCATTTCTCTAGAAGTCAAATCTACTTCTCGAGAAATCCATGTTGTCTCGAGAAATCTTTTTTCTTCTTGTGCTGCTTTGAAATCCGGTTCCTGACGGGATTATAATTTCTTCTGACGGCCTTGACGGCACGTGTGAGAGTGTTTAAGGTTAATCTTACCTTAAATCAAGTCTCTTTTTTCCGTTAAGTTGGATTGCAATATAAGACTCCTTCCCGATCTTATCTTAACCTAATTTAGCTAATCTTCCAATATTCTAATCGATCAGATCATCGTGAATAAGTCGCTGTCTCTGGCCATTGTTGAAGGATCTCTCTCTCTATCAATCGATTCCTTCTAAAGAAAAGATTCGACAGATCAGCGCTCTAATCATCTACTGCAATCTATTGGATCGTGTCGAATCATAGAAATCAGATCTGGGATTTCAATCGTTTCTTCCTCTTCTTCTATCCAAAGTTTTTCAAAACTCAAGGAGGAAGAAGATCTTAGAAGTTCAGATCTGTACAAGTTTTGTTATGTATTTTGTTGTACTCAATCTCATTTTCTGTAGGAGTGTTTTTCTCCGAGTTGTAGGAGAGTGTTTCTCTGAGTTGTAAGAGCGGTGCCTCCGAGTTTGTAGGAGATTTATCTCCGAGTTGTAGGAGTTGTAACTCTGAGATTGTAGGATCGTTCTTGATCTGAGTTTTTTAGAAGTAGCCAAGGCTAACTGTGGTGCTAGATTGGTGAGGCTGGAAAGTGGAGTACCCAAGTTCAGGGAACCACTATAAATTCCTTGTGTCATCTGTGATTGTGATTTGCTTTCTGTGTTTAACTTTTTATCAAGTTTTTATTCCGCAAAAGACGTAGAATTCACCTATTCACCCCCCTCTAGGTGATTTCGATAGGCAACTAGATACTTCAGGAACTATGATCAGGAATTCACCGTGGGTGAACTGAATGACAAGTTCTTGAGATCTCATACGAAAGAATGGATACCAAGGCTATTGCCACCAGAGAATTCAGAAAGTTGGCTACTATGGAGCCACAAATTCTATTCGGGAAGCTTCTTTCCCAAGAGTTGAAGAGCAACATCAGGAAAGTTGAGGAAGAAGTCCACAAGATTTCTGAAAAAGAGAAGTTCGTGCCTCTGAAGGCCGAAGGGTCAAAGAAAGGCAAGGTCATGGTGCCGGTAAGGACACAGTCGTCAGAGGAAGATAACGAGTCTGTGGCTTGCTCCTCAATCTCTGACATGTCAGATGTAGAGTTCTCCCTACTCTCCAAGCAATTCAAGAGATTGTTGAACAAGAGAAAGCATAGGAGTGCTCAATCCTCCACATCAGATCACAGAAGATCGAGGCGTGATGGCGAACATCACAAGAAGAGTTACAACAATGACAGGAATAAATCTAAACTGAACAAACATTCTTCGACTGATATCATTTGCTATTGTTGTAACAAGCCAGGGCATGTAATTGCGGAATGCCCGTACAAGAAGAAGGATAGCTCTAGAAAATAAGATAAGAAATCCTTCAAAAGTAAGAAGAAGGAGGAAAAGAGCTTTTGGCCAAAAAGTCAAAAACTCTGAGAGACAGCGACTCCGACGAGTCAAGCTCAGACGAAGAAGCCAACTTTTCTCTAATGGCTCAGACCGATGAGGAAAACTATGACACCCCATATGAGGGGAAGGTAAATTATCATACTCCTCTTTCTGAATCTGAGACAGATTCCATTATGGATGGAGGCTACTCCTCAGAGGAAGACTCTGCTATATTAGTTTAGAACAAAGCCTTATTGAAATGATTTATCAAGTTCCAAAAGGTTGTCAAATCTCAGAAAAAGGAGATTTAGTCTCTCATGACCGTGGAATCGGATTTTAGAGAAGAAATTGAAAAATTACTTCCTCTCAAAGATGAAGTCCAAGTCTTGAAGGACGAACCGCTAAGCACTGCTGAACTATTAAAGCAAAAGGAGAAATCTGTAGCTGAGATGGAAGGAAAGCTAGTGGTAGAGAGAAAGTTAGTGGAAAGCTTTTCTAAACCAAAGACCATCCTTCCTTTCATTGATGGCTTTTTTGCTACTGCAAAGGGTATCGGTATCGGTCATTAGTCCGAAAAAAGAAAGACAGCTAAGAAAAGTGTCGTTAAGGGCAAGGGAAAGGCTGATCAGAGTCAACCTTCCTTCAAGAAGTTGGTGTTTCCTACAAACACATATGGCTTTGAAACATCATATGACCACCTCATGAGACCAACTCATGTCGAGTCAAGTAAGGGCAACCAAGGATGGAGCTGTACCTGAAGCTTAGGAAAGACTGCTTTCAAACCAACTTTCGAAGAGATAGTCCTCAAGGACTATGGTTCATTTGTGCATGGACCGACTACAAAAAAAGCACCAAAGGTCAAAACTATTGTGAAAAACCACTTGAGAAAGAGCCCTGTGTTTGCTGCAATCACGAGGCTTCTACCTCCAAGTCGGTAGCCCCTGCTAGACCCTCCATTCTAAAAGTCAAGCAGGACGATAAGAGAAGGTACAACAGGTTTGACTATTGGTGATGTGGCAAAGTTGGTCATTTTGCCAGGGATTACTGGTTTAATCCCAGGAATGCTAGAATTTCACTTGTTAGCAATGCAAAGACGACCACTCACTATGTTAACAATCTGAGTGGAAGTCGTCTAACAAGAAGCCAAGGACCCAAATCTGTTGGATCTTGAGGCGCCCTTAGAGGGGGGGGGGGGGGGGGTTAATAAGGGTTTTAAAACTTTTGTTATATTTTAATATACTTGAAATGATAAGAGACTAAATTAGTGATAAACCACACAAAAAGAGGAAATCAAGTAATATAAATGAAATACATGGTTTTATTAACATAAAATATAAGATTACAAAATTTGATTTCTTATGATGCTAGAAATCATAGGCGACAAAGTAAAACCCCTTTCTGTTTTCTATCTCGACTCTTATCCCCATGAATTGGTGGCTTTAGCCTATCCTTCCATGGATACGACCTCAAGCCTCTCTAGCCTTTCTATCCATAGAAAGGCCTTTAGCACCCCCTAGATCTACTCCCTAGACCTAGTCACCAAGATAAGGTGATTTCCTCCCTCGGTCCTACCCAGACCCAGTCGCCAACACGAGGCGATTTTACTCCACGGTTGTAATGAAAAAGTTACAAACAAAACATAAAAATACAAATGAGAACTCCCTATGAAGAATTCTAGAGATGGCAAAGGGTCGTTGAATATTCTCGAAGTCGAAGCATGCATTCTTCGCTTTGCGTAAGCGTTGATCCGATCCTCCATGAATTCTTCTCTCAAATTTGTGTGGGAGATGATGGTCTGGAAAATACGTCCCTCTCTGAGTTTCTGAAGTGCTGGAATAGGGCTCTCTCCAATCAGTGGTTGGAGAAGATGAAATCAGCCTATTTATAGGACTAGAGGCTAACACCGGCGTTAAGGCTAACGCCTAGAGTTGACCCAATATGGAATTGTTTTGATCGCTCGGATCTTCAAAATAGGAAAGAGATTCTGCACTTTAGGAAACATTCATTTTAGGCAACCCTAACGCTCGCGTTGAGTCTAACGCTGGCGTTAGGTCAGATCATTCCTAAAGTGCTCCTGCAACCACGGCTGCTTCTCTCCTTGCCATAATTATCATGATGGGAACGAGTGTCAATGCCCAGCATTAAGTCCTAACGTCTGGCATTAGACCACATCCCTCTTTTCTGTTTGTGAGTAGGTCCAGACCAATAATGTAGCAACCTAGTGTCATATCTGATCAAAGCTGCATGCTAAAAATACAATGAAAAACAAGATCAAATACAAGTAGGATTTGTTATTCTCAAATCAAAGGGATGCGGAAAACCACATGTTCCAACAATTTCCCCCTTTAGATATTAACAAATCCAATATAGATAAGTCAGATTCATATATAAGAGAGGTGTGGTTTTAGAAGGATATATGACACTAAGCATTATAGAGACAATAATAAGATTTATAGATTTTTAGATTATGCTCCCCCTACATAAGTGCTCCCACTACATAGGGTGCTCCCCCTTAGTGTATGCTACCGTAGACTAGATTCTTGCTCCCCCTTAATCTAGTGAATCCTACACCTTTAATCATTACGATTTATCATTTTATTCTCCCCCTTTTGTTATTAGCAAAATTGGGTGGAGAGAAACAAAACTAGAGTAAAGAAGACCAAAGTTGGGATATTACTAAGAGAGGATTAAGAGTTTTGCTTAAACATAAAGTAAGTCGTGATCGAGCTAAGGGAGAGAGTAGCACAGCATAAAAAAATATGATAAGCGTGAACGAACAACATTCCATTTAAATGTTTTACCAAAGGAATTCTACCACTTGCTTTTCGTAGTAAATTTTTTTAAGAAACTTGTTTGAAGAAATGCAATATAGTTTGACAAGCACAAGTGAAGAAAAAACCTTGGAAGGAAGCATGATAAACCATGGTAAACACAACCTATGATGAAATTTGGAATGCAGAACAAACAAAATAAAATTATTTGATATTTTTGAAAAGAATTTATTTGTTGATTTTGTTTGGCACTTGACTTTGCAAAATTTGAGCATTAATTTTGTAAATTCTCATAATAAGTAGGCAAGCATGATTTTAACATATTCAAGAAGATAATATCTACAATGTAACTAATTCGTATTTCAAGTAAAGAAAACATTGTAGAAGTCATGCATTGCAATCTAGTGCTTTTACTTGAGTTTTTAGAGAATTATGTAGTGTTGCATTTGGATCTAATTCTCATGAGTAGAAATTTTATGAAAAACAATGATGTGTGCATAAAGTGTATTGATAAAAGTATACAAGTGAAATTATCAAAGCACATGACATATGTAATGAAATAGTAACAACACATTTAAGATTGTAATCTTATAATTACTTTCAAACATCAATGTTAGAATAAAATTTCAAAGCACATAAAAGGAGTACAACTACCAAGGTGCTTCGCCCACACGATGCTCATTAAGACTTATCAGGGATCGAAGTATTGCTTGGGGGGATCACATAAGCAATTTTGTTAATTTTTATTTTTAGTGATCCGGTGTACAAATAGAAGTGATGACAAGAAATGTGTTTGTACAAGACACTTTACAATTCTTTCCAAGGTTCTCAACCTCACAATGCTCATTAAGACTTATCAAGAGGGTGAGTAGTGCTTGATGGAGTTATCTTTGGCATATTATTTCATTATATATATAGTTTTTAAGTTTGGACCAAAGTTCTCCGAATTGACTTGTTGCAAACATTAACAATATTGATATAACACTTCAATGTGTGCAAGAAATTTATTTTTTGAAAGACGGTGTAGGTAATATAGACATACAACTTAATATGTTAAAAACTATTACACTACAAAATCATGAAAGACTAAGATTATTAGCACACGTAGATTACTAAAATAGTGAGTGTATGAATCACTGATTGGCATAAAACATTACTCATACTTAGAGGCATGCTAGGCAATCATACACAATTTTCTATAGACTATTTCATTGCATATAATCATATTAAGGTCAAGGCATGAAGATAAAACAATGTTTAGGAGATTTGAAATTAAAATTAGACATTGAAGACAATCTTTAAGTGTATGCCTAATCAAATTTTACAATTTGAAATAAAATAATTAAGAAGTTTGCCATTGTGAAGTCTTATAGTCAAACAATAGTTTTATTAATATTTAAAGCAAAACAAAAAAAATTATTTTTGATTATTTTGAATTATTTGAATTATTTGTATTTTAGAATAAAATTAACAAATTATGAACAAAATAATTTGAAATCAGAAAAAATAAACTGAGAAAATTCATTAGAAAAAATACCAGAAATATAAATAAAAAAATTTTCCATATGCCAAAAAGAGCTAACGCCTGGCGTTAAGTACTTAACACCCAAACAGAACACCTTTTTTGACATTTTTGAAAAACAAAATCTTTTTAAATAGGTAATATGTATATATGCCTTCTTAGTGTAAAAATTTCAGAGAATTTGGAGAAGATTAGAAGGCTATTTAAATATATTTTTGGTGGTTTTAAAATGTTTTTTATATTTGATATTTGATTCTTGATTTTTCTGGAAATGAAGACGTAATTAAGGTGTAAACATAGTGTTGGGAACAGTGCCCAGCAGTGTTCCTGATTTGAAGAAGTGCTCAGCTCAATGATAAGTGCAAGCTGTATTTAATGTCATATCTAGTTCATGCTTGCAGAGATCGACAATGTGTCAAGTACTTTATTTATTTCACTAAGTACTATATCGTCGAGAAGAATAGGAAATGTCGTCGACAAAGTATGCCTGTCGTCATGATGATGAGCAAAGCAAACGCTGAGACTTGGCAAGTTCATCGAACGCAGAATGCAGTTCGTCGAACGCAGAATGCAGTTCGTCCAACGCAGAATGCAGTTCGTCGAATGCAGAATGAAGTTCGTCGAACAAAGAGACAGGACAGAAGCAAACGCCGAGACTTGGAAAGTTTGTCGAACGAAGTATGAAGTTCGTCGAACGCAGAGACGGGATAGAAGAATGAAGTTCGTCAAACGCAGAATGTTGTTTGTCGAACCCAGAATGAAGCTCGTCGAACGCAGAGAAGGCATGAAGATATCAAAGGAAGGAATGTCTTCGAGAAGATGCAGTATCGTCGACATCAACAAAGTTGCCTTGTCGTCAAGAAGAACATATATCGTCTTGAAGAAGCCTTGTTGCTGAAAAGGCTAAGTATGACTGATGGCGTTGGACATCGTCGTAAAGAAGGAGTGACGTCAAGAAGACTGAAGAAGGACAGCTGAAGACAAGCAGTTGCTAAAGCATAGTCTGTCAACATGATATCGCTGATGTTGTCGAGAGAACAATGTGATTACGATGACAGTCTGCAAGAAAGAAGATCACGACGGCACAGTTAGAGATTGCATATCGATGTATGTGCAGAAATGTCAGAATATCTCGTATTGTCAGACATCAGCGTCAGAAGCAGAAGCTGGAAGACTTGAAGATCCACCAAGGTCTAAGGCATCGACAAAGTCCTGTCATCGAGATATTATCCATGTCATCGTGACATTGGAAATATCGTCGAGATAGATTCAAATGTTGCGGATGCGCTGTCAGCATTTAATGCCGCCGCCTGATTGTCCAATCAGTGCGTGCTCTTAAGGAATGGGCGTCTGACAGTAAAGGATATTATATGTGACCGTTAAGCGGCTCACCCATCCTATAAAAGGGAACATTGATGCCCTCGAAAAACAAGAATATGAGAGACAAGAATGAAAAAAAGAATCCCGTCGTTGCTTATCAATACAACAGTACATTCTGCGGAGAAGAAGAAGAACAGTAGAGAAAAAGAATCAAGCATTCTCATGAGAATCAGTCATCTCCATTGACTGATAAGAAGCCGATCAACATCAGGCAAAAGAAGAGAAGGCTGAAGAAGATCCAGTGCTAAAATGACAAATCAATAAGTATCTTCTTCAAGTCTAAGAAGCCGATCTCCATCAGGCTAAGTTGTCGATCCTCATCAGGCAGAAGAAACAGTTTTCATCACTGTAATTTCTTGTAGGGCTTGTGGGTCAAACCTGTAAGATCTGTTTTCAAAAATAAGTGTCTAGCTTGAGGGCTGGAGAGCTGTGAGGCTTAAGGTCCAGGGCAGTGGACTTGCTAGTCTGATTTTGTCTAGCTTGAGGGCTGGAGAGCTGTGAGGCTTGAGGGCCAGGGCAGTGGACTTGCGGGTTTGATATCATCAAGCTTGAGGGCTTGAGACCTGTGAGGCTTGCGGGCCAGGGCAGAGGGTAGACTTGCGGGTCTGAGCTAGGTAGGGCTTGAGGGCCTGAGTGTCGAGCTTGCGGGATCGGGTGCAGTAGGGGCTTGTGGGTCTAGGCTGAAGGACTTGCGGGTATGTGTGGTAAGGCTTGCGGGCTTGAAGATTTGGCAGAGTTTGTTGTGCCTAGCACACTGCTAGGTAGGCGCAGAGGGAAAGAGGACTACTCAAGACACCCAGTCTTGAGGAACCTCTATAGATCACTATGTGCTTTTCTGTGTTGTGCTTTATAATTTATAGATCTACTAATCAGAAATCGAGAACACCTAAAGGGGATAAAATAATTTGAAAAACCTATTCACCCCCCCCCCCCCCCTCCCCCGCTAGGTGATAAGTTGACACCCAATAAACAACAAGTGGTACCATAAAGAGGTTGTTCAAAGAAAAGCTTAACAACTTGAACAAATCTGCCCTTGGGTGTTCATCATAGCTATGGAATTAAAAATAGCTATTTCTTCCAGGGAGAACTTTGCCCTTTGGAAAGTAAGAGCAAGAATATACATGGAGGCAATGGATCCCAAAATGTTTTTAATTGTTCAAGAAGGACCCTTCATGACTATGATAAAAGATGATATCCTTCTAGCCAGCTTGGATAAAGAAGCCAGAAGTATTCTAGCTGGTGCAGTAGATCTGCCAACACTCCAGAAGCTGACTCATTGCAAAACAACAAAAGACATGTGGAACTCCCTAGGGACCATCATGGAAGGGTCAGACGAAGATTTCAAGAAGAAACCTCTCATGAAGAGGTATGCATCAGGGCACCCCTGACTACTTCAGACAGTGAATCAGAAGATGAAGAATGCTCTGTAGTTAGAAGAAGAATAAGAGCACCCTTGACTCTCACAGACTGTGATTCTGAGGATGAGGAGGTCCATGGGCTCTATCAGTTGAAGAAAATCATGATGAATCACATCATGATCAGGTATGCACCACTCACACACCTTTACAACCTGCTTCATTTAAGAAGACCAAGAGTGCATCAGATGATTGTTCATCTTCTGAAGATGATGCAGAAGACTGCTCATCTTGCAACAATAAGAACCATGCTGATCTAATAGAGCAGTTTGGTGATCTCTTGGGAGCTCTGAGAAAGAGCAAAAGGCTTGTTAAGAAGCAAGCTAGGGAGCTAGAATCACTCAGACCTTTTAAGGTTGAGTTAGATGGGAAAAGGGTATATCCCCCAATGTGGGTACCAACTCCTGTGAGCTCAAGAAAATCATAGACAAGCTTTATGATGAAAGGAGCCAAAGGGAAGAACTTATCAAGAAACTTGAGAATGTCCTTCTTAAGGAAAGATGCTTGGTGGCTCAATTCTCTATGCCCAAAACTGTACTGCCCATCATTGACACCTTCTCCTCCTATGTAAATAGGAGGGGATTGGGTTTCCATGAAGGGGCAATAGATGCTGGGAATGGAGAAAGGGGAAAAACTAAAGCAGAGCCTCATACCACCTTTCAGAAGGTAGTGCTTCCCTCAAATAGGTATGATCAGGACAGTGTCCATGGTGACTGGATGAATGGAAGCTCCATAAGTCATGGAAATGCTCCTGACTATGGGAAGAGAAAAGGCATGGGGATGAGTGCATTAAAGGCTCCCCATGAGGAAATCCAAATGGCCCATCATGGACCATTTGTGTTTGGTTCCCCAGCCCCCACTTTCAAGGATAAAGGAGGAACATCTTCCCAATCTCTTCTAGATAAAAAGCAAACTGGTAGCCCCAGTATAATCAATTCTCACTTGATCATATCTGATGCCATCAACACCATGTCAGCTACCAAGTTGACATCTGTTGCTGACAAACAAATAAAGTCAAGAAGAAACAATTATACTAGAGCAGCTAGTCAGCTCTTTGCTGAGAGAGATAGGAAGAATGCTACTGCCTTCTCTACTGGACATACTTCAAAAATTGTTCAGAAAAGAAGGTACAACATCTATGAATGTTGGTGATGTGGCAAAGTGGGACACATTGCCATTGAATGTTGGCACAACCCTAGTGTGCCTAGTGCAAAGGAGAGACCTCCTGGAAGGGATGAGGAGAGTAGAAGAATTTCCTATTATGCTAACAAGAACCTAGGACCCAAGTCACCTTGGGTTCCTAAGGATTATTAAATCTTTCTTGCAGGGTAGTCCATTTAGCCAATCAAAAGCAAACAAGACTAATGGACAATAAGTGCTCCAGGCTCAACTCTGGACTAAGAAAAACTCACCACATGCCAAGGTGCACTGATCTAGGTGGAGCTAAGAGTAAAGATAACTGGACTACCCATCAATGGGGAGCTACTAGCTCAAGAAGACTTAAAATCTAAGGTGAAGGTAACTATGTTGATGCTCAATACATAACCTTATCTTTATCATTTTGTAAAAGTAGTTTTCACTTAAGTAATTGAAAGTTATCATTCAAGGAGCACATATGTATGGCACTGCTAAAAGCATTACACTGGTCATACAAAAGAGTGAACCTAAACCATATCGTCGAAATGATGATTGGTATCGTCGAAATGACTCCTCGACATCGAATCTGCATCACGACGATATCCAATCATCAGCGGGCTCTTAAACAAACTTGTGCTTAACCAATCATTACAACTAAATTCGAGTTGATCAGACATTTAACAAATGACACTTAGACTTCCAACTCGGACACTATAAATAAGGTCAAATGTCTTAAGGTTAAAACACTCTCTACATTAGCCCTAAAAAGCCATCGTGTTCTACACGCCTTCTAAGAGTGGACGAGTGGACAATGCTGAAATCCTCCTGGATCAAGCAAAAGATGGTGCCAAAGAAGGAATATTTTCTGTATGAAGGAAGTGAAGTGGTGAGGAATGGGTTCTCAGAAGGATCAGAAGAAATCCAGAGCACCATTAAGCTGCTTGAGCCCATCGGCCTGGAGTTCGCCCTCTCTGAGCCGACAGTAATATTAAAAAGAGAAGTGTTGGAGTTCTACTCGAATGCCAAGGGTGGATCAATGGGAACATCTGTGAAGAGCGTAATCAATGGGATAAAGGTCAAGGTGAATCCCAAGAGATTGAACAGGGCTCTTCAGTTGTCGGCCTTTGCCAAGGGGGAGGAAGATGAAAAGATCACCCAGGAAGACCTTGACAAGGCTCTGGCATGGTGCGGGCATTCGAGCAAGACCAATGGGTCTCTGGAAAGGAAGTGAGTCAGGCAACAACTCACCTCCATCTGACTCTGAGGTACCTGTGGAGACAAGGAATGTCGCCCTACAGACCTCTGCTCTAAGTCTGGAATCCGGGAAAATTGTAATAGAGGATGCTGAGACTGTGGGGGAGAAGAATAGTGAGCTCCCTGCTCAAGTGGAAGAAGTGATCAGTAAGATCATAGGGGATGAGGATGTTGGTCATTCTGAACCAGCAATGCAAGAGGACAACCAAGAGAACCCTGCTGATGAGACTGGCAAAGATCAGCAAAGTCCTGAAAAGGAAAATGAGCCAAACCATTCACCCATAAGAAAATCTCTTTCTCCAATAATTGAAGGGAATGAAGAAGAGGAACAAGATAGTTAATCTCCAGAGAATAGACAAGTGGAGCTCTCACTATTATCTCAGATAAAGATGCTCCTAGAAGAGCAAAGATTAAAAATTGAAAGCAATGTCAGCTCTGCTATCAATAAGCTAAGAAGGGAACTATCTGCTGAAACGGTAAGCCTAAGAAATGATATGAAGAATCTACAAGAGTATACTGCCAAAGAGACAATCCTTACTCACAAGGGTCTATCTAATTTAGGGTTCAATCAGACTCTGATTGTCAGCAACATAGAAAAGGCCTACATTGCATCCACCAAGAAGATGGCTGAACACAAACCTGATCTCCAAGAAAGTCTAGATCAACACAATAAAGATCTAGACAGTCACCTGCTTGAGACCAAGAATCACTTGGAAGCAGGAATCTACATGCTCAAAAACAAGATATTGGCATCCGAGGAGAATCTCCAAAGGGGGATATCTAAAGAAGTCATAAAGGGGGAGAGATCAATGATAATGGCCAGTGGTGATCATGCCATCTGGACCACAAACACCATCAGGGAAGCAATGAATCTCCCTCCTCTACATTATGATGAGCCTGCTAAAGAGCAACATATAGATATTCCTGATACTGATAAGGGTAAAGAAAAGGAAGCACTGGAGGATGATGAAATAAAAATGAGAAAGAGAAAGTAAAGGGAGGAAATGGAGAAAAAGGATGACTATGAAAGATGGAGTCCCATATCCAGGACCATCATTCTAAAAGCATGGGAGCAAGTGAAAGCTAATAAAGGTGAAAGATACAATGTATACAGCCCTCAAGAATGGGCTAAGCATGAAGATCAAGAAGTAGTAAGGAGAGAATACAGAAGGAATAAGCAAGCAGGAAGAATTCCAACTGACACTCCTGAACCTCTAAAGTATCATCCTAAACCGTTTGAGTACTTCATCAGACAAGATGAAAAGGAACAGGAAGCCAGTGCCAAGAAAGCAAAGGGTGAAGCTGATATGAAGGCACCAGAGATATAGATGGATAAATCTTTAGGGGGCTAAATGTAGAAATGTCAAAACTTTTGAAAACATTTGGCACTATTTATAAGAGTAATATTTGTCAAATTCTGTGCTCACTCAATTATAACTCCAATGTCATCATTATATGCTTGTTTGCTTAAAATATTAAACCTTTATTTGAGTGGCATTTATCATTGAGTGGGTTATGACTTCTTCAAATACGGGGAGATTGTTGGGAATAGTGCCCAGCAGTGTTCCTGATTTGAAGAAATGTTCAGCTCAATGATAAGTGCAAGCTGTATTTAATGTCATATCTAGTTCATGCTTGCAGAGATCGACAATGTGTCAAGTACTTTAGTTATTTCACTAAGTACTATATCGTCGAGAAGAATAAGAAATATCGTCGACAAAGTATGCATGTCGTCATGATGATGAGGAAAGCAAACGCTGAGACTTGGCGAGTTCGTCGAACGCATAATGCAGTTCGTCGAACGCAGAATGCAGTTCGTCGAACGAAGAATGCAGTTCGTCGAACGCAGAATGCAATTCGTCGAACGCAGAATGCAGTTCGTCGAATGCAGAATGAAGTTCATCAAATGAAGATACAGGACAGAAGCAAATGTCGAGACTTGGCAAGTTCGTCGAACGAAGAATGAAGTTTGTTGAACGCAGAGACGGGATAGAAGAATGTAGTTCGTTGAATGCAGAATGCTGTTCATCGAACGCAGAATGAGGCTCGTCGAACGCAGAGAAGACATGAAGATATCAAAGGAAGGAATGTCGTCGAGAAGATGCAGTATCGTCGACATCAACAAAGTAGCCTTATCGTCAAGAAGAACAGATATCATCGTGAAGAAGCCTTGTCGCTGAAAAGGCTAAGTATGATTGATGGCGTTGGACATCGCCGTAAAGAAGGCGTGACGTCAAGAAGACTGAAGAAGGACAGCTGAAGACAAGTAATTGCAAAAGCATAGTCTGTCGACATGATATCGCTCATGTCATCGAGAGAACAAAGTGATTACGACGACAGTCTGCAAGAAAGAAGATCACGACGACACAGTCAGAGATTCCATATCGTTATATGTATAGAAACGCTAGAATATCTCGTATCGTCGAGACATCAGCGTCAGAAGCAGAAGCTGGAAGACTTGATGATCCACCAAGGTCTAAGGCATCGACAAAGTCCTGTCATCGAGATATTATCCATGTCATCATAAAATTGGAAATATCGTCGAGATAGATTCAAATGTCGCGGACGCGCTGTCAGCATTCAATGCCGCCGTCTGATTATCCAATCAACGCGTGCTCTTAAGGAATGGGCGTCTGACAGTAAAGGACATTATATGTGACCGTTAAGAGGTCAACCGTCCTATAAAAGGGAAAGTGATGCCCTAGAAAAACAAGAATGTGAGAGACAAGAACGAAAAAAGGATTCCCGCTGTTGCTTATCAATACAACAGTACATTCTGCGGAGAAGAAGAAGAACAATAGAGAACAAGAATCAAGCTTTCTCAGGAGAATCAGTCATATCCATCGACTGATAAGAAGCCGATCAACATCAGGCAAAAGAAGAGAAGGCTGAAGAAGATCTAGTGCTAAAACGACAAATCAAGAAGTGTCTTCTTCAAGTCTAAGAAGCCGATCTCCATCAGGCTAAGTTGCCGATCCTCATCAGGCAGAAGAAACAATTTTCATCCCTGTAATTTCTTGTAAGGCTTGCGGGCCAAACCTGTAAGATCTGTTTTCATATCTAAGTGTCTAGCTTGAGGGGTGGAGATCTGTGAGGCCTGAAGGCCAGTGTAGTGGACTTGCGGGTCCGATTTTGTCTAGCTTGAGGGCTGGAGAGTTGTGAGGCTTGAGGGACAGAGCAGTGGACTTGCGGGTTTGATATTGTCAAGCTTGAGGGCTTGAGACCTATGAGGCTTGCGGGCTAGGGCAGAGGCTAGACTTGCGGGTCTGAGCTAGGTAGGGCTTGAGGACTAAGTGTCGAGCTTGCGGGCTCCGGTGCAGTAGGGGCTTGCAGGCCTAGGCTGTAGATCTTGCGGGTCCGTGTTGTAAGGCTTGCGGGCCTGAAGATTTGGCGGAGTTTGCCGAGCCTAGCATACTGCTAGGTAGGCGCAGAGGGAAAGAGGACTACTCAAGACACCCAGTCTTGAAGAACCTATATAGATCATTGTGTGCTTTTCTGTATTGTGCATTATAATTTATAGATCTACTAATCAGAAATCAAGAACACCTAAAGGGGATAAAATAATTTGAAAAACCTATTCACCCCCCCCCCCCCCCTCTAGGTGATAAGTTGACACCCAATAAACAACACATATATATGTAATGATATACGAATGGATAGGCAAAGAAATTTCAATTATAGAGAGAAAGAGGAGCTAACGCCTGGTGTTATACTCAACGCCGACGTTGAGTCCACTTTATATAAAAGCCCCAAATTCGAGTTCTTTTCTTATTCTCTACATTTCAAGCCATTTCACTTCCAGTTTTTCCATCTCCGTTTCTTCGATCAAGGTAAATCCATGTTTTTCTTCTTATATTTTTTGATTAAAATATTTCTCTACCCCTAATTTGTAGTCCTTTGAAGTATTGAAGTGTTTTATTATGGTATATGATAAATCTAGGATTTTTGAGATCTAGTTTTTCTAGTTTTGAGTTGTAGAGTAGTGTTTTTTGAGATTCTTCTCAAAGATGAGTATTTACTTTAATTTTTGTTTTTTGAGTTTTATTGGTGATTTTCCATTAATTCCTTACTTTTTACGAAATTTTTCGAGTTCTAAGAGTTACCGAGGGTTAGCATTGTATACTGGAGGTGATAGGAAGTTTGACAGCATGCGTCTGGCATTACCATTAACGTCGGGCATTGATTAAAAAACAATTTTGTGTTGATTTTCTATTTTGTCAAAAGGTGCAGGTTATGGCTTCTTCAGTGCACATGGGGTTCGTGCCAGAAAGTCTTCTTCTTCCTGAGCAGCACATGAGTCTTATCAATCTTATGCGGGGATTGAAAAAGCATCTGTTCTTGTAGGCATGGTGTTGTAGATAGACCTCCCCCGTCATGCCCATATTCAGAACCTCCTGGCTACATCAGGAGTGTTATCAGTGATTACTGACGACTATTTTTCTATAGATTTTATTCGAGAATTCTATAACCATTTGATTGATCCGTCAGAAATATAACTCCATGGAGGAGTGATGTCTATGATATATTTTGAAGTTATCCAAATCACACATGAAGATCTAAGGAATGAGTTTGGGTTAATAGATAGTGAGAATCGTCTGGATGTGGTTGAGAAGTATAGGGCTGAGTAAGACTAAACACCAGTGAATCTGGTTTTCCATGGGAAGGAGACTAGAGAGCAAATTATGGATGTTTCTTCACTTAGGGAAGAAGCATTCAAGATTCAAGATATTTTGCGACACACTATAATTTTGAAGTCTGAAGATACAAAGAAGATCACTGCACAACTGAGTATTGTTACTTATCATCTTATACAGGAAGAAGGTTTTGATGTGGTAGATCTTTTACTCTCATAGATTCGTTATACGTTAAAGTTGAAGGATCCAAGAAGGTCTCGTCTCAACACACTTCCCATAGGAGGACTCAAACAACGGGTGGTGATGGAGAAGTATGCATACATAACCATGAGTAACTATATTAATGATCTTATCCCTGAGCTTTATTCTACTTCAACCCTTCGAGTTCCTCGGCCTTGAGATATACCATCATCTTCTCGACCACCCCTACGACAATGAGTCTCACTCCGTGAGACAAGTCAGGACCATCAGGAGTCGCTTGAGTAATTCAGAGAGAACGCGACACGTCGTATGTCACAGATCGAGAAGATGGTGCGATATATGATCAGGGCCCTGAAGTTGAAACCGACACCGGCAGAAGAGAGGGATTGGGACGTTCCTATGGAGGATCCCCCACGCCACTCAACTCGCCGTACTTGAATGTCAAGAAATTGAGGAAGTTCAAGTACAGAGGTGACATAATCTATTAGTGAGAATAGAGAGTTTTAAGGTGCTTTCTGTTATGTAATAATGTTTTTAACATTCGAACAATTAAGTCTAATGTGTGGCGTTAACAACTTCGGTTAGCGTTAGCAGTTATCATGATGTTTACCTTTTTCATATTTTTATCTATTTTGTGAACTGTTTCTGTGTTGTGTTCTAGTTTTTATTCAGGCTTTCATAGTTATGATTTTGATGTAAAAAAAAACGTTTTCACTCAATCTTTGCTGGATTAAATCATGTTAATTTATCTATAATCTTTTTATAAGCATCAGATCAGAAGAATGGCTTTTTTAAGAATGTAATAGCATACCACTTTGGTTTTCAAGTTATTTAATGAATGGTAAAGTAAGGATAAGTATTGGTATGACGTTTTACTTTATTAAAACCTTTTCATTAATTACGAATTATACATATGCAAACTTTTTCTGAAAGGCAAGATATTGATAGTTTCCTTTGTCAGATATTGCAAGAGTGTACATGAGTATATAGTTAATTTTTTCTTTGCGAGACTTTAGTTGGACTTAGCAACTTAGAGTGGATCTTGGACTTCCCGAGGTCTTCCCTATGAGGGGTTCGCACCGGTACTAGGAGATATGATGGGGTGACATGCCAAATCTTGCTTTCTCAATATATTTAAGTATTATTGGTTACTATCCATACAAAATTTTTATAGACTCAACATTTTTCGAAAGAGAAAAAATGAATTTGATGATTTTATTTACTTGGATAAATATCTCATAACTTTTTTAGAATTTGATTTATATGGATAATATAAGATATTTATTGGCAATGAATTTAAGAAAGATAAATAGGTCATCAAAATAAAAAATGATTTTGAACTGTGATCAATTTGATTAATAAACTCATTAAGTTTTAAGAGATAAAATCATATTTCCAATAATATATAAGAAGACCATAATCATGATAGCTTAAAAAATAAAAAGACATTGAAGCATAAAAAGACATTGAAGTAGAAATTTATATATTTCATTTTGAAAGGATTCTGCTTCATGCATTTGATGATACCTAATGAGTAATAGTTTTAGGTACCCAAAGGGGACCAAGTGTGGTGATTCCTTTGGGTACCCAAATATAACGAGTTGGCTTTTGGGGAGATAGTGATGAATGGGTCCTTTCATGTGAAGTTAATGTTTCATTTTTTAACTTTGGGCTTCCATTCAAACCTTGGTTTAATGTTACATTTGTGCATCAAATTTCCATTGTGGTTAACTTTATTTTGAAGATTATAATTGTAATGATTATTGAAATTATAGTTCATAGGAAATTTGTGTAATTTTAATTTCAAGTTGGGAGAAACATGATTTTGTAAATGATGGTGATTTTGATTTTGATTAACAATAACTTTGTGTTTCTTACTCCCATTATTAGGCTTAGTTAAGATATTCATATTAATATTCAACTTGCTTTTAGATATTGCTTGATATTGTGAATTTGTGTGTTCTGAATTTTTATTCATAATTTTCTTAAGCAAGTTGATTTTTGATTTTAATTCATCAATCTTGATCATAAGGTTATGTCTAGCTTTATTATAAGCAATTATGCTATTTTTAAGAGTTGAAACAATAGAGTCAATATGAGTTTGATTGTTATTTCTAAATTCCTCAAATGTTTAATCCATCTCTTTAATTTCAATTTTGTAACTTTTACACATAGCACAATCATTTGTAGTAGATGACTTTTCTAAAGATAATTTTCATTGTGTTCTTTAAGATGCTCATTATCATATACCTTGAGTTTTTCTTTAAGAATATTGCAATCAAAACAAAATTTTATATTTTCAATTGAAGAGACATGGGTAGAATTAGATAAATCAGAATTTGTTTCTACTTTAACTTTTGCTTTTAAACCTTTATTTTCTAAGCGCAATTTGCAATTCGCATTTTTCAATTTCTTAATTTTGCGCTTTGTAATTTGTAGTAATTGTAAAGTAAAAATAGAGTTGTAAACAATAAGGGAATTTGATTCCCTTTCAATGCTTTTGGATGTAGTGAGATTTAAGTATAGAGTTCCTTTGTGATCTTCATCTTTTTGGCACTCCTCTTCCAAAAATGAAATATCTTCTTCTCTTCCAGTTGATGTGTACTCCATCGATTAATCATGAGAGGAGCTTTCTTGACCATTTGTGCAAGCTTGTATGTTCTCCACTTCTTGCGTTTGTTCCGTACCTGTGAGAGGAAGATCATAGATTTCTTCAAGAAATTTCCAAACTTTGTATACACTAGAAAAACAATATATCAATTTGAAAATTTCTTGAGATAAAGCATAAAAGATACTATTCAAAGCCTTTACATTTAGGTGACATTACTTTTTATTTGTTTCATCTGCTGTTCTTAGAATTGCTATATTCCATGCTTCGATATCTAAAGTTTTAATAAAAGTTTCCATTAAAAATTTCCACCCTTTATAATTTCTCCCGTCGAATAAAGGTGGTGCAAGAGATTTTTCTTCTTCATAAAAATTTCCCACACTAATAGAAGCGAGATCATGAGATGCCATTATTCCCAGTTGTTAAGATGATTTGGAATAACCTACCTCTGATACCACTTGCTGGATCTTGAGGCACCCTTAGAGGAGGGGGTGAATAAGGGTTTTAAACTTTTGTTATATTTTAAAATACTTGAAATGATAATAGATTAAATTAGTGATAAACCACACAAAAAGAGGAAATCAAGTAATGAAAATGAAAGACATGGTTTTATTAACTTGAAATATAAGATTACAAAATTTGATTTCTTATTACGCTAGAAATCGGAGGCGACAAAGTAAAACCCCTTTTGTTTTTTATCCCAACTCGTATCCCCATGAACCGATGGATTTAGCCTATCCTTCCCCGGATACAGCCTCAAGTCATTCTAGCCTTTCTATCCACAGAAAGGCCTTGAGCACTCTCTAGATCTACTCCCTAGACGTAGTCGCAAACACGAGGTGAGTTCCTCCCTAAGTCCTACCGAGACCCAGTCGCCAACACGAGGCAATTTTACTCCATGATTGCAATGAAAAAGTTACAAACAAAACATAAAAATACAAATGAAAACTCCCTATGAAGAATTCTGGAGATGGTGAAGGCTCGCTGAATATTCTTGAAGTCGAAGAGTGCGTTCTTCTCTTTGCATAAGCGTTGATCCGATCCTCCTTGAATTCTTCTCTAGAATTTGTGTGGGAGATGATGGTCTGGAAAATACGGCCCTCTCTGAGTTTTTGAAGTGCTGGAATAGGGCTCTCTCCAATCTGTGGTTGGAGAAGATGAAATCCACCAATTTATAGGACTAGAAGTTAACGCCGGCTTTAAGGCTAACGTCTGGCGTTGATCCAGTATGGAATTGTTTTGATGGCTCGGATCTTCAAAACAAGAAGGAGATTCTGCACTTTAGGAAACATTCATTTTAGGCAACCATAACCCTGGTGTTGAGTCTAACACTGACGTTAGGTCAGATCATTCCTAAAGTGCTCCTGCAATCACGGCTGCTTCCCTCCTTGCCATAATCATCATGATTGGAACGAGAGTCAACGCCCAACGTTAAGTCATAACGACTGGCGCTAGACCACATCCCTCTTTTCAGTTTGTGAGCAGGTTCAGACCAATAATGCAGCAACCTAATGTCATGTCTGATCAATACTTCATGCTAAAAACACAATGGCAAACAAGATCAAATACAAGTAGGATTTGTTATTCTCAAATCAAAGGGATGCGGAAAACCATGTTCCAACAAAATCCTTTTGGGTTCCTAAGGGCAATTGATTATTGATTGCAGGTATGTTCAAAGGCCAACAACATGCCAATATGGTATTTGGACAGTGGATGCTCTCGGCACATGACCAGGACAAGAAGCCTATTGCAGAACTACACCCCAGTCAAGGATGGTCCAATGGTTATCTTTGGTGGATCTGATTGGGGGGTCACAAAAGGCTACAGTATGATAACCAACAGTATAGTCTCTTTCACAGATGTAGCTTATGTTAAGCGATTACAACATAATCTCATTAGCATAACTCAACTTTGTGACAAAGGCTATATGGTTGAATCCTACAGGGATAAGTGTTTGATATAGTCGTCTGATATTTCAGAAACTATTTTAACAGGAAGTAGGAGTAGAAATATTTTTTGCTTAAATTTTCTCTGTTTAGCTTCTTCTACACCAGAATGCTTTTTGCAAAAGATAGTGCATCTCTTTGTGATCAATGGCACACGAGATTATCACATATTATTTTCAAAACTATCATTATGTTATTTTCTCACACTTAGTGTGTGATGCACCTGATGTTAAGTGCATTAAAGAGAGACTTTGTCATGCATGCCAAATGGGCAAGCAGACTTGGGCTAACTTTAAGAGCGTAATTGGTAAAGATTCTACCAGATGCTTATATCTGCTATATATGGATCTATTTGGTCACATGCCAGTTATGAGTTTAGGAGGTAAGGCTTATACCTTAGTGATTGTTGATGACTACTCAAGTTTTGCTTGGGAATTCTTTCTAAAACACAAGTCAGATACTTCTGACTCCTTCACTAAATTTGTTAGACAATTACAATGAATTAAACTTCTACGTAGTCAAAATCAGAAGTGATCACTGAACAGATTTCGAATCTGGGGCTATGATAGAATTCTGTGAAAGCTTGGGTATCTTTCATGAGTTTTCCTCTCCTCGTACTCCACAGCAAAATGTAGTTGTCGAGAGAAAGAATAGAACACTCATAGAGTCAAGCAGGACAATGTTGAATAATTCTTCTCTTCCGGAATATTTATGGGCAGAAGTCGTCAACACTACTTGTCATGTGCAAAATAGAGCACTAATGAACAAGAACCGTCATGAGACACCTTATAAGCTTTTAATGGGCAGGAAACCAACTATATCTTATTTTAGAATTTTTGGCAGTAAATGCTTTGTACTTAACAACAGAAAGTATTACAAAACTAAGTTTTGTGAAAAGTGTTTTGAAGGTATTTCCGTAGGCTATAATAGCCATAGTAAGGCATATACGATTTTCAACAAGAAAACTCTGGTCGTAGAAGAGTCAATAAGTGTTGCATATGATGAGAAGAGTATACTTCACAGCAGCTCTTCCATTATTTTTGTTAAGATACAGGTGCTAGTTTGAAACTGAAATAACTGAACTTAGAAGAAGTCATCAAGGAGGATGCTCCAGGGACAGTCTCAGTAAGTGATCCAATAACTCCAGAAAAAGAAGAAATTCAAGAAGCTGAAAATGTACCACAAGCAGAAGAACCTGTCATCAGGGATGATGCAAGAAACTTGGTGATCAGACATCAAAGAGATCACCCAGCAAATCAAATAATTGGAGATACCCGATTTGGCATAATGGCAAGAAGAGGTACAACTAACCAAGTTTTGCATTTGAGTTTTCTTTCGCATTTTGAACCAAAGAATTTTGATGAAGCCAAAGAGGATGCTTCATGGATCATTGTAATGCAAGAGGAGCTTAAACAGTTCAAAATTTGCAAAGTCTGGAAGCTAGTACCAAGGCCCAAAGGTCAGAATGTTATCGGAACGAAATGGGTTTACAGAAACAAGCTGGATGAAGATGGTGTAATCATCAAGAACAAGGCTAGACTTGTTGCACAAGGTTACCGACATGAAGAAGGGATCGACTTCGATAAAACCTATGCTCTAGTTGCAAGACTCGAAACGATCAAGTTGTTTCTAGCGTATGTTGCTCACAAAGGATTCAAGGTATATCAAATGGACGTGAAGTCAGCCTTCCTCAATGGTAATTTGAAGGAAGAAGTATACGTAGAACAACTCACAGGTTTTGTTGATTCCTCTCTCCCTGACTAAGTGTATTTTTTACGTAAAGCTTTATATTGTCTAAAACAAGCACCACAAGCTAGGTATATGAGCCTCTCTAGTTTTCTTCATGAGAACAAATTCACAAGAGGAAAGATAAATAAGACATTATTTCTTAGGGATGTAAAAGGCAAGATTTTGCTAGTGCAAATCTATGTCGACGACAACAATTTTGGATCTACGGATGATAACCTATCTAAAAAGTTCTCTAACTTAATGCACTGAAAATTTGAAAAGAGTAGTATGTGCGAGCTGAAGTATTTCTTATGACTTCCAGTGAAACAATCTGAAGATGGAATTTTCATCTCTCAGAAAAAGTTCACCAACAAGTTAATTAAGAAATTCAGAATGGAGAAGGCAACCTCAATGAGGACTCCAATGGGTTCAAATATGAATCTAGACAAGGATGAGAAAGGGAAACCTTTTGATGAAACAACGTACAGAAGCATAGTTGGATCCTTGCTCTACCTTACTGCTAGTAGACCAGACATATTGTTTTCAACATGTGTTTGTGCTAGATTTCAGGTGAACTTTAAGGAATCTAACTATGTCGCTGCAAAGAGGATTTTGAGATATCTTAAATGCACACAAAATCTTGGCTTATGGTACCCAAGAAGTAATGACTTTGAACTAACAGGATTTTCAGATGCTGATTTTGCAGGAAGCAGGGATGATAGGAAAAGCACTTCCGGGACATGCCAATTCCTTGGAAGGAGGCTTGTCTCGTGGAGTAGCAAGAAATAGAATTGTGTAGCAATCTTGACTGCTGAATCAGAGTATATCTCCACATGCAGTTGTTGCACAACATCTGTGGATCCGAAATCAACTTGAAGATTATAACTTAAAGCTAAAGGAGATTCCAATGTTTTTTTATTCTTCAAGTGTCATTGATATTGCCAACAATCCAGTCTCTCATAGCCGGACAAAGCACATAGAGATTCATTATCACTTCATCCGGGAGCATGTGGAGAACAAGGACATTAACCTCAGTTATGTCCCGACGGATAAGCAAGTTGCCAATATATTCACGAAGCCGCTTGATGAAACCAAGTTCAACTTCTTCAAGCTAGAAATTGGTATGCTGAACAAGGAATATTGAAGACAAGGCAAAGGACTCAAGCTCAAATCAGAAAATTGGACTCATCAAGAAATCAAGGAAATTACACGAGTCATTTCGACGAATTCATCAAGTCATCCAGAATAATTTGGATGAAAATACATATTCATCGAGTACTATCGATGAATTGGAGAATTTCCTCATGTTATTTTGACAAATTATTTAGCCAATTTCGTCGAATGCACTTTTTCCAGATTTTTATAAATACAATTTCTATTGTTATTGGATCCGACGAAACGCTTCATTTCCCACGTACGCGCCTCTATTTTATTTAAAACATTAATATATATATATATATATGTGTGTGTGTGTGTGTGTGTGTTTAGATTTCGCAAATCACGCTCCTCATTTCACAGAAACCCCTCCTCCGTCTATTCATCTTCCTCGCCAAGTTCTTCTGACAATTCTCCATCTTCCTCGATTCTCTCCATCAATTTAAATAGTGGATGTCGCGCAAGAATGTTTGATTGCTTCTAGTGGGAGGAGAGCTTGTTAGAATAGGGTTTGCCAGTGCCATCGACGAATTCCGGAATGTCATTATTTGCTTGGAAGAGGTGGGACTGTCATTTGTTCTTGAACATCCATGCCGCGTTCTTGACCAGGACATCTTGGACTTCTATAAGAATGCCAAAGCCCGCCATAGTGGAGAGGTAATCAAGTCAGTAGTCAGAGCAAAGTGATTAAAATGAAGCCGTCAAGGTTGATGATATTTCTAAGATTACAGGCCGTTGAAGAGGAAGATTGATTGTTTGAAGAAGATCACAATCGAGCTTTGCTGTTATGTGGTTTGCCCAGTGGAACAACTTCAGTTAGAAGGAAAAATATGAACAGAGAAGGAAATCTCCTGTCAAATATTTTGAGAAATGTATTATTATGTAAGGTAGGCTCTCATGACTACCTATCTAATGATATGTTTAAATTTGTAGCGGGTGTGATTTACAGAAAAAGGGTGAAATGGGGACTAATTATGTTTGAGAAAATAAATGCAAGTTTGATGATTCCCAACTTCGGTAGGATCATCAGGCTTTTTCTAAATCAACTAGTTGGAGTACGATTTGATATGAGGTCAGGGAACCCCAGTCATCATCTAAAGAAGATAGACTCCTCAATTCTAACAAGATGGGAATGGAAGATAGTAAGACCAGGTTTGAAGAGATCTGTTGAGGATGAAGAAGAACAAGAAGAAGAGGAAAGAAATGAGCCATCTCCTTCCAGAGTTGATCCAGACCCAGCTATTCCACTTGTCCAGGGGGAGAGCCCCCAAGCACTTGTGCTCTCATCAGCCCAAGGGGAGTGCTCCAAGGCTCCTCCAGCTCAGAGAACCTCCAGTAGGCATAAATAGCTTAATACCATTGTTCTCAATATTAAAAGAAGATTAAATCTAGCCCATGTTGTTCCTTCAGGGAACATAGTTCATCTTCCTACAACGGAGCCAGAAAGAAGTTCCATTAATATTTCTGAGGATGAGGAAGGTCCAAATTTAGATATACTGCTGCTGTTGCTGAAAAAGATTTTGTTGATGTTAGGGATGATCAATGTAGTGATCATGGCAAGGATGATGCAAGAGAAGGTGATTCTGATGTTGTTGCTGATGATGATGAAGCTAGTGATTATGATAAGGAAGGTGATGATGAGGAAGCTGATGATAATGATGATGGAAATGATAAGCCTGACTCAGAGGAAGATCAGGCTAGCCATTTTGTTGAGAAAGAATCCACCTGTGGTGGAGTTCTTAGTCTTGATGATTTTCCTCTAGTTCAAGAGAAAGTTCCTCCAATATCTTAGGGGGAGCCAGAGAAAGTGGTCAGTCCAGTCTCTGCCAAAGAAATTCTGCCAGAAAAGGATGAAATAGAAGATGTGCACTCTGCACCTTCTACTCAAGTAAATGTGCCATCTCCAGGAGAAACTCAGTCTGCAGATATAATGTTTTTTCATAAAAGACATGGTACTCCTCCAGTTCAAGTTTCTCCTGCTCCAGTTGCCTCCACCTCAAAATCAGAACTGCTCCAATCCATTGAAGCACTGCTCAAAAGTCAAGCTGAATATTTTGAGTTCTCTTTGAAATAAGTTTTTGATAAAGTTAAAGATATTGAATATGATTTGAATAAAGGCTTAACAGAAGTAAAGTACACTGTCTCTTCAATCAAAGATGATCTAGATAATTACTTCACAAATAGTGTAAAAGCAGTGAGCTACACTAATGAAGGTCTTAAGAATGTACATGTCAATTCAAAGGCTCTGCTTGCAGGTCAAAACACCATCTATTAGCAAGGGAAAAGTACAAGAACTGAAATCTCTGAGGATCTGTCAAACTTCAAGGAAGAGATTCTCCAAACCCTAATTGAAGAAGTCAGAAAGGGGGAGGAGAAAATGATATGTCAAATACATGACCTGAATAAAGAAGTTGAAAGTATGTTTTATGAAGCCACTACTTTCAATCATCAAACCTTTCAATGGCTCTAAGAAAATTTGATTGGAATACCTCAAAATCAAGTATTTACAGAACAAGTTTATGAAGATATTGCTCAAATTCCTCCAGTTCAATATAATCAGGTGTGGCCAGACCCTGAAGATTTTCCTGAGTTTTTTCATTAAAGATTTCTAGAAGATGTTCATGAAGATTTTCCTGAATATTCCGAGCCTCCTGTCAAGAGAAGGAAATTCGGAGAAGGACCTTTTGCTAGAATGTCAGATCCATCTGCTAGAAGAAGCTCAGGCATAAAGCTCAGAGAGCATGCAGTAGTGAGAAGCTCAGGCATAGAGTTCCGAGAGCCTGTATCTAAAAGAAGACAATTTGCTGAGGTTTGTAGTCCTATTTCAAAGTCAATCATCTTGGACACTTACATGCTGATTAACATTTCAAATGAAGAACCCCAAAATTATAATAGTCAAGAAGAAATCAACAAATTTAAAGCATCTCAGTTGAAAAGGAAATTTCATTTCAGATATTATGGCTATAACAATCCAGATGCTCCTCCACCTCCTACAAGATATTATCCTAAGCTCAAGGCATACTTTGACAGGCAATTGAAGAAGAGCAGGCAGGGGAAGGCTAAGATTTCTTAAATGTGGATTGTGACTTGATTGAAAATTGAAAAACATATATATATATATATATATATATATATATATATATATATATATATTAACATCTTCGAATGGGCTACACCCGTTCTCGATGCGTCGCTGCGGGCTTCGCCCGTAACCAAGCGGGCTTCGTCCGCTTGGCATTCAAGCGGGCTGCGCCCCTATCCTTGGCGATATTTGCCGTGGGGGCGACATTCGTCGTGGGGGGCGACATTCGTCGTGGGGGGCGACATTAGTCGTGGGAGGCGACATTCTTTGTGGGGGCGACATTCGTCGTGGGGGGCGACATTCGTCGTGGGGGCGACATTCGTCGTGGGGGGAGACATTGGTCCTGAGGGAGACATTCGTCGTGGGAGCGACATTCGTCGTGGGGGTGACATTCGTGGTGGGGGCGACATTCATCGAGCGGGGCGATATTGGTCGTGGGCGGCAACATATGTCTTAGGGGGCGACATTTGTCGTGGCGGCGACATTAGTCGTGGGGGCATCATTCGTTGTAGGGGGCGACATTCATCGTAGGGGACCCAATGAAATTGACATATGTTAATTTAGTAGCATTCAGTAGCATTGCTAAAGATGTGAATTTTTGCTAAATGAACAAAAATATGTATTAGCATTCAGTTTAACCAATTCACATCTGGTAACTAAAAATTGTGATATTGAATGCTAAGTTCAGTTTAACCAATTCACATTGGGTAAAATTCTTATACTGAATGCTAAGTTCAGTTTATGTATCCTATCACAATTTATTGTTAAACTAAATTAGCATTCAGTTTAACCAATTCACATCAGTTTAACCAATTCAGTAGCATTGCATTCCAGAATAAATAACGGAGTTCCATATAAACACAATAAACAGTTCATTATCAGCACATCTCATCATTTCATTCCAGAATAATTGTGAAATTTATACAGCATGCACTAAGGCAATGCAATGGAAGCATACATCAGTTCCATATCCATCTCTAAGGGATTGAAATTTAATTTCAGAGCAACGTCCTCTCCCAGATGAAGAATCTACTTTGGGAGCATCCAATTATATACAGCCTCTTCTACAACAATTAACGGCATACATGCATAATAGACAAAACATAAAATTATATGTTTTCAACTTTAATTAGCACAAAAGTAAAACTTTACATGTCATGTAAGAAATGATGGAAGCTAAGGGTTCATTTGGCGCGGCGTTTTGGCGCGGCATTTGGGGCAAACGCCGTCGATCGGCGGGTAAACAAATGCCCTCCGGCGGCGTTTGCTCCGGTTGAACCCGCCGCGCCCTTCAAAACGGGGCAAAAAGCCCCGTTTCAATCCCCTCCTCCTCCCCTCCATTCCCAATCCTCCGTCTCCACCCGCCCATTCCTCCCGCCATCGCTTCACCAAATAAAGCCTAAACCTATATTATAATTCATTAAATTTCAAATGATTTGAGTACCTCAAAACCAAGAGATAAGAAGAAACAATAGGTTTTCAAAATGAAATCAGAACACTAAAAATCAAAACTAAAAAACATGCTTGATATGGAAGTAATATACAATTATATATGTTTCCAACCTCTCAGGAATCTAAACCACCAAAAACATTAACAAAAAATTCATGAAATAAATAGTCCAAAGATATATTGTCTCTACTATTCCCATCTACATAGCTATTTCCTTTTAAGTATTAACATAAGAAGCTAATTAATAATGTTGTATGCATGTCTTTATTATATAAGCAAAGCCAATTCTTAAAAACTATAAAAGCAGGCACATTCAAAACAATTTGAATGATCTTAGAGCATTTTGAGTAATGAAATTCACAAAGCCTAAGGCTATGTTTGAGAGAGCAGTGATATTCAGTCTTCGGGGCGGTTAAAAATGGAGCTGAGTTTCGAATGGAGGAGCAATAAATGAAGCTATCAATTGATGGTTCAAGAAGACCCGTTGGTGCATGGTGAAGCAACAATGGCCACCAATATTATGAAATAACTCAAATCCAACTCACTAAATCATGACATGATTAAATCAAGGATGAACTAAAGGAAAACAAAGATATCCAACCTATTCATAACCTTTGTGTTGCCAAACATGCATTCTATGACGGTGACGTTTTTGTCCAAACTCAACGGAGCAAAAATGCCGCTCAGAGTCTATATATATGGACAATTTGTTTATTTGGGCAATTTGTCATTCTACACAACTGAAGTGCATTCCTTACCAAAATTTCATAAATTTGATTACATAATGTTTATGAAATGATCAAAACTTTAGGAGTTTAGTTGAAAAAATATATATCAAACACCATAATACCTTTTATGATCTTAATATCTTTTTTCTAAACATTATAATTTCAGGGTAGATTAATTAAATTAGGGTGAAAGAAAACTATTTCATGATCCACAATCTATTGCAAAAAAGGGAACTATTTCACAATATTCCTATTTTCCTGTATCAAATTGGCTTAAATAGTCACTGTAAGTGTTTTTATAGCATTTGATGGCTGCTTTGTACAACCCCGATATTTGCCAGACGAGGAGGCACGGTTTAAGAAGGCAACAGGATGAAGTGATCAGAGAGAGAGGCCTTAGGGCCGAAGACCTCGCGAGAAGGATCAGAGAGAAATCTCTCTCGGAGGGCTAGCGGAGAGGCGAGCGAGAAGCGTAGGCGAGATAAAACACCTGCAGGCAATTTAATGAAGTTCCCAGAGTTCGACGGAAGGAATGCTGCGTTTGACGAACTCTCCCGAGTTCGTCGACCACAGCTATGGTCGTCGAGCTCGCCCCTGTTCGGCGAAATCATCAGCAGTCGACGAAATGTTCTATGATCATTAAAGTCAAAGAGATGGTCTCGCAAGAGGAGCTGCGAGATCCAGACCTCGGCAAATTACAGCAGGGAAGCAGCGGTCGGCGAGCCACCCATCTCAGCGGACAGCGAACAACTTAACGTTCGGCATCCGTCGACCTCGTCTGTGATCGGCGAAGTGACCTGCGTTCGGCGAAAGGCGTGTTGAGCTCGACGAATTCCATAGGCGGTCTCGCAGGAAGGCTTTCGAGACCGGACCTCGGCAGATACCGCCAGAATTGGCCGGCGAGGTCCTCGCAGGGCGATTGCCTAGGAGAGGCATTGCGAGTAGGACTCGCGAGAGGGCCCGCGAGAGCTTCAGCAGTCAGGTTCTCGCAGTTCCTTGCCCATAAGTTGATAAGGCCAAATTACCATTTTACCCTTGGTGACCTGCCTTTAGCCTCTCCAAACAGCGGAGTTTGGCTGTTAGCAGACCCATTTGGGGTGCAGATAGTAAAATCAAAGGCGGGATACTGCTATTTGCAGGCCATATCAGAAAACCTATAAATAGGACCTTAAGGGCACCTTGGGAGAGGACTTCACTTCAGCTTCTCTCTCCTCGGGCTTTCTTTGGATAGCATTTCCAGAGCTCTCCAAGGTGCCCGAGTCTCAGCTTTGGCTTGGGAGGGGAAGCGCTCAACGATCTTCCGGGTTAGTGGAGGGACCTCCTCGCTGCGACTAAGGTCTTAGTCTTCTTTCTAGTCTTCAGTCTACCTTCTCCGAGGGATCAGTAAGGGCTAGCTGCCCCTCATTTCAGTGAGGGCCCCGAGCTCCATAAGTGGCCGAGAAATCGGTTTCAACATTTTAGTGCGGTGAGCGTGGAGCGTGACTGGTCCAAGAAAGTTCCAAGGAGCGGGCATGATAGGAGGAGAGGATCAAGGCGAGGGGTTCAGCGAGTCACCGCAGGTGGTGATGCCGAGGATGTTCGCGGACTTCAGGGGGGAGGTGCTTGACACCTTCGGGCTCGTGGTCGTGGAGCTGCGGAGCGAGTTCGCGAACCCAGCACCCCAGGCGACCCTTCCCCCAACAGCGGTTGGCGAGAACGCCCCGGGGGGGGGGGGGGGGGAGGGGCGGAAAGGAAGTCGCAGGAAGTTCAGTTCAGGACATGGAAGGGCGAGTGTTTTCGCCAGCCCGACGGGCTTCGTGCAGGCGAGCTCCATGCCAGCGAGCTCTGTGCCGGCGAGCGCGCGCTCGGAAGACATGGCGACTGTGGGAGTGGTCCAGGCGAATAACGTTATCGCGAGCGCAGCCCACGCGAGCACGAGTCTGGCGAGAGTGATGGCGCGTCCCCTCCGACACTCCTTGATGATGATGCCCCGGTTGCCGAGGCGCTGCACCACAAAGATCTGAGGCGCCATGATGATGCTGTTGGAAATCCGCGTTATAAGCTCCGCCCGCGGCGTGCCAAAACAGCCATGAAGAATTAAATTTTTATGCATGCACTTTTATTTTATATTAATAAATATAAAATTATTTCATGACACATGAAAATTTTATATTTATTAAAGTGATTGTTATTTTAATTTTGAACTATTAATTTCATTTTGGTGTGTATTTAACCATACGGATGGATGAGATTTCATCTTCATCATGGATGGTTATAATGTAGTGTAAACTCCTATTTAAAGGGGTCTTTATGTTGGAATGAGACTCATTGAAGATTGAAAACCTAATTTCCCCTCTTGGAAATTTCGGCCAAGGTAGAGCCTCCTCCTTGCCGCCCCCTCCCTCTTGGTGTGACTCCAAGGCCGCCTCCCTCCATCCTCTTCGGTGTGACTCTGGCGAGACTTCCGCGGTGCGACTCCAAGGAAGAAATGGTGCTTCTCCGTTCGGTGCGACGCCGGTGGAATCGTGGAGAGAGTGATTCTCCCACCTTATCTTGTGTGTTCATCTTCTTGGTTGGGTAACCCCTTTCCTTGCTAGTGATTCCATCTACGCTTGTTTTTGTGGAGGTTTTGTCGAATCGTTTTCTCCGTGATCTTAAGTCTTTTCGCTAGCAAAAATCTGAACTATAAGCATTGTTATTGAATCTCTTGTTGTTCGGATCGGGCAAATCCGGTGCGGGAGTGAAACTTGGCCTAGCCTTGATTTGCTCTCCAAGATTGGCGCACTTGGCGCTAACAAGGGAATTAATCTCAACTAACGTTTTATCGCCGCTTGAATGTTCACCACCGCTCCAAGAAAATTGCCGCTACGTTTTGAAATGAATTGATTGATGGAATAGATGCTTGTGTAGGTGCGGTGAGTTGTGTGCTTGTTGGAGAGGTAGGTCTTAAGGATGTTGTATCGAGTCCGGCTTACGGTAATTTGTGTGCTTGTTGGAGAGGTAGGTCCTAAGGACGTTGTATCGAGTCCCGCATATTTTTATCTTTCGGATTTGGAGAGCCAACCGACCCCTTTTCGTTCGCTTTTGGTCGGATCCCTCCATGTTATTTTATTCTCTGTGATGAATGCTTGTTCCGTTAGCGTAACGTCCATGTCGTCACGGTACCCCTACATCAATTTGGTATCAAAGCCGTTCGTTTCAAATCCCACGTTGCAAACATCCTCGTTGCGATCCTTGATGGTCGTTCTAATCAATAGGAAAATCTGAAAATTTTCGGATTGGTCTGCGTTTAGCAAAATCTTATAAATTTAAAACTTGTCAGAAAATTCTGAAATTTTTTTTGTAGCTTCCTGCACATATTTCCAGCAACATTAAAACTGAAACTTTTTCGATTCGTCCTCGTTAGGTCAGCCTAAAAATTGGAAGCGTCGTAATTCTATCTAGGTGGTGTGCGAATAGCGGTCTGAAATCTAAAATTTTTGTCAAACTTCAAAAAATTTTTTTTTTAACGATCTCCGTATTACGCACATCAGGAATCTATAAAATATCCTATGTTCAATCTAGCTACAGTCCTAGGAAAAATCATCTTCCCAAAATTTTCCTGAACCTGAATGCGAACTAGGCTAGGCACGGAGTACACGACACCGTCTACGTCTAGGATGGCCGCGAATCAGCACAACGATCCCAACACCGAGGCCATAGCAGGCCTACGCACCGAGCTGACTGACCTTAGGACGATGTTAGAACAAATCTTACGGAATCAAGGAGGACCGCCACCACCTCCCGGTGATGTTGAGGGGCCCAACCGGCACCAACCGGTCACTGATTCGGATTCTGATGGGGGCTATCCCCGAGTGCCTCCTTGAGAGCGCCGCCCCGGGCGTGGTTTCGATATCACTAGAGCCATCAAGATTGATGCCCCCACCTACGATGGCATGGGAGAACCCCAGGTCTTCCTTAGTTGGGTAGTTGATATGGAATGTTACTACCAGTGGCACAATCTCACGGATCTCCAAAAGGTCCAAGTCGCCCGCATGATGTTGACAGATCGTGCGAAAACCTTTTGGCTGAATGAGGAAAGGAGGTTGGGAGCCGGACAGGAAGTACCACCTATCGGATGGGCGGTGATGAAAAATTTGCTCACCGACCAATACGTTCCCGCTTACCACCGAACCCAAATGTTCGATGAACTAGCCACCATGCGGCAAGGTTCAAAGTCGGTGGCCGAGTATATGGGAGAGTTGAAAGACCGCATGGTGCGTTGCGAGCTTAGGGAACCCCCAAAGGTCACATTATCCAGGTTTCGTAAGGGGCTTCAACCCGACATCCAGCGGAAGCTCTTGCGCTATGGGCACACAGATCTGAACACGATTTTCAATGCCGCCCTAGACATTGAAAAACACTTAGCTGCCAAGGCTCACTCCCGTTATTCCCACACGAGGAATAAGACCACCGTTGGAGCGTCTTCTTCCACCTATCCAGACAGGGGAAAGTCTAGAAGCACAGAGTCTAAATCCGTCGTGATCACCGCTAGGAACACTAGGAACCCCACGAGTGAGCGTGTTCCCATTGGGAAGGTTAGCAAGGCCAATACCATGTGTTATTCTTGCGGTGTTCGAGGCCACTATGCCTTTGAATGCCCAACTAAGACTAAGGTCGTTTCCCTTTTAGACATGGCCGCCGATTCTACTGATTATGTGTATGAGGCCGCTGGGGAGAGGGACCCCGAAGGGGTCCCAAGCGATTTGGAAGACGATCCCCCCCTCATGGTGATGCGTTGTATTCTGACCACTCCACGTCCACTAGATGACTGGAGGAGGACGAGTATCTTTTCTCTGATCTTTAAGAGTGGTGACAAGCTGTGCAAGCTCATTATAGATAGCGGTAGCTGTGTGAATGTCATCTCTGAGAACGCTGTTAAGCATATGAATCTGACCACAGAACCACACCCCACACCCTACCAGGTAGCTTGGATTAGCAAGGTTACCGTCCCGGTTAGCAAGCGTTGCCTGGTCCCTCTTACCTTTAAATCTTACACGGATGAGGTCTGGTGTGACGTCCTTCCCATGGACGCATGCCACGTGTTATTAGGCCGCCCTTGGCTTTATGACCGTGATGTCACACATTTCGGTCGAGCCAATACTTATGAATTCAAATTCAACAGTAAGACCACCACATTGAGACCGACCGTTCCGAAGGAGCCGGTAGCTTTGGCTAAGGACACTACTGTCCCGGCCGAGAGGAAGGCTTTGAGCCTAGTTGGTAGGAAAGAGTTTGTGAGAGATCCTTTTCTTGAGGGAGTTATGTACGCTTTAGTTCTTATGAAAGTGTAGGGTGAATCGGAAGCGTTGGAGGAGTTGCCTAGGGAGTTACGAGCACTATTGGACGAATATAAGGACGTGTACCCAGACGAGTTGCCTTCTGTGTTACCTCCATTGAGGAACATACAGCATGCGATAGATCTCATTCTGGGTTCGTCCCTGCTGAACCAACCCCACTATAGGCTTCATCCGGCGGCCCACAAAGAGCTGCAGACTCAGATCGAGGAGTTGATGAAAAAGGGATTCATCAGGACTAGCATGAGTCCTTGTGCGGTGCCAGCCCTTCTTGCCCCCAAGAAGGATGGTACGTGGCGGATGTGTGTCGATAGCCGCACTATCAACAAAATCACTATCAAGTACCGATTTCCTATACCGCGCTTAGATGACCTTCTAGATGTCTTGTCTGGCGCCATAATATTTTCTAAGTTAGATTTACGAAGCGGCTATCACCAGATAAGGATCCGCGAGGGAGATGAGTGGAAGACGGTATTTAAGTCTAAGGACGGGTTATACGAGTGGCTTGTGATGCCCTTCGGGCTATCCAATGCCCCCAGCACATTCTCCCGGATGATGACGCATGTCTTTCAGCCATTCATGGGGAAGTTCGTAGTTGTCTACTTCGATGACATCTTGGTTTACAACACTACTACCACCGAGCACATCTCCCATATGAGAGTGGTTCTTTCCACCCTACGGAAGGAAACTTTATTTCTGAATCTCAAGAAATGCACTTTCCATGTTACGGAGTTGGAGTTTTTAGGCTACATCGTTGGAACGGAGGGCATTAGGGTCGACCCTAGCAAGGTTAAAGTGATTAAGGACTGGCCCGTGCCAACCACAATACGTGAGGTGAGGAGCTTCCATGGGTTGGCAACTTTCTACCGCCGTTTCATCAAAGACTTTAGCAGCATCATGGCCCCCATTAGTGACTGCATGAAAAAGGGTGAGTTTATTTGGACGAAATCCGCCACCTTCGCTTTCCAACGCATCAAAGAGCTTATGACTGAGGCACCCGTCTTACGTCTACCAGACTTCTCGAAAGTCTTTGAGCTTACTTGTGATGCTTCAGGCGTGGTGATAGGAGGTGTCTTGAGTCAGGAAGGGCACCCTGTGAGTTTCTTCAGTGAAAAGTTGGCGGGCGCCAAATTGAATTATTCCAACTATGATAGGGAATTTTATGCGGTCATTAGATGCTTGCACCACTGGCGACATTATCTCCTCTCTAAGGAGTCCGTGATCCTCTCCGATCACGAAGCATTACGATTTATCAATGGCCAACATAAAATAAGCCTGCGTCATGCCAAGTGGGTATCCTTCCTACAGGGTTACACGTTTAATCTCAAACACCTTAAGGGAGCGGACAATCAGGTCGCGGACGCTCTTAGTCGCCTAACCCTTTTAGTCACCACTATGGAGGTTAACGTTGTCAGGTTCGAGCGAATCAAAGATGAGTACGCTACATGCACGGATTTTCAGGATTCTTACCTTTCTGCCCAGGATAGTTCCCCCACCACTATTACCGCGTTCGTTATCAAGGATGGTTACCTCTTTAGGCATGGGAAATTATGTATTCCGCAGTCATCTCTACGCCTCCATATTATCTGGGAACTGCATTGTGGCGGGTTGAGTGGCCACTTCGGTAGGGATAAGACTATCACCCTGGTTGAGGAAAAGTTTTATTGGCCAAATCTGAAGGCAATGGTAGGATGGGTAGTGAGTAGTTGCCGTACTTGCCAAGTTTCCAAGGGCACCAAAACCAACATCGGGTTATATACTCCATTGCCTATACCATCCGTACCTTGGGAGGATGTGAGCATGGACTTTGTCTTAGGCCTACCCACCACTTTTCATCGTCACGATTCTATCTTCGTTGTTGTGGATAGGTTCTCCAAAATGGCATACTTTATACCATGTACTAGAACCGACGACGCATCTCATATCTCTAAGCTATATTTTAAGGAAGTCGTTAGTCACCGAGGAGTGCCGAAGACAATTGTCTCGGATAGGGATGTTAAGTATACGAGCTACTTCTGGAAGACACTTTGGATCCTAATGGGTACCAAACTATTGTTTTCCTCCGCCTATCATCCTCAAACCGATGGGCAAACAGAGGTGGTTAACCGGAGCCTAGGCCACAACCTTCTTAGATGTCTCATTTGTGATCATAAAGGCACATGGGATCTTATTCTTCCCCACGCTCAGTTAGCCTACAACAACTCCAAAAATCGGTCCACCGGTTTGTCGCCAAATGAGATTGTCCACGGGTACAAGGCCCCTGTGCCTCTTGATTTGGTTCCCTTGCCCCCAACATACAAGGCAAGTCAATTTGCACAATCCTTCGCCCAACATATTCACGTCCTTCATGCACGTATACGAGCTACCTTAACTGCTCAGTATGATTCTTATCAGGCACACGCCAATATACAGCGGAGAGTGTCACACTTCAAGGTTGGCGATTTGGTCTTAGTACGATTAGTTCCCGAACGATTGCCATCTGGCACCATTAGAAAGTTAGCACCTAAGCGCGCCGGCCCTTTTCGGATCATCAAGAAAATAGGTGACAACGCTTTTGTTTTGGATTTTCCTGCCGAATGGGGAATCTCCCCTATTTTTAACGTCTCGGATTTAACGATGTTCGTATCGCCTCCACATGAGTTGAGTTCCTTGACGTCTTCTCCTTCCTCCAAATCTTCTAATGGGTTGGGGAGTGGTAGTACGGATGACCTCTCTCTATCGGTTCCCACAGGTATTTCACCGGATGGTAAGTCGCATACTTTTATTCCTACTGCTGATATGTTTCCCAGGTTTCCGAAGACTTTTCTCACTCCGGACATGATACTGTCTGCGGAGCCACTTACTACCTCGGAGGGTGCTACTTACCGCTTCCTCATCCATTGGCGTGATCGCCCTCCTTCAGATGATTCTTGGGTCCTCGCGACAGAGCTTCAACGACTGGATGCTGATCTTCTCCGCCGCTACATTTCGGACCACGCATCGGAGATGCTTGATTTTGAATGGGGGAGGATTGATGGCGCTTCCCCTCCGACACTCCTTGATGATGATGCCCCGGCTACCGAGGCGCTGCGCCACAAAGATCTGAGGCGCCATGATGATGCTGTTGGAAATCCGCGTTATAATCTCCGCCCGCGGCGTGCCAAAACCGTCATGAAGAATTAAACTTTTTATGCATGCACTTTTATTTTATATTAATAAATATAAAATTATTTCATGACACATGATAATTTTATATTTATTAAAGTGATTGTAATTTTAATTTTGAACTATTAATTTCATTTTGGTGTGTATTTAACCATACGGATGGATGAGATTTCATCTCCATCATGGATGGTTATAATGTGGTGTAAACTCCTATTTAAAGGGGTCTTTATGTTGGAATGAGACTCATTGAAGATTGAAAACCTAATTTCCCCTCTTGGAAATTTCGGCCAAGGTAGAGCCTCCTCCTTGCCGCCCCCTCCCTCTTGGTGTGACTCCAAGGCCGCCTCCCTCCATCCTCTTCGGTGTGACTCTGGCGAGACTTCCGCGGTGCGACTCCAAGGAAGAAATGGTGCTTCTCCGTTCGGTGCGACGCCGGTGGAATCGTGGAGAGAGTGATTCTCCCACCTTATCTTGTGTGTTCATCTTCTTGGTTGGGTAACCCCTTTCCTTGCTAGTGATTCCTTCTACGCTTGTTTTTGTGGAGGTTTTGTCGAATCGTTTTCTCCGTGATCTTAAGTCTTTTCGCTAGCAAAAATCTGAACTATAAGCATTGTTATTGAATCTCTTGTTGTTCGGATCGGGCAAATCCGGTGCGGGAGTGAAACTTGGCCTAGCCTTGATTTGCTCTCCAAGATTGGCGCACTTGGCGCTAACAAGGGAATTAATCTCAACTAACATTTTATTGCCGCTTGAATGTTCACCACCGCTCCTAGAAAATTGCCGCTGAGTTTTGAAATGAATCGATTGATGGAATAGATGCTTGTGTAGGTGCGGTGAGTTGTGTGCTTGTTGGAGAGGTAGGTCTTAAGGACGTTATATCGAGTCCGGCTTACGGTGATTTGTGTGCTTGTTGGAGAGGTAGGTCCTAAGGACGTTGTATCGAGTCCCGCATATTTTTATCTTTTGGATTTGGAGAGCCAACCGACCCCTTTTCGTTCGCTTTTGGTCGGATCCCTCCATGTTATTTTATTCTCTGTGATGAATGCTTGATCCATTAGCATAACGTCCACGTCATCATGGTACCCCTACATCAGAGAGAGCTTGGGGGTCGCGTGGAGCGAGAAAGGATAGCGGAAGGGGAAAGTCCCTTCTGCGAGTTGGTACTTTCTGCACCCATCCCGGTAGGGTTCGGAGAGTGGGACAGGGTGTACTACAACGGCAGGGATGACCCTATCCAACATCTCCAGTCCTTTGAGGACTCAGTCTCCATCAAGACGATGTCAGATGCTTTCAACTGTCGGCTCTTCGTCGTCACTCTTAAAGAAAAGGCTAGGGACTGGTTCCATCAACTCCCTACAGGGTCAATCTACGCCTTTGAGGATTTGCGCCGGGGTTTCTTATTGCGATTCTCCACTTCAATGAAGAGGAAGAAGGACGCCGAGTCCCTCTTCAAAGTGAAGCAGGAGCCAAAAGAGTCGTTGGCTCGCTACGCGGATCAGTTCCGGGAAGAAGTGCTACTCACTCAGGAGATGCCTGAGTTTGCATTCCAGCTCGCTTTCACCGTCGGGCTAAGGGAGAGCTTTTTCAAAATGGCTTTGAAGAGGAAAGCCGTTGTCTCCTACGAGGAGTTGATGGAGAGGGTGGCAGAAGAGATTGAGAGTGAGGAGGCCAACCCGGAGCTTACCAAGAGGCTAGCAAAGCTCAGTGAGCCAGAGGTCAGGCAACAGGAAGCAAGGAGAAGGGAAGAGCCCAGGGCCCCGAAAGGGGAGTGGAGGCAGCGTGCCAAAGGAATGCAAGGTCAGGGAAGGGGCTACGGACCGGGAAGGGGTAACTTCTATGGAGGGCAAGGAAGACCCCACCAGTTGGGGTGGAGGCAGGGTCCGAGGCAGTTGCCTCCCCCACCTCAGCAAGCTATGGCGATCAGGCGGGGAAGAGGAGGAAGAGGAAGAAGAGGAAGAAGAGAAGAGGCTAGAGAGGAAGCAGGGGCAAGGAGATGGAGGAGGAATAGGATGGCGGAAGGTGAAGCAGGGGAGGTGACGTTGCCGTATTGTGACTTCCACGATGAGGAAGGTCACGCGACGGCCACCTGCCCGGAGTTCCTAGAAACAAAAAGGGGCCGAGTGCCCGCGCCGAGGCAACAACAACAGGTGAGAATTGAGGAGGTCGAGCCTCGGGGGGAGGAGGAAGAAAGGTGTGAAGACAGAGTTGATGTGGGGAGTAGAGGAGGGATCAGGGTGATCCATGGGGGGGTAGGGGTGGAGGCAACCCGCAAGGCTAGCCTCCATACCATCTATCGGCGGAGCGTGGCCTCAACATCCACTGCTCCACCACCAGCGGAGAGAATTACTTTCTCCCAGAAGGACATGCCGAGCTATGAAGACTCATTCTGCGATGCGCTGGTCATCCAGACCGCCATCGAGAACTTCACCGTCTAGCGGATTCTGGTCGATAATGGGAGCTTGGTCAACGTCGTCTTCAAGAAGGTGTTTGATGAGATGAAGGTGGAGACCAAGAGGGTGTTGGCCTCGGATGGTCCCCTATTTGGATTTCGGTAGAAAGAAAGGAGGTAGAGGGTGGAGTGGGGCTCTATGTGACCCTCGGGGGGCAGTCCCGGAACTGCCGCTTCGTGATAGTGGACGCCCCAAGCAGCTACAACGCCATCTTCGGACGGCCTCTCATCAGCGCGTTCAGATGCGTCCCTTCCACCTTCCACCAGTGTCTCAAGTTCAACGCGAGTGGAGTCCAGGTCCGGATCCGAGGAGACCCCAAGATGGCGAGACAGTGCTATGTGACGGCTGTCAACACCATCACATGGATGGGAGAAGCGGAGGAATTCGATAAAATGATTGAGGAGGCGTCAGAAGACGGAGGAGAGAATGGAGTCGATGAGAGGATGGAGGAAGAGGAAGTTCATGCCCAGGAAGGGGTCGCTAAGAGGCCCAGGGTGGGGAGAGGAGAAGAAGAGGGGAAAGGAGAGGGTGCCCGGGAAGGAGGGTCGGAAGAATCGATGATGGTAGGAGAGGTAGAGACGGAGGAAGGAGCCCAAGCGCTCGCTTGCTGTGGACAGAAGGAAAATGCTTGGGGAGAGCAATCTAGGCTGGAGGCCGTGGATGAGGTCATGGAGCTTGAAGTCACCACTCGGCTTGGGGTGGTGGAAAAGGTCCGAGTCAGCAGAGAGCTCAGTTCGAAGGAGCAGGCCGAGATCCTGGCCTGCGTGCAGAAGAATGTGGATGCCTTCACTTGGAGCACCGCGGAGATGCCCGGGATCGATGCGAATGTGGCTTCCCACCACCTCAAACTCGACCCCGGCACCCGCCCCATCCGTCAAAAGACGAGGGCCATAGCGGACAAGATGGAAGAACCCGTACGAGAGGAGGTGGGTAAACTCTTGCAGGCAGGTTTTGTATCGGAGATCCAGTATCCAGGCTGGGTCTCCAACGTGGTCATGGTGAAGAAGGGAGGAGGTAAGTGGAGAATGTGTATCAATTTTTCACTTCTTAATAAATCATGCTCGAAAGATTGCTACCCCCTGCCTTGAATCGACGTGCTGGTTGACTCAGCCGTCGGTTTTCCTGTAATGTCTTTCTTAGATGCTTTTTCAGGTTACCACCAAATTCGCATGCACCCCCCGGACATCAAAGATGTCTCCTTCAGCACGGGGGATGGATGCTACTGTTATAAGATGATTCCCTTCGGGCTCAAGAACGCAGGTACCATGTTCCAAAGGATGATGGATAGGGTCTTTCGCGAACAGAAAGGAAGAAATTTAGAGGTCTATGTTGATGATCTCATGGTGAAAGGTTGGGAGCTTGGGTCCCACCTCCGAGACCTCGAGGAGACATTAGGAACTCTACGAAAGTACAATATGAAACTCAACCCACTGAAGTGTGTCTTTGGGGCTAGCCGAGGGAAATTTCTAGGTCACTTGCTCACCCCAGTAGGGGTGGAGCCTAACCGGACAAGGTCAAGGCAATAATGGAGTTGGGATTGCCAAGAAACCCAAAGGAGGTTCAGAGCCTCACAGGGAAGTTGGCCGGACTCAGTAGGTTCCTCTCCAAGGTGGGAGAGAAGTGTGCGCACTTCTTTATGGCGCTAAGGGGCAACAAAAAAATTGAATGGACTTCGGAATGCGAGAGAGCCTTCCAAGCCTTGAAAGTGCAACTCACCCAAACCCCCCCTACTTCAAGGTCCGAGATCGGGAGAAGACCTATCCCTATACCTGGGAGTAGGGTCTGAGGCAGTGAGTGCAGTGCTGGTCCGGGAGTAGGGGAGAATGCAATTCCCTATCTACTATGTCAGCCGAGTGCTGAAGAAGGCGGTGCTCCGATATCCAATCTTGCATAAGTTGGCTTTCGCATTAGTGGTGGCGGCGCGGAGGCTCCGGCCCTACTTTCAGGCACACTCCATCAGAGTAGTGACAGACCACCCGCTTCGCAAAATAATGGAAGGGGTGGAACACTCAGGAAGATTGGCAAAATGGTTTGTGGAGCTGAGCGAGTTCGATATTACGTTCGTGCCCAGGACATCAATAAAGGCCCAAGCGGTGGCGGACTTCATGGCCGACTACACGACCGAGGTGGGGGAACATGAGCCGCCTCCCCAGTGGCATGGAGGATGTTTGTGGATGGTGCCTCAGGAAAGCACTCTTATGGGGGGGGGGGGGGGGGGATCATCCTAGTGAGTCCCCAAGGGACAAAGATCGAGCAAGCCTTGAACATCCATTTTCCAATTACCAACAACCAAGAGGAGTACGAGGCGGTGATAGCGGGCCTACGGCCAGCTCGAGAACTGGGAGTGCAAGATGTGGAGGTCTCGACGGACTCCATGTTGGTAGCATGCCAAGTCAAGGGAGAATTTGAGGCAAAGGACCCGACCCTCCTGCGGTACTTGGAGAAGGTCAAGGGAGTCATCGGGCAATTCCACACTTTCTCCATCAAACACGTGCCAAGGGAGGAGAGCACTCCCGCGGACCTCCTGGCCAGGTTCGTACCTCGAACAGGAGGGACGGTTTCAGAACTCTTCCAACCCTCCATCGAGGAAGGAGAACTGATGGAGGTGGATCAGAGGGTCTCGTGGACGGATCCCCTCATCTCCTTCCTATCATCAGGGAAGTTCCCTGAAGGAGACATAGACAGGCGACGCTTGAGGTATATTTCGGCTTATTACTCTTTACATGCAGGAAGGCTGTACAGGAAGACTCTCTCGGGACTCCTGGCCCGTTGTGTTTCAGAGGAGGAGGTTCTGAGAGTCCTAGAAGAAATTCACTCCGGGGAGTGTGGGAGTCACTCCGGGAGCCGAACTCTGGAAGGGAGGGTGTTGAGACAAGGCTACTTCTGGCCCACCCTCAGCAAAGATGCGGCCGAGTTTGCAAGGAGGTGTTCAAAGTGCCAACTCTATGCTCCACTCCAGCTCCTCCCAGCCCAGAGACTTCGGACCATCACGGCTCCCTGGCCTTTTCCCATATGGGGGTTGGACCTAGTTGGCCCTTTCCCTCAAGCTAGCAACCAGAGACGGTTCTTGCTGGTCATGATCGATTACTTTTCCAAGTGGGTAGAAGTGAAGGCGCTCGCCAAGGTAACATCTAAAGTTGTCAGGAATTTTTTGTGGGGAGAGATAATTTGCAGGCACGGGCTCCCTCTGGCCATAGTGGCGGACAATGGGCCACAGTTTGCTAGCGAGGAATTTGTTAGCTTCTGCACCAAATTCGGCATCGACCTCAGGTTCGCATCAGTTCACCATTCGAGAAGCAATGGCCAGGTGGAGGCGGCATACAAGATAATCGTCAACCTGTTAAATAAGAAAGTAGAGAACCTCCGGGGGAACTGGGTGGAGCAGCTACCATCCGTTCTCTGGGCCCTGAGGACTACCCCTAACACCGCCACCAGAGAGACCCCGTTCAAACTTTCTCATGGGTCCGAAGCAGTTCTTCCCATAGAGTTTGAAGTAAAGACCCCCAGGGTGATCGCCGCAGGTGAAGGAGATGAAGAGTGGCTAGTGGCTAATGATGCGGAGCAAAAGCTATCCTTAGACCTAGTGGAGGAACTCCGGGACCTGGCCACCGTCAGGCAGGAGGAAGTCAAGCGGTGAATGGCCCGATACTTTGACAAAAACATCTGAATAAAGCACTTTCAGAAGGGAGACCTGGTCTTGAAGAAGGTCGACGCGGCCGGAAGAGGAGCCGCGGTAGGTAAGCTCGACCCCAATTGGGAGGGTCCATACATTGTAATCGAGGTGCTCAAGTCAGGGGGGTATCACCTCCAAGATGTAGAAGGGGCACCTCTCGGCCGAGACCGAAGTGGGGACGATTTGAAACGATTCTACCCTTAAAAGTTTTATGGCAATATTAATTGTATATTTTACTTCTTCACTTGATAGTTATAACTATTATGCGGGGACTGGAAAGGTGACAAAGGTTGGTGCTGGAATGCCCCAGATCAATTCCGCTCCCGGGCTCTCACTAGACGGGGGGTTTCAGGTTGATCTCTAGAGAGGCTGCAAGGTGACAAAGGTTGGTGCTGGAATGCCCCCGATCGATTCTGCTCCTGGGCTCTCACTAGACGGGGGGTTTCAGGTTGATCTCTGGAGAGGCTGGCGAGGTGACAAATATTGGTGCTGCAATGCCCCAGATCGATTCCGCTCCCGGGCTCTCACTAGACGGGGGGTTTCAGGTTGATCTCTGGAGAGTCTGGCAAGGTGACAAATGTTGGTGCTGGAATGCCCCAGATCGATTCCGCTCCCGGGCTCTCACTAGACGGGGGGTTTCAGGTTGATCTCTGGAGAGGCTGGCAAGGTGACGAGTGTTGGTGTTGGAATGCCCCAGATCGATTCCGCTCCCGGGCTCTCACTAGACGGGGGGTTTCAGGTTAATCTCTGGAGAGGCTGGCAAGGCGACCACTATCGACGCTAGAAGGAATCAGGTCCACTCCGCTCCCGGGCTCTCACTAGACGGGGGGTGCAAGTTGATCACTAGGGAAGTTGGCAAAGAGATAAATTCTTCATAAGATCAGGATGATATGCCTCAGGTTGGCGAGTCTTCGGCACTGACCTGGGCCTTCTCGCTCGGCGAGCCTGTTCGCTCGGCAAAAATGAAGATTTCGCACGATGGTGTGCGGGAGGCAAGAATCCACCCTAAGAACCCCGGGGTATCCGGTGCTCGGCATAGAGGTTGTCGGCACAGGATAGGAGGTGAGCTCTCGCCGAGAAGGAAAGTGCCCTGCGAAACTTAGAGGAAGGTGCATACCTAAAGGGCGATAATTCTACGGCAAGCGGCGAAAGGCCAGAGCAGCCAAAAATGTCCTTTGCCTATCTATCCGATAACATATGGTGCGAGAACGATCATCACAAGAATAACCTACGTAAAAATAAATATCGGGGCAAGCGAGAACGAGATATCAACACAAAAAACAATATAGCGAAAAGGGCGAACACAATGCCAAAAATATGCATCCATGCATTTCATAGTTTGATTTACATAAGGCGGCGATCTCACCAGCCCGAAACAAAACAGAAAGTAAAATCAAGTTATAAGCCTCATTGATCGCTCGCGGACCCTTCCCGTCATCGTTGCTCTTCACTGGCGGAAGCGAGATGAAGAGCTCTGGGACGATATCCTCCAGGATCATGTCGGCCGCTTCGGCGGTTAGGAGGCCGGACGCCTTCATCATCTGGAAGATGTAGCGAGCCGACTCAATAGACTCCAAGCGGATCTCCTCGTCTCGCGCTCGCCGCTCTTCCTTCAAACGACGGGGGAAGGGGGAACAACGGCACGGGTAAGGTCGCAGTTCAAGGCTTTTAGCCCGGCCACCTCGCCCTCCAATCCCTGAATGCGAGCGTCGTCTCTTCCGGCGGCCTCAGCATCCTGCAAGAAAAACAAGTTAGGGAAACGAAATGGCCGAAGGAAAGGAGGGTGACGAGGTCTAGGTAACTCACCACACTGCCCTCTGCGGCGAGCAGCTTCTCCTTCAGCTGCGTGTTCTCAGCAAGGAGCCCCTAATAGGCCCTCGCGAGCTCCACGTTCTGAAGCTCCAACTGTAAGCAGTGCCTCCCCATCATATGGGCGAGCTCGGCAGAGCGCAACTGCGACCTTGCGCTATTGAAAGCGAGGTTTCTCGCAGTCTCATCTTTATAAGACCCCGCGTCCTCGCGCCCATAGAGGGCGAACGAGAGGTCGAAAGCATGACCACTAATGGTCTCCTTCTCCACCCAGGAGGGAAGGATGGTGGAGATGTCCACCCGGTTTGTCTTCGGTTTCCAGTTTACCAAGAGCTCGCCGGTCTCATCCTGGCGCCTCTGGCCGAGGCCGAAGTTATAATGGTTGACGGGGATGGGCAGGACGGAGGTTCTGGGAGCCTTCTGGCAGGGCTCATCGCCCTCACCCCCAGCGGAGAGGCCGGTGAGATCGAACTCATCGAAAGCGACCTCGCGAGGCTCCTTTCCCTTCGAGAAGGTGAGCGAGACCGCGCTCTTCTTGCTCTTTTTCTTCGGCAGAGATTTCAGAGGAACGACATGGATACCAGAAGCCCCCGGTCTCTTGCGAGAGGAGGGCTCACCTGGTGTGACGGCGCCTCGGCAAGCCTCTGCCCCCTTGGTCGCGAGAGCCAGGGTAGCGTCGGTTTTCTGATTGCTCGCATAGGGGGGATGGATGGGAAGATCCCGCTCGCCTAGAAAGGGTTGAAATTTCAATAAGTACGGGGTTACTGAGAAGGAAGTTAATAGTGATAGAGCGAGAACTTTACCTTCCCCAGCGAGCACTGGAAGCAGCTTGTCGAGGTTGCTGCGAAGATGGACAACCTCGATGTTCTTCTTGCAGAAGAACTGATAGAGGAGGGTGTCATGTCCTCCGAGGGCAGTGGGCCGGTAGGTGGTCTCGCCGTGTTGGACTGGCGAGATCGGGATGTTACCGAAGTTCCCCTTGACAAGAAGGAACTTCTGGGCCCAGATGTGGGCTTTGTTCACGGTCTCGTCAACCTTAGGACCATAGCCCACGAAGTAGGCAGTCCCGTCCCTGAAGGCACGGAACGAGAACAGCTTCCGAAAGACCGGGAGGCTGAACTCGATGCGCTCCTCGCGAAGGAAGCAGGCAAAGGCCATGATCACCGCCATGGCATTAGGGGTGAGCTGGCCCGGAACAACGCCATAGTGCTTGAGCACCTGACGAGCAGCGAGAAGATCAGGATTAGTTCACATAATGAGCGGGACCCGACCTGCAGAGAATAAGAAGCGAGCGAGATCGATCATTACCTGGCGAACTTCCGGCCACAGGGGAGACGCAGGCCGACCGCAAAATGAGCGGTAGGGATGGCCAACTCGTCGACAAGCGGGGCGTTGATCACGTCATTCTCGCTGGGACGGCGTGCCTCGAACGGGGGGGGGGGGGTGACGTAGTCGGCGACCACGCTGAAATATTCCTCGTCGGTCAGGTTGCAGTGGTAGAAGGTGTGCTCCGCGAAAGCCTTCGCAATCTTTCGCCAACCCTCCGACTCATTGGCCTCGCTGCCCATCTTCATAACCTGCGAGAAAGGAAGTAAAGCGAGAACGGGAAGGAGCGAGAGCTCTGAAGCGGAGGAGGAAGAAGGTTGATAGTAAATGTGGTAGTTGACTCAGTTATGGCCGCCTATTTATAGCCAAAACAAAAGGGCGGGAAGAAGTCCAAGCGCCGGCGGGCGCGGGTAGCAGCAAAAACATCACATCAAGGCCGCGGGCGAGAAAGACCTGCGGAGTTAGTACAAGCAACATTTTTGCGAGATGTATTTATCGAGAACAGAGGGCCCTCGCGAGCGTAATATAACATGAAAATGAAACGAATTTATTAGCAGCGAGCGAGAACTAAATAAATGCTAGTAATACTTATTTTCAGACGAAATAAAGCCAACATATAAGTGGCGAGTATACAGATTACAAGCCAATGCAGGGTTGTCTAGAATAACAACACTCGTTAGCAGGAATTAAGAGTCCGCGACGACGAAAAAGTTAGCGAGAATCATGGGGCAACCACTTCCATCTACCCCCACCCCGCAACCCGGACCGCGGCGGCACCCTAGAGTTATAATAATCCTCAGCCAAGCGACCCTCCCGGTCCATGAGATAAGCATAGTCTCTCATCCTAGCTATATGCACCTCCGGTGTCGTGGCGTTCTCATCCTAGTCACGCTGCCTCGCTTGCCGGAGTCTCGCACACTCTTCCATCAGGACAGCGTGTCTATCCTCGGCGGCTTCCCTGTCACGTCTCGCCTGCATGTTGAGGTCCATCAGCATCCGCCCATGTTTCCTCAGCAACTCCGCGGCTCATTGCTTCATCATCTCAAGATCTCGCGGATCCCCTAAGAAGTCCTCCACCTGGTCAGGAAGTGGGTACATCTCGTCGTCGCCCAACTCGGAATCGGTAGGTGGATTTTTGTGATTCTCTGTGAGATATTACGAAGAGGTTAGATGGCACGCTTGAGTTCGCGCAGGGAAGGGGGTCGTCAAGATGCTTACCCAGCGCGGGGCGAGAGGTCGAGGGACAGCCCTGGAACACGTTGCCGTAGTGAGGGTAGAGAGATTTACCCATGCCGGGAGGGTATGCTCCGCTGTTGGTTGGAGGGATCTTTAACGGCACAGAGCCACCGGTCTCCTCGCTCTTCAGGAGATGGAATCCGGGCCTATCTATAATTTTGTCAGGAGGAGGCGGAGGCGGAGGCGGAGACGGAGGCCGCGATGCCTGGCGGGCCGGGGACTTCAGGGGCGAGACTGTAAAAAGTAAGGAACGAAGGTCAGATAGTTGACCAGGAACATTTTGGCATGTGAGATCAAGATCATATCGGTGACGTTTTTCCCAGCGAGACTAGTATCCGCCGGCGAACTTTTGCGAGAACCATCAGCGGGTTCTCCAGCGTTCTCGTTCGGCAAAGCATCCTGCGAGTAGGTATGAAGCACAGGCAAATTTATTGACGTGAACTAGAGGGGTAACTCATACCTTCTCACGGGGGCGATCGTCCGGGGAGGAGTCCAATAGCACGGAGTCATCCCCTGTTCGACGAGCCGCCTTCGCCTTCTTAATTTTCGGCGACTGAGCTGGGGGCGGCCGATTCATCCAGGCGGGGACCCTGGTCGTGGAGGGTAGCCCACCGACTCTCACCGCCCTCAGGCGAGCCTCAGCTTCTTCGGAAAGAGGGATCTCCAGGAAGCTACAGTACCAAGCAAAAGGAAAGGAAAGGAAGTGGCGGCGCACGCCACTAGGGACTCGGGAAGATATTTATAGCTCACGGGGTGGGTCCCACAAAAGATTCCTGACAGATCATCAAGGGACGGGCGAATACCAGGGGTTGGATGTTTCTTCGCGAGCCCAAATAGCCTCGCGAAGAGCGGGGATTGTGCACAACCCCGATATTCACCAGACGAGGAGGCACAGTTTAAGAACGCAACAGGATGAAGTGATAAGAGAGAGAGGCCTTAGGGCCAAAGACCTCGCGAGAAGGATCGGAGAGAAATCTCTCTCGGAGGGCTCGCGGAGAGGCGAGCGAGAAGCGTAGGCGAGATAAAACACCCGCAGGCGATTTAAAGAAGTTCCCAGAGTTCGACGGAAGGAATGCTGCGTTCAACGAACTCTCCCGAGTTCGTCGACCCCACCTATGGTCGTCGAGCTCGCCCCTGTTCGGCGGAATCATCAGTAGTCGACGAAATGTTCTATGATCATTAAAGTCAAAGGGATGGTCTCGCAAGAGGAGCCGCGAGATCAAGACCTCGGCAAATTACAGCAGGGAAGCAGCGGTCGGCGATCCGCCCATCTCAGCGGACAGCGAACAACTTAACGTTCGGCATCCGTCGACCTCGACTGTGATCGGCGAAGTGACCTGCGTTCGGCGAAAGGCGTGTTGAGCTCGACAAAGTCCAGAGGCGGTCTCGCCGGAAGGCTCGCGAGACCGGACCTCGGCAGATACCGCCAGAATTGGCCGGCGAGGTCCTCGCAGGGCGATCGCCTAGGAGAGGCATCGCGAGTAGAACTCGCGAGAGGGCCCGCGAGAGCTTCAGCAGTCAGGTTCTCGCAGTTACTTGCCCATAAGTTGATAAGGCCAAATTACCATTTTACCCTTGGTGGCCTGCCTTTAGCCTCTCCAAACAGCGGAGTTTGGCTGTTAGCACACCCATTTGGGGTGCAGATAGTAAAAGCAGAAGGCGCGATCCTGTTATTTGCAGGCCATATCAGAAAACCTATAAATAGGACCTTAAGGCCACCTTTGGAGAGGACTTCACTTCAGCTTCTCTCTCCTCAGGCTTTCTTTGGTTAGCATTTCCAGAGCTCTCCAAGGTGCCCGAGTGTTAACTTTGGCTTGGGAGGGGAAGCGCTCAACGATCTTCCGGGTTAGTGGAGGGACCTCCTCGCTGCGACTAAGGTCTTAGTCTTCTTTCTAGTCTTCAGTCTACCTTCTCCGAGGGATCAGTAAGGGCTAGCTGCCCCTCATTTCGGTGAGGGCCCCGAGCTCCACAAGAGGCCGAGAAATCGGTTTCAACATGCTTACTTTGCAAGGGAGCAATTGAGATTGTGGTGGATTTGCGTTGAACCATTGTGTTTGCTCGCGTCATGGCATCATCAAAATTATTATGACCTGGGTAAGAATTATGAGTAAAACAAAAGATCACCATTATGAATAAAACTTTGATAAAACTATGATTATGAATTATGAATAAAACATGAATAAGAACGATGAATAAAACAAAAGAATTAACTGTAGAGCTGAGACTAACAAACCATTTTGTAACTGTTGAGAACTTTGATAAAACTTTGAATAAAACAAAAGAATTTGATAAAACTTGACAAAACTTTGAATAGAACAAAAGAATTAAGAATCATGAATAAAACATGAATAAAAACTATGATTGTCCTGGGTATGAATCAGAATAAACAACAGACCACCATTTTGAATTTTCATAAATTGAAATTGAAACAGTTTAAAACTTGAAAATTATCATCAAAAAGTATGAGAATGAAAATATATGGGTGAGACTAAAAAATGTACACAATTACAAAACTATGAAAAATGTTAAACCATCTTCTACTTGTTGAAATAAATATGAATAAAATTTGGAAAACAAATTATTAGTCAAAAAATGTAGACCACTGAATAAAACTATGATTATCTTAGTAGTATATATGAAATCACAATATTATAAGACTTTGATAGGATTATGATGGATCGGAAGAAAACCAATGTGCCCTTCATTGTCATCAAGTTCCTCTGCTGACTTGATGTCCATGTTGGCCTGCAAGTAATATAAGGCGCATTCAGTTTTAACGATTCATCAATATAACTTCCCCAAATCCAAGGTATTGAAAATGCAAGCATTTGTAGTAGCACTATTAATCAGAGCATGAAAATAATAGGAAATAGAAATGTTGCAATGGTGAGTTGCTTTAGAAACAACAGTTTTCCATAATGAGAACATGGGGGAGGTATAACTGCAGAGGATATAAAACATCACATGATAAATGATATAACTGCAGAGGTAGAAATGAGAACATGGGGGAGGCATTGCATGATATCTTGTTGGTATTCTGGACCTTAAATGAATTTGAAATGCCCAGAGCACTTGGTAAAAGCAGAGGAAGAATAAGATGAAACGCCCAAAGAAGAAGAAGAAGAATAAAATGGTGCAGAGGTAATCTGATGCAGAATTTGAAATGCCCAAATCATTTTTCACACCAGCTTTGTAAAAGAAGAAGAGGAATAAGATTGGAGGATACCTTGATAGGTGTGCTTGTCTGAACGCGTGGCTTCATCTCCGGCTGGGTAACGCCCAAATCGCTTGGTAAAAGAAGAAGAAGAAGAATAAGATGAAACACCGAAGGAGAAGAAGAAGAATGAAATGGCGTAGACATAATATGATGCATAATATGAATGGAGGATACCTTGATAGTTACGGTTTTCTAAACGAGGGGTTTTCATCTCTGCCTGCTTGAGCACACTGAGAAGGACTTTGTCTCCATCTGCGAGGGCTGATATACCTGCAGGAGGAAGAATGGCGTGAGTCGCTGGATGAATGGGGTGAGTCGCCGAAGAAAGATTACACTGAATGCGGAGAGTCGCGGGAGGACAATGAAACTGGAGGAAGATGACTCGCAGATCGTCGGAGGAAGACGACTCCCAGGTCGCCGGAGGAAGACGACTCCGAGATCGCTGGAGGAATAGCGGGAGCGGCGAGGTAGCTGGAGGAGCGGGACGACATCGTGGTTTTAGCGGGATGGAAAGAGGTTCCTTCTTGCGCAAGGAGCGAAATGATGTCGAACTGGCTGATGTGATTTTAGATGGCAGGTGAGGGGATGTGATTTTAGATGGTAGGTGAGGGGATGTGATTTTCGGCGGGGAAGGTCAAATTACAGAAAAACACCTTCTTTTTTATTTTTATTTTGAATTTTTATTTAAGTATGTAGTCTTTAAGGAAAAGAAATGAGGGTATTTTGGGTAGTATGAATGTTGCACCAAAGGGTATTTTTCCTTTATAGAATAGTATAGATATTAATGCTTTAAAATTTCAATTTATATGGTTTACTTCTTAATGTCATGCTATGTTTACATTTATAACTTTTTTTTAATCTGTGCAATTCACCTTAGTAGACAGGGTTCTGACTTCTTCAAATAAGGGGAGATTGATGGGTATTGTAGCCACAATAACCTTGATTTGAAGAAGTGCCCCTTGAACTGAGATGAATTGATTTTGTATTTGATGTAGTTTCTTAGTTGTGTGTTTGCTGGACTCTAATTGCTAAGTACAAACCAACACCAGGTTTCAATGAGTCATAAACACAGGCCTATACAATGTAATCCCTCATTGTGTAGACCAAGGTGTTGACTCATGTGAAATCTCTCTATTGGGATGTACTTCATATTCAAACACTTTGGAGAAGTCAAGGTGAAGCAGGTGCTGAATTCAGAAGTGGAAGAAAATAGCCTAAGTCATTTTCATCGAGTTGTCTCGAATAATCCAAGTTAATTCATCGAGACAACTCATGAAAGACTTGCTATTCATCTAATCTACTCGAGAAGTATCAGAAAATTCATTGAGTAATTTTTATTGAGTAAAAGATAGTTCACACGAGAACACTCGATGAATTCGTCGAGTGGTCTATCGATTTCTCGTGAAAACTCGACAAATTTGTCAAGTGCTCTCGTGAAATCCTCGAGTGGACTTAGTTTCTTTTCTTCCCGTCTCAACCCTTATTTTCTAAGTCTAACTTGTCGAGTAATAACATGAATTAATCGAGTAATCGTGTATTCGACGAGTCCACTCGACGAACCCAGACAGAGCGCATTTTCTTCTATTTTGAGACATTTTTTTCTTTTAGGGTTTTTCGGCCATGTACAGTACACATGGACCTATCTCCTTACGTTAAGTTTATAGTCATTTGAAGGAGATCAATAAATACTTAAGAGATGTTTTCATCTAACCCTAATCGTGAAATTTGTACTCAAGACATCGAGATTTTCGTCGGCCATCTCTCTCATTCTCGCAAAGACGATTTCTTGTCGCCGACAAGTTCTGTGCTTGATTCTTCTACAAGTCTCAATTCATCAAGATTTCAGTGCTCAGATTGATTCAAGTTTTCTCTAAATCTTGTTGGGTAGATAAGTATTCAGATCAAAGTTTGCAAGACAAAGGAATTCTTCTCCCTCTTTCAAGTTCAGGATTTCATCTATTGCAAGGAAAAAGAAGACCTACTATTTCAGATCTGAAGAGGTAGAATCTCCTTGATATTATTAGAGTTTGGATTTTCAATCCAAAGTTCTTGTAAGATCTTTTACATATTATTGTAGGAAGTTTTATCTTCTGTGTCTTTGTAGATCCTAGTTTAGAGGATCGAGTTTGTAGGAGAAGGTGTTCTCTGACTTTGTAGGAGTTTTACTCCGAGTTGTAAGATTATTCATAATCTGAGATTAGTGAAGTAGCCTTGTCTAGTCGGGCATGCTAGATAGGTGAGGCGGGAAAGTAGACGTACCCATTTTGGGGAACCACTATAAATCCTTATGTTTGTGTGTGCTTTGTTTTTCTGTGAGCTTTTATTTATAGATTTTAATTCCGCATAAAAAGTCATAGAACTCACCTATTAACAACCCCCCCCCCCCCCCTCTAGGTGATTTGGGTAGCAACTAGATAGTTTCAATATCCTTATATCATTGTTATATAGGCTTCCTATTTAAGAAGAATAGAGTTATATATTGGATTTTTCTATTTATTGGCATATTCTTTTTCTTTTATATGTGTTCGTATATTCTTCTTCTTCTATATACACTAGAATATTTTTCGTCTATATAGGAAGAAGAAAAGAAGTAGAAGAAGTCTATAAAGAAGAAGACGTTAATATTTAAAAATCCTATATTAGAATGCATAGATCGGCTATATTCTTCTTCTTCTACGTTATTTATATGAAAAATAATAGCTTAATATATTCTATTATATAATAAGCCTATAGCTATAGTGATTACATAGTCAATATTGATATAGGAGAATATAACATACATAGGCTATATAATTAGTTTAGACTATAGGCTATAGAATGCCTATATATAGCTTATTACAATAGTTGGCTATACAGACAATATATAAGACTATAGGGCTATATTGAAAGCTTATCACATTGCTTATATTGACTATATATAGAAGCTTATATAGTATACCATAATACTATATATAGGATAAGCTATCTAGGCTATTTGTAGTATCCAATAGTCTAAATAAGAACAATAAGCTACATAGCCTATATAGAAGAATAAGCTATTTAAGCTTATAGAATATATAAGTTTATTCTATATAAGCAATCTAGACTTAGTATATTTAATAAGACCATTCTTCTAAAGTAGAAGCCCATATAAATTATATCTGATATAGGAGAAGATGTTTATATATAGCTTATAGAATAGTTAATATATGCTTAAATATATATAGGCTTCTTATTCAATATGCTATATAAGCTATCGACTATAACAATCCTATGTAAGCATATATTATATAGCTAGACTAAGAAGGAGCATCGACTATATCATATTGAAGAAGATAGTTATATATTATATAAGTTCTATAAGCTTCTTCTTCTTATTCGACTTTATAGGCTATAAATAACTTGTCTTCCAAATATGCATATAAGAAGAATAAGCTATATAGGCACATCCTATTTTATGTTTTTTTTATTTCTTATATAAGCTTATACGAATGCAAACAAATAGTCTATATAGAATCCTATATTGAAGAAGAATATCAAAAATTCTATATATAGAAGCCTATATAGCCTATTATATATATGATTATTTTACTATAAATAGGTTATATATGAATATAGGCCGCTTCTTTTCCTTCTTCTATATGAGTTAGCATATTCTTCTTCTTATATAAGTTATTCTTCTTATGCCTATTTAGGCTATTTATGCTTATAGGCTTCCTATATATACTATATAGGCTATATGAGATATAAGAACAAGGCTATATATAGTATTATATATATTGGCCTATATATAGAATAAGTTATATATAGGCTTATAAGAATAGCCTAAATAATATATATAGTCTATATAGGTTATATGTAAGCCTATATGATATTCTTCTTATTCTATTCATAAGCATATATATAGGCTATATATGCTTATAAGAATATCCTAAATAATATATATAGTCTATATTTTCTATATGTAAGCCTATAGGATATTTTTCTTATTCCATTCATAAGCTATATATAAGCTATAGAGACTATAAGCCTATTAGATATATAATATATCGTATATTCTACTATATAAGCCAATATTGACCATAATATAGCCTATATATTCTTTATGGTACTACTATTATAGAATATATTGGCATTTTTATTTATATCAACTATATACTTATATTTAATATATTCCTAATATATTTTAAAGAAGCCTACATATGCATATTCTAGCAACACTTATATATAATAGCCAATAGAATATAGTCTAGAAGCTATATAGCTATATATGTCTATATATATTGATGAATATATATGCTTATTCTAATATAATTTATAGGCTATATAGCTAAGTCTAAATATTCTATATATATATACTAGCATCTTCGAACGGGCTACGCCCGTTCTCGATGCATCGCTGCGGGCTTCGCCCGTAACCAAGCGGGTGCCCGCTTGGCATTCAAGCAGGCTGCGCCCCTATCCTTGGCGATATTTGTCGTGGGGGCGACATTCGTCGTGGGTGGCGAAATTAGTCGTGGGAGGCGACATTCTTTGTGGGGGCGACATTCGTCGTGGGGGGCGCATTCATCGTGGGGGCGACATTCGTCGTGGGGGGTGACATTCGTCGTGGGGGAGACATTCGTCGTGGGCGCGACATTCGTCGAGGGGGCGACATTCGTCGTGCGGGGCGATATTGGTCGTGGGGGCGACATATGTCTTAGGGGGCGACATTTGTCATGGTGGAGACATTAGTTGTGGGGGCATCATTCGTTGTAGGGGGCGACATTCATCGCAGGGGACCCAATGAAATTGACATATGTTAATTTAGTGGCATTCGGTAGCATTGCTAAAGATCTGAATTTTTGCTAAATGAACAAAAATATGTATTAGCATTCAGTTTAACCAATTCATATCTGGTAACTAAAAATTGTGATATTGAATGCTAAGTTCAGTTTAACCAATTCACATTGGGTAAAATTGTGATACTGAATGCTAAGTTCAGTTTATGTAGCCTATCACAATTTATTGTTAAACTAAATTAGCATTCAGTTTAACCAATTCACATAAGTTTAACCAATTCAGTAGCATTGCATTCCAGAATAAATAACGGAGTTCCATATAAACACAATAAATAGTTCATTATCAGCACATCTCATCATTTCATTCCAGAATAATTGTGAAATTAATACAGCATGCACTAAGGCAATGCCATGGAAGCATACATAAGTTCCATATCCATCTCAAAGGGATTGAATTTTAATTTCAGAGCAACGTCCTCTCCTAGATGAAGAATCTACTTTGGGAGCATCCAATTATATACAGCCTCTTCTACAACAATTAACGGCATACATGCATAATAGACAAAACATAAAATTATATGTTTTCAACATTAATTAGCACAAAAGTAAAACTTTACATGGCATGTAAGAAATGATGGAAGCTAAGGGTTCATTTGGCGCGGCGTTTTGGCGCGGCATTTGGGGCAAACGCCGCCGGACGACGGGTAAACAAATGACCTTCGACGGCGTTTGCTCCGGTTGGACCCGCCGCGCACTTCAAAACGGGGCATAAAGCCCCGTTTCGATCCCCTCCTCCTCCCCTCTGTTCCCAATCCTCCGTCTCCACCCGCCCATTCCTCCCGCCACTACCGCGCCAAATAAAGCCTAAACCTATATTATAATTCATTAAATTTCAAATGATTTGAGTACCTCAAAACCAAGAGATAAGAAGAAACAACAGGTTTTCAAAATGAAATCAGAACACTAAAAATCAAAACTAAAAAACATGTTTGATATGGAAGTAATATACAATTATATATGTTTCCAACCTCTCAGGAATCTAAACCACCAAAAACATTAACAAAGAATTCATGAAATAAATAGTCCAAATATGTATTATCTATACTATTCCCATCTACATTGCTATCTCCTATTAAGTATTAACATAAGAATCTAATTAATAATGTTTTATGCATGTCTTTATTATAAAAGCAAAGCCAATTCTTAAAATTATAAAAGCAGGCACATTAAAAACAATTTGAATGATCTGAGAGCATTTTGAGTAATGAAATTCACAAAGCCTAAGGCTATGTTTGAGAGAGCAGTGACATTCAGGCTTCGGGGCGGTTCAAAATGGAGCTGAGTTTCGAATGGAGCAGCAAAAAATGAAGATATCAATTGATGGTTCAAGAAGACCCGTTGGTGTATGGTGAAGCAACAATGGCCACCAATATTATGAAATAACTCAAATCCAACTCAATAAATCATGACATGATTAAATCAAGGATGAACTAAAGGAAAACAAAGATATCCAACCTATTCATAACCTTTGTGTTGCCAAACATGCATTCTATGACGGTGGCATTTTTGTCCAAACTCAACGGAGCAAAAATGTCGCTCAGAGTCTATATATATGGACAATTTGTTTATTTGGGCAATTTGTCATTCTACACAACTGAAGTGCATTCCTTACCAAAATTTCATAAATTTGATTACATAATGTTTATGAAATGATCAAAACTTTAGGAGTTTAGTAGAAAAAATATATATCAAACACCATAATACCTTTTATGATCTTAATATCTTTTTTCTAAACATTATGATTTCAGGGTAGATTAAGTAAATTAGGGTGAAAGAAAACTATTTCATGATCCACAATCTATTGCAAAAGAGGGAACTATTTCACAATATTCCTATTTTCCTGTATCAAATTGGCTTAAATAGTCATTGTAAGTGTTTTTATAGCATTTGATGGCTGCTTACTTTGCAAGGGAGCAATTGAGATTATGGTGGATTGGCGTTCAACCATTGTGTTTGCTCGCGTCATGGCATCATCAAAATTATTATGACCTGGGTAAGAATTATGAGTAAAACAAAAGATCACCATTATGAATAAAACTTTGATAAAACTATGATTATGAATTATGAATAAAACATGAATAAGAACTATAAATAAAACAAAAGAATTAACTGTAGAGCTGAGACTAACAAACCATTTTGTACCTGTTGAGAACTTTGATAAAACTTTGAATAAAACATAGGAATTTGATAAAACTTGACAAAACTTTGAATAGAACAAAAGAATTAAGAATCATGAATAAAACATGAATAAAACTATGATTGTCCTGGCTATGAATCAGAATAAACAATAGACCACCATTTTGAATTTTCACAAATTGAAATTGAAACAGTTTAAAACTTGAAAAATATCATCAAAAAGTATGAGAATGAAAATATATGGGTGAGACTAAAAAATGTACACAATTACAAAACTATGAAAAATGTTAAACCATCTTCTACTTGTTGAAATAAATATGAATAAAATTTGGAAAACAAATTATTAGTCAAAAAATGTAGACCACTGAATTAAACTATGATTATCTTGGTAGTATATATGAAATCACAATATTATAAAACTTTGATAGGATTATGATGGATCGGAAGAAAACCAATGTGCCCTTCGTTGTCATCAAGTTCCTCTGCTGACTTGATCTCCATGTTGGCCTGCAAGTAATATAAGGCGCATTCAGTTTTAACGATTCATCAATATAACTTCCACAAATCCAAGGTTTTGAAAATGCAAGCATTTGTAGTAGCACTATTAATCAGAGCATGAAAATAATAGGAAATAGAAATGTTGCAGCGGTGAGTTGCTTTAGAAACAATAGTTTTCCATAATGAGAACATGGGGGAGGTATAACTGCAGAGGATATAAAACATCACATGGTAAATGATATAACTGCAGAGGTAGAAATGAGAACATGGGGGAGGCATTGCATGATATCTTGTTGGTATTCTGGACCTTAAATGAATTTGAAATGCCCAGAGCACTTTGTAAAAGCAGAGGAAGAATAAGATGAAACGCCCAAAGAAGAAGAAGAAGAATAAAATTGTGGAGAGGTAATCTAATGCAGAATTTGAAATGCCCAAATCATTTTTCACACCAGCTTTGTAAAAGAAGAAGAGGAATAAGATTGGAGGATACCTTGATAGGTGCGCTTGTCTGAACGCGTGGCTTCATCTCCGGCTGGGTAACGCCCAGATCGCTTGGTAAAAGAAGAAGAAGAAGAATAAGATGAAACACCGAAGGAGAAGAAGAAGAATGAAATGGCGTAGACATAATATGATGCATAATATGAATGGAGGATACCTTGATAGGTGCGGTTTTCTAAACGAGCAGTTTTCATCTCTGCCTGCTTGAGCACACTGAGAAGGGCTTTGTCTCCGTCTACGAGGGCTGAAATACCTGCAGGAGGAAGAATGGAGTGAGTCGCTGGATGAATGGGGTGAGTCACCGGAGAAAGATTACACTGAATGTGGAGAGTCGTGGGAGGACGATGAAACTGGAGGAAGATGACTCGCAGATCGCCGGAGGAAGACGACTCCTAGGTCGCCGGAGGAAGACGACTCCGAGATCGCTTGAGGAATAGCAGGAGCGGCGAGGTAGCTGGAGGAGCGGGACGACATCGTGGTTTTAGCGTGATGGAAAGAGGTTCCTTCTTGCACAAGGAGCGAAATGATGTCGAACTGGCTGATGTGATTTTAGATGGAAGAAGAGGGGATGTAATTTTAGATGGCAGGTGAGGGGACGTGATTCTCGGCGGGGAAGGTCTAATTACAGAAAAACACCTTTTTTTGAAATTTTTTGAATTTTTATTTAAGTATGTAGTCTTTAAGGAAAAGAAATGAGGGTATTTTGGGTATTATGAATGTTGCACCAAAGGGTAGTTTTCCTTTATAGAATAGTATATATATATAGAGAGAGAGAGACTATATAGTCTATAAATCATATATAGCCAATATATTCTTCAATATAAGCATATAGTATATATAGTCTATTATATTATTCTTTGTTTATATCAGCTATAGTGTACGCTCTCATAGACATAATAGTAATTTCTAGAATGGACCACTACTCCTATATATATATTCTATAGCTTTGTAGCCTATATTGGAAGAACAATGCTGTCACAACCCGCATTTTCTCCGAATTTAAGAATATCAGAGTACGAGAAAATACGCGTCATGATGCCACGTCATACAGGAGACAACTGTAGACGCTCAGGCGGGAACCTATTAATTAACTAAACAAACATGATTATATGATAAGTCATCATTGAAATCATTTATTAGGGGTTTTGAGATAAGAACTGTGTCTCTCAGTTCGTGGATCAACTAGTCCACCGAGAAAGTATATATAATTGCAGCGGAAAGTACTTGATTTAGTTTACTGAAAGTCCTATATGTATGCAAACGACGGGGCATGAAGTAAATGATATGCACATAACTAGGCGTACTGTAAGAGTAGAAAATACCTTTAGACGGCTTTAAAGTTAAGGGTTTTAGTTAGAAAGAATGCAATGAGGATGAAGAAAAACCATTTTATAACTATAGTGCACCTAGCATAAATCATTCCCAGAGAGTAAGATACACAAGATCTATAAGTAGTGGCATAAACTGACAAGTAAACTATAAGGTATAAAAAGGGGCATAATGGGCGTCAACAGCATGACACTAACCCATTGGCACCAACTAGTATGTCTGAGCACAAGAAGCAACTAAAAACAACTACCTCGCAACAGCGGGGTGAGCAGCTACAAACTCTGAACTCCAGGCAACACCACTAGCCGCTACGGCTCTGAACCTGAGGCATTCAATAAAACAAAGAACGCCTCAGCAAGGAATTACAAGTGGCAGAAGATTAGCAGAAAAACAAACAAGGCATAAGGGGTACCAACCCAAGCCAAATTTACCGGAAGAGAAGCTCTAAACAATGAACCAACCAGCATTAAGTGCACTAAATACCAAAAGAGGAACAAACACATTCATTTATTTAGTTTCATTGAATAAAGAGACTGATCAGCTCAAATTAAACGGGAGCGGTTAACTAACTCCGCTACCCAAAGCCCAAAACCAGGTGGGGGGTGCTACTAGACCCAACCATCCAAACACGACTACCGTGCAAGGCTATAACATTTTCCCCCACTGTCCCCCAAACACCACTACGGTGTAAGGCTAAAGACATTAGTTCTTATTACTTAAATTTTTAATTAAACACGGGACGCTACCCGAAAGGATAATCACTGGAAGGCCCTAAGAATTAGGGTCAAGGCAAGGTACACCGATCACAACGATTTAAGGGTAAACTCGAATGTTATCAGACCACAACCAGTAAAAGAATACAAGCAAGAGGGTTCAAAGATCAGGAGCACCGAAGGGACACTGACAATCATCCTGGTGCACTAGAGAGGACACACGATTTAAAACATGGAAATCGCAACGAAATCACATGCGCACCTGGCGGGGTTCCAAGGGGCCGTGCCCCTGGCGGGGTCTTAGGGGCAGAGCCCCTAACGGGGTCCAAGGGGAAGCGCCCCTGGCGGTGGTCTCGCTGACCGATCAGCGAGCGGGGTCAAGGGGCAGAGCCCTTGCGGGGTGCGGGGCAGAGCCCCATCCAATTTTTTTGAAATCCCACCACCAGAAACCACACAAAAACACAGCAGAATTTAGGACGTCTTGAAAACTACAAGGAACTTCTCGAGAGATAAAAGGGTTTCTCGAGAGAAGGGCAATTTCTCGAGAGAAGTGCAATTTCTCGAGGGAAGGGCAATTTCTCGAGAGAAGAGAAATCTCTCGAGACATGAAAGGTAACTCTCGAGACAAGAAAGGGCCAGAGACAGCTATGTCTCGAGACATCCCTTATGTCTCGAGACATCCAAAGCTGCAGAGACAGGTATGTCTCGAGACATCAGCTATGTCTCGAGACATCCCCAAAGACAGAGACAGTTATGTCTCGAGACATCAGCTATGTCTCGAGACATCCAAATCTGTCTCTCGAGCCACCGCAAGAACAAGGGGAAAAAAACTTGATATTAGGGTAAGGTTGAGGAGGAGAAAAATCAAGGGAAGGTTCTAGATCATAAGTAACTACACCAAACACACAAACTCTTGCTAAACAGCATGACAAGAGCTCAAAACGAGCAAACCAACCGTCAAAAGAATCAAGAGAGAAAGAGGAAGAAACCACTTGCCTTAAACCTTGCAAACTCGAAGATCTCCGCTCCGAAAGCTAAGGATCCGGCCAAGAACTCACCCGAGCACAAAACCTGAAACCTTTCGGATCAAAGGAAGGAGTTAGGTCACTACCGAATCTCTCAAAACTCCACGAAACGAGAAAATCTTACCGCTAGAACGAAGATCTCGCCGAGAGCTTTCCAAATCTTCAAACCAAACTCGATTCCGACCACTACAGCCCTAGGAGTCGCCGGTTGAAGGCTCCACGAAGCTCCGCTCTCGCCCTAACCTCCGGTGGCTGATTTTGATCGAGGAAGGAGATGAATAGGGAAGGGAAGGATTTTAGGCTTATATATAAACCTAATTTATTATTTAAATAATTAATTAATCCTCCAATCTACTTAAAACTGCGAGGGCGATCAAAACACCTCGGATTTCTACGAAATTCGCACATTAACTAAAACACGGCGCTACGAATCCAACGGCGGAGTCAGAATTCAATTCCGACGAGCCAAACTCCGGATAAAGCCTTCCGAAGCTAAAATCTTGATATCCACTCAAAATCTTCACTTTAACTCGAAACGACGCGAAATCTCGCACGCTTGACCTAAATCACAAGCCTTAACCAAGCTAAAGCTCGAAACACTACCAGACGAGCTGACATAACACCCTTAAGCCAAAATTACGTCACAGCGGGCACGTAAAAATAATTAACGAAAAAATTAGGGGCGTTACAAATGCTACTCTCGGGGGTAAGCAGACTCATGTGATTCTAAACGGAGGGTGAGATAAATGACCTTGAAATATAACATTATATGCTTATGATAGTATATATATAAAATAGGCTTATAGCACTTATTAAATTGTATATAGCTTAAATAAGTATATATAGCCTATATATAGAAAATCTATAAGCCTATATAAGTCTATATATCCTTTCTATATATAAGAAGAATGAGATATTGCATATCGAAGAAGTAGAAGAACATTTATAAGCCTAATAATATATAGGATATAGGCTATATAGATATAAATGCATATATATATAATCCTATATAGAACTATACATAAGAATAAGCTATATATAGAGACTTATTACATAACAAGAAGAAAAGAAGTAGAATATAGCTATATAGAAGAAGCCAATACGATGAATATAGATAATAGGCTAAATAAGAATGCTAATTTTATAATAGCTTATAAGTTTGTAAATCATATAGTCTATTTTCTTATATATAGATAGTCTATATACACCTATATAGGCTCATAACTATTCTACATATCAGCTATATAGGCTAACTAAGTCTATAGTAGGCTATTCTTGTTCTTATATATTGGTTATTTATAGACTTATATATATATACGCATTCTTGTATAGCCTATATTGGAAGAAGAATAGGCTATATATAGCTTATATTAGCCTATATTGAAGATGAAGAAGAATAAAAATATATATAGTCTATATCGTAATAGCTTATACTCTATATAGACTTATAGAATAGTCATATATAAAAGAGGAAGAAACTTATATTGTTATTCTATATATATTGGTTATGTACTTCTTCTATATATAGGTCATTCTTCTTCATATTCTTCTTATATGTAGCATAGATAGCTATTTAGTCTATAATTCTTCCGCTTCTATATAAAGTACTTCTTCTGTATATAGCCTGACAAAAGAAAAAAAAAGGAAGAAAAAAGTAGAATAGCTATATTGAAGAACTTTTTAGCTTATATAGAATAAAGTTATATAGGCTATAATGTAGATAGATATATAACCTATATATAACTATATAGTCTATGTAAGAATATTATCAGATATAGCCTATATATAAGCTATATAGGCTATATAGAAGAAGCCTATATAAGAAGAAGTCAATATCTATATAGAATTGGCTATACATTGAATAAGTCTATAGATATATAATCTATTATAATTCTATATTGTATTTCCTATATAAGAATCTATATCGCTATTATAAATATAAGCAATATAGTTATGTAGCTAGGATGTATATCGTAGACTATGGGCTTCTTCTATATATTGGCTATAGCTATTCTAATATATTGACTATATTATTTGATTCTTATTCAATAGCTAATATAGTCTACATATTATAGCTATATATTCTAGTATATACATATACTCGCATAAGCCGTTACGAGACCAGGACTTGGGGCAGTTCAGAGAGAGGACATATATAGTATATAGATGCTATATAAGAATTCTATATAGGGTATAGGCTACACATCTTCTAAGAATTCTATAATGATTGCTTTCTTAAGATATTTACTTTGATTGGTGGCTACCCATCTTAAAAGACCGGCAACCTCTCTAGTTGTTTGTAATCTTAAGGTGGATTAAGATTCATTCAAGGGAGCGTTGGTGTTCTTGAATTCCAAAACCACCCTTTCTTAGTGATCGAATACTTCTATACCCGTCATCACTTGTCACTCACAAAAGTTCCAAATCAGATATTCACTACACTTCATCTTTGCTAGGGATCATATCACTTCACATTTCCCTTACCCAATACTTTACTAAATGCACCCCAAATATTTACTTAGGTATTGACCCCAGGGAGAGATGCTCCACAAATCAATTCCTTATTTTCCATAGTTGACTCAAGGGTATTGGGTCCTTATATGTTTGTCTAATGGGGTCTAAATCACTAAAGAAACATTTGGCTATTCGCAGACCCACATAGATTCTATATATACGACCCTCGTGAAGCACCTATGTAATCCTTATGTCCAAATGACCTATAATTTATTCCAATGGTTCTATATGACATATGAAGTAATTTCATTCTAGTTTGACCATTTCTGATTAAGGGGCCTAATTATTTTCAATTACTTAATTGTTAGGTGATTTCCAAATTACACATGAAGTATAATATTATGATGTCTAAATAATCAACCAAAAAATCCAGAGAATCTATAAGGTCAAAAATGTACTATTACAGAGATTAATAATTTTACATTTCCATTTAGTCACAATAAATAATATTTCTTCAATTGGGGTTTTTTCAACATTTACAAAGGATCTATGTGATTTTTCATCATCTAAAAATTGCAGAAAATTTTTCAAAGGATAGATTTGATCCAAAAAGTATACTAACTAATTTTCATAATTTTCTAGATAGATTTATACACATAAATTAATTATGTTAAAAATAGAAATAAACCATAAATGTGCTGGAACTAAATAATTTCATCATCAATAAATTCCTAAAAAATCTCTAGAGGTTCTACCTGCTCAAACATGTGCCTTAATAGACATTTGTATTTTTCTAATATTAATTTCCACCAATAATAAATGATGGAGCATGGTCTTCCACATCTCCTAGGTTTGAAAATAACAAATCCTATGTGTATTTGATCTTGTGTGTTTTAGTGTGCAGGAAACAATGCCATATGACATAAGGATAACATAAGAAGGTTGCGACCAAGTTTGAAGCCAAAACTCCAGCATGGACACTAGCACCTACGATAGTCACCAGTGAAGGCGCTAGACTTGATTAGAGCAATTCAGGGAAGCAGTTATAGAAGGCGATAACACAGGTGGTAACGGCTACCGCACGCGGTAGCTGGATGCGCAAGAGGAATTTCGGCTGGGTTTCCTTAGAATGAAAGATTCTCAGGCGCAGAATATTTCCTAATACAACCTAGCGCCGGTGGTAAAGATAGAGCAGACGCTAGCTCACTTTCCTATAAAAGGAAACCTCTTCTCTCATTTTTCATAGACATCCTTGAGAGAGTTCTAGTGCCAAAATTCCAGAGCCTTATTCTGCCTAAAGTTGATCTCCCACCAAAAGTTCTGATAGTTTCTGAAAGAGGACTTCTTCACACGGCATCTGACCGCATATCGCTTCAACCATGCTTATTCTACTTCGATCTTTCATCTCCGACTTTAGAAGTTCCTTAGAGGGAATTTTCATATTGTTGTTGTTTATTTCAATTCATAACTCTTGTAATCATGTAGTGAATTCGCCTCATGTTGGCGACTAGGTCTGGGTAGGACTTAGGGAGGAATTCGTCTTATGTTGGTGATTAGATACAGTGTAGGTCTAGGGGGTGCTCGAGGCCATATTCGGGGGAGGATTGGCTAGAGCGGCTTGAGGTCGTATCCGGGGGAGGATATGCTAAAGCCACCAGTTCGTTTGGATACGAGTCGGGATAGAAAACAAGAAGGGAATTTACTTTTTTTCCTACGATTTCTAGCGTCATTAGAAATAAAGTTTTGTATTATACTATTTCAAGTTAATAAAATCAAGTCTTTATTTTATCTCACTTGAGTTGTTTTGGTTTTTCACTATTTTGATCACTTTGATTTTAAAGTTATATAAAATATAATAAAAAGTTTTAAAACCCTTATTCACCCCCTCTCTAAGGGCACCTACAGATCCAATAAGTGGTATTAGAGGTAGGTTTACTCCAAACGGTTTAACAACCAGGAATAAATGGCGTCTTATGATCTCTCTTTTCCAAAGGGTCATGGTGTTAGTAGACCACCTCTTTTTACTTGGTCAGATTTCAACTACTGGAAATATAGGATGATGTGTTTTCTTACGACCATGGATATAGAAATATGGAACATGGTAGAAGTTCGGTACTCTCCTCCTACAGTAGTAGTAGGAGAGGCTACGATAGAAAAACCTATGGACAAATGGGATGATAACGATAAACTCAAGTGCAAAAATAATGCTAAGGCGATGAATGCTTTATATAGTGCATTAAATATAACTACATTTAATAGAATTTATGCATGTGTAACTGCTTATGCTATTTGGAACCAATTGGAAGTTACTCATGAAGGTACATCGTAGGTGAAAGATACAAAGCTATTCCAACTAGAGTCAGAATATGAAAAGTTCATGATGGATGCTGAAGAAGACATCAATTCGATGTGCACTCGTTTCACCAAGACGTCAACGCTTCAAAATCTCTTGGAAAGACCTTCTCCGACAGCGACTTGGTCAGAAAGATTCTTCTCTGTCTACCTCCAAGGTTCAATCCAAAGGTGACGGCCATCTCGGAGTCACACAACCTGAGAACACTCCAGATTGAGAACCTCATTGGGAATCTCAAAACCCATGAGGTAGAAATCCCAACTAGGAGCCAAAGAAAAAGGCGCTGGCACTGAAGTCAAAGAAGGAGAGCAATGTAGATGATGATGAAGATGAAGAAGGTCTCCTGGTTAAGAACATCAGAAAATTTATTAGAAATTCGGAAAGAAGGAACACCTTCCGAAAATACTTCCAGAAGGATAAACAACGAAAAGGATCTTCCTCTTCTTCAAAGAAAAAAAAGGAAAGTGACGACGAAGAAGAAAGACCACCATCGTAGTGCCCGAAGTATCTAAAGGAGCAAAAAGAAAAATGATACAAAGGGAAGGAGAAAAAGAAGGTATTGAAAGCCGCACTATGGGATGATTCTTGCTCTGAAGAATCAAGCGGATTTTAGTCAAGCAACGTGTAACACCCTCCCTGTTACATAGCATATAACAGTAGGTCCGGCCGGGACCCCACGCCATATGAAATGAACAGAAGAGCGCTTTACTAAAATTAGTGTCTAAACAGTTAAAAACTATAACTATCTCAGCATCAGAGTCACAACAGAAGCATATTTATCATTTACTTGAAACCAGTTATATACATGTCCACAACACTACTCGGAATGAAATACATAACAGTTATTGCATAAGTTTGTTTACATCAAAAAGGTGGCTTCCAAACATCGGCATGCAGGCCGGCCACACATGAACAAAAGTAAACAAAAGCTTTGGCCTTCAAGGGACAGCACAGCACAGCAGCAGGGGCTTCAGCCCGTTATCTCCCGCTAGTCTCACCGGGACCTGTATAAGCAAATCCACCAATTGGTGGGAAAACAAGCAACCGGTCAGGTTTAGCTGACCAAGATTTATAACGACCCCGCCCCACACTCGGGGCGGCCGTGCTCCTTCCCTGCAAGTAAGAGTCAGCTGCATATATATATATATCCGCAAAAAACACCAACGGAGGCAAACCAAGCCACCCGCTTTGTGCTCTCAAGGCACACTTTGGCATACTCCGTGAGTTACGCCCTTACGCTAAGTCCTATTTCAACTTAGACAAGCAAATTGAGCTAGGCCGTACACACGAAGTTCCGGCACTCTTCCATAGTCCGGTGCACCGAGGGGCGACCTCTTCACCACTACTATGGGCGGGTTCGGATCAGCTAGGCCCGTGCTCAATTATCGCGATTCAACTATGCACAATACGGGTAAGCGTCACCTTGTGCCCGACACTTAAAGCTGGGCTTTGCATCTCCCACAGCTTTATCTGCTATAGATCCAGTCCCCAGGACATTGGGTAACACTGAAGCACACAAATTGCGTGTTGGGCGCTACCGCCGGCGCTAGCACTAGCGCCCGGCGCTAGCAACAGAACCTAGTTCTGCCCGGCACGGGTAACAGAAATCTGAACTGCCACCTCTGGGAAAACACCTCCAGATAACAACACGGGTAGTTCACCTGGAGCTACCGCCGGCGCTAATGCTGGCGCCCGGCGCTAGCAGCAAAACCTAGTTCTGCTACGATTTTTCGGGTACAGCCTGGACAATACCTCCAGGTCCTATTTTCTGCACAATAACATTCACATGACCCGAATCACAGTCTGTACACGGATTTTTCTCCGGCACGTTACACGCATTAAAACATCACCAATCCGGCTCGACTTGTCCAGATGGGCTTCACACAGCATGCCTATGCCCGTACTACCGTTCCGGGCTCTATATGCAATTTGTGAGGGAAATCACTTCATCCCACCGGAAGATCCGATCTACTTTTTCGTAGAAGTCTTCCTAAATACATGCAAATCAAAGGACATTCATGTCCAAGGATTAGGGAGGAGAATCGTTACCCTCGTAGGCCGTTTCGGTGCCATAGTATTGAGAGGGAGATGGCTGGAATCCGCGGTGGTACACGCACGAAGACGATGCTTCACAAATACCTCCTGGCACGACGGAAGCTCAACTCCAAAGGCTTCCCTTCCCTTCTCCCAGCTCTCAGCCCTCAGCACTTGACAGGAACTCAGAAGAAATGGGCTGAAGAGTCGGGATTTGGGGATTTATGAATTTATCGCTACCGCCGGCGCTAGCACTAGCGCCAGGCGTTAGCCATGAGTCGCTACCGCTTAGAGCCTCTAGCGCTGGCGCTAGCGCTAGCGCCTGGCGCTAGCTCCCTGCCTTCACCATATTTTCATTTTTGTGTATTGTGGCATGCACATGAAATATGGGGTCTTACAATTCCTCCCCTCTTAAAAGAATTTCGTCCCGAAATTCTAACAGTGCAAATAATTCAAAAGATGCAAAATACAATTTGTACCTTAAAGGAACAGCTCAGGGAACTCCACACGCATAGTTTGCTCGCGCTCCCATGTAAGTTCCTCATGACTGTAGTTGTTCCAGCGGACTTTGACCATCGTGATCACTTTATTCCGTAGCTGTTTGATCTCAGTGTCTTCGATGCTAATAGGTATGACCTTTGTCTTCAACCCATCATCGACCGGCACCTGATTCGCCACAAGCACTTGGCTAGGCTCTGGTACAGCTTTATTCAATACTGATATGTGGAACACATCGTGCAGACTACTCAACTCTGTCGAAAGATCGAGTCGATAAGCAGCTTCACCAACACGTTCCAGTATTTCAAACGGTCCAAGGTATCTTGGACTCAGCTTTTTCTAGCGCCGAATCTGGGACATACCCTTGAAAGGTTTGATCTTGAGATAAACCCAGTCGCCCATGGCAAACTCGACGTTTCGCCTGCCTATCTTGCGCAATTAACAATCTCTCACGGATTGTTTGAATAGCCGCATTTGCCTCTTCGACTTCCTTTCGCTTAAACAACTTCGTTTCACCTATTTCTGCCCAAGATAAGGGAGTGCGGCAGGCTCTACCATAGAGGGCCTCGAAGGGTGCCATCTTTATACTTGCCTGATAGCTGTTATTGTAAGCGAATTCGATCATGAAAAGATGATCTTCCCACTTTTTACCGAAGTCCAGGACGCACATTCGGAGCATATCCTCCAGAGTTCTGTTCGTCCGTTCAGTCTGTCCATCCGTCTGAGGGTTGAAGGCAGTGCTAAATTTCAGCTTTGTACCTAACAACTGGTGGATTAGCCTCCAATCTTTTGAAGTGAAGCACCCATCTCGGTCACTGACGATGATACGGGGCACACTGTGCAATCGCACGATACTATCAACATATAGTTTTGCCAACTTTTCAACTGAATCGTCCTTCCGGTTTGGAATAAAGTGGGCTACCTTTGTCAAGCGATCCACGATCACCCATACGGCATCATTCCCACTCTGCGATCTCGGCAAACCATGCACGAAATCCATAGAAATGTCATCAAATTTCCATTCCGGTATAGGCAACGACTTCAAGAAACCTCCAGGTTTCTGACATTCCGCCTTCACAAGTGCACAAGTTTTGCATTTTGCCACGTATAAGGCGATGTCTTTCTTCAATCCTGGCCACCAAAACAGCTTTTTCATGTCTTGGTATATCTTTGTGCTCCCTGGGTGAATTGAGTATTTGGTAAAATGCGCTTCGTACATCAATTCCTCCCGCAACTTACCCACATTTGGGACGCACAACCGACCGTCTTTCCACATCAGACCATCATCCATTACAAACTCTGCAGCAGTCCCATCCCCAGACTCTGCCAAATAGCGTTGCATGCTCGAATCAAGCTCCAGGGCCTGTCGTATTCTGTCCGCGAGGTCATACTTCACCTCCGTCCAGTTTAAGCACGCATTCGCACGAGAACTCCTCTCTACACAGGAGATCTCCAAGGCTTCCAAGTCCCTGATCAGACGTGGATCATACATCTGAATCCAATTGGCCTGGGAAAAAGCCCTCCTGCTCAATGCATCTGCGACGACATTCCCCTTTCCGGGAGTATAATGTATATCAAACGTGTAGTCCCCCAGGAACTCCATCCACCTTCGTTGTCGCATATTGAGCTCTTTCTGCGTTAACAGATACTTAAGGCTCTTATGGTCTGTAAAGATGTCAACCTTCACACCATATAAGTAGTGCCACCACAGCTTTAGAGCGAATATCACGGCCGCCAACTCCAAATCGTGGACCGGATAGTTCCGCTCATGCACTTTCAACTGTCGAGAGCCATAAGCTATCACCTGACCGTGCTGAAGAAGTACGCAGCCTAAGCCGCTCCCTGACGCATCACTATAAATTTCATAACCCTCCGCACCTGATGGCAAACACAAAATTGGTGCTGTGGTCAAATGCCTCTCTAAATCCTCAAAAGCCCGTGCACACTCCGGTGACCAAACGAACTTCTGATCCTTCCTCGTCAAGGTGGTGAGAGGTAGAGCGATCAGCGAAAAGTTTTCCACGAAGCGCCGATAGTAGCCGGCAAGTCCAAGAAAACTCCTGACTTCTGCTATTGTTGCCAAAACGGGCCACTTCTAGATTGCATCAATCTTTGCCGGATCCACTGCGATACCCGCGCCACTAACAACATGACCAAGGAACGCCACTGAGGCTAGCCAGAACTCTCACTTAGAGAACTTGGCATATAATTGACTACGTCACAGGATTTCCAAAACTTCACGCAAATGAATCGCGTGCTCTTCTTCAGACTGAGAGTACACCAAGATATCGTCAATGAAGACAATAACAAACCGATCAAGGCACTCTCGAAAGGTCCTATTCATCAGATCCATAAATACTGACGGTGCATTCATCAATCCAAACGGCATCACTGTAAACTCGTAATGTCCGTAGTGAGTACTGAATGCTGTCTTAGGTTTATCACAATCCCGAATTCGTAACTGGTAATAGCCGGACTTGAGATCCAACTTTGAATACACAGTTGACCCAACTAGCTGATCGAATAAGTCATCGATTCGAGGAATCGGATATTTGTTCTACTCGGTCAGCTTGTTCAATTCTCGGTAGTCAATGCATAGACGCAGGCTTCCGTCCTTCTTCTTCACAAAAAGGACTGGAGCACCCTAAGGGGAGGTACTTGGACGTATATAACCCTGCTCTAGCAACTCCTGTAATTGAACTTTCAATTCCGCCATCTCCTTTGGCGCAATTCGGTACGGAGAGCGTGATACAGGTTTGGCACCTGGCACCAGCTCGATAGTGAATTCAATCTGTCGCTGAGGTGGCGCCCCAAGAAGATCTTTCGGAAACACATCTGGATACTCTGAAATCACAGGAACATCACTCAAACGGAGTTGAGGCTTTGCAGCCCCCACTAGCACAACACATAACTCTGCGCCTTGCCGAACCGCCTTGACCACTTGGACAGCAGACATCAGTATCTTGCTCGATCCATGCAAACCAGAAAACGTAGTCACACGTTCGGTATTCCGCCCCAGTTTGACCTTCTTAGATGCGCAATCAATGTAGGCCTACTGCGCTGACAGCCAGTCCATACCAAAGATTACATCGAATTCCCAAAGCAAGAGTATCAGTGCTTCCAAATCAAAGTCTTGACTCTCTATTAGTACCTTTACTACACAACCTCGATCCGCGCGCATCGAACACCCATTGGGTAGCATCACATCTAATCGTTCCTGTCTAAACGACGAAGGCACTCCAAGTTGCTGTATGAAGGCCTCCGATATAAAGGAATGTGAAGCACCCGCGTCAAATAGTGCTCTTGCCGGATAGTTACAGATTAGGACAAAGCCTAGGACGGTTAACAAGCAATGCATAAGGTATGAAGTATAAAAAGCAACAAAAGCTATATACTATCACATACATGTCACCACATCGTGTTGCTTGATGGCCTCCTGTTGGCCAAGGGTATAGACTCTAGGCTGGGCTGGAGCAGCGTGAGATGTGGTTGACTCTGCCGCCTTCCCTTTCTCTACTGCATAGGCCGCAACTAGTTTCTTCCCACTACGACAGTCACGTGCTATATGTCCCGGCTTGCCGCAGTTGTAACAGATGATTGGGCCTCGCCCAGTCACTCCCGATGCTGAAGATTGCGCTGACCCAGACGGTCGCGCTCCTTTCTTCCACTTGACTCGTCCTGACTTTGCCGAGCTCGGTTCTTTGAACTCTGGCTTGACCACTGCTAGCTCTTTCCTACTGCGGGACCGCTTCATGTCTTTTTCTAAAGAACGAGCTGAGTTGACCAGGGTCATAAACCCTTGCGTCATTGGCCCCGTCAGAAGGAACCGTAACTCTTCCCTCAGACCTTTATAGAACCGATTTGTCTTCCGTGCTTCATTGGCAAAGGTCACTCCTGCATAGCAACCCAATCGTGTAAACTCATGCAGATAGTCGTCGATCATACTATCACCCTGAGTCAGTCGGTTGAACTGATTTTCCATTTCTAATTGTTGGGCCTATGGAAGATATCGCGCCAAGAATAGTCTAGAAAACTCATGAAAAGAGATATCAGTCAACTGCCGTCCCGCTAGTTGATGTATCTCCATCTCATCCCACCACAGCTGCGCCTCCCCATCTAGTAGGAAGCTTGCCAAAGTCACTTTTTGTCCTTCCTCCGTGTCCGTGGCCTTCAAGGTTTTGCGCACCTTTGAGAGCCAATCCTCCTCTTGCGTCGGGGTTCCTGCCCCAGTGAACGTCGGAGGGTGGAAACTCAAAAAGTATTGCAGTTGTTGATCAGGATCTCTTCGTTCCCTCAACGACACTGGCCTTTCCACCGCAGGTACGGCTGCTGGAGCCTGCACTTGAGCCGCTTCATGAATAGGAGGCTGTCTGGGGACATGCCCTCCTGGTTGCGCTGTGAACATCGCAAACACGGCTTCAGCGATCATCCTTACGGTTTCAGCCGAAGGAGGAGTCGGCACCGGAGTTGGTGCACTACTTGCAGTCGAACGAGGGGGTCGAGAAGGCCCCGCTCCACTCCCAGTCGCCTATATATGTACCCAAAACATAATTAGCGACTAAGAGATAACATAACGCAATAAAGGAACATAGAAGTTCCATTTGAATGCTACACATATACATGTAATTCATTCCGAAAGTGGACAAAACTGGTTATTTATATGAGTTAAAGGCGACGCACACACGTGCTCACCACCCCTTAAAAGAATTCGACCACGAATTCAGACGGAAAGGGAGCGAGACCCAGAGCTGATACCAATTTGTAACACCCTCCCTGTTACATAGCATATAACAGTAGGTCCGGCCGGGACCCCACGCCATATGAAATGAACAGAAGAGCGCGTTACTAAAATTAGTGTCTAAACAGTTAAAAACAATAACTATCTCAGCATCAGAGTCACAACGGAAGCATATTTATCATTTACTTGAAACCAGTTATATACATGTCCACAACACTACTCAGAATGAAATACATAACAGTTATTCCATAAGTTTATTTACATCAAAAAGGTGGCTTCCAAACATCGGCACGCAGGCCGGCCACACATGAACAAAAGTAAACAAAAGCTTTGGCCTTCAAGGGCCAGCACAGCACAGCAGCAGGGGCTTCAGCCCATTGTCTCCCTCTAGTCTCACCGGGACCTGTATAAGCAAATCCACCAATTGGTGGGAAAACAAGCAACCGGTCAGCTTTAGCTGACCAAGATTTATAACGACCCCGCCCCACACTCGGGGCGGCGGTGCTCCTTCCCTGCAAGTAAGAGTCAGCAGCATATATATATATATCCGCAAACAACACCAACGGAGGCAAACCAAGCCACCCGCTTCATGCTCTCAAGGCACACTTTGGCATACTCCCTGAGTTACGCCCTTACGCTAAGTCCTATTTCAACTTAGACAAGCAAATTGAGCTAGGCCGTACACACGAAGTTCCGTCACTCTTCCATAGTCCGGTGCACCGAGGGGCGACCTCTTCACCACTACTATGGGCGGGTTCGGATCAGCTAGGCCCGTGCTCAATTATCGTGATTCAACTATGCACGATACGGGTAAGCGTCACCTTGTGCGCGACACTTAAAGCTGGGCTTTGCAACTTCCACAGCTTTATCTGCTATAGATCCAGTCCCCAGAACATTGGGTAACACTGAAGCACACAAATTGCGTGCTGGGCGCTACTGCCGGCGCTAGCACTAGCGCCCGGCGCTAGAAACAGAACCTAGTTCTTCCCGGCACTGGTAACAGAAATCTGAACTGCCACCTCTGGGAAAACACCTCCAGATAACAACACGGGTAGTTCACCTAGAGCTACCGCCGGCGCTAATGCTGGCGCCCGGCGCTAGCAGCAGAACCTAGTCCTGCTACGATTTTTCGGGTACAGCCTGGACAATACCTCCAGGTCCTATTTTCTGCACAATAACATTCACATGACCCGAATCACAGTCTGTACACGGATTTTTCTCCGGCACGTTACACGCATTAAAACATCACCAATCTGGCTCGACTTGTCCAGATGGGCTTCACACAGCATGCCTATGCCTGTACTACCGTTCCGGGCTCTATATGCAATTTGTGGGGGAAATCACTTCATCCCACCGGAAGATCCGATCTACTTTTTCATAGAAGTCTTCCTAAATACATGCAAATCAAAGGACATTCATGTCCAAGGATTAGGGAGGAGAATCGTTACCCTCATAGGCTGTTTCGGTGCCATAATATTGAGAGGGAGATGGCTGGAATCCGTGGTGGCACACGCACGAAGATGATGCTTCACAAATACCTCCTGGCACGACGGAAGCTCAACTCCAAAGGCTTCCCTTCCCTTCTCCCAGCTCTCAGCCCTCAGCACTTGACAGGAACTCAGAAGAAATGGGCTGAAGAGTCGGGATTTGGGGATTTATGAATTTATCGCTACCGCCGACGCTAGCACTAGCGCCAGGCATTAGCCATCAGTCGGTTCCGCTTAGAGCCTCTAGCGCTGGCGCTAGCGCGAGCGCCTGGCGCTAGCGCTAGCGCCTGGCGCTAGCTCCCTGCCTTCACCATATTTTCATTTTTGTGTATTGTGGCATGCACATGAAATATGGGGTCTTACACAACGAGAAGAAGCAAATGTATGTTTCATGTCAAAAGGCAATGATGACGACACCAGTGTTCTTAGTGACACTTAGCTAACTCCTCCCACCATCGAAGAACTTTATGATGAATTTGTTCAAACCTGTAAAGCCTATGATAAAAGCATAGAAGATATTATTATTTTAAATCTTGAAAATGAATCTCTTATCAAAGAAAATCATAAGCTTACTAAAAAATTAATTTCTTTAGAAAAGATAAAGGTTTCATGGCAAGAGTGTGAACACTCCTTATGTTAAGCAAAAGATATTAAAGTTTCTCTTTCTAAGTCCCTCTCACAAATAAAAAATTTCACAAGAGAAAAGGTGGACTTAGAGAGAAAACTAAAGACCTCTCTCTTATAAATTGAAAATAACCAAAAAGGTTTTAAAAATAAATGTGTCATGCTTGTAAAAGAAAACCCATCTCTTACAAAACAAACTCATGATCTCAATATGGCAATCAAAAAATTTAGAATCGGTCAAAAATCTCTGGACATGATTTTGGGGAACCAATGTTATGGCTCTGGAAAATTTGGACTCTGATATCAAAGTGACAGCTACCTCCTAGCGCTAGCCACTAACGCCGGGGCTAGCCCTTCATATAAAAAATCATCTGATTATTTCGAAAAGCCAACTTCTTCTAGTGAGAGGAATGTAAAATTCCATTACAGGGTCTCAACCCCTTTTATATCGTATGAAAACTGTCATAGGTTTGGGCACACATCTAGCTCTTGCAGGAAAATTAAACAGGGATCTCTAAAGCAAATCTAGGTACCTAAGGCTTCCTTTTATTCTATGGGTGGTATCTCTTGGGTATCTGGATCTTTACTCTCATCTTCTTTCTAGATATGCAGGCAGGCTAAGGAAAAGTAGGATGTATGGCACTTAGACTCGGGCTTCTCTAAGCACATGACGGGAAACAAAGCAAAGTTCCTTAACCTAAAAAAGAATAAGGGAGGGATCTTAACTTTTGGAGATAATGGTAAGGGAAGGATCATGGGAGTCAGTACACTGGTAACGAATCCTTTTCTATTTCTAATGTTTTTTATGTACAAGGTTCAAAACATAACTTAATATCTATTAGTCAATTGTGTGATAAAGGATTAAATGTTTTATTTGAGTCATCTATAAATCTTTGCAAAATATTTAATCCTAACATAAAAAATGTTTTACTAACTGCACCTAGAACTCACAACGTATATGTAGTTTCCTTTCATGATCTTTCCAAATCATCTATAAAATGTTTTATAACAAAAAATGATGAGTTAGAACTATGACATAGACGTTTAGGTCACACTAGTACAAAGCTCATCTTAAAACAAGCCAAACAGGAATTGATAAGAGGATTGCCTAGATTAAATGGAAACTTATCTTCACTATGTTCTCCATGTCAAAAAAGAACATTTACAAAATTTTCTTTTAAAAGAAAAAACAAAATTTCTTCTACAAGACCTTTGCAATTACTTCATATGGATCTCTTTGGCCCCATTTGCACCGCAAGTCTTGGTGGCAGAATATATATTTGTTCTAATAGATGATTTCTCTAAATATTATTGTACTTTATTTCTCTCTTCCAAATCTGATGCGTTTTGCAAATTTTCAAAATTATGTACTCGTATGCAAAATGAACTAGATTTAAAAATAAAATTCATTCGCTCAGATCATGGAGGAGAATTTGAAAATGAAAATTTTAATTCTTTTTGCGAAATGTTAGGTATTAAGCATGAGTTCTCTACTCCTCGCACACCTCAACAAAATGTTGTTGTAGAATGAAAGAATAAGACAATTCAAGAACTAGCACGTATTAGGCTATCTCAGTATAAATTACCTAAGTCTTTTTGGGCTGAAGCTGTAAGCACATCATGTTATGTAATGAATAGAGTCATGCTTCGTCCTTCTTTAAATCTCACATCGTATGAACTATATTATCAAAAGAAATCTAACGTATCATATTTTAAAGTCTTTGGTTGTAAATGCTTTATTCTCAATACAAAAGATGCCTTAGGGAAGTTTGATGAAAAATGCGATGAAGAAATATTTCTTGGATACTCTTCAACTAGTAAATCATAAAGAACATTAAACAAAGGAACGAGTAAGGTTGAAGAGTCTATTATTATAAAATTTAATGAATTTATTCCTTGTGTAGAAAATCTTCCTACAAGTACAGATGATGAACCCTTACCAAATTTGGAGCACGACGAAGAGGAACTTTCCAAAGAGGAGGAGGAGGAGGCCAAGGATGAATATGTGCCTCCAAGCATCTTAAACTTCTCAAAGAATCATCCAAAAACCTAGTTATTGGGGAACCATCTATTGGGGTAAGAACTCGATCTTCTCTTCATAAAACTTTTTCGAATATTTGCTTTGTTTCCGAAATTGAACCAAAAAACATTTCAACCGCTTTAAATGATGCATTTTAGTTTTTGTCTAAGAATGAAGAGTTAGATCAGTTTGAAAGAAATAAAGTCTGAAAGCTAGTAGAACGTCCATCTAATCATCCCGTTGTTGGCATAAAATGTACTTTTAAAAATAAATTAGATTAGAAATATATAATTACAAGGAATAAAGCTCGCTTTGTCGCTCAAGGTTTTTCTCAAATCGAGGTGGTAGATTTTGATGACACTTTTGCACCCGTTGGTCTCTTAGAATCGCAACGAATATTTTTGGCCTTTGCAAGTTATAAATTAATAAAATTATTTCAAATGGATGTGAAAAGTGCTTTTCTAGACGGGTTTATAAATGAAGAAGTTGATGTAGAACACCCCCCCCCCCCCCCCCCCCCCCCCCGGTTTTATAAATCAAAAATTTCCAAATAAGGTTTATAAATTAGAAAAAGCGCTTTATGGTTTAAAATAAGCGCCCCGTGCATGGTATGAAAGACTTACATCACTTTTGTTAAAGCACGTTAGGTCATGGGAAGTGCCGACAATACACTCTTCATTAAGCATAATAATAACGATTTAATTATTTTACAAATTTTTGTTGATGATATAATTTTTGGTGCCACTAATGAAGAGTTGTAAAATGAAGTAGTCTTAGTAATGAAAAATGAATTAGAAATGAGTCTTTTAGGAGAACTCTCTTATTTTCTTGGTTTTCATATTTCACAACGTAATGATGGTATTTTTATTTGCCAATCAATATATGTTCATGATATGCTTAAATGATTTGGATTGGAAAACCTTAAACAAGCTTCTACACCTATGAGTGCTTCTTTAAAACTAGGAAAAGATGAATCTGGAATTTCTATCGATCAAACTTTATATAGAGGTATGATCGGATCTCTTCTTTACTTAAGTGCATCAAGACCATATATAATGTTTCTTGTATGTTTATGTGATCGCTTTCAAGCCAATACAAAAGAATAATAATTAAAAGCGGTAAAATGTATTTTTAGATACCTATTTGGGTCATCAAGATTAGGATTATGGTATACGCACAGTGATTCATTTACACTACACGGCTATTCCGATTTGGATTACGCTGAATGTTCACTAGATTGAAAAAGCACTAGCGGTACTTGCCACTTTTTAGGACCCTCGTTAGTTGCATGGTCTAGTAGGAAACAATCTTCGGTTGCACTCTCCACCACGGAGGCTGAATACATTGCTCTTGGGAGTTGTTGTGCACAAGCTTTATGGATGAGCCAAACTCTAGAGGATTTTGGTTTTCATCTCAAAAACATTGATCTCAAATGTGACAACAAAAGACCATAGATCTTACAAATAATCCAGAACACCACTCTAGATCCAAACACATAGACATTCACCATCACTTCATTAGGAATCATATTAAGAAAGAGAATGTTAAAGTAAGTTTCATTGTTACGGACTCCCAACTTGCTGACATATTCACTAAACCTCTTCCCGATGCAAGATTTCAATTGCTGAGACTAGAATTAGGTGTCCTAGATCTCTTGAGTTAAGTCACATTCAAAAACGCAATAGTTTCATGCATTTTTCCCTATCAAAACAGCTCCAAACCTTCTAAAATTTCAGCATGAAACTAATCTTTGGACACTTATTCAAGATCAAAAATCAGAATCTTCAAAATCTTAATATTCTGCCCACTATTTGATGCGCTAGTGCTAGCGCCGGAGCAAGCTCGACTATCTATTTTTTTGTGTTTGTAAAATTTTGCAAAATTACTAAAAATATATTCTTTTATATGTACTACTTTTTTTTGCATTTTTGTATTAATTAATTTTCGAAAAATTAAAATAAAAATTTACAAAAGCCAAATTTCAAAAAATATTGTATTCTTTTCCTTCTTTGTTTATTTGTTTGATTTCTACCTCAATATGCTGAAAATCAAATACAAAATTATAAAACAAAAATTTTACCAAACAAAATTATTTTTGAACTTAACTTTTTCTATTTACATGTATCTTGCGAAAGGGAGAATTGCGTTGTCACCCCATCACATCTCTTAGTACCGGTGCGAACCCCTCACAGGGTAGACTCGGGAAGTCCAAGATAAATTATAAGTGTTCAAATTTTTATCATTTAAAAAAAACAAAATACTTTTTCAAAATATCAAAAAAAAATTGTATCCACTTTCTTGTTAATATCAAGCATGATTTAATCTATCATTTAGACCTTCTACAATGTTGACATTCATCTTTTCAAACTACTTTGAACATTGTTTTGCTTCTTATCATGCTTTGATATATCTAAACTCATATGCATCAATTGTATTGAAAAAATATGTGTAGAACCAAGAATAGCATGCCTCTAAGTATGAGTAAATGTTTTATGATTGATAATGATATTTCTTCACTCGCTAATTTTGTCAAGTCTACATGTGCTTTTAATCTAAGAATGTTTGTTTGTGTATTGTAATTGTACAATGAATTAAAATTGCACAAGTATCTTACCTACACTACATTTATTTGCACTCTAAAAAATTAAGAAAAATTGTTGTGCTTTCAAAATTACATTGGTTTGCAAAATAAGTGTATTCGGAGAACTTTGTACAAAACAAATAATCTTGAAATAAATTGACAAAGTTAACTCCACCAAGCACTACTTGAACCTCTTGATAAGTCTTAATAAGCATTGTGAGGTTGAGCACCTTGGAAAGAATAGTAAAGTGTCTTGTGCAAAGCTTCAGTTTTGTTTACACCACTTATTCTTAAGTAAATCGGAGCACAAAAGTATCAATATTGACAAATAAAGTGTGTGATCTCCCAAGCACTACTTTGCACCATAATAAGTCTTAATGAGCATTGTGTGTGCAGATCATCTTGTTAGTTGTACATTTTTTATGTGCATTGAAGTGTATGGAAGTAAAATTATTTGTGTTTTATTGTGCACTTTACTCTCCATATGTCTTGTATTTCTTGATAAAATCATTTGCTTACTATCTTCAAAATACACTTATGTAAACATCATTATCTTTCATAACACATCTTCTCATGAGTATTGGATCCTAATGCTAATTCTATACTACTATTTATATATAAATGTACTAGATAACCCAGCATGCTCTCTACAATGTTTGGTATGTCTTGAATTTGTGGATTAAAATAAAATTGTAGTAGTCTCTTATTGATATCTTTCTTTCATGCTTGGTTAATTTATTGTAAACCTTAAAGATTTTAATTGAAAAATGATTTACAAAAACATCTTCTTATTTTGGATTTTAACTCATATTTCTTCTTATGAATCGTCATGATTACAAAAAGAGGTTTCGTGTATTTCATTAAGTCTTCCACAACATTACCATATAATTTTTTTCCTTGCACTTTCATGCTTATTTAAAGTCTTTCCTTTTGGAGTGTATCATCACTTGAATCTCAAAATTCCTTTTCTTCAACAAGTGGTAGACTATCTTGGTAAGTTTATATTGGTTGTTCTAACATGCATATTATTTTTATGCTAAAAACTCTGATTTTTTTGAAAATCTTTTTTATGCTAAAAACTCCTTATCATTACATTTCTTATAAAAACTCGATCATGCCTTAACTTTTTATCAAAAAGCCTCTTTCTATGTCTCTTGCTTCCTTACCCACTTTTGTTAATAACAAAAGAGGGAGAACTAACATGATAAATAATAAACACTATCAAATGGGGAGAACTTACATGATTAATGACTAAGAAGATAGCCTACATATAAGGGGAGCATCCACATAGGGGGAGCATGCATTTATGTGGAGCACTTCTAAATACCAAAATCGACAATTATCCTAAGCCATCACTCAAACACATACAAGTAGGATTCGCCATGCTTTATGGATTAATGCTTTGATTTATCATTAATGGATTTGTTATTACCAAAAGGGGGAGTTTCTTGGAACATGGTCTTCCACATCTCCTAGGTTTGAGAGTAACAAATTCTATGTGTATTTGATCTTGTGTGTTTTCGTGTGCAGGAAACAATGTCATATGACTTAAGGATAACATAAGAAGTTTGTGCCCATGTTTGAAGCCAAAACTCAAACATGGACACTAGAGATGGTGGTAGTTACTAGCGCAGGCACTAGATTTCATTAGAGCAATTACAGGAAGCAGTTATATAAGGAGATAGTGTAGGCTGTAGCGGCTAGCGCAGGCAGCATCTCGATGCGCAAGAGGAATTTCAGTTGGGTTTCCCTAGAATGAAAGATTCTAACGCACAGAATATTTCCTAATTCAACCTAGCACCAGCGGTAGCGATAGCGCATGCTCTAGCTCGCTCTCTTATAAAAGGATCCCTCTTCTCTTGTTTTTCATACACATCCTTGAGAGAGTTCTGTTGGATCTGATGGCGCCCTTAGAGGGGGGGGGGGTGAATAAGGGGTTTACTGTTTTTAAGATAAATTGACAGATTTTAATGAAACAAAAAACATTTTAGCACTGTTGCTAACGCCTGGCGTTGACTAGTTAACGTCTGGCGTTATCCCTCCAGAAAATATTTTGGCAGAAATAAACAAAGTGATTTTACTTGCACAATCTCAAATGAAATACAATTCCAGAAAACAGAGATAATGAATATTATATTTCAAAATTAATTACAAAGATAATATTTCAATAACGCTTGAAATAGAGTCGACAAGATAAAAATCACCCTTTGTTCATTCACCGATCTTTCTCCCAAGGACCGGTTGGCTATAGCCAATCTATCCCCAATTAAAAGCCTCAAGCCACCACCTAGATCTATCCTAGAACTAGTCACCATGCACAAGGCGGCGAATTTCCCCCTAAACCAAACAAGGCCTAGTCGCCACACGCAAGGCGGCGATTTCACTACGGTTACAAGTAAATGAAAAGATAAAAATAAAAATCAGAATAAAAGACTCCCTATATTGAAGAGCGCTGAAGGAGATGTTGAAGACATGCTTTGATCATCATCAGAGTTGAAGCGAGCGTCCTTCTTCAAATTGACCATTGAAAATCTCCTTCTCACTCTTGTTCCTCAATGGTGGTGATGGGAGTTCTCTCTGAATTCAGGGATGAAATGCTCTCTCTGAAGATTGGAGTGAAGGCTTGAGGCATATACTTTGAATAACGAAATCAGGTCTTTAAATAGACACGGCAGCTAACGCTTGGCATTAGCATTAACGCCAGCATTAAGCATCCTATCTGGCAGTTGCTGAACTCGTGCAAAACATCGGGTTCATAGCAGATCGTGGAACGAATTATCGTCGAATGAAATTCGTCGAATGAAATCTCATTTCGCCGAACTCAATTTCGACGAACACATTTAGTCGTGCGACAGCTCATTCGTCGAACGTCTAACGCCCAACGTTAAGTCCTAACGCCTGGCGTTGTCTCTGGCTTCTCGACTGATTCCTTCTCAACGACATTTCATCTCAATGGATTCTATTCTCGATGGATGTTAATTCGGGGGATTAGCTCTCCTTCCAGAGAATCCTCATCAAACAGCATCCTATTCATAGGGTTATTTAACAATTGTACCTGCACACTTATAAACACAAGCAAGATCAAATACATAGTGTGATTTGTTATTCTCAAACTAAGAGATGTGGAACAAAAGCTCCAACAATCTCCCCCTTTTGATAATAACAACTCCACTAAATAAGAAATAAAATATAATTAGAGTTGTGTTTATAGTATATGATAAGCGTGATAATCATGCATACTCCCCCTATGTGGATACTCCCCCTATATGAATGCATGTCATAATGTACTCCCCCTAAATAATAGATTTCTCTAAGTTATTTCTTGAAGTTAGTCTCTTCTCCCCCTTTTGTTATAATCAAATTCGTCGAACGACTAACGCCCAGCGTTAAGTCCTAACACCTGGCGTTGTCTCTGGCTTCTCGACGGATTTCTTCTCAATGGCATTTCATCTCAACGGATTCTTTTCTCGACAGCTGTTAACGCGGGGCGTTAACTACTAACGCGGGGCGTTAGCTCTCTTTCCAAAGAATCCTCATCAAACAACATCCTGTTCATATGGTTATTTAACAATAGTACCTGCACACTTATAAACACAAGCAAGATCAAATACATAGTGTGATTTGTTATTCTCAAACTAAGAGATGTGGAACACAAGCTCCAACAATCTCCCCCTTTTGATAATAACAAATCCACTTAATATGAAATATAATGTAATTCGAGTTGTGTTTATACTATATGATAAGCGTGATAATTATGCATACTCCCTCTATGTGGATACTCCCCCTACATCAATGCATGTCATAATGTACTCCCCCTAAATAATAGATATCTCTAAGTTATTTCTTGAAGTTAGTCTCTTCTCCCCCTTTTGTTATATTTAAAAAAGAGATAGGGATGAGTAGTAGAAATTTGTTCTTTTGTGCACTCTGTAGAGATAATTGCAACTTTTTGAAAGTGAACACAGCGAAAGCAATATTTGAACATTTTTAAGAATTTGTAAGAACTAAATAGAATAAGCATTGTAAATCAAATAAGTAGATGTTTTGAATTTAGATACACAAGTTGCAAATTCATATGAAATTTGAAATATTTAAAGTTAGCAAGCAAGAATATATAATATCAATTGAAGATAGGTTTACAATGTAAAATAATTTGCATTTCAAGTAATCATAAACATTGTAAAGATCATGCGTTGCTATCTAGTGCATTTACTCATGATTGTAGAGAACAATGTAGGTAAGCTTTAAGTCCAATTCTCATGAGTAGAAGTATTATAAATGATAATAATGTGTACAATAAGTGAGATTTGATAAAGCATACGAGTGTAGAAATCAAACCACATGATACTATGTAATATAAAAGCATAACTTGAATTGAACAAAAACAACTTTACTTTCACAAATTTCAATGCACTATAGATTTTGTTTTTAAAAGAGAAGTGGTGAAAATTTTGTTTGCACAAGACACTTTACAATTCTTTCCAAGGTGCTCAACCTCACAATGCTCATTAAGACTTATCAGGAGGTTCAAGTAGTGCTTGGTGGAGTTATCCTTGTCATTCATTTGCTTCTTTTTAGACTTAGTGATAAGGGACTCCGAATTCACTTGTTTTGCAAGCATAGTTTATATTTTGTTTTGAATTTTATTTACCACATTTCTCTAAATACAAGTGCATGAAAAACAAAGAATTCAAGAAAGAATTCAATGTTGTGTAGGTAAACTGTTTATGAAATTTAAAATAAGTTCTTATGCTACACAACCATGTAAAAATAAGATTTAAAAACACATGTATATTAACCAAAAAATGTAAGTGAGACAATCATTATCAAAGATAAAAACTTTACTCATACTTAGAGGCATGTAAAAGCATTTCGACATATGTTATCTATTCTCAAACTCTTTGCACATTTGAAGATAATTAATTTTGAAGGCATGATTAAATCAAAACAATGTTTTTAATGAAACTTGAAGGTTTAAATTAAACAATGTAAATAATCTTGAAGCAATATATATAATCATCCTTGAAATCAACATTTAAGCTTATAGTATTTTTTTTTTGTTTTTAAGTTTTGAAGGAAATACCAACACAGTTGTAAAAACACACAAAAAAAAATTTTGAGCATAGAAGCTAACGCCAAGGGTTAACTTTTTAACGCCGGGACAAGGCACTAAATTTTGACTTTTTGAAAAATCTTTTTCATGGTTCATTTGTAATATAAAGAGGCATTCTTACATTTGAAATTTCAGACATTATGGAGTTGATATGATGGCCTTTTTAGTGTTTTTTGGTAGTTTTCCAACAGTTTTTAAATTTTAATTGATTTTTAATTTTTGTTTAAGAGAAAAAAAATGCAATCAAATATATCAAAGTACATAAAATAATTTGATAGCTTTTTATAAGGGTCAAAGTGACATTTTTAAGACACCTAATTCTAACCTAAGCATGTGAAAATATGCATCGGGTAGAGGTTTGGTAAAAATGTCGGCAAGTTGTGATTCTGTCCCTATAAAGCTAATTTTAACATGTTCCTTCTTAACATGATCTCTAATGAAATGATGTTGGACATCTATATGTTTAGATCTAGAATGATGTACGGGATTGTTTGTGAAATCTATAGCGCTCTTGTTGTCACACTTTAATTCAATGTAATTTAAATAAACACCAAAGTCTTCTAACGTTTGGGTCATCCATAATGCTTATGCACAACAACTACCTAGTGCGATATATTCGTCCGCGGTGGTGGAGAGGGCAACAGAATTATGTTTCCTACTCGACCATGATATAATGAAGGGCCTATAAAATGACACGTGCCACTAGTGCTTTTACGATCTAATGAACATCCTGCATAGTCCGAATCAAAAAAACCATGTAGAATAAAACAATCATTATGAGGATACCATAAGCCTAATCTAGATGTTCCGATTAGATATCTAAAGATACGTTTAACCGCTTTTAAATGTGATTCTTTTAGGTTAGCTTGAAATCTAGCACATAAACAAATGGAAAACATAATATCGGGTCTAGATGCGCTTAAATAAAGCAATGAGCCTATCATTCCTCTATATAATGTTTGATTAATAGAAATAACGGCTTCATCTTTTCCTAATTTTAGTGATGCACTCATTGGTGTATTATCTTGTTTTAGGTTTTCAAATCCAAATCTCTTAAGAATATCATGAACATATTTAGTTTGACAAATAAATATACCATCTTGTTTTTGTGAGATTTGAAATCCTAGAAAATAACTGAGTTCTCCTACCAAGCTCATTTCAAATTCATTTTTCATCACTAAAATTACTTCATTACATAACTCTTTATTAATGGCTCCAAAAATGATATCATCAACATAAATTTGCAATATAATCAAATCATTATGTACATGCTTAATGAAGAGTGTATTATCCACACTTCCCATTTTATAACTGTGCTTTATCAAAAATAATGTCAATCTATAATACCAAGCACGTGGCGCTTACTTTAATCCTTAAAGCACTTTTTCTAACTTATACACATGATTAGGAAATTTTTCATTCACAAAACCGGGGGGTTGTTCTACATAAACTTCCTCTTTTATAATCCCGTTTAGAAAGGCACTTTTAACATCCATTTGAAAAAATTTAAATCTTTTAAAACTCACAAATGCAAGAAATATTCTAATTGATTCTAGGCGAGCAATGGGTGCAAAGGTTTCATCAAAATCTACCCTTCAATTTGTGAATAACCTTGTGCAACAAGTCTTGCTTTATTCCTTGTTATCCTAGAGTCACCATCTAATTTATTTTTGAAAATCCATTTGACTCCTATAACTAGAAGATTAGATGGCCTCTCAACTAAATTCCAAACCTTATTACGTTCAAATTGATTTAATTCATCATTCATAGCTATAAACCAAAATTCATCATTTAAAGCGGTTGAAACATTTTTTGGTTCTATTTCGGATATAAAACAATGGTTTGAAAAAGACTCATGTAAATAAGAACGAGTACTTACCCCTTTTGATGGTTCTCCTATCACAAGCTCCCTTAGATGATCCTTTGAAAATTATAGCACACTTGGAGGAACATATTCTACTTGTTCTTCCTCTTTCTCCTCTTCTTTTTCTCCAAGTAATTCATCATCCTCATGCTCCAAAGAGGGAAGGGGTTCATCTTCCTTTCCTGTATGATTAGTATCTACACAAGGAACAAACACATCAAATCTTATATTCGTAGACTCTTCAACTACTTTAGTTCTTTTATTATATATTCTATAAGCCTTGCTAGTTGAAGAGTAACCAATGAAAATTCCCTCATCGCATTTTTCATCAAATTTCCCTAGAGCATCTTTAGTGTTTAAAATGAAACATTTACAACCAAACATATGAAAATAAGATACATTAGGTTTTCTTTTAAAGTAAAGCTCATAAGGTGTCAATTTTAAAATAGGACGAAGCATGACACGATTAATAATATAGCAAGAAGTATTAACCGCTTCGGCCCAAAATGATTTAGGCAAACCATATTCACAAAGCATAGTACGTGCTAGCTCTTGAAGGGTTCTATGTTTCCTCTCCACTACACCATTTTGTTGTGGGGTGCGAGGAGCGGAAAATTCATATTTAATTCCTAAATCATCACAAAAAGAAGAAAATCTATCATTTTCAAATTCTCCACCATGATCTGAACGTATGCATTTAATCTTTAAATCAAGATCATTTTGAATACGAATGCATAGTTTAGTAAATTCAAGGAATGCATCGGATTTGGAAGATAAAAATAATGTCCAACAAAATCTAGAAAAATCATCAATTATTAAAAAAGTATATTTTCTACCTCCTATACTAGAAGTGCTAACCGGTCCAAATAAATCCATATGAATTAATTGAAAAGGTCTAGTGGTAGAAATTACATTTTTGCTTTTAAAAGAATTTTTTGAAAATTTTCCTTTTTGGCAAGGCGTACAAAGAGAAGATAAATTTCCATTAAGCATAGGTAATCCCTTAATTAATTTATCTTTTGATAATTTTAAAATAAGCTTGGTGCTAGAGTGACCAAGGCGTCTATGCCAAAGTTCTAATTCTTCATTTTTAGAAATAAAACATTTTAAAGAAGTATTTGAAAGATCATTAAAAGTAATCATATAAATATTATGCTTCCTAGGTGCGGTGAGTACGACATCATTTGTTTTAGAATTTATAATTTTACAAAGATTTGTAGATGATTCAAATAATACATTTAAACCCTTATCACATAATTGACCAATTGAAATTAGATTATGTTTTAAACCATCTACATATAAAATATTTGAGATTGAGAAAGAATCGTTACCAACTGTACCGATGCCCATGATCCTTCCTTTACCGTTGTCACCAAATGTCACCATCCCTCCTTTCTTCATCTCAAGGCTAAGGAACTTTGCTTTGTTTCCCGTCATGTGTTTGGAGCATCCCGAGTCCAAATACCACACGTCATGTTTGTCCTTAGCCTGCCAACATACCTAAAAAGGAGATAAGAGTAAAGATCTGGATACCCAAGAGGTTCGTCCCATAGAATAGGTGGAAACCTTAGGCACCCAGATTTGCTTTACAGCACTGCGACCCTTTTTCTTACAAGAGTTTGAGGTGTGTCCAAATAAATGACATTTGGCACACGCTATAAAAGGGGATGAGACCCTTTTTGAAGTTTTGAGTAAGCTCTTGCTAAATATGAGGTAACATTTAAGTTTTTGAAATTATTATTACCAGAATTAATTTTTCTGGAATTATGGCTAATGCCGGCGTTAGGAGTTAACGCCTGGCGATAGCTTCCAGAACTATATCCAAGGCCAGATTTGGCACCCCATGGCATTGGTTGGCCAAGATCATGTCATGAGATCTTTGTTCAACTCTGAATTTTTTAATAGCCATATTTAAATCATGAATATGGGCTTTGAGAGCGGTGTTTTCCGTTACTAACATAACACACCGATTCGCAAAGCTTTTCTTTCCATCCTCTATTTCAGAAATAGAGGTTTTTAAAGTTCTTTCAAAATCCCCCTTCTCATTAGTAAGAAGTTCAATAGTGGAGTGGGATTTAGAAAGAGCTTCTTCAAGTTCTTTCACTCTTGCCAAGGAGTGATTGCACTCTTAGCAAGATACCTTTTCTTTCCCCAATTGGTTAGATAATTTTTTATTTTCTTTTAACAAAAGTTTATTTTCAGAATTTAGAAGATCAATATCTTTCAAACTTTTATCAAAAAATTTCCATGTTTGTAAATATTCAATATATAAATAATCATAAGAAGTAGGGAGAGTTACCTCAGTGTCGCTTTGGACACTGCATTCATCTTCGGATATCTTGTTACTCTTTCCCATTAGGCACATGTTTGCCTCTTCTTCATCACTAGTGGATGAGCCGCTTGAATCCTCGGAGGAGGAGTCATCCCATGTAGCCGCTTTTAGGACCTTCTTCTTCTCTTTTTCCTTGTGCCCTCTTTCTTTACGCTCTTTCAGATATTTTGGGCACTGGCTCCGGATGTGTCCGGTCTTTCTATAATGATAGCACTCTGGTGGTGGTCGCTCATCATCATCCTCGTCGCTACATCTTCCTTTCTTTGATGAAGATCCTTTCTTGATGAAGTATTTCCGAAAGGTATTTCTCCTTTCCGGATTCTTCATGAACCTTTTGAACTTTTTCACAAAGAGGCTTTCCTCATCCTCTTCATCATTATCTCTGTCAACCTCCTTCTTTGCCTTCAATGCTAAGGCCTTCTTCTTTGGCTCCATGCTGTATTCTTGTTGTTGAAATTTGAGTTCAACCTCATGGGTCTTAAGGTTCCCAATAAGGCTCTCAATTTGGAGCTTCTTTAAGTCGTGCTACTCCGAGATAGCCATCACCTTTGAATTGAACTTTGGAGGGAGAGACCTTAGAATTTTTCTCACCAAGTCGCCGTTGGAGAACACATTTCCAAGCACTTATGAGTCGTTGACGATTTTGGTGAACCTTGTGTACATAGAATCCACATCTTCATATGTATCCATCCTGAATTTCTCATACTCGGATTCAAGTTGGAAGAGCTTTGAATCCTTCACCTGCGATGTGCCTTCATGAGTAATTTCTAAAATATTCCAAATATCATAAGCTGTTTCGCAAGCACAAGTTCTATTAAATTCCGTTCTATCCAAGTCACAAAATAACGCATTCATTGCTTTAGCGTTATTCTTACATCTCAACTTATCATTGTCATCCCACATATCTCTAGGTTTTTCCATAATAACATCTCCAACAACAAATGTTGGTGGAGTGTAACCAATTTCTACCATTCCCCATACGTCATTATCTAAAGCAGTTAAAAAACAACACATTCTTGTTTTCCAATAATTATAATTAGTTCCAGTAAATAGTGGAGGTCTACTTATCCCTTGACCCTCCAAAAAAGCACGATCGTGATGCGCCATTATACCCGGTTGTGAGATCTGTTGGATCGGTAGGCGCCCTTAGAGGGGGGGGTGAATAAGGGTTTTCAAAAACTTAAGATTATATTTAGAAAACTTTGATGTAATGCAATATTAAAATGTTTAACACAATTAGAAGTTATATAAAACAAAATGAAGAGACATGCTTTTATTAATATTGAATAAGTTTTACAAAACTTGATCTCTTATGACGCTAGAGATCCGGAGGCGAATATATTAAAATCCTTTTTCATTTCTATACCAACTCGTATCCCCACGAACCGGTTGGCTTTAGCCGATCTCTCCCCAGATACGGCCTCAAGCCGCTCTAGCCAATCTATCCCCGGAAAGGCCTCGAGCACCCCCTAGATCTACTCCCTAGACCTAGTCGCCAACACGAGGCGAATTACCCCCTAAGTCTAACCCAGACCTAGTCGCCAACACGAGGCGAATTAACGAACCATTTACAAGAATAAGAAATGAAATAAAAGAAAAACAATAATATAAAACTCCCTATGTGGATCTCCTGGAGAAGTGGACGAAGGCCCGCAGAGTATGATCGTAGTCGATGCGGTCTTTCATCAAGATGATGACGCGTGTTGAAATCTTCTCCACGAATCTCCTTCAGCTTTTCAGATTTGTGGGAGTATCTCTCTACAACTTCCTCTCTGATGTGGCACGAGGCTCTGGAGTTTGGGATCTAAAGAGGATAAAGAATACGAAGGCAAGGGGTCCAATTTATAGCCTTCACACTACCGCCGGCGCTAGCGCTACTGCCGGCGCTAGCCCGGATTAAGAAACATTGTACGCGCCAGAATCTCCAATCCGAGGCAACAATTCCAGCATGCCTTCTGAGTATCAAGATAGCGCCGGCGCTATCTACTATCGCCTGCGCTATCTCATATTAGGAGACTTTTTTGCGCGGCAGAATCTTCAATCTGAGGCAACAATTCCAGCATGCCTTCTGTGCATCGAGCTAGCGCCGGCGCTATCCACTATCGCCTGCGCTAGTGATCAGTTTGGAGTTGATGGCTCAATTTTGGGGGCAACCACCATATGTAAACCTTGAGTCATTTTGATCTGTTATCCTGCACACTCAGATCACACAAGATTAAATACACACATAGCATTTGTTATTCTCAAACCTAGGAGATGCGAAAGACCGTGTTCCAACAAACTCCCCCTTTTGATAATAACAAATCCATTAATGATAAATCAGAGCATTAATCTAAATAAGCATGAAGAAACGTATTTGCGTGTTTGTGAAAAGGATGACTTAGGATAAATAATGATTATAGCATTTTAGTATTGCTCCCCCTAAATACATGCTCCCCCTATGTGAATGCTCTCCTAATATGTAAGCTATCATCTTAATTAATCATGTTGGGTTTTTATTTTGATAGCGGATTGTATTTATAGGTCTCCCTCTTTTGTAATTTATCATGTTAATTCTCCCCCTTTGTTATTAGCAAAAGAGGGTTAGGAGGCACCTACAGAGAAGTTTGATAATAAGATAAAGCATGATCGAGCTTCTTAGTGAGAGGAAATGATAAGAAGTTTTTAGAATAAGGTGTAGAGAAAAATAGATCAGAGTTTTGGCCTAAGAAAAATACTGGTTTCCCCTTTATATAAAAAATATCAGAGTTTTAGCCTAAGAAAAATAATGATTTCCCCTTTATATAAAAAATATCAGAGTTTAAGCATAAAATTATGATTTCCAAGTAACTAGTCTACCCAGACAATATGTCTACACCCTAGCCCCGTACTAAGTGACGGATGGGCATGAGGAGCTGCAATCATGCCATAGGTTGGGGTGTTAGTCCCATATGCAAACACTAGACAAACACTTAACCTAACACTCTTTCCCCCTAGTGCCTCGCAAGGCCCTACTGGAACCCTCCCCGGTTAAGGACACGACATGACTAGAGATAAGGTTATCTAATGTCTACAACCCTACGCCCCCGCTATGGTGAGAAGTGAAGTCATGGATAATAATTGTTGGAAGCATTTAAATCTAATGATAATTTATAGCCTATGAGTTTTTATTTTTATTTGTCTTTATGAAAAAACACTCCCAGAGCTATATTGAAAATCATGAAGGAATCAGAGTTTGAGCATTTGCGGAAGATTTAAAAAAGAAACATCATAATAAGAGTTTGAGTTTTAAAAAAAAACTTTATAAAGATAAGAGTTAAGGCATTTTTCAACATCCTCAAAAGTAAAATATGATTTGTAGTAATAATAAGAAGATGTTCTTATAAGCAGTATTTCACTTGTTGGAGGAGTGTTTAACATAAAAGTTTATAAATCAGAGTTGTTACAATAAAAATGATATGCATGTAAGAACAGCCAATATAAATTTTACCAAGCAAGTCTACCAATTGTTTTGTAAGAAAAAAGTTGAGATTTAAGACTTGATATAAGCATGAAAGTGCAAGGTAAAAGTTATATGGTAATGATGATGCGGAAGACTTGTAAAAATACAAGAAACATCTTATTGTATTCAATGATGATCCATAAAAAGATATAAGAGTTTAATTTTAAAAAGAAGATGTTTATGTAAATCATGTTTCAATGAAAATCTCTTATGGTTGATAATAAAGTAACCAACCATGAAATAATTTTATCAAAAAGAAATTACTACAATGTTATTTTAATTCACAATTTCAAAACATACCAAACATTGTAGAAAGCATGCTAGGTTATCTAGTGCATTTCATAAATAAAGAGTAGTATAGAATTAGCATTAGGATCCAATACTCATGAGAAGAAGTGTTATGGAAGATAATGATGTGCACATAGGTGTATTTTTGAGTAGAGTATACAAGAGTTTTAATCAAAAATACAAGTAATATGTAAAGTAAGAGCACAATAAAACACAAATAATTTTACTTCCACTCACTTCAATGCACACAAGAAAAATGTACAACTACCAAGGTGCTTTGCACACGCAATGCTCATTAAGACTTATCAGGGTGCAAAGTAGTGCTTGGGGGATCACAGATTTTTATTTTTGAATGTTTTGAAACTAGTGATCCGGTGTACTTTTAAGAGAAAGTGGTTTTTATTTTGAAAGAAATATTTGATTTGCACAAGACACTTTACTATTCTTTCCAAGGTGCTCAACCTCACAACGCTTATTAAGACTTATCAGGAGGTTCAAGTAGTGCTTGGTGGAGTTATCTTTGTCACTTTATTTTATGATTGTTGTTTTGTACAAAGTTCTCCGAATACACTTGTTTTGCAAACCAATAGAATTTATGAAAAAGATAACCACTTTTCTTAACTTTTAAAAGTGCAAATAAAGGAGTGTAGGTAAGATACTTGTGCAATTTTAATTCATTGTACTAATACATAACATACACAAGCATTCTTAAATTAAACCATATGTAGACAATGCCAAAAAGGTGAGTGAATAAATATCATTATCAAACATAAAACATTTACTCATACTTAGAGGCATGCTAAGCTTGATTCGACACACCCTTTTTAAAATATAATTGATGCACATATTAATAGATATATCAAAGCATGATAAAGACAATGTTCAAAGTATTTTGAAAGGATAAATTGCAACATTATAGTGGTTCTAAGTAATAGATTAACTCATGCTTGATATTCTCAATAAAGTCCATACAATATTTTTGATATTTTTGCAAAATAATTATAATTTAGAGTTTGAACTCTTATAATTTGATCTTGGACTTCCCGAGGACGACCCTGTGAGAGGTTCGCCCGGTACTAGGTGATATGATGGGATGATAGCCCAAATCACCCTTTCGCAAGATACAAGTAAAAAGTCAAGTACAAAAGAATAAAAAAGCATATTTTTGTAATTTTTGCTTTTGTAATTTTTATATTTGATTTTTGCATAAAGATGAACTGTAAACAAAGGAAACAACACAAGCGAAAAAACAAAACATATTTTTTTGTAATTTGGTTTTTGTATTTTTGTATTTGATTTTTCAAAAAATAAAGATACACAGAAGTGCAAAACTAAGTAGAAAATATAGATTTATATATTTTAAGGGATTTTTAGAAATTAAAAAAATACAGAAAAATGAACCTCGACGCTAGCGCCGGCGCTAGCGCTAGCGCGGGAAACAGTAAGTGATTTTTTAGGGTTTTGAAAATTTTGATGCTTGAACTGGATTAGGTGTCCCATTAGTAGTTCCATGCTAAAGTTGCAGATTTTTAGGAGATGTTTTGGATGGTCCAAATTGCATGAAATGATAGCGTTTTCTTATATGACTTGACAAAATAATCATTGCACGAGATATATTTAGTTATGTTTTCATTTTGACTTTTCTAAAGACTTGTGCTTATAGGAAATGAAAACCCAAGATATCATGTTTGAACAAATCAAATATGCATGGTTTCGGTGAACAATGAGTAATGTTCACGCAAATAGTAACATGGATATGCCCTAACATAGATATAAATATTCTTTAGGTTAAAATGATAAATTTGAGAATAATGTTATGCCAAAGTTTGATTGTGTTTCAATTTAGAGACCTAGAATGGAGTGATGATTCTATTTGATTTGATATCAAAATGATTCAAAGGTCTAAACTAGAAATATATATTACAATACACACATAATACACCATAACACCAACCATTATAATGTCAATTGTTATCATATAATTTGTGATAGTTGTTTATAGATGATTCTTGATATGAATTATGATTTTAGAGATGTTTAGCAAAGGATATCACTAGATCATGGTGGAGTTTGTGAATTCAATATTCATTATGAAGATAACTTCTTTTAATACATTTTAGTGATTTTCCTTTAATTAAGAATTTTGAATATTTATATGTGATTTTTTGATAGGTGAACAATAGTGATGATTTAGATCATGTTTGATATCAAGGAGAGAACACAATATAATTTTTGTTGTGAACAATGACACCCATATTGAAAGTTTAGCTTTTATTTAAATCTTGAATTTTCTTTTAGATCAAGTTATTTCACTAAACCACTTGTTGGTGAAGGCTAATAATCTTAATAGCCAAATAACCTGATTTAATTTGAAATATCTTATAGCAAATTTATAGTTTGATTCATATGGATAATATAAGATATTTAGAAGTATTGAATATAATAATAAAAGATAGGTCATCAAAATAAAATATGATTTGGAATTTTGATCAATTTGATTTTATAAACATTATTGAGCTTTTAAGAGATAAGATCATATTTTCAAAAATTGTATAGGATGACCATGACATGATAGTTCAAAAGAAAAACAAAAAGAAAAAAATAGAAAAGACATTAAAGCACATCATGAAGTAGAAATTTGTGTATTTCATTTTAATTGATTTCTACTTCATGCAAATGATGGGATACTAATGAATAAGAGATTTAGGTATCCAAAGAGGACCGGGAGTGACGGTTCCTTTGGGTACCCAAATACATCGTGTTTTTTTTTGGGGAGATATGTTTGAATGGGCCCTTTTGATTTGAGTTTGTGTTTCATCTTTAACTTTTGGCCGCCATTCAAACATTGGTTTAATATTATTCTTATTTATCAAATTTCCATGATGATTTTGCAAAACATTTTTTATAGGAAATTTGTTTATCTTTAAGTTTATGTTAGGAGAGTGGTTATTTTGTAAATGATAATGATTTGGAATTTTATTTTCAAGCATTTGATATTCTTTATTTCCTTTGTTGGATTTATCAACATTTTGAGAAATTATATTCAACTTACTTTTAGATATACCTTGAGATTGTGAATGCGTGTTTTGAGTGTTTTTCTTAATGGTTTCCTTAAGCAAGTTGATTTTGGATTTTAGTTCATCATTCTTGATTTTTAAATTATGTCTAGCTTTATTATAATTTATTGTGCTATTTTTAAGAGTGGTAACAATTGAGTCAATATGTTTTTCATATTTATCCCTATACTCATCAAATGTTTCATCCATCTCTTTTATTTCAATTTCATAGTCCTTACACTTAGCACAATTACTTTTTAAAGATGAATTTTCTAAACATAATTTTTCATTTTGTTCTCTTATAAAAATAATTTCTTTTTCAAGTTTCTTAAGTCTTTCCTTAATAATATCACAATCAAAACAAGGTTTTGTGTTTTCAAGTAAAGGACAAGATGGTGAAAACACATCACAATTTGATTCTAAATTAACATTAGCTTTTAATCACTTATTTTCTAAATGTAAATTTTTAATAGTGATTTTCAATTTCTTGATCTTACGTTTAGCAGTTTTTAGTATATTGAAACTAGAAATGGAAGTTATCACACAAGAAGAAGATTTAGTCCTCCTTACAGCGCTATTGGAGGAGGCAGATTGTGAACATGAAATTCCTTCGTCATCTTTTAGTTCTTCCTCCATTATAGATGGATCTATATCTTCCCTTTCCCTTGGTGTATTGTTCTCCTTTTCTATTTCAATATTCTCCATGGCTTCGCTCCGAGAGAGATCTTCTTGGATGATTATGGATGCTTGTACATTCTTTTCCTCCTGTGTTTGTTCCACACCTGCGAGAGGAAGATCATACATTTCTTCAAGAAAGCGCCATATTTTGTATGCACTAGAAAAGCAATATATGAATTTGAAGATTTCATTAGATAATGCACAAAATAAATAGTGTTTGGCTTTGGCATTTAGCTGACGTTCTTTGTTATTCGATTCATCCGCACGCCTTATAATTGCTAAGTTCCATACTTCGATGTCTAAAGTTTTAATAAATTTTTCCATTAATAATTTCCACCTTTTATAATTTTTCCCTTCGAATAAAGGTGGTCTAGGTGATTTTTCTTCTTCACAAAAATTTCCCCCACTAAAAGAAGCGAGATCATGAGACGCCATTATTCCCGGTTGTTAAGCCGATTGGAATAAAACCGCTCTGATACCACTTGTTGGATCGGTAGGCGCCCTTAGAGGGGGGGGGGGGGGTGAATAAGGGTTTTCAAAAACTTAAGATTATATTTAGAAAACTTTGATGTAATGCAATATTAAAATGTTTAACACAATTAGAAGTTATATAAAATAAAATGAAGAGACATGCTTTTATTAATATTGAATAAGTTTTACAAAACTTGATCTCTTATGACGCTAGAGATCCGGAGGCGAATATATTAAAATCCTTTTTCATTTCTATACCAACTCGTATCCCCACGAACCGGTTGGCTTTAGCCGATCTCTCCCCAGATACGGCCTCAAGCCACTCTAGCCAATCTATCCCCAGAAAGGCCTCGAGCACCCCCTAGATCTACTCCCTAGACCTAGTCGCCAACACGAGGCGAATTACCCCCTAAGTCTAACCCAGACCTAGTCGCCAACACGAGGCGAATTAACGAACCGTTTACAAGAATAAGAAATGAAATAAAAAGACAAACAATAATATAAAACTCCCTATGTGGATCTCCTGGAGAAGTGGACAAAGGCCCGCAGAGTATGATCGTAGTCGATGCGGTCTTTCGTCAAGATGATGACGCGTGTTGAAATCTTCTCCACGAATCTCCTTCAACTTTTCAGATTTGTGGGAGTATCTCTCTACAACTTCCTCTCTCTGATGTGGCACGAGGCTCTGGAGTTTGGGATCTAAAGAGGATAAAGAATACGAAGGCAAGGGGTCCAATTTATAGCCTTCACACTACCGCCGGCGCTAGCGCTACCGCCGGCGCTAGCCCGGATTAAGAAACATTGTACGCGCCAGAATCTCCAATCCGAGGCAACAATTCCAGCATGCCTTCTGAGTATCAAGCTAGCGCCGGCGCTATCTACTATCGCCTGCGCTATCTCATATTAGGAGAATTTTTTGCGCGGCAGAATCTTCAATCTGAGGCAACAATTCCAGCATGCCTTCTGTGCATCGAGCTAGCGCCGGCGCTATCCACTATCGCCTGCGCTAGTGATCAGTTTGGAGTTGATGGCTCAATTTCGGGGGCAACCACCATATGTAAACCTTGAGTCATTTTGACCTGTTATCCTGCACACTCAGATCACATAAGATTAAATACACACATAGGATTTGTTATTCTCAAACCTAGGAGATGCGGAAGACCGTGTTCCAACAAAGACCGTGTTCCAACAAGAACGTTTTGGAATAACCTCCCTCTGATACCAAGTGTTGGATCTGATGGCGCCTTTAGAGGGGGGGTGAATAAGGGTTTACTGTTTTTAAGATAAACTGACAGATTTTAATGAAACAGAAAACTTTTTAGCACTGTTGCTAATGCCTGGCGTTAACTAGTTAACGCCTGGCGTTATCCCTCAAGAAAATATTTTGGCAGAAATAAACAAAGTGATTTTACTTGCACAATCTCAAATGAAATACAATTCCAGAAAACAGAGATAATGGATATTATATTTAAAAATGAATTGCAAAGATAATATTTCAATAACGCTTGAAATAGAGGCGACAAGATAAAAATCACTCTTTGTTCTTTCACCGGTCCTTCTCCCAAGGACCGGTTGGTTATAGCCTATCTATCCCAAGATAAAAGCCTATAGCCACCCCCTAGTTCTATCCTAGAACTAGTCGCCACGCACAAGGCGGCGAATTTCCCCCTAAACCAAACAAGGCCTAGTCGGCACATGCAAGGCGGCGATTTCACTACGGTTACAAGTAAATGAAAAGAAAAATATAAAAATCAGAATAAAAGACTCCCTATATTGAAGAGCGCTGAAGGAGATGTTGAAGTCACGCATTGATCATCATCGGAGTTGAAGCGAGCGTCCTTCTTCAAATTGACCATTGCAAATCTCCTTCTCACTCCTGTTCCTCAATGGTGGTGTTGGGAGTTCTCTGAATTCGGGGATGAAATGCTCTCTCTGAAGATTGGAGTGAAGGCTTGAAGGCATATACTTTGAACAACAAAATCAGGTCTTTAAATAGACACGGGAGCTAACGCATGGCGTTAGCGTTAATGCCAATGTTAAGCATCGTGTATGACAGTTGCTGAAATCGTGCAAAACATCAGGATCGTGGCAGATCGTGGAATGAATTTTTGTCGAACGAAATTCGTCGAACGTAATCTCATTTCGTCGAACTCAATTTCGTCGAACACATTTAGTCGTGCGGCAGCTCATTCATCGAACGTCTAATGCCCAGCATTAAGTCCTAACGCTTGGCGTTGTCTCTGGCTTCTCGACGGATTCCTTTTCAACGGCATTTCATCTCAACGAATTCTTTTCTCGACGGATGTTAACGCGGGGCGTTACCTACTAATGCGGGGCGTTAGCTCACTTTCCAGAGAATCCTCATCAAAAAGCATCTTGTTCATAGGGTTATTTAACAATAGTACCTGCACACTTATAAACACAAGCAAGATCAAATACATAGTGTGATTTGTTATTCTCAAACTAAGAGATGTGGAACACAAGCTCCAACAATCTCCCACTTTTGATAATAACAAATCCACTAAATTAGAAATAAAATATAATTAGAGTTGTGTTTATAGTATAAGATAAGCATGATAATCATGCATACTCCCCCTATGTGGATACTCCCCCTACATTAATGCATGTCATAATGTACTCCCCCTAAATAATAGATTTCTCTAAGTTATTTCTTGAAGTTAGTCTCTTCTCCCCCTTTTGTTATAATCAAATTCGTCGAATGTCTAACGCACAGCGTTAAGTCCTAACGCCTGACATTGTCTCTGGCTTCTCGACGGATTCCTTCTCAACGGCATTTCATCTCAATGGATTCTTTTCTCGACGGATGTTAACGCGGGGCGTTAACTACTAACGCTGGGCGTTAGCTCTCTTTCCAGAGAATCCTCATCAAACAACATCCTGTTCATAGGGTTATTTAATAATAGTACCTGCACACTTATAAACACAAGCAAGATCAAATACATAGTGTTATTAGTTATTCTCAATCTAAGAGATGTGGAACACAAGCTCCAACAAGTTCTAGTGTTAAAATTCTAGAGCCTTATTCTGCCAAAAGTTGATATCCCACCAAAAGTTCTGATAGTTTCTGAAGGATGACTTCTTCACGCGGCATCCAACCGAAGATCGCTTCAACCATGCTTATTCTACAATGATCTTTTATCTTCGACTTCAGATGTTCCTTAGAGGGAGTTTTCATATTATTGTTGTTTATTTCAATTCATAACTCTTGTAATCGTGTAGTGAATTGGCCTCGTGTTGGCGACTAGGTCTAGGTAGGTCTTAGGGAGGCATTCGCCTTGTGTTGGAGACTAGATTTAGTGTAGGTCTAAGGGGTGCTCGAGGCCGTATTTTGGGGAGGATTTGCTAGAGCGGCTTGAGGCCGTATCCGTGGGAGGATAGGCTAAAGCCACCGGTTAGTGGGGATACGAGTCGGGATAGATAACAAAAAGGAATTTTACTTTTTCGCAAACGATTTCTAGCGTCATAAGAAATCAAGTTTTGTATTTTACTATTTCAAGTTAATAAAATCATTTCTTTATTTTATCTCACATGAGTTGTTTTGGTTTTTCAATATTTTGATCACTTTGATTTTCAAATTATATAAAATATAATTAATTTCTTAAAACCCTTATTCACCCCCCTCTAAGGGCGCCTACAGATCCAACAATAAATATTTCCCCAAAATATCAAATTTCAATATTGTAAATAACTACTGAATATCCACAACCAATAACAATGATAAATTTTCCAGAGGTTCATAATGTTCTAATAAAAGTCTATCCAGGGACTTAGAATTTTTCGAGTAATATAGAACACAAATATTCCAATAATACAAAAGTGTGACAAATGGTATTTTGGAAAATTTCCAAGATAAATGACTCCCAAAAATTCTAATAAAATTACGAGAGGTGTAATATAACCTAAATCATAATGTGAAAGAAAATTTAAAATTTTCTAAGCCATTGGCTCCCTTTCACGTCATTTATTTAATTGTGTAACATAAACATAATTAATTATATACTTAGGATTTTTAACTCCAAAAATCCTAATTTTTCTAAGGATGATTCCTTTCATCATGTTACTTGCATGCCCCAAATTTAATGGGCATACATCAAGGGAATATTGAGAAATTCATGAAAGCATGAAATTATGCTACATGCACATCATTCCCTAATATTTACCAAACTTGTATGTGAGATATCTCATCATGCACAAGTCCAAATGGTCCAAAATTTTGTCCATGACCTAATATACCATCCATAAAATATATGAGTGGATTTGTCTTCATTAAACCCTAGATCCTCATGCATGTATATTTAAATTATTTCTGAAACTATAGAAAGTATGTCTCCAAAAATTCTGAATTTTGGACGGCATGTGAATCCCATAATATTGCATGCATGGTAAAATTTCCAGCTCATTTGGTGGAGCCAAAAGATGGGGCACACAGATTTGTGTTTAGGGTTCACTTTGTACACCCTGCACCAAAACAAGTGCCCAGGGAGTTGTGGTGCACGAAATCACATAAAATAAATTCCTATGTGTAGCCCTTGAAATGACCTCAAATTTTACCATGCCCAAATGACCTCAAATATAACAACATTCAGAGGTCCAAATGACCTCAAATTTTACTGGTGACTGTACATAACCAAATTAATATACCACCCAAGATTTGGGTCAATTTGAGTTAGTCTAGCCACATTAATTTCAATTATATGAAAACTCATATTTTTGACAAACCAATAGAAACATAATGCCCAAAAATTATGATTTTTAAGCAGGGGTGTGTCCAGGGTTTATACTTACATGTCCAAAATATTTGGACCATGCAATCATCCATGTGAACTATATTCACATTTTAATTGTTGGCCCTCCCTTAGGACACAACTCAGTAAAATGCCTTTACTCGTTGTAAGGCTCCAAATGATGTAATTTAAAATCTTATGGAAAATAAACAACAAGGGCTACAATGTTTGTATCTTGCACTTTTTTCTAAACCAGACTCTAGATGGCCTAAATAATGAGTTTAATTCCCTATAAAATGTGTGACAGAAAAAATGTAATAGACATTTCATTAATAAAAGTTGGCATGCAGATTTCCATTAGGCTAGATCCGACGGCCATGCTTCATCTTCAACCTCTAACCAATGAGGTTGAATCTACCTGGGCCGATTTTCAATCCATTTCCCGACCACGCAGGCCTTTCTCCGGCCAGCTGCCACCATCACCACCTGTGCGGATGTGGTGGCTGTCGTTAGGTGGTGGTTGTCGGCCGGTAGTGGCCTGAATTGAGAGTTGGGGGAGGGGATAATTTGCTCAAAGCGGAGCAAATTTCTTGCTTGATTTGAGCCCAATTTAGCTCGAATCAAGCCCCAATAGAGCTAGATGCTAGCACAAGGGGAGGAGGAGAGGAAGCATGCCTAGATTGGGGTTGCGTTCCTGAGATTCCGGCAAGACACCATTGCCGACCATGGAGATTTTGGTTCCATGGAGGTCCTTGCTTCGCCTGTTCGATTCTCCTCAGATGGTTGAGGCTTCTCTTCCTCTCGTCTCAATAAAGATGGTGGAGTGCTCAATTAGGGTTGAGGGGAGTTAAACCATGGAGTGTCATAATTGCACCTCTCGGCCACCCAATTGAAATCCAATTCCCCCACCAGCTAGCCTGCTTTCCTCATGAATTTGGCTGGAATTTATTGTGGCAGTAGAGAGAAGGTGTTGGGAAGAGAAATTGGAGGTCATGTTGAGGGCATTCCATAATTTCATTGTTTGTCTCTCTCCAAAATTGGGGATTTCTCCAAAATAACCCCATGCATGGCAACTCTTTTGAAATTCAGGGGTTAGCCATGGTAAATAGACATTTGGGTTGCAGGATGGGCCATCAAATGAGGCATTAGTCCATTTGAACTTGGTTTGGTTTCACTTGTCCAAAAAGCGTCAATTTGGATTAAGTGCACTTGAGTTGACCCTAGGTAAAATTGGACAATGTGGCTGAGCCACATTGATGATCTTGAGTCTATGGACACCATCCAAGGTGAATCATGGCTTGGTGTGACTAATTTTGGGTCATTTGACCTAATTAGTTTAAATTGGGAAAAATGGGCCCAATGGTGATTTTGGCCTAATCCTTGTATTTGCTTGGACCCAATGGGTTATTTATGACCCATTGACCTCCCTATGGGGTTAGGAAGGTTTGGGTGACGTCAATTTGGTCATATAGGGGCTTATTGAACCTAAATAGAGAGGTTTGACTTATTTAGGGCTAGGGTTAACTTTGGTCAACTTGGCCAATTTGGTTGAACTCAATAGATTGATTTGGGTGCATTGACCTCCCTTAAGGGTTAGGAGAGTTTGGGTGAGGACAATTTGGTAATATAGGGGCCTATTGACCCTAATTAGAGAGGTTTGACCCATTTAGGGATATGGTTGTCTTTGGTTAACTTGGCCAATTTGGTTGACCCCAATGGGTCCATAGGCTATTGGTATGCTTGAAGGGTTATGAGAGTTATGATGGGGTTATATTGACATAGTGAATTTAATTTGGGTAACCCTATGTCTAGGTCACCTAGTTTGGTTAAGTGAATTTCATTTAGTTAGTTAAGGCCTCTATGGCCATTTTGGTTAAGCTAACCTTATGTCATGAAAAAATTCTCTTAGGGCTCTAGTTGTGCTAGGGATGTTACAAATCCCAATACATAAAGAAAAAATTGTGTCCCCAAATTTAAGTTTGGGCCTACGGGATTCTCACTTGTGGTAAATAAAAGTAAAACTACAAGCGGGTTAGGGTATACCTGTGCAAAAAGTCCCAGGTAATGTTGTTGCATGAGGTCCAGGGGCTCCCATGTATGCTCCTCCTACCCATGATTCGACCATAGGACCTTGACCAATGGGACCTTCTTCCTCCGCAGAACTCGAACATCTGTGGCATCGATCTGAATCAGCTTTAAGCGGACTGAACGGTCGAATTCTAACATGCGTGATGTAGAAGTAATCTTTTGCTCTGACCGAAGTAGAGCCCTCCTAAGTGAAGATATTGTTGGTATTTCCAAGGTGATCTCAAAGCAATCAAGCAGTTTGTCTCACTGCCAACGCGATATGAGCCTATGGGGTCACACACAAGAGTGTTTGGAGAAGTTGGAGGAAGGATTGTGTTGGCCTCACTCATATTGGATATGAGTGAAGGACCAATCCTTTGACTCACTGGAGTTAAGTCAAATTGTCTAAGTGTTGAATAATATCGTCTTGATTGTCAAGACGATGTTTTGGTCTTCTCGACGATATATGTATATCTTCTCGACAATATATATGTCTTCTCGACAATATATGTCATCAAGACGATATCGTCGAGATCGTCTCGACGTTATATGTTATCACGACGATATTGTCGAGATCATCTCAACGATATTACTGATCACGATGATACTGACTAAATACTTCTATTAAAGACTGGGGTCTGCGGATATCTAATTTTAGCCCTGGGTATAAATAGGGCAGCGATTAGGTTTTCCCTAATCGATCGTTCTTCCTTTTGAGATAGAGGCAGAATTGTTCCGCTTGTTCCGCGAGATCCAGTCTGCCGTCACCGCCTCTCCCTTGGTGGAATCTAGCAATCCGTGGGATACGTTGAGGGAACTCCTTCTCCAACCCAGACCTTCTTAGACAAGAAATTTGTGGTTCTCCTTCGCTCGTGTGGACCGCTATGGAGGCACGGAAATACTTTCGGTGCTAGGAACTCAGTCGCACTATTTCAGATCTGCTATTGGAGCATCTTGGTTGAGTATCGATTCAATCCCCTTTAGGTATATCGCAATGCATTGTTGCTTTATTTATTTCTTGATTCATGAAATCGCAAGATCTGAAACTCTTTTGGGTTGTTCTTGTTTGTTTCTTTCCGCTGCGCACATTTGATGTGTCTCTGTAGATAACTCAACATATATGTGAAAGTCGTCGTGTAGGTTTGCCAGCTCCTATGGCAGCTCCTGTCAATAATTCAGGGGGCCGATCCGCTCCAAGACCCTATAGGACCTCATATATCTAGAACTGAGCTTATTTAGTCTCCGCACCCGTGTGACACCATGCACCATACGTATCATCAATAAAACTCTGTCTCCCACTTGGAACTCTCCCTTATGATATTGCGCATCGTAATACTTGGCATGTCTGCTCTCGGCCTCCAACATCCGCCTCCTCCACATATTCCGATCCCAGCGCCTTTGGATCCTCATCCTGGACCCATGATAGCGGAGTCCTGCATCTCCATCCACAGAATTACTCATAAGGAGCCATGCCGATGCTAGACTGATTGGTGTTGTTGTATGAGAACTCAATAAGCGACAACAATCTCACACACGGCTCCCCACTATCCAGGATGCAAAGTCATAGCAAATCCTCCATCATCCTGATGTTACACTCTTTTACTCGGCCTTTGAAGTGTACAAGATCATCCCTCAATGAATAGTCTCTAGTCGTGCCTTCCTCCAAGGCCCTAAATATCGGCTCCAACTTAGCATCCCGTCTCTGCCTGAGATTCAGGTTCTTCTGCGTATCCACGTACTTCAAAATTTGTTATCTGTGGAGATCACGTAAAGCACTCCATATAGGTAGTGCCTCCATACTTCCACCCGTACCACATTTCCAACCTAATTGGTACATCATCAAGTCTATGAGTATAGTAGTTATTGAACTCAATCTCGATTAATCCTTGAATTTATAATTTCACCTGATTACTAATCAATATACATATGAGGTCGACACTCTTATTTGTAAGTATCTAGCAAATAAAAATGTGGACTCATCTTCCGAGATAGTAATATGTTTATGGAACATTAATTCCTCTAATTTTATGACATCGGCGTCCACATATCATTTGTGGCAAAGTAACAATCTTGATTCTAGGATCCACAAAATGATCACTAACTGAAATCGAGGCCAATTCAATGATATTCAATCAAAATTTTGTGTTCGGGGTTATATGGGTTATTCTTTCCAACGTTCTTAATAATTTGTATTCATGAATCCTCTAATCATTGCATTATTATATTTATAAGTGACATCAATAAATCATTTCCCAGTTACTCGTTCAATATTGGACTTGATTTATAAGGTAAAAAATATTTTAGAAACAAAAAGACTTGTCACGAGCTCAACCTTTATTTGGATTTGACTTTTGTTACAAATATTTATCCAATTTCGAAATGTGTACATTGACAATCATAATCAATTCCCCAAAAATTATGAATCCTTATGAAGACAATTTTAATGCTCATATGATTCAGTTTCATGATTATCCAAGTAATGTCCAAGTATTCATACACAGAATTCAAATTTCTTATACTTAGAATATTAACCACGTAATTCTATGTCTTTTGGGGGTCATTATATTTCCAAGGTCATGACATGACAAAATATTTATCATTGATCCAAGGTACCTAAGTCTTCTCCTCCTGGCTTCTAACTCAATTCGAAATCAAATTCTGCAGTAATTCCCTCTCATTTGTCATGATACTTTCCCGGTCTAATTCACTAATTCGTGTCATTTATTATCTCATGATGTTCGTGTTGGTATTTCCAAGGTGATCTCAAAGCAATCAAGCAGTTAGTCCCACTACCAAAGCGATATGAGCTTATGGGGTCACACAAAAGAGTGTTTGGAGAAGTTGGAGGAAGGATTGTGTTGGCCTTACTTATATTAGATATGAGTGAAGGACCAATCCTTTGACTCACTGGAGTTAAGTCAAATCAGCTAAGTGTTGAATAATATCGTCTTGATTGTCAAGACGTTGTTTTGGTCTTCTCGACGATATATGTATATCCTCTCGACGATATATATGTCTTCTCGACGATATATATATATATGTATTCTCGACGATATATATGTCTTCTCGACGATATATGTGTCTTCTCGATGATATATATGTCTTCTCAACGATATATGTCATCAAGTCGATATTGTCGAGATCGTCTCGATGTTGCATATTATCACTACAATATTTTCGAGATCATCTCGACAATATCAGTGATCACAACGATACTGACTATATACTCCTATTAATGACTGGGGTCTGCGGATATCTAATTTTAGCCCTGGGTATAAATAGGGCGGCGATTAGGTTTTCCCTAATCGATGGTTCTTCCTTTTGAGATAGAGGCGGAACTGTTCTGCTGATTCTGTGAGATCCAGTCCGCCGTCACCGCCACTCCCTTGGTCGGATCTAGTAATTAGTGGGAGACATTGAGGGCACTCCTTCTCCGACCCAGACCTTGTTAGACAAGCAGTTTGGGGTTCTCTTTCTCTCGTGTGGACTGCTATAGAGGCACATATATACTTTCTGTGCTAGGACACAGCCGTACGATCCCAGATCTGCTATTGGAGCATCTTGGTTGAGTATCGACTCAATCCCCTTCAGGTATATTGTAATGTGTTGTTGCTTTATTTATTTCTTGATTCAGGAAATCGCAAGATCCGAAACACTTTTGGGTTGTTCTTGTTCGTTTCTTTCCATGGCGCACATTTGATGTGTCTCTGTAGAAAACCCAATAGTGGTATCAGAGCCAGGTTGTGATCTAGTGCGTGTAAATCTAGAAATTTTGAAGTGTTCTAAATGCCCAAATTTCTTCCTGGAGCATCAATTTGATGTAATTTTGCCCGGTTTCTGGTGGTGTGTTTTCAAAAATTGGTCGGGGCTCTGCCCTGCACCCCGCAAGGGCTCTGCCCCTTGACCCCGCTCACTGATCGATCAGCGAGGCCACCCCCAGGGGAGCGGCCCCTTAGAACCCCGCCAGGAACGCATGTGATTGCGTTGCGATTTCATTATTTCAGAAATTGTTTCTCCTTTGTAGTAACCGTCCCTCGGATTGGTTTATGAAACCAATTGTCTTAGATTTTGAATCTGACAATGAGAGGCGAGCTTGTCTAATGCATAAGTGGAGTTGTATTTTCTGTTTTAAATGCATGTAAATCTGGAGATTTAGAAGTGTTCTAAATGCTCAGATTTAGCCCCCTTTTATCAAAGTGTTGATAATTATATTTTGTGCACATCTCTGGGATGTATTTGGTTTGTGAATGTTATAATTTTGTGAATATGCACATTGATTAATTGTTAATCATTTATCGTTAAAACCCTTATCCAATATTAAGTATATGGATGCCTTCCGATTGATGACACTCTTCCTGCCTCGATCGATGAAGTGTGGGCAGGCAAAAGCAAGGTGCATTAATCTATCTTGGTAAGGGTGCGAGCAGATAATTGTGATATCCCACTATCGACATCGGGTCAAGCTTAACTAGGTGAACTCAAAGGTTGAGTGCCTAGAGGAATTGAGTTGGCATGCACCATATGATGGATGCAAATAAAGAGTTATTCACCAACCATACAAGAGTTGCATAATGATGCAATTGGCAAGTGTTGTCTACCTAAATAACTGCATTATGAGAGGAACGCCAAAGCGGACTTATTGTATTGCTGAAATATGGATCTTGTCCACTAAGAGAGTAGCTCGCATAACCTCTCTGAATTGATATTAAGGGTTATCAATTTGAATAAAATAGTGGGAGTATTTAATAAAAGTCCTTATTAAATAAAATGTATTTTGAAATATAATACTGAAATTAAATTTGCATAATTTTGTAGAACTTCCTTGGCAAGTGGATCTCACTCCACCTTGTCCCTGAGAGCTATCCTTTGGAAGGACAAGCTCAATGTGACTAACTTCCTTGAATGGTATAGAAACCTCAGAATTGTTCTCAGGGAAGAGCGTAAGCTCTATATCTTGGAAGAGGATCCCCCGCCAGTGCCGACCGGGAATACGTCCCGTGCCGACAAAGATGCTTATAAGAAGTATCAAGATGAATCCCTAGATGTCGAATGCCTTATGCTCGCTACCATGAACTTTGAGCTTCAGAAGCAACATGAGACCATGTGTGGCTTTGAGATTATCGAGCAATTGAAGAAAATGTTCCAAGGGCAGGCTCGACAAGAGAGGTTCGACATCACTAAGGCTTTATGTCAGTGTAAAATGGGAGCAAGAGACCTAGTGGGAATGCATGCACTCAAAATGATTGGGTACATTGAGAACCTTCATAGACTGGGGTTTTCTTTAAGATAAGAATTGACTACTGATCTGATCCTGCAATCGTTGTCGGACAATTATGAGCAGTTTGTCTTGAACTATAACATGAATGAGATGGACAAGACACTAACCGAGCTCCTAGGCATGTTAAGAACTGTCGAGAACAACATGAAGAAAACCAAGCCTGCTAGCCCCATATTGATGGTGCATAAAGGCAAGGGCAAGACCAAGGGATTCAGGAAGACTAAGGTGGGACCTAAGTCTTGCCTTGATCCCAAGTCTTCTACACTGAAAAGGAAGGGATTAGCTAAAGAATGAAATTGCCACCACTGCGGTAAGGCAGGGCATTAGAGGAGGAACTGTCCCCTCTACATCGAGGATCTGAAGAAGAAGAGAAGTGTGACTTCCACTTCAGGTATTTTTGTTATAGAAATTAACATGTCTGCTCCTTTATCTTGGGTATTAGATACGGATGTGGTTCTCACATTTGTATGAATGTGCAGGAACTGATAAGGAGAAGACTGCTGGGTAAAGGAGTGGTGGACCTGCGCGTTGGAAATTGAGCAAAAGTTGCGGTCGTTGCCGTAGGAGTATACCATCTTTCCTTGCTCACTGGGCTTATTTTAGAACATAATAATTGTTATTTTGTTCCTGCTATACTAGAAACATCATTTCTATTTCATGATTGGTTTCTCTTTAATTATAAAGAACAATTGTTGTTCTATTTATAAGAATTAGGTTTGTTATGGCGTTGCTCAAATTTTTAACGGTTTGTATGTTTTGAACATAAATCATCCAATCTATAACATAGAAAATACCAAACGACTTAAAACTAATGACTCTAATCCTACATATCTCTAGCATTGTCGTTTAGGCAATATAAATGAGAAACACATATCCAAGCTCCATAAAGATGGACAATTGGACTCATTTGATTATGAATCATTTGAGAGATGCGAGTCATGTTTATTAGGAAAGATGGTGAAAGCTCCTTTCACTAGTTGTAGTAAGAGGGTTGAAGATCTCTTGGATATAATACATAGGGTCTGTTTGGGAGAGCTGATGCGGATTGAAAAGCAGCTGATTGAATAGAGCTCTTTAGGCAGAGCTCTTTGAGGAGCTGTTTTGAAAAGATGCAGGCTGTTTGGATGGTCTGTGTTATTTGCCCAGAAAGCCCGCGACCTCCTCTTGCTGGCCAAATTTTTCGGTCTCAGCGGTCTCAGTTTCGGTGATCGTCCTGACCGACAGCTGCCTCTTCAACCGGAATTTTCTAAGTGCCAAGCGGTCAAGACTGTGCGAGACCGCCAGATTAAGCGGTCTGGTCATTCTCCTTATTTTTGTTATTTACATCCTTTTTCCCTGCCCTAGCTCTCCTGTATCCCGGGCAGCCCGTAGTTTTCAGTTCTGCCCGTTTGGGCAGCCCCCTCGTCTATAAATAGAGGGGTAGGGGTACCAGAAAGGGGACTTTTGGCTCGGAGGCTCCAGCTTACAACCTGTGTAAGCGGTCTCATTTCTGCGTGATCGCCATTTTTGTGATCGTTTCTCTTTGTTCCAGCTCCTTCTGTCTTAGTAACCTGTACTTCGCAGTTTTCTCCCATCCCCTTTAGTGTGAATTTTGGAGGTACCATTTTTGATACCAACATGTGTATAAGCGCTGATTGAATAGAGCTTTTTCAAATAAGACTGTTTGGTAGAACAGCTTTTTGAGAGTTGTTTTTTTCTAAACAAAAATATTAATATATATTGTTCTTGTGGGATCTACAGCCCCTGGGAGGCAACTCTCAATATTGACCTAAAATCAAGTGCCGATTTTTGAATCTGTACAGCTTGATAAAAGAAAAAGAAATGCGCATACAGTTGATATCGTTCACTGTATTCTTTTTAATTGCTCTTCCACAATGAAGCAGAAGAAAAATACCCTTAAAATAGATCAAGGTAATACAACTACTACTGTAGGTTATACAAAGATGTTTCAATAGCTCTATTATAGATAATTTCAATAATTAATATATGCAAACATTCATCCTGAAAATCTAAAATCCCCAAAAATAATAATAAAGCATTGCACTGGAAAGGTAAGGGTTACAGCCAAATGGGATTGCCTAATGAAATAGGAAGGAGAATGCCCTGTAAAACTAGATCAATCTTTAGTTCCGTCGCGTTGTTAGAAAAGAGAAGGGCGAGGATGCAGAAGCAGAACGATCGTGAATGATGTTTGTCAAGCCCGGTGAGGAGCGGAAGACTGGATCGTGTTCGTCGAGCCCAGGAGGAAACCTAGGCCATGGCGTTGTCGGCGTCGGCCTCCAGCATCGGCATCGGCTTCCAGCAGCCATCCAGTGGCGGGGGATCGAGTGGATACGGGGCAGGATCGGGCAGGATCGGGGATGGAGATGGGGCGGGATCGGGGATCGAGCGGAGATGGGGCAGGATCGGGGAAGAAGAGGGAGCGATTCCTAAACCGTGAAAAGATGCCTCCAACCAAATTTTCCCACTGAGCCTAAAATGAGCTATTTAAAATAATCACTTCCCAAAGAGCTGTTTAGGAGAGCTCTTCCAAACACCTAAATAACAGCTCTGGCGGTTGAAAAATCACTTCTCAATCTGCCAGAGCTGTCCCAAACAGACCCATAGTGATGTATGTGGACCCATGAGTTCTATGTCCAGAGGTGGATACTACTACTATGTTACATTTACTGATGATTTCAGTAGATGCATATATATATATATATATATCTTATGAAGTGTAAATCCGAAACCTCTGAAAAGTTCAAAGAGTTTAAGAATGAAGTAGAGAACCAACTTGGCAAAAGTATTAAGGCACTCTGATCTGATCGAGGTGGCGAATACCTAAGTCATGAGTTTCGTGATCATCTGAGAGAGTGTGGTATTGTATCACAATTCACTCCACCTAAAACACCACAGCATAATGGTGTTTCTGAGAGGTGGAATCGTACCTTGTTAGACAAGGTGTGATCGATGATGAGTCATGCAGATCTGCCCATTTCCTTTTGGGGATTTGCTCTAGAGACTGCTGCTTTCACTTTAAATCGTGCTCCAACGAAAATGGTTCTGAAGACACCATATGAGATATGGACTGGGAAGCGTCCCAGTATGTCTTTCATTAAAATTTGGGGTTGTAAGGCATACGTGCGACGTCAAATGAATGACAAGCTGGAACCCAAATCGGATAAGTGTTATCTAGTGGGGTATCCTAGGGAGACCAAAGGATATTACTTCTACCTGCTGTCTGAAGGCAATGTATTTGTCGCAAGGACTGGCGTCCTTTTGGAGAAAGAGTTCTTATCCAGAAAGACTGCAAAGGTAGAGCTTGAAGAAGTTCAAGAACCACAAACTGAAAACGAACCTGAATTGGAATCTGAGCAAGAACTACAAGCAGTTGCAGCTGGAGAGCCTGATCAAGAAACATAAGTCCTACGTAAATCTGGTAGACCAAGATTTGAGCCTGAGAGATATGGATTTCTCATAACTCATATAGGTAATGTGTTGCTTATGGATCATGATGATCAGCCTGCAACCTACCAAGAGGCTATGAATGGACCGGACTCCGAGAAGTGGCTAGACGCCATGAAATCTGAAATGGAGTCCATGTATGCAAACCAAGTTTAGACCTTGGTGGAACCACCTGAAGGGGTACGACCCATAGGGTGCAAGTGGGTCTTCAAGAAGAAGACCTACATGGATGGGAATGTACAGACATTCAAAGGGCGATTAATAGCTAAAGGTTTCAAGCAAATTCATGGTGTTGACTATGATGAGACTTTTTCCCTTGTCGCTATGGTTAAGTCCATCAAAATTTTGCTTGCTATTACTGCGTATTATGACTACAAGATCTGGCAAATGGATGTCAAAACGACTTTCCTAAATGGAAACCTCCTTGAGGAAGTGTATATGACACAACCCGAGGGTTTTGAATCTCCAAATGAAGCCACTAAAATATGCAAGTTGAATCGATCCATCTATGGATTGAAACAAGCTTCTCAAAGTTGGAATCTATATTTTGATGTGAAAATCAAAGAGTATGGTTTCACCAAGAACGAAGATGAGCCTTGTGTTTACAAGAGAATAAGTGGGAGCATAGTTGTATTCCTGATATTGTATTTAGATGACATACTATTGATCGGGAATGACATTTAAACCTTACAAGTTGTTAAGAACAACCTAGGGAACTACAAGTTGTTAAGAACAAACTATGAAATACTTGGGCGAAGCAACTTATATACTTAATATTAAGATCTATAGAGATTGATCAATGAAGTTGCTGGGTTTGACCCAAAGTGCATACATTGAGACGGTGCTGAAACGGTTCAGCATGATTATGTCCAAGAAGGGATTCTTACCCATGTCTCATGGTGTGAGTCTCTCTGAGAACCAGTGTCCTAAATCTTTGGAAGATAAGGACCGCATGAAGTTGATTCCATATGCCTCGGCAACTGGATCAATCATGTATGCAATGTTATGTACTCGACTCGATGTCTCTTATGCTTTGAGCATGACTAGCAGATATCAGTCCAATCCCGGTGAGAGCCACTGGATTGCATTCAAGAATATCTTAAAGTACTTAAGAAGGACTAAAGATGCATTCTTGGTGTTTGGTGGAGAGGAAGAGCTCGTCGTAAAGGGTTACACAGATGCTAGCTTCCAGACTGATCGGGATGACTCAAAGTCTCAATCAGGATTTGTATTTTGCCTTAATGGTGGAGCTGTAAGCTGGAAGATTTCCAAGCAAGAGACAGTTGTCGATTCTACGACAAAAGCTGAGTATATCACTGCAGCAAATGCGGCGAAGGAGGCTGTATGGATTAGGAAATTCATCGGCGAGCTAGATGTAGTTCCTAGCATTATTGATCTCGTAGTTCTCTACTGTGATAACAACGATGTTATTGCCCAAGCTAAGGAACCTAGATCTCATCAGTGCTCCAAGCACATACTTCAGCGGTTCCATCTCATTCGAGAGATTGTCGATCGAGGAGATGTGAGCATATGCAGAGTACCGACTGAAGAGAATATTGTGGATCCATTGACGAAGCCTCTTGCACAGAGAAAGCATGATGGTCATACTAGATCAATGGGTATTAGATACCTGAATGATCGTCTCTAGTGGGAGTCATGTGGATTATATTTATGTCGGTTGTTATTCATCTAATGAATAGAGTATTTCATATTTCAATTTACATTTATGACAAGTTCTTTTATTATGTCAACTGTTTCTATATAATAGAATAATTAGCATAATAAATGCCCTTAGAATGTTCGCTTCCATAGGAATTCAAGTGCATGACTTGAATGTGAGGGCCTATGCTTTTAAGAAGCTTCATTCTTAAATAGTCCTTGGTCGGTGTATCATCTTAGAAGCCAAGGGCAATGATGGTATATTGAGACTAGCATGTGCGTTGACTGATGTCCAGTTCTCACAGGTCATGATATTATGATATCAAGTCATCACATGGGTACTTGTTAGTGAACAAGTTGTGCTAGACAGACACACCATGAGACTACTGTGTGGATTGTTATATGAACGTGTCACAATTAGATCTCATATGGCAATGGTGTTTGTGGTTATTTGACCAGAAATCACATCATTCATCAAGTGAGGAAGAGCGTACATTAATGCTATCAAAAGTCTTCCTTGAAGAAGGTTGATGATAACGGAGGTTATTGTGTATGTTTCAATCCATTTGGGTGTTTGTGTGTGGAAAGATATGGGATTTATCCTCCTATATGATAGGAGTTACATCCATGGGCCCTTTAAAGGAATGAGACTGAGAAGTGCATGGCATGTTTGGTTGAGTCAATATGTGATATTGAGCTCACGAATTTCAGATAGTCTAATCTAGATCAAGAAACTAGGATTGAACAATTATGAGGGTGACACAGTCCATGCCTCTAGTTCTATCCGGATGTAATGAACAAAGGGACATGACAGCACTAGCACATTGGTCATGACAGGCTTATTGAGTTATAATCTCTTATCGCTTGGGTAGCAATGATGTATTGCTAGATGCCGCTCATTGTTTGTAAGACTTTTGTTGATACTTTGTGATCAAGTGGGATACTGTTGGTATTTCCAAGGTGATCTCAAAGCAATCAAGCAGTTAGTCTCACTGCCAACGTGATATGAGCCTGTGGGGTCACACACAAGAGTATTTGGAGAAGTTGCAGTAAGGATTGTGTTGGCCTGACTCATATTGGATATGAGTGAAGGACCAATCCTTTGACTCACTGGAGTAAAGTCAAATCGGCTAAGTGTTGAATAATATCGTCTTGATTGTCAAGACGATGTTTTGGTCTTCTCGACGATATATGTATATCCTCTCGATGATATATATGTCTTCTCGACGATATATATATACATCTTCTCGACTATATATATGTCTTCTCGATGATATATGTGTCTTCTCGATGATATATATGTCTTCTCAACGATATATGTAATCAAGCCAATATTATCAAGATCGTCTCACCGTTGCATGTTTTCAAGAGAATATTGTCGAGATCGTCTCGACAATATTAGTGATCACGACGATACTGACTAAATACTCCTATTAAAGACTGGGGTCTGCGGATATCTAATTTTAGCCCTGGCTATAAATAGGGCAGCGATTAGGTTTTCCCTAATCGATCGTTCTTCCTTTTGAGATAGAGGTGGAACTGTTCCACTGATTCCGTGAGATCCAATCCTCCGTCATCGCCTCTCCCATGGTCGGATCTAGCAATCCGTGGGAGATGTTGTGGGCACTCCTTCTCCGACCCAGATCTTGTTAGACAAGAAGTTTGGGGTTCTCTTTCGCTCGTGTGGACTGCTATTGAGGAATGGATATACTTTCTGTGCTAGGAACTCAGCCGCACGATCTCAGATCTGTTATTGGAGCATCTTGGTTGATTATCGACTCAATCCCCTTCAGGTATATTGCAATGCATTGTTGCTTTATTTATTTCTTGATTCATAAAATCGCAAGATCAGAAACTCTTTTGGGTTGTTCTTGTTTGTTTCTTTCCGTTGCGCACATTTGATGTGTCTCTGTAGAAAATCCAACAGTTTGTCAATCCAATTACCTATGACGATTCTTATCACTCATTAGGGAACACAAGACCGCTTCTTACGTGACGTGTTATCTTTTTTGTTCACACAAAATATCGAGAGTCTCTCAATGGCTTATGTCGATTTCCTAATTTTCAATAGTATGATGGATAATGCTCGACCAATGTTCAAGTTTATATCAAGATATTAGTTCATGATTCTCTTTATTTTCTCTCGATGTATTCCAGAAGCTATATGTGTAATGTTCATTGAGTTGATCTTTCCTTTTTGGTCAGTTTTGAGACTCATAATGATATTCTAATGGGGAAAACATGTGAGGGAATTATGTTTCTAATACCTCCACATTAATGTATGGTTTTCTAAATACATAAAGAAATAATGCACGCCCCTATAATCTTGGGCTGAGTTTCTTTCACCCAAGGATATAGATATTCCATGTATGTGCATAGTCCTTAGAGGCATAGGTCCTCGACTTAGAATTCTGCTATCTATGCTCTTGCATCTAAGTGTTTTTAAGATAGTCTCTAGACATATTGATTTAATACGAGGTGAACATGGTGTTTATTAGAGGCTAGTATTTTCTAATAACTGATTTATAGCTAAACAATTGAAATAACTGAGATACCGCAATAGCCTCCTTTGGGTTCCTCGGATGTGCTGGGTCCAAAACGAAGACCTGATTGTGAGCGAACCTGTAATTTCTGCCATGAAATCCTCGGTCTGTACCTCGTCTTCGATTACGGCCTCAGACTGGCTATTAGGTGGGGTGGAGGGAGTTTTCTCCATCTCTGTGGGCAATGAGCTCGCAGGTGTCCTGGATACTGACATCGATAGTAGCTTCCTGAGGGCGTACTCTCTCTTCCTTCCTAAATTCTATACAAAAATGTCATCTGCCTCTTTGATTCCCTATCGCTCTGCCCCTCTTGGTGTGGTCTCTTCTCCTACTCCCTGCACCTATCATCATTACCACTTCCGGTCTCTTTATTTTCTTCCCATTCTACACCATGGTGTGGTCTGGCTCTAGCTTTTTCATTGTTTCGATGATCATGTCGAGATTATGGTTGGCTGCGATGATTAAGGCCTGCTGGGTTTTGAAAGCATCAATTATTGTTGTCCTTGTTTGAGGGCCAGAATTCTTCGGAAGTATAAAGGGAAAGATAAGGTTTTATCAAAAGGTTAGCCTAATCTCATCATTAGTGGATAATTTTGTGTGATTTCCCGTATGGGCACACCATTGCTGATGCTGCTAGTTTGTCTGCAAACTAAGCTCGAGTGGGGTGGCCAGTGTTTGTGGACTTATTTTACTTTAGATCGAAATTCGACTAATCTAAAACTGGTTTGTAAGACACATTTTTTTTATTTCCGGGTCTTACGCCCAGAACCGCCGCCTTGCGGTGACACCAACTCAAGGGCTGGTCTCCACTACAAGACACTGATCCTACCATCAATTCAAATATCCATTCCAACCAAGATTCACAGAGTAATAGAAGGAATTAAATACAAAGTCCACAGAAATCACCACATGACACATATATATATATATATATATATATATATATATAAGGAAATGATAGTCCACAAATGAGATATATACAAGTACGAATAAAAGGGCTTAAGCCCGATACATCAAATCCTCACTACAAACGCTCGCAGAAGTAAATCTAAAATCATTACACACTCACTATGATGGTTGCTGCTGTAGGTGTTGGCCAGGGGTGGATCACCTCATCATGCTCATACCTCCTGGTGTGATGGTTCTGTTGCTCCTGGTGCTCCTATTTGTTATGACACATTCGCCCATTAGTCAAAAAGACTAAGCGATTTCCCCAATCCCTCCACCAGTGACTCCTAGGCATAGGGTGGGAGGTTGGATAAAGGAAGGACATCAAGAAAATTGTAATCAAGCAGGTGACGGTGGCCCTAGCTAGCAAGTAATATGTAGAAGTATGATAGTAGTAAATAAAACAATAGTAAGTAAAGAGAGGAATATCTAACTACTAGCATAGAAATAACTTAACTTTTATGAATGCACATACAAATATATAAGTTAAGGATCTTTGTAACCTAATAAACTCATCGTATAAAAGAAGTCATACTAGTTTATGCGATAAGGGTCTTCTTGTATGCAATGATGCGTATGCTATGCGGTGCAATGATTATACTATGACTTCACACTCAAGCAACTCACACACTCATTTCTGTACATATAAACCTTTCAGTTCCCACTTTTGGAACTAGCTAACCTCTCAGGCACCCCCCGTCATGGTCAAACAGTGGAATAGGAGCGAGTGACTCCTCACCTAGGTGGGAATAACACACTACCAGACCGACGCCCTAACGTACATTATGGCTATTGGATCTGTAGGCTCCCTTAAAGGGGGGTGAATAAGGGTTTTAAAACTTTTTTTATATTTTGAAGTACATGAAAAGTTAAGCGATCAAAATAAAGAGAAATCAAGTGAAATAAAATAGTGACATGATTTTATTAATATGAAATGTAGGATTACAAAACTTGATTTCTTATGAAGCTAGAAATCGAAGGCGAAAAGTAAAATCCCATTTGTTTTCTATCCCAACTCATATCCCCATGAACTGGTGGCTTTAGCCTATCCTTCCCTGGATATGGCCTCAAGCTGCTTTAGCCAATCCTCCACCGGATATGGCCTCGAGCATCCCCTAGACCAAACCTAGATCTAGTCACCAACACGAGGCAAATTTCTCCCTAAGTCCTACCCAAACCTAATCGCCAACATGAGGCAAATTTTCTAAGCGATTATATGAATGAAAAATAACAACAATATTAAAAACTCCCTCTTGAAGAACTTCTGAAGTTGGAGATGAAAGACCGTTATAGAATAAGTATAGTTGAACCGATCGTCGGTCAGATGCGGCGTGTAGAAATTCTCTTTCAGAAACTCATGGAACTTTGGGTGGGAGATCACCTCTCGGCAATATAAGGCTCTGGAAATTTGGCACTAGAAGTCTCTCAAGGATGTGTGTTCGAAACGAGAAGAGGGCTCCTTTTTATAGCCTTGGAGCTAGCGCCTATGCTAGCGCTACCGCCGATGCTATTCCTGTTTACGCAATATTCTGCGTGTGCATATCTTAATTCCAAGGAAACATTCCCAACATTCCTCATGTGTGTCAAGATAGTGCATGCGCTAGCTGCTACCTCATGGCGCTAGCGCCTTCTAAAATAGCTCCCAAAATTGCTCTAATCAGAGCTAGCACCTGCGCTAGGTGCTACCGCCGGAGATTGTGGGCATGTTGGAATTTTGGCTTCAAACATGGGGGCAACCTTCTTATGTTATCCTTGAGTCATGTGGCATTGTTTCCTGCACACTTAATCACACAAGATCAAATACACATAGGATTTGTTATTCTCAAACCTAGGAGATGCGTAAGGTCATGTTCCAACAAACTCTCCCTTTTGATAATAACAAATCCATTAATGATAAATTAGAGAATTAATACATAAAGCAAGATGAATCCTACTTGTGTGTGTGTGTGTGTGACTGATGACTTAGGATAATTATCGATTTTGGTATTTAGAATTGCTCCCCCTAAATAGATGCTCCCCCTATGTGAATGCTCCCCTTATATGTAAGTTATTTTCTTAATCTTTAATTATGCCAGTATTCCCTTTTGATAGCGATTATTATTTATCATGTTAGTTCTCCCCTTTTGTTATTAGTAAAAGTGGGTTAAGATAGCAAGAGACATAGAAAGAGGTTATTTGATAATAAAAGATAAGGCATGATCGAGCTTTTAAAGGAAATGAGATGATGAGAAGTTTTTAGCATAATAATTTTCATAGAAATAAATCAGAGTTTTTTGCATAAAAATGATATGCATGTTAGAACAACCAATATAGATTTTTCCAAGCAAGTCTATCATTTGAAGAAGGAAAGGAATTTTGAGATTCAAGTGATGATACACACAAAAGAAATGTCTTTAAATAATCATGAAAGTGCAAGGTAAAAATATATGGTAATAATGCAGAAGACTTATAGAAATACAATAAACATCTTTTTGTAAACATGATGTTTTATAGGAATAAATATGAGTTTATGTCCAAAATAAGAACATGTTTTTGTAAATCATATTTCTTTTAAAATCTTTAAGGTTCAACCAAGCTTGAAAGTAAGATATCAAAACGAGACTACTGCAATGTTATTTCAATTCACAAATTCAAGACATACCAAACAGTGTACAGAGCATGTTAGGTAATCTAGTGCATTTCTATATAATGAGTATTATATAATTAACATTAGGATCCAATACTCATGAGAAGAAGTGCTATGGAAGATAATGATGTGCACATAAGTGTATTTTGAAGAGAGTAAACAAATGATTTAATCAAAAATACAAGTCATATGTAGAGTAAGGTGCACAATAAAACACAAATATATTTACTTCCACACACTTCAATGCACATAGAAATAATGTACAACTACCAAGGTGCTCTGCACAAACAATGCTCATTAAGACTTATTTGGGTGCAAAGTAGTGCATGGGGGATCACACACTTTATTTTCTTTAATATTGATATTTTTTTGTGAACCGGTGTACTTAAGAATAAGTGGTGAAAAAAAACTAAGGTTTGCACAATACACTTTGAAATTCTTTCCAAGGTGCTCAACCTCACAATGCTCATTAAGACATATCAGGAGGTTCAAGTAGTGCTTGGTGGAGTTATCTTTGTCAATTTATTTCTTGATTTTTTGTTTTGTACAAAGATCTCCGAATACACTTGTTTTGCAAACCAATGTAATTTTAAAAGCACAACCACTTTCCTTAATTATTAAGAGTGAAAATAAATGAAGTGTAGGTAAGATACTTGTGCAATATTAATTCATTGTACAATTACAGTACACAAGCAAGCTTTCTTAAATTAAAAGTACATGTATACTTAGCCAAAATAATTGAGTGAATAAATATCATTATCAACCATAAACATTTACTCATACTTGAGGCATGCTAAGCTTGGTTCTACACAACCTTTTCATTACAATTGATGCACTTGTGATTAGATATATCAAAGCATGATAAAAACAATATTCAAAGTAGGTTGAAAAGATTTATTGCAACATTATAGAAGGTCTAAATGATAGATTAAACCATGCTTGATTTTTCACAATAAAGTCCATACGTTTTTTTTTTGAAAAATAATTTTGATTTATAGTTTGAACTCATAAAATTGATCTTGGGCTTCCCGAGATCTACCCTGTGAGGTGTTTGCATCGGTACTAGGATATGTGATGGGGTGACATCTCAAATCTCCCTTTCGCAAGATACATGTAAATAGAAAACTTAAGTTCAAAATTTTTTTTTTGATAATTCTTTGTTTTATATTTTTGTATTTGATTTTTGCCTATTGAAATAGAAATTAAACAAATAAACAAAGAAAGGAAGAGAAAATAAATATTTTTTGTAATTTGGTATTTATAATTTTGTATTTTAATTTTTTAAAAATCAATTAAAGGCAACAATGCAAAAATAAGTAGTACAAATAAAAGAGCATATTTTTAGGGATTTTTCAAAAATTGAAAAATACTGAAAATTAGATAGGTATGCTAGCGCCGGCGCTTGAGCTAGCGCGGCAAACAGTACACTAAATTTTAGGATTTTGAAAAATATAATTTTTGATATTGATTAAGTGTCCAAGGATTACTTTCATGCAAAAATTTTAGAAGATTTGAAGATGTTTAGATAGGTAAAAATAAGATAAAATGATTGCATTTATGAATGTGACTTAACCTGAAATATCTAGGACACCTAATTCAAGTTGTAGAAATCTAAATCATGCATCAGGAAGAGGTTTAGTGAATATGTTAGCAAGTTGGTAGTCCGTACAAATGAAACTTACTTTTACATGCTCTTTCTTAATATGATCCCTAATGAAGTGATGGCGAACATCTATGTGTTTGGATCTAGAGTGGTGTATGGGATTATTTGTATGATCTATGGCACTTTTGTTGTCACATTTGAGATCAATGTTTTTGAGATGAAAACCAAAATCCTCTAAAGTTTGGCTCGTCCATATATCTTGTGCACAACAACTCCCAAGAGTGATGTATTTGGCCTCCGTGGTGGAGAGTGCAACCGAAGATTATTTCCTGCTAGTCCATGCAACTAATGAGGGTCCAAAAAAGTGGCAAGTACCGCTAGTGGTTTTTCGATCTAGTTAACATCTGGCATAATCTGAATTGGAATAGCCATGTAGTTTAAATGAATCATTGTGTGGGTACCATAATCATAATTTTGATGACCCTAATAGATGTCTAAAATACGTTTTACAGCTTTTAAATGAGATTCTTTTGGATTGGCTTGAGAGTGAGCACATAAACATACGACAAACATTATATCTTGTCTAGATGCACTTAAGTAAAGAAGAGATCCAATCATACCTCTATATAAACATTGATTGATAGAGATTCCAGATTCATCTTTTCCTAGTTTTAAAGAAGCACTCATAGGTGTAGAAACTTGTTTAATATTTTCAATTCCAAACCGTTTAAGCATATCATGAACATATTTTGTTTGGAAAATAAAAATACCATCATTTCATTGTGAAATTTGAAAACCAAGAAAATAAGAGAGTTCTCCTACAAGGCTCATTTCAAATTCATTTTTCATTACTAAGACTACTTCATTACACAACTCTTCATTAGTGGCTCCAAAAATGATATCATCAACATATATTTGTAAAATAATTAAATCATTATTATTGTGCTTAATGAAGAGTGTGTTGTCGGCACTTCCCATGACATAACCGTGCTTTAATAACAATGATGTAAGTCTTTCATACCATGCACGGGGCACTTGTTTTAAACCATAAAGCACTTTTTCTAATTTATAAACATTATTTGGAAATTTTTTATTTATAAAACCGGGGGGTTGTTCTACATAAACTTCTTGTTATATAAACCCATTTATACAAGTTTTTTTAACATCCATTTGAAATAATTTTATTCTTTTACAACTCGCAAATGCCAAATAAATTGTATAGATTCTAAGCGAGCAACGGGTGTAAATCATTCTTCAAAATCTACCCCCTCGATTTGATAAAAACCTTGAGCGACTAAGCGAGCTTTATTTCTTGTAATTCTAGATTTACCATCTAATTTATTATTAAAAGTCCATTTTATGCCAACAACGGGATGATTAGATGGACATTCTGCAAGATTCCAAAATTTATTTCTTTCAAATTGATCTAACTCTTCATTCATAGCCAAAAACAAAAATTCATCATTTAAAGTGCTTGAAACATTTTTAGGTTCAATTTCGGAAACAAAGCAGATATTTGAAAAAGTTTCATGAAGAGAAGATCGAGTTCTTACCCCAATAGATGGTTCCCCAATAACTAGCTCCTTTGGATGATTCTTTGAGAAGTTTAAGATGTTTGGTGGCACGTGTACATCTTCCTTGGCCTCCTCCTCCTCCTCTTTGGAAGGTTTCTCTTCGTCGTGCTCCAATGATGGCAAAGGTTCATCATTTGCACCTGTAGGAAGTTTTTCTACACAAGGAATAAATTCATCAAATTTTACGGTAATAAACTCTTCAACCTTACTCATTCTTTTGTTAAATATTCTATAGGCTTTACTAGTTTAAGAGTATCCAAGAAATATTCCTTCATCACATTTTTCATCAATCTTTCTTAAAGCATCTTTTGTATTGAGAATAAAACATTTACAACCAAATACTTTAAAATATGATATGTTAGGTTTCTTTTGATAGTATAGTTCATACGATGTGAGATTTAAAGATGGATGAAGCATGACTCTATTCATTACATAACATGATGTGTTTACGGCTTCGGCCCAAAAAGACTTAGGTAATATATATTCAAATAACATAGTACGTGCTAGTTCTTGAATTGTCCAGTTCTTTCTTTCTGCAAAACCGTTTTATTGAGGTGTGCGAGGAGCAGAGAATTTGTGCTTAATACCTAACATTTCGCAAAAAGATTTAAAATTTTCATTTTCAAACTATCCTCCAAGATCTGAGCAAATGTAGTTTATTTTTAAATCTAGTTCATTTTGAATATGAGTACATAGTTTGAAAATTCGCAAAATGCATTAGATTTTGAAGAGAGAAATAAAGCCCAACAATATCTAGAGAAATCATCTATTAGAACAAAAGTATATATTCTACCACCAAGACTTGCGGTGCGAATGGGGCCAAAAAGTTCCATATGAATTAATTGCAAGGGTCTTGTATTAGAAATTTTGTTTTTGCTTTTAAAAGAAAATTTAGTAAATTTTCCTTTTTGACAGGGAGACCATAGTGAGGATAAATTTCAATTTAGTCTAGGCAATCATCTAATCAATTCCTTTTTGGCTAGTTTTAAAATAATCTTTGTACTAGCGTGACCTAAACGTCTACGCCAAAGTTCTAACTCATCATTTTTTGTTATAAAACATTTTATAGATGATTTGGAAAGATCATGAAAGGAATCTACATATATGTTGTGAGTTTTAGGTGCAGTTAGTAAAACATCTTTTGTGTTAGGATTAAATATTTTGTAAAGATTTGTGGATGCCTCAAAAAAAACATCTAATCCTTTATCACACAGTTGACTAATAAATATTAAGTTATGTTTTAATCCTTTTACATAAAGGACATTAGAGATAGTAAAGGATTCGTTACACACTGTACCGACTCCCATGATCCTTCCTTTACCGTAATCATACAAGGTTACGATCCCTCCCTTCTTCTTTTCTAGGCTAAGGAACTTTGCTTTGTTGCCCATCATGTGCTTGGAGCAGCCCAAGTACAAGTACCATACGTCCTCAGTTTCCTTAGCCTTCCTGCAAATCTAGAAAGAGGATGAGAGTAAAGATCCGGATACCCAAGATGTTCCACACATAGAATAAGTGGAGGCCTTAGGTACCTAGATTTTCTTTAACGATCCATGTTTTATTTTCCTGCAAGAGCTAGACGTATGTCCAAACCTATGATAGTTTGCACACAAAATAATGGGGGTTGAGACCCTTTTCTGAAATTCTACATTGCTCTTACTGGATGAGGTTTGATTTTTAGTAAAAGCTGAAGATTTTTTATATGATGGGTTACCGCCGACGTTAGTGGCTAGCGTCGGGCGGTAGTTGTCACTTTGATATCCGAGCCAAAATTTTTCAGAACCATAACATTGGTTCCCCAAAAACATGCCCATGGATTTTTGACCAATTCCAAATTTTTTGAGGCCATATTGAAGTCATGAGTTTGTTTTTTAAGAGATGAATTTTCTTTTATAGGCATGGCACATTTATTTTCAAATCCCTTTTTGTTATTTTCAATTTGTAAGAGTGAGTTTTTTAGTTTTCTCTCTAAGTCCCCCTTTTCTCTTGTAAGAGTTTTGATTTGTTAGAGGACCTTAGAAAGAGAAACTTCAAATTCTTTTGCCTTACATAACGAGTTCTCACACTCTTGGCATGGAACTTTTCTTTTTTTAAAGGAGATTAATTTTTTAGTATACTTATGATTTTCTTTGATGAGAGATTCATTTTGACGATTTAAAATAATATTATCTTCAATACTTTTATCATAAGCTTTGAAGGTTAAAACAAATTCATCATAAAGTTCTTCGAAGGTCGGAGGAGTTACCTCAGTGTCACTAAGAACACTGGTGTCATCATCGTTGTCTTTTGCCATCAAGCATAATTTTGCTTCCTCCTCACCGCATGACACAGATCTGCTTAATTCTTCAGAGGTAGAATCATCCCATGTTGCATCTTTTAGCACCATCTTTTTCTCCATCCCTTTGTATCATTTTTTTTTTGCTCCTTTAAATATTTCGGGCACTGGCTCCAAATGTGCCCAGTCTTCCTGCATTGAAAGCACTCTGGTGGAGGTCTTTCCACTTTGTCTTCACTTTCCTTTTCATTCTTTGATGAAGAGGAAGACCCTTTACGTCTAGCATCCTTCTAGAAGAATTTCCGGAAGGTGTTCCTTCTTTTCGGATTTCTAATGAATTTTTTGATGTTCATCACAAGGAAACCTTCTCCATGTTCATCATCTTCGTTGCTCTCCTTCTTTGACTTGAGTGCCATCACTTTTTCTTTGGCTCCTTGTTGTATTCTTCGTGTTGAATCTGCAATTCTACCTCATGGGTTTTGAGATTCCCAATGAGATTCTCGATCTGGAGCATTCTTAGGTTGTGTGACTACGAAATAGCCGTCACCTTTGGACTGAACCTCTGAGGTAGAGAGCGGAGAATTTTTCTGACCAAGTCGCCGTCGAAGTAGATCTTTCTAAGAGCTTTTGAAGCGTTTCCTATCTTGGTGTAGCATGTGTACATCAATTTGATGTCGTCTTCAGCATCCATCCCTAATTTTTCATATTCCGATTCCAGTTGGAATAGCTTTGAATCTTTCACATGCAATGTACCTTCATGAGTAACTTCTAATTGGTTCCAAATATCATAAGCAATTACAGTTGCAGAAATTCGAGTAAATTCAGTTCGATTTAAAGCACAATATAAAGCGTTCATTGCCTTTGCATTATTTTTGCATTTAAGTTTATCGCTATCATCTCATTTATCCTTAGGTTATTCAATCGTAGCCTCTCCTACTACAGTTGTAGGAGGAGACTACCAAACTTCCACCATGTTACATACTTCTATATCCATGGTCAAAAGAAAACACAACATTCTAGATTTCCAGTAGTTAAAATTTGACCCAGTAAAAAGAGGTGGTCTACTAACACCCTGACCCTCGAGAAAAGCGAGATCATGAGACCCCATTATTCCCGAATGTTTGACCATTTTGGAATAAAGCCCCTCTGATACCACTTGTTGGATCTGTAGGCGCCCTTAGAGGGTGGGGGTGAATAAGGGTTTTAAAACTTTTATTATATTTTGAAATACTTGAAAAGCTAAGCGATCAAAATAGAGAGAAATCAAGTGAAATAAAATAGAGACATTATTTTATTAATATGAAATGTAGGATTACAAAACATGATTTGTTATGATGCTAGAAGTTGAAGACGAAAAGTAAAATACTATTTGTTTTCAATCCTGACTCATATCCCCATGAACCGGTGGCTTTAACCTATCCTTCCCCAGATATGGCATCAAGCCGCTCTAGCCAATCCTCCCCCGGATACGGCCTCGAGCATCCCCTAGACCAAACCTACATCTAGTCGCCAACACGAAGCAAATTTCTCCCTAAGTCCTACCCAGACCTAGTTGCCAACACGAGGAAAATTTACTAAGCGATTACAAGAATGAAAAATAACAACAATATTAAAAACTCCCTCTTAAAGAACTTCTGAAGTTGGAGACGAAAGACCAATGTAGAATAAGCATGGTTGAAGCGATCGCCGGTCGGATGCGGCGTGTAGAAATCCTCCTTCAAAAACTCACGGAACTTTGGGTGGGAGATCAACTCTCGGCAGTATAAAGCTTTGGAAATTTGGCACTAGAACTCTCTCAAGGATGTGTGTTCGAAACGAGAGAAGATGGCTCCTTTTTATAGCCTTGGAGCTAGCGCTAGCGCTACCACCGACGTTATACATGTTTACACAATATTCTGCATGTGCGTATCTTCATTCCAAGGAAACCCTCCCGACATTCCTCATGTGTGTCGAGATAGCGCATGCGCTAGCCGCTACCGCCTGGCGCTACCGCCTTCTAAAATAGCTCCCAAAATTTCTCTAATCAGAGCTAGCGCGTACGCTTGGTGCTACCGCCGGTGCTAGTGGGCATGTTGGAATTTTGGCTTCAAACTTGGGGGCAACCTTCTTATGTTATCCTTGAGTCATGTGGCATTGTATCATGCACACTTAAACATATAAGATCAAATACACATAGGATTTATTATTCTCAAACCTAGGAGATGAGGAAGTCCATGTTCCAACAATGGCACCTATCCTTGGTACTCATGAGCTCCTGCATACTCTTGCTAGATCCATCGGAACCAGACCCTTTATAAGGCTAAATGTAGGGCTATTAGGGAATGTGACCTTTCGGTCGAGCAGTAAATTCCTGGCCCTCTAAACACCTACCATTTGCCGAGTCATTGTACTTCCGTCGGTGTGTCGACTAGGCTAGTACCCAAGACCCACCATATTCTGTTCACATGCACTTGTGTATCATCTCTATCATCCGAGCCTCCAGCTCGTCAGGCTAACCAGCCAATACTACATATTCACGAAGTCTATTACTCGTAGGACCAACCCGTCCTTCTTGAACACCGAGCCTACAACTCCAACGACTAACTTGCCCTTCAACTCTATGCACTACCGTACACCGAAAATGTAAGATCCCTTTTGCTTCTAGATCCCTTTGGTTAGGGTTAGTATTTGAGTTGTGAGTAGAGGTCATGGTAGGACCCTAGCTTAACTTGAACTTAGGAAAATTGCTATAATCACCCCAAAAGTGCACAAGTCAACCGAGGCCAATTTGTTTCAAATTGGTCTCACCAACTCAAATTGAGCTTAACAATAGGCCCCTAACCATAAAAGAGAGCCAAGTGACCCAAAATCCCCTTAATGGGGTCACAAATTCATCCATATTGACATAAGTCAACTTTAGGTCAATATTGGTCAATCCTTGCCCAATAGGTCCAATTGACCCTCAAAACATAAGATTGACCTCACCCATTGTCTTATAACATCATAGGGAACCCAATGGACCCAAAATCTCCTTCATTTGGCCATTAATTCACCTAATTTGACCAAAGTCAACTTTCCCCCAATTTTGGTCAAAATCACACATATTGGCTAAATTGACCCAATTACGGCATAACCCAATCAACCTTGAGTGGTGTCAAGGGACTCAAGACCAATACTTTGGACAAGTCAACCCATCACTTTGACCATGTCAAACCCAAAGTCAACCATTATCAAACCTAAGCCCAAAGAGGGGAAATGAAAGCCCAAGCCTATTCCAATGGGCTAAGGACTTGAACCAAGGCCCATTATGTAGCCCAACGACAAATTTGCAGCCCTTGTCCTGAATTTGAATGGGGGAGACATGCATGGGGCAATTTGGACTTTTCCCAAAAATCAAGGGAGGACAAAGGAGGAAATCATGGATTGGGTGCCACTTGGCTCCCAATTCCTCTCCCAATACACTCCACTGAACTCCCTCAATTATTCCCAACTGAAATCCAGCATAGTGGATGCCAAATGGCAGCCTTGGTGAAGCATCCAAGGCTTGGTCGACCTTGACCCAATGGCACCACCATATACTCACCTCTCAAGCTCAAATTGAGCATACCGTTAGCTTCAGAAGGTGGAGAGCATAAGAAATCGAGCCTTGTAACACTACAAATGGCGGAAGAATGAGGTTTTGAGCATTCTCACCGGAGAAAGTGAAATCCATGGCCAGCCGGAGGAATACCCAATGAAAAGCACCATTAAGGTCCAGTTTCTCCTCCTCCCCCTCTGTGCTAGCTTCTTAGGTCCTTAGGAGGCGGAAAACAAGCATAATTAAAGCTCTGTCCATGGACATTAATGGAGATTAAGGTTAAAAATTTCCATGCTAGAACTCCTTTTCTAGGTCATTATTAGCCATGAAATAGGTCACAATCAACTCCTCTCTTTAAAACGAAGCAATAAGAACTTATCCCATGCAAAAATGGTGGACTATGGAGGGAGTATTGGCCAGAATAGGTTAGATTTCATCATTCTCGTCGGCTAGAGGAAGAAGATGACCCAGAATCGTCGGATCTTGAATTAAGATGTGTGCTAGATGATATATTATAACATTTAATTAAAATGATTTCTGTCACATGTTATAAAATATTGTCAAGCTCATTTTTGAGCACCTTAGCGGCAGAACTAGGAAAAGTGTAAAGTAGAAAAGTTGTAGATTATGGTCTTAAATTCCTAATGAACATTGAATCACTTGATTTGGTGCCCTATAGCTCTCAGTAGGGCAGTTTTAGTGGGACTGGTCCCAAGGAGGGGGCATGCCATATTATTGGAATAACATTTATATTGTTAATGGTATGAGATTGAAATATTGTACATGCATGCATGTGCCCTAGATACACCTCTTGTCCAAAAATGATAATTTTTGCACAATATTTATTTATAGTCTTAGAAAATATTTAATAATCCATGCATGTGTTAGTTTTTGAGTATTATGAAATCGAAATCCATCAAATCTTCTCTGGAAGGTCAATTAGGACAATTAAAGTCCCTGTACAAATTTTGGACCATTTGGAGCTATGCAAGTTGATATTTTCAACATGCAAGTTTTCTCTAGTATATGAAATGGTGTGATTATAGAACAAAGAATATTTTGAGTATATCTCTCCAATTAATGGCTGAATAGGGCTGACATTTTAGCCATAAATATATATTACCTATTTATACCCTCTGTCCAAAAATCATAACTTTTTGGAAAAATTTTCCCATAGTTTTTACAATAATTTGATAAATCATGTATTTATAGTATACATAGCTAGACAACACCAAGTGACCCCAAATTTTGATAGATGGTAGTGTAGGTCACTATGAGCCTTGTTGGAACATGGTCTTCCGCATCTCCTAGGTTTGAGAATAACAAATCCTATGTTCTTGTGTGTTCAAGTGTGCAGGTTTACTAAGTCCACATGACTCAAGGAGTACACATGATGACTGCCCCCAAAATTGAGGCCAAAATTCGAACAAGCTCACTATCGCCGGCGGTAGCGATAGCGCCCAGCGATAGCGTTGATTAGCACAATTTCAGAAGCAATTTAAGAAGGATGTTAGCGCCTGGCGGTAGCGGATAGCGTCGGCGGTAGCGTGACGCACATAAGGCATAGAGCAAGAGGTTGCCGCAGATGGGAGATTCTGCCATGCAAAACGTTGCCTAATCCGGGCTAGCGCCGGTGGTAGTGCTAGCGCCGGCGGTAGTGCTTGGGCTATATAATGGACCCCTCACCTCTCGTTTCAGATGGACATTAGGGAGAGAGAGGCAGTGCTATAACTCCAGAGGCCATCTTGGCCGAAACTTGAAGTCCCAGCGAAGCTCTGCCAATTTCTGAAGGAGAATTCCATCACACCGAATCCAGACGAAGTCCGCTTCAACAAACGCTGATTCTACAGTGGATCTTCATCCCCGATTTCAGAAGTTCATCTTAAGGGAGGTTTTGTTATTTTATTTCTCTTTCTTCATTGTAAACGGTAGTGAAATCGCCTCGTGTTGGCGACTAGGTCTGGGGTAGACTTAGGGCTGAAACTCGCCTCGTATTGGCGACTAGGTCTAGGGAGTAGATCTAGGGGTGCTCGAGGCCTTTCTGGGGATAGATTGGCTAGAGCGGCTTGAGGCTGTATCTGGGGAGAGATCGGCTAAAGCCAACTAGTTCGTGGGGATACGAGTCGGTATAGAAAACAAAAAGAGCCTTTTTTATTATTCGCCTCCGATCTCTAGCGTCATTGAGATCAAGTTTTGTAAAATTTATTTAATATCAATAAAGCTTGTCTCTCTTTTTGTTTTACTTGACTTCTTGTTTTAATATTGCAATATTCCAAAGTTTTTCTAAATAAAATCTAAAGTTTTTGAAAACCCTTATTCACCCCCCCTCTAAGGGCGCTGACCGATCCAACAAGTGGTATCAGAGCTAGGTTTATTCCAATCGGCTTAACAACCGAGAATAATGGCGTCTCATGATCTCGCTTCAACTAGTGGGGGAAATTTTTGTGAAGAGGAAAAATCACTTGCACCACCTTTATTTGAAGGGACAAATTATAAAGGGCGGAAAATCTTAATTGAAAAATTTAATAAAACTATAGACATCGAAGTTTGGAATTTAGCAATAGCAAGACCTGCAAACGAATCAAATAAAAAAGAACTTCAATTAAATGCAAAAGCTAAACATTATTTATTTTGCGGTCTATCTAATGAAATTTTCAAATTAATATATTGATTTTCAAGTGCATATAAAGTATGGCATTTTCTTGAAGAAATGTATGATTCTCTGTCTACAGGTATAGAACAATTGCAAGAACCGGAGAATATGCAAGCTTGCACAAGTCTTCAAGAATGCCCCTCTCATGACGGATCCATGAAGTGCACACCAAGTGAAAGAGAAGAAGAAATACTATCTTCGGAAGAGGAGTGCCAAAAGAATGTCAATGAAATGATATGGTCAAGTCATGCCTCTCCCGAAAGCACTGTAAGGAAATCAAATCATCATATTGTTTGCAATTCTATTTCTACTTTACAATTGCTACAAATCACAAAGCGCAAAATTAAGAAATTAAAAGGGGCAAATTGCAAATTGCGCTTAGAAAATAAAAATTTAAAAGCAAAAGTTAAAGAAGTATCAAAATCTGATTTATCTAATGTCTCTTCAATTGAAAATACAAAACCTTGTCTTAATTGTAGTGATATTAAAGAAAAATTTAAGGAACATGAAAAAGAAATTATTTTTATAAAAGAACAAAATGAAAAATTATGCTTAGAAAATTCATCTTTGATAAATGATTGTGCTAAGTGTGAAGAATATAAAATTGAAATTCAAGAGATGGATGAAACATTTGATGAATATAGAAATAAATATCAAAATCATATTGAGTCTATTGTATCCACTCTTAAAAATAGCACAATCACATATAATAAAGCAAGACATAATTTTAAACTCAAAAATGATGAATTAAAATCAAAAATCAACTTGCTTATGAAAATTGTAAATACAAATTCACAAAATCAAACAATATCCAAAAGCAAGTTGAATACAAATATGAATATCATACTTAAACCTAATATTGGGAATAAGAAACAAAAAGCTTTTGGAAATCATAAACCAAGTTTTGAATGGAGACCAAAAAGCAAAAATGAAACCTTAAATGCAAGGATCCATTCATCACAATCTTTTCCCAACATAAATGAAAACAAATTTCCATTATATAATAAATTCAAGAGTAATGATTATGGAAATTTGAAAAACAAAAATTACATTTTTTTCATGGTACGAATGGAAACCCATACTTAAGAATGACACATTAATGTCAAACGAAAGGGCCCATTCAAACATATCTCCCCAAAAGAAAACATGATGTATTTGGGTACCCAAAGGAACCGTCACTCCCGGTCCCCTTTGGATACCTGAATCTCTTATTCATTAGTATCCCATCATTTGCATGAAGTAGAAACCTAATAAAAATGAAATATCATTATTCTACTTCATGATTTGCTTAAATTTCTTTTTATTTATTCTCTTTTGTTTCTTCTTAAACTATCATGCTATGATCACTCTATTTATCTTGAAAAGTCATATCATTTTGTTTAGTGATCTACTTATCCGTTTTATTTTTACCTTTTAAATCCATTACCCTTAAATGTCTTGAACTATCATTATTAATTAAATATTGAAACTATTATCAAGACTAATGAAATTATTTTAAATGGATTTAAATAATAAAGGGCTTAGGTAAACAAAAAATTAAAATGCACAATGTGTTGATTATTATTTATCTTGTGTGATGAATATGATAGCCCTTATATTTGAGAAAATTTACAATAACTCTTCAAACTAACCAAAAATAGCTTCTCACTTCTTTCATATTCACTATTCACCTCACAATCTTTCTTTAAAATATTCTGAAAAATGTTGAATATGGCTTGTGCTACATGCTTCACCATCATAATTATGTAATATCAAAAGATCTTTAAATTCAAACATTACAAAAGATCCACTTAGTTCTAACATTTGATTGGTGATCATAATAAGTACATGAATGAATTAATGAAGTATGACTTGCATGTATCTCATTTGATTTTAAACCATAGAATCAAATTTATATTAATAAATCAAATGAAATCATAAATTCATTCCATGTAAAAATATTAAATCACGTTCTTGAATACATGCAACATTATCTCATATTACCATAATGAATTAATTATGAAGTAAAATAAAATAAAATTGAACGATAAAATAACTATGTGACTTTAAATTGTTTCCATTGGACTAAAATGCTTATGAATGGGCATGATATTCTTTTGCATGAACATTATTTTCTAAATAACTAAAATTATGCATATTTGTTCCTTCATGTCTTCTCGTGCTTACATTTCCTATCATTCTTCAAACTACATTAGATTGATAAAAGTCTAGAAAAATTTGAATTCACATACATTATGATAATCTATCTTATAGCTCATGCAAGATCAAGTTTGTTACGACTTGAGATAGGTGTCCTAGATCTTTCATGTTAAAATATGCTTACAAATACAATTTTCTTCATTTTTAACCATCAAAAATATTTCCAAAAATTCTGCAAATTCAGCATGAAACTACTAATGGGACACCTAATCAAGTTCAAGCATCAAAATTTTCAAAACCCTAAAAAATCACTTACTGTTTCTCGCGCTAGCGCTAGCGCCGGCGCTAGCATCGAGGTTCGTTTTTCTGTAATTTTAAAATTTTGAAAAATCCCTAAAAAATATTAATCTATGGGTACTATTCATTTCTGCAATTTTGCTTTTATTATATTTTTGAAAAATCAAATACAAAAATATAAAACAAAAAAAAATTATCAAAAAATTGTTATTTTTGAACTTAACTTTTTACTTGTATCTTGCGAAAGGGTGATTTGGGCTATCATCCCATCATATCACCTAGTACCGAGCGAACCTCTCACAAGGTAGTCCTCGGGAAGTCCAAGATCAATTTTATAAGTTCAAACTTTAAATAAAGATTATTTTTCAAAAATATCAAAAAATACTGAATGGACTTTATTATAAAAATCAAGCATGATTTAATATATTATTTAGTACTTCTATAATGTTGCGATTTATCATCTCAAACTACTTTGAACATTGTTTTCTTCAAGCTTAGATATATCTATTAATATGTGCATCAATTATATGTTAAAGGTTGTGTAGGATCAAGCTTAGCATGCCTCTAAGTATGAGAAATGTTTTATGTTTGATAATGATAGATATTCACTCACTTTTTGGCATTGTCTACATATGGTTTAATTTAAGAATGCTTGTGTATGTTTATGTATTAGTAAATTAACTAAAATTGCACAAGTATCTTACCTACACTCCTTTATTTGCACTTGTAAAAGTTAAGAAAAGTAGTTATGTTTTCATAAATCCATTGGTTTGCAAAACAAGTGTATTCGGAGAACTTTGTACTAAATAAAAATCATAAAAAAAAATAACAAAGATAACTCCACCAAGCACTACTTGAACCTCCTGATAAGTCTTAATAAGCATTGTGAGGTTGAGCACCTTGGATAGAATAGTAAAGTGTCTTGTGCAAACCGTATCTTTCCTTCAAAATAAGAAAAACCACTTACTCTTAAGTACACCGGATCACTAGTCTCAAACAGTAAAATTAAAATCTGTGATCCCCCAAGCACTACTTTGTACCCTGATAAGTCTTAATGAGCATTGTGTGTGCAAAGCACCTTGGTAGTTGTACATTTTTTTGTGCATTAAAGTGTGTGGAAGTAAAATTATTTGTGTTTTGTTGTGCTTCTTCTTTACATATCTCTTGTATTTTTGATTAAAACACTCGTATACTCTACTCAAAAATACACTTATGTGCACATCATTATCTTCCATAACACTTCTTCTCATGAGTATTGGATCCTAACGCTAATTCTATGCTACTCTTTATTTATGAAATGCACTAGATAACCTAGCATGCTTTCTACAATGTTTGGTATGATTTGTAATTATGAATTGAAATTACATTGTAGTAATCTCTTTATGATAATATTATTTCATGCTTGGTTATTTATTATTTTTTGTCAACCATAAAAGATTTTCATTGAAACATGATTTACATAAACATCTTCTATTTGAAATTAAACTTATATATCTTTTTATGGATTATCCTTGATTACAATAAGATGTTTCATGTATTTCTACAAGTCTTCCGCATCATCACCATATAATTTTTACCTTGCGCTTTCATGCTTATATCAAGTCTAAAATCTCAATTTTTCTAAAAAACAAATGGTATACTTGCTTGGTGGAATTTATATTGGTTGTTCCAACACGCATATCATTTCTTATGCTGAAAACTCTAATTTATTTCTATGAAAACTTTCATGATAAACACTCCTCCAACAAGTAAAATATCGCCTATAAAAACATCCTCTTTTTATTGAATTTCAAATCAATATTTTCTTCTCTAATTGCTATAAGGATGTTGTTTCTTTATTCCCAAATTCTTTAACTCTTATCTTTATAAAGTTAGCTTTTTTTTGAAATCTTCCGCAATACTCAAACTCTGATTCATTCATTTCAATATAGCTATGTGAGTTTTATTTCAAAACAATTCAAATAAAAATATAAACCCATATGCTATGAAATTTCCCATTAGATTTAAATGTTTAATGTTTCCAATAATTATTATCCTTGACTTCATTTCTCACCATAGCGGGGGCGTAGGGTTGTAGACATTAGATAACCTTATCTATAGTCATGTCTTGTCCTTAACCGGGGAGGGTTCTAGTGGGGCCTTGCGAGGCACTGGGGGGAAATAGTGCTAGGTTAAGTTTTGTCTAGTGTTTGCATATGTGACTAACACCCCATCCTACGACATATTTACAGCTCCTCATGCCCATCTGTCACTTAGTATGGGGCTAGGGTGTAGACGTATTGTCTGGGTAGATGGGTTACTTGGAAATCACTATTTTTTATGCTTAAAACTCTTATATAAAGGGGAAATCATTACTTTTGCTCAAACAAAAAACTCTGATATATTTATACAAAAATTATTCTAACAAATGGCTCTAAAAACTCCTTATCATTTCCTTCTCACTCAAAAGCTCGATCATGCTTTATCTTATTATCCAACTTTTCTGTGGTGCATCCCTACCCACTTTTGCTAATAACAAAGGGGGAGAACTAACATGATAAAATGCAAAAGGGGGAGAACTAACATGAACTAACATGATAAATATAATCTGCTATCAAAATAAAAATATAATCCGCTATCAAAATAAAAACCCAACATGATTGATTAAGGTGATAGCATACAAATTAGGGGAGCATTCACATAGGGGGAGCAATTCTAAATACTAAAATCAATAATTATCATAAGTCATCACTATCACACACACACACACACAAGTAGAATTTCATCATGCTTATATATTAATGCTCTATTTTATCATTAATGGGTTTGTTATTATCAAAAGGGGGAGTTTGTTGGAACATGGTCTTCCGCATCTCCTAGGTTTGAGAATAACAAATCCTATGATCTTGTGTGTTCAAGTGTGCAGGTTTACTAAGTCCACATGATTCAAGGAGTACACATGATGACTGCCCCCAAAATTGAGGCCAAAATTCGAACAAGCTCATTATCGCCGGCGGTAGCGATAGCGCCTGGCGATAGCGTTGATTAGCGCCATTTCGGAAGCAATTTAAGAAGGATGTTAGCGCCACGCGGTAGCGGATAGCGCCAGCGGTAGCGTGACGCACATAAGGCATAGAGCAAGAGGTTGCCGCAGATAGGAGATTCTGCCGCGCAAAACATTGCCTAATCCGGGCTAGCGCCGGCAGTAGCGCTAGCGCCGGCGGTAGCGCTTGGGCTATATAAAGGACCCCTCACCTCTCATTTCAGATGGACATTAGGGAGAGAGAGGCAGTGCTACAACTCCAGAGACCATCTTGGCCGAAACTTGAAGTCACAGCGAAGCTCTGCCAATTTCTGAAGGAGAATTCCATCACGCCGAATCCAGACGAAGTCCTCTTCAACAAACGCTGATTCTACAGCGGATCTTCGTCCCCGACTTCAGAAGTTCATCTTAAGGGAGGTTTTGTTATTTTATTTCTCTTTCTTCATTGTAAATGGTAGTGAAATAGCCTCGTGTTGGCGACTAGGTCTGGGGTAGACTTAGGGCTGAAATTCGCCTCGTAGTGGCGACTAGGTCTAGGGAGTAGATCTAGGGGGTGCTCGAGGCCTTTCTGGGGATAGATTGGCTAGAGCGGCTTGAGGCTGTATCTGGGGAGAGATCGGCTAAAGCCAACCGGTTTGTGGGGATACGAGTCGGTATAGAAAACGAAAAGAGCCTTTTTATTATTCGCCTCCGATCTCTAGCGTCATTGAGATCAAGTTTTGTAAAACTTATTTAATATCAATAAAGCTTGTCTCTCTTTTTGTTTTACTTGACTTCTTGTTTTAATATTGCAATATTCCAAAGTTTTTCTAAATAAAATCTAAGGTTTTTGAAAACCCTTATTCACCCCCCCCCCCCCCCCCTCTAAGGGCGCCGACCGATCCAACAAGCCTCTGGTATAAATTTGGGACCAATTAAATTTGTGCATGTGAAGGAATTCCACATGCTTGCAAAGGGGAAATTTTTGGTGTGCAAATAGCACAAAATGTAAATCTAAATCTACATGGTTAAATTAACTCAACTAGACCCAAGACTTTGGTGGCATGTTAATTAGACCATAAATAGTCACTAGTAAAAGTTTGAACCCATTTGGGTTCATGCATGTGAGGGAAAGCCACATGCAAGACCAAGGTGACTTGGGAAATTTGAGTGTGTATTATACACTTGCTATTTTGTTGATATAAATTTATTACCTTGGTCAATGTCTACCAAATTTGGAATAGTCATTTTGATTTATGAGATATATCATCTCAAGAAAACCCAATAACATTTGGGTTGATTTCCCTATGAAAGTAGAGTTTGGGTACTTATGACACATTTGATATAAATGAGAAATCTAGGGTCAGAAAGTTCTGAAATATTATGAAACTCTGAGTTTACCTTTAAAGATTGAGATTACACTTTGTAGATTTTTGGTGGAGTTTTTTAGAAATAATATAGACCCTTATTCATTGATTATTCTATTACCCCCAATTTGCCTCACCCCACCTTTAGGTAAGTTAATGAATTCACTGTTTCTTGAAATTGGGTATTGGGGTTTGTGAGACCATCTGAATCCCTTGGAAATTTTTATGGAATTTATTGTTGCTTATTAATTGTACTTTCTTCACAAAGTGGATCTTTATTGTTTGCATTGGAAAATAGATATGTTGAAATTTTAATGCTGGAATGTTATAGAAATTTGTATACAGACTTGTGATATCAATATTAACAACTGGAAATTTTGTTAGATTTAATTACTGAGAAGTCATCATACTTTCTCACAAAGTAGAACCTTGTGATATATTTTGAAAAATAGATATGTTGAAATATTGATGCTAGAATGTTACAGGAATTTGTATATAGATTTGTGAAATCAATATGAACACCTGGAAATTTTGTTAGATTTAATTATAGAGGAGTCATCATACTTCCTTCACAATGTAGAACTTTGAGATATAGTTTGAAAAATAGATATCTTGAAATATTGATGCTGGAATGTTATAGAAATTTATATATAGACTTGGGATATCTAAATGAACATCTGGAAATTTTGTTAGATTTAATTATTGAGAAGTCATCATACTTCCTTCGCAAAGTAGAACCTTGTGTTATAGTTTGAAAAATAGATATCTTGAAATTTTGATGTTGGAATGTTATAGAAATTTGTATATAGACTTGTGATATCTATATGAACATCTGGAAATTTTGTTAGATTTAATTACTGAGAAGTCATCATACTTCACAAAGTAGAACCTTGGATTATAATTTGAAAAATTGATATCTTGAAATATTAATGATGGAATGTTCTAGGAATTTGTATATTGACTTGTGATATCAAAATGAACATCTGGAATTTTCATGGAATTATTTTCATGTGACAAAAGGTACCTCATGTTCAAATCTAGCCTCACCCAGATTTGAATGAATTATTTAAATATGCCCAAATATGTTTTTATTAAGAGAAAATTTAGAAATCTGAAGTTTGTTGCTCCTACAACTTCTGGAACTAGATCAGGCTCATACTTAGTTAGGAATCATATAATCAACCTTGTAGGACATGTGGTTTCACTAAAAGGCAAACTGGTATGCAAATAGTAAAAACTGAATTAGGTGATTTAGACCACTCCTGATCATCACACACAGTATTATTATGTCCCTGATTGTTGTGTAGGCATAGCTTGATTAAAGGATTAAACATTAGTGGCATGCACTAGAAGTAAGGTTTGGGGTGCATTTAGTAAAACTATCAATTCGGGAATTGACAATGATATGATAGGAGATGTTAAGAATGACCCAACATGAATTATAAGTTGTGATTGAGGTATAGAATTGGAACCATCAGGTAGGGATTGAGTGATGACACGAATGAATAGTCGGTCACTAGGAAAGGCTGGGTTCGATGTTCATTTGAACATCGACACTCGTCTGCCCGAGTCATTTGGTAATCCACCTTAGGATTCTAGAGAAATTAGAGAGAAAATGGGCATACAGGAATGGGTAGCCACCAATATGAGTAAATAACATGGAAAGGGTGATTTGGGATTTAGCCCATTGCATTCCCTAGTACCACTGCGAGCCCTTCACCGGGTAGACCTCGGGAAGTCCACGATTCAACCTAAACTTCTAAGTATGACTAAATGATAGACAAGAGTATTAAGTAGGTGAACTTGATAAGTAAACCTCGTCCCAAATTTGTGGCAGAACGGTACAAGGACTGGTTGTCCTGCGAGCGGTAGGCTCGGTATTGTCTAAAGAAGATTGGTTAAGTCCTGCGAGCGGTAGGCTCGGTATTACAATAGGAAGGACGGGTTAAGTCCTGCGAGCATTAGGCTCAGTATTACATAAGGAAGGATGAGTTAAGTCCTACGAGCGATTGGCTCGGTATTGTCTAAATAGGACGGGTTAAGTTCTGCGAGCTGTAGCCTCGATATTTGTAAGACCCCACTTTTTTTTCTTCACAACTGGGCCTTATGCCCAGAACCGCCACCTTATGGTGACTCCAACTACCAAGTTAGATTCCACCGTACGACGTCGATCCTGCCAGCTAAAATGATCACTTCACTGTATGCCACAAAAGAAAACAAGTAACATCACAAGCCCACATATCACAGCTCAATAACAGTATGAGCAACAGTCCACAATGAGTACAAACTAAAAAAGAGAGTAAATGGGCTTAGGCCCGGTACATGTCTAATACAATATAATCTCTCACACACATCTCTCAACAACTAAGCAGAAGCAACAAAAGACTGTCCTCAACTTGTCATCATGTAGTAGTGGTAGTGCGCAGAAACTGCTCCTCATGTCCTGCCATCCTCCTGCAATGGATGTATCTGCTCGAGCTCCTAAAAAGATATGGTCCACCGACCATTAGTAAAAAAGACTAAGCCAATCCCCCACCCCTCCCTCGGTAACTCCTAGGCACCAAGAGGGAGAAATGAAGAGGAGGACATCAAGCAGAATAACAAAGTAGGTGATTTGGTTCTCACTAACATAGTTGGAATATGAAATTTATAGTTATTCTAGCAATTCTAATATATAGGTACTGGAAGGTAGTGAACAATAATTAGGAGCAGTATAAGTGCAAATAATAAATAAGTAAAGAGTAGCTATGTACCATCACAGAAAAGTAACCTCAACTTATAGGAGTGTCCATACAAACTTATAAGCTAAGGGGTCATTTTGCAAGTCCCATTGTATAATATAACCCATACTAATATATACGATGGAGGTAATGGTTATATGCATTGTTATGAATGTTATGTTATGCATTGTTAATGAACAAGTTTCACACAAGTGCAACTCACCCACACGACTCTATGCGCACAGACCACTAGTACCCTGATTTTGGAGTTAGCTAAACTCTCAGGTACCTCTCGTAGTGGCAAACTGAGGGAGTGGGTTGGGTCACTCCACTCCTTGGCAGGTAAGCACACTGCCAGGACTAGATCTTACGTACGCCTTAACGCAAAGAACACAACCGCGTAGGATAAGAGGATAAATAGTGGTCCAAATGCCTTCAAACTAATTTTTAAATAAAGTAGACATCACAATCTACTATTTCCATCAATACAGGCTCCAGGTGTTTTTAATAATTAAAGCATTCACTAAATATTATGTGACAAAAATCAAATAATATTTAAATCATTTCATTAGGTCTGCGGATATCAGATAGTGCTAGATCGAACGGCCCCTGGTCATCGTCCCTAGCGAATGGACGGTCCCCGACAGCCTGTCCTAGGAGATCTTTGGGATCGATTTGTCGGCCACCCACACCTCCTCCCGGCCGGCTAATTCCCCCATCACTTATGTCGAGGTGGTGGCCGGCGATTGGAGGTGGTTTGTCGGCCGGTGGTGGTCGGAATGGGGTTTTCTAGCGGGAGAAAAGGGCTCGAAAATGAGATCTTTCGGGAGCTTTATTCGAGCACGATTAAGCTCGAATCAAGTTCCAATCGACATGAGAGCTAGGCACTAGGGGAGGAGAAGAGGATTAGACCTTCGATTGGGCATTTGCCTTAGTGCTTTTCGGGTTGGCCATGTGAGCGAGAGCTCTCTTTGGAGAAATACCGATCTTCGACTAAGAGAGCTCGAAATCTTCAGGGAGGTGAGGGGTTTTGTTCCTTGGCATGCTCTGCTGGCGTTTATGAACCCAATTAGGGCAAGGGCGAGGGTTACCATGAAATGCCATTAATGGACATTAAGAGAAATTTTGGCTTGGCTTGGGGGAGATGAACAGGGCCTCAATCTGGTCAGGGGAGGGCTGGAAACTTCTCCTCTCCCCATGAGGAGATGAATGGAGCCATTAATGGGGGAGATTGAAGGTTTCTTCTTCATACTCAATAGTTTCCCCTTTCTCTCTCTCTCTCTCTCTATCAATTTGGGAGAAAATGAGATATCTCTCTTCTAGTCACCATTTACTAGAATTTGTTGGATCGTGTGACGCCCTTAGAGGGGGGGGGGGTGAATAAGGGTGTGTTTAAAATAAAATTTTTACTTAATAATTTTTTAATCAGATTTTACTTTACTAAAAAATTACTTATAAACACTTTCAAACCAATGCAATTTTTGTATTAAACCAAACACAAATTTCTAAGATAAAGATTATGCCACCAAATATGTAATTAAAGAAAAAGACATAATTATATTTATCATGAAATTTGCATACAATAAAAAATGATCTTAGCAATGCTTAAGATCAAGGCACAATTATGTTAATAAAAAATTCAACAATTTTGGTTTACCAAACCTTCTCCCAAGGATCGGAAGGCTATCACTTGTCTCTCTCAAGACCAAGCCCAAGCCTATCCTCTAGATCTTCCCAAGATCTAGACATAGCACACAAGGCCACGATTTCCCACCAAGCCACGCAAGGACTTGGACGCTCCGCACAAGGAAGAGATTTTCCCCTATGCCACGCAAGGACTTAGACGCCGCACGCAAGACGACGACTTCTCCAACGATTACAAAATGAAAAGTGAATGAATGTAAATAAAATATGAAAAGAACAACTCCCTAGAAAATCAGATCTCTGAAAGGATGGTTGAAGCCTCGAGATGAACGTTGATGTAGAAGCGCGCCCGATCACGTCTTCAATCTTCAATCCTTCTTTGCACAAATGGGAGTTGAAGAGGTTCTGAAGCTCTCTGGTTCGTATGCACTTAGGAAGGAACTTGGAATACTCAAAGCTACGAATGCACGAACACAATGAGGCAATTTATAGAAAATCGCTGTCGCCTGGGCGACATCGGCTGTCGGAATTTTCCGACAGTGCTAAACTGCCGCTCTGCCGCTAGTAGTGCTGTCGTGCGGGCAGTTGCTGTAACCGCTGAGCTGTCGCCTGGGCGACATCGATGTCGGATTTCCGACAGCGCAAAACTGTCGGTCGTGGTGCTGTCGTGGGCAGTTGTTGTAACCTCCGAGCTGTCGCTTGGGCGACATCAGCTGTCGGATTTTCGACAGCTCAAAACTATCTTTCGTCGTGCTGCCGTGGGGGAAAGTAGTTGTAACTTCTCTGCTGTCGCCTGGGCGACATCAGCTGTCGGAATTTTCCGACAGTGAAATTTTTCTATACTCAAATTTAGCTCCAGCAGAAATGTGAACATCTCATACCTGTTACCTGCACACCATTAATACAAATAGAATCAAATACAAACGGGACTTTGTTATTATCAAACCGGAGGAGTGCGAAACGCATGCTCCAACAATCTCCCCCTTTTGATAATAACAAATCCGTATAAAAAGAAATCATGTCTATTTAGGTTGTTGATTTTCAACATATGGTGTGTGCACATGATATAATCCTCTTAAAATGAATAATCTCCCCCTCGATGAATGCTCCACCTAAATGAATGCTCCCCCTAAATTAATGCTCCCCCTAAATGTTAAAGTTAGTTGAAATGATGTATTGTTTAGGTGGAATATTTAGGTGTAATAATTTTTGATTTCTTGAATATACTTATAATTCTCCCCCTTTTGTTATTAGCAAAAGATAATATGAGACAAAAGAGTAGCTCGTAAGGGAAGAGATAGGATGTAAAAAAAAAGAGTAAGCGGAAGCACTTGCTGGGAAAATGATTGAAGGTCTCGAATTAATAGTAATATGCCATAATATTGAATAAACTCATGAAGAGACGACATAACCACATGAAGTAATAAAATAAAATAACTTAAACATGATTAAGGTCATTTGAAAGTATCATAGAAAGACACAATAGTGTATAGAAATTTGGAATATTTTCGGTCCAATTATCATGAGATGAATGTTTATATAACATAATGATGTGTACATGTGATAATTAGATCACACATATGAAGTTATTTAATGTACATGATCATTTAAATGGAGAACATAATATAAGCATATAAAGACAACTTTGACCTTGAAGATATAGCATAATAAGAATAGAATACCATTTCTCTTGCACAAGACACTTTACAATTCTTTCCAATGTGCTTAACCTCACAATGCTCATTAAGACTTATCAGGAGGGTAAGTAGTGCTTGGTGGAGTATCCTTGTCTTTAATTTAACCCTTTTTATCACATATTTTGTGATATCTTAATTTTGAGATATTTATAAATTTTTTAATTGACCAAGGATCTCCGAATTCACTTGAATCGTAAAAGATGGTTTATATTTTGATGTGCTAACAAATCAAGGTTGAAAGTAGTATTTATTAAGTGCTTTTGTATTATGTTAAAGCAAATATGATTCATGTATATATTAAATAGAAAGACATACGTATTGATCAAAAGAAGTGAACGTGATAGTTCATTATGATATATAAACAATTTCTCATACTTAGAGGCATGCGAAAATAATTTTCAATGGTCTAAATAACTAAGTAGGAGTGTCAATACGATGATAGCTTGGAAATGAAATCATATAATCATGTAAGAGCCATTATTTTTTTTTAATAAAAAGCACATGGTTTGTCATCAAGTCATGAGTTGAAGCATTAATAATGACATATAACTATTGTGAAGCATCAAAGGGATCAAAAACTGAAGATAGAGCAAATCGGGAGCTGTCGGAAATTTCCGACAGTCACTGTCGCCTAGGCGACAGCCAAAATTATAAATACGGCTTTAGACCGAGTCAAACCCTATTGTGCATCATTTTTCTGGACTGAAGGGCGAGAGAAAGTTGTCGGAGGTCGGCGACATCCTAGATCTAAGGTATGGTTTTTGGTTTATTAAGTGTTTGACTCAAAATTTTTTAGGGATTTGTGATTTTTGAAAGTAGAGAAGAAGGAAAATGTGGTTTTCATTTTGATTTTTGATGAATGGTGTAGGTTTTTGAAGTTTTGTGTTTTAAAAGTGTAGATCTATTTTAAAGCAAGTGGATCTTGTTGGATTTTGGTGAAAAATGTTTTGATTTTGTGATTCTTGTGGTTGAAGGTTTGATGTTCATAGTCTAATTTTAAAAATGGAAGATTTGCCTTTTGAAAGAAGGTTGAAGATGATGAATAGTAAAGGATATGTGAGACGATGTAGATTTGAAATTTTTTTTTAAACTTGATGTTGAAATAAAAATTGATTTTGAGTAGATCTAGAAGTGTATTTAAAAAATTTCAAGAAAAGTTCACTGGATTACTGTCGGAAATTTCCGACAGTCACTGTCGCCTGGGCGACAGTGTTCCAGTGCACAGGACTTCTTTAATTCATTTTTGTTATGTTTTATTTGCAGAATGGCTTCCAGTTCTAAAGCGCGAAGGAGTACGTCTGAAGATGCGCATAGTTCGTATCAAGTTTACCCAGGGATTGAGAAAGCACTAATTGGAGTAGCAAAATATGTAGAATTTGATTCTCCGAAGCACGATCATATCTATGATCGTCTTGCTAATGCAGGTAAAATTTCAGTAATCATAGCAGATTCGTTCTCATCCTTTTTCATTCGAGAATTTTATAATCATTTGGAAGACCCGAGTTACACGGAATTGGATGGGGGAGTGAGATCTAGAATCCAAGGTCAACACGTGTAAATAACACAAGTTGATCTTAGAGAGGAATTCGGTCTTCTGATGAGTGAAAATATGCCGGATATAGTGGAGAGTTATAGAAAGGATAGAGATTGGACACTTGTAAACATGAGTTTACATGGAAGTCAAAAGAAGACCTTAATCACAGAAGTTGCTTCACTCACTCCGGATGCATATTTAGTTCAAGATATATTAAGGAACTCGGTTATGTTAAAGAGTGGAGATACAAGGAGTATTACGGCTCATTTGACGCTGATTACATACTTTATAATGGAGGAGGAATCTTTTGATGTAGCGGACTTCATCCTTTCCCAGATCCGGTATGCTTTTAGATTAAAACATCCAAAATGGGTGAAGATTCATACACTGCCAATGGGGGCGTTAATTCAACGTATATTATATAAGAAGTATGGATGGATAGTTCAAGATTCGTACTATGATGATTGTTTTCCCGAGATATACTATACGGGTACGATGAAAGTGAAGAAGACACATAAGAAGCCTCATCCTGGAGTTGAGATTAGAGAGCTGACAATTTCTAGGGGAGGTTCACTACGGGAGTCCATAGATGATCTGCGTGATTCCTTTGAGGAGCACAAAAAAGAGGTAAAGAAGGATCGCAGTAGAATGCAGAAGTTCATGAAATTTCTGGTGAAAGGTCTGAAGTTAAAGCCCACTCCGGAAGAAGAGGCCGAATGGCAAGTTCCAGACGAAGAACCGCCACGCCAATCGATGAGGAGGACTCGACGTAGTAAAGCCGTGAGACGAGGACCTCCAGAAGACTGTCCAGAGAGCAGCGGGGCTGGTTATGAGGATTCTGAGTAGTTTCATCAGGCTGCTGCTACTGTCTGATGTTAGAAATTTCCGACATCCACTGTCGCCTGGGCGACAGTGAACTTCTTCAGATGTTGTTTTTCTGTTAATGAACTTGAACTAATGTTGTTTTCTACTGTTTTTATGGAACAATATTGATGTAATATTAATTGTGTGAATTTTATGTCATTTTAAATTCTATGGTTTGATTTTAAAATTTAGTCTTTTCTTTTTTAAAATGTATAGGTTTTGTGATATAAATTTTTTTTATTTATTTTATAGGTCATAAGTAGTGATATAATCATTGTGAAATGTCTAGGATTCCCAATTCTAGCCTAAGCATAGAAAAACGGGAATCCGGTAACGGTTTAGTGAATATATCCGCTAGTTGATTTTCTGTGCCTATAAAGTTGATTTTTATATTACCATTCTTAATATGATCCCTTATAAAATGATGTCGAACATCTATATGTTTAGATCTAGAGTGTAATACGGGATTATTTGTTAAGTCTATAGCACTTTTATTATCACACTTTAATTCTACACTACTTTGTTGCATGCCAAAGTCTTCTAATGTTTGTGACATCCAAAGAGCTTGGGCACAACAACTACCTAGTGCAATATATTCGGCCTCGGTAGTAGAGAGGGCAACAGAATTATGTTTCCTACTCGACCATGAAATAAGCGAAGGGCCGATAAATTGACAAGTGCCACTTGTTCTTTTCCTATCTAAAGAACATCCCGCATTATCTAAATCCGAAAAACCATGCAAAATAAAGGAATCATAATGAGGATACCATAATCCTAATTTAGATGTTCCTATAAGATATCTAAAGATGCGCTTCACCGCTTTTAAATGTGACTCTTTAGGATTAGCTTGAAATCTAGCACATAAACAAACGGCAAACATAATGTCAGGTCTAGATGCTGTTAAATACAATAAAGATCCTATCATACTTCTATAAAGGGTTTGCTCAATTGAAACACCACTTTCAACTTTTCCTAATTTTAGTGAAGTACTCATAGGAGTGTTTGCATGCTTAAGATTTTCAAATCCAAATCTTTTTAACATATCATGAATATATTTGGTTTGACATATAAAAATACCATCATGTTTTTGTGTAATTTGAAAACCTAGAATATATGAAAGTTCTCCAACCATGCTCATTTCAAATTCATTTTTCATAATTTGAACTATTTCATTACACAACTCTTCATTAGTGGCTCCAAAAATAATATCATCAACATAAATTTGCAAAATAACTAAATCATGATCAAATTGCTTAATGAAGAGTGTAGAATCTGCACTTCCTATTTTATAATCGTGCTTTATTAAATATTGAGTTAATCGATCATACCAAGCACGAGGCGCTTGTTTTAATCCATAAAGCGCTTTATCTAATTTATAAACATAATTTGGATATTTCTCATTTACAAAGCCAGGGGTTGTTCTACATAAACCTCTTCTTTTATATACCCGTTTAAAAATGCGGTTTTGACATCCATTTGATATAATTTAAATCTCTTAAAACAAGCAAATGCAAGAAATATCCTAACCGCTTCTAATCTTGCTACGGGTGCAAAAGTTTCATCAAAATCTACCCCTTTGATTTGTGCATAACCTTTTGCAACTAATCTGGCTTTATTTCTAATAATTCTAGATTCACTATCCAATTTATTTTTGAAAATCCACTTAACTCTAACGACAGGATGATTTTTGGGTCGTTCTACAAGATTCCAAACCTTATTACGTTCAAATTGATTAAGTTCTTCATTCATAGCTAAAAACCAAAATTCATCATTTAAAGCGGTGGAAACATCTTTTGGTTCTATTTCAGAGACAAAACAAAGGTTTGAAAATAAAACATGTAGCGATGAACGAGTACTAACCCCTTTTTGCGGATCTCCAATGATAAGCTCCTTCGGATGATCCTTTGAAAACCTCAATTCACTTGGAGGCTCATATTCTTCTCTTTCTTCTACTTCCCTAACTCCTTCTCTTTCTTCTTCTTTTCCTTCTTCATTTTCTCCAAGTTCTTCATCATCATTCTCCACCGTGGGAAGGGATTCATCTTCTTTTTCTGTAATTTTCTTTTCTACACATGAAGCAAACTCATCAAATCTAACATGAATAGATTCTTCAACTATTTTTGTTCTTTTATTAAAAATCCTATAAGCTTTACTTGTTGAAGAATAGCCAATAAAAATACCTTCATCATATTTTTCATCAAATTTTCCTAAGGAATCTTTAGAATTTAAAATAAAACATTTACAACCAAAAACTTTGAAATAAGAAACATTTGGTTGTTTATTAAAAATTAATTCATAAGGAGTTAATTTTAAAATAGGGCGAAGCATTACTCTATTAATTACATAACATGCCGTACTAACCGCTTCAGCCCAAAAAGATTTTGGTAATTTAAATTCAGATAGCATCGTACGGGCTAACTCTTGAAGAGTTCTATTTTTCCTCTCCACAACACCATTTTGCTGTGGTGTGCGTGGAGCGGAAAATTCATGTTTAATTCCTAACTCTGTACAAAAAGAAATAAACTTTTCATTTTCAAATTCTCCTCCATGATCCGATCGTATGCGTTTTATTTTTTAACTCAAATTCATTTTGAATACGCAAACATAATTTTGAAAATTCTGAAAAAGCATCGGATTTGGAGGTTAGAAATAAAGTCCAACAAAAACGAGAATAATCATCAATCAATACAAATGTGTATTTTCTACCTCCTAAGCTAGAAATTCCAATTGGCCCAAATAAATCCATATGTATTAATTGAAGTGGCCTAGTGGTAGAAATAATATTTTTACTTTTGAAAGATGATTTTGAAAATTTTCCTTTTTGGCAAGGCACACATAGTGAAGAAGATAAATTTCCATTTAACAAAGGTACACCTTTAATTAATTTATCTTTTGAAAGTTTTGTAATCAACTTGGCACTAGTATGTCCAAGTCGCCTATGCCATAAATCTAATTCTTCATTTTTTGATAAAAAACATTTTAAGTTAGAATTTGAAAAATCAAGAAATTTAATCATATATACATTATGACATCTAGGTGCGGTAAAAACAATTTCATTTGTTTTGGAATTAATAATTTTGCACAAATTTGTAGAAGATTCAAATAAAACATTTAAACCCTTATCACATAATTGACTAATAGAAATCAAATTATGCTTTAATCCTTCTACAAATAAAACATTTGAAATTGAAAAATTTTTGTTACCCACAACTCCGTTGCCGATGATTTTTCCTTTTCCATTGTCTCCGAATGTAACAACTCCTCCTTTCTTCATCTCCAGGCTAAGGAACTTCTCTTTATTGCCCGTCATGTGCTTTGAACAACCCGAGTCCAAGTACCACACATCTTCTTTGTCCTTAGCCTGCCAACACACCTAGAAAGAGGAGGTTAGTAACGATCTGGTTACCCAAGTGGTTCCACCCATAGTATAGGTAGAAGCCTTAGGCACCCAAATTTGTTTAATTTCACTTTTTCCTTCCTTCCAGCAAGAGTCTGTAGTGTGACCAAATCTATTGCATTTGGCACATGTAATGTATTTAGAAGAGTATAACTTTTCTGGACTTTTACTGGATGAGGATGCAATATTTGACAATTCATTCACTTTAGAATTTTTAAAAATGGATTTTCTGGATTTTTCACTGTCGCCGGCGACAGCTTCCTGATGTGTATCTGAGTCCAAACCTTCCAGATCCATGGCGTTGGTAGCCTAAGATCATATCCAGTGATCTTCGGCCCATTCCAAATTATTTCATGGCTAGTGATAAGTCATGAATCTGATTTCTCATTTCTGTATTATCGGATACTAGATTTACGCATCTACGTTCAAAAGATTTCTTTCCCTCATGGACTTTGGAAATTGAAGATTTCAGATCTCTCTCTAAAATCTCATTCTTTTTAGTAAGAATTTTTATTGTAGAATGAGATTTGGAATGAGATTCTTCAAGTTCTTGAATTCTTCCCAAAAAGTGATCACACTCTTGGCAAGAAATATCTCTTTTTCCAATAGTCTTAATTTCCTTTAACAATTTTTTGTTTTCTTTAAGTAAAATTTCATTTTCAGATTTAAGAAGATCATTATCTTTTAAACGTTTTTCAAAAAATTTGCAAGTCTTTAAAAATTCAGAAAATAATTCATCATAGGTTGGAGGAGTTACCTCAGTGTCACTTTGGACACTGCATTCGTCATCAGATATGATGCTCTTTCCCATTAAGCACATGTTGGCCTCCTCTTCTTTACTTGAGTCTGAACTGCTTGCATCCTCAGAAGTAGTATCATCCCATGTTTCCGCCTTCAACACCTTCTTCGACCCTTTGTGCTTCTTTTCTTTAAGTTCTTTCAAGTACTTTGGACACTTGCTTCGGATGTGTCCTAACTTCTTGCAGTGATAGCACTCCGGTGGCGGTCTCTCTTCCTCCTCGTCGCCTTCCTTTCCTTTTTTCTTCCTAAAAGTCTCCTTCTTAAAATACTTTTTAAACGAATTCCTCCTCTCTGGATTTTTCATAAATTTTCTAAATTTTCTAACAAATAAACTTTCATCATCTTCTTCTTCCTCCTCAGAATCACTAGTTTCTTCCTTCTTAGATCTTAGATCCAATCCCTTCTTCCTTGGCTCCATATACTCTTGTTGTTGAATTTTCAATTCAACTTCATGAGTTTTCAAGTTCCCAATGAGGCTCTCCAATTGTAAGGTCTTAAGATCATGTGACTCGGAAATTGCAGTCACTTTAGGATTGTACTTCGGGGGAAGTGATCTTAAGATTTTCCTTACTAAGTCTCCATTTGAGAACACCTTTCCTAGCACCTTTGAGTCGTTCACGATTTTTGTGAATCGTGTGTACATCATATCAATATCTTCATCTACCTCCATTTTGAACCTTTCAAATTCAGACTCCAGTTGAAATAGCTTTGAATCTTTTACCTGCGAAGTACCTTCATGAGTGATTTCTAACAGATTCCAAATTTCAAATGCAGAATTACAAGCATAAACTCTATTAAATTCAGTGTGATCTAGTGCGCAAAATAAAGCATTCATGGCTTTTGCATTGTTCTTACATCTTAATTTATCATTGTCATCCCACTTGTCTTTGGTCTTATCCATAGTTACATCTCCTACAACAACTGTTGGAGAAGTGTAACTAGATTCTACCATATTCCAGACTTCTATATCTAGGGCAATTAGAAAACAACGCATACGTGTTTTCCTATAATTATAGTCTGTGCCCGTGAATAAAGATGGTCTACTTATGCCTTGCCCCTCAACGAACGCATGATCGTTGTGCGCCATTACTCCCGGTGGTAAAACCGTTTTGGAGTAACCTACCTCTGATACCACTTGTTGGATCGTGTGACGCCCTTAGAGGGGGGGGGGGGGGTGAATAAGGGTGTGTTTAAAATAAAATTTTTACTTAATAATTTTTTAAACAGATTTTACTTTACCAAAAAATTACTTATAAACACTTTCAAACCAATGCAATTTTTGTATTAAACCAAACACAAATTTCTAAGATAAAGATTATGCCACCAAATATGTAATTAAAGAAAAAGACATAATTATATTAATCATGAAATTTGCATACAATAAAAATGATCTTAACAATGCTTAAGATCAAGGCACAATTATGTTAATAAAAAATTCAACAATTTTGGTTTACCAATCCTTCTCCCAAGGATCGGAAGTCTATCACTTGTCTCTCTCAAGACCAAGCCCAAGCCTATCCTCTAGATCTTCCCAAGATCTAGACGTAGCACACAAGGCCACGATTTCCCACCAAGCCACGCAAGGACTTGGACGCTCCGCACAAGGAAGCGATTTTCCCCTAAGCCACGCAAGGACTTAGACGTCGCACGCAAGACGACGATTTCTCCAACGATTACAAAATGAAAAGTGAATGAATGTTAATACAATATGAAAAGAACAACTCCCTAGAAAATCAGATCTCTGAAAGGATGGTTGAAGCCTCGAGATGATCGTTGATGTAGAAGCGCGCCCGATCACGTCTTCAATCTTCAATCCTTCTTTGCACAAATGGGAGTTGAAGAGGTTCTGAAGCTCTCTGGTTCGTATGCACTCAGGAAGGAACTTGGAATACTCAAAGCTACGAATGCACGAACACAATGAGGCAATTTATAGAAAATCACTGTCGCCTGGGCGACATCGGGTGTCGGAATTTTCCGACAGTGCTAAACTGCCGCTCTGCCGCTAGTAGTGCTGTCGTGCGGGCAGTTGCTGTAACCGCTGAGCTGTCGTGTGGGCGACATCGATGTCGGATTTCCGACAGCGCAAAACTGCCGGTCGTGGTGCTGTCGTGGGCAGTTGTTGTAACCTCCGAGCTGTCGCTTGGGCGACATCAGCTGTCGGATTTCCGACAGCTCAAAACTGTCTTTCGTCGTGCTTCCGTGGGGGAAAGTAGTTGTAAATTCTCTGCTGTCTCCTGGGCGACATCAGCTGTCGGAATTTTCCGACAGTGAAATTTTTCTAAACTCAAATTTAGCTCCAGCAGAAATGTGAACATCTCATACCTGTTACCTGCACACCATTAATACAAATAGAATCAAATACAAACTGTTATTATCAAATCGGAGGAGTGCGAAACGCATGCTCCAACAGAATTCAGTGGCAATTTATGTAATTCTCAACCCCATGGCCTTGTGGGCCACCTCAATTGGGCCTAACCCAAGTGGATTGGGCCTGATTAGGTCAAATTATGGTAATTTGACCTAAAATAGGGTTAAGTTGACTTTGGTCAATTTGACCTTTTGGGTTGACCCCATTGGGTGTTTAGTGTCCCATAGGCCTCTCCTAAGGGCTAGGAATGTTTGGGTAGGGTCAATTTGGCAAGGGAAGGTCAATTGGCCCTCATTAGGCTACTTTGACACTTTTAGGGTTAGGGTTGACTTTGGTCATCTCGACCACTTTGGTTGACCCCAATGGGTACTAAGTGCTTTAAGGGACCCCTTTAAGGATCAAATCTGTTATGGTGGGGTCAAGGAGTAAAGTTGAGGCCTAAGAGTCCAACCCTAGGGTTGGGAATTTAGAAATTGTTATCTACAGACCAAGGTGATCACACCTTCATTTTTAGGTTCCTAAGGCACTCTTGATCATCTTAGGGTTTTGTCATGACCTAGTCATGACAAAAAGCTCTTCTTGGGGTCTAGCTGTCTAAGGGATGTTACAAATCCCAATAAACAAAAATAAATTTCATTCCCGAAATTCAAGGTCGGCTCTACAGGGCTCTGAGTACAATAAAGTCAATTAAGTAAACTCCACAAGGTGTTTAGATTGTGCCTGAGGTGAAGTGTTCAGGGAACCGCTACTGCATGAGATCCATGGACTCAGAAGTGTGCTCCTCCTACACATGACTGGATCACAACACCTTGACCAAATAGACGCTCTTCTTCCGCAAGAATCGGTATGTTGTATCATTGATCTAGTGTTAAAGTTTTCGTTTGGTGTGTATAGAAAACAACTTTATAAATTTCCTCTATACGTTTAGATTCTTGTTCCATCGAGTACGGCCAAGTAATCAATCAACACATCTTTACGATTTATTTGATCTTATCACTTAATGGGAATGATCACATCGTCAAGCGACCCATCATCCTCAAAATTTAAAAGGTTTTACTCGTGAAACATTGGAGATCATCATTAATACACATAATTTCTCGTGCAATTTAATAGTAATCGCACTTGATACTCAAAATTTATTTCTCATGTTCACGAATCTTGCTAACCGTGATTATAATGACATCAGACGTATATATTCTGGTTCTTGATGCCATCCTAACAAAAATTTCAGAGTCATACCAAAGGTATACATCTTCAAAATATCGTCTACTAGTTTCTCCAATTCCATGGCAACTTAGTCTTAGCTGCTTAAATATACTAAATATCACTACTCGCCATCTAAATCTCATGGTATCCTGTAATATCTTAGTCTAGTAATTACTCCTCCTTATTAGCATGACGTTGCCTTATCCCAAATAGTAAGTTTTCACTCTAATGACTTGGGTAGGTCAGGCAAGCGTGGATAGTAGTGATCAATAAATCCTTATGTTTAGTTCATCAATTCCGAACATGATAGACTCGGTCACTTTTGTATGATCGAAATAAGATATGATTAAATCAATTTAACCAATTGTAAAACTTAAGCATTATATTCTAAATCCAATAAGTCATCGTCTAAGAGTCTATAATACCACCACTTATACAAGGTTATCAGGAACCTGTTCATCCCTTATCCAAGTTTGACTCGTATCCAATCTATACCTGCTTAAGGTGAAGTAATTCTTCAAGGATCTCATTTTCTTGAGAGGGTTGATCATCACTCCAAACATACTTTTATAAAATCTCATCCTCACTGGAGTAACATCGAATATTACCACTTCAAAATCACTATGTTTGAGGCACGACATTTTCTAAATTAGGTCTAAGGAAACTCAAGTCCGTAACTAATTTGCTTAATAAACAAAAGATAATCCCCTACCTATTTGGGCTAAGTTTCTTCGACATTATCATGTTTTATTCGTCCTTGGTATGCACATAATCCTTAGAGCATACAACCCTAGACTTGTGGTTCCATCCTGAGACTTGTTGAAATACTCCATACTGTAGGGTCTCAAGGTTACCATTTACTATAACCTTCTCAAGGTCAGCTGTAACCCAATCCCAAATGGGTCTCTTCTAAGCTTGAATTCTTATCAGAACCTTGGAATTTTGTATGATGGTTGTCTCAACCTAATCATGTCATCGGTATGAGGGTTAAGTCTACGAGGCCCCTACTATTCTGCTAATGGATTGTATGCATCAATTTTCCTTAAGGCAGTCCTATCAATTGGGTAACACGTCGTAATACCACTTGATAAGTAAAGTATCACATCTGAGTTTAAGCCTTAAGTAGCTATGCACGCGTTAAACTCTTCCTTAAGTCGCGTTGGGTATCTTAATACCTTAACCCAATTTATACCTAAGGTGGACTTTTGACCAGGATGCGGTATAAATCATCATGGTAAGTAAAGCGTCCTAGTTGGGTTGGCCTAACTCATAGATTAAAGGACTATATAATGTGATTTTTACATGTGGGCACACCACAGCTTCGGCTGCTTTGTTTGTCCCCAAACTAATGCTCACGCGAGAGACCCAGTGTTGTGGACTTGCTTCTTCTATGATCGTGTTCCCTCTAATACCAGTTTGTAAGACCCCTTTTTTTTCTTCACAATCGGGCCTTATGCTCAGAACTGCCGCCTTACGGTGACTCCAACTACCAAGTTAGATGCCACCGTATGACGCCGATCCTGCCGCCTAAAATGATCACATCACAGTAGGCCACAAAAGAACACAAGTAACAACACAAGTCCACATATCACAGCTCAATAACAATAAGAGCAAAAGTCCACAATGAGTACAAAGTAAGAAAGAGAGTAAATGGGCTTAGATCCGGTACATGTCCATACAAGATAATCTCTCACTCACATCTTCCAACAACTAAGCGGAAGAAACAAAAGACTATCCTCAACCTGTCGTCGTGTAGTAGCTGTAGTGCGCAGCAACTGCTCCTCATGTCCTGCCATCCTCCTGCGATGGATGTATCTCCTCGAGCTCCTAAAATGATATGGTCCACTAACCATTAGTCAAAAATATTAAGTCAATCCCCCACCCCTCCCCTGGTGACTCCTAGGCACCGAGCGAGAGGAATGAAGAGGAGTATATCAAGCAGAAGTACAAAGCAGGTGACCTGGCTCTCACTCACATAGTTGGAATATGAAATGTATAGTTATTCTAGAAATTATAATATATAGGTACTGGAAGGTAGTGAACAATAATTAGGAGCAGTATAAGTGCAAAGAATAAATATGTAAAGAGCATATATGTGCCATCACAGAAAAGTAACCTCAACTTATAAGAGTGCCCATACAAACTTATAAGCTAAGGGGTCGTTTTGCAAGGCCCATCGTATAATCTAACCCATACTAATATATAAGATGAGGGTAAAGGTTATATGCAATGTTATGATATGCATTGTTAATGAACATGTTTCATACAAGTGCAACTCACACACACGACTCGCGCACATTACTTTAGTTCCCCGATTTTGGAGTTAGCAAAACTCTCAGGTACCTCTCGTAGTTGCAAACAGATGCAGTAGGTTGGGCCACACCACTCCTAGGAGGGCAAGCACACTGCCAGTCCTAGACCTTACGTACGCCTCAATGTGAAGAACACATCTGCGGAGCTCCTGCGTACTCTTGCTGGCTAAACCACAAGTCTTATCTTGGCTAAGTGAAGGGGCGTCTAGAAAATGTCACCATGACACCAGACTGAGCTGGACCTCTAGGCCTCAATGACTTGCCCGAGTCTACGTAATTCCGTTGGTGTGCCAACTGGACCAGCACTAAAGACCCGCCACATCATATGCATATGCATCCATGCTATATTTATGAAATTCCCCGAGCTATCAACTCCCTGGACTAACCCGTCTGTCATAATTTACTTACCGAGCCACCGAGCCTACCGCTCGAGAGACTAAACCAGGCTAACCTCCCATAATAATGGGGTGTGTGAATGTGTATTATCAAGAGTTAATCTTGCTTAACAGGTTAATAGTACTTTTTTGGGTTAATCTTGGACTTCCCGAGGGCTACCCTGTGAGGGGCTCGCAGCGGTACTTTATGCTACGATGGGCTGAAACCCATTGCTCCCTTTCCAAGACACTTACTGTTATTGATAACTACTCATAACCAAACCTCTCTTAATTTTTCTCTTGAGTTAACCCTAAGTGTTTTATGACTCTTCAAGGGAAAGACGATCTATCATTGATCCTGAGCATAACCCTACCTCCTAGTCAACCAGGCATCTCACTCCTAGCCTCTATTGGAGACCTCATCCAAACCTAACTAGTTTAGATGCTCAAACTTCTTGTCACCCCATGTAAGACCTACATGTTTATCTCAACTCAACATTTTCACTATATGCAGACCCTAATGCTATAAGATGTGTATGAAATGGTATATCCCCAAAACTCATCCCTAAGCTCTAAGATTATTATTGGGGGTCTAACATGACATTTAAAGCCTAAGTTCAGAAACTTGTAGTTTTCCAAATTTATTTGGCCAATGAAATAATTTTTCTAAAATCAGGCCACCTATGGATTTGAACATGAAGTATAGGATTCTGACAAACAATGGCCTTGACACATTTTTCACAACATCAAAATAACACAATAACAACAAGGTAAGAAAATCACCAAATTTCAGAAAGATTTCAACCCTTAATTAAAATATTTAACAATTGATCAAATTCATGGATTATCAAAGGAAGTACCAGAAAGTATTCATCCAAAAATTATGACAAAATTACCATGGATCTAAAATATTCAGAAAAGTCTTCTGACCAGAAATAATAATTTTCTAAATTCATTTAATCACTCAAATAATTGACTTAAGGGAAATCCAACCTATGGCACTTTGTGAAGGAATCTACATGTAAACTCTTCCAAATGTCATCAAAAAACTTACAGAACATTACATTGCTCTAAAAAGTCCCCTAACCAAGTTTCATAATTATTCAGTGAATATTAAAACCATTATTAATTTTCTCACATTTAGGGCAAAGTGTGAAGTTGTGAATGATGTGCTGTACATATCACTCCAAAATTAATAGAAAAATTATCAATGAACTATAACATCAATATATACTCACTGACAAAGTTTCACAACCATCCCAACATATATGGACATGTAATTTCATTTTGAAAGAAGGTGACCTAATTAAATAATAAATAGTTAAGTGGTGATTTAGGTCACTAAAATTCATAGTAAAATTATCCAGGGCATAATTCCACCACATGAAACTATCTACCAAGCTTCAAGTCATTCCAAGGACATATGACCCTATGTTCTTCACAATGCTCAAATGAGCAACCTTAGTGTTTAACTAGGGTTTTAGGGTGTATCAACCCCAAACCACTCAAAGCCTATTGAAAGGGTGTTATAAGAGATAACAAGGTAGTGGCTAAAGTTTCATCACATTTGAATTAGGAATGACTGTTGTTTATTGGGTGTCAACTTATCACCTAGAGGGGGGTGAATAGGTTTTTCAAATTATATTATCCCCTTTTAGGTGTTCTTGAATTCTGGTTAGTGGATCTAAAAGTTATAAAGCATAACACAGAAAACACGCAACGATGTATAGAGGTTCCTCAAGACAGGGTGTCTTGAGTAGTCCTCTTTCCCTCTGTGCCTACCTAGCAGTGTGCTAGGATCGGCAAATGCCGCCAAATCTTCAGGCCCTCAAGCCTTACACCTCAGACCCGCAAGTCCAACAGCCTAGGCCCGCAAGCCCCTACTACCCCCGAGCCTACAAGCTCGATACTCAGGCCCTCAAGCCCTATACAACACAGACCCACAAGTCCTGTGCCTACATCCTAGGCCCGCAAGCCCCTACTGCACCCGAGCCCTCAAGCTCAACAAGATCAGACCCACAAGTCCACTGCCCTGGCCCTCAAGCCTCACAGCTCTCCAGCCCTCAAGCTAGACAAATAGGCCCGCAAGCCTATACAAGAGATTACAGTAGAAATAACTATTAATTTTGCCGGATGAAGATTGGCAACTTTAGCCTGATGAAGATTGGCTTCTTTAGGTTGAAGAAGATGCTTCTTGATCTGGAGATTCAGCACTGGATTTTTTCAGCCTTCACTTCTTTTGACTAGTGTTGATCGGCTACTTTTTAGTCGATGATGATGATTGATTCTTCAGAGAGCACTTGATGCTTGCTCTCTACTTGCTATTCTTCTTCTCCGTCGAGAATACTGTTCTATTGAAGTGTAGCGGCGGGATACTTTCTCGTTCTTTTTCTATTTCTTCAAAGATACTTTTCTAGGGCATCACTATTCCCTTTTATAGGACAGATGAGGCCCATAACGGTAACATGTGATGTCCTTTAATGTCAGACGCCCATTCCAAAAGAGTACGTGCTGATTGGACAATCAGGTGGCGGCATTAAATGCTGACAGCGCGTTCGCAACATTTGAATCTGTCTCGACGATATTTCCATCGTTACGACGTCATGGACAATATCTCGACGATAGAACCCTTACTCCTTGATAGATCTTCAGTTGTTCTTTCTTCTACCTCTCATACTAGTATCTCGACGATATGAGATATTCTGGCTCTTCTGAATAGAGGACGATACGCCATCTCTGACTGTGTCGTCGTGATCTTAAGCCTTGTAGACTGTCTTCGTAATCATGTTTTTCTCTTGACGACATGAGTTATACTCTGTCGACAGATCATACTTCACCGATTGCTTGTCTTCAGGTGTCCTTCGACATTCCTTCTTTGCGGTGATGTTCAACGCCATCAGTCATACTTAGCCTTTTCAGAGACAAGGCTTCTTAACGATGATGTTTGTTCTTTCTCGACGACAAGGCCACTTTGATGAAGTTGACGATACTGTGTCTTCTCAGAGTTCGACGATCTTGCCAAGTCTCAGCGGTCAACGATCTTCCTTCTGAGTTCGACGATCTTGCTTCTGCGTTCGACGAACCTTGTTCTTCTTGACGATATATATAGTACTTACAAAAATAGTTAAAGTACTTGACATTTGTCGATTTCTGCAAGCATGAGCTAGATGGAACATTAAATACAGCTTGCACTTATCATTGAGCTGAGCACTTCTTCAAATCAGGAACATTGCAGGGCACTGTTCCCAACAATGACCTTTTGTTTTCACTATGTGCACCTTTACATGACCTTAGGTTAACTTTCCTAGGAGACCAATTTTGACCACCAAAATTACCTTATCAAATCATTCCCAAAGAGGCTTAAATTTTTACCAGGGTCGTATGATGACCCATAGCATCACTCACCAAAATTTTGGAGGGTTTTGAGGTCCATAGACCCCATAATTAATTCGTACATGGATTATCAAATTTTTACAAAACTATAAAAAAATAATCTCCAAAAATTCCCATTTTTGGATATGATGAGTGTGCTACTTATATTAGCCTATGGACCAAATTTCGAAGCATTTGACAAACTGGTTTAGTGAGAGCACCCAATTTTGTATCTGGTCAACCATTGTGACACCTTGCACCAAAATTGGTGCTGAGGTCAAACCTTTGGTCCATTTGCCTTCAAAATAATTTTGAAATAAAGTAGACATCATGGCCTACAATTTCTATGTTGATCACTTCCACCAATACAGGCTCCAGGTATTTTTAGTGAAATAAAACATTCACTAAATATTATGTTACAAAAATCGAATAACATTTAAATCATTTCATTAGGTCTGCGGATATCAGATCGCGCCAAATCGAACGACCCCTAGTAATTATCCCCAGCGAATGGATGGACCCCGACATCCCATCCTGGGAGAACTTTGGGCTCGATTTTCCGACCACCCACACCTCTTTTCGGCCGACTAATGCCCATCACCTTCGTCGAGGTGATGGTCGATGATTGGCGGTGGTTTGCCGGTCGGTGGTGGCCGGAATGGGGTTTTCCAGCGGGGGAAAGGGCTCGAAAATGAGACCTTTTGGGAGATTCATTCGAGCATGATTTGAATCAAACCCCAATCAACATGAGATCTAGGCACCAGGGGAGGAGAAGTGGATCAGATGTAACACCCTCCCTGTTACATAGAATATATAAGTACGTCCGATCGGGACCCCACACCATATTAAACGAACAGAAGTGCGCGTTACTGAATTGAATTTTAAATAGTTAAGAACATAACCATCTTAGCATACAAAGTCGCATAACATAAGCATTAAATTTAATAAGACAAAACCAGTTCACAACTTGTCCACTTATATACAAGGAATGAAAATACAACAAGGTTTGACTATTAAAACTATTTACAACAACTAGGTGGCTTCCAAACATCAGCATGCAGGTCGGGCACACATGAAAACAGTAAACAAATCACTTGGCCTTCAAGGGCCAACAAAGCTCAGCAGCTGGGATTCCACCACGCTATTTCCCGCTCGTCTCACCAGGACCTGTAAGTCACAATCCACCAAACGGTGGGAAAAGAAGTAACCGGTCAGCTTTAGCTGACACATAAATTAACGAGCCCACCCCATGCTCGGGGCGGCGGTGCTCCTTCCCTGCAAGAAAGCAATAGCAATAGCAACATATATATTTCACAGGTGCATCTAAGCACCGAATAGAAACAATCATCTTACGGTGACGTCAATTCACACGTCATGTGCACTCATGGCACATCATTCTCATGTCCTTTTTCAACTTGGATGATCCAATTGAGCTAGGTCGTACACATGAATTTCCAGCACTCTTTGATCTCGGTCGTACACACGAAGTTCCGGCACGATTGTTATGAGCTAGATGTCAGGATTCACCTATGCCTGGCCCGGGTTTGGTTCAGCTTGTGCCCGCGATCAAAAATGTCAGGATTCAACTTAGCCTGACACAGGTTTGGCTTCCCCTTGTGCCTGTTAAACTATAACCTCACAGGGTCATCACCTCAGCCTCAGGGGCTCGTTTAGCAATCCCAAGGATCACTCGCACTAACTCCAGCACTAGCACTAGCGTCGGGAGCTAGCCAACAGAACACAAATCTATTAGCCTTTTCGGGTATTTCTTGAGGGCAACCTATAGGACTCCCTGCAGTACATCACAGTACCAAGAACCCGAAAACATACTAACGCGGAGTCTTCTCCGGAGTGCAATATTGTATATGAACATCACCATTCCAGACCAACCTGCCCAGAAGGGCTTCATACAGTATACCTATGTCTGTACTGCCATTACAGACTCTTAATGCAATTTCTATGAGGATAACATCGACCCGCCGGAAGAACCCATCAACTAATTAGTAGAAATCTTCCAAATCATGCAAATCAAAGGACGCACTTGTCCAAAGATGTAGGGAGGAGAATCGTTACCCTCGGCGCTCGTTTCCCTGCCATAGATCTAAGATTGATCCGGAGGGAACTTGCTGAAATAGCTTCCTCTCTACGGAGTCGACGATGGCACAAGCACGCAGGATCTCCTTCGCAGATTCGCCCCAACTGGTCTTCTTCCCTAGCTCTCAGCTTCCTTTGGCGTGGAATGACAGAGAATGAACAGACAAGTGAGAAGAACAGCCGAAATCCAGCCTTTTATCTTTTTCCCTCTACCGCCAGGGCTAGCCACTAGCGCCTAGCGTTAGCCTAGAGGCGGTACGGCCGACCTTAGCAACAACCGCTTAAGAGAGTTGCTAGCGCTACCGACTGCGCTATCTTACTTCGACGAAGTCCCCTGGAAATGCCACATTTATTGAGAAAGGATACATTTCTCGGGAAATATACTACCGCCGGCGCTATCGCTAGTGCCTGGCGCTAGCTCATATGATCCATTCTTCGAGAAAGAATACATTTCTTCGGGAAATGAACTAGCTTCTCGGGAAAAGCATGAGTTTCTCAGGAAATGCACTACCGTCGGTGCTATCCCTAGCGCCTGGTGTTAGCTCATTTTCTTTCGAGCACTCCCAATTTATTTGCACAAGAAACTTGGGGTCATACAATTCTTCCCCCCTCTCCCCCCCCCCCCCCCCTAAAAGAATTTCGTCCCGAAATTCTAATAGTGCAAAGAACAACAAGATACAAAACAAATAACTTGTTCCTCAAAGGAACAATTCGGGGAACTCCTCATGCATGGTTTGCTCGCGCTCCCATGTAAGCTCCTCACGATCGCAGTTGTCCCAACAGACTTTGACTATCTTGATTAGTTTATTCCGTAGTTGTTTGACATCAGTGTCTTCGAAGCAAATAGGCGGGACCAACGCCTTCAGCCCATCATCCACTGACACCTGATTCGCCACCAACACCTGGCTAGGCTCTCGCACAGCTTTTCGCAGCACAGAGATGTGAAACACATCGTGCAAAGAGCTTAGCTCTATCGAAAGAGCGTGCTGATAAGAAGCTTCACCAACAAGGTCCAGTTTCTCGAATGGCCCAAGGTACCTCGGACTCAGCCTTTTCAAGCGTCGAATCCTTGATACACCTTTGAAAGGCTTGATCTTGAGATACACCTAGTCACCCACGGCGAACTTAATGTTTCTGTGCTTGGCATTGTAATACTTTGCCTGTCTATCTTGCGCCACCAACATTCGCTCCTGGATTGTTCAGATAGTCGAACTTGCATCTTCAACTTCCTTCCGCTTAAACAACTTCGTCTCGCCTATTTCCGCCCAAGCCAAGGGGGTACGACAAGCTCTACCATACAGGGCCTCGAAGGGTGCCATCTTTGTACTTGCTTGATAGTTCTTATTATATGGGAATTCGATCATGAACAAATGATCTTCCCACTTCTTACCGAAGTCTAGGACGCACATGCAGAGCATATCCTCCAAAGTTCTGTTAGTACGTTCAGTCTGCTCATCCGTTTGAGGGTGGAAGGCAGTACTAAACTTCAACTTTGTATGCAACAATTGGTGGATTAGCCTCCAATCTTTCGAAGTACAGCGCCCGTCTCGGTCACTTACGATGCTACGGGGCACACCGTGCAAACATACAATACTATCAACATATAGCTTTGCTAATTTCTCCACTGAATCGTCCTTCCGGTTTGGAATAAAGTGGGCTACCTTCGTCAAGCAATCCACGATCACCCAAATAGCATCATTCCCACTCCGTGATCTCGGCAAAATGTTCACGAATTCCATCGAAATGTCATCAAATTTCCATTCCAGCACAGGCAACGACTTCAGGAACCCTCTAGGTTTCTGACATTCGGCCTTCACAAGTGCGCAAGTTTTACACTTTGCCATGTAAAGAGCGGTGTCCTTCTTCAAACCTGGCCACCAAAACAGTCTTTTCATATCTTGATACATTTTTGTGCTCCCCAGGTGAATTGAGTATTTTATGAAATGTGCCTCGTATATCAATTCTTCTCATAACTTGCCCACCTTTGGGATGCACAACCGACCGCCTTTCCACATAAGACCGTCGTCTAACAATAACTCTGCAGCATACCCAACCCCAGTGTCTGCCAAGTAGCGCTTCATGCTCGAATCAAGCTCCAGGGCCTGTCGTATTCTATCCGCGAGGTCGTATTGCACATCCGTCCAGTTTAAGCACGCACTTGCACTAGAACTCCGCTCCACACAGGAGATCTCTAAGGCTTCCAGGTCCCTGATCAGACGCAAATTATCCATTTGAATCCAGCTGGCCTGCGCAGAAGCCCTCTGACTCAAAGCATCTGAGATGATATTTTCCTTCCCGGGAGTAGAGTGTATCTCGAAAGTGTAGTCCCCCAGGAACTCCATCCACCTTCACTGTCACATATTCAGCTCTTTCTAGTTTAACAGATACTTTAGGCTTTTATGGTCGGTAAAGATATCTACCTTCATGCTATACAAGTAGTGTCGCCACAATTTCAGAGTGAAGATCACGACCGCCAACTCCAAGTCGTGAACCAGATAATTCCGCTGATGCACTTTCAACTGGCGAGAGACATAAGCTATCACTTGACCATTCTGAAAAAGTACGCAGCCTAAGCCGCTCCCTGACGCATCACTGAAAATTTCATAGCCTTCAGTACCACATGGCAAACATAAAATTGGTGTCGTGGTACGACGATTCTTTGATTCCTCATAAGCTCGTGCACACTCTGGTGACAAAATGAACTTTTGATCTTTCCTTGTTAAGGTCGTGAGAGGAAGAGCAATCCGCAAAAAGTTCTCCACGAAGCGCCGATAGTAGCCGGCAAGTCCGTGGAAACTCCTGACTTCCGGTACTATTCACAAAATGGGCCACTCCTGGATAGCAACTATCTTTGCCGTATCCACTGCGATACCCTCACCACTAACAACATGACCAAGGAACGCCACTGAGGCTAACAAAAACTCACACTTGGAGAACTTGGCATACAGCTGACTCCGTCATAGGGTCTCCAACACTACGCATAAATGAATCGTGTGTTCTTCTTCAGATTGAGAGTATACCAGAATATCGTCAATAAAGATGATCACAAACCGGTCAAGGCACTCTCTAAAGGTCCTATTCATCAGATCCATGAACACTGATGGCGCATTCATCAGTCTAAACAACATCACAGTGAACTCGTAGTGCCCATAGCGGGTACTAAATGCCATCTTGGGAATGTCGCACTCCCGAATTCACAACTGGTAGTAGCCATACTTAAGATCCAGCTTCGAATACACCATAGATCCAACTAGCTGATCAAATAAGTCATCGATTCGAGGAATCAGATACTTATTCTTCTCAGTCAACTTGTTCAATTCACGGTATTCGATACAGAGACGTAGGCTTCCGTACTTCTTCTTCATAAAGAGGACCAGGGCACCCCAAGAGGATGAACTTGGGCATATATAGCCTTGTTCTAGAAACTCCTATAACTGAACCTTCAGCTCCTCCATCTCCTTTGGCGCAATATGGTATGGAGAGCGTGACAAAGGATTGGCACCTGGCACCAGCTCTATTATGAAGTCAATCTCTCGCTGAGGTCGCGCCCCAGGAAGATCTTTACGAAACGCATCTGGATACTCCGAGATAACAGGAATGCCACTCAGACTGGGCTGAGGCTTTGCAGCCCCAACTAGCACAACACACAATTTTGCACCCTGCCGAACTGCCTTGACTACTTGGATAGTAGACATCAACGTCTTGCTCGATCCACGCAAACCAACAAACGTAGTCGCACGCTCGATATTCCTCCCCAGTGTGACCTCCTTAGAAGTGCAATCAATGTAGGCATGCTGCGCCGATAGCCAGTCCTTACCAAAGATCACATTGAACTTCGAAAGTGGCAGTATTAGTGCTTCTAAATCGAAATCTTTAATTCTGATTCGTACCTTTACAACACAGCCTTTATCCACACACATAGAACACCCATTGGGAAGCATCACATCTAACCTTTCTGTTATCACCATCGAAGGCACTCCAAGTTATCGTATGAAGGCCTCCGATAGAAAGGAATGCAAAGCTCCCATATCAAGCAGTGCTCTCACCGGACAGTTAAATATTAGGACAGACTAACACACATAAGGTTAACAAGCAATGCATTAGGTATGAAGTATCAAAAGCTACAAAAGCTATAAACTAACACATACCAGTCACCACATTTCTTTGATTTATGCCCTCCTTCTGGCCAAGGTTGTATACTCGCGGTTGGGCTGGAGTGTAGTGGGATACAGACGACTCCGCTGCTTTCCCTTTCTCCGCCGCATAAGCCGCAGCTTCCTTTTTGCCGCCATGACTGTCTCGGGCTATATGACTCGGCTTACCACAATTAATGCAAATGATTGGGCCCCGCCCAATCATTGCTCCTGAGCCAGCAAATTGAGCTTACCCAGAAGGTCTCGCTCTTTTCCTCCATCTGCTTTGCCCAGACTTTGCAGAGCTCGGTACTTTGAAGTATGCTTCACCACAGATAACTCCTTTCTACTTTGGGACCGCTTCATGTCTTTCTCCAAGGAACAAGTCGTATTGACCAGGGTCATAAATCCTTGCGTCATTGGCCCTGACAGAAGGAACCGCAATTCTTCTCACAGAGCTTCATAAAACCGATTGGTCTTACGAGCTTCATCAGCAAAAGTCGCGCCCGCGTACCTCCCTAACTGGGTAAACTCGTGCAGATAGTCATCAATCATACTGTCACCTTGAGTTAGTGGGTTGAACTAGTTCTCCATCTCAATCTGTTGAGCAGGTGGGAGATACCGCGCTAAGAACATTCTCGAAAACTCTGCAAAAGAGATGTCTGTCAGCTTCCTTCCTGCTAGCTAATGCAACTCCAACTCATCCCACCACACCTGCGCCTCACCATCAAGAAGAAAGGTTGCTAATATCACCTTCTGACCTTCCTCTGTATTAGTGGCCATCAAGATCTTTCGCACTTTCGTTAGCCAATCCTCTGCTTGAGTCGGAGTTCTTGCCCCCGAGAACGTCGGAGGGTGGAAACTCAGAAAGTACTACAAATGTTGGTCCGGAGCTCTCCGTTCCCTCACCGGCACTGGTCTTTTGACCATAGGTTCAGCTGCCACAACCGGCACCGGAGCCACCCTAAGGGTAGGAGACTGTCCAGAGACATGCCCTCCAGGTTGTGCAGTGAAGATAGCAAACACCGCTTCTGCCACCATCCTCACTATCTCAGTAGAAGGAGGAGTGGGCACCTCAGCTGGTGCACTGATCGCAGTCAAACGCAGGGGTCGAGATGGCCCCGCTCCACTTCCAGCCGCCTATAGATGTGCACAAAACACAATTAGCAACTAAGAGAAAGCATGGATCAGCAAAGGAACACAGCATTTCCATGACAATGCTGCAAACATACTTGTAATTCATTCCTACAGTGGACAATTATTGGTGATTTACATGACTTAATGGAGATGCACATATGTGCTCAGCACCCCTTAAAAGAATTCGACCACGAATTCAGTCGGAATGGGATCGAGACCCTTAGCTTACCAATTTGTAACACCCTCCCTGTTACATAGAATATAGCACTAGGTTCGGCCGGGACCCCACGCCATATTAAACAAACAGAAGAGCGCCTTACTGAATTGAGTTTTAAATAGTTAAGAACATAACCCTCTCAGCATACAGAGTCGCATAACAGAAGCATTTAATTTAATAAGACAAAACCAGTTCACAACTTGTCCACTTATATACAAGGAATGAAAATACAACAAGGTTTGTCCATTAAAACTGTTTACAACAACTAGGTGGCTTCCAAACATCGGCACGCAGACCGACCACACATAAAAATAGTAAACAAATCAAATGGCCTTCAAGGGCCAGCAAAGCTCAACAGCTGGGATTCCGCCCCGCTATTTCCCGCTCGTCTCACTAGGACCTGTAAGTCACAATCCACCAAACGGTGTGAAAAGAAGTAACTGGTCACCTTTAGCTGACACAAAATATAATGACCCCACCCCATGCTCGGGGTGGCGGTGCTCCTTCCTTGCAAGCAATAGCAATAGAAACATATATATTTCATAGGTGCGTCTAAGCACCGCATAGAAACAATCATCCTACGATGAAGTCAAGTCACACGTCATCCTCAAGTCCTTTTTCAACTTGGATGATCCAATTGAGCTAGGACGTACACATGAAGTTCCGTCAATTTTTGAGCTCGGTCGTACGCACGAAGTTCCGGCACGATCGTTATAAGCTAGATGTCAGGATTCACCTATGCCTGGCCTGAGTTCGGTTTAGCTTGTGCCCACACTCATAAATGTTAGGATTCTACTTAGCCTGACACGGGTTTGGCTTCCCCTTGTACCTGTCAAACTATAACCTCATAGGGTCATCTAGCACTAATGCCGGTGCTAGCCAACAGAACACAAATTTGTTATCCCTTTCGGGTATTTCCTGAGGGCAACCTCCAGGACTCCCTGCTGTACATCACAGTACCAAAACCCAAAAACATACATATCTTCTCCGGAGTGCAATATAACATATCAACATCACCATTCCAGAATAACCTGTCCAGAAGGGCTTCACACAGTATGCCTATGTCTGTACTGCCATTCTGGACTCTATATGCAATTGCTACGGGGATAACATCAACCCGCCGGAAGAACCTATATACTAATTAGTAGAAATCTTCCAAATCATGCAAATCAAAGGACGCACATATCCAAAGATGTAGGGAGGAGAATCGTTACCCTCGGCGCTCGTTTCCGTGCCATTGATCTGAGATTGATTCGGAGGGAACTTGCTGAAATAACTTCCTCTCTACGGAGTCGACGATGGCACCAGCACGCAAGATCTCCTTCGCGGATTCGCCCCAACTCGTCTTCTTCCCTAGCTCTCAGCTTCCTTTGGCATGGAAAGACAGAGAATGAACAGACATGTGAGAAGAACAGCCTAAATCCAGCATTTTATCATTTTCCCGCTACCGCCAGTGCTAGCCACTAGCGCCAGGCACTAGCCTAGAGGCGGTACGGCCGACCTTAGCCACAACCGCTTAGGAGAGTTGCTAGCGCTAGCGCTAGCGTTATCGCCTGCGCTATCTTACTTTGATGAAGTTCTCGAGAAATGCCACATTTATCAAGAAAGTATACATTTCTCGAGAAATATACTACCATCGGCGCTATCTCTAGCTCCTCCCGCTAGCTCATATGATCCATTCTTCGAGAAAGAACACATTTCTGGGGAAATGAACTAGCTTCTCGGGAAATGCACTACCATCGGCGCTATCTCTAGCGTCTGGCGTTAGCTCATTTGCTTTCGAGCACTCCCAATTTATTTGCACACAAAACTTGGGGTCTTACATCAGACCTTCGATTGGGCATTTGCCATAATGCTTCTTCGGTTGGCCATGTGAGGGAGAGCTCTCTTTGGAGCCATGCCGATCTTGCACTTAGAAAGATTGAAATCTTCAGGGAGGTGAGGTGTTTTGCTCCTTGGCATGCTTTGATGGTGTTTAGGAACCTAATTAGGGCAATGGTGGTGGTTACCATGAAATGCCACTAATGTCCATTAAGAGAAATTTTGGCTTGGCTTGGGGGAGATGAACAGGGCCTCAATCTGGTTGGGGGAGGGCTGGAAACTTCTCCTCTCCCCATGAGGATATGAATGGAGCCATTAATGGGGGACATTGAAGGCTTCTTCTTCCTCCCCATTAATTTCCCCTTTCTCTCTCTCTTTCAATTTGGGGAAAAATGAGATACCTCTATCCTAGTCACCATTTACTAGAATTCAATGGCAATTTGTGTAATTCTCAACCTGATGGTCTAGTGGGCCACCTCAATTGGGCCTAACCCAAGTGGATTGGTCTTGATTAGGTCAAATTAAGGTAATTTGACCTAAAATTGGGTTGAGTCGACTTTGGTCATTATGACCTCTTGGGTTGACCCCAATGGGTGGTTAGTGACACATTGGCCTCTCTTAAGGGCTAGAAATGTTTGGGTAGGGTCAATTTGGCAAGGGAAGGTCAATTGGCCCTCATTAGGCTACTTTGACCGATTAAGGGTTAAGGTTGACTTTGGTCATCTTGACCACTTTGGTTGACCCCCAATGGGTCTGATGTGCTCTAAGGGACCACATTAAGGATTAGAGTTGTTATGGTGGGGTCAAATAGTCAATTTGAGGTCTAAGAGTCCATCCCTAGGCTTGGGAATTCAGAAATTGGTATTTGCATACCAAGGTGATCACACATTCATTCTTAGGTTCCTAAGGCACTCTTGATCATCTTAGGGTATTGTCATGACCTAGTCATGACAAAGAGCTCTTCTAGGGGTATAGTTGTTTGAGGGATATTACAGTATTACATAAGGAAGGACGGGTTAAGTCCTACGAGCGGTAGACTCGATATTACATAAGGAAGGACATGTTAAGTCCTGCAAGCGGTATGCTCGGTAATATATAAGAAAGGTTTGGGGTGTCCTGCGAGCTAAGGGCTTGGTGTTTCACTTAGAGGCATTGTTTAATCGAGTAGCACACATATACCCTATGTGTTCTTAGGGGCGTACATAAAGGTCTAGGACAAATGTAGTTTCAAATATATGCCTAGGAGTGGAGGACCCGATCCACTGCCCCTATTTGCCTCAACAGGGTGTACCTGAGCAGAGACTCAAAAAGGGAATATAGAGGTGGTTCTTGCCAGATAGTATGCAGATACCCTGTGTGTTCTTAGGGGTGTACAAGAGGTCTAGGCTAGGTGATGTATGACATAAGCCTAGAGGTGGATATGCCTGATCCACTGCCCTGTTGGCCTCAACCGGGTACCTGAGTTGTAACACTTGAATAGAGGGAACTAATAAGGTTTGTGCGTACAAAGTTGAGTGGGTGAGTTACATCATTGCATTGCACAACATATTATAAGATCATTGCATAAATAAGACCTCATCGTATAAACTAGTATGAGCTCTTTTACACGATGAGTTTACCATAGTGACAGAACCCTTAACTTATATGTTTTTATGGGCATCCATATAAGTTAAGGTTATTTTCGTAGTTGCTTTTCCTTATTACTATATCTTCTCCTTTTGTACTGCTTTTTATTTAATGTTGATATACCTACTTGTGCTAGCATAGAATCACTATCAATACTTGTTTACTTAGTTTTCCTCCTATCGCATGTTGGCCTATTTATCATTCTTGTCGGCAGGATCAGCGTCTTGCGGAGGCGGCTAACTCGCATATTAGAGCCATCATAAGGCGGCGGTTCTGGGCATAATATATGGGAACTCTGAGGTTCAGAGAGGGATCATACAGAAAATGTGTGTACATATGAATCGTTCACTTTCCCTAATCCATCTAATCTTTTATACTCTTTAGTTAAACTTAAATGTTTATGGTGAATCTTAGACTTCCTGAGATCTACCCGGTGAAGGGCATGCAACGGTACAAGGCGGTATGATGGGATGACATCTTAAATCACCCTTTCTCATGATATTTACATTTATTGGTGGCTACCCATCTTAAAATACCAGCTTCCTCTCTAGTTGCTTGTAATCTTAAGGTGGATTAAGATTCATTCAAGGATCGTTGGTGTTCCTAAATTACAACTCCACCCTTTCTTAGTGATCGAATACTTCTCTACCAGTAATCACTTATCACTCACTAAGGTTCCAAATTAGATATTCACTACACTTTATCTTTTTTAGGGATCATATCACTCCATATTTCCTTTAAGCAGCACTTTACTAAACGCACCCCAATTTTTTTACTTAGGAATTGGGTCCTTGTATGCTCCACAAATCAATTCATTATTTCACATAGGTGACCCAAGGGTATTGGGTCCTTTTATGTTGGTCTAATGGGTCTAAATCACTAAAGGCACTTTTGGCTATTCGTAGACCCACATAGATTCTAAGTATAATAAGGCCCTCAAGAAGCGCCTAAGTAATCCTTATTTCCAAATGACCAATATTTAATTCCAGAGGTTCTTTATGAGATATGAAGTAATTTCATTCTGGTTTGACCATTTCTGATTATGAGGCTTAATTATTTACAATTACATAATTGGAAGGTGATTTCCAAATTACACATGAAAAATAATTTTCTGATTCCTAAATAATCCAAAAAAATCTCTTGTAAATCTCTAAGGTCTAAAATGTACTATTTCAGAGATTTACAATTTTCCATTTCCATTTAGTCCCAATAAATAATATTTCTTCAATTGGGGCTTTTCAACATTTACAAAGGATTTACGTGATTTTTTCATCTAAAAATTACAGAAAAATTTCCAGAGAATTATATTTGATCCAAAAAGTGTTCTATATAATTTTCATAATTTTGCAGATAGATACACATAAATTAAAATTTTTAAAATAGCAATAAACCATAAATGTGTTGGAACTAAATAATTTCATCACCAATAAATTCTTAAAAATTCTCCAAAGGTTTTACATGTTTAATCATGTGCTTTAATAGAGATTTATATTTTCGTAATATTAATTTCCACCAATAATAAATATTTCTCCAAAATAACAAATTTCAATATTGTGAAGAACAACTGAATATTTACAACCAATAATTATGATAAATTTTCAAGATGTTCATAATGTTCTAGTAAGTGTCTAGATAGGGATTTAGAATTTTCCATGTAATATAAAATACAAATATTCCCATAATACAAAAGTGTGACAAATATAAATTTTGATATTTTCCAAAGTAAATGACTCCCATAAATTCTAATAAAATTACTAGTGGTGTAATATAACCTACATCATCATGTGACAGATAATTAAAATTTTGTAAGTCATTGGGTCACTTTCATTTCATTAATTTAATTATGTGACATAATCATAATTAATTAAATACCTAGGACTTTTAACTCCAAAAATCCTAATTTTTCTAGGGATGATTCCTTTCATCATATTACTTGCATACTTTAAATTTCATGGGCATACATCAAGGGAATTTTGAGAAATTCATAAAAGCATAAATTATGCTTCATGCACACCATTCCCTAACATTTACCAAATTTGCTTGTGAGATATCTCAGCATTCACAAGTTTAAATGGTCCAAAATTTTGGACAAGGACTTATCTTGACCTAATATAACCATCCATAAAATATATGAGTGTATTTGACTTCATTAAACCCTAGATCGACCTCATGCATAGATATTTAAATTATTTCTAAATCTATAGAAAATATGTCTCCAAAAATTTGGATTTTTGGACAGCATGTGAATACCATAATATTACATGCATGGTAAAATTTCCAGCTCATTTGGTTGAGCCAAAAGATGGGGGCACACAGATTTGTGTCTAGGGTTCACTTTGTACACCCTACACCAAAACAGGTGCCTAGGGAGTTGTGGTGCTCTAAATCACATGAAACAAATTCCTATGTGTCGTTGACATAGATCTACATTTTTCAGGCTGAAGACTTTCCCTAGTTCAGGATCTAAGGTACCTAAATAATTCCTTGATTCTACTGAATAAAGTGTGACAATAATATACAATTTTGCTAAATGCACACCAAATCCCCATACACTATTATAACATGCATGTGGAATATACCAACATTCAAAGGTCCATATAACCTCAAATTTTACTAGTGGCTTTACATAACCTAATTAAAATTCCGCCCAAGATTTGGGTCAATTTGAGTTAGTTTAGCCACATTAATTTCAATTATATGAAAATTCATATTTCTGACAAAACTATAGTAAAATAATACCCAAAAATCTTATTTTTGGCCTGGGGGTGTGGCTAGTGTATATACTTGCATGGACAAAATATTAGGCCCATGCAATCATCCATGTGAAGTATATTCTCATTTTAATGGCTGGCCCTCCCTTAGGACACAGCTCAGTAAAATGCCTTATCCGGGGATGTACAGCTCCAAATGATGTGATTTAAAATCCTATGACAAATAGACATCAAGGGTTACAATGTTTGCCTCTGGAAATTTTTCCTAAATCAGCATATAGGTGGCCTAAATAATAAGTTTAATTCACTATAAAATGTGTGATAGAAAAATGTAATAAACATTTCATTAATGAAAGCTGGCCTGTAGATATACATCAAGCTAGATCCGACAGTCAAGCTTCATCTTCAACCTCTAGCCAAGGGTTGACGTTGAATCTACCTGTGGCCAATTTCCAAGCCCATTTCCAAGCCAAATGGGGCCTTTCTCTGGCTAGTTTCCACCACCACCACCAGCGCCGATCTGGTAGCTACCATTGGGTTGTGGCTTGTTCGTCGATGGTGGCCTGAACAGAGTGTTGGGGGAGGGGCTAATCAGCTCAAAACCAAGACAATTTCTTGTTTGATTTGAGCTTGATTTGGCTCGAATCAAGCCCCAATAGCGCTAGATGTTAGCACAAGGGGAGGAGGAGAGGAAGCCTTCCTGGATTGGGGCTGCATTCCTAAGTGTTTGCCCGGAAAGCCCGCGATCTAGTCTTTACAATGCAAAAAGGCGGTCTCAGCGGTCTTCGGAGTCAGTGATCGCCCAGATCGCCAACTTTCAGTCTGACCCGGTTTTCTATGTTCCTAGCAGCCGAAGCCGCTCGAGATCGCCAAGTCCGAGCGGTCTGGGCTCTTTTCTGTTTTTTACTATTTGTACCCCATTTCACTGCCCCGGCTCTCCTGTACCCCGGGCAGCCCGTAGTTTTTCATTTCTGCCCATTTGGGCATCCCCCTCGCCTATAAATAGAGGGGTAGGGGTACCTGAGAAGGGACTTTTAGCTCCGAGGCTCCAGCTTACAACCTGTGTAAGCGGTCTCATTTTTTCGTGATCGCATTTTGGTGATCGTTTTCCTTTCGTTCCAGCATCTTCTGTCTTAGTAACCTGCACTTCGCAGTTTTCTCCCATCCCTTTTTAGTGTGAATTTTGGAGGTACCATTTTTGGCACCAATAGAATGAACACGCGACCTTCAGATTCGAAGTGTTAGGTGAAGTCCAGACTTTCAAGATGGCTGATCGCCGTAGAGGTCATCCCTTGCGATCTCCCAGTGTTCCCCCTTCCGATCACAATCCGTTAGAGGCGATGGAGCGCCGCTTCGAGCTTCGCATAGAGCAGGCTCTTCGCGAGGCCGCCCGAGCTAGGCAGGACGCTGCCGTTGTTTAGTAAGAGATCGCGCGGTCTCAGCAGGAGGCCGCTCGAGATCGACAGGAAGTTTTCTGGACTCAGCAGGAGTCCGCGAAGCAGATTGAGGCCATGAACCAGGTTCTGGCCGCGATCTCCCAGAAGATCCTTCCTCAATCCTCTCAGGTCGCTACCCCTGACCGCATGGTAAGCGGTCACCCGAGCGATCATCCCGTTTTCCAACCCGCAGCTCCTCAGCGATCTCAGCATGAGGAGTTCGCCGCCAGTCGTAATTCTTTCCGAGCCGCAGCCCAGGGGCCTCCGGCTCAGACCTTGGATTTTGAAGAAGGGTTTGCTTACCCTCAAGATCCTCCTGCTCCTTTTCTTCCTCCGGTACCTTCTATTTTTGGGGAGCCTTCCCCCTTTACTGATGAGATTCGCCGGGATCCAATTCCTCATGGGTTCAGAGAACCCCACCTTCCTGTGTATACGGGAGAAACCGACCCCATGTGTCATCTTCAAGCCTTCGAATCTGCTGTAGCTCTCAGGAACATTTCAGATGGAGTGAGGTGCAAGCTGATGGTCACCTCCTTCGACGGGTCAGCCATGGAATGGTTCTATAAGCTGCCTTGTCAATCTATCCCAAGCTTTGCCGCCCTGAGGCAAGAGCTCCTCCTGAGGTTCGTCACCGCAAAGAAAAGGAAGAGTGGTCCTGCGACCCTCTTCAAGATTAGGCAAGGAGACAATGAAACTGCAGCGCATTTCATTGATCGTTTTCAGAAAGAAATCTTAGGGGTCAGAGACATGGATCCCGAGCTCTATATGGTAGCTTTGATCAGTGGCCTGCAGGAGGGCCCTCTGAAGTTCAAAGTCACAACCAAGGATCCCGGCTCCTATCAGGAGCTGATCAGCATTGCCAATCGCTACATAGAAGGGGAGATCAACAACCCTACCTATGTTAGCAATCTGACCAACAGAGCCACTCAGAAAGGCTCTACAGGATTCTATCCTGCTGCATCTTCCTCGAAACCTCGGCAAGAACTTCAACCTCCAGCTCCGAGAGGTAAGAGTTACCGCAACAACAGCTTCAACCGAGGTAATCAATCTTTCCCACCTCAAAATTCATTTCTTCAAACTCCCGCTACTCCTGCTCCGCAAGTCACCCCCATCCACCAGATCCAGTATGCTCAACCTCCTCTTCTACCCATTCCTTCACTTTACAATGAATCCCAAGAGTCCTTCACAGACTTTGGCGTTTCTATGAGTGAAGTGCTTCAAGTCCTTCAGAAACAGCCCTTTTTTAAGAGGCCAGCTCCGCTGAATTCTGATCCAAAAACCAGAAACCCTATCCTCTACTGTGAGTACCACAGAGATAGGGGTCATTTGACAGAGGATTGTAGAGCTCTCCGCCTATTTTTAGAGAAACTATTAAAGGAGGGAAAGCTCCGCGATCTCATTCAAAAGAATGACTCTGCCAAAGCTTCAACCTCCAAGGCCAAGGAGGTAGCAGAAGTTCACTGGGAATGCGAAGAAGTAGATGATGTTGGCCATCTGGGCAACATCGGTTTTCCCAGCGAATGCGTGGACGCTAATGATGAGGGTGCCTTGGGCAACCATTTCTGCATCCATGGGGGTGCAGGACCGGAGTCCTCGAGAAAGGCAAGTCTGAAGAGAGTTTACCAGTCAGAGGTTGCTGCTACCTCTTCGGCTCCGGTTCGAGGGACGGTCACTTTTGGAGATGAAGATCTTCCTCAGACCGCGAATCCCTTTGATGATGCAGTCGTCATCAAAGCTGTAATCGAAAATTATACGGTGGAAAAAATTCTAATAGATACGGGGAGCTCAGTCAATGTGCTTTTCAAGCCTGCCTTTGAGGCATTAAAGACAGGTAAAACCCTCCAATAAACTGAAGGACCCCTTTATGGTTTTTCAGGAGAAAAGAAAGAAGTTGAAGGACTCGTCACCCTCTCTGTGATTCTTGGAGGAATAGTGAGGCTGGTCAAATTTATAGTCATTGATGCTCCCAGTAGCTACAACGCAATTTTCGGGAGACCCTTTCTGAACGGGTATCAAGCCATTGTCTCCACTTATCATCAAGCGGTGAAGTTCGCCTTGAATGGCAAACAACATCGAATCAGGAGCGACCCCAGGAAAGCTAGAGAATGCTATGTAAAGACGGTCAGCATGGTCGTGTCTTCTCCACCTCAGGAAGTTATGATGACTGAATCCATTGAAATTCCTGAACAAGTTCAAGTCGGAGAAGAAGTAGAGGATGTGAGAGATGGAGTTCGCTTGGAGCCTGCCCAAGCAACTCAAGATATTCAGATCAGCGAGGGAGATGAGAGCAAGAGCCTCTCCATCAACGCTGAATTATCTGAGGCCGACAAGAGTCAGCACATCTCTTGTCTTCTGCAAAATTTAGATATCTTCGCTTGGTCAGCAGACGACATGCCTGGAGTGGATCCAGATGTTGCTTGCCATCACCTCAACATCAGCCCAGACGTCATCCCAATTCAGCAGAAGAAGAGGACTGTTGCAACCACTTTGGCTCAGCCTATCCATGAGGAAGTAGAGAAGCTCCTGAGGGCGAAGTTCATCCAACCGATCCAATATCCTGAGTGGGTGTCAAACGTTGTAATGGTAACAAAGCCAGGTGGAAAGTGGAGGATGTGTGTCGATTTTACCAAACTCAATAAAGCTTTCCCCAAGGATTGCTATCCCTTGCCTCAAATAGATTCCTTAGTGGATTCTGCGGTAGGTTATTCTTTTATGAGTTTCTTAGATGCTTTTTCAGGTTATCATCAAATCAAGATGCATAAACCAGATATACCGCATACTTCGTTTATCACGAATGATGGTTGTTTTTGTTATCTCGTGATGCCCTTTGGACTGAAAAATGCCGGAGCAACTTATCAATAAATGATGGATACAGTTTTCAAGAGTTAAAAGGCGAGAAACCTTGAGGTATATGTCGATGACCTCTTGGTAAAGAGCAAATCCTTCTCCTCTCATCTTAAAGATCTCTCGGAAACTTTTGCAACCTTACGAACCTTCAATATGAGGTTGAATCCGTTGAAGTGTGTTTTCGGAGCAAACAAAGGTAAATTTTTGGGTCATCTCCTCACTCCAGAAGGGTTAGAACCCAATCCAGACAAGGTGAAAGCTATTTTGGAAATGCCTCCTCCCAAGACCCCCAAAGAGGTTCAACAGTTGGGAGGGAGAATGGCGGGCTTGAGTCGATTCATCTCCCGGTCAGGGGATAAAAGTGCACCGTTCTTTAAGACCCTCCGGGGAGGGTCCAGGTTTGAATGGACTCAAGAGTGTGATGATGCTTTCAATCAACTTAAAAAGCAGTTGACGTCAATTCCTCTACTCCAAAGCCCGCGAGGAGGGGAAGATCTTTTTCTATATTTGGGAGTTGGCGCCGATGCTATAAGCTCTGTTTTGGTCCGAGAAGAGAAAAAGAAACAATTTCTAGTTTACTATGTAAGTCAAATTCTGAAGAATGCGGAGACTCGCTATCCGATCCTAGAGAAGCTAGCTTTGATGCTCGTAATTTCAGCAAGAAGATTAAGACCGTACTTTCAAGCTCATTCGATTTTAGTCGTCACTGACCTCCCATTAAAAAATGTCTTGGAAAAGCCAGAGCATTCAGGGAGGCTGGCAAAGTGGGCAATAGAGCTTAGTGAATTTGATATATCCTATATTCCAAGGGTGGCAATCAAAGCTCAAGTTTTAGCAGACTTCATGGTAGATTCCAAAGAAGCTGAGTCTCAGAAGGAGGTCGGAGTCCCCCTTGCCTGGAAAATCTTCGTTGATGGAGCCTCAGGAAGAAATTCTTCCGGAGCAGGAATTGTCTTAATCAACCCAAACGGAGTAAGATTGGATCAGGCCCTGAAGTTCTACTTTCAAGTAACAAATAATCAGGCGGAATATGAGGCTTTGCTAGCCGGACTTAAGTTTGCTAGAGAGCTGGGAATTGATGATATCAAAGTCTTCACAGATTCTTTGGTGATGGCTTCTCAAGTAAATGGAGCTTTCGAAACAAGAGATAGTATTTTAAAGCGGTATCTAACTCTGGTAAAAATCGAGGTAGGAAAATTCAAAAGTTTTGCTATTGAACATATTCCCAGAGGTGAGAATATGGAAGCAGGCGAGTTGGCAAAGTTTGGACTCCCCTCGGGAGGAACAACTTCAGAATTGTTTCGCCCAGCAATTGAAGAAGGAGAGGTTATGGAGATTGATCAGCGTCCATCTTGGATAGATCCATTTGTCCAATATCTTTCGTCCGGAGAATTCCATTCAACAATAAAAGATAGAAAAAGGTTTAAGCGGAAAGCGGCTAACTATTATCTTGTTGCAGGAGTGCTATAAAGAAGAACTTTTCTATCGCCATTAGCACGCTGTGTGTCGGAAGAAGAGATTCCGGCAATCCTCCAGGAAGTCCATTCTGGAGAATGTGGAAGTCACTCTGGAGCTAGAACTTTGGAGAAAAGAATTTTGAGGCAAGGCTATTTTTGGCCCCAGATGAGGAAGGATGCGGAGAAATTTGCTAAGAAATGTGTAAAGTGCCAGAAGTTTGCTCCTCTCCAAAATCAGCCGGCTCAACAGCTTAAGTCAATAGCAACTCCATGGCCGTTTGCAGTTTGGGGAATGGATCTGATTGGGCCTTTCCCTATGGCGAGTGGGCAGTGGCGATATATTATAGTCATGATTGACTATTTTAGCAAATGGATAGAGGCAAAAGCATTGGCCAAAATTACCACTCAAGCCGTGAAAAACTTTATTTGGGGAGAGATAGTGTGTCGACACGGGATTCCAATGGCAATCATCACGGATAATGGCTCTCAGTTCAACAATTTAACTCTTATTAGTTTCTGCAAGCAAATTGGCATTGAGCTACGCTTCGCTTCCGTACATCACCCTAGAAGTAATGGGCAGGTAGAGGCCGCCAACAAACTCATCATAAATCTTTTGAAAAAGAAGGTAGAAAACGTCAGAGGCAACTGGGCAGAACAACTACCTTCCGTCTTATGGGCCTTGAGGACAACTCCGAGTTCTGCTACTGGGGAAACTCCGTTCAAATTATCACACGGTTCCGAAGCTCTTATTCCGGTGGAATTTGAAGTAAAAAGCCCAAGAGTATTATTGGCACAACAAAATCAAATTGATTGGATGGAAGGAAATGATGAAGAGTTAAAATGCAGCCTTGATTTAATTGAGGAATTGAGAGATACTGCAATCATCAGACAGGAAGAGGTGAAAAGAAGAATGGCGAGGCGGTTCAATAAAAATGTAAGAACCAAAGAATTCGTTGTTGGAGATCTAGTCCTGAAGAAGGTAGATGCAGCAGCAAGAGCTGGTTCAGTTGGAAAGCTTAATCCAAATTGGGCAGGGCCGTTCGTGGTAAAGAATGTGCTTAAAATGGTGCTTATCATCTCCAAACTTATGAAGGAGAAGAGTTGCCTCATTCATGGAGCGGAGATGATCTCAAGCTTTTCTTCTCTTAAAATGTTCGTATCTGATTCACTCATTCTTGTTCCTTACTTCCTCTTTTCTTAAACATCACGTAGGTATTATCAAAGCATTCGCAATACAAGTGATGGATGATGAGTCTTGAAAATAAGTTGATTTTTGAAAAACCAAAAACCTGTCAAGAGAGATATCGACGGATCCTACTATCTTCCCCCTCGACTTGTTAGCTCGACGTGTAATTCTGCCAGGACCACAGATGTCGGGGAGATTTCGAATCTGTGTAGCAGTAACTCACCAAGCTCGAGCGGTGGAAGATTAGGATACCGGGTCCTCGCTGACATCTGGCACACCTCAGCGTTTCGAGGAGGTCTAGGTGGCTGGCTCAGCTCTGTCATGCATTAAAAAGGACATTGTTACAATCTTAATGATCTTTCAGGGAAAGCAATGTCGGTGTAGCCTCCGCGGCATGACCACACCTGCCCTACCGATCATTTTGGTTTGTGACTCTCGAATACTCGTTGAAGCGTGGTTAGGTAAGGGGCGGCCAAGAACATCCATAACCGTCACCTGAACCTTAGATTGGTAAATTTGCAGCAAACTCAATAATCCTTTAGAGGAAAACAGTTTTGGTATAGCCTCATTGGCATGACCACACCGACCCTGCGAACTATTTTGAAATTCTCCTCCCTTTTTCTACAATCTCATTCACTTCATAATATTGAGATCGGGCGGTCAGATCATACGAGACCGCATGCTTTTCTCTCTTCAAAGGGTGATCAACATTATTCATGGTTAATGACTTGATCTTCTCCAGGATCTGAATAAAGGTGATCGCCTGTATCAATTTTTCATGATCGCTAGGCGAGATTTTCTAAAGAGGCTTGGTTTTTAGAAATGGTATGAAGAGATCTTGGTTATTTACGGTCGCTAGCTCGATTTTCTCTAAGATTTGGAAGTAATTACCGGCCTTGGTTTTCAAAGATTGTTGGAAGAAGTCTTAAGTTGCTTATGATCATCAGCCTCATTTTCTCCAGGATTGGGCAGAAGTGATCGACAGGCAAGGCTTTTTTAAAAAAGAAGATTGGAATCGTTAATCAGAAATCTCTTAAATTGTCCTGATAGTGATCGATCTGATCATACTGAGATCGCGATCTAATTTGTTATTATTCAAATATTACATGAAAATGCTCACGATCCTTCGATCCCTATCACTTGATGGTTGGGTCCTTTCCTCGAAAGGGCGGTCTGAGTATTGTTTAGATCGCTGCAATGATATTCATAAAGATTCGTTATCAAGTTCCAATCTCCTTATAGGTGGTCCGATTATTCGAGATCGCAGAATTATCCTTTTTACAGTTGTGGATTTGTCGAATTTCTAAATCTTCATAAACTAGAAAGCGCCGAAACCTAAAGCACTGAGATCGAATGCTAAATCTATTGCGCTGTGATCGCATATGATAGGAGTCGTGATCGATTTGCATGAATAATATAGTGAACAAATGCAGAGAAAAAAAAATCATTCACGAACAAAATAACTTTTCATTCATTTTAAAAAAAAATTACAATATCAGGCGCGGTCATTGACCGGCAATTACATCATTTGTTGGGAAATGGTAAGTCTAGTTCTTTTGCTTCTTTTTTCGCGGAGACCGCTCCTCTGAAGAAGAAGTTGAACTCTCCGAGGACTCACTTTCACTATCAGTCTCCCTCGATCCAGAATCTGAGGCCGCTGCTGAGCTCGTTTCCTCGCCAAGAAAAACACTTCCACTAGGGGAAGCATGATCGTCTTGACTTCCAACGATCTCGACAGATTCATCTTCAGCGATCTCAGCAGTCTTCGTTTCCTTAGCTTTTGTCTTTTCTGCCTCCTCGATCATTTCTGCGATCTCAGGAAAGAGATCGGCAAAAGTCGTATCCTGGAAATCAGCAGTAAGACCATCTTTTTCACGAAGAATAGCAATTGTTTTGTTCGATGCATCCCTGACATGAGTATATAGGGATCTGAGATAGTCGGGGTTATGGATATCATATGCGGTCTTCTTGAAATTCTGTAAAGAAAAATGTCAGATCGAAGCGGTCAAGGTAAGATAATATTTAAAGATCGCATTTTCTTTGAATTCTTACATCAAAACGATCTTGCAGACGCTCCGCATGCTGCAAAGATGCGCGAAGAGATCGCCCCATATGATGGTTCAAAACCGTGCTTCGGGCGGTCACCTGAGCGCATACATCAGGAAGATCGTCGGTCCTGATCCTCAGTGCTTCATTAGCATTCTTTTTTCCATAAAGGGCAGAGGTGACCGCGAAAGCATGATTCGAAAATCTCCCTCCCCAAAAAGGAAGATCGGTTGACACCTTCAGAGACTTTCCGGTCTCACCCCATCTCAGTAGAGATTTTCCTTTGATATCCTTTACTCTCTTTCCAAAACCCAATAAGGGAAATGGTCCCTCCTCCAGATCGCCCTCCTCGGCGATCTCCTTCGCTTTCCTCTGGCGATCTTGCTTCAGACGCTTTTCACGCTGGGTAAGGACTTCACCACTCGGCGTCACTGGGTCGACTTTTGGGATCGCGAATCCGGCTGTAAACAAAAAACAGGTAAGTTTCCAATTTCTATTAGAGAGACCGCTGAGAATCATAAGAAATTATAGCTTACTTTCTTCCGGTAAGACCGCGGCAACATCGGGCCAGATCGCCAGGTAATGATTCAGATCGAATCGTTTCCCCGCCAGCCATTTCAAGACTGCAAGTTCTTCCTCTAAAATAAAATTTTCTTTTCTAAATATCTTCTCTACTCGCGGAGAGGGACGGCTGGCGAGGCCGCCGAGACCGCCTTCAAAGATCAAGTACCTCTCAGTCCAGAGAGAAATTTTATTCGGAAGATTTAGAACCTTTATTCCATTACAGCTGAGATACAACAAACCTTTGAACTCTTCCTTATTTTGACCCTCCTTTAAAACCTTTACAGAAAATGTACCTCGGAAGATCGACATTGTGAATTTTAGCTTCACCGATCTCAAATAATTGATAAAGACACTCATCATACCGATCGAGTTTGGCGGGATCTGAGCAAGAACGAGACCGTAATAATTCATCACTTCTAACATTTCCCAAGGAATAGGAATTTGAAGACCATAAGCGAAGTGGTCAATCGGGATGACGTATTTATCCTCATCTCCAGAATTCAAGTCTTCATCTTCGAATGGAATTCTGATCGCGATCTCGTCATCGATCTCATATCTTTCAATGAATGAAGAGTATTCCGTCTCCGAGATTTGACCATATTTGTGATCGGAGTTCAAAAAGACCTCAGCAGCTTTGGAGCGCGCGGACACCATTTTATGAGATCGTAGGGGTCAGTAAATTAAAAAAAAAACTCGAGAAGAATAAAATAATGATCCGGAGGAGCAGCTATTTATAGAGGGAAGAAGATGATTAAGCAATGATTGTACTTCTTGAGATCGCCCTGCAGATAGATCAGACCGCTAAAAGCTATATAGGCTCAAAAAATAACAAACGCGCATAAAAATTCTCCTCAGATAGATCGCATAATTAATAGTTTTGTAGGAGTCACCAAACAGCTCGCATACAGATCGCAATAGACAATCCACAATACACACTATTTAATAAAATTGAATTCATAAAAGCCAGACCATAAAATGAGTATCATAACGTTAAAGATAATACCGCAGCAAAATTAGATATATCTTACAAACCAGAAATCAACTAAGCAGTGTTTTTTAAAGAGATCGCTAAATGAAAGAAAAAAGGGGGCTGCGGTCTCATCGCCTCTGATCCTTTCTCCTTCCAACGAATGCCGCCACATCCTGCATCTCGTTGACCGCAGTCCATGCAGAAGCTAGGCTGTGATTGGCAACCATGGCAGCCCTATGGATTTTAGACATTTCGCGGTCTACTTGCTCCATAGGGATTACCACGATTTCCGTCGATCTCTTTTCCGTGAGACCGCTGGAAGTGCCCGCCTTCATCAACATTTGAGGTCCCCCCCGGAGATTGGCGATCTCAGCAGCAAGTGTCGCGGCCTTCCCTCTATAATAATCAGCATCCTTTTCAGCTTTCCGAAGTTTTTCTTCGAACTCGCCTCGGGCCTGCTTTTCTTTGGCTTCAAAGCTTGAAAGAATTTGCTTCTCCTTAGCTTCAAAATTCGTGGTCTGGATTCGGAGGCGGTCTTCTAGCATCCTCTCGCGATCTCGCATGACCCTCATGTCGTCAAGCATCGGCTTAAGGAGATCGGCGAACTCTGGAGGAATTGAAACTTTTCTTGGTATCTCACCTTCTTCAGAAGCTGAGCTCACGATTTCATCTACAATCAGGAGAGAGAACGGTCAAGAGTAATCAGCATTTATTATCAAGAAGAAAGTAAGGATTTCATGTGAAATACTTGACAGTGTAGAAAGACCACATTCAAATAAGTTCTTTTCAGCATCTCTTGAGACCGCAGCATTGGCGGTCAACAAAAGACGGTCAGATCCCCTTAGGCATTCTAAATTGATTTTTTCTAATTGTCTTTTTCGTGACCGCTCGCCTTCTTTTCTTCTTCTTTTTAATTCAGCATTACTAACAAGAATGTCATCAGTTTCAATAATGACAATCTCAGGTCGCTTTCCAGGAGACGCAGGGCGGAAAGCAAGTTTGGGAAGTGAACCAATCGGTCTCGCGACCATCTTCGCCTTACCAGCCTTAATAAATTCTAACGCAGCTGCGCGATCTGCCGCCTCCACATCCAGCTCTTTTCCCGCTTCTAACAAAGCATCGCCGTGATCGATAGACGCAGCGATCTCATTTTTCTCCTTTCCTTTTTTGACCGAGACCACCTCTCCAGCGATCTTCTTTTTCTTTTCTTTCTTCCTCTTCTTTTTCTCCTTATCCTTCTTCTCAGCAGCTAGAACTTCCTCTTTTCCTTTCCTTTCTTTCTCCGCGGCCATAGAAATCTTTTCTTTTTCTTTTCTCTCCCTCTCTGCTTTGGCGATCTCCTCCTGCTTTCTTTTCTCTTCTTCTCTCTTCTTTAAATTCTCAGTGATCGCCGCAAGCCTGGCAATCTCATCCTCTTTTACTTTTCTTTCCTCCTCCTTTCTCTTCTCTTCTTCCTCTTCCTTCTTCTTTCTTTCTTCTTCCTTTCTCCTCTCTTCTTCCTCTTCTCTCTTCTTTCTCTCTTCCTCTTTTCTTTTTTCTTCAGCAGCTTCTTCCTCGGCGGTCACTCTAAGTCGTTCAACCTCAAAAGGATCAATTGACTGAAATAATCAAGGAAAAAATTAATAGAAGTTGATTTTGAAGTAGGAATAAAATTTGAAGTATGATTGCTTACGCTTGAAAGATTCTCAACAGGGTTATCTTCAGAAAGATAAGTCTGAAGATCGATGTCGCCGGAGGTCATAGTTTGTCCAGTTTTCACCCTCTTAGCGGTCCGATCAGGAGAACTAGCTTCTTTTCTTTTAAGTCTCTAGCGGTTTTTTCTTTATCAGCGATCTGGCTTCTAAGATTCTCAGCTGAAGCCTTCACCTGCAGCATAGCAGCCCTGATCGACTCCACAGAAGCGATCTCTCCAGAACAATCGGCAGGTTGATTGACCACTTCCGAAGTCATCTTAGCAGCAGCGTCTGCGATCGTTAAATCAACAAGGGCCTTGGAAGCAGGATCATCTTTTTTCTTTAAACTCTTAATCGATTTTTCCTTGCTAGAATTGACGGTCTTCTTCGAAATAATTTTCTTTGTTTTCGACGCAGATCCTGGCGATTTTTGAGATTGCGCTGATATTTTCATGTCCAAAGCATCCATCTCAAAGGAAAAATTCTTTCACGATCTCAGTAAACAGCGACCGCTCAAGGATCAGGATCTCACAATGGTGTGGAATCTGAAAGTCTGGGGTGGTATTTATAGCTCAAGATGCATTTATGACAGTCGCGGTCTCGGCGGTCAAAGTTTACATTTTCGAAGTTCCAGTGTAACTTAAAAATGTGCGGGGATTATGTTTGCCCGGAAAGCCCGCGATCTAGTCTTTATAATGCAAAAAGGCGGTCTCAGCGGTCTTCGGAATCAGTGATCGCCCAGATCACCAACTTTCAGTCTGACCCGGTTTTCTATGTTCCAAGCAGCCGAAGCCGCTCGAGATCGCCAAGTCCGAGCGGTCTGGGCTCTTTTCTGTTTTTTACTATTTGTACCCCATTTCACTGCCCCGACTCTCCTGTACCCCGGGCAGCCCGTAGTTTTTCATTTCTGACCGTTTGGGCAGCCCCCTCGCCTATAAATAGAGGGGTAGGGGTACCTGAGAAGGGACTTTTAGCTCCGAGGCTCCAGCTTACAACCTGTGTAAGCGGTCTCATTTTTTCGTGATCGCATTTTGGTGATCGTTTTCCTTTTGTTCCAGCATCTTCTGTCTTAGTAACCTGCACTTCGCAGTTTTCTCCCATCCCTTTTTAGTGTGAATTTTGGAGGTACCATTTTTGGCACCAACACTAAGAATCCGGACAGTCGCCATTGCGGGCCATGGAGCTTTTGGCGCCATGGAGATTCTTGCTTCCTCTACTCAATTCTCCTTAGAAGGTTGTGATGGCGACGACGACCCTCAACATGAAGATGTGGGTAACGACGCACTTAAGGATGATGGCGCCTCTCCAACCAACGATCGATGTCATGATGAATGCCATCGCCGTTACAACCTCCGCCCGCGACGCAAGATTAATAATTAATAATTATAATTATTTTATTATAATTATTAATTAAATTTTTATCATGCTTTGTCTTTTATTTGGGACTTTGTTTATTTTCATGTTCTATTTTAATTTGGACTGTGTATAGACATGTTTGTTGGCAAGCCTATAAAAGGCTATCATGTAATAGAATTTGATAATATTGAATGATTAAAAAAACTGAACCCTAAAACTTGAATCCACTCTTTTGGTTTCCCTCTCTCCTATCCCCCCCCCCCCCACCTCTTCTTTCCCCCATGGAAAATTTCGGCCACCCTATTCTTTTTACCCCTCCTTGGCAAGTTTCATCCATCACCTCTCTCCCTATCCTATTCTCCTCTCCCCTCAAATCTCCTTCCCCCAACACCTCTCTTGAACATTGTTTGGCTAAAGGGCTTCTTCCTCCTCTTGGGAATATTTCGGCCAAGGTGAAGAAATACCAAAGAAAAAGGCCATGGTTACGTGGAGTCAAATCCGGCGTGATGCGACGAAGACAAACAAGTTTCTCTCCATCTGACGCGGCTCCGGTCGATCCATTGAAGAACGATTTGGGCAAGTGCATGCTTGAGGGTAATCCCATCTCAAGCGGTGTAATGAAATTTCTACTCGTGAGATTTCCCTCTTGTTAATTTCTAGTGGTGGTAATTTTTGCGTGATCTTCGAATCACTTGAATAATCATGATTTCTTTGATTGATTTTGCGTTCATCTTAATTTCTTTTAATTTTCGAAGAGGATTGGTGAACCTCGACTTTTTGTTGGGAGAGATATACCCTTTTCCGAATCATAATTTTTGGGGGATCTCTTTTAGTACAACTTTAGCTCGATCGGGTCGGGTGGGTCCTTTTAGTCTGGGAGAATTGTGGCCTATAGCCATTTATTTAAACCTCTTGCGGTGTGGCTACCTGTTTGTTAGCGTCTAATTGATAAATATTGCGTTGCGTGTATGCTGCGATTAATTTTTGTGCGAACATATAAATTGGAACGTTGAGAGCGAAAGCATGTTTGTTCGTAGCGGTCGTGTCAGAGAGCGTAGCCTGCATCAATTTGGTTTTAGAGCAAGGTTAGTGTCAATTTCTTAATTGACGCCTTCCTAAAATTTTCTTAGAATGCTGGCACACACAATCGTCACACCATTTCATGTTCAAAATTTCAAAATTTTGATTGCTGGTCTGCGAATAGCGGCCTAAAATTTCTTATTTTCAGGGAAAAATAAAAAAAAAATTGGTAAATCTGCGTACTATTTTCTACAAGAAAATAAAAAAAAATTTTACTTACTCTAGTTATTAGGCGGGAACAAATTATTATTTTATAAAATTTTCTTGTCAGAATCGTTGTTGTTCTAAAATTGTATGCGTACGAGGCTAGGCACGGAGTATCCCACGTCCTCTTCCCAGATGACGGACGAGAGGGACATGGGTCACGGTCCAACAACTATTGATGAACTCCGTTAGGAGTTTAACGATCAGTTGACGGACATTCTGGAGATGCTTCACGAGATAAGGTTAGCCCAAAGGGCACCTCAAAATAACGCAGCCCGCCAACATGTAGAAGGGAATGTTAACAATAATAACATTCATAAACCAGCCCCACCAAATCATGCAGCCCGCCAACGTGACGAAGGGAATATTAATCATAATAATAATCTCGAAAATGTCCCGCGAGCACGGTACGAATTTGATATCATTCGGGTCGTATGGATCAAACCACCTACATATGATGGGTTGGGTGACCCCCAGGTTTTCTTGGATTTGTTTAGGGAGATAGAGTGCTACTTTCAGTGGCATAATCTGACTGGCGTGGAGAAGGTGCGCGTAGCACGTATGAAATTGTTGAGTAGGGCTATGAAATTTTAGTTGATTGAGCAACGACGTCTAGGTGCAGTGGAAGGTCTGCCCATCATCGGTTGGGCAGGCATGAAAGCCATGTTGACTGATCAATACGTTCCTACATACCATCAAACGCAAATGTTTGATGAGTTAGCTTCCCTAAGACAAGGGACTTGATCTGTCATGGAGTACATGGGCCTCATGAAGGACATGATGGTTAGGTGCGATGTTAGGGAGATGCCTGAGGTCACCCTTTCACAGTTTCGTAAGGGACTTAATCCAGACATTCAAGGTAAACTCCTTCGTTATGGACACACATATTTGAGCACCACCTATAGTACCGCATTGGATATTGAGAAGCACCTGGCTCATAAATCCAAGACACGTTCATTTCCGAAGGGAAAGTCCCTCTTAGGACCTCCCCCCCCCCCCCCATTATCCCTGAAGGATAAGGGTAAGTTTCGGTTTGCTGACTCAAACTCTGTTGTCATCACGGCTAAGAATACATGAAATTAGACTAGTGAGAGAGTGTCGGTGGGTAGGATTAACAAAACAAATGCAACGTGTTTTACTTGTGGGATTCAAGGACATTACGTTAGTGAATGTCCCATTAAGCCCAAGCCCCTAACCATGTTAGATACCTCGACTGAACACACCAAGCTCATTTATGAGGCCGGTGAAGACTCTGATTCGGAAGAAGTTTCGAGCGACTTGGATGATGACATTAATATGATGGTGATGAGATGTATTTTGACTACTCCGCGTGCTTCAGATGATTGGAATAGGATGAATATATTTTCATTAAATTTTAAGAGTGGAGAGAAGTGGTGCAAATTGATTATCGATAGCAGAAGTTGTATGAATGTGATTTTGGAGAATGCAGTGACCCAGATGATGTTAGCCACTGAAAAGCACCCACACCCATATAAGGTTACTTGGGTTAACAAGACATCCCTTCCGGTAGCGAGGCATTGTTTGGTACCCCTTACCATCAAGGCTTATTCTGAAAAACTTTGGTGTGACATCATCCCCATGGATGCCTGTCATGTCTTATTAGGACGCCCATAGCTTTATGACCATGATGTTACTCATTTCGGGCGAGCCAACACTTATGAGTTCAAGTTTAATGGCAAAACTATTATCTTGAAACGCACTCCACCAAAGGATCCTTCGGTCGCCTCTAAAGACACAATTGTGCCTGTAGAGAAGAAAACCTTAAGCTTGATAGGTAAGAAGGAGTTCGCACGCCATACAGTTTTGGATGGTGTCCTACATGTGTTAGTTTGCTTATATGTCAAGGAGGACGTGTCTACGTTTGAGAGCTTACCGCCAACGCTGTGAAACATTTTAGAGGAATTTTAAGGATTTGTATCTGGATGAGTTAACGTCTACGTTACCCCCTTTCGAGACATCCAGCATGCGATAGATTTCATTTCGTATTCCTCGTTACCCAACCTACCTCACTATCAGTTAAACCCTTTCGCGCACTAGGAGTTACAAACGCAAATTTCAGATTTATTACAAAAGGGGTTCATTTGTCATAGTAAGAGTCTGTGTGCTGTTCCGACATTGCTAGCTCCCAAGAAAGACTGCTCTTGGAGGATGTGTGTGGATAGTCAGGCCATAAATAAAATTACGATTAAATATCGATTTCCCATCCCTCGTTTGGATGACTTGTTGGATATGCTAGCCTAAGCCTCGATGCTTTCTAAATTGGATCTTAGGAGTGGCTACCATCAGATTCGAATTAGGGAGGGTGATGAGTGGAGGACAACCTTTAAGTCTAAGGAAGGGCTTTATGAATGGTTAGTGATGCCATTTGGGCTTTCCAATGCCCCAAGTACTTTTTCTAGGATGATGACACATGTCTTCCAACCCTATATGGAAAAATTTATCATGGTTTATTTTGATGACATTCTCATTTTTAGTACGTCTACTACAGTTCATGAGTTTCACTTGAGGACTATCCTAGTGACGTTGCGAGCGGAAAAATTATTTGTCAATATTAAAAAAATGTATATTCTATGAGACGTCCATAGAATTTCTTGGCTATATTGTGAGTTCGGAGGGCATACATGTGGATCCCAAGAAGGTCCAAGCCATCAAGGATTGGCTGGAACCCACCAGCATTCAAGATGTTAGGAGTTTCCACGGGTTAGCTACGTTCTATCGTCTATTTATTCATGACTTTAGTAGTATCATGGCACCGATCACGGAGTGCATGAAAACAGGTGATTTCACTTGGACGAATTCTTCCACTAAAGTGTTCCAAACGATTAAGGTTCGGATGTCGGAAGCTCACCTTTTGCGGTTTTTGAATTTTAGTAAGGTTTTGAATTGTCATGTGATGCGTCTGGCATTGGTATTGGCGGTGTTTTAAGTCAAGAGGGGCATCCTGTTGGGTATTTTAGTGAGAAACTCGCGGGTCTGAAACTGAACTATGTTGGATCGGGTTTTTAAAAACTTATGTTTTATGTTGAAATTCTTTTAAATAATGCGTGATTAAGAAGATGAGAAATCAAGTAAAACAATTGAAATAAAGTAGAGACATGTTTTATTAATATGAAATAAGGTTTTACAAAAATTGATTTCTATAACGCTAGAAATCTGTGGCGAATAATAGTAGACTCGTTTTGTTTTCTATCCCGACTCGCATCCCCACGAACCGGTGGCCCTAGCCTATCCTTCCCAGATTCGGCCTCAAGCCGCCTAGCCAATCCAACATCGGATATGGCCTTGAGCACCCCCTAGACCTAACCTAGATCTAGTCTCCAACACGAGGCAAATTTCAGCCCTAAGTCCTACCCAGACCAAGTCTCCAACACGAGGCAAATTTTCTAACCGTTTACAAGAAATATGAAATGATAATAATAAAAACTCCCTCTTGAAGAACTTCTGAAGTTGGAGACGAAGACCCGTTGTATAATAAGCATTGTAGAAGCAGACATCGTTTGGATCCGGCGTGAAGAGATTCTCCTTCAGAAATTCGCAGAGCTTTGGTAGGACATCAACTTTCGGCAAAGGCAGCCTCTGGAATTCTAGAACTCAATCTCTCTATCTGATGTGACACTGAAACGAGAGAAGAGGGGTCCTATTTATTGCCTCAGTGCTAGCGCCTGCGCTAGTGTTACCGCCGGTGCTATCCCATATTAGGACATATTTTGCGCGGCAGGATATACAATCCGAAGAAACATTTCTCTCTTGCCTTATGTGCTCCGCGCTATCGCCTGCGCTATCGTCTACCGCTAGGCGCTATCTCCTTCTATATGTTCTCCCGGAATTGCGCTAATCATTGCTAGCGTCGGGCGCTAGGTACTACCGCCGGCGCTAGTGGGCATGTTGGATTTGATGGCTCAAATTTGGGGGCAACCTTCTTATGTAATCCTTGAGTCATATGAACTTTGTTTTCCTGCACACTTAAACACACAAGATCAAATACACATATGATTTGTTATTCTCAAACCTAGGAGATGCGGAAGACCATGTTCCAACAAACTCCCCCTTTTGATAATAACAAATCCATTAATGATAAATCAGAGCATTAATATATAAGCATGATGAAAACCTACTTGTGTGTGTGAAAGTGATGACTTAGGATAATTGTCATTTTTTATATTTAGAATTGCTCCCCCTAAATACATGTTCCCCCTAAGAGAATGTTCCCCTAATATGTAAGCTATCATCTTAATTAATCATGTTAGTTTTCTATTTTGATAGCGGATTATATTTATCATGTTAGTTCTCCCCCTTTTGTTATTAGCAAAAGTGGGTAAGGAGGCACTACCTAGCAGTTTGATAATAAGATAAAGGCATGATCGAGCTTTTTAGTGAGAAGGAAATGATAAGGAGTTTTAGAATACTTTTCATTGAAATAGATCAGAGTTTTGAGTATAAAAAGAATACAAGGTAAATGTAAAGATGCGGAAGACTTATCGAAATACAAGAAACATCTTATGATGATCCATATATGAGTTAGATTTCATAAAGAAGATGTTTATGTAAATCATTTTTCTTTTTCTTTTAAAAATTTTCATGAAGTAACCAAGCATGAAAGAGATGTATGAAAGAGAGACTACTACAATGTTATTCTAATTCATAATCTCAAAACATACCAAACATTGTAGAAAGCATGCTAGGTTATCTAGTGCATTTCATAAATAAAGAGTAGTATAGAATTAGCATTAGGATCCAATACTCATGAGAAGAAGTGTTATGGAATATAATGATGTGCACATAAGTGTATTTTTTAGTAGAGTAAACAAATGTTTTAATCAAAAATACATGAAATATGTAAAGTAAGAGCACAATAAAACACAAATAATTTTACTTCCACATACTTTAATGCACAAACAAAAAGTACAACTACCAAGGTGCTTTGCACACACAATGCTCATCAAGACTTATCAGGGTGCAAATTAGTGCTTGGGGGATCACATATTTTATTTTATTTTAATATTGAAACTAGTGATCCAATATACTTAAGAGTAAGTGGTTTTTATTTTGAAAGAAAGATATGGCTTGCACAAGATATTTTACTATTCTTTCCAAGGTGCTCAACCTCAAAACGCTTATTAAGACTTATCTGGAGGTTCAAGTAGTGCTTGGTGGAGTTATCTTTGTCACATTATTTTATGATTTTTGTTTTGTACGAAGTTCTCCGAATACACTTGTTTTGCAAACCAATATAATTTATGAAAACATAACCACTTTTCTTAGCTCTTAAAAGTGCAAATAAAGATAGTGTAGGTGAGATACTTGTGCAATTTTAATTCATTGTACTAATACAAAACATACATAAGCATTCTTAGATTAAACACAAAAGTAGACAATGCCAAAATAAGTGAGTGAATAAATATCATTATCAAACATAAACATTTACTCATACTTTGAGGCATGCTGAGCTTGATTCTACACAACTTTTAAAATATAATTGATGCACATATTAATAGATATATCAAAGCATGATGAAAACAAAGTTCAAAGAAGTTTGAAAAGATAAATTGCAACATTATAGAAGTTCTAAATAATAGATTAAATCATGCTTGATTATCACACTAAATCCCATACAATTTTTTTTGTTGGTTTTTGCATTTTATATTTTTGTATTTGATTTTTGTATTTAGAAATAGAATTTAAACAAATAACAAAAAGAAAAGGCAAAACACAATTTTCGTTTGTAATTTGGCTTTTGTATTTTTGTATTTGATTTTTCAAAAATGAAATAAAAGCATAAGTGCAAAAATAAATAGTACACATAGATTAATATATTTTTAAGAATTTTTCAAAATTTTAAAAATACAGAAAAACAAATAGGTACGCTAGCGCCGGCGCTAGCGCTAGCATGGGAAATAGTACATGATTTTTGATGATTTTGAAATTTTTAATTGTTGATCTTGATTAAGTGTCCTAATAGTAGTTTCATGGAGAGATTTCAGAATTTTAGGAGATGTTTTAGATGGTTAAAGGTTGCAAAATTGCGTTTATGAATGTGTTTTAACTCGAAAGATCTAGGACACCTAACTCAAGTCGTAATAATCGAAATATTGCATCGGGAAGAGGTTTAGTAAATATGTCAGCGAGTTGAGAGTCCGTGCCAATGAAACTTACTTTTACATTCTCTTTCTTTATGTGATCCCTAATGAAATGGTGACGAACATCAATGTGTTTGGATCTAGAGTGGTGTACAAGATTATATGTGAAGTCTATTGCACTTTTGTTGTCACATTTAAGATCAATGTTTTTGAGATAAAATCCAAAATCCTCTAGAGTTTGGCTCATCCATTACGCTTGCGCACAACAATTACCAAGCGCGATGTATTCGGCCTCCGTGGTGGAGAGTGCAACCGAAGATTGTTTCCTACTAGACCAAGCAACTACTGAGGGTCCTAAAAAGTGACAAGTACCGCCAGTGCTTTTTCGATCTAGTGAACAACCGGCGTAGTCTGAATCAGAATAGCGGTGGAGTATGAATGAATCATTGTGTGGGTACCATAATCCTAATTTAGATGACCCTAATAAATAACGAAAAATACGTTTTACCCCTTTTAAGTGAGATTCTTTTGGATTGGCTTGAAAGCGAGCACATAAACATACGGCAAACATTATATCTGGTCTAGATGCACTTAAGTAAAGAAGAGATCCTAAAATTCCTCTATATAACGTTTGATCAATGGAAATTCCAGATTCATCTTTTCCTAGTTTTAAAGAAGCACTCATAGGAGTAGAAGCTTGTTTAAGATTTTCAAATCCAAATCGTTTAAGCATATCGTGAACATATTTTGTTTGGCAAATAAAGATACAATCAGTTCGTTGTGAGATTTGAAAACCAAGAAAATATGATAGTTCATCTACAAGACTCATTTCAAATTCATTTTTCATTACTAAGACCACTTCATTACACAACTCTTCATTAGTGGCTCCAAAAATGATATCATCAACATATATTTGTAAAATAATTAGATCGTTATTATTATGCTTATTGAAGAGTGTGTTGTCAGAACTTCCCATAACATAACCGTGCTTTAACAAAAACGATGTAAGTCTATCATACCATGCACGGGGCGCTTGTTTTAAACCATAAAGCGCTTTTTCTAATTTGTAAACATGATTAGGAAATTTTTAATTTATAAAACTGGGGGGTTGTTCTACAAAAACTTCATCTTTTATAAACCCGTTTAGAATGGCACTTTTAACATCCATTTGAAATAATTTTATTCTTTTAAAACTCGCAAATGCCAAAAATATTCGTATAGATTCTAAGCGAGCTACGGGTGCAAAAGTTTCTTCAAAATTTACCCCCTCGATTTGAGAATAACCTTGAGCAACTAAGCATGCTTTATTTCTTATAATCCTAGATTCACCATCTAATTTATTTTTAAAGATCCATTTTACGCCGATAACTGGATGATTAGATAGTCTATCTACTAGATTCCAAACTTTATTTCTTTCAAATTGATCTAACTCTTCATTCATAGCCAAAAACTAAAATTCGTCATTTAAAGCGGTGGAAACATTTTTAGGTTCGATTTCGGAAACAAAGCAAATATTTGAAAACGTTTCATGAAGAGAAGATCGAGTCCTTACCCCAGTAGACGGTTCCGCAATGACTAGCTCTTTTGGATGATTTTTTGAGAAGTTCAAAACGCTTGGAGGTACATATTCATCTTCCTTGGACTTCTCCTCCTCTTCTTTGGAAGGTTCCTCTTCGTCGTGCTCCAAATATGGCAAAGGTTCATCATTTGTACCTGTAGGAAGCTTTTCTGCACACGGAATAAATTCATCAAATTTAACATTAATAGACTCTTCAAGCTTAGTCGATCTTTTGTTAAATATTACATAGGCTTTACTGGTTGAAGAATATCCAAGAAATATTCCTTCATCACATTTTTCATCAAATTTTCCTAAAGAATCTTTTGTATTAAGAATAAAACATTTATAACTAAATACTTTAAAATATGATACGTTAGGTTTCTTTTGATCATATAGTTCATACGGTGTGAGATTTAGTGATGGGCGAAGCATGACTCTATTCATTACATAGCATGTTGTGCTAACGGCTTCGGCCCAAAAAGACTTAGGTAATTTATATTCAGATAACATGGTGCGTGCTAGTTCTTGGATTGACCTATTTTTCCTTTCTACAACACCGTTTTGTTGAGGTGTGTGTGGAACGGAGAACTCATGCTTAATACCTAACATTTCACAAAAAGATTTAAAATTTTCATTTTTAAATTCACCTCCATGATTTGAGCGAATGCATTTTATTTTTAAATCTAGTTCATTTTGAATACGAGTACATAATTTTGAGAATTCGCAAAAAGCATCAGATTTGGAAGAGAGAAATAAAGTCCAACAATATCTTGAGAAATCATCTATTAGAACAAAAGTATATATTCTACCACCAAGACTTGCGGTGTTAACGGGACCAAAGAGATCCATATGAATTAATTACAATGGTTTTGAAGTAGAAATTTTGTTTTTGCTTTTAAAAGGTGATTTTGTAAATTTTCCTTTTTGGCATGGAGAACATAGTGAAGATAAATTTCCATTCAATTTAGGCAATCCTCTAATTAATTCCTTTTTTGCTAGTTTTAAAATAAGCTTTGTACTAGCGTGACCTAAATGTCTATGCCATAGTTCTAATGCATTATTTTTGGTTATAAAGCATTTTATAGATGATTTGGAAAGATCATGAAACGAAACTATGTAAACATTTTGAATTCTAGGTGCAATTAGTAACACATCTTTTGTTTTAGGATTAAATATTTTGCAAAGATTAGTAGATGATTCAAACAATACATCTAATTCTTTATCACATAGTCGACTTATAGATATTAAGTTATGTTTTAATCCTTTTACATAAAGAACATTTGAGATAAGAAAGGATTCGTTACTCACTATACCTACTCCCATGATCCTTCCTTTACCATTATCACCAAACGTTACGATCCCTCCTTTCTTCTTTTCTAGGCTAAGGAATTTTACTTTGTTGCCCATCATGTGCTTGGAGCAGCCTGAGTCCAAGTACCACACGTCTTCCGTTTCCTTAGCCTTCCTGCAAATCTTGAGAGAAGATGAGAGTAAAAATCCAGATACCCAAGAGGTACCACCCATAGAGTAAGTGGATTTCTTATGTACCCAGATTTGTTTTAATGATCGTTATTTTATATTCCTGCAAGAGCTAGACGAGTGTCCAAACTTAAGACAATTTGCACACAAAATAAAGGGGGTTGAGACCCTTTTCTAAATTTCTACATTGCTCTTGCTGGATGATGTTTGAACTTTAGAAAAAACTGGAGATTTTTTAACTGTTGAGCTACCGCCGGCGTTAGTGGCTAGCGTCGGGCGGTAGGGCTCACTTTGATATCCGACCCCAAATTTTCCAGAACCCTAACATTGGTTTCCCAGACGCATATCCAAGGATTTTTGACAAATCTCGAATTTTTTTATGGCTATATTGAGGTCATGATTTTGATTTTTAAGAAATGTATTTTCTTGTACAATCATAACACATTTATTTTCAAAGCCCTTTTTGTTATTTTCAATTTGTAAAAGAGAGGTTTTCAGTTTTCTCTCTAAGTCCCCCTTTTCTTTTATAATAGTTTTGATTTGTGAGAGGGCCTTAGAAAGAGAAACTTCAAGTTCTTTTGCCTTACATAAAGAGTGCTCACACTCTTGACATGAAACCTTTCTCTTTTCAAGGGAAATCAATTTTTTTGTGTGCTTATGATTTTATTTGATAATAGATTCATTTTCACGATTTAATATAATATTATCTTTTATACTTGGATCGTAGGATTTGCAAGTTTGAACAAATTCATCATAGAGTTCTTCAAAGGTAGGAGGAGTTACCTTAGTGTCGCTAAGAACACTGGTGTCGTCATCGTTTCTTTTGGCCATTAAGCATAAGTTTGCTTCCTCCTCGCTACTTGACTCAGATTCGTTTGAATCATCAAAGGAAGAATCATCCCAAGTTGCGGCTTTCAATACTTTCTTTTTCTCTTTTGCTTTGTATTGTTCTTTTTGCTCCTTTTGATACTTCGGGCACTGGCTCCGAATATGCCCGGTCTTTCTGCAGCGGTAGCACTCCGGTGGTGGTCTTTCTTCTTCATCTTCGCTTCCTTTTCCTTTCCTTGATGAAGAGGAAGAACCCTTTCGTCGAGCATCCTTTTGAAAGTATTTTCGGAATGTGTTCCTTCTTTCTGGATTCCTAATGAACTACCTGAAGTTCTTCACCAGGAGACCTTCTTCATCTTCATCATCATCTTCGATGCTCTCCTTCTTTGATTTTTAGTGCTAGCGCCTTTTTCTTTGGCTCTTTGTTGTATTCATCGTGTTGAATCTGGAGTTATACCTCATGAGTTTTGAGATTCCCAATAAGGTTCTCGATCTGGCGAGTTCTTAAGTTATGCGACTCCGAGATGGCTGTCTGAGTAGATCTTTCCAAATGCCTTTGTAGCGTTGACGATCTTGGTGAAGCGAGTGTACATCGAGTTGATGTCCTCTTCGGTATCCATCCTGAATTTTTCATATTCAAATTCCAGTTGGAATAGCTTTGCATCTTTCACCTGTGATGTACCTTCATGAGTAACTTCCAATTGATTCCAAATATCATAAGTAGTTGTGCATGCATAAATTCTATTAAACTCAGTCCTATTTAAGGCGCAATATAAAGCGTTCATTGCTTTAGCATTATTTTTACACCTTAGTTTATCGTTATCATCCCATTTATCTTTAGGTTTTAGCAATGTCGCCTCTCCCACTACAGTTGTAGGAGGAGAGTACCGAACTTCTACCATGTTCTATACTTTTACATCCATGGTCATAAGAAAACACATCATTCGATTTTTCCAGTAGTTGAAATCTGACCCAGAAAAGAGAGATGGTCAACTAACCCCTTGACCCTCCGGAAAAGCGAGATCATGAGACGCCATTATTCCCGGTTGTTAAGCCGATTGGAATAAAACCCCTCTGATACCACTTGTTGGATCGGTAGGCGTCCTTAGAGGGGGGGTGAATAAGGGTTTTTATAAACTTATGTTATATGTTGAAATTCATTTAAATAATGCGTGATTAAGAAGATGAGAAATCAAGAAAAACAATTGAAATAAAGTAGAGACATGTTTTATTAATATGAAATAAGGTTTTACAAAAATTGATTTCTATAACGCTAGAAATCTGTGGCGAATAATAGTAGACTCTTTTTGTTTTCTATCCCGACTCAAATCCCCACGAACTGGTGGCCCTAGCCTATCCTTCCCGGATTCGTCCTCAAGCCGCTCTAGCCAATCCAACCCCGGATATGGCCTTGAGCACCCCCTAGACCTAACCTAGATCTAGTCGCCAACACGAGGCGAATTTTCGCCCTAAGTCCTACCCATACCTAGTCGCCAACACGAGGCAAATTTTCTAACCGTTTACAAGAAATATGAAATGATAATAATAAAAACTGCCTCTTGAAGAACTTCTGAAGTTGGATACGAAGATCCGCTGTAGAATAAGCGTTGTAGAAGCGGACGTCATTTGGATCCGGCATGAAGAGATTCTCCTTCAGAAATTCGCAGAGCTTTGGTAGGACATCAACTTTCGACCAAGGCAGCCTCTGGAATTCTAGCACTCAATCTCTCTCTCTGATCTGACACTGAAATGAGAGAATAGGGGTCCTATAAATAGCCTCAGCGCTAGCGCCTGCGCTAGTGTTACCGCCGGCGCTATCCCATATTAGGACATATTTTGCGCGGCAGGATCTTCAATCCGAGGAAACATTTCTCTCTGGCCTTCTGTGCTCCGCGCTACCGCCTGCGCTATCGGCTACCGCCAGGCGCTATCTCCTTCTATATGTTCTCCCAGAATTGCGCTAATCATCGCTAGCGCCGGGCGCTAGGTACTACCGCCGGCGCTAGTGGGCATGTTGGATTTGATGGCTCAAATTTGGGGGCAACCTTCTTATGTAATCCTTGAGTCATATGGACTTTGTTTTCCTGCACACTTAAACACACAAGATCAAATACACATAAGATTTGTTATTCTCAAACCTAGGAGATGCGGAAAACCATGTTCCAACAAACTATTCTAATTACGATCGCAAGTTTTACACTGTTATTCGATGCCTACAACATTAGCGGCATTATCTACTCCCTAAGGAGTTCGTTATCCAATCCGATCACAAGGTGTTGAGATTTGTCAACTCTCAAAGTAAGGTCAGCCCCCGGCATGCTAAATGGGTCTCCTATCTTCAGGATTACACCTTTATCATAAAACATCTTAAGGGAAATCTAAATTGTGTAGCGGACACCCTTAGTCGTGTTTCTTTATTATTATCCACGCTAGAAGTGAAGGTTATTGGGTTTGAACGCATTAAGGATGAGTATATCCATTGCCCAAACTTCAAGGATATCTATCTATCCGCTCAAGGAGACGCACCCACTACCATTTATGCATATTATATCTATGACAGTTACTTATTTAAGCATGTCAAGCTATGTATCCCTCGCTCGTCCCTTCGCCATTTCATCGCTTGGGAACTGCATAGCGGTGGACTAGGTGGTCATTTTGGGCGTGACAAGACCATCTCGTTAGTGGAGGATAAGTTTTATTGGCCAGGCCTTAAGTCCATGGTGCATGAAATTGTGGGGGAGTTGTCGCATGTGCCAGCTAGCTAAGGGTAACAAGACGAACGCGAGACTTTATACCCCTCTACCGATTCCGTCTATCCTGTGGGAAGACGTTTGTATGGATTTTGTTTTGGTCCTGCCTCTCACCTTTAGGCATCACGATTCCATCTTGGTAGTGATGAGCTGGTTTTCTAAAATGGCCCATTTTATTGCGTGTAACAATACAAATGATGCGTCACATGTCGCAAAAATATATTTTAAAGAGGTCGTTGGACATCGGGGCATCCCTAAGGCTATAGTGACTGATAGGGATGTAAATTTTACCAGTTATTTTTGGAAGACCCTATGGAAACTTATGGGCAACAAACTTTTGTTTTCTTCGGCATACCATCTACAGACGGATGGGCAAACGGAAGTGGTTAATCGAAGTTTGGGTAGTTTACTTCATTTTCTTGTAGGTTAACACAAGAGTACGTGGGACCTCATCCTCCCCCATGCTCAGTTAGAATACAATAATTCCAAAAATAGGTCCACTGGGTTATATCCAAATGAAATGGTGCACGGATATAAGGCGTCGGTGCCAGTTGACTTGATTCTGTTACCTCCATCATATAAGTCAAGTCAATTTGCAAGAGACTTATCGCTCATGTTCATAATATACATAAGCACATTAAGGATGCGTTAACTACACAATACACATCATATCAATCTCAGGCTAACGTACATAAGAGAGCGTCTCACTTGATGGTTGGCGATTTGGTTATGGTGCATCTCATCCCCTAATGGTTGCCTTCGGGAACCATAAAAAAGTTAGCAAATCGGCGAGCGGGTCCATTTCGAATCTTAAAGCGATTAGGAGAAAATGCTTATCTTTTGGAGTTACCCACTGATTGGGGAATCTCCCATATTTTCAATGTTTCGGATTTAACGCAATATATTTCTCCACCACATGAATTAACCGACTGTCCATTTGATTCCACTAAATTTTCTAATGCGTTGGGGGGTGCTTATGACTGGATTTCTCTCTTCATCGGTTCCACCTGGAGGTACGTCGAATGTTGATGACGAAACTCTTTCCCCTTATTTGCCTAATGCTTTTCCAAGGTTCCCCCGAACCACTTATGCACCTGACAGACGCCGCTACTTGATTCGTTGGCATGATCGTCCGGCCTCCGATAACTCGTGGCTCCCAGAATAGGAGGTGGCTCTTTTAGAAGATGTGGGTAACGGCGCGCTTACGGATGATGGCGCCTCTCCAACCTAAGACCTACATCATGATGAACGTCATCTCCGTTACAACCTCCGCCCTCAGCGCAAGATTAATAATTATAATTATTAATTAATTTTTTATCATGCATTGTCTTTTATTAATTAATTATAATTATTTTATTATAATTATTAATTAATTTTTTGTTTTATTTTAATTTGGACTGTGTATAGCCATGTTTGTTGGCAAGCCTATGAAAGGCTATCATGTGATAGAATTTAATAATATTGAATGATTAAAAAAGTTGAACCCTAAAACTTGAATCCCCTCTTTTGGTTTCCCTCTCTCGTAACACCTCCCCCCCTTCTTCTTTCACCCTAGGAAAATTTCGGCCACCCTCTTCCTTTTCCCCCTCCTTGGCAAGTTTCGGCCATCACGTCTCTCCCTCTCCAATTCTCCTCTCCCCTCTAATCACCACCCCTTCAACACCTCTTTAGAACATTGTTCGGCTAAGGGGCTTCTTCCTCCTCTTGGGAAGATTTCAGCCAAGGTGAAGAAATACCAAAAAAAGGTCGTGGTTATGTGGAATCAAATCCGGCGTGAAGCGACAAAGGCGAACGAGTTTCTCTCCATCCGATGCGGCTCCGATGGATCCATTCAAGAACGGTTTGGGTGAGTGCATGCTTAAGGGTAATCCCATCTCTAGCGGGGTAACAAAATTTCTACTCGTGAGATTTCCCTCTTGTTAATTTCTAATGGTGGTAGTTTTGGTGTGATCTTCGAATCACTTGAATAATCGTGGTTTCTTCGATCGATTTTTCATTCATCTTAATTTCTTTTAATTTTCGAAGAGGATTGGCGAACCTCGACGTTTTGTTGGGAGAGATCTACCCTTTTCTGAATCGTAATTTTTGGTGGATCTCTTTTGGTACAATTGTAGCTCGATCGGGAAGGGTGGGTCCTTTTAGTCTGGGAGAATTGTGGCCTATAACCATTTATTAAACCTCTTGCGGTGTGGCTACCCGTTCATTAGCGTCTAATTGATAAATATTGCGTTGCGTGTATGCTGCGATTAATTTTTGTGCGAACGTATAAATTGGAACGTTGAGAGGGAATGCGTGTTTGTTCGTAGCGATCGTGTCGGAGAGCGTAGCCTGCATCAATTTGGGTAGGGGCCCCGACCGCACCCCGTGGCATCACACCAGCTAGCAGACCACGACCAAGCACACCTGCCCGAAGGACTACAGTCCAGGCACCCCCACCTATCTCCACGCCTGTTCTCAGCGCGGCGGGTTGTTGAGGCTGGGCTCGAACCCCAGGCCTCCTTGATAAGGACCACTACTAACAGGCCTTATCACCAACTGACCTGCACCTATTAGGAGTGGTCCTTATCAAGGAGGCCTGGGGTTCGAGCGCAGCCTCAACAACCCGCCGCGCTGAGAACAGGCGCGGAGATGGGTTGGGGTGCCTGGACTGTAGTCCTTCGGGCAGGTGTGCTTGGTCGTGGTCCGCTAGCTGGTGTGATGCCACAGGGTGCGGTCGGGTCCCCGATGTCCTGCATCAGGTTGGGGCTTCTCTTCCTCTCAGCTCACTAAAGATGGTGGAGTGCTCAATTGGGGCTGGGGGGGGGGGGGGTGGGGGGGTTAAACCATAGTGTGACATAATTGCCCCTCTCGGCCACCCAATGGAATTCCAATTCCCCCACCAACTGGCCTCCTCCTCCATGAATTCGGCCATAATTTATTGTGGTAGCATGGAGAAGGTGTTGGGAGGAGAAATTGGAGGCCATGTGGAGGGCATTCCAATTTTTCATGGTTTGTCACTCTCCAAACATGGGGATTTCTACAAAATACCTCCCAAGCATGGCATCTCTTTTGAAATTCAATGGTCAGACATGGTAATTAACCATTTGGTCCACAGGATGGGCCATCAAATGAGGTCTTAGCTCATTTGAACTTAGTTTGGGTTCACTTGACCTAAAGGGGTCAATTTGGGTTACGTGCACTTGAGTTGACCCTAGGTCAAATTGGACAATGTGGCTGAGCCACATTGACGATCTTGAGTCTATGGACATCATCCAAGGTGAATCATGGCTTGTTGTGACAAATTTAGGGACATTTGACCTAATTAGGTCAAATTGGGCAAAATTGTCCCAATGGTAATTTTGGCCTAATCCATGGGTTTGGTTGGACACAATTGGTTATTTGTGACCCATTGACCTCCCTAAGTGGTTATGAAGGTTTGTATGAGGCCAATTTTGTCATATTGGGGCTTAATGACCCTAATTAGAGAGGTTTGACCCATTTAGGGCTAGGGTTCACTTTGGTCAACTTGGCCAATTTAATTGAACTCAATGGGTCGATTTGTGTCCATTAACCTCCCTTAAGAGTTAGGAGAGTTTATGTGAAGACAATTTGGTCATATAAGGGCCTATTGGCCCTAATTATAGAGGTTTGACCCATTTAGGGCTACAGTTGACTTTAGTCAACTTGGCCAATTTGGTTGACCCCAATGAGTCCATAGTAACCTATTGGTCTCCTTGTAGGGTTATGAGAGTTATGGTGAGGTTAAATTGTCATGGTGAATGTAATTTGGGCAACCCTGGGTCTAGGTTACCTAGTTTGGTTAAGTGTATTGCACTTAGTCAACTAGGCCTCTATGCCATTTTGGTTAACCTAACCTTATGTCATGACCCTAGTCATGACAGAAATTCTCTTAGGGGGTCTAGTTGTGCTAGGGATGTTACAATATATACTATATAGAATATTCTATAGGCTATATATATGTATATATATAGCTAGATTCTATGTATATGTTATATATCTTATACAGAGTGTATATAGTTATATATACGGGAAGACAATGTAGGCTTCTTATTATTATTCTTATAGTTCTTTGTATATTGTCTATATACTTCTTCTTCTAGAATATAGGATATGTAGGTTACATAGATATACATATGGTATATAGTCTACAACTATATAGTTGAATAGGTATATATATATACACACACATAATAGTCTATATAGCTATAGATAATATAATAACCTATATAGTCAATACCTAAGAATATAGAAGAACAATGCATATACTTATAATATTCTTCTACTTCTACATAGGATATACTATAGCTATATTATAGGAATAACATATAGGCTACATATATAGAAGTATATGCATCCTTCTTTTATATTCATTGCCATTTATTATGTAGGATATTATATTATATATAGCTATATAGACTATTAGATATATATAGGCCTATTCAACTATATAGGTTTCTATTTATCCTATACATAGAAGAAGAAGCCTATTGTAGATGATAAAAAATCTTGTGTAGGCTATGTTAGATCCTTCTCCCGCACCGGAGAGTTCCCGGATCTTATGCCCAGAATCGCTGCCTTACGGTGACACCAACACACGAGTTAGTCGCCTCTACAAGACGTTGATCCTGCCAGCAAGAATGATCAACCAGGCCAGCATGAGATAATAAGTAAACTAAGTAAACAAGTCCACAATCGCACATATATATATATATTAATAAGAATACAAGTCCAACAATGAGTACAATAATCTAAAAGAGAGTAAGGGCTTATGCCCGGTACATATCCAAAATAAAGCAAAACACACTCACTCACTCTACATCTATGCAGAAGCTAGCAAACTCTCTTCGACCTGTCGTCGGGTAGTAGTGCTACGCGGTAACTGCTCCTCAGGTCTTTCCATCACATCCTACTGGTCGTACTGATGCTCCAGCTCCTCGGACCCCAAGTGTTATGGCCACAACCGACCGTGAGTCAAAAAGACTAAGCCAGTTTTTTCCACGCCTCCCCCCCCCCACCCCCGCGACTCCTAGGCATTGAGCGGGAGGATGAAGCATAGGACAACAAGAGGTAAAATCTAGAGCAGGTGACATGAAACTAACTAGCAAGCTTGTGCATAAATAAACCACTACAAATAAACTACTATAGGATAAGAGCTATAGACAATTAAAAGATCTAATAGTTGCAACATAACACAACGATCAAATAATTGCATTCACAGCAGTATAAGTATGTAAAGAATTATAGAAAAAAGAAGCAACTATGAAAGTTACCCTATCTAATAAGAATGCATATACAAACTTATAAGATATGGGATCTGACACTAAGGTAAACTCATCGTATAAAATAGCCCATACTAATTTATACGATGAGGTCTTGTTTATGAAATGATGCTATGTTATGATGTGCAATGCAATGATGCAACTCACCCACTCGACTCTATGCGTACAGACCATATTAGTAGTTACCACTATTCGAGTGTGTCAACTCAGGTACACCATTGAGGCAAACAGGGGTAGTGGATTGGGCAAGTCCACTTCTAGGCTCCTTTTAATATCCCCCGCCCTAGACCTTATATACACCCCTATGAACACATAGGGTTTCCGGGCACTATATGCTAAGCATACCTCTATCCTGCTTTTTGAGTCTCCGCTCAGGTACACCCCATTAAGGCAAACAGGGTCAGTGGTTCGGGTTCTCCACTCCTAGGCTAGTATGACACCTCCCAGCCTAGGTTATATGTACGCCCCTAAGAACACACAAGGTATCCGCATACTATCTGATAAGTAACACCTCTTAATTATATTTCCCCAAGCCTCCATCTCGCTGGACTATCCAATCCTCCTTATATAACACTGATCCTACCGCTCGCAGTACTAACCCATCCTGAGATCAATCCGTCCCACATTGGGACAAGGATTATCTCACCAAGTTCTCTTACTTAACTACTTTTGTCTGTCATTTAGTTGAACATAGAAGTCTAGGGTGAACCTTGGACTTCCTGTGGGCTACCCGGCGAAGGGCTCGCAAAGGTACTAGGAGGTAAGATGGGGTGACATCCCAAACCTCCCTTTCTCAAAATATTTAATTTTTGTTGGTGGCTACCCATACTTCCATTCTTTCTAATTGCTCTGAAATCCTAAGGTGATTTAAAACAGACCGGAATGACGAGTGTCGATGTTCAATTGAACACCAACCCTACCTTTCCTACTAACTGACTATTCCTTCATGTCATCACTGACCTAATGGTTCTATGTTTAGATATCAATCACAACTTATACTCTCTGGTGGGTCATGTAAAACCCCTTTTTTGCATTTAACTATGGGGTCTTACTGCCCAGAACTACCTCCTCGCGGTGAGACCCACTCACAGGAAGGTTGCAACCAAAAAAAAACTGATTTTGCCGGCTATTCTTTTCATCCTGGCCAACCAACAAATCATAAGAATAAAAGTATAAATATTTCAATACACATCACACATTATGTATATAGCAGATTTAAAGAGCTGTAAACAAGATTAGATACAATAAAGTAGGACAAATAATACTGTAATAAGGGCTTATGCCCCGTGCATGAATTCCACACTACAACATTGCTCGCAGAAGTAAACTAATACACTAATCATACGTATATGCGGCTGCTTCTGCTGCATGTACGATCTCCTCAAGCACCATCATCCTAGATCGGTGTTCCTCCTAGAAATGTTGTAGCTGCATCTGTTCCGCATACTCCTTAAATGATAAGGTCACAACTCACCATTAGTCAAAAAGACTAAGCGGATTCATCCACCCCTCCCCCCATGACTCCAAGGCACCGGGCGGGTGGATGGAATGTTGAGGGATATAAATAGCAGATTATACCAGCAGGTGACAGTGGCTCTAAATAATTACTAACAATAACTATAACATATATGTATATATAGTAGGACCCATTATTATTGATGTATATATATATATGTATGTATAGAACAGAGCCTACTTAACAGTTCTATCAAAACACGTATAATAAACGAACAACTGTCATAGTAGTAAAGAAAAACAGCTAACTAGCATGTAATAGAAATTATAGGACAACAACCACAGTCATCACAATAAAAGTAACCTTAAATTATATGAATGCTCATACAAACTTATAAGTTAATGGATCGTTTTGCAAGGACCCATCTTATAGAAGAGCCCATACTAATTTATACGATGGGGTTATTTGATGTATGAAATGATGAATGTGTTATGAATGTTATGCAATGCAATTGGATATTTATCCACACGCATGCAACTCACACACACGACTCTGTACGTACAGACTTATTTTGTTCCCACTTTTTGGAGGTATCTAACCATCTGGGCACCCCCATCATGGTCAAATGGTGGCAGAGGAGCGGGCATGTCCTCACCTAGGTGGGTATAATACACTACCATATCTAGGCCCTAACGTACTCTAATGTACCTGACTGGTACTCATGTGCTCCAGCGCACTCTTGCTGGACCTGAAGGAAATAGACCTTTAGTTGGCCAGGTAGGGTTAGCGAGGGTCACATTCCCTCTGACCATATAAGAATCAGGCCCATCTTACCTCTACACTGCCGGGTCAATGTACTACTATCGGTGTGTCGACAAAGCTAGTACCGAAGACCCACCACATTTATGCATATGCACAATATGTAATATATCATCTCCTTTTATCATCATCATCGAGCCTCCAACTCACTGGACTATAAAGTCCTCCATGCCAAGTATCACCGAGCCAACCGCTCATAGGACAAAACCATCCATATCAAACCCGAGCCTAGAGCTCGTAGGACTGAACTTTCCTTTCTATTCCACTTCCACCACCCCTTATTAGGGATGAGTGTGCACTTTCTGTACTATTTCAGTTAATCTTTTCTAATGATGGTTATACTTATCGATTTAGGGTTAGCCTTGGGCTTCCCGAGGACTACCCAGTGATGGGCTCATAGCGGTACTAGGAGGTGTTGAAAGTGCACAGTGTGCCTCTAATATTCCTCTAGAGAGGGGGTGAATAGAGTTTTAAAATATTTCTATCCTAACTGTGTTTAACAATAAATTACTCTAAAGAGTTATGCTTAACAATCCAGGCAGAATAAAGAATGCAGGAAATAAAGTGCAGAATATAAGACTGGGACAGCATAGACACAATGAAGTTTATATAGGTTCCCCAAACCCTAGGTACTCCCCTCTTCTACCACCTTGTTGGAATGCACCACCTGTGCCTGAGTATTTTGATCAGGAGACTCTTAGAACCACTGATCTTTTGATAAGGAGATCATGAACCACCAGATATTTTGGTAAGGAGGTCTTGAACCAATGAATCCTTAAGAAGAGGGATTAATAAAACTCTTTTACAGGAAATTGAAAGAGAAGGAGAAGAAAGAATGTTGTATGAATTCTGTTCTCAGAATTCTTGTGATGGCTGATTGAAGAACAGTCAATGTGAAGTCCCACAAAATCTGCTCTTGATTAGTCTCTGCTTTTGATGAAGATGAACTGTAGAGACTTTGATTGTCAGATTCTTCTGGACTTCTGCTGATTCAGATCATGCTGCTATATGATGGTGATGAGAAGCAGCTATCAGATCTACTATTCTCTTAGATGAACAACAATTGTATTTCTCTTTTATTTTCTATTCTTGATTAGGGTTCCTGAGAGAGATGGAGAAGAAGAGAAAGCCCTAGAAAAATGAAGGAGACGACTGATTGTGATTAATGCCTTGTCAGCCTCTATCTTCTCTTGTCTTTTTATTCTATCTTTTTCAAATTTGAATGTGTTTCCCTTTCTCATATGCCTTGATAAGGTAATCTGCTTATCACTTTCTCTTTCTTTCCTCATTAATTCTCGTCCCGACCACCTACAACGAATATGGTTCCAAGAAACCTTTTGTGTCCTTCTTTAATGCTCCTTTCTATTTCAAGCAATTATTGAGCCGTTGGGGAACAGTCTTGAAGTATGTGGGCCATGAAAGAAGGAACAGAGAGATAGCTGAAGAGATTACCTTTTACAGACTGTATTTGACGTAGTGTCGAATTCATTTCTTCTTTTATCGACGTAGCTTTGAGTTCTTCTAGGAGCTGCTTTGATTTCATCTGTGCTCCGACAAAACTATTCTAGTCGATGTTGAGTCAAAATCTTATCGACGTGTACGCCGTGTTGATCTTCCTGGCTCTAACCTTCATCTTCTGCGTCGAGATGAAATCGACGTCACGTCGACTTTAGATGGCTTCGACAGATGACATCTTCTGCGTTGAGTGGAAGTATAAGCTACGTCGACTTCTCTAGTTACTCCGACAAGTCCCTGACCTCTACGTCGACATCTATTCGACATTACGTCGACTTGAGTTACTTCGACAGAGGGTTTGAACCACTTGGACTTCTAGTCAGAGAAGCGTCGATATGGACTCGATGTTGCGTCGAATTATATTCGACGCAAATGTTAACTTAGCCCAATTTTGCTTCCCTTGACATGGTCCTGATACCCTATGTTGAGTGTGACATCCTAAGACATCTAATGACCATATTACCCTCACTATACAATGGGTAATTTAATCCTAGTAGATAAAATCACTTTTAAATAATTTGTTAAGTTAAATCAAAAGGGGTTTTTCCCAACAATCTCCCCCTTTTTATCTTAACAAATTTTACAGTTTGTTCAATGTGATTTTACACATTTCATAGCATAAAATAAACTCTATACACATGATTTTATAGACAGTACTTCTGACTCATTGGCAGTAGTTTGCTCCTTTCCAAAAGTTGAAGCTTTTGTAAATATGACCTTCTTTACCTTGATCTCCTCTTTAGGTGACTTATTCCCATTCTTTCTTTTCAGGGGTAGTTGTACTGCATCCTTTGGATTACATCCAATTCCTCTGTATGGAGGTCTCCCCCCGAAGACAGGTGTTGGAAGAAGTGGTTTAGTTGTTATACTTGGAGCAGGAATTGAAGATGAGGGTTGAGCTGGAGGTATTGATTGAGCTAGGGCTGGATCAGGTGAGACATAATCTTGATCAGATGTCTTAACAAAAGAGGGTGTTGTGGATGATTCTTCAGAGTCACTCTAAATGAGAGAGGATCAGGGGTAGATGATTCAGTCACTTCATGAAATTCTTGAAGTGACTGTTGAAATTGTTGAAGTAAAGTGGAAGGGAGTCCGGCCGGTCTGAAGGCTGGAGATCGCAGAGACCGCGCGACCTGCATTGGTGCTCTGGAAGTTTGGGTCTGCGATCTCTCCCTGCTGTTCTGGCGATCTACTGTGATCGGCTAGTTTGCTTCTTGGTTTGGTCATTGGTTCTGGCGACCTGTTGTGAGTTCTTCCAGTCTTGTTCTGGGCGGCCTGTTCTTGGTTGACCTCAGCGACTGGGCGGCTTGTTTGGGATGTTCTGGCGACTTGGCTCAAGTTGGCCAGATGTCCGTCCTTGTCTTGGCGATCTCAGGAAGGGTGGTCGTTGTATCCGCGCGGCTTGTGCGCGGCTTGCTGCTGACTTCGGTCTTGGACTGAATCTTGTCCAAGTGTTTTGTTCACGCGGTCTGCCTTGTGAGACCGCTCGCGATCTGATGGGTGGTGACTGTATCCCGGTTTGTGCGGTGACGACATCCGTCCACCCGCCTATAAATAGGGGTGCATGGCCCGTCATTCCTAACAAGAATTGTTTGCGGTCAGCAGGTTGTGGTCTCCTTCCTTGGTGATTTCTGGTGGCTTGAATAAGCAGTTCATATGCGGTCTGCCAGCGAACTGGTTTATTGTGTTCTTGTGTTGTTCGCAGCTAGCTCAGCGATCAGGCGACCTTCAGCGGTCTGGCGACAGCTTCAGTTCTTTGTTCTGTTCAATAAAGCTTCAGTTCGTGCGGTCTGGGATTACGGTCTGGGATTGCGGTCTGGCAGTGCAGGTTGTCTGCTTCTGTTCGCGCGATCTCAAGGTGTTTCTGCGGTCTGACTGTGCAAGCGGTCTGGGAGTACAGCAGAGCAAGCCGGGCGACCTGAGCCCTTTTTGCGGTCTGTGCAATGTCTGCTTTGGCAGACTGCCAGTTTCAGTTTTGGTGTGTTTGTTCTTCTCATCTCCGTGATTCTTATGAATCATGTCTCGCCATGTATACCTCGCATTGTAAAGCAGTTCTGTTTCAATAAAGATTTCTTGTGTTGCTATTTTGGCATTGTGGTTGTTTGGCTATAACTCTTGTTGATACAACTCCTGCTTACTCCTAAACGGTCTTTCAAAAATTTTAACATGGTATCAAAGCTAGGTTTCTGGAGTGGATAAGCAGTGATCAACTAGAGTTGCCATCGTCTTTGTGAAGAAGAGACCACATAGATTGCCAAGGAAGGTGGATACGCAAGAGGTCTTGGTATTCAACTCCTCACATCGACTAACTTTAAAAAATGGAAGTCATGTATGGAGAGTTACATGCTTGGCGAGGATCTATGGGAGGTAGTTGGCGGAGAAGACACACAAGAGGTGTTTCTAGCAGGAGATAATATGGCAGAGTTGAGACTTTGGAGGAGGACGAATGCTAAGGCAGAGTTTACTCTCAAAAAGACTATCTCACCGTAGCTGTTTGATCACATCATCGGATGTAAATCTGCTGCTGAGATTTGGACATCCTTGGATGGATTGTTCAATAAGAAGAATGTAGCGAGGCTACAGTATCTTGAAAATGAGTTGGCGAAAGCCTCTCAAGGTGATCTTTCTGTTTCTACCTTCTTCCTCAAGATGAAGAACCTCACGGCAGAGATTTCTGCATTGGACCCTGATGAGCCAATCTCTGAGGCAAAACTGAAGAGGCATATCATCCGCGGGTTGCGGAAGGAGTATCTTGCCTTTGTGACTTCAGTTCAGGGTTGGGCAAATCAACCGTCGTTGTTGGAGATTGAGAACCTTCTTGCTTTGCAATAAATTTAGCAAGATAGATGGCGGGGGTTTCTATCTCCTAGGGAGAAAGTGATGTGATGTTCTCTGGGAAGAAGAAGAAGAAATGGGAGAAGAAGAAGCCGGGTCATGATGGACCCTCCACTTCAGGTCAGTAAGATAGAGGCTATGCCCCTAAGTCTGATGGGAAGAAGAAAGGAGAGGGACCGAGGTGCTTTAGATGCAACAAGACCGGTCACTTCAAGAAAGATTGTCGGGTGAATTTCAGCCAGGACATGCAGTGGAAAAGGAGATGCCAAAGTCTGGTGAAGTTGGATGGGGAGGAGCCTTTGCGTCTAATATAACGGCGATGCCCGTTAAGGCCTTGGCTTCCATCAACTATGATGAGGACTGGATTGTTGATTCAGGGTGTGGGCATCACCTCACCGGGGATGGATCAAAGTTCTCTTCTTTGGCGCCTTACTCAGGTAACAATGCTATCATTACGGCTGATAATTCTATTCATCCAGTAGAGCACGAAGGAGTCGTATCTCTGAGCAGTGATAAGGGTCCACTCACATTGAGGAGTGTTTATCACGTGCCTGGTATGAAGAAAAATCTCTTCTCTGTGACCAATGCGGTCGACGCCGGTTATCACGTTCTGTTTGGCCCAACAGAAGTGAAGTTTCTCAAAACTCAACCAGAGATAAAGGGAGATGTTATTCATGTCGGCAAGCGGGTGAAGGACTTGTTCGTTTTATCGACAAGTACCTATGTTGATAAGATGAGGACCAATGATGGCGCGGCCATTTGGCATGAAAGGTTGGGGCATGTAGGCATGGAAAAATTGAAGGCTATGGCGGTTAGGGGCCTTGTCAATGGCTTTCCTAGCTTGTCCTCCTATGGAGACGGTCATGTCTGCGAAGGATGTCAGTTTGGTAAGTCTTATCGACTTCCATTTGACAAATCGCAAACAAGGTGCAAAGTGACGTTGGAGTGCATCCACGGTGATTTGATGGGACCGACTGCCACCCCAAGCCTTGGAGGCAACAGATACATGTTGGTGTTGATTGACGATTACACCAGATATGTCTGGGTGTATTTTTTGAAGGAGAAGTAGGATGCATTTGCAAAATTTGTGGAGTTCAAGGAGCTGGTTGAAGGCCGGCTAGGCCTGCGGGTTAAAAAACTTAGAACTGACAATGGTGGGGAGTTCATCTCTGGTGAGTTCTCAAGTTTTTGCAGGAAGCATGGCATCAGGAGAGAGCTTACTTATGCCCATACTCCACAACAGAATGGCGTTGCCGAGAGGAAGATCCGTCATCTGACGGAAACTTGCAAATGTTGGCTTCATGCTAAGAGTATCCCAAAGTCCTTCTGGGCGGAGGGAATGTCTTGTGCAGCTTATGTCATCAACAGGTTGCCTTTAAGTCCTATCAACATGAAGACCCCTCACGAATTGATGTTCAAGGAGAAGCCGAGTGTTGCACACCTTCGGGTGTTCGGGTCAACCTGCTATGTGCATATTCCTGATGCTCTTTGGACAAAGCTAGATGCGGAAGCAAGGAAGCTAGTCTTTGTTGGGTATGATGAGTGGAAGAAGGGATGGAGATGCATGGATCCTGAGACACGGAGATCTGTGGTATCTCGGGATGTGGTGTTCGATGAAATGACTTCCTACAAGGGGAGTTCAGGAGTTGAACTACAGGAGAGCAGGGTTGATGAAGAAGGGAAAGCTGCGGGAAGTCTTCAAGTGGAGTTGCCTATTTCACCAGGAGCTCCAGCTGTGTCAATCTCTGAGATGGAGGCTTCAGGTTCTGGAAGCAGGGGGAGCGATGCTCCAAGTTCATCTGGAAGAGGAGCTTGCACAGAAGAAGCAGCTGAGGAGGTGGTTAGTCAAGAGCAACCTCTTAGGAGGTCGAAGAGGACTATTCAACCACCAGATCGATACACAGGAGGGAACATGGTGAACTTTGTTTCATGCTTCTTCGCTGGTCCCTTGGATGAGAGGGAGCCGTCGAGCTTTGAGAAGGCCAGAGGTGTAAAGGAGTGGGACATTGCTATGCAAGAAGAGATGGCAGCTCTCGAGAAGAATGAGACCTGGTCTCTTGTGCCCAAGCCCAAGGGCACCACTCCTGTGACATGCAAATGGGTCTACAAACTCAAGAAGAAAGCTGACGGCAGTATCGAGCGGTACAAGCCTCGCCTTGTAGCTCGTGGGTTCTCACAGCAGTACGGAGAAGATTATGATGAGACGTTCAGTCCAGTGGCAAAGATGACTTCGGTTCGATTTGTTATTGCCTTGGCGGCTTCAAGTGGTTGGGAGATTTGGCAACTCGACGTGAAGAATGCCTTCTTATACGGTGAGATTGACATGGATATCTTCATGATCCAACCGTAAGGCTTCATCTCAAAGGAGTATCCGGACTACGTCTGTAAGTTGAAGAAGGCCCTGTATGGGTTGAAGCAAGCGCCTCGGGCGTGGTACGGGAAGATTACAGAGTATCTCTTATTCTGTGGATTCTTTGCTTCAGACTCTGGTTCTAGCTTGTTCATCAAGAAGGAGGGGGTGCTTCGGGTGATTGTGCTGCCATATGTGGATGACATGATTGTCACCGGGAACTCGAAGGAAGTTGTTGCAAGACTCAGGGCTGAGCTTGCTATCAGATTCGAGATTAAGGATCTGGGGGAGCTCCACCATTTCCTTGGACTTGAGGTACAAAGGCGGGAGAGCGGAGTGCTCATTTCTCAGGCTGGCTATGCGGAGCGGATTGTTCAGCGATTCGGCATGGAGGAAGGGAAGAGCAGCTCTATACCTCTAGACCAACATCATAAACTTTGGAAGGATGAGGGAAGAGTTCTATCTGAACCGTTGGTTTTCCGAGCTCTGGTTGGGAGCTTGATCTACCTGACGATCACAAGGCCAGATATTGCTTATGCAGTAGGCAAGGTGAGTAGGTACATGGCGGAACCACGGAAGCCTCATCTTCTGGCGGAAAAAGGCATCTTGAAGTATGTGAAGTCGACCTCTGATTTGGGTCTCCTATATAGGAGGGGGTCAAGCTTGGAATTGCATGGATACATGGATGCTGATTATGGGGGAGACGTGGATGATCGGAGGTCAACGTCTGGGTATGTCCTTATGACGGGCCCCGCAGCTATCTCTTGGTGTAGCAAGAAGCAAGACTCGGTGTCTGTATCTAGCACAGAAGCGGAGTACAAGGCTTCGGCCTTGGCAGCTCAGGAAGCCGTTTGGCTCAAGAGGTTGGTAGCGGACGTTCATCAGGAGGTTCGAGGTCCCACTATGCTACGCGGGGACAATGAGAGTGCTCTCAAGCTGGTCAACAATCCAGTCTGTCACGCGATGATCAAACATATAGAGATTGAGCACCATTTCATTCGTGAAAAGGTGTTGGGAGGATCTCTTATGGTCAAGCATGTTGGGAGTGCGTACAATGTCGCAGACATCTTCATAAAGCCGCTGGCGAAGGGACTGTTTACACGGTTAAGGGGGTTGCTCGGTCTAGTTTCCACTTCCCACTTCAAGGGGGAGCGTTGAAATTGTTGAAGTGAAGTGGAAGGGAGTCCGGCCGGTCTGAAGGCTGGAGACCGCAGAGACCGTGCGGCCTGTGCTGGTGCTCTGGCATTTTGGGTCTGCGATCTCTCCCTGCTGTTCTGGCGATCTGCTGTGATCGGCCAGTTTGCTTCTTGGTTTGGTCGTTGGTTCTGGCGACCTGTTGTGAGTTCTTCCGGTGTTGTTCTGGGCGGCCTGTTCTTGGTTGACCGCAGTGACCGGGCGGCTTGTTTGGGCTGTTCTGGCGACTTGGCTCAAGTCGGCCAGATGTTCGTCCTTGTCTTGGCGATCTCAGGAAGGGTGGTCGTTGTATCCGCGTGGCTTGTGCGCGGCTTGCTGCTGACTTCGGTCTTGGACTGAATCTTGTCCAAGTGTTGTGTTCGCGCGGTCTGCCTTGTGAGACCGCTCGCGATCTGATGGGTGGTGACTGTATCCCGGTTTGTGCGGTGACGACATCAGTCCACCCGCCTATAAATAGGGGTGCATGGCCCGTCATTCCTAACAAGAATTGTTTGCGGTCAGCAGGTTGCGGTCTCCTTCCTTGGTGATTTCCGGTGGCTTGAATAAACAGTTCGTCTGCGGTCTGTCAGCGAACTGGTTTATTGTGTTCTTGTGCTGTTCGCAGCTAGCTCAGCGATCAGGCGACCTTCAGCGATTAGGCGATCAGAGTTGTGGTCTGGCGACAGCTTCAGTTCTTTGTTCAGTTCAATAAAGCTTCAGTTCGTGCGGTCTGGGATTGCGGTCTGGCAGTGCTGGTTGTCTGCTTCTGTTCGCGCGGTCTCAAGGTGTTTAAGCGGTCTGACTGTGCAAGCGGTCTGGGAGTACAGCAGAGCAAGCCGGGCGACCTGAGCCCTTTTTGCGGTCTGTGCGGTCTCTGCTTTGGCAGACCGCCAGTTTCAGTTTTGGTGTGTTTGTTCTTCTCGTCTCCGTGATTCTTATGAATCATGTCTCACCATGTATACCTTGCATTGTAAAGCAGTTCTATTTCAATAAAGATTTCTTGTGTTGCTGTTTTGGCATTGTGGTTGTTTGGCTATAACTTTTGTTGATACAACTCCTGCTTACTCCTAAACGGTCTTTCAAAAATTTTAATAGTGACTTGAGGTACATCTGATCATCTGAAATTGAGGGGAACTCCCCCTAAGTTAATGACTCTCCCTGAGCAAAGGGCAGAGTCCTTAAAGAGATCACCTCCCCCTGATTTACTGCAACTGAAAGCTGAAGTTTGGATGAGATAGCCGGCTCTCCTTTAGTGGTGAAGAAGAGAGGGATCGCTGTCGTGTAAACTAAATCTTGAGGAGGCAAAGAGGGATCGCTGTTATGTAAACTGAATCTAGAGGAGGCAGGTGTTGTTGATAAGTTTGCTGCCTACTGATACCACTCTCCCCCTGCTTTATATCATTGAGAAAGGATATAAAGCCATCAGCAGGCACAGTTGCCGATCGTACTTCTCTGTCAAAGACTTCTAGGTCATAGGTCAGCTCTTGCAATCGTTTATGTTGACGGCGTAATTTGCGATAGCATGCTCTAGAGAAATCCAGATAGAGCGAGCCAAACTTAGACTGTACTGTTTCAAGAGCTAGATTGACTGCCTCCATAATATCTTCATGACTGGGCGGAGAAGCCATTGAAACACTGCGCGAACCTGCACTGAAACAGAAAAAATAGACGAAGAGAGGGAAGTGGGAAGAGAGCAGGAAGGAGAGAACTCGAAAAGCACAATAGAATTTAAACGCAAAAGTTGCTTTTAGTAAATGAATCGCTACAACTTAGGGTTTTATTCGAAGCAACGTCGAGAGAAGAGTAGAATGCAGTGCGCCAGAGTATGTCAATACGCGCGATCTGTCAAGTCAATGGAGCGTCAAGTTGATGTCGATGTGGCTTCGAAATATAGGCATCAGTAATGATGTTGACGTAAGCATCGATAGGTATTCGACGTTACGTCGAGTGGTATTCGAAGTCAGCTTCCCATAGTGCTCTCGAAGATGACGTCAAGTGTTAGTCGATGGTACGTCGATATGAATTCGACGCGGCTTTGATTAAACAGTTAAGATTTCTTTTAAGATTCTTGTTGTTTATCCCATCAATAATTTTCTATAAAAAATAGTTCTTTATTCATAATAAGGGGGACCTACTGAGCTTCATCAAGCATCCCCAGTGCATTGATAAAGAACTTGTGCTTGCTTTCATCAAGGGGCTTAGTGAAGATGACAGCCCTTTGAGTGTTAGTAGATATGTATTGAAGGTTGATCTTACCTTTCTTTACATTGTCCCTGAGAATGTGGTGCCTTATCTCTATGTGCTTAGTTCTGCTGTGGAGAATAGTATTGGAAGCAATTGATATTGCACTAGAGCTATCACAATAGATTGTGGAATTGGCAAGGGAAAAGTTGTAATCTAACAACTGATTTTGCATTCACAAAATTTGTGAACAGCAGCTTCCTGCATCTATATACTCAGCTTCAGCTGTAGAAATGGAGACTATGGTTTGCTTCTTGCTAAACCATGATATCAGTCTAGCACCCAGGAACTGACATGTTCCTGAAGTGCTTTTTCTATCAAGCCTACATCCAGCATAGTCTACATCTGAATACCATACCAATTCAAATCCAGATTCAGCTGGGTACCATAAGCCAAGTTTAGGAGTACCCTTTAGATATCTTAGAATTCTTTTGACAGAACTCATATGGGATTCCGTTGGGTCAACCTGAAATCTTGCACAGATACAAGTAGCAAACATTATATCAGGTCTGCTAGCTGTTAGGTAGAGAAGAGAGTCAATGGATGCTCTGTAAGTCTTTTGATCAAAGGACTTACCTTTTTCATCTCTATCCAAAACAACTTTGGTATCCATGGGGGTTTTCATGATAGAGGCATTTTCCATCCCAAATCTCTTAATGAGTTCTCTGGTATATTTGGATTGGGATATGAAAATGCCATATGAATTTTGTCTAACCTGGAGACCAAGAAAGTAGGATAACTCCCCCATGCTACTCATCTCAAATCTTGACTGCATTAGGTGAGGAAACCATTTGCATAGAGATTGATCTGTGGAACCAAACATAATATCATCTACATATATTTGCACTAGTAGTAGCTAATTCTTATGTGCTCTTGTGAAGAGTGTTTTATCCACCTTTCCTCTTTCAAATTTGTGTTCCAGGACAAAAGTGGATAAGGTCTCATACCAAGCTCTTGGAGCTTTCTTTAGACCATATAGTGCTTTATCTAATCTATATACAAAAGAGGGAAAAGTTGGATTGATAAAACCTGGTGGTTGTTCCACATACACCTCTTCTTGTAATTTCCCTTTGAGAAAAGCACTCTTGACATCCATCTGGTATACCTTTATCTTCATGTGGGCAGCATATGCTAAGAACATTTTGATTGCCTCCAGTCTGGCTACTGGGGCAAATGTCTGGTTGAAATCAATGCCTTCCACTTGCCTATACCCTTGGGCCACAAGTCTATCCTTGTTTCTGATTATGACCCCAGTTGAGTTCATTTTGTTCTTGAACACCCACTTTGTTGCAATCACTAGGTAATTCTTTGGTCTCTCAACCAAAGTCCAGACCTTGTTCCTTTTAAACTGGGTCAATTCCTCTTGCATAGCAGATATCCAGTAAGTGTCACTATCTGCTTCTTCAAATTTCTTGGGTTCATATTGTGACAGAAAACATTGCAGCATTGTCTCACAAGTTAAATGTTTCCTGGTCTTTACTCTTGCTGTCAAATCTCCTATTACTTGAGTTGGAGGATGATCCTTTTGAGTCATCCTAGATCTTGTGGGATGATCTAGGGGACAATCTTCTTCCTGAGCTACCACCTGCTCAGAGACAGAAGGAGCTTCATCCTCATTCACTTGAATGATGTCTATGACTGGTAGCTTAGGTGCTGCAGTTTTCTCTTCTTCTGCTGCATAATCATCACCTGAGTCAGTGTCAATGTCTTATTGTCCCTTTTCCTAACACACAGTTGGATGGTCCACTATGCTCATCCTTTCCACCTACTCTGCTAGTTGAACTTCTTCCTGCAGGATAGAACTGGTGGAAGTTTCCTTCCCCTTGTAAACCATGTTAGTTTCATCAAAAACTATAAGCATTGACTCCGCAATTTTGAGAGAGCTTTTATTGAAACACATATAGGCCTTGCTTGATGAAGAGTATCCTAAGAATATTCCATCATCAGCCTTCTTGTCAAATTTTGCAAGATGGTTTTCCCCATTATTAAGGATAAAGTAAGCACACCCAAAGATTCTAAAGTAGGTGACTATGGGTGCCTTTCCCTTCAACATCTCATAAGGAGTTTTCAACTTAGTCTTGTGGATGAGACTTCTATTCAGAACATAATTTGCAGTATTTACTGCCTCAGCCCAGAAGGACTTTGGCAAGTTAGATTCAGCTAACAATGTTCTTCCTGATTCAATTAGGGTTCTATTTCTCTTTTCAACCACCCCATTTTGTTGGGGGGGGGGGGGGGGGGGGGGGGGGTTCTAGGAGCTGAAAATCTTTGCCTGATGCCTTCATCCTCATAAAATTTACACATTAACTGATTCTCAAACTAAGTGCCATGATCACTTCTGATCTCAGCGCCCTGTGTATTGAGTTCAGATTGAATCTGTCTAATGAATCTTGAGAGGATCTTGAAGGTGCCTGACTTAGCTTTTAGAAAGAACACCCAGCTGAACCTAGAAAAATCATCGACAATGACTAAAGTGAGGACTTCCCTGCTAAGGTTTGAGTGGAGATGGGACCAAACAGGTCCATGTGTAGAAGGAAAAGGATTCTAGGATAATCATTCTTACCAATTGGTTTGAATGAAGCTTTGATCTGCTTACCTAGTTGGTAGTCTCTACAGGGATGGTCATTATTAAATTTACCATTTGGTAAACCCCAGACTAGGTTCAGTTTGGAAAGTTTTTCTATGGTCTTAAGGTTAAGATGACTAAGTCTCCTATGCCACAACTCACTATTTTATAACTGGGAGTTAAACAAGCAGATCTCTGACTTTGTGTGCTCAAAGTCTACCACATACACCTTACCTTTTTTGAGACCATTCTGAACGGTTTAATCAGTCATAGAACTAACTATATGACACAAGGACTTGGTGAATACAACTTTGTATTCACCATCACACATCTGACTAATGTTGATCAGATTATGTTGAAGTCCGTCAACATAAGCTATTTAGCAAAGGACATTTCTCCTATCCTGATCAAACCATATCCATTGGTTTGACCAGAGTGGGAGTTCCCAAAGATTTCCTTGGGCCCTTCCTTGGCCTTGAAATTTTCCAACAACTCTCTTGCTCCAGTCATATGCATGGAGCATCCACTGTCCAGAAGCCACTGCTGGTTTGTGGTTGAACAGCCTTCCCTCTGCACATGTAAAATAAACATTAATACAGACCCTCTCATGCTGGGGTCTCTTCCTTCTCTCATCATATGAAGATATGAAAGAATGAGATGATCTTCCATTGTTCACCATTAGCTGAATAAGTGCTGCATTATTATGCCAGCAATACTTGGCAATATGTCCTAATTTAGAACAGAAGGAACATTTTAGCATAAGAGCAACAGAAGGTTTTGATGTTTTGAGATTTTGTGCTGAAATTATGCGTCGAGAAGAAATCGACGCAGTTTTAGAGTTGCGTCGAGTGAGATTTGACGTACCTGCATAGTCCCGTCGATAATCATTCAAAGTATGGTATTGGTTGCGTTGAGAGAGATTTGACACAGCCACATAGATGCTTCGAGATGATGTCGACGCACATGCTAGAGCCCGTCGAGATGCATTCGACGCATCCCAAAGATTGCGTCGAGTTCTATTCGACGTATGATTCATATCATGCATGGCTTGTGAATTTGAATTTATAACATTCTTAAGCAAGTGGATTTCTGACCATAATTTATCATTCTTGATCATTAAATCATGTCTGGCTTTATTGTAGGCATTTGTGCTATTTTTAAGAGTGGAAATGACATAATCAATATGTGCTTGGTAATTATTTCTATACTCATCAAAAGTTTCATCCATCTCTTGTATTTCATTTTATAACTTCTGCATGTAGCACATTCATTTTCCATAGGGAGATCTAAATTTTCTATGGGCAGTTTACCTAGGATTACTGATTCATTACTAGTGTTTACCCTATTAAATGTGGTGATTTTATTAGGGTTATTTTTATCATGTTCTCCACAAGATTCTAATAAATTATCAAGCCTATATCTAACAGATGTCCTTGGTCTGTCACAAACAAGTTTGCTGGTGAGTGATTGTGATTCTTGATTAAGATGATCAAATTCCTTAGAGAGATTTTGTGAGATCTCTTTGATCTTTTGACTCCTTCCATTGAGGGAGTTTTCAAAGGCCTTTGCTTTTGAGAGTTCTTTTCTTAGGACTAAATTTTCCTTATCTAAGAAATTTATTTCTTCTTCATTCTTAAACAATTCACATTTCAGTTTATTGTTAACTGAGGATAAAGGATCTAAATTAATAGCCCTTGTTTCAGACTTGATTATTTCAAGTTCCATTTGATTGTCAATATAGTCTTGGCAGAATTCTTTAAAACATCTTGTAAAATCTTTTGAAGAAAAGTCAAAATCTTCAAAGATGCTTACCTCAAAACCATTAGTGGAATCTTCCAAAGCCATTAGGCAAGATTCTTCTGGTCCACTATCTTCACCATCATCAGATGAGGAGGAGCTTGATTCTGAATCTGAATCACTCCAGGTCTCAGCTAAGAGACCTCTTTCTCCTTTTTTATCCTTTCTCATGAAGGATTTTTTCCGTGCTCCTTCTTCTGCTTGTTTTTCTTGTTCTTGTCTTCCTCAGGACATTCAGTAGAAAAGTGTCCTGGTTTCCTGCAAGAAAACAGCTTATTTCCTGTTTAGGAGTTTTATCATACCTTGGCTTGCTTGAACTTCTCTCTCTCCTTCTGGAATCTTCTGTCCTAGCCCACTTCTTGAATCTCCTAGCCAAGAGATTAAACATTTCTTCTTCAGTAGTAGAGGACTCTGCTTCTGCACTTTGTAGTGCAATAGTCCTCTCCTTGGAAGTAGGTGACCTTTCTTGGGCTTCTAACTCAGCCCTGCTTTTGAGTAGGAGCTCATACAACTTGAGCTTTCCTAATAGAGCATTAGTTGAAATCTCCCAGAGGCATCTAGAATCCCTGATAGCCCATATTCTAGAGTCCCATGTACTAGGGAAGCACATGAGGAGCTTGTCATTAATCTCTGTCAGAGAGATGCCCTTGTCAAGCCCTCTCAGCTCATTTATGATGAGGCTGAATCTGTCATACATTTCTGTAATGCTATCATCAGCCTTTTTCTTAAAATTTTCATATTGAGATTTGAGAAGAGCCTTTTTGTCTTTCCTTTCATCAGAACTTCCTTCAACTAGTCTGGAGAGAGATTCCTAGATCTCTTTTGTAGAGTTGTAGTCAGCAACTTTCTGAAATATGTCATCAGACATAGTTGAGACCAATATGTTCATGGCCTTGACATCACATGCCTTGACCTTCTTCTCATCCTCAGTCCATTCAGCTCTAGGAACTGAGGTTTGTATGACCTTTCTAGTGGAATCTTTCCTTATTGGGGTTGGTGGACCTGTGAGGATGACATTGAAAATTTCCTCATATATAGAGTTCATATATAATTTTATTCTAGCCTTCCAGAGTGTAAACTTATTCAGATTACACACTGGAGGTCTTGTAGATGCATAATCCTTAGAGCTCATTTTCTTTATAAAATATAATTATAGAAAAAGAAATAAGAGTAGGAGATATTTTTGATCAAGGTGTTAGGCTTTTATTGATCAACCTCCCTCTGATACCAATTGAAAGTGAACAGTTTGCCTCTAAGATTCCTCTAAAGGGGGGGGGGGGGGTGAATAGAGTTTTAAAATATTTCTATCCTAACTGTGTTTAACAATAAATTACTCTGAAGAGTTATGCTTAACAATCCAGGCAGAATAAAGAATGCAGGAAATAAAGTGTAGAATAAAAGACTAGGACAACATAGAAAATCACAGCACATACATAATGAATTTTATAGAGGTTCCCGAAACCCTGGGTACTCCCTCTTCTACTACCTGGTAGGAATGCACCACATGTGCCTGAGTCTTTTGATCAGGAGACTCTTAGAACCACAGATCATTTGATAAGGAGATCATGATCCACCAGATCTTTTGGTAAGGAGATCTTGAACCACTGAATCCATTGAAGAGGGATTAATAAAACTCTTTTACAGGAAATAGAAAGAGAAAGAGAAGAAAGAATGTTGTATGAATTTTATTCTCAGAATTCTTGTGATGGCTGATTGAAGAACAGCCAATGTGAAGTCCCACAGAATCTGATCTTGGTTAGTCTCTGCTTTTGATGAAGCTGAACTACAGAGACTTTGATTGTCAGATTCTTCTTGACTTCTGCTGATTCAGATCCTGCTGCTATATGATGGTGATGAGAAGCAGCTATCAGATCTACTGTTCTCTTACATGAAGAATAGTTGTATTTCTCTTTTCTTTTTTAGTCTTGATTAGGGTTCCTGAGAGAGATGGAGAAGAAGAGGAAGCCCTAGAAAAATGAAGGAGACGACTGATTGTGATTAATGCCTTATCTGCCTCTATCTTCTCTTGTCTTTTTATTCTCTCTTTTTCAAATTTGAATGTGTTTCCCTTTCTGATATGCCTTGATAAGGTAATCTGCTTATCACTTTCTCTTTCTTTCCTCTTTAATTCTCGTCCCGACCACCTACAAGGAATATGGTTCCAAGAAACCTTTTGTGTCCTTATTTAATGCTCCTTTATATTTCAGGCAATTATTGAGCCGTTGGGGAATGGTCTTGATGGATGTGGGCCATGAAAGAAGGATCAGAGAGACATCTGAAGAGATTACCTTTTATAGACTGTATTCTACGTAGCGTCGAATTCATTTCTTCTCTTATCGACGTAGCTTCGAGTTCTTCTAGGAGCTGCTTCCATTTCATCTGTGCTCCGACAGAACTCTGCTAGTCGACGTTGCATCGAAATCTTATCGACGTGTACGTCGTGTTGATCTGCATGGCTCTGAGCTTCATCTTCTATGTCTAGATGAAGTCGACGTCACGTCGACTTTAGATGGCTTCGACAGATGACATCTTCTGCATCGATTTGAAGTAGAAGCTACGTCGACTTCTCTAGTTACTCCGACAAGTCCCTGACCTCTACGTCGACATCTATTCGACGTTACGTCGACTTGAGTTACTTCGACAGAGGGTTTGAACCACTTGGACTTCTAGTCAGAGCAGCGTCGATATGGACTCGATGCTGCGTCGAATTCTATTTGACGCAAATGTTAACTTAGCCCAATTTTGCTTCCCTTGATCTGGTCCTGACAGCCTATGTTGAGTGTGATATCCTAAGAAATCTAATGACCATATTACCCTCACTATGCAATGGTTAATTTAATCCTAGTAGATAAAATCACTTTTAAATAATTTATTATGTTAAATCAAAAGGGGTTTTTCCCAACAGGTGTGATGGGCTGACAACCCAAACCTCTTTCTTCGCAGGGAACTTAGTCTTATTATAGGCTACCTTTTACATATACCCCCTTTTTCCTCTTTAGTTGTTATGATCACCTAAGATGAGTTAAGCATAGTACTTTGGAGTAGGGTAGTTCTTTTGATCCCCAACACCACTATGACTTGTGACCGAGGGCTAACTCACCCGTCACCACATTCTAACCTCTAGTTCCCTTCTTCACCTAGGAACTACACACACTTAAATTCTCAGCCTTACTTGAACCCACACTCCTATTCCGTCATCACCCTTAAGCAAGGGTTCACCTTAGTCATTTCCTGACTTCACCCTTAAGTATTAACCCTAAGATGACCTATCCTACTAAGGTTGGTTTACTTCCACATAATAACTTAATGCTGATGGGTTGAGTGTGGGACCCTTAATGAGGTCTAATATCGTTTTCCACACTTTGGATATCCGCAAGCAACCTAAGTATGAACTTAAGGCCCACATTAGACACCTATACAATCTTCATATTCAACTGACCAGAGTCCAGAGTATAAATTCAGACATATAAATTCACCTACTAAACATGTGTCCAGAGTATCTTAAATTTCTAGCCAATAGTTACTCCATAATTATATAAATTCCTAAAACATGAATATTTTAGTTGTTGAAGGAAGTACCAAAATTAATCATCCAAAATTTATAAGGAAATTTACAGATACTTATAATGATCTAAAATTATTACTAACAAAGATTCATAATATACCATCAGGTGATTTATACAAAATTAAATAAATACACAAATAATGAATATCCAAGATAATGAATAAACCCTTATAATTATTAATCCAAAAATTCTAAGAATATTTATAGTGGTTTATGTGGATCCAAAATTGATACTAACAAAATTTTATTCAAATTTACGTTCACTTCTATGGGTATTTCCTCCTAAGAAAAAAAAAGGGAAATATTGGATTTATAATTATTTCAATGGGAAAAATAGTTCTAAAGATAACTAAAATATTTCCCAAAATGATCTATAACCTAAGAAGGCAAATTCCAGAGTTTGGAAATTTTCCCAATCATTAAAGGCACTATATGAATAAAATTACATAAAAGGGATAATTTGAATTAATTAATGAATTTGGTGAAATTTATCCCCAAATGGTTCCAAACACTCAGAGATGGTGTTTTTCAACACAATGCATGCAGGTATTGAATTTCATAAGAATAAGTGAGCGGTGACTAACATCATAGTTCAAATACCTCAAATGCGACTTAGGCACATTTACGTTAAAGACCCTAGACATGCAAATGAATTTTCCCATGAATGCACATATCCAAAAGCTCTGAAATTTTTATCAGAGGCCAATTATGCCCTCGAGTGACACCCACCAAAATTCTGGGGTCATTTAGGTTCATTTAGACATTTATTTAATCCATGCATGTAATATTAAAAAATTCCAAAAACTTTAGAAAGATATTTTCTAAAAATTCCTATATTTTGGCAAGCGGTGCGTTTTGGTATAACCCATGCATGTTCCAAAAATTAGCTCATTTGGATGAGCCATATGATAGGGGCACTGAGTTCAGTACCTAGGGTTCACTTTGTACACCCTTCAGTAAAATTAGTGCCCAGGGAGTTACATTTCTCCAAATGTCACAAAACCAGTGCCAAATTAAAGTTAACTCAGAGGGCTACAATTTTTATGTTTACCATTATTACAGAAAAAGGGTCTATGCTCGCTAATCTCAGCATGTAAGCTACTCATAAAAATGTGACAATAAAATTAATTATATACATATATGATCAATGCACACATTTTGATGCACATTACAGTTCATCTTCTTCATGAGCCAACGAGAAAAATAGGTTTTGAGGTTGTTTTGACCAATACTCTTTCAATTCTTGATGATTCTTCCCGTCCAAAAAGCATTGTTTTGAGGCAAGCAATCGTTTGGGATAGAAATTATAATAATTCATGGCCTAAACCCTGATTTCTAACATGTACATTTTCTCCCATTCGGCCATGGATTTTTGGGAACAAAATCTCAAATGAGGCCCGATTCTCATCACCTAAAGATCTACCATAGAGGGAGATATGAGGGATCTGACCTTTATTGGGCTCGATTGGTGGACATTTACCCATTTACCATTGTTGAAGCTTTAGATCGAGCTCCCATTGTGTTTTCCCCTTCCAGTGGCCGGTTCTCCTCTCCAAGAGAGGGCTTCTACTCCTCTCAGCATTCTGAAGCTTGTGGTGATCACAAATGGGGCTGAGGAGAGCTTAAAACCATTCCACCATTAAAGGGTAATTTTGGCCCAGCATAGGTTATTCCTCCTAGTTGCCATTTGGCATGGAGTTCCACTGGAACTGATGGGGAATCTCTATGGGAGTTCAGGCTGAGATCAGGAAAGAGAATTGAGTTTCAAATGGCACTAAAATTTTAAATTCCCTTCTTGCTCTTATGTGAAAATTGGGGGAAATCCCAATTTCACCATTGCATGCCCCATGTTTCCAAAAATTTGGGGATATGAGAGGTAATTTAACCATTCTGCTTCAAATTGGGCTTAGTATGAGGGCCTTAGCCCATGTGAATTGGGTTTTATTTCTCTTGGTCCCCATTTAGGCCAATTTGACCAAATGTTGACTTTTGAGTTGAGTTGGTCAAATTGATGAGTGGTCTATCCCCGCATGATGTTCATGAGTCGCTCGACACCATCCAACATTAGTTGGGTCATTGTGGGGTCCACATTGGGCTAATTGAACCCATATAGGCTAAATTGGGGGTTTAATGACCAAAGGTTGACTTTGGTCAAATTTGTGAAATTGATTGGGACCAATGGGTCAATGTTGACCCAGTGGCCTCCCTTAATGGGCAGGAACACTTTGGAAAGTCAAATTGGTTAATTAAACCCTTAATAGGGTGGTTTGACCAATTTGGGGCTAGGGTTGACTTTGGTCAATTTTACCCATGGGATTGAACCCAATGGGTTATTTGGCATCCATTGACCTCCCTGAGAAGTTGGGGAGAGGTTAGTGGGATCACTTTGATCATTTGATAGCAAATTGGCCCTTGGTATGGTGATTTGACCAATTTAGGGTCAAAGTTGACTTTGGTCAACTTGACCCATTTGGTTGAATCCAATGTGTCCATGGTGAATCTATGACCTCTTTTAAGTGTTATAAGAGTTATGGTGAGGTCAATTCATCATTTTGAAGCTCATTTGACCAATTTTAGTCTAGGTGGTATAGAACTACTAAATGTAGGCCAAGGGTCATTACCTGCCATCTGGTCCTCTAAGGCCACTTTGGTTATCCTAGTTATATGTCATGACCAAATCATGCCAAAAACCATTCTAGGGGTCTTGTCATTTCTAGAATGTGACACGTCATTCCTCACATCTCTATCATATCGATGTCAAATCCTGAATTGATAGTTTTATTAAATGCACCCCAACCCTTACATCTAGTATATGTCACTAATGGTTAATCCTTTAATCAATCTATGCATACACAATGATCAGGGAGTTAATTATTCTATGTGAAGATCAGATGGGGTCTAAATCAAATAATTCAGTTTTACTATTCGCAGACCAAATTGTCCTCAAGTGATAACTTGACTTAAATGGGAGACAACATGATCCTCTAACTAATATGTGCCCAATATAGTTCCAGAAGTTGTAAAGATATCAAAATTCAGATTTCCAACTTTTCATATAATATAATCATATATGGGCTTATTAAATAATTTCTAATAAATTTGGGTGTACAACCCTCATATTTTCTGAGTCGGTGTGACCCGACGTGGATGAGGTCATGGTAGAAAGGGTGACCGTGACGCAGCAAACCAAACCGTCGGAGGTCGTCAAGACCAGAAAGAGAAGGCCCAGGGGGGTAGACCTCCTTGGACGAGTGGACCTTGGGTCCACTCGCCCAAGGCCCCGGGCGAGTGGACCCTTGGTCCACTCGCCCAAGGACCCGGGCGAGTGGACCATGAGTCCACTCGCCCAAGGGTAAGGGAGAGTGGACCTATGGTCCACTCGCCCCATATAGCTGGGCGAGTGGACTAAGGGTCCACTCGCCTGGTGGGTTGAGTGGACCTCGGCCCACTCGTTTGACCCCCAGCAAGGGGGGAAGTGGACGTCTCGTCCTCCACTCGCCCCCCCCCCCCCCCCCCCCCCCCTTGTTTTGACCATCCAGGTTCGTCGTTGAGCTCCGAATAGAAGAATTTTGGCTATCCGCAGCCCAATTTTGGGAAGTCTATAAATAGACCCCCATGGGCACCTTGGGAAGGGTTGTTGGACCCCCCCTCCCTCGCGTGAGTGTTGTGAGCAAGCACTACACCTCCCTCCCCCTGTCGTTGAAGGTGGACGGTGAGGTGACCTTTAGTGCCCTCCAAGGTGCCCAGGCTCAGTATTGGCTTGGGAGGGGATGTTCCTTGTGAGCTTCTGAGTATGTGGTGGGACCTCCACGCTGCAGCTTAAGTGGTCCGTTTGTGGACTTAAGTGTTCTTCAAGGTAAGGTTATTCGGTTCTTAGTAACTGGTCAAGGGTTTAGCTCGGGTCAAGTAAGGCTTAGCTGCATCTCCCTTTCGAACATCGAGACTAGTTCTCTGGTTTCAACATTCTAGTGCGGTGAGCGTGGATGCAGCTAGTTCGGAAAGCTCTGGGCAAGTCCCATGGCTGGAAGCGAAGATCCAAGGAACTCACCTCCTCCCAACGGGTCGCGGTCGTTGACAGGGGAAGAGGAAGCAGGGAAGGCAGATCAAGCATATCAGGAAGGGAAGGAACCTGCCTCGGAGGAAGGTTTGAGCCTCCAAGCGCGAGTGCTCTTCAACAGCTCGCCCAGGACCAGCTGCCACGGTGAGGGGGTTGGGAGAGTGCCCCCGTCTCACCACGGAGGGTGGAGAAATCCTTTCTTCGAGCTGATAACCTCAGCTCCCATTCCAGACGGGTTCGGCGAGCCTGCCATGTCCTACTACGCAGGGAAGAGCGACCCTCTCCAGCATCTCCTGTGTTCGAAGAAATGGCCTCGATCAGGCAGATGACGGACGTCTCCAACTGCAAGCTCTTCGCCAGCACTTTCAAGGGAGGGGCAGAAGACTGGTTCCATCAGCTCTTGTCAGGTGTCATCTACAACTTCAAGGACCTGCGCCGAAGCTTCTTACTGAGATTCTCCACCTCGAAGAAGAGGTGGAAGGGAACGGAAGCCCTGTTCTTGATTCGACAGAGGCAGGGGGAGACGCTAGGAAGCTACATGGATCGGTTTCAGGAACAAGTCCTCCGCCTCCAGGTTGTCAAGCGAAGCAGGAAGGACCAGGAGAAAGAAAAGGAATAAGAAGACAAAGAAGATGGAGGAAGTAATGAAGGAGATGGTCAAGGTGCATGTGATCAAGTAGGCCCAAAGAGGCGCATTGTAATAAGCATGTAGCTCCTCGATGATGAATGAAAAAGGTTTCAGGTAATGCCTATGCTAAGTAGCTTGGGAAGGTGTTGAGTTCCTCTGCCTCCAGGTGAAGGTAAGCACTTAGGACGTGGATGGGTACTCCCCCCCCAATTGGTAAGATCCCCGACTAGAGACCATTCTCCGGGCTCAGTCATGCCGGCAGATGGGAGACTCATCGGGTCAACTCGTTACTCAACTAAGTAGCTTAGGAAGATGTTGAGTTCCTCTACCTCCAGGTGAAGGTAATCACCTAGGACGTGGATGGGTACTCCGCCCCCAGTTGGTAAGATCCTCGACTAGAGACCATTCTCCGGGCTCAGTCATGCCAGCATATGTGAGACTCATCGGGTCGAGTCGCTACTCGATTAAGTAGCTTGGGAAGGTGTTAAGTTCCTCTACCTCCATTTGAAGGTAAGCACCTAGGACATGGATGGGTATTCTGCCCCCAGTTGGTAAGATCCCCGACTAGAGACCATTCTCCGGGCTCAGTCATGCCGGCAGATGGGAGACTCATCGGGTCGACTCGCTATTCGACTATGTATCTTGGGAAGGTGTTGAGTTCCTTTGCCTCCAGGTGAAGGTAAGCACCTAGGACGTGGATGGGTACTCCGCCCCCAGTTGGTAAGATACCTGACTAGAGACCATTCTCCGGGATCAGTCATGCCAGCAGATGGGAGATTCATTGGGTCGATCCGCCTCTAAGTAGGCTAGGCCCCTAGGACGTGGATGTGTATTCCACCTCCAGTTGGTTTGAAAAGTGTTGAGTTTCTCCGCCTCCAGGTAAGCTAGGCCCTAGGACTCGGACGGGTACTCCGCCCCCAATTGGTTTGGGAAGGTGCTGGGTTCCTCTGCCTCCAAGCAAGCTAAGCCCCTAGGACGTGGACAGGTACTCCGCCCCCAATTGGTTTGGAAACGTGTTGAATTCCTCTGCCTCCAGGTAAGCTAAGCCCCTAGGACGAGGATTGGTTCTCTTCTCCCAGTTGCTTTGATAAGATGGTCGAGTTCCTCTGCCTCTAGGTGAAGGTAAGCACATAGGACGTGGACTAGTTATCTGCCCCCAGTTGCTTTGATAAGATGGTCGATTTCCTCTGCCTCTAGGTGAAGGTAAGCACCTAGGACGTGGAATTTTTCTCTGCCCCCAGTTGCTTCAATAAGATGGTCGAGTTCCTCTGCCTCTAGGTGAAGGTAAGCACCCAGGACATGGATTGGATCTCTGCCCCGGCTGCTTCAATAATATGGTGGAGTTCCTCTGCCTCTAAGTGAAGGTAAGCACCTAGGACGTGGATTGGATCTCTGCCCCAGCTGCTTCAATAAGATGGTTGAGTTCCTCTGCCTCTAGGTGAAGGTAAGGACCTGGGACGTGGACTGGTTCTCCGCTCCCAGTTGGTGTTGGGAAGATGTTGATTTTTCTCCACCTCAGGTCAAGTTTAATTTGACCTGAGGTGTTGAGCTTTCAACACCTCCAGCTGAGCTCGGCTCACAAGAGGGTTGTTAAGTGGAGAAAGGTTTGCCTTCCATCTCTGGTCGAGCTCGGCTCGACTAGAGGTATTGAGTTTTTCTCCACCTCAGGTCAAGTTTAATTCGACCTGAGGTGTTAAGCTTTCTCCACCTCCAGCTGAGCTCGGCTCACAGGAGGGTTGTTAAGTTGAGAAAGGTTTGCCTTCCACCTCTGGTCGAGCTTGTCTCGACTAGAGGTGTTGAGTTTTTCTCCACCTCAGGTCAAGTTTAATTCGACCTGAGGTGTTAAGCTTTCTCCACCTCCAGCTGAGCTCGGCTCACAGGAGGGTTGTTAAGTGGAGAAAGATTTGCCTTCCACCTCTGGTCGAGCTAGTCTCGACTAGAGGTGTTGAGTTTTTCTCCACCTCAGGTCAAGTTTAATTCGACCTAAGGTGTTGAGCTTTCTCCACCTCCAACTGAGCTCGGCTCATAGGACGGTTGTTAAGTGGAGAAAGGTTCGCCTTCTGCCTTATGTCAGGTTCAACTTATATACTCGGCAGGAGTATCCGGTTGGCAGGTCCCTCTGTGGATTCCCCTAAGGTCCCACCTACTCGTCAAATAGGTGGGTTGAACTTTCTTTCCGAGCTTAAGGCAAGCTCTAAAAGAGCGGGGATTGTGTACAACCCTCATATTTTCTGAGTTGGTGTGACCCGACGCGGATGAGGTCATGGTAGAAAGGGTGACCGTGACGCAGCAGACCAAACAGTCGGAGGTCGTCAAGACCAGAAAGAGAAGGCCTGGGGGGGTAGACCTCCTTGGACGAGTGGACCTTGGGTCCACTCGCCCAAGGACCCAGGCGAGTTGACCTTTGGTCCACTCGCCCGAGTGGGGGCGTGTGGACCATGGGTCCACTCGCCCAAGGGTCAGGGCGAGTGGACCTATGGTCCACTCTCCCCATGCAGCTGGGCGAGTGGACCAAGGGTCCACTCGCCCGGTGGGTTGAGTGGACCGTAAGGTCCACTCGCCCAGTAAGGGTGGTGGACCTCGGTCCACTTGTTCGACCCTGGGCAAGGGGGGGAGTGGATGTCTCGTCCTCCACTCGCCCCCCTCTTATTTTGACAATCTAGGTTCGTGGTTGAGCTGCGGATAGCAGAATTTTGGCTATCCGCAGCCCAATTTTGGGAAGTCTATAAATAGACCCCCATGGGCACCTTGGGAAGGGTTGTTGGTACCCCCCTCCCCCCTCCCTCGCGTGAGTGTTGTGAGCAAGCACTACCCCTCCCTCCCCCTGTCGTTGAAGTTGGACGGTGAGGTGACCTTTAGTGCCCTCCAAGGTGCCCAGGCTCAACATTGGCTTGGGAGGGGAAGTTCCTTATGAGCTTCTGGGTATGTGGTGGGACCTCCACACTGCAGCTTAAGCGGTCCGTTTGTGGACTTAAGTGTTCTTCAAGGTAAGGTTCTTCGGTTCTTAGTAACTGGTCAAGGATTTAGCTCAGGTCAAGTAAGGGTTAGCTGCATCTCCCTTTCGAACGTCGAGACTAGTTCTCTTGTTTCAACATTGGGAATTGCTAATTTGAACAAGATGTACTATTAATCATAGGCCAATAATTCTAAGATCAATTCCAGAAACTAGTTATGGTCCAAAATGAAGTTCAACAGAAATTCAAAAAATTCTCCCTAATATAATTCCAGAAAATCAATTAAATGACCCAGGGTGCTAATTACAATTTGTGAAGGATCTACTAAATTTATTCATCACAATGCTGTAAATAAATTTCCAGGTATTCAAATCAACCTAAGATGGATTCCAGCAAGGTTTGGCATTTTTCTAGTAACAATAATTCATCAATAATGAATAAAGCATAATTGTCACCTAATTCCACAATATGAAAGAACTACTGTAAATATTAAAATAAATTTAACAAAAAATCTCTAAGCTTTATCTTGATCACAAAAGCTCACTCACCAAGTTCTGTAATTTTCTAGTTCCATGTTCATCATTATCAATTAATCAATGCAACCACCAAAATTTCACTTTGTGAAGGAAGTATGGTAATTACTTATTAATTAAATCTAATTAAATTTTCAGAGGTCTCTAATAATCTCACAAGTCTAATGACTCAATTCCCTACTTTTTGAGTTTCATTAAATCAACATTATCAATTAGTAACTGAAAACATTAAAGTTCCACTTTGTGAAGGAAGTATCATAAATACTCAATAATAAATTTGATAAAAATTTCCAGAAATAGAAATGACCACATATGTCTAATTACCCAGTTTCATGTAACCTTAAATACATTAACTTACCTAAAGGTTGGATAAAGTAGATTGGGGTAAATTGAATAATCAATAAATAATGGACTATATTATTTCTAGAAATTTCAACAAAAATCTACAGTGCAATCTCACACTTCTATGTGAATCCCAGAGTTTGATAACTTTTCAAGAAGTTTTTGATCCTAAAATACTCATTTAAGGTCAATGTGACAAAATCACATAAAACCTAATTTCCTAGGGAAATCAACCCCAAAGTTCAAGCTTTTCCCTGAGATGTAATGTCTCATAATATCAAGTGCATGTTTTATATTTTATAAGAATTGACCAAATGAATACTCATCAATTCTCAAATCATTATAGTCTTTATGCCATTTTGACCTTTCCATTGTACCTAGGTCTTGCATGTGATTTTTCTATCGCATGTATGAGTCCAATTGGCCTCAATTTTTTACTAGCGACTATCTATGGTCTAATTAACCTGCCACCCAAGATTTGGGTCAAGTTAATTGATTTAACTATGTAGATCTAGACCTGATTTTAGGGCTACATGTACACCAAACTTTTCCCCCTTGCATGGAATGTGTTGGTCTTGATTCCCTTGACACCACCCAATGTTGATAGGGTCATGGTGTTGCACTAATTGGGCTAATTTAGCCAATAGGTGTGATTTTGACCAAAATTAGGGAAAGTTTAACTATGGTCAAATTGGACCAATTGATGACCACTTGATGGAGCTTGGGGTCCATTGGGTCTCTCTTAGGGTTAGGGACCTATTGGTAAGTTCAATTTGAGTTGGTGAGTCCAATTAGAAGTAAATTACCATAGGTTGAATTATGCACTTTTGGGGTGCTTATACCAATTTTCCTAAGTTCAAGGTAACCTAGGGCCATACCATGGCCTCTACTCACAACTCAAGTCCTAACCCAAACCCCAAAAGGGTATAGAAGGAATCGGAATGTTACAAATCCCAATAAAAAAAATTTGGCCCCAAAATTCAAGTTCGGGTCTACGGGGTTTCACGCACAATGAAAATAAAGATTTTCAGAGAGGTTTAAATTGTATCTGAGGCAAAGTTAAGCTCCCGAAGTGAGAAAACGTGAAAGTCGTCGTATAGGTTTGCCAATTTCTATGGCAGCTCCAGCCTATATGCCAAGGAGCCGACTCACTTACAGGATCGTATGAGGCCTCATAACTCGAGGGTTGAGCTTCCTCTCTCCTCGCATCCGTGAGACACCATGCACCGGACATATTTTTAAGAAAATTCTATCTCCCACCTAGGATTCCACCTTCTGATGCACCGTATTATAAAGCTTAGCATACCGGATCTGAGCCTCCATCATCCGGTCATGGATCATCCAAACTAGTGCATCCATATCATCTATGTACTCAGATCCCAGTACCCTCGGACCCCATCCTGGGCCCAAGGTAGAGGCGTCCGACTCTTCCTCCCATATAGAGCCTCATAGGGAGCCATACTAATACTTGTTTGGTGGTTGTTGTTGTATGTGTTCTTGATCGAAGGAAACAGTCGCTCCCAGGGATTCTTAGTATCCAGGACGTATATGTATGTCAGCATGTCCCAAATAACACAATTTCCTTTGTTATTAAGACACTCGGTTATGTATATAGACAATGACTTATAAATTTTTCTCCACACGATCAGACTCTTATTCCTTCAAGTACGCCCGAGTAATTAATCAACACAACCTCATGATTTGCCCAAACTTATCATTTAATGAGACTTATGATAATGTCAAGCGGTACATCATCCTTATAATTCAAGAGGTTGTACCCGTGAACCTTTCGAGTATAAGTTAAATGATCACTATTAATATTGAAATTTATAAAATGACTCCCAATCGTTTTTCCGCATGGGGTTTGATTTAGAAGGTATAAGGGCAAAATATCTTCAAACAATAAGATTTATCACGAGTCGATTTCATCATAAGGAAGAGCTCATGAAAATCCATTAATTCTCGTGTAATTTCTTCGTATATACATTTGATAATAAAAATCTATTCCGCATGGTCACAAATCTTCCTAATGACATACATGCTCCAGTTCTTGATGCTATAAGATTCATAATTGTAGGATCATACATAAAGTATACATCTTCAATATATCGTTCGCAAATTTCAAATTTTCTGGGGTTATTATACTTCTAATGTTATCGCAAATTAATCTTAATTGTTCAAACATCATGAATATCACTACCTATCCTCTTGTTTTCATAGTTATAAAGTTCTGCAATTACTCCACCTTATTTGACATGACGTTACATTTTTTTTAACTGTCAGGATCCAATATAATGAGTTATTCAACTTGAAAGGGCTTCATTCCATATGCAAACTACCTTTAATTGCCCTGAAATCCAAAATTCCAGCTATAATTCTAACTTGCAGGAACCTGGTTTCAATCCACATATCTCATGGCGCGATATATTTATCCCAAGCAACTAGCTTGACAACCCTATGTTTCTAGCAAGCTGACTAAATTCAAATATTTGTTCGGCCAACGATATTAAACCCTTTATCCCGACAATATTATAGATCATCGTCTCTGAATTGTGGAGGAAAATCTATGATACCACACCTCCCGTAGGATTATTTACATTTGTTCATCTCTTATGATCACGAGGACCTGTTGCCATGTTCCACATCCATCCAATCCACATCAGGCTTAAATCTTCACTAAATTAATAATTCTTGTTAGTTATCTCTTAGGCTCTTCATGGGTTTATTAATTGAATCCTTAACTAAAATTGCACAGTGTGCCTCTGAGTATTCTCTAGATGGGGTGAATAGATTTTTAAATATTTTCTACCCTAAATGTACACACACAACAAAACCACTATGTAATATGCAATCAACACTACCAAAACAAAATTAAGTAAATGCAGGAAATGTAAATACAGAAAATAGTAAAGAGGGACAGCACAGAAATTTCAATCCAGAAGACACGGGATTTTTATAGTGGTTCCCCAAAATTTGGGTAGTCCACTCTTCTACCTCCGTGGTAGGATTGCACTAACTTTGCCCGTGTCTTTTGATAAGGAGACTCTCAGAACCACTGAGTCTTTTGATAAGCAGACTCTTAGAACCACTGAGTTTTTTGATAAGGAGACTCTTAGAACCACTGAATCCTTTGAAAGAGGGATTAATAAAACTCTTTTACAGTTGGTGAATAATGAAGAAGAAAGGGAGAAAATAGAATTCTGCTTTCATAATTCTTCAGATGCTATTTCTTTGAACTGCTGCTTCTGTTTATCACAGGATCTGTATATGATGAACCCTTGCTTATGATTGTGATGATTGCAAGGGTTATTGGTTTGATCATGATTCTCTGAGCACTTCTTATAAACTTGTTGTTGTTTGAAGAAGGAGAAAGAGCATCTGTGATGTTTTTTCTGTGCAGAGAGATATATTCTTTTTTTGTCTTAGGGTTGAAGAAGTGGAAGAGAAAACCATATTCGACAGATAGAAAAATATGTCATCAATGCTTGTGTCTTTCTTATACTCTCAGCATACTTATTCTCCATGATTGAAATTTGAATTTCCTTCTTCTTTTGGGCTGTCCTGAAAAGGAATTTCTATTGGATAGTTGATTTCTCTTTCTTCTTTTGTTCCCGACCTGTCCATCATATTTGAATACATTACAAGAATGTTTTTGATGTATCCTAGAATACTCCGTTTCATTCTTGGCAATTAACGAGCCGTTGGAGAACTGTCTTCAGCTTTGTGGACCATCTGAAAAGGTATTAAAAGGACAGTAGAAAAGCTTATACTTCAGACTGTATTCGACGCTGCGTCGACTTCATCATTCTTCATATCGACGCACCTCTGAGTTCTTATAGGAGTAGCTTTGAATTCCTTCTTAGCTCTGGCTGAACTCAAATGTCGATGTTACGTTGATTACTTATCGACGTATCCGTCGAGTTGAAGGCTTGGACTTGAACTTTATCTTCTGCGTTGAATTGAAGTCAAAGTTGCGTCGACTTCTAAGATGGATTGGACAGGCTATTCCTTCTGTGTCGAGTTCCCTTCGACGTTATGTCGACTTGACTTATATTTCGACATGCTGATTGAGTTGCTTCGACTTTCAGTCAAAGTTACATCGACATCAAGTCAAAGTTGTGTTGATTTCTATTTGACGCAAGTTGTAACTCAACTGAATTTGTGCTTATCTTGACCTAGTCTTGACACTCTAAGGTGAGTGTGACATACTAAGACATCAAATGACCAATTTACCCATTCTATATAATGTGGGTAATATAACCTAACTAAAGAAATCACTTTAAGTAATTTGTTAGATAAATCACAAGGGTTTTTCCCAACAATCTCCCCCTATTTATCATAACAAATTTTACAAAATAAAGTAAGTGATTTCATACATGTTTTGACATAAACTCAAATACAAACAACTATATATAAACAATAATGACAGTAATGAATGGAATCACATACCATTTTATACATTTTCAAGTAGTCATGTTGTTATTAATAGTTGTGTCCTCCAGATGATATAATGTAAAGTGTTTAAACTTACAGAATACCTGAACTTCACTTTTCTTTATCAAGAGTTTTCCTCTTCCTTGAGAAGACTAGAGGAACTACCTTTCTTGCAGCAAATACAACAGGCTCATTTTCTTCTTCAGTAGTCCTTTCAGGTTCTTGATGGGTTTATTTCTCTTTAGGAGACTCCCCCTAAGAATGTTCATCTTGTTCAGCATTTTGAGCAGCCTCCTTAGCAATCATTGCCACCTCATACAATAGTTGTTCATCTTCTAGGAGCTCCTCCTGAGTTGATGGAAGCTCCCCTTGGGTTACTACAGGGATTTTTGCAGCTGTCTCCCCTTGGATTGATGCAAGATTTTCTGGAGGATTTGCAAGAGGCTCCACTTGGACTGTTCCAGTTTGAAAAATAGTGAGCTTGTTTGGGTCTTGAATCTCAGTAGTTGGGACATTTGGGGCCATCTCTCCTTGTGTACTCTTGTCCTTCTCCTGGACACTCATAATTCCCTCATTAAGCCTCTGCTCCTCTTGGATCTTCTCCCCCTTCTTAACCTTACTTACCATGGAGGTTAAGAACTCTTTAATTACCATGGAGGAGGATATAATTTATTTCAGTGCCAGGAGGCACTCTTGTGATTTTTGCAATTCTGACTCCATCTAGGAGTACTTCCTATTGAACTTCCTTGCTTGAGAGTCCATTAGATCAGCAAATGTGCTAGCCGCTAATCCTACTGCTTTTGAAATCACTTGCTGAAAGTCAAAGCAAGGATTAGGTGTGGTAGAGACAGGAGGTGTTGCTATGAAGTTCTCAAGGAAGTCTGCAACATCTTGGTAGATAGGAGAGTGGGGTTGATACACTTCTGGAGAAATGTGATATTGTGGTAACAGAGTAGACATGTTACCTGTAGTTGTGATGGATGGTTGTTTTTGTGGTTGGCGAGGGATCTGAGGTGTATGTTCTAGAACTATAGGAGATGGGATGGACTGGATATTTTGGATAGAAGTATCATCTGGGATGATATCTTGTTGTGCTGTTGCAGGGGCCATTGGTGGATTGTCATCACTTGGGGGATCTGGTACATTTTTCTCTATGTCCTGTCGAGTTGGATAAGAAGGAGGTGAAGAAGCAGCTTGGCCGGGCTTTAGGATCTTCCTGGTCCACTTGGAAAAGATTCCAATGTTCATTCTTTTTCCTGGAGGAATAAGCACTCCTTTTGACTTGCACGCACTTGGATATTGGTGGAACAAAACTTGGCTTATTATTCTCATGTAAGAATTCTCCTTATGGGAGTATTTATGGCCGATCAGTTACAAAAGACACCTCCCCCAGTTGAACTTCTTATTTAGAACCAAGGCTCCCATTATCTGGAGCTGCTGCTTGGGGATGACATCATGAGTTGAGATTTTTCATAGGAGCACCATCCCTACTATATCAGCAAGGAATCTGAATTCTAATGCAAGATCAATTATCTTCAGATTGATGGCCTTCTTTTTCCTGAACTGCATGATTTCTAAAGCCTTCTTTGTCTCTTACCCTGTCAATTCATCAGACTCATCATCTGTTAGTAACTCAAAGGTGTGAGATAGCATTTCCTCAATAATGTTAATATCAGTTCCAAATATTTTCCCATTGAGGTAAACATCCTCTCCTATGTGAAGATTTCCTTTAAACTCTGTCAGTTCAACATCAAGGATCTTGCACCTTGTAGAGATCAGTTTTGTCAACCTGGCAGACTGAAACAAGCCAAGAATGGCCTTGAAATTATACGAGGTTGCGTTGAAGGAGTCCACATCAACATCAAAACCTGAGTTGATCTTAGGAGGAGCCATTGACTCTGTGGTGAAGTACCTGCAAAGGAGAAAAAAGAGAGACAGAGACGATAAAGAGATTCTGTTATAATTTTTTATTTGAATCGTGTAGGAGTAAGCAGGAGTTGCATCAACTGAGTTATAGCCAAACAACCACAATGCCACACAGCAACACAATAGTCTTTATTGAATCACAAAACTTGATTACAGTGCGAGGTATAAATGGCGAGACATGATTCATAAGAATCATGAAGGAGAGAAGAACAAAACACACCAAAAAACACAAATCTGGCGACCTGACAAGCAGAGACCGCACAGACCGCTGCACTCCAGAGATCGCCCGGCTTGACCTGAGACCGCACGAACAGAATACAGGAAAGATGACCTGCACTGCAAGACCGCTACCTCAGACCGCACGAACTGGAGCTTATTGAATTGAACAGAGAACAGAAGCTGTCGCCAGACCGCAACTCAGACCGCCTAACCACAGAAGGTTGCTTGATCGTCGAGCTCGCTGCGAACAACACAAGAACAACATAAACGAGTTGGCAGACAAGCCGCTGCCGAACTGTTTATTCAAGCCACTGGGAAATCACCAATGACGGAGACCGCAACCTGCTGACCGCAAACCTACGAACACAACAAATAGTCAACTCGCTTCCGAGACCGCCCGACCTCAAAGTTGAGACCGCACGAAACAACCAGGGCTCTAGTTCTTACAGTTCTCGTTATGAATGACGGGCCCTGCACCCCTATTTATAGGTGAGAGAATGGATGTCGTCACCGCCGCAGGAGAGGTACAGTCACCACCCATCAGATCGTGAGCGGTCTCACAGGGCAGACCGTGCGATCACACCACTTGGACAACATCCTATCCAAGAAACAAATCAGCAGCAGACCGCGCACAAGCCGCACGGACACAGATCACTCCTCCCTTAGACCGCCTAGAGCAAACCAAGAACATCTGTCCGACTTTAGACAAGTCGCCAGAACAACCTGCATAACTCGCCCGGTCACAGCGATAACTCAAGAACAGACCGCCCGGTCTTCTTACAAGGCAGATAGACCAACCAAGCAGAGTAGACCGAAAGAGACCGGAACATACAAGAACAAACCCTGCCAATCACAGCAGGCCGCCAGAGCCAGACCGGCAGAGCACCAGCACAGAGACCGCGCGGTCTCTGCGGTCACCAATATACAGACCGCCGGCCACCTTCCACTCCACCTCAAAAAATTTCAACACTCCCCCTTGAAGTGGGAAGTGGAATTAGCCCAAGTAAACTCCGCAATCGAGTAAACGGTCCCTTTGCCAGCGGCTTTGTGAAGATGTCTGCAACATTGTCCACACTTCGAACATGCTCGACCATAAGACATCCTCCCAACACCTTCTCACAAATGAAATGGTGCTCAATCTAAATGTGCTTGGTCCTTACGTGACAGACTGGATTATTAAGCAGCTTGAGAGCACTCTCATTTTCCCCGCATAGCATTGTGGGACCTCGAACCTCCTCATGAACGTCCTCCACCAACCTCCTGAGCCAAACGGCTTCCTGAGTTGCCAAGGCCGAAGCCTTGTATTCCGCTTCTGTGGTAGATACAGACACCGAGTCTTGCTTTTTGCTGCACCAAGAAATAGCTGTGGGGCCCGCCATAAAGAAATAACCAGACGTTGATCTCTGATCATCCACGTATCCCCCGTAATCAGCATCCATGTACCCAAGCAACTCAAAGCTTGACTCTCTCCTATATAGAAGACCCAGATCAGAGGTCGACTTCACATACTTCAAAATTTCTTTTGCCGCCAAAAGATGAGGCTTCCATGGTTCCGCCATGTACCGACTCACCTTGCCAACTGCATAAGCAATATCAGGCCTTGTGATCATCAAGTAGATCAAGCTCCCAACCAGATCTCGGAACACCAATGGTTCAGATAGAACTCTCCCCGCATCCTTCCGAAGTTTATGATGTTGTTCCAAAGGTATAGAGCGCCATTCCCTTCCTCCATGCCGAATCGTTGAACGATTTGCTCCGCATATCCAGACTGAGAAATGAGCACTCCGCTCTCCCGCCTCTGCACCTCGATTCCAAGGAAATGGCGAAGCTCACCCAGATCCTTCATCTCAAATCTAATAGCAAGCTCGGCTCTCAGCCTTGCTACTGCCTCCTTTGAGTTCCCGGTGATGATCATGTCATCCACATACAATAGAACAATAACTCGAAGCACCCCCTCCTTCTTGACGAACAAGCTAGAGTCAGAGTCTGAAGCAAAGCACCTGCAGAATAGAAGATACTCCGCGATCTTCCCATACTACGCTCGAGGCGCTTACTTCAACCCATACAGGGCTTTCTTCAGCTTGCAGACATAGTCCGGACAATCCTTCGAGATGAAACCCGGCGGTTGGATCATGAAGATATCCTTGTCAATTTCTCCGTATAAGAAAGTATTCTTCACGTTGAGCTGCCAAATCTCCCAATCACATGATGCCGCCAAAGCAATAACAAATCGAATCGAGGTCATCTTTGCCACTGGACTGAACGGCTCATCATAATCCTCTCCGTACTGCTGTGAGAACCCGCGAGCCATAAGGTGAGCCTTGTATCGCTCGATCATGTCGTCAGCTTTCTTTTTGAGCTTATAGACCCCCTTGCATGTCACAGGGATAATTCCCTTGGGCCTGGGCACTAGAGACCAAGTCTCATTATTCTTGAGAGCATCCATCTCCTCCTTCAAAGCAATGTCCCACTGCTTCATGCCTTTGGCCTTCTCAAAGCTCGACGGCTCTCGCTCATCCAAGAGACCAGCAAAGAAACATGAGACAAAGCTAACCATGTTTCCTCCTGTGTATCGATCTGGTGGCTTGATAGTCCTCTTCGACCTCCTAAGAGGTTGCACCTGACTAACCACCTCCTCAGCTGCTTCCTCTGTGCTAGCTCCTCTTCTAGGAGAATTTGGAGCATCTCTACCCCTGCTTCCAGAACCTGAAGCCTCCATTTCTGAGCTTGACACAGCTGGAGCTCCTGGTGAAACAGGCAACTCCACTTGAAGATTTTTCGCAGCCTTCCCTTTTTCATCAACCCTGCTCTCCGGTAGTTCAAATCCTGAACTACAATTATAGGAAGTCACCTCTTCGAACACCACATCCCAAGATACCACGGATCTCTGTGTCTCAGGATCCTTGCATCTCCATCCCTTCTTCCACTAATCATATCCAACGAAGACTAGCCTCCTTGCTTTCGCATCTAGCTTTGTCCGAAGAGCATCAGGGATATGCACATAACAGGTTGACCCGAACACCCGAAGGTGTGCAACACTTGGCTTCTCCTTGAACATCAGTTCATGAGGGGTCTTCATGTTGATAGGACTTAGAGGCATCCTGTTGATGATGTATGCTGCACAAGCCATTCCCTCTTCCCAAAAGGACTTTGGGATACTCTTGGCATGAAGCCAACATTTGCAGGTTTCCGTTAGTTGACGAATCTTCCGCTCTGCAATGCCATTTTGCTGTGGAGTATGGGCACAAGTGAGCTCTCTCTGGACGCCGTACTTCCTTCAAAATCTTGAGAACTCACCAGAGGTGAACTCCCCACCATTGTCAGTTCTCAATTTTTTCACCCGCGGGCCTAACCGACCTTCCACCAGCTCCTTGAACTCCACGAACTTCACAAAAGCTTCTGACTTCTCTTTCAAAAAATACACCCAGACATATCTGGTGTAATCGTCGATCAACACCAACATTTATCTGTTGCCTCCAAGGCTTGGGGTAGCAGTCGGTCCCATCAAATCACCGTGAATGCACTCCAACGGCGCTTTGCATCTTGTTTGCGATTTATCAAATGGAAGTCGATGAGACTTACCAAACTGACATCCCGCACAAACATGATCGTCTCCATAGGAGGACAAGCTAGGCAAGCCCTTGACAAGGCCCCTTACCTCCATAGCCTTCAATTTGTCCATACCTACATGCCCCAACCTTTCATGCCAGATAGCCGTGCTATCATTGGTCATCTTGTCAACATAGGTACTTGTCGATAAAACGAACAAGTCCTTTACCCGCTTTCCAACATGAATTACATCTCCCTTTATCTCCGGTTGAGTTTTAAGAAACTTCACTTCCGTTGGGCGAATCAGAACATGATAACCGGCATCGACCACATTGATCACAGAGAAGAGATTCTTCTTCATACCCGGCACGAGATAAACACTCCTCAATGTGAGTGGACCCTTATCGCTGCTCAGAGAGACAACACCTTCTTGTTGTACTGCATGAACAGAATTATAAGCCGTAATGATTGCATCGTTACCTGAGTATGGTGCCAAAGAAGAGAACTTTGATTCATCCCCGCTGAGGTGATGTCCACACCCTGAATCCACGATCCAATCCTCTTTGAAGTTGATGGCAGCCAAGGACTTAATGGGCATCACCTTCATATTGGCCGCAAAGGCTCCTCCCCATCCAGCTTCATCAGACTTTGGCTTCTCCTTCTCTGCTACATGTCCCGGCTGAAGATTAACCCGACAATCCTTCTTGAAGTGGCCAGTCTTATTGCACCTAAAGCACCTTGGTCACTCTCCCTTCTTCCTCCCATCAGACTTAGGAGCATAACCCCTTTCCTGCTGACCTGAAGTAGAGAGTCCATCATGACCTGGCTTCTTCTTCTCCCACTTCTACTTCTTCTTCCCAGAGAACAACATATCACTATCTCCTCCAGAGATAGAAGTCCCCGCCATCTGTCTTGCCAAACTTTCCTGCGAAGAAAGTAAGTTTTCCAGCTCCAACAGAGATGGATGATTTGCCCAACCCTGCACTGACATCACAAAGGCAAGATACTCCTTCCGCAACCCGCGGATGATATGCCTCTTCAGTTTTTCCTCCGAGATGGGCTCATCAGGGTCCAATGCAGAAATCTCTGCTGTGAGGTTCTTCATCTTAAGAAAGAAAGTAGAGATGGAAATATCACCTTGAGAGGCCTTCGCCAACTCATTTTCAAGAAACTATAGCCGAGCTACATTCTTCCTATTGAACAGCCCGTCCAAAGATGTCCAAATCTCGGCGGCAGAATTACATCCAATGATGTGATCAAATAGCTCTGGTGAGATAGCCCTCTTGAGTGTGAACTCTGCCTTTGCATTAGTCCTCCTCCAAAGTCTCACCTCTGCCATATTATCTCCTGCTAGATAAACTTCTTGTGTGTCTTCTCCTCCAACTATATCCCAAAGATCCTCGCTAAGCAAGTAACTCTCCATACACGACTTCCACTTCTTAAAGTTAGTCGATGTGAGGAGTTCAATGCTATGCCCTCTTGCGTATCCAGCTTTCATGGCAAACTATGTGGTTTCTTCTTCACAAAGACGATGGCAACTCAAGTTGAACACTGCTTATCCACTCCAAGAACCTCGCTTTGATACCGTGTTAAAATTTTTGATTTGAATCATTTAGGAGTAAGCAGGAGTTGCATCAACTGAGTTATAGCCAATCAACCACAATGCCACACAGCAACACAATAGTCATTATTGAATCACAAAACTTGGTTACAGTGCGAGGTATACATGGCGAGACATGATTCATAAGAATCACGAAGGAGAGAAGAACAAAACACACCAAAAAAACACAAATCTGGTGACCTGACAAGCAGGGACCTCACAAACCGCTGCACTCCAGAGACCGCCCGGCTTGACCTGAGACCGCACGAATAGAATACAGGCAAGATGACCTACACTGCAAGACTACTACCTCAGACCGCACGAACTGGAGCTTATTGAATTGAACAGAGAACATAAGCTGTCGCCGACCGCAACTCAGACCGCCTAACCACAGAAGGTCGTCTGATCGTCGAGCTCGCCTCGAACAGCACAAGAACAACATAAACCTGTTCGCAGACAAGCCACTGTCGAACTGTTTATTCAAGCCACTGTGAAATAACCAAGGAAAGAGACCGCAACCTGCTGACCACAAACTTGTGAACACAACAAATAGTCAACTCGCTTCCGAGACTGCCCGACCTCAAAGTTGAGACCGCACGAAACAACCAGGGCTCTAGTTCTTACAGTTCTTATTATGAATGACGAGCCCTGCACCCCTATTTATAGGCGAGAGAATGGATATCGTCACCGTCACAGGAGAGGTACAGTCACCACCCATCAGATCGTGAGCGGTCTCACAGGGCAGACCGCGCGATCACACCACTTGGACAACATCCTGTCCAAGACCGCAAATCAGCAGCAGACCGCGCACAAGCCGCGCGGACACAGATCACTCCTCCCTTAGACCGCCTAGAGCAAACCAAGAACATCTGGCCGACTTCAGACAAGTCGCCAGAGCAACCTGCATAACCAGCCCGGTCACAGCGGTAACTCAAGAACAGACCGCCTGGTCTTCTTACAACGCAGATAGACAAACCAAGCAGAGCAGACCGAAAGAGACCGGAACATATAAGAACAAACCCGGACAATCACTGCAGGCCGCCAGAGCCAGATCGGCAGAGCACTAGCTCAGAGACCGCGCGGTCTCTGCGGTCACCAATATACAGACCGCCGACCACCTTCCACTCCACTTCAAAAATTTCAACAGAATCAAGAGAGCTGGAGGGAGGAAGAGCACGAGAGCAAGAAAGAGAGAATTCGAAAGCGTAATGAATTTGATTCCTATGTTGCTTAAAAGAAGACAATTCATCGTAACTTAGGGTTTTATTCGAAGCACCGTCGATAGAGACTAATAGTCAGCACGCCAAAATGTGTCGAAGCAGCTTCTAAAAGTGAAACTGTGCACGTTTGTCATGTTGACATTGCGTCGATTAGAACTCGACGCACCTTCAAATTTGATGAGCAACTAATAAATCTATGGATGCGTCGATATGAAGTCGATGTTGCGTCAAATTCAATTTGAATTATCTTTTGCAGATTGCTCTCGAAGCAGGCATCGTTTAGAATTAGGCGGTACATCGAATTCTATTCGACGCAACTCTGAATAAATAGTTCTATTATCTTATAAAGTTCTTGTTATTTTTCCCAGCAATAATTTTTATTGAAAATTGTATTTATACTATTATTTTCTTGAACTAAAGAAGATGAGTAAGGGGATTCAGAGAAGAAATCACTCCATTGTTGGATTTTGTTCTTTATTAAGCCCTAGATCTTCCTTCCCCATCCATTATCTCTTATGAGGGATCCTACCTAATCGTGCATAAGTAGCTCAAACATTAGAATGAACCCAGGTTACCTTGGGCCCTTTGCTTTTACCATTACAAGGTTCTATGAAAGAGTAGAAGGGTCTTTCATGATATCCTTTAGGATGGCAGAGAATGGGTCTATCAAGCCTAGATTTATTATTTTGGTACTTGTAATGTGTATAAAATGAATCCAAATATAATAGATCAGCAGAGTGTCTAATTATTCTACTTTTAACTTTAGCCTTTTGATTGTTGTTGGTTAATTTCTCTGAATTACTCTTGCCTGGAGATTTCTTTTCCTTGTTTGAATTTGCTCAATATTAAATACAGTTATTTTATCTGGATTATTAATATCCTGATCCTTAGTTATTGCACTCCTCTCACTTGTTTGATAAACACTAGGTGTAATAAATCTAACTGGATTTTTCTAGGCTGGTCTACTAGTGACTTCAGGTCTAGTGCATGGGTCTGCTCCTAGACCTAGATGCTTAAATCTCATGGAGAGATTTTGTGTAATATCTTTGAGCTTTTGACTCCTCCCAGTGAGAGAGTCCTCAAAGGCTTTTGCCTTTGTTAGCTCTTCTTTTAATTTTTTATTTTCAATTCTTATCTCAATCAATTCTATTTATTTATCCTGAATTTCAGTTCACAAATCATTATTTATTGAATATAATTCATCTTTCTTGAAGTTTTCTAATTCTTCCCTATCTGTTTCTAATTTTTTTTTGTATTTTGAGGTAATCATTACAAAATTCTTTAAAGCAATTTTTAATGTCTTCTGTGTCAAAATCAAAATTATTAAACAGTGATACCTATTATTCTTCACCATCCGAGGAGATCCCTAATGCCATCATTCAGACAGCTTCAACAGCTTCTTCATCACTTTCTGATGAATAGGGGCTTAACTCTGCTTCAGAGTCACTCCAGGTTTCAGCAATGAAACCTATAGCTTTCTTCTTTTCTTTCCTCCTGAAAGACTTCTTCTTCTGCTCACCTTTATTGCTTCTCCTATCCTCTTGTTCTTGTGGGCACTCAGGGGATATGTTCCCTTGCTTGTTGTAGGAGAAGCAAATCACTTCCTTCTTTGGAGTCTTATGAAATCTGGGTTTTGAGCTCCTCTCTTTTCTTCTTGAGTCTTATGTCTTGACCCACTTTCTGAATCTCCTTGCTAAGAGACAGAACATCTCATCTTTAGGAGTGGAAGGATCTCCTTCAGCAACCATCAAGGCAAGGCTCCTTTGGATGGGAGTTGAGGTTGTCTCCTTTGCCTCTGTTTTAGCCCTGATTTTTAGTAGCATCTCATAAGATTTAAGCTTTCCTAGCAAAGCATCAGTAGAGATCTCTCCATGGCATCTGGACTCTCCAATGGCCCAGATCCTTGAGTCCCTTGAGCTTGGGAAGCATATGAGGATCTTATCATTGATCTCTGTCAAGGATATTTCCTTGTCCATACTCTTCACCTCATTGATAATGATGATATATCTGTCATACATTTCCAAAAAACTTTCCTCAACTTTCTTTTGAAAGTTCTCATTTTAGGATATGAGAAGGGACTTCCTGTCCTTTCTTTCATCAGAGCTCCCTTCTACAATTCTGGAAAGGGATTCCCAGATCTCTTTTGCTGATTGGCATTCAGCTACTTTCTGGAAAATGTCATCTGACATTGTGGAAACCAGGATGTACATTGCCTTGGCATCACATGTCTTATGCTTCTTCTCAGCCTCTGTCCACTCATTCTTTAGAACAACTTCCAGTGTTGAAGTTCCACTGACATCTTGTCTGACTGGAGCTGTGGGACCTGAAATTACAACATCAAAGATGTCTTCATCAATAGAGTTCATGTCATGCTTTATTCTGGCCTTCTAGAGTGTAAACTTATTTAGGTTACACATTGGTGGTCTTGTTGATGCTTAATCCTTAGAATTCATTTTCTTTAGAAAATAGTTTTGGTTAATTTAAAATAAAGAAATGAGAGTGAGGAGATCTTTTGATCAAAGTGTTAACCTTGTAATGATCATCCTACCTCTGATACCCAATTGAAAGTGCACAGTGTGCCTCTGAGAATTCTCTAGAGGGGGGGTGAATAGAGTTTTAAATATTTTCTACCCTAAATGTACACACACAATAAAACTACTAAGTAGTATGCAATCATCACTACCAAAATAGAATATAGTAAATGCAGGAAATGTAAATACAGAAAATAGTAAAGTGGGGTAGCACAGAAAATTCAATCCAAAAGACACAAGATTCTTATAGTGGTTCCCAAAAATGTGGGTAGTCCACTCTTCTTCCTCCCCAGTAAGATTGCACTAACTATGCCTGAGTCTTTTGAAAAGGAGACTCTCAGAACCACAGAGTCTTTTGATAAGGAGACTCTTAGAACCATTGAGTCTTTTGATAAGGAGACTCTTAGAACCACTGAGTCTTTTGGTAAGGAGACTCTTAGAACCATTGAATCCTTTGAAAGAGGGATTAATAAAACTCTTTTACAGTTGGTGAATAAAGAAGAAGAAAGCGAGAAAGAATAGAATTATGCTTTTAGAATTCTTCAGAAGCTATTTTGTTGAACTGCTACTTCTGTTTATCACAGGATCTGTATATGATGAACCCTTGCTTATGATTATGATGAGTGCAAGGGTTATTGGCTTGAACTTAATTCTCTGAGCACATCTTGTAAACTTGTTGTTGTGTGAAGAAGAAGAAAGAGCAGTTGTGTTGTTTTTCCTGTGCATAGAGATATGTTCTTTTTTTGTCTTAGGGTTGAAGGAGGAAGAGAAAACCTTATTCCTCAGATAGAAAAATATGTGATCAATGCTTGTGTCTTTCATCTCCTCTCAGCATACTTATTCTCCGTGATTGGAATTTGAATTTCTTTCTTCTTTGGGGTTGTCCTGAAAAAGAATTCCTATTGGACAGTTGAGTTCCCTTTCTTATTTTGTTGTCGACCCATCCATCATATTTGAATACATTCCATGAATGTTTTTGCTGTACCATGGAATACTCCATTCCATTCTTGGCAATAAATGAGTCATTGGTGAACTGTCTTCAGCTTTGTAGACCTTTGGAAAAGGTATTAAAAGGACATTAGAAAAGCTTCTATTTCAGACTGTATTCGACACTGCGTCGACTTCATCATTCTTCATATCAACGCACCTCTGAGTTCTTATAAGAGTAGCTTCGAACTCCTTCTTAGCTCTGGCTGAAATCAAATGCCGATGTTGCGTCGATTACTTATCGACGTATCCATCGAGTTTAAGGCTTGGACTTGAACTTTATCTTCTACGTCGAATTGAAGTCAAAGTTGCGCCGACTTCTAAGATGGCTTCGACGTGATCTTCCTTCTGCGTCGAGTTCCCATCGATGTTACGTAGACTTGACTTATACTTCGACAGGCTGATTGAGTTGCTTCGACTTTCAGTCAAACTTACGTTGACATATAGTCAAAGTTACGTTGACTTCTATTCAATGCAAGTTTTAACTCAACTGAATTTGTGCTTATCTTGACCTCGTCTTTACACTCTAAGGTAAGTGTGACATCCTAAGACATCTAATGACCAATTTACCCTTTCTATACAATGTGGGTAATATAACCTAACTGATGAAATCACTTTAAGTAATTTGTTAGATAAATTACAAGTGTTTTTCCTAACATTAATCGATATTATAATCACTAATCGTATGTTACAACAATTGAGTAAGAAGGTATAGCATCTAGGAATAAACTTTGTTAAGGTGATAAGTATCATACCACCTTAATTATATGTAAAACTCTTTCTACAACCAATGTTGCCTTGAATTTAGGTTATTTAAAATAAATTTTCTCAATTTCCTTGTGGATTTGAATGTGATTTACACTGTGTCTTGCATTAAGGAAGACACTGTCGCTCCTTAGGTTGCGTACTAAGTAGTTATCTGCTTTATTAAACTCAAGATTTGAGAAATCTCCCGAAGTCTTGTACCATCTCCCTTGATTTAAAGAGTTGCATGCAAGTATAACTAGGCAACCCCTGATTTGTATCTCAAAGAATTCATTTACTATTCTCTTTGTTTACTCATTCGCATAAATTTAGAGCAATAAGGAAGATGGATAATCATCCTTGAAAGTCTCTATGCTCTTATTTCGATTGTGAATTATAGCTGTCACGACATAGCATTAATAATCCACATTTCTTAAGATGAAGGAATTCTTCAAGGATCCGACTTCTAGGGAGGGTTGATCATCAAACCGATCATGCATACTTCGAATTCCCATCTTCACCCGAGTAACATTTGAATATTGTAAGATCACTACGTTTGTGATTAACCTTTTCAAAATAAGGTCTGGGAAACCCAAGTCGGTACCTAATTAGCCCGATAAACAAATGGATTATGCCCCGTTCATTTTTGGCTAGGTTTCTTTGATATCATTATGTTATATTCATCCTAGATACACCCTCAATCCTTAGGGCATGCGACTCTTAGACTTGGAATTCCACCTTGAGACTTATTGATATGCTACACACTTTAGGCCCTCAAGGTTACCAATTACAACAACCTTCTCAAGATTAATATATGGGTAAATAAAAAAATGGGCCGTTTCTGAAATCGAATTCTTATCCGACCTCTGGTAATTGTCACAGTGATTATTTCAATGTAATCTACTCGTTGGATTGAAGGTTAAGTTTACAAGTCTCCTACTGTTCCACTAATAGATTTCATGCACCGAATCTCTTTGAGATGGTCCTCTTCGTTGGGTAAGAAGTGATAATATCACTTGATAGGAGAATTAGGGACATAAGAGTTTCAGCTTTGTGAAGCTACTTTCCCATTAAGCTCTTCCCTTAGTCACTTTGGGTATCATCATACCTTAACCAGTCTATACCCGAGGTCGATTTTAGATTAAGATACACTATGAAATCATCTTGGTAGGTCAAACTAGAATGGTGTCCTAGTTAGGTTGGCCTAACTCATTAATTACTGGACTTTTTTGTGTGATTTTACACATTGGCACACCATTGCTTCTGCTACTAGTATGTCCTCAAACTAACTCGAGCGGGGTGTTCCACAGTTTTGTTGACTTATTTTTTGTTGGATCATTTGTTCAAGTGATACCAGTTGTAAGATCCCTCTCCCGCACAGGAGAGTTCCCGGATCTTATGCCCAGAACCGCCGCCTTACGGTGACACCAATACACAAGTTAGTCGCCTCCGCAAGACGCCAATCCTGCCGACAAGAATGATCAACAAGACCAACATGAGATAAGAAGTAAACTAAGTAAACAAGTCCACTATCTCACATATATATTAAAAAGAATACAAGTCCAACAATGAGTACAATAATCTGAAAGAGAGTAAGGGCTTATGCCCGGTACATATCCAAAATAAAGCAAAACACACTCTCTCACTATGCATAAATGCGGAAGCTAGCAAACTCTAATCGACTTGTCGTCAGGTAGTAGTGATGCGTGTTAACTGCTCCTCAGATTTTGTCATCACATCCTGCTGGTCGTACTGCTACTCCATATCCTCGGACCGCTAGTGTTACGGCCACATCCGATCGTTACTCAAAAAGACTAATCCAATTTTGTAATCGCCTCCCCCCGCGACTCCTATGCACCGGGTCGAAAGATGAGGCGGAGGACAACAAGGGGTAAAATCAAGAGCAGATGAATTAACTAGCAAGCATGTGCATAAATAAACCACTATAGATAAACTACTATAGGATAAGAGCTATAGAAAAGAAAAAGTTATAATAGTAGCATCAGAGCACAATGATCTATTGGGTTTTGTAGCCACAATATTTTTGATTTGAAGAAGTCCCCCATGAACTAAGATGAATAGATATTGTACTTGATCTGGTATTTTAGTTATGTATTTGCAGGATATTAATTGCTAAGTACAAACCAATGTAGGTTTCAATGAGTCCTAAGCATAGGCCTATGCAATGTAATCCCTTATTGTGTAGACCAGGGTGTTGACTCATGTGAAATATCTCCATTGGGGTGTACTTCAGAATCAAACACTATGGAGAAGTCAAGATGAAGTGTTGCTGTGTTCGGGACTAGAAGAAAAATTATTCAAGTCAATTCATCGAGTACACTCGAGAAGACTCGACGAATTCGTCGATACATCTCGAGTGGACTAGAAGAATTCACCAAGATCACTTGATAGGTCTCGAGTAATGTCTTAAGTCAAGGAAGCAGAATATCCCTTATTTCAGATCTGAAGAAGTTAAATCTGATAGAGAATTTAGAAGATTGTCTTTCAATCTAAAGATTATAAAAACCCCTTTACAATATTTTGGTAGGAAGTTTCTCTTCCAAGTTTTTGTTGATCCTAGTTTAGAGGATCGAGTGTAGGAGAGGTTGTTCTCCGAGTTTTTGTAGGAGAGATTGTTCTCCGAGTTTGTAGGAAGTTTTACTTCCGAGTGTAGGAGTTGAGGCTCCGAGTTTGTAGGGGACGTGGTCTCCGAGTTTGTAGGAGTTGTATGCTCCGAGTTGTAAGATGTTTCAATATAAGATTAGTGCAGTAGCCTAGTCTAGCTGGGAGTGTTAGATATGTGATGCTGGAAAGTGGATGTACCCATTCTGGGAAACCACTATAAATCCTTGCGTTTGTGTGTGCTCTTTATTTATGTGCTTTTATTTAAAGTTTTTAATTCCGCATAAAAGCCAAATAATTCACCTATTCACCCCCTTTAGTTGATTTAGGTAGCAACTAGATACTTTCAATTGGTATCATAGGTAGGTTATTTGTTAAGAGATTAACACCTTGAACAAAGTCCTCTATCTAGTTGTTCAAAGACACCATGTCTAGAATGGACAGAAACAAGGATTCTTCCATGAAGTTGTCGGTGTACATGAAATAGAACTTTCCTATGTGGAAGGAAAGAGTAAGGTTCTTCATAGAATCCGCCGACCCAAGAATCATTCAAATTGTTGAAGAAGGTCCTCACATTCCGATGACAGCATGTACAATCAACCCAAATGTGCAAGTTCCTAAAAAGATGCTGGATTTAACAAAGGATGAGATTGTTATTATAGCCTTGGACAAGAAAGCAAAGAACATCATTGCCAGTGTAGTGGATGACTCCATGTTGCAAAATCTGATTCACTGCAAATCTACCAAAGAGAAGTGGGATTCTCTTGTTATCTTGATGGAACGTACATAAGAAGTTAGAGATGATCATAGATCTCTGATGAATCAAGAGTACGAGGCCTTCAAGCAAGAACCAAGAGATAACATATCAGATACCTACGAGAAATTCTTCAAAATTGTGAACGGTCTAAGAAATTATGACCGAGAATTCACAGTTGGAGAACTTAACGACAAGTTCATGAGATACCTGACGAAAGAATGGGATACCAAGGAAATTGCTATAAGGGAATTTGGCAAGCTGGCGATAATGGAGCCTCATATTTTATTTGGGAAGCTTCTTTCCCATGAACTGAAGCTCAACATCAGGAAAGCCGAGAAAGAGGGAAGTAATACTTCAGGAAGAGAGAAGTCTGTAGCCCTGAGAGCTGAAAGGTTAAGGAGAGGTAAAGTTGTGCCATCTCTGAGGAGACAGTCCTCATATGTGCATGATGACTCAGAGGCTTGCTCATCAAGCTCAGAAATGTCAGATGGAAAGTTCTCCTCACTCTCCAAGAAATTTAAGAGAATACTGAGCAAGAGAAGACAAATGAAAAATCATTCTTCCTCTTCTGACTTCAGAAAATCAAGACGTGATGGTGATCATCATAGGAAAGTCTACAATAACAACGAAAGGTACGAATCTAAACAGATGAAACATAATTCATCTGACGTTGTTTGTTACTGCTGCAATATGCCATGGCATTTAAGTACGGAATGTAACGTCCTGATTCATGTTAGGCCCCTTGAACACGTGTTCGTAAGTTGACTCCTGCTCGGAAAAGATGCCAGCGCAAAAAGAGGTTTGACGAACAGTCGAGAGGACTCGATGATTCATTGAGTTGGTCTCGACGATCCATTGAGTGGGTCTTAATCGTCCGTTGAGTTGGTCTCGACGATCTGTCGAGACCACTCAACGGTCTCGACGATCCACTGAGACCACTGGATAGTCTCGACGGATCCATCGAGTGGGTCTTGATAGTCCGTCGAGTTGGTCTCGACGATCCGTCGAGACCACTCGACGGTCTCGATGATCCGTCAAGACCACTCGACCGTCTCGACGGATCTGTCGAGTGGGTCTCGACGGTCTATCGAGTTGGTCTCGACGATTCGTCAAGACCACTTGACGGTCTCGACGATTCTTTGAGACCACTCGACGGTCTCGATGATTCATAGAGACCACTCGACGGTCTCGACGATTCGTCGAGACCACTCGACGGTCTCCGAGAATCTGTCGAGTATCGGCCCTGTAAAGATTTTTTTGATTCTTTTGGCATTTCGGGATGTGTGCTGACCGGATAAGATACTTTTGGGTTATTATATACTATTTTATGTCTTGTAATTAAGGAGGTCCTATAGGATAGCGACATGTGGAGGTGTTGTCCAATCTAGAGCACGAAAGGTATCTTTTCCATTAATAAGAGTCAAATCAGCCACCATTTTCTCTCTCCTCCCTTAAACTTTGAACCTCATTCCTCACCCTAAAAGGTTGATCATTTTTTCTTCCTCTTCCTCACACCTCAAGAAGCTAACCAGACCCCTTTCTCCTTGGAAGAACAAAACTTGGGATTTGTAGCTTGACCGACCGCCACCATGCCGCCAAGAAGACAAACGTGATCCATGGTCCGAAATTAGGTGACTTTCGCCGCCTCTCACTTGGTGCTAGAACTTTAGATCTGATTTAGGAGAGAAGTCGGCTCAAAAGAGCTTGACCTTGGTGAGTTTAATGGAGTTTTCTAGGAAGAGACCACGCTAGAGCTTCGGTTCTAGTCCGTCCTTCGCTGAGAAAATTTCTTCAATCTACACTTCTCTTCAATACGAAGTCGTAAGAGTTGATTTCGTGAAGAACAGTGGTCAAATGAGGGAGTATTGGAGGAGAGAAGGAGAAATAATATATTTGTGTGCTGGAGGAAGAAGATGAACAGATGCGGTTCATCTTTCTTAAGATCCGTGCAGAGTTTATAATATTTAGACAAAAATCTATTTCCTACACCTGAAATACTTCAAGCCTATGTTTAGGCATGATCTTGCCACATTCAGGTCTTGGGCTCAACACGAAAGTTGTAGCCCTCGGAAAGACCTTTCCAATGAGTGTTTATGGGTTTTCTGGGGAGTTTTGTAGCTCCGGCAAAGTGAAATCAAAAATGGCTGGGCAGAAAATAATTTGGCGTATGTACAGGACAGCTTGCTGTCCAGATTCACTCTGCTGGGTTCAAACCCAATTTTAGATTGGTTAGGCTTAGATCTGTACCTTGGGCTCAACATGAAAGGTGTATCCCTTGATGATACCTTTTCGAAATGGGGTGGCACATTATTGTTGGATCTTGAGGCGCCCTTAGAGGGGGTGGGTGAATAAGGGTTTTAGAAAACTTTAATCTTTTATAGAAAACATTTGCGATTTTATAAGAAGTAGACTATATCAAAATTAAAGAGATAGAAATTAGAAATGAAATCAATTTTATTAAACAAGAAAAGACATGATTATCATTTATAAAATTGATTAAAAAACTGATTTCTATGATGCTAAAAATCCAAGGCAAAATATGAAATACTCTTTTTGTTTTCTATACCGACTCTTCTCACTAAGAACCAGTTGGCTTTAGCCGATCTCTCCCCAGATACGGCTCAAGCTGCTCTAGCCCTTCTATCCACATAAAGGCCTCGAGCACCCCCTAGATCTACTCCCATGACCCAGTCGCCAACACGAGGCGAATTTCTTCCTATGTCCTACCCAGACCTAGTCGCCAACCGGAGGCGAATTTACAAACCAATTATAAAGATAAAATACAAAAGACAAATATGAAAACTCCCTATGAGGTAATCTGAAGGAGATGACGAAGAATCGCTGAAGATTGTTGAAGTCTAAGCGTGCGTTCTTCACGTTGAGTTATCGTGTTGATCCAAGCCTCCTTTGATTCCTCCTTTTGAAATTGAGTGGGAGATCCTTTGTGGTATGAAAATACGGCCCTCATAAGTAATCCAGAGTGGGGGAATAGGGCTCCTTGGCATTGGTTATTGAAAAAGATGAAATCTACCTATTTATAGGACTGGAAGCTAATGTCGGGGTTAAGGCTAACGCTAGGCGTTGACCCAGTATAGAAATGTTTTGATGTGTCGGATGTTAAAAATAGGAAGGAGATTCTACATCTTTGGAAACATTCATTTTAGGCAACCTTAACGCTGGCATTGAGTCTAACGCTTGGCGTTGAGTCAAATAATTCCCAAAATACTCCTACAATCATGGCAGCTTCCCTCCATGCCATTTTCATCTTGGTGGGAACGAAAGTCAATGTCGGCGTTAAGAGTTAACGTCGGGCGTTAGCTCTCTTCCATTCTTTTCATCTTATGAGCAAATCCAGACCAACAACAACAACCTAGTATCATCTTTGTTCAAACCTACATGCTAAAAACACAATGGAAAATAATATCAAATACAAGTAGGATTTGTTATTCTCAAATCAAAGTGATGCGTAAAACCATGTTCCAACAATTTTCCCCTTTTGATAATAACAAATCCAATAGAGATAAATCAGATTCATATATAAGAGAGATGTGTTTTTAGAATGATATATGACACTAAGCAATGTTGAGACAATAATAAGAATTATAGATTGTTAAATTATGCTCTCCCTACATAAGTGCTCCCCCTTAGAGTATGCTCCCATAGACTAGATTCATGTTCCCCCTTAATCTAGTGAATCCTACTCCTTTAATCATTACGATTTATCATTTTATTCTCCCCCTTTTGTTATTAGCAAAAGTGGGTGGAGTGAAACAAAACTAGAATAAAGAAGACAAAAGTTGGGACATAACTAAGAAAGGATTAAGAGTTTTGTTTAAACATAAAGTAAATCATGATCGAGCTAAGGGAGAGAGTAGCACAGCGGAAAAAGATATGATAAAAGTGAAAGAATAACATTCCATTTTTTTGTTTTGCCAAAGGAATTCTACAACTTGCTTTTCAAAGTGATTTTTTTTAGAAATTGTTGGAAGAAATGCACTATATTTTGACAAACACAAGTGAAAAAAAACTGTACAAGTAATCATGAGAAAGCATGGTAAAAATACACATGATCAAATTAGGAATGCGGAAAAACAAAACAAAATAACTAAGATTAAGATTTTGGTAATAGTTTGATCATTCCAACAATATGTCTAGACTCTTCACATTTGAGCATTTAACTTTGAAAATTTCCATAACTAATAGGAAAGCATGATTCAACATATTCAAGAAGATAATAGCTACAATGTAACCAATTCATATTTCAAGTAAAGAAAATATTGTAGAAATCATGCATTGCAATCTAGTGCTTTTACTTAAGTTTGTAGAGAATTTTGTAATTTTGCATTAGGATCCAAATCTCATGAGTAGAAGCTTTATGAAAAACAATGATGTGCGCATAAGGTGTTTTTATAAAAGTATACAAGTGAAATAATCAAAACACATGACATATGTAATGAAATAGTAACAACAATATTAAGATTGTAATCTTATAATTACTTTCACACATCAATTTTAAAATAAAATTTCAAAGCACATAAATGGAGTACAACTACCAAGGTGCTTTGCCCACACAATGCTCATTAAGACTTATCAGGGAGCGAAGTATTGATTGGGGAACACATAAGCATTTTAATAAAAAAAATATTTGTAGTGATCCGGTGTACAAATTGAAGTGAAAAAGAAGAATGTGTTTGCACAAGACACTTTACAATTCTTTCCAAGGTGCTCAACTTCACAATGCACATTAAGACTTATCAGGAGGGTGAGTAGTGCTTGGTGGAGTTATCTTTGGCAAATTATTTCATTATATTTTTAAAGTTTGGGCCAAAGGTCTCTGAATTCACTTGTTGTTGCAAACATTACCATTATTGAAATAACACTTCTATGTGTGCAAGAAATTTATTGTTTAAAAGACTGTGTAGGTAATTTAGACATACAATTTAATATGCTATAAACTATTACACTAAACAATTATGCAAGACTAAGATTATGAGCACATGTAGATTACCAAAATAGTGAGTGTATGAATCATTGATTAGCATAAAATATTACTCATACTTAGAGGCATGTTAGGCAATCATACACAATTTTCTATTGACTATTTCATTACGCATAATCAGATTATGGTCAAGGGATGACATGATAAAACAATATTTACAAAATTTGAAATTAGAATTAGACATTGAAGACAATCTTTAATCGTATGCCTGATGAGTCTCCATTATATACATGTTTTAGGACTCATTTAGGCTTATTATCATGCATAGGTACTGCATATTAGATGGATTATCGCTCATATTAGATTAGTAGTTCAATTGCGTAGATAGTACCTTCCAAAGCCTTATTCTGTGTGTTATCTTGGATGCTCCCCTTTTATTCTTTTTGGTGCATATTTTATGCCGCTGGGGAGCTTTGTTTCTATGCCCCAGCGGGTATGTTTGAGTTTTCATGCAGGTTCATGGGTCCTGCGTCGTTCGGAGCTTGTTTAGGGGTGTGCAACCCTCAATCGTCACAGTTACTTTCCGTCCACGCGCCTTCCGAAGCACGGCATCGCGGCTGTTGCATCCATCTCGCCTTGCGAAGCGGAGTTTTGACCCGCATCTCTTATTTCTGCAATAGTCTAGATCACCCATCATAAAGCCCATGTTTGTTTACTTTCTTTCACTTGTCATAACAATCGCCTCACTCTATTTTCTTATCACCACATCCTGCATTCCTTGAGAGATCGATACTTGGGGATAACTTCCCATTTTTATTACTTGAGCGACCGGTGCACTGTCATCGTATCGCATTCCGTGCCTGCTAATTAGCAGTGCCGAATTTAGCGCATCAAGTTTTTGGCGCCGTTGCTGGGGAATGCAGGCGTGATGAGATGTTGTTTGTGAGTCGATTATTTTCGAGTGAGTCTTTTATTCTTTTTAATTTATTCCTTTTCATGCTATTTTCTTCTTCTATATCATGTGGGCGCATTTGAATATCCGATGTCGTTGGTGTGGGGACACATTTCACGCTATTGATAGGTGTCCCAAGGAGTATGGTGTTGTTCAGAAACCGTACGGAGCCCATAAGTCTTTTGGCTACTCTACTGCACCTTCGTTATCGCACCTTTACACGGCTGCCGCACCTTTTGTGCCGGCAAAGCCGGCAAAGCAGTGCATTTTTTGCAAAAGTAGAGAGCACGCCTTGAAGGACTGTGCAACTTATCTTCGCGAATTGGCGGAAGACGATGAGACAGATATCCGGATCGTCCCATCTTCAAATTCTGCGAGCACAGCTTCTTCCTCTGATTACGTGTCACTTCCACCTTCACTTTTCGAAGGGTATGACTGACACGTACGTTAGTGACCCTCATGACTCGATTTTTGATGCGACCCCCCATACCTCTTCGGTTCATATACCACTTCGTGAGGACTTGTACCCTTGTGTGGAGAGAGAGCCCGAACTCTTAAGAAGCACGTCTTCTCCCACTGCACATGAAACTACATCTGTTTCTGATATTATCATTGAGGTCACTTTGCAGGATGTTGCAGACCTGCGCAATGTGGTGCCCACTCTCATAGAGGAGGACAGCCTTGATTGTGCTGAAGCAACCGCTTCGATCCAGTGCGAGGAAGTCCAAGTTAAGAGGAGGCCATTGCGTGTGCTTTGGAGTCTAGCGAAATCATCGATGATATCATCAGTGTGTCATTGCCGCACCCCATGGGGGATGAAGCCGGGATTGTCCCCTCAGATGAGATTTCTTTCAGTTTTTCTTCCAATTTATTTCCTGACCCCCTTTCTTTATGTACAAGGATGCAGGATGCCCCTCTTCCGGTTGATCAGACCTTATGCATTGAGGAGCCGAAAGCCTGGCGGGATGAGGAAGGTACAGTGAAGGAACATCTTGTTTCCTCATCATCGTTGGTGCTTCCTCTTGAGGATTGGTTACAAGGGGGCAAGTGTTTTTTCTTTGAAGATATAATACTGGAGGAGAAGAAGAGAGCGAAAAAGGAGGAGATTTGGGGTTGGACGCTGAGCATCTTACTTATTTTCCACCCCTACTACAGAGTCTTCGGACCTTTTTCTTCTTTCTGCAGTTACTATTTTAAATCAACGTATAGTTGATTTCTCCATTTGGTTGTGTAATAATACTATGTAGACGTGGATGATCTCCTCTTTTTAATTCTGCATGAACAATTCTATAAACTGATTAATACAGGTATTTGGTCCACCTTTAAGGACGTTAAACAAAAGGGCTTCTTGGGAGAAAACCCATGGGAACCACCCGGTTCCGTTTGCTTGATTAAATTTCTGTTATGTTTTGTTTGCTTTTGCTTTTGTTTTTAACTATGCAGGTGTGAACTCGATTGGATGAAGAGGAGGAGATCATTGAAGAAGGATTATACCGCTCTTCTGGCATGCATGCTCTTAGGAGCATAGGTACTCTTAACCCAGCTCTTAGTTTCCTTCAAAAGATTATATTTTCTTGTGTTTCAATTCAAGTCTGGGGGGAGCGAGCCATTGCTTACGCCGCACGCACATGCATGCTAGAATGTTGTGTTAGGAAATTTATATTTATTGTCTCAGTGCATAACACACACCACATGCATTTTATTTTTACTCGTGCGCAATTATCGTGTAAGTGCTTGATGTATATGTTTAGAAGTTTGATTGTTAGTTTAGGATTGTGTGGCTGAACACGATGTGACCCGTGCGGTGCTACTAATAGAGCGCTCGCGCAGCTTAAAAATTCACGTAGAATAGATTTAACTACAAAGTTATAGTTTTATTTACTTCATTTGTGTAATTACTTAATACTCTACTCAAACGGTGAATTTGGTGAATCTAGCGACAGCCCTTGGTCGAGTGTAGAAGAGTTTTTAGCCTCGTGTTGTTTGAGTTGGAAGGAGAGGAGACCTCGCTCGGTGGTTAAGAACTTGCCCCAAGCTATCTTCAAAATGATTGCGTTGAATGATCTTGTTGGGAGCATGACGTAGGCCAGCATTTGGTTCGGTTGAGCTTTGATTTCCCAACCTAACGTCATCCTTTGCTAGCCTCGTTGAGCCTTACCTTTCCTATTTGTTAAACTCCACTAATCGTTCACCAAGGCCCCATATCCTAACCTAAAACGCACTAGAGTCAAGCTTTGAAACTTATACATATTGATGATGATTGTGCGAAGCGGAGAACAAATATGTGGCTGTGTGATGTGGTGTGTGCGCGCAGAAAAAAATGATGAGATTGAAAAAAAAAATCTTGATTGATCCTAAATTATGTCTCTATGGATCTAAATAAGGAGTAAAATATCTCTAAAAAGAATCGAATCCCAAGTGTGGTAGTCTCGCGCACACCATAGTGCTTAAATGAAGTCTGGGGGAGTGTGCTCCAAGGTGAAGATGTTAAGGTTGAGTTTTGTTTATTTTCCGGAGGTTGAGTGCGTTTAGCCTACGTTCTTCTACTTCATTACCGTACCTTAACCCAAGCCCAAGTCTAACCTAAAAGTCCTACTGATTCTTGATGAGATCGTCTCATGCAGTGGAGAAGGTGTGAAAGGGCAAGCATATGACCATCGACCTTGATGGATTTCTTGGAGAGCTCTTTCTTGAGATCCAATTTGAACAACGCTCACCTCAGCAGCTCACGCTATTTTCCCTAGGGCGTGACTGTACGATTCACCAATAATTCACCGCAGAGTATTAGTATTTTGTATTTTACACTTGTAGAAGTTCTTAAAATATAGTCTTTGTTTTAAAATCTTTTCAACTTTATTTTCACGCTCGTTAGTCTTTACTTCTCATCGTGTTTCGCCTGCACAGTTGCTTCCTTAACGTTCATTTTTCTACCATAGGATCGAGTGTTTGCCCGAGACGTGCAAACGGGTAAGTCTGGGGGTGTGATGAGTCTCCATTATATACATGTTTTAGGACTCATTTAGGCTTATTATCATGCATAGGTACTGCATATTAGGGGGATTATCGCTCATATTAGATTAGTAGTTCAATTGCGTAGATAGTACCTTCCAAAGCCTTATTCTGTGTGTTATCTTGGATGCTCCCCTTTTATTATTTTTGGTGCATATTTTATGTCGCTGGGGAGCTTTGTTTCTATGCCCCAGTGGGTATGTTTGAGTTTTCATGCAGGTTCATGGGTCCTGCGTCGTTCGGAGCTTGTTTAGGGGAAATTTCTGCCTGAAATGCCACTAATCGTGCGTTTCCTTCACGCACGATCAGTTGATCGTGCGCCTATGGTCGTGCGCAGTCATCTGCTGCCCAAAAAAAGCTTCGGATTTTGGTCGTGCGTTTGCTACAAACGATCGTGCGCACGGTCGTGCGCTTTATATTTTTCTGCAGTTTGTTTTACAGGATTTCGGGCACAGTGCGCACGATCACCAGCTTTCTGTGCGCACGATCACCTGATCGTGCGTCACTGGGCGTGCGCACTGTTTATTCCAGCGCCTATTTATAGCCCTGCTCACGATTTTAGGTCAGAGAGACAGACGGGGGCGTGATTCTTCCGCCGTTTTTGGGCGATTTCCATTCCATCTTCATCCTCATTCCATTCCGATCATCCGGGAGACTCCTCCGGCGACCAAGAGTTGTTTCTCTACCATCGGGTGCCCTTCCGGCCATCAGCAAAGCTTTCCTAGCGAGTGTTCTTCTAGTTGTTGCGGAGAATGTGGAATATCACCGGAGAAAGTGACAGATATCCGGCACCGGAAGCAACCCTCGACCGAGTTCGGAAGCGGATTGACAACCCGCTATTCCTGCCGTGACCGACGGCTCTCCTTCTTGAGTGGTTTTCTCTTAACTTATCTTATATAACTAGATGAATATTTGTGTAATGAACTTGAATGATTTGTTTGTCTATGAATGAATTATTTGGTGTTTCCATAATCTCCTTTGTATTGCTCTGTGTTGCGTCCGCTTACACCCACTCCACTCCACTTCCACACACATGTTCTAGCTAGCTCACTCTAGCAAAAGCTAGAGGTGAGAGTGAAGAGGTGCTTTCGACCCTCATCAAAACCCCGCACTGTAGCCATTTCACCCACATACCGAAGCACGGCATCGCGGCCGCTGCACTCACCCCCACTTTGCGAAGAGGTGTGTGCGACCCTCAATCATCACAGTTACTTTCCGTCCACGCGCCTTCCGAAGCACGGCATCGCGGCCGTTGCATCCATCTCGCCGTGCGAAGCGGAGTTTTGACCCGCATCTCTTATTTCTGCAATAGTCTAGATCACCCATCACAAAGCCCTTGTTTTTTTTACTTTCTTTCACTCGTCATAACAATCGCCTCACTCTATTTTCTTATCACCACATCCTGCATTCCTTGAGAGATCGATACTTGGGGATAACTTCCCATTTTTATTACTTGAGCGACCGGTGCACTGCCGTCGTATCGCATTCCATGCCTACTAATTAGCAGTGCCAAATTTAGCGCATCAAGTTTTTGGCGTCGTTGCCGGGGAATGCAGGCGTGATGAGATGTTGTTTGTGAGTCGATTATTTTTGAGTGAGTCTTTTATTCTTTTTAATTTATTCCTTTTCTTGCTATTTTCTTCTTCTATATCATGTGGGCGCATTTGAATATCCAATGTCGTTGGTGTGGGGACACATCCCACGCTAGTGATAGGTGTCCCAAGGAGTATGGTGTTGTTCAGAAACCGTACGGAGCCCTTAAGTCTTTTGGCTACTCTACTGCACCTTCGTTATCGCACCTTTACATGGTTGCCGCACCTTTTGTGTCGGCAAAGCAGGCAAAGCAGTGCCTATTTTGCAAAAGTAGATAGCACGCCTTGAAGGACTGTGCAGCTTATCTTCGCGAATTGGCGGATGACGATGAGCCGGATATTCGGATCGTCCCATCTTCAAATTCTACGAGCACAGCTTCTTCCTCTGATTACGTGTCACTCCCACCTTCACTTTTCGAAGGGTATGGAACCGACACGTACGTCAGTGACCCTCATGACTCGATCTCTGATGCGACCCCCCATACCTCTTCGGTTCATATACCAATTCGCGAGGACTTGTATCCTTGTGTGGAGAGAGAGCCCGAACTATTAAGAAGCACATCTTCTCCCTCTGCACACGAAACTACATCTGTTTCTGATATTATCATTGAGGTCACTTTGCAGGATGTTGCAGACCTGCGCAATGTGGTGCCCACTCTCATGGAGGAGGACAGCCTTGATTGTGCTGAAGCAACCGCTTCGGTCTAGTGCGAGGAAGTACAAGTTATAGAGGAGGCCATTGCGTGCGCTTTGGAGTCTAGCGAAATCTTCGATGATATCATCAGTGTGTCATTGCCGCACCCCATGGGGGATGAAGACGGGATTGTCCCCTCAGATGAGATTTCTTTTAGTTTTTCTTCCAATTTATTTCATGACCCCCTTTCTTTATGTACAAGGATGCAGGATGCCCCTCTTCCGGTTGATCAGACCTTATGCATGGAGGAGCCGAAAGCCTGGCGGGATGAGGAAGGTACAGTGAAGGAACATCTTGTTTCCTCATCATCGTTGGTGCTTCCTCTTGAGGATTGGTTACAAGGGGGCAAGCATTTTTCTTTGAAGATATAATACTGGAGGAGAAGAAGAGAGCGAAAAAGGAGGAGATTTGGGGTTGGAGGCTGAGCATCTTACTTATTTTCCACCCCTAATACAGAGTCTTCAGACCTTTTTCTTCTATCTGCAGTTACTATTTTAAATCAACGTATAGTTGATTTCTCCATTTGGTTGTGTAATAATACTATGTAGACGTGGATGATCTCCTCTTTTTAATTCTGCGTGAACAATTCTATAAACTGATTAATACAGGTATTTGGTCCACCTTTAAGGACGTTAAACAAAAGGGCTCCTTGGGAGACAACCCATGGGAACCACCCGGTTCCGTTTGCTTGATTTAATTTCTGTTATGTTTTGTTTGCTTTTGCTTTTGTTTTTAACTATGCAGGTGTGAACTCGATTGGATGAAGGGGAGGAGATCATTGAAGAAGGATTATACCGCTCTTCTGGCATGCTCTTAGGAGCATAGGTACTCTTAACCCAGCTCTTAGTTTGCTTCAAAAGATTATATTTTCTTGTGTTTCAATTCAAGTCTGTGGGGAGCGAGCCGTTGCTTACGCCGCAGGCACATGCATGCTAGAATGTTGTGTTAGGAAATTTATATTTATTGTCTCAGTGCATAACACACACCACATGCATTTTATTTTTACTCGTGCGCAATTATCGTGTAAGTGCTTGATGTTTATGTTTAGAAGTTTGATTGTTAGTTTAGGATTGTGTGGCTGAACACGATGTGACTCGTGCGGTGCTACTAGTAGAGCGCTCACGCAGCTTAAAAATTCACGTAGAATAGATTTAATTACAAAGTTATAGTTTTATTTACTTCATTTGTGTAATTACTTAATACTCTACTCAAACGGTGAATTTGGTGAATCTAGCGGTAGCCCTTGGTCGAGTGTAGAAGAGCTGTTAGCCTCGTGTTGTTTGAGTTGGAAGGAGAGGAGACCTCGCTCGGTGGTTAAGAACTTGCCCCAAGCTATTTTCAAAACGAGTGCATTGAATGATCTTGTTGGGAGCATGACGTAGGCCATCATTTGGTCCGGTTGAGCTTTGATTTCCCAACCTAATGTCATCCTTTGCTAGCCCCGTTGAGCCTTACCTTTCCTATTTGATAAACTCCACTAATCGTTCAACAAGGCCCCATATCCTAACCTAAAATGCACTAGAGTCAAGCTTTGAAACTTATACATATTGATGATGATTGTGCGAAGCGGAGAACAAATATGTGGTTGTGTGATGTGGTGTGTGCGCGCAGAAAAAAATGATGAGATTGAAAAAAAAATCTTGATTGATCCTAAATTATGTCTCTATGGATCTAAAAAAGGAGTAAAAGATCTCTAAAAAGAATCGAACCACAAGTGTGGTAGTCTCGCGCACACCATAGTGCTTAAATGAAGTCTGGGGGAGTGTGCTCCAAGGTGAAGATGTTAAGGTTGAGTTTTGTTTATTTTCCAGAGGTTGAGTGCGTTTAGCCTACGTTCTTCTACTTCATTACCGTACCTTAACCCAAGCCCAAGTCTAACCTAAAAGTCCTACTGATTCTTGATGAGATCGTCTCATGCAGTGGAGAAGGTGTGAAAGGGCAAGCATATCACCATCGACCTTGATGGATTTCTTGGAGAGCTCTTTCTTGAGATCCAATTTGAACAACGCTCACCTCAGCAGCTCACGCTATTTTCCCTAGGGCGTGACTGTACGATTCACCAATAATTCACCGCAGAGTATTAGTATTTTGTATTTTACACTTGTAGAAGTTCTTAAAATATAGTCTTTGTTTTAAAATCTTTTCTACTTCATTTTCACGCTTGTTAGTCTTTACTTCCCATCGTGTTTCGCCTGCACAGTTGCTTCCTTAATGTTCATTTTTCTACCATAGGATCGAGTGTTTGCCCGAGACGTGCAAACGGGTAAGTCTGGGGGTGTGATGAGTCTCCATTATATACATGTTTTAGGACTCATTTAGGCTTATTATCATGCATAGGTACTGCATATTAGGTGGATTATCGCTCATATTAGATTAGTAGTTCAATTGCGTAGATAATACCTTCCAAAGCCTTATTCTGTGTGTTATCTTGGATGCTCCCCTTTTATTATTTTTGGTGCATATTTTATGTCGCTGGGGAGCTTTGTTTCTATGCCCCAGCGGGTATGTTTGAGTTTTCATGCAGGTTCATGGGTCCTGCGTCGTTCGGAGCTTGTTTAGGGGAAATTTCTGCCTGAAATGCCACTAATCGTGTGTTTCCTTCACGCACGATCAGTTGATCGTGCGCCTCTGGTCGTGCGCAGTCATCTGCTGCCCAAAAACAGCTTCTGATTCTGGTCGTGCGTTTGCTACGCACGATCGTGCGCACGGTCGTGCGCTTTATATTTTTCTGCAGTTTGTTTTATAGGATTTCGGGCACAGTGCGCACGATCACCAGCTTTCTGTGCGCACGATCACCTGATCGTGCGTCACTGGCCGTGCGCACTGTTTATTCCAGCGCCTATTTATAGCCCCTCTCGCGATTTTAGGTCAGAGAGACAGACGGGGGCGTGATTCTTCCGCCGTTTTTGGGCGATTTCCATCCCATCTTCATCCCCATTCCATTCCGATCATCCGGGAGACTCCTCCGTCGACCAAGAGTTGTTTCTCTACCATCGGGGAGCCCTTCCGGCCGTCAGCAAAGCTTTCCTAGCGAGTGTTCTTCTAGTTGTTGCGGAGAAAGTGGAAGATCACCGGAGAAAGTGACAGATCTCCGGCACCGGAAGCACCCCTCGACCGAGTTCGGAAGCGGATTGACAACTCGAGATTCCAGCCGTGACCGACGGCTCTCCTTCTTGAGTGGTTTTCTCTTAACTTATCATGTATAACTAGATGAATATTTGTGTAATTAACTTGAATGATTTGTTTGTCTATGAATGAATTATTTGGTGTTTACATAATCTCCTTTGTATTGCTCTGTGTTGCGTCCTCTTACACCCACTCCACTCCACTTCCACACACACGTTCTAGCTAGCTCACTCTAGCAAAAGCTAGAGGTGAGAGTGAAGAGGTGCTTTCGACCCTCATCAAAACCCCGCATTGTAGCCATTTCACCCACATACCGAAGCACGGCATCGCGGCCGCTGCACTCACCCCCACTTTGCGAAGAGATGTGTGCGACCCTCAATCATCACAGTTACTTTCCGCCCACGCGCCTTCCAAAGCACGGCATCGCGGTCGTTGCATCCATCTCGCCTTGCGAAGCGGAGTTTTGACCCGCATCTCTTATTTCTGCAATAGTCTAGATCACCCATCACATAGCCCTTGTTTTTTTACTTTCTTTCACTCGTCATAACAATCGCCTCACTCTATTTTCTTATCACCACATCCTGCATTCCTTGAGAGATCGATACTTGGGGATAACTTCCCATTTTTATTACTTGAGCGACCGGTGAACTGCCGTCGTATCGCATTCCGTGCCTGCTAATTAGCAGTGCCGAATTTAGCGCATCAATGCCTAATCAATTTTGACCATTTGAGACAAACTAACTAAGAAGTTTGCTCATGTAAAATCATATAGCCAAACCATAATTTTGTAAATATTTAAAACATAACAAATAACAAAAACATATTTTTAATCATTTTGAATTATTTGAATTTTTTTTGTATTTTGGAAAAAACAACCAAATTAATAACAAAATAATTTCAGAACTGAGAAACAAAACAGGGAAAAATCATTATAAAAATACCAGAAATAGTATAGAGAAATTATAATTTCAATTTGGCAAAAGGAGCTAACGTCTGGCGTTAACTACTCAACGCCCAATCAGAAAACCATTTTTTGAGATTTTTGAAAAAACATTCTTTGGAATAGGGAGTATGTATATTAACCTTCTCAGTGTAGAAATTTCAGAGAAATTGGAGATGATTTGAAGGCTCATTAAGCATGTTTTATTTGTTTAAAAAAGGTTTTTATATTTTTATTTGATTTTCTAATATTTGTATTTTGCAATATCATTAAAGCTCAAAAATGATAAAATATGCAAAACACAAGAGAAGCATGTTCAATCAACTCAAGACTGCATTAAGAGTATAATCATAAAGAGTGCATGCAAACCATATGATATAGGTATGTCCTAGATTATAATATCCTAACTATATGCATACACATTAGCCCCGTACTAAGTGACGGATGGGCATGAGGAGCTACACACATGCCGTAGGTTGGGGTGTTAATCCCATATGCACACGCTATATAACACTCAACCTAGCACTCTTTCCCCCAAATGCCTCGCAAGGCCCCACTTGAACCCTCCCCGGTTAAGGACAAGACATGACTTAGAGGTTAGGTCATCTAATGCATACAATCATATGCCCTCGCTATTTTGAGACACATAATGTGGGTGAATGATCATGGACATCCTAAGCATTTTGTCCAATGGAAACATAATTATTTTATCTTTCAATTTTTCTACCCCTTTTTTTAAACTTAATTCATTGTGGCAATATGAGATAACTAGCATGAATAATATTTATTAGATGATAATGCTAGAAAGATGAGTTTGCGAGCAATGTTACGCCATAAGATTAATAGAGTTAATGTTGCATGTATTCAAAAATAGTATTTCAATTTTTAGACCTAGAATAAAGTGATGATTCTATTTGATTTGCTCTTATTAGTATAAAGATGATTCTAGGGTTTTCATATAGGTGAGATACATGCACACACAAAACTTATTTCATTCATATTATCATGATCATACCATATATTGGAAGCAAAGGATCTTTTGTAGTTATGTTTCAAATTTGAATTAAAAGATCTTTTGATTTTGCATGATTATTATGAGCAATCATTAGTTTAAACACATAGAAATTTAGGTACTCATAATTTCTATTCATAATGATGTAAGTATTTAAAATAAAACAATTCATATTCATCCATTTCAACTTATTAAAGAGAAAGATTGTAAAGTGAACGATGAAAGTATTGAGAGAATATTTTTTGGTTATTTTGAAAGGTTTTTTTGGTAAATTTTCTCTTTGAATTTTTGAACATTCACCAAGACATATATATAATTTTCTTGACTTTCAAATTTCATTGTTCTATTTTTCTTTAACATAACATCCCATGGTATAACTAGCATAGTCATTGATTTCTACTAATAGTAAGTGATGATGCTAGATGAAAGGTTATGATAACAAGGTGCAATATTATGTAAATATTACAAGCATATAATGAGTTGGAAGGGGACACAAGAGCCTGTGACATAAAATCCGTAGCCACAAAAAATGCCGGAAAAAATTGAGATAACTTCTAAACAGAGTTGAATTTTGGCAATTTTGAGGGTCAAAAAGAACTCAAACGAGCAAGCTGGTTTGCCATTGCATATATCTTCTCGAACTCATTCTGAAAAGCTATTGTGGGCAAAATTCTGATAAGCGGATCAAAAGTTATGATCGTTTGAAGTTGTGTCGAAATCTCGCATATATTTTTTTTTATTTTTTTTTATTTTTAGAAAAAGTTACCAAAGACTAATATTATTTTTCTGGAAGTTCAAGATAATGATAGTTTTCTTTTTCGGTCATTGCAAGAGTACGCATGGTTCTATAATCAATTTGAACTTTGCTAGACTTTAGTTGGACTTAGTAATTACAGTGGATCTTGGACTTCCCGAGGTCTACCCTATGAGGGGTTCGCATCGATACTAGAAGATATGATGGAGTGATATCCCAAATCTCCCTTTCTCAAGATATTTATGTGTTATTGGTTGCAACCCAAACAATTTAAAATTTATAGACTCAAAATTTCTGAAAGAGAAAAAGTGAAGTTGATGATTTTATTTACTTAGATAAATATCTCATAACATTTTTAGAAATTGATTTATATGGATAATATAAGATATTTAATAGCAATTAATTAGGGAAGATAAAAAGGATAGATAGGTCACTTGAGAAATGATATGACTTATATTCAATTTCATCCAATTTGATTCATTTATGAATTTATTGCTTAAAGTGAGAAAAGTCATATCACAAGTTATATAGAGTGACCATAACTTGTTGGTTCAATAAAAACAACAAAAAAACAGAAAAAGAAAGGTAAGAATATCATGAAGTAGAGTGATGAAATTCATTTTTTATTTGTTTCTACTTCATGCAATTCGTGATACCTAATGAATAAGTGATTTAGGTATCCAAAGGGGACCAGGTGTGGTGGTTCCTTTGGGTACCCAAATATAACGTGTTGGTTTATGGGGTGATAGTGATGAATGGGTCCTTTCATGTGAAGATAATATTTCATTTTTAGCTTTGGGCCTCCATTCAAACCTTGGTTAAAATATTATTCATATACATCACATTTCCATTATGATTATCTTTATTTTGAAGATTATATTTGTAATGATTATTGAAAGTATTATTCATAGGAAATTTGTGTAATTATAATTTCAAGTTGGGAGAAACATGATTTTGTAAATAATGGTGATTTGGTTTTTGATTTACAAAAACTTTGTGTTTCTTACTCCCATTATTAGGCTTATTTAAGATATTCATGTTCAACTTGTTTGCATGATATTGTGAATTTGTGTGTTGTTAATTTTTATTCATAATTTTCATAAGCAAGTTGATTTTTTATTTTAATTCATCATTCTTGATCTTAGGATTATGGCTAGCTTTATTATAAGCTATTGTGCTATTTTTAAGAGTGACAACAATATAGTCAATATGAGTTTGATAGTTATTTCTAAATTCCTCAAATGTTTCGTCCACCTCCTTGATTTCAATTTTATAATTTTGGCACATAACACTATCACTTATCAAAGATGAATTTTCTAAAGTTAAATTTTCATTATGTTCTTTTACAAAAATAAGTTCCTTTTCAAGTTCCTTGAATTTTTCTTTAGTATCATTATAATCAAAACAAGGATTTATATTTTCAATTGAAGAGACATAGGTATAAATAGATAAATCAGAATTTGATTCTACTTTAACTTTTGCTTTTAAACTTTTATTTTCTAAGCGCAATTTGCAATTCGCATTTTTCAATTTCTTAATTTTGCGCTTTGTAATTTGTAGCAATTGTAATGTAGAAATAGAATTGCAAACAACAAGGGAATTTGATTTCCTTACTATGCTTTTGGATGAGGAAAGGTTTGAACATAAAGTTCCTTTGACATCTTCATGTTACTCTTCCAATAATGTGTTGTCATCATCCCTTCCGCTTGATGTGCATTCCATGGATCAATCATGTGAGAAGCTTTCTTGAATACTTGTGCAGGCTTGCATATTCTCGGGTTCTTGTGATTGTTCCATACCTACAGAAGGAGAATCATAAGTTATTTCAAGAAAATTCTAAATTTCATATCGGTAGGTAAATAATAAATAAGTTTGAAAATATTTTGATCTAACGCAAAAAATAGACTATTTATAGATTTTGCAGTTAAAACAGTTTCTTTTTTAGTTATTACGCTATGTGGCTTTTCAAAAGTAATATTCCAAACTTCTTCATCTAAAGATTTAAGAAAAAATTTCAATAATATTTTCTACCCATTATAATTTTTGCCCATAAATAATGGTTGTGATAATAATTTTTCATTTATATTAAATTTTTCACCACTAGTAGAAGCAAGATCATGATCAAGAGATGCAATTATTCCTGGTTGTTATAACGTATTGGAATAACCTATCTCTGATACCACTTGTTGGATCTTCAGGCGCCCTTAGAGGGGGTGTGAATAAGGGATTTAGAAAACTTTAATCTTTTATAGAAAACGTTTGTGATTTTATAAGAAGTAGATTGAATCAAAAGTAAAGAGATAGAAATTAGAAATGAAATCAATTTTATTAAACAAGAAAAGACATGATTATCATTATAAAATTGATTACAAAAATTGATTTCTATGACGCTGGAAATCCAAGGCGAAATATGAAATACTCTTTTTGTTTTCTATACCGACTCTTCTCACCAAGAACCAGTTTGCTTTAGCCGATCTCTCCCCAGATACGGCCTCAAGCTGCTCTAGCCCTTCTATCCCCAGAAAGGCCTCGAGCACCACCTAAATCTACTCCCTAGACCAAGTCTCCAACACGAGGCGAATTCCTCCCTAAGTCCCACCCAGACCTAGTCGCCAACACGAGGCGAATTTATGAACCGATTACAAAGATAAAAGACAAAAGACAAATATGAAAGCTCCCTATGAGCTAATCTGAAGGAGATGATGAAGTGTCGCGTAAGATCATTGAACTCCAAGCGTGCGTTCTTCGCATTGAGTTAGCGTGTTGATCCAAGCTTCCTTTTATTCCTCCTTTTGAAATTGAGTGGGAGATCCTGTGTGGTCTGGAAATACGGCCCTCACAAATAATTCAGAGTGCTGGAATAGGGATCCTTGGTATTGGTTAATGAAGAAGATGAATTCCAACTATTTATAGGACTGGAAGCTAACGTCGGCGGTAAGGCTTACGCCTGGCGTTGACCCAGTATAGTTGGCGACTGGGTCTGGGTAGTGTTGAAATTGTTGAAGTGAAGTGGAAGGGAGTCCGGCCGGTCTGAAGGCTGGAGACCGCAGAGACCACGCGGTCTGCGCTGGTGCTCTGGCGGTTTGGTTCTGGCGATCTGGTGAGATCGGCAAGCTTGCTTCTTGGGTTTGGTCGTTGGCGACCTGTTGCGGGTTGTTTCCGGTCTTATTATGGGCGGTCTGTTCTTGGTAGATGTGGGTTATTCCGGAGTAGATCTACTGGTTTGCTTGGCCCCCTTATTGGAAGACCGGGCGGGTTGTTCCTATATGGCCGTCTACCCGGGCGGTCTATCTTCGCGATCTGGCGACTTGGTTGAAGTCGGCCAGATGGTTCTAGCTTGCTCCTGGTGTTCTAAGGAAGGAGCGTTGTTGTGACCGCACGATTTGTGCGCGGTCTCGTGTCCGCACGGCCTGTGCGCGATCTTGTCTGCTGATTTGCATCTTGGTCGGGTGATCGAACAAGAGGTCTGTTCGCGCGGTCTGTCTTTTGAGACCGTTCGCGATCTGATGGATGGTGACTGTATCCCGGTTTGTGCGGTGACGACATCCGTCCACCCGCCTATAAATAGGGGTGCATGGCCCGTCATTCCTAACGAGAACTGTAAGAACCAGAGCCCGGATTGTTTCTTGCGGTCTCAAGTTTTAGTTCGCGCGACTTGGTTGCGAGTTAACCTTTGTTGTGTTCGCAGGTTTGCGGTCAGCAGGGTGCAGTCTCCTTCCTTGGTGATATCCGGTGGCTCGAATAAACAGTTCGTCTGCGGTCTGTCAGCGAACTGGGTTATTGTGTTCTTGTGCTGTTCGCAGTGGACTCAAGGATCAGGCGACCTTCAGCGGTTATGCGGTATGAGTTGCGGTCTGGCGACAGCTTCAGTTCTTTGTTCCAATAAGCTTCAGTTTGTGCGGTCTGAGGTGCGGTCTTGCAGTGCTGGCAGTCTGTCCGGTTTCTGTTCGTGCGATCTCAGGGCAAGCCGGGCGAGTTCTTGAGTGGTGCGGCTTGTGCGGTCTGAGCTTGTCTAGCCGCCAGCTTTACCTTTTTGGTGTGTCTTGTTCTTCTCGTCTCCGTGATTCTGATGAATCATGTCTCGCCATGTATACCTCGCATTGTAAAGCAGTTCTATTTCAATAAAGATATCTTGTGTTGCTGATTTGGCATTGTGGTTGTTTGGCTATAACTCTTGTTGATACAACTCCTGCTTACTCCTAAACGGTCCAATCAAAAATTTTAACAGGTAGGACTTAGGGAGAAATTTGCCTCGTGTTGGTGACTGGGTCTAGGGAGTATATCTAGGGGGTGCTCGAGGCCTTTCTGGTGATAGATTGGCTAGAGCGGCTTGAGGTCGTATCTGGGGAGAGATCGGCTAAAGCCAACCGGTTCGTGGGGATACGAGTCGGTATAGAAAACAAAAAGAGTTTTCATATTAGTCGCCTCGATTTCTAGGGACATAGAAATCAAATTTTGTAATCAAGTTTATTAATGATAGTCATGTCTTTTTCTATTTAATAAAATTGATTTGCTACTCTTTGTTTTATATTCACTCTTATTCAAATAAAATATCAAAAGTTTTCTATTAAAGTTTAAAGTTTTTAAAACCCTTATTCACCCCCCCCCCCTTTAAGGGCGCCTCAAGATCCAACAATCTCGACATCCTCTTCCCCATCATCAGCGGTCTCCTCAGCGGTCACTGACTGTGCAACAATTCTTCTTTCCGCCTCAGGGAAAAGAGCGGCAAAGTAGTATCTTTGAACTCTTCGGTGAGATCACCGCGAGTACGAAGCTCAGCAATTACTTGCTCGGTGGTCTCCCTTATGTGTTGCATCATCACTTTTTGGAATTCAGGGTTTTGAAGATCGTAAGCCATCTCTCTTGCTCGCTGCAAAAAGGGAACAATCAGACCGCGTGATCATAATAAAAACTTTGAAAAATGCCCGATAAGATTACCTTACCTGCAGTACTTCGACCTCCTTTAAGACGCCCCGAAGAGACCGCCCCATATGGTGATGTAAGATCGTGCTCCTGACAGCTGCTTGAGCACAGATGCCCGGGAGCATGTTGGTCTCGATGTCGTATACCTCAGCGGTGTTCTTTTTCCCATATAGGGCCGTGGTGCCCGCAGTAGCGTGTCGAGTCAATTTTCCGCTCCAAAGAGGGAGATCGGTTGAGACCCTCGCGGTCTTTCCCTTAGCACCCCATTTAAGAAGGGGCTTGCCTTTTATATTTTTTGGCTTCTCATAAAGCCATGAAGAGGGAACGGCTCGGCAGCGGTCCCAGTAGTATTGTCGGTCTCCGCGGTCTCGCGGTCTCCCTCCCTCTTTAATCTTTTTTCTCTCTGAGTAAGCACATCTTCTGCTGGAGATATTGGATCTTTTGTCAGGACCGTGAAGGAAGCTGAAAGCGTAAGAATTAGTAAAAATAAAAATACGAAGGAAATGACGAAGACCACTGAAAGATACTCACTTTCCTCTGGAGTGACTTCAGTGACCTCAGGCCATATCGCTAAGTAATGGATATGATCTAGCCTCTTCCTCGCCAGAAATTCCAAGATCTTGAGCTCCTCCTTTGAGATCGACTTTTCTTTTCTGAAAGTGCTTTCAGGCCGCATTGAAGGTCTGCTTTTTAGACCGCGTAGATCGCCTTCGAATACAAGGAACCTCTCCGTCCAGAAAGAGACCTTGTTAGGAAGATTTAAGACCTTGATTCCTTCAGTAGAAAAATATACTAATCCTTTGAACTCTTCTTTTATTCATGCTCTCTTTTAGGACTTTTGCAGTGAAGGTCGCTCGGAAAAGTGTCATTGTGAATTTTACCCTTTCTGACCTCATGTAATTGATGAAGACGTTGATGAGACCGATCGATTTCGGTGGCAGTTGGGCGAGCACAAATCCATAATAGTCCATTATCTCCAGGATCTCCCAAGGAAGACGGATTCTCAACCCATGATCAAAGTGATCGATGTGAATAATGAACTTATTTTCTTCTCCAAAACTCAACCCTTCATCCTCCTTTGGCGGTCTAACGACTATTCGAGTTTGGATCATATACTTTTCCAGAAAGTTGACATATTCATCTTTGGAAAGATGGCACGGCTTGTGATCAGCTAGCAGAAAACATCAGCAGAGTAGGCTCGCGCAGATACCATTATTAGAGATCGATGTGACCGGAGCTTAGGGCACATGCAAAAAATATAAAATAAGAATTCTTGGAGGCGGCTATTTATTTAGAGCAAGGGATAATTTTGTCATGATTACTCCTCTCGAGACCGCCCAGTAAAATGGCCCAGACCGCCGAAACCTGCATAAGAGTTAAGATGGCAGATATTCTTTCGATCTCAATTAAAAGAGATCACAGCACTTCAGGTCACATGATATAAATATGCAGCGCATAATAATAAAAGTCATCACAGCAGAGCAGAGATCGCAAGCAGCGGAAATTAAACATATTACACAATAATTGTCCAAAGGTTATATTACAAGACCGCATAAAAATAAACACTTAAATATTCATTTCTTCAGAGGTCGTTTCCTCCCCACGAAAGCCGCAACGTCCTGCATCTCATTAACAATGGACAAGACCGCTGCAAGGTTCTGATTAGCAGACATTGCAGCCTGATGAATTTTAGACATCTCCTTGTCGACTTGCTCCATGGGGATAACTATAATCTCTGAGCACAGTCTCGTTTCTTGATGATCGCTAGATGTCCCTGGCCTCATCGACATTCTCGCAGGTCCTCCTCTCAGCTTAGCGACCTCGGAAGAAAGAACAGCTGCTTTTCCTCTGTAATATTCGGCGTCTTTTTCCGATTTTAGAAGCGCTCGACTGAGCTCCTCAATCTTCAGACCGCTATCCTCGCGAGCTGTGCGGAGTTTCTCTTCAAGACCGTGGATCTGATCATGATAAGATCGCTCCCAAACCAACATAGACCAAACATCCTCAAAAATTGGGATAAGGATATTGGTAAGTTGGTCAGGGATCACGATCTTCTACGGCGGAAGCTCCCCTTCCTCGACCTCATCATCTGCGATTGGGAAAACTTCAAGATTAGCTCAACAGTCAAAAATTCAAAAAAGAAAGGTGGTCACACAGAAAGAGTACTTGAAAAGAAATTGAGACCGCAGTCATTTAAAATGTTTTCAATATCCGTTATGACCGCGGGTTCTGCGGTCAACAAGAGGCGATCTGACCATCTTAAGCGCTCAAGATCCATTCTTTCCAATTCCTTCTTTTGTGACTCTCTCCTTCTTTTCTTCTCCTCTATAATTCAGCGTTACTAACAAGAATGTCGTCAGTTTCAATGACAACGATCTCACATTTTCTCTTTGGAGATTCAGGTCGAACTGTGGGCAATAAGAGAAATTCAAATGGTCTGGTAATCTTCACCTTACCAGTTTGCAATGTAGAGACCGCTTCCGCGTGATCCGCTGCCGCCTGGTCTAGCTCCTTTTCCTGAGCAGCGAAAAGGTTCAGCAGACCACTAGAAAGTGCGGACTTCTCCTTGTCAACCTGCCGGCTTTTCTCCTCTGCCTTCAGTTCAGAGGCCCTTTTCTTTTTCTTTTTCTTCTTTTCGTCGGTCAGCGAGACCGCCTCTGTCTTTTTCTCCTCTTGCAGCTCTGCAGCGATTAGGGCTGCCTTCTCCTTTTTCCTTTCTTTCTCTTCTGTCACTCTTCTCTCCTCCTCCTTTTTCTGCTCGGCAGCGATCAGAGAAGCCCTCTCTTCTCTCTCCTTCTTCTCTCTTTCTTCTCTTTCTCTTCTCTCTTCCTCCTTTTTCTGCTTGGCAGCGATCAGAGTTGCGTTCTCTTTTTTTCTCTTTCTTCTCTCTTTCTTCTTTTTCCTTCCTCTCCTCCTCCTTCCTCTGCTCAGCAACGAGCAGAGCTGCCTTCTCCTCTTTCTCTCTCTCTTCTCTCTTTTTTCTTTTTCCTTCCTCTCCTTCTTCCACTGCTCAGCAGCGAGCTGAGCTGCTTTCTCCTCTTTATCCTTCTTCTCTTTTTCTTATTTCTCCTTTATCTCCTTCTCCTCTCGATCTCTCTTCTCTTTCTCCTCTCTCAGCTTGGTTTTTGCAACATCGATCTCCTTCTCCTTCTCCGTGATCTCTCTTTCACCAGCAGCCACCTTGAGATTTTCGGCCTCAAAGGGGTCAAGCACCTGCAATGACGAACAAGAAAAGTCATTAGAAGAACCTTCATCAAGGTAGGCAATTAATTCAGAGTCTGCCTCCCTTGAAAAAGTGGAGACCGCAGAAGGGAAAAAGCGATCGACCGCGTCATCCACCTTCGAAGGAACAACCGTGGAGTCCTTAAGACCGCCGCTCTGATCCCATCTTTGGATCCTGCGCCTTTAAACCTCTTAGCACTTTGGTCGGAGGAATTTGAATTCTTCCTCTTTCTTGCTTTTTCAGTATCCTGGACCTCAGCGATCCTCTGCCTGAGTTTTTCTGCCTCAACTTTCTTCTCCCACGTCCCAACCAGGATAACCTCTGTAGAAGCAGTCTCATCATGTTGCACGGCGATCTGACCAAGAGCTTCCATAGTTTTCTAATATTTGAAAGAAATGGAAAGATCAGGAAGAATCAATTCGGGCCCTGAAGAGCCAGATGATAAAATAGTAGCGGTGTGATGAGGTGAAACTGTATTTTCTGGTACGACAGGTGGTTTCAGCGGAGAAGCTCGCGCGGTCTCCTTCGATGTGCTCGACTTTGCTACAGCTTTTTCAACCTTCACCACCTTCTTCGAGGTGGCGGTCTTCTTTTTCTTAGGGGAGTCCTCTCTCAAGGACGGATGGCTCAGAACGGAAAGCAAAGTCGACATTGTAGAGGTTGATTCTATCTAGTTTTACGTGACCGCTTGCAAGTTAAGCTCGCTTGTTTTTTCAAGAAGTTATGATTCCTCAAGCCAAGGAAGCAGTATTAATAGCCCAGGGCGCATTTATGACGGTCGCAGTCTCAGCGGTCAAAGCTTAAATTTTCGAAGTACTAGCGCAACTTAAAAATGTGTGGGAATTATGTTTGCCCAGAAAATCTGTGACCTCCTTCCTCAGCCAGAATGGATCTTCCCAGCGGTCTCAAATATTCGAGACCGCCCAGACCGACTTTTCACCTCAGCTAATCTCTTGCTCAGCGATCTCAAATTTGCGAGACCGCCCGTAACGAAGTCTCACCAGTTCAAGGATTCTTCTAAGTGTCTGGCGGTCAAACTCCAGTCAGACCGCAAGACCAGGCGGTCTGACCCTTTTTCATCTTTTTTGTTATTAGCACCACCTCTCTCTGCCACGGCTCTCCTGTATCCCGGGCAGCCCATAATTTTTGGATCTGCCCATTCGGGCAGCCTCCGCGTCTATAAATAGAGGGGTAGGGGTACCTGAAAAGGGACTTTTGCTTCGAGCCCCCAGCTTACAACCTGTGTAAGCGGTCTCGAGTTATGTCACTTTTCTACCTCAGATCCTGCTTTATTTCTAGTCCCCCCTGTTTTACCCTTCCGAGGTTAATCCGAGTAGATTTTCTCTTCTCGTTTTCCTCTTTTTCATCTCTCGTCTTAAGTAACCTGCACTCCATAGTTTTCCCCAACCCCTTTTCTTAGTGTGAGTTTTGGAGGTACATTTTTTGGTGCCAGCAATCCTCTTCATCATCATCTCCATCAACTTCCTTCTTCGATTTCAATGCTAAGGCCTTCTTCATTCGCTCCAAGTTGTGCTCTTGTTGTTGAATCTTGAGTTCAACCTCATGGGTCTTGAGGTTCCCAATGAGGCTCTCGATTTGGAGTTTCTTTAAATCGTGCGACTCCGAGATAGCCGTCACCTTTGGATTGAAGTTTGGAGGGAGAGACCGTAGAATTTTTCTCACCAAGTCGCCGTTGGAGAACACTTTTCCAAGTACTTTTGAGTCGTTGATGATCTTGGTAAATCTTGTGTACATTGAATCAATGTCTTCATCCGCCTCCATCCGGAATTTCTCGTATTCGGATTCAAGTTGGAAAAGCTTTGAATCCTTGACCTGCGAAGTACCTTCATGAGTGAGTTCTAATAAATTCCATATATCATAAGTAGTTTCGCAGGCACAAGTTCTATTAAATTCCATTCTATCCAAAGCACAAAATAAAGCATTCATAGATTTAGCGTAATTTTTGCATCTTAACTTGTCATTATCATCCCATCTATCTCTTGGTTTTTCCATAGTAATTTCTCCAACAACAATTGTTGGTGGAGAGTAACTTTGTTCTACCATACACCACACATCATTATCTAAAGCAATTAAGAAACAACGCATTCTTATTTTCCAATAGTTATAATCAGTCCTGGTAAATTGTGGAGGTCTACTAATTCCTTGACCCTCAACGAAAGCATGATCATGATGCGCCATTTTTCTCGGTTGTGAAACCGTTTTGGAATAACCTCGCTCTGATACCAAGTGTTGGATCTGATGGCGCCCTTAGAGGGAGGGGGTGAATAAGGGGTTTACTGTTTTGGGATAAACTTACAGATTTTAAATAACAGAAAAAACTTTTTGGCTCTATAGCTAACGCCTGGCGTTAAGAGTCAACACCGGGCGTTATCTCTCCAGAAAATATTTTTACAAAAATATTCAAAATGATTTTCTTTATGAAATACAATTCCAGAAAAATTAGATATAATGAAAAAGAATTTTATATTTCACAAAAATGAGTACAATGATAAAATTTCAATAACGCTTGAAATTAGAGGAGACAACTTAAAAATCACTTTTTCCCTTCACCGGTCCTTCTCCCAAGGACCGTTTGGTTATAGCTTATTGATAGGAAAATTATTTTCCCGAAATAGATTCGGTAAGAAAATAATTTTATTTAATTTGCTAAGAGGCAAGCGCACCTATCGCGTGTAGTATATATATGATATAAATATCATAATATAATCGTATTAGTCCTGGGTCCCGTCGAGTACTGTTACTTCGAGCTACGCGTATTGTTTTATCGGATAAAAAAAGTGATGAAAGTGATAATTAAAAACAATACAAAAACAAAAAAAAAGAAGACAATCGCGGGCTTGGTGTGCGTTTAGCAAAAACCAAGAAAAGCGATAATATGAAAATAAGTGCAATAATTTGAAAACAGAAATGATGACATTACAAAAAAGAAAAACATAACAATCGCGGGCTTGGTGTGCGTTTAGCAAAAACCAAGAAAAGCGATAGAAAAGACCAAAAATCTAAGTTATGAAAGCTTTAAAGAAAGCGGTAAATCTAATTATGAAAGCAGGAAAGAAAGCTGAAAATCTATTTATGAAAGCGGAAATAAAGCAGAAAAGCTAATTATGAAAGCCATAAAATCTAATTATCAAAGCTTTAAAACTAATTATGAAAGCATTTAAAACTAATTATGAAAGCATTTAAAACTAATTATGAAAGCTTTTAAAACTATTCTCATACACACACACCCAACAAAAATTAAAAAAGAAAATAAAAGAAAAGACAATTAAACTCATACACTCACACACCCAACATGAAATGAAACTAAGTTAAAATAAAATAAAATCTATACTAACACACACACACACACATATAAAATGAGACAAAGAAAGTGAAAACAACAAAATAAAACAAAACAAAACAATTTAATTAACCACCTACACTCACACACACTAATAACAAAACATGTAAAAATTATAACAAAACTAAAAACAAGATAATTACACTCATACACACACACACTCTAATTAAAACGACAAAAAAAACAAGACATGAAAGAGATTACAAAAAAAAGAAAAACAAAACAAAAGAAAAAAAGAGAATAACATGAAGAACACTAGAAGAACAAGATGAAAAATAAGATGAACACTTTTCTATTTTATTAAGCCAAAAATTTTTACATAACAAAGAGATGACAATGGATACCAAAGAGAGGAAATAAAATTAAAAACACAAATTAAAACAACAAATACAAAGGGTGGAACACAAATCCCCTAAACTTATTAGGATTTGTGAACCCTCAAAACTAAGGCCTACCCCATCTATTTATAGGCAAAAGTGGGGTGCCAATAGCAAAAAATAAAGAAAACATGGGGGGGGGGGGAAGGCAGCTGGAGGTTTGACTAAAGTAGCCAAATTTGATTTGAGTATTTGCTGGAAGTGGAGAAGCAGCTGGCTGGACAGCTGGGCAGGGCGCGGGCAGGGCGGAGCGGGCAGCTGGGCGCGGGCAGGGCGGAGCGGGCAGCTGGGCGCGGGCAGGGGCGCGGGCAGCTGGGCGCGGGCAGGGGCGCGGGCAGCTGGGCAGGAATTTAATTCCAGCAAAATGAGGCTGGCTGGATTCGAACCCACCACCTCAAGGAGGCTAGCCAGAGCCAGGTCCACTGGAGCAAGCGTGCTGTTCTGAAATATATATGGGTATATTAATTATATTATGTTAGCATCAGAATTAATTAAAAGCAAAAAAGGGTGGGATTGCGCAGACAGAATTAAATCCCAATAAATCCGCCAGCGCCGGGATTCGAACCCGGGCCAGCAGCGCTGCAAGCCAAGACCAGAACCAGTGAGCCAAGCGGTTCCTTCAACATATAAGGAGCAATAAATATACTTATTATAATTTACACAGATATTTTTATTTTTTAATTTAATTTTCATTTAATTTACAAAATTACTTATAAGATTATATTTTAATATATACTCTCTAATTATTTATTATATATATATATGTTATTATTATATATTATTTACTATTGTTATTTTTCATTTATTATATATATATCAATATAAATAATAATATATACTTTATTTTATATACTATTATTTTTATTTATATATATTGTTATTATTTATTATATATATATATATTTATTTATATATACACTTATTATTATTTCATATATACATATATGTATTTATTATTACATATATACATAAATATATATGTATTAAAAATATATCAATATTTATTTATACTTATAATATTTACATATATTTACATATAAGATAAAACAAGATATTATTTCAATAATTTACATATTGCATGTACAAAAATACCCAAATTAGGGTAGAAATTATATTAAAAATATGCAATATTTTCTATTCATCAAATACCCCCATACTTAAGCTTTTGCTATTCCAGAGCAAAAGTAAGGGATACCTATAAGACGTTTAATAAAATTTCAAATTTACTAAAATTTTATTTAATGAAAAGTAAGATCGAAATAAATTTAGGAGATTTAAAGAGGTAAGTCCTAAATTATGAAGATGATTTAAAAAGAGCGAAAAAGTTTTAGCGAGACTTCGAAAGTTAGCTAAATAGCGTCGAATATTGCAGTCTTTGGCGCCTTTAATTAGAGTGGAATTATATAAAACTTTAACTTTTTAAAGAAAATTTTTAAGAATAAATAAAACCTACCAATTATGCTCTCGCAAACTTTTTTAAATTAAAATCTAGCCTACAATTTTATTGGCTATGGGGTAGGGAAAAAAGGTAGCCTTGGCAAAAAGAAGAGTGCTTGGATTAGGGGTGATGGATTTAATCCTCTCACCCCACCTTTTTGGTGGTTTTGCTTTGATACCCAGCGTTGGTTTACGCGGGATAAATGAAATCTTTTCTAAACTTAACCCAATGCCCGTGTTTACGGAATTATTAATTTTTTATTCCCATTGACACGAGATTTCTTTTAACAATATTGGGTGCCTGTGTTTACGGAATCTCTTTATTCCCATTGACACAGGATTTCTTTTAAAACTCCTACTTTTATTATTTTTATGCCAAGCTAAGGGGTGAGGGTTTCAACAGAAAAACTAGAATAATAAAAAAGGATTTGAGAGCAAAATTTAGTAGATTAGAATATTCCTAAAGTTTCACAAGTTCGAGTTAGAATAATTGAATCTAAAGATGGTTTGCCAATTTAATACAAAAGCGAATCTATTTAGGGTTAACTCGAGGTAGTGCTAAAAATTCTGTTCTCAAATTAAATTAAGATCGCAAGATTTTCTTTACTACTGAAAATTCCTCGATTTAAATTTTTCAAACTATGATAAAAATAAAATGGTTTTAGTAAATCAAAAATAATGAAAAACGCTTAAAGATAAACCTAACCTAGCCTTAGAAGTAACAAGAAGCTAAGTAGGGGTTTTTATTCTATTTTTGGAGTTTTTTGATAAGTTTTTTTTTTCATCATTATTTTTTTGGAGTTTTTAAGATATGATATTTTTTTTTTATTTTTTTGATTTTTTTGATTTTTTTGATTTTTTTGATTTTTTATAACAAATTACATATATTAACACTTAATAAAAATAAAGTAACAAAAAGAAAGAAGAAAAATTAAGAAGAGTAAAAAAAAAACATACAAAATACTTTTTTGGTTTTTTTTGTAATATATTTTTTTTCATCAAATTTTTTTTGATTTTTAATTTTATTAAAAACATGTACATTAATACAAAACAAAGAAAAGAAGAAAGAAAGAGAGAAAAAGGAGAAGAAAATATATATTTTTTGTGTTATGACAAAAGTGTGAGGATTTTGTTATAACAAAATTTTTATAACTTTTTTCATCAATTTTTTTTTTATTTTGATTTATATAATTTTTATGGATTTTTCAATTTTATTTCCTATTTACATATTAGATTTTTTTTTTACAAAAAGAAAAGAGAAATAAAAAGGAGGACAAAGAAGTTGCAACATAATTTGTTATGTTGTAACAACTTTGTTAATTTATTTATTTTCTTAATTTTTTTTTTTTTTGTAAGTGAAAAGAGGAACAAAGATGTTGCAACACATTTTTGTTATGACATTATTACAAAGATGTTGCAACATATAAAATTTATTATTATTATTATTTTTTGGTTTTTTCTAATATGAGAGGGGCAAAAATAATTACAAAAAGAGCTAAACACCCCCATACTTAAAGATCAACATTGTCCCCAATGTTGAAATTAAGTATGAGGAACAATTCTAATTATATATGTACATAAGCATTAAAAAAGAGGGAAAATAAAATACAAGGGGGGAAAAAGCACGCCCCTATTTTGGAGATGGATTACCGGATTAATACCTGCAAAAAATGTTAAAACAAAATAACAAAATGTTATTTACAAAAGAGAGGGGGGGGGGGGGAGGTAAGAATGCTAAAATCGTATATAAATATATAAGTTTTTTATTTCTTTTTCTTATTTTTCTAAGTTACAAAAATAAAGTAAAACTATATATATATTTTTTTGGATTTTAATATTTTCATTATTTTTTTGGATTTTGAATAAGATAAAAATATATAAAACCTAAAAATAAAAATAAGAAATAAAGAAAGAAAGGAAAAAGATATTTACAAAAAGAAAAGAAAGATACAAAATTATATTAATTTGTTGAATTTTTCTAAGATAAGTTTTTATCATAATAAATTTTTTTGATTTTTAATTTTATTACATATATACATATTAAGTAAAAATAAGGGATAAAAAAGGAAAAGAACAAAAAGAAAAAGAAAATGAAAATACATTAAGTAAATTTTTTTTTGGATTTTCTTTAAGAATTTTTCATCATATTTTTTTTTTCTTATATGTACATTTATATACATACAAAAATAAGTACAAAAAAAAGAGAAAAAACAAAGAAAGAAAAATCATATATGATTTTGGGTTTTTCTATATTTACAAAAAGCATGAAATATATAAATAAAGTAAAACCACATATTATTATTTTTTTGGAGTTTCCTAAATCAATTTTCATCATTTTTCAAATATGCATATTTATAAAAACCTTTATACTTTATAAAAATAAAAAATAAAGAGAAATTTTAAAATAAAAATCAAAGAAGAAGAAGTGAAATCCAAGGATAAAAGTAATAGGGTTTCCCCTTTTCAAAATATCGACAAAAATCCCCTCGCGGGTCTGCCGAGTACTCCTACTTCGAGAAAACTACCTATTATTCTATCTCAAAAATTCCAATAATTCTTTAAGATTTATGTTTCAAAGTTTTCCATTATTTTGTTATTTTAATTAAAATATTATTTGATTTTGTTAAATATGCATTTTAAACTTTAATGAAAATAAAATAGAAATCATTTTTTTTGGGGTTATTAATTATTTTTTTTTTGAAGTTTTTAAAGATGATAAAAATAAAGAACAAATATTTTTGAGTTTTTTTTTTGGGTTTTTTTATTTTTTTTTGGATTTTTTAAAGATGATGAAAATACAAAAGCATATATTTTTGAAATTTTTAGTGTTTTTTAATTTTTTTTTGAGTTTTTGAAGATGATAAAATCAAAAAACAAATATTTTTGAGTTTTTGGGGTTTTCTAATTTTTTTGGCTTTTTTAAATATGATAAAATCAATAACGTAAACTTTTTTCGCAATATCGATGAATCTCCCCGGCAACGGCGCCAAAAACTTGATAGGAAAATTATTTTCCCGAAATAGATTCGGTAAGAAAATAATTTTATTTAATTTGCTAAGAGGCAAGCGCACCTATCGCGTGTAGTATATATATGATATAAATATCATAATATAATCGTATTAGTCCTGGGTCCCGTCGAGTACTGTTACTTCGAGCTACGCGTATTGTTTTATCGGATAAAAAAAGTGATGAAAGTGATAATTAAAAACAATACAAAAACAAAAAAAAAGAAGACAATCGCGGGCTTGGTGTGCGTTTAGCAAAAACCAAGAAAAGCGATAATATGAAAATAAGTGCAATAATTTGAAAACAGAAATGATGACATTACAAAAAAGAAAAACATAACAATCGCGGGCTTGGTGTGCGTTTAGCAAAAACCAAGAAAAGCGATAGAAAAGACCAAAAATCTAAGTTATGAAAGCTTTAAAGAAAGCGGTAAATCTAATTATGAAAGCAGGAAAGAAAGCTGAAAATCTATTTATGAAAGCGGAAATAAAGCAGAAAAGCTAATTATGAAAGCCATAAAATCTAATTATCAAAGCTTTAAAACTAATTATGAAAGCATTTAAAACTAATTATGAAAGCATTTAAAACTAATTATGAAAGCTTTTAAAACTATTCTCATACACACACACCCAACAAAAATTAAAAAAGAAAATAAAAGAAAAGACAATTAAACTCATACACTCACACACCCAACATGAAATGAAACTAAGTTAAAATAAAATAAAATCTATACTAACACACACACACACATATAAAATGAGACAAAGAAAGTGAAAACAACAAAATAAAACAAAACAAAATAATTTAATTAACCACCTACACTCACACACACTAATAACAAAACATGTAAAAATTATAACAAAACTAAAAACAAGATAATTACACTCATACACACACACACTCTAATTAAAACGACAAAAAAAACAAGACATGAAAGAGATTACAAAAAAAAGAAAAACAAAACAAAAGAAAAAAAGAGAATAACATGAAGAACACTAGAAGAACAAGATGAAAAATAAGATGAACACTTTTCTATTTTATTAAGCCAAAAATTTTTACATAACAAAGAGATGACAATGGATACCAAAGAGAGGAAATAAAATTAAAAACACAAATTAAAACAACAAATACAAAGGGTGGAACACAAATCCCCTAAACTTATTAGGATTTGTGAACCCTCAAAACTAAGGCCTACCCCATCTATTTATAGGCAAAAGTGGGGTGCCAATAGCAAAAAATAAAGAAAACATGGGGGGGGGGGGAAGGCAGCTGGAGGTTTGACTAAAGTAGCCAAATTTGATTTGAGTATTTGCTGGAAGTGGAGAAGCAGCTGGCTGGACAGCTGGGCAGGGCGCGGGCAGGGCGGAGCGGGCAGCTGGGCGCGGGCAGGGCGGAGCGGGCAGCTGGGCGCGGGCAGGGGCGCGGGCAGCTGGGCGCGGGCAGGGGCGCGGGCAGCTGGGCAGGAATTTAATTCCAGCAAAATGAGGCTGGCTGGATTCGAACCCACCACCTCAAGGAGGCTAGCCAGAGCCAGGTCCACTGGAGCAAGCGTGCTGTTCTGAAATATATATGGGTATATTAATTATATTATGTTAGCATCAGAATTAATTAAAAGCAAAAAAGGGTGGGATTGCGCAGACAGAATTAAATCCCAATAAATCCGCCAGCGCCGGGATTCGAACCCGGGCCAGCAGCGCTGCAAGCCAAGACCAGAACCAGTGAGCCAAGCGGTTCCTTCAACATATAAGGAGCAATAAATATACTTATTATAATTTACACAGATATTTTTATTTTTTAATTTAATTTTCATTTAATTTACAAAATTACTTATAAGATTATATTTTAATATATACTCTCTAATTATTTATTATATATATATATGTTATTATTATATATTATTTACTATTGTTATTTTTCATTTATTATATATATATATATCAATATATATAATAATATATACTTTATTTTATATACTATTATTTTTATTTATATATATTGTTATTATTTATTATATATATATATTTATTTATATATACACTTATTATTATTTCATATATACATATATGTATTTATTATTACATATATACATAAATATATATGTATTAAAAATATATCAATATTTATTTATACTTATAATATTTACATATATTTACATATAAGATAAAACAAGATATTATTTCAATAATTTACATATTGCATGTACAAAAATACCCAAATTAGGGTAGAAATTATATTAAAAATATGCAATATTTTCTATTCATCACTTATCTATCCCCAAATAAGGCATCTAGCCACCCCTAGATCTACCCTAGACCTAGTCGCCACGCACAAGGCGATGAATTTCCCCTTAAACCGAACCCGACCTAGTCGCCACACTCAAGGCGGCGAATTCACTACCGTTACAAAGAAAAATGAAAAGATAAAGTAAAAAATCAGAATAAAAGACTCCCTAGATTGAAGAGGGCTGAAGGAGATGTTGAAGATACGCCATGACCACATCGGAGTTGAAGCGAGCGTCCTTCTTCAAATTTGTCGCTGAAATCTCCTTCTCACTCTTGTTCCTTAATGTTGGTGTTTAGAGTGCTCTCTGAATTTGGGATGAAATGATCTCTCTGAAGTATAGAATGAAGGCTTGGATTCTTGTCCCTTGAGCAAACGAAATAAGGACTTTAAATAGACACGGGAGCTAACGCCTGACGTTAAGAATTATCGTCAGCGTTAAGCATCGTGTATGGCAGTTGCTGATAGCGTGCAAACCGTTGAGATCATGGCAGATCGTGACTCAACGCGGGAGTTAAGGGGCAACGCTTGCGTTGTCTCTAGCTTCTCGATGGATTCCTTTTCGATGACATTTCATCTCGACGGCTTCTTCTTGACGAAAGTTAACACGGGGTGTTAACTACTAATGCAGGGCGTTAGCTCTCTTTTCCGAGAATCTTCATCCTGTTCATAGGGTATTTAACTGTAGTATCTGCACACTATAAACATAAGCAAGATCAAATACATAGTATGATTTGTTATTTCTTAAACTAAGAGAATTGGAACACAAGCACCAACAAATACTTCTGTCGCTCCATTCCCATAGGGGCAGAGAACCCGCCACTGTCTCGGATATACTATCGGAAGATCTACGAAAGTCAAAATAGGAGAGCACTCATCTTGGGGTGGGCATACTACTTAGATTCTTTTAGCAGTTATCCGCTCCGCACTTGGCTACCTAGCGCTTACCATGGACATGATAACTTGTACACCAGAGGTGCATCCTTCCTAGTCCTCTCGTACTAGGGAAAGGTCCTCTTAATGCTCTAATGCCCACACAGGATATGGACCGAACTGTCTTACGACATTCTAAACCCAACTCACATACTGCTTTAATGGGCGAACAACCCAACCCTTGGAACCTTCCCATCGATGTGAACTCTTGGGGAAGATTAGCCTATTATCCCTAGAGTAACTTTTATCTGTTGAGTGATGGCCCTTCCACTCGGCACCATCGGGTCACTAAGGCCGACATTCATACCTGCTCGATGGGTGGATCTTGTAGTCGAGCCCCCTTATGCCCTTGCACTCGAGGGTCAATCTTCTTCTGGCTCGAGGAAACCTTTGCGCGCCTCCGTTAGATTTTGGGAGGTCGACGCCCCTTTGAAAATGTCTACCTGAGACTGTCCCTTGGCCTTTAGGATCTGATATAAGGTTAGAATTCTAGCTCTTCCAGAGTGGTATCACACTAATGGATCCCCCCCCCCCCCCCCCGCTAGGATGCCTTCTTCGCCCTCCCTTTAAGCTGCGCAGGAAAGTCCCAAAGCCATTCCCAGGGAATAGTAATGCTTCATAGGGTCTTTTTGTCCAGGTGCAGATAGTCCGCATCTTCACAGACATGTCAATTTCACCGAGCCTCTCTCTGAGACAGTGCCCAGATTGTTACGCCTATATAGGCTATAATGTCAATATTGTCTATATATAGGCAATATATATTATATTCTATACATAGCTATATATAATATATATAGCTACTTATATAGATACATTAGCCTATGTATATAAACCTATAATTACATAGGCTATATACATGCTTATATATACTATAGATTGATATATTCTTATATAGCGTATTATAGAAAGCTATTATTTTCTTCTTCTATAAGGAAGCTTATGCCAAAAGCTATATATAGTATATATGCTACATTCTTCTTCTATATAGTGTAAATAGCTTATATGTAGCCTACAATATAGACTTCTATATTATAATAGCTTATAAGAATATCCTATTTAGCTATAGACTAAATAAGGCTATATAGCTATTTAGACTTCTATAAATGGGCTTTATTGGCTTATATAGATATTTATCTTTAAAGGCTATATAGTAGAAAAATAATATAGACTGCTAATATATGTTATAACATATATATATATATATATATGTTATGATAGGAGAATACTGTGTATAGCTATTTATAGGCTATATATGTAACATCCCCCCAAACAACTAGACCCCTAAGTTGGTTTTTTCATGACTAGGTCATGACAAAACCATAGGAAGAGCTCAAGACCATGAGAACATAGGTGAGAGGGAGAAAACCCAAGTGGTCTGTAAAAAGCAATTTTCAGATACCAAACCTAGGGTTGGACTTAGGGGCCTCACCTTGAACCTTGACCCCACCGTAGTGTCCCTAACCCACTAGGGCCTCCTTGGAGCACCAGGGACCCATTGGGGTCAACAAAAGGGGCCAAATTGACCAAAGTCCACCCTAACCCTAAATTGGTCAAACTAGCTCAATTAGGGCCAATTGGCCTCCACCATGCCAAATTGACCCTGCCCCTACCCTCATAGGGTCACTAGGGACCCATTGGATCAAAAAGCCCCATCAGGGGTCCACCAATTTGGCCATTTTGACCAAAGTCAACCCTAGCCCTATTTTGGTCAAAGTGGCCTATTAAGGGTCAATTTACCCTCACCTTGTCAAATTGACCCTACCTAGACCTTCCTAACCTTTAAGGGAGGCCAATTGGTTACTAGCCACCCATTGGGGTCAACCCAAATGGTCAAATTGACCAAAGTCAACATTATGCTATATTTAGGTCAAAATGACCTATTTTGACCTAATCAAGCCCAATTCACTTGGGCTAGACCCAATTGAGTTGGTCCACCACCTAATGGGGTTGGGTGCTACTGAATTGGACATTCAATTTCAAGAAATTCGGCCAGGAGAGAGAAAGCCCTAACTTGAAAGAGAGAAGGAAGGGGGAGTTAATGGAGAGGAAGAGGAAACCTTCCATATCCTTCAATAATGGCACCATTCATCTCCTCTTCGGGAGAGGAGAAGTTTCCAGCCTTCTCCCGACTAGATTGAGCCCCTATTCATCTCCCCCAAGCCAAAACCGAAATCACCTTGATGGCCATTAATGGCATTCAAGGTTGTAACCTCCTCCCCTCCCCCAATTGATCTCCTTAACACCCTCAGGGATCAGAGAGGAGTGAAACCCCCACCTCCCCGAAGAAATCGAGCACCGGAAGCTAGGATCTACATGGAGCCGAAAGCTCCACCTCCAGCCATGTCAACTCGCCGGAATACGTGTCACCAAGCCCACCACACATGTCCGACCCCCCTCCTCTCCCTTAGTGCTAGATCTTATCATAATTTGGGGCTTCATCCGAGCTCAATTGGGCTCGGACAGCACTTCCAAAAGGGCTCAGTTTGAGCTCTCTTTCCCCTTCTCTAAACAACGATTGCGACCACCTCCGGCCGACCAACAACCCCCTATCGCCGGCCACCACCTCAATGGAGGTGGTGGTGGCATTGGCTGGCCGGGAAGAGGCACAGGTGGCCGAGAAATTATCCCACAAAGAAGCCCAGGATGGGCTGTCGCACGCCGTCCATTCCTCGGGGACGATGAATGTGATTCGTCGGATCTACAGTGATCAGCTATTCGCAGATTTGAATGATTATGTAATATCATTATTTCATTAATTCGTCAATCTGAGTAGAAGAAATTCGTCGAGCTGTAGCCTGAGTTCGTCGAACTGATGGTTGAGTTCATTGAACTGAACCCGGAGTTCGTCGAACGGAATTCATTCGGTGAACACACTCTGGAGTTCGTCGAACTGATAGTTGAGTTCGTCGAACTGATCCCGGAGTTCGACGAACAGAATTAATTCACCGAGCTGATAGTTGAGTTTGTCGAACTGAACCTGGAGTTCGTCGAACAGAATTAATTCACCAAACTGATAGTTGAGTCTGTCGAACTGAACCCAGAGTTCGTCGAATGGAATTAATTCGTCGAACTGAATTAATTCGTCGAACTGAATCTGGAGTTCGTCGAACTAAATCTGGAGTTCCTCGAACTGAGAGATGATCTACTGAACTGGCTGGAGAACTGATTTTGTTGAACTGAAGCATGGCGTTCGTCGAACGCAGATCAGGTTTCGTCGAACGCAGAGACTTGTATTTTATTTTAATTATTAGAAATACTAGAACCCCTCAAATGAAAAAGTGCCCAACATGAATGTTGTAGCCCTTGGATTCTAGTTTAAGTTAAAATTTATTGCAGGTCAATAGGGGCACTATAGCCCCCTGTGGAGTCATTTTGCTAGGAGTGGTCCCTAGGGTAGGACAGTCACAAATTCTTGAATATCTTTCTTTTGGTAAATGGTATGGCCCTGAAATTTAATACATAGGACATTTACACCTACCCACACATCATACCCAAAGATGTGAATTTTAGGAGAACCTTTTTCTAAGGTTTTTGTAATAATTTCATAAATTAAATATTAATTAATTATTGGGTCAAATGACCTCAATGCCCTCCAAATTTTGGTGGGTACTTCTTAGGGTTATCACCTGACCCTGGTAAAAATCTCAGCCCAATTGGGACTGATTTAGTTTGGAAATTGGTTAACTCAAGTTGGGTTTTATTAGGTCAAAATTAGGGCATGGTGTTTATCTTCAGATATTGTGGTCAAATCTCCTTACCATGAGGTGAAACCTTGGCCACTGGTTTAGGGTCACTCAAAATACCCCCATGAGTGGTTTGGGGTGGTGTGGATGTGGGCATGCCTCAGAACCCTAGTCTTACCCCTTGGGGTGCATATAAAGCTTTGTGAAGGACATGTGGTCAACAGTTATAGAATGGTCATGGAACCTAGGAGATATGTTCATGGGATGTATTTATGCCCTAGGGAATTTTGAGAGAATTTTAGGAGAACTTATTCCCCCTAACTTAGGTCATAACCCCTTTAGGTAAACTTCTTGTAAGAGATATTTACATGCACAAATGATCATGGATGAAGATGAAATCTTGGTGGTGCCTTTATAATCATAATATTGACCCCTGATAATTTTTGTATAATTTATTTTATGATTTGTCTAGTGTTTCATTCTCAAGGCACCTATGTTGTCTTAATTTTAAGAAATATAGATAAGGGTCCTAAACTCTCTGGCAAAATGTGCAACTTGGTGATAGGACATTTCAGAGCACTAGGAAGTTCTGTAAATATTTATATAATTTTTGGAAATTGTTATCAGTAGGCTACTTCACAACATGTGCAAATTAGGAATTATTTGTATTAATTATTTCAGTGAGGAAATGATTCCAATAAATTGCGAAACTCTGTAATTAAGCTTTTCTGGACATAATGGAGGTCTGGTAATTTTTCTATAATTTTGGCATAAGTATTCTTGGTAGTTCCTTCATAAATCTTTAAGTTTGGATAGAAGTTAAATATTAAAAATAGAGGACATTTCCTTACTGTAAAATTGTGATATTCATTATTTACTGTTATTTTGGCATGATAGATTTATCGTAATTTTATGAGGCTCATGTCTTGAGAATACCTTACACTTCATGTTCATATTCATACTTGGCAAATATTGGAGAAATTTAAATAAATGCTAAAATGTTTAGGAAAAATATGAGTCTTTGGATTTAGTCTTATAATGCCATGATAGCCATCCAGTAAAAATCTTGTGTCATGTGGTTGAATATTTGGAGTACCTCTACTTATAAGCTTCATATAGTTAGTTTGGTCTGCGTTTAGTAAAACGGTGAAACATAGGTGTTTAATGGCCTACTAGGTGGAATTGGTATGTAGATGGTGTGCATGTCAGTTTGAAGAGGATGAGGCCACCAAAAGGAGTTTATGAGATAGGAGTGCTAGGTGGGCTAAGGGTAAGGTCGTGCTTGGGATTGATGAAAGATCGTCTTTCGCCTAGCGTGTCATAAACGACCTAGGGTTAGTACAAGTGAAAACATAAGAGGCTTAGGCATATGGGTAGATACCCATAATATTAAATGTCTTGAGAAAGGGAGCCTTGGGGTGTTAACCTATTATAGTTCATAGTACCGTAGCGAGCCCCTTATAGGGTAATCCTCAGGAAGTCCAAGACTAACCATAAATCGTAGGAGCAAGTTGTTATACAAGTTTAACTAAGTAATAGACTCACTCACACTCCATTGTCACGGATGCTTAATCGGTTTGGTATTACCAGCGGTAGACTCGGTGGTTGTAGCAGCAGACTAATTAGTCTGGTGAGCTTGTGGCTTAGTATTGTTTGTTGTGCCGGGGGGATTAGCCAGTGAGCTTATGGCTCGGAGATAGATGGTAAACATGTTTGCATGTGCATAAGGTGGTGGGTCCTTAGTGTTGATGGTCGTTGCACCGACATTAATACTTGGGCTCGGTAAGTGTGGATAACCCTTTACCAAGACAAGTCTGGTGGTCTAACCAGCAAGAGTACGCAGGAGCTCCGATGTTGTGTTCTTAGCGTTGAGGCGTACATTAGGTCTAGGTTAGGTAGTGCAAATACCAACCTAGAGGTGGGCGAGGCCCAACCCACCGCTTACGTTTGCCACTACGGACATATCCTGGGAGTTTTGCTAGCTCCAAAAAGTGGGAACTAAAGGTCTGTGCGCATAGAGTCGTAGTGGGTGAGTTGCACTTGTGTGAACATAACATTTAACAGCATACCTTGCATGTCATGGCATAAACAATGCATTTCAACCCATACCCCTATCGTATAAGTCGGTTACGGGACTTCTTATACGATAGGCCTCGCTAAACGACCCCTTGGTCTATAGGTTTGTATGGGCATTCCTATAAATCAATGGTTACTTTCTATTATATACATGTCTTTACTTACTGCACTTTACTTATTCTTTACCTGCTCTTACTATGCTCTTTTACGGCTTCAATTATATATATACACATAAGTAGTGTAGAAACATTCCCTGTAGATTATGCCCTTGTCACATGCTATTGTTTACACCCCTTGTTGTCCTCCACTTCATCCTCCTCGCACGGTGCCTAGGAGTCACCGGGGGAGGGGTGGGGGATTGGCTTAGTCTTTTTGACTAACGGTCGGTGGACCTTATCATTTTAAGAGACCACGGAGACGGAGCAACACCAGATGCCGGTGCAGATGGAGGCGGGGCAGTCTAGCACATGAGCACTAGTGTCGGGATCTATGAATGTTACTACTAGTTGATTTGCTTCGGCGAGTGTTTATGTAGTGAGGATTTGATGTATCGAGCAGGAGCCTTTGTTATTTCTGTCTTTGATTTCAGTTATGTTTATGTGGACATCTCTTTATTATGGTTTATTTATATGTGATGTGGACTTGCCTTCTATAAGTTTGTTTATGCTTAACTTCTTTGTGATCAATAAGGCCGACAGGATCGGCGTTTTGTAGTGTCGACCTTCCCGAGTGAGGGTGTCACCGCAAAACGGCGGTTCTGGGCATAAGACCCCGGGTTTTGAAAAAGAAAAAAAATGGGGTCTTACAAAGTGGTATCAGAGACAAACCTCGATCCGGAGAAAAGAAAAGAAGTCCACAAACCCTGGGCCACCCCGCGCGAGCTTAGTTTGAGGACAAACTAGCAGCGGAAGCAATGGTGTGTCCATAAGGGAAATCACATGAAAAGTCCACTTCTAACTGAATATTCTCTAGCTAAGTCCCTTACGAGTGTAATTTTCTTGTGTAACCCGCGACGAACCCTACACCGCAGCATGGAGTTCCACCGACTCCAAACGTCGTTCCACCACCACCGTCTCCTACTCCGTTCCAGCAGACGGAGATGGGACAAACACTGGCAGCCATACTGGAGACATTCAGGGCACAGCAGGCACCGACTCCTCAGAGAAGTGGGTGGACATCATGGAAGAGATGCTGACAGGGATTCAATGCCCGGCAGATATGGAGGTGCTACTAGTGGTCTCATGCTTGGAGTCCCATGCAAAGAGATGGTGGAAGAGGTTCCTGGACACAACATTTACAGGACTGGAGGCTGCAGATGTTTCTTAGGATGAGTTCAAGGCAGCACTGTTGGAGCATTTTGTGCCGCAGTCTGCAAGAGATGAGCTGGAAGACAGGTTCCTACAGTTGAGGCAAGGGAGCAGGACAGTCCTAGAGTATCACTGGGAGTTTACCCATCTATCCCGGTTTGCAGTTTCATATCAGCTGGATGACGCAGGATACGCAAAGAGGTTCTACAAGGGCCTTTGTGATGAACAGCGGCTTTTCCTCTGTAATATTCGGCGTCTTTTTCCGATTTTAGAAGCGCTCGACTGAGCTCCTCAATCTTCAGACCGCTATCCTCGCGAGCTGTGCGGAGTTTCTCTTCAAGACCGTGGATCTGATCATGATAAGATCGCTCCCAAACCAACATAGACCAAACATCCTAAAAAATTGGGATAAGGATATTTGTAAGTTGGTCAGGGATCACGATCTTCTACGGCGGAAGCTACCCTTCCTCGACCTCATCATCTGCGTTTGGGAAAACTTCAAGATTAGCTCAACAGTCAAAAATTCAAAAATGAAAGGTGGTCACACAGAAAGTGTACTTGAAAAGAAATTGAGACCGCAGTCATTTAAAATGTTTTCAATATCCGTTATGACCGCGGGTTCTGCGGTCAACAAGAGGCGATCTGACCATCTTAACCGCTCAAGATCCATTCTTTCCAATTCCTTCTTTTGTGACTCTCTCCTTCTTTTCTTCTCCTCTATAATTCAGCGTTACTAACAAGAATGTCGTCAGTTTCAATGACAACGATCTCACATTTTCTCTTCGGAGATTCAGGTCGAACTGTGGGCAATGAGAGAAATTCAAATGGTCTGGTAATCTTCACCTTACCAGTTTGCAATGTAGAGACCGCTTCCGCGTGATCCGCTGCCGCCTGGTCTAGCTCCTTTTCCTGAGCAGCGAAAAGGTTCAGCAGACCACTAGAAAGTGCGGACTTCTCCTTGGCAATATGCCGGCTTTTCTCCTCTGCCTTCAGTTCAGAGGCCTTTTTCTTTTTCTTTTTCTTCTTTTCGTCGGTCAGCGAGACCGCCTCTGTCTTTTTCTCCTCTTGCAGCTCTGCAGCGATTAGGGCTGCCTTCTCCTTTTTCCTTTCTTTCTCTTCTGTCTCTCTCCTCTCCTCCTCCTTTTTCTGCTCGGCAGCGATCAGAGAAGCCCTCTCTTCTCTCTCCTTCTTCTCTCTTTCTTCTCTTTCTCTTCTCTCTTCCTCCTTTTTCTGCTGGGCAGCGATCAGAGTTGCCTTCTCTTTTTTTCTCTTTCTTCTCTCTTTCTTCTTTTTCCTTCCTCTCCTCCTCCTTCCTCTGCTCAGCAACGAGCAGAGTTGCCTTCTCCTCTTTCTCTCTCTTCTCTCTTTTTTCTTTTTCCTTCCTCTCCTCCTTCCTCTGCTCAGCAGCGAGCAGAGCTGCTTTCTCCTCTTTATCCTTCTTCTCTTTTTCTTATTTCTCCTTTATCTCCTTCTCCTCTCGATCTCTCTTCTCTTTCTCCTCTCTCAGCTTGGTTTTTGCAACATCGATCTCCTTCTCCTTCTCCGCGATCTCTCTTTCACCAGCAGCCACCTTGAGATTTTCGGCCTCAAAGGGGTCAAGCACCTGCAATGACGAACAAGAAAAGTCATTACAAGAACCTTCATCAAGGTAGGCAATTAATTCAGAGTCTGCCTCCCTTGAAAAAGTGGAGACCGCAGAAGGGAAAAAGCGATCGACCGCGTCATCCACCTTCGAAGGAACAACCGTGGAGTCCTTAAGACCGCCGCTCTGATCCCATCTTTGGATCCTGCGCCTTTAAACCTCTTAGCACTTTGGTCGGAGGAATTTGAATTCTTCCTCTTTCTTGCTTTTTCAGTATCCTGGACCTCAGCGATCCTCTGCCTGAGTTTTTCTGCCTCAACTTTCTTCTCCCACGTCCCAACCAGGATAACCTCTGTAGAAGCGGTCTCATCATATTGCACGACGATCTGACCAAGAGCTTCCATAGTTTTCTAATATTTGAAAGAAATGGAAAGATCAGGAAGAATCAATTCGGGCCCTGAAGAGCCAGATGATAAAACAGTAGCGGTGTGATGAGGTGAAACTGTATTTTCTGGTAAGACAGGTGGTTTCAGAGGAGAAGCTCGCGCGGTCTCCTTCGATGTGCTCGACTTTGCTACATCTTTTTCAACCTTCACCACCTTCTTCGAGGTGGCGGTCTTCTTTTTCTTAGGGGAGTCCTCTCTCACGGACGGATGACTCAGAACGGAAAGCAAAGTCGACATTGTAGAGGTCGATTCAATCTAGTTTTACGTGACCGCTTGCAAGTTAAGCTCGCTTATTTTTTCAAGAAGTTATGATTCCTCAAGCCAAGGAAGCAGTATTTATAGCTTAGGGCGCATTTATGACGGTCGCGGTCTCAGCGGTCAAAGCTTAAATTTTCGAAGTACTAGCGCAACTTAAAAATGTGCGGGAATTATGTTTGCCCAGAAAATCTGTGACCTCCTTCCTCAGCCAGAATGGATCTTCCCAGCGGTCTCAAATATTCGAGACCGCCCAGACTGACTTTTCACCTCAGCTAATCTCTTGCTCAGCGAGCTCAAATTTGCGAGACCGCCCGTAACGAAGTCTCACCAGTTCAAGGATTCTTCTAAGTGTCTGGCAGTCAAACTCCAGTCAGACCGCAAGACCGGGCGGTCTGACCCTTTTTCATCTTTTTTGTTATTAGCACCACCTCTCTCTGCCACGGCTCTCCTGTATCCCGGGCAGCCCATAATTTTTGGATCTGCCCATTCGGGCAGCCTCCGCGTCTATAAATAGAGGGGTAGGGGTACCTGAAAAGGGACTTTTGCTTCGAGCCCCCAGCTTACAACCTGTGTAAGCGGTCTCGAGTTATGTCACTTTTCTACCTCAGATCCTGCTTTGTTTCTAGTCCCCCCTGTTTTACCCTTCCGAGGTTAATCCGAGTAGATTTTCTCTTCTCGTTTTCCTCTTTTTCATCTCTCGTCTTAAGTAACCTGCACTCCATAGTTTTCCCCAACCCCTTTTCTTAGTGTGAGTTTTGGAGGTACATTTTTTGGTGCCAGCAATCCTCTTCATCATCATCTCCATCAACTTCCTTCTTCGATTTCAATGCTAAGGCCTTCTTCTTTCGCTCCAAGTTGTGCTCTTGTTGTTGAATCTTGAGTTCAACCTCATGGGTCTTGAGGTTCCCAATGAGGCTCTCGATTTGGAGTTTCTTTAAATCGTGCGACTCCTAGATAGCCGTCACCTTTGGATTGAAGTTTGGAGGGAGAGACCGTAGAATTTTTCTCACCAAGTCGCCGTTGGAGAACACTTTTCCAAGTACTTTTGAGTCGTTGATGATCTTGGTAAATCTTGTGTACATTGAATCAATGTCTTCATCCGCCTCCATCCGGAATTTCTCGTATTCGGATTCAAGTTGGAAAAGCTTTGAATCCTTGAACTGCGAAGTAGCTTCATGAGTAAGTTCTAATAAATTCCATATATCATAAGTAGTTTCGCAGGCACAAGTTCTATTAAATTCCATTCTATCCAAAGCACAAAATAAAGCATTCATAGATTTAGCGTAATTTTTGCATCTTAACTTGTCATTATCATCCCATATATCTCTTGGTTTTTCCATAGTAATTTCTCCAACAACAATTGTTGGTGGAGAGTAACTTTGTTCTACCATACACCACACATCATTATCTAAAGCAATTAAGAAACAACGCATTCTTATTTTCCAATAGTTATAATCAGTCCTGGTAAATTGTGGAGGTCTACTAATTCCTTGACCCTCAACGAAAGCATGATCATGATGCGCCATTTTTCTCGGTTGTGAAACCGTTTTGGAATAACCTCGCTCTGATACCAAGTGTTGGATCTGATGGCGCCCTTAGAGGGAGGGGGTGAATAAGGGGTTTACTGTTTTGAGATAAACTTACAGATTTTAAATAACAGAAAAAACTTTTTGGCTCTATAGCTAACGCATGGCGTTAAGAGTCAACACCGGGCGTTATCTCTCCATAAAATATTTTTACAAAAATATTCAAAATGATTTTCTTTATGAAATACAATTCCAGAAAAATTAGATATAATGAAAAAGAATTTTATATTTCACAAAAATGAGTACAATGATAAAATTTCAATAACGCTTGAAATTAGAGGAGACAACTTAAAAATCACTTTTTCTTCCTTCACCGGTCCTTCTCCCAAGGACCGGTTGGTTATAGCTTATCTATCCCCAAATAAGGCCTCTAGCCACCCCTAGATCTACCCTAGACCTAGTCGCCACGCACAAGGCGATGAATTTCCCCTTAAACCGAACCCGACCTAGTCGCCACACTCAAGGCGGCGAATTCACTACCGTTACAAAGAAAAATGAAAAGATAAAGTAAAAAATCAGAATAAAAGACTCCGTAGATTGAAGAGCGCTGAAGGAGATGTTGAAGATACGCCATGACCACATCGGAGTTGAAGCGAGCGTCCTTCTTCAAATTTTTCGCTGAAATCTCCTTCTCACTCTTGTTCCTTAATGTTGGTGTTTAGAGTGCTCTCTGAATTTGGGATGAAATGATCTCTCTGAAGTATAGAATGAAGGCTTGGATTCTTGTCCCTTGAGCAAACGAAATAAGGACTTTAAATAGACACGGGAGCTAACGCCTGACGTTAAGAATTATCGTCAGCGTTAAGCATCGTGTATGGCAGTTGCTGATAGCGTGCAAACCGTTGAGATCATGGCAGATCGTGACTCAACGCGGGAGTTAAGGGGCAACGCTTGCGTTGTCTCTAGCTTCTCGATGGATTCCTTTTCGACGACATTTCATCTCGACGGCTTCTTCTTGACGAAAGTTAACACGGGGTGTTAACTACTAATACAGGGCGTTAGCTCTCTTTTCCGAGAATCTTCATCCTGTTCATAGGGTATTTAACTGTAGTATCTGCACACTATAAACATAAGCAAGATCAAATACATAGTGTGATTTGTTATTTCTTAAACTAAGAGAATTGGAACACAAGCACCAACAAATACTTATGTCGCTCCATTCCCATAGGGGCAGAGAACCCGCCACTGTCTCGGATATACTATCGGAAGATCTACGGAAGTCAAAATAGGAGAGCACTCATCTTGGGGTGGGCATACTATTTAGATTCTTTTAGCAGTTATCCGCTCCGCACTTGGCTACCTAGCGCTTACCATGGACATGATAACTAGTACACCAGAGGTGCATCCTTCCTAGTCCACTCGTACTAGGGAAAGGTCCTCTTAATGCTCTAATGCCCACACAGGATATGGACCGAACTGTCTTACGACATTCTAAACCCAGCTCACATACTGCTTTAATGGGCGAACAACCCAACCCTTGGAACCTTCCCGTCGATGTGAACTCTTGGGGAAGATTAGCCTATTATCCCTAGAGTAACTTTTATCTGTTGAGTGATGGCCCTTCCACTCGGCACCATCGGGTCACTAAGGCCGACATTCATACCTGCTTGATGGGTGGGTCTTGCAGTCAAGCCCCCTTATGCCCTTGCACTCGAGGGTCAATCTTCTTCTGGCTCGAGGAAACCTTTGCGCGCCTCCGTTAGATTTTGGGAGGTCGACACCCCTTTGAAAATGTCTACCTGAGACTGTCCCTTGGCCTTTAGGATCTGATATAAGGTTAGAATTCTAGCTCTTCCAGAGTGGTATCACACTAATGGATCCCCCCCCCCCCCCCCGCTAGTGCGCCTTCTTCGCCCTCCCTTTAAGCTGCGCAGGAAAGTCCCAAAGCCATTCCCAGGGAATAGTAATGCTTCATAGGGTCTTTTTGTCCAGGTGCAGATAGTCCGCATCTTCACAGACATGTCAATTTCACCGAGCCTCTCTCTGAGACAGTGCCCAGATTGTTACGCCTATATAGGCTATATTGTCAATATTGTCTATATATAGGCAATATATATTCTATTCTATATATAGCTATATATAATATATATAGCTACTTATATAGATACATTAGCCTATGTATATAAACCTATAATTACATAGGCTATATACATGCTTATATATACTATGTATTGATATATTCTTATATAGCGTATTATAGAAAGCTATTATTTTCTTCTTCTATAAGGTAGCTTATGCCAAAAGCTATATATAGTATATATGCTACATTCTTCTTCTATATAGTGTAAATAGCTTATATGTAGCCTACAATATAGACTTCTATATTATAATAGCTTATAAGAATATCCTATTTAGCTATAGACTAAATAAGGCTATATAGCTATTTAGACTTCTATAAATGGGCTTTATTGGCTTATATAGATATTTATCTTTAAAGGCTATATAGTAGAAAAATAATATAGGCTGCTAATATATGTTATAACATATATATATGTTATGATAGGAGAATACTCTGTATAGCTATTTATAGGCTATATATGTAACATCCCCCCAAACAACTAGACCCCTAAGTTGGTTTTTTCATGACTAGGTCATGACAAAACCATAGGAAGAGCTCAAGACCATGAGAACATAGGTGAGAGGGAGAAAACCCAAGTGGTCTGTAAAAAGTAATTTTCAGATACCAAACCTAGGGTTGGACTTAGGGGCCTCACCTTGAACCTTGACCCCACCGTAGTGTCCCTAACCCACTAGGGCCTCCTTGGAGCACCAGGGACCCATTGGGGTCAACAAAAGGGGCCAAATTGACCAAAGTCCACCCTAACCCTAAATTGGTCAAACTAGCTCAATTAGGGCCAATTGGCCTCCACCATGCCAAATTGACCCTGCCCCTACCCTCATAGGGTCACTAGGGACCCATTGGATCAAAAAGCCCCATCAGGGGTATACCAATTTGGCCATTTTGACCAAAGTCAACCCTAGCCCTATTTTGGTCAAAGTGGCCTATTAAGGGTCAATTTACCCTCACCTTGTCAAATTGACCCTACCTAGACCTTCCTAACCTTTAAGGGAGGCCAATGGGTTACTAGCCACCCATTGGGGTCAACCCAAATGGTCAAATTGACCAAAGTCAACATTATGCTATATTTAGGTCAAAATGACCTATTTTGACCTAATCAAGCCCAATTCACTTGGGCTAGACCCAATTGAGTTGGTCCACCACCTAATGGGATTGGGTGCTACTGAATTGGACAATCAATTTCAAGAAATTCGGCCAGGAGAGAGAAAGCCCTAACTTGAAAGAGAGAAGGAAGGGGGAGTTAATGGAGAGGAAGAGGAAACCTTCCATATCCTTCAATAATGGCACCATTTATCTCCTCTTCGGGAGAGGAGAAGTTTCCAGCCTTCTCCCGACTAGATTGAGCCCCTATTCATCTCCCCCAAGCCAAAACCGAAATCACTTTGATGGCCATTAATGGCATTCAAGTTTGTAACCTCCTCCCCTCCCCCAATTGATCTCCTTAACACCCTCAGGGATCAGAGAGGAGTGAAACCCCCACCTCCCCGAAGAAATCTAGCACCAGAAGCTAGGATCTACATGGAGCCGAAAGCTCCACCTCCAGCCATGTCAACTCGCCGGAATATGTGTCAACAATCCCACCACACATGTCCGATCCCCCTCCTCTCCCTTAGTGCTAGATCTTATCATAATTTGGGGCTTCATCCGAGCTCAATTGGGCTCGGACAGCGTTTCCAAAAGGGCTCAGTTCGAGCTCTCTTTCCCCTTCTCTAAACACGGATTGCGACCACCTCCGGCCGACCAACAACCCCCTATCGCCGGCCACCACCTCAATGGAGGTGGTGGTGGCATTGGCTGGCCGGGAAGAGGCACAGGTGGCCGAGAAATCATCCCACAAAGAAGCCCAGGATGGGTTGTCGCACGCCGTCCATCCCTCGGGGACGATGAATGTGATTCGTCGGATCTGCAGTGATCAGCTATTCGCAGATTTGAATGATTATGTTATATCATTATTTCATTAATTCGTCAATCTGAGTAGAAGAAATTAGTCGAGCTGTAGCCTGAGTTCGTCGAACTGATGGTTGAGTTCATTGAACTGAACCCGGAGTTCGTCGAACAGAATTCATTCGGTGAACACACTCTGGAGTTCGTCGAACTGATAGTTGAGTTCGTCGAACTGATCCCGGAGTTCGACGAACAGAATTAATTCACTGAACTGATAGTTGAGTTCGTCGAACTGAACCTGGAGTTCGTCGAACAGAATTAATTCACCAAACTGATAGTTGAGTGTGTCGAACTGAACCCAGAGTTCGTCGAATGGAATTAATTCGTCGAACTGAATTAATTCGACGAACTGAATCTGGAGTTCGTCGAACTAAATCTGGAGTTCCTCGAACTGAGAGATGATCTACTGAACTGGCTGGAGAATTGATTTTGTTGAACTGAAGCATGGCGTTCGTCGAACGCAGATCAGGTTTCGTCGAACGCAGAGACTTGTATTTTATTTTAATTATTAGAAATACTAGAACCCCTCAAATGAAAAAGTGCCCAACATGAATGTTGTAGCCCTTGGATTCTAGTTTAAGTTAAAATTTATTGCAGGTCAATAGGGGCACTATAGCCCCCTGTGGAGTCATTTTGCTAGGAGTGGTCCCTAGGGTAGGACAGTCATAAATTCTTGAATATCTTTCTTTTGGTAAATGGTATGGCCCTGAAATTTAATACATAGGACATTTACACCTACCCACACATCATACCCAAAGATGTGAATTTTAGGAGAACCTTTTTCTAAGGTTTTTGTAATAATTTCATAAATTAAATATTAATTAATTATTGGGTCAAATGACCTCAATGCCCTCCAAATTTTGGTGGGTACTTCTTAGGGTTATCACCTGACCCTGGTAAAAATCTCATCCCAATTGGGACTGATTTAGTTTGGAAATTGGTTAACTCAAGTTGGGTTTTATTAGGTCAAAATTAGGGCATGGTGTTTATCTTCAGATATTGTGGTCAAATCTCCTTACCATGAGGTGAAACCTTGGCCACTGGTTTAGGGTCACTCAAAATACCCCCATGAATGGTTTGGGGTGGTGTGGATGTGGGCATGCCTCAGAACCCTAGTCTTACCCCTTGGGGTGCATATAAAGCTTTGTGAAGGACATGTGGTCAACAGCTATAGAATGGTCATGTAACCTAGGAGATATGTTCATGGGATGTATTTATGCCCTAGGGAATTTTGAGAGAATTTTAGGAGAACTTATTTCCCCTAAATTAGGCCATAACCCATTTAGGTAAACTTCTTGTAAGAGATATTTACATGCACAAATGATCATGGATGAAGATGAAATCTTGGTGGTGCCTTTATAATCATAATATTGACCCCTGATAATTTTTATATAATTTATTTTATGATTTGTCTAGTGTTTCATTCTCAAGGCACCTATGTTGTCTTAATTTTAAGAAATATAGATAAGGGTCCTAAACTCTCTGGAAAAATGTGCAACTTGGTGATAGGACATTTCAGAGCACTAGGAAGTTCTGTAAATATTTATATAATTTTTGGAAATTGTTATCAGTAGGCTACTTCACAACATGTGCAAATTAGGAATTATTTGTATTAATTATTTCAGTGAGGAAATGATTCCAATAAATTGCGAAACTCTGTAATTAAGCTTTTCTGGACATAATGGAGGTCTGGTAATTTTTCTATAATTTTGGCATAAGTATTCTTGGTAGTTCCTTCATAAATCTTTAAGTTTGGATAGAAGTTAAATATTAAAAATAGAGGACATTTCCTTACTGTAAAATTGTGATATTCATTATTTACTGTTATTTTGGCATGATAGATTTATCGTAATTTTATGAGGCTCATGTCTTGAGAATACCTTACACTTCATGTTCATATTCATACTTGGCAAATATTGGCGAAATTTAAATAAATGCTAAAATGTTTAGGAAAAATATGAGTCTTTGGATTTAGTCTTATAATGCCATGATAGCCATCCAGTAAAAATCTTGTGTCATGTGGTTGAATATTTGGAGTACCTCTACTTATAAGCTTCATATAGTTAGTTTGGTCTGCGTTTAGTAAAACGGTGAAACATAGGTGTTTAATGGCCTACTAGGTGGAATTGGTATGTAGATGGTGTGCATGTCAGTTTGAAGAGGATGAGGCCACCAAAAGGATTTTATGAGATAGGAGTGCTAGGTGGGCTAAGGGTAAGGTCTTGCTTGGGATTGATGAAAGATCGTCTTTCGCCTAGCGTGTCATAAACGACCTAGGGTTAGTACATGTGAAAACATAAGAGGCTTAGGCATATGGGTAGATACCCATAATATTAAATGTCTTGAGAAAGGGAGCCTTGGGGTGTTAACCTATTATAGTTCATAGTACCGTAGCGAGCCCCTTATAGGGTAATCCTCAGGAAGTACAAGAGCAGCATATATCTACTGCAGAAGGGTCGGTATCTACTTATCGATCGATTCGCCTGGAGCCGGTTCGGATAGACGACACGGAGTTGTGAGTCTTGCGACACAAGAAGGTCCCGCTGGTCAAGGTCCTATGGAGGAATCATGGACAAGAGGAGCATACTTGGGAGCCACTGGACTTGATGCAGCAAAAGTAACCGGATCTATTTACGACAGGTATAATATAATTTTTCTGGGATGTTACATTTTCTTGCTTTTAGTAGAAACCCCACAGGCTTAACCTGAATTTCGAAAAGGAAATTTTTCTTTTTATGTATTGGGATTTGTAACATCCCCCAAACAACTAGACCCCAAAGTTGGTTTGTCATGACTAGGTCATGACAAAACCATAGGATGAGCTCAAGACCATGAGAACTTAGGTGAGAAGGAGAAAACCCAAGTGGTCTACAAATAACAATGTTCAGATACCAAACCTAGGGTTGGACTTAGGGTCCTCACCTTGAACCTTGACTCCACCATATGTCCCTAACCCACTAGGGGCATCCTTGGAGCACCAGGGACCCATTGGGGTCAACAAAAGGGGCCAAATTGACCAAAGTCAACCCTAACCCTAAATTGGTCAAACTAGCTCAATTAGGGCCAATTGGCCTCCACCATGCCAAATTGAACCTTCCCCTACCCTCAGAGGGTCACTAGGGACGCATTAGACCAAAAAGCCCCATCAGGGGTCCACCAATTTTGTCATTTTGACCAAAGTCAACCCTAGCCCTATTTTGGTCAATGTGGCCTATTAAGGGCCAATTGACCCTCACCTTGTCAAATTGACCCTACCTAGACCTTACTAACCATTAAGGGAGGCCAATGGGCGACTAGCCACCCATTGGGGTCAACCCAAATGGTCAAATTGACCAAAGTCAACATTATGCTATATTTAGGTCAAAATGACATATTTTGACCTAATCAAGCCCAATTCACTTGGGCTAGACCCAATTGAGGTGGTCCACCACCAAATGGGGTTGGGTGCTACGTAATTGGACATTAAATTTCAGGAAATTCTGCTAGGATAGAGAAAGCCCTAACTTGAAAGAGAGAGAAGGAAGGGGGAGTTAATGGAGAGGAAGAGGAAACTTTCCATCTCCTCCAATAATGGCACCATTCATCTCCTCTTTGTGAGAGGAGAAGTTTACAGCCTTCTCCCGACTGGATTGAGCCCCTATTCATCTCCCCCAAGCCAAAACCGAAATCACCTTGATGGCCATTAATGGCATTCAAGATTGTAACCTCCTGCCCTCCTCCAATTGATCTCCTTACACCCTCAGGGATCAGAGAGGAGTGAAACCCCCCTCCTCCCCGAAGAAATCGAGCACCAGAAGCTAGGATCGATATGGCACCGAAATCTCCACCTCGGGCCATGGCAACTCGCCGGAATACGCGCCACCAAGCCCCCACACAGCTCTGATCCGCCTCCTCTCCCTTGGTGCTAGATCTTATCATAATTTGGGGCTTGATCCGAGCTCAATTGGGCTCGGATCGCGCTTTTGAAAGGGCTCGGTTTGAGCTCACATTCCCCTCCTCTAAACCCCGATTCCGACCACCTCCGGTCGGCCAACCACCGCCTATCGTCGGCCACCACCTCAATGGAGGTGGTGGTGGCATTGGCTGGCCGGGAAGAGGCACAGGTGGCCGGGAAATCGTCCCGCAAAGAAACCCAGGATGGGCTGTCACGCGTCGTCCATCCCTCGGGGACGATGACTGTGAGCCGTCGGATCTGCCGTGATCAGCTATTTGCAGATTTAAATGATTATGTTATTTCGTTATTTCATTAATTCGTCGATCTGAGTAGAAGAAATTCGTCGAGCTGTAGCCTGAGTTCGTCAAACTGATGGTGGAGTTCATCGAACTGAACCCAGAGTTCGTCGAACGGAATTCATTCGGCGAACACACTCTGGAGTTCGTAGAACAGATAGTTGAGTTCATCGAACTGAACCCGGAGTTCGTCGAACGGAATTAATTCACCGAACCGATAGTTGAGTTTGTCAAACTGAACCCGGAGTTCGTCGAATGGAATTAATTCACCGAACTGATATTTGAGTTCGTCGAACTTGTTTACCCCAGAAATCGGCGATCTCCTCCGAGCTAACATTTTTCAGCTATCCTGGTATGTTTGGAGATCCGGGCCGATCTCGCTCCTCCTGGGGGGGGGGGGGGGGGTCTCGTCGAGCCCGAGCGGTCTCGCGCAAGAGGGAGGTCGCCCCTTCCTGGGCGACCTCAAGCAGAGGGAGGTCGCCCCTTCCTGGGCGACCTCAAGAAGTAGCAGGTCGCCCCTTCCGGGCGACCTCGAGCAGAGCAGGCCGCCTCTCCCGGGCGACCTCGCAGGGAGGAGATCGCCCCTCCTGGGCGATCTCAAAAGGATCAGGTCGCCCCTTCCGGGCGACCTCGAGCAGAGCAGGCCGCCCCTCCCGGGCGACCTCGCAGGGAGGAGATCGCCCCTCCTGGGCGGTCTCAAAAGGAGCAGGTCTCCCCTTCCGGGGGACCTCGAGCAGGGCAGGTCGCCCCTCCCGGGCGACCTCGCAGGGAGGAGATCGCCGCTGCTGGGCGATCTCAAAAAGGGAGATCGCTTCTCCTCGGCGACCTCAATTCGGAGGTTCTCGGTCCCGAACTGATTCTGTTTTGTGTGATCTGTTCAGGTGCACCAGGTCCAGACGATCTCAGCAGGTCCAGACGATCTCAGCAGGTCCAGACGATCTCAGCAGGTCCAGACGATCTCAGCAGGTCCAGACGATCTCAGCAGGTCCAGACGATCTCAGCAGGTCCAGACGATCTCAGCGGTCTCAGCTGACGATCTCAGAGGTCTCAGGCGGTCTCAGCAGTTCCGGTCAGCCCGTTTCCTTCCAGATCTGCCCATTCGGGCGGACCCCGTGCCTATAAATAGAGGGGTAGGGGTACCAGTTGGAGGATCTTTTACAGAGTTCCCAGCTCTAGTCCTGGACTTGAGCGGTCGCAGTTTTTGGAGACCGCCAAGACCGCCCGTTACTCTTTCCGGAGACCTCCCCGTCTCCCTCCAGGCCCTTTTTCTTCAAGTCTTATGATGTTTTTTCATTCTTTCCTATTGTAATCTCAGTTGTAACTCAAGCTTTATATCAATAAAATTACCCTTTTCTCCAGCTCAAAGTAAGCGGCCACCCAACAGTCTCACCCCCCATCCCTCAGTATTAGCGATCGTGGAGTTGGTACATTTTTGGCACCAACAGAACGAACACGCGACCTTCAGATTTTGAGTGGTTGGTGAACAGCGGTTGCGAGGATTTCGACCAAAAATACTTCAAAACTTCAAACGGTCATAACTTTTGATCCGGGTGTCGGAATTCAGAAATTCAAAGCCTGTCGCGACCGGCTCGGCCTGAACTATCCAAAAATTGAACAGGGTTCCCCATTCAGCCACTTACAGAAGGAGAATCATAAGTTCTTTCAAGAAAATTCTAAATTTCATATCGGTAGGTAAATAATAAATAAGTTTGAAAATATTTTGATCTAACGCAAAAAATAAACTATTTATAGATTTTGCAGTTAAAACAGTTTCTTTTTTAGTTATTACGCTATGTAGCTTTTCAAAAGTAATATTCCAAACTTCTTCATCTAAAGATTTAAGAAAAAATTTCAATAATATTTTCTGCCCATTATAATTTTTGCCCATAAATAATGGTGGTGATAATAATTTTTCATTTATATTAAATTTTTCACCACTAGTAGAAGCAAGATCATGATCAAGAGACGCAATTATTCCTGGTTGTTATAACGTATTGGAATAACCTATCTCTGATACCACTTGTTGGATCTTGAGGCGCCCTTAGAGGGGGTGTGAATAAGGGATTTAGAAAACTGTAATCTTTTATAGAAAACGTTTGTGATTTTATAAGAAGTAGATTGAATCAAAAGTAAAGAGATAGAAATTAGAAATGAAATCAATTTTATTAAACAAGAAAAGACATGATTATCATTATAAAATTGATTACAAAATTGATTTCTATGACGCTGGAAATCCAAGGCGAAATATGAAATACTCTTTTTGTTTTCTATACCGACTCTTCTCACCAAGAACCAGTTGGCTTTAGCCGATCTCTCCCCAGATACGGCCTCAAGCTGCTCTAGCCCTTCTATCCCTAGAAAGGCCTCGAGCACCACCTAAATCTACTCCCTAGACCAAGTCTCCAACACGAGGCGAATTCCTCCCTAAGTCCCACCCAGACCTAGTCGCCAACACGAGGCGAATTTATGAACCGATTACAAAGATAAAAGACAAAAGACAAATATGAAAGCTCCCTATGAGCTAATCTGAAGGAGATGATGAAGTGTCGCAGAAGATCATTGAACTCCAAGCGTGCGTTCTTCGCATTGAGTTAGCGTGTTGATACAAGCCTTCTTTGATTCCTCCTTTTGAAATTGAGTGGGAGATCCTGTGTGGTCTGGAAATACGGCCCTCACAAATAATTCAGAGTGCTGGAATAGGGATCCTTGGTATTGGTTAATGAAGAAGATGAATTCCAACTATTTATAGGACTGGAAGCTAACGTCGGCGGTAAGGCTTACGCCTGGCGTTGACCCAGTATAGTTGGCGACTGGTTCTGGGTAGTGTTGAAATTGTTGAAGTGAAGTGGAAGGGAGTCCGGCCGGTCTGAAGGCTGGAGACCGCAGAGACCGCGCGGTCTGCGCTGGTGCTCTGGCGGTTTGGTTCTGGCGATCTGGTGAGATCGGCAAGCTTGCTTCTTGGGTTTGGTCGTTGGCGACCTGTTGCGGGTTGTTTCCGGTCTTATTATGGGCGGTCTGTTCTTGGTAGATGTGGGTTATTCCCGAGTAGATCTACTGGTTTGCTTGGCCCCCTTATTGGAAGACCGGGCGTGTTGTTCCTATATGGCCGTCTACCCGGGCGGTCTATCTTGGCGATCTGGCGACTTGGTTGAAGTCGGCTAGATGGTTCTAGCTTGCTCCTGGTGTTCTAAGGAAGGAGCGTTGTTGTGACCGCACGACTTGTGCGCGGTCTCGTGTCCGCATGGCCTGTGCGCGATCTTGTCTGCTGATTTGCGTCTTGGTCGGGTGATCGTCCAAGAGGTCTGTTCGCGCGGTCTGTCTTTTGAGACCGTTCGCGATCTGATGGGTGGTGACTATATCCCGGTTTGTGCGGTGATGACATCCGTCCACCCGCCTATAAATAGGGGTGCATGGCCCATCATTCCTAACGAGAACTGTAAGAACCAGAGCCCGGATTGTTTCTTGCGGTCTCAAGTTTGAGTTTGCGCGCCTTGGTTGCGAGTTAACCTTTGTTGTGTTCGCAGGTTTGCGGTCAGCAGGGTGCGGTCTCCTTCCTTGGTGATATCCGGTGGCTCGAATAAACAGTTCGTCTGCGGTCTGTCAGCGAACTGGGTTATTATGTTCTTGTGCTGTTCGCAGCGGACTCAAGGATCAGGCGACCTTCAGCGGTTATGCGGTCTGAGTTGCGATCTGGCGACAGCTTCAGTTCTTTGTTCCAATAAGCTTCAATTTGTGCGGTCTGAGGTGCGGTCTTGCAGTGCAGGCAGTCTGTCCGGTTTCTGTTCGTGCGATCTCAGGGCAAGCCGGGCGAGTTCTGGAGTGGTGCGGCTTGTGCGGTCTGAGCTTGTCTAGCCGCCAGCTTTGCCTTTTTGGTGTGTCTTGTTCTTCTCGTCTCCGTGATTCTGATGAATCATGTCTCGCCATGTATACCTCGCATTGTAAAGCAGTTCTATTTCAATAAAGATATCTTGTGTTGCTGATTTGGCATTGTGGTTGTTTGGCTATAACTCTTGTTGATACAACTCCTGCTTACTCCTAAACGGTCCAATCAAAAATTTTAACAGGTAGGACTTAGGGAGAAATTCGCCTCGTGTTGGTGATTGGGTCTAGGGAGTATATCTAGGGGGTGCTCGAGGCCTTTCTGGTGATAGATTGGCTAGAGCGGCTTGAGGTCGTATCTGGGGAGAGATCGGCTAAAGCCAACCGGTTCGTGGGGATACGAGTCGGTATAGAAAACAAAAAGAGTTTTCATATTATTCGCCTCGATTTCTAGGGACATAGAAATCAAATTTTGTAATCAAGTTTATTAATGATAGTCATGTCTTTTTCTATTTAATAAAATTGATTTGCTACTCTTTGTTTTATATTCACTCTTATTCAAATAAAATATCAAAAGTTTTCTATTAAAGTTTAAAGTTTTTAAAACCCTTATTCACCCCCCCCCCCCCCCCTCTAAGGGCGCCTCAAGATCCAACAATCTCGACATCCTCTTCCCCATCATCAGCGGTCTCCTCAGCGGTCTCCTCAGCGGTCACTGACTGTGCAGCAATTCTTCTTTCCGCCTCAGGGAAAAGAGCGGCAAAGTAGTATCTTTGAACTCTTCGGTGAGATCACCACGAGTACGAAGCTCAGCAATTACTTGCTCGGTGGTCTCCCTTATGTGTTGCATCATCACTTTTTGGAATTCAGGGTTTTGAAGATCGCAAGCCATCTCTCTTGCTCGCTGCAAAAAGGGAACAATCAGACCGCGTGATCATAATAAAAACTTTGAAAAATGCCCGATAAGATTATCTTACCTGCAGTACTTCGACCTCCTTTAAGACGCCCCGAAGAGACCGCCCCATATGGTGATGTAAGACTGTGCTCCTGACAGCTGCTTGAGCACAGATGCCCGGGAGCATGTTGGTCTCGATGTCGTATACCTCAGCGGTGTTCTTTTTCCCATATAGGGCCGTGGTGCCCGCAGTAGCGTGTCGAGTCAATTTTCCGCTCCAAAGAGGGAGATCGGTTGAGACCCTCGCGGTCTTTCCCTTAGCACCCCATTTAAGAAGGGGCTTGCCTTTTATATTTTTTGGCTTCTCATAAAGCCATGAAGAGGGAACGGCTCGGCAGCGGTCCCAGTAGTATTGTCGGTCTCCGCGGTCTCGCGGTCTCCCTCCCTCTTTAATCTTTTTTCTCTCTGAGTAAGCACATCTTCTGCTGGAGATATTGGATCTTTTGTCAGGACCGTGAAGGAAGCTGAAAGCGTAAGAATTAGTAAAAATAAAAATATGAAGGAAATGACGAAGACCACTGAAAGATACTCACTTTCCTCTGGAGTGACTTCAGCGACCTCAGGCCATATCGCTAAGTAATGGATATGATCTAGCCTCTTCCTCGCCAGAAATTCCAAGATCTTGAGCTCCTCCTTTGAGATCGACTTTTCTTTTCTGAAAGTGCTTTCAGGTCGCATTGAAGGTCTGCTTTTTAGACCGCGTAGATCGCCTTCGAATACAAGGAACCTCTCCGTCCAGAAAGAGACCTTGTTAGGAAGATTTAAGACCTTGATTCCTTCAGTAGAAAAATATACTAATCCTTTGAACTCTTCTTTTATTCGTGCTCTCTTTTAGGACTTTTGCAGTGAAGGTCGCTCGGAAAAGTGTCATTGTGAATTTTACCCTTTCCGATCTCATGTAATTGATGAAGACGTTGATGAGACCGATCGAGTTCGGTGGCAGTTGGGCGAGCACAAATCCATAATAGTCCATTATCTCCAGGATCTCCCAGGGAAGAGGGATTCTCAACCCATGATCAAAGTGATCGATGTGAATAATTAACTTATTTTCTTCTCCAAAACTCAACCCTTCATCCTCCTTTGGCGGTCTAACGACTATTCGAGTTTGGATCATATACTTTTCCAGAAAGTTGACATATTCATCTTTGGAAAGATGGCACGGCTTGTGATCGGCTCGCAGAAAACATCAGCAGGGTAGGCTCGCGCGGATACCATTATTAGAGATCGATGTGAACGGAGCTTAGGGCACATGCAAAAAATATAAAATAAGAATTCTTGGAGGCGGCTATTTATAGAGAGCAAGGGATAATTTCGTCATGATTACTCCTCTCGAGACCGCCCAGTAAAATGGCCCAGACCGCCGAAACCTGCATAAGAGTTAAGATGGCAGATATTCTTTCGATCTCAATTAAAAGAGATCACAGCACTTCAGGTCACATGATATAAATATGCAGCGCATAATAATAAAAGTCATCACAGCAGAGCAGAGATCGCAAGCAGCGGAAATTAAACATATTACACAATAATTGTCCAAAGGTTATATTACAAGACCGCATAAAAATAAACACTTAAATATTCATTTCTTCAGAGGTCGTTTCCTCCCCACGAAATCCGCAACGTCCTGCATCTCATTAACAATGGACAAGACCACTGCAAGGTTCTGATTAGCAGACATTGCAGCCTGATGAATTTTAGACATCTCCTTGTCGACTTGCTCCATGGGGATAACTATAATCTCTGAGCACAGTCTCTTTTCTTGATGATCGCCAGATGTCCCTGGCCTCATCGACATTCTCGCAGGTCCTCCTCTCAGCTTAGTGACCTCGGAAGAAAGAACAGCGGCTTTTCCTCTGTAATATTCGGCGTCTTTTTCCGATTTTAGAAGCGCTCGACTGAGCTCCTCAATCTTCAGACCGCTATCCTCGCGAGCTGTGCGGAGTTTCTCTTCAAGACCGTGGATCTGATCATGATAAGATCGCTCCCAAACCAACATAGACCAAACATCCTCAAAAATTGGGATAGGGATATTGTTAAGTTGGTCAGGGATCACGATCTTCTACGGCGGAAGCTCCCCTTCCTCGACCTCATCATCTGCGATTGGGAAAACTTCATGATTAGCTCAACAGTCAAAAATTCAAAAATGAAAGGTGGTCACACAGAAAGAGTACTTGAAAAGAAATTGAGACCGCAGTCATTTAAAATGTTTTCAATATCCGTTATGACCGCGGGTTCTGCGGTCAACAAGAGGCGATCTGACCATCTTAAGCGCTCAAGATCCATTCTTTCCAATTCCTTCTTTTGTGACTCTCTCCTTCTTTTCTTCTCCTCTATAATTCAGCGTTACTAACAAGAATGTCGTCAGTTTTAATGACAACGATCTCACATTTTCTCTTCGGAGATTCAGGTCGAACTGTGGGCAATGAGAGAAATTCAAATGGTCTGGTAATCTTCACCTTACCAGTTTGCAGTGTAGAGACCGCTTCCGCGTGATCCGCTGCCGCCTGGTCTAGCTCCTTTTCCTGAGCAGCGAAAAGGTTCAGCAGACCACTAGAAAGTGCGGACTTCTCCTTGGCAATCTGCCAGCTTTTCTCCTCTGCCTTCAGTTCAGAGGCCTTTTTCTTTTTCTTTTTCTTCTTTTCGTCGGTCAGCGAGACCGCCTCTGTCTTTTTCTCCTCTTGCAGCTCTGCAGCGATTAGGGCTGCCTTCTCCTTTTTCCTTTCTTTCTCTTCTGTCTCTCTTCTCTCCTCCTCCTTTTTCTGCTCGGCAGCGATCAGAGAAGCCCTCTCTTCTCTCTCCTTCTTCTCTCTTTCTTCTCTTTCTCTTCTCTCTTCCTCCTTTTTCTGCTCGGCAGCGATCAGAGTTGCCTTCTCTTTTTTTCTCTTTCTTCTCTCTTTCTTCTTTTTCCTTCCTCTCCTCCTCCTTCCTCTGCTCAGCAACGAGCAGAGCTGCCTTCTCCTCTTTCTCTCTCTTCTCTCTTTTTTCTTTTTCCTTCCTCTCCTCCTTCCTCTGCTCAGCAACGAGCAGAGCTGCTTTCTCCTCTTTATCCTTCTTCTCTTTTTCTTATTTCTCCTTTATCTCCTTCTCCTCTCGATCTCTCTTCTCTTTCTCCTCTCTCAGCTTGGTTTTTGCAACATCGATCTCCTTCTCCTTCTCCGCGATCTCTCTTTCACCAGCAGCCACATTGAGATTTTCGGCCTCAAAGGGGTCAAGCACCTGCAATGACGAACAAGAAAAGTCATTAGAAGAACCTTCATCAAGGTAGGCAATTAATTCAGAGTCTGTCTCCCTTGAAAAAGTGGAGACCGCAGAAGGGAAAAAGCGATCGACCGCGTCATCCACCTTCGAAGGAACAACCGTGGAGTCCTTAAGACCGCCGCTCTGATCCCATCTTTGGATCCTGCGCCTTTAAACCTCTTAGCACTTTGGTCGGAGGAATTTGAATTCTTCCTCTTTCTTGCTTTTTCAGTATCCTGGACCTCAGCGATTCTCTGCCTGAGTTTTTATGCCTCAACTTTCTTCTCCCACGTCCCAACCAGGATAACCTCTGCAGAAGCGGTCTCATCATGTTGCACGGTGATCTGACCAAGAGCTTAAATAGTTTTCTAATATTTGAAAGAAATGGAAAGATCAGGAAGAATCAATTCGGGCCCTGAAGAGCCAGATGATAAAACAGTAGCGGTGTGATGAGGTGAAACTGTATTTTCTGGTAAGACAGGTGGTTTCAGCGAAGAAGCTCGCGCGGTCTCCTTCGATGTGCTTGACTTTGCTACATCTTTTTCAACCTTCACCACCTTCTTCGAGGTGGCGGTCTTCTTTTTCTTAGGGGAGTCCTCTCTCAAGGACGGATGGCTCAGAACGGAAAGCAAAGTCGACATTGTAGAGGTCGATTCTATCTAGTTTTACGTGACCGCTTGCAAGTTAAGCTCGCTTGTTTTTTCAAGAAGTTATGATTCCTCAAGCCAAGGAAGCAGTATTTATATCCCAGGGCGCATTTATGACGGTCGCGGTCTCAGCGGTCAAAGCTTAAATTTTCGAAGTACTATCGCAACTTAAAAATGTGCGGGAATTATGTTTGCCCAGAAAATCTGTGACCTCCTTCCTCAGCCAGAATGGATCTTCCCGGCGGTCTCAAATATTCGAGACCGCCCAGATCGACTTTTCACCTCAGCTAATCTCTTGCTCAGCGATCTCAAATTTGCGAGACCGCCCGTAACGAAGTCTCACCAGTTCAAGGATTCTTCTAAGTGTCTGGCGGTCAAACTCCAGTCAGACCGCAAGACCGGGCGGTCTGACCCTTTTTCATCTTTTTTGTTATTAGCACCACCTCTCTCTGCCACGACTCTCCTGTATCCCGGGCAGCCCATAATTTTTGGATCTGCCCATTCGGGCAGCCTCCGTGTCTATAAATAGAGGGGCAGGGGTACCTGAAAAGGGACTTTTGCTTCGAGCCCCCAGCTTACAACCTGTGTAAGCGGTCTCGAGTTATGTCACTTTTCTACCTCAGATCCTGCTTTGTTTCTAGTCCCCCCTGTTTTACCCTTCCGAGGTTAATCCGAGTAGATTTTCTCTTCTCGTTTTCCTCTTTTTCATCTCTCGTCTTAAGTAACCTACACTCCATAGTTTTCCCCAACCCCTTTTCTTAGTGTGAGTTTTGGAGGTACATTTTTTGGTGCCAGCAATCCTCTTCATCATCATCTCCATCAACTTCCTTCTTCAATTTCAATGCTAAGGCCTTCTTCTTTCGCTCCAAGTTGTGCTCTTGTTGTTGAATCTTGAGTTCAACCTCATGGGTCTTGAGGTTCCCAATGAGGCTCTCGATTTGGAGTTTCTTTAAATCGTGCGACTCCGAGATAGCCGTCACCTTTGGATTGAACTTTGGAGGGAGAGACCGTAGAATTTTTCTCACCAAGTCGCCGTTGGAGAACACTTTTCCAAGTACTTTTGAGTCGTTGATGATCTTGGTAAATCTTGTGTACATTGAATCAATGTCTTCATCCGCCTCCATCCGGAATTTCTCGTATTCGGATTCAAGTTGGAAAAGCTTTGAATCCTTGACCTGCGAAGTAGCTTCATGAGTGAGTTCTAATAAATTCCATATATCATAAGTAGTTTCGCAGGCACAAGTTCTATTAAATTCCATTCTATCCAAAGCACAAAATAAAGCATTCATAGATTTAGCGTAATTTTTGCATCTTAACTTGTCATTATCATCCCATATATCTCTTGGTTTTTCCATAGTAATTTCTCCAACAACAATTGTTGGTGGAGAGTAGCTTTGTTCTACCATACACCACACATCATTATCTAAAGCAATTAAGAAACAACGCATTCTTATTTTCCAATAGTTATAATCAGTCCTGGTAAATTGTGGAGGTCTACTAATTCCTTGACCCTCAACGAAAGCATGATCATGATGCGCCATTTTTCTCGGTTGTGAAACCGTTTTGGAATAACCTCGCTATGATACCAAGTGTTGGATCTGATGGCGCCCTTAGAGGGAGGGGGTGAATAAGGGGTTTACTGTTTTGAGATAAACTTACAGATTTTAAATAACAGAAAAAACTTTTTGGCTCTATAGCTAACGCCTGGCGTTAAGAGTCAACACCGGGCGTTATCTCTCCAGAAAATATTTTTACAAAAATATTCAAAATGATTTTCTTTATGAAATACAATTCCAGAAAAATTAGATATAATGAAAAAGAATTTTATATTTCACAAAAATGAGTACAATGATAAAATTTCAATAACGCTTGAAATTAGAGGAGACAACTTAAAAATCACTTTTTCTTCCTTCACCGGTCCTTCTCCCAAGGACCGGTTGGTTATAGCTTATCTATCCCCAAATAAGGCCTCTAGCCACCCCTAGATCTACCCTAGACCTAGTCGCCACGCACAAGGCGATGAATTTCCCCTTAAACCGAACCCGACCTAGTCGCCACACTCAAGGCGGCGAATTCACTACCGTTACAAAGAAAAATGAAAAGATAAAGTAAAAAATCAGAATAAAAGACTCCCTAGATTGAAGAGCGCTGAAGGAGATGTTGAAGATACGCCATGACCACATCAGAGTTGAAGCGAGCGTCCTTCTTCAAATTTGTCGCTGAAATCTCCTTCTCACTCTTGTTCCTTAATGTTGGTGTTTAGAGTGCTCTCTGAATTTGGGATGAAATGATCTCTCTGAAGTATAGAATGAAGGCTTGGATTCTTGTCCCTTGAGCAAACGAAATAAGGACTTTAAATAGACACGGGAGCTAACGCCTGACGTTAAGAATTATCGTCAGCGTTAAGCATCGTGTATGGCAGTTGCTGATAGCGTGCAAACCGTTGAGATCATGGCAGATCGTGACTCAACGTGGGAGTTAAGGGGCAACGCTTGCGTTGTCTCTAGCTTCTCGATGGATTCCTTTTCGACGACATTTCATCTCGACGGCTTCTTCTTGACGAAAGTTAACACGGGGTGTTAACTACTAATGCAGGGCGTTAGCTCTCTTTTTCGAGAATCTTCATCATGTTCATAGGGTATTTAACTGTAGTATCTGCACACTATAAACATAAGCAAGATCAAATACATAGTGTGATTTGTTATTTCTTAAACTAAGAGAATTGGAACACAAGCACCAACAAATACTTCTGTCGCTCCATTCCCATAGGGGCAGAGAACCCGCCACTGTCTCGGATATACTATCGGAAGATCTACGGAAGTCAAAATAGGAGAGCACTCATCTTGGGGTGGGCATACTACTTAGATTCTTTTAGCAGTTATCCGCTCCGCACTTGGCTACCCAGCGCTTACCATGGACATGATAACTAGTACACCAGAGGTGCATCCTTCCTAGTCCTCACGTACTAGGGAAAGGTCCTCTTAATGCTCTAATGCCCACACAAGATATGGACCGAACTGTCTTACGACATTCTAAACCCAGCTCACATACTGCTTTAATGGGCGAACAACCCAACCCTTGGAACCTTCCCGTCGATGTGAACTCTTGGGGAAGATTAGCCTATTATCCCTAGAGTAACTTTTATCTGTTGAGTGATGGCCCTTCCACTCGGCACCATCGGGTCACTAAGGCCGACATTCATACCTGCTCGATGGGTGGGTCTTGCAGTCAAGCCCCCTTATGCCCTTGCACTCGAGGGTCAATCTTCTTCTGGCTCGAGGAAACCTTTGCGCGCCTCCGTTAGATTTTGGGAGGTCGACACCCCTTTGAAAATGTCTACCTAAGACTGTCCCTTGGCCTTTAGGATCTGATATAAGGTTAGAATTCTAGCTCTTCCAGAGTGGTATCACACTAATGGATCCCCCCCCCCCCCCCGCTAGGGCGCCTTCTTCGACCTCCCTTTAAGCTGCGCAGGAAAGTCCCAAAGCCATTCCCAGGGAATAGTAATGCTTCATAGGGTCTTTTTGTCCAGGTGCAGATAGTCCGCATCTTCACAGACATGTCAATTTCACCGAGCCTCTCTCTGAGACAGTGCCCAGATTGTTACGCCTATATAGGCTATATTGTCAATATTGTCTATATATAGGCAATATATATTCTATTCTATATATAACTATATATAATATATATAGCTACTTATATAGATACATTAGCCTATGTATATAAACCTATAATTACATAGGCTATATACATGCTTATATATACTATATATTGATATATTCTTATATAGCGTATTATAGAAAGCTATTATTTTCTTCTTCTATAAGGAAGCTTATGCCAAAAGCTATATATAGTATATATGCTACATTCTTCTTCTATATAGTGTAAATAGCTTATATGTAGCCTACAATATAGACTTCTATATTATAATAGCTTATAAGAATATCCTATTTAGCTATAGACTAAATAAGGCTATATAGCTATTTAGACTTCTATAAATGGGCTTTATTGGCTTATATAGATATTTATCTTTAAAGGCTATATAGTAGAAAAATAATATAGGCTGCTAATATATGTTATAACATATATATATGTTATGATAGGAGAATACTCTGTATAGCTATTTATAGGCTATATATGTAACATCCCCCCAAACAACTAGACCCCTAAGTTGGTTTTTTCATGACTAGGTCATGACAAAACCATAGGAAGAGCTCAAGACCATGAGAACATAGGTGAGAGGGAGAAAACCCAAGTGGTCTGTAAAAAGCAATTTTCAGATACCAAACCTAGGGTTGGACTTAGGGGCCTCACCTTGAACCTTGACCCCACCGTAGTGTCCCTAACCCACTAGGGCCTCCTTGGAGCACTAGGGACCCATTGGGGTCAACAAAAGGGGCTAAATTTACCAAAGTCCACCCTAACCCTAAATTGGTCAAACTAGCTCAATTAGGGCCAATTGGCCTCCACCATGCCAAATTGACCCTGCCCCTACCCTCATAGGGCCACTAGGGACCCATTGGATCAAAAAGCCCCATCAGGGGTCCACCAATTTGGCCATTTTGACCAAAGTCAACCCTAGCCCTATTTTGGTCAAAGTGGCATATTAAGGGTCAATTTACCCTCACCTTGTCAAATTGACCCTACCTAGACCTTCCTAACCTTTAAGGGAGGCAAATGGGTTACTAGCCACCCATTGGGGTCAACCCAAATGGTCAAATTGACCAAAGTCAACATTATGCTATATTTAGGTCAAAATGACCTATTTTGACCTAATCAAGCCCAATTCACTTGGGCTAGACCCAATTGAGTTGGTCCACCACCTAATGGGGTTGGGTGCTACTGAATTGGACATTCAATTTCAAGAAATTCGGCCAGGAGAGAGAAATCCCTAACTTGAAAGAGAGAAGGAAGGGGGAGTTAATGGAGAGGAAGAGGAAACCTTCCATATCCTTCAATAATGGCACCATTCATCTCCTCTTCGGGAGAGGAGAAGTTTCCAGCCTTCTCCCGACTAGATTGAGCCCCTATTCATCTCCCCCAAGCCAAAACCGAAATCACCTTGATGGCCATTAATGGCATTCAAGGTTGTAACCTCCTCCCCTCCCCCAATTGATCTCCTTAACACCCTCAGGGATCAGAGAGGAGTGAAACCCCCACCTCCCCGAAGAAATCGAGCACCAGAAGATAGGATCTACTTGGAGCCGAAAGCTCCACCTCCAGCCATGTCAACTCGCCGGAATACGTGTCACCAAGCCCACCACACATGTCCGATCCCCCTCCTCTCCCTTAGTGCTAGATCTTATCATAATTTGGGGCGTCATCCGAGCTCAATTGGGCTCGGACAGCGCTTCCAAAAGGGCTCAGTTCGAGCTCTCTTTCCCCTTCTCTAAACACCGATTGCGACCACCTCCGGCCGACCAACAACCCCCTATCGCCGGCCACCACCTCAATGGAGGTGGTGGTGGCATTGGCTGGCCAGGAAGAGGCACAGGTGGCCGAGAAATCATCCCACAAAGAAGCCCAGGATGGGCTGTCGCACGTCTTCCATCCCTCGAGGACGATGAATGTGATTCGTCGGATCTGCAGTGATCAGCTATTCGCAGATTTGAATGATTATGTTATATTATTATTTCATTAATTCGTCAATCTGAGTAGAAGGAATTCGTCGAGCTGTAGCCTGAGTTCGTCGAACTGATGGTTGAGTTCATTGAACTGAACCCGGAGTTCGTCGAACGGAATTCATTCGGTGAACACACTCTGGAGTTCGTCGAACTGATAGTTGAGTTCGTTGAACTGATCCCGGAGTTCGACGAACAGAATTAATTCACCGAACTGATAGTTGAGTTCGTCGAACTGAACCTGGAGTTCGTCGAACAGAATTAATTCACCAAACTGATAGTTGAGTGTGTCGAACTGAACCCAGAGTTCGTCGAATGGAATTAATTCGTCGAACTGAATTAATTCGTCGAACTGAATCTGGAGTTCGTCGAACTAAATCTGGAGTTCCTCAAACTGAGAGATGATCTACTGAACTGGCTGGAGAACTGATTTCGTTGAACTGAAGCATGGCGTTCGTCGAACGCAGATCAGGTTTCGTCGAACGCAGAGACTTGTATTTTATTTTAATTATTAGAAATACTAGAACCCCTCAAATGAAAAAGTGCCCAACATGAATGTTGTAGCCCTTGGATTCTAGTTTAAGTTAAAATTTATTGCAGGTCAATAGGGGCACTATAGCCCCCTGTGGAGTCATTTTGCTAGGAGTGGTCCCTAGGGTAGGACACTCACAAATTCTTTAATATCTTTCTTTTGGTAAATGGTATGGCCCTGAAATTTAATACATAGGCCATTTACACCTACCCACACATCATACCCAAAGATGTGAATTTTAGGAGAACCTTTTTCTAAGGTTTTTGTAATAATTTCATAAATTAAATATTAATTAATTATTGGGTCAAATGACCTCAATGCCCTCCAAATTTTGGTGGGTACTTCTTAGGGTTATCACCTGACCCTGGTAAAAATCTCAGCCCAATTGGGACTGATTTAGTTTGAAAATTGGTTAACTCAAGTTGGCTTTTATTAGGTCAAAATTAGGGCATGGTGTTTATCTTCAGATATTGTGGTCAAATCTCCTTACCATGAGGTGAAACCTTGGCCACTGGTTTAGGGTCACTCAAAATACCCCCATGAGTGGTTTGGGGTTGTGTGGATGTGGGCATGCCTTAGAACCCTAGTCTTACCCCTTGGGGTGCATATAAAGCTTTGTGAAGGACATGTGGTCAACAGCTATAGAATGGTCATGGAACCTAGGAGATATGTTCATGGGATGTATTTATGCCCTAGGGAATTTTGAGAGAATTTTAGGAGAACTTATTCCCCCTAAATTAGGTCATAACCCCTTTAGGTAAACTTCTTGTAAGAGATATTTACATGCACAAATGATCATGGATGAAGATGAAATCTTGGTGGTGCCTTTATAATCATAATATTGACCCCTGATAATTTTTGTATAATTTATTTTATGATTTGTCTAGTGTTTCATTCTCAAGGCACCTATGTTGTCTTAATTTTAAGAAATATAGATAAGGGTCCTAAACTCTCTGGCAAAATGTGCAACTTGGTGATAGGACATTTCAGAGCACTAGGAAGTTCTGTAAATATTTATATAATTTTTGGAAATTGTTATCAGTAGGCTACTTCACAACATGTGCAAATTAGGAATTATTTGTATTAATTATTTCAGTGAGGAAATGATTCCAATAAATTGCGAAACTCTGTAATTAAGCTTTTCTGGACATAATGGAGGTCTGGTAATTTTTCTATAATTTTGGCATAAGTATTCTTGGTAGTTCCTTCATAAATCTTTAAGTTTGGATAGAAGTTAAGTATTAAAAATAGAGGACATTTCCTTACTGTAAAATTGTGATATTCATTATTTACTGTTATTTTGGCATGATAGATTTATCGTAATTTTATGAGGCTCATGTCTTGAGAATACCTTACACTTCATGTTCATATTCATACTTGGCAAATATTGGAGAAATTTAAATAAATGCTAAAATGTTTAGGAAAAATATGAGTCTTTGGATTTAGTCTTATAATGCCATGATAGCCATCCAGTAAAAATCTTGTGTCATGTGGTTGAATATTTGGAGTACCTCTACTTATAAGCTTCAAATAGTTAGTTTGGTCTGCGTTTAGTAAAACGGTGAAACATAGGTGTTTAATGGCCTACTAGGTGGAATTGGTATGTAGATGGTGTGCATGTCAGTTTGAAGAGGATGAGGCCACCAAAAGGAGTTTATGAGATAGGAGTGCTAGGTGGGCTAAGGGTAAGGTCGTGCTTGGGATTGATGAAAGATCGTCTTTCGCCTAGCGTGTCATAAACGACCTAGGGTTAGTACAAGTGAAAACATAAGAGGCTTAGGCATATGGGTAGATACCCATAATATTAAATGTCTTGAGAAAGGGAGCCTTGGGATGTTAACCTATTATAGTTCATAGTACCGTAGCGAGCCCCTTATAGGGTAATCCTCAGGAAGTCCAAGACTAACCATAAATCGTAGGAGCAAGTTGTTATACAAGTTTAACTAAGTAATAGACTCACTCACACTCCATTGTCACGGATGCTTAATCGGTTTGGTATTACCAGCGGTAGGCTCGGTGGTTGTAGCAGCAGACTAATTAGTCTGGTGAGCTTGTGGCTTAGTAATGTTTGTTGTGCCGGGGGGATTAGCCAGTGAGCTTATGGCTCGGAGATAGATGGTAAACATGTTTGCATGTGCATAAGGTGGTGGGTCCTTAGTGTTGATGGTCATTGCACCGACATTAATACTTGGGCTCGGTAAGTGTGGATAACCCTTTACCAAGACAAGTCTGGTGGTCTAACCAGCAAGAGTACGCAGGAGCTCCGATGTTGTGTTCTTAGCGTTGAGGCGTACATTAGGTCTAGGTTAGGTAGTGCAAATACCAACCTAGAGGTGGGCGAGGCCCAACCCACCGCTTACATTTGCCACTACGGACATATCCTGGGAGTTTTGCTAGCTCCAAAAAGTGGGAACTAAAGGTCTGTGCGCATAGAGTCGTAGTGGGTGAGTTGCACTTGTGTGAACATAACATTTAACAGCATACCTTGCATGTCATGGCATAAACATTGCATTTCAACCCCTACCCATATCGTATAAGTCGGTTACGGGACTTCTTATACGATAGGCCTTGCTAAACGACCCCTTGGTCTATAGGTTTGTATGAGCATTCCTATAAATCAATGGTTACTTTCTATTATATACATGTCTTTACTTACTGCACTTTACTTATTCTTTACCTGCTCTTACTATGCTCTTTTACTGCTTCAATTATATATATACACATAAGTAGTGTTTAAACATTCCCTGTAGATTATGCCCTTGTCACATGCTATTGTTTACACCCCTTGTTGTCCTCCACTTCATCCTCCTCGCATGGTGCCTAGGAGTCACCGGGGGAGGGGTGGGGGATTGGCTTAGTCTTTTTGACTAACGGTCGGTGGACCTTATCATTTTAAGAGACCACGGAGACGGAGCAACACCAGATGCCGGTGCAGATGGAGGCGGGGCAGTCTAGCACATGAGCACTAGTGTCGGGATCTATGAATGTTACTACTAGTTGATTTGCTTCGGCGAGTGTTTATGTAGTGAGGATTTGATGTATCGAGCAGGAGCCTTTGTTATTTCTGTCTTTGATTTCAGTTATGTTTATGTGGACATCTCTTTATGATGGTTTATTTATATGTGATGTGGACTTGCCTTCTATAAGTTTGTTTATGCTTAACATCCTTGTGATCGATAAGGCCGACAAGATCGGCGTTTTGTAGTGTCGACCTTCCCAAGTGAGGGTGTCACCGCAAAATGGCGGTTCTGGGCATAAGACCCCGGGTTTTGAAAAAGAAAAAAAATGGGGTCTTACAAAGTGGTATCAGAGACAAACCTCGATCTGGAGAAAAGAAAAGAAGTCCACAAACCCTGGGCCACCCCGCGCGAGCTTAGTTTGAGGACAAACTAGCAGCGGAAGCAATGGTGTGTCCATAAGGGAAATCACATGAAAAGTCCACTTCTAACTGAATATTCTCTAGCTAAGTCCCTTACGAGTGTAATTTTCTTGTGTAACCCGCGACGAACCCTACACCGCAGCATGGAGTTCCACCGACTCCAAACGTCGTTCCACCACCACCGTCTCCTACTCCGTTCCAGCAGACGGAGATGGGACAAACACTGGCATCCATACTGGAGACATTCAGGGCACAGCAGGCACCGACTCCTCAGCAAAACCCTGGGGCCAACTGGCTGAGCGTATTCCGAGGCCTTTCCCCCCATCATATCTCGGGACAGAGGCAATTGTGAGGATTGAGGAGTGGGTGGACATCATGGAAGAGATGCTGACAGGGATTCAATGCCCGGCAGATATGGAGGTGCTACTGGTGGTCTCATGCTTGGAGTCCCATGCAAAGAGATGGTGGAAGAGGTTCCTGGACACAACATTTACAGGACTGGAGGCTGCAGATGTTTCTTAGGATGAGTTCAAGGCAGCACTGTTGGAGCATTTTGTGCCGCAGTCTGCAAGAGATGAGCTGGAAGATAGGTTCCTGCAGTTGAGGCAAGGGAGCAGGACAGTCCTAGAGTATCACTGGGAGTTTACCCATCTATCCCGGTTTGCAGTTTCATATCAGCTGGATGACGCAGGATACGCAAAGAGGTTCTACAAGGGCCTTTATGATGAACTGAGGCGGGCCCTCCTTTCGTCTCCGATGGCAGTATGACTAAGATCCTGGAGATGACCAAGAAACTAGAAGCCGACCAGCACCTTGTTCGAGGAAGGAAGAGGCCGGCAGAAGACCAGGGACGGGGAGGGAGAAGGGACCAGCCGAGAGGTTGAGATGCTGGGGAAGGAAGGACGGAGGTCCGACCCCACCAGGAGCAGAGACAGGAGCAGAGGGTGCCGGTAGTATAGGCTCCTCAACCTCTATAAATGCAGGAGATGCCGAGGATTGGAGGAGGTTGGCCACCTCTGGAGTGCTACCACTACCGCCAGACTGGCCACATCCGGAGGAACTGCCCTCAGAGAAATGCACCACCAGCACTACAGGCTGCCCCTCAGGCCTAGCATTTCGGGGGCCGGGGACGTGGACGAGGCTGTGAATTTCAGGGTGGAGACCGGAGACAGAACAGGGAACAAATGTATGCCCTGGACCTAGCACAGCCCCGGGACCCGGCAAGGGTCATTACAAGTACTTTTGATGCCTTTTTATTTTATGATTCATTAGTACCTAGTAAACCTTAGATTTACCCTCGCATTAAACCCAACAAACAAAAACCACCCAGGTATAGTACTCATCTGCGGCAAGCCCGCATACACTTTATTCGATACGGGTGCCTCTCACTCGTTCATCTCGGAAGAGTTCGTACATGATCTGTCCGAAGTACAACACTTCGAATGCATCTACAGGAGAGTGCGATTCCCGAATGGATCAGAAGTTTTAACAAATGCAAAGTGCAACATGAATGTGGAGATTGGAGGGAAACTGTTCGAAGCGCCGGCGACACGCTTGAAGATGAAGGACTTTGATCTGATCTTAGGCATGACCCTGCTGCACTGGAACCATGCAAAGATTGACTGTCCGGCAAGGAAGATCATTCTAAAGCATGAAGATGGTGAAGTAGTGATCGAAGGTACTAAATCTGCCTCTCGTATCTTTTTAGCATCAGTTCAGGCCGTCAAGGCCCACCTGCAGGGAGACGAGGTATATCAGGTGCTCTTCGAGGTGACGGAAGTCAAAGACTCGGTGTCAAATATCTCGGTCGTGCGGGATTTTGCTGACGTATTTCCAGAGAAGCTACCCGGACTACCTCCGCACTGTGAGAAGGATTTCCAAATCCAACTGGTGCCGGGGGAAACGCCGGTATCTAGGGCCTCCTACCGGGTGGCCCCGAAGGAGCTGGTGGAATTTTGGAGCCAGCTACAGGAGCTGGTGGAAGTAGGTTTCATTAGGCCGAGTTCCTCACCTTGGGGAGCTCCGGTGTTGTTCGTGATGAAGAAGAATGGGACGCTCAGATTGTGCATCTGCTACAGATCCTTGAACCGGCTGACGGTTCGGAATACGTATCCTTTACAAAGGATCAACGAGCTTTTTGACCAGCTGGAGGGAGCCCACTGCTTCTCGAAGCTGGATTTAAGATCAGTAGGAAGTTATCTTGAAGTCGGCTTTCAGCAGCCGATACGAATTACATGATTTCACGGTGTTGCCTTACGGACTCACAAATGCACCTTCAGCATTTATGAGCCTGATGAACCGGGTGTTCGAGCCTTATCTCGACATTTTTGTCATCGTGTTCATCGACGACATTCTCATCTATTCAAGGACAGAGGAGGAGCATGCACGACATTTGGCACTAACCTTTGAGAAGCTTCGGGAGCATCGTCTGTATGCCAAGTTCAGCAAGTGCCAGTTTTGGGTGAAGGAAGTGGCCTTCCTAGGCCATATCATTAGTGGAACTGGCCTAGCAGTGGATCCAGCAATGATCCAGGCAGTACGGGATTGGCCGCCTGATGCGAGGGTTCGGCAAGTGCACCGGTCGCGCAAGTAATAATAATGGGGAAAATCCCCGAGTGTCGGTCTCTTGAGGAACACAGTAAGGTGGAGTTAGGTTTCGAGGAAGGACTTGAGATTGAAGTCCTTAAATTGGATGGAATGCGGGGGAGTTGGGTTGGCTTTTGGAAAATAAAATAAAAGCTATCAACTACTCCTATGCAATGCCGCTATGCAATGCTTCGCTTGGCGGGATGGAGACTAGGCAGGCCTTGAGCGCGCTGCGTCGAAAGGGCGGATGGACGAGTAGGCAAGCGGAATCGAACTATGCAGGCCTTGAGCGCACTGCTTCGTTAGGCGGGATGGAATACGGGCCGCGATGCCACGCTTCGGTAGGCGGATGGGCGAGTAGGCTAGCGGAATGAGGGTCGCAAGCACCTCTTCGACAAGCACGCCACTAGCAATTGCTAGTGCGGCACACGAACGTGACGGCGGAATGGAAATGGACGGCGGCGCACCTCAAGCAACTCAAATAGATAAATTACACAAACACATAGACATGAAATATATATGTAAATATAACTAATTCAAGTGCCACTTCATCATAATAATGAGATCTAAAACATATACACATCAATAAGAAGAGAACAAGGCAAGAAATCGACCGAATCCGAAGTCTCGTTGTAGATTCACGGTTGGAATCGCCGGGTTGTCAATCCGCGTCCAAGCTCGGTCCGCAACTACGTCCGGGGTAGAGAGAGCTGTCACGACTCTCCAATGGACCCGTCTTCTTCGTGTCACGATCCGGTAGAGGTTGCAAACTTCCTCTTGCTCGATGGAGATGGCGGCAAGATCTCTCTTTGAAGCTCTTGGATGAAGGAGGAGGCCGAGAGGAAACTCCGGCTCAAGATTGGCGTGAAGAGCAAGCCCGGAGCACCTCTAGATGGTGGGCGGCAATGGAGGGGCGAAGTTGGACGAACTGGCGCAGAAAACGGCGGAATACGGCGGGCTATCTGACCTAAATCGCGAGCAGCGGAATTTATAGGCGCTGGAATTAAACAGTGCGCACGGTCATTGGCGCACGACCAGTGGTCGTGCGCACTAGAATTCGATGATCGTGCGCTCTGCCTGGACGGAACCTGCAAAGACAGAAATTATGAAATAACATGTTCGCATGACCAGTGGCGCACGACCGGTGGTCGTGCGCACTATCGTAGGTGGTCGTGCGCACTGGTTGAAACAGAACTCATGGAATTGATGATAAGTGCGCACGAACAGTGGCGCACGACCGGTGGTCGTGCGCACTATCGTAGATGGTCGTGCGCACTACAGCAAACAGAACTCATGAAAAAAGTGTTAAGTGCACACGATCAGTGGCGCACGACCAGTGGTCGTGCGCAATAGAACCAGTGATCGTGCGCAGTGTTCCTGTGCAGAATTGCACCGGAAGCACCTGCATGACTCCTGTTCTAGCGTACAACCACGAATCCAGCTACTGAAAGTGGCACCTAACAGTGCATGAAAACTACTAATGAAGAAAAACTTGAAAACACACCAAAATGGGCCTAGTAGTGCACATAGCAAGTGATAACAAATATAAGCTAAAACAAGGCTAAAGTGCAGTGGAATGACTAGATAAATGGCCCAGATGAGTCCATATATGTGTATATAATCGGGACTCATCACACCCCCAGACTTACCTGTTTGCGCGTCCCGAGCAAACAAATTCTAAGCGAACGGGGAAAGAAAAGTAGATGGCTTAAAACTACAATATAGGGTACCATGCGAAGTCACATACTCACGTGCATAAGAAGAATAGTAGAGAAGATTTCTGATTATATAAACAGTCTATATATTTCTAAAAGAGTAAAAGCATATTACAACTACTCAAAATGGTGAACTACGGTGAATCGTTCGGTCATGCATACGGAGAAAGTAAACGAAACGCTGAGATGAGCATTGCTCAAGATTGGGATGCCGGACAAACTCCACCGAAATCCATCGGTGTTGGTGACCATAGGCTTGCCCGGTCACATTCTCTCCACGGCACTGGTTTGACTCAAATGCGTGAATCAATAGGACTTTAGGTTTTAAATGAGGCTTGGGTTTAGGTGAGGAAAAACAAAGATAAAAACGACGGCTAAAGCACGAAACCCAAATGAGCTAATGCAGGAAACTATCCTCATTCACCACACAAACATGCGGGTACACAACACCCCCAGACTTGGACTTAACAGCATGGGTGCGTGCACCGCCTACTCCCAAACATAAATCTATACATAAAGATTTTCAATTAAACACTCCTTCTCTTTCCTTTCTTTTTAACTTCTTTTCTTTTTCTCATTCATTTTTTTTCTTTTCTTTTCATTTTCAGCAAATAAACAAAAGGACACATCCACAACTTCACAAACATATTACCACATCAACAACCCAACTCGTGAAAATAATAAACAGCTAAAACTCAGATTTGGGTGTGCGACTAGGATTGGCTTTTGGGCTTTGGTGAAATAAAAGTGGGGCTGAATCAAAGAACGGGTAGGCACAACTGGGCTAGCGAGGATATAGCGGTAGGGATAGGCACAAAGGCTCAACCGGGCCAAAATGATGGCCTATATCACATTCACACAATTGACTAACCGTATACCCATGCTTCAAGAATCGCTTGGGGCAAGTTCTAGCCACCGAGAAAGATTCTCCTTTTCTCCCGACTCAAGCAATACGAATCTAGCGATCGTATACACACATCCCTATGCTACCGTTTGATTCCACCGAATTCACCATTTGAGTAGAGTAAACAACATTTACACTAGTAGAAAAAATATAAAAACATAAGTATAAAGAGAAGTCTAATCTACACGAATTTCTATGCAACCGAGCACTCGACTAGGAGCACTACTAGAGTCAACATTTTACTCTGCTGCATAGTCCTAAGCCATCACCTAGACTTTCCCAAATAAGCAGAAGAATTAAATTCACAACAGAGCAAGCAAACAGATGAGTACGCGCTCAAGTGGGTGATGTGGTGTGCAATGAAAATAAACAAAACATTTTAAATGAAATCTTCTAGCATGCAGTGCAATAGTGCACGTGAGCGGGTAAACAAAACTACTCTCTCCCAGATTTAAACTAAACAATCCGCATAATATATGACATGAAAATCAGAAAAAGCTAGGGAAAGAGAGTACCCAGTGCTCAGAAATGAGCACACCAGAAGATTGGCGTTTAAACCATGACTAAGCTGCAGCATCCGCCATCCAGAAGAAGTACCTGCAGGGGTCAGCTCCACAAAACAAAAGAAACAGAAAAAGATAAACTACAATACTACGGCTAACTAAACAGGATTGAATAAAATAAAATGCATGAAAAGTGAGATAACTACTGGGGTTATTGTCATCCCAGCACGACTTATTCAGATTTTGTATAGTTCTAGCTTATAGGCCTATGAAAAGAAAAGTGCACAGGTAACTGTTCTAATATGTGCATCGGTAGCGGGTACCGATACGGAGACAGAGCAGTCACCCCTCTACCCAAATATAGATAATACCTGCTTGACACAGGTAGAGGGAAAAGAAAGTAAGAAGAGGAGGAGGCCTGGTCCTCACTCATCTCACAAAACACCTCCTTGCCTAGCAAGGTATCGTCAACAGGGGGCAGCAGGAGGCAAAGGCAATGAGTGGAGCTTCCTCTACGGAGGGAGGATAAACCTCCTCACATAAGAAGATGCTCACAACATTGACTTGAGCAAAATGCTCCAAGTCCTCCTGGGGTACCTGTGAAGATTCAACCTGCACAGGCTCAGATAAAGAAGGGGGATCAAGAAATAAAGAAGAGGAATGACTTAAATAAAAATCAATCGGGGGAGTGGTCCCGGTCTCACTCCCAGCAGGATCTAAGGATAGATCTCTATCATCATCGTAAATATCATAGCGAGGGGAACTTGACAACTCAGGGGCTTCAGTGGTGGTTCGGACCTCCTCGTCCCATGAAGAAGGGCAAACCTCCTCATCAGAGAGAGTATCCTCCTCATCCCACCGAGGTGCACCATCGTGTTCAAAATATTCATTCTCCCCGTCAGGGAAAATGACATCCTCATCCCACTTTGGAGCACCCTCCAAGTCAGAAGCATCACCCCACTCCTTCACTTCGATAGGATCATAAAAATTGTGTGCAGAAAAATCTCGCAAAGAAACTGGAGGAACACAAAGATTTGGTTCCTCCGCAAAAAGATCTGCTAAAGCCTCCCCGATGGAAAGAATACTTTCCTCATCATACTCAGGTGCATCTAGGAGCTCCCATTCCTCTCCTTGTTGGCTAACAGATGAGTGATCATCATCACTGAGAGTGAAGCCATAGACAGGGAGTGAGGAGTCCGTGCACGAGACAAGCTCAGGGGTAGAGGGCACAATTGCCTCCATGGGTAAAGAATGAGTGATAGGGACAATGTCGTCATGAGTGGAGGAGCGGCGGTCAGGATTGAAAAGACGCGGACAGTCCTTCAATTCATGACCCTCTCCTCGACACAATAAGCAAACAATGTTCCTACACTGCCTAGCATTTAACTCATTCATTTGGTCCAAATAATAAACCATCTTGTCATTAAAGCTAGGTGAAATATCCTATGATGACATTATCAATAAAAGAGCAGATACAATGAAACTGAAATTCTTTGCAAGGGAATCTACACAACTAAAAAAAAACTCCTTGAATAAAACTTGCCTAAAACTTCAAAATAGGGGGGAAAGAAATAAAAACAAACAACAGAAGATTAAAAGACAAACAAAAATAATAAAGCGGCTATACACACTGGAAGAACTACTATCTCTCGGCTTTCCCTCTCAAGAAAACTCACACGACTGTGTTCCCCGGCAACGGCGCCAAAAACTTGATGCGAGGGTTCGGCAAGTGCACCGGTCGCGCAAGTAATAATAATGGGGAAAATCCCCGAGTGTCGGTCTCTTGAGGAACACAGTAAGGTGGAGTTAGGTTTCGAGGAAGGACTTGAGATTGAAGTCCTTAAATTGGATGGAATGCGGGGGAGTTGGGTTGGCTTTTGGAAAATAAAATAAAAGCTATCAACTACTCCTATGCAATGCCGCTATGCAATGCTTCGCTTGGCGGGATGGAGACTAGGCAGGCCTTGAGCGCGCTGCGTCGAAAGGGCGGATGGACGAGTAGGCAAGCGGAATCGAACTATGCAGGCCTTGAGCGCACTGCTTCGTTAGGCGGGATGGAATACGGGCCGCGATGCCACGCTTCGGTAGGCGGATGGGCGAGTAGGCTAGCGGAATGAGGGTCGCAAGCACCTCTTCGACAAGCACGCCACTAGCAATTGCTAGTGCGGCACACGAATGTGACGGCGGAATGGAAATGGACGGCGGCGCACCTCAAGCAACTCAAATAGATAAATTACACAAACACATAGACATGAAATATATATGTAAATATAACTAATTCAAGTGCCACTTCATCATAATAATGAGATCTAAAACATATACACATCAATAAGAAGAGAACAAGGCAAGAAATCGACCGAATCCGAAGTCTCGTTGTAGATTCACGGTTGGAATCGTCGGGTTGTCAATCCGCGTCCAAGCTCGGTCCGCAACTACGTCCGGGGTAGAGAGAGCTGTCACGACTCTCCAATGGACCCGTCTTCTTCGTGTCACGATCCGGTAGAGGTTGCAAACTTCCTCTTGCTCGATGGAGATGGCGGCAAGATCTCTCTTTGAAGCTCTTGGATGAAGGAGGAGGCCGAGAGGAAACTCCGGCTCAAGATTGGCGTGAAGAGCAAGCCCGGAGCACCTCTAGATGGTGGGCGGCAATGGAGGGGCGAAGTTGGACGAACTGGCGCAGAAAATGGCGGAATACGGCGGGCTATCTGACCTAAATCGCGAGCAGCGGAATTTATAGGCGCTGGAATTAAACAGTGCGCACGGTCATTGGCGCACGACCAGTGGTCGTGCGCACTAGAATTCGATGATCGTGCGCTCTGCCTGGACGGAACCTGCAAAGACAGAAATTATGAAATAACATGTTCGCACGACCAGTGGCGCACGACCGGTGGTCGTGCGCACTATCGTAGGTGGTCGTGCGCACTGGTTGAAACAGAACTCATGGAATTGATGATAAGTGCGCACGAACAGTGGCGCACGACCGGTGGTCGTGCGCACTATCGTAGATGGTCGTGCGCACTACAGCAAACAGAACTCATGAAAAAAGTGTTAAGTGCACACGATCAGTGGCGCACGACCAGTGGTCGTGCGCAATAGAACCAGTGATCGTGCGCAGTGTTCCTGTGCAGAATTGCACCGGAAACACCTGCATGACTCCTGTTCTAGCGTACAACCACGAATCCAGCTACTGAAAGTGGCACCTAACAGTGCATGAAAACTACTAATGAAGAAAAACTTGAAAACACACCAAAATGGGTCTAGTAGTGCACATAGCAAGTGATAACAAATATAAGCTAAAACAAGGCTAAAGTGCAGTGGAATGACTAGATAAACGGCCCAGATGAGTCCATATATGTGTATATAATCGGGACTCATCACCGCCGCTGAAGACGGCCACCGACGTGAGGAGTTTCTTGGGACTTGCCGGCTACTACCGGAAGTTTGTGCATGGGTTTTCACAGATAGCCCTCCCACTCACATCCATGATGAAAAAGGTTGCTGCTTTTACATGGATGCCGCAGTGTAAGGCAACCTTCCAGGAGCTGAAGGGTCGACATACTATGGCTCCCATCCTTTCCCTTCCATCGGGGAGGGAAGGATTCCAGGTGTACACGGATGCGTCATACCAGGGGATGGGTGCCGTTCTGATGCAGAATGTGCACGTGATAGCTTACGCCTCCCGCTAGTTGAAGAACCATGAGCGGAATTACCCGGTGCATGACTTGGAGAAGGGAGCAATTGTGTTCGCTCTCAAGATCTGGCGACACTATCTCTATGGTGTCCACTACGACATATTCTAAGATTACAAGAATCTGAAGTACGTAGATACACAGAAGGAGCTGAACATCCGGCAGAGGCGATGGGTGGAGTTCCTATCAGATTATCAGTACACGATGCATTACCACCCAGGGAAGGCAAACATAGTAGCAGATGCTCTAAGCAGGAGACCTACCACGTCAGGACCGGAGCCCAAGCTGATGGACATGGAGCTAGTACGGATGTTCACGGACATGCAGATCTATTTAGTATCCGAGGACGATCCAGAGCTATACGAGGAGTATTTAGCGGCGATGGGTACCACAATGACATTCAAGACCGCATCAGGGATGGGCAGAGGTAGGATGCCAAGCTAGAGCCGGTTTTCAGAGCCTTGGAGGCAGGCTCAGCTGGAGACTATTCGTTGAAGGATGGCCTGTTGAGTTTTAGAGGCCGAGTGAATATACCGACAGGGAGCCAGATTCGGGAAGACATTATGACAGAGGCCCATTGGAGTAGATACTTCGTGCACCCGGGTATCACCAAGATGACTGCAGATCTGAAGAGGACTATGTACTGGCCAGGTATGAAGAAGGACATCACCTATTCTGTGACCCACTGCGAGTCTTGCCAACTCGTGAAGGCAGAGTGCAGAAACCCAGCTGGGCTACTGCAGCCACTTCCGGTGCCGGAGTGGAAGTTTGACGACATCGCTATGGACTTTTTACACGGTCTTCCCCGATCTCATGTGGGAAATGACTCGATTTGGGTGATCGTCGACAGATTAACAAAGGTGGCCAGGTTCATTCCAGTTAGGAAGGATGATCCGGTCGGTGTTTTGTACGGAGGTTCGTAGAGCAGTTTGTTCGATATCATGGTGTGCCGAGGACGATCATGTCGGATCGAGATGGACGATTTCGTCGAGGGAGTGGAGAGAAGTGCAGGCCTACCTAGGCACCCGGTTGAATTTTAGTACAGCTTTCTACACCAGACAGACGGGAAAACGGAGCGTAACAATCGGACCCTGGAGGATCTTCTACGCCTTTACATTCTGGACCGCGGGGAGCCATGGGAGAGACTGTTACCATTAGTCTAGTTCTCATACAACAATAGCCACCAGGCTAGCATGGGCAGGGTACCTTACGAGTCATTATATGGACGGAGGTGCAGGACACCATTGTCTTGGATTCAGGATGAGGATCCCAAGGCACTTGGCTCAGAGTTCGTGGAGGACATGGAGGCTCAGGTGAGGCTGATTCGAGATAGGATGTTGGAGGCCCAGAGCAGGCAGGACAAGTATTACGATGCACGTCATCGTATGGTAGAGTTCCATGTGGGAGATCAGGTCTTCTTGAATATAAGTCCGATGCATGGAGTCTCGCGGGTTCATGGGAGAAAGAAGCTCAGTCCGAGATATATGGGGCCTTACAGGATCCTGGAGCGGATCGGTCCCTTGGCTTACAGACTGGAGCTACCGCCAGAGTTGGCGGGACTGCACGACATTTTCCACATCTCCTCGCTTAGGAGGGCTCTACTACGGCCAGAGCATCATATATCTACTGCAGAAGGGTCGGTATCTACTGATCGATCGATTCGCCTGGAGCCGGTTCGGATAGACGACATGTAGTTGTGAGTCTTGCGGCACAAGAAGGTCCCGCTGGTCAAGGTCCTATGGAGGAATCATGGACAAGAGGAGCATACTTGGGAGCCACTGGACTTGATGCAGCAAAAGTAACCGGATCTATTTACGACAGGTATAATATAATTTTTCTGGGATGTTATATTTTCTTGCTTTTAGTAGAAACCCCACAGGCTTAACCTGAATTTCGAAAATGAAATTTTTATTTTTATGTATTGGGATTTGTATCATCCCCCAAACAACTAGACCCCAAAGTTGGTTTGTCATGACTAGGTCATGACAAAACCATAGGAAGAGCTCAAGACCATGAGAACTTAGGTGAGAAGGAGAAAACCCAAGTGGTCTACAAATAGCAATGTTCAGATACCAAACCTAGGGTTGGACTTAGGGTCCTCACCTTGAACCTTGACTCCACCATATGTCCCTAACCCACTAGGGGCCTCCTTGGAGCACCAGGGACCCATTGGGGTCAACAAAAGGGGCCAAATTGACTAAAGTCAACCCTAACCCTAAATTGGTCAAACTAGCTCAATTAGGGCCAATTGGCCTCCACCATGCCAAATTGAACCTTCCCCTACCCTCAGAGGGTCACTAGGGACGCATTAGACCAAAAAGCCCCATCAGGGGTCCACCAATTTTGTCATTTTGACCAAAGTCAACCCTAGCCCTATTTTGGTCAATGTGGCCTATTAAGGGTCAATTGACCCTCACCTTGTCAAATTGACCCTACCTAGACCTTCCTAACCATTAAGGGAGGCCAATGGGTGACTAGCCACCCATTGGGCTCAACCCAAATGGTCAAATTGACCAAAGTCAACATTATGCTATATTTAGGTCAAAATGACCTATTTTGACCTAATCAAGCCCAATTCACTTGGGCTAGACCCAATTGAGGTGGTCCACCACCAAATGGGGTTGGGTGCTACGTAATTGGACATTAAATTTCAGGAAATTTGGCTAGGATAGAGAAAGCCCTAACTTGAAAGAGAGAGAAGGAAGGGGGAGTTAATGGAGAGGAAGAGGAAACTTTCCATCTCCTCCAATAATGGCACCATTCATCTCCTCTTGGTGAGAGGAGAAGTTTACAGCCTTCTCCAGACTGGATTGAGCCCCTATTCATCTCCCCCAAGCCAAAACCGAAATCACCTTGATGGCCATTAATGGCATTCAAGATTATAACCTCCTCCCCTCCCCCAATTGATCTCCTTACACCCTCAGGGATCAGAGAGGAGTGAAACCCCCCTCCTCCCCGAAGAAATCGAGCACCAGAAGCTAGGATCGACATGGCGCCGAAATCTCCACCTCCGGCCATGGCAACTCGCCGGAATACGCGCCACCAAGCCCCCACACAGCTCTGATCCGCCTCCTCTCCCTTGGTGCTAGATCTTATCATAATTTGGGGCTTGATCCGAGCTCAATTGGGCTCGGATCGCGCTTTTGAAAGGGCTCGGTTTGAGCTCACATTCCCCTCCTCTAAACCCCGATTCCGACCACCTCCGGTCGGCCAACCACCGCCTATCGTCACCCACCACCTCAATGGAGGTGGTGGTGGCAATGGCTGGCCGGGAAGAGGCACAGGTGGCCGGGAAATCGTCCCGCAAAGAAGCCCAGGATGGGCTGTCACGCGTCGTCCATCCCTCGGGGACGATGACTGTGAGCCGTCGGATCTGTCGTGATCGGCTATTCGCAGATTTAAATGATTATGTTATTTCGTTACTTCATTAATTCGTCGATCTGAGTAGAAGAAATTCGTCGAGCTGTAGCCTGAGTTCGTCAAACTGATGGTAGAGTTCATCGAACTGAACCCAGAGTTCGTCGAACGGAATTCATTCGGCGAACACACTCTGGAGTTCGTAGAACAGATAGTTGAGTTCATCGAACTGAACCCGGAGTTCGTCGAACGGAATTAATTCACCGAACCGATAGTTGAGTTTGTCAAACTGAACCCGGAGTTCGTCGAATGGAATTAATTCACCGAACTGATAGTTGAGTTCGTCGAACTTGTTTACCCAGAAATCGGCGATCTCCTCCGAGCTAACATTTTTCAGCTATCCTGGTATGTTTGGAGATCCGGGCCGATCTCGCTCCTCCTGGGGGGGGGGGGGGGGGGGGTCTCGTCGAGCCCGAGCGGTCTCGCGCAAGAGGAAGGTCGCCCCTTCCTGGGCGACCTCAAGCAGAGGGAGGTCGCCCCTTCCTGGGCGACCTCAAGAAGTAGCAGGTCGCCCCTTCCGGGCGACCTCGAGCAGAGCAGGCCGCCCCTCCCGGGCGACCTCGCAGGGAGGAGATCGCCCCTCCTGGGCGATCTCAAAAGGATCAGGTCGCCCCTTCCGGGCGACCTCGAGCAGAGCAGGCCGCCCCTCCTGGGCGACCTCGCAGGGAGGAGATCGCCCCTCCTGGGCGGTCTCAAAAGGAGCAGGTCGCCCCTTCCGGGCGACCTCAAGCAGGGCAGGTCGCCCCTCCCGGGCGACCTCGCAGGGAGGAGATCGCCCCTCCTGGGCGATCTCTAAAGGGGAGATCGCTTCTCCTCGGCGACCTCAATTCGGAGGTTCTCGGTCCCGAACTGATTCTGTTTTGTATGATCTGTTCAGGTGCACCAGGTCCAGACGATCTCAGCAGGTCCAGACGATCTCAGCAGGTCCAGATGATCTCAGCAGGTCCAGACGATCTCAGCAGGTCCAGACGATCTCAGCAGGTCCAGACGATCTCAGCGGTCTCAGCTGACGATCTCAGCGGTCTCAGGCAGTCTCAGCAGTTTCGGGCAGCCCGTTACCATCCAGATCTGCCCATTCGGGCAGACCCCGTGCCTATAAACAGAGTTCCCAGCTCTAGTCGTGGACTTGAGCGGTCTCAGTTTTTGGAGACCACCGAGACCGCCCGTCACTCTTTCCGGAGACCTCCCCGTCTCCCTCCAGGCCCTTTTTCTTCAAGTCTTATGATGTTTTTTCATTCTTTCCTGTTGTAATCTCAGTTGTAACTCAAGCTTTATATCAATAAAATTACCCTTTTCTCCAGCTCAAAGTAACCGGCCACCCAACAGTCTCACCCCCCATCCCTCAGTATTAGCGATCGTGGAGTTGGTACATTTTTGGCACCAATAGAACGAACACGCGACCTTCAGATTTTGAGTGGTTGGTGAACAGCGGTTGCGAGGATTTCGACCAAAAATACTTCAAAACTTCAAACGGTCATAACTTTTGATCCGGGTGTCGGAATTCAGAAATTCAAAGCCTGTCGCGACCGGCTCGGCCTGAACTATCCAAAAATTGAACGGGATTCCCCTTTCAGCCACTTTTCAGCCCTCAGGTTTCAAAAATTCGGCTCCGTTTGAAAGTTATTTCAGTTTTTTCTCTTTCGGCAATTCTTGTTTTCATGGATCATCCGTCAGAAGGCCTCGAGCACCCTTCCAATCATCCTGAAGTTCCTGTCCAAGCTATCAATGACAAGCCTTCTAGCAATCATCTAGAACATTTGTTACAACCTGAAGCAACAGGACTCTCTATTCCTCATCATGAGTCTCATAAGGTTAGTATGGGTGATCCCCCTTACCTAGTTGATAGACTAATAGTTCCTGCAGGAGAAGAACAAGAGCCTTCCCCATTAACACACAAAATTCGTTGGGAAGTAGTTCCAAATGATTTCAAAGAGCCTCGTCTACCAGTCTATTCTGGAATGAGTGATCCAGTTTTTCATCTGCAAGACTTTGAGGCGGCTACTTCACTAAGAATTCTATCAGATGGTATCAAGTGTAAACTTCTCATCATGACTTTTGATAGTCAAGTTCTGGATTGGTTCTATCATTTACCACCTCAATCGATCAATTGCTTCGGGGATCTTCGAAGAGAATTTTACTTAAGGTTCAACACTTTAAGGAAGCGTAAGAGAGGTCTCCCGGCTCTTTTTCAGATCAAGCAAATGGACAACGAATCTACTGCCCACTTCATCGATCGCTTTCAAAAAGAAATCCTTGATGTTGTTAATGCTGATCAAAGTCTCTATAAACATGCCTTAATTAATGGTCTCCAGGAAGGTCCTCTCAAGTTTAAAGTCTCCATGAATGAGCCAGAATCTTATGCTCGTCTTATTGAAATAGCAAATCAGTTCATTAAGGGTGAGGATGCGAACCCCAGTTATTTTGCTTCTTTAATTCAGAGGCCGCAACAACAACAGAAGGATTATTCCTCTTATGATCATCTTCCAATCAATAGCGGAGGCTCTTTGTTAGAATATGAACAAGGTCCCAACTTATCATCTCAACGTGCAATATGCTATGATTATGATCATCTATCTGCTTCCCCAACTATCCTGCAGCTAAATAAATCAGAGCTATGTCTTGTCAACCCTCATACCTCAACTCAGGCTTATAGTTACAAGTCATGCAATTCTCCTCGCCCAAATAAGAAAGATAATTTCCGGGGAAGGTATACAAGTTTAACTATCTCGATGAAAGAAGTTCTTCAGATTATCCAGCAAGAACCTGGTTTTACGAGACCTTCTCTCATGCGACCTGATCATAGGAATTGTCACAAAGATTTGTTTTGTCAATACCACATGTGTGTGGATCATGATACAGAAAAGTGTCGTGCTCTACATAGGCTTGTAGAGAAGTTATTAAAAGAAGGCAAATTGCGGGAATATGTTGCTTAAAATATGATTGTAAAGTCTTTTCTAGCAATATTGGCCATTCACTCGATGCTAGATCTACTTTCATTGGCAAAAAGGTTTGTCTTAAGGCTAAAGCTTTTTCAGTTATGATTGGCATTAGTTCTTTCCTTCAAATGCGTACATGGCTGAATATGGCTTGTGAATGTTGTGGCAATCAAACCCACCTTTTTGGTGGTTACCCGAGTATCTTTAAAGGCAATCAAACCCATCTCCTTGATGGTCGCCAAAATCTTAAAAAGGCAATCAAACCCATCTCCTTGATGGTCGCCAAAATCTTAAAAAGGCAATCAAACCCATCTCCTTGATGGTCGCCAAAATCTTAAAAAGGCAATCAAACCCATCTCCTTGATGGTCGCCAAAATCTTAAAAAGGCAATCAAACCCATCTCCTTGATGGTCGCCAAAATCTTAAAAAGGCAATCAAACCCATCCCTTCATGGTCGCCCAAATCTTTAAAGGCAATCAAACCCATCTCCTTGATGGTCGCCAAAATCTTAAAAAGGCAATCAAACCCATCTCCTTGATGGTCGACAAAATCCTTAAAAAGGCAATCAAACCCATCCCTTCATGGTCGCCCAAATCTTTAAAAGCAATTGAACCCATCTTTTGATGGTCGCCCCATTACGGTTTCATCTTTATATCCACATTTTAGTGGTTGCTCCAATTGAGCATTACTACTTCTTTTGCATATGATACAGAGGCTATGCTAGCTTCTTGCTTACAAATGAAGTGAATATCACCACGTTGTATCGAGACATCCAAAAACTTCTTTTCTATAGATGTTTATATGAAAAGATGAATAGGTGGTTGCGAGTTTTCCTCAGGTACTCGCGTTATAGATTCTTTTACCTGCTTTTAAGTTCTTTTTTGCAGAGATTAGCAGGTGATCGCGAGTTTCCTTCAGGTACTAGCGTTATATTCTTTTATACCTGCTTTGGGTTCTCTTTTGCAGAGATTACCAGGTGTTCGCGAGGTATCTTCAGGTACTCGCGTTATATTTTATACCTGCTTTTGAGTTCTCTTTTGCAGAGATTAGCAGGTGTTCGCGAGGTCTCTTCAGGTACTCGCGTTATAGATTCTTTTACCTGCTTTTAAGTTCTTTTTTGCAGAGATTAGCAAGTGATCGCGAGTTTCCTTCAGGTACTCCCGTTATATTGTTTTATACCTGCTTTAAGTTCTCTTTTGCAGAGATTTGCAGGTGTTCGTGAGTTCTCTTCAGGTACTCGCGTTATATTTCATACCTGCTTTGAGTTCTATTTTGCAGAGATTAGCAGGTGTTCGCGAGGTATCTTCAGGTACTCGCATTATATTTCATACCTGCTTTGAGTTCTCTTTTGCAGAGATTAGCAGGTGTTCGCGAGGTATCTTCAGGTACCCGCATTATATTTTATACCTGCTTTTGAGTTCTCTTTTGCAGAGATTAGCAGGTGTTCGCGAGGTCTCTTCAGGTACTCGCGTTATAGATTCTTTTACCTGTTTTTAAGTTCTCTTTTGCAGAGATTAGCAGGTGATCGCGAGTTTCCTTCAGGTACTCGCGTTATATTCTTTTATACCTGCTTTAAGTTCTCTTTTGCAGAGATTTGCAGGTGTTCGCGAGGTATCTTCAGGTACTTGCGTTATATTTTATACCTGCTTTTGAGTTCTCTTTTGCAGAGATTAGCAGGTGTTCGCGAGGTCTCTTCAGGTACTCGCGTTATAGATTCTCTTACCTGCTTTTAAGTTCTTTTTTGCAGAGATTAGCAGGTGATCGCGAGTTTCCTTCAGGTACTCCCGTTATATTGTTTTATACCTGCTTTAAGTTCTCTTTTGCAGAGATTTGCAGGTGTTCGTGAGTTCTCTTCAGGTACTCGCATTATATTTCATACCTGCTTTGAGTACTCTTTTGCAGAGATTAGCAGGTGTTCGCGAGATATCTTCAGGTACTCGCGTTATATTTTATACCTGCTTTTGAGTTCTCTTTTGCAGAGATTAGCAGGTGTTCGCGAGGTCTCTTCAGGTACTCGCGTTATAGATTCTTTTACCTGTTTTTAAGTTCTCTTTTGCAGAGATTAGCAGGTGATTGCGAGTTTCCTTCAGGTACTCGCGTTATATTCTTTTATACCTGCTTTAAGTTCTCTTTTGCAGAGATTTGCAGGTGTTCGCGAGGTATCTTCAGGTACTCGCGTTATATTTTATACCTGCTTTTGAGTTCTCTTTTGCAGAGATTAGCAGGTGTTCGCGAGGTCTCTTCAGGTACTCGCGTTATAGATTCATTTACCTATTTTTAAGTTCTCTTTTGCAGAGATTAGCAGGTGATCGCGAGTTTCCTTCAGGTACTCACGTTATATTCTTTTATACATGCTTTAAGTTCTCTTTTGCAGAGATTTGCAGGTGTTCGCGAGGTATCTTCAGGTACTCGCGTTATATTCTTTTACCTGCTTTTAAGTTCTGTTTTGCAGAGATTAGCAGGTGATCGCGAGTTTCCTTCAGGTACTCCCGTTATATTGTTTTATACCTGCTTTAAGTTCTCTTTTGCAGAGATTTGCAAGTGTTCGTGAGTTCTCTTCAGGTACTCGCATTATATTTCATACCTGCTTTGAGTTCTCTTTTGCAGAGATTAGCAGGTGTTCGCGAGGTATTTTCAGGTACTCGCGTTATATTTTATACCTGCTTTTGAGTTCTCTTTTGCAGAGATTAGCAGGTGTTCGCGAGGTCTCTTCAGGTACTCGCGTTATAGATTCTTTTACCTGTTTTTAAGTTCTCTTTTGCAGAGATTAGCAGGTGATCGCGAGTTTCCTTCAGGTACTCGCGTTATATTCTTTTATACCTGCTTTAAGTTCTCTTTTGCAGAGATTTGCAGGTGTTCGCGAGGTATCTTCAGGTACTCGCGTTATATTTTATACCTGCTTTTGAGTTCTCTTTTGCAGAGATTAGCAGGTGTTCGCGAGGTCTCTTCAGGTTCTCGCGTTATAGATTCTTTTACCTGTTTTTAAGTTCTCTTTTGCAGAGATTAGCAGGTGATCGCGAGTTTCCTTCAGGTACTCGCGTTATATTCTTTTATACCTGCTTTAAGTTCTCTTTTGCAGATATTTGCAGGTGTTCGCGAGGTATCTTCAGGTACTCGCGTTATATTTTATACATGCTTTTGAGTTCTCTTTTGCAGAGATTAGCATGTGTTCGCGAGGTTTCTTCAGGTACTCGCATTATATTGTGTTTTATACCTGCTTTAAGTTCTCTTTTGCAGAGGTTAGCAGGTGATCGCGAGTTTTTCTTTAGGTACTCGCGTTATATTTTATATACCTGCTTTAAGTTCTCTTTTACAGAGGTTAGCAGGTGATCGCGAGTTTTCTTCAGGTACTCGCGTTATTTTTTATATACCTGCTTTAAGTTCTCTTTTGCAGAGGTTAGCATGTGATCGCGAGTTTTCTTCAAGTACTCGCGTTATATGTCATACCTGCTTTAAGTTCTCTTTTGCATAGATTAGCAGGTGTTCGCGAGGTCTCTTCAGGTACTCGCGTTATAGATTCTTTTACCTGCTTTTAAGTTCTCATTTGCAGAGATTTGCAGGTGTCCGTGAGTTCTCTTCAGGTACTCGCATTATATTTCATACCTGCTTTAAGTTCTCTTTTGCAGAGATTTGCAGGTGTTTGCGAGGTATCTTCAGGTACTCACGTTATATTTTATACCTGCTTTTGAGTTCTCTTTTGCAGAGATTAGCAGGTGTTCGCGAGGTCTCTTCAGGTACTCGCGTTATAGATTCTTTAACCTGCTTTTAAGTTCTTTTTTGCAGAGATTAGAAGGTGATCGCGAGTTTCCTTCAGGTACTCCCGTTATATTGTTTTATACCTGCTTTAAGTTCTCTTTTGCAGAGATTTGCAGGTGTTCGTGAGTTCTCTTCAGGTACTCGCATTATATTTCATACCTGCTTTGAGTTCTCTTTTGCAGAGATTAGCAGGTGTTCGCGAGGTATCTTTAGGTACTCGCGTTATATTTTATACCTGCTTTTGAGTTCTCTTTTGCAGAGATTAGCAGGTGTTCGCGAGGTCTCTTCAGGTACTCGCGTTATAGATTCTTTTACCTGTTTTTAAGTTCTCTTTTGCAGAGATTAGCAGGTGATCGCGAGTTTCCTTCAGGTACTCGCGTTATATTCTTTTATACCTTCTTTAAATTCTCTTTTGCAGAGATTTGCAGGTGTTCGCGAGGTATCTTCAGGTACTCGCGTTATATTTTATACCTGCTTTTGAGTTCTCTTTTGCAGAGATTAGCAGGTGTTTGCGAGGTCTCTTCAGGTACTCGCGTTATAGATTCTTTTACCTGTTTTTAAGTTCTCTTTTGCAGAGATTAGCAGGTGATCGCGAGTTTCCTTCAGGTACTCGCGTTATATTCTTTTATACCTTCTTTAAGTTCTCTTTTGCAGAGATTTGCAGGTGTTCGCGAGGTATCTTCAGGTACTCGCGTTATATTTTATACCTGCTTTTGAGTTCTCTTTTGCAGAGATTAGCAGGTGTTCGCGAGGTCTCTTCAGGTACTCGCGTTATAGATTCTTTTACCTGCTTTTAAGTTCTTTTTTGTAGAGATTAGCAGGTGATCACGAGTTTCCTTCAGGTACTCCCGTTATATTGTTTTATACCTGCTTTAAGTTCTCTTTTGCAGAGATTTGCAGGTGTTCGTGAGTTCTCTTCAGGTACTCGCATTATATTTCATACCTGCTTTGAGTTCTCTTTTGTAGAGATTAGCAGGTGTTCGCGAGGTATCTTCAGGTACTCGCGTTATATTTTATACCTGCTTTTGAGTTCTCTTTTGCAGAGATTAGCAGGTGTTCGCGAGGTCTCTTCAGGTACACGCGTTATAGATTCTTTTACCTGTTTTTAAGTTCTCTTTTGCAGAGATTAGCAGGTGATCGCGAGTTTCCTTCAGGTACTCGCGTTATATTCTTTTATACCTGCTTTAAGTTCTCTTTTGCAGAGATTTGCAGGTGTTCGCGAGGTATCTTCAGGCACTCGCGTTATATTTTATACCTGCTTTTGAGTTCTCTTTTGCAGAGATTAGCAGGTGTTCGCGAGGTCTCTTCAGGTACTCGCGTTATAGATTCTTTTACCTGTTTTTAAGTTCTCTTTTGCAGAGATTAGCAGGTGATCGCGAGTTTCCTTCAGGTACTCGCGTTATATTCTTTTATACCTGCTTTAAGTTCTCTTTTGCAGAGATTTGCAGGTGTTCGCGAGGTATCTTCAGGTACTCGCGTTATATTTTATACCTGCTTTTGAGTTCTCTTTTGCAGAGAATAGCATGTGTTCGCGAGGTTTCTTCAGGTACTCGCGTTATATTGTGTTTTATACCTGCTTTAAGTTCTCTTTTGCAGAGGTTAGCAGGTGATCGCGAGTTTTTCTTCAGGTACTCGCGTTATATTTTATATACCTGCTTTAAGTTCTCTTTTGCAGAGGTTAGCAGGTGATCGCGAGTTTTCTTCAGGTACTCGCGTTATATTTTATATACCTTCTTTAAGTTCTCTTTTGCAGAGGTTAGCAGGTGATCGCGAGTTTTCTTCAGGTACTCGCGTTATATTTCATACCTGCTTTAAGTTCTCTTTTGCATAGATTAGCAGGTGTTCGCGAGGTCTCTTCAGGTACTCGCGTTATAGATTCTTTTACCTGCTTTTAAGTTCTCATTTGCAGAGATTTGCAGGTGTCCGCGAGTTCTCTTCAGGTACTCGCATTATATTTCATACCTGCTTTAAGTTCTCTTTTGCAGAGATTTGCAGGTGTTCGCGAGGTATCTTCAGGTACTCGCGTTATATTTTATACCTGCTTTTGAGTTCTCTTTTGCAGAGATTAGCAAGTGTTCGCGAGGTCTCTTCAGGTACTCGCATTATAGATTCTTTTACCTGTTTTTAAGTTCTCTTTTGCAGAGATTAGCAGGTGATCGCGAGTTTCTTTCAGGTACTCGCGTTATATTCTTTTATACCTGCTTTAAGTTCTCTTTTGCAGAGATTTGCAGGTGTTCGCGAGGTATCTTCAGTTACTCGCGTTATATTTTATACCTGCTTTTGAGTTCTCTTTTGCAGAGATTAGCATGTGTTCGCGAGGTTTCTTCAGGTACTCGCGTTATATTGTGTTTTATACCTACTTTAAGTTCTCTTTTGTAGAGGTTAGCAGGTGATCGCGAGTTTTTCTTCAGGTACTCGCGTTATATTTTATATACCTGCTTTAAGTTCTCTTTTGCAGAGGTTAGCAGGTGATCGCGAGTTTTCTTCAGTTACTCGCGTTATATTGTGTTTTATACCTGCTTTAAGTTCTCTTTTGTAGAGGTTAGCAGGTGATCGCGAGTTTTTCTTCAGGTACTCGCGTTATATTTTATATACCTGCTTTAAGTTCTCTTTTACAGAGGTTAGCAGGTGATCGCGAGTTTTCTTCAGGTACTCGCGTTATATTTCATACCTGCTTTAAGTTCTCTTTTGCATAGATTAGCAGGTGTTCGCGAGGTCTCTTCAGGTACTCGCGTTATAGATTCTTTTACCTGCTTTTAAGTTCTCATTTGCAGAGATTTGCAGGTGTCCGCGAGTTCTCTTCAGGTACTCGCATTATATTTCATACCTGCTTTGAGTTCTCTTTTGCAGAGATTAGCAGGTGTTCGCGAGGTATCTTCAGGTACTCGCGTTATATTTTATACCTGCTTTTGAGTTCTCTTTTGCAGAGATTAGCAGGTGTTCGCGGGGTCTCTTCAGGTACTCGCGTTATAGATTCTTTTACCTGTTTTTAAGTTCTCTTTTGCAGAGATTAGCAGGTGATCGCGAGTTTCCTTCAGGTACTCGCGTTATATTCTTTTATACCTGTTTTAAGTTCTCTTTTGCAGAGATTTGCAGGTGTTCGCGAGGTATCTTCAGGTACTCGCGTTATATTTTATACCTGCTTTTGAGTTCTCTTACGCAGAGATTAGCAGGTATTCGCGAGTTCTCTTCAGGTACTCGCGTTACGCTTTATACCTGCTTTGAGTTCTCTTTTGCAGAGTTTAGCAGGTATTCGCGAGGTCTCTTCAGGTACTCGCGTTATATTCTTTTATACCTGCTTTGAGTTCTCTTTTGCAGAGTTTAGCAGGTATTCGCGAGTTTTCTTCAGGTACTCGCGTTATATTCTTTCATACTTGCTTTGAGTTCTCTTCTGCAGAGTTTAGCAGGTATTCGCGAGGTCTCTTCAGGTACTCACGTTATATCTTTTACCTGCTTGGAGTTCTCTTTGTAGAGTTTAGCAGGTATTCGCGAGTTTTCTTCAGGTACTCGCGTTATATTCTTTCATACCTGCTTTGAGTTCTCTTCTGCAGAGTTTAGCAGGTATTCGTGAGGTCTCTTCAGGTACTCGCGTTATGCTTTATACCTGCTTTGAGTTCTCTTTGTAGAGTTTAGCAGGTATTCGCGAGTTTTCTTCAGGTACTCGCGTTATATTCTTTTATACCTGCTTTGAGTTCTCTTTTGCAGATATTAGCAGGTATTCACGAGTTCTCTTCAGGTACTCGCGTTATGCTTTATACCTGCTTTGAGTTCTCTTTTGCAGAGTTTAGCAGGTATTCACGAGGTCTCTTCAGGTACTCGCGTTATATTCTTTCATACCTGCTTTGAGTTCTCTTTTGCAGAGATTAGCAGGTATTCGCTTGTTCACTTCAGGTACTCAGGTAACATATGTTACTTTTATGCCTGCTCTGACCGTTTTTTCGCAGAAATAGGCAGGTGCTTGCTTTTTCTCTTTAGGTACTCGCATAAAAGTCAGTGTTCACAAGTTTTCTTAAAAAGAGAGAAACTATTCGCAAGCATTCCTGGTGCTAGTAAGTTTGCACAGGTATTTACATTTTTTCTATCACACATGCTCTACTAAGGCAGAAAAGGTGGATCACGATTCTCGTGGATAAGTTTTATTTTTTCGAAGTTTTTTCGAAAAACTTAAAAAAATGCGGGGATTATGTTTACCCAGAAATCGGCGATCTCCTCCGAGCTAACATTTTTCAGCTATCCTGGTATGTTTGGAGATCCGGGCCGATCTCGCTCCTCCTAGGGGGGGGTCTCATCGAGCCCGAGCGGTCTCGCGCAAGAGGGAGGTCGCCCCTTCCTGGGCGACCTCAAGCAGAGGGAGGTCGCCCCTTCCTGGGCGACCTCAAGAAGTAGCAGGTCGCCCCTTCCGGGCGACCTCGAGCAGAGCAGGCCGCCCCTCCCGGGCGACCTCGCAGGGAGGAGATCGCCCCTCCTGGGCGATCTCAAAAGGATCAGGTCGCCCCTTCCGGGCGACCTCGAGCAGAGCAGGCCACCCCTCCCGGGCGACCTCGCAGGGAGGAGATCGCCCCTCCTGGGCGGTCTCAAAAGGAGCAGGTCGCCCCTTCCGGGCGACCTCGAGCAGGGCAGGTCGCCCCTCCCGGGCGACCTCGCAGGGAGGAGATCGCCCCTCCTGGGCGATCTCAAAAGGGGAGATCGCTTCTCCTCGGCGACCTCAATTCGGAGGTTCTCGGTCCCGAACTGATTCTGTTTTGTGTGATCTGTTCAGGTGCACCAGGTCCAGACGATCTCAGCATGTCCAGACGATCTCAGCAGGTCCAGGCGATCTCAGCAGGTCCAGACGATCTCAGCAGGTCCAGACGATCTCAGCAGGTCCAGACGATCTCAGCGGTCTCAGCTGACGATCTCAGCGGTCTCAGGCGGTCTCAGCAGTTCCGGGCAGCCCGTTACCTTCCAAATCTGCCCATTCGGGCAGACCCCGTGCCTATAAATAGAGGGGTAGGGGTACCAGTTGGAGGATCTTTTACAGAGTTCCCAGCTCTAGTCGTGGACTTGAGCGGTCTCAGTTTTTGGAGACCGCCGAGACCGCCCGTCACTCTTTCCGGAGACCTCCCCGTCTCCCTCCAGGCCCTTTTTCTTCAAGTCTTATGATGTTTTTTCATTCTTTCCTGTTGTAATCTCAGTTGTAACTCAAGCTTTATATCAATAAAATTACCCTTTTCTCCAGCTCAAAGTAACCGGCCACCCAACAGTCTCACCCCCCATCCCTCAGTATTAGCGATCGTGGAGTTGGTACATTTTTGGCACCAACAGAACTGAACCTGGAGTTCGTCGAACGGAATTAATTCGCCGAACTGAATTAGTTCATCGAACTGAATTAATTCGTCGAACTGAATCAGGAGTTCGTCGAACTAAATCTGGAGTTCGTCGAACTGAGAGATGATCTACTGAACTGGCTAGAGAACTGATTTCGTCGAACTGAAGCACGGCGTTCGTTGAACGCATATTAGATTTTGTCGAACGCAGATCGGCGTTCGTCGAACGCAGAGACTTGTATTTTATTTTAATTATTAGAAATACTAGAACCCCTCAAATGAAAAATTGCCCAACATGAATGTTGTAGTCCTTGTTGTCTATTTTAAGTGAAAATTTATTTCACGTCAATAGGGGCACTATAGCCCCATGTGGAGTCATTTTGCTAGGAGTGGTCCCTTGGGTTGGACAGTCACAAATTCTTGAATATCTTTCTATTGGTAAATGGTATGGCCCTAAAATTGAAGTCTTAGGCCATTTACACCTACCCAAGCATCCTACCCAAAGATGGGAATTTTAGGAGAACTTTTTTCTAAGGTTATTGTAATAATTTCATAAATTAAATTTTAATTAATTATTAGGTCAAATGACCTCCAATGCCCTCCAAATTTTGGTGGGTACTTCTTAGGGTTATCACCTGACCCTGGTAAAAATCTTAGCCAAATTGGGACTGATTTAGTTTGGAAATTGGTTAACCCAAGTTGGGTTTTATTAGGTTAAAATTAGGGCATGGTGTTTATCTTCCGATATTGTGGTCAAATCTGCTCACCATGAGGTAAAACCTTAGCCACTGTTTAGGGTCACTCAAAACACCCCCATGAGTGGTTTGGGGTGGTGTGGAGGTGGGCATGCCTTAGAACCCTAGTCTTACCCCTTGGGGTGCATATAGAGCGTTGTGAAGGACATGTGGTCAAAAGATATATAATGGCCATGGAACCTAGGAGATATGTTCATGGGATGTATTTATGCCCTAGGGAATTTTGAGAGAGTTTTAGGAGAACTTATTCCCCCTAAATTAGGTCATAACCCCTTTAGGTAAACTTCTTGTAAGAGATATTTACATGCACAAATGATCCTGGATGAAGATGAAATCTTGGTGGTGCCTTTATAATCATAATATTGACACCTGGTAATTTTTGTATAATTTAATTAATGATTTGTCTAGTGTTTCATTCTCAAGGCACCTATTTTGTCTTAATTTTAAGAAATATAGATAAGGGTCCAAAACTCTCTTGAAAAATGTGCAACTTGGTGATAGGACATTTTAGAGCACTAGAAAGTTCTGTAAATATTTATGTAATTTTTGGAAATTGTTATCAGTAGGCTACTTCACAACATGTGCAAATTAGGAATTATTTGGATTAATTATTTCAGTAAGGAAATGATTCCCAAAAATTTTGAAACTCTGTAATTAAGCTTTTCTGGACACAATAGAGGTCTGGTAATTTTTCTATAATTTTGGCATAAGTATTCTTGGTAGTTCCTTCATAAATCTTCAAGTTTGGATAGAAGTTAAATATTAAAAATAGAGGACATTTCCTTACTGTAAAATTGTGATATTCATTATTTACTGTAATTTTGGCATGATAGATTTATCTTAATTTTATGAGGGTCATGTCTTGAGAATACCTTACACTTCATGTTCATATTCATACTTGGCAAATATTGGAGAAATTTAAATAAATGCTAAAATGTTGAGGAAAAATATGAGTCTTTGGATTTAGTCTTATAATGCCATGATAGTCCTCCATTAAAAATCTTGTGTCATGTGGTTGAATATTTGGAGTGCCTCTACTTATAAGTTTCATATAGTTAGTTTGGTCTGCGTTTAGTAAAACGGTGAAACTTAGGTGTTTAGTGGCCTACTAGGTGGAATTGGTATGTAGATTGTGTGCATGTCAGGTTGAAGAGGATGAGGTCACCAAAAGGAGTTTAGTAGATAGGAGTGCTAGGTGGGCTAAGGGTAAGGTCGTGCTTGGGATTGACGAAAGATCGTCTTTCCCCTAGCGTGTCATAAACCACCTAGGGTTAATACAAGTGAAAACATAAGAGGCTTAGGCATATGGGTAGATACCCATAATATTAAATGTCTTGAGAAAGGGAGGCTTGGGGTGTCATCCCATTATAGTTCCTAGTACCGTAGCGAGCCCCTTATAGGGTAATCCTTGGGAAGTCCAAGACTAACCATAAATCGTAGGAGCAAGTTGTTATACAAGCTAAAGAAACTAATAGACTCACTCACACTCCATTGTCACGGATGCTTAGTCAGTTTGGTTTTACGAGTGGTAGGCTTGGTGGTTGTAGCAGCAGACTAATTAGTCTGGTGAGCTTGTGGCTCAGTAATGTTTGTTGTGCCGGGGGGATTAGCCGATGAACTTATGGCTCGGAGATAGATGGTAAACATGTATGCATGTGCATAAGGTGATGGGTCCTTAGTGTTGATATTCGTTGCACCGACATTAATACTTGGGCTCGATGAGTGTGGATAAACCTTTACCAAGACAGTCTGGTGGTCTAACCAGCAAGAGTACGCAGGAGCTCCGCTGTTGTGTTCTTAGCGTTGAGGCGTACGTTAGGTCTAGGTTATGTAGTGCAAATACCAACCTAGAGGTGGGCGAGGCCCAACCCACTGCTTCCGTTTGACACTACGGAAGTATCCTGGGAGTTTTGCTAGCTCCAAAAAGGGGGAACTAAAGGTCTGTGCGCATAGAGTCGTAGTGTGTGAGTTGCACTTGTGTGAGCATAACATTTAACAGCATACCATGTATGTCATGGCATAAACATTGCATTTCAACCCCTACCCCTATCGTATAAGTCGGTTACGGGACTTCTTATATGATAGGCCTTGCTAAACGACCCCTTGGTCTATAGGTTTGTATGGGCATTCCTATTAATAAATGGTTACTTTTCTATTATATACATGTCTTTACTTACTGCACTTTACTTATTCTTTACCTTCTCTTACTATGCCCCTGTCACCTGCTCTTGTTTACACCCCTTGTTGTCCTCCACTTCATCCTTCCCACACGGTTCCTAGGAGTCACCGGGGGAGGGGTGGGGGATTGGCTTAGTCTTTTTAACTAACGGTCGGTGGACCTTATCATTTTAGGAGACCATGGAGACGGAGCAGCACCAGAGGCCGGTGCAGATGGAGGCGGAGCAGTCTAGCACAGGAGCACCAGTGTCGGGATCCTTGAGTGTTACTACTAGTTGATTTGCTTCCGCGAGTGTTTATGTAGTGAGGATTTGTTATATCGGGCAGGAGCCCTTGTTATTTCTGTCTTTGATTTCAGTTATGTTTATGTGGACATCTCTTTATGATGGTTTATTTATATGTGATATGGACTTGGCTTCTATAAGTTTGTTTAAGCTTAACTTCTTTGTGATCGATAAGGCCGACAGGATCGACATTTTGTAGTGTCGACCTTCCCGAGTGAGGGTGTCACCGCAAAATGGCGGTTCTGGGCATAAGACTCCGGGTTTTGAAAAAGAAAAAAATGGGGTCTTACAATATATATAAAGGAACATTACTATTCTTATTCTATAATAAGTATATAATAAGCCTATATAGTCTATACATAGTCTATATATTCTATAAATATATAGCTTAATAGTCTATATAAAAGAAGAAGATGATGGTTATATTATATAGAGTATATGATATATATGATTCTTATATAGTTTATTCAGGCATAACTATATAATACTATATACACATATTTAGTCTATATAAGAAGCTTTCTATAAAGTCTATATATAACATATATAATCATATATATGTTTCTTCTTCTATAGACTAAATAAGCTTCTTCTCTTCTTTTTCTATATAGGAAGATGAATAAGATTAGAATCATACAGCATATATATAACCTACTTATATAGCCATCTTATATAGCCTACTATTATATATCTTTATAGCCTACAATGAATTCTTCTTTTTCTTCTTCAATTAGAAGAATAAGTTATAGCCAAATTCAATAAGCTATATGCTAAATACATAGGCTATAGAATAAGAAGTTTGTGGCAATATTTATGAAAGCTATATAACTATCTAGACTATAAGTATATAAGATTCTATATAGGTTAAATATATATAATCTTCTTCTTATATAGGCTATATTGTCCTATATCTTATTCATATAGGCTATTTAGATATCCTATATATGATATAATCTTCTCCTCGAGAGATCACCTAGGAGAAGAGGAAGATCACTGAAAAGGCAGAAGCAGATGAAGAATTGAAGCAGAGAATGGAGGAGGAGAAGATGAAGAAAGAGGAAGAGGAGGAGAAGAATAGAATATAGAAAGAGAAGAGGAAGAAGGAAGAGGAAGATAAAGCAAAGGAGCTGATCGCGGAGGAAAAGAGAAGAAATTAGAGGGAGAAGAAGCTGGAGGTGGAGAAGAAGGCTTATGAAGAGAATAAGAAAAAGAAGAAGAAGACCGCAGAGGTGAAGGAGAAGAAGAAAGTGATCAATGAAAAGAAGAAAGGGAAGGAGACTGGGGAAGAGGAGAAGGAGAAAGAAAGGAGAAGCAGCAATAACTTGAGAGGGATAAAGCTGCACTGATCGTCAAACTGATAGGGATTTCTGCTAACCAGGATGCAAAGCTAACCAAGGCAGCGGCAAACCGCACAGAAGTTGTTTCTGCTCTGTGAACTGGTAAGGCTAAAGTGATCATGAGACCGCCAATTTCCTTCCTTTGCTTTCTTTCAGGCCTCCATATCCAAAGGAGCGATGTGAGAACGTCATCATTCCAATAGATAACATCCTCCTTAGTAACGCAGATTTAAAAAAGAGAAGAAAAGAAGGAGAGAGATCGTTGAAAAGAGAGTTGGAAAGAATGGACTTGGAGCGTCATAGAGGATCAGACCGCCTCTTGCTGACCGCAGATCCTGCACTCACCAACAGAGTCAAAGATTTCTTGACGACCTCCTTTTCTTTCCATGTATACTTTCTGCTTGATGTTTTACTTTCTGAATAGTCATAGTCTAGCTAACAGTTCTTCTTTCGACCGCAGCTGTTGACGAGACCGAGTCGGTCTGAGAAGAAGTGGAAATTCCTCACAAGCTAATGATCCCACCATAGCTTGCGTACATTCTCAAACCTATCTTTGAGGACGTCTAAACCATGAGACCTCGGGAGCGCATGCTGGAGGACCAACTCAGGGTTCAAACCGCTTATTTTGAGGAAAGGCAGTGCGCTAAGTAGGCGGAGTGCTCAAAAGGAGTTCATGAAGAGTACGAGGTAATGCTTGCCGAGCTCCACAAGAAACTCCAAAAGGTTGAAAAAGATGCTGAATATTATAAGGGGAAGACCGCTGCATTGACCATTGAGGTTGGCGCGCTAAGGGCTGGTTCTGCCCATTTGACCCTGCGTCCGGGAGCTCCTAGCGGTCACCTAGAAGAAAGGCCAACTTATGAGATCGTCGTGATCCCCCTGGAGCTGGTGGACAGAAACATTGCAAAAAGCCATAGAGTGGCGATGTCAGCACATCAGAGTATGGCTTCCTTTCTGATTGTTGTCAATGATATATAAGATGTCGCAACTTTCATTGGAAGAAAACGTCATCCAAGGAGATTGAAACTTATTTTTTTAGTGGGTCTCAGAAGACATTGATATTCTGACAATTTGAATAGTCTGTAATATATTGATGTTTTAACTTTCTCCCTATGCGGTCTCTGAAATAGTGTGATGTCGATCTCTGGGATTGTGTGTTGTCTGTTATTTTTCCTTTGCATATTTTTTGAATTTCTGCTTGAGATGATGCGGTCTAAATTTGTTGTGATCAATTCTGCTATTGTTATCTCTCACCTATTATGTAGGTCTGGCGGTCTGTGAAGTCAACTGGGCGGTCACAAACTTTGTCATCATGATGAAAATGTCCTTCGAATCCTATAGATAGTTGAGTTTAGAATCAAAGACTCAAACTTCAATGAATTCGTCCTAAGCATCGATCTCAGTGATCTGATAAAATGGTGTCAGCTCGGGTTGCTGCTGCTGAGACCTTTGTTAATGCTGATCACAAGCCTTGTCGACTCTCTCAAGCTGAGTATATGTCTTTTCTAGAAAGGCATATGAATCATACTCAGATCGTCGTGTGGTTTCCTCACGAGGATAAAGGATTGAACTTAGGCGCTGAGAACAAGCTTGAGATCCCAATCGATCACTTCGATTGTGGTCTCATGCTTCCCTTGCCTTGGGAATTTCTAGAGGTGATGGAATATTATGGAGTTGTGCTTGGGCAGCTGTCATCGAACTCCATTGGTCTCATGCTAGCTTACATCTATTACTTGAGATTGGCAAGGGTCAAATTCACCATGGATTTGTTTCGCTGCACTTTTACAACAAAGTCACTTAAAGAAGGGAGGAAGAAGGAAGAGTTTAAAGGATTGATGTATTTTTCTTGCCATGGAATCAAAGTCCTTAATCTTCCAAACAAGATTTCATTCTGTACTGAGAGATTCATGGTGTTTCAAGGAGACTTTTGCGGTCTCAAGACTCTACGATCTCGCCGAAGTTGTTGGGAAAAACCCTTGATTTAACTTTACAAATTAACTAAAAGTGATTTTATCCTCTAGAAGTAAATTACCCATTGTATATTGAGGGTAATCTAGTAATTAGATGTCTTAGGATGTCATACTCAACATAGGGTATCAGGACCAGATCAAGGGAAGCAAAATTGGGCTAAGTTAATATTTGCGTCGAATAGAATTCGATGCAACGTCGAGTCCATATCGACGCTGCTCTGACTAGAAGTCCATGTGATTCAACCCCTCTGTCGAAGTAACCCAAGTCGACATTACGTCAAATGAATGTCGACGTAGAGTTCAGGGACTTGTCGAAGTAACTAAAGAAGTCGACGCAGCTTCTACTTCAACTCGACGCAGAAGGGGTTATCTGTCGAAGCCAACTAAAGTCGATGGAACGTCGACTTCATCTCGACGCAGAAGATCAAGTTCAGATCCAGGCAGATCAACTCGATGGATACGTCGATAAGATATCGACGCAACGTCGACTAGCAGAATTCAGTTAGAGCATAGATGAAATTGAAGCAGCTCCCAGAAGAACTCGAAGCTACGTCGATAAGAAGGGAAGTGAATTTGACGCTACGTCAAATACAGTCTAAAACGTATAACTCTTTCAGCTGTCATTTTGATCCTTGTCTCATGGCCCGCATCTTTCAAAAAACCGTTCTCCAACGGCTTAATAATTGCCTGGAATAGAAGGAAGCGTTAAAGAAGGAGACAAAAGGTTTCTTGGAAATATTTTTTTTTTTTGGTGGATGGGTCGAGAATTAAAGAAGGAAAGAAAGAGTGTGTCTAGGATGATATGCCTTTTCAAGGCTTACCAGAAATTGAAATGAATTCAAAATTGAAGACACATATAGAAGGGCTAAGAAGAAAGAGAAGCACAGACATTCAATCACAATTACCGTCTCTTCTCAACTTAGGGTTTCCTGTCTTCTTCTCCCTCTCTCTCAGGAACCCTAACATAGCACAGAGAAAAGATAAGAAGGCTCTGTTGTTCTTCAACTGATAGAACAGAGGATTTAACAGCTACTCTTCATCACCATCTCTTAGCAGCTAGATCACAATCAGAAGAAGAAGAAAGGATCTGACAATACAAAGCTTCTGCAATTCATCATCATCTAAAGCAGGGGCTAATCAAGAGCAGATCCTTTGGAACAACTAATAGGCTGATCTTCATAGAGCCCTTTTCAAGAATTTTGAGAACAGAATTCCTTCAACCTTCTTCCTTCTCCTTCTTTCTCATTTTGTAAAAGAGTTTTATTAATCCCTCTTCAATGGATTCAGTGGTTCAAGATCTCCTAATCAAAAGATCTGGTGGTTCAAGATCTCCATATCAAAAGATCTGGTGGTTCAAGATCTCCTTATCAAAAGATTTGGTGGTTCATGATCTCCTTGTCAAAAGATGAGTGGTTCTAAGAGCCTCCTTATCAAAAGACACAGGCACTGTGGTGCATCCCTACCAGGTGGTAGAAGAGGGGAGTACCCATATTTTGGTAATCCTTTATACAAAATCTGTGTGTCTTCTGGTTGCCAATTTTCCGTGCTGTCTCTATAGCTATATTATTATATAGTTTCTGCTTTACATTTCAGCACAAGTTTATTCTGCCTGAGATCTTTAGTGAGCATAAATACTTAGATTAATTATATTGTTTTTATAGTTAGGATAGAAATAAATTTAAATCCCTATTCACCCCCCCCCCCCCTCTCCCCTCTAGAGAATTCTCAGAGGCACACTGTGCACTTTCAGAGGTGAGGGGGTCTTCAGAAAACCAAAAACGATCTCAGAAATGGAGATCAAAATTCATACCTCGCTGGCCCGCAAATGCCATGACCTTTTCCACTACTTGGCCCTCTGGCCTCAGGTTGCCAAGATCACTCCTGAAGAAAGTAAGTCGCTTCATGCGGTCTCATTTGCATTCTCTCTCGCATTCGCTTTTGTTTGATATTCTAACATTTTTGCTTCCTTTTCAGCGGTCTTGTCGGTCCCAACAATTGAGCCTGTAGCGCCAAAGGAAGAGGTCCTTACCCACCGGGAGATGCTACTCAAAAGAGACCGTGATAGGGTGAAGGATGAGAATGCCCAAGAGTCCAATTGTAAGACCCTTTTTTGCTTTCGTTTCCGGATCTTACCACCCAGAATCGCCGCCTTGCGGTGACACTAACACACGGGAAGGTCGTCACTACAAACACCGATCCTGCTGGCTTTTCATTCATCCAGGACAACCATTCACCACAGAATAATAAAAGTATTAGAAACAAACTAGTCCACGACAATCACAATGTTTAAAGGAGAATGTCCAAAATAAGATACATAATAATGGAAGTGTACTAAAATGAAAGTGCTAAAGTAATAAGTGCTTATGCCCAGACATCAGATCCTCACTACATATCTCTCAAGCAGAAGCAAACTACACACTGACGAGGGAAAACATGAAAGATAGCATTCGGGATATAGTATCTCACCAGAGCTCTCCATGCTGCTGCTGAGACTCCGAACCCTGGCCGGGTCACTGACGCGCTATTTCCACACCGCTAATTAGCGGGCACGAAATGCGGTACGACGGCAGTGCACCGGTCGTTGTCAAGTAATAAAAGTAGGGAGTAGCTCCCCGAATATCGTTCTCAAAGGACCGCAAGTTGGGTGATATGATTTGCTCGTTAGGAGATTAATTATAGGGGTTTCTAAGTTTAACAAAACAAGGGGAGTTGGTTGGTTTTATAGAACGGGAAATGAGAAAACTAAACACTATGCGGGTCGCAATCACCGCGTCGCTTGGTGGATGGAATTAGTGCAGGCCGCGATGCCGTGCTTCGCTTAGCGAATGGCCGGTGAGCATATGGATGAGGTGAGTGCAAATGTGAGGGTTGAGGGTCGAAGGCACCTCTTCGCTATCGCTTCCAGCTTTTGCTAGAGCGAGTGCTAGAACGTGTGGGTGTAAGTGGAGCGGGGGCGGAGCGCATCACAACACAGCATAATGTAAAGACAGGTTCATAAATAAACTCCCATTCATAGACAAATAGATGTTCATTTAGTTCATTACAACCATGAAGAGTACAAATCACAACAAAGGAGAAGGGGTAGAAGTAACCACGAGATGAGAAGCCTCGCCGCGGATCTTGGTCAGAATGGGGGGTCGTCACGCCTCCTCCGAGCTCAGTCCTTGGTTTCTTCCGGGGTTTAGAGGCTGTTACTACCTCCAACCGTTGCCCGTCTTCTTTCCAGAGCTGGGTCACTTCTCCTTCGCCCGATGGAGATGTCTTCCTCTTGGAGTGCTGGTCGTAGATGGTGGAGAATGCTTCCGGAACCCTAGATGGACCTTAGGATCAATGGTGAAGCTTTCCCAAGGGGAGGAATGGAAGGGAGGACCTTGGAGAGGTGGAACGGCGGAGTCGCACGCAGAAATTGCGCCCAAAAGTGTCCAGGATCCCTAATTTCGCGGAACAGCGGCTTAAATAGGGAGCAGAATAAGTACTGCGCACGGTCAGGGGCGCACGACCAATGGTCGTGCGCGAAGAAATGCTTGTGATCGTGCGCAGTCAACCTGTGCCGATCTCGATCTGGGCCGGGAATTAACGCACGACCAATGGTCGTGCGCCTGATCGTGCGCAAAGGAATGCGCACGATCAGAGGCTTTTTAGGCCAAAAATTGCCCCGCACCATCCCGAACGTGCACACGATCCCAGGACCTGCATGAAAAGTACAAATAACCCCGATCCGTGCACACCACCGGATCCATAACACAGGCATACAGTAATATATAGGAATAACATGCCACAAAGGGGGAAAGGATTGCACAAAAGGCGCAGGAACGCCATGCTATCAATATAAGCGTATATGAACAGCAAATGAAGTGCAATGACACTAAAACAAACCCAAATGAGGCTGGAAATCACTGTATAAACCAGACTCGTCACACCCCCAGACTTATCTGTTTGCGCGTCCCGAGCAAGCAAATCCGGTGGAGCGAGAAAAGACATAGCTGGGTTAGAAATTGCAAGGGCGGAGTAATATGCGAAGTCTCATACGCATGCGCGTAGAAATCTAGTAGACAAAATTTCTAATTATACATATTAGTTTATAATTTTCGAGGAGCGTATTTATATATTACGTTTACTCAAAAAGTGAATCACGGTGAATCATAAGGTCGTACATAAGAAGAAAGTAAACTGAACGCTGAGGCGAGCGTTGCCAAAGATCGGGACTTGGGACAACTCCATTGAAATCCATCAATGTCGGTGGCCATAGGCTTGCCCGTTCGCACTCTCTCCACGGCACTGGTATGACTCAAATGCGTGAATCAATAGGGCTTTAGGTTTGAGATGAGGCTTGGGTTTAGGTGAGGTAAACAAAGATAAAAGCGACGGCTCAGACACTAAACCCAAATGAGCTAGCACAGAAAACTATCCTCATCACCACACAAACATGCGGGTACACTACACCCCCAGACTTGGACTTAACAACATGGGTGCGTGCACCGCCTACTCCCAAACTTATACTTATTCAAATGAGTTTTACATTCAAAGTCATATCTTTTTCTTTTCTTCTTACTTCTTTTCACTCTTTCATTTTTTTCTTTTCTTTTCTTACCATTTTTAAAAAATAAACAATAAAACACATCCACAACTTCACAAACATGTCACCACATCAACAACCCAACTCATAAAAATAATAAACAGCTAAAGCTCAGATTTGGGTGTGTGATTAGGATTGGCTTTTGGGCTTTGGTGCGATAAAAGTGGGGCTGAATCAAAGAACGGGTTGACACAATTGGGCTAACGAGGATATAGCGATAGGAAAGGGTGCAAAGGCTCAACCGGGCCAAAATGATGGCCTATATCACATTCACGCAATTGACTAACCGTATACCCATGCTTCAAGAATCGCTTGGGGCGAGTTCTAGCCACCGAGAAAGATAATCCTTCCTCCCGACTCGGGCAACACGAGACTAATGAACGTCTACACACATTCCTCTGCTACCGTTTGATTCACGCCGGATTCACCAAATTTTGAGTAAAGTAAACAATATTTACGCTAGTAGAAAAATATAAACTAAAAGCATAAAAAGAAATTGAATCTACATGAATTCCTACGAGACATGAGCACTCGACTAGGAGCACTACAGGAGTCAACAAAGTACTTCGTCTCGCAATCCTAACCCAGCACCGTGATTTCCCATTCACACAACCGAGACGAGTTAGACTCGTCGCGCGCCTACAGTTAAGTGCGCTCACGTGGGTGTCGTGGTGTGCCAAGAGATGAGCAATGCTACAATATAACACAATGTAAATCCTAGTATGTTGTGCACTGTGCATGTGCACGAGGTAACGATAACTCTCACTCCCCCAGACTTACACTAAGCAAAAGCATGTTTGATAGCGTCATAAGCTTAAGAAGGCTAGGATAAGAAATTACCCCATGCTCAGAAATGAGCATACCAGAAGATATGGCGTTTTGTTCAGAAGACGGTGATCCCGCCGTGCTCCAATAAATGCGGACCTGCGATTAAAGAGATCCCAAGCACACAAAAATAGCAAAGAAAGATAACAAGCGAGAACGGAACCAAATGGTCCCAAATGGGTTGTCTCCCAAGAGCCCTTTTGTTTAACGTCCTTGAAGGTGGACCAAATACCTGTATTAGAGTTTGATAGCAATAGTGTTAACGACTGAATAAAAAGACACCCAGATGAGTGCCACACACAAACATGTTTCAACAACCTAAACATGAGAAGCTGAATCAAACAATAGATGAAACAAGAGATGCAGCTGACTACTCCTCGTCGCTGCTGCTGGCATAAATTTCGATCGGGGAAGCGGGATGGGGCGCAGTGGGCGCAACATGAGCAGGGGGCTTAGGCACGTTCAGCCCGCTCCGAACAGCCTGCTGATAAATGAGGTCCTGCATCCAAAACTGCGACGCCTCCAGATCGGAGAGACGCTCACTTAGGTATGGGACACCATGCATCGCATCATTGCCGAAGTGCTGCCCTGCTGGCTGCTCAGGTTGCGGCTCAGGCTGCTGCGACCCTTGTGACTGTTGTGGCGGCTCCGCCGCCCTGCGTCTTCCCCTTGCAGAAGACTCTGGCTGCTCGTCCTTATCCTCCTCCTCATGGCCACCAACACCACCATCACTCGGACCAGCCACCACATATGATCGGTTGCCCTTTCGCCCCACCACTCGCAACAGGTGGATTCTCACCATTGTTGCCCGCGTGATCATGGAAGGAGAGGTAACCTGCTCCATCGGGGGTATCCGGTCCCACACTCCCAGCCCTTTTGTGATTGGGGTGACGTAATACGCTCCCCCAATCGCTCCAGCGAGGCTACGTGGCCTCATGGTGAAAGAAGTGGGCCAGCATGAACCCCAGATGAAGGGGATACCGCTGCTGCATGCTGTAAAGGTACAAAAGATCTTGCCAACCTACCACATTCTGGCTTAAACCATGCGAGGCGATAGAATGACTAATCAGGTGCTGCAGGTACCGCAAGGCGGGAGATATGATCCTTGTTAATTTGGCTCGGCGAGCCACATAATCCTCATCAGTGCCGATGAACGACCGCCAGACTCTTTGCGAGGAGACATCACCCGGAAACATCATCGCCAAGTTCTGGAAATCCAACCTTGCGGCCTCGCCTTCCATGTAAAAGCCAGCATGGGTGGCAAGCTCGGGGAGAGTTAATATGAACACCTGCCCCAACATCTGGAAGAAACAAAGTGGAGGCCGGAATCCCGCCGGGGAAACTTCCCACTCAAAGGTGGAGAGGAACTCCAAGGTTAACTCCTTGAAACCGAACTCGGTGCATTCGAAGACGTTCCTCCAGTTGTCGAAGGAGTAAAGGAGGAGAATTGCTTCCATTAGAGCGCCGCCATCTCAGATTGACCTAAGTTCCTCCCAGTCAACCAAACGCTGCGAAAGGAATGGCTTACTCTTCAGTGCGGCAAATCGGCGCTTGTGCTCAGCTTTTGAAAACTTGGCCATTCTCCCGAAGATCTGAGCGGAAGTGGCGGAGGCGGAGCGAGACCTTTGATAAGCCATGGTGATAGGGCGGCTCCCGGATGGCTCCATGGACACGCAAGCTTGAAGGAGGAGCGGAGGAGAGGGAAGCCTACCGGAGAAGATGGAGTGAGGAGGAGGAGAAGAGCTCCCAGACGGCGCACGCTCAGCGACCAAAAAAAACGAGAACCCTAGACGCACGCACAGGAGCCGGTCGAGAGTTTTTAAAAGAAACTGGGCCTGCGCACGACCAGTGGTCGTGCGCCGATAAATAGGGCGCACGACCAGTGGTCGTGCGCGAAGGAATAATTCGCGCGCCTAGTTTCAGAATTAAAAACTTACCGTCGTGCCTCATAAGTGCATCCAAGGATTCCTCAACCCTTACACAAGACCGTTAGTCACAATTACTAGATAAAAAAAATTCTACAAAAAAGAAATTCATTACGCCACAAAAAAAATGAACACAATTTAAAGTAATTCTAACGAAGATAACTATTGGGGTTTTTACGTCTCCCAACTAGAATTATTCAGCTGCTAGCATATGCTAGCTGATCGGTCTATGGAAAATGAAGTGAACAGGAAGCTGTTCCAATGTCCGTTTCGGTAACGGGTAACCACAAGGCGACAGGGTCGCCCCCCCCCCCCCCCCCCCCCCCCCCCCCACTTTCTGAATAAAGATACCTGCACTGATTGTCAGGTAGGGGCAAGTAATAAGATGAAGGAATCTCAGTATCTGTTTCCACTTGCAGATGATCCAAGGCATCTCCGGCCCTCATAGCCGGCTCGATTACATCCAAGATCAGATCCAATGTATAATCCTGCAGTGAATCAGACACGAGAACGGGGTGAAGAAACAAATTAGACGAATAACATAAAAGACTTTCTTCTCCAGGAGAGATCCCGGAATCACTCCTGATGGGTTGAGGAGGCGAGGAATTGTCGGCATCGTTAAAAACGCTGCAGGATCTGGCAGAATCGTCAGCGGCCACTTCCACGACTTGGACCTCCTCAAATGTTGCTGAAGTCTCCACCTCCGCACCTTGAAGAACATCCTCCTCTCTCGGAGTGGGCACAACGCTGCAACTCACTGCCTCTTCCTGCAAGACATTCTCATCGATACTGTCAAAAACAATTGTAGTAGCACACACAAGACTGGAGGAATTAGTGCTTGAAGAGAAATCAAGCACCGCATCCTTAGAAAGAATTGAATCAACATGCGGTGATAAACGAATGGGAGAGACATGCGCAACCATGTCGGGGCATAGATCACCAATAACTTTGATCTGCATATCCGCATCAACCCCTTCAAAACATGAAGGGGATATGGATACGAAACCAGAGGAGGGGAGGGTGCTGCCAGAGATAGGAATTGGGACAATCCGGATGTCCGGCTCGTCGTCCTCGTCCAATTCGCGCAGATACTCAGCACAATCCCGTAAAGCATGATCCGTGCTTCGACAAAACAAGCACTGTTTTGCATTCGTCTTTGGTCCAAATGGGGCCGGAGATGAATTCAAAAACGGTACATGCGGAGCGGCAGAGTAGCCATAAGCCTTAGGCACAGTGTATGTGGTACCGTATGATGTCAATGCCTGATACCATGGGCCTTGGGGACTAGAGCTACTCTCTCCCGATGGGCACCTATCACAAGCATGGGATGTATCCCCACACCCACGGCAGCGGATATTAAATCCAGCCCACATTGCATGAAGACAACCAGATTCAATCAGAAAAACACCCTTGTGCGCAACACTACACTTGACAATGAATGAATAAAACAACCCATCGTTCAGACAAGAGAAAGGATGAAGGAACAAATCAGGAAACTAAAAATCCTCTCAATTAATTTTCCTAACAACAATTTCATATAACGCTTGCGCTCCCCGGCAATGGCGCCAAAACCTTGACGCGCCATTTCCACACCGCTAATTAGCGGGCACGAAATGCGGTACGACGGCAGTGCACCGGTCGTTGTCAAGTAATAAAAGTAGGGAGTAGCTCCCCGAATATCGTTCTCAAAGGACCGCAAGTTGGGTGATATGATTTGCTCGTTAGGAGATTAATTATGGGGGTTTCTAAGTTTAACAAAACAAGGGGGGTTGGTTGGTTTTATAGAACGGGAAATGAGAAAACTAAACACTATGCGGGTCGCAATCACCGCGTCGCTTGGTGGATGGAATTAGTGCAGGCCGCGATGCTGTGCTTCGCTTAGCGGATGGCCGGTGAGCATATGGATGAGGTGAGTGCAAATGTGAGGGTTGAGGGTCGAAGGCACCTCTTCGCTATCGCTTCCAGCTTTTGCTAGAGCGAGTGCTAGAACGTGTGGGTGTAAGTGGAGCGGGGGCAGAGCGCATCACAGCACAGCATAATGTAAAGACAGGTTCATAAATAAACTCCCATTCATAGACAAATAGATGTTCATTTAGTTCATTACAACCATGAAGAGTACAAATCACAACAAAGGAGAAGGGGTAGAAGTAACCACGAGATGAGAAGCCTCGCCGCGGATCTTGGTCGGAATGGGGGGTCGTCACGCCTCCTCCGAGCTCAGTCCTTGGTTGCTTCCGGGGTTTAGAGGCTGTCACTACTTCCAACCGTTGCCCTTCTTCTTCTCAGAGCTGGGTCACTTCTCCTTTGCCCGATGGAGATGTCTTCCTCTTAGAGTGCTGGCCGTAGATGGCGGAGAATGCTTCCGGAACCCTAGATGGACCTTAGGATCAATGGATGAAGCTTTCCCAAGGGGAGGAATGGAAGGGAGGACCTTGGAGAGGTGGAACGGCGGAGTCGCACGCAGAAATTGCGCCCAAAAGTGTCCAGGATCCCTAATTTCGCGGAACAGCGGCTTAAATAGGGAGCAGAATAAGTACTGTGCACGGTCAGGGGCGCACGACCAATGGTCGTGCGCGAAGAAATGTCTGTGATAGTGCGCAGTCAACCTGTGCCGATCTCGATCTGGGCCGGGAATTAACGCACGACCAATGGTCGTGCGCCTGATCGTGCGTGAAGGAATGCGCACGATCAGAGGCTTTTTAGGCCAAAAATCGCCCCGCACCATCCCGAACGTGCACACGATCCCAGCACCTGCAGGAAAAGTACAAATAACCCCGATCCGCGCACACCACCGGATCCATAACACAGGCATACAGTAATATATAGGAAAAACATGCCACAAAGGGGGAAAGGATTGCACAAAAGGCGCAGGAACGCCATGCTATCAATATAAGCGTATATGAACAGCAAATGAAGTGCAATGACACTAAAACAAACCCAAATGAGGCCGGAAATCACTGTATAAACGAGACTCATCAGTCACCGTGTCAGGTTCCTCCCTATGGATGTTGATCTGCTACTTCTCTGTGTCTTGCTCTACCAACTCTGCGCGCGCCTAAAATTATTTGGTCACCACCGATCGTTAGACTAAAAGAATAAGCGGTTTGCTCATCCCCTCTACCCACGACTCCTAGGCACAGGGCGGGGAGGATGAGGAAGAAAGGTAATAAGGGGTAATGAACAAAGCAGGTGACAATGGCCCTAACTAGAAGTTGCATATATGTATAGTTAGTAAAGGGCATGTTCTATCATTACTACTATACTAAACAGTGTAAGAAAAGTAAGTAAAGAAATGGAAAGTAGTAACAACAGTAGAAATTTAAATAAAGTAAGAGCAGCTACCAAGTAACCTTAACTTATATTAATGCCCATACAAACTTATAAGTTATGGGATCTGGCACTAAGGTAAACTCATCGTATAAAAGAGCTCATACTAATGTATACGATGAGGTTTAGTTTGTGTAATGATGTTATGCTATGTTATGCAGCGATGCAATGATGTAGCTCCCACACGCGACTTTGTACATTTAGGCCTTTTGAGTTCCCCCTTTTTGAGTCTCCTCTCAGGTACACCCCATTGAGGCAAACAGGGGCAGTGGATCGGGCAATCCACTCCTAGTATCATATCAAACACTTCCCAGCCTAGACCTTTTGTACGCCCCTAAAGAAGACACTAAGTTATCCACGTACTATTTGATAGGCACCACCGCTATGTGAAACCCAGAGTCTCCAGCTCGACGAATATCCAGTCCTCCTTAGATAACCAAGCCTACCACTCGCCGGACTATACTGTCCTCCTTAGACAACACCGAGCTACCGCTCGCAGGACTAACCCATCCAAATATGATAACTTAACGAGCTTCCAGCTCGCAAGACCAACAAGTCCTTGTACTATTCTGTCCCATATTTTGGGATGAAGTTTACTTTTATCACGTTCTCCTAATTAAAGTACTCTTGTCTATGATAACTTAACGAGCTTCCAGCTCGCAAGACCAACAAGTCCTTGTACTATTCTGTCCCATATTTTGGGATGAAGTTTACTTTTATCACGCTCGCAGGACTAACCCATCCAAATATGATAACTTAACGAGCTTCCAGCTCGCAAGACCAACAAGTCCTTGTACTATTCTGTCCCATATTTTGGGATGAAGTTTACTTTTATCACGTTCTCCTAATTAAAGTACTCTTGTCTATCATTTAGTTATAGCTAGAAGTTTAAGGTGAATCTTGGACCTCCCAAGGGCTACCCAGTCAAGGGGCTCACAGCGGTTCTAGGGAATACAATAGGCTGAAGCCCAAATCCCCCTTTCCAAGATATTTACTTTTATTGGTAACTACCCATTCTTTAATACCCACTTCCTCTCTAGTTACTCTAGTTTTGTAAGGTGGGTTACAATTAACTGGATAGGGAAGCGATGATGTTCAATTAAACATCAATCCTTGCCCTTCTTTAGTGACTAATTACACCTTCACATATAAACACACACCTACCAACTAATGTTCCATATTCAGATGTTTAGCATATTTTACTCTCACTAGTGAGTCATATGTCTCACCTCTTATCATTTCATTGTCAATCACCATATCGAGAATTTTGCTAAACTCACCCCCAATCCCTATCTTCAAGTGTTGACACTAGTTGATTTAGCCTACTAATCACTCTATCATTTAGTTAATGATCCAAGGGTTAATACTTCTGTATGTAAAGATCAAAGGGGGTCAAAATCAATAATTTCATATTTGTTATCCGCAGACCAACTTAATTCCAAGCCTCATGTATGACTTCTTAAGAGAAATTATATGAACTGTATGACTGATTGTATCAAAATAGGAATCCAGAAGTTTATAAGTGATAAGTTGATGATTTTGAACATTTCTTTAAATAATGTCATGTTTGGGCCTAATACTTATATCTTTAATAATTATGGAAACTACCAATTGGTACATGAAGTATCAATTAACATGACCCAATAGGTCTAGTAAAATTTTCAGAGTCTAATTATGGCCCAAAACAATGTTCCACAGAATTTCATGATTTTCTCTGCAATGATTCTCCAGGGAAATTAATTAATAAACAAGGGTGCTATTATCAAAATTGTGAAGGATCTACCAAAACCATTCATCCATGTACATAAATTTCCAGATACATATATAAATTTGAAATGTACATTAACAAGGATTGACATTTTTCTAACAACATTTGATCATCAATACTAAATAAATCATGCAAGTCAATTATTTCCTCTTTGTGAAGGAACTACTGTAAATCGTCAGAGAATAATTATAACAAAATTATCAGAGCAATACTGTGCTCTAACAAGTCTACTGACCAAATCTCATAATTTTCCACCTCCATTTGACCAACATTAATAATTACTCTAGGAAAATAATAAAATTCTACTTTGTGAAAGAACCACTGTAAATTCTCAACAAACTAATATGATAAAATTCCCAGAGCATCCTATTGGTCTCAAAAGTTCAACAACCTAGTGTCGGGCAATTAAAAATTCATTTGCTCACATAGAGGTGGTGTATAGTAATTAGGGGTGAATTGAAAAAGTGCAATTTAGTGGACTATAATAGCTATGAAATATTTCAAATAAAATTTCCAGAGTGTAATTACACCCTCTAAAGTAAATTCCAGAGTTTTATAATAATCTAAGGAGATTTGATCCTAGATTTCTCAATAGTTCTTATTATGACAAAAGCACATAAACCCTAATTTCTTAGGGAATTCAACCCTAGTGTGTTTGATTTTTTCAGAGATGAAAGATCTCATGATAATAAGTGCATGTTTCAATTTATAAGAAAATTGACCAAGGAAATAATTTATTATCCACAAAACACCATGTGTGTAACATAATATTTATTATTCTAAGCTACATTGGTCTTGCATGTGGGTTTCCTCCACATGCAGGAGTTCAAATGGAATGAAAATTTGACCATACTAATAATATGGCTATGCAAATCCTCTACCAAAATTTTGGGGTGTTTTGAAGGCATTTACACACCTAATTAGTACATGCATAGTTATTTAAATGTTTCTTAAAGGGTCTATAAGGGCATGAATCATGCATGTCCCGAATTGCATATCATTTTGGAGTTATATAACTCCTTACAACAATTTTTAAATGGTTGTAATACCTTAGGTACATGTTCTACTAGAAATTTATTTTTGTGGGTTGTGGTGCTCCAAAATGTGTCAAATTAATTCCTAAAAATAGTTAAGACATAGGGTTACATTTTTCATGTAGACCACTTTTCCTGATGCCTCGCCAATATTTTCCTACTGCCAGTTCTATGTTCAATGAGCTAAACTAGATTTTAATAAAATCCAGGAATTAAATTATATGGACGGATGTGATTATCTCTTCCACCTCAAGCCAAGAGTCGAGATCTCTCCTTCCTGGGCCAACCTTTGCGCCAAATTCCGGCCTACTCCGACGGTCTCCGACCAATTCCTCAAGCCACCACCTCTGGCTGAGGTTTGGCTGTCTACTGGCGGGGAGAACTTGGTCGGAGGTGGCCGGAGATGCTCTCTGGCTATCTCCATTTTCGAGCTTGAACACAAGATAAATGAAATGGTGATCCACCATTTCTTCATCGATTTTGAAAAGGAACGAAAGGGGAAGCTAGCTCGTGAGGAGGGGAAGAGGAATCTAACCTGGGATCTCTCCATTGCTCTCGTATTCTACCAGGGTGGCATTTTTGATATCGGTTAAGCTCTTATATGATCTCCCACCAACACAGCTTGATTTCTTTAATTGGATTGGGGTTCCTCCTCCTTGGTGAGTTTTGAGAGTGATGGCGATCTCATAATGGAGTGGGGGAAGCTAAATTGATGTGTGCCACTAAGGCACCTCTCGGCCCACCTATAGGATTCTAATTCTTCACCACCTGGCAGCTGGACGGCCTGAGAACTGCTGGGATTCACTGCTTAAGCTCAGAGAGAGCATTGGGAGGGGATTCGAGCATCATTTTGCACTCAATCCTTATTTCCTCCTTGGACTCCATGTGTGGGGGCCGACCACCTTATTCCCCCATGAATTTAATTCAATCTCAGCCTTTGATCTTCCCCTCATTCAATTTAATTCATGTGGGCTTGATATTGGGCTTAAATCCTCAGGTTAAACCCAATTGAAGTTGGTTGGGCTAGCTTGACCTAAGGTGGCCTAAATTTGGCTATTTAGGTTAGGGTTGATCCTTGGCTAACCCTGGCAATATGTGTCACAACCCGCAATTTCTCCGAATTTAGGAATATCAGAGTAAGAGAAAATACGCGTCATGATGCCACGTCATGCAGGAGACAACTGCAGACGTTCAGGCGGGAATCTATAACTTATTTAATCAAAACATGTTTATATGATTGGTCATCATTTGAAATCATTTATTAGAGTTTGGGGTAAGAACTGTGTCTCTCAGTTCGCGGATCAACTACTCCACCGAGAAAATATATGTAATTACAGCGGAAAGTACTTGATTTAGTTCACTTAAGGTCCTAAATGCACGTGATGACGGGAAATAAAGTAAATGATATGCACATATCTAGGCGTAGTATAAGTATAGAAAATATCTTGTATGTGACATTAAAGATAAGGATTTCAGTAAAAAGATATGCAGTGAGGATGAAAGAAAAGCCATTTTTATAACTATAATGCACCTAGACATAAATCATTCCCAGAGAGCAAGATACACAAGATCTAAAAAGTAGTAGCATTTAACTGGCAAGTAAACTATAAAGTATCAAAAGGGCACAACGAGCGTCATCAACCTGACACTAACCCGTTGGCTCCAAACTAGCATGTCTGAACACAAGAGGAAAACTAATAACAACTACCTCGCAGCAGCGGGGTAAAACAACAACTAAAACTCCCGAAGACTCCGGGCTACACCACTAGCAGCTAAGGCTCTGAATCTGAGGCATTTTATAAAACAAAGAACGCCTCAGCAAGGAATTACAAGTGGCAGAAAAACAAGAAGTAAAGTAAATAAGGCAAAAGGGGTACCAACCCAAACCCAACACTTACAGGAAAGGAAGCTCCATTCACAGAACTAAACAATGCACCAAGTGCACAAAATACCATAAAGGGGAACAAGCATGGTTCATTTATCTTGCAAATTTTATTTAAAGAGACTGATCAGCTCAACTTAAACAGGGACGGTCCTTTATCCACTGCCACCCAAAGCCAAAAACGGGTGGGGGTTTCTATCCCCAACCACCCAAACACGGCCCACGGGACCACAGGCCAAGCCTGCGGTTCACCACTAAAATGGCCACCATGCAAGTCTACAACAATTCCCCACGGCACCCCCAAAACACGACCCACCGTGGAAGGACAAAGGCAATGGTTCTTATTAAATAATTTCTTTAATTAAGGCACGAGACGAAGCCCGAGAAAACAACCACCAGGATACCCTAAGGATAGGGTCACAAATGAAGTAAACACTGCATAAGACGATTCATAAGAGAAGATATAAGTTATTTAACCACAACGGGTACGAGATTTCGAAGAGGAGAAGTAATCGGAGGCATAACTCAAGCACTAAGAAACAAGGGGCATTTCTCGAGGAATCAAAAGCTAAGAACCTAAAGTTCTCGAGAAATCAATGACTAAGAACAAAAGGTTCTCGAGAGATCAAGAGCTAAGGTCAAACGTTTCTCGATAAGTCGAGGGCTAAGATCAAAGGGTTCTCGAGAGATAAAAGGCTGAGAATAGGTTTCTGGAGAATTCCCAAAGCAGGAAACAATGATTTTTTGAGAAATCCCAGACAGGAGAAGCAATCTCTCGAGAAATCTCCAAGCAAGAAACAGTGACTTTTCGAGAAATCAAAGCAGGAGAAGCAATCTCTCGAGAAATCCCCAAACAGGAAGCAGTGACTTTTCGAGAATTCAAGGCAGGAGAAGCAATCTCTCTTGGAATCCCCAAGGAGGAAGCAATGACTTTTCGAGAATTCAAGGCAGGAGAAGCAATCTCTCGAGAAGTTGATGCGCAAATCTAGCACACCGCTATAGGCGGTAGCGAGACTGCGGCACAAAATGGCAGTGTACCGATCGTTCAAGTAATATAAAATGTGGGAGTGAATCCCCAAGTATCGAATCTCTAAGGAACACAGTAAGGTGGAGTTTACTTTTGAGGAGGGACTTGAGATTGAAGTCCTTTTGGTCGAATGGGTTGCGGAAAAGGGGGATTTTGGTTTATGGAAAATAAAAGAAAATAACTACAACTACTCCTATGCAATGCCGCTATGCAATGCTTCGCCAGGCGGGATGGAAAACTACGTAGGCCTTGAACGCACTACTTCGCAATGACGGATGGACGAGTAGGCAAGCGGATGAGGTGGATGTAACTGCGGAAATGTTTTGAGGGCCGTTAGCACCTCTTAGCTAGGCGGATGGATGAGTAGTCTTACGGAACTGAAGAGTAGGCTAGCGTAATGGAGTGAAGGGTGATGATGGATATGGAAGATGGAATGGGGGTGCACCTCATACACACAGATGAACAATATAATTTCATAAAAATGAAATAAACATTACAAAATATGGTTCATAGTGCACATCATCCAAATATTAAGGAATCTAACATTTACAACCATCAAAACAAAGAGGAGAAAGCAAGGAATCGACCCAATCTGAAGCCTTGTCGAAGATTCATGGTTGGAATCGCATGGTTGTCAATCCGCGTCCAAGCTCGGTCCTCTACTGCGTCCGGGGTAGAGAAGGCTGTAACTACCTTCCAATGTCCCGTCTTCTTCGTGTCACGATCCGGCCGCACGACCAAGCTTCCTTCTCCTTAGATATTGGTGGATGTAGGGCTAAATCCCTCTCCTTGAAGCTTGAGGATGATGGAGGAGGCCAAAAGGGGCAGAAACCTGCGAAAATGGCGGATGGGCGGAGTTCGGGAGAGCCTCCTGACCTAAAATCGCGCACATGTATTTATAGGCGGTGCAGAAATTAACAGTGCGCACAGTCAGGCGCACGACCAGTGGTCATGCGCAAAGAAATGCCTCTGATCGTGCGCGAAGAACCTGTAGCATAGTCCTGAACTGCAAAATAGCGCACGGTAAGTGGTGCTCGACCAGTGGTCGTGCGCGAAGAAGGTCAGTGATCGTGCGAACTTCTCTGTTTGATAGGGGGAATTAACGCACGACCAGTGGTTGTGCGCATGGTCATGCGCGAAGGAAAATGCACGACCAGTGGCTTTTTCGGCCGAAAATCCCCCAGAACCAATCCCGAGTGTCGCACAACCCTTGAACTGGCATGAAAATATCCAGGACCACTGGAATATAAGGAATCACACCAAAATGGGCATAAATGTGCACTAAGAGTGGAAATATGAAATGTGATCAATAGAAGCATTTATGAGTAGTAAGTGAAGTGCATTGGCGAGAAAAACGACCCAGATGAGTCCGGAAATCACAATATAAACCAGACTCATCACACCCCCAGACTTACCTGTTTGCGTGTCCCGAGCAAACAAATCCGGCGGGATAAGAAAATGGTAGTTAGCATAGAGAATTGCAAAGAAAGAGTAGGATGCGAAGTATCATACTCATGCAAATAGAAATTTAGTAAAAGAAGATTCTAGTTATACTAACTAATTTATAATGGTATAAATGCGTAAATAAAGATTTAAGTTTACTCAGATGGTGAATCATGAAGAATTTTGCAATCATGCCCCGGTGTGAAAGTAGACAAGCCACTCAGGAGGGTGTTGCAAAAGACCGGAATTTAGGGGTAACTCCGCTGAAATCCATCAACGTCGTGAGCCATAAGCTTGCCCGATCACACTCTCTCCACAGTGCTAGCAAACTCAAAAGGTGAATCAGTAGGGCTTTCGGGTTTTTACGAGGCTTAGGTTACGGAATGATATACAATGATAAACATGACGGCTACGCAACCCAAATGAGCTAAAAGACAATGCTGCACCTGAATAAGCCCAAGAACAATGCTAGTGTGACACACCCCCAGACTTAGCTTGAAAACTGGATGTGCACACATCCCACTCCAAACAAATACCAACTGAATTTTTTCTATTACGCCCAAGGGGATTTCTTTTCATTTCATTTTTTTCAGATATTTCTTCTAACTTCATTTTTTTTAATTATTTTATCCCCCAATTGGTTTTCATGAATGTATTCAGCACACAATATAATTTTTTTCACATCACACCCAAACAAGAAATATAATTTCAGTTAACTCACTACTTGGTTGCGATAATAGGATAAGCTTCTGGTTTTGGTGATTGAAAGAAGAGCTGAAACAAAGGAGGGGTAGGCACAAATTGTCTTGCAAAGGTAAGCGTGTAGGTCATGGAAATCAAAGCTCAAACTAGCCAACTAGATGGCCTACATCACGCTCAATTTTGTGAGTCGCTCTCACCCATGCTTCAAGATTCACTTGGGGCAAGTTCTTAGCCCATGAGAAAGATAAACCTTCCTTCCGACTCGAGCAACGCACAACTAGCGCTCGCTTACACACAACACCGTGCTACCACACATTTCAATCACATTCACCAAATGAGTAAAATAAATCAAAAACTACGCAAAAAAACTAATCGTAAATTAAATGCATAGAAACAATTTAATTTTTACTCAAATTTCTACTGAAGCATGCAGATGCGACTAGAACACTACACGAGTCAACATCGCACTCCGATTTGCAATTCCTAAACTAACATCCCATTTCACAAACCAAACCAAGATAGCATGTTCGGGAACACAAAAACAAGTGAGTGCGCGCTCATGTGGGTGTTGTGGTGTGTAAAGAAAATAAATAAAACAATTTAAGTAAAAGCTTCTAGTATGAAGTGCAATGCATGCGTGCACAGTGGGTACATAAAATGACTCTCCCCCAGACTTAAGCTAAACAAACCACACAATATATGGCTATGAAATTCAGAAAAGAGCTGGGGGAAGAAAGTACCCAATGCTCAGATATTGAGCATACCAGAAGATGCATGAAAATCCAAGGTAAAGCCTCCATACGAAGAATCACGACCACCGCCTTCACAAATAAAAAATACCTGCAGGGGTGAGCTCCGCAAAAGCAAACTAAACAACACATAAATAACTAATTTTTGACATAGAAAAAAAAAATAAAGACACAAATAAGTAAGATAACTACTGGGGTTATTGTCATCCCAGCACGACTTATTTAAAAACAAAATAGTTCTAGCTAATGGGCGTATGAAAAAGGAAATGAACAGGTAACTGTTCTAATATGCGTGTCGGTAGCGGGTACCGATACGGCGACAGAACAGGTACCCCTCTACCTAAATAATAATGCATGCTTAACACAGGTAGAGGAAATAGGAAGTAAGAAGAGGATGAAGGCTGGTCCTCACTCGTCTCACCACAAAATAAATCCTTGCCCAGCAAGGTGTCATCTCCAAGGAGGCAGCAGGAGGAGAAGGCAATGAGTGGAGCTTCCTCTACGGAGGGGGAATCAACCTCCTCACATAAGAGGATGCTCTCATCATTGACTTGAGCAACATGCTCCAAGTCCTCCTGGGCTACCTGTGAAGACTTAACCTGCACAGGCTCAGATAGAGAAAGGAGATCAAGAAATAAACAAGAAGAAGAACATAAATGGAAATCAATCGGGGGAGTGGTCCCGGTCTCACTCCCATTAGGATGGGAAAGTAAAATAATGTCAGCATCATCAACAATGTTGCAGGGCTCAGTAGGTTCATCAGTGACCTCCACGATTTGGACTTCCTCCACTGGTGCTGAGGTAAAATCCTCGTCACCTTGGAAAATATCGTCCTCCATAAGAATAGGCACAACACATAAATCACCTACCTTATCCTGCGAAACATCCTCAGTAATGTCGTCAGAGCACAATAGGGGGAGAAATAGTGCATGGATAAAAGTCCAGCACCGATTCCTCACAAAGAATTGAATCCATACACGGTGATATATGCACAGGGGATATGGGCTCAGCCATGTCAGAGCCTAGATCATCCACAACTTTGATGAGCCTGTCTGCATCATTCCCTTCAAATCTTGAAGGTGATACATCAATGCAATCAGAGGTGGAAGGTGTGCTGTCAGAGTTAGGAGTTGGGACGATCCGGATATCTGGCTCATCATCCTCGTCCAATTGGCGAAGAAATGCAGCACAATCATTCAAGGCATGATCCATGCTCCGACAAAACAAGCACTGTTTTGCATTTTTCTTCGGCTCAAATTGGACCGGAGATGAATGCAAAAAGGGCATGTGCGGAGCCGAAGAGTAGCCATAGGACTTATGCGCACCATATGGAGTACCAGACAAAGTCGGTGCTCCATATACTGGGCCTTGAGTGCTAGGGCTATTATCTCCCTTTGGACATCTATCACTAGCATGAGATATATCTCCGCACAAATGGCAATGAATATTAAATGAAGCCCACATTGTGTGAAGATAACAAGATTCAAAAGAAAAACACTATTGTGCAAAATACTACACCCAACAATAATTTACTAAGCAACCTAATATAAAACAGGAAAACAGAATACGAAGAAATAAAACAAAAGGATGCAATTTACAAATGGAAGGGCTTCTCTCTCAGATTCTCCCTCTCTAGAAAACTCACACGACTGTGTTCCCCGGCAACCGTGCCAAAAACTTGATGCGCAAATCTAGCACACCGCTATAGGCGGTAGCGAGACTGCGACACGAAACGGCAGTGTACCGATCGTTCAAGTAATATAAAATGTGGGAGTAAATCCCCAAGTAAATCTCTAAGGAACACAGTAAGGTGGAGTTTACTTTTGAGGAGGGACTTGAGATTGAAGTCCTTTTGGTCGAATGGGTTACGGAAAAGGGGGGTTTTGGTTTATATAAAATAAAAGAAAATAACTACAACTGCTCCTATGCAATGCCGCTATGCAATGCTTCGCCAGGCGGGATGGAAAACTACGTAGGCCTTGAACGCACTACTTCACAAGGACGGATGGACGAGTAGGCAAGCAGATGAGGTGGATGTAACTGTGGAAAGGTTTTGAGGGCTGTTAGCACCTCTTAGCTAGGCGGATGGAAGAGTAGTCTTACTGAATGGAAGAGTAGGCTAGTGTAATGGAGTGGAGGGTGACGACGGATGTGGAAGATGGAATGGGGGCGCACCTCATACACATAGATGAACAATATAATTTCATAAAAATGAAATAAACATTACAAAATATAGTTCATAGTGCACATCATCCAAATATTAAGAAATCTAACAATTATAACCATCAAAACAAAGAGGAGAAAGCAAGGAATCGACCCAATCTGAAGCGTTGTCGAAGATTCACAGTTGGAATCGCAGGGTTGTCAATCCGAGTCCAAGCTCGGTCCTCAACTGCATCCAGGGTAGAGAAGGTTGTCACTACCTTCCAATGGCCCGTCTTCTTCGTGTCACGATCCGGCCGCACGACCAAGCTTCCTTCTCCTTGGATATTGGTGGATGTAGGGCTAAATACCTATCCTTGAAGCTTGAGGATGATGGAGGAGGCCAAAAGCGGCAAAAAACTGTGAAAATGGCATAAAATGGCGGAGTGGGCCGAGTTCGGGAGAGCATCCTGACCTAAAATCACGCACATGTATTTATAGGCGGTGCAGAAATTAATAGTGTGCATGGTCAGGCGCACGACCAGTGGTCGTGCGCGAAGAAATGCCTCTGATCGTGCACGAAGAACCTGTAGCATAGTCCTGAACTGCAAAATAGTGCACGGTCAGTGGCGCATGACCAGTGGTCGTGCGCGAAGAAGGTCAGTGATCGTGCGAACTTCTCTGTTTGATAAGGGGAATTAACGCACGACCAGTGGTCGTGCGCGAAGGAAAATGCACGACCAGTGGCTGTTTTGGCCGAAAATCCTCCAGAACCAATCCCAAGTGTCGCACAACCCTTGAACCTACATGAAAATATCCAGGACCACTAGAATACAAGGAATCACACCAAAATGGGAATAAATGTGCACTAAGAGTGGAAATACGAAATGTGATCAATAGAAGCATTTATGAGTAGTAAGTGAAGTGCATTGGCGAGAAAAACAACCCAGATGAGTCCGGAAATCACTATATAAACCGGACTCATCAGAAATCCCCAAGCAGGAAATAGTGATTTTTCGAGAAATCAAGGTCTTCTTCATGAAAACAGGGAGAAGTGTTGGATCGGTCGGCGCCCTTAGAGGGGGGGGGGTGAATAAGGGTTTTCAAAAATATTAAATTATATTCAAAAATTGAATAATTGCAAGGTTAAAGACATAAAATAAGTGAAGTAAAACAAAAGGAGACAAGTTTTATTAATGATAAATAAGTTTTAGAAAACTTGATCTCGATGACGCTAGAGATCGAAGGCGAATAAGAGAGCTCTTTTTGTTTTCTATCCCGACTCGCTTCCTCACGAACCGGTGGCCCAAGCCTTATCCTCCCCGGATTCAGCCTCAAGCCGCTCTAGCCAATCTATCCCCAGAAAGGCCTCGAGCACCCCCTAGATCTACTCCCTAGACCTAGTCGCCAACACGAGGCGAATTTCAGCCCTAAGTCTACCCCAGACCTAGTCGCCAACACGAGGCGATTTCACTACCATTTACAATGATAAAAGAGAAATGAAATAACAATAATTAAAAACTCCCTCAAGATGAGCTTCTGAACAAGGAGGCGAAGATCCGCTAGAGAATCAGCGTTTGTTGAGGCAGACTTCGTTCAGATTCGGCGTGATGGAATCCTCCTTCAGAAATTGGCAGCGCTTCGCTAGGACTTCAGAATTCGGCCAAGGAAGGCCTCTGCAACTCGAGCAATCTCTCTCTATCTGAGGTGTATGCAATGGATGATCTAATTCGTGAGGAGAGGGGGTCCTTTTATAGAACAAGCGCTACCGCCGGTGCTAGCGCTACCGCCGGCGCTAGCCCGGATTAAGAAACATTTTGTGCGGCAGAATCTCCTATCTGCGGCAACCTGGCTTCTATGCCTCATGTGCGTCATGCTACCGCCGGCGCTACCTGATACCGCCGGGCGTTAGCTCCTTCTAAATAAGCTGCCGGAATCGCGCAAATCAACGCTAGCGCCGGGCGCTATCAGTACCGCCGGCGCTAGTGGCCATTATGGAATTTTTGCCTCAAATTCAGGGGCAGTCTTCATGTGTCCTCCTTGAGTCATGTGGACCTGGATAACCTGCACACTTGAACACACAAGATCAAATACATGGGATTTGTTATTCTCAAACCTAGGAGATGCGGAAGACCATGTTCCAACAAACTCCCCCTTTTGATAATAACAAATCCATTAATGATAAATCAAAGCATTAATAGATAAGCATGATGACACTATACTTGTGTGTGTGTGATAGTGATGACTTAGGATAATAATTGATTCTAGCATGTTAGACATGCTCCCCCTAAATACGTGCTCCCCCTAAGTGAGTGCTCCCCTAATATGTAAGCTATCAGCTGAATTTGTCATGTAGGGTTTATGATAGCGGGTTATATTTATCATGTTAGTTCATGTTAGTTCTCCCCCGTTTGCATTTTATCATGTTAGTTCTCCCCCTTTGTTATTAGCAAAAGCGGGTAGGAAAACAAAGCACCAAAGAAGTTGTAAATAGAAGAGAAGGCATGATCGAGATTTTTAAGTAAATGATAAGGAGGTTTAGAATTGTTTTTCATTGAAATAGACCAGAGTTATAAGCATTACAAAATATCCAGAGTTTTTAGCATAAACTATTTTTATGTTAGAATTAACCAATAAAAAGTGTTCCAAGTAAATCTATCACTTAATGAAAGATAGGAATTTTTAAGAATAAGTGATGATGCAAAGAATACAAGATATTAAGTAAGCATGAAAGCGCAAAGTAAAACACTTATATGGTTAATATGCGGAAGACTTATAGCAATACAACAAACATCCAATAGTAATGATAATCCAAAAAATGAGTTAAAGTTCACAAAAGATGATGTTTTTGTAAATCATTTTGTAGTTTTAAATTTGATAATAACCAAGCATGAAGTATTGTTTAAAAAAAATACTACAATGTTGCTTTAATTCATGATTCCAAAAACATACAAAACATTGTAGAAAGCATGCTAGGTTATCTAGTGCATTTCATAAGTAAAGAGTAGTATAAAATTAGCATTAGGATCCAATACTCATGAGAAGAAGTGTTATGGAAGATAATGATGTGCACAAAGGTGTATTTTTGAGTAGTGTATACAAGTGTTTTAATCAAAAAATACAAGTAATATGTAGAGTAAGAGCACAATAAAACACAAATAATTTTACTTCCACAAATTTTAATGCACAAAAAAAATGTACAACAACCAAGGTGCTTTGCACACACAATGCTCATCAAGACTTATCAGGGTGCAAAGTAGTGCTTGGGGGATCACATATTTTATTTTGAATTTTGAGACAGTGATCCGGTGTACTTAAGAGAAAGTGGTTTTTCTTATTTTTGAAAGAAAGATTTGATTTGCACAAGACACTTTATTATTCTTTCCAAGGTGCTCAACCTCACAATGCTTATTAAGACTTATCAGGAGGTTCAAGTAGTGCTTGGTGGAGTTATCTTTGTCACTTATTTTATAATTTTGTTTTGTACAAAGTTCTCCGAATACACTTGTTTTGCAAATCAATATAATTTATGAAAAAATGTAACCACTTTTCTTATCTTTTAAAAGTGCAAATAAAGGAGTGTAGGTAAGATACTTGTGCAAATTTAATTCATTGTACTAATACATAAACATACACAAGCATTCTTAAATTAAACTCTATGTAGACAATGCCAAAAAGTGAGTGAATTTCTATCATTATCAAACATAAAACATTTCTCATACTTAGAGGCATGCTAAGCTTGATTCTACACAACCTTTAACATATAATTGATGCACAAATTAATAGATATATCTAAGCATGATGAAAACAATGTTCAAAGTAGTTTGAAAAAATAAATTGAACCATTATAGAAGTTCTAAATGATAGATTAAATCATGCTTGATTTTTACAATAAAGTTCATACAGTATTTTTTGCTATTTTTGAAAAAATAATCTTTATTTAAAGTTTGAACTTATAAAATTGATCTTGGACTTCCCGAGGACTACCTTGTGAGAGGTTCGCCCAGTACTAGGTGATGTGATGGGATGATAGCCCAAATCACCCTTTCGCAAGATACAAGTAAAAAGTTAAGTTCAAAATAATAATTTTTGATATAATTTTTTTTTGTTTTATATTTTTGTATTTTGATTTTAGCAAATACAAGCATATTTTTGTAATTTTTACTTTTATAATTTTTATATTTGATTTTTGCATAAAGATGTACTTTAAACAAAGGAAAAACATATTTGATTTTTTTTTGTAATTTGGATTTTATATTTTTGTATTTTTCAAAAATAAAATAGAATCAGACGTGCAAAACTAAATAGTACATATAGATCAAGATATTTTTAGACATTTTTCAAAATTTTAAAAACACAAAAATTCAAACCTCGACGCTAGCGCCGGCGCTAGCGCTAGCGCGGGAAACAGTAAGTGATTTTTTAGGGTTTTGAAAATTTTGATTGTTGATTTTGATTAGGTGTCCCAATAGTAGGTTCATGCTGAAAGTGCAGATTTTTAGGAGATGTTTTGGATGGTAAAAAATGAAGAAAACTTGTATTTGTGAGCATGTTTTAACTTGAAAGATCTAGGACACCTAATTCAAGTCGTAATAAACGAAATCTTGCATCGGGAAGGGGTTTAGTAAATATGTCAGCAAGTTGAGAGTCCGTCCCAATGAAGCTTACTTTTACATTTTCTTTCTTAATGTGATCCCTAATGAAATGATGACGAACGTCGATGTGTTTGGATCTAGAATGTTGTACGGGATTATATGTGAGGTCTATTGCACTTTTGTTGTCACATTTAAGATCTATGTTTTTGAGATGAAATCCAAAGTCCTCTAGTGTTTGGCTCATCCATAACGCTTGTGCACAACAACTACCAAGTGCTATATATTCGGCCTCCGTGGTGGAGAGTGCAACCGAAGATTGTTTTCTACTAGACCAAGCAACTAAAGAGGGTCCTAAAAAGTGACATGTACCGCTAGTGCTTTTTCTATCTAGTGAACACCCGGCGTAGTCCGAATCGGAATAGCCGTGGAGTGTGAAAGAGTCATTATGTGGGTACCATAATCCTAGTTTAGATGACCCAATTAGATAACGAAAAATACGTTTTACCGCTTTTAAATGAGATTCTTTTGGATCGGCTTGAAAGCGAGCACATAAACATACGACAAACATTGTATCTGGTCTAGATGCACTTAAATAAAGAAGAGAACCTATCATTCCTCTATATAGCGTTTGATCAATAGAAATTCCAGATTCATCTTTTCCTAGTTTTAAAGAAGCACTCATAGGAGTAGAAGCTTGTTTAAGATTTTCAAATCTAAATCGTTTAAGCATATCGTGAACATATTTTGATTGACAAATAAAAATACCATCAGTTCTTTATGAAATTTGAAAACCAAGAAAATATGATAGTTCTCCTACAAGACTCATTTCAAATTCATTTTTCATTATTAAGACTACTTCATTACACAACTCTTCATTAGTGGCTCCAAAAATGATGTCATCAACATATATTTGTAGAATAATTAATTCGTTATTTTTATGCTTAATGAAGAGTGTGTTGTCTGCACTTCCCATAACATAACCGTGCTCTAACAAAAACAATGTAAGACGATCATACCATGCACGGGGCGCTTGTTTTAAACCATAAAGCGCCTTTTCTAATTTGTAAACATGATTTGGAAATTTTTCATTTATGAAACCGGGGGGTTGTTCTACATAAACTTCTTCTTTAATAAACCCGTTTAAAAAGGCACTTTTAACATCCATTTGAAATAATTTTATTCTTTTAAAGCTTGCAAATGCCAAAAATATTCGTATAGATTCTAAGCGAGCTACGGGTGCAAAAGTTTCTTCAAAATCTACCCCCTCGATTTGTGAATAGCCTTGAGCAACTAAGCGTGCTTTATTTCTTACAATCCTAGATTCACCATCAAGCTTATTTTTAAAAATCCATTTTACGCCAATAATTGGATGATCAGATGGTCTTTCTACTAAATTCCAAACTTTATTTCTTTCAAATTGTCCTAACTCTTCATTCATTGCCAGAAAACAAAATTCGTCATTTAAAGCGGTGGAAACATTTTTTAGGTTCTATTTCAGACACAAAGCAAATATTTGAAAATGTTTCATGAAGAGAGGACCAAGTTCTTACCCCGGTAGAAGGTTCCCCAATGACTAGCTCCTTTGGATGATTTTTGGAGAAGTTTAGAATACTTGGAGGTACATTTTCATCTTCTTTGGACTTCTCCTCCTCTTCATTGGACGGTTCATCTTCATCGTGCTCCAAGGATGGCAAAGGTTCATCATCGGTACCTGTAGGGAGCTTCTCTGCACATGGAACAAACTCATCAAATCTGACATTAATTGACTCTTCAACCTTACTTGATTTTTTATTAAATATTCTATATGCTTTACTAGTTGAAGAATAACCAAGAAATATTCCTTCATAGCACTTTTCGTCAAATTTTCCTAAAGAATCTTTTGTATTAAGAATGAAGCATTTACATCCAAATACTTTAAAATACGATACGTTAGGTTTCTTTTGATAATAGAGTTCATATAGTGTGAGAGTTAATGATGGGCGAAGCATAACTCTATTCATTACATAGCATGCAGTGCTTACGGCTTCTGCCCAAAAATACTTAGGTAATTTATATTCAGATAGCATCGTGCGTGCAAGTTCTTGTATTGTCCTATTTTTCCGTTCTACTACACCATTTTGTTGAGGTGTGCGTGGAGCAGAGAACTCATGCTTAATACCTAACATGTCACAAAAAGATTTAAAATTTTCATTTTCAAATTCACCTCCATGATCTGAGCGAATGCATTTTATTTTTAAATCTAATTCATTTTGAATGCGAGTACATAATTTTGAAAATTCGCGAAACGCATCAGATTTGGAGGAGAGAAATAAAGTCCAACAATATCTAGAATAGTCATCAATGAGAACATAAGTGTATAATCTACCACCAAGACTCGAGTGTTAACCGGACCAAAAAGATCCATATGAATTAATTGAAGAGGTTTTGATGTAGAAATTTCGTTTTTGCTTTTAAAAGATGACTTAGTAAATTTGCCTTTTTGGCATGGAGAGCATAATGAATATAAATTTCCATTTAACTTAGGCAATCCTCTAATTAATTTTCTTTTTGCTAGTTTTAAGATGAGTTTTGTACTAGCGTGGCCTAAGCGTCTATGCCATAATTCTAATTCATCATTTTTCGTTATAAAACATTTTATAGAAGATTTGGAAAGATCATGAAATGAAATTATGTAAACATTATGAATTCTAGGTGCAGTTAATAACACATCTTTTGTTTTATGATTAACAATCTTGCAGAGGTTAGTGGAAGATTCAAAGAGTACGTCTAAACCTTTATCACATAGGTAACTTATAGATATTAGGTTATGTTTTAATCCTTTCACATAAAGCACATTTGATATAAGAAAAGATGTGTTACCCACTGTACCAACTCCCATGATCCTTCCTTTACCGTTATCGCCAAACGTTACCATTCCTCCTTTCTTCTTTTCTAGGCTAAGGAATTTCGCTTTATTGCCCATCATGTGTTTGGAGCAGCCTGAGTCCAAATACCACACGTCTTCTGTTTCCTTAGCCTTCCTGCAAATCTAGAAAGAGGACGAGAGTAAAGACCCAGATACCCAAGAGGTACCACCCATAGAGTAAGTGGATTTCTTAGGTACCCAGATTTGTTTTAATGATCGTTGATTTATTATATTCCTGCAAGAGCCAGACGTGTGTCCAAATTTAAGACAATTAGCACACGAAATAAAGGGGGTTGAGACCCGTTTCTGAGTTTCTATGTTGCTCTTGCTAGATGATGTTTGTATATTAGGATGACCAGAAAAAATTTTAACTCTAGAGCTACCGCCGCGTTAGTAGCTAGCGCCGGGCGGTAGTGTTCACTTTTATATCCGAGTCCGATTTTTCCAGACCCAAAGCATTGATTACCCAGAAGCATATCCAGGGATTTTTGACCAATCCCGAATTTGGTTATGGCTAAATTGAGATTTTGATTTTGTTTTTTAAGAGATGTATTTTCTTGAACAATCATAACACATTTGTTTTCAAATCCTTTTTTGTTCTTTTCAATTTGTAATATAGAAGCTTTCAATCTTCTCTCTAAGTCCCCCTTCTCTTTTGCAATAATTTTGTTTTGTGAGAGGGCATTAGAGAGAGATACTTCAAGTTCTTTTAACTTAAATAAGGAGTGCTCACATTCTTGACATGAGACTTTTCTTTTTTCAAGAGAAACTATTTTTTTTGTGAGCTTACGATTTTCTTTTATAATAGATTCATTTTCAAGATTTAATAAAACAAATTTATCATAAAGTTCTTCAAAAGTAGGAGGAGATACCTCAGTGTCGCTAAGAACACTGGTGTCGTCATCGTCGCTTTTGGCCATTAAGCACAAGTTTGCTTCCTCTTCGCTACTCGACTCAGAACCGTTTGACTCTTCAGAGGAAGAGTCATCCCAAGTAGCGGCCTTCAGCACTTTCTTCCTTTCTTTTGCTTTCTTTTGTTCTTTCCGCTCCTTTTGGTATTTTGGGCACTGGCTCCGAATGTGCCCAGTTTTTCTGTAGTGATAGCATTCTGGAGGCGGCCTTTCTTCTTCGTCATCGCTTCCTTTTTCTTTCTTCGATGAAGAGGAGGATCCCTTTCGTCGAGTATCCTTTTGGAAGAATTTTCGGAATGTGTTCCTTCTTTCTGGATTTCTGATGAACTTCTTGAAATTCTTCACCAGGAGTCCTTCTTCATCATCATCGTCCTCTTCGTTGCATTCCTTCTTTGATGTCAGTGCCAACGCCTTTTTCTTTGGCTCCTTGTTGTATTCATCATGTTGAATTTGTAGTTCCACCTCATGGGTTTTGAGATTCCCAATGAGATTCTCGATCTGGAGTGTTCTTAAGTTGTGCGATTCCGAGATGGCCGTCACTTTCGGATTGAACCTTGGAGGTAAGGAACGAAGAATTTTCCTCACCAAGTCCCCGTCGGAGTAGGTCTTTCCGAGCGCCTTAGATGCGTTGACGATCTTTGTGAAGCGAGTGTACATTGAGTTGATGTCCTCTTCTGTGTCCATCCTGAATTTCTCCTATTCAGATTCCAGTTGAAACAACTTGGCATCTTTCACCTGCGATGTACCTTCGTGAGTTACTTCTAATTGATTCCAAATATCATAAGCAGTAGTGCAAGCAGAAATTCTATTAAATTCAGTCCTATTTAAGGCACAATATAAGGCGTTCATTGCTTTTGCATTATTTTTACACCTTAATTTGTCGTTATCATCCCATTTATCTTTAGGTTTTAATAATGTTGCCTCTCCCACTACAGTTGTAGGAGGAGAGTATCTGACTTCTACCATATTCCAGACTTCTACATCCATTGTCATAAGAAAGCACATCATTCTATTTTTCCAATAGTTAAAATCGGACCCAGTAAAGAGAGGTGGTCGACTAATCCCTTGACCCTCCGAGAAAGCGAGATCATGAGACGCCATTGTTCCTGGTTGTTAAGCCGATTTGAACAACCTACCTCTGATACCACTTGTTGGATCGGTCGGCGCCCTTAGGGGGGGGGGGGTGAATAAGGGTTTTCAAAAATATTAAATTATATTCAAAAACTTGAATAATTGCAAGGTTAAAGACACAAAATAAGTGAAGTAAAACAAAAGGAGACAAGTTTTATTACTGATAAATAAGTTTTACAAAACTTGATCTCGATGACGCTAGAGATCGAAGGCGAATAAGAGAGCTCGTTTTGTTTTCTATCCCGACTCGCTTCCTCACGAACCGGTGGCCCTAGCCTTATCCTCCCCGGATTCGGCCTCAAGCCGCTCTAGCCAATCTATCCCCAGAAAGGCCTCGAGCACCCCCTAGATCTACTCCCTAGACCTAGTCGCCAACACGAGGCGAATTTCAGCCCTAAGTCTACCCCAGACCTAGTCGCCAACACGAGGCGATTTCACTACCGTTTACAATGATAAAAGAGAAATGAAATAACAATAATTAAAAACTCCCTCAAGATGAGCTTCTGAACGAGGAGGCGATGATCCGCTGGAGAATCAGCGTTTGTTGAGGCGGACTTCGTTCGGATTCGGCGTGATGGAATCCTCCTTCAGAAATTGGCAGCGCTTCACTAGGACTTCAGAATTCGGCCAAGGAAGGCCTCTGCAACTCGAGCAATCTCTCTCTATCTGAGGTGTATGCAATGGATGATCTAATTCGTGAGGAGAGGGGGTCCTTTTATAGAACAAGCGCTACCGCCGGCGCTAGCGCTACCGCCGGCGCTAGCCCGGATTAAGAAACATTTTGCGCGGTAGAATCTCCTATCCGCGGCAACCTGGCTTCTATGCCTCATGTGCGTCATGCTACCGCCGGCGCTACCCGATACCGCCGGGCGTTAGCTCCTTCTAAATAAGCTGCCGGAATCGCGCAAATCAGTGCTAGCGCCGGGCGCTATCACTTCCGCCGGCGCTAGTGGCCATTATGGAATTTTTGCCTCAAATTCGGGTGCAGTCTTCATGTGTCCTCCTTGAGTCATGTGGACCTGGATAACCTGCACACTTGAACACACAAGATCAAATACATGGGATTTGTTATTCTCAAACCTAGGAGATGCAGAAGACCATGTTCCAACAAGAAGGTCTAGGCAACATACATATTTTCCTAGGGAAAAAAATCTAGACCCTTTGGGTGAGATCATAAGAGAGTTCAAAAGTCAAGATTAACCAAGAAACACCACAAGGTCAAGAGTTAAGCAATGCAATACGAACTCAAGCAAGAAACAATACTTCAACAACGAAAGAGAAGGAGAAATTTGCCACTTGCCTTAAACCTTGCAAACTCGAAGATCTCTGCTCCAAAAGCTATGGATCGCCAAGAACTCACCCGAGCACGAAATCCTAAAACCTTTCGGATCGAAAAGAGGAATTAGGTCACTACCATAACTCCAAAAATTCCACGAAACAGGAAAAGCTTACCACTAGAACGAAGATCTCGCCGAGAGCTTTCCAAATCTACTCTCCAAACGCGATTCCGACTACAACAGCCCTAGAAATCGTCGGTCGGAAGCTCCACGACACGCCTCTCTCGCTCTCTCGCCCGATAGAACTCTTAGTCGGCCGAAAGGGGAAGGAGATGAAAAGATAACACCTAAGCTTAATGTATATATATTAAGCCTCCAGGAGTTCTTCGAACTCAGCCTGCAGTTTGACGAACTCAGCTAGCCTGCAGTTCGTCGAACGCAGCTAGCCTGCAGTTCGTCGAACGCAGCTAGCCTGCAGTTCGTCGAACGCAGCTAGCCTGCAGTTCGTCGAACGCAGCTAGCCTGCAGTTCGTCGAATGCAACTAGCCTGCAGTTCGTCGAACGCAGCCTAAGAATTTCAGGCAAAGATTAAATGCAAAATTACATAAATAATCTCCCATTCTATTTAAACCACGACGGCGACTAAATCACCTCGGACTTCTACGAAATTCGCACCTAAAATGAAATTCGACTCTACGAATCCAACAGTGAAGTCATAATTCAATTCCGACGAGCCAAACTCGGGATAAAGCCTCCCGAAGCTAAGATCTTAATAACTACACAAAATCTTCTCTATAGCTCGAAACGACATGAAGTCTCGCACGCTCGACCTAAATTACGCACTTTAACTGAGCTAAGGCCCAAAACTAAACATGACGAGCTGACGTAACGCCCTTACGCCAAAATTATGTTACAGCAGCCACGTAAACAATTAACGAAAATCAGGGGCGTTACAGTCACTCCCCCTAAAAAGAAGTTTCGTCCCGAAACTTGAAATCCAAAGATCAAGAAAGATACAGAATCAAATCCAAAGGTTACCTGACAGGAGATTTACCCAAAATTTAAGAGAAGAGGCTAGGATGAGTCTCTCTCATGGCGAACTCCAGCTCCCATATTGCGCTTTCGACACCCTGAATCTTCCAAAGAACTTTAACCATCATAATCATCTTCCTCCGCAACACACGCTCCCGAGTCTCCAAGATTCGGACAGGCTCTTCAACATACGAAAGATTGGGCTGCAAAACGGGCACTGAATCAAGAACAAGCCGATGACTACGCAGACACTTCCTCAGCTGGCTCACATGAAACACGTCGTGAACATTTGGGAAGGAAGCCGGCAAATCCAATCTATAAGCTGACACTCCGATGCGCTCAACAATCTGGAAAGGTCCCACATACCGGGGGTCCAACTTGTGGTTCCTTCCAAATCTCTTAACGCCGGCATCAGAGAAACTTTCAAGAACACCAAGTCTCCGACGACAAACTCAAGATCCACCCTTCTCCGATGGGCATACTTGTCATACCGCTCCTAAGCGATACGAAGCTTCTCGCGGATATGAGTCACGTCTACGCTCATCTCTTCCAAAGCTTCTGGGCCTAACAACGGACTCTCACCAACCTCAGCCCAAAACAAGGGAGTTCGGCAAGGCCTCCCATACAGATCCTCAAAGGGGGCCATTTGCAAACTCTCCTGATAACTATTATTGTAGGCAAATTCCATCAATCCAAGACGCTTATCCCACGCTCCACCATGATCTAGAATATAACACCTTATCATATCCTCCAAAATTTTATTCACTCTCTCTGTCTGACCATTGGTCTGAGGATGGTAAGCGATAGAGTATCTAAGGTCAGTACCCAAAGCTCCTTGCAAACTCCTCCAGAAGCGAGACATATACCTTGAATCTCAGTCCGACACAATGCTCACGGGCACACCATGCAATCTGATGACTTCATTCAAATAAAGTTCTACTATTTTCTCCATAGAATAGCCGGTCTTAAAAGGCACAAAGTGTGCACACTTTGTCAATCTGTCAACTATGACCCACACAGAACCATGTCCTCTGGGAGACCTTGGCAAACCGGTAATGAAATCCATTGAAATACTCTCCCACTTCCATCTTGGAACATCCAACGGGTTCAACTTTCCTCCTGTTCTCTAATGATCCGCCTTCACGCGCTGACAAGTTGAACATTCAGAAACATATCTGGTTATATCATTCTTCATACCTGACCACCAAATGATCTGCTTCAGGTCTTTGTACATTTTCGTGGAACTAGGATGATAGGAAACACTAGAGTCATGCGCTTCCCTACAGATCTTTGTCTGAATATCATCCAACGCGGGGATACAATATGTAACGGTCCAGGCCCGCCAACACGGGACCCAGCTGGACCGCCGGCACCCTCCCAGCCCAGGCCCGCCAACACAGGACCCAGCTGGCACCGAAAGGGTTCAGCCTAACCAGGTGGTCATCCAGTTGGGTCCCGTGTTGGCGGGCTTTGACCGTTACAAAAAGTCTTATCCTCCAGGATTGCACTTTTTGTAACGGTGCAGGCCCGCCAACATGGGACCCATCTGGACCGCCAGCACCCTCCCAGCACAGGCCCGCCAACACGGGACCCAACTGGGATCGGAAGGGTTCAGCCTAACCAGATGGTATGCAGACCATGCACCCCAACCCCTCTCTGTCCCACCACAGGGCACAGTGGGTTGTTGGAGACCGCAGTCTCCCTTTGATGAGAATTGAGCCAGTTAAGCGGCAGCGCGTGGACTTCCCAGGAGGTCACCCATCCCAGAACTACTCCAGCCCGAGCACGCTTAACTATGGAGTACTTTCACTTCTCATCACCAATTGAGCTGGGCTGGAGTAGTTCTGGGATGGGTGACCTCCTGGGAAGTCCACGCGCTGCCGCTTAACTGGCTCAATTCTCATCAAAGGGGGACTGCGGTCTCCAACCACCCACTGTGCCCTGTGGTGGGATAGAGAGGGGTTGGGGTGCATGGTCTGCAGACCATCTGGTTAGGCTGAACCCTTCCGATGCCAGCTGGGTCCCGTGTTGGCGGGCCTAGGCTGGGAGGGTGCTGGCGGTCCAGCTGGGTCCCGTATTGGCGGGCCTAGACCGTAACACAATACCTACCTCGGTACTTCAAAGTATCTTTATCATCGATCAAAAAATCTGGTAATTCCCCTTTCTCAGTCCTGCTTCGAAGATGCTGCAAGTCAGGATCTTCCTTCTGATGCAATCTCGTAAGGGTAATCCAAGAAGGCTCTTCAGCCTCTAAGCTCGAAGGCGCGGTACAACTACCGACCGAGATATACATCAACATAAACTCCTCTACCAAGGACAGCACAGAGAGATTGAAGATATGTGCGGTCTTTCTACTCAGGGCATCAGCCACCACATTAGCCTTATCCGAATGATACAGGATATCAACATCATAATCCGCAACAAACTCCAACCATCTACGCTGGCGCAAATTCAGCTATTTCTGGGTGAAGACATACTTCAGACTCTTGTGATCCGTATTAATCTTGCATGACACTCCATAAGAAGGTGTCTCCAAAGCTTTAAAGCATAAATCACTGTCGCAAATTCTAAGTCATGCGTAGGGTAATTCTTTTCTTGAACTTTCAATTGTCTAGACCCATAGGCAATCACCTTTCCTTCTTGCATCAAAACACACCCTAGTCCAATGTGAGATGCGTCCACATAAACAGCATACTCTATTCCTTCGATCGGCAAGGCCAACACAGGGGCACTGCACAAACACCTCTTTAATTCCTGAAAGGCTTCTTCGCACTTATCTCTCCAAACAAAAGCGGTATTCTTCTGGGTAAGCTTAGTTAAAGGTGCTGACAACTCTGAGAACCCTTGAGCAAACCTCCTGTAGTACCCAGCCAACCCTAAGAAACTCCTTATCTCCTTAGGCGTTGAAGGCGTCTTCCATTCCAACACAGCAGAAATCTTAGCAGGGTCTACAGTAATTCCATCCTTGTTCACCACATGACCCAGAAAGGATACCTAAGAAAGCCAGAACTCACACTTACTCAGCTTCGCATACAGGTTGTGCTCTCTAAGAGTAGACAATACTATGCGCAAATGCGTAGCATGCTCCTCAGCACTTCTGGAATATACCAACACATCATCGATGAAGACTACAACAAAATGATCCAGAAAATCCTTGAACACGCAGTTCATCATGTCCATAAATGTAGAGGGTGCATTCGTCAAGCCAAAATACATCACCAGAAACTCAAAATGACCATAACGGGAACGAAAAGCAGTCTAGGGAACGTCTGACTCACGGATCCTCAACTGATGTTAGCCTGATCGAAGGTCAATCTTCGAAAACACCGTGCTACCACACAACTGAACAAACAAATCAGCTATCCTCGGCAACGGATACCTGTTCTTGATGGTCACTTTGTTTAATTCTCTATAATCTATGCACAACCTCATATAACCATCCTTCGTTTTCACGAACAAAATTGGAGCACCATAGGGCGAAGAACTTGGCCTAATAAATCCACACTACAACACCTCATCTAACTGAGTTCGCAACTCTTCTAACTCGCGTGGGGCCATACGGTACGGTGCCTTAGCGATAGGACGAGTACCAGGCTCAAGATCAATAATGAACTCCACATCTCTATCAGGTGGAAGGCCGGGAAGACTGACAGGAAAGACATCAGGGAACTCTCGCACCACCGGAACACCCTCAATACATGGCGAACCACTAACAGTTTCTACTACAGAAATAAGGTAAGCCAAAAAACCGTAAATTAACAGTTTCCGAGCACATACCGCAGAAATTATCGGGGAACACTGGCATGGAGATCCAAAAATGCTCATGGGAAGACCGTTGTCAATCACGAAGTCCAGACGCTTTTCCTTGCATCGGATGACCGCATCATAACTGGACAACCAGTCCATACCCAATATCACGTCAAAGTCTTCTAAGTCCAACACCTTGAGATCAGAAATAGCCAAGAAATCTCCTAAGAGAATGGGGCAACTTTGGACGCACTGGTTCGATGATACCAAATCACCAGAAGGGAACTTAACGAGGAACGAATCGTTGCCCAACTCAGGGGTCAAACGGTGACGCTCGATGAAAGCCCTTGCTACGAATGATTGGGTAGCACCCGAATCGAACAGAACACGCGCTCAACGATTCTTTACCTTAAATCTCCCTATAAGCGCGAAAAAAGAAACGAGTCTAATACAGCGAAAAAGGAATCAAAACTTAACAGTTGGCTTAAGGTCTAACCTGCGATCACTTGGGTCAAAGACTGCGCTTGCTCCTGGGTTATCACGTTCAGCTTTCCTCTTCCTTTATCCTGATGCTGCGGCGGCGACAAGGCTGGAAGCAAAACTGGCTGCAATGGGGTTGAACTCGTGGGCATTGAAACTTCATGTGCCCTTTCTGTCTGCACTGGAAGCAGACTGTCTCCTTGGTCCAACACTGGGCCACATCGTACCCCTTCTGCTTGCACAACTGGCAGAGCACCTCACCCTTCGGAGCACCCTAGATTGCCAGCACTCGCTGCTGCTTCTGAACTCCTTTCCTGTTGAAAAACTTCTAGACTGGATGGCCAAGGCGGCCACAGAAACTGCATACCTCGCCACCTCCTTTCTTCAAGACCGGGGCAGGCGCACCAGAATTTCCTTCTTCTCCAGCCTTTCTCTTTCCCTTCTTCATCATTGATCCTCGGTTCTTGGCATTATCGATTGCCTCAACCTTTAGCGCTGCCTCAACTACCTCGGTGTACTTCTCCGACCTGTACGCACTGGCCAGCTACTGGATATCACTGCGGAGACCAACCAGAAATCTTTTTACTCTTCCTTCTTCCGAGGCTACCAGGGCTGGAGCAAACCTGCTCAACATGCAAAAATCAATCTCATACTCGCTCATCGAGAGCTGCCTCTGCTTCAGATGCAGGAAATCAGTCATCAGTCGGTCTTGCTCTACCGACGGCAGAAACTTTCTTAACAACATTCCCCTGAAGGTTTCCCATGAACACCCTTCAGAAAGGTCTTCCTTCTCCCTTAACCACCAACTCTTTGCGAGACCCTTAAGCTGGTACGCGGCAACCATCACCTTCTGATCCACAGTGATTCATGAATACGAGAACATCTCTTCCATGGCTATAAGCCAATCGTCTAAGGCCACGAAGTCGGATCGACCATCATACGATGGAGGACCCAACCTTTGAAAGTGCAAAATGAAATTCATTTCCGGAGGTATCGCTACTGGGGGTACTAAGGGAGCAGGAGGGGTAGGTACTGTCTATCCTACTACGGGGGCCTGCATCGCGGTTTGCTGCCTTGCACCGGCAAACAACAACGCCTCAACTTGCGACTGCATCGCAACCATTTGCCTCGTCAGAGCCTCATTTCTCTGGCGCAGACTCTCGATCAAAGCTTCACTCTGCGCTCCGGATAACTCCCCCTCTGACTGAGGAGTCGACCTAGTCGCGACTCGCTTGTACACCATCTCTACTAATACGCATAAACGTATAATTAAAACTCGACCTTGCACTAGAACTACACTGCTTGGTTCAGAACATACGTGTACAGATACTTGCCATTTCCACTACCTTTCTCTGGGATATTTTCATGATACTCTGCTAAATTTGGGGGAATGATACTATATCATCCCTCTTGACTCATGTGCAAAGGTCATGAATGCATGAATTTTTTGTTCATTTTGAAATCATGAGTGTACGTGTGTCATCATAAGTCTTTAGATTTGCACGTGTGCATATGCAATGCTATGTAATGTATGTTGTGCTATGCATTCTAATAAAGGCCTTAATGCATGTTATGAGCGGCGTACAAATGAAATATTATGCATCACATACTACATAATATTGCATGTAACGAAAAAGAAAACGTGCTAATGGGCATCCATGTGATGATGGTTATGCATCCCATACTACATAACCGTCACATGTTGCCACCTATGGTGGATCCACATACAAACACATATTATGCATCCCATACTACATAATATGCCCCGTATACTTCTAATCATGCTATGAGTGTAGTGTTCATGCTTCGGCCAAGACGTATTGATGACACATCGGTGTGTGTATGCAATGAAACCAAAACAACTATACTATATCAGAATTTGTTGCTCGACCGACTTGTCGAACAACCTCCCTCTGATACGAACTGTCACAACCTACATTTTCTCTGAATTTAGGAATATCGGAGTAAGAGAAAATACGCATCATGAGGCCATGTCAAGCAGGAGACAACTGCAAACGCTCAGGCGGGAATCAATTACTTATTTAATCAAAACATGTTTATATGATTGGTCATCATTTGAAATCATTTATTAGAGTTTGGGGTAAGAACTGTGTCTCTCAGTTCGTGGATCAACTAGTCCACCGAGAAAATATATGTAATTGCAGCGGAAAGTACTTGATTTAGTTCACTTATGGTCCTAAATGCATGTGATGACGGGACATAAAGTAAATGATATGCACATATCTAGGCGTAGTATAAGTATAGAAAATATCTTTTAGGCGACTTTAAAGATAAGGATTTCAGTAAAAAGGTATGCAATGAGGATGAAAGAAAAGCCATTTTTATAACTATAATGCACCTAGACATAAATCATTGACAGAGAGCAAGATACATAAGATCTAAAAAGTAGTAGCATTTAACTGGCAAGTAAACTATAAAGTATCAAAAGGGCACAACGCGTGTCAACAACCTGACACTAACAGTTGGCTCCAAACTAGCATGTCTGAACACAAGAGGAAAACTAACAACAACTACCTCGCAGCAGTGGGGTAAAACAACAATAAAAACTCCTAAAGACTCCGGGCTACACCACTAGCAGCTAAGGCTCTAAACCTGAGGCATTCAATAAAGCAAAGAACGCCTCAGCAAGGAATTACAAGTGGCAGAAAAATAAGAAGTAAAGTAAATAAGGCATAAGGGGTACCAACCAAAGCCCAACACTTACAGGAAAGGAAGCTCCAAGCACAGAACTAAACAATGCACTAAGTGCACCAAATACCATAAAGGGGAACAAGCATGGTTCATTTATCTTGCAAATTTTATTTAAAGAGACTGATCAGCTCAAGTTAAATAGGGGCGGTCCTTTATCCACTGCCACCCAAAGCCAAAAATGGGTGGGGGTTTCTATCCCCAACCACCCAAACACGGCCCACGGGACCACAGGCCAAGCCTGCAGTTCACCACTAAAATGGCTACCGTGCAAGACTACAACAACTCCCCACTGCCCCCCCCCCCCCCAAACACGACCCACCGTGCAAGGACAAAGGCAATGGTTCTTATTAATTAATTTCTTTAATTATGGCACGGGACGAAGCCCAAGAAAACAACCACCAGGATACCCTAAGGATAGCGTCACAAATGAAGTAAACACTGCAAAAGACGATTCATAAGAGAAGACATAAGTTATTTAACCACAACTGGTATGAGATTTCGAAGAGGAGAAGTAATCAGAGGCATAACTCAAGCACTAAGAAACAAAGGGCATTTCTCGAGGAATCAAAAGCTAAGAACCTAAAGTTCTCGAGAAATCAATGACTAAGAACAAAAGGTTCTCGAGAAATCAAGAGATAAGGTCAAACGTTTCTTGGGAAGTCGAGGGCTAAGATCAAAGGGTTCTCGAGAGATCAAAGGCATAAAATAGGTTTCTCGAGAATTCCCAAAGCAGGAAACAATGATTTTTCGAGAAATCCCAGACAGGAGAAGCAATCTCTCGAGAAATCCCCAAGCAAGAAACAGTGACTTTTCGAGAAATCAAAGCAGGAGAAGCAATCTCTCGAGAAATCCCCAAGCAGGAAGCAGTGACTTTTCGAGAATTCAAGGCAGGAGAAGCAATCTCTCAAGAAATCCCCAAGCAGGAAGCAGTGACTTTTCTAGAATTCAAGGCAGGAGAAGCAATCTCTCGAGAACTCCCCAAGCAGGAAACAATGATTTTTCGAGAAATCAAGGTCTTCTTCATGAAAATAGGGAGAAGGTCTAGGCAGCATACGGATTTTCCTAGGGAAAAAAATCTAGACACTTTGGGTGAGATCATAAGGGAGTTCAAAAGTCAAGATTAACCAAGAAACATCACAAGGTCAAGAGTTAAGCAATGTAATACGAACTCAAGCAAGAAACAACACTTCAACAACGAAAGAGAAAGAGAAATTTGCCACTTGCCTTAAACCTTGCAAACTCGAAGATCTCCGCTCCAAAAGCTATGGATCGGCCAAGAACTCACCCGAGCACGAAATCCTGAAACCTTTCGGATCGAAAAGAGGAATTAGGTCACTACCATAACTCCAAAAATTCCACGAAACGGGAAAAGCTTACCACTAGAACGAAGATCCCGCCAAGAGCTTTCCAAATCTACTCTCCAAATGCGATTCCGACTACAACAGCCTTATAAATCACCGGCCGGAAGCTCCATGACACGCCGCTCTCGCTCTCTCGCCCGATAGAACTCTTAGTCGACCGAAAGGGGAAGGAGATGAAGAGATAAAACCTAAGCTTAATGTATATATATTAAGCCTCCAGGAGTTCGTCTAACTCAGCCTGCAGTTCGTCGAACTCAGCTAGCCTGCAGTTCATCGAACCCAGCTAGCCTGCAGTTCGTCGAACCCATCTAGCCTGGAGTTCGTCGAACACAGCTAGCCTGCAGTTCGTCGAACGCAACTAGCCTGCAGTTCGTCGAACGCAGCTAGCCTGCAGTTCGTCGAACGCAGCTAGCCTGCAGTTCGTCGAACGCAGCCTAAGAATTTCATGCAAAGATTAAATGCAAAATTACATAAATAATCTCCCATTCTATTTAAACCACGATGGCGACTAAATCACCTCTGACTTCTACGAAATTCGCACCTAAACTGAAATTCGGCGCTACGAATCCAACAGGGAAGTCAGAATTCAATTCCGACGAGCCAAACTCAGGATAAAGCCTCCTGAAGCTAAGATCTTAATAACTACACAAAATCTTCTCTATAGCTCGAAACGACGTGAAGTCTCGCACGCTCGACCTAAATTACGCACTTTAACTGAGCTAAGGCCCAAACCTAAACCTGAAGAGATGACGTAACGCCCTTATGCCAATATTACGCCACAGTAGCCACGTAAATAATTAACGAAAATCAGGGGCATTACAATATGGTTGACCCGCATTGGTGACATTGGGTCCATGGACATCTATTGGGGTGATTTTAGGCTTGGGGAACCCATTTTGGGACCCCTTTGACCTATGTAGGTCAAATTGGGTTAAGTGGTTCAAGTGGTGACTAAACCAACACCCTAGTCTTGACTTGACCCCTTTAAGTTATTTGTGACTCACTGGGTTCCCAAAGGGTTTAGGGGTGCCATGGTGGGGTTATTTATTGTAACATCCCAATTTGCGCTAGGCCGCTCATGAGTGTTTTGTGTCACCGGGAGTTGACTTGGGCTCGGTAGAATCCCTAGGACAAGGAGGAGGTCAGGTTTGAGTCACGGTCAATAAGGGTGGGTGTAGCGCTCCCACTCCCTAAAGGTATGAAATAAGAGAAGAACATATAGAGCAGAGCTAGCGCCGACGGTAGCGATAGAGCCTGCGGTAGAATTCAAAATGATGTGTGGCCTAGCTCATCATCGAGAAGAGTGGCATGTCATCGAGAAGGGTACCATGTTGTCGAGAAGGGTACCATGTCGTCGAAAGCGGGTTGGTTCTCGAAGTTGTTGTCAATACGCTAGCGCCAGTGGTAGTGATAGCGTCGACGGTACCGTTCAAAATGATGTGTGGCCTAGCTTGTCATCAAGAAGAGTACCATGTTGTCGAAAAGTGATATCTTGTCGTCGAAAGGAGGTTGGTTCTCGAAGATACCGTTGTTACGCTAGCACTAGAGATAGAGATACCGCCGGTGATAGTGATACCGCCGGCGGTAGCCTTCAGGAAAATGTTGACGGCGATGATATCTTATGCTTGCTTAATTCAAGGCTGGGAGGTGGCTTAGGCCAATAAGATAGTGACACATTGATGGATTGTCCAATCCAAAGTATGGGAAATATTTTCCCCATTAATTCTAGTCAAACCAGCCTCCATTTTCCCTCTCTTAACCTTGAACTTCACCCCTCATCCAAAGGCTGATCATTTTTCTTCTTCCTCTTCCTCACACCTCAAGAAACTAACCAACAACCTTCTTGAAAGAACAAGACTAGAGAGAAGGCTTGGATCTTGGCCGACCACCACCTTGTCGCCAAGAAGACAAACTAGCTCCATGGCCGGAAATCAGGTGACTTCCGCCCCCTCTCCCTTGGTGCTAGATCTTTAGATCTAAAATAGGAGAGATGTTGGGCTCAAGAGAGCTTAATTTTAGCGAGATTCATGGAGTTTTGTAGGATGAGACCATCGTAGAACTTACGTTCTAGGGCGTCGTTCGCCGAGAAAATATCTTCAATCAATTCCTCTCTTCAATACGAAGTGGTAGGACTTTATTTCGTGAAGAACGGTGGTCTAATGAGGGTGTATTGGAGGAGAAAAGGTGAAAAAATATATGTGTTTGTTGGAGGAAGAAGAGGAACAGATGCTGTTCATCTGTATTAAGATCCGTGCAATTTTATAATATTTAGACAAAAACCTATTTTCTGCACGTGACGGACTTCAAACCTATTTTTAGGCATGCTCCGGCCACATTCCGGTCTTGCGCTCAACACGAAAGTTGTAGCACTCAGAAAGTCCTTTTTAATGAGTGGTTGTGTGTTGTTAGGGGAGCTATGTAGCTCCCGCATTGTGAAATCAAAAATGGTTGTGCAGAAGATGATACTATTTAAGTACAGGACAACTTGCTGTCCAGATTTAAACTGCTGGGCTCAAACCAAATTTTGGATATGTTAGGCTTAGATCTTGTAACATCCCCTAAACAACTAGACACCCAATTTGGTTTTGTCATGACTAGGTCTTGACAAAACCATAGGAAGAGCTCAAGACCATGTGAGTTTGGGTGAGAAAGGGAAAACCCAAGTGTCTACAAATAGTAATTTTCAGATATCTAGCCTAGGGTTGGACTTTAGGGCCTCACCTTGAACTTTGACCACACCATAGTTTCCCTAACCCACTAGGGGCCTCCTTGGAGCACCACGGACCCATTGGGGTCAACAAAAGGGGCCACATTGACCAAAGTCAACCCTAACCCTAATTTGGTCAAACTAGCTCAATTAGGGCCAATTGGCCTCCACCATGCCAAATTGACCCTGCCTCTATCTTCATAGGGTCACTAGGGACCAAATGGACCAAAAAGCCCCATCATGGGACCTCTAAATTGGCCAATTTACCCTAAGTCAACCATAGCCCTAATTTTGGTCAAAGTGCCCTATAAAGGGGCAATTCACCCTCACCTTGCCAAATTGACCCTACATAGACCTTCCTAACCCTTAAGAGAGTCCAAGGGGTCACTGTCCACCCATTCTAGTCAACCCAAGTGGTCAATTTGACCAAAGTCAACCTTAGCCTAAGTTTAGGTCAAAATGACCTACTTTACCCAAATTGAGCCCAATCCATTTGGGCTAGCCCAACTAAGAGGTCACCACCTAGTGGGCTTGGTAATTACTGAAATCACCACTCAATTTCTAAAATTGGTGGTTAGGAGAGAGAAAATGGAGGTTTCCCGCAAATTGAAGAGAGAAGGAGAGCATTCATGGTGATTAATGCATTTGATACTTCAATTCCTCCCCAATTGATGAGCATTCACTTCCCCCTTCAGTTACAAACAGATTTCTGGAGTTTCTATGGCCAGGGGAGCTGAATTATGGGTGAATTAGAGGTGCCAGAAATCTCCACTAATGTCCATTAATGGCAATTGATGCCAAGGCTCCTCCCCTCCCCCAAATGATCTCCTTAACATCCTCAGGGATCAGAGAGGAGTGAAACCCCCCTCTTCCCCGAAGAAATCGAGCACCAGAAGCTATGATTGACATGGCGCCAAAAGCTTCACCTCTGGCTATGGCGACTCGCCGGAATACGCGCAACCAAGCCCCCCCCCCCCCCCCCCCCCACAGGTCCGATCCTCCCTCTCTCTCTTAGTGTTAGATCCTCGACTGAGTTGTTGATGCATGCTTAATTGGGCTCGGATCGCTCTTCCAAAAGGAGCCATTTCGAGCTCTCTTTACCCTCCTCTAAACCCCGATTTCGACCACCTCGGGGCAGCCAACCACCCCCTATCGCCGGCCACAACCTCAACGGAGGTGGTAGTGGCATTGGCTGGCCGGGAAGAGGCACAGGTGGCTGGGAAATAACCCCCAAAGATACCCAGGACGGGCTCATCTCAGCCCTTAGCTGAAGCAAGTAGATGACCAGGCGCCGTCTGATGTGCGCCAAGATTCGTGCGCAGATCATTATATATGATTTTATTTTATGTGTATTATTGTCACACATTTAGCAGTGTTTTATTTTAATTAATAAAAATACTAGATCACCTCTTATGAAAAAAGTGCCCAAGATCGGAGATGTACCTTTGGAAGTGTACTTTATTTCAAAAAAACATTTAACCCAATAGGGGCAATGTAGCTCCCTGTAGAGCCAATTTGGTGGGACTGGACCCTAGGGTAGGGCAGTCACAAATTCTTGAATATCTTTCTTTTGGTAAATGGTATAGCCTTGATATTTGAAATATAGGCTATTCACACAAGCACACATAAAATATCCAAAGATGCGGATTTTAGGAGAACCTTTTTCTAAGGTTTTTGTAATAATTTCATAAATCAAATATTAATTAATTATTGGGTCAAATGACCTCCAATGCCCTCCAAATTTTGGTGGGTACTTCTTAGGGTTATCATATGACCCTGGTAAAAATCTCAACCCAATTGGGACTGATTTGGTTGGGTAATTTGTCAACCCAAGTTAGGTCAAACTAGGTCAAATTAGGGTATGGGATTTATTTTGGGGTATGGTGGTCAAAACTCATCAACATGAGTTGAAACCTTGGCCACTGGTTTAGGATCACCTAAAATACCTCCATGAGTGAGATGGGGTGGTGTAGAGGTGTATATGCCCTAGGACCCTAGTTTTACCCCTTGGGGTGCATATAGAACCTTGTGAAGGTCATGTGGTCAAATGTCCTAGAATGGTCATGGGACTTGGTAGATATGTTCATGGGGTGTAATAATGCCCTAGGGAATTTTGAGAGAATTTTAGAAGTATTTATTTCCCCTGAATTAGGATATAACCCTTATAGGGCTTTTCATTATTAGAGAGACTTACATATTCAAATGGCCTTGGATGGTGATGAAACCTTGGTAGTGCCTTTATATTCATATGATGGACCTCTGGTAATTTTTGTGAAATTAATTAGATTATTTAACCAGCACTTCATTCACAAGGCACTTAACTTACCTAAATCTTAAGAAATATAATTAAGGGTCCAAAACTCTCTGGAAAATGTGCAACTTGGTGATAGGACATTTCAGAGCACTAGAAAGCTCTGTAAATTTTTTTATAATTTTTGGACACTGATATCAGTAGGCCACTTCACAGCATGCTCATATTTGGATTTATTTGGAATATTTATTTAGGTGAGAAAATGATTTCCATAAATTGTGAAATTCAGTCAGCAAGCCTTTATGAACATATTGGAGATCTAGTATTTCTTTCATAGTTTTTGGAATTAATTAACAGTAGGTTCCTTCACAATTTTCCATAGACAGGGTTTCTTTGGAATATTTATTTATGTGATCAATTTGCCTTTATAAGTTCTGAAATTTGACCTGAGAAATTTTCTGATCAATATAAATGTCTGGTAATTTTCCCATAATTTTTGGACAAGCATTTCTGGTGGTTCCTTCTTTAATTTCTAATTTTGGATAAATATTCAATATTATAATTAGAGGACAATTCCTGATTGTAAAATTATGACACTCTGTATTTGTTGTTATTTTGGTATGATAGATTTATCTTGATTTTATGGGAGTCATGTCTTAAGAATACCTTACACTTCATGTTCATATTCATACTGGGCAAACATTGGAGAAATTTAAATAAATGCTAAAATGTTAAGGAAAAATATGAATCTTTGGACTTAGTATTATAATGTCATGATAATCCTCCAGTAATAATCTTGTGTCATGTGGATGAATATTTGGAGTACTTCTACTTATAGCTTCATATAGTTTGGTCTGCGTATAGTAAAAATGTGAAACTCGGGTATTTAGGGCTCTACCAAGTGGAAGTGGCATGTAGTTGGTGTACATGGTCAGGATGAAGAGGGTGAGGTCATCAAAAGGACTTTAGGAGATAAGAGTGCTAGGTGAGCTAAGGGTAAGGTCGTGCTTGGGATTGACGAAAGATCGTCTTTCCCCTAGCATGTCATAAACCACCTAGGGTTAATACAAGTTAAATGGTAAGAGGCTTAGGCATATGGGTAGATACCCATAACCTTAAATGCCTTGAGAAAGGGAGCCATGGGGTGTCATCCAAGTATAGTTCCTAGTACCGTAGCGAGCCCCTTACAGGGTAACCCTCGGAAAGTCCAAGGTTAACCATAAAACTGTAGGGTTAAGTTGTTATGCAAGATTAGCTAAGTAATTACTCCCTCACATCCTAGTGTCACAGGTGATTTAGTCGGTTTGGTCTTACAGGCGGTAGGCTCGGTGTTTGTAGCAATAGACTTATTAGTCTGGTGAGTTGTGACTCAACCATGTTTGTTGTGTCGGACGGGTTAGCCCAGGGAGCTTATGGCTCGGAGATAGATGTAAACATGTTTGCATGTGCATAAGGTGGTGGTTCCTTTGTGTTGATGGTCGTTGCACCGACATTAATACTTGGGCTCGGTAAGTGAGGATAATCCTTTACCAAAACAAGTCTGGTGGTCTAACCAGCAAAAGTACACAGTAGCTCCGATGTTGTGTTCTTAGCGTTGAGGCGTACGTTAGGTCTAGGTTAGGTAGTGCAAATACCAACCTAGAGGTGGGCGAGGCCCAATACACCACTTCTGTTTGCCACTACGAAAGTATCCTGGGAGTCTTGCTAGGTCCAAAAAGGGGGAACTAAAGGTATGTGCGCATAGAGTCGTAGTGTGTGAGTTGCACTTGTGTGAACATAACATTTAACTGCATACATTGCATGACATAGCATCAACATTTCATTTCAACCCCTACCCCTATCGTATAAGTCAGTTATGGGACTTCTTATACGAAAGGCCTTGCTAAACGACCCCTTGGTCTATAGGTTTGTGTGGGCATTCCTATAAATCAACGGTTACTTTTCCTTACTTACCTTTATATGCTTGCTCTACTTGTTTACTTTACCTGTTCGTACTTTACTTTACTTGCTGCTTTAGTTATGATATATATTGCATAGTGGTAGACATTCCATGTACCCCTATCACCTGCTATTGTTTACACCCCTTGTTTCCCTCCGCTTCATTCCTCCCGCACGGTGCCTAGGAGTCACCGGGGGAAGGGTTGGGGATTGGCTTAGTCTTTTTGACTAATGGTCGGTGGACCTTATCATTTTAGGGGACAGAGGAGATGTTGCAGCACCAGAGGCCGGTCTAGATGGAGACGGGGCAGTCTAGCACGGGAGCCCTGTTGGCAGTATCTGTGAGCATCATTTAGATCTAGTATTTTATGCTTACGCGAGTGTCTATGTAGTGAGGATTTGATGTATCGGGCAGGAGCCCTTGTTATTTCTATCTTTTATTTTGGTTACTTCCTGTGGACATCTCTTTATGATGATTTAATATTTATGTGATGTGGACTTGTCTTCTTTAAAGCTTGTTATACTTTACTTTTTCTGTGATCGATATTTCTAGCAGGATCGGTGTTTTGTAGTGGCAACCCTCCCGAGTGATGGTGTTGTTGGACATGTGTGTCACATCCCTTTGTTTGAGAATATCAAATCCCAAATTGAATTTGATCTTGCTTGTCGTGTGTTTATATTGTGCAGGAACTATAGGTGCAATACTCCACAGGAAGAATGCAGCTTGGAACCAACAAACTGAACTGAAGCACTACCGCCTGCTTTAGGGGTTAACGCAGTCGCTAACGCTACCGCCAGCGCTAGTGCTACCACCTGGCGCTAGCTCAACTTCGTGCACAGCGCCACGCCGCCAACGGTTTCGCAACCTCTCCACACGAACGCTACCGTAGGTGCTAGCGAGAAGTTCTATATATTGGAGCTTTCTTTCTCATTTCATATATCCATCCCAGAGAGTTTGATTGTGCCACAATTCTATTGATGTTATGCTGCTGAAGATGGATCTCCCACAAAAAGCTTAAGGAGAATACTGGAGGAGGACTATGTCACGCTACATCCAAAGGACGATCGCTTCGACCTAGCTCATACTACATCGATCCTTCATCTACAACTTCAGAAGATCTCATATAGGGAGTTTTTATTGTTGTTATCATTATTTTCATTCCATTCCATTTTGTAACCGTTTAGAGAATTCACCTTGTGTTGGCGACTAGGTCATTATGCGGCTTAAGGGGTAATTTGCCGCGTGAGTTGGCGACTAGGTCTAGGAGATTAGATCTAGGGGTGCTCGAGGCCATATCCGGGGAAGGATTGGCTAGAGCGGCTTGAGGCCATATCCGGGGAAGGATTGGCTAAAGCCAACCGGTTTGTGGGGATACAAGTCGGTATAGAAAAGGAAAAGATATTTACTTTTGTACGCCTCCGATTTCTAGCGATATTGAAATCAAATTTATGTAAACACCTTTTTTATATAAGTACAATCATGTCTCAATTTGTGTTTACTTGATTTCTCTCCTTTGGCGTAATCTCTAAAATATTGGTTACTAAGTTTTCAATTCTAATTAATTTATCTAAATTGTTTAGTTCAATCTCTTTCATCATAAAACAATTTAGTACTTGTTTCTAAACTTGGTTTTTATGATATTCTTACAATTTAGCTAAATTGTTATTTTGCCTTTTCCTATTATAAAACAATTTAGTAAATTTGCCTAAACTTATAAAAAGAATTTTATTCCCTTATTCACCCCCCTCTAAGCGCGCCTATCGATCAAACAAGTGGTATCAGAGCAAGGTTATTCCAAATCGGTTTAAAAACCGGGAATAATGGCGTCTCATGATCTCGCTTCTACTAGTGGGGGAAACTTTCTTATAAATGAAAAATCTTTGGCACCACCTTTATTTGAAGACAAAAATTATAATTGGTGGAAATTTCTTATGGAAAAATTTCTTAAATATTTGGATATTGAAGTATGGAATATTACAATTAAAATGCCCCCAAGTATTCTTAATATAAATGAAATGTTTTTAAATGTCAAATCAATGAATAGTCTATATTGTGCATTAGATACAAATATTTTCAAACTTATTTATACATTTCCTACTGCTTATGAAGTTTGGAAATTTCTTAAGAATTATTATAGTCTTCCTTCCATAGATGATGAACAAGAGCAATTCCTTGTGGACCCAAGAGAAGAAACTGATGAGGACTTATGATTGGAGGAAGAAGAAATCAACGTCACAATATTGGACTCATTTGTTGGCCACACATCAAGCAAAAGAGAAGACGGAAATTCAACTATGGAAGAGGAATGTGAAGAAGATGTCAAAGGAACCCTTGGTTCAAATCTTGCCTCATCCCATAGTAATGTAAGAAAATCAAAAACTTCTCTTTTTGTAACAAATTCTATTTCTACATCTCGTATGCTTAAAATTGCTAAATGTAAAATTTAAAGTTAAAAATTGCTAATTCCAAATTACGTTTAGAAAATAAATCTTTAAAAGCAAACGATAACGTAGAATCAAATATTGATGTGTTAAATTCCCTTTCATGCTCTTTAGTTAAAAATCATATTCCTTGTTTTGATTGCAATTTCTTAAAAAATTCAAGGATATTGAAAAAGGGCTCTTAGTTTCTAAAGAACATAATGAAAAATTGATAGCTGAAAATGATGTTTTAACTTGTAAGTTAATACAATTAAAATCTTTTGTTGAAAAATTTCAAATGTCATTTAATGACTTTCATCATAAGATTTTGAATAACAATGATAAATTAACTTACAAAATCATTTCTAAAAAGGACCATTTTCACACATTAACTCAAAAGGAGTTTAGTTTCAAAAAGAATTATAATCCTCATAAAATTCTTAAGAGTCACTATTATAAGTCTCAATATATTTTCAATCATGACTCAAATTTAAAAACTCATATTCATGAAAATCAAACTATAAAATATTATCCTTCATATTATAAGAGTATATCTATAAGGAAGAGTGGAAATGAAAATCATCAAAATAAGAATCAATCACTTAAAACATATTGTAACCCACTCTTTCAACATTCAATTCTAAAGAAAGACAATCACTCTTATAAACTTTCAAAGAATCCATATAATAAAATTAATTATGATTATCAACATCAAGCTATTTTGAAAAATAATTTGAATAAACATGAATCCCCAATGAATTATTTTTCAAACAACTATCATCATATAAAGATGTCACATAATCATTTTATGGATTTAAGTGATAAACAACAAATGTATGAATGGAGACCCATAATGAAAAATGACATATCATCTTAAATTTAAAAAGCCCATTCATCATTGTTGAATCCGGAAATGCACCTCCGAAGGAAATCGGAGGCTGTGAGCTGTCGGTTACTATTTTACTAGAGAAAGTTAGACTGCTGGCAGCGGTCGAGGCTAGACTTCGCCCATCACGGTGAATGCCACTCCTGTGACGGGCTTTCCTTTGATTCAAATGAAGAAGTTACAGGGAGTTACAGAACCAGGAAAGGAGAAGCTAGCCGGTCAGACAGGTCGCAAGACAGTAAACTCGAGACCGCAGCTCTAACAAGCGAGCACCAAGATTCGAGTGTGTGTGTCTTGGGAATGTCGCCGCCCCCTATTTATAGGCTCGGGGGCCTGCCCGATCGGGCAAGGATAAAATAACCGCCTGCCCGGGTACAGGAGAGTCGGGCAGGCGGTGACGGGATACAGAAAGGAGAGAAGAAAGAAGTCGCGCGGTCTTGGCGGCTTGCGCTTCCGATCTGTCCTGGTCGGAGACCAAAGACGCTGCGATCAAGGCAATGGTGCAACCCGGGCGGTCTCTGACCTGAGACCGCGGCTTGCCTTCTAGACTTGAGCCTTGACAGTCTTCAATCCTTGGAGGCGGTCTGAATTCTAACAGAACGTCCGGTTTGTACTGGCTGGGTTAATGGACCTTATTGAATCAGAACCGGGCGACTTGCCTCATCAAACTACACGGTCTGAGAGAGGTATTACACGTGAAGCGGTCTTCTGGGTAAACTTAATACCCGCATATTTTCAAATCCCGAAGAGATTTTGAAAATATTAGTTCTAGCCGGAGACCGCACCGACCTTCCTTCGTAGGTTATAAGAAACCTTGAGCACCCTTCATTCTGCATATTTTCTTCGGAATCACGGGGAGCTACTCTCCAACTGCGGTTAGTCTTTTTCAAGCCGACAACCTTTTGACCCGAATGAACTTCCTTGAACATCTCCAGGTCCGTGTGGACAAAAGTGGAGACCGGAAGAAGGAAGAGGACCGAAAGGAAAAAGACCGGAAGAAAAGCCACCGTTCTTGGAAACCCGCAGCAGTTATCCCAAAACCTTCTGCTAACCTGACTCCCCCGAAGGTTCCTGAGGAGCCTGAGATGGGTAGTCCGCCCCATCCGATAAGATGGATTCTGAGACTATTCAGCCGAAGACCGGGGAGTCTGCCCCTTCTGACAAGGCAGGCTCAAGCAATGCAGCACCAAAGGCCGGAGAAGCCTCGTCCTTTGACATTGAAGTTACCCCTTTTGGGAACCCCTGTCTCATGATGCGTGAGGGAGAAGAAGGGGTGGTCAACTCTCCCAAACCGGACGAGTTGACCACTCCTTTGATAGTGGTGGATGACAACTCCAGCCCCTCTCCTTCAGCAAAGCCAGAGACTGGTAAGAAGAAAAGAAAGAGAACCGAGACAGCGGTAGAGCGGATAGCGAAGAAGGTCCAGAAGATGAGGGACAAAAGTAAAGAACTTTACAAGAAACCGACATGGTCCTGCCTCCAGACCAACCCGCGCATAAAGGAAGAGGTCAAAGAACTGGTCATCCCTTCTGCCAACCCAGATGGTTTAGCTCCGGACTCTGTGGATAGTACGACCCTTAGCGATGTTTTCAAAGATATTGATGACCTCCAGAAGAGGGACAAATTTCTTGACAGCCCTGTGACCTCAAATCGTGCAGACCCTCCTGGCGAGAACATTGGTAAACCCGAACATCCCGCACCAAGGGAAGATGACCCGATGATGACCGGGCTGCGCTTGATGAAAGTGAAGGCGGAGGAGAGGAGACGGGCTCTAGACAAGCCGCAGCCACCAAATCATTTCGCACCAGGTAAGCGCGATGCGGGTTGTAACCCTGTCCGTTTCTTCATTCTGCGACCTCGAAAGAATGCTTTGTTATTGAACCCGCTTCCGGGTTATTTTCCATCTGCAACTCAAATCTTTGTTATCAAGAGAAGGCAGAACGAGTGGTTTGGAAGGAGCAGCGCCGTAAGATGGACACTGAATAGTCGCGATGGCCTGTGCACTCAGGCATTTTATCTCGTAATACTCTGTTGAACTATTTGCCTTCGGCTATGCTAACCTCACTTTCTCTTTTTCTTTGCAGACAAACCGGAAGAAGCAGTCAGACCGGGCGACCTCATATCTAGCCTGCCCCCGCTGTCTCAGGTGTCAAGCCTCGCATAGAACTCAAACTCTGGACACGAGGAGTTGGCCAACCTTCAACGCCTTTTTGGCGACTTGGAGGGGAAAGTGAGGGAGATTGAAAGCTGAGAAGAAGCCGCTCAAGTTGCTCTGGAGGCAGAGAAGAAAGCACGGCAAGAGGAGCAACAGATGCTTGGAGCCCAGCTGAAGGCCGCGCGGGCTGCCCTCGAAGCTGAGGCGGCCAGAGAGAGAGAAGGCGCTGGAAACTCAATTGGAAACCGCCCGGGCTGCCCTAGAGTCTGAGAAGAGGGCACGACTGGAGCAGAGGGCTACGCTGACCGCGCGGCTTGAGAGAGAGAAGAAAACTATTTCAAAGCTTGATAGCGATTGCCATTACTATCAAGAGAAATATCTGCGCTTGACCAAGGAAAATGGCGGAAGCCGACGACCCGTAAATGATGAGAGGGTGCAACTGTCAAGCCGCCCGACTGTTGGAGCGACCTCAGATCCTCCGCCAGCTAGGGCGGCCGATCCTATGATCGATAAAGCCACTAGAATTCCTACTCGCGTGATTTCTGTTATGCGGGTAGAGGTGGATGACGGGCGGCTTCACAGTACGATTAATCATCTTCACTATCATTCAAGCGAGATTCATAGTCTCCTTAATCAAACCAGAGATCAAGTCGCTCGGCTTCATCGTGAAGACCCTTCTGTTGAGAATCGCCGACCGTGAGCGGTCTCAAAAAACAATGTGTAATATTGTTCGGATAATCTGTTTGCCGAATATTTATTTGATAATTGTCTTTTACTGCCTTTCAATCTTTGCGTAACCCGTGCGGATTGGTTTTGAATATTTGTTGTCTGTGCCATTGAATCTCTTAAATGTTATCCGAACTGCTTGACAGGTCGCGCGACTTGTGATGTATGCTTGAAGCTTTCTTTGAACTTAATTAACAGGATGATGTAGGTTACCGACCGCGCGGCCTGTGTTATAAATATTCCCTTGGTTGTACCCCTATGTAAAACTTGATATGCAGGTTTCTAACCGTGCGGTTAGACCGCGTATCTGCCGCATGATTTTACTATTTGCAGGTCGTTGGTCCTTATAAGTAGTAGCCATCCCGGAGGCTCATTCATACTTCAGAAATGGCGCGGGCTATGAGCAAGTCGAAGCGGACTGAGAAGGTTAAGGCCGTGCGAACTGATGCGGCTTCCGCCTTTCACTCTGCTGATCACAAGGAGTGCCGCCTGACCAAGGCTGAGTTGGACGAATTCATAGAAAAGCATATGGCAGGGAGTACCCTGCTCATGTGGCTTCCACTCCGCGATGAGCGGATAAACTCTTCCACCCCAAATCAAATCGCAATCCCCATCGATCATTTCGACTGCGGCTTCAAGTTTCCCCCGCCCCTTGAAGTTATTCACATTTTTGATCATTACGGGGTTGTGCCCGGACAACTCCCGACGAACTCCATCGCCTCCATCTACAGTTTTATTTCTTATCTGCGGTCTGAACGGGTCAGATTTTTGATCGACCTGTTCAGGAAATTCTTCTCTGTGCGGTCTATCCCAGATGCCAGAACCTCGATTTCTAGAGGGCACCTTTACTTCGCGTGTTGGTTGATGAAGGTAGTCAACCTTGTGAATAAGGTGACGATATGGTCGGAGCGATACGCGATGTTCGAAGGCCACCTTGGGTTGCTACAAGTTAACCCACAGGTGCGAAATGCGGCGGCTTTCCAGACAGTCAAGATCGGAGAGGCCGAGTCAGAGATCTTCGAATACCTGGAGAACGAGCGGCTTGACGTGAACCACTACATCCCGTTTTTCGCAGAGTTTGAGGATGTCCGACCTGAGGATAGTAAGTTTCTCACAACTCGTTGCTTTGTGATCGCCCGGACTGCTTTGATAAACTTTTAACTTTGCTTTGCAGCTGCCACTGTCGTTCCCCAGAACAAACCAGTCAGCCCGGTTATACCGGTCTTGACCCAGATGGAGAAGCGAAAGAGGAAGACCAAACCGCAATCGTCCGAGGAGGGAAGCTCGGCTTCTTCAGGCGAGTTCGAGCTCCTTTGCTCATGCATCAACCCGCGCGACCTGAAGGGCAAACTGACGGTCCTTTGGCACCAAGACGGGGATTGTGTACAAGTTTCAACTGCTCTCCCATTCTGGGGGAGCGAAAAAGTTAGCCATCATGCACTAGCCGCCGGAGCCGCTATGTATGGTCGTAAAACGTTGAAAAGATTGAAGAGGGTTCCGGAAGAGGATCTTTCCCGAGTAGCCGTGCAAGCCGGTGCGTGGGGCTTCGTGGCTAATCACTTTATGGCTCTGTCATACAAGCAGTTAGTCTCGGCCCACGAATATTTTGAAAAGAGAAGTGCCAAGCAGGCTGAGGAGAACACCTGGTTAAGAGAGATCGTGGCGGTAAGTTATCTGGCAAATACTTGTGCGGATTGTTCTATTCAAGCCGAGCGACCTAAGATCGTTCTTTTTCCTCTTTGCCGTATCAGTATGACATGGCCAACCCGGCCTTCCAGGACGAGGTCTTTCCCCATGTTTCCAACGGGATTGACTCCTCCCTCAACCGTCTGAGATCGTGACGGTCTGGCTGCGGGTTTTGAGGATTCCACTTTCCCGGACATCTTTCCCGGCCTGAAGGGCCAATTTGATGAGATGAATCGCAAAGACAAAGGAAAGGACAAGGTCGAGTCCAGCAGCTCAGAAAAGGCTGAAGACGACGATGTTGATACCGGCGCGGATAAGGAAGCCGCTGCGGTTGACGAGGCCGATGTGGAGCAAGAGACCGCTGCTGACAATGAGAAGGAAAGCAGCTCATGCTCGGAGTCTATCGACTCCGGAGAAGAAGCCGGACGGTCTAAGCGGCGGAAGTCAGGCGGCTCAGGTAGTTCAAGCAGTGGTTCATTAAGTTCCTCATCGAGTAGTGAAGGCTACTCGCCCGACGTAAACATTGACGGAAGCGAGGACTCAAATTCTCCTGCAACCAAAAAGCTCAAGTCGGACGAGTAGTTATGATTATTTATGTATTTGCTTTTTATTTTGTATAACCGATGGCTTGATTTTGTTAGCCGGTCGGTTATAAAATGATGTAAAGATATTTTGACAATGAATGGAAAGTTTTTACCTGTTTAGCTGTTCATTTTTCCGCGACTTACTTGTGATCGTAGCGGTCTCTTTTCTCTTAAAACTGCGAGCCTCTTTAATCAGATCGTGCGGTTTAATAACAACCCGGACGGTCAAAACCTTGAGCTTTCTAGAATTCCAATTAGATAGCCACCTGAACACTGTAAAGCCTGTTCGGGCGGCCTGTCTCTTCGATCCTGATTCGGCAAATTCGATATAACCCGAAAAACATCAATCATGATATCTTGATGAATAGTCGATGCGGTTTCAATATATAGCTGAGCGGATGGAAATTCAAGCTCTGAAGGATCTCGTTATGAATGTCTTGAGACAACCAGAAACCGAACGCAACTTTAAGTCGCTATGAAATCCCGATTACGAATTATGCGATTTGAAAGTGTCCTATGCGATTAGGTGGCTTCATATATGTGAGACCAAGCCGCGCGATTATATCCCAGCTTTACATAATTGCTTCACAAAATAGAGAATATCCAAGTCATAAGAAAGTAACCAATAGGTCGCGCGGTTAGTATTCAATTCGAATGGCCTGTAATTCAGATTTCTGTAAGGCATATCCTTGTGAGTATAAACATTAATTGATAAGCCCGTGCGGCCAATATATAACTCGGGCGGTCAGTGACTTGATACCTGGTAATGATTTCCATCACCATAAGAATCATAATCACTATCCTATGAAAAACCTATTTTTAACCGAGCGGATAAAGTTGATACCCATAAGGATGGCAGAATTATAGATCGAATGAAAAGACCGACCGGTCACGGTTATACTTGATATCCTGATTCCTGCCTTATGGCATTTTATGATAACCCATTCTAAAACTGATCGGTTTAAAACCGCATGATGTAATTGAATCAATCGGTTCAAAGATTTCAAACTGCCTGATGTAATTGGACCGATCGGTTTAAAGATTTCAAACCACCTGATTATTATATTGTACCTTCTTATCTCAAACCGATCGGTTTAATAATCAAACCGTCCGGTCTATTTTATACCTGTTAAAATCCTGTTTTCTCCCATATGATCCAGAAAGACCATATGAGATGAGATAACTTCCTATAATGAAATAAGAAATGGATACAGACTCAGATGACCAAGTGGGCAGGTGGGCCTAGGCGGCGAACATTGCTTTCCTCAAGTGGTCATAAGAGCTGTAGAAATAAAAAAAAAGATAAGTACAGAACCAGAAGACCAAGTGGGTAGGTGGGCCTAGGCGGCAAACATTACTTTCCTCAAGTGGTCATAAGGGTTGTAAGCGACTCAACTTCTCTCTTGCCTAGGGTTACAAGCCGAGTTGATCAATTGGGCAGGTGGGCCTAGGCGGCGAACATTGCTTTCCTCAGAGAGATCAACGCAGCTGTGGGTCCCACTTAGGCATCGCTTGAGAGTACCTAGGAGTATTCGAGGGTGACAGACTAAGATAATCAATTGGGCAGGTGGGCCTAGGCGGCGAACATTTCTTTCCTCAGAAAGATCATCGAAGCTGTAACTATATCCCTCTCGGGGCATGATAGAGCTAACAATCACCTAGACCTGCCTTGATGCAGGCGTGTGTTAGATATCAGCCGGGATCCATGGTTCCGAAGACCACCGCATGGGAATTGGCAAGTTACCACTACACGTGTGAGAAAACTCCCCGCTACACATGATCTTCGTGGTTTTACGCTAATGACTACAATCTGAGGGGGTTCGAGCAGAACTTGGCTATGTCTCCGCGGTTCAGTAAGGGAGATATATATATATATATATATAGAGAAGTAAAAGAATCACCAGACAGGGAGAAGTGTCAGTATGGGGCTTTTTATTGAATATCCAAAAAATGCAAGAAATGAAGAAAACATTTTAAGGATAGAACCGTTTAAGATCGTCACCACTCCAGGTGTGTGAGATGTCCTCTCCTTCGCTTGTCTGGAGGCGATAAGCCCCGCTCTTTAGTACCTCCTTGATAATGAAGGGCCCTGCCCAGTTGGGATTTAATTATCCGACATTGCCTGTCCTGGCTGCGGCATCAACTTTCTTTAGCACAACATCACCAACTGCAAAATGTTTAACCCTGGCGTTTCTGTCAAAGTATTTGGCCATTCTTCTTTTCACTTCCTCCTGCCTGATTGTTGCTTCATCCTAAAGCTCTTCAATCAAATCCAGACTGTATTTGATGGCTTCATCATTATCCTCTATCCATGCTTCTCCTCCCTCCTTTGCGTATACAACTCTGGGGGTGAACAATTCAAATTCTATAGAAACGACTGCCTCCGAGCCATGAGATAATTTGAATGGTGTCTCCCCCGTTGCTGAAGATGGAGTAGTACGGAGAGTCCAATGGATAGAAGGGAGTTGTTTTGCCTAATTCCCTCTTTGATTCAAGATTCTCTTCATCAAAAGCTGCTGGATTGGCCTATTTGTTGCTTCCACCTGGCCATTAGTCCTGGGATGATGTACCGAGGAGAACCGAAGATCGATTACAGCCTGATCACAGAAGTTTATCATTTCTGAATTGTTGAATTGTGGACCATTGTCAGTGACAATTGCCAGCGGGATTCCATGCCGACAAAGTATTTCTCCCCATATGAAGTTCTTGATGACCTGCGTTGTAGTCTTTGTCAATGCCTTTGCCTCGATCCATTTGATGAAATAATCAATCATCACAATTATAAAACGACGATGGCTGCTAGCCATTGGGAAGAGTCCGATGAGATCTATCCCCCAAACTGCGAAGGGCCAGGGCACAGTTATTGATCTATGTGATTGAGCGTGCAGGTGTTGAAGAGGAGCAAATTTCTGACAATGAACACATCGCTTGGCAAATGCTTCCGCATCTTTTCTCATAGTTGGCCAGAAATATCCTTGCCTCAAAATCCTTTTCTCCAATGTCTTTGCCCCTGAATGACTACCGCATTCTCCAGAGTGAACCTCCTGAAGTATGGTTGGAATTTCTTCCTCAGAAACACACCGGCGCCAAGGGAGAAATCAAAGTTTTTCTATACAGGATTCCCGCTATTAAGTAATAATAGGCTGCCTTTCTTCTAAATCTCTTTCTGTCTTTGATGGATTGATGAAATTCTCCTTTTGATAAGAATAGCTCATAAGGATCCTTCCACGAAGGATTCTGATCGATCTGCATAAGTCCCCCTTCTTCTGTTGCCGGATGGAAAAGTTCAGAGGTCACTCCCCCTGATGGAAGATCGAACTTTGACAACTCATCTGCTTCTTCATTCTGTGTCATGGGAATATGCTCAATGAAGAATGATTTGAATCTTCCGATCTCCCCCTTAGCTAGCAGTAGATACTTCCTCAGCATTGGTTCTCTTGTTTCGTAATTCCCCAAAACTTGAGAAGCCATCACTAGCGAATCAGTTTAATAATGCACGTGTTCTATCCTCAGCTCCTTTGCGAGTCTCAGACCGGCCAGAAGTGCCTCGTACTATGCCTGATTATTTGTGACCAGGAAGAAGAACTTGATAGCCTGTTCAAGCTTGATGCCATTTGGGCTGATCAAAACTACTCCGGCTCCCACGGAGTTTTTACCAGAAGCCCCATCCACATAAATAATCCAAGCCAAAGAGGATTTCTCCACTTGTTCAGGACTGGACTCTATTGTATCAACCAAGAAATATTCCAAGACTTGTGCTTTGATTGTTGTTCTGGGAATGTAGGACATTTCAAACTCACTCAGCTCAATAGCCCATTTAGCCAATCTCCCCGAATGATCTAGCTTTTCAAGAATACTTCATAGAGGATGATCTGTAACGACTTGGATAGGGTGCGCTTGAATGTAAGGGAGATGCCTTCGTGATGACATGACTAAAGCCAGAGCTAGCTTTTCCAAGATCGAGTATCTTGTTTCCGCATCCTTAAGGATATGGCTGACATAGTATATCGGAAACTGTTTCTTCTTTTCCTCCTGGATGAGGACAGAACTCACTGCATCTGGGCCGACCCCCAAATATAAGAACAATATTTCCTCTTCGCGGGGGCCTTTGAAGTAGAGGGTTTGAAGTTAACTGTACTTTTAACCGCTCAAAAGCCTTATCACACTCTTCACTCCATTCAAATTTTGATCCTCCTCGAAGTGTTTTTAAGAACGGAGCACTTTTATCTCCTGATTTAGAAATGAACCTGCTCAGCCCTGCCAATCTTCCTCTAAGTTGCTGGACCTCTTTCGAGTTACGAGGAGGAGTCATGTCTAGGATGGCCTTCACCTTATCTGGGTTCGGTGCAAGGCCATCAGGAGTAAGGAGATGCCCGAGAAATTTCCCCTTATTTGCTCCGAACACACATTTCAGTGGATTCAATTTTAATTTGAACCTCCGTAGAGTAGTGAACGTCTCTACGAGGTCTTTCAAATGTATTGAAAAGGTTTTACTTTTTAGGAGGAGATCATCGACGTAGACTTCAAGGTTCCTGCCTTTTTGATGCTTAAAAACCGTATCCATCATTCTCTTATACGTTGCACCCGCACTTTTAAGACCGAAGGGCATTACGAGGTAACAGTAACACCCATCGTTTGTGATGAAGGAAGTGTGCGGGATATCGAGTTTGTGCATTTTGATTTGATGATGCCCAGAAAATGCATTGAGAAAGCTCGTGAAATTATACCCAACCGTGGAATCTACTAAAACATCTATCCGAGGCAGAGGGTAGCAATCTTTGGGGCACGCTTTATTAATTTATGTAAAATCTAAGCACATGCGCCACTTCCCATCGGATTTTTTCACCATTACAACATTAGACATCCAAGTGGGGTATTGAATTTAAGAAATAAAGTTTGCTTTTAGGAGCTTGGCAACCTCCTCTCTGATAGGCACCGCGAGTTTGGTTTCCACTTCTCTTTTCTTCTGCTGAACTAGTTTGAACACTGGAGATATGTTGAGATGATGGCAAGGCACGTCCGGATCCACATCGGGCATATCCTCCGCTGACCAGGCGAAGATATCCAAGTTCTCCAGAAGACAAGAGATCAGTTGAACTTTCTCCTCTTCCGACAGCTCTGCATTGATGATCAACTTCTTTTCCTCCCCTTCAGCAATGTGTACTTCTTGGGTCGCCTGGGCAGGTTCCAGGTGAGCCCCTTCTCGATCCTTCCTTTCCTCTGCAGCCTTTGAAGACTCAGCAACTTCAAGAATTTCAACCGGAGACTCGGGAAGTGGAATGTTTGTGATCATATTGACGGTTCGGACATAACACTCCCGAGCCACTTTTGGATTGCTCCGGATCCAGTATTGCCTTCCCTAGGCAGCAAATTTAAGGGCTAGATGGAAAGTGGACACTACTGCTCTGTATGCATTAAGAATATGCCTTCCGAAGATGGCGCAATAGTTGTTTGGGGCATCCACTACCACGAAGTTTATCAGCTTCACCACTCCCCCCCAGGGAAACTAGAAGCTTCACAGAGCCTTCTACTTCTTTTTTCTCTCCGGAGAAACCGTAGAGGGGCCCTTCGGTGGAAAGCAGAGGATTCCCGGTCTTCAGGGCATCAAAAGTTGAACGGAAGAGGAGATTAACAGAACTGCCCGTGTCGATCAGAATTTTATGAACTGTATAATTCTCAATAATAGCCTTGATGACCACAACATCGTCAAAATGATTGGCATTTGGAGGAAGATCATCTTGACCGAAGGTGACGATTGAGCTTTCAGGGGCAGAAGTTGTAGTTGTCGCCACCTCTTGCTTTAGACTCTTGCAATGCTTGATTTGCGGGATGATTCAGCTCCAGCTCCCCGATGAATGCAATATATGTCCCCAGGGGGCCCACATCATTTACCTCTATGCATTTAGTTGAGGTATGAATATCCCCATAACAGTCGGCGTCTTCAACGATGGCACACTCCCAAGTTACCTCAACTGCTTCCTTCTTTTTCTCAGTTGTCGGTTCAGCAGTCACTTCCTTTCGGACTAGGCATCGGAGCTTCCCCTCTCCTAAAAGCCTTTCTATCAATAAGCGGAGGGCCCGACAGTTCTCAGTCAGATGCCCTCCCTCCTTGTGATATTCGCAGTAGAGATTCGGATTTCGGTTATGAATATCCGATTTTAGAGGAGCAGACCTTTTAAAATCTGGCCTTTTTTGAAAGATTTGCACGACCTCGTCCATGGTAACATTAAGAGGAGTAAATGACTCTTGCAAATCATCATACTGGGTGGATGGAATAGCTGAAGATGGCTGCGCAGTATACTGTGGCAGGTATACTGGCATTATTTGTGGAAGGGAAATGGGCGAAGCGGGTGCGATGGCCAACGGCGGTTTCTGATCCTGAAACCGTTGATGGCCGATGAAGGGTTGTTTGTGTTTGTAGTTCCTTCCCCTCTGTGAACGCGGCTCGAAATGGGGTTGGTTTGCTTGTGGACAAATGAAGGATGAGTTGGGTTGCTCCTTGTCGCTCACCAATTTCGTGACGTACCCGGGGTTACTTTTTCCCCCCTTATGAACATATTGGCCAAACTTATCATTTCCTGATAAGTCCTTGGCTCCCTAATGTTTGCTTCAAATTTCAGGGGGCCTTCCCTCAAGCCATCAATCAGGGCCACCCTGTACAATTCTGGATCTACATTCTGAACCTCCATGATTTGTTTCTGGAAACGATCCACGAAACGGGCCCACGTTTCGTCTTCCCGCTGCCTAATTTCAAAAATGGCCGTCGGGCCACTTTTTCTCTTTCTAGAAGTGGAGAACCTGAGCAGAAACTCTCTGCGTAGCTCAGCGAAGCAGCTAATTGATCTGGGATGCAACCCATAGAACCACTCCCTTGCTTGTCCATCAAAGGATGTCACAAAGAGTTTACATTTGGTTGCATTTGAGAGGGTTCTCAAAGCGATGGCCGACTTGAAGGCCTGATGATGGACAGTAGGATCAGTTTCTCCATTGTATGCCGGAAGGCGCGGCTCCCTGAAATTATTTGGGGCTGGCTCCCCTCGGACTTCGTCCACGAAGGGAGAGTTTTCTTCAGCATTCTCATACAGAAGAGGAGCAGAGTAGTAAGCCGCCTGAGCTGCGGCTACTCGCGGACAAGCCGCCTGGTAGGAAGAGAGGGCAGCGACTTCTAGCGGGTAGGAAAGGCAGCCTGCAACTTCTAGCGGGTAGGAAAGGCGGGCAGCGTGATAAGCCGCCCCCTGAAAGTCGAGAACTCGGGCCGTCATGCTGTGCGCGGCCTCTTGATAGAATTTTTGTCGGGCTGCAAAACCTTCTTGGAGAGGTGGGAAATTGGCGACTTGCAGTAGCAGGTACGGAGGAGGAGGAGGGACCGGAGTTACCGCCTGATTAACCGCGGCCTGCTGAGGGACTAGCCGCTCGGTTAACAATGCCAAGGCCTGATTGATCGTTTCTCTCTTCGACTGCTCCAAGGCCTCCCACAGGGAATCTTCACTATGGTCGGAGCGGTCTCCCAGAGGGAACTGGCGGTCTGACATTTTTGACAAAGATTTCACTGACAGTATGCGATCTGAAGGTCGCGTGTTTCTGTTGAATCCGGAAATGCACCTCCGAAGGAAATCGAAGGCTGTGGGCTGTCGGTTACAATTTGACTAGAGAAAGTTAAACCGCTGGCAGCGGTCGAGGCCAGTCTTCGCCCGTCATGGCGAATGCCACTCCTATGATGGGCTTTCCTTTGATTCAAATGAAGAAGTTACAGCGGGTTACAGAACCAGGAAAGGAGAAGCCGGCCAGTCAGATAGGTCGCAAGACAGTAAACTCGAGACCACAGCTCTAACAAGCGAGCTCCAGGATTCGAGTGTGTGTGTCTTGGGAACGTCGTCGCCCCCTATTTATAAGCTCGGGGGCCTGCCCAAACGGGTAGGGATAAAATAACCGCCTGCCCGGGTACATGAGAGTCGGGTAGGCGGTGACGGGATACAGAAAGGAGAAAAGAAAGAAGCCGCGCGGTCTTGGCGGCTTGCGCTTCCGATCTGTCCTGGCCGAAGACCAAAGATGCTGCGATCAAGGCAATAGTGCAACCCGGGCGGTCTCTAACCAGAGACCGCGGCTTGCCTTCTGGACTTGAGCCTTGACAGTCTTCAATCCTTGGAGGCGGCCTGAATTCTATCAGACCGACCGTTTTGTACTGGCTGGGCTGATGAACCTTATTGAATCCGAACCGGGCGACTTGCCTCATCAAACCGCCCGGTCTGAGAGAGGTATTACCCCGGAAGCGGTCTTCTGGGTAAACAATCATTATCTTTCCAAAAGCCACCACAATGTATTTGGGTACCCAAAGGAACCATCCCACTTGGTCCCCTTTGGATACCTAAATCTCTCATTCATTAGTATCCAATCATTTGCATGAAGTAGAATCAATTAAAAATGAAATATCAATACTTTACTTCATGATGTGCTTTATTTCCTTTTCTTTTGTTTATTTTATTTTTGATCCAAAATGTTTTTGGTCACTTTATATTTCATGGGATATGACTTACACATTTTAAGCCTAATATTTAACAAATCAAATTGAATTAAAATTGAACATTAAGTCATTTTTTTTAAAAGTGACCTATCTCTAATCTTCTTAGTCTTTATCTCTTTAAATCCTTTACCCTTAAATGTCTTGAATTATCATCAAAAATTGAATATTGAAATTATCATCACGACTAATGAAATTATTTTAATGAATGGATTTAAATTATTTATTAAAGGGCTTAGTCTTAAAATATTAAATGCACAACTTATATTTGTCTAATTTCTTTGTTGCATATGATTGCCCATATATTGAAAAATCGGAATCAAATGATATAAAAGAAACCATGTGTTTTTAAATCAAAAATTGTAACTCAAAATTGTAAATCAAAACCATGAGTTGCTAACGCCAGGCGTTATCACTAACGCCTGCGGTAGCCTATTTTCAAAAATTCCAATTTCTCTAATAATTATTTTCTGAAAAAAATCATTTTACTATATTAAGTATCATTTTCTTCTACTTTCAGATACCTTATAGTAAAATCAAAAAGAAAATTTACAAAATAATTCAAAATAACCAAAACATTTTTTGTCCTTTATATATATGTAGTATAATATTCACTTTACAAGCAGTCCCTACATATTAAAAAGGATGAATATGAACTATATAATTATCACCATGATCTATTAATATCATATGTTAAAATTCACTATAATCATATATCATAATTCATGATCTAACAAGAATTATCTTAAATCAACTAATTCTATCAACCTTAAGAATTATGAAATATGTGATGGCTATTGATATTATAGTTTCATATCTTATTTTGTGTGTGATATGTATCTCTATTGTTTGCATGTATCTCATTATATTTAGATCTAAGAATTAACTTGATATCAACAAGATGAAATCAAATAGAATAATCATTTCATTCTAGGTCTAGAGAAAATTAATTGAAATCTTCTCATATTGCATGCAACATTATCTCCATTAAATCATATATAATAACATTGCATTCAAACTCATCATCCTAGCATCACTTCTTAGTTTATGCTTAAATTTATATGCTAGGTATAACATTTACAATGTTATTAAAATATCATGATAACTATTGGATTTGAAATTATAATAGAATTCTAAAATTCCAACAAACACATAGTTTATGGATTAATCATTAGACTATATATGAATATTGTATCATGAATCATATATTATAATGCAAAACCAAAGATCAATAAATTCAATTATTGAATGCAATTTTATTTGAAAACAATATATTTGTGATCTTTGTCTTTGATTTGATAGCATGATCATCATTTTCTAGACTTACAATTCAAACATGCTCATTCAAAAGAAAATCACCAAATCATATTGCCATAAGTCTAGAAGGAATAGAATTCACATATATCATGATGATCTAACATATATTCTATGCAAAAATCTCTAAAATCATAAATCATAATTCATGTTCTATCAAGAAATATCTCAAATCAATAATATCTATCACCTAAGAATTATGAATCTTATGATAAAAATTTTGAATAATGTTTTCTTTACAATATTTGGTATATTGATATTCTATGTTATTGATTGCATGTATCTCACATATTTGTAGACTCTAGAATCAACTTTATAATAATACGAATAAATCAAACTAAATCATCACTTTATTCTAGATCTATAATTTGAAACTGTATTTTGGAATACATGCAATATGAATGATAATTTTATGACATGACATTAAACCCAAAACTCATTATACTAGCTTTAACACTTATTGAATATTAGTAATTGTGCTAGCTGTCTCATATCATCATCTCATAAAAATAGAGAAATTATGCGACTATATATTGTTCTTCACTTTAAACAAAAATTATAGTTTATAAATCAACCCATAGTTTAAAAGCATAGGTTGTCCAAAGATTATTCACATATGACTTCATATCTCACAATAGCGGGGGTGTAGGGTTGTATGCATTAGAGACCTAACCTCTAAGTCATGTCTTGTCCTTAACCGGGGAGGGTTCTAGTGGGGCCTTGCGAGGCACTGGGGGGAAAGTGTGCTAGGTTGAGCGTTCTCTAGTGTATGCATATGGGACTAACACCCCAACCTATGGCATATGTGCAGCTCCTCATGCCCATCCGTCACTTAGTACGGGGCTAGGGTGTAGACATTTAGTCCGGGTTGTTTTCAGTCTTAGGACATACTTATATTACTCACTACATGAACATTTTATTTACTTATCACTTTAATCATGCATATTTTGTGTTGTTCAAAATATGTCCTCTTGTGTTTTGCATAATTTATTTATTTTTGTGCTTAAATGATTTTGTAAAACTCAAGTGTTTAAAAAAGCCAAAGTTTCATGCAAATTTGATCCACCTAGAGATCTCCAAAAATTCTGAAATTTCTGCATGACACTACTCTAAGGACACTTAATCAAGATCAAAAAGTGAAAATTTATAATTCTCAAAAAATCAAGTACTGTTTGTCGCGCTAGCACTAGCGCCAGCGCTAGCGTGGGTGTTTGATTTTTCTATTTTTCAAAATTTCAAAAAATCTTTAAAAATGCGTTAGTTTATAATACTACTTAGTTTTTGTGTTTCTGACTTTTGTTATTTTTGTTTTTATCTATATTATGAAAAATCAACTACAAAACTTCAAAATTCAAAAATACAAAAATATGTTTTTGTGGTTTTATGTTTTTCTTTCATTAAAACTTTTTCAAAACAACAACAAAAAAACTGTATGATCTTTATTGCTAATATCATGCATGTATGCATTCTATCATTTAGAATTATCTACAATGTTAAAACATGTTTCTTCATATTACTATGAACTTTGTTTTGTTTATCATGCTTTGATATATCTAATTAAGTGCATCAATTGTATTGAAAATATGTGTAGATCCAAGATTAGCATGCCTCTAAGTATGAGTAAATGTTTTATGATTGATAATGATACTTTTCACTCACTTATTTTGGTAATCAACATGTGTGTTTAAATCTAAAATGTTTGCTTGTGTGTTGTAACTGTACAATGAATTAAAACTTGCATAAGTTTATTACCTACACTACATTTGAATTGCACTTAAGAAATTAAGAAAAGTGGTTGAGTTTAAAATTTTTGTTTAGTTTTGCAAAACAAGTGTATTCGGAGAATGTTGTCTCACAAAAGTGAACAAAAAAATATATATACAAATATAACTCCACTAAGCACTACTTGAACCTCCTGATAAGTCTTCATATGCATTGTGAGGTTGAGCAGCTTGGAAAGAATAGTAAAGTGTCTTGTGCAAACCTTTGTTATTACACCACTTTCTATAAAATAGTGTGCATTATAAGAGTGTGAAAGTTGATATACTTGTGTTTTATTGTGCACTTTACTCTACATATGTCTTGTATTTTGTGATTTAAATCAATTGTTAACATTGCTCAAAATACACTTATGTGCACTTCATTATCTTTCATAACACTTCTTCTCATGAGTATTGGATTCTAAAGCTTTATCTATACTACTCTTTATATAAGAAATGCACTAGATAACCTAGCAAAATCTCTACAATGTTTTGGTATCTCTTGAACATAAAATTAAGTAACAGTGTAGTACATTTTCTTTTTGATATGTTCATTTCATGCTTGGTAACTTTATGAAAAACTATGAGAATTCAAAAAGGTTACAACATCTTTACATTTTGAACTTAAACTCATATTTTTACTTATGCTTTTCATGCTTACAAAAAGATGTTTCTTATAATCTTTCGCATGCTTACAACTCTTATCTTTTTATTTGAAATCTCTTATATATACTATGCTTAAAATATTTATCATTATCTATATTACAAAAGCTCGATGATGCATTATCATTTCTAAGGAATGCTTCCTTACTACCCTCACCCCACCTTCTTTTGATAATACCAAAAGGGGGAGATTAATTGAAGAAATCTAGATGAGAAATATAGAAGATTAAGGGGAGACTAATTCATGTAATCTATCATTTAGGGGGGAGTAAAACATAAATTGCAGTTATGTTGGGGGAGCATTAAGATAGGGGGGTATGCACATTTCTCATGCTTATCAAATACTATAGTTGCATTTTTATCTCGCTTATCATATTCTATAAACACCTTTGTTGATTTCTTGCTAAGAGGATTTGTTATTATCAAAAGGGGAGATTGTTGGACATGTGTGTCACATCCCTTTGTTTGAGAATAACAAATCCCAAATTGTATTTGATCTTGCTTGTCGTGTGTTTATTTTGTGCAGGAACTATAAGTGCAATACTCCACAGGAAGAAAGCAGCTTGGAACCAATAAACTGAACTGAAGCACCGCCGCCAGCGTTAGGGGTTAACACAGGCGTTAGCGCTACCGCCTAGCGCTAGCTCAAGTTCGTGCACAGCGCCACGCCGCCGACGGTTTCGCAACCGCTCCACACGAACGCTACCGCAGGCGCTATGAGCTACTGCAGGCGCTAGCGAAAAGTTCTATATATTGGAGCTTTCTTTCTCGTTTCATATATCCATCCCAAAGAGATTTCTTGTGCCACAATTATATTGATGTTATGCTACCGAAGATGGATCTCCCACATAAAGCTTAAGGAGAATTCTGGAGGAGGACTACGTCACGCTACATCCGAAGGACGATCGCTTCGACCTCGCTCATACTACAGCGATCCTTCATCTCCAACTTTAGAAGATCTCATATAGGGAGTTTTTATTGTTGTTATCATTATTTTCATTCCATTCCATTTTATAAACGTTTAGAGAATTCTCCTTGTGTTGGCGACTAGGTCCTTACGCGGATTAGGGGGTAATTCGCCGTGTGAGTTGGCGACTAGGTCTAGGAGATTAGATCTTGGGGGTGCTCGAGGACATATCCAGGGAAGGATTGGCTAGAGCATCTTGAAGCCATATCCGGTGAAGGATTGGCTAAAGCCAACCGGTTTGTGGGGATACAAGTCGGTATAGAAAAGGAAAAGATATTTACTTTTGTACGCCTCTGATTTCTAGCGATATTGAAATCAAATTTATGTAAACACCTTTTTTATATAAATACAATCATGTCTCTATTTGTGTTTACTTGATTTCTCTCCTTTAGCGTAATCTCTAAAATATTGGTTACTAAGTTTTCAATTCTAATTACTTTATCTAAATTGTTTAGTTCAATCTCTTTCATCATAAAACAATTTAGTACTTGTTTCTAAACTTGGTTATTATGATATTCTCACAATTTAGCTAAATTATTATTTTGCCTTTTACTATTATAAAACAATTTAGTAAATTTGCCTAAACTTATAAAAAGAATTTTATTCCCTTATTCACCCCCCCCCCCCCCTCTAAGGGCGCCTATCGATCCAACAAGTGCCACCGCAAAACGGCGGTACTGGGCATAAGACCCCGGGTTTGAAAAGGAACAAAAATGGGTCTTACAAGTGGTATCAGAGCAAACCTCGATCCGGAGAAAAGAAAAGAAGTCCACAAACCCTGGGCCACTCCGCGCGAGCTTAGTTTGAGGACAAACTGACAGCAAAAGCAATGGTGTGCCCATAAGGGAAATCACATGAAAAGTCCACTTCTAACTGAATATTCTTTAGCTAAGTCCCTTACGAGTGTAATTTTCTTGTGTAGCCCGCGACGAACCCTACACCACAGCATGGAGTCCCACAAACTCCAAACGTCGTTCCACCACCACCGGCTCCTACTCCGTTCCAGCAGACGGAGATGGGACAAACACTAACAACCATAATGGAGACATTCAGGGCACAGCAGGCACCGGCTCCTCAGCAAAACCCTAGGGCCAACTAGCTGAGCGTCTTCCGAGGCCTCTCCCCCCCCCCCCCCCCCCCCATCATATCTCGGGACAGAGGCAGTTGTGAGGACTGAGTAGTGGGTGGACATCATGGAGGAGATGCTGACAGGGTTTCAGTGCCTGGTAGATATGGAGGTGCCACTGGTGGTCTCATGCTTGGAGTCCCATGCAAAGAGATGGTGGAAGAGGTTCCTGGACACAACATTTGCAGTACTGGAGGCTGCAGATGTTTCTTGGGATGAGTTCAAGGCAGCATTGCTGGAGCATGTTGTGCCGCAGTCTGCAAGAGACGAGTTGGAAGACAGATTTCTGCAGTTGAGGCAGGGGAGAAGGACAGTTCTAAAGTATCACCTGGAGTTTACCCATCTATCCCGGTTTGTAGTTTCGTATCAGCTGGATGATGCAGGATACGCAAAGAGGTTCTACAAGGGCTTTCATGATGAACTGAGGCAGGCCCTCCTCTTCGTCTCCGACGACAGTATAACTAAGATCCTGGAGATGGCCAAGAAACTAGAAGCTGACCAGCACCTTGTTCGAGGAAGGAGGAGGCCGGCAGAAGACCAGGGACGGGGAACTAGAAGGGAGCAGCCGAGAGGCCGAGATGCAGGGGAAGGAAGGACGGAGGTCCAACCCCGCCAAAAGCAGAGACAGGAGCAGAGGGAGCCGGTAGTGTTGGCTCCTCAGCCTCTACAGATGCGGGAGATGCTGAGGATCTGAGGAGGTGGGCCACCTATGGAGTGCTACCACTGCCGCCAGACTGGCCATATCCGGAGGAACCGCTCTCAGAGGAATGCACCACAAACACTACAGGCTGCCCCTCAGGCCCAGCATTTCGGGGGCTGGGGACGTGGACGAGGCCGTTGATTTCAGGGCGGAGACGGAGGCAAAACATGGAGCAGATGTACGCCCTAGACCTAGCACAGCCCCGGGACCCCGCAAGGGTCATTACAGGTTCTTTTGATGCCTTTTTGTTTTATGATTCATTAGTACATAGTAAACCTTAGATTTACCTTTGCATTAAACCAAACAAACAAAAACCACACAGGTATAGTACTCGTATGCGGCAAGCCCGCATACACCTTATTTGATACGGGTGCCTCTCACTCATTCGTCTCGGAAGAGTTCATAGATGATCTATGCCAAGTCCACCACTTCGAGGGCATCTACAGGAGAGTGCAATTCCCGGATGGATCAGAAGTTCTAACAAATGCAAAGTGCAACATGATTATGGAGATTGGAGGGAAACTGTTCGAAGCGTCGGCGACATGCTTGAAGATGAAGGACTTTGATCTGATCTTAGGCATGACCTGGCTGCACTGGAACCATGCAAAGATTGACTGTCCGGCAAGGAGGATCGTTCTAAAGCATGAAGATGGTGAAGTAGTAATCGAAGGTACTAAACCCACCTCTCGTATCTTTTTATCGTCAGTTCAGGCCGTCAAGGCCCACCTGCAGGGAGACAAGGTATATCAGGTGCTATTCGAGGCGACGGAAGTCGACTCAGTGTCAAATATCCCGGTCGTGCGGGATTTTGCCGACGTATTTCCGGAGAAGCTACCCGGACTACCTCCGCACCACGAAAAGGAGTTCCAAATCCAACTTGTGTCGGGGGATAAGCCGGTATCTTGAGCCCCCTACCGGATGGACCTGAAGGAACTAGTGGAGTTTCGGAGCCAGCTACAGGAGCTGGTGGAAGCAGGGTTTGTTAGGCCGAGTTCCTCACCTTGGGGAGCTCCGGTTTTGTTCGTGAAGAAGAAGGATGGGACGCTCAGATTATGCATCGACTACAGAGCCCTGAACCAGCTGTCGGTTCGGAATACGTACCCATTACCAAAAATCGATGAGATTTTTGACTAGCTGGAGGGAGCCCACTGCTTCTCGAAGCTGGATTTAAGATCAGGGTATTATCAGGTGCGGATCCAGGAGGAGGATATCCCGAATACGGCTTTCAGCAGCCGATACGGATTACATGAGTTCACGGTGATGCCATTCGGACTCACAAATGCACCATCAACATTTATGAGCCTGATGAACCGGGTGTTTGAGCCTTATCTCGACATCCTCGTCATCGTGTTCATCGACGACATCCTCATCTATTCAAAGTCGGAGGAGGAGCATGCACGGCATTTGGCACTAACATTGGAGAAGCTTTGGGAGCATCGTCTGTATACAAAGTTCAGCAAGTGCCAGTTTTGGCTGAAGGAGGTGGCCTTCCTAGGCCATATCATCAGTGGAGCTGGCCTAGCAGCAGATCTAGCAAAGATCCAGGCAGTACGGGATTGGCCGCCGCTAAAGACGGCCACCGACGTGCAGAGTTTCTTGGGGCTTTTCGGTTATTACCGGAAGTTCGTGTAGGGGTTTTCCCAGATAGCCCTCCCACTCACCTCCCTGACAAAAATAGATGTTGTTTTCACATGGACGCCGCGGTGTGAGGCAGCCTTCCAGGAGCTGAAGGGTCGGCTTACTTCGGCCCCCATCCTTGCCCTTCCATCGGGGAGGGAAGGATTCCAGGTGTACACAGATGCGTCATATCAGGGGATGGGTGCCGTTCTGATGCATAACGGGCACGTGATAGCTTACGCCTCCCTCCAGTTGAAGAATCACGAGCGGAATTATCCGGTGCATGACTTGGAGATGGGAGAAGTTGTATTTGCTCTCAAGATCTGGCGACACTACCTCTACGGTGTTCACTGCAACATATTCTCATATCACAAGAATCTGAAGTACGTAGATATGCAGAAGGAGCTGAACATCCGGGAAAGATGATGGGTGGAGTTTTTATCAGACTACCAGTACACGATGCATTACCACCTAGGGAAGGCGAATGTTGTAGCAGACGCTCTGAACAGGAGAGCTACCACATCATGAGTAGAGCCCAAGTTGATGGCCATGGAGCTAGTACGGATGTTCGAGGACATGCAGATCTCCTTAGTATCCGAGGATGATCCGGAGCTATACAATCAGTATTTAGCGGCGATGAGTATGACTTACGACCTTCGAGACCACATCAGGGATGGGCAGAGGCAGGATGCCAAGCTTGAACCAATTTTCAGAGCCTTGGAGGCAGGCTCAGCTGGAGACTATTCGTTGAAGGATGGCCTGTTGAGTTTTAGAGGCCGAGTGTATATACCGCCAGGGAGCCAGATTCGGGAGAATATTATGGTGGAGGCCCACAGTAGTAAGTATTCGGTGCACCCAGGTATCACCAAGATGATGGCGGATTTGAAGAGGACTATGTACTGGCCAGGTATGAAGAGGGACATCACCTATTTTGTGACCCACTGCGAGTCTTGCCAACTTGTGAAGGAGGAGTGCAGAAACCCAGCTGGGCTACTGCATCCACTTCCGTTGTCGGAGTGGAAGTTCGACGACATCGCTATGGACTTTATACACTGTCTTCCCCAATCTCGTGCAGGAAATGACTCAATTTGGGTGATCATCGACAGATTGACGAAGGTGTCCAGGTTCATTCCAGTCAGGAAGGACGATCCGGTCAGTGTTTTGGTATGGGGGTTTGTGGAGATGTTTGTCTGGTACCATGGGGTGCCGAAGACGATCGTGTCAGACTGGGATTGACGGTTTACTACTAGTGAGTGGAGAGCGGTGCAGGCCTACTTGGGCACCCGATTGACATTCAGCACTGCATTCCACACCCAGACAGATGGGCAAACAGAGCGCACCAACAGGACCTTGCAGGACCTCCTACGTCTATGTATTCTGGACCGCGGGGAGCCATGGGAGAAGCTATTACCGTTAGTCGAGTTCTCGTACAACAACAGTCACCAGGCCAGTATAGGCATGGCACCGTACGAGGCTTTATACGGACGGAGGTGCAAGACCCCTTTGTCTTGGATCCAGGATGAGGATCCCAAGGCACTTGGCTCGGAGTTCGTGGAATACATGGAGGCCCAGGTGAGGCTGATTCGAGATAGGATGTTGGAGGCCCAGAGCAGGCAGGCCAAGTATTACGATGCGCAGCATCGTATGGTAGAGTTCTAGGTGGGAGATCGAGTTTTCTTGAAAATACGTCCGACGCATGGAGTCTCATGGGTTCGCGGGCGGAGGAAGCTCAGTCCGAGATACATGGGGCCATACAGGATCCTGGAGCGGATCGGCACCTTGGCTTATAGACATGAGCTACCGCCTGAGTTAGAGGGACTCCACAACGTTTTCCATGTCTCCTCTCTTAGGAGGGCTCTACTATGGCCAGAGCAGCAGATATCTACTGCAGAAGGGTCGGTAGCTACTGATCGATCGGTTCGCCTGGAGCCTTTTCGGATAGACGACACGAAGTTGTGAGTCTTGCGACGCAAGAAGGTCCCGCTAGTCAAGGTCCTGTGGAGGAACCATGGACAAGATGAGCACACCTAGGAACCACTGGACCTGATGCAGCAAAAGTACACGGATCTTTTTACGACAGGTATAATTTAATTTTTCTGGGATGTTACATTTTTTTACTTTTTGTAGAAACCCCACAGGCTTAACCTGAATTTCGAGGACGAAATTTTTATTTTTATGTATTGGGATTTGTAACATCCCCCAAACAACTAGACCCCCAAGTTGGTTTTGTAATGACTAGGTCTTGACAAAACCATAGGAAGAGCTCAAGACCATGTGAGTTTGGGTGAGAAAGGGAAAACCCAAGTGGTCTGCAAATAGTAGTTTTCAGATATCTAGCCTAGGGTTGGACTTTAGGGCCTCACCTTGAACCTTGACCCCACCATAGTATCCCTAACCCACTAGGGGCCTCCTTGGAGCACCAGGGACCCATTGGGGTCAACAAAAGGGGCCAAATTGACCAAAGTCAACCCTAACCCTAAATTGGTCAAACTAGCCCAATTTGGGCCAATTGGCCTCCAGCATGCCAAATTGACCCTGCCCCTACCCTCATAGGGTCACTAGGGACCTAATGGACCAAAAATCCCCATCATGGGACCTCTAAATTGGCCAATTTACCTTAAGTCAACCCTATCCCTAATTTTGGTCAAAGTGCCCTATAAAGGGGCAATTCACCCTCACCTTGCCAAATTGACCCTACCTAGATCTTCCTAACCCTTAATAGAGTCCAAAGGGTCACTGTCCACCCATTGTGGTCAACCCAAGTGGTCAATTTGACCAAAGTCAACCTTAGCCTAAGTTTAGGTCAAAATGACCTACTTTACCCAAATTGAGCCCAATCCATTTGGGCTAGCCCAACTAAGAGGTCCACCACCTAATGGGCTTGGTAATCACTGAAATCACCACTCAATTTCTGTAATTGGTGATTAGGAGAGAGAAAATGGAGGTTTCCCCCAAATTGAAGAGAGAAGGAGAGCATTCATGGTGATTAATGCATTTGATCCTTCAATTCCTCCCCAATTGATGAGCATTCACTTCCCCCTTCAGTTACAAACAGATATCTGGAGTTTCTATGGCCAGGGGAGCTGAATTAGGGGAGAATTAGAGGTGGCCAAAATCTCCACTAATGGTCATTAATGGCAATTGATGCCAAGGCTCCTCCCCTCCCCCAATTGATCTCCTTAACACCCTCAGGGATCAGAGAGGAGTGAAACCCCCCTCTTCCCCGAAGAAATCGAGCACCAGAAGCTAGGATTGACATGGCGCCGAAAGCTCCACCTCCGGTAATAGCGAATCGCCGGAATACGCGCCACCAAGCCCCCACACAGGTCCGATCCTCCCACTCTCCCCTAGTGCTAGATCCTCGACTGAGTTGGGGCTTGATTCGAGCTCATTGGGCTCGGATTGCGCTTCCTAAAGGATCCATTTCGAGCTCTCTTTCCCCTCCTCTAAACCCCGATTCTGACCACCTCCGGCCGGCCAACCACCCCCTATCGCCGGCCACCACCTCAACGGAGGTGGTGGTGGCATTGGCTAGCGGGGAAGAGGCACAGGTGGCCGGGAAATCACCCCGCAAAGGTGCCCAGGAAGGGCTCATCTCAGCCATTAGCTGAAGGAAGGAGATGACCAGGCGCCGTCTGATGTTCGCCAAGATTCGTGCGCAGATCATTATATATGATTTTATTTTATGTGTATTATTGTCACACATTTAGCAGTGTTTTATTTTAATTATTAAAAATACTAGATCACCTCTGATGAAAAAGTGCCCAAAATCAAAGTTGTAGCTCTAGAAGTGTTCTTTATTTCAAAATATGTTTCAGCCCAATAGGGGCATTGTAGCTCCCTGTAGACCCAATTTGGTGGGACTGGTCCCTAGGGTAGGGCAGTCACAAATTCTTGAATATCTTTCTATTGGTAAATGGTATAGCCTTGATATTTGAAATATAGGCTATTCACACTAGCACACATAACATATCCAAAGATAGGGATTTTAGGAGAACCTTTTTCTAAGGTTTTTTAATAATTTCACAAATCAAATATTAATTAATTATTGGGTCAAATGACCTCCAATGCCCTACAAATTTTGGTGGGTACTTCTTAGGGTTATCATATGACCCTGGTAAAAATCTCAGCCCAATTGGGACTGATTTGGTTGGGTAATTTGTCAACCCAAGTTAGGTTAAACTAGGTCAAATTAGAGTATGGGGTTTATTTTGGGGTATGGTGGTCAAAACTCATCAACATGAGTTGAAACCTTGGCCACTGGTTTAGGATCACCTAAAACACCTCCAGGAGTGAGATGGGGTGGTGTAGAGGTGGATATGTCCTAGGACCCTAGTTTTACCCCTTAGGGTGCACATAGAACCTTGTGAAGGTCATGTGGTCAAAAGTCCTAGAATGGTCATGGGACTTTGTAGATATGTTCATGGGGTGTAATAATGCTCTAGGGAATTTTGAGAGAATTTTAGGAGTACTTATTTCCCCTAAAATAGGTTATAACCCCTTTAGGGCTTTTCATGATTATAGAGACTTACATATTCAAATAGCCTTGGATGGTGATGAAACCTTGGTAGTGCCTTTATATTCAGAAGATTGACCTCTGGTAATTTTTGTGAAATTAATTAGATTATTTAACCAGCACTTCATTCACAAGGTGCTTAACTTACCTAAATCTTAAGAAATATAATTAAGGGTCTAAAACTCTCTAGAAAAATGTGAAACTTGGTGATATGACATTTCAGAGCACTAGGAAGCCTTGTAAATTTTTGTATAATTTTTGGAGACTGGTATCAGTAGGCCACTTTAGAACATGCTCATATTTGTATTTATTTGGAATATTTATTTAGGTGAGAAAATGATTTCCATAAATTGTGAAATTCAGTCAGCAAGCCTTTATGAACACATTGGAGATCTAGTATTTCTTTCATAGTTTTTGGAATTAATTAACAGTAGGTTCCTTCACAATTTTCCCTAGACAGGGTTTCTTTGGAATATTTATTTATGTGATCAATTTGCCTTTATAAGTTCTGAAATTTGGCCTGAGAACTTTCCTGATCAATATAAATGTCTGGTAATTTTCCCATAATTTTTGGACAAGCATTTCTGGTGGTTCCTTCTTTAATTTCTAATTTTTGATAAATATTCAATATTATAATTAGAGGACAATTCCTGATTGTAAAATTGTGACACTCTATATTTGCTGTTATTTTGGCATGATAGATTTATCTTGATTTTATGGGAGTCATATCATAAGAATTCCTTACACTTCATGTTCATATTCATACTGGGCAAACATTGGAGAAATTAAAATAAATGCTAAAATGTTAAGGAAAAATATGAATCTTTGGACTTAGTCTTATAATGTCATGATAATCCTCCAGTAATAATCTTGTGTCATGTGGATGAATTTTTGGAGTACTTCTACTTATAGCTTCATATAGTTTGGTCTGCGTATAGTAAAAATGTGAAACTTGGGTATTTAGGGCTCTACCAAGTGGAAGTGGTATGTAGTTGGTGTACATGGTCAGGATGAAGAGGGTGAGATCATCAAAATGAGTTTAGGAGATAAGAGTGCTAGGTGAGCTAAAGGTATGGTCGTGCTTTGGATTGACGAAAGCTCGTCTTTCCCCTAGCGTGTCATAAACCACCTAGGGTTAATACAAGTGAAATAGTAAGAGGCTTAGGCATATGGGTAGATACCCATAAACTTAAATTCCTTGAGAAAGGGAGCCCTGGGGTGTCATCCCAGTATAGTTCCTAGTACCGTAACGAGCCCCTAACATAGTAACCCTCGGAAAGTCCAAGGTTAACCATAAAACTTTAGGGTTAAGTTGTTATGCAAGATTAGTTAAGTAATTACTCCCTCACACTCTAGTGTCATGGGTGCTTTAGTCTGTTTGGTCTTACGGGAGGTAGGCTCGGTGGTTGTAGTAATAGACTTATTAGTCTGGTGAGTTGTGACTCAACCATGTTTGTTGTGCCAGACGGGTTAGCCCGGGGAGCTTATGGCTCGAAGATAGATGTAAACATGTTTGCATGTGCATAAGATGGTGGGTCCTTTGTGTTGATGGTCATTGCACCGACATTAATATTTGGGCTCGGTAAGTGAGGATAACCCTTTACCAAAACTAGTCTGGTGCTCTAACCAGCAAAAGTACACAGTAGCTCCGATGTTGTGTTAGGTCTAGGTTAGCTAGTGCAAATACCAACCTAGAGGTGGGCGAGGCCCAATCCACCGCTTCTTTTGCCACTACGGAAGTATCCTGGGATTCTTGCTAGCTCCAAAAAGGGGGAACTAAAGGTCTGTGCGGATAGAGTCGTAGTGTGTGAGTTGCACTTGTGTGAACATAACATTTAACTACATACCTTGCATGACGTAGCAACAACATTGCATTTCAACCCCTACCCCTATCGTATAAGTCGTTTATGGGACTTCTTATACGATAGGCCTTGCTAAACGACCCCTTGGTCTATAGGTTTGTGTGGGCATTCCTATAAAGCAATGGTTACTTTTCCCTACTTACCTTCATATGCTTGCTCTACTTGTTTACTTTACATGTTCGTACTTTACTTTACTTACTGCTTTAGTTATGATATATATTGTGTAGTGGTAGACATTCCCTGTACCCCTATCACCTGCTATTGTTTACACCCCTTGTTGTCCTCCGCTTCATTCCTCCCGCACGGTGCCTAGGAGTCACCGGGGGAGGGGTGGGGGTTTGGCTTAGTCTTTTTGACTAACGGTCGGTGGTCCTTATCATTTTAGGGGACCGAGGAGATGTTGTAGCATCAGAGGCCGATGCAGATGGAGACGGGGCAGTCTAGCACGGGAGCACCATTGGCCGGATCTGTGAGCATCGTTTAGTTCTAGTATTTTATGCTTCCGCGAGTGTCTATGTAGTGAGGATTTGATGTATCGGGCAGGAGCCCTTGTTATTTCTATCTTTTATTTCGGTTACTTCCTGTGGACATCTCTTTATGATGATTTACTATTTATGTGATGTGGACTTGTCTTCCTTAAAGCTTGTTATACTTTACTTTTTCGGTGATCGATATTGCCGGCAGGATTGGCGTTTTGTAGTGGCAACCCTCCCGAGTGATGGTGCCACCGCAAAACGGCGGTTCTGGGCATAAGACCTCGGGTTTGAAAAGGAAAAGAATGGGGTCTTACAGATCTGGACCTTGGGCTCAACACAAAAGTTGTAGCCCTTGGCGATACTATTTTGGAATGGTGTGGCACGTAATTTTTGGTAGTTTGTAGCTCCAAGAAATCACGTTTTAGTAAGCATTGTTGAATATGTACATATTTTTGATGTTTTACTGATTTCTCGCAAAATATTTACCGGATGCTTACAAAAAATTGGTATAAATGTGCCTGATAATATTTTGATCACACCTATTTAATTTCAGCATTTTTGGACACATATTTGCCATGAATTTGCCTATTGTATCATATAAATGTAAAGTACCATAAAAATGTATTGGGGAATACAATGAGGTTGAAATTTGGTGTGAATGATTGAAGCATTAATTATGAGCTATGGTAGAAGTTTCGGCGGATTTTTTTTTGAATTAAGTCCTGAATTAAATATATCGTTATAAATTATTACGCTGAAATGAGAGTTTAAGTTGATCATTTAGACAAGGATTTTTGAAACATGCATAAAACCATAAATATATCACGCGGTAATCTATCAGAGAGTTTAGATTTGTGATAACCGCTTATTAGAGATTATGATTAATGATCCTTAAAGAGAACAGGCACGAGATAATTGGGATAGAATAAGCGTGATCGAATAATGCTTATGAATTTCTTTCTGATCAAAGCATGTTGTGAATTAAGCATGAGGATTGGTATGTTAAATATGTATGGGAGGATTTATATAGTGAACTTGAACATAACATTACACGCACAGGTAGTCCTATAGGATCAAAGAGAGTATTTCTCTTTCGTACATGTACCACTGCACAAGAGTTATGACAACTCTGTATGGGTAGCAGTGACGGTTTGGTGTGGATTAAGGGGTATGGTTATATCCTAAGGTGTTATGTTAAGTACCCGGTTGGTAGGTCCTTGTATGCTAGTTAGTATCATTTAAACCAGTAATATTAATATGTGATTGAACTTTGTTAGGAGTCCTTGTGTGCTTGATTGCACGGGTTGAGCATGGGAAATTACTTGGGTGTGCATAGTTTCACACAATTGCATAATGATCCTTGTTGGAGGACTACTTGTGGCAGATCTATGGGCCCGCCAGTCGTCACACCGACAGGTGCTGGCAGATAGATCTTGGTCGGTTGGGCTGGGCTCTTTATGTTTACTTCCAAAGACCCCTTCCGTGGCTATTGACCGGTTGGGCTGGGCTCTTGGTGTTTACTTCCTAAGACCCCTTCTGAGTCTAGTACGCAGGTGCTCCGCTGTTGTGTTCTTAGCCTCGAGGAGTACATAAGGCCTAGTTCTGGTAGTGTGTATACCCACCTAATAGAGGAGAAGCTCGTTCCACTGTCACTGTTAGGCAACGACGGGTGATGCCTGAGTGGTTAGCTACCCTCGAAAAGCGGGAAGTACAAGTCTATGTCGACATAGCAAATTAGAGTGCGTGAGTAAATCATAGGTGAGTCATCATACATACATTCATTGCACCGCATATAGATCCTCATCATATAAACTTGTATGGGCACCTATATATGATGAGTTACTTATAACAAAAGACCCTTAACTTATAAGCTTGTATGAGCATCCATATAAGTAAAGTTTAATTCAGTTTTGTATATACTTGCTCTGCTTATACCTTGTTGTTGACTATACTGCTAGAGTAGATGCACTCTTATACGTTTGTAACATCTACTGTGATTATTGTTCCTTTGTCACCAGCTAGATTGCCTATTACTGATTATATTGCAGCATTCCCCCTCTTTCCTTCCGCTTGGTGCCTAAGAGCTGCTGGGGGAGAGGATGTGAAGCCACTTAGTCTTTATGACTAACGGTTTCTACGTCACTATTTTTAGGAGGGTACACAGTTGCAGGTAGAGCAGCAGCATACGACACAGGAGGACAGCCAGGTCAGGGCGACATGGCCCGAGACTACGATACCTTCACTACCATCAGTGACAGATGTGAGCGAGTGTTTTGAAATGTAGCCTTAGGGAAATTTTTTGTACTCTGATATTTTGCACGTGCTTTGTAGCTACCTGTTCTTTTGGACACTTCTACATATTTGTGAATAATGGCTTATGTTGTTGTTTTTCTATTATTGATGGGTTGGCATGATGATATTTGAGAATAGCCGGCAGGATAGGAGTCTTGTGGAATGAGCTAGCCCATGCACTGGCACTTCCGCAAGGCGGCTGTCCTAGGCATAAGACTCCCCTCGGCCGTGTTTTGTGTTCCGGGAAGGGGGTCTTACATTTATCACCTTGGGGTTTAATTGACCAAGCTTTTCTAGGTGACCAAAAGTAGCTAAACGCACACCAATGTGCTTTTCACATATTCACCGAGATTTCTGGAGCTCTTTTTGGCTAGCCTAACCATTCGTCATTACCCTAGTCATGACAAAAATTATCTTAGGGGTCCAGTTGTTCTAGGGATGTTACAAATCCCAATTCATAGAGAAAACATTTTGTCCTCGAAATTAAGATTGGGCCCGCGAGGTTCTTACTTTTGGTAGATAAATGTAAAGCATTTAAGCAAATTAAACTTTTACCTGATGCAAAGAGTCTCGGGTATTGCTGTTGCATCAGGTCCAGAGGCTCCCAAGTGTGCTGCTCTTGCCCATGATTTGACCAAAGGACCTTCACCAGCCAGACCTTCTTCCGTCGCAGGACTCGGACGGCTGTGTCATTGATCCAAATTGGCTCCAAATAAATTGTACGATTGGATGCTATCGGGCCTATCGTGGTAGTGATTTGTTTTTCTAGCCGAAGAAGAGCCCTCCTAAGCTAGGAGACGTGAAAAACATCGTGCAATCCCGCCATTTCCGGTTGTAACTCCAGTCTAAAAGCCAAGGGGCCGATCCGCTCCAGGATCTTATAGGGCCCCATGTATCTCAGACTGAGCTTCTTTAGTCTACGCACTTGCGAGACCCCGTGCACCAGACGTATTTTCAAAAACACCCTGTCTCCCGCCTGGAATTCCACCTCGCGATGTCGCGCGTCATAATATTTAGCATGTCTTCTTTGAGCTTCCAACATCTAATCTCGTATCAGTCTTATCTGAGCATCCTTGTCCGCTATATATTCTGACCCAAGCGCCTTTGGGTCCTCATCCTGATTCCATGAAAGCGGATCCCTCCACTTCCTGTCATAAAGGAGGGAGCCATGCCAATCTTAGACTGTTGGCTACTATTATAGGAGAATTCGATGAGTGGTTGCAATCTCTCGCACGACTCCCCACTATCTAGGACATATAATTGTTGCAGATCTTCCATCGTTCAGATAGTGCATTCCGTCTGACTGTCGGTTTGTTGGTGAAAAGTAGTACTGAATGTCAATCGTGACCCCAGATATGCCTGGACTGCCTTCCACTCCTATGATGTAAGCTGGTCGTCCCGATCTGACACGATCGATCTGGGCACTCCATGGTATCTGACGATCTGTTCCAAAAAAGTCATACCAGAACACCGACTGGGGCTCCCTTCCTGGTTGGAATGAATCTGGCAACCATTGTTAGCCTATCCACGATAACCCAAACGAAGTCATTCCCGGAGCGGGAGCAAGGCAACCCATGTACAAAATCCATGGAGATGTCCTCAAACTTCCACTCCAGCACAGGTAGCGTCTGCAATAATCCCCTGAGGCTCTAACATTCGGTCTTAACCTATTGGCATGCCTCAGAATGCGTCACGAAGTGGATGATTTCCTTCTTCATTCTTGGTTAGTACATGGTGCTCCTCAAGTCATCCATCATATTAGTGATCCCGGGGTGAAATAAATATTTGATGCAGTGTGCCTCTATAAAAATGTCTTCCCGGATTCCATCTCCTGCTGGAATATAAACTCGGACTCGGAAGTGCACGAGATCATCTTTTAATGAATAATCCCCAGCTGATCCTAACTCTAATACTCTGAAAACCGGTTCCTATTCTGCATCTTGTTTCTGGGCAACCATGATTTGATCTCAAATATTGCAGACAATGCTCATCGAGGCTAAATACTCCTCGTAGACCTCGGGGTCATTCTTGGATTTAAGTGTGATATGCATGTCTTCTAGCATCTTCACCAGCTCTATGGACGTCAACTGTGGCTCTATATTAGGCATGCTAGGCCTCCTGATGAGTGCATCCTCCACTGTGTTCGCCTTCCTGAGGTGATAGTGCATTGTAAACTGGTAATCACAGATAAATTTCACCCATCTTCTCTGACAGAGATTCAGATCCTTCTGCGTGTCCAGATGCATGAAGTTCTTGTGATCTGAGAAGATATCGCAAAGAACCCCATAAAAGTAGTGTCTCCAAATCTTCAATGCAAATATTACCGCTCCTATCTCCAAATTGTGCACCGAGTTGTTTTGCTCGTGCTTCTTCAATTGTCGAGAAGCGTAAGCAATCACATGTCTGTGATGTATCAGGACAGCACCCATCCCATTATATGATGTGTCATTGTATACCTGGAATCCATCATTCCTAGATGGAAGTGCAAGGATCGGGGCTGAGGTGAGTCTATCCTTTAGTTCCTGAAAGGCAGCCTCGCACCGCGGTGTCCACACGAACGACACGTCCGTCCTTATCAGTGTTGTAAGGGGGAGGGCAATCCGGGAAAATCCCTCTACGAACTTCCGGTAGTAGCCGACATGTCCTAGGAAACTCCATACATCAGAAGCCATCTTCAGTTGGGGCCAGTCTCGCACTTCCTGAATCATTGATGGATCTACTGCTAATCCTTCCCCACTGATGATATGTCCCATTAAGGCTACTTCCTTGAACCAGAACTGACACTTGCTAAATTTGGCATACAACCTATGCTCTCAAAGTCTCTCCAATACGAGTGACAGATGCTGAGTATGTTCTTCCTCCGTCCTTTAATAGATAAGAATGTCGTCTATGAATACTATAACGAAGACGTCAAGATAGGTCTCGAATACGCAGTTCATCAGACTCATGAATGTGGAGGGAGCATTCGTGAGCCCTAATGGCATTACCGTGAATTCATAAAGACCGTAATAACTGTTGAATACTGTCTTCGGAATATATTCCTCTTATATTCGCAGCTGGTAGTACCCTGATCTCAAGTCTAGCTTTGAGAACCAATGTACTACTTCAAGTTGATCAAATAACTCATTTACCCTTGGCAAGGGGTACGTATTTCGCACCGCCAGCCTGTTCAGCTCCGTATAATCAATACACAGCGTGAGGGACCCGTCCTACTTCTTTACGAACAACACTGGCGCTCCCCACAGTGATGAGCTTGGCCTGACGAATCCTTCCTCCACTAATTCTTGCAGTTGGCTTCTGAACTCTGCCAGTTCCTTCAGATCCATTTGATACAGAATTCTAGATACTAGTCTCACTCCCGATACTAGCTGAATTTGGAAATCTTTCTCCCTGTGCGGGGGTAACTCGGGTAGCTTCTCCGGAAATACGTGAGGAAAATCACGTACAACAGGAATATCGGTTAGGGAAGTTTCAGCTTCCATCAACTCGAAGCATATCATATAAACTTTGTCCCCCTATTGGTGGGCCTTGACGGCCTGAATAGAAGAATGTAAATAATGGGAGACCAGGATAATACCTTCGAAGTTCACGTAGGTGTTATCGTATCATAGAACGACCTTCCTTGCCAGGAAATCAATCTGGGCATGGTTCCAGGTGAGCCATATCATCCCCAAGATAAGATCAAAGTCCGGCATCTTCAAGATTGTTGTCGGAGCCTCGAGTGATAGTCATTCAATGGTCACCATCAGATGTGTTTACCCAGAAATCGGCAATCACCTTGAGCTAGCTTTTTTGCAGGTGACCGAGGCAATCGACTTGCTCTTGCAGTCCTCGAGCAATCTCTCCCGGCAACCCAGGTTTATCTCGCCAGGATTTCGTGCCCGGGTGGTCTCCCACCTCTCGGGCAGTCTCCCCCCTGGGGAGATCGCGCTCCGCGCAACCTCGCCCTGAGTTCGCCCCTTGGGCGACCTCGCCTCGGGAGGTCGCTCCGCGCGACCTCGCCCTGAGGTCGCCCCTTCGGCGACCTCGCCTCGGGAGGTCGTTCCGCGCGACCTTGCCCTGAGGTCGCACCTGGGCGACCTCGCCTCGGGAGGTCGCTCCGTGCGACCTCGGCCTGAGGTCGCCACTGGGTGACCTCGCCTCGGGAGGTCGCTCCGCGTGACCTCGCCCTAAGGTCACCCCCTGGGCGACCTCACCTCGGGAGGTCGCTCCGCGCGACCTCGGCCTGAGGTCTCCCCTGGGCGACCTCGCCTCAAGAGTTCGCTCCGCGCGACCTCGGCCTAAGGTCACCCCCTGGGCGACCTCGCCTCGGGAGGTCGCTCCGTGCGACCTCGGCCTGAGGTCACCCAGGGCAACCTCACATCGGGAGGTTGCTCCGCGCGACCTCTCCCTGAGGTCTTCCCTGGGCGACCTCGCCTCGGGAGGTCGCTCCACGCGACCTCGCCCTGAGGTCGCCCCTGGGCGACCTCACCTCGGGAGGTCACTCCGCGCAACCTCTCCCTGAGGTCGCCCCTGGGCGATCTCGCCTCGGGAGGTCTCGATCCCGGGCAGCCCGTTCCTTTCAGATCTGCCCGTTTGGGCAGGCCCCCTTGCCTATAAATAGAGGGGTAGGGGCATTGGTTTTGGGACTTTGGAAGAGTTTCCAGCCTAGCTTTTGACATGAGCGGTCTCATTTCTGAGACCATCATAACCCTTTTTCAGCAGCTGGTGAGGCCTCATTTCTGAGATCGCCATTACCTCATTTCAGCAGCTGGAGCTATCTCATTTTTGAGACCTTGTTATCTCTTTTTCAGCAGATTCTGCTATCTCCTCCCAGGAGATCCTCGACATCTCTTTTTCTCCTCTCTCTTGTCTTCCATCATAGCTCAAAGTAACCAACCATCTAACAATTTCCTTCCTCCACCTCTTTTCAGCTTGAGCGAGTGTGGACCTGGAGCATTTTTGGCTCGAACATAACACGCGACCATCAGATCGGAATGGTTGATGAACAGCAGCTGCGGTGAAGATATGAGATTTTGCCGAGCATAACACCAAATCTTAAAACAGCCATAACTTTTGATCCGGGTGTCGAAATTTAGAAATTCAAAGCTTGTCGCGACCGGCTCAACCTGAACTATCCAAAAAACGAACGGATTCCCCGTTCGGGCATTTTTTAGCCCTCAAATTGCAAAAATTCAGCCCCGTTTAGAAGTTATTGCAGTTTTTCTCCTTTTTGGCAATTTCTGCAATTTATATTTTTTAGTAGCAATGGAGATAACAAAGGTTCAACATCATTCAAGTGGTGAACTTACTCTGGAAGCTCTTGAGCTTCGCTTAGAGCATCATCTAGAACATTTTTGCAAAGAACTTGCTCAACAGCTGGAGCAGACTCATCAGCAATTTTATGGGATTAATCAAGCTATATCAGCTATCATTCAGCAGCTTCCTCCTCAAGTCGCAACTCCTTCAGCCCCTCCAGTTATAGCTGAAGTATAGGAGTCTTCTCCTTTTACAGATAGAATTCGTTGGGAACCTGCTCCTAATGGGTTTAAGGAACCCCGTCTACCAACCTTCTAAGGGGGAGAAGATCCCTTCTCCCACCTTCAAGCCTTTGAGTCAATTGTTGCGTTGAGAACTATATCGGATAGCATCAGGTGCAAGCTTCTTGTCATGAACATTGGTGGTCAAGCTCTGGAATGGTTTTACAAGTTTCCGCCTCAATCAATTACTTGCTTTATGGATCTCAGAAGAGAACTTCTCTTGAAATTTGCTACCTCAAGGAAGCGAAAGAGACGCCCAGCAGCTCTTTTCCAAATCAAGCAAGGAGTTAATGAAACTATCGCTCACTTCATCGATAGATTCCAGAGAGAGATTCTTGAGGTTGTTAATGTCGATAAAGAGATGTATAAATGTGCCTTCATTCAAGGACTTCAAGAAGGCCCTCTCAAATATAAAGTCAGCATAAAAGAGCCAAAGTCTTATGAGCATCTCATCGAAATAGCAAATCAGTTTATTGAAGGTGAAGCGATGAATCCTAACTATGTGTGTTCTCAGAACCATAAGATTCAGCAACATCAGAGAAATTTCTATCACAGTCACTCATCTTCAACACAGAGCCCTCCGCAAGTTGAGCAGTTTGAGTCTTATTCTCTTCCTCGGAATATATCATCTCCATACTTGGAAGTCTCTCGCATTCAGTCTTATGATCCTACAACACTTGAATATGAAAATCACCCAGAAGGATCTACTAAGTTGAATCTCTCCTTGGAAGAGGTCCTTACAAATATTCAAAATATGCCAGAGTATAGAAGACCTCGTCCAATAAAGTCTAAGGTTGAAAATCGCAATCAAGAGCTATTTTGCGCATATCATTCTGATATTGGTCATGATAAAGAAGACTGTCGTGCTCTCCGAAAATTAATAGACCAACTATTGAAGGCCGGAAAGTTACAAGACAATGTTACTTGGTAATATGAAGATTGTTTTTCTTCTAGCAGAGACAACTTTACATAGCAGAGAGTTTTTCCCTCAATAAAAGAAGTGCATAGAATAGAAAGAGATAGAATATCACTTTATTCCATGTTTTGTATGACTCCCATTTGTTTGGAGCTTTTTTTTCGTAACTTTTCTTTTTTCTTTTTTAGTTTTACTTGTAATAAGTATGACAGTGACTGGGGCTCTATCAGCAGCTATCATCGCGAAGATCTTCTCAGCAGTCAGATACCTCGAACGTCATATCCATATTCACTCTCGTATCCTTAATTGCAAACATTTATCCTTTTTATGTCTTAAGCTTATTTCGTTACTCTACTTCCTGCTATTTACATCAATACTTATAAAAATTGCGTGGTTGCAAATGGTAGAAATACTACCTCTGATTTGGGTGAGGGTAGTAAAACCCATTGCGACCACATCTCGCTAGAAGCACTCGCAGATGTGTAGTGGTAGCCCAACCTCTTTTCCTCTCTATCTCTTTCTCTATAATAATTGTCATTGATTGCCATGACATTTTGTCGAGTTAATCAACTTGCTTTGCTTGAAAACAGATGATTACATCTGATAACAAATTGGTTATGATAAAATGCTAACAACTAATGTTAGGATTGACATGCGTTGGCAAGAAAAATATACTGACTTTAGTATGTACTACAACGACTACCAAATAATTATGCAATTATCTGTTGGCTACTAATTTTTCAAGTACCATGGTCTTCACATATATATCACGTCGGGATTTTTAGATTTTAGGGCTTTTGGATTTCATGATTAATCTATTTATCATCTCTGGATTTCTCAAAATCATACGCTGGTTTGGGCATCAGCTGACATAACCTCAATAAAAATATTATGTCAGCAAGTCAGAATCAGCTAGCTATATGGACTTCACACTCACTATTCTGGAATATGTAAATGTGATGATATCAGAATGTTAGTTTTATCTCTCCGCGGGCACGAGTATTATCTCTTCTCTTCACACAGATATTATTTCATCAACATCAAAGCAAAGTGATTGTGAATAAACACTCATATACTCCATATAAATGGGATAATCTCTCTCATACACTTCAAGTATGAATAAAAAGAAATGGTGCGGTGACATACTTTAGATCTTCATTACCTACTTCTCATATCTTTTGCAGAGATATACAGGTGCTTGCGAGTTCTCTTCAGGTACTCGCATACTAAATTTTCTATATATACCTGTTCTTATATCCTTTGCAGATAAAAACAGGTGCTTGCGAGTTCTCTTCAGGTACTCGCATACTAAATTTTCTATATATACCTGTTCTTATATCCTTTGCAGATAAAAACAGGTGCTTGCGAGTTCTCTTCAGGTACTCGCAAACAAAATTTTCTATATACCTGTTCTTATATCCTTTGCAGATAAAAACATGTGCTTGTGAGTTCTCTTCAGGTACTCGCATACTAAATTTTTCATATACCAGTTCTTATATCTTTTTGAAGATAGAAGCAGGTGTTCGCGAGTCCTTATTCAGAAATATGTATGTTGGAACAACCCTATTACTGATTTGGACTAGGATGACTATTTGCTGATTACGACTAAGTTACCCCAATGTATAGTCTTATGGGTCAAGGTTTTAGGCTGATAGAACTAAGGAAAAGATTTAGATTCTGCGTTCGACGAACTCAATTCTGCGTTCGACGAACGGCTTACACTCTGCGTTCGACGAATGACTTGCTTCTATCTCAGCGTCTCAGCGGCCCAGCGGTCGACGATTTTGTTCAGTTCAGCGGTCGACGAATTTGCCAACTCTCTGTGTTCGACGAACTCATCTCTGCATTCGAAGAATAAGTATCAGATGCTCAGATCGACGAATGTTCTTCTCAGCTCGAATAATTCTATTCTTCTAGCAAGATTCAATTGAGGTCGACGAACTCAACATTGCGTTCGACGAATATCTTCAGATCGACAAATATCTTCTGTTCGACGAACTTGTTCCTCAGGTCGACGAATTAAATGACAGCAGATGTACTTCAGACAGATTATATTATTCCATTCTCTGAACTCAGATCTTCAGCAACGGCTCTATTCTTCTAGATAAGTAAGGTTAATATATTTCCTTTTATTTTTCCGAGATTATAGCCGTTGACATTTAGCGGAAAAGGACATTTCATGGAAAAGGAAAAAGATAAGCGGCGTATCAGATCTACAGTACAGTACTTTTATCTTCATATATTTTATTCCTTAAAATAAGGGATTTGATTTGCAAATCTGTCAGAGTTTTCAAAAGAGAAAAAGGAAAGAAGATATACAGGATTATTATAGAATAAAATACAGAACTTATCACAGATTATTACATTACAGCAATACGAGATAGAGAAGAACAACCGACAGATTTTCTGTACAGGAAGAAAGAAAAGGAAGAAATACAGAAAAGCTTCACAGATCATCTTCTTCCTCGATAGCAGCACTTATTCTCTGAGAACAACATCAACTCTACTCTCCCAGTCATCTGCTGCAAAATTCAGATCTTCAAAGGGCAACAAAAATCTGAAGAACTTACTCTTTCAGATTCATCAGCTACAGGAAGATCTGTTTATACAAGAGAAAGCTCCAGCCATCTACTGTCAAACATTTCATATCAGACAGAGGAGCTTTACACCATCAATCCACTAGAGTCTTCTCTCAGATTGTTGACAGAGAAGAACTTCATAACCCTTCTTATCCCCTCTTGTACAGGGTTATAACTCCCTTCAAAAGATAACTCCTTGGTGGCAGGGCACCTTAACAAAAACCTGTGGTTGGGTTACAGCACCTGATCAAAAGCCCTTTGGTGTGTGGACACCTGATCAAAAACCCTTTGGTGATAGGGCATCAGATCAAAAACCTAGTGGATCCTACCAAGTGCGGTAGAAGAGTAGACGTACCCAGGTTTATTTGGGAACTACTATAAAAATCCTTGTGTCCTCTGTGTGTGATTTTTTTTGTGCTGTGTTGTGTGCCTTTTTTGTGTTTGCTTTTATTACTCACTCAATACACATATATATATATCACTATTTTAATTCCGCAATAAAATTAAGGGAAAAGTTTTAATACTCTATCCCCCCCCCCCCCTCTAGAGTAAATCTAAGATGTAACCTCACTTTCAATTGGTATCAGAGGGTAGTTGATTTTATTTACAGGCTAACACCTGAATCATAAAGATCAATTAGATCTTAAATTTATTTTAGTGCTTTTTTTCTGTTAAAAACTCATGGCACAGAACAAAGAATTTTCTAGCACAAGACCTCCTATGTGCAATCTGAATATGTTTGCACTATGGAAGGCAAGGATTAGGTTGTACATGAATTCTATTGATGAGGATATCTTTAATGTTATCTTGACAGGACCTCCTGCACCAACAGCAACAACAAGTGCTGAAACCACAACTAACAACAATGCGGTTCCACCTCCTGAGTGGACAGATGCACAGAAAAAGCAAAGAAGTGCAGATGCCAAGGCAATGAACATACTGGCACAAACAATGTCTGATGACATTTTTCAGAAAGTGGTGGAATGCACTTCAGCAAGAGAAATCTGGATCTCACTCAACAATATGGTTGAAGGATCAGCTGATGAAAGAAAGGACAGAAGATCTCACATAATCTCCCAGTATGAAAATTTCAAGAAGGGAGAATCTGAGACAGTTGCTGACATGTATAACAGGCTCAGCCTCATAATCAATGAGCTGAAGACCTTGGACAAAGTGATCTCCATCACTGAGGTCAATGATAAGATCCTTATGTGCTTCCCCAGCACATGGGACTCTAGGATCTGGCCAATCAAGGAAGCCAGAATCCTTAATGAGATCTCCACTGAGAGCTTATTAGGCAAACTCAAATCCTATGAGCAGCTTATCAAAGCCAGAGAAGCTGAACAATCTACTTCATCTCCAGCATCCAAGAAGGAGAGAAGTGTTGGGGAAATGATTTATCTTAACCCCTAAAAATGAGTAGAATATAAATTCTAAGAATGAAAAATTAGTCTAAGTAAATATGCGTCGAATAGTATTCGACGCAACGTCGAAGTGTAGTCGACGTTCCTCTCAGAATGAGTCGAAGTAACTCCAAACAGAATTTGACGTAACTTATGTCGACGTAACTCTGATTTCTAGTCGACGTATCTAGTGAAGTCGACGCACCTTAGTCGACGCACCTTCCATATTCTCCTCTCGACGTCCAGCCAGTCTGAAATCGACGCTTCCGTCGAATAGTAATCGACGCACGTCGATTTCTATATCATATTCAAAAACACGCCAGATCTCTTTCCCTATACCTGTAGATCTGAATTTTATGGAATGATATTATTCTTTTCTAGCCGTTTTGAATCAGTCTTTCTTTCTAAATGATTCTTGGCTAAATTGATTAATTTTATTATGGATATTATTTGAAATCAGAATGATCTCTTTCCTTCTACAGAAATATTGATTATGGAATCTTTTCTCTCTTACTATTTCTCTGTCTGCTAATTGATTATTCTCCTATAGTATTCTTTGAATAAACAGAGCTATAAATAAGAAGGAAGTCGGCAGAGAAGAAAAAAGAAGAAATCCACTCCATACATTTGAAATAGAGGAAAAGCTCCCAAGAGAAAAGTGAGATAAGCTGAGAGAAGTGATAGTGTGTTGCAGCAAACAACAAGCCTTCTTCTCCTCCTTCTCAAGCCATACTGCTGCAATTTCTGAAAGCTCTCATTGAAAAAGAGAAAGGCATACAATCTCCTTCTCACTATAGAAGAGAGATTTCATTCACTATTTCTTGTGCTTCTAATCTTCTTACTAAGAAGAAGATTCTTTCTTGTTTCAATTACTTCTTCTTCTTATTCTCATTTCATTTTCAAATTGTGTAAAAGAGTTTTTAGAATCTCTCTTCAAAAAATTCAGTTGTACTGGTTCTAAGAGTCTCCTTATCAAAAAAAACTCAGGCTGGTTCTAAGAGTCTCCTTATCAAAAGACTCAGGCTGGTTCTAAGAGTCTCCTTATCAAAAGACTCAGTACAAGATAGTGAATTCCTACCAAGGGGGTAGAAGAGTGGACTACCCAAAGTTTGGGGAACCACTATATTTCTTTGTGTTGTGCTGTGATTTTCTTCTTGCTATTTTACTTTCTTTACTTGCTTAATTCTTGTTGGTGTGTGTGGGAAGCTTAAATCTGTGATTAGTACACATATATATATACATTTGTTAACTTTGCACAAAGTATTTTTAAATCTCTATTCACCCCCCCCCCCCCCCCCCCCTCTAGAGAATTCTAGTGAGGTTAACTGTGCACTTTCAATTGGTATCAGAGGCATGTTGATCTAAAAAGGGTAACTCCTTGATCAAAAAGATCCTACCTCATATATATATATATATTTCTAAAAACTATTTTTCACATGGCTCAAATCAAAGATTATGCTTCCACCAGACCACCAATGTGCAATCTTGAAAAGTTTGCACTTTGGAAAACAAGAATTAGGATCTATATGAATTCTATTGATGAAGAATTGTTTAATGTTATTTTGACAGGTCCTCCCAAGCCTTATAGAAAGGACTCAAGTGGTAAAGTGACTCAAACACTTGTCCTAAAGGCTGAGTGGACAGATGATGAGAAGAAGGCAGGAGCATGTGATGTAAAAGCTGTGAACATTCTTGTCTCAACCCTCTCGGATGAAATCTTTCAAAAGGTTGTTGACTGTGAATCAGCCAAAGAAATCTGGGAGGCTCTTACAAAGATAGTAGAAGGAAGTGCTGATGAAAGGAAAGATAGAAAGGCTCTATTGATCTCCCAATATGAGAACTTTCAAAAGAAGCATGAAGAAAGCATATCTGAGATGTATGACAGATTCAGTCTGATCATCAATCAATTAAGAAGCTTGGATAGAGAGATCTCTCTCACAGAGATCAATGACAAATTATTAATAAGTCTCCCAAGTTCATGGGACTCAAGAATATGGGCAATAAGAGATACTAGAGGACAAAAGGAAATATCAACAGATGCCCTCTTAGGAAAACTCAAATCCTATGAGCAACTACTGAAAACCAGAGAAGAGAAGGAAAGAAGGAAAAACACTCCAACCACTTCAAAAGATAGAAACATTGCATTAAAAGCAACAGAAGAAGAAACCCCTGTTACTGAAGAAGAATTATTCAGTCTCCTGGCCAGAAAATTCAAGAAATGGGTCAGGACAGATGGGTCTAGAAGAAGAGAGTCAAAACCAAGGTATGATAAGACTCCTACCAAAGAAATTATCTGTTATTCTTGCAGGAAAACTGGACATACTGCTCCAGATTGTCCAAAAAATGCTGAGAAAAAGAAAGATCTGAAAAAGAAAGATCTCAAGAGAAAGGAAAAGAAGAAAGAAAGAGGCTTCATTGCAGAAGCTTGGAGTGAAACAGATTCTGAAGACAGCACCTCATCTAAAAGTGACAATGAAGAGTCTAAGCAAGAAGACATATGCTGAATGGCTCTTGGAAGCTCAGAAAAAGAATGTGTTGCTGATTTATGGAGTGAAACAGGTTCAGAAGGAAGCATCTCTTTTGAAGATGAAAAAGAAGATAGCCTTATTCTCATAGAGGAATCTGAGGATAAGGATGAGGTAAACATTTTTGATGAAATAGATTTTCTATGTGATGATTTCAAAAGTGATTTTAAAAGACTCTGTTTAGATTAACTAAAAGCTAAACAAGAAATTAAGGATCTAAAAGAACAAATCAATATGAGAAAAATAGAGGATACATGTTCAAAAAATTATGAACTAAGGTGTAAAATCTATAAAACAGAAAAGGAAATAAACAGTGCTAAAATAGAAAATCAACTCCTTACAAATAAGGTATCCCAGGCAAAAGCTTTTGAAGAATCTATATAAGTTAGAAGCCAAACACTTAAAGAAATCACTGAAAAACAAACAATCAGACATAAGAATCTGGGGCTAGGGGCTGATCCTTCAACTAGTTCAATACCATCTACCAAACCTGCTTGGATGAGCCCTGTTAAATTTACTAAAGCCATCAAATCAACAAACTTAGAGGGAGAATCACAAAATAAAGAAGACCTCACCTTCAAAGAGATGAACCACTTTGATGAATCATCATCATTCCATTCAGAAGAAGACTCACAAACTCATTCTGAGAAGGCAACTAGGCCAAAAGAAACAATCCATAAAGAAATAAATCTCCAACCAAAAAAAGGGAAGAATAAAATCTGTGAAGACACAATTACGTCGACTTCATATCGATGTATAAATGACAGTACGTCGAATTCTACTCGTCGCAATCTCTTAGATGCTTCGACCTCAAATCGACGCATGAATAACATTACGTCGACTTACAATCGACGCAACTACTTCCATGCAGCAATTCCAGATCAACGCAATCTAGAGAAAGCGCTGAATACATATCGACGCAACTCTCAACATACGTCGAATAGATATCGACGCATAAAACATCAGAGCAACTTAAATACAGGACATAGCTATTCTTCAAAAACTTTCTATCTTAACCCCCATTCAAGACCCATTCATCCTGGTCAAAATTTCTATCCTAATCAAAACTTTCAGTCTGATCAAAACTTCTATCCTAATCAAAACTTTTATCCTAATCAACAACTCTATCCTAATCACCATCTTTATCCCTCTCTAAACTCAAATTTCCATAATCAAAAGACAATTAGGTGTTATATCTGTAATAAAATTGGGCACACTGCCAAACAATGTTGGCACAATCAATCCAATTGTTTATAAAATTAGTCCAAGGGTGACTTAGAAAACCTTAGGATTAGGAAGAAATAATCTCTCAAGAAAAACCTGGAATTTTCAGACAAAGTAAAAGTCACGTCGATCTCTTAATCGACGCATACGTCGATAGGAAACCCTATCAGACTATACTGACGCATACATCGACTTCCACTCGACGCAACGTCGACTTCATGAAAAAGACGGCAATACTAAAATATTTTCGGTCACATCTACTGCTGTACCGAATAAACCTCGAGTTGTGTCTCGTGTCGATGTTTCACCTGACTTAAATAGACTCTTCAGTTAAAATTCTGCACACTCCTGAGCTTCTCTCATCCTTCTCATTTCTCAGTCCAGCCATCTCTTCCTCTTTCTCACTGACCTAAATGTCTCCCAAGATCAACTCTGGTTTCGATATTGATCTTGAATCCTTCCAAGCCGCCGCCGAAAACTATAAGAGCATCATAGCTCTCTTCACTGAAGCTGGTTTAGACAAACTCATTTCCACAAGATGCAGACTCCTAGAGATAGAACTCACTGAGTTAATGAATCATATTCAGATATCTGAGCAAGGAGAGATCACAGGAACACTCTATGAGACACCTGTCTCAATCTCTGCAGAACACCTTAGGGACACCTTTGATCTTCCATCAGGTACACAACAACACTATCCTATTTCAAATCAAAAGGAAAGCAAATTATTTTCTAAGAATAGCTAAATGAATCTCCATCATCATTCCCTTATCAGGTGATGAACCTGTGGATCTCACCCCTGAGGAAATCAAAAATCTATTACTCATCATGAAGTTCTCCAAAGATAAACCAATCCACCTGAAGAAAATAGATTTTTCTGAGAAATATAGGCTATTGGCAGACATAGTAGGAAAAGTTCTATTATGTAAGATCTCTGCCCATGATGCAGTGCCCAAGCAGCAACTGAACATCATGGGGGCACTTGTGCTGAAAAAGAAGGTTGACTGGGCCAGCTGCTTACTAAAAATGATAGGCTACAAATATTCTCACAAAGAGAATGCCTATATGAGGATCATGAGTCAGGTACTCCTCCACTCCTTCCCTGACCTATGTAGGTCAAAAGGAATCCCCATTCCCCCTGGAAAAAGGATGTCCATAGCCCTCTTCTCAAAATGGACCAGGAAAATCCCCAAGCCTGGCTCCATTCCTGAAAGGACTCCCTCTCCTCCTAATTCTCCTGTGCATCCATCTTCCCCTCCTCCTCAACATACAGACATCTCCTCTCTACCAACATCATCTACACCTATAGCTTCTACTACCCTCACATCTCCTATCCTACCTACACCTTCACAACTACCAATTCAATCACTTGCTCAACCCTCCTCTATTCCTTCACCTCCTCCACCAAACACACTTCATCACAATGATACAATCCTCTCTCCACCTTCATCACCTCCACCTCCACCATTATCTCCTACTCCAACACACCTTGAACCATCTCCATCCACTAAAACTCTCATCACCTAGTGTATCCAAACAGCAGCTCAAAAATTTCAAGAAATGCTGGATGGACACTGCTCCCAACTTCACTCCTCCATCATGCACATGCAAAACCAAATAGATGGGGTCAATGCCTCTGTGCAAAGCTTGAAGTCCTCTGTATCTTCCTCTAAAGTGACCAAGTCTTTCTTAACCTCCTTAGCTAAGAAGGTCAAGAAGGGGGAGAAATTAGATGAAGAGCAGCTCTCAAGTCACAAATCTCTCTCACACAAGTCCCTTCCTACTTCAAAATCTGATAAGACCATTGGAAATAAACAGATAACAGATGTACTCACTATAGCAAGAGAAGCTGAACAACAAGTAGTTCTTTTTCAAAGAGATGCAAGTAAAGTGGCTGAAAGTGAGAAAGAAGTTGAAAAGGAAGCTGAGGCTGTAGGTATGACTGAAAATGAGAAAGAAAAAGAAGCTGAAGCTCAGGGGGAGCCAAATGCTGACATAACTGAAGCTGGAGCTGAGAAAGAATCTGAAGATGCAGAAGAAAAAGAAAAGGAAGTTCAATCTCAGGGGGAGCAAACTGCTGTGACTCAGGGGGAGTTGAGTGAATCACCTGTTACTGAGAAGGAGCAACCTACTTCTTTAAAAACTTTAGTATTCACTAGGAAAAGAAAAAATCCTCCTACCCCTCCTGAGTGATGTGTTGAACAATGTTGATATATTCTTTCATCCATGCTTAAATATTGTTTATGAAGTCTGTGTATATGATTCTATTTTCTTCTGATTACTTAACATATTTCTTTTCTATGTAACTGCCTTGCTGTGTTAATTAAAAGCTCATACAATTTCTCCATGAATAGGGTTAAGACAAATAGGGGGAGATTGTTGGGGAAATGATTTATCTTAACCCCTAAAAATGAGTAGAATATAAATTCTAAGAATGAAAAATTAGTCTAAGTAAATATGCGTCGAATAGTATTCGACGCAACGTCGAAGTGTAGTCGACGTTCCTTTCAGAATGAGTCGAAGTAACTCCAAACAGAATTCGACGTAACCTATGTCGACGTAACTCTGATTTCTAGTCGACGTATCTAGTGAAGTCGACGCACCTTAGTCGACGCACCTTCCATATTCTCCTCTCGACGTCCAGCCAGTCTGAAATCGACGCTTCCGTCGAATAGTAATCGACGCACGTCGATTTCTATATCAGATTCAAAAACACGCCAGATCTCTTTCCTTCTATCTGTAGATCTGAATTTTATGGAATGATATTATTCTTTTCCAGCCGTTTTGAATCAGTCTTTCTTTCTAAATGATTCTTGGCTAAATTGATTAAGTTTATTATGGATATTATTTGAAATCAGAATGATCTCTTTCCTTCTACAGAAATATTGATTATGGAATCTTTTCTCTCTTACTATTTCTCTATCTGCTAATTGATTATTCTCCTATAGTATTCTTTGTTTAAGCAGAACTATAAATAAGAGGGAAGTCGGCAGAGAAGAAAAAAGAAGAAATCCACTCCATACATTTGAAATAGAGGAAAAGCTCCCAAGAGAAAAGTGAGATAAGCTGAGAGAAGTGATAGTGTGCTGCAGCAAACAATAAGCCTTCTTCTCCTCCTTCTCAAGCCATACTGCTGCAATTTCTGAAAGCTCTCATTGAAAAAGAGAAAGGCCTACAATCTCCTTCTCACTATAGAAGAGAGATTTCATTTACTATTTCTTGTGCTTCTAATCTTCTTACTAAGAAGAAGATTCTTTCTTGTTCCAATTACTTCTTCTACTTCTTCTTCTTATTCTCGTTTCATTTTCAAATTGTGTAAAAGAGTTTTTAGAATCTCTCTTCAAAAAATTTAGTTGTACTGGTTCTAAGAGTCTCCTTATCAAAAGACTCAGGCTGGTTCTAAGAGTCTCCTTATCAAAAGACTCAGGCTGGTTCTAAGAGTCTCATTATCAAAAGACTCAGTACAAGATAGTGAATTCCTACCAAGGGGGTAGAAGAGTGGACTACCCAAAGTTTGGGGAACCACTATATTTCTTTGTGTTGTGCTGTGATTTTCTTCTTGCTATTTTACTTTCTTTACTTGCTTAATTCTAGTTGGTGTGTGTGGGAAGCTTAAATCTGTGATTAGTACATATATATATATATATATATTTATTAACTTTGCACAAAGTATTTTTAAATCTCTATTCACCCCCCCCCCCCTCTAGAGAATTCTAGTGAGGTTTACTGTGCACTTTCAAGAAGCATAGATTTTCAAGCTGAAGAAGAAGAAAAAGCTCCAAAAGATGAGGAGTTCATGAGCCTTCTAGCCAAAAGGTTCTACAAGATGGCTAAGAAGGACTTCAGAAAGAAGGACTCCAGATCAAGAGAAAAGCCAAAGGTATGACAAGTCAAATCCTAAAGAAATTATTTGTTATGGCTGCAGGAAACCTGGACATATTCTGCCAGAATGTCCAGAGAATCAGAAGAAGGAGAAGAGAAAAGAAAAGGAAGATAAAAGACACTCCAGCAAGTCTTCCTCCTACAAGCACAAACACAAAGGAATAGGATTTGTAGCAGAAACATGGAGTGAAACTGAATCAGAATCATCATCCAGTTCTTCTGATGATGAAGAAGAATCAAAGGAGAATGACCAATGCCTGATTGCCATTTATGACTCAAGCAGTGAGTCATAGAATGCATCCTCATCCATCTCTTCTGATGATTAAGATGATGAAGAAGAAAAGAATTTCTGCATGATGGCTATCAATGCCTCAGCAAACAACTCAGATGAAGAAGAATCAGAAGCTGAAGCTGAAAATGATGCTGATCAGGTAATCTCTAATTTTGATTTCAATTCAGTTGGATTCAAAGATGAGCTAAGAAATTTGAAGAATCCCTAAATGGGAGAAGCATCAAACTGATGGACATTACAAGCACAGTAAATGCCAGATTAAGTGGCAAACTAGGCTTGGGTGCATCATCAAGTGAGCCACCTCTGATTAAGAAAAACATACTGTCTACACCTATAAAATTCATTTCTGCTAAGAGCAAAGAGGTTGTAGATGCAAATAAAAACATTTCAAGTAAGGCTGCTAAGAATAAAGGAATTCAGCAGAATTTGTCGAACGGAGCTCGACGAAATGAATTCACTTCGTCGAACGGAGATCGACGAACTCTGAAGATATATTTCCAGTATAGTCATTATTCTAACGGCGCTCGACGAAAGCATGTCCATTCGTCGAACGACGATCGACGAGCTCAGCCAGTTTGTCGAACAGAAATTATACAGAAAATCTGAACAATTCTTATTCTTCACATACTTTCAATCCTTTCACTGAATGGATAATACCTCCAAGGAGATATCATCCACAAGGTTATAAGGACCAACCTGAAATGTCTTTTATTTCAGAGTTTTGTGGTAAAACAAAAGGACCCAAGGTAGTCTGGGTCAAAAACAACTAGTTTATTTTTCTGTTTTGCAGGTACACAGCTATCCAAACAAGAATGAACAATGGTATTTGGATAGTGGCTGTTCAAATCACATGACAGGAAATAAGGCCAACCTGAGAAACTATAAGGAAAAGCTTGGACCCAAGGTGATCTTTGGAGACTCCAACTATGGACAAACCAAAGGCTATGGACAGATCAAAGTTGGAGCAGTGACCTTCAAGGAGGTAGCCTATGTCAAGGGTCTGAAGCACAACCTCGTCAGCATAAGCCAGTTATGTGATGAAGGTTATCAGGTAACTTTCAATCATTCCTTATGTCTTATTACCAATAATAAAAACATTAATGTGTTATCTGGTATTAGACATGGAAATATTTATTTAGTCAACTTTGACTCTGCCAATTCTGATATTTGCTTATTCAATTCTATAAGTAAAACAAATAAATTATGGCATAAAAGGCTTGGACATATTAACCTTAGAACTATATCTATGCTTTCTAAGGACAATCTTGTTAGATGATTACCTTCTGGTTCATACAAGAAGGAAGGACTCTGCAGGGCTTGTCAATTAGGTAAGCAAACTATAAGTAGTTTTAAATCTTTATCCAAGAGTGATTCACCTAGGATTTTATATTTGCTGCATTTGGACCTTTTTGGACCTACTGCAATACAAATCCTAGGAGGGAAGCATTACTCTCTAGTGATTGTAGATGACTTCTCAAGATTCACTTGGGTGTTCTTTCTTAGGAACAAGTCTGACACCTTCAGTGTTTTGACAGACTTTCTCAGGTCCATCAAGATTGAGTACTCTAATGTAGTTGCATTGATCAGAAGTGATCATGGCACTGAGTTTGAGTCTCTTCTGATGAGAGAATTCTGTGGAAAAGAAGGGATCAGGCAGTGTTTCTCTGCTCCTAGAACCCCTCAACCAAATGGGGTAGCTGAAAGGAAAAATAGAACCCTTATTGAATCAGCAACTACATTGCTTGTTGATGCTCACTTGCCACTCTCTTTTTGGGCAGAGGTAGTGAACACAGAAAATTATGTGTTGAATAGAAGCCTGATACATAAACTTAAGGGCAAAACTCCTTATGAATTACTTAAGAATAAAAAGACTAAGGTTAACTATTTTAAGATATTTGGCTGTAAATGTTATGTGCATAACAATGATAAGAAGTATCTCAGGAAGTTTGAAGCAAAAGCTGTTGAAGGCATTTTCCTTGGATATTCACTTTCTAGTAAAGCATATAGAGTTTACAACAAATCTACTCTTAAGATAGAAGAGTCCATGCATGTATCTTTTGATGAGACTAACATGTTAATTGAAGAGAGGAACACCACCTCTACCAAAAATATTTTGCAGGTACCAGCTCTATGTGAAGAGCTCAATCGACTAGATCTACAGAAAGAAGAATCACTACTTCCATCAACTCAAAATCTTGAAGACAGTGAAGAAGAAGATCATTCAGATCTTACTGCCAGTTCAAATCAAATGACAGCTGAACAAATTCCCCAAGTGGATATCATTGATGAACCAACTCCAACTGTTGATCACTTCACAGTTAGAGATCATCTAATATCTCAAATCATTGGTGATATTTTAGCAGGTGTTCAAACAAGGCATCAACTACACCAAAATCAGATGCACATTTGTTTCCTCTCACAAGTTGAACCTCAAACCATAAAAGATGCAGAACAAGATCCAAACTGGAATCTTGCAATGCAAGAGGAGCTCAACCAATTTGAAAGGAACAAGGTATGGGATTTGGTTCCAAGACCAAAGGGACATCCAGTCATTGGCACCAAATGGGTCTTCAGGAACAAGCTTGATGATCAAGGCAACATAGTCAGAAACAAAGCAAGATTGGTAGCTCAAGAATATTCACAGGAAGAAGGAATAGACTATGATCAGACTTTTGCTCCTGTTGCAAGACTTGAAGCTATAAGGATCTTTCTAGCCTTTGCTGCATTCAAGAAATTCAAGGTATATCAAATGGATGTAAAGAGTGCATTTCTTAATGGAGACATCAAAGAAGAAGTCTATGTGGAACAACCACCAGGTTTCATCTCTCCAACTCACTCCTCTTTTGTATATAAGCTTAATAAAGCTCTCTATGGTCTTAAGCATGCTCCCAGAGCATGGTATGAGACCTTAGCTAGTTTTCTTTTAGAGAACAATTTCTGTAGAGGCATAGTTGATAAAACCTTATTTTTCAGGATACATAAAAATCAAACTCTACTAGTTCAAATATATGTACATGATATTATTTTTGGCTCTACTGATTCAAATCTATGCAAAAGGTTTTCTGACCTGATGCAATCTAAATTTGAAATGAGTAGTAAGGGTGAGTTATCATACTTCCTTGGTCTTCAAGTGAAGCAAACTCCAAATGGCATATTCATATCGCAATCCAAGTATGCTAAGGAATTAGTGAAAAGGTTTGGTATGTCTGATGCTTCCACCATGAAAACACCCATGCCCTCAAATGATGTTGTTGATAATGATGAATCAGGGAAACCTGTTGATCAGAAAGTATATAGAGCAATTGTTGGCTCTTTACTTTATTTAACAGCAAGTAGGCCTGATATAATGTTTGCTACCTGTATTTGGGTTAGGTTCCAAGTTAACCCCAAAGAATCTCACCTAATTTTACTAAAAATAATTTTGAGATATATAAAGGGTTGTCCTAATCTAGGACTTTGGTATCCAACAGCATCAGAATTTGAATTAACTAGATTCTCAGATTCTGATTATGCTGAATGCAGAGTAGACAGGAAAAGCACATCAAGAACTTGCCAGTTTCTTGGTGATAGGCTTGTGTCTTGGTTTTGTAAGAAACAAACATCTGTGTCCACATCAACAGCTGAAGCTGAATACATAGCTGCAGGCAGTTGCTGCTCACAGATATTGTGGATACAAAATCAGCTCCTAGACCATGGTGTCAACTTAAATAATTCAATTATATTTTGTGACAATACTAGTGCAATATCTATAGCACAAAATCCAGTTCTCCATAGTAGAACTAAGCACATAGAAATTAGGCACCACTTTATCAGAGATAATGTGGATAAAAATAAAATTTGCCTACAGTTCATTTCTACTAATTTGCAAAGAGATAATATTTTCACCAAGCCCTTGGATGAAAAGAAACATATTTTCTTTATAAATTAGCTAGGAATGATAGATGGAGATTCAATCTGTTAAAAAATTAAGTTTTCTACTTATCCCATCTCTTCATTGAACTGAGCTCGACGAAATCTAGTTTTTCGTCGAACGGAGATCGATGAAGTCATCAAGTTCGTCGAACCGAGATCGACGAAAACTCATTTTTTGTCAAATCCAGTTTTGATGAAGCTTTTATTTCTGATCTGTCATCATATCAAATTTTTATTTTTACTGAATGCCTACAGAGATTGCTTCTCTTTCCAGTCCCTTTGCACTTGATCTCTATTTTATTTTGCAGGAACAGTAGCAATATAAAAAAATTGCATCCTTCCCTACCTCCTCAAAAGTCCCTTCTTCTAGGGGCCTAGCTCCAGGTCTTCCTGAAACTAGGCAGGGGGAGATGTATTGAAGAAGCTCCTTTTTGTCAGGGGGAGATACTTTCCTTTTTGACAGGGGGATTTGTTTTCTGAAGATGCTCAAGCTTCAAGAGGAAATGCTGATGAAGAAACATGTTTTCAGTTCTATGAAGAAGCTCCATATGATGCAGTTTTTGCTCAGGGGGAGATGTTCTATGAACTAGGCAAAGGGAGAAAGCTGAAGAAGCTCCAGTCTCAGGGGGAGATGCTCTCAGGCTAACATGTTTTATGAAAGAGAGAAATGATGCATGAACAAGCTTCACAAATATTGCAATTTCAGATACAACTTTTTCAGATTCAGATTCAGATTTTGATAGATTCAGAGAAGATGTTATAGCAGATTCAAATTCTGATTGGTAGCACAGCATATTCAGATTATAAAGATTCAGTTCAGATCAACAATTCAGAAAGCTGAAATATAGCAGATACAATTCAGAATTCAGAAAGCAGAATTCAGAAAAGCAAAAGGTTTTTTATTTATTTCTGTTTTCATTAAAATGTTTCAGAACTCAGAGTATTATTTATTTTATATCTGATGAAATATTTAAAATATATCAGATATATATGCTCTGTTGTTTTGTTGTTATTTCTGTTTGTTTTAATTTTTGTCAAATAGTGTCCTAACTCAAATAGGGGAGATTGTTGGAACAACCCTATTACTGATTTGGGCTAGGATCACTATCTGCTGATTAAGACTAAGTTGACCCCAATGTATAGTCTTATGGGTAAAGGTTTTAGGCTGATAGAACTAAGGAAAAGATTCAGATTCTGCATTCGACGAACTCAATACTGCGTTCGACGAACGGCTTACACTGCGTTCGACGAACGGCTTGCTTCTATCTCAGCGTCTCAGCGGTCGACGATTTTGTTCAGTTCAGCGGTCGACGAATTTGCCAACTCTCTGCGTTCGACGAACTCAGCTCTGCGTTCGAAGAATAAGTATCAGATGCTCAAATAGACGAATGTTCTTCTCAGCTCGATTAATTCCATTCTTCCAGCCAGATTCAATTGAGGTCGACGAACTCAACATTGCGATCGACGAATATCTTCAGATCAACGAATATCTTCTGTTCGACGAACTTGTTCCTCAGGTCGACGAATTAAATGACAGCAGATGTATTTCAGACAGATTATATTATTCCATTCTCTGAACTCAGATCTTCAGCAACGGCTCTATTCTTCCAGATAAGTAAGGTTAATATATTTCCTTTTATTATTCCGAGATTATAGCCGTTGACATTTAGCGGAAAAGGACATTTCATGGAAAAGGAAAAAGATAAGCAGCGTATCAGATCTACAGTACAGTACTTATATCTTCATATATTTTATTCCTTAAAATAAGGGATTTGATTTGCAAATCTGTCAGAGTTTTCAAAAGAGAAAAAGGAAAGAAGATATACAGGATTTTTATAGAATAAAATACAGAACTTATCATAGATTATTACAGTACAGCAATACGAGATAGAGAAGAACAGCCGACAGATTTTCTGTACAGGAAGAAAGAAAAGGAAGAAATACAGAAAAGCTTCACAGATCATCTTCTTCCTCAATAGCAGCACTCATTCTCTGAGAACAACATCAACTCTACTCTCTCAGTCATCTGCTGCAAAATTCAGATCTTCAAAGGGCAACAAAAATCTGAAGAACTTACTCTTTCAGATTCATCAGCTATAGGAAGATCTGTTTATACAAGAGAAAGCTCCAGCCATCTACTGTCAAACATTTCATATCAGACAGAGGAGCTTTACACCATCAATCCACTAGAGTCTTCTCTCAGATTGTTGACAGAGAAGAACTTCATAACCCTTCTTATCCCCTCTTGTACCGGGTTATAACTCCCTTCAAAAGTTAACTCCTTGATGGCAGGGCACCTGAACAAAAACCTGTGGTTGGGTTAGAGCACCTGATCAAAAACCCCTTGGTGATAGGGCACCTGATCAAAAACCTAGTGGATCCTATCAAGTGTGGTAGAAGAGTAGACGTGCCCAGGTTTATTGGGGAACTACTATAAAAATCCTTGTGTCCTCTGTGTGTGATTTTCTGTGTGCTGTGTTGTGTGCCCTTTTTGTGTTTGCTTTTATTACTCACTCAATACACATATATCTATATCATTATTTTAATTCCGCAATAAAATTAAGGGAAAATATTTAATACTCTATTCACCCCCCCCCCCCCCCCCTCTAGAGTAAATCTAAAATCTAACCTCACTTTCAATGTACGTGCTCGCGGGCGAGTTCCCTTCAGGCATTGACAACTCATCACAGGTATTTACATTTTTATATACGCATATTCTGTCTTCACAAGAGAGGTGGATCTTGATTTGCATGGGTATGTTCTATTTTTTCAAGCTTCTCAAAACTTGAAAAAATCGGGGATTGTGTTTACCCAAAAATCGGCAATCACCTTGAGCTAGCTTTTTTGTAGGTGACCGAGGCAATCGACTTGCTCTCGCAGTCCTTGAGCAATCTCTCCCGGCAACCCAGGTTTATCTCGCCAGGATTTCGAGCCCGGGTGGTTTCCCACCTCCCGGGCAGTCTCCCCCTAAGGAGATCGCGCTCCGCGCAACGTCGCCCTGAGGTCGCCCCATGGGCGACCTCGCCTCGGGAGGTCACTCCGTGCGACCTCGCCCTGAGGTCGCCCCTGGGTGACCTCGCCTCGGGAGGTCGCTCTGCGCGACCTCGCCCTGAGGTTGCCCCATGGGCGAGCTCACCTCGAGAGGTCGCTCCGCGTGACCTCGGCCTGAGGTCGCCCCTGAGCGACCTCGCCTCGGGAGGTCACTCCGCACGACCTCGCCCTGAGGTCTCCCCTGGGCGACCTCGCCTAGGGAGTTCGCTCCGCGCGACCTCGCCCTAAGGTCGCCCCCTGGGCGACCTCGCCTCGGGAGGTCGCTCTGCGCAACCTCGGCCTGAGGTCGCCCCTGGGCGACCTCTCCTCGGGAGGTCACTCCGCGCGACCTCGCCCTGAGGTCGCCCCTGGGCGACCTCGCCTCGGGAGGTCGCTCCGCGCGACCTCGCCCTGAGGTCGCCCCTGGGCGACCTCACCTCGGGAGGTCGCTCCGCGCGACCTCGCCCTGAGGTCGCCCCCTGGGCGATCTCACCTCGGGGGGTCTCGATCCCGGGCAGCCCATTCCTTTCAGATCTCCCCGTTTGGGCAGGCCCCCTCGCCTATAAATAGAGGGGTAGGGCATTGGTTTCGGAACTTTGGAAGAGTTTACAGCCTAGCTTTTGACATGAGAGGTCTCATTTCTGAGACCATCATAACTCTTTTTCTGCAATTGGGGCGGTCTCATTTCTGATATCGCCATTACCTCATTTCAGTAGATGGAGCTATCTCATTTCTGAGACCTTGTTATCTCTTTTTTAGCAGATTCTGCTATCTCCTCCCAGGAGATCCTCGACATCTCTTTTTCTCCTCTCTCTTGTCTTCCATCATATCTCAAAGTAGCCAACCATCTAACAATTTCCTTCCTCCACCTCTTTTCAGCTTGAGCGAGTGTGGACCTGGAGCTTTTTTGGCTCGAACAAGAAGGGACTTTGCATTCGATTCAATCTCCCACCCATTGGGAAGACACACCCTTCTGGTGACTCCCGTATAGTGTTGAACCTGGTACAAGTCCTTGATGAAGTCTTCCGAGACAAAGTTATGCGATGCCCCCATGTCGAAAGGGTATGGGCAGGATTGCCGCATACAGTTACTATTCCTGAATTTGTTGTATTGTTTTAGGTGGCTATTTTTTTCTACTTCTAACAGTTCTATATCAATTCTACAATCTAAGAATTGAATGGAATTTATATTACTAGTATACCTACAATGACCCTTTGAGAATTCTAGGGTTGAGGAAGATCCAGGGCGTACATCTGATCTCTACCCTGCCTGCGGTCTACTCCATGGAATCCTCGGCCTCGGTCACATCCTCAGCCTAGGCCCCTGAACTGCTGAGGAGGTGGTGGTGGAGATCTCTGATGGTAGTTGATACGAATATGGCCCGGCTGATGGCAGTGGTAGCACATATGTGGGGGTGGTGCTCCTCCACCTCGTCTTGGTGGCTCCCAGATCTGTTGCGGTTGAGGGGTCAGCACTGCTGGAGGCCTTTGCTCTTGTCTAAATTTAGGATGGGGTCATCCCCCACCCCTCTGTGCTGGATGAATCTTCCCCTCCGGTGTCCCCTGCTGCCAATTACTACATCGTCTGTCGGCCTTTTCCCTCTGTTCCTTACCATCAGCTGGTCCGCCTCCAACTTTTTTGTCGCTTCAATAATTTGGGCTAGGCAAAAATCAGCTATGTATAATAAGGCTTGCCTCAGGTCGTCACGGAGGCCCTTGTAGAACCTCTTGGCATAGTCGGAGTCATCCAACTGGTGGGATGAGGTGAAGAGAGCCTGATAAGAGAATTCCCACTAGTACTCCAACACCGAACAACTCCCCTGCTTCAGGTGTAGGAACCGCTCTTCCAGTTCATCTCTGGTCGTCTGTGGTATGAAATGTTCTAATAATGCCTCGTTGAACTCCTCCCAGGTTATGTCAGTGTATTCAAAGCCGACAAAGGTAGTGTACAAAGCCAATTTCCACCAACATTTGGGATGTAATTGTAGGGGAGAGACAGCTAGTGATACCGCCATGTTAACTAGGCAGCGTATCCCGGCTAGCATCTCATGGATGGTGTCTAGCCATTCCTTGGTTCTCTCCACTAACTCAGTCCCGACATAGGATGGTGGGGAGAGGCCTTGGAAGGCACTCGACCAGTTCGCCCCAGGGTTGGGTACCTAAGTCGGGGCCTGTTGTTGTGAGAAGGCCTGCAAGATTGCCGTCAATGTCTGTCCTAGTTCCGACTATTGGAACTTAGTGCACGTCAGCGGGGGAGGAACGACATCCTGGATGGGAGGTACTGTCGCCCGTGTGGTGATGTTCACTGGAGGATACATAAGAATGAAGGTTCTATTAGACGGGTCGGCCTAAACATCTCATTATGAAATAATGTCTTATCTATCTTTCCTCTTATGAATTTGTTCTCAAGAAGAAAGCAAAAGAGGGTCTCATACCAAGCTCGGGGTTCTTCTTTCAGACCATATAAGGCTTTGCGTAGAAAATAAACATAATCAGGGATAGAGGAATCAACAAAACCTGGGGGTTATTCAACGTATACTTCTTCCAATAAATTACCATTCAGGAAGGCTGGCATCACGTCCATCTGGTAAACCTTGAATCCGTTGTGAGCAGCATACGCTAAGAACAACCTGATCACTTCGAGTCTTTCCACTGGAGCATAAGTTTGTTTGAAGATGATCCCTTCTTCTTATTGATAACCTTGGGCAACAAGTTTGACCTTGTTTTTGATGATAACACCATTTTCATCCAGCTTGTTTCTGTAAACCCATTTAGTTTCGATAACGTTTTGACCTTTGGGCCTTGGTAGCAACTTCCAAACTTTGCATCTTTTGAATTGATGGAGGTCCTCTTGCATTGCAATAATCCATGAAGCGTCCTCTTTTGCCTCATCAAATTTCTTTGGCTCAATCTGCGAAAGGAAACTCAAATGCAAAACATCGTTAGTTGTACCTCTTCTTGTTCTTATTCCGACACTGGTATCTCTGATGATTTGATTAACTGGGTGATCTCTCTGATGTCTGATCACCAAATTCCTTGCATCTTCAATGATACCAGGTTCTTCTACTTCTGGTGCGTCTACTATCTCTTGAAGTTCTTCTTCTTCATGTATAGTTGGAATATTCACTGAAACTGTCCTTGGAACGTATTTTCAAGTGACTTCTTCCAAGCTTAGCTTTTTCAGTTTTATACCTGCACCTGCATCTACAACAAAAACACTATAAGAGCTGCTTTGAAGCATGCTCATCTCATCAAATACAACATTTATAGATTCTTCTACAACCAAGATTTTCTTATTCAAAATCGTATATGGCATACTATGGCTACTATAGCATATAAAAATACCTTCAAAAAACTTTTCACAAAACTTAGTTTTGTAATACTTTCCGTTGCTAAGTACGAAGCATTTATTGCCAAAAATTCTAAAATATGACACATTTGGTTTCCTTCCCTTTAAAAGTTCATAAGGTGTCTTACGATGATTCTTGTTGATTAGTGCTCCATTTTGCCCGTGATAAGCAGTGTTGCCGGCTTCTGCCCAAAAATATTCTGGATGAGAAGAATCATTCAACATTGTCCTGTTTACCTTTATGAGTGTTCTATTCTTTCTCTCGGCAACTCCATTTTGTTGTGGAGTACGAGGAAATGAAAACTCATGAAAGATACCTAAGCTTTCACAAACTCTATCATAGGCCCAGACTTGAATTCTATTCCGTGGTAACTTCTGATTTTGAATACGGAGTAGTTAAGTTCATTCTGAATCTGCCTAACAAAGTTAGTGAAAGAGTCGAAGGTGTCTGACTTATGTTTCAGAAAAAATACCCAAGCAAAACATGAGTAGTCATCAACAATAACCAAAGTATAAGCTTTACCTCTGAAACTCCGAACTGGCATGGGACAAAATAAGTCCATATGGAGCAGATATAAACATCTGGTAAAATCTTTACCAACAATGCTATTAAAGTTAGCCCAAGTCTGCTTACCCATTTGGCATGCATGACAAGGTCTCTCTTTAATGCACTTAACGTCGAGTGCATCACGCACTAGGTTGTGAGAAAATAACATACTTATAGTTTTGAAATTAATATGTGTTAGACTCTTGTGTCATTGGTCACGTAGAGATGCACTATCTTTTGCAAAAAACCTACTGGTGGAGAAGAGTCCAAACAAAGAAATTTAAGCAGAAGATATTTCTACTCTGAGTGCCTGTTAAAATAGTTTATGAATTATCAGACGACTTTATCAAGCACTTGTCCTTGTAGAACTCAACCATATATCCTTTGTCACATAATTGACTTATGTTAATAAGATTATGTTGTAATCCCTAACATAAGCTACGTTTGTGAAAGAGACAATACCGTTGGTAATCATACCGTAGCCTTTTGTAATTTCCTGATCAGATCCACCAAAGATAAACTTTGGACCATCCTTAACTGGGGTGTAATTCTGCAATAGGCTTCTTGTTTCAGTCATGTGCCGTGAATATCCATTGTCCAAATACCAGATAGGCATGTTGTTGGCCTTTGGACATGCCTGCAATCAATAATCAATTGCCCTTAGGAACTCAAACAGATTTGGAACCTTGACTTCTTGTTAGATGACTGCCACTAGGAGTGTTAATATTGCGAGTGGTCAATCTTGCATTATTAACTCGTGGAGTCTTGAAATTCATAGGATTGAACTAGCAATCTATGGTGAAGTGACCAACTTTGCCACAACACCAACAGTCGAATCTTTTGTACCTTATTTTCTTCTCTTGCTTAACTCTTTGAATGGGGGGTCGAGCAGGAGCTACAGACTTGGAAGTAGAAGCCTCGTGATTACAACATACACAGGGCTTCTTCTCAAGTGGCTTCGTAGCAGTAGTTTTGAATTTTGGTGCTTTCTTAGCAGACAGTCCATGCACGAGCGAACCATAGTCCTTGAGGACTATCTCTTTCTAAGGAGCTTTGAGTGCAGTCGTTCTGAAGTTTTGGGGACAGCTCCATCCATGGTTACTCTTGTTCGTCTCAAGGTGAGCTGGTCTAGTAAAGAGACCATAAGACGTTTCAAAGTCATAGGTGTTTGTAGTAAAAACTACCGTCTTGAAGGAAGGTTAACTTTGATTAACCTTACCCTTACCCTTAACGGCTCTTCTCTTAGCTTCCTTACTTTTCTCGGTCTGATGACCGATACCGCTACAATTCGCAGGAGCTGAGAAACCATCAATAAGAGGAAGGATGGTCTTTGGCTTCGAGAAGCTTTCTACTAGCTTTCTTTCAGCCACCAACTTCCCTTCCAGTTCATTAATAGATTTCTCTTTCATCTTTACAAGTTGAGCAGAGTTATGCAGTTTGTCTTTCAAGAGTTGGACTTCATCTCTGAAATGAATTAATTGTACAATTTCTTCCCTCGGGTTCGATTCCACGGCCTTGAGAGACTCAATCTCTTCTGCCTGAGATTTGACTACCTTGCGGCATTTGTCAAACCCTTTCAATAAGGCTCTAAACTAAACTAGTAGATCTGAGTCTTCCTAAGAGGAATAGCCCTCATCCGCATTGGAATACGTCTCAAACTCAGAAAGAGGAGTGTGAGTGTTTACCTTCCCCTCATAAGGGGTGTCGTAATTTTCTTCGACGATTTGAGCCATGAGCCCAAAGTAGGCTTCTTCGCCTGAGCTAGACTCATCTGAGTCGGTGTCGCTCAGAGTCTTAGTCTTCTTAGCAAAGAAGCTCTTTTCCTCCTTTTTATTTTTGAAGGATCTCTTTTCTTCTATTCATGATCCATCTTTCTTCTTATAATGGCATTCAGGGATCATTTGCCCTAGCTTATTACAACAATAACAAATAACGTCAGTTGAAATATGTTGATTCTATTTGAATTTATACCTGTCGTTGTTGTATCCTTTCTTGTGATGTTCACCATCGCGTCTTGATCTTCTATGATCAGAAGAGGAGGATTGATTTCTTCTTTGCTTTCTTTTGTTGAGCAGTTTCTTGAATTCCATGGAGATAAAAGAGAACTCTTCATCGGACATGTCTAAGCATGAGGGGCAAGCCACTGACTCGTCATCTTCGTCTGAAGATTGTGTCCTCATCAGTGACATAACTTTACCTTTTCTTGACCCTTCAGACTTCAGTTCTACAAACGTCTCCCTTCCAGAAGTCTTACTGCCCTCTTCCTCAGCTTTCCTGATGTTGAGCTTCAGTTCATGGGAAAGAAGCTTCCCGAATAAAATCTGTGGCTCCATCGTAGCCAGCTTACCAAACTCCCTTATGGTGATTTCCTTGGTATCCCATTCTTTCATCAGGGATCTCAAGAATTTGTCATTTAATTCTACAACAGTGAATTCCTGGTCATAATTTCTTAGACCATTGACGATTTTGAAAAACTTCTCATAAGTATCTGATATGCTATCCCTTGGGTCTTGCTTGAAGGCTTCCTGCTCTTGATTCAACATAGTTCTATGATCATCTCTGACTTCTTCTGTACCTTCCATCAAAACTATAAGAGAATCTCACATCTCTTTGGCAGATTTGCAGTGGAATAGACTTTGTAACATAGAGTCATCCACTGCACTAGCAATGAAGTTCTTTGCCTTCTTGTCTAAGGAGATAAGAGCAATCTCGTCCTTTGTCAGATCCAACATATTTTTAGGAACTTGCACATTAGGATTTATTGTAGATACTGTCATTGGAACATGTGGACTTCTTCAACAATTTGAAATATTCTCGGGTCGGCGGCTTCCATGTACAATTTTACCCTTTCCTTCCACGTCGAAAAGTTTTCTTTAGTGCACACCAACAACTTCATGGAAGAATTCTGGTTTCTGTCCATTCCTGACATGGTGTCTTTAGAACAACTAGATAGAGATCTTATTCAAGGTGTTAACCTGTAAGCGAACAACCTCCCTCTTATACCAATTGAAAGTATCTAGTTGCTACTAAAATCACCTAGAAGGGGGTGAATAGGTGAATTCTATGGCTTTACTTGGAATTAAAAACTTTAGAAATACATCACACAGAAGGCAAGCACACACCACACAAACAAAAGGATTTTTAGTGGTTCCCCGGAATGGGTACGTCCACTTTATAGCCTCACTTATCTAGCTCTCCCGGCTAGACTAGGCTACTTCACTAATCTCAGATTTAAAATAAACCTTACAACTCGGAGTTAGCAACTCCTACAAACTCGGAGAACAACCTCTCATACAAAATCTCGAAGAACCACCTTTCCTACACTCGATCCTCTAAACTATGATCCACAAAAACTTGGAAGTAAAACTTCCTACAAGAATATGTAAAGAGGTTTTTACACAAATCTAGATTGAAAATCAATCTCCTAAAATCCCAAAGAGACTTAACTTATTCAGATCTGAAAAGGAGATCTTCTTTTTCCTTGATTGAAATAAAATCTTTATCTTGAAAGAGGAAGAAGAAATCTTAACTTGAGAAAACTTGATCTAAAAACTTAAAGAGACAACAATATCTGAAAAGGCACTTGAAAGAATATGAAATCTGTGATCCTGTTGAATCGAAACTTTGAGAATAATCTTTCAAAAATCTTGTCGGCAACAAGAAGGCCGCATGCTTCGATAGGAAATCGACGTTACATCGAGATCTATTCGAATTACTTACTCTGAGTGCTTCTTGATGCTGACGTCGAGTAAAATTCAATGGTACGTCGACTTCTATTCGACGCACCCCTTAATAAACAGATCTATTTCTATAGAAAATTTTTGTTGTTTTTCCCAGCAATTATATTTATTTAAAATAAATCATAATATAAATTTAATATTCATTAGGAAAGGTTCAAGGCAGAGATTAATCCCTTGACTAAAACTTGTTCCTCAATCAAAATCTACATCTTTCTTCCCACTCCATTTTCTCATGAGTGAGACCCTACCTAACCCTGCACAGGTAATTCAAACATTAGAGGGGACCCAGGTTACCTTGGGCCCTTTATTTTTACCATTATAGGGTTCTATGAAAGAATAGAAGGGTCTTTAATGATACCCTTTTGGATGATAAGGAATGGTTTTCCCAAACCTATTGTTTTGATGCTTTAGATGAGTATAGAATATGTCTAAATGCAATAGATCAGCAGAGTGTCTTATTATCTTAGATTTTGTTTTTAATTTTAGGTGAGTGTTATTTGACATCTCTAAATTGTTCTTTCCTAAATGTTCTTCTTTCTTATTCAGATGGATTTTGTTGGGTTTATTTAACCTATCTGAATAACTAGCAGCCTTGCCCTTAATTGATGCACTCTTCTCACTGGGTTGATGATCACTAGGTCTTACAAAGGAAACTGGATTTTTCCAGGCAAGTTTCCTAGGTGCTTCTGAGCTGGTGGAGGGCTCTGCTCCTAACCCTAAGTGGTTAAATCTCATAGAGAGATTTTCAGCGATGTCTTTGAGCTTCTGACTCCTCCCATTGAGTGAGTCCTCAAAGGCCTTTGCCTTTGCTAGCTCTTCTTTTAAATTTGTATTTTCTTCTCTAAGTTTAATCAATTCTAGCTCTTTATCATTAATTTCATTTGTTAGTTTTTGATTTATTAGATGCATTTCATCTTTCTTAAGATTTTCTAGTTCAGTTCTAGCTATGTTTAATTCTTTTTCTACCCTAAGATGTTCAATGCAGAAATCTTTAAAATAAGTTTTGAAATCATCAGAAGTGAAGTCAAATTATCAAAAACTGATACCTGATCATCTTCATCATCTGATGTCATTTCAAGATCCATCATGTAGGCTGCTACTGCTTCTTCTTCATCATCACTCTCAGATGATGATGAGCTCTCATCCACTTTTGAATCACTCCAGGTTTCAGCAATGAAACCCTTTGCTTTCTTCTTGTCCTTCCCTCTGAAGGACTTCTTCTTCTTCTCCTCTTTATTGCTGCTCCTGTTTCTTTGCTCTTGAGGGCACTCAGGAGCAATGTGCCCTGGCTTGTTGTAGGTAAAGTAAATAACCTCCTTCCTTGGAGTCTTGTCATACCTGGTCCTTGAGTCTTTTTCTCTTCTCCTTGAGTCTTCAATCTTGACCCACTTCTTGAATCTCCTAGCTAGGAGATTGAACATCTCATCTTCAGGAGTAGAGGGCTCTCCCTCAGTAGCTTTTAGAGCTAAGTTCCTTTGGGTAGGAGCTGGAGTGGTTTCCCTCTCTTCTGTCTCAGCCCTATTCATCAGCAACATCTCATATGATTTAAGCTTTCCTAGCAAATCTTCTGTAGAGATTTCTCTATGACATCTGGACTCTCTGATTGCCCAGGTTCTTGAATCCCATGAGCTAGGGAAGCACATAAGGATTTTATCATTTATCTCAGTTAGAGATATCTCCTTGCCCAAGCCTCTGAGCTCATTAATAATGATGTTGAATCTGTCATACATATCAGCAACAGATTCTTCAGGTTTCTTTTGAAAGTTCTCATACTGGGATATGAAAAGGGACTTTATTTCCTTCCTTTCATTAGCACATTCTTCAACCATTGTGGTGAGGGAATCCCAGATTTCTTTTGCTGATTGGCATTCAGCAACTTTCTAAAAACTGTCATCTGACATTGTTGACACCAGAATATTCATGGCCTTGGCATCACATGCCTTGACCTTCTTCTCAGCCTCTGTCCACTACTTTCTTGGGACAGCCTCAGTTGTTGAGGTTTCTCCTTCCTTTTGTCTAACTGGAGCAGGAGGACCTGTGAGAAGAACATTATATATGTCTTCATCAATTGAATTCATATAAATCCTTATCCTGGCCTTCCAGAGTGTGAACTTGTTTAAGTTACACACTGGGGGTCTTGTGGAAGCATAATCCTTAGAACTCGTTTTTCTTTATGAAATATATTTGTATAAAAGAAATAAGAGTATGAGGTCTTTTTGATCAAGGTGTTAACCTTTTATTAATCAACCTCCCTCTGATACCAATTGAAAGTGCATAGTGTGCCTCTGAAAAATCCTCTAGAGGGGGGTGAATAGAGATTTAAAGTTATTTCTATCCTAACTGTGAAAACAATAAAACTAATCTAAGGATTTATGCTCACTAAAGATCTCAGGAAGAATAAACTTGTGTTGAAATGTAAAGCAGTGACTATATAATAAACTAGCTATATAGGCAGCACAGAAAATTTGCAACCAAAAGACACACAGATTTTTATAGAGGTCCCCAAAATGTGGGTACTCCCCTCTTCTACCACCTGGTAGGGATGCACCACAGTGCCTGAGTCTTTTGATAAGGAGACTCTTGGAACCACTGATCTTTTGACAAGGAGATCATGAACCACCAGATCTTTTGATAAGGAGATCTTGAACCACCAGATCTTTTGATAAGGAGATCTTGAAAGAGGGATTAATAAAACTCTTTTACAGAATGAGAAAGAAGGAGAGGAAAGAGGGTTGTAGGAATTTTGTTCTCAGAATTCTTCTGAGGACTGTATGAAGAACAGACTATTATGTTCCACAGAATCTGCTCTTGATTAGCCCCTACTTTAGATAGTGATGAATTGCAGGTGCTTTGTATGTCAAATCTTTTGTGCTCCTTTTGATTGAGATCTGGTTGCTATGAGATTATGATGATGAGTAGCTCTCAGATCCTCTGTTCTATTAGATGAAGATCAGCAGAGCTTTTCTTTTCTTTTCTCTTTTTTGTGTTAGGGTTCCTGAGAGAGAGGAAGAGGAAACCACAGCAAGAAGAAGAACAGTCGATTGTGATTAATGCTCTGTTTGTTTCTGTCTTCTCTTCTCCTTTTATTCTCTCCATTCAATTTCAAATTCCTTTCCCTTTCTGGTATGCCTTGAAAAGGTAATCTATTGATGACATTCTCTTTCTTTCCTCTTTAATTCTCGGCTCGTCCACCTACAAGGAATATGGTTCCAAGAAACCTTGTGTGTCCTTCTTTAATCCTCCTTTCTATTTCAGGCAATTATTGAGCCGTTGGGGAACGGTCTTGAAGGATGTGGTCCATGAAAGAAAGATCAGAGAGACAGCTGAAAAGATATACTTTTATAGACTATATTCGACGTAGTGTCGAATTCATTTCTTCTCCTATTGACGTAACTTCGAGTTCTTGTAGAAGTGGCTTCGATTTCATCTCTGCTCTGATTGAACTCTGCTAGTCGATGTTACGTCGACATCTTATTGACGTGTACGTCGAGTTGATCTTCCTGGCTCTGAACTTCATCTTCTGCGTCGAGATGAAGTCGACTTTGCGTCGACTTTAGATGGCTTCGACAGATGACATCTTCTGCGTCGAGTTGAAGTAGAAGCTGCGTCGACTTCACTAGTTACTCCGACAAGTCCCTGACCTCTACGTCGATATCTATTCGACGTAGCGTCGACTTGAGTCACTTCGACAAAAGGGTTAACCCTCTTGGACTTCTAGTCAGAGCAGCGTCGATATGGACTTGATGTGCGTCGAATTCTATTCGACGCAAATATTAACTTAGCCCAATTCTGCATCCCTTGATCTAGTCCAGATACCCTATGTTGAGTATGACATCCTAAGACATCTAATAACCAGATTACCCTCACTATACATTGGGTAATTTACTCCTAGAGGATAAAATCACTTTTAGTTAATTTGTTAAGTTAAATCAAGGGTTTTTCCCAACATTAATTTCTCTGAATTACTCTTGCCTAGAGAATTATTTTCCTTGTTTGAATTTGCTCCTTTAAATACAGTTGTTTTATCTGGATTATTAATATCCTGATCCTTAGTTAGAGCACTCCTCTCACTTGGTTGATAGTCACTAGGTCTAATAAATCTAACTAGATTTTTCCAGGCTAGTCAACTAGTGACTTCAGTGCTAGTGCATGGGTCTGCTTCTAGACCTAGATGCTTAAATCTCATGGAGAGATTTTGTGTAATATTTTTGAGCTTTTGACTCCTCCCATTGAGAGAGTCCTCAAAGACTTTTGTCTTCGTTAGCTCTTCTTTCAATTTTTTATTTTCATTTCTTATCTCTATCAATTCTATTTCTTTATCCTGAATTTCATTACTCAAATCATTATGTATTGAATATAATTCATCTTTCTTGAAGTTTTCTAATTTTTCCCTATCTGTTGCTAATTCTTTTTTGTATTTTGAGGTAATCATTGCAAAATTCTTTACAGCAGTTTTTAAATTCTTCTGAGTTAAAATCAAAATTATCAAATAGTGATACATGTTCTTCTTCATCATCTGAGGTGATCCCTAATGCCATTATGCAGGCAGCTTCAGCAGCTTCTTCATCACTTTCTGATGAGGATGAGTTTAACTCTACTTCAGAGTCACTCCAGGTTTCATCAATGAAACCTTTAGCTTTCTTCTTATCTTTCCTCCTGAAAGACTTCTTCTTCTGCTCATCTTTGTTGCTTCTCCTGTCCCTTTGTTCCTGTGGGCACTCAGGGGCTATATGCCCTGGCTTGTTACAGGAGAAGCAAATCACCTCCTTCTTTGGAGTCTTATCAAATCTGGGCTTTGAGCTCCTCTCTCTTCTCCTTGAGTTTTCTGTCTTGGCCCACTTTCTGAATCTCCTTGCTAGGAGACTGAACATTTCATCTTCAGGAGTGGAGGGCTCTCCTTTAGCAAGCAAGGCTCCTTTGGATAGGAGTTGATATTATTTCCTTTGCCTCTGTTTCAGCCCTGCATTTCAATAACATCTCATAAGATTTGAGCTTTCCTAGCAAAGCGTCAGTAAAGATCTCTGAAAGTGGAGGTTAGATCTTAAGTTACTCTAGAGGGGTGTGAATAGAGTATTAAAAACTTTTCCTTAGTTTTATAGCAGAATTAAAGTAGTGTTATATATATGTGTAAGCATTGTGAGATAAATATATAAACAGAAAAATAATAAGTAAAAGCACACAGCACAGCACAAAGAAATAAACACACACAGAAGACACAAGGAATTTATAGTGGTTCCCCAATAAATCTGGGTAGTCCACTCTTCTACCACCCTTGGTAGGAGTCCACTAGGAGTGTTGATCAGGTGCCCTAACACCAAGGTGATTTTGATCAGGTGTCCACACACCACAGAGCTTTTGTTCAGGTGCTCAAAACCAACTAGATTTTTTGATCAGGTGTCTTGCCACCAGGGGGTTACACTTTTGAAGGGAGTATTAACCCTGTACAAGAGAGGTGAGAAAGAGTTTATAGTGTTCTTCTCTGTCAAGATGCTGAGAGAAGACTCTAGTGGATTTGTTGTAAAGCTCCCCCTGTCTGATTGAAGTAAGTGACAGATGATGGAGAAGCTTTCTCTTGAAAACACAAATCTTCTGTAGCGGATTAATCTGAAAGAAAAAGTTCTTCAGATTCCTTGTTGTTGTTGTAGAAGACTTGAACTTGCAGCAGATATCTGAGAGATGGATCTTGAAGAAGATGTTCTCAGAAGAATGGTGATTGCTGCTTGAGGAAGAAGAAGACTGAGAATATAGACTGAGTGTACTTCTTTTTCTTTCTCTATTCTTGTTGAAGTTTTCTCTCTGTATTCTGTAAGAATAAAAATTGAATTCTGTCGAACTCTGAGACAATAATGTCTGTCTTTGATATATTCTATTTTTGGAAATAGAATAAACTGACTTTAATTCTTTCTTGTAATAACAACAAAGACAAAATGACTTTGGCAGATCCTTTAATTCCTTAGCCGTGAAATACTCCTTTGCATTAATTGTCAATTGTTATCTTTGTCTTGGAACAAAGGAAAGAAGGGAATATATTCAAAGAAAATAATATCCTTAACTGTCTTGAATATGTCCAAATATATTGAATATATCTGTTAAAGTCGTCGATCTGTGTTCAGAGTGCTGACAAACAACTGATCTTTAAGAATTAAATACTTTGGGGATTGTATTTGTCGAACTGAGCTTTAATAAATGAATTTGTCGAGCTCTGGCTGGAATTCGTTGAACGCTGCCTGGAATTCATCGAGCACTGCTCAGAGAATGTCGAGCGCTGGGACTGGCTATAATACTTCAGACTGCTGAGAACAATTCGTCGAATGATGCTAGACATTTGTCGAACGCCACTCGCCATTTGTCGAACACAGAGAACTTGAATTTTCCTTAAGTTCTAGCTACTCTAACAGCCTAAAAACTTGACCCTTAAACTATACAATAGGGTCAACTTGATCCTTAGTCAAAACATAGTGATCCTAGCCCAAATCAGTAATATGGTTGTTCCAACAATCTCCCCCTATTTGGGTTAGGATACTATTTTACAATCAATCTAATAAATACAACAGAACAATAAACAGCAGAGCATAAAAATATATCTGACAGAATGTAAATTCATTTCAGCAGATAGAATAGAATATAGTGCTCTGAGTTCATAAACATTACAACCAAAATGTTTAAACAAGAACAAAATAAAGAGTCTGGACCTTTTTCATTTCTTTGCTGATGAAGGCTTGAAGATGATTTCCCTGTTAGGATCTTCAGATTTCATCTTACTTATATAGAGATCCTGAGCTCCAATAATGGTTTGAGATTTACCTTGAATAACAACTGCTTGAGGGTACTGCATCAAAAATTCTTCAGCATTGAAAAGGTTCATTGATTTATACTTTTCAAATTCCTTTCTTCTGTACTCTGACATGGTTGAAAACTGAGAGTAGTCTTTTCCTTCAGCTTTTGCCTTATTAAATTGAGTTGTGGCAACTGTCTCCTTGAATCTAGCCATCTGTGCTATTTCATCAGCTTCTGTATTCACTAGGGAATAAGGCCTATCATCAGGATCAATGGCCTGCAATGAAGGTTGGTCAAAAGGAATGTTTCTTTTCCTGTGCAAGGATCCATCAGATATCTTATACTTGTATTCTGTGGAAACATTCTTTGAAGAATTTGAAGGGAGTCCTGAGGACCAAGAGCTCTGATAACCACTTGTGTTAGCTGGTGTACTTGAATGCTGAGGGGTGAACTTCTGAGAGGAAGAAGAAGGTGCTGCTGAGCCAGCTGCTGGAGGAGGAGGAGGAGGGGGAGGAGGAAACTTAAATGGCTTATTAGAATAATAACCAGTTTTCTTAAATTTCTTTCTCCTCTTATTTTCATTTCTGGAGAACTTCATCCAATGAGGGGTATCTTTGTCAAGAGGGATATTATGAAGAATGTAATAGGGAATATCACTATCTTTGTTAGGAGGCTTGGGGACAGCCAATGACTTTGCTTTTCTTTTCTTTCTCTTCTTTGATAATGTATCATCAGAATCACTATCACTGTCTTCTTCATTAAAATCAGAAGAAGGAATTGGATCATCATATAAATCATTTACCAATTTAAGAGCTTTGATCTTTTGCTCTTCAGCTTCAAAAGCTTCATCTTCTGCTTTTCAGATTTCATCAAAATCAGGAATTGGTGATTCATCAAAAACAAAAGTTGGGACATTAAAACTATTGATAATTTCCTCTGAAATTTCAACTGATTCATCTGTATGACTTTGAATTGGAACTGAGACAGGAACTGGATCTGCAATCTGAACTTCAAAGCTTCTGATAATCTCTTTCAACAAAACTTTATCTATGGGAACAGTGTATGGAACAATTGCTCTAGAATATTCATGATGTTTTGGCAGAACTGAGTAAATAGAATTGAACTTAGACAGCAAATGAGTAATATCTAAAGAAGGATGAATGCAGATATTATTTGTCTCCTCTATGACTGGAACTGTATCTTCAACCAAATCAAACATTTCTAAAACAGAAACTGAAACTGTATCTTCAACAAAAACTGTAGCCTCTGAAACTGGAGCTTCTGGAGCTTCTTCATAAGGCATCTCCCCTGCCTAGCTTCAGGGAAACCTGAATCTAGGCCCCTAGAAGAAGGGACAGAAAGAGAGGAAGGAATTGAAGATATTTTGGAAGATAATTCAGAAATTGCTGTAAGAATTGGAGCAAGTTTTGCATCCAAGGTGGAGTCAAGATTAGAAAGAATGTGATGAACTGGAGCAAGTTTTGCATCCAGGATTTGATCTAGCTTGGGAACAATGTAGTCAAGAATCTGATCAGCAACAGATTGGAAGTTTAGAAATAGAAATTCAGGTTGATGAGATGAAGAGGATTGAGAAGTGGATGGAATGGAAGTTGGTACAAAGATGTTTGCAACATTGGCATGTTGTTGAGGGATGTCTGAATGAATAGGGCAAGAGTGATGGATGGGTGACTGATGGTCATCATGCATGGGAGATGGAGGTGGAGAAGTATGAGGAGGTAGAAGGGTAAACGAGGGAGGTGGAATGTCATCAATGGGTGTAGGAGAATTTGGAGGTGGAGTTTGTGCAGGGGAAATATACTGAGGTGGAGATGGGAGAGGAGGAGAAGAAACAAGAGGAGGAGGAGAAGGAGCTTCTGGAAGGGTTGAGGGAGTGACTGGATCAGTCCTGGTGCCTTCAGAAGTTTTCTTTTGTGCAACTGCTCCTGGGTTCTTCTTGGGAATCACCCTGTCCCATTTAGCAAAGAGAGCTAAGGTCAGCTTCTTGCTAGCATTTATGGTTACCTTGGGAGAGACCAGAAGGTCTTGGTGCCTTTCCTGCAATACAATACCTATGATTCTTCCAAAACAGACATTTTCCTTAGAAATTTTCTTCTTAATCAATCCAAAAAGAATTGATCCCCAGATAACTTTCTTCTTTTCCATTAAGGCCACCATCAACATAAATTGGTGCCTATTGATGTAATCATGACCTGTTGTTTTCCCTAACAACACCTTTCCAATAATATCACATAAAAACTTGTATTCCAAAGATAAGTTTTTCTTGAGCAGATGATTAGGGTTTCCAGTAGAATGACCCATTTTAATCAAAGCTTCACCATTTTCAACAGAGCTTAGCTCTAAAACATCATCACCATTCACAAAACCAAAAACTTCAGATAGAATGGTTAGGGTAAGAGAGACCTGATGACCTGAGATGGTTCCAGTTAAACTTTCATCTCCTGGTTTTGCCGTGTAACACCATTCTTTAATTTCTGCAGTATGCAGCTTTATCCTCGTGCTAGTGAACTTCTTGAACTGTTGCTCTTCAAAAAGTTGAAGAATATCTTTGAAGACTTGGTCGGATTGTGCGAAAGATTCCATGTCAATGTCAAAACCGGCGTCGAACTTGATGGAATAGAGCGCGGCTTGAGAAATCGCCATTAGTACCTGCAAGAAAGAAAGATCAAGTGCAGAGGGGAACTGGAGGGAAATGATTTTTGTAGGGTCAATCTATTAAGAAATAAAAATGAGATTATATAGATCGGAGAAGGGGGCGCATTTGTGGAGCGAGGTTCGGCAAAAACCTAATGAAAATTAGAAGTCAAAAAGACTTTAGGTCTCCGTCAGATAGCGTTCAACAAAAATATCTTTTTCGTCGACCACCGTTCGACAGGTGAAATTTTCTTTATCGATTTTGAAGTTAGAAGGTTTCGTCGACCACCGTTCGACAAATGATTCAAATTCGTCATCCTCCGTTCGACGAATTGAGGGGATAAATAGAAATTTTAATTTTTAACAGATTGAATCTCCATCTATCATTCCTCTTTGATTTATAAAGAAGATATGCTTCTTTTCATCCAAGGGCTTGGTGAAAATGTCAGCTCTTTGTAAATCAGTAGAAATAAATTGTAGGCAAATTTTATTTTTATCCACATTATCCCTAAGGATGTGGTGTCTAATTTCTATGTGTTTAGTCCTACTATGGAGAACTGGATTTTGTGCTATAGATATTGCACTAGTGTTGTCACAAAATATAGTTGAATTATTTAAGTTGACACCATTGTCTAGAAGCTGATTTTGTATCCACAACATCTGTGAGCAGCAACTGCCAGCAGCCATATATTCAGCTTCAGCTGTTGATGTGGACACAGATGTCTGCTTCTTACAAAACCAAGACACAAGCCTATCACCAAGAAACTGACAAGTTCCTGATGTGTTTTTCCTGTCTACTCTGCATCCAGCATAATCTGAATCTGAGAATCCAGTTAATTAAAATTCAGATGTTGTTGGATACCAAAGTCCTAGATTAGGGCAACCCTTTATATATCTCAAAATCCTTTTTAATAAAATTAAGTGAGATTCTTTGGGGTTAACTTGAAACCTAGCACAAATACAGGTAGCAAACATTATGTCAGGCCTACTAGCTGTTAAATAAAGTAGTAAGCCAACAATTGCTCTATATACTTTTGAATCAACAGGTTTCCCTGGTTCATCATTATCAACAACAGCATTTGAGGGCATGGGTGTTTTCATGGTGGAAGAATCAGACATACCAAATCTTTTCACTAATTCCTTAGCATACTTGGATTGGGATATGAAGAATCCATTTGGAGTTTGCTTCACTTGAAGACCAAGGAAGTATGATAACTCGCTCATACTACTCATTTCAAATTTAGATTGCATTAGATTAGAAAATCTTTTGCACAAATTTGAATCAGTAGAGCCAAAAATAATGTCATCTACATATATTTGAACTAGCAAGGTTTGATTTTTATGTATCTTGAAAAATAGGGTTTTGTCTACTATGCCTCTACAGAAATTGTTTTCCAAAAGAAAACTAGCTAAAGTCTCATACCATGCTCTAGGAGCTTGTATGAGACCATAAAGAGCTTTCTTAAGCTTAAATACATAAGAGGGTTGAGTTGGAGAGATGAAACCTGGTAGTTGTTCCACATAGACTTCTTCTTTGATTTCTCCATTTAAGAATGCACTCTTCACATCCATTTGAAACATTTTGAACTTTTTATATGCAGCAAATGCAAGAAAGATTCTGATTGCTTCAAGTCTTGCAACAGGAGCAAAGGTCTGATCATAATCAATCCCTTCTTCCTGTGAGTATCCTTGGACTACCAGTCTTGCTTTATTTCTCACAATGTTGCCTTGTTCATCTAGCTTGTTCCTGAAGACCCATTTAGTGCCAATGACTGGATGGCCCTTTGGTCTTGGAACCAAATCCCAAACCTTGTTCCTTTCAAATTGGTTGAGCTCCTCTTGCATTGCAAGAATCCAATTTGGATCTTGTTCTGCATCTGTTATAGTTTGAGGTTCAACTTGTGATAGGAAACAAGTATGCATCAGATTTTGCTGTAGTTGATGCCTTGTTTGAACACCTGCTGAAATATCTCCAATCACTTGTGATATTGGATGATCTCTAACTGTGAAGTGGTCAACAGTTGGAGCTGGTTCAACAGTAGTATCTTCTTGGGGAATTTGTTCAGCTGTCACTTGAACTGATTTGTCAGCAAGATCTTCTGGATGATCTTCTTCTTCACTATCTTCAAGTGTTTGAGTTGTTGGAAGTAAAGAATCTCTTTACTCTAGATTTAGCTCACTTAGCTCTCCACATAGATCTGATACCTGCAAAATATTTATGGTAGAGGTGGTATTCCTCTCCTCATTCAACAGGTTAGTTTCATCAAAAGAAACATGCATGGACTCCTCTATCTTAAGAGTAGATTTGTTGTAGACTCTATATGCTTTACTAGATAGAGAGTATCCAAGGAATATGCCTTCAGCTGCCTTAGCTTCAAACTTCCTTAGATATTTCTTATCATTGTTGTGCACATAACATTTACAACCAAAAATCTTAAAATAGCTAACCTTAGGCTTTTTATTCTTGAGTAGTTCATAGGGAGTCTTACCCTTAAGTTTATGTATCAGGCTTCTATTCAACACATAATTTGTTGTGTTCGCTGCCTCTGCCCAAAAGGAGAGTGGCAAATGAGCATCAGCAAGCAATGTAGTTGCTGATTCAATTAGTGTTCTATTTTTCCTTTCAGCTACCCCATTTTGTTGAGGGCTTCTAGGAACAGAGAAACACTGCATGATCCTTTCATTTCCACAGAATTCTCTCATCAGAAGAGACTCAAACTCAGTGCCATGATCACTTCTGATCAATGCAACTACAGTAGAGTACTCAGTCTTTAATGGACCTGAGAAAGTCTGTTAGAACTTTGAAAGTGTCAGACTTGTTCCTAAGAAAGAACACCCAAGTGAATCTTGAGAAGTCATCTACAATAACTAGAGAATAGTAGTTCCCTCCTAAGCTCTGTATAGTTGTAGGTCCAAAAAGATCTAAATGTAATAAATACAGAATCCTAGGTGAATCACTCTTGGATAAAGATTTGAAACTACTTCTAGTCTGCTTACCTAACTGACAAGCCCTGCAAAGTCCTTCCTTCTTGTATGAACCAGAAGGCAGTCCTCTGACAAGGTTGTCCTTAGAAAGCTTAGAGATAGTTCTAAGGTTAATGTGTTTAAGCCTTTTATGCCATAGTTCATTTGTCTTACTTATTGAATTAAATAGACAGATGTCTGTATTGGCAGAGTCAAAATTGACTAGATAAATGTTTCCTTGTCTAATACCAGATAATAAATTTTTATTTTTATTATTGGTAATAAGACATTGGGAAGGGTTAAAGGTTACCTGATAACCTTCATCACATAACTGGCTTACGCTGATGAGGTTGTGCTTGAGACCTTTAACATATGATACTTATTTGAAGGTGACTGCTCCAACCTTGACTTGTCCATATCCTTTTGTCTGTCCACAGTTGGAGTCTCCAAAGAAAACTTTGGGTCCAAGCTTTGCCTTATAATTGCTCAGGTTGGCCTTGTTTTCTGTCATATGCTTTGAGCATCCACTATCCAAGTACCAATATTCTTTTATCTTTGGATAGCTGTGTACCTGCAAAGACAGAAAAATAAACTAGTTGTTTTTGACCCAGACTACCTTGGGTCCTTTTGTCTGTCCACAATATTCAAAAATAAAGGACATTTCAGGCTGATCCTTATAGCCTTGTAGATGATATCTCCCTGGAGGTATTGTCCATTCAGTAAAAGGACTTTTTAGTGTGTTTAGAATTAGAATTCCTGAAATTTTATGTATAGTATCTGTTCCGCAAATTTGGGTAAATTCGTCGATCGCCGTTCGACGAATGAACATGATTTCGTCGAGCGCCGTCCATGTAATAACTATACTGAAAATCTGTTTTCAGTTTTCGTCGATCTCCGTTCGACAAATTGGAATCTTTTCGTCGAGCTTCGTTCGACGAATTCTTCTGAATTCTTTTATTCTTAACAGACTTGCTTGAAACATCTTTATTTGCTTCTACAGCCTCTTTGCTTTTAGCAGATATGAATTTTATGGGTGTAGATAATATATTCTTCTTAATTAGATGTGGCTCACTTGATGAGGCACCCAAGCCCAGTTTGCTATTAAGTCTAGCATTTACTGTGCTTGTTATGTCCATCAGTTTGATGCTTCTCCCATTTAAGGATTCTTCAACCTCTTTGGCTTCAGACAACTTGCTCTCAATGAGAACAATATGTTCCCTGGAGGCAGCCAAATCTTTCTTAAGATTTATATTTTCCTCACTTATAATTTTCATGTCAGCTAGCTTACTTCTGAGTGAGATTATTTCTTTCTCAGATTTTAGTAAGTCTAAGCAAAGAACTTTGAATTCAGCCTTGAATTCAACTAGAGTAAAATCAAAATGAGATAATACCTGATCTGCATCATCTTCTGCTTCAGATTCTGATTTTTCTTTATCAGAATTATGTCCTGAGGCATTGATAGCCATCATGCAGAATGTTCTTTCTTCTTCATCATCATTGGAGCTGGATGAGGAAGCATATTCTGACTCACTGCCTGAGTCATATATTGCCATCAGACATTGGTCACTTTCCTTTGAATTTTCTTCATCATCATCAGATGAACTGGATGATGATTCAGATTCAGTTTCACTCCATGATTCTGCTATAAATCCTCTTCCCTTCTTTTTGTGCTTGTGGGAGGAAGATTTGCTGGAGCTTCTTTTCTCTTCTTTTTCCTTTTTCTTTTCTTTCTTTTGATTTTCTGGACATTCTGTCAGGTAGTGTCCAGGTTTCCTGCAACCATAACAAATAACTTCTTTAGGAGTTGATTTGTCATACCTTTGCTTTTCTCTTGATCTGGACTCCTTCTTTCTGAAGTCCTTTTTAGCCATTTTGTAGAATCTCTTGGCTATGAGACTCATAAACTCCTCATCTTTTGGAGTCTTTTCTTCTTCTGCATCAGCTGCTTTGAAAGTTATGCTCTTTTCTTTCTTTGTTGTTGGAGATGAAGTGGATGATTCAGCTTCCCTGGACTTGATGAGCTGCTCATAAGATTTGAGTTTGCCAACAAAGCTTCAGTGGTAATCTCATTGAGACTTCTGGCTTCCTTGATTGGCCAGATTCTAGAATCCCATGTGCTGGGGAAGCACATTAGGATCTTATCATTGACTTCAGTGATAGAGATCACTTTGTCCAGAGATTTCAGCTCATTAATTATGAGACTGAGTCTGTTATACATGTCTGCAACTGTCTCTGTTTCTCCTTTCTTGAAGTTTTCATACAGAGAGATCAAGTGTGATCTTCTGTCTTCTCTTTCACCTGCAGAACATGCAACCATATTGTTTAGTGAGATCCAAATCTCTCTAGCTGAGGTACATTCAACCACTTTTTGAAATATGTCATCAGACATAGTTTGAGCCAGAATGTTCATGGCTTTAGCATCTGCACTTCTTTGCTTCTTGTGTTTCTGTCCACTCAGGAGGTGGGACAGCATGGTTGTCTGCTGTAGCTTCAGTGCTTGTTGATGTTGTAGGTGCTAGAGGCCCTGTCAGAATAACATTGAAAATCTCTTCATCAATAGAGTTCATATAAAGCTTAATCCTTGCTTTCCAAAGTGCAAACTTGCTAAGATTGCACATAGGAGGTCTTGTGCTTGAGTACTCCTTGTTTTGTGCCATTTGTTTTTAACAGGAAATAGATAAACAAAAACTCTAAATTAATTTAAGGTCTAATTGATCTTTGTGATTCAGGTGTTAGCCTGTGAAAAATCAACTTCCTCTGATACCAATTGAAAGTGGAGGTTAGATCTTAAGTTACTCTAGAGGGGGGAGGGGGTGAATAGAGTATTAAAAACTTTTCCTTAGTTTTATAGCATAATTAAAGTAGTGTTATATATGTGTGGAAGCAGTGTGAGATAAATATATAAACAGAAAACTAAATAAGTAAAAGCACACAGCACAGCACAAAGAAATAAACACACACAGAAGACACAAGGAATTTATAGTGGTTCCCCAATAAATCTGGGTAGTCCACTCTTCTACCACCCTTGGTAGGAGTCCACTAGGAGTGTTGATCAGGTGCCCTAACACCAAGGTGATTTTGATCAGGTGTCCACACACCACAGAGCTTTTGTTCAGGTGCTCAAAACCAACTAGATTTTTTGATCAGGTGTCTTGCCACCAGGGGGTTACACTTTTGAAGGGAGTATTAACCTTGTACAAGAGAGGTGAGAAAGAGTTTATAGTGTTCTTCTCTGTCAAGATGCTGAGAGAAGACTCTAGTGGATTTGTTGTAAAGCTCCCCCTGTCTGATTGAAGTAATTGACAGATGATGGAGAAGCTTTCTCCTGAAAACACAAATCTTCTGTAGCAGATTAATCTGAAAGAAAAGGTTCTTCAGATTCCTTGTTGCTCTTGTAGAAGACTTGAACTTGCAGCAGATATCTGAGAGATGGATCTTGAAGAAGATGTTCTCAGAAGAATGGTGATTGTTGTTTGAGGAAGAAGAAGACTGAGAATATAGACTGAGTGTACTTCTTTTTCTTTCTCTATTCTTGTTGAAGTTTTCTCTCTGTATTCTGTAAGAATAAAAATTGAATTCTGTCGAACTCTGAGACAATAATGTCTGTCTTTGATATATTCTATTTTGGAAATAAAATAAACTGACTTTAATTCTTTTTTGGAATAACAACAAAGACAAAATGACTTTGGCAGATCCTTTAATTCCTTAGCCGTGAAATACTCCTTTGCATTAATTGTCAATGGCTATATTTGTCTTGGAACAAAGGAAAGAAGGGAATATATTCAAAGAAAATAATATCCTTACTTAGCTGTCTTGAATATGTCCAAATATATTGAATATATCCGTTAAAGTCGTCGATCTATGTTCAGAGTGCTGACAAACAACTGATCTTTAAGAATTAAATACTCTGGGGATTGTATTTGTCGAACTGAGCTTTAATAAAATAATTTGTCGAGCTCTGGCTGGAATTCGTCGAACGCTGCCTAGAATTCGTCGAGCACTGCTCAGAGAATGTCGAGCGCTGGGACTGGCTATAATACTTCAGACTGCTGAGAACAATTCGTCGAACGATGCTAGACATTTGTCGAACGCCACTCGCCATTTGTCGAACACAGAGAACTTGAATTTTCCTTAAGTTCTAGCTACTCTAACAGCCTAAAAACTTGACCCTTAAACTACACAATGTGGTCAACTGGATCCTTAGTCAAAACATAGTGATCCTAGCCCAAATCAGTAATAGGGTTGTTCCAACACTCTCCATGGCATCTAGACTCTCTGATGACCCAGATCCTTGAGTCTCATGAGCTTGGGAAGCACATAAGGATCTTATCATTGATCTCTGTCAAGGATATATCCTTGTCTGGACTCTTTAGATCATTGATAATGATGTTGAATCTGTCATACATTTCAGCAACACTTTCTTCAGCTTTCTTTTGAAAGTTCTCATATTGGGATATGAGAAAGGACTTCCTGTCCTTTCTTTCATCAGAGCTTCCTTCAACAATTCTTTCATCAGAGCTTCGTTCATATACAGCTTTATTCTGGCCTTCCCGAGTGTAAACTTATTTAGGTTACACACGGTGGTCTTGTTGATGCATAATCCTTAGAACTCATTTTCTTTAGAAAATAGTTTTAACTAATTTATAGTAAAGAAATGAGAGGAGATATTTTGATCAAAGTGTTAACCTTTTAATGGTCAACCTCCCTTTGATACCAATTGAAAGTACAAGTGTTCATCTGAGTATTCTCTAGAGGGGGGTGAATATAGTTTTAAAACTTTTTCTCTAATTATGCACACACAATAAAACTACTAAGTGCTTATGCAATCAGCAATCCCAAAGGCAGAATAAAGTAAACAAGGTTGCAGGAAATATAAGAACAGAAAACTGTAAAACAGGGACAGCACAGAAAAGCAAACACAGAAGACACAAGATTTTTATAGTGGTTCCACAAAATGTGGGTAGTCCACTCTTCTACCTCCCTAGTAGGATTGCACTAACTGTGTCTGAGTCTTTTGATAAGGAGACTCTTAGAACACTGAGTCTTTTGATAAGGAGACTCTAAGAACCACTGAGTCTTTTGATAAGGAGACTCTTAGAACCACTTAGTCTTTTGATAAAGAGACTCTTAGAACCACTGAATCCTTTGAAAGAGTGATTAATAAAACTCTTTTACAGATGGTGAATACGGAAGAAGAAAGAGAGAATATGGAGAATGGAATTCTGCTTTCAGCATTCTTCTGAAGCTATTTTCTACTTCTATTTATCACTGGATCTGATTATGATGAACCCTTGCTTATGATTGTGATAATTGCAAGGGTTATTGACTTGATCCTTTTCTCTGAGCACTTCTTGTAAGCTTGTTGCTGTGTGAAGAAAAAGAAGAAGAAGCAACTATATTGTTTTTCCTATGGTCAGCAATATGTTTTGATCTGTGTTAGGGTTGAAGGAGGAAGAAGAGAGAGCCCTATTCGACAGCCAGAAAATCATGTAATCAATCATTTTATTTTTCTTCTCCTCTCAGCATATTTATTCTCCATGATTAAATTTGAATTTCTTTCTTCTTTTGAGCTGTCATGAAAAGGAATTCCTATTGGACAGTTGATTTCCCTTTCTTCTTTTGTTTCCGACCTGTCCATCATATTTGAATACATTCCAAGAATGATTTCGTTGTATCCTGGAATACTTCATTCCATTCTTGGCAATAAACGAGTCGTTGGAGAGTTGTCTTCAGTATTGTGGACCTTCTGAAAAGGCATTAAAAGGACAGCTGAAAAAGCTTCTATTTCAGACTGTATTCGACGCTGCGTCGACTTCATCGTTCTTCTTATCGACGCACATCTGAGTTCTTATAGGAGTAGCTTCGAATTCCTTCTTAGCTCTGGTTGAACTCAGATGTCGACGTTACGTCGATTACTTATCGACGTATCCGTCGAGTTGAAGGCTTCGACTTGAACTTCATCTTCTGCGTCGAATAGAAGTCGAAGTTGCGTCGACATCTAAGATGGCTTCGACAGGCTCTTCCTTCTGCGTCGAGTTCCTTTCGACGTTGCATCGACTTGACTTATACTTCGACAAGCTAATTGAGTTGCTTCGACTTTCAGTCAAAGTAACGTCGATATCTAGTCGAAGTTGCGTCAACTTCTATTCGACGTAAGTTTTAACTCAACTGAATGTATGGTTATCCTGACCTAGTCTTGACACTCTAAGGTGAGTGTGACATCTTAAGACATCTAATGACCAATTTACCCTTTCTATACAATGTGGGTAATATAACCTAACTGATAAAATCACTTTTAAGTAATTTGTTAGATAAATCACAAGGGTTTTTCCCAACAAGAATTACTTGAAAAAAGAATGGAATTATGGCATGAGTTGAAGCGCATTGAGCTAGGCTAGGTTGAAATTCTTTGAGAAAAACTATATGGTGCTCCTTTTAATTTTATAATTTTCTCAGTATATCACAACAAATCTTTCTTGATCTTTTGTTAACACTGCAAGCAAATTATGGACTAAAATGATCTAAGCGTACCACGACTATAGAGGTGCTTGCAATTAAATTATACATATTATCACATAATGAAACTAATAGAAATCCGGTGAGTGTTTTCAACACTCAACAGAGACCATCAGCAAATACATGACTCGGGGTATTCGTGCTCTTCTGCGATTATCGAAAATTGTTATAAAGCCAACAAATCGATACTTTACTAATACCCCGCCAGAAATATTGCATGATGATCGCTACATGAACTTGTTCAAAGATTATATCAGCGCAAATGATGGAACTCATGTTAATACTTGCATACGAGTTGAAGATCAAATTCTATTTATTGGGCGACTTGGAACTCCGACACAAAATTTTGACTGCTTATGACTTCAACATGTGTTTTATCTTCGTTATGACTGGATGAAAGAGATCATCACATGATAGTCACATTTTTACTAACGCAATTAGTAATCTCAGGCACACCTTCCAGCACCGACCTCCAGGTAAATATAGCATTATTTTTTTCTTTCAAATATAAAAATTTCAATCGTACAATATATATTGTGCATAAAAATATTATGTTGTCATCGTTGCTTATATATTACAACGCAATTATTCAAAATTGTATTCAGAAACTCAATATCTGCCATATTTTGCTCACGAAAGTCGTTCGGTCGAAGGACAAAAAGAGATCTTTAATCAAGCGCGAAGATCATTGTGTAGCGTGATAGTACGAACATTTGGTGTATGAAAAAAAATAGGAAATACTGAGTAACATGTGTCCATATAGTTTTGCAACACAGGCTGGTATTGAGATGATGACAATATCAATGCATAATCTTTTTCGAAGACATCCTTCACACGCGAACCCTAATTTCAGTGAATGCGATGATGATAATTTTATTTACCCAAAGCAACATGACACACAAGGACATCAAGTTACAAGCACCGATACAGCTTGAGGTATAGACGCGGTCATTGTGTTGTGTAAGTCCATAACACAACAATTGCATGACGCTAGAAAATATTCCTTATAAATAATTTATAATTTCTGCTCACCCTGATGAATCTAAACTATTTACGTGTTCACTCTTTTAAGTGATACACTGTACTATTCGCAAGCAGTGAAACTCGAACCGAAAAATAACGAGAAAACATGTTGTATCTTATAATAACTAAAAAAACTGTTATTTTAAAACTCCATTTTTACCAAACATATTTTATGCACTCTTTTTCGAAATCTACAAACTCCATTTTATACCAACAGACTTTTACTGCAAGCTCCATTTTATACAAATAGACTTTTACTGCAAACTTCATTTTCTAAACTCCTTTTTCGAACTCCATTTTTGACAGCTAATCATTGATCAGAAGCATAGCCGAAACAAACAAAAACCTAAAGAGCGAGTTAAAACATGAAGACATTTATCATTCACATGTACAAATTAACTAGGCCACGAATAGATTAAAAACAATTTTAAAATTAAATACATAAAAGTCATGCCTAGTCAGTCCATATTGTAATTTTGTAAGATTTAGGGCCTGTTTGGGTGGTCTTTTCAAAAAGGAGGAGTGGTGGCAAAAAGATGGTAGGAAAATGGGCTTTTGGAAAATGTCTATTGCAAAAGATCTGTTTGGGTGAACTCCTTTTGCAGAGATTTTAAAAAATGAGAAACACTTTATAAACGGTTTGGTAAATCTCCGTTGTCATGATTTTTTTTATTAAAAATGCAACCCCGGGCAGAAAAATGCGCGCCCAGGGGAAAATGAGCGCCCGAGCGGAAATTTTTTGCCCGAACGTGCATATTTCGCTCGGGCACGCATATTTCGCCCGGGCGCGCATATTTCGCACGAGCGAGCATTTTTCTCCCAGGCGCGCATTTTTCGTCAGGGCGCACATTTTTCTCCGGGAGGCGCATTTTTCGCCCCGAGCGCGCATTTTTCGCCCTTGCTCTCATTTCTCGCATGTGCGCGCATTTTTGCCGGTGCGCGAATTTGTCGTCCGGGCGCGCATTTTTCGCCCGAACGTACATTTTTCGCCAGAACGCCCATTTTTTCGCCCGGGTGCCCATTTTTCGCCCGGACGAGTATTTTTCGCCCGAGCGCGCAATTTTCACCCGAACGCCCATTTTTCGCCCGAGCTCGAATTTTTTCGCCCGGGCGTGCATTTTTCTCCGAGAGGCGCATTTTTCGCCCCGAGCGCCCATTTTTCGCCCTTGCTCTCATTTTTCGCCTGTGCGCGAATTTTTGCCGGTGCGCGCATTTTTCGTCCATGCGCCCATTTTTCGTCCGAACGCCCATTTTTCGCCCGAACGCATATTTTTTCGCCCGAGTGCCCATTTTTCGCCCGGGCGAGTATTTTTCGCCCGAACGCGCAATTTTCGCCTGAACGCCCATTTTTCGCCCGGGCGTGCATTTTTCGCCCGGGCGCGCATTTTTTTGTCCGGCCGCGCATTTTACTCCCGGACCCACATTTTTCGCCCGGACGCTCATTTTCGTCAGGGCGAGAATTTTTCACCCGTGCGCACATTTTTTCTCCCGTACGCGTTTCTTTCACCCGGGCGCGCATTTTTTACCCGGTAGAAAAAAGAGCGGTCAGGTGAAAGAAATGCCGCCGGAAATGCACGACCTGGCAAAAAATGTGCGCACGGGAAGAAAATGCGCTCCCGGGCAAAAAATGCGCGCCCTGGAAGAAAATGCGCTCGGGCGAAAAAATGCGAGTCCGGACGAAAAATGCGGGCCAGGGCGAAAAATGCGCGCCAGAGCGAAAACCGTGCGCGCGCTAAAAAAAAACGCGCCCGTGCGAAAAATGTGCGCCCGGGCGAAAAAATGCGCGCCTGGGCGAAAAAGAGCACCCTAGCGAAAAATGGGCGTTCGGGCGAAAATTGCGCGTCCGGGCGAAAAATACTTGTCCAGGCGAAAAAAATGGGAGTTCGGGCGAAAAAATGGGCGTTCGGGCGAAAAATACTGGTCCGGGCGAAAAATGGGCTCCCTGGTGAAAAAATGGGCGTTTGGGCGAAAAAATGGGTGTTCAGGCGAAAAATACTCGTCCGGGCGAAAAATGCGCGCCCGGTCAAAAAATTGGGCGCCCGGGAGAAAAATGCGCGCCCCGGCAAAAAATGCGCGCCCGGGCGAAAAATGCGCGCCAATGCGAAAAATGCGCTCCCGGGCGAAAAAATGCGCGCCCGTGCGAGAAATGCGGCCCGGGCGAAAAATTCCCGCCCGGCGAATTTTTGCTCGCCCGGGCGAAATATGTGCTCCCGGGCGAAAAATGCGCTCCCGGGCGAAAAAATGCGCGCCCAGGTGAAAAATGCGCGCCCGGGCGAAAAATACGCGGTCGGGCAAAAAAATCACGCGTCAAAAAATTCACGCCCGAGCGAAAAATGCGCGCCCGGGTAATAAAATGCGCGTCCGGGCAAAAAATGCGCGTCCGGGCGAAAAAACGCGCGTTCGGTTGAAAAAATGTGCGCCCGGACGGAAAATGCGCGACCGGGCAAAAATTGCGCGGCCGAGCGAAAAATTCGCGTCCGGGCCTAAAATGCGCCCATGGGCGAAGAAATGCTCGACCGGGCAGAATAATGTGCGCACGGGGGAAAATTTTGCGCTCGGGCGAAAAATGCGCTAACCTTGTATCGGGATGAGGAAGTGCTTTTCGAAAAGGTTGAAAAGTAGGGGACAAATGACTTTTCAAAAAGAGGAGAAAAATGAGTTTTCCGTGGTAGCTTTTCCCACCGGTAGACAATCCAAACGGTTTTGTAAGTGCGGTGGCGTTTTTCAGAAAACGGAAAGGAGCTAAAAAGCCCTCCCAAACAGGCCCTTAGTTTTATGATTGTAAACTCTGGATTTCTATTTTCTAGTGAACCTGAATATAAAGGCACAATAAAATATAATCTCTGAGATTATTACTCTATTCTATAAATTAAGAAGCAATTAAAGATACTGTAGCAGGAAATGCCTGCATTCAAGCATTCTATTCTGAAAAGCTAATTCAGGGTGTGCAATATAAATCGATGTTTCGGTCATAGCCTCTTCGGCAAATATAGTTAATGAAAGTCTGTTGATGAGTAACATCTTCTCTTCATCACCAATCATTTACGAGCCTCGGCCTTTTTCTGATCCTTGGCTGGCAAGAAAACATCACGATTTACACATGTCAAATATCAATATTTTTTGTTCTTCAATTAGAAACCCGAAACAATAATTCTATAATCTTCGAATGAATGAACAATTAAATGGATGCTCGAGCACATGAATCCATCAGACCAGCTGATAGCCAAATCAACAGCAACAGTTGTAAGCGTGTCGTGTATCCCAAAATCTAGTTAGTAATTGTCATTACCTGCGACCCAAGTTTTGAGTTTGGGAGGATATTCACAGCCATTCACAGTTTGCGGGATGCTTTGGGGGGTTCACCTCAAGTTTCAATAGATTCTAGAATTTTAGAGCCATGTAGAAGACTTTAGAACTTATTAAATATTGTGTATTCTACGTAGTTGTTGAGCAATGCAGAGAGATTCTGCATTTCTGTAGGAACTAGATAAGAATATGTTGTAGAATATTCTTGGAAAATTCTAAAGAGTCTCTCCCTACCATTAGATAAAGATGATCTCCACCATCCATTTGAGGACTTGATGGCATAAGTAGTTGTAGCTCTCATTTATAATCATCCAAATTTGAGTGATATAATAGAGTTTTAAGATTTTCAATCTCTAGGTTGTGAGCACTTTCTTTACTTTGCTTTTATTCTCTAAACACTTCTGCACCCAAAATTTCTTGATGAGACTAACAAAGCTAAGTCGTAAGGAGGTGTTAAGGCTGCACGATATTTAATCGAGGGAACAAAGTTTGTGACAATATTGAAATCCCAAAACAAATGTATATGTAAAATTTGAAGGGCTAACGTGTACTTGTGTCTCTCAATTCATGAAATAAAATATCACAAAAATTATTAGCACAAAAATACACATAGGTCATGTGGGACTGAAGATTTAGTGTAAGATTTGCTTAAGGAGTATATCATCATTATATTTTGTAATTTCCCTATCTATTCCTTACACCAAAAAATAATAAGCTTCAACAGAAAATTAATACCCCAGTTAGGATGTTGTTTATCAATCAATCCTCCTCTTCCCATTTAGGAGTAAGAAGAGAATCCTTGGCAATCAGGATTCAGGAACATCTCAATAGAACAAAGCATCATTATCCTTTCCAACATCATCATAGACTAGATTAGGATATTATTCTACAAAGGGAATCTGTTGATTGCCGATCTAGAAATGATTTCTATGACAATTGTTAGCCTAACTACTGGTACAAATGACAAACTTCCCCGCACCTGTAGCAACGAAGGTTTGAATTACTTTATGATCTTCTACTAGGACCTGATTCAATGGACTGACTCCCAAGAATTCGTGCAGAAACTTGTAAGAAACTTGCCGAGCATTTAATTTTGCCGCCTAAGTTGCGTTACTCGAGAATATCGATCTGTTCTTGGGAACTCATCCAGTCTTGAAAACTGGTTTTAACTCTGATGTTTCTCCGCTACAACAAATCATTAATAAGCCTCGGTGTTGCTCAAAAATGAGAACAACCGAGGGCGTCTTGTATGAACCAACAGAAACCTCCTAGGTATTTGGCCACATGTTGTTCCTCTATCTCCAATAAATCATTCCTCGAGAGTTTGAAAAAATCTTATGTAATAATCCACAAATCTATTCTCTTGTCGAATGTTCTGAAGGAGCAGATAAAGGGACCAGCTTATTTGAATTGCAGGAAATGCATCTTCAACAACTTCATTTTCTCTCAATCTATGATCTTAGGTTTACCGTTCCTTTCACATGTTTCATTAGCACACACCAAGCTGAAGCTCCAGCTTTAAACTTTAAGGGGATGTGCTTCAACTTCTTGTCTTCAGGAACGTCCTTGAATTCCAATATGCTCTATATTTTGTTCATACAATCGATGAAACCTTCTACCTATAGGACGCCCGCATACTCAGGTAGATCAACCTGATGCTGGAACCATTTCATTGTTCCACTCGATGAGGGGACTCCCAACACGAACCATGTCGGTGAAGCAGTTCTCGAAGGATGACTCAAATCCTTGCACATTTTGCTCATGCTCAGTATGTAGCTCTTCCAATTGAACGACCAAATTCACATATTCATTTTCTGGACCTTGATTTTATCACGTGAGGTAGTGTCTTCTTGTTTACGACTTGTATAATTATTATTGAACCTCGGAGAACAAAAATTGGGCCTTTTCGTCATTGTTTGGCCAAATTGAATAATTAGTTGCTATCTGCTTATAAAAGAACACGAATAAGAACAAGTGTGAAATTGTTTTGTTGCGGTCAACTTTTAGGCATCTAGGGGGAGGAAGTTCATCAAGCTTGGAGTCAGGAATAGCCACTAGAGAACCACGATTGAGGGAGAATGTGTCGAGCAGAAATAGGATTGCATTCAGTTTTGCAGAGAGTTTGTCAATAACAGGAGTCGAGAAAGCAGAAAGGCTGGAAGGGCTTCGCCAATTGCATCGCGTGACAGGACGGAGTCGTCAAGCTTAGTCGAGTATGCAGGAGGCAGCGTCGAGCTTCAGTGACATGGGGAGGGTTCTATCGAGCTGTACTCAAACAAAAGTTGCCGTTTTAGACAGTGATGACTCTCACAATCAAATGTCTAGTCATCAGCGGGGTGAAACACCTTCGTTGATCATACGAGGGGACTGCTCTCTGGAACCATCTGATTGCGGCTACACTAGAGAACCAGAAGAAATAAAGAGCTTAAATCTTCATTCATCAAAACCTATATCCAAAACATAAAACACTGGATATATATATGTTATATATTAGTCTCTAGGTGCTGTAATTGAGTATGTATGATTTTCCTCTTCTATATAAATAAACCTTGGACCTCTATTTGAGGTATCAAGTCTTCCAAAACCTATCTAACATGGTACCAGAGCATTGTTAGGGTTTATTTCTCTCGTTCGCCGTTTCAGCCATTTCCGCCTCCCGATTCCATCGTCTCTGCTCTCAATCAACAACGAAGCCTCGCCTGGAGTCGACGAAGCCTCGCCTGGAGTCGACGAAGCCACTCCTCTGAAGCCTCACCTGGGATCGACAAAGCCACCTCTCTGATCGTCAATTGAAGCCGCTCTTGAAGACGCCGTCCCAGGTTCCTTCCCAGTTCCCGCTCCATGCAGTGACGCGTCTTGACCCCGATCCTTCCTCCTTTGATCTGTGGCGCCACTCCTCTGCTTAATTCTCTCGTCACGAGTTGTTGATGTCGTGATCTACTTCGACGATCTGCCTTGGTAATCTACTGTTGCTACTTCTGCTTCGATGATCTGCCTTGCCATGATCTGCTTCGCGATCTGCTGTTAATTCTCCCCGGACTGCCATCTCCCATAATGCTGCCACCATCTGCTGTTGCTGCCGCTTCTCTATTATGCCATCTATTTGCTGCCATCTAGCTGCCGCTACAACAATTTGCTCTTTTGTTCTCTCTGTCGCCGAGGTGCCTTCAACTAGGTCATGAGTTTCTCCGTTACGAGCACCACTCTAACTACCGTTCCCCCAGGGGGTTCTAACAATACATTTCCTCCTAATGCGAGTCTTGATACTACTATCCTTACATCCTCTAACTTCCAACTGTGGAAAAAGGGGGACACTATGTCCCTATCGGGTATCCGACGTACGCATCACCTTACTCGACTCCCAACTCATGATGTGGGCAGTTCAGAATACGAGGATTAGTACAATGATGATTGCCGCATTTTTGTTGGAAGCGATAAAAGGGCACACCAAATGAAGAAGAGACAAATAATTTCTCTAAAATATCAACATGAGGTTACAAACTTTATAATAACAACTTCACACATACACACAATCACAACTGTGTATTACAACTCAACACAACACAACATAACAACACATGCAAGCTGAGGAGATCGCCTGGTCAGACCGCCTGCTGCTGGAGAGATCGCCTCTTGCTCGGGAGATCGCTCGCGAAGAGGTCGCTGCTTGTTGCTGCATGCAAGATGAGGTCACTGATGGGAGTTCGTAAATAGGAGATCGCCTATTTGAGATCGCTACTTTCACGCGCTTCTCTATTGCTTCCTGGCCGCAACTTCCAGACCACTCTTTTCAAAGAGCAATTGCTGAACTGCCGTTTCACACTCCTGTCCGCAAACAGTCGCCGGTCTCCAAGACTCTTGACCGCACAATTCGGAAAAATTCCTGCTTAATAGCCCCTCTCCTCATTATGCATATTTATAGAAAATGCCTACCAATGAGAAAAGGCCACGTGCCATCAAGGAGAGAGAAATTCATGCACAGCCCAAAATTCACGCCGACTCCTTTTGATATATAAGATTTACCACCAAATCACAATCCGCCACGTGGCTATCCAACTTCACGCTACTTGCATGCCTTCCAAATTCATATGCAAAACATTTATTATATATATATAATATATTTAGATATATATATATATATATACCCTTTGACATCGGTCAAACTGAACAATTCCGCCAACAAACTCCCCCTCAAACACGGCAGCACAAGCCGAGTTTGCTCTTGCACTTCAGAAACATCTCTGTCTTCAATGCCTTGGTAAAAATGTCGGCAGTCTGTTCTCCTGTGGGGCAGTAAATCAACTCCACCACTTTATGCTGCACTTGCTCACGAAGAAAATGATACTTTGTTTTAATATGCTTGTTGCGCCCATGCAACACTGGATTCTTCGCTAGCTGAATAGCGCACATGTTATCGACATACACCGTCACAGGAATATCCTGAGGATGATGCAACTCCTTCAGGAAATTTCTTAACCAGATCGCCTGATATGTACAAGCCGCCGCAGCGATGAACTTAGCTTCACAGGTAGACAAGGCAATCGTTGCATGTTTCTTCGAACTCCATGAGAACACAGTTGTTCCCACATGAAAAGCATACCCGGAAGTGTTCTTCCGGTCATTCACATCTCCTCCTAATCACTGTTGGAGTACCCGACCAGCTTCAACTCTTCAGCTGTAGAATACAACAAACCATGATCTCTCGTGCCGTTCACATATCTCAAGATCCTCTTCGCTGCAGTGAAGTGATCTTGCTTCGTCTCTTTCATGTATCTACTGACAACTCCAACAACATACATAATATCAGGTCTAGTGAAAGTCAGATAGCGTAGACTTCCAACTATACTCTTGAACATCGTAGAGTCCACTGCTTCATCCTTCGAGTCCCTCATCAGCTTCACTCCCAGATCGGCAGGAGTAGAGATGGACTTACTATTCTCCATCCTGAACTTCTTCAGTATCTCCTCTGCATACTTCTTCTGCGAGATGAAGATCCCGTCCTTCTTCTGTTGCACCTCTATGCCCAAGAAGTGAGTTCGCCCAGATCAGTCATCTCGAACTCCTTCATTGTTTTCTTGAACTCATTAAACATCAGAGGATTGTTGCCAGTGAATATCATGTCGTCCACGTACAGACATACGACCATGATATCTCCATTCTTCTCCGCCTTCGTGTAGAGTGCATACTCATACGGGCTCTTCATGTACCCGTTCTTTTGAAAGTATGCATCTATTCTTTCATTCCATACTCGAGGCGCTTGTTTCAACCCATACAACGCCTTCTTCAGCTTGTACACCTTCTTCTCTTGACCTTTCACTTCATATCCAGGCGGCTGCTGGACATACACCTCTTCCTCCAAATAACCATTCAGAAATGCGGACTTGACGTCCATCTGACAGATCTTCCACTTATACTGAGCTGCAAGTGCGATGATCAGCCTGATGGTGTCAATCCGAGCTACTGGAGCAAAGACCTCGTCGTAGTCCACACCTTGGACTTGTATGTAGCCTTTCGCGACGAGTCTTGCCTTCTGCTTCTCCACTTCTCATTCTTTGTTGGTCTTCACTCGATACACCCACTTCACACCAATGGGCTTGTGACCTGCTGGTAGAGTCACCAACTCCCAAGTGTCATTCTTCTTAATGGACGTTATCTCTTCATCCATTGCCTTTCTCCTGGTCTTCTTCTGAGCAGCTTCTTCATATGAATACGGCTCGCAATCTACTACGAGACAATTCAAAGAAAAATTAGCATGAGTCGGCTCCGTCTCCTCGTAGATCTCCTCCAACCTTCTCATCCTTGGTTGAGGTTGCTCAGAACTGCTCCTGCTAGTCCTTGCTCCACTAGAACTGCTCATGTTGGTGCTTACTCCACTAGAGTAAGGAGTAGAAACTCCCCCTGAATCTCTGCTCGGTGATGATGGTGGTTGATCTCCACCATCTTCAGCTTCAACTTCATGACCACCTTCTTCATCATCGTCGTCAAAGAACATCCCTTTGATGATTATCTCTTTCTCATCCCAGCTCCACTTGTTATCTTCTTCGAATAAGACATCTCTCGAGATGATTGCCTTCTTCGTCACTGGATTGTATAACTTGTAAGCCTTGCTCATCAGAGCAAAGCCCACAAATATACACTTCTCACTTTTATCATCCAACTTCTTCCTCTTCTGGTCAGGGATATGAGCATATGCTACACACCCAAATACTCTCAAGTGTTGCACACTTGGCTTCCATCCACTCCATGCCTCATATGGAGTCTTTAACTTCACACTTTTAGTAGGGCACCTGTTCAGCAAGTATACAGCACATTGTACTGCTTCAGCCCAAAAGATCTTTGGCAACTTCTTGTCCTTACCATACTCCTTGTCATGTTCAGAATCGTTAGATTCTACCTTTCTGCTACTCCGTTCTGCTGAGGCGAGTATGATGTGGTTAAATAATGAGCAATCTCATACTCTTTGCAGAAATCATCAAATAACTTAGAGGTGTACTCCCCATCTCTATCCATCCTGAGCACCTTCAAATACTGTCCACTTTCTTTCTCAGCCATAGCCTTAAACTCCTTGAACTTGTCAAGGGCCTCGGACTTCTCTTTCAAGAAGTATACCCAACACTTCCGACTGAAGTCGTCAGTGAATGTGATGTAGTATTTGCTTCCGCCAACTGAGGCAATATCAAACGGACCAGCAATGTCCGAGTGAACCAGTTCAAGTTGTCTCCTTGCTCTTCGAGACTTTCCACCTTCAAACGTTTGCCGCTTCTGCTTTCCCTTCGTACAAGCTTCACAAATCTTCTATGGTGGTAAGATCTTAGGAAGACCTTCCACCATCTTAGAATAAGATAGAACTTCATGCCACTGAAGCCTAAGTGACACATCCTGTGATGCCACAACCAGGCTTCTTCTTCATCAGTTGTTGCAAGACTTGTCGTCGCCTTGGCATCCATCTTCAACGTAAAGAGACAATTCGTCGTCATCTTTACCTTCACTACTTCTCTTCCGCGTTGGTTCTGCATAACCAACGTTCCATCCTTCAGCTGGATGCAGTAGCCTTTCTCCACCAGTTGACCAAGGCTTAATATGTTACTCTTCAAGCCAGGAACATAGAAGACATCTCCAATGTGCACCTTCTCACCATTCAAGGTGACTAATATCATCCCCTTTCCTTCTACCGAGATCTTCGAGGCATCACCAAAACTAACCTCACCGCAACATGGTTCGAGGTCAGTAAACAACTCCTTCTCACCACACATATGGTTACTGGCACCTTTGTCCAAGTACCATACTTCATTCCTTCCTCCTTCATTCCTCTGTAAGTTAAGAACATCATTGGATCACCACCAGTGTTGTTTGCTTCAGTATAATGGTTGGTCTCCTCTGTCCTCCTCGGAAGTCAACAGTCATAACTCATGTGCCCAAATCGGTTACAGTTGTAACATTGGACTTGGGCCATACCACCACTGCCTCTTCCTCGACCTCTTCCTTCCTTCCTTCATGCTTGAGGTTGCTCTACCTCTCTCGGGAAGTTCTGATTTCTTCCTCCTCTTCTTCCTCTACCTCTTCCTTGATAACCTCGGCCTCGCTGGCCACCTCCTATGTCAGAGCTCTCTCCAAAATTTAACTGAGTCTTCAGTGCTTGCTCCAAGCCACTTGACCCTTCATCTTGTAGCATGCGAAATTCATGAGCTTGCAGAGAACCCACGAGTTCATCAATAGACATCTGAGTCAGGTCCTTCGACTCTTCTATCGCCACTACAATATAGTTGAATCTTTTTTTCATCGATCGCAGAAGTTTCTCCATGAGCATTACGTCATCAAGAGTCTCTCCATTGCGCTTCATCTCATTTGCAATAGTCTGCAGACGAGTTACATAGTCACTCACCTTCTCAGAGTTCTGCATTTTCATAACTTCGTACTCTGCTCGGAGAGATTGCAGCTTCACCTTCTTTACTTTGTCAACTCCTTGCATGGAGCGTTGCAAAATCTCTCATGCTTGTTTAGAAGTCCTAGCATCCGAGATCTTCTCGAAAGTTGCTTCGTCAACCCCTTGAAATAACAAGAATAAAGCCTTCTTGTCACTCTTCCTTGCCTCTCTTAATGCCGTCTTCTGTGCGTTAGTCAACGCCGCTTCTTGCTCGGTAGTCTGCTCTTCATAGCCATCCTAAACTATCTCCCACAGCTCCTTTGATGCTAACAGCACTCTCACCTGGATGCTCCAGTTCCCATAGTTAGTTTTCATTAGCATTTACCATCTCCATCACGACGAACTCTTCAACTCTTCGGAGTTTCTTCCAAGGTTCGGAACCTGTCTCTGATACCACTGTTGGAAGCGATAAAAGGGCACACCAAATGAAGAAGAGACAAATAATTTCTCTAAAATATCAAAAAGAGGTTACAAACTTTATAATAACAACTTCACACAAACACACAATCACAACTGTGTATTACAACTCAACACAACACAACATAACAACACATGCAAGCTGAGGAGTCGCCTGGTCAGTCCGCCTGCTGCTGGAGAGATCGCCTCTTGCTCGGGAGATCGCTCGTGAAGAGGTCGTTGCTTCCTGCTGCATGCAAGATGAGGTCGCTGATGGGAGTTCGTAAATCGGAGATCGTCGATTTGAGATCGTTGCTTTCACGCGCTTCTCTATTGCTTCCTGGCCGCAACTTCCAGACCGCTCTTTTCAAAGAGCAATTGCTGAACTGCCGTTTCACACTCCTGTCCGCAAACAGTCGCCGAACTCCATGACTCTTGACCGCACAATTCGGAAAAATTCCTGCTTAATAGCCCCTCTCCTCATTATGCATATTTATAAAAAATGCCAACCAATGAGAAAAGGCCACATGCCTATCAAGGAGAGAGAAATTCATGCACAGCCCAAAATTCACGCCAGCTCCTTTTGATATATAAGATTTGCCACCAAATCACAATCCAACACGTGGCCATCCAACTTCACGCTATTTGCATGCCTTCCAAATTCATATGCAATACATTTATTATATATATTATATATTTATATATATATATATATATCTTGCCCTTTGACATCGGTCAAACTGAACAATTCCGCCAACAATTTTTGCTCTCCTTCTGAGCTCCAATGACCCCTCCGTACAACAAATGTGCAAGAACTGTGATGGTGTTGGGAAAAACACCATCTTGATTTACCTTACAAATTCTGTAAAAGTGATTTCATTTCCTAGGATTTATTACTCATGTTGTATAGTGAGGGTAATATGTCTTTAGATGTCCTAATATATCATTTTCACCTTATAGTGTCAAAGCCTAGTCAAAAGGAGATCAAAAACCAATTGAGATAAATCTGCGTCGAAAGGAATTCGACGCAGCTTCGATTGAAAGTCGAAGTAACTTCGAATAGAAGTAAATATAACTCAGACTGGAAGTCGACGCAACATCGAATGGTATTCGACACAGAAGTCAAAATTTGAAGTCTACGTTCTTTATCTCGACGGACACGTCGATAACAGAGTTCAATTCAAAGTTGAGGTTTTCTGGAGCAGATCTCGATGTAGCCTCTAATGGAATTCGAAAGTGCGTCGATATGAAGTCAGAAAGTATTCGACGCAACGTCGAATACAGTCCAAGAATGGATAATCCTTGGAATTGATTCAGAAGATTATAACAGACCATATATATATAGAAATTATTTGATCCTAACGGGTCGCAGCAGGATATAAAGAAAGAAATGCATTAGAGACTCAGAGGTAATATAATTGGAAGATATATTAAAGATATTGACGGGCTGTCAACAGACATAGATGGAAAGCTACAATTCTGATTCTATACTTTCCAATTGAAGAGTCGATCAGAAGGGAAAGTAATTCGACAGAAGATTATATACACAGAATTCAAAAGAGAGTAGTAGTTCTCTGCTCATCTTCTTCTCTCTCTCTCTCTCTCTCGGATTCTACCCGACAGATCTCTGCACAACAGTTCTTCCTCAAGCTGCAGAAAGCTTCTTCTTCCTCTCTTTCTGAAAGAAGCAAAAAAAGATATAGAGATCAATCTGAAAGACTGGATCAGTGCTTATAATTCTTGCATCTTCTTCTAAGCAAGGATTCATCCTCTGATAAAGGATCCAGAACACTTAGTGCCTAGAATCCTCAGTGACTGCTGAAAGAGGATTCAAATCAGAAGATTACACTTCATCTTATTCTTCTTCTTCTTATACTAATTCTCATTTCTGTAAATTGAGTAAAGATTTTTAAGAATCCTTCTTCAAAGGATTCAGTCTTGGTTCAAGATTTCCTTATCAAAAGATCTGGTTTGGTTCAAAGAGTCTCCTTATCAAAGACTCAGTCTCTGGTTCTAAGAGTCTCCTTATCAAAAGACTCAGTGGTTCTAAAAGTCTCCTTATCAAAAGACTAAGTGGTTCTAAGAGTCTCCTTATCAAAAGACTCAGGCGCTGTGATAGTGTATTCCTACCAAGATGGCAGAAGAGTGGACTACCCAGATTTTGAGGAACCACTATAAATTTTTGTGTATTCTGTGTTGTGCATTTTCTGTGATTGTCTTTTGTCCAATTTTATTATTCTATGATTGATTTAATTTTGGTTGGGATCTTGGATGCTTAGGAATTAGACTTAATTTTTTGTGCACTCCTAGTAAAAGTTTTTAAATCTTTATTCACCCCTTCCCCCTTTAGAGAATTCTCAGGAGAGTTACTGTGCACTTTCAGATAGTACTAAGGAACTATGGGACCTCATATGATGTTCTCCCAAGCGAATAACCTTACTCGTCTGGGTGAACTTTTTCCCAAGATGGTTGAACAGAGGGGCATGTTCGGTCACCGAGTACTTCGCCAAATGGAAGGTTCTTGCGGATGAGATCTTGGATCTATGGGAGATCCCCTCTACCAGGGAGGAACATCAGGCTCAGTGTGAGCTGTTGGAACATGGTCTTCCGCATCTCCTAGGTTTGAGAATAACAAATCCTATGAGTATTTGATCTTGTGTGTTTAAGTGTGCAGAAAACAAGTTCATATGACTCAAGGATGACATAAGAAGGTTGGCCCAAGATTTGAACCCAAAAATCCAACATGCCCACTAGCGCCGGCGGTAGCACCTAGCGCAGGCGCTAGCGATGATTAGCGAAATCCCGGGAGCATTTTTGGAAGGCGCTAGCGCCAGGCGGTAGCGTATAGCGCATGCGGTAGCGCGGAGCACAAGAGACAAGGCGTCAATGTTTCCCCGGAATGAAGATACGCACGCAAAGAATAATTCCTAAGTGGGGATAGCGCCGGCGGTAGCGCTCCCGCAGGCGCTAGCGCTCACTCCTATAAAAGGAGGTCTCTTCTCTCATTTTTTATACACAAGTTTGAGAGAGGTTGAGTGCTAGAATTCCAGAGCCTTATTTGGCCGAAAGATGATCTCCCACCAAAGCTCTGCGAATTTCTGAAGGAGGACTTCTTCACACCGGATCCAAACGACGACCGCTTCAACAACGCTTATTCTACAGCGGCTCTTCGTCTCCAACTTCAGAAGTTCTTCAAGAGGGAGTTTTAAGATTATTGTTATTTCATATCTTTTGTAAACCGTTAGAGAAGTCGCCTCGTGTTGGCGACTAGGTCTGGGTAGGACTTAGGGAAGAAATTCGCCTCGTGTTGACGACTAGATCTAGGTTAGGTCTAGGGGGTGCTCGAGGCCATATCCGGGGAAGGATTGGCTAGAGCGGCTTGAGGCCGTATCCGGGGAAGGATAGGCTAGGGCCACCGGTTCGTGGGGATACGAGTCGGGATAGAAAACGAAAAAGAGTTTTAGTATTATTCGCCTCTGATTTCTAGCGTTATAAGAAATCAAGTTTTGTAAACTCTTCTTTTCATATTAATAAAATGATGTCTTATTTTTATATGCTTGATTTCTTATCTTAATCTCTTACATTTTCAAATATTTAATATAAGTTTTTAAAACCCTTATTCACCCCCCCCCCCTCTAAGAGCGGGTTACAAATCCAACATGAGCACCTTCTATTAATGTGGCTACTGAATGGCCTTGATCCAAACTTCTCGACAACAAAGACTTAAATGCTAGCGAGTCCATCTACTCTTCAAATTGCTACTGTGTATCATCGCCTTACTAAAGATGGGACAACCACTACCCCTGCCACATCTGCTCTACATATTTCCTCTGGAGAGTCGATGGCTCTTACTTCTCGGGGTGGGAGGGGGACTAATCGAGGGGCCGCTCTAGCCATGGTCTTGACACCGACACGAGACATTGCACCCATTGCAGGTGTCAGGGTCAAATGAAGGATACTTGTTGGGTTGTTCATGGGAAGCCTGATTGGGCCTCCAAACCTCCTCCATCTTCTCGCTCTGCGCACCTGGCTGACTCCACTTCTATATCTGGGATTTTGAGAACAGTTGAAATATCTGAGGAAGAGTATCGTCGCCTACAGGCTCTTCAGATTTACTCTCCGACTCATAGTGCCGATGTGGCTCAAACCATCCAGCCAGTATGCACTTCACAGCATCCTGTTCGGTGGCTGGCAGATTCAGGAGCTTCTGATCACCTTACTAGTACTTCAGGTATCTTACACTCATACAAAACTCATAATGGGTCTTCGATTACGGTTGCAGATGGATCGACAGTACACATTGTTGGGTTTGGTAGTTGTGATGTGACACCTGACATGACTTTGTCCTCGGTTGCTCATGTTCCTCAATCTGCTTACAACTTAGTATCAATTAGTAAGCTTACTCGTTATTTAAATTGTAATGCTACCTTCACATCTTCTGGTTGTATTTTTCAGGAACAGTCGACGAGCCGTATTATTGGTAGAGGGAAGCTAAGTGGTGGCGTGTATGTCCTAGATGAAGTCTCACCTCTTGCTTGTTCTGCTGCCTCCACCAAGTTCTTGGATCTTCAATGTTGTCATGGTCACCAGTTTGTGCATGTCATGCGTCGTTTGTAACCTGAGTTTGGGAAGCTTTCCCTTCTCAACTGTGAGTCTTGTATGTTGACTAAACTTCATAGAGTTAGTTATTTTCCTCGTCTTAACGTTCGTGCTACTGCACGTTTTAATTTACTTCATTCTGATGTTTGGGGACATTGTCATGTCCCTACGTTGTTAGGACACAAATATTATGTTACTTTTATGGATTATTTCTCTCGTATGACTTGGGTGTACTTAATAAAAAATCGTTCTGAACTACCTTCTATTTTCAAAATTTGTGGAATGAAATATTTACTCAATTCTATGTTCTTCTTAAGTGTCTTCGTACGGATAATGGTAGAGAATACTTATCGCAGTATATGTCTACTTTTCTCTCCGACAAAGGCATCCTGCATCAAACCAGCTGTCCTGATACCCCCAACAAAATGGTGTTGTCGAAAGGAAAAATTGTCACCTCCTTGAGGTCACCCGGGCCATTCTTCATCATAAACACGTACCAAAACACTTCTGAGGTGATGCAGTACTTACCGTTGCACACCTAATCAATCGTACTTACCGTTGCAGTACTTACATGTATATTTCTTGAGTATTCTCGTAATACTAAGGAATATTGTTGTTATTCTCCTGATCTCCACAGATACTTTATATCGTCGGATGTTGTCTTCCTTAAATATGACTCTTACCTTCCTCGTGGATCCACACCTCCTGACCCCTCACTTGATGCTATCTTAGTTCCTCGTCCCGAACCTGCGACTCTCTCCCTGGATGACCTCATGTGTCCTCTTTGGGGACAAGTTTACTCTCGTCGACCTTCTGATAGTACATTAGCGCAACCACCACCGCCTCCCTCTTTCCCTGATAATACGACGAATTTTCCTCAGGAAGCACCTGCTAGCGTGCATGTGGATCCATTGCCAGTCAGCCAGGAACTCCCTATTGCAGTACGGAAAGGAAACCGGGCTTGTCGGAACAAACCTCTATATGTTAGTTCTTACCAGGGATTATCGACTTCTCATACTGCCCTGCACTCCACCCTGGATCAATACACCTTCCATCTACCGTCGCGGATGCCAAAGTTTATCCTGGTTGGGAGACTGCCATGCAAGATGAGTTGGAGGCCCTTCAGCTTAATCAAGCATGGGACTTGGTCCCCTTGCCCACTGGCAAGCGGGCTATTCGATGCAAATGGATTTACTCCATCAAGGTCAATGTGGATGGTTTCCATGATTGCTTGAAGGCTTGCTTGGTTGCCAAAGGTTATGATCAGACTTATGTAGTGGATTACGATGAAACTTTTGCTCCCGTCGCCAAAATATCCTTTATTCGTATCCTGCTCTCAGTTGCAGCTTCTCACTAGTGGCCCATGTACCAATTGGACATTGAGAATGTGTTTCTTCATGGGTCCTTGGACGAAGAGGTGTACATGGAACAACCACCTGGGTTCGTTGCCGAGGGGAAGAGAAACAAGGTGACATCTCAAGAAGTCATTATATGGATTGAAGCAATCCTCTCGAGCATGGTTTGCTCGTTTCCGATCAATAGTCACTCAGTTCGGGCTTACCAAGAGTACGAAAGACCCGTCTCTCTTTTATCAGAACTCTCCGGCTGGTACTATCCTATTAGTGGTATATGTCAATGATATTGTAATCACAGGCAGTGATTCTGAAGGGATAATAAATCTCAAGACATTTTTACATTCCAACTTCCAAACCAAAGATCTGCGATCATTGTGGTACTTCCCAGGCATTGAAGTTGTTGATTATGCTAACACTATCTTTATTTGTCAGCGCAAATATGCTCTAGATCTTTTATCTGACCTTGGGATGTCTAACTGTGCCCCTATGGATTCTCCACTTGAACTAGGGGAAAAGGGTCTTCATGTTGTAATCAAACCATTTGATTCACCAGAAAAGTATCGATAAGTAGTTGGAAAACTAAACTATGTAGTGGATTACGATGAAACTTTTGCCCCCGTCGTCAAAATATCCATTATTCGTATCCTGCTCTCAATTGCAGCCTCTCACTAGTGGCCCATGTACCAATTGGACATTAAGAATGTGTTTCTTCATGGGTCCTTGGATGAAGAGGTGTACATGGAACAACCACCTAGGTTCGTTGCCAAGGAGGAGAGAAACAAGGTGTGACATCTCAAGAAGTCATTATATGGATTGAAGCAATCCCCTCTCCTCTGCCAGCTAGCCGACCAGCCCTCCCTCTCTCCACCTACCTAGATCCAGCCACCCCGATCTCCTCTCAACAGCAGCCTCCCCGCACCTCTTCCCATCAACTCCATTGTCGGCCCACCTCCAACATCCATCCCCCCTAGTCGTGGACTCCACTCCCAACCAGCCACCCCCCCCCCCCCCCCCCCCCCTTATCCCCGAACCTTCCCGCAAACTGAACCGAGCCATTCTCGTCCAGATCCGTCCGTCTGACACCCCGACGCTGCAGCAGCCAAAAATTTCCGCAATCAGCCCCTACTCGCCATCCGCCTGTACGTGTAAGTTGAACTTTGAGTTCTATTTTCTGTTGTTGAACATTTGGCACATTTACCTTACAGTGAATGCTTATCTCACTTTGTTATTAGTATTGTACCCCGTGTGATTTGCAGAGTTTATTCCGCACGCGCTTAAATAATTGCAACTCGCTCGCTTGTGAATTAGTACTCGCTCTCTTTAATTAAAACTTGTGATAGCTAGTGTCTCTGCTTGTTTATTTATAATAAAAATATTATTGTTGCTCATTTTTACGCGGACCGTCTCTTGCATTCTTCACACCTAGGTTTGCATTTAGCGTGTCTATTTCCCATTGGTCTACCACTGCATCACTATTGGCAGCGGGTTTTGGTTGTTCTGCTGGCCGACCGAGGGTTCAGAGAGGCTTGTGACTTTCTGGAGGTTGGGGTTGCGCTCTGACGGCTTCGGTGATGCACCGAGCCCATCGAGGGTGGCGTGCGGGTCACCCAAGTATACGTGTGGATTGGGAAAGACCTGGAGGTGAGGATCCCGCGCCGGTGGTGGTGTCGGTGCGGTTTTTGCGGCATAACACACAGAGAACTCCTTCGTGGAGGCTGGCGGCACACCTGGACGGGTGAGGCTATAGTGAATATTTTGCACCATTGCAAGAGCGTCGGAGAGCATAGCGTCCCACCGATCGAAGCGCTCATGCAGCGAAGTCGTGGGATAGTCATGTCATGAAGGGATGGCTAGTCCTTAGTTGGCGATTGATAATGTGGTGAACGGAACAATCTGGCGACGGAAATCGCGGACGAAAAAGTGCAGGTCGGATCAATTGTTACCAATAAGAGTTTTTTGCAATCGTGAGGCGAGAGAATGAACACTTAAAGAAAATTACATTTACTTTAACAAACATACGAGATACAATACGAAGACAAGCTTCAGCAAAATCTCAAAGGTTGAGTCCTCCAAAGAGCTTCTCTCTCCAAGAGATCCTCGACCTAATTAGTATGGATTAAATCCCATACTAATTAGCTCACATTTGGGTTCGATCGAGTCGATCCATAGTTTGGGTGCTTAGATGCATCATAGAATGAAAAAAACATTATTTTACATAAAAATTTACAACAGGTTTTAATCACAACAATATATTTAAATAAGCAGTGTGAAATAACTTGTTCTAGGTGAAATAATTTATTACCAAGTGCATTATCTTATTATATGTGAAATACATATATCTTGTTTTTGGATAGTATTATCATATAGATGAAGAACTCTATTACTGGATTAAATATTTCACAATTAATTTAGTTGCTCTAAAAAGGTGTCCACAGATATATGAATTCAAATGGCACAAATATAAGTTTGGGCCTAATTTTTTGGTGACATGCTCGCATTATAGAAATTGGCATAAGCCAGGGTAGTCAAAGTGAATTTGTGAAGGGTTCATTGGGCGGCTTTTTTAATTATACGTTCATTGGTCGGTTGAAGATAAACAGCTTTCAGAAATTGTGACCATTAAATTTTCATAGAGAACAAGAAATCATTACTACTAAATTTCAAAAAGTGTGTGAAACCTATATTGATTTCTATGTAAAAGAAATCAAATCATGCAATCTAAGAAACTTATTCAAAACAATGTTTCTAGCATTAAGCGACCAAATGACCCCAAGACAGCACAAGGACTAGGGCTTTATTTGTCGCCTGAAGTAGGGCACGATGTGGCAGCAATGCACACCTGATTAATCTATGGGGTAAAAGTATCTACAAGATGGACAATAAAAATTTGATACAGATAAGGAATAGCAAAAAACTGTGCATTGAATTAGCTTAATCAACATAATTTAACAAATCCATCCTTTAAGTTACTTGTAGTTGGACATCAACATTAAATTCCGAACTCGACAAAACAAATATGATAATTTGATTTTCAAACGCTAAGTGAAATAAAATCAAATTATCTAAAGCACCTTTCTATCTACAATAAAATGAGCACTGATCATAGGATCTCATTTGGTTGCATGAAGCTGAAAATATAGTTAAGGAAATCGATAAGTTTACTATAATTTGAACTTTACTATAATTTGAACTTTACAAACACACTTGAATTCCCTCAAAAATAATGATTACATTTTCACTCTTAAAGAAGTAAAAAAGAAAATCAACATTTATGATAAACATATTTTCTATTTAAAAGAAACCAAATGAGCCCTTACCATAGTTATTGCTCAATGAGTACCAAAGTAAGAGGCAAAAGGAAAGCTTTTATACTAATGATTAGTTTGTGATATTGCATGAAAGCAAGGTGATGCAGGACGGGCATCACCACCCGCCTGCCACCCTGGATACCTGGCATCACCACCACAGCCCAGGGGTCCCACCGGGAATCCACCCGATGAGCCTTATCAGGTTCCGCGGACCGTACACCACAACCCATCCCCGGCCCCCCAACAGGGCCGATAGGTTGTTGAGGCCAGGGCTCGATCCCCCGACCTCCTTGATAAAGAGTCCTCATGCGGACTCTCATCACCAACTGAGCCGCGCGGACTCTCATCACCAACTGAGCCGCGCGGACCTCCTTGATGAGAGTCCGCATGAGGACTCTTTATCAAGAAGGTCGGGGGATCGAGCCCTGGCCTCAACAACCTATCGGCCCTGTTGTGGGGCCGGGGATGGGTTGGGGTGTACGGTCCGCGGAACCTGATAAGGCTCATCGGGTGGATTCCCGGTGGGACCCCTGGGCTGTGGTGGTGATGCCAGGTATCCAGGGTGGCAGGCGGGTGGTGATGCCCGTCCTGCATCAGAAAAGTATTGTATCTCTCTTTTGTCGGTGCGGTTTCTTTTCCTTTTCATTTTTTTAACTTTCACAGAGTGAAAAAACCTTATTCAAATCGATAGCAAGCAGAAATTATTTATTGCAAAGTTTAAAACAAATATAAATTCAAAACTGTCAAAAACTAGTTAACTACTTCTCAACATACCAGCCTTTTCTTCATCGCGTTTTTTTGCAGCTTCAGCTCGCTGTTGTCGTATCATTGCCAAACGCTCTGCAATAAATCATACATATTCACGTACTAATAAGAAAACTGAAGTTTTTACAGTTTTTTCCCTCTGTTCTAGAGAGAAGCTACTGAAAATCAACAAAAAAATTTGAACAATTTTCCAAATGTAACAAGTAATAGGAGGAATAGAAAATAATAGTACCAACTGATCAAATACTTCGACAAGAACATATGTTCAGCAGAAGCCACATACCAGAAGGTTACATTATCTGAAATGATACAACAGGTGGGAGAAATAAGAACTAAATCTTACCAAGATCTTTCCTCGCCTGTTCAGTTTTTCCTTGTTCTTGCTGTCTCATGTACCGCTCATGAGCTTTTTGCTTCTCTATCTCCTCCCTGCAATTACGCCATAAAGTCGCGGTACAAACAGAATGGGGTTTTTTAGACATCAAAGTGTAGCCAAAAGAGACATAAAGTAAGAGTACAAAGTCTGACTAGAAATTACATTGGCCATGGGAAGCCTAAACAATAAAACACAAATTACATGGGTCTTCCAAATATTGTCAACAAACACTGATGATTAAAACGCGTTGATTAAATGCTGAAGTGTTATTTGGGAACATTATCGCCTTATAATTTTAACCAGCATTAATGTTTTAAAGCTCCTATCTACAACATTTAGTAACCAAACCCATTTATTACCACAGAAAAATACACATTGAATGTTTTTTAATTAGAAAATTTCTCGTTTCAAACTTTGAAAAATCATGGTAACTGTTGTACAAGTTAGGATGGGTAACACTAACGAAAATGAAAGTTTATTCTTGTTAAAGACCATTTATAAAAGGCCCAAACAAAATCCTATTGAAGATTCTTCCTCCTCGTATTTAGTCTCACATCTCCAAATGAAGAAGTTGAATATGTGCATTTATTAATATTCCTTTATTTGTAGCAACAGCATGTCACATGTTGCGTGTTGTCTTCATCATCCATATATAAGAACTTAGGTCATTGTGTATTAACCTAATTTTCTATCTAATATTATTATGGCTTCTCTCAACTTGATCTATTCTTGATCCCGACTCCCAATCCAGACTAGCGTCGCATTTCTCGTGTGATTTCATAGCTCGATCCCGATCACGCCTCCGCCTCTAGTCAGTGACTTTGCAACTCCTCGTTAGCGACTCCAGATCTTTGCATCCCCTAGTCAGTGCCTTCCAAGGCGCACAGCTTCTCGTTAATTTTTCCCGAGCCGGTAGCTCCACATCAACTCTGCCAGGAGGGCCGCCTCTTTCCCGTCAGCACTCACAGGAGAGCGCTCCTCGTCCATGGTTTCCCTCCAGCCGAAAGCTCCACCACCTTCTCTCCGCCCGTCCAGCAAGCGGTTGTTAGTGTCTGACAGTTTTGTCCTTCATGAAAGCTGTCGGAGACGTCAAGGACACATCATATGATTCCCACTCCGGTGGATCTTGATCTAAAGGGGGTCACGGGTTCGAGTCCTAGAAGCAGCCTCTTGCAAAAATGCATGGTAAGGCTTGCCTACATTTCACCCTTGTGGTGGGACCCTTCACCGAACCCTCGCTGCGCGGGGATACCTTTGTGCACGGGGATGCCCTTTAATTATCTTTGGTAGAGTGTCCTTTCCTTGCCCATGAGTGACCATTCAGATGTCTTGTCTACACCTCGAATTGTACCTGCATGTGACCCTCCTTGGAGACATGGAAAATCAGGATCGCTGAGATTACTACTGTGGCATTGAATGACAAAAAAGACCTTGAATGGTCAAGCGTAACTCTGCATGTTATTCACAGTCACCAGTTGAATGGGCATATTGATGGAATCGTGGTTGAACCACCACGGACCGACCCCTCATAGACAAAACGGGATGCAGATAATTCTTTGGTCGTCTCATGGTGACCCACTCCATGCCCCATCTGGTATACTGCAGTTATTAGCTCATAGATTCTGCATATGAAATATGGACTCGAGCCCCCGAAACTTACTCAAAGATTGGTAGCTCCACGCAGACATATTAGCTAACTTATCATGCTTTGGAGCTGAAACAAGGATGTCTGTTTGTCTCCGCCTACTATTCTGAATTTGAGCATCTCTATCAAGAACTGAATTACTTTAATTCCTTAACGAGCACTGTGAATGTCGTCAACCTTCAGAAGGACAACGACCATTTTTGAGTGCATGTCTTCCTTATAGGCGTCAATATGGAGTTTGATATTGTTCACTTACACGTTCTCCATCGTGAGCCTTTTACCTATCCCTGAGAAGCGTTCAGTATAATCCTAAGCGATAAGAATAGTCTCCCCTTGTTGGGAACTTTGCCCATGATGTTCCTGATTTGAAGAAGTCCTCAAGTCAAGGATAAACACACTTTGTATTTAATGCATGTGTTTAGTTGTGTTGATTTCAGGTATTAGATAATGCAAGCCTAGCATAGGGCTAGACTTAGTGTCATCAGACATAGTTTTCCCAATGTAATCCCTCACTGTGCAAAACACTATGTTGACCTAAGATCTAGACAATGTTAGACTTGTCACTCACTCATAAACAACAGGAAGAAAGGTCTAGAAAGTTGGGTGGAGCAAAAGATCATAATTCAGGAAGATCAGAATTTGTCCAAGTCAAATATCGTCTTCAAGAGGTATCAATATCGGTTTGATAACCTTAAGCTTCAAGACGATATCGTTTGAAGATACTCAGCTAAAGTCTAAAATCGTCTTGATAAGAAGAAGCAGTTCAAACTTCAAATATCGTCTTGATAATACACAATTCAAGATGATATTGCTTTGACAGGGATCAATTATTTAAATATCATCTTGAAGAAGATCAACAAGATAATTATCGTCTTGACAGACTTGAAGTATACATATCATGTTGATGACTGAAAGTCTTTCATAGAGAAGGTCTCACACCAAATAAAGACCTTGGAGATAAAGGAATATTGTTTGGATGTCCTTCATTGAAGATGAAATTAATCTACATCAATTGTCGTCGAGACGAAATGAAATGTCGTCGAGAAGCCTACAAGACAATTCAGAAGCATGTTAAGTTGAGAATGATTAAGTCCATATCGTCTAGATATGGCACCCATGTTTCCAAAACAAACTCAGGATCTAAGTGTTAAGTTTTATCGTCTTGACAAGTTGAAATGTTGTCTTGATAAACATAACAATCGGCTTGAATACAGTGGTCGTGTTGAATTCAGATATCGTCTTGATAAGCTTAGCAATCAACTTGAAGACAGCGATTGTGTTGAATTCAGATATTGTCTTGATAAACTGCAATTTCGTCTTGATAAGCTTAACAATCAATTTAAAGACAGTGGCCGTGTTGAATTAAATATCGTCTGGAAGACCACAAGTATCGTCAAGATGAGGTTTTATCTGCTTGATGGATATACATCTTTGTTAGAAGATAACTCCAAGTAAGGAGACTTTGTATCAGCTTGAAGACTAAATTACGGTCGTGAAGAGATGAAATGTCGTCGGGACAATGCAAATGTCGCCGAGATAGTTCAAGTCACGGGAATTCAAATCTCTACCATCGCCGATTGCGCCAATCAGATTAGTCCTTTAAGGAAAGAGATTTCTGACATAAAGTTTCTTCGATTCGACCATTAGTAACCTCAGTAATATAAATACATATGAGATGTGAAGGGAAAACCCTAATCCTAAGATTCTAAATCAATCGAACAGTCTTTCTGAAGAACAGTCGCAAACTCCAAGTGCAGAGAAAATATCAAGAAGGAGACACTCAAAAGATTAACTCAAGTGCTGCTAAGATTGCTCTAGGTTATTCACTCTCAAATCTCTCAAGAGCAAGTCATTTTCTCTAATATCTAGGTTCAGATCAGATCAAGCTTTCAAAGAAGACTATATCCAGATCTGTTGCTGATCCAGGAAGGTTGTTATCATCGAGCCAAGACGACTTTATTATTCAAGATCTATTCTTTGAGTCTATGAAAAGTTGTAACATACTTATTCTACTTTTTTCTGTGGGATCCTTCTGAGATCTGAGTGTAAGGTCCTGTGTGACCTGAGGTAGGGTTCTGTGTGAGCCTGAGGTAGGATTCAAGATTGAATTTGAGTTGTATGAGTTGTAGGATCGTGTATTTGGGATCTGAAGTAGGGTCCTGTGTGACCTGAGGTAGGGTTCTGGATTAAACCTGAGGTAGGATTCCAGTTGTGAATCTGAGTGTAGGATCCTGAGCTAGGGGATCTGAGGTAGGAGTTTGACTCTGAGTTGTAAGATCTGCGGATCTGAGTTGTTGGAGTTTGTTGAAGTTAGCACACTGGTAGATAGGCGAAGGGGGAAAGTGGACGTACCCAAGATTGGGGAATCACTATAGATTTCTAGGTTTATGGTGTTTTCTATGTTTGTCTTCTTAATACTCATATTATTCTGTAATTAGTTATAGAAAGGCAGACATCACCTACTCACTCCCCCGCCCTTAGGTGAAGATTAGACTATCCCATAACTTACAAGTGGTATCAGAGCTAGGTTGTTCAAAAAGAGCTTAACAGCTTGAACAAGATCTATAAAAAGGGATTCCAAGTCTAACCACCATGACATCAGGAGGAAGTTTCAAGGAACTAAGTTCTATGAAACTACCCATTTGTAGAAAAGGGAACTTTGGTATTTGGAAGGAGAGGGTCAAGCTCTTCATGAAAGCCTATGACCCAAGGATTTTCATAACAGTTGAAGAACGTCCTTTCATCCCTATGAAAGCTTCAACAATAGATTCAGCCTGACAAGATCCTAAGAAATATAATGAAATGACTAATGATGAAATCATCTCAGTCACCATGGACAAGAGAAGAGGACTAAGAACATCCTGGTCAGTTGTATTGATGATTCTACATTCCAGAATCTGATTCACTACAAGACAGCAAAAGAGATGTGGGGTTCTCTTATTGTGTTCATGGAGGGGACTGAAGAAGTAAGAGATGATAGAAAGTCTCTCCATAATCAAGAGTATAAAGCATTCAGCCAAGATAAGAACGACTCAATCTCAAAATGTTCTGAAAAATTCTTTAAAATTGTGAATGGCTTGACAGCTTATGGGAGAGAGTTCTCAAATTATGATTTAAACGATAAGTTCCTAAGGTCCTTGAACAAGGAATGAGACATAAAGATATGTGTCATAAGAGAGATGGAGAACCTTGCAAGAAAGGTGGCCCAAAACTTATTTGGAAAGTTGTTGTCCCATGAGCTACAGCTGAATACAAGGAAAGCAGAAGAAGGAAAGAAGCCATCCTCCAAAGACGAATCAGTTGCTTTCAAGGCTGAAAGCTCAAGAAGAAGCAGGGATGAATATCATAGTCGACCCGCTAGATGTGAGGAAGATATGGATTCAGAAGCCAACACTTCAGACTCTGAACTTTCTGATGAAGAGTTACATCTTCTCTCCAAACAATTCAAGTGATTGCTGTCAAAGAAGAGACAAGACAAGTGCAGGTGTAACGCCCCTGAATTTCTGATAATTATTTTAATCTTGTTAATGACATAATATTGTCGTAAGGGTGTTACGTTTGGGCGGAGTTTTCCGGTGCGCTGTAATTCGTGCGATTTTGCATCCGTTCGGTCAATTTGATCGTGTTCTGAATCTTGTCGGAATGGAGATATTAAACTTAAGAAAATTAAATTAATTCATTTCAAGCAAGTTCGTGAAGTTTCGTTGCGATGCGAGCCATTTTGAGAGCCCGGTGAATTTTTTTACACGATTTTTATTATCATTACTTTTATTATTATTATTTTTCTCTTATAAAAGCCTTAGGATTAGGTTTTTCCTTTCGTTCTTCTGCCTAACCAAACCAAACCAGAGCATCGCGCGAAATAGGAGATCGGCGCGCTTCCAGGAACCTTTTGATCGCCGCCGTGGGAGCTCTATTGCACGAAATCTTCGTCGGAGTATAGATTCGGAAAGCTCTCACCGAGCTCTTCGCGTGTGCGGTAAGTATTTTCGGTTTCGTGGATTCCTATTGTTGAAGGGTGTAGCCCTAAACTTCTTTTTCGTCCGAAAAGTTTCAGAAATTTGTTCTCGTAGTCTTCTCTTCGGCCAACCCTTGGCGTGGAGCGCTTAGGAGGATGGAAATCGAAAGATTTAAGGCAAGTGATGGACTCCCCCCCCCCCCCTTTTATTTTCTTGTTTAAGTTTCTTTCTACTCTTCCTTAAATTTCCTAAAACTTATTGGTATGGCATGGGTTTTATGGCATGAGACTTTATAGTTCTTGGGGTTTTTAGTCAAGTAGTTTAAGTCAAATTCGTCGAATAATTAAGTCAGGAATTCATCGAGTAGCTGGGTGAGAATACGTCGAGTTTGTCGAGAAGTTGAGTAGTTTAAGATAAAATCATCGAGTGATCACAATTGATTCGTCGAGTGTTCACGTTGAGTCGTCGAGCAGAAGTAAATTTGTCGAGTGATCGCGGCGAATTCGACGTGTGGTCTCGACGAATTCGTCGTGTAAGGTTGTTGGAACTTGGAATTCTATGATTTTTGTTCTTTTCATTATGATAGGTTGTTTTTGGACTGTTGGTTGGGTTGGAATGAATGACCACCACCACAGTGTATAGAGAACAGCCATCTGTTTTAGAATCTTAATTCATTGCATGAACACACCGATGGGTCATCAGTATGTCTTGGCTGAAACATGAACACTACACTCATATGCATGACAGAAGTATACGGGGCATATTATTTAGTATGGGATGCATACTATGTGTTTGTATATGGATTCTCATAGGTATAGCAACATGTGACTGTTAAGTTGAAATGGGAAACTTAACAATTATCATATGGATGTCCATTAGATTTTATTTTACGTTACATGCGATACTATGTAGAATGGGATGCATAATATTTCATGTGTACGCCGCTCATGGCATGCATTTAGGCTTTTCTTAGAATGCATAGCTCAACATGCGCAGCATAACATAACATTAGCACATATGACAAGTTAAGATCTACATGATGACACTCGTACACACTTGATTTGAAATGAAGATTTTCAGCATCCATGTATTTGTATTATATGCACAAGAGTCAAGGGATGATGGTATATCATCCTAAGTTAAGCATAATATCATTCATGAAAAAAATCTCAGAGCAAGGTAGTAGCAAGAGCAAGTAACTACACTTTTCTTTTGAGCCCGATTTAAGATGAGTAATTTTAGCGTTTAGCTAAGTCTTGATAGGACGCTCGTTCGTATTCGTAGACGATGGCTCCGAAGCGTCAATCGTTGAGGTCGGCTCCCCAGTCTGAGGGTGAGTCTTTGGGTGCGCACAGTGAGGCAATGATCGAGGAGCTACGTCAGAGCAATGAGACTCTGTAGAGGCAGATGGTCACGATGCAAGCACAAGTGCAAGTGCTGTTGACTGCCACCTTATGGCAGCAGCCAGCGCTTACCAATCTGAGAGTTATACGGAAGCGGTGGAAGCTTCCTTGAAGGATGAGTCTATCGATAATGCCACGAATCGTGGCATGATACTGAGGAATGAAAAGAGGAAGGTTGAGGACGGTGGAAGCCCTTGGGGATCTGGCCCTGCTCCAAAGAAAGGGGGCAAGGAGGCGTGTAGCTTTTGTGGTCGTGCGGGCCACCCTTTTGAACAATGTTTTAAGAGGTTGAGTGCTCAGAAGCAGCCTTAGGTGCTAGATTTGGAAGACTTCGATGTGATTTTGGGTATGGATTGTTGTCCAGATATGATGTTGTCGTCCAGCGCAAGGTCAAGCGCTTGGATTTCTTGATGAGCAATGGCCAACCCTTGAGCGTGTATGGTTTTCTGCGTCAGGACTCCCCAATCATATCCGCGGTTTGTGCTCAGAAAATTTTCGAGTCCGGTGATTTTGCTTATCTGGTTTCAATTATGGAAATTGCTCGTGATTGCCGCGTGTCGAGGATATTTCTGTGGTGCGTGAGTTTCCCGATGTTTTCCCCGTTAGTCTTCCTGGTCTCCCTCCTGAGAGAGATGTAGAGTTCGTCTGGTACTCGTCCTATTGTGAAGGCACCTTACCGTATGGCTCCGCGTGAGTTGGAAGAGTTATGTATCCAATTAGACTAATTGTTGCAGTGTTGTTTTAATAGACCTAGTTCTTGCCGCGTGTCGAGGATATTTCTATGGAGCGTGAGTTTCCCGATGTTTTCCCCGTTAGTCTTCCTGGTCTCCCTCCTGAGAGAGATGTAGAGTTCGTCTGGTACTCGTCCTATTGTGAAGGCACCTTACCGTATGGCTCCGCGTGAGTTGGAAGAGCTGCGTACTCAATTAGACGAATTGTTGCAGTGTGGTTTTAATAGACCCAGTTCTTTGACTTGGGGTGCTCCAGTTCTCTTTGTAAAGAAAAAAGATTGTTCGATGAGATTGTGCATATATTATAGGGAGTTGAATATGTTAACTATCAAGAACAGATATCTGTGGCCTAGGATTGACGATTTGTTTGACCAGTTATGGGGTAGTTCTGTGTTCTCGAAGATTGACCTTCGTTCAGGCTACCATCAGTTGAGGATAGTCGGACGTTCCGCGAACTATTTTTCGTTCCTATTATGGGCATTTTGAGTTCTTAGTAATGTCTTTTGGATTGACGAATGCATCATCTGCTTTCATGGACATGATGAATATGGTTTTTAAGGATTTTCTAGATCACTTTGTGGTTGTTTTAATCAACGATGTTCTAGTGTATTCTAGAAGTGTTGAGGAGCATGTTTTGCATTTGCGTGCTGTGTTATCTACTTTGAAGGAGCACAAGTTGTATGTCAAGCTGAGCAAGTGTGAGTTTTGGCTTTCTCAAGTGTCTTTCTTGTGTCACATTGTGTGTAAGGATGGTATTTCTGTGGACCCAGCAAAGATAGTTGTTGTTTTGGATTGGAAGAGGCCTTCAACGCCTAAAGAGATAAGGAGTTTCTTAGGGTTGGCAGGTTACTACAGGAGATTCGTGCAAGGATTTTCAGTGTTGTCTGCGCCATTGACTAAGCTTACGCAGAAAAGTGCAGCTTTTAATTGGAACAATGATTGCGAGGAAGCTTTTCAGGAATTGAAGAAGCGTTTGTGCACCACTCCTGTTTTGACCTTGCCTACCGAAGGAGTGGAGTATGTTGTTTGTGTAGATGCATCTCAAGTTGGACTCGGTTGTGTCCTGATACAAGAAGGCAAGGTGATCGCGCATGGATCAAGACAACTGAAGGTTCATGAAAGGAATTACCCTACGCATGACTTGGAGTTCATAGCAGTAATTTATTCCTTGAAACTGTGGAGACACCTTTTGTATGGAGTGTCATGCAAGATTTATACAGATCATAAGAGTTTGAAGTATGTCTTCACTTAGAAGGAGCTGAATTTGCGTCAGCGTAGATGGATGGAGTATGTTGCAGACTATGAGGTTGATATCCTTTATCATTCGGGCAAGGCTAACGTGGTGGCCGACGCCTTGAATAAGAAGATCGTGTATGTCTTCAACCTTTCCGTGCAGTCCTGGAGGAGTTTTATTTAATGAATATAACTGTTAGAAATAGTGTCACGTCGTCTAGCTTAGAAGTTGAAGAGCGTTCATGGATTACCCTTACGAGGTTACATCAGAAAGATGATCCGACTTTGCAGCACATCCGAGGTAGAACCGAAAAGGGAAAATTGTCGGATTTCTCAATTGATGAGGTTGGTACCTTGAAGTACCGGGGTAGATATTGTATTCCCGCTATTGAGGATATTCGGGCGAAGATTTGTGATGAAGCGCATGGTTCTAGCCTTGCATATCACCTTGATTCTACAAAGATGTACCGAGATCTAAAGCAAATTGTTTGGTGGTCAGTTATGAAGAATGATATAGCAAAGTTCGTATCAGAATATTATACCTGTCAGCGTGTCAAGGCAGATCATTAGAGGCCTGAAGGTAAGTTGACACATTTGGATATTCCAAGTTGGAAGTGGGAGAGTATCTCTATGGATTTCATTACGGGTTTGCCGAGGTCTCCCCGAGGCATGATGCTATGTGGGTTATTGTCGACAGATTGACGAAGTGTGCTCACTTCGTGCCTTTTAAGATTGGTTATCCCATGGAGAAAATAGCAGAGCTTTATTTGAATGAGGTCATCAGATTGCATGGTGTGCCAGTAAGTATCATGTCAAGTCGGGATTCCAGATATATATCTCATTTCTGGCGGAGCTTGTAGGGAGCATTGGGTACTGACCTCAGGTATTCTACCGCTTATCATCCGCAGACTAATGGTCAAACTGAAAGAGTAAAACAGATTTTGGAAGACATGATTAGATGTTACATTTTGGATCATGGCGGAGCATGGGACAAGCGTCTTGGACTTATGGAGTTTGCTTACAATAACAGTTATCAGGAGAGTTTGCAGATGGCCCCCTTTGAGGCTTTGTATGGGAGACGCTGTCGAACTCCCCTGTTTTGGGTTGAGGTTGGTGAGAGTTCGTTGTTAGGACCGGAAGCCTTGGAAGGGATAAGTTTTGTTGTGACGCATATTCGTGAAAAGCTTCGCGTGGCTCAGGAGTGTTATGACAAGTATGTCAATCGACGAAGGGTTGATCTGGAGTTCGCAGTTGGGGATATGGTTTTCTTGAAAGTTTCTCTGATGCCAGGTATTGAGAGATTTGGAAGGAACCACAAGTTGGACCCCAGGTATGTGGGACCTTTCCAGATTGTTGACCACATCGGAGTGTCCGCTTAGAGGCTCGAGTTGCCTGCTTCTTTCCCTGACGTTCATTATGTATTTCATTTGAGCTAGTTGCGAATGTGTGTGCTTAATGATCGTCATGTCCTTGACTTTGTGCCCCAGTTGCAGCCTAATCTTTCTTATGTCGAAGAGCCTGTCCGTATTCTGGAGACGCGGGATAGAGTGTTGCGAAGGAAGACGATTCCTATGGTTAAGGTTCTTTGGCAAAATTAGGACGTCAGAAGCGCGACTTGGGAGTTTAGAATCTGCTATGAGGGAATCTCATCCTCATCTGTTCCGTTAGTTCTTCTTCGGTGCGTATTGTACAACGAATTCTAGTTATCCTTTTATGTTCGAATTTACGTTTTAAGTTTCGGGACGAAACTTCCTTTTTGGAGGGCTGACTGTAACGCTCCTGAATTTCTGATAATTATTTTAATCATGTTAATGACATAATATTGTCGTAAGGGTGTTACGTTTGCGCAGAGTTTTCTGGTGCACTGTAATTCGTGCGATTTTCCGTCCGTTCGGTCAATTTGATCGTGTTCTGAATCTTGTCAAAATGGAGATTTTAGGCTTTAGAAAATTAAATTAATTAATTTCAAGCATGTTCGTGAAGTTTCGTTGCGATGCGAACCATTTTGAGAGCCCGGTGAATTTTTTTAAAAGATTTTTATTATCGTTACTTTTATTATTATTTTTGTTCTCTTACAAAAGCCTAAGGATTAGGTTTTTTCTTTCGTTCTTCTGCCAACCCGAAAAAAAAAACAGAGCATCGCGCGAGAGAGAAGATCGGCGTGCTTCCGGGAACCTTTCGATCGCCGTCGTGGGAGCTCTAGTGCACAAAATCTTCGTCGGAGTACAGATTCGGAAAGCTCTCGCCGAGCACTTTGCGTGTGCGGTAAGTATTTTCGGTTTCGTGGATTCTTGTTGTTGATGGGTGTAGCCCTAAACTTCATTTTCATCCGAAAAGTTACAGATATTTGTTCTCGCAGTCTTCTCTTCGGCCGACCCTTGGCGTGGAGCGCTTAGGAGGTTGGAAATCGAAAGATTTGAGGCAAGTGGTGGACTCCCCCCCCCCCCCCCCCCTTTTATTTTCTTGTTTAAGTTTCTTTCTACTCTTCCTTAAATTTCCTAAAGCTTATTGGTATGACATGGGTTTTATGGCATGAGACTCTCTAGTTCTTGCGGTTATTCCTCAAGCAGTTTAAGTCAAATTCGTCGAATAATTAAGTCGTGAATTCGTCGAGTAGCTGGGTGAGAATACGTCGAGTTCGTCGAGAAGTTGAGTAGTAAGAGAAAATCGTCGAGTGATAACGATTGATTCGTCGAGTGTTCACGTTGAGTCGTCGAGTATAAGTAAATTCGTCGAGTGATCACGCAGAATTCAACCTGTGGTCTCGACGAATTCGTCGTGTAAGGTTGTTGGAACTTGGAATTTTATGATTTTTGTTCTTTTCGTTATGAAAGGTTGTTTTTGGACTGTTGGTTGGGTTGGAATGAATGACCACCACCACAGTGTTAGTTGGTGAATTTTTGTCGGACTGTAAGTTGGGTTGCAATGGCTGAGTCCCTCCACCTAACCGTTTTATGTACAGTGTTAATGATTACTTTTTCTTTTAGAGCTGATCAGTCTCTTTTAATATATATATATATAATTAACTTGTGAATATGCGTCGCACTTAGTGCAAGACTTCTCTCTTATATAGTCATTCCTGCTGATTATTTATGCATATTGTTCATATGATTTTAGTTTGTTGTTGATTCTCAGTTACTCTCGTTGGGTTGGTAATCCTCTTAACTTATTAATCCTTTAATCTTTGTTTGAGCTGCCTTTTGCGCCTTTGTGCTGAGGCATTTTTCTCTTTTTAATTTCTCGGGTTCGGATCAGTAGCAGCTAGAGCTAACCAGGCTGTCTTTTCCAGACTGCAGTAATTGATTTCTTTTCCTCGTCGGTGAGGCTTTGTTAAGAGCAATGTTATAAGCACACCAGTTTTGGCTATTCGCACACCAGTTTCTTTGAGTTATTATACGTCTTTTGAAAATAAGTCTTGTATATGCATTTTTAGGAAAAGTGTTCAACACGAAAATTGTAGATCTCGTCGAGATCTACAACTTTCGTGTTGAACACTTTTCCTAAAAATGCATGTACAATGCGTATTTCCAAAAATTCACTATAGTTACGATGAGGACGACAATACGTCTTGTGCGTGCATTTTCAGGAAAGGTGTTCAACACGAAAGTTGTAGATCTCGACGAGATCTACAATTTTCGTGTTGAACACTTTTCCTAAAAATGCATGTACAAGACTTATTTTCAAAAGGCGCGTAATAACTCATATAAATTGGTGTGCGAATAGCCAAAAATGGTGTGCTTATAACATTGCTCTTTGTTAATTGTATTTATCTTTGACTTTGCAGTGTATTTCAGTTACATTTCTGATAGTTTTATGGGTTCTTGTCAGATTGTTGACGCTCATAGCTTATTTCTTTGGTGTAGACTCTTTACTTGTTCCTGCTACTACTACTACTTACTGTTGTTGATGAATTGCACTTTGGGAAGGTTTTATGTTATGGTGCATAATAGTTATTTTATGTGTATAAAAATTTGCATTCTTACTCATACTCATAGCATTGTTTCAATCAAATGTCCCGCTACTTTAAAGATCGTAAAAGCTCTTTTCTACCTATATTAAATTTAGAAACATGCATATCATTAGTTGGTTATTGGTCATTCATGTCCATATAGGATAAAATGAATCAAACCTTATATTTTCCGCTGCGTGTATATTAATACTATTCTAAAAAGAAATATGGTGGTCTGCGAATAGCGTGAGATCAAAAATCCCCAAAAAATTTAGACCGTCCAGATATGGCTACGAAATACAGCATCCGTCGGATTTAGGAGACAAAACCTAAATCTACTCTTCAAAAATCCCGCAACCAGCGAAAAAAAAAACCCACGCCGCATCCTCCTTCCCAATCCCAACCCCTCGCACTCCCTGCCTCTCGATACCCTATCCCCACCGAAGGTGGAGGCGCTCCACACCAACCAGCGATTCCAAGCCCCTCTCCGCGCGGCTCTTCTCCCGCCGACACACCAATAAGGATCCTCAGCGTAGAACTCCAACGACAGTCCTTTCTGCTCGATTTGTTTACATTTTCGAATTTTTTGTAATGTTCATCTCCGTTCCGACTTCATTTTAGGTTTCATTCTCCTCCTCGAGTTTGGCCACATAAATCCTCAACATAGATCTCCAACGACAGTCCTCTTTGCTCGCTCAAGGTCAGTCCCTCATCGGTTTGTTGGTACGCTATCAATTTCATTTTCCGTCTCTATTTCTATTTGCCATTTCTGCTTCTCTACTTATGTTTCGTTTTCATTACCGCCCTCTTTCGATCTTCTCCTAGATTTCCGTCTTCGTCCAAAATTTCTCAAATTTTTGATTAACTCTCATACGACTTCTCTCTGATTTCAGTCTGATTGTATATACCGTTTCTAAAAGACATTGAGGCATTCACTCCTCTTACTTCATCCATTTCAGACACGGATCCTACGCTCAAAAAAACCTTGGAGATCTCTGTTATTGGTAGCAGGTAATTCCCATTATTTCTGTGGATTGCTATAATTTATTTGACTCCTTCTGTACCAGAAAATAAAAAATTAGCAAATACTATATTACCATTGAAAGTTTGTCAATAGTTTTTGCATATATCCATTATTTCTGTGGTGCTTCACCAATGCTCTGGATGCTTAATGAAGGAAGCGTGGTTATGTGCACATAAATCAAAATGGATTCTTGGGTCTGCCCTCTCTGATGCCTTTGACTTTGATTTGAGGGCATGATTCCGCAACAAACGCGACGGTATAGGGGGCCACTATTTCAGTGGTACTCTGTGAGCAGCCACTTTGTGCATTTATTATCAAAGGTTAGGTATTTCTACTCTGAGGGAAGCCACTTTGTGCATAGTGTCAAAGGTTAGGTCTGTTTCCAATCTTCCCCTGCCCATACCCCCAATGATTGGGGACTATATGGGTTATGTTGTTGTTGTTGTTGTTGTATATCAATCGTTCTGTTCACCTCTATAAATAGATTTAATAAACATGCCTGCATTTTTATTTGAACTGCCATTTACATGCTCGATTGAATGCCCAAAAGATTGTACAGTTTGGTTTTTGTTGTTGGTCTCAGAAAAATAGCTTAGGCTTCATTTGGCGTGGCGTCTTTGGCCTGTGTTTGAAGCAAACGCCGCCGTACAACGGGTAAACAAATGGGCACCGGAGGCAGTTGCTCCGTTTGCTCCCGCCGGATAGAAGAAATGCCCCCACATAAGCGGCTTCTCCTCACATTTCGTTTCACCTTCATTTCAAATCTCATATTTGTTTACTATTGAAACTTCAATTTCTCCCAAGGATAACTTTAGCGAGGAGGCAATATTACGACATTCCCTTCCTAAAAAATCGAAGCGCCCTAAAAAATAGAGGTATCGGACTTTGAAGGAAATCTACTCCAGCTTTTTCAGATGCTGCTAAGCGTTCTAAAGTACACCTCCGATCCTCTTTTTTTAGATTAACATCCACGATTTCATTGTTGGAATTATCGAGTCAATGTCGGTCTATTAGAGTCTTTAGGTATAGTTGGGTTTAGTCCCACATTGCAGTTTTAATTTTGTGAGTCCATGTAAGTCCTATTTAAATGCCCCTAAGTGGATGAATAAGATTGCACTAGTTCTATTTTCTCCTCTTTCAACATGGTATCAGAGCTATTCCATCTGAAAGCCTAAAAATAATTTTTTTCGCTCATCCCGCAACCAAGCCCTCCGACCCGCTTCCGGCTCGGCTGCTGGGGCTTCGGCGGCGCCCTCTTCCCCTCGCTCCCGTCGATGGGATCGTATTTTGATCCCAGACACGGGAGCGGGTCCATCTCCCGTCGCAGTCGATGCGTGTCTTTCCCGTCGGCTGCGTGCGTCCTGCTACTTCTTCGACGATGCCTGCTTCTCCCGTCTTCTTCGACGACGCCTTCTCCTCTGTGATCGACTCCGTCACCTGAGTACTCTGTCGTCGCCTGTGCTCGCTGCGGCTTCCTGTTCTGCCGTCGCTGCTCACGTTTCCGCCGCCTGCTGCGCCCTCCGTCTTCGACCCCGACGATCCAGTCGATCGCTCCATCGACGATATCGATCCCTGCTTCATCTTCATCGACGACTGCTTCTCCATCGACGCCGACTGCCGCTTCTCCCTGCTCTGGATCGACGATGGCCAGGTTTACTTCTCCCGTCGACGATCCTGCGTCGATCTTGTCCTGCTGCCTCGATCCTCCAGCCACCACTCCATCAGGTATCCTCTTTCTGTCGACATGCTCCCGCACGTCTGCGCCCATACTTCTTGCCGCTGGAGCTTCTTCTCTCGGCTGTTGTGCCGCTGTCACTGCTGCCCCTCTGGTTTCTATCACCTCCAACAGCTGCTAATCCGTCCGGGGTGCTGATCTCTCATGGATGCTGAAGTTATGTGTTTTTTTTGCTGTTTTTATGTGTGTTGTAATGCGTTATGCCTATATGCACGTGTTATTCACGTGAGGGGGAGTGTTGGGATGAAGGCGACTCGGATGATCTTTCCCGATTTTTCGCCTTCGTTCCACACGGCCTCTAGGCTTATGTCGTGTGTTATATGTGTCTCCCCATGTTCCTTTCGATTGGTCGTGTGTTGGGACATGATTGTGTTGGTTGTTATAATCTCAGCGGGTTGTGTCGTGTGGGACTGTGTCGTGTGGGACTGTGACGTGTGGGACCGCCCTTCTTGCGGATTATCCCCGACAGATTATCCCCGGCAGATTATCCCCGATCACTCGTTTGATGATTTGCTCCACATCCTTTTGTTCTCTTCGCATGTTGTGTGTGTAGGTGATGTCGGTTGACCGGTCTCCAGTGAGTCCGCGTCGTGTGTAGGTCCTGCGTCGTGTGTGGGTCAATGTCGTGTGTGGCTATGTCCCCGACTTGATTCCCCGGTTTGGAATTTCCCCCGGTGGCTCGTCTGATGTTTTTGTCCCGCATCATCTTCCTCCATTGTCGTTATTTGTGGTGTCCAAGCTGAAGGGTCCTCCTTCAGCTTGAGGGGGAGTGTTGGAATTATCGAGTCAATGTCGGTCTATTAGAGTCTTTAGGTATAGTTGGGTTTAGTCTCACATTGCAGTTTTAATTTTGTGAGTCCATGTAAGTCCTATTTAAATGCCCCTAAGTGGATGAATAAGATTGCACTAGTTCTATTTTCTCCTCTTTCAACATTCATTTCATTAGGAAATCAAAGAACTGACACTAACATCATCAGATTACTATAATAGTGATGGAAAAAAGCATTTTGATTACTAATTTTGACTCCTTCTTTGGTACCTTCTACCTCTTCTCCTCCTCCATATGGTCCAGATCTGAAAATGAGGGTCTCATTTTTCCTGTCCCGTGGAAAATTATAGGATTAGATCTAAACCCACATTTCTATGTTCAAGATTGCAGAAATGCAGAAATGTATACTTCTAATTCTGATAAGCCCACTGCTGGGTTGTGTTCACATTGCTCACATAGAATACAGTTTGAACCAAATGCAGAAATGATTTTCCAAACCCTCTTTCTGTGTTGAGACATTGCCAATAATGGATCAGTTACTTCGCACAAAATGCATTGCTTAATTTTTATTTTTATTCCATCTGCAATTTAGGCTTCCAAATGCAGAAATGTATACTTCTAAATGATTGTGTGTGTGTGCTTGATTGTGTGTGTGTGTGGTGGTGTATATATGCATGTGTGTGTGCTGTATATATATAAATGTATGTGTGGTGGTGTATATATGCATGTGTGTGTGTGCTGTATATCTATACTATTATGTATGTGTGTGTGTGCATCTTGATTAAATTTATTTGTGTTTGGTTTGCAGTTTGGAATGAAAATTGACGACAGGTAAATTTTGTATATCGACACAACATTTTTAGGAACAGAGGATCTTTTACGCTCCAGGTATTTCTTCTTCCTCCTTAAACAAATTTCTCACCTACTCCACCGTCAGAGGCATTCTCCAATCCATATTGTTTTGTTATCTCCAATCCAACTTACAAAACATTCTGAGCCTTTGTTTTGTTATCTCCAATCCAACTTACAAAACATTCTGAGCCTTTGTTTGGTCATACATTTTTTAGTATTTCTATTCATATGGAATGGCAGGTGAAGGGTATCAGATTATTTCACATCTATGGCTGTCAGCATTAAAATGCCAATATTATTGTTGATTACTGCTTTCTCTATTGCCCTGTACATCTTTATTAAAATGCTTTGTGAAGGGTATCAGATGATATTAAAATGCTTACAAAACATTCTGAGCCTTTGTTTGGTCGTACATTTTTTTATATTTCTATTCATATGGAATGGCAGGTGAAGGGTATCAGATTATTTCACATCTATGGCTGTTGTTGGTGCCAAAAATGGTACCTCCAAAATTCACACTATAGGGGATGGGAGAAACTGCGAAGTGCAGGTTACTAAGACAAGATGCTGGAACAAAGGGAAAACGATCACGAAATGGCGATCACGAAGAAATGAGACCGCTTACACAAGTTGTAAGCTGGAGCCTCGGAGCCAAAAGTGCTTTTCTCGTACCCCTACCCCTCTATTTATAGACGAGGGGGCTGCCCAAACGGGCAGAACTGAAAACTACGGGCTGCCCGGGGTACAGGAGAGCCGGGACAGGGAAATGGGGTACAAATAACAAAAATAAGAAAAACGACCAGACCGCTTGAGCCGGCGATCTCGCACTATCTTGACCGCTGGGTACTTAGAAAATCTCGGTTGAGGAGGCATCTGCCGATCTGGGCGATCACCTAATTTGAGACCGCTGAGACCGGGAAAATTGAACAATGAGAGGAGGTCGCGGGCTTTCTGGGCAAACATAATCCCCGCACATTTTTAAGTTGCACCTGGAACTTCGAAAATGTAAGCTTTGACCGCTGAGACCGCGACCATCATTAATGCGGCTTGGTCTATAAATACCAGCTGAAAACTTCATTTTGCAAGACATTGAGGAACTCCACTATTTGAGCGGTCTTTGATAATCGGGCAGGTGCGACCTTCTTGCAAAGATGACTATGCCCTCAGGAAGCTCTGCCATCGAAAGCGAACTCTCCTGGAAAAAAGGAAAGTGTCAGCTCAAAGAAAGGAAAGAAGGCACCGAAGATCTTAACAAAAGTAAGCACTTCAAAGGAGACCGCCCGATCTCCGTTAAAGAAAACTGAGCTTCCTGAGGGCTCGATTGTGCCGGTCTCTGTTGCTTCTGATCCGTCTAATACTTCTTCAGATCCTGTATGGAAATTGCCTGACTTTTCCATTTCTTTTAATTGTCAGAAATCCCTGGAGGCACTGGATCAAACATCTTCCAAGCTTCCTGAGACCGTCTCCACCGAGGTCATTCTGGCTGGGCTGCGTCAGAAGGGAGCTGAGGCCGAATCCTTGAGGCAGAAGATCGCTGACCAGGAGATCGCTGCAAAGGGAAAGAAGAGAAAAAATACAAGTCCATCTAGTTTGACTTATAAGAGGAGCAGAAGAAATGAGGAAGGAAAAGATGTGACCGCCATGGAGGCGACCAGATTTTCTGAATCCATCGACCTGGAAGACTCCGCTGAGTTTCAGAAGGTGAATGCTAAGGGCGATCTCCCCTTCCTTCCCGCGGTCTCAACCTTACCAAGAGAGGATGATTCTGGATTAATCGCCTACCTTGATGAGGTTTCTTCTAATAATTCATCTTTTTCATCATTGCAGGTGTTGGATCCCTTAGAGGCTTCAGCTCTCAGAAATGCCGCCGTTGATGAGGAGATCGCGGACAAGGAGAAGGAGATCGCCGACGCAGCGATCAAGGCAAAGGAGGAAGAAAGGAAAAAGATGGAAATGGAAGAGATGGTGAAGAGGAGGAAAGAAAAAGAGGTAGAGGAACAGAGGGAAAAAGAGGAGAAAGAAAAGGAGAAAGAAGAAAAAGATAAGAAAGAAAAGAGGGAGAAGAAGGAGAAGAAAAAGAGGGAGGACGAGGAGAAGAAGAAAGACAAGGAGAAGAAAGAGAAAAAGGAAAGAGAGGAAGAGGAGAAGAGGAGAGAGGCGGCTAAGGCCGTCGAGGAAGAGAAGAAGAAAGAGGCGGTCAGAGTTGCTGAGGAGAGAGCGGCTCTGATCGCTGAGGAGAGGAAGAAAGAAGCGGTCAGGGTCGCTGAGGAAAAGGCGGCCCTGATCGCTGAAGAGAGGAAAAAGGTTGAGGTCTTGCAGACTTCGGACAAAAACGGTGAGGAGATCGCGGAGAAGCTGCAGATCGCTAAGGAGAAAGCTGCACTTTCTAGCGGTCTCCTGGACGATTCTCTTCAGGGAGATCGTTCGAATAAGGCTGCAGCAGATCGTGCGGCGGCGGTCTCGATTTCGCGAGCTGGTAAGAATAAAATGATTCTTCAGTCAGCTGAGTTCCTTCCATTACCTACAGTTCGTTTTACTTCTCCTGAAAGAAAACACGAGATCGTTTTTATTGAGACCGACGATATCCTATTAAGTAACGAAGAATTAAAAAGGAGAAGAAAAGAGGGAGAAAAAACGCAGAAAAGAGATTTGGAAAGAATGGATCTGGAGCGCTTAAGGGGATCAGATCGTCTTTCTTTGACCGCAGATCCCGCGGTCACTAAAGATATCAGAAGAGCTTTACGTGACTGCGGTCTCGACTTCTTTCCAAGTACTCTTTCTGTTTATTTAAAGAGCTTATCTGATCGTATGCTCATGATTGAAATAACCCATCTCCTATGACCGCAGATAACAAAAATGCTGAGATCGAGGAGGGAGAACTTCCTCAGCACATCGAGATCTCCCCTCAGCTAACCAACATCCTTAACCCCATGTTTGAAGATGTTCGTTCTATGCTGATGAGGGAGCGGACTCAGAACGATCAGATCCGTGATCTTGAAGAAAGATTGCGTTCCAATGAGAAGAGGATTCGTGAAGAATGCGATCTGAGGGTTGCCGAGATCGCACGAGCTCTTAAGAAGGCTGAAAAAGAGGCTGAATACTATAGGGGGAAGGCTACGGCGTTGTCCGCGGAGAATGAGAGGCTGAGGAGCGGTCACGGAAAGATGCTGATGCGACCGGGTACCTCCAGCGATCATCCAGCGGAGAGACCGCAACCTGAAATTGTACTGATCCCCATGGAGCAGGTGGACAAGGAAATGTCGAAAATCCACCGGTCTGCAATGCTGGCCAATCACAGCCTGGTATCGGTTATGGCCGCAGTGAACGACATGCAAGATGTCGCAGCTCATGTAGGGAGAAACAGGCCTCCTAGGAGATGAACATTTAACTTGAGACTGAGTGGTCTCTGGATTTAAACAATATGTTTTGTAAAATCTTACTGTTATTTTTCCATATATTTGTGTGGCTGTTTTAATTTTAATGTTTTGTGCGGTCTTGATTTGTTAAGTTTTGATCTCTTTATGCCTGGGTTGCTTGTATTGCTGCTGTGTTTTTATTGATTGAGATCGCCAACCATAGTATGCTTTCATATAACTTTGCATAGGTCGAGCGGTCTGAACATGTTTTGGCTGGGCGGTCTTCAAGATGTAATGATTACGAAATGACCCTTCGTCTTCTATAAATAGCTATCTTCATGACCCTTGTTTTACGCTTTCTTCAATGCGCTCTAAGCACCGATCTCGGCGATCGCTAACAATGGTGTCCGCTCGTGCCTCTTCTGCTAACGTTTTCCTGAACGCCGATCACAAGAAAAGCCACTTATCAAAGGACGAGTATATTGATTTCATTAAGAAGCACATGATTCAGACACAAATAGTTGTAAGACCGTCAGCTGATCATGAAAGGCTGAACTTCGGGGAGGAGAGAAAGTTTGTCATCCCTGTCGATCACTTCGACCAAGGGTTGAGAATTCCCCTCCCTTGGGAATGGCTAGAGATCTTGGAGTATTATGGCTTTGTGCTCGCTCAGTTGCCTCCAAACTCGATCGGTCTGATTAATGTCTTCATTAATTATTTGAGATCGGAAAGGGTGACATTTACGATGAACCTGTTCCGCGCAACCTTTACTGCAAAAGTTCTAAAGGAAGGCAAGAAGAAAGAAGAGTTTAAAGGGTTGATGTACTTTTCAGCTGAAGGGATCAAGATCTTGAATCTTTCCAATAAAATCTCTTTCTGGACAGAGAGATTACTTATTTTCGAAGGTGACCTTGGCGGTCTCAAAAGCTTACCCTCTCCGCGGCATGACAGCATTTTTAAGAAGATAAAAGCGGTCTCAGAAGAGGAGCTGAAAATTTTGGCTTTCTTGGCGGGCAAGAGGATCGATCTTGTTCACTATCTAGCGATCTGGCCCGAGATCGCCGAGATCGTCCCGGCTGAAAGTAAAAAAAAAATTCTCTTGCGGTCTCGAACAATTTCCTTTTATGTCTTGAATGTTTTTTCTAACTTTTTTTTTCTTTTAGCGACTTTCGCGGTCCCTGCTCAAGATCCCATCTCCCCAGCAGCAGAAGTTCTCACTCAGAGGGAGAGGAGGCTGAAGCGTGAGGCCGACGTGTTCGGCACTACCTCTGAGACCGTCGAGCGAGATTTCCCTTTGATCGGTTTCAAAAGAAGAATGAAGGATATCAAAGGAAAACCCCTCCTCAAATGGGCGGCCAAAGGAAAGTCTGTGAAGGTGTCCACTGATCTGCCCCTGTGGAGCGGAAAGGTGACCCGTCACGCATATGCGGTCACTTCGGCTCTGTATGGGAGAAAGAATACAAATGAAATACTGAATATAGAGACCGATGCGTTCCCCGACCTCTGTGCCCAAGTGATCGCTAGAAGTACAATCTTAAATCACCATATGGGGCGGTCTCTTCGCAGCGCTCTGGATGAAATAACTGCCTTGCAAGAAGAAAGAAAAGTGAGAATTTTTACTTATATCTTACGAACGCGTTACCTATGATCGCGCGATCTAACATATATCTCTTTTTTGCAGCAATCTGAAAAAGCAGCTTATGACCCTGAAAATCCAGCTTTTCAGAGGGCTATGATGCATCACATTAAAGAGACCGCCGACCAGGTGTTGAACGAGGTTCGAGGCCGAGGTGGATTTACCGAAGAATATAAGGATGTTACGTTTGTCGATCTCTTCCCTGACGCGGCACAGAGGATTGAAGAGCAATCTGCAACTGCTGAAGAGACCGCGGATGTTGTTGATGAGACCGCTGGTCAAGACGAAGATGTTGTGATCGAAGACGAAGAAAGCGGAAGCCGCTATACCCTGGGTCTGGATTCCAGTTCGAGCTCAAGCTCTGGATCTAGAATTCCAGGGAACAGCTTAGAAGAATCTTCCGCAGAAACTGATTCTTCCTCTTCAAGCGAGCGGTCTTCTAAGAGATCAAAGAGAGAGTGAATTGTACGAACTTCCCTTTTTCCCTTTCGGAGACCGAGCGGTCTCGTTGTAATTGAAAATTCAGAATATATATAAAAATTAGATTTTGTTATGTTGTCTGTGGATGAGTTTGTTTTTGATGCATATATTTGTTCTTCTGAGTTTAAACTCGGCATTCGATCTCAATGCATTAGGCTTGTTACAATTTTATATCACCATTAAAGGATTTCAGGTGGCGATCTCTTGGAAAAAACAAAAAAGACCTTGAAGGAAAGACATACTTTGTATAAACAAAATCACTCTGCGATCTCGAGATAATCAGATCATTGAAAGACATTCAGCAACTTAACTGTGATCAGAAAATAACCAACTTATTTGCAATAGTCATGCGGTCTCACATTATACAAATCGCAACATAAGGAAACTACAATTTGAAGATGATTTGAACTCATTAAACTTTTGGGTGTTCGGCGCCCAAATGACTGGAAATCCGTCTGACGACCCTTTTGATAACCAAAACTATTACTTGAAAAGAAAGACTGACTCTTCATGAATCTCCAGTTTAGCGATCACATTATATTCAGACCGCCCTTTTGAAGAAAAAACCCAACTCACTTGATGGGAAACAGCATCATGATTATTCCATGTAACTTCGAATAACGGGGAATACCAGAATCTCGATCTTACTGAGACCGGGTCGAGCTCTGTCAAGTCGGCATAAGAGCTTTCTGAATAGCGACCTCAATTATCCTGAAAAAGTTATGTCCGGCGATCGTAAATGACTCAAATCGCTCTTTGGAGAAAGTTGGAAAGAAAAACATGCGGTCTCATAAATTGCTGACCGCCTGATCCCAGTACAAAGGGATGAATAAGATTTTCTTTTTGAAGTAAGAAGATATGAAAATGGGATCTCAAAGAATGATCCAAAAGGATGGTGTGGTCATGCCGCGGAGGCTATACCGACATTGCCTCTCTTTTTTTTTTTTTAAAGGATTACCGAGTTTACTGCAAACATGCCAATCTAAGGTTCAGGCGACGGTCATGGATGTTTCTGACCGCCCCTTACCTAACCACGCTTCAACGAGTATTCGAGAGTTACGGACCAAAATGATCGGTAGGGCAGGTGTGGTCATGCCGCGGAGGCTATACCGACATTGCTTTCCCTGAAAGATCATTAAGATCGTAACAATGTCCTTCTTAATGCATGACAGAGCTGAGCCAGCCACCTAGACCCCCTTGAAATGCTGAGGTGTGCCAGATGTCAGCAAGGACCCGGTATCCTAAACTTCCACCGCTCAAGCTTGGCGAGCTACTGCTACACAGATTCGAAATCTCCGCGACATCTGTGGTCCCGGCAGAATTACACGTCGAGCTAACAAGTCGAGGGGGAAGATAGTAGGATCCGTCGATGTCTCACTTGACAGGTTTTTGGCTTTTCAAAAAATAACATTCTTAAAACTTGTCACCCATCACTCATGTTGCAAATGCTTTGACAATACCTGCATGACATTTGAGAGGGAAAAAGTGAGAAAAAGAATGAGTGAATCGGATACGAACATTTAAGAAAAGAAGAGTTTGAGATCATCTCCGCTCCATGAATGAGACAATTCTTTTCCTTCATAAGTTTGGAGATGATAAGCACCACTTTTAAGAACGCTCTTTATCACAAACGGCCCCGCCCAATTTGGGTTAAGCTTTCCAACTGAACCAGCTCTTGCTGCTGAATCTATTTTCTTCAGGACTAGATCCCCAACAGTGAACTCTTTGGTTCTTACATTTTTGTTGAATAGCCTCGTCATTCTTCTCTTCACCTCTTCTTGCCTGATGATTGCCGTATCTCTCAACTCCTCAATTAAATCAAGGCTGCATTTTAGCTCCTCATCATTTCCTTCCATCCAGTCAATTTGACTCTGTTGCGCCAATAACACTCTTGGGCTTTTTACTTCAAATTCCACCGGGATAAGGGCTTCGGAACCGTGTGATAATTTGAATGGAGTTTCTCCAGTAGCAGAACTTGGAGTTGTCCTCAAGGCCCACAAGACGGAAGGTAGTTGTTCTGCCCAGTTGCCCCTGACATTTTCTACCTTCTTTTTCAAGAGATTTATGATGAGTTTGTTGGCGGCCTCTACCTGCCCATTGCTTCTTGGATGATGTACGGAAGCGAAACGTAGCTCAACGCCAATTTGCTTACAGAAATTAATAAGAATTGAATTGTTGAACTGGGAACCGTTATCTTTGATGATTGCCATTGGGATTCCGTGCCGACATATTATCTCTCCCCAAATAAAATTTTTCACGGCTTGAGTCGTAATTTTGGCCAGTGCCTTTGCTTCTATCCATTTGCTGAAGTAGTCAATCATGACTATAATATATCGACGTTGCCCACTTGCCATAGGAAAAGGCCCAATCAAATCCATTCCCCAAACTGCAAACGGCCATGGAGTTGCTATCGACTTGAGTTGTTGAGCCGGCTGATTTTGGAGAGGGGCAAACTTCTGGCACTTCACACATTTCTTGGCAAATTTTTCCGCATCCTTCCTCATTTGAGGCCAAAAATAGCCTTGCCTTAGAATTCTTTTTTCCAAAGTTCTGGCTCCAGAGTGACTTCCACATTCTCCAGAATGGACCTTTTGAAGGACCGCTGGAATCTCCTCCTCCGAAACACACCGTGCTAATGGTGAAAGGAAAGTTCTTCTATAAAGTACTCCTGCAACAAGATAATAGTTAGCCGTTTTCCGTTTAAACCTTTTGCTATCCTTTATTGATGAACGGAGCTCTCCAGTTGAGAGATATAGAACAAACGGATCCATCCAAGGCGGATGTTGATCAATCTCCATGACCTCTCCTTCTTCAATCGCCGGGCGAAACAACTCCGAAGTTGTTCCTCCTGAGAGAAGTCCAAATTTTGCCAACTCATCTGCTTCCACGTTCTCACCTCTTGGAATATGATTGATAGCAAAGCTTTTGAACTTCCCCACCTCAATTTTTACCAGAGTTAGATACTGCTTTAAAATACTATCTCTAGTTTCAAAAGTCACATTTACTTGAGAAGCCATCACCAAAGAATCTGTGAAAACTTCGACATCATCAATCCCCAGCTCCCTAGCAAACTTGAGACCGGCTAGCAAAGCCTCATATTCCGCCTGATTGTTTGTTACTTGGAAATAGAACTTCAGCGCTTGATCCAGTCTTACTCCATTTGGGTTGATTAAGATAACTCCTGCTCCGGAAGAATTTTTCCCTGAAGCTCCGTCCACGAAGATTTTCCAGGCAAGGGGCACTCCGACCCCCTTCTGCGAGTGAGCTTGGAAATATGGTCTCAATCTTCTTGCTGAAGTTATAAGCATTAAAGCTAACTTTTCGAGGATAGGATAACTAGTCTCTGCATTCTTCAGGATTCGACTTACGTAATAGACTGGGAATTGCTTCTTTTTCTCCTCTCGGACCTAAACAGAGCTTATGGCGTCAGCTCCGACTCCCATATATAGGAAAAGATTTTCTCCCTCTCGTGGGCTTTGGAGCAAAGGAGTTGATGTCAATTGCTTCTTCAGCTGAGTGAAAGCATCATCACATTCCTTTGTCCACTCGAACCTACTCCCTCCCCGGAGGGTTTTAAAGAAAGGTGCACTCTTATCTCCTGAACGGGAGATAAAGCGACTTAAGCCTGCCATCCTCCCTCCCAGCTGCTGAATTTCTTTTGGGGACTTGGGAGGTGGCATTTCCAGAATAGCTTTCACTTTGTCAGGATTGGGTTCCAACCCTTCTGGAGTAAGGAGGTGACCCAGGAATTTTCCTTTACTTGCCCCGAAAACACACTTCAACGGATTCAACCTCATATTAAAAGTTCGAAGGGTTGCAAAAGTTTCCGAGAGGTCTCTAAGATGAGAAGAGAACAGTTTACTTTTTACCAAGAGGTCATCAACATATACCTCGAGGTTTCTTCCTTTTTGACTTCTGAACACTGTGTCCATCATTTTCTGATAGGTTGCTCCAGCATTCTTTAGCCCGAAAGGCATTACGAGATAACAGAAGCAACCATCATTTGTGATAAATGAAGTATGGGGTATATCTGGTTTATGCATTCTGATTTGATGGTAACCTGAAAAAGCATCTAAAAAACTCATAAAAGAATAACCTACCGCAGAATCTACTAAAGAATCTATCCGAGGCAAGGGGTAGCAATCCTTGGGGCAAGCTTTATTGAGTTTAGTAAAGTCGACACACATCCTCCACTTTCCACCCGACTTCTTTACCATTACAACGTTTGACACCCATTCCGGGTATTGAATTGGTTGGATGAACTTTGCCTTCAGGAGCTTCTCTACCTCTTCACGGATAGGCTGTGCTAGAGTAGTTGCAACAGACCTCTTCTTCTGCTGGATCGGGATGAAGTTTGGGTCAAGATTGAGATGGTGGCAAGCAACATCCGGGTCCACTCCGGGCATATCATCTGCCGACCAAGCGAAGATATCTAGATTTTGCAGAAGACAAGAGATGAGCTGACCCTTGTCAGCTTCGGATAACTTAGCGTTGATGGAGAGGCTCTTGCTCTCATCTTCCTCGCTGATCCGGACCTCTTGAGTTGCTTGGGCAGGTTCCAAGCGAACTCCATCTCTTGCATCCTCCTCAATTTCCTCTGCAACTTGGACTTGTTCAGGAGCTTCGATTGATCCAGCCATCATGATTTCTTGGGGAGGAGAGGATACGATCATGTTGACCGTCTTTACATAGCATTCCCTGGCTTTCCTTGGGTCGCTCCTGATTCGGTGTTGTTTGCCGTTCAAGGCGAACTTCACCGCTTGATGGTAGGTGGAGACGATGGCTTGATAGGCATTCAAGAAGGGTCTTCCAAAGATGGCGTTGTAGCTACTGGGAGCATCAACGACTATAAATTTGACCAACTTCATTATCCCTCCCTGAATCACAGAAAGAGTAACGAGCCCTTCTACTTCTTTCTTCTCTCCTGAAAAACCATAGAGGGGGCCTTCAGTTGAAAGGAGGGTTTTACCTGTCTTCAACGCCTCGAAGGCAGGTTTGAAGAGCACATTGACTGAACTTCCCGTGTCAATCAGAATCTTCTCTACTGTATAATTTTCAATTACAGCTTTGATGACGACCGCGTCGTCAAAAGGATTCGCGGTCTGAGGAAGGTCTTCGTCACCGAAAGTGACCGTTCCCCGGACCGGGGCTGAAGAGGTGGCAGCAACCTCTGATTGATAAACCCTTTTCAGACTCACCTTCCTTGAAGATTCCGGACCTGCACCTCCGTGGATGCAGAAGAGATTGCCCAAGGCGCCTTCGTCATCAGCATCCACGCATTCATTGGGAAAGCCGATATTGCCGAGATGGCCAATATCGTCCACTTCTTCGCATTCCCAATGGACTTCCGCTACTTCCTTAGCCTTGGAGGTTGAAGCTTTGGCAGAATCATTCTTTTGAATGAGGTCGCGGAGCTTTCCCTCCTTTAATAGTCTCTCTAAAAATAGGCGGAGAGCTCTACAATCCTCTGTCAAATGACCCCTATCTCTGTGATATTCACAATAGAGAGTTGGGTTTCTGGTTTTCGGGTCAGAATTTAGCGGAGCTGGCCTCTTGAAAAAGGGCTGCTTCTGAAGGACTTGAAGCACTTCACTCATAGAAACGCCAAAGTCCGTGAAGGACTCTTGGGATTCATTGTAAAGTGAAGGAATGGGTAGAAGAGGAGGTTGAGCATACTGGATCTGGTGGATGGGGGTGACTTGCGGAGCAGGAGTAGCGGGAGTTTGAAGAAATGAATTTTGAAGTGGGAAGGATTGATTACCTCGGTTGAAGCGGTAGTTGCGGTAATTCTTACCTCTCGGAGCCGGAGGTGGGAGCTCTTGTCGGGGCTTAGAGGAAGACGGAGCCGGATAAAATCCCGCGGAGCCTTTCTGAGTGGCCTTGTTTGTCAGATTGCTCACATAGGTGGGGTTGTTGATCTCCCCTTCTATGTAGCGATTGGCAATGCTGATCAGCTCCTGATAGGAGCTAGGCTCCTTGGTTGTGACTTTGAACTTCAGAGGACCCTCCTGCAGGCCACTGATCAAAGCCACCATATAGAGCTCGGGATCCATGTCTCTGACCCCTAAGATCTCTTTCTGAAAACGGTCAACGAAATGCGCTGCAGTTTCGTTGTCCCCTTGCCTGATCTTGAAGAGGGTCGCAGGACCACTCTTCCTCTTCTTTGCGGTGGCGAACCTCAGGAGGAGCTCTTGCCTCAGGGCAGCAAAGCTTGGGATAGATTGACAAGGCAGCTTATAGAACCATTCCATGGCTGACCCATCGAAGGAGGTGACCATCAGCTTGCACCTCACTCCATCTGAAATGTTCCTGAGAGCCACAGCAGACTCGAAGGCTTGAAGATGGCACATTGGGTCGGTTTCTCCTGTATACACTGGAAGGCGAGGTTCTCTGAATCCATGAGGAATCGGATCCCGACGAATCACATCGGTAAAGGGGGAAGGCTCCCCAAAAACAGAAGGCCCTGGAGGAGGAAGAAAAGAGGCAGGAGGATCTTGAGGGTAAGCAAATCCTTCTTCAAAATTCAGGGTTTGGGCCGGAGGCCCCTGGGCTGCGGCTCGAAAAGAATTACGACGGGCGGCGAACTCCTCATGCTGAGATCGCTGAGGAGCTGCGGGCTGGAAGACGGGGTGACCGCTCGGGTGACCGCCTGCAGTACGGTCAGGAGTAGCGACCTGAGAGGTTTGAGGAAGGATCTTCTGGGAGATCGCGGCTAGAACCTGGTTCATAGCCTCAATCTGCTTCGCAGACTCCTGCTGAGCCCGGACGACTTCTTGCCGATCTCTAGCGGCCTCTTGCTGAGACCGCGCGATCTCCTGCTGAACAGAGGTGGCGTCCTGCCTAGCTCGGGCGGCCTCACGGAGAGCTTGTTCAACACGAAGCTCGAAGCGGCGTTCAAGCGCTTCTAACGGATTGTGATCGGAAGGGGGAACGCTGGGAGATCGCAAGGGACGACCTCTACGGCGATCAGCCATCTTGAAAGTCTATGGATTTCACCTGACACTTCGAAATCTGAAGGTCGCGTGTTCGTTCTGTTGGTGCCAAAAATGGTACCTCCAAAATTCACACTAAAGGGGATGGGAGAAACTGCGAAGTGCAGGTTACTAAGACAAGATGCTGGAACAAAGGGAAAACGATCACGAAATGGCGATCACGAAGAAATGAGACCGCTTACACAGGTTGTAAGCTGGAGCCTCGGAGCCAAAAGTGCTTTTCTGGTACCCCTACCCCTCTATTTATAGACGAGGGGGCTGCCCAAACGGGCAGAACTGAAAACTACGGGCTGCCCGGGGTACAGGAGAGTCGGGGCAGGGAAATGGGGTACAAATAACAAAAATAAGAAAAACGACCAGACCGCTTGAGCCGGCGATCTCGCACTATCTTGACCGCTGGGTACTTAGAAAATCTCGGTTGAGGAGGCATCTGCCGATCTGGGCGATCACCTAATTTGAGACCGCTGAGACCGGGAAAATTGAACAATGAGAGGAGGTCGCGGGCTTTCTGGGCAAACAGCTGTCAGCATTAAAATGCCAATATTATTGTTGATTACTCCTTTCTCTATTGCCCTGTACATCTTTATTAAAATGCTTTGTGAAGGGTATCAGATATTAAAATGCCGATTTAATTGTTGGTTTCACATCTATGGCTGTCATTATTGTTCATTACTACTTCCTTTATTGCTCTGTGCATCTTTATTAAAGTGCTCTGTGAAGGGTATCATATGGGATGGCACGTTAAGGGTATCAGATGATTTCACATCTATGGCTGTCAGCATTAAAATACCAATATTATTGTTGATTACTCCTTCCTCTATTGCTTTGTTGATATTAAAATGCCGATTTAACTGTTCATTTCACATCTATGGTTGTCGGATGTTCATAAAAAACTTATTTGTCATTTTCGTGGTTGTGAGGCGATGAAGATTGACAACTTGAAATGAATTAGTGGGGTTTTACTCCACTATGTTTAGGGCATTGAGGATGGCCTGCGGAGAGGTTTCTCAGGCAACCCGTGTGAGTGTCATTATTGTTGGAAGGAGGTTGGAATATTTGAGTTTCTTCTCTCTTCCTATCTCTCTCTCCGGCGTACAATATATTCTGAGCCTTTCTTTTATCAAATAAGTTTTTAATGAACATCCGACAGCCATAGATGTGAAATCAACAATTAAATTGGCATTTTAAGGTCATATGATACCCTTCACAGAGCATTTTAATAAAGATGTACAGAGCAATAAAGAAAGGAGTAATCAACAATAATATTGGCATTTTAATGCTGACAGCCACAGATGTGAAATAATCTGATACCCTTCACCTGCCATTCCATATGAATAGAAATACTACAAAATATATGACCAAACAAAGGCTCAGAATGTTTTGTAAGCATTTTAATATCATCCGATACCCTTCACAAAGCATTTTAATAAAGATGTACAGGGCAATAGAGAAAGGAGTAATCAACAATAATATTGGCATTTTAATGCTGACAGCCATAGATGTGAAATAATCTGATACCCTTCACCTGCAAAAAGGAGTTGAATTATGTCACCAGTTCATAAAAAAACTACTTATCGTTTTCCTTTACTGTGAGGCGATGAAGATTGACAACTTCAAAAGATATATGAAATATGCATTGAGGATGGCCTGCAGAGAGGTTTCTCAGACAACCCGTGCGAGTGTCATTATTGTTGGAAGGAGGCTGGAAGATTTGAGTTTCTTCTCTCTTCCTATCTCCAATCCAACTTATAATATATTCTGAGCCTTTCTTTTATTATCTCCAATCCAGCTTACAATATATTCTGAGCCTTTGTTTTGTTCATAAAAAACTTATTTGTCGTTTTCGTTAATGTGAGCCGATGAAGATTGACAATATATTCTGAGCCTTTGTTTTGTTATCTCCAATCCAACTTACAAAACATTCTGAGCCTTTGTTTGGTCATACATTTTTTAGTATTTCTATTCATATGGAATGGCAGGTGAAGGGTATCAGATTATTTCACATCTATGGCTGTTAGCATTAAAATGCCAATATTATTGTTGATTACTCCTTTCTCTATTGCCCTAGCTTTATTAAAATGCTTTGTGAAGGGTATCAGATGATATTAAAATGCCGATTTAATTGTTGGTTTCACATCTATGGCTGTCATTATTGTTGATTACTACTTCCTCTATTGCTCTGTGCATCTTTATTAAAGTGCTCTGTGAAGGGTATCATATGGAATGGCACGTTAAGGGTATCAGATGATTTCACATATATGGCTGTCAGCATTAAAATACCAATATTATTGTTGATTACTCCTTCCTCTATTGCTTTGTTGATATTAAAATGCCGATTTAATTGTTCATTTCACAGCTATGGTTGTCGGATGTTCATAAAAAACTTATTTGTCGTTTTCGTGGATGTGAGGCGATGAAGATTGACAACTTGAAATGGATTAGTGGGGTTTTTCTCTACTATTTTAGGGCATTGAGGATGGCCTGCGGAAAGGTTTCTCAGGCAACCCGTGTGAGTGTCATTATTGTTTATTACTGGCTGGAATATTTGAGTTTCTTCTCTCTTCCTGTCTCTCTCTCCGGCGTACAATATATTCTGAGCCTTTCTTTTATCAAATAAGTTTTTAATGAACATCCGACAGCCACAGATGTGAAATCAACAATTAAATCGGCATTTTAAGGTCATATGATACCCTTCACAGAGCATTTTAATAAAGATGTACAGAGTAATAGAGAAAGGAGTAATCAACAATAATATTGGCATTTTAATGCTGACAGCCATAGATGTGAAATCATTTTAAAGATGTACAGAGTAATAGAGAAAGGAGTACTCATTTAGGTATTGCTGCTCTGGATTCTTCTACTCATTGACAGTATTTCTACTCATTTAGGTATTGCTGCTCTGGACTCTTCTTTGCTAATTGAATTGGTAAGATTTCTTTTGTTCAACCCTAATAATGCAGCTATCCTTTTTAAAAAAAAATAAATTTCTTATACTTTTATTAAAAAAAATTGTTGTGCATTTCCATGATTGGTTTTTTTTTTAATCTGGGTGCAGATTGTCCGAGGTTGCGCACATAGTGGTCTACTACTAGCAAAAAGACATACATTTATATCTTCTCCGCAAGGTAATCAATTTCGTCAGAATATATAATGTGTAAGGGTGCTTCGAGGTATTAGTCAATTAGAAATAACAACTTCCGCCCAGTTAAAACCTCAAGATGAACCAACCAATCCAACAAGTACTGGAGAAGAGGCTCACCACACACAACAACAACCAGTAAACATGCCTACAATCCCCCCAGGTATTAACCTTTATGCAAGATAATAAATTCTTAATATTTATAAACATTTAAAAAAAAAATCAAGTAATAGAGCGCGGAGACACAAACACCATCGACTTACCACGTGAAACAAATCGCCCCCACGACGAATGTCGCCCCCACGACGAATGTCGCCCCCACGACGAATGTCGCCCCCACGACGAATGTCGCCCCCACGACGAATGTCGCCCCCACGACATTCGTCGCCTTGCATAGGGCCGGAGGCCCGTGCCTGTCACTCGTATATATATATATATATATATATATATATATATATATATATATATCTTTACTTGTAGACTAGCTGATCCACTGATCCGAGAGACATGGTCTCTGAAATTTTAAACTTAAATTATGTTTTATGTGAAAATACACAAGTTTTTTATGAAAAAGAATAGGAGAATGTTTTGCCTGAGCGTCTGCAGTTATCCACTGCACAGCGTGGCATCACGGCGCGTATTTTCTCTCACTCCGATAATATATTTATATATTGGGGAAAATGCAAGTTGTGACAGCAGGCCCTCCTCTTCCAGTGCTAGAAAGTCTGGTCACACCTATGATAGACCAAAGCACAAGTCCAAGGAGGACAGGTATCACTCTAAACATAACAACAATGTTTCTTCTAAAATTGTTTGTTATGGCTGTCAAAAAGTAGGTCACAGAATTACTGACTGCCCAGTAAAGAGAAAGGAGAATGTTAACATTGGTGAGAGAAGATCTCATAAGGGCAAGAAGCATGAGAGGAGCTTCATTGTCAAGAAGACCAAGACACTAAATGACAGCAGCAGCAGCTCTTATGAGTCTGAAGAAGAAGCCTGCATTGGACTTACTGCACTGTCTAAAGATGAGAGGCAGGATGACTATCCTCCTGCCAAGGTTTGCATAAGCGCACCTTTATCCTTGCCAAACAATGAGTCTGAAGAAGAGGACTGTTGTGGGCTCATGGTCATGACTGATGAAGAAAGTCAGGATGAGTCCAACTCACCTGCTAAGGTACAAATCAGAGCTCCCTTATCTGCTGCTGATTCTGAATCAGAAGCAGAATCTTGTTATGAAATAGATTATGAAAGATCATCCTCATCTGAGTCTAATCATGAGGATGAAGCCGATCTAGTGAATCAGTTTGGTGTCTTGTTGGATGCTCTAAAAACTTATCTGCTGCTGATTCTGAATCAGAAGCAGAATCTTATTATGAAACAGATTATGAAAGATCATCCTCATCTGAGTCTGATCATGAGGATGAAGTTGATCTAGTGGATCAGTTTGGCTTCTTGATGGATGCTCTACAAATAAGAAAAAAGTTTATCAAGACACAAGATGAGGAGATTGAATCCCCCAGGCTTGCTAAATCTGAACTACTTGAGAAAGCTGAGAAGCTAGCTCATGTGAGAGATGAACTCAGCAAGCTAAGAGGGATCTCAAAGATCCAAATTGATACACTAAGTCAGAAGAACAAGATCATCAAAGATCTTAAGGTGAAGCGCCTCATTGAGAGGAAACTTGTGGCTAGGTTTTCCAAACCACAAACTGTGTTGCCAATTATTGACAATTTTTCTGCTCCATATAGAGGTGGTGTAGGATATACTAAGGAGGCAGACAAGGGCAAGACCACCAAAGATCGGACTGTTTTTCAAAAGGTCATATTGTCTACCAATACCTATGATCATGATCTCTCATATGGATTTCTATCCAAGTGTGCTCTACTAGTGGAACAAAGCCACAGAACTCCAGGAATAGAGCAAACATTGGACTAAATTCCTTCCAGGCACCTCATTAGAAAATCCAGATGAAAAATCATGGATCATTTGTATTTGGCTCTACAACACCAACAGTCAAAGGAAAGGAAAAGGTTATTCCTCAAAGGCCTGTCCCTAAGATAAATCATGTGCTCACCTTCCATCATGCATACAGCCACAAGATTTATCTAAGAAATGCAAAGAATACTGCAGCCTGCTCTTCTGATCATCAACATCCTCACTCCACTCAGAAGGTGACTCAGAAGAGGAGGTGCAATAGATTTGAATGTTGATATTGTGACAAAATTGGTCACTTTGTCATAGACTGTTGGTTCAATCCAGCAGTGTCTACGGCAAAGAATATAAGGTTTGTCAATAGTTGTTTAAGAAATTTTTCAGTTATTAGGACTAATAAGAACAAAGGACCCAAACCTGTTTGGGTTACTAAGGTAAACTAATCTGTTTTGTAGGATAGTCCAAAGGCCAACAAAACTCCAATCTGGCATTTGGACAGTGAATATTCCAGGAAAATGACTAGAATAAGGAGTCATCCACAGGACTTATCTCTGATCAATCCCATGCATATATTGAGGGGGAGTAATCTACAGAATCCATTGTTGCTCTACCCGTCCTGCAGACATTAAGGGGGAGCATGTATCAGATCTAAGGAATTCAAGATGCACTAGAGATGGATTCAATTGAGAGAGAGACTCATGATGAGCTCTCAGCCCAAGCAGCAGTTGAGGAGGGATTCAGGATGAGCTCTCAGCCCAAGACATTGTGAAGAAGTCTGGAAGTATTAGCAGTTGTTAAGGGGGAGACTCATCTTAAGTCATCTGCCCAAGATGATCAAGTGTAAGGATATACTCTTCAATCAATTTATTAAGAAGTCAAAAGGGGAGAATATTACAAGAGACTCTTATATCCTCCAGAACAGCAAAAATTGAAAAGTCAGAAAGGGGGAGAAGAAATTGAAAAGTCAGAAAGGAGAAGAAATTGAAAAATCAGAAAGGGGGAGAAGGTAACAATGTAAGGTATTCTGAACCTCCTTAGATATAGCACGTGACTATTATTTTAATATTGTTATTGTGTGTAGTTTATCATTGTTTGAGGTTCTGACTTCTTCAAATAGAGGGAGATTGTTGGGAACTTTGTCCACAGTGTTCCTGATTTGAAGAAATCATCAAGTTAAGGATAAACACACTTTGAATTTGATGCATGTGTTTATTTGTATTGATTTAAGGTATTAGATAGTGCAAGCCTAGCATATGGCTAGACTTAGTGTCTTAGTGTCATCATACATAGTTTTACCAATGTAATTCCGCATTGTGCAAAATATCATGTCTTGCTACGATTTAGACAATGTTAGACTTGTCACTCACTCATAAACACCAGGAAGAAATGTCTAGAAAGTTGGGTGGAGCAAAAGATCAGAATTCAGGAAGATTAGAATTTGTACAATTCAAATATCGTCTTGAAGAGCTATCGATATCGGTTTGATAACCTTAAGCTTCAAGACGATATCGGCTTGATAACCTTAAGCTTCAAAACGATATCGACTTGATAACCTTAAGCTTCAAGACGATATCGTCTTAAACATACTCAGCTAAAGTCTCAAATCGTCTTGATAAGAAGAAGCAATTCAAACTCTAAATGTCTTCTTGATAATACACAATTCAAGATGATATCGCTTTGACAGTGATCGGTTATTCAAATATCGTCTTAAAGAAGATCAACAAGATAGTTATCGTCTTGACAGAGCTAAAGTATATACACATCATGTTGATGACTAAAAGTCTTTCATAAAGAAGATCTCACGCCAAGTAAAGATCGTGGAGATAAAAGAATATCGTTTGGAAGCCCTTCAATGAAGATGAAATTATTCTAAGTCAATTGTCGTCGAGAGGAAATGAAATGTCGTCGAGAAGCCTACATTACAATTCAGAAGCATATTGAGTTGAGAATGATTAAGTCCATATCGTCTAGATATGGCACCCTTGTTGCCAAAATAAACTCGGGATCTAAGTGTAAAGTCTTATCGTCTTGACAAGCTGAAATGTCGTCTTAATAAGCTTAACAATCGGCTTGAAGAAAGTGGTCGTGTTGAATTCAGATATCGTCGTGATAAGCTGAAATATCGTCTTGATAAGCTTAACAATCAACTTGAAGAAAGTGGTCGTGTTGAATTCAGATATCGTCTTTGATAAGCGGAAATGTCGTCTTGATAAGCTTAACAATCAACTTGAAGACAGTGGTCGTGTTGAATTCAAATATCATTTTGAAGACCACAAATATCGTCGAGATGAGATTTTATCTGCTTGATGGTTATACATCTTTGTTAGAAGTTAACTCTAAGTTAGGAAGAGTTTGTATCGGCTTGAAGACTCAATTATCATCATGAAGAGATGAAATGTCGTCGAGACAATGTTAATGTCGTCGGGACAGTTCAAGTCGCGGGAATTCAAATCTCTGTCGCTGTCAATTGCGTCAATCAGATCAATCCTTTAAGGAAAGAGATTTCCAACATAAAGTTTCTTCGATTCGACGGTTAGTAACCTCAGTCATATAAATACATATGAGATATGAAGGGAAAACCCTAATCTTAATATTCCGAATCAATCGAACAATCTTTCTGAAGAACAGCCGCAAACTTTAACTGCAGAGAAAATATCAAGAAGGAGACGCTCAAAAGATTAACTCAAGTGCTCTTAAGATTGCTCTAGGTTATTTACTCTCAAATCTCTCAAGAGCAAGTCATTTTCTCTGATATCTAGGCTTAGATCAGATCAAGCTTTCAAAGAAGATTATATCCAGATCTGTTGCTAATACAGGATGGTTGTTATCATCCAGCCAAGAAGACTCTATTATTCAAGATATATTTTTTGAGTCTAAGAAAAGTTGTAATATATTTATTCTACTTATTCTGTAGGATCTTTCTGAGATCTGAATGTAAGGTCCTGTGTGACCCGAGGTAGGGTTTTCTGTGAGCCTGAGGTAGGATTCAAGATTGAATCTGAGCTGTCCGAGTTGTATACTCTGAAGTGTAGGATCCTGTATTTGGGATCTGAGAGAGGGTCCTGTGTGACCTAAGGTAGGGTTCTGGATTGAACCTGAGGTAGGATTCCAGTTGTGAATCTGACTATAGGATCCAGAGCTAAGGGATCTGAGGTAAGGGAACAGCTAGTATCCCTGAGGTAGGAGTTTGACTCCGAGTTGTAAGATCTGTGGATCTGATTTGTTGGTAGAGTTTGTCGAGGCTAGCACACTTCTAAATAGACGAATGGGGAAATTGGATGTACCCAAGATTGGGGAACCACTATAGATTTCTATGTTTGTGGGGCTTTATGTGTTTGTCTTCTTAATACTCTTATTATTCCGCAATTAGTTATAGAAAGGAAGACATCACCTATTCACCCCCTTTAGGGAAAGATTAGACTATCCCATAACTTACACCCCTCTCCTGGACCCAAAATGCAGACTGATCACTCCGGTCTTGCTATGATTGGCCATGGTCCAGCCAATCATAATCCTCCTATATGCGGTGACTGCGGGAGTAAAGGGCATACTAAGGAGACCTACTATCATTTGCATCCCCATCTTGCTCCCCTTGATCGAGGGACGGGTGGTTGGAGCAGTATTTGTAGTGTAGACCGACACTCTGGTGCTCGCTCATAGTATTCCGCCCAAGCTAGTGAGGCCTAAGTCTATCTGTTGAGGAGTTGGAGGCATTTCTCCGCATGTTGCATTCTCACTAAGACTTTGTGACCACTGATTCTACCACTGCCTTTGCCAAATCAGGTCTCTCGAATGTTCATGTTGCATTTAATCGATCCAAATGGATCATAGACTTCAGGCAACATATCATATGACTGAATTCTCATCAAGGTTTACCTCTTACACTCATCTCTCCGGTCGTGATTAAGTCATTGTGGAAAATGTCTCTGACGCAGGACGGTCCTATATGACGTAAAAATAATGGGGAGCACGCCTACATGCAACCACACATGAATCCGACGATTTTAACTTGCAATAATAAATTTTTTATAAATCAAAATAAAATACGTGACAGTAGTTAAAGCTACGAAATATCGAGTCATGGGAAGCCGTATAATTGTAAAAGTGCAAGAAAATCAAATGACTAGTTAAATAAGGAATTACAAAGACTTAAATAACTGCAATCAAGACTTACGAACCCTTATCTCCTAAAGTAGAGATTTAACGCAAGACTCAACTGTAAAGAAATAACACACACACCTTGGACTCGCACAATATTGAAAGGGAAGGGCTGGAGATGTTTTTGAAGGGCTGTGGGGAAGCCAAAACTACAAACCAAGGCTGGTTTTAGACCACTAAGTAAAGGCCCACTGCTGGACAGCAGCAGCGGCTGCTGGGAATGGACTTGGACTGCCTGGAAACTGGACAGGGGGGACTGAATTCAGCGAAGAGTTGCTGTAGTTGGCTTTCCTGAAACCTGTACAGGAACCTGGAGTATTGCTGGGCTGCTGAATGATGACTGGGCAGTAGTTTTCGAGAGTGCGGATGGTTGTAGGATCAATTCCAAGTGTCCCGCTGCACGGAAAACAGTTCCCGGTGGTGGAATATAGGTTGGGGCTAGGTCCAGTGGTTGTAGAGACGTTGTGGCCGGCTGAGTAGGTGTGGGAGGGGGGTCGGTTCTGAGAGGGAGTGAGTTGTGAATCCACGTAAAGGAAGGAGTGGGGTAAGGAAGGGACGGCCATTGGGGGATGAGGTGGAGTAGTGGGTTTTGTTTTAGTGGGGTGGTTCCAGGTGGGGAGTTGGAGGAAATTAGGGGAATGGGAGCAGGCTGTTATGATGGAGGAGGGGAGTGGGATTTGTGGATAGTGGAGAATGGTGGGTTGGGAGTATTTTTAGGAACTGAAGCCAAAAACTTAGGAGAGATGGGATAATAGGGTAGTGGAGGAAGTTGGGGGTAGTATGGAGTGGTGTGGAAGGTGGCCGGCTGGGGGGTGGCTGGTGGCTGCGTGATGTGGCTGCTGGAGGTGTTAGTGGTCTCCGGAGATGTTTTCCGGCTATCGCCGAAAACCTGAAAATTGGAACCAATGAAAAGTGGAATTGGAGGGGATCGTCGGAGGCGGCCGGAGGTGATTTTCCGGTGGCCGCCGAAGGAAGAAAATGAATTATAGGATAGGAAGGAGGGGCAGCTGTTTGGAGAGGGGAAGAAAATGTATTGTGTAGGAGGGGAGATGGTGGCCTGCTACTAAGGGGGAAATAGGCTCACTGAAAGGAGGGATGGGAGGGGGACCAAGGCTTCATGCCTAGGAGGGATGGGAGGAGGACCAAGGATTCACACCAAGGAGGGATGGGAGGGGGACCAAGGCTTCATGCCCCGGCTCGGCTTCGGCACCAAAATGACCAAAAATTAGGCTTCTAAGCTCCAATCTTCAATGCCCTCAAATGAGAGCTCTCACCCTCAATATATAGACACTAGGGGCCATCATGGACGGTCATGCTACTCCAATCATAAAGGCCCATAAAATACATGAAAATAAAATCACAGAAGTAACTAAAATTCTCGGATTGTCAATCCACATAAAATGGATAGCTCCGAACATCGTGTAGGCTGATTGATATGTAAAATTTGAGATTTATATTTCTCCAATTATGCAAACTATAAGGAGGTGTACCTATCATTTATAGCATAGCATATTTGAGAATACAAAGTGTCGTATTCCATGGGCCTTGTCGAGTACTCCTACTCACTACAAGTTATTATTATATCAGCAAAATAGAGCTGGGTTGAACTTGAAATGATAAAATACGAAGACAGAATTAATAAAAGAGAATTTGATCGAGAATCCTTCTAAAGTAAAACAATTAGTAATTATAACTATTCATAAGAGTTTGATAAAAATAACTCGACCGTGGAGGTTCCCAAATTATGATAGCACCTCGCTAGAGGATTACTACAAACTAACCTTAGGTTGATCGATTAAGATCTCTCGACCAGTCGAAACCCTTATGCTTGCATTACGAGGTGAACCCCACTATTGGATTTGACTTCAATCCGGAATATTTATGTTTTCCTCTCTCGAGGGGTGCATATGCAACTCTTTTTACCTTTGAGCGATCTACTCGTATTCACAGATCACTAGACCAACTAGAATTCAAATCAAAATTGACTATCATATACAGAAAATATGAAATCAATAATTTGTAAATCAAAGGTAAATCGAGATTTTTAATCAAAGATTATAGAAAAGAAATTACATAATTAAATTACTAAAGAAATCATTTGATCAAATGTTAAAAGAAATTAGCCACACATGTTTGAATGAAAAGATGTTTTTATAAATAAAAGAGACAAGAATAGAAGAGCAAGAGAAAGAAAAGATTACACTAGAAATTGAAATTACAAGCGTAAAAAGTAAATTGCAAATAGAAAATACAAAAAAATGCAGAAAAGGAAGTGAAATGATCAAATCTAAAAGCAGGGACTGGATGCTGGACTCTGGAATCAGCCTCCACTTTATAGTAGAGAAGTTCCAAGTACACGCCCTGAGGTCACGACCTGACATGGGGCGTGCACTTAGAGAAAAAACGCCAAAATAAACCCCGGGAAACACAGTGAGAAAAAGCATCTTTTGGTCATAAAAGTCTGAACACACCCTAATACCATGACATGTACCTAGGGCGTGACCAGCAAGAGTGGAAACGGCTTGACATGGGGGTGACTGGTGGCTTTCTGCTGTTACTGGATCGATCACGCCCTCAAGTCACGCCCTGACCTGAGTGTAACTTTAAACTGAGCTTTTAAGAGTCACGACTTGGTAGAATCGTCTGGGGCGTGCTCTAGCTGACACGTCCTCAGGTCACACCCTGACCTGAGGGCGTGTAATTGACCTGAGTGTAACTTTAAACTGAGCTTTTAAGAGTCACGACTTGGTAGAATCGTCTGGGGCGTGATCTAGCTGACACGCCCTCAGGTCACACCTTGACCTGAGGGCGTATAATTTTAAAATTCCGCTATACGCAGACCAAATTGCTGGAATTGCGCCAGAATTTCTCTTAAGCTCTGAAAACACAAAACAAAGTAAATTAAACTAAAAATTGAATAAAACACTAATAAATTATTTAAAATGAAAACTCAAACAATGATAAATATATATATAATATATGAACTATCAAATTCCCTCATACTTAAGCTTTTGTTATTCCCGAGCAAAACTAAATTATTTAATAATTAGCATGGGAAATATCCATAAAAAATTTCTTAAGTATTACTCCTAATTATGCACCTTGATTCATTCATGAATTATTTCATAATTTGCTTGAATCAAAAATTTAGATTCATGAGAAAGAGTTTAGAAATCATAAGTTGAAATGAATGAAATAGATCTAAGTTTCTAATTCTCAAATCATACTTTCATAAACAAAATTTTATTGAATTAGCATAATCAATCCAAGATTGAGATTATGCAAACTCTAAGAGACATTTAAAACTTGTTTGGAAACGACAAGATATTTATATATACTCACATGACTAATGAATTTCAAAAATAAGGTTCTAGGATCACTAGGACTTTATAGGTTGTATTTGCTTAGGTTTTCAAGGATAGTGTAATCAACAAATTGGCAAAGAAAGTTCTTCGGAGGGGGTGATGAATTTTATTCTCTCACCCCGGATATTTTGAATCGAATTTTCTCCAAAATCCCGTAACATGGTATCAGAGCACGGTTAGGGTTTTTTTCCGTTCGATTCTCTTGCCCGCTCCATCCCTGCTTCGTCTCCCTCGCACGCCCTCGCCGCTCTCGCCCGCTCTCGCCCGCTCCTTTTCCTTCTTCTGCGCACCTCCAGCGACATCGACGGAGGCGGGGCTCGTCATGTTCCCGCCTGCCGTCGGCCTCGACGACGCGTAATGCCGCCGAGCGATACCTAATGTCTTGCTCTCGTGCTCCTGCCGATCGACGACTCCTGTGCCGATCCCGAGCTTTCTGCCTCGACGCCTCTTGCCGATCGACGACTCCTGTGCCATGCTTCGCGTCTTGACGGTGCAGTCCTGCTGTCCTTTCTCATCTGCGTTGCTAGAAAAGTTGTCGGCTACCTACTGAAGCAGCCGATTCGCCATGGGCTCCTCTGTTAATCCTCCTCCGACTACTCCCACTCCTCCTTCGACCTTTCCCCCGCAGGGGACTCTACCAATACCTTTCCTCCCAACGCGAGGATTGCAACTACTATCCTTACCTCCTCCAATTTTCAATTATGGAAGAAGGGGGTTACTATGTCTCTTGCAGGCATCCGACGTACTCACCACCTTACTCGTCTCCCAACTCATGACGTGGGGAGTACCGAATATGATGACTGGTATAGTGATGATTGCTGTATCTTTGCTCTTCTCCTGAGTTCCATGGATCCATCTGTCCAGCAAATGTGCAAAAACTGCGACAGCACCAAAGAACTATGGGACACTCTTCACATGATGTTCTCTCAGGCGAACAACCTCTCTCGCCTTGGTGAACTCTTCCCCAAGATTGCTGACCTGCGACAGGGAGCGCGTCCTGTTACCGAGTACTTTGCCGAATGGAAGGTTCTGGATGATGAGATTTTAGACCTTTGGGAGATTCCCTCTACTAGGGAAGGCCATCAGGCTCAACGTGAACACCTGGTGCTCCTTTGGCTTTTGAATGGATTGGATCCACACTTCTCCACAACGAAGACTGAAATGCTAGCGAGTCCTACTACCCTTCAGACTGCTAATGTGTACCATCGGCTTACTAAGGCTGGCTCCATCGGTACTTCGTCATCCGCTCTACATACATCCTCCGGTGAGTCGATGGCTCTTGCTTCACGTGGAGGGGGAAAGGGAAGTAGTCGGGGGGGCCTCTCAGGCCGTGGTCGTGACACTGACACAAGGCATTGTGCCATTGCGGGCGTCGGGGACATACAAAGGATACATGTTGGCTGATTCATGGGAAGCCAGACTGGGCCACCAAACCTCCTCCACCTCGGTCGGCACACCTGGCTGACTCTACTTCTGTACCTCCGGGACCGAGAACTGTTGAAATATCCGAGGATGAGTACCGGCGCCTGCAGGCTCTCCAGATTGACTCCCCACCTCATAGTGCGGCTGTGGCTCAAACCATTCAGCCTGTTTGTACCTCCCAGAGGCCGGTCCAGTGGCTGGCTGATTCTGGTGCTTCTGATCACCTGACTAGTTCCTCAGGTATCTTACACTCATACAAACCTCATAGCGGAGCTTCAATTACTGTGGCTGATGGCTCCACGGTCCCTATTGTTGGGTTTGGTAGCTGCAATGTGACACCGGATATGACACTCTCCTCAGTGGCGCATGTCCCTCAGTCTGCTTACAATCTATTGTCCATTAGTAAGCTTACAAATGATTTGAATTGTATTGCTATATTCACCTCTTCTGGTTGCATTTTTCAGGAACAGTCGACGAGCCGTATTATTGATAGAGGAAAGCTGCGTGGTGGCGTCTATGTCCTGGATGAAGTTTCCCACCTTGCCTGTACCGCGGCCTCCACCAAATTCCTGGATCTTCATTATCGTCATGGTCATCCATCTATGCAGGTCATGCGTCGTCTGTATCCGGAGCTTGGGAAAGTTTCCACTCTTAGTTGTGAGTCTTGTCTGTTTGCTAAACTCCACAGAGTTAGCTATAGTCCTCGTCTTGATGCTCGTGCTTCTGCACCTTTTGATTTACTTCATTCAGACGTTTGGGGACCGTGTCCTGTTCCTACGTTGTTAGGGCACAAGTATTATGTTACTTTTATTGATGATTTCTCTGTATGACTTGGGTCTATTTAATGAAAAATCGTTCTGAGCTACCTTCTATTTTTCAAAACTTATGGAATGAAATATTTACTCAATTTTCTGTACGTGTTAAGTGTCTTCGTACTGATAATGGCCGAGAATACCTATCTCAGTCCATTTCTACCTTTCTTTCTGACAAAGGCATAATCCACCAAACCAGTTGCCCGGATACCTCTCAACAAAATGGTGTTGCCGAACGCAAAAATCAGCATCTCCTTGAAGTCACCCGGGCAATCCTCCACCACAAACACGTACCCAAACACTTCTGGGGGGATGTCGTACTTACTGCTGCACGCCTTATTAATCATCTTCCTACTCACATCCTTCAGGGGGAGACACCCTACAACATTCTTTATCCTGACCATCACGGTCCCCTCCTCCCTTTAAAGGTATTTGGGTGTGTATGCTATGTTCGGGATGCTCGTCCCTCTGTCTCCAAACTTGATCCTCGTGCCTTGAAATGTATCTTCCTCGGCTACTCTCGGACCACTAAAGGATATCGGTGTTACTATCCTGATCTTCACCGATACATCCTTTCTTCGGATGTCGTCTTCCGGGAGTCCGACCCTTATCCCTCTCCTGGATCCTCTCATCCTGATCCCTCTTTGGATGCTCTATTGGTGCCTAGGCAAGAACCTGCTGTCATTTCACCGACTGATCTGTTGTCCCCCCTGTGGGGGCTAGTTTACTCCCGTCGCTCTTCTGATAGTTCAATGGTGCCACCACCTCAGCCTACCTTGTTACCGATGATGCGACGGCTGTTCCTCCGGAAGAACCTGCTAGTGTATCTACTATTATTCCGCCATCTAGCCCAGAGGTTCCTATTGCAGTTCGGACCTGTCGGGAGCAACCACTATATGTTCACTCTTACCAGGGCTTGTCTGCTTCTCATCGAGCGCTGCACTCGACTCTTGATCGATATCATCTACCGTCGACCGTGGCGGAGGCCAAAGCTCATCCTGGCGGGGCGGCAGCCATGCATGACGAATTGACTGCTCTCCAACAAAACAATACATGGGACCTGGTTCACTTACCCACCGGCAAGAAGGCAATTGGATGCAAATGGATATATTCTGTCAAAGTGAATGCAGATGGTTCTCTGGACCGCCTAAAAGCCCGCTTGGTTGCCAAAGGTTATGCTCGGACTTATGGCGTGGATTATGATGAGACATTTGCTCCTGTTGCGAAGATATCCTCACTTCGAATACTTCTTTCACTTGCTGCCTTCCGCCAGTGGGCCTTACACCAGTTAGACATTAAGAATGCTAATCTCCACGGGCTCCTGGATGAGGAAGTTTATATGGAACAACCTCCTGGGTTCGTTGCTGAGGGGGAGAGTAACAAGGTGTGCCGCCTCCTAGCGTCCTTATATGGATTGAAACAATCCCCTCGGGCTTCGTTTGCTCGGTTCAGAGCTGTTGTTACCCAGTTCGGGCTTACCAAGAGTACTAAAGACTCGTCCCTCTTTTATCAGAACTCCTCAGCTGGTACTATTCTGCTACTGGTATACGTTGATGATATTGTTATCACAGGCAGCAACTCAGCAGGAATATCAAATCTCAAAGCATTCTTACACTCTAATTTCCAAACAAAAGATCTGGGCCCATTGCGGTATTTCCTTGGGATTGAGGTGATTCATTATGATCACTCTCTCTTTATTTGCCAACGAAAATATGCTCTTGATCTTCTATCTGACCTTGGGATGGCTAACTGTGGTCATATGGATTCTCCACTGGAACCAGGGGAAAAGAGTCTTCATGCTGAAAGCAAACCTTTTGAACCACCAGAAAAGTACCGTAGAATTGTTGGAAAATTAAACTACCTCACCATGACTCGCCCAGACATTGCTTGTGCAGTTGGTAAGGTCAGTCAGTTCATGGCGGCTCCAACTATGTCTCAGTAGGAGTCCATTCTCCGGATTATCAGATACGTGAAGAAGGATCCTGGTTTGGGAATATCATACAAAAGTCGAGGTCATTCCGATCTAGAGGCATACAGTGACTCTGACTGGGCAAGATGCTTAGCCACCCAAAAATCAACCACGGGATTCACTGTCTTTATGGGCGGCAATCTTATCTCCTGGAAGAGCAAGAAACAAACCACAGTTGCCAGATCTCGTGTCGAGGCCGAATATCGGGCTATGTCCCACACTGTTGCTGAGATCATGTGGGTGAGGTAGATTCTAAGTGAAATTGGGTATCCCGTTCAAGATCCCACTCCTCTATTGTGCGGCAATCAAGCTGCAATCCAGATAGCCACGAATCATGTGTTTCATGAACGCACAAAGCACATAGAGGTCGACTGTCACTTTGTTAGAGAAAAGTATGAAGGTCTTGTTTCACTAAAGCACGTGAAGATTGGAGATCAAGTTGCATACATTCTTACGAAAGGGGTTATGGGGACTCGAATGAACTATATATGTAACAAGTTGGGTCTGGGAAGTTCCCACGATCCAACTTGAGGGGGAGTGTTATGAGACGTATTAGACATATTAGTCCCACACCTTGTACCACCACATCATATTCCTTCATGCTTAGTATAAATAAAGGGTGAGACCTCTATGTGAGGCACTCAATTTTTCTCCCAAATACCGTAACATTCACAAATATGGGATGATGAGTTTTATCCTCTCATCGTATGCAAAAAATATATATATTCTAACTTCTTTATCAAAATAATAGGATGAATTTTATCCTCTTATTCAAGCATGTTTGCATATTTGCCAACGATTTTCAGAACAAAAGAAAAGGTAACCGGGTAAATTTAAAGGGTTAGGATACAAAAGGCTGATATCAAAAATGGCTTAGATCATATATCCTAACTCTTAATTTTGAAAAACATATTTGTTTTTAGAGTATATAAAATAAAATGGAGTAATCATAAGAATCGACAAATTTAAGAATAAATATAATCGAAATCTAAAAATCATGACAATAATCGATTATATTTCACACTAATACAGACAAAATGGCTTTCTTATTCTTGACTAACTCGAAGATAGTGGACTCGTCCATAAAGAGTAGTGGTTTATCAGGCGGCTCTCTTGGTGGGGTGTAGAAATACTCATCGAATGTAAAATAAACATTCAGATGACTGGATGAGACTTTGGCATTGGGATGCCACTTTAGAATGCTTCCATAAAGTGATAACTCATTTGGCAGCTCGCCGAGAGGAGTATAATAAAATTCATCGCAAATGTGATGGGTGCTGAAATAGGTTCCCTGAATAGCGGGAGTGTCATCAAAAGAAGGAGAGATAACTATTACAAAGTCATTGCTTAGCTCTCAAATTTTACTATGGACAATGACTCACCACTACTTCGTTGTGAGGCTCTAATGAATAAGTGCTCAAAGGTGAGCCGATGGTCAGAGCAGTATCTAAGTCAACACAACAGGTAGGGGCAAGACAATAACTACGACATCACTAGGTCACTCATATTCATCCCCATTCGGGGTCAGATCAACAAGATCAAGCTCAAGTGGAGGTGAGGAAATTATTCATTGAATTCAATAATGAAATAAGGAGTTACAACCACTATATATAAGTAGTAAAGCACGAAATAAAAGACCAAAAATACACAAATACCAACACCCCCCCCCCCCCCCCTCTCAATTTGGGTGTGTGATATTAACCATGTCCAACTTGTCAATGATCTTTCCAAAAACACTTGTACACAAGCCCTTAGTGAGAATGTCGAACAATTGTTGTTCGGATGGTACAAACGGAGTAACCACAACGCCTCTTACAATGTTTTCTTTGATGAAATGCATGTAGATCTCAAGGTGTTTAGTACGATCGTGTTGCACTGGGTTGTGAGCAATATTGATGACCGTCTTGTTATCACAGTATTGTTTGATAGACTCCTCTCCTTTAGGACCAAAGTCTTTCATGATAATTAGGATCCATAGCCCATCACAGATCTCGTGAGTCATAGCCCTAAACTCCGCCTCAGCACTGGATCTGGCGACCACATGTTTTTTGCACCTCCAGGTAACTAAATTTCCACACATCATTGTGCACTATCCTGAGGTGGACCCTCGATCATCAATCGATCCAGCCCAATCTGCATCAGTGTAAACTTCAATAGTCAGTTCACCATTTGGTGAGAATAGGATGCCCTTCCCTGGTGAGGACTTTAGGTATCTAAGGATACGATGAGCAGCATCAAGATGACATGTCTTTGGGGGCAGCATCAAGATGACATGTCTTTGGGGAATGCATATATTGGCTGATAACTCCAACCGCATAAGAGATATTTGAACGAGTACGTGACGAGTAAATAAGTTTTCCCACAAGTCTCTGAAAGCTGGGGATGTCTCCAATAGTTTCACCATCATCCCTTACAAGCATGTGGTTAGATTCAATTGGGGTGTCAGTAGGTCTACACCCACTTATTCCTGAAGCTTCAAGAAGATCAAGAATACATTTCCTCTGCGATATGAAGATCTCATGTTTGGACCTCGTAACCTCAATGCCCAAGATGTACTTAAGGCTCCCCAAGTTTTTCGCTTACAAATTCTCTCGTCAACTTCTCTTTTAGAGCATGAACCTCATCCTAATCATCACCCGTTATAATGATGTCATTCACATAAACTATCAAAGCTATCAACATTCCTTCCCTGTGTTTGAGGAAAAGGGTATGATCAACATTGCTCTAGCAGTACCCGAAGCTTATCCAAACCTTGTGAAATCTCCAAACTAAGTTCTAGAAGGTTGTTTCAGGTCATATAAAGCCTTCTTCAGCTTGCAAACCTTCCCTTCCGATCCTTCAGGGGAAAGGCCAGGAGGAAGAGCTGTATATACTTCCTCTTCTAGATCCTCATGAAAGAATGCATTTTTGACATCCAGTTGACTGAGATTCCCTCCCTTACAGGTAGCACATGATAAGAGAACCCTTATAGAATTCATCTTTGCAACCAGAACAAAGGTCTCTTGATAGTCAATCCTTATCGTATGTGTGTACCCTCTTGCAACCAACCTTGCATTGTATCTCTCCACGACACTCATGGTGTTTTGTTTGATAGAAAACACTAATTTACATCGAACGACAGTCTTCCCTCTTGGTAGGTGTATCAGGTCCCATGTGTGATTTTTTGTCCAGAGCATGCATTTATTCAAGCATAGCTGCCTTCCACTTGTCGTCAAAAAGAACTTCCTGCCACGATGTAGGAATGGAAATAGCAAGCAAAGAAGCGAGAAAGGCCATATAGGAAGCCGTTAGAAAGGAATAAGAGACAAACTGAGATAATGAATGTTGTGTACAGATACCTTCCCTTAGAGCAATGGACTTGGACGACGGGTCAGATGTCAGCTCTGGAATTCTGAGAGGGGCTCGTGTGTTTGTTCCCATAGGACGTCGCGAGTAAACCTGCAGGGGAGGAACATGGTATTTCACCATAAGAGTAGCAGGGGCTGGCACAGGAGCAACAAGAGACTGAGTCGAGGGAGACTAGTACAATGGAGGAATGGGTAACGGAGTAGTAAAAAGAGAATCATCGAGAGTTAAGGGACTCACTTCCAACATATGAGAGATCCCCCGCTAAAGTGAGGGCCCATAATAGCTCTCAGATTCACGAAAGGTGACATCCATAGATACAAAAACTTTCTTGTGGATTGAGTCAAAATATTTATAACCCTTTTGAGTTGGAGAATATCCTAGGAAGACACACTTGTGAGCACAAGCATCAAGTTTAATTTACAGATGGATATGAACAAATCACACACATCCAAACACACGAGGTTACAGATTTGTCGAATTTACCCGAATGGTGTTAAGGGGAGTGGTATACGATTAATAAGGTATGATGCAGTGAGGACTGCATCCCCCTAATAGTACTTGGGAAGGTGCATTTGGAGAAGAAGACGTCAGGGAACTTCTAAAAGATGACGATTCTTAGTAAACACAAGATGTATGATGGAAAATGTCATGATTAGCAAGATAGTGTTCGAAGTGGGAGTCAATGTACTCACGACCATTGTCAGTACGAAGAATTTTGATAGTGATGTCAAATTGCGTAGAAATCATGGTGTGAAATCGTTGAAATAAGGAAAAAAACTTCATTTTTTCTTTCATTAAGTATACCCATGTTGTTCGGTAAAAACAGTCAATGAAAGTCAGAAACAAGAAACACCCAGAAATAGAAGCAACGGGGCAAGGCCCCCAAACATCACTATGTATAATATTAAACGGTGCAAAACTAGAAGAGAAAACATGATTAAAGGAAGCACAAGGGTGTTTGTCAAGTTCTAAAGCAGCACAATGAAAATTATCAACTAATACAGGTGGCATAGTAGGAAATAAATGTTTCATTGACAAGTTTGAGGAATGTTCAAGGTGGCAATGCCAAGACTCCAAAGTATCTGACTGATCAGCATGAAGATCCGTGGGTGGAGAAGCAGGGTGGGAGGAGTCAAGCACCTAAAGACCATCCAACAGATCACGAGAGCCAATCATAGTTCCCATCTTTAGGTCCTGAAAACACAAAACAAAGGAAAGAAGGTCACGGCACAGTTCATATAATTGGTCAGATGACTAATGGAGAGAAGATTGCGAGTAAACTTTGGTACATGAAGAACATAAGAAAAGATGAGAGAGAAGCAGGAAATGGATCATTTCCCAGCAATCGGAGAGAAAGATCCATCAGCAATGGTCACCTTGTCCCTACCAGACAAGGGAAGGTAAGAAACAAAACCTGTAGCAGAGCCGGTCATATGATCCGTGGCTCCAGAATCAATAATCCAGTGAGTAGATGGACAAGAAGACGCAGCATGAGCACCTGAGGGTCTCTGATGAGTATATAAGGTCGAAGAAGGTGTCTCAGTAGATTGTCCTTGCATCAATCGGCAGAACGCATGTATCTCATCGACAGATAGAGTCAAGGGAACTAGAGTGTCAGAGGAAGACAAGAGCTCTGTCGAGGCATCAGAAAGATGAGCAGACCAAGACTGAGTAGAGCGGCCTTGAGAGCGACCATAATCACGACCTCCTCTCGGTGCAGAACCACCTCGTGGTGTAGGAAAACCATGAAGACGTAAGCATGTGTCCCTGGTGTGACGAGACTTCCACAGTAATCACTTAATGATCATTGTCAGTGGTCTTGGATCTTGGATCACGAGAAGCTCTACTACTAAACTGAGCAACGAGGGCAGAACCTTCAGGAGCAGCATCAGGAGTCCAATTATGTCGCCTATCAAATTCATGTTGAACAAGACTATAAAACTCTGGGAGAGAAGTCGTGGGGGAGCGCACAAGTATCTGAACACTGATCTAATCGAAATCCCGATGGCAGACCAAGAAGGAACTCAAAAACTCTATTCCTTTCTTCCCGAGTCCGGACAAAGATCTCATCCTCGGGGGACACAAGAGTGAGGGAGTCAAAGTGATCGTATTCCTGATAAAGCTGAGTGAACTCCAGGTAGTAGACTGAAGGACAGCCCGAGACCACGGGAGAAAATTGGAGTCATCAAGACGTATAGTCATGATTTAAGGAGTATTATCATCATGACTTGACCGAGTAGATCCACCGGACACCAAGGTGGCGGAGGACACACCGGCACGAGAAGAGATCGTGGGAGATTTACCATTCCCCGACATGATAATCCAAGAATAGAAGTCAAGGAGTTAAGGGGAGGAACACCACACCACCGACAGAGAAACTAGGGATTGCTCATAGAAGGAGTCAAACCAAGTCCATTTAGGATCTTTCCAATAGAGGCCGACACCGAAAATGCCTTCAAACTAGGTCAGCATATTCGGTGCCAAACAAGGAGCGGCAACAAACCGGAGAGAAACCCCCCTTTGTCACGTCTTGAAGGGAAGATCTCCAACTGAAAGGAGAAGGCCCTCCTTTGCGGTTGCTGGAAGGAGGACTGCGGACGGACACTGGAAAAGTGTTGGAGGAGGAGTCGCAAGCTCTTGCGGGTTCGGACGAGTGGACGGAGCGCTGGAAGAGTGGAAGGACGGAGTTGCGAGCACTAGCGGATGAGCGGAAGGACGCGGGATCGAACGAGCAGGGCAAACGGGTCGCCCTAGGGCTCCGATAATACCATGAGGAAATTCTTCATAGTATTCAACAATGAAATAAGGAGTTACAACCTTTATATATAGGTAGTGAAATACGAAATAAAAGACAGTCAAAAATACACAAATACCAATAGGAGGACCACTCAACGGACACTGAACCTCACTGGAGAAATTATTATCAGGTGTAGACATGGTGATAGACTCGGACTGGGGGAAATTCCTAGTGACGGGCCAGTCGTGATGTGAGTATACTCGACTTAACTCTAGTAGTTTTCAAAGACTGCTCGCATTGGAGGGCGGGCTGAAAAGTTTGATCGACAGAATCTGACCGAAGACAATGCAACCTGTATCGCACACTGAATTCTGAAACGGAATCTCGTCGTGGCTGCGACTGGCTCCTCATGAATGTCACTCCTCACTGCTAAATCATCAAAATAAGCTTTATACTCAGCAAAATACAAAGATCCTTGCTGGAGGGAGAGTACTTGCTCGAGGAGACGACACTATATGACATTGGTGGATATTTTTGGCACAATCTCCGCTTCATCTCACCCAACTAGTGATGGGCGAAGATGATCTCGCTCAAGGGTCCGCTCAACGCTATCCCAATAATATCTCGCCTGACCTAACAACCTAAGCTTCGTAAACCTGGCGCGGCGCTTACCGAATACCTGAAAGTGACCTAGATAAAATCTCATGTCCAGGCCTCGTGACTTGACAAACCATCAAACAATGGGCCGATCCAAAGGAACCTATACTCGAGAATTTCCTCAAAATCACGCTCAACGTAGTAACCCTTCTACAATGACATGGTTGTGTCGAAGGGTCAACACGACCTCTATGAGTGACAGGTCAGGGACGAAGATAATCATGATAGTACGAGGGTCATCCCGAGAGAACCCTATGTGTTTGATCATTGGTGGAATCTGGTTCCTCAAATAGCGGATTAAAGTAGCAATTGCTACTTTGATATGACATGGGTGAAACATATAGATTCTAGTCCCACGTATTTTAAACTAAGCCCGAACCTGGGCTCTGATACCAATCTGACGCAGGACGATCTTATATGATGGAAAAAATAATGGGGCAAACTCCTACAAGCAACCACACATGAATCCGATGATTTTAACTTGCAATAATAATTTTTTCTATAAATCAAAATAAAATACGTCGCAATAGTTAAAGCTCTCAAATATGGAGATACAGGAAGCCGTTTAATTACAAGAGTATAAGAAAATCAAATGACTAGTTAAATGAGGAATTACAAAGACTTAAATAACTGAAATCAAGACTTAAGAACCAATATCTTCTCAAGTAGAGATTAAACACAAGACTCAACTGTAAAGAAATAACACACACACCTTGGACTCGCACAATATTGAAAGGGAGAGTTGGAGATGTCTTTGGAGGGCTGTCGGGAAGCCAAAACTGCAAACCGGGACTGGTTTTAGACCACTAGGTGAAGGCCCACTGCTGGACAGCGGCTGCTGGGAATGAACTTGGACTGCCTGGAAACTGGACAGGAGACTGAATTCAGCAAAGAGTTGCTGTAGTTGGCTGTCCTGGAACCTGGAAAGCAACGTGGAGTATTGCTGGGCTGCTGAATGGTGACTGGGAAGCAGTTTTCGAGAGTGTGGATGGTTGTAGGATCAATTCCAAGTGTCCCGCTGCAGAGAAAACAGTTCCACATGGTGGAATATAGGTTGGGGCTAGGTCCAGTGGTTGTAGAGAGGTTGTAGCCGGCTGAGTAGGTGTGGGAGGGGGGGTAGGTTCTGAGAGGGAGTGTGAGTTGTGGCTCCACGTAAAAGGGGGGAGTGGGGTAAGGAAGGGCTGGCTATTTGGGGATGAGGTGGAGTAGTGGGTCTTGTTTTAGTGGGGTTGTTCCACGCGGGGAGTGGCAGGAAATAAGGGGAATGGGGGCCGGCTGTTATGATGGAGGTGGGAGTTTTGATTTGTGGATAGTGGAGAATGGTGGGTTGGGAGTAATTTTAGGAATTGAAGCCTAAAATTTAGGAGAGGTGGGATAATGGAGTAGTGAAGGAAGTTGGGGGTAGTATGGAGTGGTGTGGAAGGTGGCCGGCTGGGGGGTGGTTGGTGGTGGCCGAAGGTAGCTGAAGGAAGTGGTGGTCACCAGAGATGTTTTCTGGCAATCGCCGGAAAACTGAAAAATTGGAAGTAGTGAAAATGGGAATGGGAGGGGATCGCCGAAGGCGTCGGAGGTCATTTTCCGGTGATCACCAGAGAAAGAAAATGAATTCTAGGATAGGGAGGGGCAGCTGTTTGGAGAGGGGAAGAAAATGTATTGTGGGGGAGGGGAGATGGTGGCTGGCTACTAAGAGGGGGAAATAGGCTCAAGGCAAGGAGGGGTGGGAGGGGGACCAAGGCTTCACGCCAAGGAGAGAAGGGAGGGGGACTAAGGCTTCACACCAAGAAGGAATGGGAGGGTGGCCAAGGCTTCATGCCCCAGCTCGACTTCGGCACCGAAATGACCAAAGATTAGGCTTCTATGCTCCAATCTTCAACGCCCCCAAATGAGAGCATCCACCCTCAATATATAGACACTAGGAGCCATCATGGGCAGTCATGATTCTCAGATCATGATTGGCCTTAAAATACATGAAAATAAAATCACAAAAATACAAAAAATAACTAAAATTCTCAGATCGTCGATCCGCGTAGAATGGACGGCACTGATCATCGTGTAGGTCGATGTGTGTCGCGATCCCCATCAGTCTCTCTTTCCAATATTGCTGGCAGAGGAACAATTCCATGTTCTTCTGTCATTCCTCTCTCTCTCTCTTTCTCTCTTCTGTATTGCATGTCTAATCATTTCTTTACAATCTTTTGTCAATTAGTCAATTAACTAATTCATTAAATTGATCTGTTACTTTTCCTGGTGTTTGTGCTTTTTAGGATCTTGCTACAAAGTGGAACATTGGCACTAGTAGAAATTTTAGTTGACTGTACTTGTTGGATCAGCAATTGATTGATACTCAGTGCTCTCTCCACCATCAGTGCTCCATCCCTTCTAAACATCTGGCGTTGGTATCAACATCTTGAGCACCCCTCCCCACTTTATCCTCTCAAAGTTCTTCCTACTTTTAGTTGTTTGCTTATGTTTCTTCCTTGTGATGCTTGTGAACTGTCGAAACATGTTCATCACTGTTCAGGCCATTTATCTCAACCTAGTTTTTCTCCCTTTAAGGTGATTCACTATGATATTTGGGTCCATCCCACAAGTTATTTTTATCTAGATATAGCTGGTTTGTAACTTTTATTGGCTTTTCCTATACTGAGTGGGTTTATTAGTTACAAAAGTGAAGTGTTTAGTTGTTTTTGAACCTTTCATAAAATGGTTATGGCACAGTTTAAAAGAGTTATTTGTATTTTGTGTAGCGATAATGGTGGCGAGTACTACAAGTTTGGGTTTGTGATTGATTAAATAGACCTCTTTGAATATGCACAACACATTCACAAGTAAAAAAAGACAACCCGGTGCACAAAGCATCCCAACATAGCGAGGGTCCGGGGAAAGGTCCCACAACAAGGATGAAATGAACACATTCACAAGTAAATAACAAGTAAAATAAATACGGAAATAAAAAACAAAGTTATATCACGAGACATTTCCTCATCTTAAAGATATAACTCGTTACAGCTATCTGATAGGTAAACACATCTACCTCGATGTGACCAGACCTGACATCTCTTTTGTTGTTGGAAAGGTCGGTCGGTTTATGCAGGCTCCCAAAGAGTGTCGTCTACAAGAAATATATTAGAATATATAAAAGATCTCCCGATAAAGGATTACGTATTGAAGCGTATTCATATGCAAGTTATGCGGATGATAATAGACACTGAAAATTCACTTATGGATATTATTGTACTTATGTCAGAGAAAATTGTCACTTAGAGAAGCAAAAAATAAGAAGTGGTATCTAAATCAAGTGAAGAAGCAGGATACAGAAATATGACTCAAACTGCTTATGAGATGAAATAGTTGACACTTTTGAAAGATTTTGTGAAACTTACAACTATTTTCAACCATTGTTTTGTGATAATAAAGATAGCAAGAGTGTAAAGTAGGTAAAACTTTCCATATTGGTTTCCTTGGATTTCTCCTACTTCTCACTCTTCTTCCCTGGAACCCTAAGAAATCCTTAAAGATAACATTGGTTTGACATGTTTCTACCCGCACAATAGCAGCCAGAATTGAAATTGCATGCCAACATACCCCTCTGCCATGCGAGCACCTTAGCAGACCGCATTCAGACTCGCGATCGCAGATCGCATCCATCTCAGAGCACGCGCATGACCTCGTGCTCTACTTCACACCCAACCCTCCCATGCAAAGCACGTCACTGCTTCAAGTACTCATCTCCACCTCTACTCCCACGCTAGCAGCACCTACTTCCAACCATTGGACGCATTGCGGCTTCGTAGCATGTTGTATCTGACAACGGTGCAACCACATTAACCCACTTACAGCGCCTCTGCCTGGCATTCCCAACCAGCCAACCATATTGTACACGGGCCAACAACGCTGCAATTTTGTTGCACTGCATACGTCGCAGCCTCTACTCATTATAGGTAGTACACTTCCAAGCTTCCCCTTTCATGCATGCCCCTTGCGTTAAGGATGAAGCCCATTTGGATGTTTTCCAACGTCGTATCGAGGAACACCCAAGTATCAATGCCTCCATGCACACCGTCTTGCGATGCATTGAAGCTTGGGATGTTCGTTTGGAACACCACTACGACATACGCCACACCTGACGACTCCATTGGTCGACCGCTTAGCATGCATACTATGGCACGCTCTATAGGTGCCTCACTGCAATGTCTCTGATTTGATGGGATGGATAGCGAAGGTGAAAATGCGGAAAACGATCGAATCTCTCTAGAGGGTGGTGAATAGAAATTAAAAAATATTTCACCGCTATCTTTAAAAGACAATCACATATCTACTTATTATCTAAGTAATTATGCATTTAACCAAACAATAATAATATTAAATAAACATAAAATACAGAAAATAAATCTAGATTGTATTGCAGAGACATAGAATTTTCTAGTGGTTCCTCAAAAGATGGGTACTCCACTCTTACTACAAAAGTGGGAAACCACTGTCTATCCAAAGTCGAAGAATCTTCACATGAGGCTCTTAGAACCCTAGAGACCATTCCACGGGAGTCTCAAACACCTTGAGAGACTTTTTCACAGGAGTCTAAATAACCTCAAGAATGTTTTAAAAGGAGACCCAAGAACCTTTTACAGAATGAGAAGATTGTTTTTCTACAATGAGGATTCTTCACAGAAGATGATGATCTTTTACAATATGAAACTTTGGGAATTCTGACTAGAAGATTTAAGACGGTCTTCTTCTACAGAAGTCTGGTTTTTGTTTTTCAATATCTCTCTTGCTCTTGCAGATCGTTTTCTTTCTTTCGAATAATGAATTTCTACTTGAATGAGTATTGAAGTATCTCATTATGTAAGTTGTATATATTCTTTCAACTAAATTAAAATAATTATGGCGGCTTTGGATAGTTTTAGGAACAGAGAAATTCTTGATCTTTAGAAAGGAATCATGCACAATGCATCATCAATGGTGGGCTTCAATTGGCATCTTCATTAATTTCTCCAGTTGTCAACAACGACTCTACTGAATCACATCTTTCTAAACCGATCGGCGATCCCCGATTGATCAGTCACCAATCGCAGATCATCTGAGGCTTTCTCAGATTGACTAGCTCTATCAGAAATTAAAGGCTCATTCGGTGATCGTGCAACTTTGGTAGCCGAACATCGGTCGGCGAACACAAATTCTTTGACAGTCATCTTCAGTTACCTATCAGATAAATTATTCTACGGATGGTTTACTCGATCGTTGAACAGGGGTCGTCAAATGTTGAGCCCTAATGCTTCTTCTTCAATCACAGAATCATGTCCATGAAGTCGATAGTTGGTCAACGATCATCGGTCTTCGATCACCGATTACCTACCTTCGGTCGCCGAACAGGCTTAACTTGAAATTAAATTTCTTCTTTTCTAAAGCAGTTTGTCTTGGTCTTCCTTGTCACCGTGGATGGACTCAATAAAATAAAAATACACTGAGAAATAAATAGCACATATCCTATACATTGAAAATCTAAGGGCTTGAAATAAATCTTCTTATCACATAGTAAAATCTATTTTATCAAATCGTCAAGGATTTTTCATAACAGATGATTGGCCAAGATGAAGCAATTCTTCGGCATACATAGCACGATGGTGCTACAAAAAATGTCCATTGTCCTCTTTGGAATGGAGAGGACCGCTCTTCCATGGATATGATGTCTTTTTATTACTACTCCATGTCTCACATAGAGGGAACTCAAGCAGACACTCATCAAGTAGTATGATCATCACTACTCGGGCAAGTGGAGATCGTTTATGGCCTCGGCTGCATGCCCGTGATTGACTGCAACAGTGGCGAGTTCATTGAGCTCGTCAATAATGTCCTTGGAATTCCTCCAAATCACTAACTCTACCTCTTCAAGCAAGGGTAGCAAATAATGTGTTTGTAACACTACAAGTGGTTGATTATGTTCAATTCAAAAATGAAAGATTGAGATGTTGGTTTGATTTTGATTTTATTCAGTTTTCGGTTCAATTTTAATCTTCCTAAAATATCTTCCTAAAAATCGAACCAACCAAAAAATTGAATAGCATTAGGTTTTAGTTTCTTACTTGAGTTATTTTATTTTGAACCAATAATGGAACCCCAACATTGACAATAATCATTTGGGATGTCCATCATGAAATAATAAAGAAGAAGAAGAATAGGTAAAATGAGAATTAGTTACGAAATTTTTTGCTCTTGCTAAACAGAACAAACCAAATACAAGTTTGGTCAATTTTGTTCTAGTATGCCATTTTTGGATTTTAGAATGAAGATCAATATTTTTTTAGCTAAATCATAAACTGAACCAATCAGATGCACTACCCTGGCAAACTATTAGTCAGACTCCAAAAAAAAGGATCACGCTGCTTAGAAAAAAATTAATATCAATTTTCCATTTCTATCAACCAGAACATGAATAGCTACAATAAGGTTTTGATGATGATGAATCTGATGACAGAAATGAATGTCAAAAGATTTTATTGGAATGAAACAATTGCTAAATATAACGGGAAAAGACAGAAAATACATTGACATACCTTTCACGTCTTGAGAGTTCACCTGTCTTCTCATACTGCACAGTAAGAATGAGATTTTAGTGCTGTATGAGATTCATACAAGTTCATATCACCAATTGTAAGGAAACAGATAAAACATAAACCATGTTTCCACAACTTCCCCAAAAAGAAAAGAGCAACCACGTGTACCATGTAGTTATTTAGAATGAAGGTAATGTCACCGTTGTTAATGCTATGCATTTGCTTTGTTGAGCAGTAGAAGCAGTTTTAAAACATTTGTTTAATTGATTTGAGATAAATTTGAGTTGTATAAAAGAAGGAACACATAATTCCTTTTTGGATGGTGGGTTAAATAGCTTCCTAGAAAAGTGCTTCTATTAATTGCAGTTTTTTCTATTTACAAATTTTTTTTTTCCGAAAAGGTTACTTTGATTAATATAATAACTATGCATCTCGTGTGTACTGATTACATCTCAGCCTATACCTAAGAGAGAACATTAACAGCGAAACACTTCACGCTCCTTTAAGCACAAATAGCAAGAACATTCAAATCTTCTATTATATTGTACACTATTCCACCAGCAGAGGACTCTTGTCCTTCAAACATGCTTTTATTCTTTTCACTCCAAACATTTCTGATTGTAGTAGTCAACTTAAGAAAACCACAACCCCCAATTTCAATATAATATCAAAAAATTTGCAAGAATCAGCTTCCTGATTGTTTCCCAGCCAATTATTATGGCATTCGCCTAAATATTTTTAGACCCATGACAACAAAAAAAGATATGAACCCTTATTTCCACCATCACCTTACAGTATACACATCCAGGATCACCAATGCATAATCCAATACTATTCAACCTACAAAAGAACAAATACTTTAACAAGGATCGAAAGGCAATGAAGCTTCAGCAGGAAACCTCAACTACTTGATAGCTGCGGAAGGGTTGTTTCAACTACAAAGCTTTTGGGCAACTCTATATGTGTGGTCAAGCAGATCGACCAAGGCGGAATCTTCAATTATGATCCCTGTCGACGGAAAAAAGGGACCACTGGATTGTTTCAGGTGTTGTAGTGTACAGGGGAGGCTTGACTTATGGTCGTCCTTCTCGACTATTAGCTAGGGAAGATAGGCGGTTGGGCAGGAAGTTGAGCAGTGCAGTATTAGGACGACACTATGAGGAGAAGTGGCAGCTGTTAGGTGTGGAACAACTTCATGACAGTAGGGCTAATGTTGGGAATCCTCAATAAGGCATTGTCTCTATCTTTCAGAGAATATTGCCGATGGTATGGGGAACAGGGCGGCGTGGAGGATGTTAGACACTTGTTATTGTCATCGTCTAAGGTAGGAGAGCCAGTAGCAGTGAATATGCAGGAAGCAAGCTCGATGATGCATGTTTGATATGATGTGCCCACATGAGAGAGCAATGGCCATAGCACACCGCATGTAAGGGAAGAGCTCTTGCTTTATTAAGAACTAAAACCTTGGAAGATCGATATCAGAAAGGCGTATGTCAGTGGTTCACAGGTAAATGAGAACCCGCGCCAAGCATTACTCATCGGAAACGACAAACGCCACCTCCTAAGTATTCGCATCATGCTAACACTACAACTTGCAAGCATCGCCATGCTCAAGCCTATAAGCATCGGGAACAAACATTTGAAATATATATTTAGTTCATTCCAAGTCATCTTTATTGTATTAATCCCGGATTGGGGTAGTTTGGTCTTTTTCCCTTTTTTAAGTTTTCCTTTACTCAAGTATATGTATGAGTAAGACCTCTCTTGAATGCATTAACAAAGCATTATTCTCTCGACTTGGTATCAGTGAGTTTAGGTTGGAATCCTAATCGTGTGCGCTGGTCTCTCACAACTCTCGTTCGTCTCGTGGCTCCTTCCTCTTCGCTTCGATCGATCGTCTCTCCCACTTCGCTGGTCTGAGCAGCTCTTCATGCGCGAACCGCCGATGTGGTCATCTGGCAGAACCGACGCCGCCGTCGGTTGCTGAGGAGAACGACGTCGTTGTTCTCCAGTGACGTCGTCGCTCTCCATTAATCCCCTGATTTTTGCTCATGCTGCCGCAGTCGGTCTCCTGTGAAGCCGGTGATCTCCTTTGATGCTCCCTGCTGCCGTGTCGACGACTCCCTGCTGCTCCTTGTTGCTGCTCTCCGCCTGCTCCCTGCCGCTGCTCTCCGCCGACTTCTGATGCTTCGATGATGATGCCTCTAATGGATCCTGCTGCTTGACCACTTGTCCCTCTACTTCGCCAATATGGGTGTTGAAGACCGCTGCAAGTCCCTTCGTGTTATGGCTACTCCTGATCGCTCTGCCCTGACTAGTGTTGGTCGAGGTCTTATTTCCACTCCTGGATCTTCTGTGCCCACCTGTGATTACTGTGGTCGAAGGGGACACTCTCGAGAGGTATCTTTCAAACTTCATCCGCATCTGGCACCTCATGGACCTGCCATGGGGCCATAAACACAGTGGCTACCGTTCTCATGATGTTGCTTACACTACATATGTCTATGATGAGTCCCTGTATTCCGCTTCAGCCTCTCTTACAGCTCAGGAATTGGATGTCTTTCGTCGCCTGCTTCACTCTCAATCTGCTCCTGTCACCGAAAGTTCTACTTCCCTTGCCACCATTGATATGCACAGTGCTCATGTAGTCACTGCCTCACCTTCTGAATGGGTGCTCGACTCCGGTGCTACGCACCACATGACTGGGTCCTCCTCAGGTTTTCTCTCTTGCACTCCTTTGTCTGGTAAGGACAAAATTATTTCTGCTAATGGTTCTTTGTCCTCTATTGCGGGCAAAAGCAACATCTCATGTTCTCCGTCCATTTCTCTTCCCTTTGTTCTTCATGTTCCCCCATTCCCACGCAATTTACTCTCGATCGGCAATATTATTAAATCTCTTAACTGCTCGGTAACTGTTTTTCCTGATTCTTGTGTCTTTCAGGAACTGGGTACGAAGCGGAACATTGGCAGTGGTAGGAACCGTGGCGGCTTGTACTACCTGGACACCCAGCTTCCCTCTCAGGCTCTTACCAGTTCCACTGTTACTAATGATGATGATCGTCGCTGGCATCTGCGTCTAGGACATCCGTCCTCCGTTTATCTGCAAAAATTATTTCCTGATTTTTAACTTTTCTTCAGAACTTTGTTTGTGATGTATGTGATATGTCTAAACATGTGCGACATACTTCTTCGCATCTTTCTTTCCCTACTAGCATCCTTTTTGCTGTTATACATTCTGATGTTTGGGGGTCGTCCCCCATTGTATCTTTATCTGGTTTTCGATAGTTTGTCACTTTATTGATTGATTCTCTCGCACTACATGGGTTTATCTGTTAAAAAAGAAAAATGAAGTTTTTCCTTCCTTTCAAGCGTTTCATAAAATGGTGCAAACCTAATTTGATGTCTCTATTCGTGTTCTTCGAAGTGATAATGGGGGGAGTATGACGATAGTGGTGCTTTTGGTTCTTACCTCACCACTCACGGTATCATCCACCAGAAAACATGTGTTCACACCTGACACCTCTACTCAAAACGGAGTGGCCGAACGTAAAAATCGGCACCTCCTTGAGGTTGCTCGATGTCTCCTAGCCACTACGCATCTTCCCAAATCATATTGGGGTGATGCGGTACTTACAGCTGCTCACCTTATTAACCGCTTTACTTCTCGTGTCCCTTCCTTTACTACGCTTCTAGCTCGTCTCTACACCTCCGGTGTGGTTCAAACTTCCCATTTGGCACCCCGTGTCTTTGGGTGTGTCTGTTTCGTGCATGTTCACCAACCCAATCGCGACAAACTTGACCATCGGGCTCAATGTTGTCTTCCTTGGCTAATCTTCTACGACCAAAGGATATCGCTGTTATCACCCCCCCCCCCCTTCCCGGCGTATTTTTTGTACCATGTACGTCACATTCCGGGAGGGGGAATCCTATTTTCTGCCTTCGACTCACTCTTTTCGCCAGGGGGAGAGTAGTGGTGATACTGACGTTCCTTCTGCTACTCTTCCTCTTCTCCCTTCTATTCCTTCCATTCCCTTACAGCTTCCCATTCTGGTACCCATAGCCCCTAACCCGGTACCAGACTCCTCTACTATGATTTCTTCTTTTCCCCATGTATACCATCATCGCTCAGGTACACAAACTACTACAGTTCCACCTCTACCAGTGCCAATTTCAGACTCAGATTTTGATGATGCTGATCTGCATATCCCTCTTGCATTGCTGAAGAAAGGTAAAGCTACTTGTACGCAACATCCTATTTCTAATCATGTGGCTTGTCATCATCTTACCCCGCTTCATCAGGCTTTTGTTTCTTCTCTTTCCCTAGTCATTATTCCTAAGACATTGCAGGAAGCTTTGGTGATACCTGCTTGGACACAGGCTATGCAAGATGAGATGTCTGCCTTGGACAAAAATCACACATGAGATGTTTCCTCTCTCCCTCCAGGAAAGAAAATTATAGGTTCCCGGTAGGTCTTCACTGTTAAGCAGAACCAAGATGGCAAGGTGGAACGGTACAAAGCACGTCTGGTCGCTCAAGGATACACTCAGACTCAGAAAGTTGATTACTAGGAGACCTTTGCTCCTGTAGCAAAGATGAACTCCATTCGAGTGTTATTATCGTGTGCTGCTTGCCTAGATTGGACCTCCATCAACTGAACGTGAAGAATGCGTTCCTCCACGGTGAGCTTGATGAAGAGGTGTACATGAAGTTCCCTCCTGGTTTTGTGAAGAAAGGAGCTTAAGGGCTTGTCTGCCGCCTAAGGAAATCCTTATATGGCCTGAAGCAATCACCTAGTGCCTGGTTTGGGATATTTCTCACGGCTATGCTCAAGTTTGGATACAAGCGAGCTCAATCTGACCATACCATGTTTATCCGGAGACATGAACAGAGGATTGTGATTCTCAATGTCTACGTGGTTGATATTGTGATTACAGGAAATGACACGGAGGAGATTGTTAATCTTAAAACTCTGCTATCTGCTGAATTTGAAGTGAAAGGCTTGGGAAGATTACGATACTTCCTAGGTATCGAGGTGGTTAGATCTGAGCAGGGTATCTTCATATCCCAACGGAAGTATATATTGGATCTCCTAAAGGAAACCGGTATGCTAGGTTGTGTTCCTGCGAACACCCCTATGGAGAAAAATCACAGGATTGAGGAAGATGATGATGATGATCACACTGATGAATCACGTTATCAAAGATTGGTTGGGAAACTTATATATCTATCCCAAACAATTGTGTAACTGGAGCAACCTAAGCGTTGAACTCGCACTTGCTTATTGATGTAAATGTGTTCTTGCAGGAACACTCTAGTGACTCATCTCACCCATCATCGCAAAACACCTTCCGTCAACTGACCGTTTCCTACGGCCACCACTCCCGCGAAGGAGATGGTATCGGTAGTGTACCAGTCGAAGTAATATAAAAACGATAAGGGAATCACCAAGTATCGAAAATTTATAAGAACACGGGCGTATATTAATCAATTTGAATCTTTAGTTATGATAGTGAATGTGGATCTTTGATTTGAGTTGGTTTGTTATACTACATCCAAGAAATATAAAGTCCTAATCTAAGAGAGCTTGGAGGAACAAATCCTCATCATCACTAGAATACAACCACATCACATTCAACGATCACAAGAACAATAAGAGAAACTCATCAAATCAAAACATGGTTTAAAAACATTGTTCACACAAACATCCACATCCAATCATACAAAACAATAAAAGAAACTCATCAAATCAAAACCTAGAATGACAAGGAGATAAGAAAGAGATACAAACGACGCTCGAATTTGTGCCTCAGGTACTAACGGAACTCCTATGTAGGTAGCTTTGATCCGTCGTGATCCTTGTTTTTGTCCAGGGTCGTAAGGGACTTATCACCTCCCAAAAGCCTTTACCCGTCTTCTCGATGGTCTGCGAAGTCCACGTCTCGATCTTTGTCTCCTTTATCTTGGTTTCCTTGGAATGATGAAGGAAACTCTTCCTTAAGCTCTGGGATGATGGAACATGCTTAGGGGATCACCCCTGTCTTGGAGAAGAAAAACTCGTGCGAAAACGGTGCATTAAACCTTATGGTCCCGTAATACTTCATGAAATGGCGTATTTATAACCTGCAGAACAATGGCTTGCGCACGATCGGGCGCACGGTCGTGCGCGAAGAATTGGAAAAATGGGCGCGAAAACGAAATGATGTGCAGCCGCAATATGATCGTGCGTTTTGGTCGCGCACGGTCATGCGTGGTCAAACCGCATGGGCGTTTTAAGATTTTTGGTTTCCGAGAAAAGTTGGCAGTCAAAGAATGTGCACGATCGTGCATACAGAGCAGCACACAGTCGTGCAGAATCTCTAAATGCAAACCAACCATGCGTATTGAACACGCACGATCGTGTGAGAGCAAACGCACGAGCGTTTTCAGAATTTGATTTTCTGAGATGGGAGGCTTGGAATCCGTGTGATCATGTGACAATGAGCCCACACGGTCGTGCATTTCACAGAAAGTTGTGAAGCATGCCACCATCTCCTCCAAGTGACCTTTGGTTGATAAAAAGGCATAATTAAGAGGATGTGATGGAGAGAAGATCTCATCCACCCCAATTCCATTTACTTCAATCCAAATCAGCTCTGCGCCTGCTCTTGCATGACTTTAGTAATTCATAAAAATATGCATGGAAATTTAATAAATTAAGAGAGAAATGAGTGAAAATATGAGCTGGAGAGGTGTCTAAAACACTATGAAATCCACTCATCATCAACCACCAGATCTGAAGGTTGCGTTTTCGTTCTGTTAGGGCAAAAAGTGTCCATGTCTTACTTAGATACTCCGGAAAAGGTAGGGGTCGTCTGATGGAAGAATACGTTGGTTCACAAGTAGTTTAGTGAGAAGAGGAAATCAGGACCAGCAATGTCGGGCTTCACACAACACAAACTATTAGTCGTGCGTGATTTTATTGATTAAAATTCAGGTTACACCAAATTACATTCGTCAAGGATCCCTGTGAAAGTATGAAACTCGAGCTCGTGAGCACAGTTCAAGGGAGATGCGAGTTCTCAGCGATTTTAATCTTGATCAGTCTGCACCATGGTTGTATTGTTTTACTCCTATGTATACTACTCGTGGTCCTGCCAAGCGGAAAGGCTACACAAAGATGTTGCCCGGTTACAGAGAAAACGGGCAGGTTACAGAAAAGAAGCTACAGCAAGACAAAAAAGAGATAGTAGTCAACAGGATGTGGATGTGAAGAGATGTGGAATGTGAAGTCCCTGCGAGCTATAAAGAACGACATGGGGGAGTGTAAGAGTATTTGCGAAGGTCTGGAATCCTGAATAGTTTCAAGGCTGTCAGGAAGGATGCTAGATAAGTACCTGCAAGAAACAGTCGAGTGCGCGCGAGCATTCACATATGCTCCTGTTTAAGACGATTTCTTCTGAGAAAATGGAGGTCATTGAACTTTGGGTAGACAAGCCCCCATTATTCCTACCACACTCAATGCTATACTTTGTAGCCAGATCATAAAAGACATGAGAATCAGGAAAAAGGTTATGGAGCAATTTAACGATCTTGGAATATGACTAGAAGAAAGATGATTACGAGGAAAGGAAGCAGAGGAAAGAGAAATAGTAGGAGAGCATAAAAATTGTCTTTTGCCCGCAATATGGGGCAAGGAATCATTGGCAGCAATGACTAAAAGAAAGAAGATTACGAGGAAAGGAAGCAGAGGAAAGAGAAATAGTAGGAGAGCATAAAATTTGTCTTTTGCCCGCAATATGGGGCAAGGAATCATTGGCAGCAATGATTTTGTCACATCCGGACAAAGAGATGTAAGAGACAAAAACTTGAGGATGACCTAGTAATATAGTTGGTAGCTCCCGAGTCAATAATCCACCGAGGAGAGGTGGAAGTTGTGTTTTACTTTGGTATGCCTTAGGTGGCAAACGAAATGGAGATAGTGACTGAGGATGAATCGCCCTGAGTTCGCAAAAGATGTCGTAGGGCACCAAGTTCGTCAACAGAAAAAAATATGGACAGAGCAGCGGGATCCTCATGAAGTTTAGTAGTGTGGGCTGCAAACTAAGGGCGAGTCCCGAGTGTTTGCCACCGCCACGACCAACACCTCGACCATGTCCGCCAATTCCCCTACCGGCGGAGCAAGATGATGGTATAACCGGAAGCAAGATTCACACAAGTGACCTTTCTTCCCACAACAGTGGCATGAAGGAGCAGAAACCTAGTGTGCTCGGTCAATATAGTAGAATAAGGTGGATCGCAACCAAAATCAGTGGGAGAAAAATGCTGTCAATGTAGTAGAGCTTAGAGATCTCTGTCGGTCCTCATCACCCAAGACTATACTGAATGCATATTTGGGAGACTAAAGTGGAGTACAATGTAATAAATGGATTCGTATAGTATCAAACTCTATGTTTAACCCAATGAGAAAGACATAACTTCGGAAGCGATCTTATTTCTTCCACAATTTGAGTATGTTCGCATTGCACTCTGGATTAAAGTCTTCAAAACAGTAACACCTAATACAGCCATTCCAATTCGGAGAAATAGGCAAAGATAGTCATGGATAATTTCTTCAACTCAAAGACCCGGCAGGTGAGTTCATGCAGCTACGTAGAACTCCCAATTTGTGTGCAAGTATCACATGCATGCGTCCAGATTTCATATGAGCAGTCCATAAGGATGTAATTGAGATATATAATAGGGAACATATAATGGAGAGGCCATGAGACCATCAATAAGTTATTTGAATTCCATTTCCTCCACGAGGGATCAGTTTGTTATGGCTCAACCACCGCACGTCAATATATTCATGCAATTTGATGATTGCAAATCGCATATTGAGCTGCTCGTGACCAATCGAGATAGTTATTACCATCCAACAGTACGCCAGTAATCTTGAAAGAGTCTGAATGACCATGAGCTCGCGTGGGATCACTCAACTAAGGCACCTAAATGTTGGATGAAAAATTAGAAGAACCCACCATGATGACGGAAGGTCAGAGCACCATTAACAGGATCCTAAATAACAAGATAATTGAGGACTTGATCACCAAACCATCCTAAGGAACCTAGAACCTCACTCGCCAGAGAGGGTAGCCAGCGAGGATTCCATGAGGTGGCTTCGGCAGCTACCTAATTGGAACAACCCGAAGCCCAGGGTGGCGGCCGAAGAGGGTTTGACTATGACTGGAAGCTCCCTGAAGGGGTTGCAAGCTCTGGCAAGACTATAGACTCCTTGGGGGGCTGCAAGAAAAAGTGAGGCCTCCCAGTGGGGTTGCAAGCGGCGGCGAGGCCTCCCAGTGGGACTGCGAGCGGCGGCGAGGCCTCCCAAAGGGGTTGTGAGGCCTCCTAGTAGGGCTGCAAGCGACGGCAAGGCCCCTCAAAGAGGTTGTGAGGCCTCCTGGTGGGGCTGCTAGCGGTGGCGAGGCCTCCCAGTGGGGCAACAAGCAGCGGCGAGGCCTCCCGGTGGGGATAAGAGGGAGGCGAGGCCTCCTGATGGGGATACGAGCGTCAAGGAGGCCTCATGATGGGGATACGAGCGGCAAGGAGGCCTCCTGATGGGAATACGAGCGGCGGCGAGGCCTCCCGGTGGGGCTACGAGCGGCGGAGAGGACTCCCGGTGGGGCTATGAGCAGCAGCGAGGCCTCCAGGTGGGGATACGAGTGGCGACGAAACCTCCCGGTGGGGCTTTCAGCGAAGGCAAGGCCTCCTTGACGTGCTGGGAGGGTGGCGAAGGATGTTGGATGGGATGCGGGCGACGGTGGTACCTCCTGGAGAGGCTGCGACGGGTGGTGTGTCCTTCTGAAGATATTTCTTTCATGTTGGATTGATTTTATGGACTTGATTATATTTGAAATGATGATACTTCTTCCATGTCCGGTCAAGGCTTGGTTTAACCTAATTTTATGATCATTATTGGGTGGAGAATTATTTATTGAACTGTTTATTATTGGTGGGCTGTTTTTCAGCATCAGTGTCCTTTCTCTTGATCTAATGTTAAGAAGATATGTATTTGGGATGACCACAGATGCATTAGGCATACACAACATAACATGGAAGTATTTCAACTCATATAAACTACAGGAACATGCAATACTAAATAACTAAGTAGCAAAGGACTTGCAAACATAACACCAATAACTGTATAAAAATCTATTGGTGAAGACTATGATCAGAAAATACTAGGCTTGGTAGCATCCTCAAGTAGCAAGGAAATGAGCAAAAACAAATTTGAATCAATAAATCTGAATTGTTCAAAGTCATACTGCTAAAAATCAACAGAAATTATGTTGATTTATGCATGCTTTAATCTCTACTCCATAAAGAAGTTATAATATCATAGGAAAAACTAAGAAAACTGTGGAAGTAAGCACATGATAATCTAAATATTTTAACGATGCACTGCTATTTGGTAAACTATAATTCAGCGTACTCATACATAACAGATTTTACCATTTTTTATTACGGAAGTATGTGTATTATTTAAGGATGAAATGTCGTAACACTTACATTTGCATCTTTAGCTTTCAAATTCTTTGGCTTTATCAGGTTTGGGTTCTGAACTTCAATCACGCCTTCAGTGCCTTTCTTTTTCTGTGAAATTTGAACATCCTAATGTAAATCACATAGAATAGGTACAAACTTAATAAAATAACAGTTTACTGAATACTGACCTCTGATACTACTTCGGAATCATCGTCAGATTCCTCATCAGATTCCTCTTCAGCTTCCGCTTCTTCTCGCTCTTCCTTTTCTGCCTCCAGCTAAAAGCATAGAATTTCAATAAGAAACGAAGAAAAAAAAACGTATTTGTAGGTGTAGGTGGGTGTGGGTGTTTGGGAGGGGTTGGGGTTGGGAAGATGTTGAAGAAAATTTAATTTGATAAAAAAATTTGGTTGATAATGATATCCAACAATTAATGTTTTTGCAAAAAGAAAGAGGGCACGAGATACCCATGAGGAGCCAGACTATTAAAAAGGGAATCATGTGAAATCAGGAGTGGAAATCAAAGGCTGAGGGGAAGAGGGGAAGTATGTTACGGAACGAGACAACGAGGAGCCAGCGACGCAGACTTGGTGAGTCTACATGCACAAGGGGGCACGTAGTGAACAGAGCCGAGCGAACCAGCGGGGTCTTCCGTACCGTCCTACAGAAGAGATGATACCTTATCTTACATTTTGTTACGCGTGTTATTTTATTTTGCATGTTTGCTTATTTTGCACTTCTTTTGTATGAACCATGGTATTTACACCTTTGCCATTATCACGAAACAAATAGGTGTGTACAGGGCATGTTGGGACTTATGCTTGCAATAATCTAAATTTTGGCCTACGGTTGGCTCAATAGTCCATCTCTTAAGATTCCCCTCCTCTCTAGTTCTTCTCTCTTTCTCCCTAATCTCTCCATCATTAGTACTCCAAACCATAGGGGGTAATATTTGGTCAAACCCGCCATCTCCAACCGCCTCTTCAAACATCGGGAACCAGCCCAACCTTGTGTCACCCGCTTATTTCCAGATTGTGAGCACCAAATGATCTCCGCATGAACTTAAGATTATTGCACCACGCGTCTCGTGAAAGTTCGACGTGTCTAGCAGACGTGATCCCATCCCCCACAATGTGCATAGCGATTTTACTGATTTCGACTCATTGTGCCTCGCCATCGGAGTTGTCCGGCGCTCATAATATTTTGCAAAGCCGATATACCTTTGTTGGGCCACTACAGTTCTCAACGACCGATGCCACCTTCCTTCTTCCGCTCGCGTGGTGCATGTTGTACGAGAGATATGCCCGACGCCATCGAAACCCCTCTCACTCCAGCTTGACGCCCACAACGACTTGCTCGCCTCCATTCAAACGATCCTCTAGCTCAATGACTCCTGGCTACATCAATCCTCCCCACACCATCCTTCGAGCTCCTCGACTTCAGTCGCCAACACCCCTTCCATACTTGGCCTACCGCCCAAGCCCTCTCGAGGCATTCAGTGTTGAAAATTGCGTTCCGCATCTCTTGATTTGAGAATAACAAATCACATTATGTATTTGATCAAGCTTGTTTTGTGTTTATAGTGTGCATGAAATATAGGTACAATACCATACTGAATCCGTACAAGTAAATGCGATGCAAAAAAGGACATGGTGTTGTTCTGAATTATGTCCTATCACAGGGTGGTAGCATCTACCGATGGCGGTAGCATTCGTGACAGTGGGACAGTTGGCACAACACACTCAAATGAAATCATTAGAGGGAGCAGCGGAGGTAATTTGTAAAGCGGCTAACGCGCAGCGTTAACTCTAACGTTCGGCGGTAACTGAAAGGTAAGCCCGGCGATCATTTGCTGATTGAGGAGCCAAACGGAGCATGTGATCCATCTGACGGCGGGAGCATGTATTGAGTTAACGCGGCGCGATAACTCTAACGCGGCGCAGTAGCGGTTACCTAAAATACGAAACGCGACTACCATTTCTGAATGACTAACGCGTTAATCTCTTACCATTACGGGTACCGTGTGGCGGTAACACCTACCGTCGACGCTAGCTCACAGTTCTATTTAAAAGGTCGCTCCACTCTTTCATTTAATGAACGATCAAGCCACAACTCCGAACTATTTTGTGTGAGCCTTCGTTCCAGTAACCCAGATCCCTCCCTACGGCTACAGCAATCTTGAAGATCCAAAGGAGAACCTGAAGGCGGAGATCATCAACGTTCATTCAACACGAAGCACGAACGCGACTATAACCCTGATCTCTCGCGTGCCTTCATCATCGCCTTCAGATTTTCTCTATAGGGAGTTATGTCCATTATATGTTTAAAAGATTTTGATTTGAAATCCTTAAGCAAGCTAATACACTAATGAGCGCATCAATAAAACAAGGAAAAGATGAAAGTGGAATTTCAATTGATCAAACACTCTATCGAGGAATGATTAGATCATTATTATATTTGAGTACCTCTAGACCAGACATCATGTTTGTCGTATGTTTATGTGTTTGTTTTCAAGTCAATCCAAAAGAATCCCATTTAAAAGCGGTTAAACATATTTTTAGATATATAGTAGGTACACCAAGATTAGGATTGTTGTTGAAGCCAGGAAAATCCCGACTCCAAAATTCGGATCAATGCAGCCGGAGGTTACTGATCCTGCAATCAAACTCCACGGCTCGGATAGCTAAAACAGGAGAGAGAAAACAACTATAAGCACACCCGAAGTGCTTCAGCGGGGAGGTCCCACCACATACCCGGAAGTTTGGGAGAAACTTCCCCTCCGCAACCAAAAGTTGGGCGAGATACTAGGCGGGCATGGACTTGGCGAGTATCCAGCTTGGGGGTGTTGATGCCGAATTTGCACCTCCACGATCGACGCTAGGGCAGCGAGTAGAAAAGAGGAGGCCGTGAGCTATCGGTTACTATTGACAGAGAAAAGTTAGACCGCTGGCAGCGGTCGAGACCGGACTTCGCCCGTCACGGCAAATGTCACTCTTGTGACGGGCTTTCACTTGATTTATGTAAAGTGGTTACAGCGGGTTACAGTGCAGGGAAAAGAGAAGCCAGTCGGTCAAACAAACCGCAAGACAGTGAACTCGAGACCGCAGCTCTAACAAGCGAGCTCCAGGATTCGAGTGTCCGTGTCTTGGGAACGTCGCCCACCCCTATTTATAGGCTCGGGGACCTGCCCGAACGGGCAGATGCTAAAATAACCGTCTGCCCGGGTACAGGAGAATCGGGCAGGGGGTGACGAGATACAAGAGCAGAAAGAAGAGAAGCTGCGCGGTCTGGCGACTTGTCTTGCTGATTCGAATTGGGCTTAGATTGCGATGTCTTGACTTGAAGAGAGTGGCGGCCTGCGCTGCTTAAGGCCACGACTTGTCCTCTGGGCGAGCCCTTGTATTCAATTCCTGATGACGGCCTGGCCGTATGCAAATCGAGCGGCTCGAGCCTTGATCTGCATTGAGTTTGGGCTGAAGAGCCACAGGATTAAGTTGAGACAACCCGAGCGGTCTATGATTAAAGGCCGCACGGACTGGAGGCTTGACTGGCGATTTGTGCTGAGCTTGAACTGAGATATCTCGGCTTCGAGAAGGTTGGCAACCCGTGCGGTCTATTAGTTGAGACCGCAGCTTGCCCTTTGGGACTTGAGCTTTAGTAATCTTCAATCCTTGGTGGCGGTCTAGACTGTGGAGACCGCCCGACTTGTTCTGGCTGAGTCAAGCGGCTTGTGTATTGAACTTCAATTTCCGAACCAGGCGGCTAGATATGTCAAACCGCCCGGTCTGAGAAAGATATCACCTAGGTAGCGGTCTTCTGGGTAAACATAATCCCCGCACATTTTCAAATTTCGCTGAAATTTTGGAAATGTCTCTTCTAGCCGGAGGCCGCGCCAACCTTGCCTCGAAGGCTATAAAATGTTCTGGAAGCTTCCTCTTCTGCATAATTATAGCGTAACCACGGGTCATTATTCGCCACTTGCGGTTAGAATCTTCCGGCTTACTAGTCCTCCAGCTAAGATGGTCAATCTTATGCTTGAACTTGAAGACCGCCAAAAGAAAGACAAAGACCGCGGGGGAGACCGCTCGAAGAAGAAGAAGAAGAAGACCCATTAGCTTGAAAAAGCTGATCTAACTGTCACGGTTGCTTCCGTGGAGAAGTCGGTCGGCCAGGTCCTCCCGGTAACCGGCGAACTGTCGTCCAAAAGTGAGGCGGGTTGTTCTAACCTGCCACCAGCCGATCCGAACGCCCCCTTCGACAAGGCGAGTACTGAAGTTGCTCGCTCGGAGACCGCGGGCGGCGGCCCTTTTAATATAGAGGTCACTCATTCTGGGGTGGTTCACCTGAAAATCGATAATGGAGAGGTAGAGAATCTAAGCAGAAATTCTCTACGCAACTCTGAGAAGCACCTGATTGATCTAAGGTGCAACCCGTAGAACCACTCCCTTGCTTGTTCATCGAAAGATGTTACAATGAGCTTGCACTTGGTTGCATCCGTGAGAGTTCTCAGGGCGATGGCCGACTCAAAGGCCTGAAGATGGATAGCTGGGTCAGGTTCCCCGTTGTATGCCGGCAGACGCGGCTCTCTGAAGTTATTTGGAGATGGCTCTCCTCTAACTTCTTCCACAAATGGAGAAGTCTCTTCAGCATCTTCATAGAGAAGAGGAACGGAATAACAAGCCATCGGAGCCGCAGCTACTCGCGGGCAAGCCGCCTGGTAAGGGAGACGGGTTGCGGCTTCTGAGGGACAAGCCGTCGGATAGGAGAAGCGGGCTGCATGAGAAGTCGCGGCCTGAAAGTCAAGAACTCGCGCCGGCATACTTTGGGCGGCCTCTTGATAGAAGGTTTGCCGAGCTACAAAACCTTCCTGAGGCGGCTGGAAGTTGGCGACTTGAGGCAGCGGGTACGGAGGAGGAGGGACCGGAGTCACTGCCTGGTTAACCGCGGCTTGCTGAGGAACTAGCCGCTCGGTTAACAAGGCCAAGGCCTGGCTGATCGCTTCTAGCCGCTGGTCTGTTGCTTTCTGAGCCCGCTCGGCTTCCCGCTTGGACTGCTCCAAGGCCTCCCACAGAGAATCATCGCTGTGGTCGGAGCGGTCCCTTTGAGGGAACTGGCGGTCTGACATCTTGTCAAGGAATTCGCTGATAACTCGCAATCTGAAGGTCGCGTGTTTCTGTTGATGCCGAATTTGCACCTCCACGATCGACGCTAGGGCAGCGAGTAGAAAAGAGGAGGCCGCGAGCAATCGGTTACTATTGACAGAGAAAAGTTAGACCGCTGGCAGCGGTCGAGACCGGACTTCACCCGTCACGGCGAATGCCACTCTTGTGACGGGCTTTCCCTTGATTTATGTAAAGTGGTTACAGCGGGTTACAGTGCAGGGAATAGAGAAGCCGGCCGGGCAAACAAACCGCAAGACAGTGAATTCGAGACCACAGCTCTAACAAGCGAGCTCCAGGATTCGAGTGTCCGTGTCTTGGGAACGTCGCCCGCCCCTATTTATAGGCTCGGGGACCTGCCCGAACGGGCAGGTGCTAAAATAACTGTCTGCCCGGGTACAGGAGAATCGGGCAGGGGGTGACGAGATACAAGAGGAAAAAGAAGAGAAGTCGCGCGGTCTTGCGGCTTGTCTTGCCGATTCGAATTGGGCTTAGATTGCGATGTCTTGACTTGAAGAGAGTGGCGGCCTGCGCTGCTTAAGGCCACGACTTGTCCTCTGGGCGAGCCCTTGTATTCAATTCCTGATGACGGACTGGCCGTATGCAAATCGAGCAGCTCGAGCCTTGATCTGCATTGAATTTGGGCTGAAGAGCCACAGGATTAAGTTGAGACAACCCGAGCGGTCTATGATTAAAGGCCGCACGGACTGGAGGCTTGACTGGCGATTTGTGCTGAGCTTGAACTGAGATATCTCGGCTTCGAGAAGGTTGGCAACCCGTGCGGTCTATTAGTTGAGACCACAACTTGTCCTTTGGGACTTGAGCTTTAGTAATCTTCAATCCTTGGTGGCGGTCTAGACTGTGGAAACCACCCGACTTGTTCTGGCTGAGTCAAGCGGCTTGTGTATTGAACTTCAATTTCCGAACCAGGCGGCTAGATATGTCAAACTGCCCGGTCTGAGAAAGATATCACCTAGGTAGCGGTCTTCTGGGTAAACAGGGGGGACCTCGACCACTTCCAAAAGTGTCATTTCTAGTACCCCAGGGGGTCTATTTATAGAGAAATCTGGTGGGGATCCAGGCGAGTATACTGTCTATGCTCGCGAGTTACAAGGGCTACTCGCTCATACTCGCGAGGTACTCGCCCAAGCTCGCCTCATGCTCGCCTCTGCTCGCCTCTGCTCGCCTCTGCTCGCCTCTGCTCGCCTCTGCTCGCCTCTGCTCGCCTCTGCTCGCCTCTGCTCGCCTCTGCTCGCCTCTGCTCGCCTCTGCTCGCCTCGCATCTGCTCGCCTCATGCTCGCCTCTGCTCGCCTCTGCTCGCCTCTGCTCGCCTCTGCTCGCCTCTGCTCGCCCCTGCTCGCCCCTGCTCGCCCCTGCTCGCCCCTGCTCGCCCCTGCTCGCCCCTGCTCGTTGATGCTCGCCTCCTTGAGGATGTTCAGTACTCTACTGGCGAGGTCTGCGAATAGCCGTTTCCTTAGGCATTTCTGATCTCGACGAATTATGGGTTATACAATTGTGATATCCTCATAATGATTCATTTGCATGATTTTTCTGATTCTGATTATACAGGATGTTCTTTATATCATAAAAGCATTAGTGACATGTGTCATTTCTTAGGGCCATCATGCGTATCATGGTCGAGTAGGAAACAAAATTTTGTTGCCCTCTCCACCATCGGGGTCGAGTATATCGCACTAGGTAGCTGTTGCGCACAAGCGTTATGGATAACTCAAACACTAGAGGATTTTAGAATTCAACTTAATAACGTAGAACTAAAATGTGATAACAAAAGCGTTATTGATTTAACCAACAATCTGGTTCACCACTCTAGATTCAAACACATTGATGTTAGGCACCAACTACTTCATTCGTGATCATATAAAAAAGGAACATGTTAGAGTAAGTTTTATTAGAACTGAATCATAACTTGCGAACATATTCACAAAACCACTACCCGATCCACGATTTCAATTATTAGATTAGAGTTATGAGTTTTGGGCATCTTAAGCTAAAATTTTAAAATCCATAATTTTTTTATTATTTTTCTAAACTCTTTGTTGTAGTGGGTGTCCCTTATCATGGAAAACAATAATCAATAAAAGTGGAACTGAAAAATATCAAAAACCATGATTTTTAATCAAAATAGCAAAACTCCGTTTGATACCGCCCAGCGATAACTGTTACCGTAAACGGTAGCTCTGAATTTCTTTTTAATGCTTTATTTTTTGCATTTTTTATTTTTACTAGCATTGAAGATTATTCTTCTGACTTACTCGACAATGACTTCTATGTTTTCAGCTAAATCGTTTGATTATTTTCTTAAAACCCCAAAACCAAAGAGAAAATTACAAAAATAAAACAGAATCATAGAAATATGTTTTACTTTCTGATTTCTATTGTATCTCTCTATTTTTATAAAACTAAAAATTCTAAAAACTGCTTTTTTTTCATTGTTATAGTCAAGGATGAATAGATATATCATTTAAAGATTCATTACAATGTATGATTTATTTTTCAAACTTCTTAAACATTGTCTTGATTATTCATGTCTTGCATACTATCTTGTATTGTCCAATGAAAATGATTGTAGGGAAACATGTGTATGAGTGTTTAGTATGCCTCAAAGTATGAGTGATGTTTTATATTAGATAATGATTTATTTTTCACTCACTTTTTCATTCCTACATGGAAATAATTTTGTTTACGCATGATTGTGTGTAGTGTAATAATATAATTAATTGAAATGAACAGATAAATTACCTACACACCATCAAATTGACTTGCAATTCATGGATATTCATGCAAGTATTACTTAGAGAAGTGTGGTTACAAAAATAAAATTAATTGTTTGCTAAACAAGTGAATTTGGAGTCTTCGGTCACAAATTAAATATCAAATAATAAATGTCAAGGAGAACTCCATCAAGCACACCTTCTCCTCCCGATAAGTCTTAATAATCATTGTGAGGTTGAGCACCTTGGAAAGAATTGTAAAGTGTCTTGTGCAAACAATTTATACACCACATAGTTTTACTTCTCTTTAGTACACTGGATCACCAATAAAATTTAGATTAATACAATGTGATCCCTCAAGCACTAATTTGCTCTCTGATAAGTTTTAATAAGCATTGCATGTGTGAAGCACCTTGGTAGTTGTATTATTACTTATTGTGCATTGAACTAAGTGGAATTAATTTTACTTTGCATTTTTAGATGATGTGTTTATTCCATTACGTATCTCATATATCTTGATTATTGCACTTGTATACTTTATCAAAACATTATTTTTGTACACATCATTGTCTTACATAAATCATTCACTCATGAGAATTGGACTCTAACGCACAAATACACTATTCTCTACAAACATTAAGTAAATGTACTAGATAGCTAAGCATGATCGCTACAATATTTTTTTAATATTTGAATTGCAAATCACTTTACATTGTAGATTGTTATCTTTCTTGATATTTTCATCACGTTGATATCTTTCAAAAGTAAATGAACCTCCTATATGTCTCAAAACAATCAATGGAAAGACATCTCTTATGTTAATACTCAAAAATATATATATCAATATTTTCAACAAATCAACTCATTTGTCAAGCTCATATCTCTTTATGTTTGTGATCTTATGTTTTAGATGATAATGTATATATATCATTTCCACTAGTATGCAATCTTTACATTGATATATCCCTCATTTTATAATTAATGATTATCTCTATAATTCAACTTCTTTCACAAAAGGGGAGATTCTACTTCTTCATGCATATTTTCTATATATTGTATGCATTATTTTCATGACTTTTTCAGTTGTGTTCACTTTTACGCTCGATCAAGATTATCTTTGACAAAAGTGGTATCTTATTTCATAACTAAAAGGGGAAACTAAAATTCATGACTATACTAACCTCAACCCTCTTTTAATAATACCAAAAGAGAGAAAATAAATTGAGAAATCTAATACTCTAGGGGAGTAAAACATAACACCAATATATGTAAATGAAGCAAATATGTATGGGGAGCATTTATATAAGGGGAGTGCACATTTCTAGAATACAAACATTTTTATATACTTAACTACATCACTCCAAAAACCTATTTTATTACGATTATCACTTACCATACTATTCTATAAACATAACTCAAATTTAAAATGACTGATTTCTCATTTGAGGATTTGTTTTTATCAAAAAGGGAAGTTTATTAGAACATGTGTTCCGCATCTCTTGGTTTGAGAATAACAAATCTCATTATGTATTTGATCAAGCTTGTTTTGTGTTTATAGTGTGTAGAAAATACAGGTACAATACCATACTGAATCTGTACAAGTAAATGAGATGCAAAAATGGGCATAGTGCTCTGAATTATGTCCTACTGCGGGGCGGTAACATCTACAGTTGGCGGTAGCGTTCATGACAGTGGGACAGCTGGCACAACACACTCAAATGAAATCATTGGCGGGAGAGGCGGAGCTAATTTGTAAAGTCGCTAATGCGTAGCGTTAGCTATAATGTGCGGCGGTAACTGAAAGGCAAGCCTGGCGATCATCTGCTGATTAAGAAGCCAAATGGAGCATATGATCCATCTGAGGGCGGGAGCGTATATTGAGCTAAGGCGGCGCAGTAACTCTATCGCGGTAGCGGTTACCAAAAATACAAAACACGGTTACCATTTCTGGGCGCCTGGGGCATTAATCTTTTACCATTACGGGTATCGCGTGGTGGTAACACCTAACGCCGACGCTAGCTCACAGTTCAATTTAAAAAGCCGCTCCGCTCTTTTATTTAATGAACGATCAAGCCACAACTCCGAACTATTTTGTGTGAGCCCTCGTCCCAGACATCCGGAGCCCTCCCTACAACAATCTTGAAGATCCAAAGGATAACTTGAAGGCGAAGATCATCAACACTCATTCTACATGAAGCATGAACGCGATTACAACTCCGATCTCTCGCGTGTCTTCGTCATCGCCTTCAGATTTTCTCTATAGGGAGTTTTACTACAGAAATTTTATTGCACTATCTTGTATTTTCTCTTTTCTTTTGGTGACTACTTTTTTGTAACGGTAGTGAAAGTCGCATGTGTTGGAGACTATGTCCGTGCGCGACTTAGGGAGGAATTCGTGTAACAACCCTAAATTAATAATAACATTAATAATAATAAATAAATAAAAACTACTATTCTCCCTTGCAGTCTAACCGCAGCCCAGCTCTCCCCCCTTTTTTAACTTCCCTCTCTCGATTAACCCCCCCCCCCCCGGTCCAAGCCTTCTCGCAAAACCGCACGCACTAGGGTTCCTGCAGGTAGCGATCCGTCCCGCCTCCCGCTCTCGATCCCGCAGGCCGCTGCCGCTCCCGTCTCGTGCGCGCAGCCGCCGGCTGCTCCTCCTCCTGCCGCCGCCGCCGCCGCCCACTGCTCCTCCTCTCTCTCTCCCTCCCGGCGACTCCTCTTTCTCTCTTCCAGGGGCCCGACTGTTTCTCCAACCACCTCCAGGGCAGTCGACAGCCCTCTTCCTCCCTCCAAGAGGCCAGCAGCAGTACCCCTCTCTTCTTCTAGGGTTTTGCAGCCTCAACCCTTCGTCTCCTTCGTCGATTTGGTCGGTGCTTGCTAGAGGAACTTCTAGGGGTTCATCCTCTCTCCTCTTTGAGGGCCGATTTGACTTCCTTGGGTAAGGATCTTCCTTTTCCTCCTATATTCAGATTTCTCCTAGATTATTTTTGCAAATTTTGTGAATGTAGCTGCGTTTAATTTGCATTTCAGATTTTGTGCACTGCCTAATCACCAAATCCTTAGGTATTCGTGCTCCCCGGCGTCGTTCGTCGCTCTAATTGATGGGAACACGCGAAGCCCCTTCCAATTTAGGGTTTCCCTATCCTAAAGCGCCGCCAAATCTCCGGTTCCTCCGTGTAATCCCCCCTCCCCTCACCTTCGAGGGAGGTATGGTTTTCTTCGCTATCTCGCATCTGTCTAATTTGGAATTTAAAACGCGCATGCACATGTGGTGTTTCTTGTTTAATGCAATTATCATTCATGTTTGTGCTTAATCAGGTCGAATTAAAATTGTTAATTTGGTTGCGCCCTTAGCCGCCACCGTCAAATTCTGCCTTACTTAAGGCAAGTAGAGAAATCTCTCGCTTGCAAACTTTGTTCCTTTTGTTAGTTTGTTACGTTTCTCCTTACGTCGTGAATTTGCCAGTTAAATATTTGAATCCTCGGTGTGATAACTTGTCTCGGTACACTAGAATCCACAAAACTCTGCATTTAAGTCATTAACAGCGTAAGTTGACATTGAAGGGTAGGGTTTAATTGATGCAACTCTTTGACTTGGGTTCCCTCTTGAATCCCTAATGGGAACAAAGGACCGGTCAAAGCAAGCTTAAAATTCTGAATCTCCTGAATCCGTACTTAAATCTGTCTGAATCATGAATCATGTGCATCAAACAAAATACCTGCACTTTCATTTGTCCCAACTTACGTTATTATTTAGACATTTATACTTCGGAGTAGGTTAACGTCTTAGTTCTGTTTCTGCATTTCTCGTACTTACCTGTCTTGCTAGCTCTGCTATTTACCTTTTTAATTATATGTATCATAGTTCTGAGGCTTTTTCCTTGTTTACTTTGGGATTTGCCTTAGCGTCCGTGACCGCGCGCCGTGGTACCTGAGCCTGCTCTGCACCCTGTTCCTGTTTTCCCTGCAGGTTTTCTTTAGTTAGTTGCTGTGTCAGGTTCCATGTTGTTCTTCCTTTACTGTCAGTTATTTCATATTATGTAATGATTATGGTTAATCATTTTCTCTTGTATCAAGGACAACTGTTAGGCTATTATATGTACTATCATTTTGTATTAATGCATGTTCATCCTCCTGGAGGTCTATATTACTCGTATCTGCACTAGAATTTGAAATTGAGTTTTTCATATTATGCTTGCATGTTTCTTAACCTTTTGGTATTTTAAAGCTTCCGCATATTGAAAACATGTCTTTCTTCAAACTAAATTTATTTTCTTTTAAAAAAACTAATGATGCTAGGTCAGTCCTGCCTTACAGACATCTTCTTTCTCCCCCTCATGTCTGTGGCATCACGATCCGTCTGAAGCGCGCTCTGTCTTTTGTTTTGAGACGGGTCGTGACAGTTGGTATCAGAGGTAGGTTTAGCATCTAAAGATAAAGAATTTTGAAATTTTATATATTTTGAAATCTATTATGTAAGTATATGTACATGCATCATTTCCTCACTCACCTTATCATTACTGTTGTTCTTGGCCGAAACACGCACACACTACACACATAATCATGCGTAGTATGCACACGAATGTTAAGGGGTTATGGGCAAAGTTAGCATTTATGTGCATATGAATTTCCACTAGGTTATACACCGCTTACAAATATTAAATGGTCATAGGCAATTTTAATATTTTCAAGTGCGATGACATTAACTGCATAGTATGCGTGACATGTTAAGTGATATAGGCACTTAACATGGTATGTGTATCCATTCATAAACATTACTAGAGATGCATTTAGGCAGAATTGCATTACATGCATAACATGAATCATTTGTACAAGTGTCAAGCTAGGAACAACAGATAATGATTGTACACACATGGATTTGTTAATTGTTACAAATTGCACCTGATTCTTGTTGCATTTGCATGATCATTACTAGCAGTTGTCCAATGAAAATGTTGTAATTATTACATGATTTACATACCTGACAGTATAAGGTGTGTTTGAATCTCTAGTTTCCAGTTATCCTATTCTTGCTTGACTCTCGATCTAACCTGATGCTCTCGTATCTCCTTCTAGATGGCTCCCAAGCGTTCTCAGTGCAAGAAGCCAACCCCTCCCACAGTGGAAACTTCTGGTGGTGCTACTGCTCAAATTCTGAAGCAGATCCTGGATCGCCTCACTCGTCTTGAGGGGGATCGCCAGACTCCTGATCCAGCCTCTGGTTCCGGCCCCTCAGGGGCAGCTGGAGTGACTACCACTCCTGAAGCCGCCCCTCTTGCATCCGAACCTGGAATCAGCCCGCTCGCCGTCAATTTGGTGACTCCGCTTGCATCGATTCCGACTGCTCCTCCTGTGGCGATGGCAGACACTTTGGCGTTCAAAAGGCTAAAGTCGTCATCTTACGATGGCAACCGTGACTACTTCGTCATTTCCGAGTGACTCTCTCAAATGGAGAAGCACTTCGAGTACGCTGGAATTCCAGATGTCCAGAAGGTTCTTCTTGCGGCCTATCAGCTGACCGAGGATGCGTACACCTGGTGGCTTCAGCGCCGCACTCTTCCCGATTCTGTCGCCATGACTTGGGTTCAGTTCAAAGGAGCTCTTATGGAGAAATTCCTTTCTTCCGTGGAGCGTGACCGGCTAGCCGAGAAGTTCTTGTCTATTTAGCAGCCAGGCAGATCAGTGACCGAGTACGAAAGAGAGTTCTCCCGCCTGTCACTCCTTGCTGTGGAGTTGGTGCCAAGCGAGTCCAAGAAGATCAGCCGTTTCGTGAAAGGGCTTCGGTATGATTTCCGTCAGCATGTGGTAGCTCATGGCGCCGCTACCTATGTCGAGGTTGTGGAAGCCGCGTTGCAGGTGGATGATATCGAGCTGGAGCGTTCTTCTAAGAAGGTCCAGCATGAATCTAGCAATGTTGCATCGTCTGACCTCAAGCCCAAAGGTGCTCCATTCCAGGAGCAAGGCCCCAAGTCCAAGGAGGTGTGTGCTTTCTGCCACAAGGTGGGCCATGTCGCCCAAGTCTGTCGCACTCTCCTGAAGAAGCAGAAGATGGTTGTTCCAGCACAGCAACCCCAGTTGACGCTTGCCACTGTTTCCTCTGTCTGCACTTACTGCAAGAGGCCAGGTCATCTGCTGAAGGACTGCCGCCGCAAGCAGAATGTGTGCTACCGATGTGGTCAGGTTGGGCACCATATCCAGGTCTGCCCGGTTCCCGCTCAGCCTCCGCAGTCTGTTCCGGGAACTCAGGAACAGGGTAGAGCCGTGCTGAATGTCATTACCCAGGGCGAGGCGCTTGCATCCACCGACGTCATCTCTGGTATGTAATGCACAATTGTTATTTCCTGCAACTACGTTTTAGCTTATTTGCTTTCGATCCGAGCAATCATGATTTGCGTGCATGTCCTTTCTTAGGGAGATTTAGGGTCAACAATAAATGGATGCAGATTCTTTTTTATTCTGGCGCATCCCATTTGTTCATTGCTCGTCATATTGTGGATCGTTATCGTTGGCCTACTTCACCTCTTGAGGTCCCCTATGAGATCTTCGTACCTGGTCATCTGCATCTCTCGCATAGTGGCATTCCCAATTGCCCGATCATGCTTGGTGAATTGCGAGTCTCAGCCGATCTCATAGTCCTGTAGATGTCAGAGTTCGAGGTAATCTTGGGCATGAATTGGCTGGTTGCGTATAAAGCTAAATTGGACTGCGTGGCTAAGAGGGTCAACCTCAGCATTGATGGCAAGGATTTCAGCGTTCATGTTCAGACCCGCAGTCACATGAAGGTAATTTCCACTGTACGCGCCACTAGCCTTCTTAGTCAAGGATGTTCTGCGTGTTTTGTGTATGCTGCACATTCGGATTTTGTCTCTCCTTCTCTTGAATTCATACCTGTTGCTTCTGAATTTCCTGATGTCTTTCCTGCCGAATTGCCTGGGATGCCTCCTGATCGAGAGGTGGAGTTTTCTATTAAATTAGATCCGGGAACGCGCCCCATATCTAAAGCTCCGTACCGTATGGCCCCGCGCGAGCTAGAGGAACTTAGATCGCAGTTGGACGAATTGCTTGAGCGTGGATACATTCGTCCCAGCTCGTCACCCTGGGGAGCTCCCGTTCTCTTCGTGAAAAAGGACGGTTCTATGAGGCTCTGCATCGATTATCGGGACTTAAACAAGGTGACCGTTAAAAATAAGTATCCCCTTCCGCGTGTGGACGATCTTTTCGATCAGCTCAATGGTAGTTCAGTCTTCTCCAAGATAGATCTCAGATCAGGTTACCATCAGCTGAAGATCAAATAATCTGATATTCCCAGGACCGTCTTCCGAACTCGGTATGGTCATTTTGAATTCTTAGTGATGTCCTTCGGTCTGACTAACGCTCCTTCTGCTTTTATGGATATGATGAACCGTGTTTTTCGTGAATATCTGGATAAGTTCATCATCGTGTTCATTGACGACATTCTGGTTTATTCTAAGACTCATGAGGATCATGCAACACATCTTAGGCTCACCCTCTCCACTCTTCGTCAGCATCAGCTCTATGCCAAGCTGTCAAAATGTGAGTACTGGCTGGATCGTGTAGCCTTTCTGGGGCATGTTGTTTCTGGTGATGGACTCTCTGTTGATCCTGCCAAGATTTCAGTTGTTATGGACTGGAAGCAACCTTCTACCCCTTCTGAGATTCGCAGTTTCCTTGGGCTTGCTGGTTACTACCGCCGTTTTGTCAAGGATTTCTCCTCTCTTGCTGCTCCGTTGACAAAGCTAACGCAAAAGCATGTTAGATTCGAGTGGTCAAATCAGTGTGAGCAGGCCTTCTTGGAACTGAAGCAACGTCTGTGTTCGGCGCCAGTTCTGGCCCTTCCTTCAGAGGGGGCAAATTTTTCAGTTTATACTGATGCTTCCGGAGTCGGCTTAGGTTGTGTCTTGATGCAGGGCGATCGTGTCATTGCTTATGGGTCGAGGCAGTTGAAGACTCACGAGCGCAATTACCCCACTCATGATCTGGAGTTCGCCGCTGTGGTGTTTGCGTTGAAGTTTTGGCGCCATTATCTCTATGGCGTGAAGTGTCACTTCTTCACTGACCATCAGAGCTTGAGGTATATCTTTGATCAGAAGGATCTCAATCTTCGTCAGAGGCGGTGGGTCGAATTTGTAGCAGATTATGATTTGGAGCTTACTTATGTCCCCGACAAGGCCAATGCGGTAGCTGATGCGTTGAGTCGTCAAGTTTCTGTTTCCTCTGGTGCACTCATGTCAGCTACTCTTGCAGCTCTGATTGGTGACCTCGAGCGGATGGACATATCCATTTCACCAAAAGGTCAAGGTCAGATTTTTGGTCCGTCGTGGGTGGAGCAAGTGAAAGATTTGCAGCCTTCCGACCCCGTTCTCCAGCGCATTCGCCGAAGGGTTGAACTCGATTCTCTTCCGGATTTCTCAATCTATGATGATGTTTTGCGTTTCTGAGGCCGTCTTTGCATCCCCGATGTTCCTGAATTGCTTGATGCTATATGTCGTGAAGCTCATGAGTCGCGCACATCTGGTCATCCAGGCAATAATAAGATGTATCATGACTTAAAGCATATCGTTTGGTGACCTGGTATGAAGAATCATATAGCTAGCTTCATCTCTCGATGTCTGACGTGCCAGAAGGTGAAAGCTCAGCGTCAGCGTCCTGGTGGTCTTTTGAAGCCTCAGCCCATCCCTGAATGGAAGTGGGAGGACATCTCTATGGATTTTATCACAGGTTTGCCTCGCACTCCGAAAGGGCACGGTGCAATTTGGGTCATAGTGGATCGGTTGACGAAGGTAGCCCACTTCATCCCTTATAGAGAAGGTCACTCTACTGAGAAGATGGCTCGAATCTATGTGTCGGAGATCGTTAGACTTCACGGGATCCCTTTGCGGATTGTTTCAGATCGTGACTCGAGATTTGTCTCTCATTTTTGGAAAGGCTTTCAGCAAGCTTTGGGCACGGATCTCAACTTGAGCACCGCTTATCATCCGACAACCTATGGTCAGACCGAAAGAGTTAAATCAAATTCTTGAAGACATGCTTCGGTGTTACATTTTGGACTACAAGGGAGCTTGGGATGAGCACTTACCTTTGGCCGAGTTTGCCTACAATAATAGCTATCAAGAGAGCCTTCGGATGGCCCCCTTCGAAGCACTGTATGGGCGTCGTTGTAGGACCCCTCTCTTTTGGTCAGAAGTTGGTGAAAAGGTTGTGTTGGGACCTGAGTTGCTCCAGGAAATGGAAGAAGCCACAAAGAAGACTCGACTCCAGCTCAGTCGTGCTATTGAGAGACAGAGAAAATATGCTAATCTGCGTCGCCGTCCGCTAGTTTTTGTTGTGGGTGATCAAGTTTTTCTGAAGGTTTCCCCTTCTCCTGGGGTGAAACGGTTTGGTCGCCATCACAAGCTTAGCCCGAGGTTCATGGGACCTTTCTCTATCTCAGAGCGTGTTGGGGAATCTGCTTATCGTCTTGAGTTACCTGCTTCTTTTGCCGGTGTTCATAATGTCTTCCATGTCAGCCAGTTTCGGAAGTACATTCATGATCCCAACAGCATTGTTGAAGAGATTTCTGTAATTCCTGAAGCCAATCTCTCGTACCCGGTCGAACCTGCTAAGATCGTGGAGTATCAAGAACGCAAACTTCGAAAAAGGACCATTTCTATGGTGAAGGTACTTTGGATGCATGGCAAGTCTGAGGAGTTCACTTGGGAGCGCGAAGCTGACATGCGTAGCAAATATCCGCACCTTTTCTCTTGATTTTGGTAAGTCACTGAACATGTTTTCCTTTCTTTTTGGCTATGTTCATGATTAGCTCTCACGCCTTGATTTGCAAATCCGGTAGGATTGAATGACATCTGAATCTTCGCCATAAGAGGACCCATTCGGGGAATCCTCAGAAAGTTTCGGGTCGAAACTTCTTAAGTAGGGGAGAATGTAACAACCCTAAATTAATAATAACATTAATAATAATAAATAAATAAAAACTATTATTCTCCCTTGCGGTCTAACCGCAGCCCAGCTCTCCCCCCTTTTTTAACTTCCCTCTCTCGATTAAACCCCCCCCCCCCCCCCCAGTCTGAGCCTTCTCGCAAAACCGCACGCACTCGGGTTCCCGCAGGTAGCGATCCGTCCCGTCTCCCGCTCTCGATCCCGCGGGCCGCCGCCGCTCCCGTCTCGTGCGCGCAGCCCAGCCACCGCCGCTCCCGTCTCGTGCGCGCAGCACAGCCGCCGCCGGCTGCCCGACTGTTTCTCCAGCCAACTCCAGGGCAGTCGACAGCCCTCTTTCTCCCTCCAAGAGGCCAGCAGCAGTACCCCTCTCTTCTTCTAGGGTTTTGCAGCCTCAACCCTTCGTCTCCTTCGTCGATTTGGTCGGTGCTTGCTAGAGGAACTTCTAGGGGTTCATCCTCTCTCCTCCTTGAGGGCCGATTTGACTTCCTTGGGTAAGGATCTTCCTTTTCTTCCTATATTCAGATTTCTCCTAGATTATTTTTGCAAATTTTGTGAATGTAGATACGTTTAATTTGCATTTCAGATTTTGTGCACTGCCTAATCACCAAATCCTTAAGTATTCGTGCTCCCCGGCGTCGTTCGTCGCTCTAATTGACGGGAACACACGAAGCCCCTTCCGATTTAGGGTTTCACTATCCTAAAGCGCCGCCAAATCTCTGGTTCCTCCGTGTAATCCCCTCTCCCCTCACCTTCGAGGGAGGTATGGTTTTTGTTATGATCTAACTAGAGAAAGGGGAAGAACTAGAGAAATCTAGAGAATAGGGTTAGGGTTTGAGGGAAAAGAGAGGAAGAATACCTTGCTAATGATCTTTGATGCCCAACCAAGGAGGAGGGGTTGGGTATTTATGCTCACCCAACCCCTAGGGCAGGCCGGCCCCATAGGGGTTGAACCGGTGCGGTTCAGCCCCGGTGCTCCTTATATTAATAATGGCGGGCTGAACCGGATGGTTCAGCCCGGTTTTCCTCCGCCTTCTCCTTTGGTCGGTGTGCACAGTAATCGGGTAGCCTGGTGACGACGCCGGTCGTAACATTCCCTCCCCCATCCAGGACCTGCTTGACCTCAAGCTGGAGGCGGAGAGCGTGCGGCTCTTGGAACAAGTCGGCTCTAGCTTGCATCGGAGACGAGACCACTGTTGGAGCTGTAGGATCCGCTCTACTCACTGTAACGATGGGCATCGTACTATCCGGTGCCCCTAGTCGTTCCACGCTGTGGGGTGAGATCTCCTTTACCTTAGGCCACTTGAGGCCTTCCAAGCAGTACCCCTTCTCGTGTTGGCTGAACTCCATAGTCATCCGGATCCAATCGAAGGTCACCCGCTGAAGTTGATGCAGCCACGGTGCGGCCAACACCATGTCGGAGCCCCGGATTGGCAATAAGTAAACATCAATATGCCCGGTGTACCCTTGTATCTGGAGCTCCACCCCTTTCATCACTCCCTCGCATTGCAGTGTACGTCCATCCGCTACCCTGACGTGGAATGCTGCGCTGCGATCTATGACACCCCCCGTCTTCTGGGCCACACAGGGTTGGATGAAGTTGTGAGTGCTCCCGCTGTCCATCAAGATAGTCACCGTCTCCCTGCCGACCCTCTCAGCCAAGTGTAAGGTCGGAGATGGGGTACCCCCCTCCAGGGCCTGGATGGATACGCCAAGGTCGTCAAAAACCAACTCTCCCTCCTCTGCAGTGCGAGTAACATCTTCCGCTTCCTCCTGTAGCATGAATACCTGGACCTTCTGGCAAGTGTGCCCGCGGGTATACTTCTCATCGCAGTTGAAGCATAACCCCTTGTCCTTTCTGGCCTGAAGCTCCTGCCACGTCAACCTCGTCACAGTAGGGCGGCCCCCGGTAGGTGGTTCTTGCTTGGGTCCATCTGCAACCGTAGGTGCCCGACCTGTCGTCTGAGTCCTCTGCCGATTGTACCGCTCCTCCTGTATCCTGGCCAGGCTGATGGCATGACTCAAACTGCGTGGCATGTAGGCGTGGACCTCGTCTCTCAAATGGTCCGTCAATCCGGATATGAAACAGCTCAGCATCGTCCTCTCCCCACAATTGACCCGGTTGGCCAGCCGTTCGAACTCTGTCCGGTACTCTGTGACTGATCCTTTTTGTCGCAGCTTCTGTAACATAGCCTCTACGTCTTCGTACTCCAGAGGCCCGAAGCGAGTCGAGAAGGACTCCACAAATTCCTCCCAGGCTGCGTAATTGCGTCCCCTCAGAAACCACTTTGTCCACTGGAAAGCGTCATCTTCCAGGTGAAAAGACGCCAACTGGACCCACTGCCCTTTCGGCATCTCTTGGTACTTGAAGAAAAGTTCAGCCTTCTGGATCCACTCTAAGGCGTCGCCGCCTTTGAACTTGGGGAAGTTCATACGTGTCAGTTTGGGCTGCATGTACGGCCGTGGTTCTGCATGTGCTGGTTGGTAAGGTTGCGCTGGAGCCGCTGCGGCCCCGGGCCGTCCCCGGTCCAGACCGTAGCCTCCTTGTTGCCCTCCTGCCCAAGGATTTCCATTTCCATAGCCCGGCGGACCTCCCGGAGGCCGCGGTAGTGGCAGGATACCCGCCACACCTCCGATTGGGACGGCATTCGCCCCCGTAGGTCGAAAGGGAGCCGCCCCCTGCCCCGGAGCTCGCCAGGAAGACCCCAGCTGCGTCCCAGGGCCAATCCAGGCCGATTGGGGGTCGGCTGGGTTGATCCCGTGCGCCGGTGGCTCCGGCTGCCGCCAGCCCTCTGGCCGGCCGTGGACGACCTCATAAGGTCCGCCGGAGGGAGCCCAGGGGACCCCGTTGCCATCGTATGCCGATCGGGCGTGCGTAAGCCCGATCCGGACGGGATCGGCTTCCGTCGAGCCCGATCCCGTCAGGGCTCCTCCTATCGAGGTCGATCCGCCTCCTTGCTGCCCTCCGCTTGCCCCGCTAGTGATTTCGGTGTCGTTCGATGCCGCCGGAGGGAGATAGGACGCCTCGGCTTCGAATCCGCCTGAGATTTGAGTTTTTCCTCTCAGATTTTGCATGAGGCGGCCCTTGATCTCCTCCATGCGCGCGTCCAAGCGATCCTCTAGATTTTTTTGAGATGATTTCACTTGTTCTTCGAGCGCCGCCACCTTGTCCGACAACCCTACGTAGTTCTCTTCGATGGTGGCCAAGCGTGCATTCTCGGCTTCGGTGCGTGTCACCATGGTTGGGAGGAAGATCCTCTGATACCAAATGTTATGATCTAACTAGAGAAAGGGGAAGAACTAGAGAAATCTAAAGAATAGGGTTAGGGTTTGAGGGAAAAGAGAGGAAGAATACCTTGCTAATGATCTTTGATGCCCAACCAAGGAGGAGGGGTTAGGTATTTATGCCCACCCAACCCCTAGGGCCGGCCGGCCCCATAGGGGCTGAACCGGTGCGGTTCAGCCCCGGTGCTCCTTATATTAATAATGGCGGGCTGAACCGGATGGTTCAGCCCGGTTTTTCTCCGCCTTCTCCTTTGGTCGGTGTGCACAGTAATCGGGTAGCCTGGTGAAGACGCCGGTCGTAACAGTTTTCTTCGCTATCTCGCATCTGTCTAATTTGGAATTTAAAACGCGCATGCTCATGTGGTGTTTCTTGTTTAATGCAATTATCATTCCTGTTTGTGCTTAATCAGGTCGAATTAAAATTGTTAATTTGGTTGCGCCCTTAGCCGCCACCGTCAAATTTTGTCTTACTTAAGGCAAGTAGAGAAATCTCTCGCTTGCAAACTTTGTTCCTTTTGTTAGTTTGTTACGTTTCTCCTTATGTCGTGAATCTGCCTGTTAAATATTTGAATCATTGGTGTGATAACTTGTCTCGGTACACTAGAATCCACAAAACTCTGCATTTAAGTCATTAACAACGTAATTTGACAATGAAGGGTAGGGTTTAATTGATGCAACTCCTTGACTTGGGTTCCCTCTTGAATCCCTAATGAGAACAAAGGACCGGTCATAGCAAGCTTAAAATTCTGAATCTCCTGAATCCGTACTTGAATCTGTCTGAATCATGAATCATGTGCATCAAACAAAACACCTGCACTTTCATTTGTCCCAACTTACGTTATTATTTAGACATTTATACTCCGGAGTAGGTTAATGTCTTAGTTCTGTTTCTGCATTTCTTGTATTTACCTGTCTTGCTAGCTCTGCTATTTACCTTGCTTTAATTATATGTATCATAGTTCTGAGGTTTTTTCCTTGTTTAATTTGGGATTTGCCTTAACGTCCATGACCGCGCCCCGTGGTACCTGAGCCTGCTCTGCAGCCTGTTCCTGTTTTCCCTGGAGGTTTGCTTTAGTTGGTTGTTGTGTCAGGTTCCATGTTGTACTTCCTTTACTATCAGTTATTTCATATTATGTAATGATTATGGTTAGTCATTTTCTCTTGTATCAAGGACAACTGTTAGGCTATTATATGTACTATCACATGTTCATCCTCCTGGAGGTCTATATTACTCGTATCTGCACTAGAATTTGAAATTGAGTTTTTCATATTATGCTTGCATGTTTCTTAACCTTTTGGTATTTTAAAGCTTCCGCATATTGAAAACATGTCTTTCTTCAAACTAAATTTATTTTCTTTTAAAAAAACTAATGATGCTAGGTCAGTCCTGCCTTACAGACATCTTCTTTCTCCCCCTCATGTCTGTGGCATCACGATCCGTCTGAAGCGCGCTCTGTCTTTTGTTTTGAGACGGGTCGTGACAATTCGCCTTGTAAGTAGGCGACTAGATCTAGGGAGTAGGTCTAGGGGCGTCCCAAGTTCTATCTAGAGAGAGATAGGATGCGGTCAACCGGTCCTTAGGGAGAAGGGTCGGTATAGAAAACCCAAGAGTAAAAATCATCTCCTTGCTTTCAAGCGATATTAAAATCACAATGTTGTAACTGTTTTTGATGAAATAAAAATCACGTCTCTTTGTTTTCAATTATCAAACCATTATTTTTGAACATTGTTATAAAGTAATTTAATATTTTATAAGAGATAATTGTTTACAAAAGACTTTTTATAACACTTTATTCACCCACCCCTCCCCTCTAAGGGCGTCTAACGATCCAACATTCAGTTATTATCCGAGGCATCCGCTCATGCGTCCGCACATCGGATATGCCTTACTTCAATGGCTCTAACCCCACAGGGTGGATTTCCACGGCCGAACAATTTTTCAATCACCATCGGACACCATAAAAAAGGGCAGCCCGGTGCACAAAGCATCCTCGCGCAGCGAGGGTCCAGGGAAGGGTCCCACCACAAGGGTGAAATGTAGGCAAACCTTACCTTGCATTTTTGCAAGAGGCTACCCACAGGGTGGATTTCCAAGGCCGAACAATTTTTCAATCACCATCGAACACCATAGACGAAGAAAATTTCCATCATGATGTTAGGAATAGAAGAATTCGTCCTACATTAAGTTCGCTGGCTTCCACAAACTACACCGACCCTCGCATGGGCCAACCTAAAGAAGGGGCTTATCAAGCGCTATGAATTTAGTTGCTCGAGCAATGTTGTGGAATGCTCTTTGCAACATTCGTCAAACTTGTTCCCTTGGCGCATACATTGACAAGCTCATAGCACTCGTCGCGCGTGTGACGGGCCTGTCACCAGATAATTATTTGGGGCACTTAATGCAAGGAATTCTTCCCCACGTCCGATCCCGGATCCGCATTCATTATCCTCGTACCATCACGGACGACATGGACATTGACCACTTGGTCGAAGCCAACTTACCGATAAAGACCTCATATTATTATCATCATGTGGTCGGTCCATCGATCAGTGGTAACTGAATACCATTCCACCCACAACCTAACCACTAAAATACCTCTCCCCGACCACCAAAACATCCATCCACCAGCCTTACTTCCCAAACCACCATCCCCCACTCCCGACCAAAATCCACCCACCCAACGACTCTAATCAGGAGTACAATGACCTAGGGAGTAACATCTTGTGTTGAAAGCAGACTTATACTCCTAACAATGAATATCCTATGAAGGAGCTAAGGGCTATCGTTGGGGATGATGATGAGATCACCATAGTAAATTTTGAGGCTCTCGAGATCAACGAGGGCATCTCTCTCGAGTCTCATGAGCAACCTCCACCGCTGGACCTACCAAGCTTTCAGTGGGCGGCATTCCTGGGCCACGGACCATGAAACTACAAGGCGATTGCACAATACTCCTATTGTTGTAATAATCGACAGTGGCACGAACCATAATTTCATCTCACAAACATTGGTTGACCACTAGGGCATTCCGACTACAGCCTCCCAGCATTTACTGTGTACTTCAACTACAGGCGTCAACACTCCATTGGGGGCCTTTGTGCTGCACTTCAGTTTTTTGTCAACCTGTGTTAGTTGACAACAGACATTTATGCCTTTGATCTCGATGGCATTGGCGCCATCTAAGGTGTCGCGGGGCTACGCACACTCGGGGATGTGCGCGTCAATTAGGCTCACATGAAAATGACATTTGCATAGGCAGAGCAACCGCAAACCTTGTGTGGGATGCCTCTCTCATCCGCATTGTTATGACATTTCGGGTCATTCGAAAGACGGATGTTGTAGACTTCTCTGCCTTACATTGGCACGTCGCCAGGATGACTCCCAGCACAAGTTTGATATCCCTTCCACTGCAGCGCATCCTGGATGCCTCTCCCATGGTGCTTTCTGCCATGTAAGGTTTGACTTCGCAATAGTCAACCATTTGCAACATCCCTCTCGTCCCAAGGATTGAAACAATTTTGATATGTCCATATAGTTACGGTCATGCCCAGAAGGACGAGATCGAGTATTTGGTCAAAGACATGCTCGCAGGAGGCCTGATTAGACTGAACTCCAGTCCAATGCTTCTTGTTTGTAAGGATGGTAGTTAGCGCTTATGCGTCGATTACTGCGAATTTTACCAGACACCATCGTCGACAAGTACCCATCTCATTCAATTAAATGTGACAAAACGAGTTGGACCTGCTGTCCGGCTACCACCAGATTCAGCTAAGCAAGGACATATTCCCAAAAGGGGATGCCAAATTCATGATGATCTCTAAAAGTTCATCGGTATGCCCCCTTTTGGCCTGACTAACGTACACATCACCTTTCGGGCCATGATGAAAGATGTCTTTTAGTCAATTCTTTGTAAGTACATCATGGTGTTTTTCGATGATATTTTGGCATACAACTTATCTTGACAGAATCACATACTCCACATCGCGGTCGCGCTTGCAACATTGCAATAGCATGGGTTTGTAATCAACCCGAAGAAATGCTCATTGGGACAAACGGAGATCAATTACTTGGGTCATACCATCTCAGCTCACAAGTTCTCCATGGACTGTGAGAAGATCGATGTCGTCATCCGAAGGCCTCCACCCCCACCCCTACGCCCCATTGCGTAATGTGCGAAGCTTGGGCCTTATAGGCTATTACCTCTGTTTCATTCGTGATTATGGCACAATTGACAGACACTCTCTATCCTCGAGGAAAACAGAAGACAAGAAATTCTCATAGCCCGCATCAGCGTCCACGGTCTTTTCCGCCCTCAAAAGGGCAGTGGTGGAGGCACCAGTTCTAACGATGTCTGACTTTACTCAGCCATTCGACATCGAGAGCAACGCATCGGGCATGGACAACAGTACTATGTTGATGCAAATCAACAAACTAATGGCGTACTTTAGCCGCTCCTTCCCCACCGCAGTGCACTCCTGCTCTGCCTAACGAGTACGAGCTGACGTGCCTCGTTCTTGTAGTTCATCCATTGGCGACCATACCTCGTGCGTTGTAGCTTTGAACTCTGCGCCAACCATGAAAGTTTGTTCTACCTTCATAGCCAGAAAATTTCCACCCCGTGCAGCAAGTTTGCATAGCCAAACTCTTTGGGTATGACTTTATCGTGGTGTTTCGATCTGGGTGTTCTAACAAAGTAGAAGATGCGCTTTCTCGCAAGTCCAATTTGTTTAATATCCAACCTGATATGGGATGACGCAGCGACGAATCAGCAAGAGATGCTAGCGGACCCCACATTACGCAAGGTTATCAAAGATGAACAGACCGACCCCACAGGACACCCACCTTTCTCCCTCATTGGGGATCCACTCCTTCACCGAGGGTGATTAGTCCTCTCTAACTCGTCTAACTACATTCCTCAGATCTTGCCCGAGTTTCGCATTACGCACACCACAGGACACACGGCGCCTTTCGTACCTACCGCCGACTTTCGGCATCTCTTTATTCGTTGGGCATGTTTCGACAAATGAAGGTTTACGTGGTGACGTGCGTACAACCCCATAGAACCAAATACAAGACACCTTTTCGGGTGGGATCCTTCAACCTCTACCCATTCTGAAGCGGATTTAAGAGTGTAAATCATGGATTTCAAGATCAAGCTTGCTACGCTCCAAGGTTATGATTGCATTTTATTGTCGAAGTATAATGACTTCTTGAGGCTCCGACATCCCTTCACCACCCTGATCGTCCTTAAGGCTTTCATTGAGGGGATCGATCGGATTCGCTGAATGCCATGGTCGATCGTGTACAGTGACCTGTTATCCTTGAGCACTTTCTAGCATACTTAAAATGCAGAAAACACAACTACACATGAGCATAGTGTATCACCCCGAGATCGACGGGTAGTCAGGAGTGGGCCAAGTGGCTCAGTTGGGCAGAGTATTCGTACAACACGTTTCATTACGTAGCTGGCATGACAACATTTCAGGCATTGTATGTGTGCCCCCACCCTCCATTCTCCATCATCTACAGGGTGAGTGTCATGCAGAGGCATTGTCCACTTGGCTGCAAGAGCAGGATGAGATATTGCAATAACTCAAATATCATACACACGGAAACAGTAGAAGATGACTTACACGAAAAGAAATATCGTAGAGAGGTAAAGTTTGAAGTCGGGGGCTCGGTGTTTGTAAAACTCAAGCCATATGGATAGATGATAGTGTTCAACCGCTCGCATCTTAAGTTATAGACTAGTTCATGGGAACCATCAGATTGCAACATGCATATGCATCGTCGCCTACCATAAGCGACTTCTGACGACGAGTTATATTCACCGGTGTTCCACGTTTCTCAGCTTAAGAAAGAAATTGGTGATCTCAATTGACACACACACCCATATCAACTCGACGGCATAAACACCATGGAGTGGACTTCATAGGTCATCATAGACCATCTGATTGTACCATGGAATGGGACTTATGTTGATCAGGTCCTTATGAGCTCGCAGTACCGCCATCCCACTAATGTCACATGGATCGATTGTGACGACTTCGGATGCCTGTTTTAGGAGTTCTGCCTTGAGGACAAGGCACATTTCTCAGACGAAGGCAATTATAAAATGAGATGACGAGAAATTGGCAATGTGCACATGGCGAGTCTACATACGTCGGGGCCACTAGCGAACCGAGCCGAGCAGACTAAAGGGATCATCCTGATGGACCTACCAAAGAAATGCTACCTTATCTTGCATTTCGTTTCACTTATTTTATATGGCATGTATGCTTATTTTGCATTTTCCATTTTCCATTTTGATGGAGTATGGCATTTACACCTTTGCTATTACCAAAAGGCATATAGGTGTGTATGTGGTATGTTGGGACTTATGCTTGGAGTAATCTAAATTTTGCCTGGCTGAAGTGTCCATTTCTTGAGATTCCTCCTTTCTGTTGCTTTTCTCCTCTCTTTCTCCCCCAATATCACAACCGTTGATACACCCAACCATATGAGGTAATAATATATCTTCTCAACTTTCATAGGCAATTAATTATTTAACTATCATCAACGAAACCCATATTTATGGTACATGTTAGATGATAAAGTCAAACTAAATTTGAACACAACTCATCACTTATTTACCTCTGCCAAGAGGGGTGGGAAGATCCTCAAGTGCAAAAGTATCATCAGTAGAGAGCAGAATCGAGACATGGGCTCTACAAAGAACAAGATATTTTACAAGTGGCAACGGCCGACTCAGAAGTGGTCTTTAAGGAGGAGGATTTTGGGATGATACGGTGCAGAAGAGGACACGGGTGGAATGGTATATATTTGTGGAGTAAGACAATGAAGAATGGAAGGCTTGGCAGAAGGTGATATCGGACGAGGGGCCACGGAAGAGCAGCAGATATGGATGCGTTAGGAAAGAATGGTTAATCCACGAAAAATGCCACATCTACAAAAACCACAAATTCTTGAGTAGTCAGATAAAAGCATATATATATCCTATTTTAAGTTTGAGATTACCCTGTAAACATAAATTTGTATGCACAATGTGCGTGTTTGTCCACATGGAAGCTTAAATGGTGGTCATAACATACATAACCAAGTACACAATTTGTGAGAAAGAAATTTGTGTGGGGGTGTTGATGAAAAGAGAAAGGAGAGACAAATTTGAGATTTGAGGATGAGAGTCGGTTAATGAGGTAGCATGCAGTCATAATGGTGAAGTGACAATAAGGAATGGGGCATGCATTTTGACAAGAAATGACCATGCTACCTCAAGCAGAAGAGAATTCTTGCGTTCGACCACACTGCGTAGTTGCAGCGAATGGGATAGTTGAAGAATGTCAAATGTAGTATATAAATCTTGAATTCCATGGCTATGTACTCCAGACATTATCAGTATGTAGGATTTTGACAGTAGTCGAGACCTAAGTGCAAATTTCGGTGATATAGGGAAAAAATATGTAGCATAACCACATCAGAAAATCAGAAAGAGATACATCAAGAAGAGCTTGTTTGGGGATCAGTAAAGGAGGATGTCCGAGACTACGGTGTCAATCAACTGTAGGGATAAAAGTAAGATGGGAGTGAGGATGTCTAGAATGTGGAGTTTGTTCTCCAGCTTCCAATACCAATGATGCTTCGTGTCTGAAGATCATATATCACAATGAAAGAGGAAAAGAAAGTTAAGGAGCAATCATTGGACTAAGTAAGACTACTAACCGAAAGTAATATTGAAATGAGAGCCAAGTAAATGGAGAAGCGAACAAAAGTCGATGGTAGGGGTGAGAGGCACAATTCCAGATCTTGAAACAAGGACACGACACAAATAGCAACAGCAGTATGCCTGGGATAGGTGGTCTTGGTATAATGCACGGGTTCCTGCACTTCATATGGGTCATAGCGTCAGAATCTGCAATCCAAGATGCATTATAAGATAAGCTAAACATTTCTTCCATAGATGTGGAGGAAACATAAACTTAAGGTGACTGTGAAAGAATTAAGCCACATAGGTTGTGAAGACTGTCCTCGAACTCTGGGCATGCAGTATCAACAACAGGGATGAAACTTGGGCTTGAGGTAGTGGTAGCTTCAGTATAGTTGGGCTTACCATAGAAGGAAAAATTATTATAGTTGGAAACCTTGATCATCTTCATTGTCGCATCCCCCATTATGTCCATCACGTTGATGATGCCCGCGTGGTGCACGTCCACAAATATAACTATAGAATAATTTCACAATTTGAGAGAAAAAATTCCGAAGGAATCATTTCACAAATTTAATTTCTTTTTTTAAACAGATCAAGGAAATATTGAATCTAAAACAGATACCTCAACGTTTATAGTCAGGCAAGATCATGCATCAATGATGCTCTTGCTCACTGTTGATAATATCAGTGTTGCTGGTAATATCTGTATCTCTCTCTTTAAAATGTATAAAGAAAATATGAAACATCTTTCAGGTAAAAGACTTGGATTTTCCTTCTTACTTCCTACAAGTTGAAGAATCCAAAAGGAATGCATATATCACAACAACATATTAGTATTATTTTAAACAGAGTTCATATTGAAAGGGCTAAGCCAGACTCCTATGTCTAATTGTGTTTCTATATCAAAGAATGATGGGTTGTTTTTTCTATGGGCCCATCCCATAAAGTGTTATAATCTCGTCGGAGGAGCTGGTGGAGGCGGAGATACAAGAGAGCCGAGCACGGCCTATGGAGAATACGAGAAGGAGGGAGTGAGACAAGCTCAACTCTAACCCTAACCCTAGAAGGAGGAGAGGAAGAGAACAAAGAGAGAAGGAGAAGAGACTTTCATAACTTTTTGGATGCTTTCATTCATGACCCTAGTGGTCTATAAATAATAGTACATGATGGAATAAAAAATAATAAGTGTGAACACTTGAACTTCTATCAAATAACATGTGTTGGACTCAATGACATGATAAAAAAACGTGATATGCTTCGACACGAACATAAATTGAAACATGCATAAATTATAGATCAAGTATTATAGATCAAGTATTACATTTTCTCTTATTTCTCTTCTAACCTTTAGTTTGTCTTTTCTTTTATTATAAATACCCAACTAGATTATTGAGATAAAATGATTTTAATTTTGTGAGTACAAGTAATCAACAAACAACAATTGGTATTTTTATTTAAAATATCATATACTATAATACGATAAGTACACTTGCCTTATCGAATTATAATTCTGGATACACACTTTTAGCGTATCACATGTTATTATTGATTATCCCTCTTCCAGCACTAGTCCACCCAAAACTCAAAGGTCGGTCACCACCGTCTTTCTTTTGTGATACAGTTATTCTAGATTTGAGCACCCATCGAGATCATGCTTAAAGAAGGGAACACATGCATAAAAGAAAATTTGGGTACCTAAGACGTCCACTTATGTTATGGGTGGAACTACTTGGGTATCCAAATATTTACACCCTTTTACTTTTTAGGTCTGTTAGCAGGTTAAGGGCAAGGAAGACATGTGGTATTTGGACTCAGGATGCTCCAAGCACGTGACGGGCAATAAAAAAGTTAACCTGAAGAAGAAAGATGCATTGTAACCTTTGGCAACAACAGCAAAGGAAAGATCAAGGGTATTGGTACAATTGGTAACAATTCCTTTTTTATCTCTAATGTATTGTTTGTTAATGGTGTAAAACACAATTTAATCTTAATTAGTCAGTTATGTGATATAGTTTAAACGTCTTATTTGAATCAACAAACACATTCAATATTATCGATGTTAGTACTAATGAAATCTTATTCACTGCACATAGAACTCACAGTGTTTATACTAACACCTTTAATGATCATTCTACATAATCTCTAAAATGCTTATCGGTTAAGAATTAAGAATTAAAATTATGGCATAGGCGACTTTATCACAGTGGCACCAAATTAATTATAAAATTATCTAGAAATAAAGTTAATTTGTGGTCTTCCTAATTTGAAAGGTAATTTAACTTCTTTATGTGAACCATACCAAAAAGGAAAATACACTCGTTCATCATTCAAAAGTAAAACTAAAGTTTACACTAGTAAACCCTTGCAATTAATTCACATGAATTTCTTTGTTCTAGTTAGTACGTCTAGTATGGGTGGTAGGAATACACTTTTGTGTCTATCGAAGATTATTCTCGTTTCTATTGGACTATTTTTCTATCTTCCAAAACTGATGATTTTCATGAATTTTCAAAATTATGCAAACGAATACAAAATGAACATGATTTTAAAATTAATTGTCTTTGGGTAGATCATTGAGAGTTTGAAAATGAAAAAATTTCTAATTTTTATGATGGTTTAGGTTTTTGCCAAGAGCTTTCTTCTCCACACACCTCAACAAAACGAGATAGTGGAAAGGAAAAATATAACCCTAACTAGTACTATGTTATCTGAGTATGGATTACGCCTAAGCACTTTTGGGCTGAAACAGTCAATACCGCGCGTTATGTTGTTGGGAACTTTGCCCTCAATGTTCTTGCTTTGAAGAAGTTCTCAACTCAAGGATAAACACACTTTGTATTTCATGCATTTGTTTTAGAATATTGTTTTCAGGTACTAGACAGTGCAAGCCTAACATAGGGCTAGACTTAGTATCATTAGACATAGTTTTGCCAATGTAATCCCCCATTGTGCAAAACACCATGTCGACCTATGATCTAGACTATATTAGACTTGTCACTAACTCTTTATTATCAGGAAGAAAGGTCTAGCAAGTGAGCTAAAGCAAATGATCTAAGTTGAGAAAGATCAAAAATTAACTAATAAGTACAATATCGTCTTGGAGAGTCTAAATATCGTCGAGTAAAGGTCTTGATATCGTCTTGAAGACCTTAAGCTCCAAGGTGATATCGTCTTAGTTAAATCTAGAAGAAGAAGGCCAATCTCCAAATATCGTCTTGGTAGTATACTTTCCAAGACGATATCGTCTTGACAAGGCTCACTTACTCTCATATCGTCTTGGAGGTATACAATAGATATCTGGAAGCACTTGATTGAAGGAAGAATTTGCCTAAGGCATTTATCGTCGAGGTCACGTGAAATGTCGTCGAGGAACCAACACGACATTTCAAAAGTATGAAAGGCAGATTCGACCTAATAGGTTTATTACATGGCTAGAAGATAGAAGGAATCAATTGACATCTTGAAAACTATAAAGAATCACCCCGAGTCAGTCGACCCACCACTGCATCAGTAGTTGTACTTATACATATAATGAAGTTGTGGAAATGAATTTACTTTTCATGGTGATTATGTTAGTGCACAATTCAGTGGTTGTTGATATGCATTCTTGTTTATTATATCTTGCATCAATATTGATGTTTTCACTTATGTGCACTTCATTATTTCTTGTAAGACCTCCACACAAATGAATTAGACCTTAAGCGTTATTGAATATTTCTTACATTATATGTAAAGTAATGAATTGTTTGTCAAATACTTCTATGTTTAACATGCAAATCTTTTAACATTGTAGCATTTATCACGTGTCATTACATACATTATGTTGTCCATTTTAAAATATGAAATTTAAAGCGTTAACTCACATTCATAATTTTATTTTTTCGTTACTTCGCATGTTTTTTTCACGATTATCTTTGTGTACTTATGCCTATCATGATTATCTTTTACTCATTTATAGTTTCTCTTGTTGGATTTCACGACTATTGTTATATTGTTGTATATGCTCTATCGTGATTATAGCCTCTACGGTTGTGATACCCACTTTTATTAATAATAAAGGGTGAGAGAAAAATGAGATATTGAGAAATATCACACTTAGGGAGAGGGGTCACTAATTTAGGGGGGGGGGGGTTTCTTTGTATTTTCTTTTGTAGTCTTGATCTTAGATTGAAAATCTTAGTACTTTTGGGAAATCACCTCGCGTAATCACCTCGGTAGGCCTAGGGAGTGGAATTCGCCTCGCGTATGACGACTAAGTCTAAAAGAGATCTAGGGAATTCTCCAGGGAAGAGAGTCTTAAGAACAATCAGGGGTAAATTAGCTAAGGCCAGTTGGTTCAAGGTGTGAGTCAGTATAAAAAACACAAGAGTTTATTTCTACGGTCTTCTGGTCTTAGCGTCATAAGATCGAACACATTGTATACTTAAAGAATTTAATTCCAATGACAGTTTTCTTTTTATTGATTTCAATGTTTTAAATATTTGTTTCCATTGTATTAAACTATTTTACTATTTTACTATTTAAGATTTTAATTAGTCAAAAGAAAAACTAAGCATTTTTGTAATAATCTTTATTCACCCCCTCCCTTTCCCTCTAAGGAAGTCGCATGATCCAACAAAAGCTATTTAATGAGGATATTAAAGGCCTCTCATTTTTCAAAAAAAATCCACAATTCAAAGCTCTCTCGCTCTCTCTCTCTTGCTCATTTTCAATCTTTTCTCGAAGCTCTGATGCAACCACTCAACATTTAAAACTGCAAATCATCATAAGGTACTCGTGTAATCTACATAGTTCTTTCCTAGAAGTAATGTTTCGTTAAGTACTATTGTCATAAGAAGTGCTTATGATATTGGTCTATGTAGAATATCATCATTGTACATAAATTTTGCTATATAACTCTTCAAGTTTATCAAGCCTTCTATTTTTTAGATACTTATTTCCATTTCTAAGGGAGTTGTGGAGATGAGAATGCTTAGGTGGATGTGTGGACAAACGAGACTGGATAAAATTAGAAATAAATGTATCAGGGATAAGACGAAAGTGGCACCAATTGTAGAGAAGATGCAAGAAGCTCGATTAAGATGGTTCGGGCACGTACAAAGGAGACCATTGAAGGCACCAGTTAGGCGTTGTGAGAGTTTAGCCAGAAAGCATGTTAAACTGGGGAGGGGTAGACCAAAAAAGACTTGGAATGAAACTATAAGGAAAGGCGTGATATAATTGGGCATTAGTGAGATTATGACTAAAGATAGGGTGCAATGGTGACAAAGGATCCATATAGCCAACCCCACTATGGTGGGATTACGGCTTGAGTGTTGTTGTTGTTCTACTTACTTTCCTCTTCTAAGGGTTCATCATATTACGTAAATAGAACATGGATTACTTCTCTGAGCTAAATGTAAAGTTTTCCCTTCAAAAGTGATGAAGATGGTTTAGTGGAATTACTTTTTTTAGGGGGTGAGGGAGGGTGGCCCAAAAGGTGTGAATCATTGAAAAGTCAACCTCTGGAAAACTTAAGCTTGTGCCAGAACACAGATCATTAAAGAAGCATTTTTTTATTTCAAGGAGTTAACTTTAGGGTGCTTTAAATATCCACCTAAGCATTTTTTTTATTTCCCGCAGTGAGTGCTTTAAATATCTAGGATCGATAATTCAAAAAGATGGAGGTGTAGATAAAGATGTGATACTGTTACGAACGTAGAAGGAGAAGAGCTATTCGAGAGGGAGAGAACTAGGGTTTGAGAGAGCCTAAGGAAAATACCTGATAATATTTCTTGCATACTAACTAAGGAGGAGGGGTTGGGTATTTATGCCCACCCAACCCCTAGGGCCGGCCGGCCACCATAGGGGCTGAACCGGTGCGGTTCAGCCCCGGTGCTCCTTATATTAATATTGGCGGGCTGAACCAGCTGGTTCAGCCCGGTCTTCCTCCGCCTTCTCCTTTGGTCGACGTGCCCAATAGCCGAATAACCTCGTAATGACGCCGGGCGTAACATTCCCTCCCCCATCAAGGACCAGCTTGTCCTCAAGCTGGAGGAGGGGAGTGTGAGGCTCCCGGGACAAGCCGGCTCTGGCGTGCATCTGAGACGAGACCTCTGTTGGAGCCGCAGGCGCTGCTCCACTCATCGTACTAACCGGTGCCACGCTGCGGAGGGAGATATCCTTGACCTGAGACGATTGGAGGCCTTCCAAGCAGTACCCCTTACCGTGCTGGCTGAACTCCATAGTCATCTGGACCCAATCGAAGGTCACCCGCTTAAGTTGTTGCAGCCACGGTGCGCCCAACACCATGTCAAAACCCCGGATTGGCAATAAGTAAACATCAATATGCCCGGTGTATCCCTGTATCTGGAGCTCCACCCCTTTCATCACTCCCTCGCATTGCAGTGTACGTCCATCTGCCACTCCGACGTGGAACGCTGCGCTGCGATCTATGACACCCCCCGTCTTCCGGGCTACACCGGGTTGGATGAAGTTGTGAGTGCTCCCGTTGTCCATCAAGATCGTCACTGTCTCCCTGCCGACCCTCCCAGGCAAGTGTAAGGTCGGAGATGGGGTACCCCCCTCCAGGGCCTGGAGGGATACGACAAAGTCGTCAAAAACCAACTCTCCCTCCTCTGCAGTGCGAGTAACATCTTCCGCTTCCTCCTGTAGCATGAATACCTGGACCTTCTGGCAAGCGTGCCCGCGGGTATACTTCTCATCGCAGTTGAAGCATAACCCTTTGTCCTTTCTGGCCTGAAGCTCCTGCCACGTCAACCTCGTCACCGTAGGGCGGCCCCCGGTAGGTGGTTCTTGATTGGGTACATCTGCACCCGTAGGTGCCCGACCTGTCGTCCGAGTCCTCTGCCGATTGTAGCGCTCCTCCTGTATCCTGGCCAGGCTGATGGCATGACTCAAAGTGTGTGGCATGTAGGCGTGGACCTCGTCTCTTAAATGGTCCGTCAATCCGGATATGAAACAGCTCAGCATCGTACTCTCCTCCCAATTGACCCGGTTGGCCAACCGTTCGAACTTTGTCCGGTACTCTGTGACTGAGCCTTTTTGTCGCAGCTTCTGTAACATAGCCTCTACGTCTTCGTACTCCAGAGGCCCGAAGCGAGCCGAGAAGGACTCCACAAATTCCTCCCAGGCTGCGTAAGTGCGTCCCCTCATAAACCACTTTGTCCACTGGAAAGCGTCATCTTCCAGGTGAAAAGACGCCAACTGGACCCACTGCCCCGCCGGGATCTCTTGGTACTTTTAAAAAAGTTCCGCCTTCTGGATCCACTCTAAGGCGTCGCCGCTTTTGAACTTAGGGAAGTTCATACGTGTCAGTTTGGGCTGCATGTACGGTCGTGGTTCTGCCTGTGCTGGTTGGTAAGGGTGCGCTGGAGCCACTGCGGGCCCAGGTCGTCCCCGGTCCAGACCGTAGCCTCCTTGTTGCCCTCCACCCCATGGGTTGCCATTTCCATAGTCCGCCGGTCCTCCATATGGCGGTGGCATCGGTAGGATGCCCGCCACACCCCAGAGTGGGATCGCATTCGCTCCAGTAGGTCGAAAAGGGGCTGCTCCCTGCCCTGGACCCCGCCACGAGGAACCCGGCTGCATTCCCGGTCCGTTCCAAGCGTACTGGGCGTCGAACGGCCCATTCGGTGCCGCCGATCCCGATACGTGGATGCTGCCTCCCGTAGACCCGGATCCGGCCCCGTGTTGCGTTCCACTTCCGATTCCTGTGCCGTTCTGCGTCGGGGGATGGTAGGATGCTTCGGGTTCGGATCCCTCCGCCGCGTGGGATTTTCCTTTCAGATTTTGCACGAGTAAGTTCTTGATCTCCTCCATGCGCGCGTCCAAGCGATCCTCAAGATTTTTATGGGAGGATTTCACTTGTTCTTCGAGCGTCGCCACCTTGTCCGATAACCCAACGTAGTTCTCTTCGATGGTGGCCAAGCGTGCATTCTCGGCTTCGGTGCGTGTCACCATGGTGAGGCGCGGACACGGCGGACACAAGCATGCACAATCGAAGTCAAAGTCGAAGTTGACCGAGGCTTGTCACTTGCGAGTTGCCTTGAAGACTTGAACAGGATGCAGGAAGAAGGAAGCAGTCGATCGGCGGGGGTTGCGGTCGATCGGCGGAAACAGGCGAGGGGTTGCGGTCGATCGGCGGAAACAGGCGATCGGCGGAAGCGCTGGAAACCGTCGATCGGGAGAAGCAGTCGATCGGCTTTGTCGCTGGAGATCGGCAGAAGCAGGCGCTGGAGATCGGCAGACGCAGTCGATCGGCAGAAGCAGTCGCTGGAGATCGGCAGAAGCAGTCGCTGGAAACAGTCTGGAAGCGCCGGAATCCGGAAAAAAAAATCTGGGAGGACGACTCCTCTGATACCAATTGTTACGAACGTAGAAGGAGAAGAGCTATTCGAGAGGGAGAGAACTAGGGTTTGAGAGAGCCTAAGGAAAATACCTGATAATATTTCTTGCATACTAACTAAGGAGGAGGGGTTGGGTATTTATGCCCACCCAACCCCTAGGGCCGGCCGGCCCCCATAGGGGCTGAACCGGTGCGGTTCAGCCCCGGTGCTCCTTATATTAATATTGGCGGGCTGAACCAGATGGTTCAGCCCGGTCTTCCTCCGCCTTCTCCTTTGGTCGACGTGCCCAATAGCCGAATAACCTCGTCATGACGTCGGGCGTAACAGATACATAGAAGCCAAGCAGGTTGGTTGAAGTGGAGAGGCGCGTCTGAGATCTTATGTGATCGTAAAGTACCATTAAAACTTAAAGGCAAGTTTTATCGTACTGCAATTAGGCCAACAATGCTCTACGGTTCTAAGTGTTGGGCAGTGAATGGTGTACATGAGCAAAAAATGGGAGTTGCGGAGATGAGAATGCTTAGGTGGATGTGTGGTCACACGAGACTGGATAAAATTAGGAATGAATTTATCAGGGATAAGACAGGAGTGGCGCAATTGTAGAGAAGATGTGAGAAGCTCGTTTAAGATGGTTCGGACATGTACATAGGAGACCATTAGAGGCACCTGTTAGGCGTTGTGAGAGTTTAGTCACTAGACATGTTAAACGGGGGAGGGGTAGACCAAAAAAGACTTGGAATGAAACTATAAGGAAAGATATGTACATAGGCATTAGTGAGGCTATGATTAAAAATAGGGCGCAATTGCGACAAAGGATCCATATAGCCGACCCCACTATGGTGGGATAAAGGCTTGAGTGTTGTTGTAAGGAGTTAACTTTAAATACCTAGTCCCTCAGGGTTTTGATTACACCCAGTAAATCAACCTTCTAATCCTGCAACTCAATTAGCAGTATATAAAAAAACTTTTTGACCAATGGTACTTAACTCCACCCAACTTCACTCTAATCTTGCAATCTATTAGTTGAGAAAATATTTTCACTACAATTTCAACGTAGGCCTTTATTGAGAAAAAGGAAGTGGCTAAAATAACTGTTATAGTAGTAAGAGAGCACAAAGCAACATACTTAAACTGAATATAGATTATATGGTGCATTTCACAGAAAATCTGCTAATTCCCCCTAAATTATTTACTTTGGATTCACAGTTTTCATCAATGAATTGGAAACGTTGGCCATTTGCAGCCACTTACATTCTCCATATCATGAAGACAACCATGTAAGATATGATGGCTGAGTAGGGATGAAGATGCAGCTTCACCTTAAAGGACAAAGAACTAGCAAGCAATAAAAAGATAATGAACTTGCATCTCTAGTTAGGCAAAATAGGGATACAACAAAGATGAGTATTTGCATGAATAACTCTTTGCAAACAAACTATTTTGAAGACACTAGCTCAATTAAATAAAGTTGAGTAGTTTCTACCTTTCTAAACGTGCGAGGACGAGCGGATGTTCCTGCAGCTGTAGCAAACAAGCACAGAAAAATAAGCCAGCTAAGACGACCCTCATCATTAACTAAATATTGTTTCTCAAGATTTTGAAAGTAGAAAAAACACAAGAAAATCTGCGACAGATATTTAATAGCGTGTGTACTCAAAGGAGGTTCTCTTGCTAACATTGAGATATGAATAAGTTAAAAAACAACGTCATATGAAAGAAGAAGACAATGCACAAGGTATCATGAATAATAAGCATAGATAAGAGATAAAAACGTTTTAGCGCTTATAATTGTTACTAGTAACTACATAAGCATTCTCTCAGTAAAAAGATGACAAAAATAATTCATACAACAACAACACTCAAGCATTTATCCCACTATAATGGAGTCGGCTATATGGATCTTTTGTCGTCATTGTGCCCTATCTTGAGTCATAATCTCACTAATGCATAAGTACATCATGTATTTCCTTATAGTTTCATTCCAAGCCTTTATTGATCTACCCCTCCCCCGTTTAACATGTCTAGTGACTAAACTCTCACAACGCCTACCAGGTGCCTCTAATCATCTCCTTTGTACGTGTCCAAACAATCTTAGTCGAGCTTCTCACATCTTCTCTGCAATAGGTGTCACTCCTGTCTTATCCCTTATACACTCATTCCTAATTTTATCCAGTCTCGTGTGTCCACACATCCACCTAAGCATTCTCATCTCCGCAACTCCCATTTTTTGCTCATATACACAATTCACTGCCCAACATTCAGAACCATAAAGCATCGCTGGTCTAATTGCAGTATGGTAAAAGTTGCCTTTAAGTTTTAATGGTACTTTACGATCACATAAGATCAAGGTTGCAGATGTCGGATATCGGGGACACGTCGGTTTGGGTTTTCATGTCGGATTTTTATATATCGGGGGATATATCGGGGATATTTCATATATCGAGTTTTAATATTTAATTAATTAAATGTTTTTTATGCATGTCACAGGCAACCACCAATAAGTTTGCAGGGCAGCAAGGTAGCAAAGCAACCTAATTTAACTGCCACCATGCTACAGCCACCAGCAGGGCAATAATGCAGCAAAGCAACCAGCAAAGCACGACAAATAGAAGAATGCAGAACGAGAGAATGAGAGGGAGAGGTAGGGAGAAGAATGCAGAGGGAGAGACGGGGAGAAGAATGCACCAATCAAGAGAGTGAGATCACCAGTGGATAGAGTCGAGAACACGAGAGAGAACAACCAGTGAGGACGCAAATACCAGAGAAAAGAGCCAGCAGAGAGAGTCGAGAGCACCAGGGAGAATAACCAACAAGGATGAAGCTACCAGAGAAAAGAGCCAAACGAGAGAGACGAGAGCACCAGAGAGAACAGCCAACGAGGATGAAGAGCCAGCCGAGAGAGTGAGAGCACCAGCCAGAGTGTTGATAGAGAGAGAGAGAGAGAGAGAGAGCAACCAGTGTGCACGAGAGAGTCGAGGGAGAGCATCAGCGGAGAGCGCGAGGGAGTCGAGGGAGAGCTAGGGAAGGAGAACGAGTCAGAGCGCTCGTAATGAAGTGAAGCAACGGGGGATAGTTAAAGGCAAACTATTGAATAAATAAATAAATAAAAAATTTATATAAAAACGGGCCGATATATCGCCGTTTTTTTGGGCGATATATCGGTTACAAGCGATATATCGGCCCGTTTTTTCCAAAACATTATGCCCCTAATTTAAAACTGAAACGTGGCGTTTTAGGTCCCAAACCTTTATGTCGGCCGACATGTCGGACATGTCGGACGATATCTACAACATTGCATAAGATCTCTGACGCGCCTCTCCACTTCAACCAACCTGCTTGGATGTTATGTATCACATCTTTATCAACACCTCCATCTTTTTGAACTATCGATATTTAAAGCACTCACTGCGGGAAATATCTTAATCACGCAACTTAATAACAAAGTCATCCGTCCTTCTTGCACTGCTAAATTTAACCTTCATATACTCCGTTTTTGCTTTGCTCAACCTAAAACCCTTCTTTTCTAAAGTGTCTCGCTAAGATTCAAGTTTTGCATTTACACCCTCGCGCATCTCATCGACAAAACGATATCATCCGCAAATAATAAACACCAAGGTATTGCTTGTTGGATATGTCCGGTGAGCTCATCTAAGATAAGGGTAAAGAGATAAGGGCTTAAAGCTGAACCTTGATGTAAGGCAACAGTGGTAGAGAATTCCTGTGTTAATCCTCCAGATTTTGTCCATAAGTATTAAAAATATGTATATGTTCATCAACATTTTACTAGGGTTGATCATGCTGAAATCTCCATATGCACTCTACCTAGGATCAGCATTTATGAAGATGTCCTTTTTGAAATATAAATTAGTTAAGAAACAAGCAGTTGAATATTTTTTAACAAAAAAATTTAGTGCCAAAAAGCTTATGGGCGCAAAATTAGTTAAGGGCAAAAAGCATAAAGGCGCAAGCAAAGAAAGAAATTGAGGTGTTGAAATAGCACATTCAACTGTGATCCTTCCTCTTTTAAGAAAAGGAAAAGACCATGTAATTTTCCCCTTATTATTGAAAAAGAAAATTAATACTTTTAGTAAATAAGTTTTTTAAAGCTTTAATGTTAATTAATTTCAATATTATTTTAATACTTTGTTAAAGCCTAATGTTTAATTAACTTTAAGATTATTTTAATGCTTTTTTACCATAGCTTTAATTGACATTGTTTCAAGAAATCAAGGGTTTTAAAATATATCAGGCGTGGATCCTAGTAGTAGATCTGTTAGGGGTGAGGAAATGGATCCAACCCTAGCAGGCACTAAGAAGGAGGATGTGGAGTTGAGGAGTTGAGGGAACCCACCAACAGCAACTCCCTTGATAGCCTTAGGGAGCAACCCTATTTTTTTTTAATGACCTTCCAAGGTGTTTACATGAGTTCCTTCCCCCCTATATATATAGGGGTTACAAAGTAAAATAACAACTTGAGAATTACGATAACATCTAATAACAAAGATGAAATTACAAATAACATCTAATACAATAGTAAAATAATATGTAATTAAAAACGGCGCTAGAGCCTCAAGTGCATCTAATTCCATCATCCTCTGGTGGGGACACTATAGCAATGACGACATCTAAGAAATATGTCTTGTCCTCAAGGCAGTACGATCAAGAATTGAGTATGAAGGGCCTCCCGGTCAACCAACGTGACCACGACACAGAATGTCCCATCCATACAACTAGTACATTCTATGCCCACACAGGAATATCAAGTGCTCATTCTGCATCAACCTGCTCTTCTACGCACTAGACCATTGACCTTGGAGCCACTAGCCACATGACTGGCTTTGCCTCGGATTTTTTTCCATACCTACCTTTGTCTGGCAGGGATAAATTGAGAACTGTTGATAGATTTTTTTTACTCTACTGCAAGAAAAGGATCAAACCATTGTTCCTCACTCACTCTAGCATCTCTTCTCCATGTTGTTAATTTTAATCGTAATCTTGTCTTCATTAGTCACTTTACCAATTCTATGAATTGTTATGTGACATTTTTCCTCTTCGTGTGTATTTCAGGACCTAAAGACAAGGAAGGTGATTGGATGTGGTAGATTGTTTGATGGCCTTTACGTGTTTGACCCTTCTAATTCTGCTTCGCCTCTGCAAGCCTTCTATGTGGCTCAGTCCTTTGTTTTGGATTCCTAGCACTTTCGCCTAAGACATCCCTCTATCCGCACTATGAAATATTTATTTCATACTATATAGGCTCTTTTGTTTGAAACCTTTAACTATGATGTATGTGAACTTAGTAAGCAGAGTCGTACGTCGTTTAATCATGTTTCATTGCCTACCACTATGCTTCTTGTTATTATTCATACTGATGTATGGGGACTTGTTACCTTCACAGATTATTTTTCTTATACTACCTGGGTTTATTTTATGAAAAACCAAAATAAGGTGTTTCCATTTTTTAAACGATTTCAGAAATGATAGCCACTCAATTTAATACAAATATTAAAATCATACGTGGTGACAATGGTCGTGAGTACATTGATTCTCAGTTTTTAACATATACCTCAATGACCATGAAATTATCCATCAAATTTCATGTGTTTATTCTCTCGTCCAAAATGGGTTGCTAAGGGAAAGAGTTGTATCTTCTTGAAGTGGCATGATGTCTCTTACTCAAGATGCACCTTCCTAAATATTACTGTGGTCTGTGGGATGTTGTTATCATTACAGCTCATCTCATTAATCATATGTCTGTCTGTTTCTTTGGGTATAAAACCCCCTTCAGTACCCTTCAAGTGACTCCTGCTCAACATCATCTCTGTGTCTTTAGATGTGTGCTTTGTTCATATGCAACATAGAACCAAACTTGATTCTCAAATTCTTAAATGTATTTTCATTGGGTATTCTCCCACTTACAAAGGTACAAATGCTTTCACCATGTGACTAAAAAGACGTTTGTAACCATAGACTTCACTTTTCATAAATTTAAGGCCTACTATGGGATCTCACATCAGGGGAACTACTTCCCTACGCTGAAAGAGAGTTCCTTACCTATTCCTCTACCTATACCTCCAAAATATCACCCTCTTATTTCTACTACTTTACCCATTGAACTCAACGGCAGGAGAAATCTGCTCAACACCTTTTGCAACACTCGGAGAAACAAGAGTATAAACACACATACTCATCTTTATTGCCAACATTATTGCTCTCGGGAAAGCTATTTGAGCTTCTACTCACCATCATCCATCTCATTTTGTGTCATATGGTTCGTTAACTGATTCACATAAATCATTTTTCCTCCTTAGCTTCTATGTTTATCCCGTCAGCACGGCAGGAAGCGGTTGGTAACCATAAGTGGCAAGAAGCGATACTTGAGGAAATGCGATCCCTTGAAAAAAAATGTATGTGGGATCTGGTGCACCTTCCTCAAGGGAAGACTATTGTTGAGTGTAAGTGGGTTTTCTCTATCAAGCAAATTTCCAAGAGAATTGTTGAGAGAAATAAGGTAAGACTGGTGGTTAGGGGATATACTAAAACCATTGGGATTGACTCTCAAAAAACTTTTTCTTCTGTGACGATGATGATTTATATAAGCATTATACTCCTGCGCTTCTTGTAAAAGATGGAACCTCAGCCAGCTAGATGTAAAGAATGTGTTTGTTCATGGGGACTTAGAAGAGGAGGTATATATATGTATCTATCACCCAAGCTTGCTACTGAAGGATTAGAAGGGAAAGTTTGTAGGTTGAAGAAAGCTTTATACGACCTTAAACTGTCTCTTAGAGATTGTTTTGGAAGATTTCACAAGGTTATGACATCCTTTTGTTAGAATCAGAATAACGTTGATTGTACTTTGTTCATCAAAAGAAGGAAGTTAAACGGATTGCTCTTATCGTCTATGTGGATGATATTGTTATAACGTGGGATGATATGAATGAGATCCAAATCCTGAAGGAAAGGTTAGCGAGGGAGTTTGAGGAGAAAGACATGGAAAACCTCTAAGTATTTGTTGGGTATTTAAGTTGTTAAATCAAAGCATAAGATTTTCATCACACAGAGGAACTACATTCTTGATTTGCTTGAGACATCAAGGATGGTTGGGTGTAGATCTGCTAACACTCTGATGGAAGCCAACCACAGATTAGGAAGAGATGACGGAAAAGTCATCGAGGACATCACTGGATTTCAGATATTGGTGGTGAGACTTAATCATATGTCACCGTGCACTGTTATCTCTTATGCGGTGGGAGTTATAATCCAATACAAGCATTCATCAAAGACTCATAATTTGGATGTTGCCCTCAAAATCCTAAGATACCTCAAGACCTCTCCAAGAAGCGGCATCTTGTTCCCACCCAATGATGAATTAAAAATTGAAGTTTATACGAAAGGGTTGGCTCAGCTGATGACCAAAGATCCACATCAGGATATTGATCTCTAGTTTGCAAGAATCTTCTCACATGGAGAAGCAAAACACAATAGTAGTTACCCGGTCAAGTGTTAAAGCAGAATTTAGAGTCAGTACTCACGAAATTTGTGAAGGCTTATAGCTACACGCTCCATGATGAGTAATCTTGGCTTTGCTAAAGAAGAGACTATCCGACTATACAGTGACAATAAGGCATCCATAAGCATTGCACATAATCATGTTCAGTATTACCGCACCAAACACATTGAAGTGGATAGACACTTTATCAAACAAAATTGAAAAAGAAAGTGTGTGCATGTCATTTGTTCCCTCTGACCTACAACTGGTTGATGTTCTCACTAAGCGATTGAGAGTGTTTTTGGAAGATTATTGCAAAGTTGGGGATAACGAATATTACAATCCCAACTTGAGGAGAAGTCTTAGTATTTGTTGTATTATTTTTTGTTATTTTTCATTACTCTTATATTTTACCCCTCCCACAGATATAAGAGTGGGTACTACGGTTAATTAAGTGAAAATCATTCTATTCAACAACATCCATAATTGTACTTTCAAGGCTAAACTAGATAGTTTAATTGTTTTTGTGCATTCATTCTCCGTTTTAATAAAACCAATTATTTGTAGTTCATGTAAGGCATGGTGTACCATCTCTACTAGTGACACTAAGCATGCTAATATTCCTTCTGCTAGTAGAGTGTATTATATCATGAGCACCCATTGTATTAAATGCTTTGTATGCTCAAGATTTAAATATATTTCTTCATGTTATAGACTTAATGATAGGTCGTGCACATTACTACAGATTTAGGTACCACAAACCACGTTATCCAAATCATTTGGACCCACTTTGGTACCACATTTCGTATCTCTAAAACTAGACGATTATGATGACTAACTAGGGAAGTAGTTTGCATGCCACTCTTAGGCTAAAAGGACCAGCACTAGTCTGGTGAGTACATTTAAAGCGCACAGATTTCACCTTAGGCCTTGTCCTATAATCACTTGGGTAGAGTTTAAAACTCAGTCATGGAAGTGGCATGTCCCCCCAGACTATCTGCAATATTTATATCTGAGGTTCCACAACCTTCTCCAGGATAGGTTTTCCGTAGACAGTACACCCACGAGTTTAGTATTGCAGTCTAAATTAGATCTTCATGAGGAAGACGGTATGTCGGTGTCCCTCTATCTGAACGGGCTCCATTATGTTATTAGGGACCAGCTTAAATTGCACGACTTTAGAGATTTGGGTGAAGTGTCTAGTAGAGCCCGTAGAGTAGAGTCCTCACTACTGAAGAGGGCATCCGGGCCTAGGTCTACTGATAGACTTCGAGCACCACCACCATTGCACCCACATCTAGGGTCTTAGATCCCCCTCGTCCTCATGTCACTACCGGACCCTAATTGCACCCACTGACCCCTTCCGGGAAAAGGAACTCATTGGGTCCAAGCCCAACACTGGAGTATTCTGATGCTTCAAGTGTATGGAGTCTGGGCACAAATCATATGAGTGTCCGCGACGCCACTTCGTCGTCATTAATGATTCCACAAATGGGCATGAGCCTGAATATGGAGTTCTCCTTAGTAACTCCAAGCCTGAACCTGAGCCCGGGTCTGAAAGCGTGATAGAGGTTGAAGGAGAACAAGCTGATCATTTAGTTTGTGTCATTCGCTATAGTTTGGTTTCCCCTAGCGAGACCACTGAGATTGATTTCAGAGAAATGGAATTTTACGCACTACTACGCGCATTCAGAGATAATTTTATTACAGCATCATTGATAGCGCTAGTATGAAGAATTTCATTTCTCAATGAATGGTAGACACGCTAGGACTCGAGACTCACCACTTAGAGCAGCCCTACAATTTATATGGGGTTAATAATCGCTTGACTATGCTCGTTACTCATCGTTGTCTTGTAGAGTTCTCTATAGGGAACGCGTATCAGAATTTTATTTTATGTGATGTCGCCCCCATTGATGTACGTCATATCCTATTAGGACGGTCATGGGAGTACGACAGACGTGTCATGCATGATGGTGTAAGGAACTCGCATTCCTTCGATCACCAAGGGCTATAATTATCGGAAATTGGTGTTAGACTTGCCGCATTGGCGATAGCTCGATTAGTACTATATGCAGAATCAGATAACTCTACACAAGATCCGATAACTCCATGTAGCTCCAAAATCGACAAATTTGCAGGTTTCCTCTTTAACATAGACGATAACCCCCTATTGCTCAGTCATTAGCTTTGCGCCCAAAATTTCAGATAGGTGCTTCTTTGGCACCAAAATAAGGTTTTTGATTGTGGAAGCGCCCTAGCTGTCAAAGAAGCATGAGAATTTGATATTCTCCCATCCTTGAGTGATTTTCCTCAAGAAGAATGAAAACGAAGGTCAAAGAAATAAAGACAACTTATCCATGAAAGGGATCGTGCTTGAACCTATCTCCTTCCTCCATTGAAGTCTTGGATACGCCTCTCACAATGAAATTCCTTAGGAAGATGATGAAAATGATCGGGATATCATCTCCAAGGCAACAGAAATTCTTCCAACTCTCTCAAGAACATACATGCCCTCATCCTCCTCATCTCTTTCAAGGTAAAGATTCAAGTTATATCTACATCCCTTTGAATAAAACACTTGAATAAGATCTCATTCCACATACAACTCAAACTCACTCAAGGAAGGAGAAGAAAAAGAAGAAGGAAAATCCACCACTACTCAAACTCGGGGAAGGGCTTCTTCACTAAAATGTTCGTCCAAAGAAGAAGACAAGACTGAAAGGGGTTTTCCCTAGTTTTTAATTCCAAGCTTATTTCATTTTATTCTTCTATTTCCTTTTGTATTTGTGAATGGTGTAAATCGTCGGGATGAGAGAACTAGGTCGAGGTTAGATCTTGGGATGGAAATCGCCTTGGTATAGACGTCTAGGCTTGGTTTCTAGGTTATCTATGTGGTTTAAGAATTCGACCTTCTATGGAAGCTTTATTAGTTTAAACATTGTTTTTTGTACTCATCAATGATAATTGTCAGGTATGAGCTACATGCCCGAAGACTGAAGCTAGTATTTAAGAATGGGAATCAGTAAAGAGATTGTTTTAAGTAACTCCTAGTCCAAGAAATACTTCCATTCCATTTTCACTCGCAATCTTCCTTTGACCACCATCTCCAACGCTAGCATCTTATACCGGCATATTTGTCAAAGTTAAAAGTTCTCCGCCCACAAATGAGAACGTGGGGTAAGTTGCAATGGTGGGAAAGGAAGAGGGTATGATCAACAAGTAGGTAAGAAAAAGACAACAATCCTGCGAGTGGCAAGGGCAAGGGAAACTAAGAGGCAGGTGATAGGGACGAGGTGGTGCATGATGAGGAGGTTTTAATGTCATTTAAGAGTAACTGAGGAGTTGAGAATCAAAATGTAATACATGGGGTGAAATGGCAGATAGAACTTAATGACTTGGAGCTTGGGGATGAATCTGCATAGGAATCTACATCTGGAGTCGAGAACTAGACTCCAAAGTTCGGACTGGATATAAGTGAAAGTTTACTCTCTCGCCAAAGACTACCATGAGCTCAAAACGGGAAGGAAAAAGACCTAATTTTCTTCTTTGAAAAGAACCGGATGAGCTATAGCAAGAAGGCCCCACTACCTGCCCAAGAATGTAAGGAACTCCCCTCCCGAACCAAATGTTGTGCGTAGTTGAGGGAAGGCAGGGGAGCTCGTTGGAATTTTATGCGAGGCCCTTATGAAGCTGTTAGCTTCCACCCGTTATTTTGGATCGTATTTAGAGGTGTTAGAAAAGACCATGTAAAGGTCCATGATTGTGACTCATTTAGTCTCTTATTTTATCTTTATACTTTAGTCTCACGCCTTGTATAGGGGCTCTTCTCTCTTTCTCCCTCCTATATATATGTATTCATACATTATATTTGATTATTGAAGAAGTATATACAAGGTTCGGTTTTCCTCTACATGGTCTCAGAGCCAGAAAATCGGTCCTAAAAAAAATTTTCACGCGTTGCATGCATCCCTGGATCTCCAAGGTTGTCCTGCGGTCTCAAATTCAAGTGACCGCAGCCCGTGCTCTCTACCTCTGAAATTCGTGTGACTGCATCCCGTGCGGTCTCAATTTCGTGAAACCGCCTCCCGTGCTGCCTTCTTCTGGAGTTGATTCTCTTCCTCTTCCTCCTCCTTTTATACTCCCCTCTCTGACAGTTGGGTCCCACAGCTGGTCAGTTGTTCGCTCTTCCATGTGATCTGTTCTTTTCCTGACCGAGAGCTCTTCAGACCATAGCTTCTCCAGACCACGAGCTCGTCTGACCGCAGCCTGTCTCGCTGACTTCAGACCGCAGCCTGTCTCCCATGCGAGCTCTCCAGTCCGTTGCGAGCTCTCCAGACCGCTAACTTCAGACCGCTAACTTCAGACCGCTAACTTCAGACCGCTGACTTCAGAGCGCTGAGAGCTCTTCTCCATGTCGCTGACTTCGTCCGGTACAGTCGACCCTGCGAGCTCTCCTGATGCGGAGCAAACACGAGGACGAGTTTTGGGCCCACTCGGGGTTGATTTGGCGACTTACCATATATGGCGTGCCCGGATCGACGATCAGACTCCACAGATGTGTCCGGATTCGCGTTGCGAATCGATTTGATATATTATTTTACTATGTTTGCATTTATTTTGATGTATTTGGGTAGCCTCACCTCCGGCCAATCATAGCCGTTGATGGGGGATGCCCTAACCCTCCTTTTATTATAAATAGATAGGTAGGGGGCTGATTATTGGCATTGCAGAATTTGGAGAAAGCTATTCCCGGATTCCCGCGATCATCCCACGGTGCCGACTCCGTGGAACCCTAGGTGACGACTCCTAGGCTTGTATCTCCCTCCCCAAGGTACCCCCTAACCCTAGCCCTCTTTTCCCCCTTCCAAACTCCTCCCACAGCCCCCAACAGCCCCCCAAACAGCCACCGTTTGGCTGTCCAGAATCCCCTTTTCCCTATTCAATTGTACTATTCAAAAATGATATTTACTATTCCTTTCCTATAGTTTAAATCCTCCTACAGCAGCCCCCCTTTCCCCCTACCGCCAGCCTACAGCAGCCCCCCTTTCCCCCCAGCCTACAGCAGCAGCCGCCTCCCTCCCTTCCGCCAGCCTACAGCAGCCCCCTTCCCTGCCAATCCACAGCAGCAGCCCCCTTCCCCGCTTTGTTCCCAGCAACCACCACCCCTCTCCTCGACGTGGAACCACCTCCACCCCCTCGTCCAAATCAGTCCAGATCTGGACAAATCCAGTCCGGATCCGCTCCTAAATCGTCGGATCTATCCACCCCTACCCGGATATATTTCCTAGTGACCGGATCTATCCATTTCCGGTCCGATCTCACCTTTCTCCGCCAGGGACAGCCACCGCCACTCCGTCGCGCCTCCGGTTCCACCTTCGATCGCCGATCTACATACCCGGACCCGGATTCTTCATTGCCTTGGTCAGCCCACTACTTTGTGAGTCTTATTTGTATTGGATTATTATTTTCAGCATATTTATATTGGATTGGATCTTGTACCTGTTTTGAATATCTTGCATGGTAGTTGTTTGTTAGATTATTATTGTGATTTGTAGGGTTTATTAGCCGCGCGCTCGTGCTTTGGCCCTCCACGCAGAGGAAAGCCTAAGCTTGTTTTCGCCCTAATAAATATTCTGTCTTGTCTTGAATTATCTGCGTGGGATAATATTTTAATTATTATCTAACTGTGGCTTATCAGTCGGGCTTTGCATAGCATGTAGGCTTAGGTCACAGATTTTTCGCCGCCTATAGATTCGTCCTGCGTCAATTGGTATCAGAGGGAGGTTGTGCGCACTTTTCGATACGCAGTCGTAGAGTCTATAGGTTTGTCATTATGTCTAGGTGTCACAACTATTCCTCTCCTCACTTTGGAGGTCTCGAGTCCACTAGCACCCGCTCTCACAGAACCCCGTCAGGGAGATCTTCACGATACTACGACGATCATTCTCGATCGCAGCACACCATTTTTAGAGATCGTGTTGGCCCACCGACACGAGATCACTACACTAGAGACGATCAGTATGCTGGTTGTCATCGTTCTTATCCGTACACGCGAGCGGATCGTATCGATCCTTCGACACGACTCGATTACCTTAGGAACGATTATTATGAGCGTCATTCCGAGAGAGATCTTGAGAGTCAGTTTCGTACGGCTGCCCCTTCCTTTGACGGCTCATCGAATCCCGAGTCTTTCAGTTATTGGCTCGTGGATATGGAGTATTATCTCGATCATTTTGAGTTAGTCGGTGAGCGTCGCGTCAAGTTTGCGAAACTTAGACTTTTAGATCAGGCGAGAGCATATTGGGCTAGCATTGAGAGGACACGCGAGCGAGACCGTCTACATCGCGTCACTAGTTGGGTGGACATGAAGCGTACATTGTGTCAGAGGTATCTGCCTTCGTCATATCGGAGTCGCTTGCTCAACCAATTATTTTCCCTTCAGCAAGGATCTATGTCCGTCGCTAAGTACATGGATCGTTTTGATGAGTTAGTTGTGAGGAGCGATATCCGAGAGGACCCAGCCATGACCTCCTGCAGATTTCGGTCTGGCCTTCGATCAGACATTCGTGCTGAGGTAGTTTATCATAGCTTGAAGTCCCTCGAGCAGACGTATCAGCTTGTCCTTCGTTACGAACAGTCGTTAAGATCCGCAAGAGCTGGTCGGTTGGATCCTCACTTTGACCTCTGCAGTACGAGCTCCTCCCACACCGAGGACACCACTCTGCCTACCATTGTTCCGTCAGACATGGCAGAAGTGACACCTGATATGCATTGCTCTCACCTCAGTGAGGTGCTCAGCCCAGTGAGTGACCTATCTCTTGATTCTGACCCGTCTCTCGTGACCCCGACGGAGAGTGAGCTTGAGCGACCTCTTGAGCCTATAGTGTCGTGTCCTTCACCCACACCACCACCTCTGGCATGTCATGGGTTGATTAGCACCCCAACCACAGACTCACTTCCTGACACCGCACCCACAGACCCATTCTTGAGCGTAGATCTATGTAGCTCTCCCATTGTCATTACCCTTAGTCACATCACGACCGAGAGCCCAGAGCCTAGTGTTGATCTCGTAGTGGCCATGTCATCCATTCACGGGGACACTACCCTTTTTGTAGGTACTCATCTAGAGGACCTTGAACCTAGTGACGAGTCCCATGACGAGCCCCCAGTTGAGCCTCCTGATGATCCACCACATCCGGGTGAACATGAGATTCACGTGAGGCGCTTGTTTACGAGTTTCGAGTTATTGACGTCTCCTCCCCTATCATCTTTGGCCTTGCCCCAGAGGATGGGTCGTGAGTGGAATAAGACGTATGTAGGGCCTACCTTGAGCACACTAGAGTCTACTCATATTTTGAGGACCCACTTTACGACACATCACACTCGTGATGAATTTTGGGACACACCACCCGCGGACCCACCCGATGAGTTCTTTGTTGTCGGGGACACTCACCACACTATAGCGCCACGTTTTCTAGTCGGTGCACATGATTTTCACTCAGACGGTCGTCGCATTCGCGATGACTTTTCTTACACACCTCCTGGTGAGCCCCCTGATGCGTTACGCTCCCTGAGAGTCATGTTGCTCTTCATGAGCTCGCCCTTGAGTGTAGATGTTTCGCACGGTCACCTGAGCACTCGGCGCACACGAGATGAATTTTTCTACACTCCACCGAGGGAACCACCTGATCGGCCACCACATTTTAGAGACACCCCGGTCATTATTAGATTCTCTCATAGAGAGCATGTTGTGTCAGTCATGTTTCATTTACATCATTTGCATAAGTCTGTCGAGTCGTTTCGCCATCATTTGCATGAGTCTGTTGTGTCGTCTGTTTCTCGTTTGCATGTGTGTCATAAGTCGGTCCGACGAATAATCCATATTGGTAATAAATCTTGTAATTCACATGCGGGTGTTCACTGGCAAGTGCAGGTACTTCATGAAGGCGAGCAGGTGATGGTGAGAATCTGCGTTGTGAGGCTCCGTGCAAGGCTTGCTAAAAGCTCGAGCGTTAGGCGAATGGATCCCTATATAATCATGAGACGGATCGAAGCAAACATCTACGATCTTGATATCCCTGCAAGTATGGGTATCCACCTGGTATTTAGTGTTGAAGATATGACGTCGTACTACGAGCCTCGTGAGTATGTGGACCCAAGCAGTGGGGACTTCCAGCCTCCCACACCTCCACTCCCGTTGCCTTACCACCCTCATAGCCCACCCACGTTTGATGGTCACTGCTACTCACCCACTTCTGACACCCGCCCACCTGGGAACTCATCTTCTTTGGTTCTACCTACGGCGCCGCCGATCGCACCGGGATCCACCACTCGTGAGTTGAGCGTTGAGAGCTTCATGGAGACCAGATTCCGCCAGTGCATTCCTACTACAGACGTTGGTGACACCTGGATACTTGCAGCAGAGCGTCTTCGATTCACCCCTGGACATCGACTTCAGTACGGCCGTCTCCATTTACCGGAGATGACAGCTTTCAGTCGGGGAGAGTCGAGTGGCGAGGACACTCCTCCATCGATGACACATGGGCGACCTCTGATGGACCTCCTGGCATTCATTGAGAGAATTTCGATCCCAATTCATCGGGAGATGAATTCTTTCAAGCCGGGGAGATTGATGCGGAGCAAACACGAGGACGAGTTTTGGGCCCACTCGGGGCTGATTTGGCGACTTACCATATATGGCGTGCCCGGATCGACGATTGGACTCCACAGATGTGTCCAGATTCGCGTTGCGAATCGATTTGATATATTATTTTACTATGTTTGCATTTATTTTGATGTATTTGGGTAGACTCACCTCCGGCCAATCATAGTCGTTGATGGGGGATGCCCTAACCCTCCTTTTATTATAAATAGATAGGTAGGGGGCTGATTATTGGCATTGCAGAATTTGGAGAAAGCTATTCCCGGATTCCCGCGATCATCCCACGGTGCCGACTCCGTGGAACCCTAGGTGACGACTCCTAGGCTTGTATCTCCCTCCCCAAGGTACCCCCTAACCCTAGCCCTCTTTTCCCCCTTCCAAACTCCTCCCACAGCCCCCAACAGCCCCCCAAACAGCCACCGTTTGGCTGTCCAGAATCCCCTTTTCCCTATTCAATTGTACTATTCAAAAATGATATTTACTATTCCTTTCCTATAGTTTAAATCCTCCTACAGCAGCCCCCCTTTCCCCCTACCGCCAGCCTACAGCAGCCCCCCTTTCCCCCCAGCCTACAGCAGCAGCCGCCTCCCTCCCTTCCGCCAGCCTACAGCAGCCCCCTTCCCTGCCAATCCACAGCAGCAGCCCCCTTCCCAGCTTTGTTCCCAGCAACCACCACCCCTCTCCTCGACGTGGAACCACCTCCACCCCCTCGTCCAAATCAGTCCAGATCTGGACAAATCCAGTCCGGATCCGCTCCTAAATCGTCGGATCTATCCACCCCTACCCGGATATATTTCCTAGTGACCGGATCTATCCATTTCCGGACCGATCTCACCTTTCTCCGCCAGGGACAGCCACCGCCACTCCGTCGCGCCTCCGGTTCCACCTTCGATCGCCGATCTACATACCCGGACCCGGATTCTTCATTGCCTTGGTCAGCCCACTACTTTGTGAGTCTTATTTGTATTGGATTATTATTTTCAGCATATTTATATTGGATTGGATCTTGTACCTGTTTTGAATATCTTGCATGGTAGTTGTTTGTTAGATTATTATTGTGATTTGTAGGGTTTATTAGCCGCGCGCTCGTGCTTTGGCCCTCCACGCAGAGGAAAGCCTAAGCTTGTTTTCGCCCTAATAAATATTCTGTCTTGTCTTGAATTATCTGCGTGGGATAATATTTTAATTATTATCTAACTGTGGCTTATCAGTCGGGCTTTGCATAGCATGTAGGCTTAGGTCACAGATTTTCCGCCGCCTATAGATTCGTCCTGCGTCATCTCCAGTCCGCTGTCATCTGACCGCCGCGAGCTTTCCAGACCGCAGCCCCTCCTGCGGGCTTTTCGCGGTCTTTGCTAGTCGATGCTCCTTGCTAGCCGCGGTCTCCCCTTGGTCCTGCTGGCGCGGTCTCGCCGCGGTCTCCCCTTGCTCACGTGGTCTTGTCGACCTCTCTAGTCACGCGGTCTTGGCGACTCCTGCTCTTGCTCTTGCCGACTTCACTAATCGCACTGTTCTTGCGACCTGTGTCTGTCTGCCTCTCCTGCTTTGTCTCTACGACCTTGCCCCTTGTCTAGTCGTCGTTGAGCCCTGCTCTAGCCGTTGTGACTTCATGGGGTCCTCGATTGATTCTTCAGAGCAGCCCGCACCCTCTTCTACAGTCCGCTTGGTTCCTGCTCCTGAGGTGCGTGATGAGTTGAGGATCACCACCATCTCCCTTACTGGGAGGAAGAACTTTGTTGAATGGGTGCATTCTGTCAGAAGGGTACTTCAGTCTAAAGGACTTCTGCATCATCTCAATAAGGACCCTCCTTCTGCACCTACGGATGACTGGCAACATGACGATGATCGTGTTCAGACTTGGCTTCTCAACTCCCTTGATGGCGAACCTTACCGCATGGCCATGTATCACGAGACGGCCAAGGCGATGTGGGATGAGCTACATTCTCTATACTCCGGCAAGGACAGTCTCCAGCACCTATATGACATCATCACAGATCTTCAGACTCTTGACACTGGCGGTGCTGCCGACTTGACCGCATTTGTTGTTCGGGCTAAGACACTGGCTGAAGTTTGGTTTAGACATCAGCCCTCTACTATGGATCTCGCTGCCCAGCGTTCTCAGAAGGAAGCAGTTTGTATTGCCATGATGATGGCTCGTGTCCCACCTCATCTTCAGAGCATTCGGGCTCAGATCCTCTCGTCTACTGTTATTCCCTCACTCTCTGATGTGTGCTCCATGCTGCTAAAGGTATCACCGCCTCCTGATACTACTGGACCTCCCTCACCGGCCCTCCTTCAGCAATCTTCTGCGCCATTACTACATCTCCCTCCTCCTGCTCGTGGAGGACGTTCAGGGTCTCGGGGAAGGGTTCGTGGTGGCCAACCACATCCTAAGTGTTCCTTCTGCGGTAGGGATGGACACCTTGAGGCGACCTGCTACCGCAAACATGGTCTTCCTCCTCGTCCGGCTGCTTTTGTTGCTGCCGACAGTCCTTCTGCCACTAGTGTTGATCTTGAAGAAGTTCGCCTCCAGCTCCAGCAACTCCACGCCATGCTCAGCCGCCCGCCTGACTCCATTGCCTCCGCTGCCTCCATCTCCAATGAAGGTATCGATTGGCTCTCCACCAGTCCACGCTGGATAGTGGATTCATGTGCTACTCACCATATCACCTCGCTGAAGTCACATCAATACTTGGATTCTCCGCATCCTAAGTGTATCACAGTGGCCAATGGCGACACCGTTCCCGTCTCCGGCTCTGTTGATATCCTTCTCAATTCCTCTCTCTCTCTCTCCGCTCGGCTCTTCATGTCCCGGGCTCCCCGTTTAATTTACTTTTTGTCAGTCGCCTCACTACAAATTTGAATTGCTCTGTCACATTCACCTCTTCTTCTTTTTTTGATACAGGATCGACGGACGCAGAGTATCATTTGTAAAGGACGACTGCAAAATGGGCTCTACCTTCTTGATGTTTCTCCTACCATCCTCTCCTCAGTCTCCTCCGTTGATTGGCATCGGCGTCTTGGACATGCTCCTCTTCCAGTCCTCCAGAAGGTTCTTCCAAAGATCTCCCTTCCTGCTTTTCATTGTGATTCATGTATTTTGGGCAAACAACACCGTTCTTCTTTTCCTCCTCATTGTACTCGGAGTTTTGCTCCTTTTGTTTTAAGTACATTCTGATGTTTGGGGCCCGTACAAAATTACTAATGTGTTTGGTTATCGTTATTTTATCACTTTTATTGATGATTATTCTCGAACGGCATGGTTGTACTTGCTTCGTGATCACTCTGAGCTTCCCCGCGTGTTTCGGGCGTCCGTTCTTAAGACTTGCACACAGTTTTCCGAACCAATAAAAACTCTCCAGACGGATAATGCTCGTGAATACACTAGCCATGAATTTGCTAACCTCTGCTCTGAATTTGGAATTATTTATCAGATGTTGTGTGCATATACCCCCCCCCCCCCAACAAAACGGCGTTGTTGAACGAAAAAATAGACATCTTCTCGATGTTGCTCGCTCCCTCATGATTCAAATGTAGGTACCCAAGGCTTATTGGAACTTTGCGCTTTCGACGGCATGCTATCTCAATAACCGTCTCCCTTCCTCCGTCCTTCAAAATGCTACTCTGTTTAGTCTCCTCTTCCCCTCTACTCCGTGATTCTCTCTTACCCCTCACATATTTGGTTGTACCTGTTTAGTTCACTTACTTGGTCCGTCCACGGACAAGTTGGAGCCTCGGGCAGCCAAACACATGTTCGTCGGCTACTCCCGTATTTAGAAAGGGTATGTCTGTTACTCTCGAACTACTCGCAAGGTGACGGTTTCTGTTGATGTTACCTTCCGGTAAGATCAACCGTTCTTCTCCGCCCCAAACCCCCCTCTTCCACCACAATCCTTACCAAGACCTGTCATCTCAGTTACCTCTCCACCACCTCTCCTCCCTGACACGGCTTCCGTTCCCAACAAGCCTCCTCTTCTCCGTGTCTACACTCGTCGCCCTCCTCGCTCCGCCGCCCCAATGCAGTCGGCTTCGACCTCTGACACTCTGCGACCTGCTGATCCGGCACCGGCATCCACCACTCATCCCATGGCGAACTATGTATCTTTACATCACCTGTCCCCGCCGCTTCACACCTTTGCTACTTCTTTATCCTCTATTTCTGTCTCTAACTCTGTGCAGGAGGCTCTCCAACATCCGGGCTGGTGGGCAGCCATGGACGAAGAAATGACAGCCCTCTGGGCTAACCAGACATGGGATCTGGTTCCTCTCCCTCCAGGCCAGACTATTGTTGGTTGCAAATGGGTCTTTGTCATCAAGCATGCTCCCGATGGGACAATTGGCCATCTTAAGGCCCGACTGGTGGCTCGTGGCTTTACTCAACAACAAGGTCTCGATTATGAGGAAACGTTCTCTCCAGTGGCCAAGCTCAACACAGTTCGTGTCCTTCTCTCCGTGGTTGTGCATCTCCAATGGACCTTACATCAGCTGGATATCAAGAATGCGTTTCTAAATGGTGACCTACAAGAAACAGCCTACATGCAACAGCCGCCCGGGTTTGAGACCACGGGGGAGTCTCGAGTTTGTCACCTTAAGAAGTCCATTTATGGTCTCAAACAATCCCCTCGGGCATGGTTTGATAAGTTCAGTAAGATTGTTCGGGAGATTGGCTTTACTCGGAGCTCGGCAGACTTCTCTCTGTTCACTCGACATCGAACTACAGGAACGGTTCTTCTTTTGGTGTATGTCGATGACATCCTAATCACAGGAGATGATTCAAAGGGAATACAAGCGGTTAAACAGCATCTTAGTTCCGTTTTTCAAACAAAGGATTTGGGGAACCATCGATACTTCCTTGGTCTGAAGATTGCAAGACGTCCTGATGGACTTGTCCTCTCTCAACGGAAGTACTGTCTCGACCTTCTTCGAGATGTTGGCTATTCTGGATGCAAGCCGATTAACACCCCGATGGATGTCAATCACAAGCTGTGTGCACATGCTTTTGATGCAGATCTTCCTCTTCCAAATCTAGAATATTATCGGCGACTCGTTGGAAAACTTATTTACCTAAAGGTCACGAGACCAGACATATCCTTTGTAGTTAGGGTGGTCAGCCGGTTTATGCAGTCTCCTCGGATATCTCATCTACAGGTCGTCGAGCGCATCCTGAGATATCTAAAAACAGCTCTTGATCAAGGGCTGGTATACAAAACCTCTTCTTCTACTCCAACATTGGTTGCGTATTCAGATGCAGATTATATTGGTTCCCTGGACGATCGGCGGTCTACCAGTGGTTTTTTACCTACTTTGGAGGTCACATTGTGACCCGGCGCAGTAAGAAACAAGTTGTGGTTGCTCGATCATCAGCTAAAGCTGAATACCGACCGATGGCGTCAGTTGTCTCTGAGCTTACATAGCATGAATGTCTCCTCGCTGATCTAGGAGTAAAACTTCCCTCACCAGCTACCTTACTATGTGACAGTCAAGTTGTTATACACATAGCTAAGAATTCAGTCTTCCACGAAAGAACGAAACACATTGAAGTGAACTGCCACTTCATTAGGGAGAAAGTTCAAATGAAGAAGCTAGAATTGAAGCATGTTCCGGGCACTGACCAAGTTGTTGATCTTCTCACTAAAGCCCTACCGAGTACCCTATTTTATCAGTACCTGTCCAAGCTGGGTGCCTACGACTTGTACGCTCCAGCTTGCGAGGGAGTGTTAGAAAAGACCATGTAAAGGCCCATGATTGTGGCCCATTTAGCCTCTTATTTTATCTTTATACTTTAGTCTCACACCTTGTATAGGGACTCTTCTCCCTTTCTCCCTCCTATATATATGTATTCATGCATTGTATTTGATTATTGAAGAAGTATATATACAAGGCTCGGTTTTTCTCTACAATAGGAAACCGAGGTAAGGGTACAATGTTGTTGGAAGGTGGCCCTCGCCACTGTCAGAGGACTCTGAGCTCACCAATGAGCTCCCCCACCTCACCTAAGATATTAATAAATTGATGATGTGTCGCATCACACATGAGAGAACCCTGTGAGTTCCATGCGAGGTTTACCTGTTAATTGTCCTATGTTTCAGTATAAATACTCCCCGCGTGTCTTTCTCTGGCTGCTCTCTGAATACAGGTCGTATATCAAAATAATGTGACACTTGATTTAGTTGTCGAGATTGGAGATGAGAGTAAAACCAAGGTTAATGTGGTTGATTTGGTTGCCAAGACGGTATTGTTCAAACTACATTCAAATATAAATCCAAATAAAATTTGGTTCTAATTATGGATACAAGTATAAAATTGGTGTTCCAACTAAGGAATCTGCTCTCCCAGTTGAATCATTTTGAGGGAATTACTTCAAACCATTGGATCTTAAATACAATGAAAACAATATTTAGTCATTTGTAGATATTAATTTTATTTTTTAATAAACATACTCAGACTTTAAAAACTATTTTTAAATAAATAGCCTAGGCTGGAGCCAACTAAAAATTTACTCACAATCAATTATTCTTACTCTATCAAAACTTCATTGAAACTAGAGATATTTGTTTCTCTCCCAAGACAAGAAGGAAGAGAAAAAAAAATCACATTTGTAACCATGTAATAACACCCAAACTAATGGTGTTTCAATTAAAAAAAAAGAAATAGACCTACTCAATAGTACACTATCCATCTTTCCTTCTATGGGTTAATTATATTCTAAATGGCTGCTAGGTGTATGTTTCAATTAATTTCTTAATCAATAACTTATTTCTTAATTTACTAATTTATATGACAAGATAAAGGTTTACTTATGATAATTAATATTTAATATGTCAAATATTATAGATAATAACTAATTTATGGTTACAAAGTTACCAAATGCAAAGCATAATTAGGGGAATTAGTTTTAAATTAGCATAGTTATAATATAACTTAATTAAGTAATATAATAAATGGTTTAATTCATTAATTAGAAGATGAAGTCGGATGATCATTCAAGGTAATTAAATTTTGATTAAGATAAATAGGGACCAATTATGTTTAATTATGAGTACAACAACAACACTCAAGCCTTTATCCCACTACAGTGGGGTCGGTTATATGGATCCTTTGACGCCATTGTGCCCTATCTTTAGTCATAATCTCACTAATTCCTAAGTACATCATGTCTTTCCTTATAGTTTCATTCCAAGCCTTTATTGGTCTACCCCTCCCCCGTTTAACATGTAAAGTAACTAAACTCTCACAACACCTAACAGGTGCATCTAATGGTCTCCTTTGTACGTGTCCAAACCATCTTAGTAGAGCTTCTTGCATCTTCTTTGCAATTGGTGTCATTCTTGTCTTATCCATGATACACTCATTCCGAACTTTATCCAGTCTCGTGTGTCCACACATCCACCTAAGCATTCTCATCTCCACAACTCCCATTTTTTGCTCATGTATGCAATTCACTGCCCAACACTCGGAACCATAGAGCATCGTTGGTCAAATTGCAGTACGGTAAAACTTTCCTATATGTTTTAATGGTACTTTACAGACACATAAGATCCCTGATGCACCTCTTTGTTATGGGTCTTATTATTATTATTATTATTTATTTCCATATATGCTTTTATTTTGTCATAAGAGAGGCGTCATTATATGACGCATGATTTGTGTCGTGTCCTTTTTAGTCGTGTGTCCAAGTTTGTCGTTATTTCCTTTTGTGTAATTTCTTTTTTAGTGTCGATTGTAAGTCCTATTTAAAGGACCAAATGGGTCTTGTATCGGTATGCAAGAAATAAAGTCTATTTCCCAAAACCCTAACGAGATCTTGGAAGCATCAGAGATAAAAGAAGGAAAAGACAATGAACTGAACTTGGAAGAGTTAAGTAAATCAGAGGAGTATAGAAACATAACTTTTTATTGTAAAATTCAAGCATCAGAGATAAATGACGCTCTGAAGAAGATGAAAAATGGAAAAGCGGTTGGGTCAGACAATATACCCATTGATGTATGGAAATGTTTAGGGAGGGAAGAAATTTTATGGCTTACAAATTTCTTCAATAAGATACTGAAGATAAAGAGAATGTCAGACCAATAGAGAGAAAGTATTTTGGTACCTTTGTATAAGAACAAAGGAGATGTACAAAATTGTGTCAGTTATAGGGTAATTAAATTAATGAGTCATACTATGAAACTAAACTATGGGAACGAGTAATAGGGAGAAGAGTAAGACGAGAGACTAGCATCTCAGAGAATCAATTTAAATTCATGTCAAGGAGGTCAACCATGGAAGCTATACATCTCATGAGGAAACTCATTAACAACTATCGGGAAAGACAAAAAGATTTGCATATGTTATTTATCGATTTGGAGAAGGCTCATGATAGGGTTCCAAGAGAGATCTTGTGGAAAGTCTTAAAAAATAAAGGTGTAAATGTATCATACATTGACGTAATCAAAGATATGTATACAAACTCAGTGACCAGGGTGAGGACATCTGGAGGATTAACACAGGAATTCTTTATCGTTGTTGTCTTACATCAAGGGTCAGCTTTAAGCCCTTATCTTAGATGAGCACACCGGACATATCCAACAAGCAATACATTGGTGTTTATTATTTGCAGATGATTGTTTTGGTCGATGAGACGCGCGAGGGTGTAAACGCGAAACTTGAATCTTGGCGAGACACTTTAGAAAAGAAGTGTTTTAGGTTGAGCAAGACAAAGACGGAGTATATAGAGATTAAATTTAGTAATGTAAGATGGTCGGATGACTCCGTCATTAAATTGGGTGAGCAAGATATTTCCAGCAGTGAGTGCTTTAAATATTTGGGATCGATAATTCAAAGAGATGGAGGTGTAGATAAAGATGTAATACACAAAATCCAAGCAGGTTGGTTGAAGTGGAGAGGCGCGTCTGGGATCTTATGTAATCGTAAAGTACCATTAAAACTTAAAGGCAAGTTTTACCGTACAGCAATTAGGTCGGCAATGATCTACGGTTCTGAGTGTTGGGCAGTGAATGGTGTACATGAGCAAAAAATGGGAGTTGCGGAGATGAGAATGCTTAGGTGGATATGTGGTCACACGAGACTGGATAAAAATAGGAATGAATGTATCAAGGATAAGATAGAAGTGACGCCAATTATAGAGAAGATGCGAGAAGCTCGTTTAAGATGGTTCGGACGTGTACATAGGAGACCATTAGAGGCACCAGTTAGGCATTGTGAAAGTTTAGTCACAAAACATGTTAAACGGAGGAGGGGTAGACAAAAAAAGACTTGGAATGAAACTACAAGAAAAGACATGATGTATTTAGGCATTAGTTAAACTATTATGCGTAGGAGAAAAGACTTGCAGTAAATGAAATAACAGGGATACAATCACGAGTTATGCTCGTGCCAACATCCGGAGGTTGGTTCCTCCTTGAAGCACCTCTCCAAATGAAAGTTCAGAAACCTAGAAAATGAAAGATGAATCTAAACTCCCAAGCCACCTCCTTATATAGGGAGGGGGGCTCACACCATTTACCTAAAGCATATTATTTAAAATAGGAAATACATTAATAATAATACGCACGCGCGTAAGTCGTAACAATACATCCCGTCAGAAAATCGACCTTGTCCCCGAGGTCAGAGTGTTGTCCGTCGTCTAGTAGCGATATGCCCGCGAGTGGGTTGCTGCCGAGGTACCCGGAGCTCCGTCTGGCGGTACGTCCGTGCGCAGAAGGGCGTCAAAGTCGGTCGCGCCGATCTCGTCCATGTCCTCCCCGATGAGGTCCCGGAACTCCTTTACAGAACAATCATGATCAGAACAGTGGGGTTGCTTGCAACGAAAGCATAGACCCTTGCTTCGTAAGTCATTGTACTCCTAGTTGGAAAGGTGGTGAGTAGGGGTATGACGGTTGTGGCATGGACCCATAATGGGTGGGCGAGGTAGAGGAGGTGGCGGTGGTCGATGTTTCAGAGGGGTAGGAAAATATGGTTGGCAGGGAGGTTTGGAGGGAGGCGATGAGGAAGGAATGTCCCCGGACATCGCTAGGAATTCGGTCTCCACTAGTGGGGAGAGGTTCATGGCTTGGTTGACAGTTAACGGTTGGAGGGTGCAGAGGCAGCTCGAATATAGGGTTGTAAGTCGTGCATGAAGTAGCCCAAGTAATGGTCGGGTGGAAGACCTGGGACATGGGTGACCAATTCGATGAATGCATCAATGTACGAGTCAATGGAGTCGGTTTGACGGACCCCGCAAAGGCGCTCGATCATAGAGCCGGAGTAGCGGTGATCATACCGCTGAATGAGGGCCTCCGTGAGAGCTGTGGAGACCTGTTGCGTCGGAGGAGTCTACTGAATGTCAAAAAACTGTTCGGCGCGGGCAATCCACCCAAGGGGGTCAGTCTCATTGAATGTGGGAATGTCGAGGCGTGGAAGTTGTGGAGTAGGCAATCCGACCAATGCGGGTTCTTCGGGAATCACGATGCTTATGGATCCCAAAGCAGAGGCGGTAGTAGTCCCAGAGTTATGTACAGGTTGCAAGTTGTGGAGCATGGCCAAAATCGAAGTGAACTACTCGGCTTGGGTCTCGAGACGAGAGTTGATGGTGGTGAGAGCTTGTTCGAGGGCTTCCAAGCGAGATTCCATCCCACCCTTTGGCATATGAAGAAGAGGGCACAAGCTAGAGATGCGAGATGGAGTGAGAGGAGATGCGTGCAGACAGAGGACTGCAGGGCTATAGGGAGCCCGGAATCGAGCGGCGCAGCCAAGGAGGCAGCGGATTACTATTGACGGGCCAGAGAGTGATGGACGGTGTTGCCGAGAAAAGAGCAGGTAGAGGACTGTTAGGCGGGGTTGGTGCAAGACGAAGGAACGAACAGAGCAGACGTCGATCGTCGGTACTGTCGAACTGGAGCAGGCTGAGAGTGCGACGAGGGTCGACGAGAGGATCTAGCGGAGCGGGCGACACGCAGAGGCCCGATGCAGAAGGCTCGATCGACCGGCGGTACTATCGACGAGCAAACGTTGAAGCAGAGGGTCGATCGTCGCTGGGAACGAACGGCGTTGTCGACGCAAAAGAGACGTGTGGCACCGTCGATGCAGGGGCGATCCCGCGCAGATGTCGAGGCAGAGAAAATAGCGGGACGAACCCGGCGGCACTGGATGCAGGCGGGCAGGCTGGGTCGGACCAAATATTACGCGTAGGAGAAAAGACTTACAGTAAATGAAATAACAGGGATACAATCACGAGGTATGCTCGTGCCAACTTCCGGAGGCTGGTTCCTCCTTGAAGCTCCTCTCCAAATGAGAGTTCAAAAACCTAGAAGATGAAAGATGAACCTAAACTCCCAAGACACCTCCTTATATAGGGAGGGGGCTCACACCATTTACCTAAAGCAAACTAATAAAAATAGGAAATACACTAATAATAATATGCACTCGCGTAACAGAAATTATGATTAAAGATAGGGCGCAATGGCGACAAAGGATCCATATAGCCGACCCCACTATGGTGGGATAAAGGCTTGAGTGTTGTTGTTGTTGTTGTTGTTGGCTAGCTACTGTTGAAAAAAGTTAACTGAAAACTGATTAATCAATTCCCTTAATTCCTCACAGTAAAAATAATTAAATATTTTGTTTTCAACTAATTAGATTTTAGTTAGGATTTAAGAATGCTAATTAGTGCTTAATGTGTAATTGAATGAGTGGTATTTAAAAACAATCTTATTAGATAAGTTGGCATTAATTATTTTTAATTAGATTTATTAAATACAAATTCATAATTTATAATATAATTAGCTTGAGAAATTAAAGCTTATTGATAATGAGGATGTTGTCTTAATGTAATAAGAAAACTAGGTGTATAATCTTGAAACGGTTGATATTAAAAGGATATATATGGGAACTTTATTCTACTTTTTCTTCGTAGCATTTATGCTCTTGTTTTTCAACTCCCTTTTAGGAATGAATTGAATTCGCTTCTTCTCTTGAAAATTAAATAATAGAAATGATGAGAATCTATAGACTTAGGCTTCATTTGGCGTGGCGTTTTGTAGAAGTGTGTTTTATCAAAACGCAATTGGGCGGCCAAAATCCATTTGTTTTTCCGCCTCCAGTTCGAATTGCACGTGTTTCGCTCCTTAACGATTTCCACCGGCTGCAGCCGCCAACCCCAACCTCCAATTAGCCGCGTTTTCAGAAATTTTGGAATTTTTTAACCTCACCGGAACTACCGGAGAAGACAATGAATCAACGAACATCATCGCCAACCCCCAAAACTTCTCACGCCTGATCTTCTACCCTCTTTAACCATTCCCGACGACACCGTCCTCCTGCTTCACGATCCTCCACCTGAAAATAAAAACCCCATTAGATGCCCGGCACAGCAATTTATAACTCACAGCCTCCACCTCCTCCAAGATCCAGCTCCTCTTCCCACTCCTCCTCCATCTGGAGGTCACCGACGGGAGGTTAATTAAAAAAACTTATGACTATGAAAAATTTAATAAAAAATTATTTTCTTAAAACATAATATATAAAACTAATTGTATAATTATATATATATAATTAACGTAAACGTTATTTTGCCAAATGATTTTCTGTTCTGAACAGCTCTGCAAATACAGACTATCCAAACAGATCTTCATTTTCAGCAGCCAATTTTCAACAGCTCCATTTACAAACCTGCATTTACAACAGCTCCTTTTACAACCGCGGTCACTCTCCCAAATGAAGCCTTACACATTTTGTACTCAATTGAAAACCTTTGTTTGATTTTTCTCCCAATTTACTTCATTTCTTTCTTCCCTCAACCTTCAATCAAAATCTTTATGTCTTAAACCTAACTATTGTGTAGAGTATAATAAGTGCCTTAGCTTTAGTTATTCATGTTCCTAATGAAAGAGAAGATAGTTCACATAGTCCAAGCTGTCAAATTGTCTCAAGCTGGCACCCAAAGCCCTCTATGCTAGCAAATACCCAAAGGCCAAAGCTTCTAAAGTTTTACCATGAACAGACAGTGTGATTTAGATCTTCCATTCCAGGTACATAATCGCACTAGTTAACTCAAACTACAACAATTGATTGTCTCTTACCAAGAATCAAATAGTAATCAATAGACAATGATAAAATATACTCTCTTCGAAAAAGAATCATGACGCTTACGATTAAACCTAATCCCATCTACAGAACAACAAGAACAGCTGAGATCCGAATCACATAGATAATACGAGTAGAGATTGGACAAGAGATGGGACGGAGAGCTTACCCATCTCTTCCGGCGTTGAAAAAAGCCTCCGACCTGTGGGCTTGGACTTGAACTTGCCTCTCACCATGACCGCGGCAGTGAAGGAGGGCAGAGAAAGGCGAGGATGTTGGGAGCGTAATTCGTGCTATCACGAATGCCGAAGAGCTTTTGACCGAGAATTCAAGAAGAAGCCTACAAGTAACAATTAGAAGCGGACCCACCTAAAATTAAGAACCGACCCATATAGATTCGGTTTCAAATTTTTGAAACCGGAACCGACCCACGGTTCTAAAGTATAGAATCGGATCTGAACCATTCACTACGGTCCGGTTTCCGGTTCGGTTAACGGTTCTACCCATCTCTCAACATAATTAAAAAATAACTCTTCCAACTCTTGATTACTTGTCAACAACTACCAATGCTCAAAATAATTGAATTATGACTCTCTATAAAATTGAAGTAATATAACTACACGAGTTCAAAAATTATTTTCTTTAACCATATGACTATATTCTCAATCATTTGAACGTATTAAGTCATACGACTATAACCGTTGTCTCAAAAAAATCCTTAGAATCGGCGACCGTTGGTTCGGCCATTCTTTTCTTATTATTATTATTATTATTATTATTATTATTATTATTATTATTATTATTATTATTATTATTATTATTATTATTATTATTATTTTTTCTTACTGTCGTCCATTATCTCTGTATATATATATATTATTATATTCTTCTTCTTCTCCATCTTCTTCTTTCCTAAATTCCCGAACGAGACCAGAGGTTTCGAGAGAGAGAAAGAGTGAGAGAGTGGGGTTTTCCCGGGCTTTCCCACTGCCGCCGACGGAGCTCCGGTGCTCGAAATCTTCGCCAGAGCATAGATCTGGAAAGCTCTCGTCGTGTGCGTGGTAAGTTTTGTCCGTTTCGTAGGTTTTTTGCGCTAGGTGATAAGGATTTTTATGTAGTATTAAAAATAATTTCAACTAATATCCCGATGTAGGCAAGTATACCTATCGAAATATAGTATAGGAAGGATGTCGTATTTGCCCGAGGCCCGTCGAGTAATCTTTCTCACGTAAATTAATATTATTTTATCGGAAAAATATTTAAAAGATTTTTATAAAGGAAATAATAAAAGAAAGGAGACATTTGATCGAGAATCCTTCATAAGTAAAATACTTAGTAAATCTAGAATTCATAAGAAATGGATTTAGACAAACTTGACCGTGGAGGTTCCCAAAATATGATAGAGCCTCTCTCGAGAGAACTATCATCTAACCTTAGGTTGATCGATTAAGACCCCTCGGTCAGTCGAAACCCCTAAGCTTGTTTTACGCGGTGAGCCCCACTATTGGATTTGATTCCAATCCGGAAGATTTGCGTCACCCTCTCTCGAGGAATGCATGTAAATCTTTTTATCTTTGAGTGATCTCCTCGTTTGCATGGATCTCTCGATCACTAGCATACGGATCTTAGATCGAGAAACATATTCGCGACATATGAATTTGAAGCAATTTAATTCAAAGATAAATCCTAGTTTTCGAAAACCAAACTATGAAAAAGAGATTACTAAATATCACTACTTAAGAATTCATCCGATCAAATGTAAATAAAATTAGCAAAACATAATTGAGAAGAAAGACATTTTTATTTCTATGTAAAGAAAAGTACAATTGCAAATAAAGTAAATCTAAGCTAGGAATTAAAAAGACAAGACATAAAATAAAGTTACACTAAGAAAAATGCAGAAAAACTATACTAGAAACGATCCAAACTAAGCATGGACTGCATTCCCATCACTTTGGCAGCAGCTGGCTTTTATAGGCAGATGGTGAGTCACGCCCTTGGTCACGCCCGTGACCAAGGGCGTGTAAGCTGCGTAACTGCGTCATGAAAGCCCGTGAACGTTGGGGACGAAAAACCGCCAAAATTGATCATCTCGACGGGTCACGGCCTAGGTCACGCCCGTGACCTAGGGCGTGTCTTGACCGAGTCAGGAAACGACAGGAAACGGCGTGATCTGTATCTGGCAGTTGCGGGAGAGGTCACGCCCCTTGGTCACGCCCGTGACCAAGGGCGTGTAAACTGGAACGGCTCGGCGGCGGAAACTGCTTGTATTGAATGCATATCTGGCGAGTCACGCCCGTGACCTGAAGGTCATGCCCCTGGTCACGCCCGTGACCTGGGGCGTGTAATCTTAATCTGACGTGACAGCGATTTCTGGGAGCTGAAAGCGGAGTACGGCCATGACCATGGTCACGCCCCCAGGTCACGCCCGTGACCTGGGGCGTGTACTGAGGATTTTTGCAGATTTGTTCTGGTATTTCCCATGAACACGGCTGTGGGCTTGAATTTGTTATTAGCAGCCCCAGATTACCTGAAAACACAAAATAAAGTAAATTAGATATATATTAAACTAAAATTATTTAAAAACTAATTAATTACTATTAAAATATTATATAAAAATAACTATAAATAATGCGCTATCAAATACCCTCATACTTAAGCTTTTGCTATTCCAGAGCAAAACCAATTCAAAAGTATGAGAATAAAATTTATATGACATTTCAAAAAAAAAAATTACTCCTAATTATTCATTTAAAATTACACATGACTCATACATAAATGAGTTTTGAAATAAAATTTAGATTCATAAGAAATAAATCATGATTCATAAGTTGACATGCATAGAATAAAAATTAGTTTCAAAAATTCTCTAATTAAATTTTCATAAACAAAATTGTATTGAATTAAGCAAAATAATCTAAGATTAGAATTATAGAAACTTTTATTATCATTCGAAACTGTATAGAAAACCTAAAATATTAACTAAGCTCTCTCATAAATATCTTGAATATGAAATGATATTGATTAAGTTTGGGTAAAATTGGCATAGAAGAGATTTTTAATTGGGAAATGATGAATTTTATCCTCTCATTTCCATTTTTTTAGATACTCTTCTTTTTTAATACCCCAAATGTATATGTTTAGGAGTGATGAATTTTATCCTCTCAGCTCCATGTCATATAATCTTTTACAAATTTGGGTGCATATGTTTAGGAATGATGAATTTTATCCTCTCATTCCATGACATATGATCTTTTATATTTTTTTTTGCCAATCAAAAGGGTAAAGTAAAAGAAGGGGCTAGAGTTTAAAGGCTATAAAATTTTCAAGATAACTATTTTGAGAGCATAGAAAATAAATTAAGAAATCTTTAAGAATCTATGAGCTAAAGTTAATATAATAAAAATCTAAAGATCTTAAGCACAATTGCTACAAAATTAATTCATGATATTTTAAGGAGAGAAAACAAAACTAAGAAATATTCTAATTAAATCAAAATAATGAAAAATTCTTTAAATCAAATTTATCTAAAAATTAAATCTAACAAATTATGAAGAGACACATAAAATAGAAAACACATAAAAAGAATTTTTTTTTAAAAGTCATATAAATAAAAGCTCATAATTAAAATTGGTTGGACTCAAATAAAAAGTAAGGAAGCATCTAATAATACAAAATTTATAAAAACATTTTGTTTTATTTATATTTTTATATTTGCTTGAACAAGAAAAATAAAACAGAAATAATTTTTTTTTTGTTCTTGGACTTCCCAAGGCTACCTAATGACGGGCTCGCAAGGTACTAGGCAGTTTTGTGGGATGAAAGCCCAACACGGCCCTTTCGCAAGAAATTAAATTTTTAATTTTATAATTTTTTTTGTAATTTCCATATTTTAAAAACAAAATTGAAAAAGAAGACAAAAGAAGATTTTTTTATGATTTTTAAATATTTTTGAATTTTTTTTGTATTAAAAGTGTTTTTCTAATTTTTTTGAATTTTTTGAATAAAAACAAACATTAGAGAACATTTAAAAATAAACATTATCCCCAATGTTTATAAACAAGAATGAGGAGGGAAAAACTTGAAAAGAAAAGGTAGATAAGGAACAGAAAAATTGCAAAAAGGATAAGCAAGGGGTGTTAAAATTTTTGATTGGACCGTTTAGGAGTAAGCAGGAGTTGTATCAACAAGAGTTATAGCCAAACAACCACATTGTCACACAACAACACAAGAAATCTTTATTGAAATAGAACTGCTTTACAATGCGAGGTATACATGGCGAGACATGATTCATCAGAATCACGGAGACGAGAAGAACAAGACACACCAAAAAAGCAAAGCTGGCGGCTAGACAAGCTCAGACCGCACAAGCCGCACCACTCCAGAACTCGCCCGGCTTGCCCTGAGATCGCACGAACAGAAACCGGACAGACTGCCAGCACTGCAAGACCGCACCTCAGACCGCACGAACTGAAGCTTATTGGAACAAAGAACTGAAGCTGTCGCCAGACCGCAACTCTGACCGCCTAACCGCTGAAGGTCGCCTGATCACTGAGCTCGCTGCGAACAGCATAAAAACACAATAACCCAGTTCGCTGACAAACCGCAGACGAACTGTTTATTCAAGCCACCGGAAATCACCAAGGAAGGAGACCGCACCCTGCTAACCGCAAACCTGCGAACACAACAAAGGTTAACTCGCATCCAAGTCGCGTGAACTCAAACTTGAGACCGCAAGAAACAATCCGGGCTCTGGTTCTTACAGTTCTTGTTAGGAATGACGGGTCATGCACCCCTATTTATAGGCGGGTGGACGGATGTCGTCACCGCACAAACCGGGATACAGTCATCACCCATCAGATCGCGAACGGTCTTCAAAAGACAGACCGCGCGAACAGACCTCTTGGACGATCACCCGACCAAGACGCAGATCAGCAGACAAGATCGCGCACAGGCCGCGCGAACACGAGACCGCGCACAAGCCGTGCGGTCTCAACAACGCTCCTTCCTTAGATCACCAGGAGCAAGCTAGAACCATCTGGCCGACTTCAACCAAGTCGCCAGATCACCAATATAGACCGCCCGGTAGACGGTCATATAGGAACAACCCGCCCGGTCTTCCAATAAGGGGGCCAGGCAAACCAGAAGACCTACTCGGGAACAAACCGCAGCTACCAAGAACAGACTGGAACAACCAGCAGACCGCCAGGACAACCCGGCAGAGCCAGACCGGCAGATAACCTATACAAGCCGCGCGGTCTCCGCGGTCTCCCAAACCAGACCGCCCGGTCTCCTCCACACCACTTCAAAATTTCAACACTCCCCCTTGAAGTGGGAAGTGGAGACTAGCCCGAGTAAATTCTGCAACCGTGTAAACGGTCCCTTCGCCAGCGGCTTTGTGAAGATGTCTGCAACATTGTCCGCACTCCGAACATACTCGACCATAAGAGATCCTCCCAACACCTTTTCACGAATGAAATGGTGCTCAATCTCTATATGCTTGGTCTTCGCGTGACAGACTAGATTATTAACCAGCTTGAGGGCACTCTCATTTTCCCCGCGTAGCATAATGGGACCTCGAACCTCCTGATGAACGTCCTCTACCAACCTCCTGAGCCAATGGCTTCCTGAGCTGCCAAGGCCGAAGCCTTGTACTCCGCTTCCGTGGTAGATACAGACACCGAGTCTTGCTTCTTGCTGCACCAAGAGATAGCTGTGGGACCTGTCATAAAGACATAACCAGACGTTGATCTCCGATCATCCACGTCTCCCCCATAATCAGCATCCATGAAACCATGCAACTCCAAGCTAGACCCTCTCCTATATAGGAGACCCAAATCAGAGGTCGACTTCACATATTTCAAGATGCCTTTTGCCGCCAGAAGATGAGGCTTCCGTGGTTTCGCCATGTACCGACTCACCTTGCTTACTGCATAAGCAATATCTGGCCTTGTGATCGTCAAGTAGATTAAGCTCCCAACCAGAGCTCGAAAAACCAACGGTTCAGAAAAAACTCTCCCCTCATCCTTCCGAATTTTATGATGTTGTTCCAGAGGTATAGAGCTGCTCTTCCCTTCCTCCAAGCCGAATCGCTGAACAATCCGCTCCGCATAGCCAGCCTGAGAAATGAGCACTCCGCTCTCCCGCCTCTGGACCTCAAGTCCAAGGAAATGGTGAAGCTCCCCCAGATCCTTCATCTCGAACTTGATAGCAAGCTCAACTCTCAGCCTTGCTACCGCCTCCTTCGAATTCCCGGTGACAATCATGTCATCCACATACAACAGCACAATCACCTGAAGCACCCCCTCCTTCTTGATGAGCAAGCTAGAATCAGAGTCTGAAACAACGAATCCGCAGAATAAGAGATACTCTGCAATCTTCCCGTACCACGCACGAGGCGCTTGCTTCAACCCATACAAGGCCTTCTTCAACTTACAAACGTAGTCCGGATACTCCTTCGAGATGAAGCCTTGCGGTTGGAGCATGAAGATATCCTTGTCAATTTCGCCGTATAAGAAAGCATTCTTCACGTCGAGTTGCCAAATCTCCCAACCACTCGAAGCCGCCAAGGCAATAACAAATCGAACCGAAGTCATCTTTGCCACTGGACTAAACGTCTCATCATAATCTTCTCCGTACTGCTGTGAAAACCCACGAGCTACAAGGCGAGCCTTGTACCGCTCGATACTGCCGTCAGCTTTCTTCTTCAGCTTGAAAACCCACTTGCAAGTGACAGGAGTGGTGCCCTTGGGCTTGGGCACAAGAGACCAGGTCTCATTCTTCTCGGGAGCTGCCATCTCTTCTTGCATAGCAATGTCCCACTCTTTCACGCCTCTGGCTTTCTCAAAGCTCGACGGCTCCCTTTCATCCAAGGGACCAGCAAAGAAACATGAAACAAAGTTCATCATGTTTCCTCCTGTGTATCGATCTGGTGGTTGAATAGTCCACTTCGACCTCCTAAGAGGTTGCTCCTGACTAACCACCTCCTCAGCTGCTTCTTCTGTGCAAGCTCCTCTTCCAGATGAACTTGGAGCATCGCTCCCCCTGCTTCCAGAACCTGAAGCCTCCATCTCAGAGTTTGACACAACTGGAGCTCCTGGTGAAACAGGCAACTCCACTTGAAGACTTCCCACAGCTTTTCCTCCTTCATCAACCCTGCTCTCTGGTAGCTCAACTCCTGAACTCCCCTTGTAAGAAGTCACTTCATCGAACACCATATCCCGAGAAACAATTGACCTCCGTGTCTCAGGATCCATGCATCTCCATCCCTTCTTCCGCTCATCATACCCAACAAAGACTAGCTTCCTTGCTTTCGCATCTAGCTTTGTCTGAAGAGCATCAGGAATGTGCACATTGCAGGTTGATCCAAACACCCGAAGGTGTGCAACGCTCGACTTCTCCTTGAACATTAGTTTGTGAGGGGTCTTCATGTTGATAGGACTCAGAGGCAATCTGTTGATGACATAAGCTGCACAAGATATTCCCTCCGCCCAGAAGGACTTTGGGATACTCTTGGCATGAAGCCAGCATTTGCAGGTTTCCGTCAGATGACAGATCTTCCTCTCCGCAACGCCATTCTGCTGTGGAGTATGGGCATAAGTGAGCTCTCTCCTGATGCCTTGCTTCCTGCAAAAACTTGAGAACTCACCAGAGGTGAACTCCCCACCATTGTCAGTTCTAAGTTTTTTAACCCGCAGGCCAAGCCGGCCTTCAACCAGCTCCTTGAACTCCACAAATTTTGCAAAGGCTTCTGACTTCTCTTTCAAGAAATACACCCAGACATATCTGGTGTAGTCGTCAATCAACACCAACATGTATTTGTTGCCTCCAAGGCTTGGGGTGGCAGTCGGTCCCATCAAATCACTGTGGATGCACTCCAACGACATTTTGCACCTTGTTTGCGATTTGTCAAATGGAAGTCGATGAGACTTACCAAACTGACATCCTTCGCAGACATGACCGTCTCCATAGGAGGACAAGCTAGGCAAGCCATTGACAAGGCCCCTTACCGCCATAGCCTTCAATTTGTCCATGCCTACATTCCCCAACCTTTCATGCCAGATGGTCGCGCCATCATTGGTCGTCATCTTATCAACATAGGTACTTGTCGATAAAACGAACAAGTCCTTCACCCGCTTGCCGACATGAATAACATCTCCCTTTATCTCCGGTTGAGTTTTAAGAAACTTCACTTCTGTTGGCCCAAACAGAACGTGATAACCGGCATCGACCGCATTGGTCACAAAGAAGAGATTTTTCTTCAAACCAGGCACGTAATAAACACTCCTCAACGTGAGTGGACCCTTATCACTGCTCAGAGAGACGACTCCTTCGTGCTCTACTGGATGAATAGAATTATCAGCCGTAATGATAGCATTGTTACCTGAGTAAGGCGCCAAAGAAGAGAACTTTGATCCATCACCGGTGAGATGATGCCCACACCCTGAATCAACAATCCAGTCCTCATCATAGTTGATGGAAGCCAAGGCCTTAACGGGCATCGCCGTTATATTAGACGCAAAGGCTCCTCCCCATCCAACTTCACCAGACTTTGGCATCTCCTTCTCCACTGCATGTCCCGGCTAAAGATTCACCCGACAATCTTTCTTGAAGTGCCCGGTCTTGTTGCATCTAAAGCACCTCGGTCCCTCTCCTTTCTTCTTCCCATCAGACTTAGGAGCATAGCCCCTATCTTGCTGACCTGAAGTGGAGGGTCCATCAAGACCCAGCTTCTTCTTCTCCCATTTCTTCTTCTTCTTCCCAAAGAACATCACATCACTTTCTCCCCCGGAGATTGAAACCTCCGCCATCTGTCTTGCTAAACTTTCTTGCGAAGCAAGAAGGTTCTCCAGCTCCAACAACGATGGTTGATTTGCCTAACCCTGAACTGAAGTCACAAAAGCAAGATACTCCTTCCGCAACCCGCGGATGATATGCCTCTTCAGTTTTGCCTCAGAGATTGGCTCATCAGGGTCCAATGCAGAAATCTCTGATGTGAGGTTCTTCATCTTGAGGAAGAAGGTAGAAACAGAAAGATCACCTTGAGAGGCTTTCGCCAACTCATTTTCAAGATACTGTATGAAAGTGGAGGTTAGATCTTAAGTTACTCTAGAGGGGGGGTGAATAGAGTATTAAAACTTTTCCTTAGTTTTTATAGCGGAATTAAAATAGTATTATATATAAGTGTAAGCAGTGTGAGAATTATGTAAGCAGAAAAATTAAGTAAATGAAATCACACAACAAACAGCACAAGCACAGAAAATAACCAAACACAGAAGACACAAGGAGCTATAGTAGTTCCCCAATAAATCTGGGTACGTCTACTCTTCTACCACCCTTGGTAGGAATCCACTAGAATTTTTGATCAGGTGCCCTCACACCAAGGGATTTTTGTTCAGGTGTCCACACACCACAGAGCTTTTATTCAGGTGCTCAAAACCAACTAGATTTTTTGATCAGGTGTCTTGCCACCAAGGAGGTACACTTTTGAAGGGAGTATTAACCATGTACAAGAGAGGTAAGAAAGAGTTTATAGTGTTCTTCTCTATCAAGATGCTGAGAGAAGACTCTAGTGGATGTTGTTGTAAAGCTCCCCCTGTCTGATTGAAGTATTTGACAGAAGATGGAGAAGCTTTCTCTTGAAAACTAAGATCTCCTGTAGCAGATTGATCTGGAAGAACAGGTTCTTCAGATTGCTTGTTGCTCTTTTAGAAGATCTGAATTTGCAGCAGATTCTAAGAGAATGCTCTTGAGGAAGATGTTCTCAGAAGAAATTTTGTGCTACTTGTGGAAGAAGAAGAAGAGAAAAAAAATACTTGCTGAGAAGTCTATTGTTTCTTTCTTCTTTTTCTGCTGTATATATCCTTTGTATTCTGTAATAGAATGATGTTTGAATTATGTCGACTCAAACGACTCTGGCAGGTCCTTTAATTCCTTGGCCGTGAAAAGATTCCTTTTCATTAAATGTCAACGGCTATTGCTGTCTTAGAAAAAGGAAAGAAGGGAATATATTAACTGAGTTTAATATCCTTCCTTATCTGTCAGAATACGTCCAAAGATATTAAATAGATCCGTTATTGTCGTCGTTTTGCTGTTAGGATAAATAGAATGTAGCTGATAACAAATTTGGGCTTCAATAAATGATCTGTCGAACGCTGGCTATAATCTGTCGAGCGCCGTCCAGAAGATGTTGAACGCTGGTTGGAAACTGTCGAGCGCTGTCCAGAAGATGTTGAACGCTGGCTGGAAACTGTCGAGCGCTGGCAAAAAAAACTGTCGAACGCTGGGAGCCATCTGTCGAGCACTGCTAGCCATTTGTTGACCGCTGGGAACCTTAGATTTTATCTTAGGTTCTAGCTAATTTATCAGCCTTAAGACTTGACCCTTAAACTATACAATGGGGTCAACTGATCCTAATCAGTACATAGTGATCCTAGCCCAAAATAGTAAAAGTGTTGCTCCAACAATCTCCCCCTATTTGGGTTAGGATACTATTTGACAAATAAATCAAATAATAAATAACACAAAGATAAACAACAGAGCATAAATATATCTGACAGAATTGAAATGCTTCAGCAGATAATATTGAAATAAAATGCTCTGAGTTTAGAAACATTTATACTGAATCCAAGAGTTCAAAGACAGAAGGAATTTGAAACTGTACTTTTTCACTATGAGGAAGGCTTGAAAATGATTTCCCTGTTGGGATCTTCAGCTTGCTTCTTGCTCATGTAGCAATTTTCTGGACTTATGATTGTTTGAGATGTAGTAGGAAGAACTACTGCTGCTGGATACTTCTTTAAAAATCTTTCAGCATTGAAAAATTTTCTGGAATTGTACTTTTCAAGCTCTTACTTTCTGAATTCAGACAATGTAGAAAATTGAGAATGGTCCTCACCTTCAGCCTTAGATTTATTGATCTGAGCAATAGCTACTGATTCTCTGAATCTAGTCATGTGAGCTATTTCATCTGTTTCTTGAATTTCTGGAGAAGGAGACCTTTCAATAGAATCATTTGCCTGATCTGAGGTTTTATTATCTTGAAGATTCATTCTGCTGTGAAATAAGCCATTTGAAAAAGTATATCTGTAATCTGAAATTGGTCTGGAAGAACTTGAGGGAGGAGCTCTGGCTGGTGTAGAACTTTGAGAGCCACTGGAGCTTTTATGAGTTCCTTCATATCTCCTAGACTACTGGGGGGCAGATCTAGAGAAGGAGGAAGACATCCCTGCTGATCCTGCTGTTGGAGGAGGAGGAGGAGGGTGATTGAACTTAACTGGACTATCAGGAATATAACCAGTTTTCTTGAACTTCTTTCTTCTTTTCTGCTCATTTCTGGAGAGTGTCATCTAATGATGTGAGACTTTGTCAAGAGAGATATTGTGGAGAATATAATATGGGATATCATTATCTGGATTAGGAGGCTTGGGGATAGCTTTAGACTTAGCCTTTGTTTTCTTTCTTTTCCTTGACAGTGTATCATCAGAATCACTATCATTATCTTCTTCATCAGAATCAGAAGAAGAGATTGGTGTGTCATATAAATCTGATATCAATTTAAGAGCTTTGATCCTTTGCTCTTTAGCTTCATAAGCTTCATCTTCTGCTTTCCAGATCTCATCAAAGTCTGGAATTGGAGTTTCATCAAAGATAAAAGTTGGAAAGTCAGAATTTGTGATTGCTTCTTCTGACATTACAACTAGTTTTTCTTCTTGACTGAGAGCTTGATCTTGAATGAAAACTGTATCTGTAATCTTAACTCCAAAACTTCTAATTATCTTATTTAACAGAGCTTCATTAACTGGAGCAGTGTATGGGACAATTGCTCTAGAATAATTATGTTGTTGAGGTAAAGCTGGTAGAACTGTACTAAACTGAGAAAGCAAATAAATAATATCTATAGAGGGATTAATAAAAACATTATTTATTTCTTCTGGACCTGGTAGAACTGGTTCTTCTGAAATTGGAAGAGCTGAATTTCCAAGTGCTTGAGCATCTGGAGTATCTGGAGCTTCTTCATCAGACATCTCCCCCTGCCTAGCTTCAGAGAAACCTGAATCTAGGCCCCTAGAAGAAGGGGCAGATTGAAAGGAAGGGAAGGAAGAAATCTTTTCAGATAAAGCAGAAATAGATTGAACAATTGGAGCAAGTTTTGCATCCAATAACTGGTCTATTTTGGGAAGGATGAGACCAAGTATCTAATCAGCTACAGAGAAATGATTTAAATAAGTGAATTCGTGAGAATGAGAGGAGGATGGCTCAGAAGAGGGAGGAATAGAGATTGGTACAAAGATGTTTGAGACATCTGCACCTTGTTGAGAGGGTTCTTGATGAGTAGAAGAAGAATGATGGATAGGGCATTGGGAATCATTATGAGTAGGAGATGGAGGTGGAAAAGAGTGATGAGGGAGGAGATCAAAAGAAGGAGGGGGAATGTCATCAATATGTGTAGAAGAATTGTAAGGTGGAGATTGTGCAGGGGAAAAACTTTGAGTAGTAGGAGGTGGGAGAGGAAGGGAGGAGACCAAAGGAGGAACTTCTGGAAGGGTTAGGGAAGAGACTGAATCAGTCCTTGTGTCTTCAGAAGCTTGCTTGACTGACTTTGGATTCTTCTTTGGAAATACCCTTTCCCACTTAGCAAAGAGAGCTGAGGTTAGCTTCTTGCTTGCATTGATTGTTACCTTTGGGGAGACCAGAAGGTCTGGATGCCTTTCCTGCAGAACAATTCCTAAAATTCTTCCAAAGCTAACATTCTCCTTGGAAATCTTTTTCTTAATCAAATTAAACCGAAGTGATCCCCAGTTCATTTTCTTTTTCTCCATCAAGGCCACCATCAACAGAAATTGGTGCCTTTTAACATAGTCATGTCCTGTTGTTTTTCCTAACAACACTTTGCCAACTATATCTGATAAGAATTTGTATTCCAAAGACAGATTTTTCTTAAGCAGATGATTAGGGTTTCCAGAGGAGTGACCCATTTTGACTAAAGCTGCTTCAAATTCATCAGAACTAATTTCTATATCTTCATCACCATTCACAAGCCCAAAAACTTCAGTTAGAATGGTAGGGGTAAGAGAAACCTGGTGTCCTGAGATTGTGCCCGTCAGACATTCATCTTCCTGCTTAACTGTGAAACACCATTCTTTGATTTCAGCTATGTGAAGCTTTATCCTCAAGCTCATTAACTTCCTCAACTGTTGCTCTTCAAAGAGTTGAAGGATGTCCTTGAAGATTTGGTCAGATGTTGCGAAGGATTTCATATCTATGTCGAACCCAGCATCGAACTTCATGGAATAGACCGAGGCTTGAGAAATCGCCATTGAGTCCTGCAAAAGAAGAGAAAGATCAAGTGCAAAAGGGGAACTGGAGGGAAACGATTTCTGTAGGCGCGCTCTTAAGAAATACAAGTAGTAAATATATATAAGAGAGAAAGAGGCGCATTTGTGGAGCGGCGTTCAGCAACTAACCTTGATAAAGACTGAAGTTGAAAAGACTTTAAGTTTTTGTCAGACAGCGTTCGACAAAAAATATCCTTTTCGTCGACAGCTGTTCGACAGGCAACATTTCTTTATCGATTCTGAAAATATAAGGTTTTGTCGACCACCGTTCGACAAATGATATAAATTCGTCGTTCTCCGTTCGACAAATTTTTGAGGTAAATAGAGAACTTAATTTACTAGCAGATTGAGTCTCCATCTATCATTCCAAGTTGATTTATAAAGAAGATATGCTTCTTTTCATCCAATGGCTTGGTGAAAATGTCAGCTCTTTGTAAATCAGTAGGAATAAATTGTAGGCAAATTTTATTTTTATCCACATTATCCCTAAGGAAGTGGTGCCTAATTTCTATGTGTTTAGTCCTACTATGGAGAACTGGATTTTGTGCTATAGAAATTGCACTAGTATTGTCACAAAATATAGTTGAATTATTTAAGTTGACTCCATAGTCTAGAAGTTGATTTTGTATCCACAATATCTGTGAGCAACAACTGCCAGCAGCTATATATTCAGCTTCAGCTGTTGATGTTGACACAGATGTTTGTTTCTTACAAAACCAAGACACAAGCCTATCACCAAGGAACTGGCAAGTCCCTGATGTGCTTTTCATGTCTACTCTGCATCCAGCATAATCTGAATCTGAGAATCCAGTTAATTCAAATTCAGATGCTGTTGGATACCAAAGTCCTAGATTAGGGCAACCCTTTATATATCTCAAAATCCTTTTTAGCAAAATTAAGTGAGATTCCTTAGGGTTAACTTGAAACCTAGCACAAATACAAGTAACAAACATTATGTCAGGCCTACTTGCTGTTAAATAGAGTAATGAGCCAATAATTGCTCTATATACTTTTGAATCAACAGGTTTCCCTGATTCATCATTATCAACAACAACATTTGAGGGCATGGGTGTTTTCATGATGGAAGAATCTGACATACCAAATCTTTTCACTAATTCCTTAGCATACTTAGATTTGGATATGAAGATTCCATTTGAAGTTTGCTTCACTTGGAGACCAAGGAAGTATGATAACTCACCCATACTACTCATTTCAAATTTAGATTGCATTAGATTTGAAAATCTTTTGCACAAATTTGAATCAGTAGATCCAAAAATAATATCATCTACATATATTTGAACTAGCAGAGTTTTATTTTTATGTATCCTGAAAAATAAAGTTTTATCTATTAAACCCCTACAGAAATTATTTTCCAAAAGAAAACTAGCTAAAGTTTCATACCATGCTCTGGGAGCTTGTTTGAGACCATAGAGAGCTTTCTTAAGCTTAAATACAAAAGAGGGTTGAGTTGGAGAGAGGAAACCTGGGGGTTGTTCCACATATACTTCTTCTTTGATTTCTCCATTCAAGAAAGCACTCTTTACATCCATTTAATATACATTGAACTTTTTGTATGCAGCAAATGCAAGAAATATTCTGATTGCTTCAAGTCTTGCAACAGGAGCAAAGGTTTGATCATAATCAATCCCTTCTTCCTGTGAATATCCTTGGGCTACCAGTCTTGCTTTATTTCTTACAATGTTGCCTTGTTCATCTAGTTTGTTCCTGAAGACCCATTTGGTGCCAATCACTGGATGGTCTTTTGGTCTAGGAACCAAATCCCATACTTTGTTTGTCTCAAACTGATTGAGTTCCTCTTGCATAGCAATGATCCATTTGGGATCTTGTTTTTTATAGTTTGAGGTTCAATTTGGGAGAGAAAACATGTGTGCATCAAGTTCTGATGTACTTGATTCCTTGTTTGCACACCTGCTGAATTATCACCAATTACTTGTGATATTGGATGATCTCTAACTGTGATGTGGTCAACAGTTGGAGTTGGTTCAGTAATAATTTCCATTTGGGGAATTTGTTCAGCTGCTATATTCTGTGGAGGATTATCTGTTGTTATCTGTTCTGAACTTTCAGCAAAATTTGGGAGATTTTCTTCTTCACTCTCCTCAGCATTCTGCTGTTCAGGATTCAGAATTCCTTCTTTATGTAGAGTTAATTGATCTAGCTGCTCACATAATATAGGTACCTGCAGATTTTCTATGGTAGAAGAAATCTTCTCCTTGTAAAACACGTTAGTCTCATCAAAAGTAACATGCATAGATTCTTCTATCTTGAGGGTAGATTTATTGTTGGTTATTGAATATCCTATATGCTTTGCTGGTTATTGAATATCCTAAGAAAATTCCTTCATCTGATTTTGGGTCAAATTTCTAAGGTATTTCTTGTCATTATTGTGAATGAAACATCTACACCCAAATGATCTAAAATAGCTAACCTTAGGTTTCTTCCCTTTAAGTAATTCATAAGGAGTCTTTCCCTTAAGCTTGTGTATCAAACTTCTATTCAGAACATAATTTGCCGTGCTGACAGCCTCTGCCCAAAAGGATAGGGGCAAATTAGCATTTGCAAGCAATGTTCTTGCTGATTCAATTAGAGTTCTATTTTTCCTTTCAACTACCCCATTTTGTTGAGGAGTTCTAGGAGCTGAGAAACAATGCCTGATACCTTCCATCTCACAGACTTCTTGCATAAGAAGAGACTCAAACTCACTGCCATGATCACTTCTGATCAATGCAACTTCAGTAGAGTACTCAATCTTTATGCTCTTAAGAAAGTCTGTAAGAACTTTAAAGTTATCTGACTTTTCTCTCAAAAAGAACACCCAAGTGAATCTAGAGAAGTCATCCACAATCACTAGAGAGTAAGACTTCCCCCCTAAACTCTTTGTTGCTATAGGTCCAAAAAGGTCCATATGTAGCAAATATAAGATTCTAGGTGAATCACTTTTAGATAATGATTTAAAGATGTTTTTAGTTTGCTTGCCTAGTTGACATGCCCTACACAAACCTTCTTTCTTATATGATCCCAAGGGTAAACCTCTAACAAGTTTGTCCTTAGATAGTTTAGCAATGGTCCTAAGGTTTACATGTCCTAGTCTCTTATGCCAAAGATCACTAGATTTACTTGTATCACTAAATAAACAGACTCCTGTAGTAGATGAATTGAAATTTACTAAGTATATATTACCTTGTCTAATGCCTGATAAAATAGTAATACCATTAGTAGATTTAATAAGGCATTTCAATTTATTAAAGGTTACCTGATACCCTTCATCACATAATTGACTTATGCTGATAAGGTTATGCTTCAGTCCCTTTACATAGGCTGCCTCTTTGAAGGTGACTTCTCCAACTTTGACTTTTTCATAGCCTTTGGTCTGTCCACAGTTGGAGTCTCCAAATATAACTTTTGGTCCAAGCTTTGCCTTAAAGCTGTTCAGGTTTGACTTGTTCCCTGTCATATGTTTTGAACAGCCACTGTCCAAATACCATTTTTCACTTGTTCTTGGACAGTTGTGTACCTGCAAAAACAAAGACAAAACAAATCTATTTGTTCCTGACCCAGATTACCTTGGGTCTTTTTGTATTTCCACAGAAATCTGAAATAAACGACATTTCAGGCTGATCCTTATAGCCTTTGGGATGATATCTCCTTGGAGGTATTGTCCACTCAGTAAAAGGATTTTTAGTGTGTTTAGAATTAGAATTCCTGACATTCTGTGTATAGTGTTTGTTCGACAGATTTGAGTAAATTTGTCGATTGCCGTTCGACGAATGTGCTTGATTTCGTCGAACAATGTCTATGTAATTACTATACTGAACATCTATTTTCAGTTTTCGTCGATCGCCGTTCGACAGATTGAAATCTTTTTGTCGAGCTTCGTTCGACGAATTCTTCTGAATTCTTTTATTCTCTACAAACTTGCTTGAAACATCTTTATTCACTTCTACAGCCTCTTTGCTCTTAGTAGAATTGAATATCACTGGAGTAGAGAGGATGTTTTTCTTAAGAAGGTATGGATCACTTAATGATGCACCCAAACCCAGCTTGCTATTAAATCTAGCATTCACTGTTCTTGTGATGTCCATCAGCTTAACACTACTGCCATTGAGGAATTCTTCATATTCCTTAGCTTTAGACAACTTGTTCTCAATGAGAATAATGTGTTCTCTAGAGGCAGTTAAATCTTTCTTAAGATTAACATTTTCTGCAACCAGTTGATTCATTTCAGCCAACTGATTTCTGAGAGAGATTATCTCTTTCTCAGATTTGATTAAATCTAAGCAAAGACCTTTGAATTCATCTTTGAATTCACTAGAATTGAAATCAAAACTAGATATTACCTGGTCTGCATTATCTTCTGCTTCTGCTTCTGATTCTTCTTCATCAGAATTCTTTGCTGAGGCATTGATTGCCATCATGCAGAAGTTCTTATCTTCTTCATAGCATTCATCATCACTGGATGAAGAAGCATTTCCTGACTCACTGTCTGAGTCATAAATGGCCATTAGACATTGGTCATTTTCCTTTGATTTTTCTTCATCATCATCAGATGAGCTGGATGATGATTCAGATTCAGTGTCACTCCAGGATTCTGCTATAAATCCTCTTCCCTTCTTTTTGTGCTTGTGGGAGGAAGACATGCTGGAGCTTCTCTTTTCTTCTTTATCCTTTTTCTTATCTTTCTTTTGCTTCTCTGGACATTCTGTCAAGTAGTGTCCAGATTTCCTGCAACCAAAACAAATAACTTCTTTAGGAGTTGATTTGTCATACCTTTGCTTATCTCTTGATCTGGATTCTTTCCTTCTGAAATCATTCTTAGCCATTTTCTAGAATCTTCTGGCTATGAGGCTCATGAGTTCATCATCTTTTGGAGCCTTTTCTTCTTCTGCATCAGCTGCCTTGAAAGCTATGCTCTTCTCTTTCTTTGGTGCTGGAGATGAAGTGGATGCTTCAGCTTCCCTGGACTTGATGAGCTGCTCATAAGATTTGAGCTTGCCCAACAAAGTTTCAGTGGTGATCTCATTGAGACTTCTGGCTTCCTTGATTGGCCATATCCTTGAATCCCAAGTGCTAGGGAAGCACATTAGGATCTTGTCATTAATCTCTGTTAATGAGATTTCCTTGTCCAGAGTCCTGAGTTCACTTATAATTACACTTAACCTAGTGTACATGTCTGCAACCGATTCTTCATCACCTTTCTTGAAGTTCTCATACAGATCAGGTGTGATCTTCTGTCTTTCCTTTCATCAGCAGAACCTGCAACAATTACAGTTAGGGTATTCCATATATCTCTTGCTGAAGTGCACTCAGCAACTTTTTGGAATATATCATCTGACATGGTTTGTGCCAATATATTCATTTCTTTGGCATCTGCATTCTTGTATTTCCTCAATGGATCTATGTGTCCTGGAGGAGGTACAACATTGGTTGATGATTGTTCTTGTGCTGGTGGAGGTCCTGTCAAAATAGACATATATATATCCTCATCAATAGAATTCATGTAGAGCCTAATCCTTGCTTTCCACAGTGCAAACTTACTAAGATTGCACATAGGAGGTCTTGTGCTTGAGTATTCCTTGTTTTGTGCCATGAGTTTTAAACAAAAATAAATAAAGAGAAACTCTAAATTAAATTAAGATCTAATTGATCTTTGTGATCCAGATGTTAGTCTGTAAGTGAGATCAACCTGGCTTTGATACCAATTGAAAGTGGAGGTTAGATCTTAAGTTACTCTAGAGGGGGGGGGGGGGTGAATAGAGTATTAAAACTTTTCCTTAGTTTTTATAGCGGAATTAAAATAGTATTATATATAAGTGTAAGCAGTGAGAGAATTATGTAAGCAGAAAAATTAAGTAAATGAAATCACACAACAAACAGCACAAGCACAGAAAATAACCAAACACAGAAGACACAAGGAGCTATAGTAGTTCCCCAATAAATCTGGGTACGTTTACTCTTCTACCACCCTTGGTAGGAATCCACTAGGATTTTTGATCAGGTGCCCTCACACCAAGGGATTTTTGTTCAGGTGTCCACACACCACAGAGCTTTTGTTCAGGTGCTGAAAACCAACTAGATTTTTTGATTAGGTGTCTTGCCACCAAGGAGGTACACTTTTGAGGGAGTATTAACCCTGTACAAGAGAGGTAAGAAAGAGTTTATAGTGTTCTTCTCTGTCAAGATGCTGAGAGAAGACTCTAGTGGATGTTGTTGTAAAGCTCCCCCTGTCTGATTGAAGTATTTGACAGAAGATGGAGAAGCTTTCTCTTGAAAACTAAGATCTCCTGTAGCAGATTGATCTGGAAGAACAGGTTCTTCAGATTGCTTGTTGCTCTTTTAGAAGATCTGAATTTGCAGCAGATTCTGAGAGAATGCTCTTGAGGAAGATGTTCTCAGAAGAAATTTTGTGCTACTTGTGGAAGAAGAAGAAGAGAAAAAAAAAATACTTGCTGAGAAGTCTATTGTTTCTTTCTTCTTTTTCTGCTGTATATATCCTTTGTATTCTGTAATAGAATGATGTTTGAATTCTGTCGACTCAAATGACTCTGGCAGGTCCTTTAATTCCTTGGCCGTGAAAGATTCCTTTTCATTAAATGTCAACGGCTATTGCTGTCTTGGAAAAAGGAAAGAAGGGAATATATTAACGGAGTTTAATATCCTTCCTTATCTGTCAGAATACGTCCAAAGATATTAAATAGATCCGTTATTGTCGTCGTTTTGCTGTTAGGATAAATAGAATGTAGCTGATAACAAATCTGGGCTTCAATAAATGATCTGTCGAACGCTGGCTATAATCTGTCGAGCGCCGTTCAGAAGATGTTGAACGCTGGCTGGAAACTGTCGAGCGCTGTCCAGAAGATGTTGAACGCTGGCTGGAAACTGTCGAGCGCTGGCAACAAAAACTGTCGAACGCTGGGAGCCATCTGTCGAGCACTGCTAGCCATTTGTTGACCGCTGGGAACCTTAGATTTTATCTTAGGTTCTAGCTAATTTATCAGCCTTAAGACTTGACCCTTAAACTATATAATGGGGTCAACTGATCCTAATCAGTACATAGCGATCCTAGCCCAAGACAGTAAAAGGGTTGCTCCAACACTGTAGCCTCGCTACATTCTTCTTATTGAACAATCCATCCAAGGATGTCCAAATCTCAGCAGCAAATTTACATCCGATGATGTGATCAAACAGCTCCGGTGAGATAGCCCTCTTAAGAGTGAACTCAGCCTTAGCATTCGTCCTCCTCCAAAGTCTCACCTCTGCCATATTATCTCCTGCTAGAAACACCTCTTATGTGTCTTCTCCGCCAACTACCTCCCATAGATCCTCGCCAAGCAAGTAACTCTCCATACACGACTTCCACTTTTTAAAGTTAGTCGATGTGAGGAGTTCAATACCAAGACCTCTTGCGCATCCACCTTCCATGGCAATCTATGTGGTCTCTTCTTCACAAAGACGATGACAACTCTAGTTGATCACTGCTTATCCACTCCAGAAACCTCCCTCTGATACCATGTTAAAAATTTTGATTGGACCGTTTAGGAGTAAGCAGGAGTTGTATCAACAAGAGTTATAGCCAAACAACCACAATGCCACACAACAACACAAGAAATCTTTATTGAAATAGAACTGCTTTACAATGCGAGGTATACATGGCGAGACATGATTCATCAGAATCACGGAGACGAGAAGAACAAGACACACCAAAAATGCAAAGCTGGCGGCTAGACAAGCTCAGACCGCACAAGCCGCACCACTCCAGAACTCGCCCGGCTTGCCCTGAGATCGCACGAACAGAAACCGGACAGACTGCCAACACTGCAAGACCGCACCTCAGACCGCACGAACTGAAGCTTATTGGAACAAAGAACTGAAGCTGTCGCCAGAACGCAACTCAGACGGCCTAACCGCTGAAGGTCGCCTGATCACTGAGCTCGCTGCGAACAGCATAAAAACACAATAACCCAGTTCGCTGACAGACCGCAGACGAACTGTTTATTCAAGCCACCGGAAATCACCAAGGAAGGAGACCGCACCCTGCTAACCGCAAACCTGCGAACACAACAAAGGTTAACTCGCATCCAAGTCGCGCGAACTCAAACTTGAGACCGCAAGAAACAATCCGGGCTCTGGTTCTTACAGTTCTTGTTAGGAATGACGGGCCATGCACCCCTATTTATAGGCGGGTGGACGGATGTCGTCACCGCACAAACTGGGATACAGTCACCACCCATCAGATCGCGAACGGTCTTCAAAAGACAGACCGCGCGAACAGACCTCTTGGACGATCACCCGACCAAGACGCAGATCAGCAGACAAGATCGCACACAGGCCGCGCGAACACGAGACCGCGCACAAGCCGTGCGGTCTCAACAACGCTCCTTCCTTAGATCACCAGGAGCAAGCTAGAACCATCTGGCCGACTTCAACCAAGTCGCCAGATCACCAATATAGACCGCCCGGGTAGACGTTCATATAGGAACAACCCGCCCGGTCTTCCAATAAGGGGGCCAGGCAAACCAGAAGACCTACTCGGGAACAAACCACAGCTACCAAGAACAGACCGGAACAACCAGCAGACCGCCAGGACAACCCGGCAGAGCCAGACCGGCAGATAACCTATACAAGCCGCGCGGTCTCCGCGGTCTCCCAAACCAGACCGTCCGGTCTCCTCCACACCACTTCAAAAATTCAACAAGGGGTGCCTCCCAAGAGCGCTTTCTTTTTCCCGTCTTTAAGCTAGACGGTTATTGTTAGGAAAAAGGAAAATAAAATTGAAAATGCACAGGCAACTCCCTTAATTCACGCTCAGGTGAGCATGCCGAAGTCGGTCGCCCGGCTACTCCTCCGCTATACTCTTGATTCTTTCGTTGTCCGTTAGCTTCAAATTGTGAATCCAAATTACCTATACATACCTCAGGTAATTTGGATTGTTGGAGATGAGCGGCAAATGGATCGGTGAAGACGTTTGGTTGCAACGACTCATCCTCTACATAAAAATTGTTAGTATCAAAAGAATCAAAATTAAGCGAGTCAGAAAATTTTTCACAAGGAGGAGTCACTTGCGAAAACACATGATTAAGCTCCGGTTGTTTATTTTCAAAAATAAAATTTTTATCAGAAAAATCAATACCAAGGGAATTAAATTCACGGGACACAATTTCTTCACAAATTATAAATTCGTGAGAAAGAGAAGAAAGGGCGGGCGAAGGAGAAGAAGAAAAATTTTCACTTTCTAATTCGCCCAGTGTCTCCATGTCTTTGCAAAATCCTTGGTACAAATGCTCTTCTTGATCATGAGAATAAGCATTTAAAGTGGGAGAAATAAAATTCGGAAAATTCTCATGATCATAAGAAGAATAACTTTGCCGAAAAGGCGAGGAATGCAAATCATGATTGAAGGAATTTTCTTCTTCGCACTGAAAACTATCTGGGTGACCTTGCCACCATGAATAATCAACATCAGTGCAAGAAGTAAATTCACCCGCATCATTATTTAAAGAAATATTTTTTTCTTCATAAAAATTATTATTTTCATTATAAAAATTATAATTTTCATTAGAAAAATTAATTTGATTTTCATGAGAAAAATTTTGAAATGAAAAATAGCATTCCTCACTAGAATGATGACCCCCCACAAAAAAGACAAATAATTTGGCGCATTCGTGCGGCTTCCAAAAGAATGACTTTATTTTGAAGTTCGGCAACTTTTGCGGCCAATTGTGATAACATCATTTTTTTAGAAAGAAAAATAGACAACCGTTACCTAATAAAATGGAATTTTAAAAGAAAAAGTAAAAAGAGATATGGGGAGGAGAAAAAGAATGATAAAAGTAATAAAATTTACGCTTTCAAAATATCAACAAAAATTCCCCGGCAACGGAGCCAAAAACTTGATACGTAAAATTTAGGATATAAATAATTTCTCCAAATTCTACGAACTATGGGTAAGAGCACCTATCATTCATAGCGTAGGATATTTAGAAATAAATATCAAGTGTCATATTCCACGGGGTTGTTGAGTACTTCTACTCACGCAAATTATTATTATTTTATCGGAAAAATATTTAAAAGGTTTTTATAAAAGAAATAATAAAAGAAAGGAGACATTTGATCGAGAATCCTTCTTAAGTAAAATACTTAGTAAATCTAGAATTCATAAGAAATGGATTTAGACAAACTTGACCGTGGAGGTTCCCAAAATATGATAGAGTCTCTCTCGAGAGAACTACCACCTAACCTTAGGTTGATCGATTAAGACCCCTCGGCCAGTCGAAACTCCTAAGCTTGCTTTACGCGGTGAGCCCCACTATTGGATTTGATTCCAATCCGGAAGATTTGCGTCACCCTCTCTCGAGAAATGCATGCAAATCTTTTTATATTTGAGTGATCTCCTCGTTTGCATGGATCTCTCGATCACTAGCATACGGATCTTAGATCGAGAAACATATTCACGACATATGAATTCGAAGCAATTTAATTCAAAGATAAATCCTAGTTTTCGAAAACCAAACTATAAAAAAGAGATTACTAAATACCACTACTTAAGAATTCATCCGATCAAATGTAAATAAAATTAGCAAAACATAATTGAGAAGAAAGACATTTTTATTTCTATGTAAAGAAAAGTGCAATTGCAAGTAAAGTAAATCTAAGCTAGGAATTAAAAAGACAAGACATAAAATAAAGTTACACTAAGAAAAATGCAGAAAACTATACTAGAAACGATCCAAACTAAGCATGGACTGCATTCCCATCACTTTGGCAGTAGCTGGCTTTTATAGGCAGAAAATTGGTGAGTCACACCCTTGGTCATGCCCGTGACCAAGGGCGTGTAAGCTGCGTAACTGCGTCATTAAAGCCCCGGAACGTTGTGGAAGAAAAACCGCCAAAATTGATCATCTTGACGGGTCACGGCCTAGGTCACGCCCGTGACCTAGGGCGTGTCTTGACCGAGTCAGGAAACGGCGGGAAACGGCGTGATCTGGAGTTAATCTGGCAGTTGCGGGAGAGGTCACGCCCCTTGGTCACGCCCGTGACCAAGGGCGTGTAAACTGGAACGGCTCGGCGACGGAAATTGCTTGTATTGAATGCATATCTGGCGAGTCACGCCCGTGATGTGAAGGTCACGCCCCTGGTCACGCCCTTGGTCACGCTCGTGACCTGGGGCGTGTAATCTTAATCCGACGTGGCAGCGATTTCTGGGAGCTGAAAGCGGAGCACGGACGTGACCATGGTCACGCCTCCAGCTCACGCCAGTGACCTGGGGCGTGTACTGAGGATTTTTGCAGATTTGTTCTGGTATTTCCCATGAACACGGCTGTGGGCTTGAATTTGTTATTAGCAACCCCAGATTACCTGAAAACACAAAATAAAGTAAATTAGATATATATTAAACAAAAATTATTTAAAAACTAATTAATTACTATTAAAATATTATATAAAAATAACTATAAATAATGCACTATCACTAGGGTTAGCGGCCCTAACCCTATTTTTATCCAAATCTTCATAGATTCTTCGTGCTTAGGCCGTGTTTGAGCCGATCCTTGACGTGGAGGGCTTGAGAAGCCGTTTTCTGGTGATTCGAGTTAAGGCAAGTGGTGGTTTGCTCTTCCCCCCTTGACTATGTTTTTTCTCCAGAACTCTTTTAACCCTCTTTATATTTTTGGTAATTAGTGATGTTGAATGGTTAGCTTTACCTTAATTGTTGTTATTTGAGGTTTGAGTTGGTAGTCTAGGGCTGGTCTGTTGGATCGATTGGCGCCCTTAGAGGGGGGGGGGGGGTGAATAAGGGAATAAAAATTATTGTAAATATTTATGCAACTTACTAAATTATTTTTAGAGTAAATGAGAGCAAAATAACAATTTAGCTAAAAGAAGAAATTAATGCAATTTGCAATTTTATAATTTACACCAAATGAAAGAAATCAAGTAAACACAAATAGATACATGATTGTATTATATAAAAAGGTGTTTACATAAATTTGATTTCAATATCGCTAGAAATCGGAGGCGTACAAATGAAAATGATTTTTCCTTTTCTACACCGACTCGTATCCCCATGAACCGGTTGGCTTTAGCCTATCCTTCCCCGGATATGGCCTCAAGCCGCTCTAGCCAATCCTTCCCCGGATATGGCCTCGAGCACCCCTAGATCTAATCACCTAGACCTAGTCGCCAACTCACATGGTGAATTCCACCTAAGCCGCGCAAGGACCTAGTCGCCAATACAAGGCGATTTACCTATAAGGATTCACAATAAAGAAATAATACAAATAAAAACTCCCTCTATGAGATTTTCTGGAGTTGATGATGAAAGACCGCTGTAGCATAAGCGAGGTTGAAGCGATCGTTCTTCGGAAGTAGCGCGTTGGCTTCCTTCTCCAGAAATCTTCTTTAGCTATGAGTGGGAGAAGACTTTTCGGCAGAGTAACAACTCTTGAAATTTGGCACAGGAGTTCTCCCTGGGATGATCATACAAAACGAGAGAGAAAGCTTCAATTTATAGAGCTTGCCGATAGCGCCCGCGCTAGCTCCTAATGCCCGCGGTAGCATTCGTGTAGGGACGGTTATGAAACTGTCGCGGCGTGGTGTTGTTCACGATCTAGAGATAGCGCCTGCGGTAGTGCTAACGCTTACGGTAGCTCCTAATGCCCGCGATTGCGGTCGTATAAAGGCAGTTATGTAACCGTCGCGGCATGGCGGTGTGGCACGGGTTGGATCTAGCGCCAGACGGTAGCTACTAGCGCCTGCGGTAACGCTTCAGTTCAAAAATGTGGTTCCATGCTGCTTTCAACCTGTGGAGTATTGCACCTATAGTTCATGTACACTATAAACACACGACAAGCAAGATCAAATACAATATGAGATTTGTTATTCTCAAACAAAGGGATGTGACACACATGTCCAACAATCTCTCCCTTTTGATAATAAGAAATCCTCTTAGCAAGAACTCAACAATGGTGTTTATAGTATATGATAATCAAGATAATAGTGCAACTGTAGTATATGATAAGCATGAGAATAGTGCATTGATGAGTACTTTTTGTACTCATCTTTTAGTATAATTTTAATATGAATTTATATAATTTATATGTATTTTCTTATTTAATATGTTCCCTTTTAATTTTATAAACTAACTTAAGCCATTTCTGTGTTTTTCAGGATTTCTGGGCATTTTGAGCAAAGTTGTCAAGTACACGCCCAAGGTCACGGGCATGACCAAGGGCGTGACAGCCAAAGATGTGTTCCAGACCTGCTTCTGCCACCCCGGGGTTGTTCCGTGAAGAGTTCGCCAAGTACACGCCCTAGGTCACGGGCGTGACCAAGGGCGTGACCCAATGTCATGACCGCTGAGACGAAGCAGAACCGCTGAGACGAAGCAGAACCACTGAGACAAATCAGAACCGCTGAGATCAAGCCTTACACGCCCCAGGTCACGGGCATGACCAGGGGGCGTGACATCCAGTCACGGGCGTGGCTTGCCCCGCGCGCCTTCCCGCCATAGATTTCCCGCCAGCAGCACATTTAAAGGTTACACGCCCTAGGTCACGGGCGTGACCTAGGGCGTGACGCGTCTGAAATGCCTGCATTAAAGTCAGAACGCACCCTCTCCGCCAGCACAGATCAGCCCCCTACACGCCCTCTCCGCCAGCACAGATCACGCCCCCTACACGCCCCTTGGTCACGGGCGTGACCAAGGGCGTATAACATCAAATTTCTACCTATTTAAAGGGAGCTTCTCCAGATGTCCAGGGGACGAATTTTTAGGATTAAAACTTTCATTTCATGTTTTTATTTTCATATTTTTAGTAGTTCTTGCAATCCTCTTTCTTTATGCAATTTGTATTTTCAATTAAATAGTTTGTAGCTTCCTTTTCATAGTTTGTAATTTCTTTTATCAATAAAATAGTTTTTCCTTTTCTCTTATTTCTCATTCTTCTCTTTCTTCGTTGTTTTATTTTCTTTTTTCAAACCAACCCAAAGTTTTATTTGATAAAATAATAGAGACTTTCTTGAAGTAAGAGTACTCAACCGCCTCGAGTCTAATACGACCTTGGTTTTTATAACCTATACTACATTCGATACGGTATACTTGTCGTTGTCATTTGCGGATATAGTTTTGCGCATCAAGTTTTTGGCGCCGTTGCCGGGGACACGGTTGATATTTTGAAAAAAGAAATATTTATTAATTTTATCGTTCTCTTTCTCCCCCCATCTCTTAAAAATTTTAAAAAAAATAAAAGGCGTAATTTAAATTCTCGGAAAGGACGCTTTGGGCTTGAATTCCCATCACAGCCTCTAGTACCTTGCGAGCCCTTCACCGGGTTGACCTTGGGAAGTCCGGGACTAATTTAACCCGGTTTTTGAAATATATATATATATATAATGAAAATATTCTTAAAAAAAAATTCCATTCATTTGAGTAAAGGTTGTTTTCTTTTTCTTGATTAAATGGAGTCACTTGAATTGGCCGTAAAAGTTGCCGAGCTTCAAAGCCAAGTATATCTTTTGGAAGCAGCACAAAAATGCCAAAATTGCTGTTATTATTGTAACGCGCCTCATCAAAGTGAGGAATGTTATTTACATTCATATGCTCAAAATAATTATTATGAAAATAATTTTTCTCAATATTATGCAAATAATTTTGATAATAATTACGATCATAATTTTTCCCCTTTTAATGAAAATAATTTTTTAAACATTGATGAAAATAATTTTTCTAATTTTAATGAGAATATTTTTTCGGCATTTAATAATTGTTCTTCTAACTCCGAAGTAGATTCTTCTTGGTGGCAAGCTCACCCGGATAACTCTCGGAACAATGAAGATAAATCTTTAGATCCGAATTTTTATTCTTCATCTTATACACCGCAATTTTCGTTCTCTAATTTTGGGGAAAGTTCGCCAATTCAAATAGATACTGCCCCCCAAAATTTAGAGGAAAATATTTTTTCTAATTTTCACGAGAATAATTTTTCGGCTTCTAATAATTTTTCTTCTAGCCCCGAAGTAGATTATTCTTGGTGGTAAGGTCACCCGGATAGCTCTCGGAGCGATGAAGATAAATCTTTCGATCTGAATTCTTGTTCATCTTCTTTTGCGCCGCAAATTTCGTACTCTAATTTTGGGGAATGTCTGTTTTTTCAATTTGATACTCCACCCCAGAATTTAGATGAAAATTTGATTTCTCCTAGTGCTTTTTCCTTGTCTTTGGAAAATTTAGTTATGAAGGAACATGATTGTTTATGTACACCCATAATTTCTTTTTCCAAAGATGAAGACAAATTCTCTTACCAAGAAATTCTTAATGTTTTGGGAACCCCGGATGAACTAGAAGAAGAACATGTTTCTTCCCCTACTTCACCCGGATCTTCTTTTCTTTATCATGAATTTTCGCAAATCTCTTCTATTTTAATTCAACTGAAAATTCATGAAATTTTAGTGTCCGAAAGTCTTATTCCTCTTGGTAGTGCACTGGATTTTTCTAAAGAAAATTTAAAAAAGAAATAACCAGAGCTTAATCTTATATTTTCGCAAGCACCTCCTGCTTGCGAAAAATTTTCTGACACGTTTATGTGTGATTCTCTATATACTAATAATCTTCAGGTTGAAGATGAGCCATTGCTACCCCAAATAATTGATGATCCATATGCCGCTCATCTTTATATTTCCAAATCACCTCAGGTATGTATAAGTGATTTGGATTTGCATATTCAAGAACAAAGACAAACGGAGAATCACACATCAAGCGGAGGAGTAGCCGGGCGACTGACGCCGGCACATTCACCTACGCGTGAATTAGGGGAGTTGCCTGTCCACTTCTCTTTTAATTTTTCTTTTTCCTAACACTAACCGTCTAGCTTAAAGACGGGAAAAAGAAAGCGCTCTTGGAAGGCACCCCTTGCTTATCTTTAATTTTATGTATTTTTCTTAAAGTTTCTTTTCTTTCAAGTGTTCTTCATACTTAGTTTTAAACATTGGGGACAATGTTTAGTTTTAAGTATGGGGTGTAGCTTTGCATTCACTGATATTTTTTTGAAAAAAAAAAGAAAAAAATTATATAAAAAAAATATTTATAAAAATTATAAAAATCTAATTTCTTGGAAAGGACGCTTTGGGCTTGAACTCCCATCACAGCCTCTAGTACCTTGCGAGCCCTTCATCGGGTAGCCCTTGGGAAGTCCAGGAATTTTTCAAAAAAATATATATTAATCCTTACTTGTTGTTTTTATTGTTCTAGAAATTTAGTTTGAGGTTTGATTATAAGTTCTTTCATTTTTAATTTAGCTAATATTTTGTTTTATCGGAATTTGTTAAATTTAAATTTGAAGTAATTTAGTTTTAAGAAACACTTTATATTTTTAATTCGATTAGAGAATTAATTTAGCACTACTTCTCCGTTTAATTTTAAATAGCTTCACTTTGTGGTAAATTGGCTAAACATCTCTAGATTTCTATTATATTCTCTTTTAACTTTAAGATCTTAGGAAATTTCATTCCACTAAAAATTTGCTCTCAAAATAGTTTAATTTATAAACTAGAAGTATTTCGTTACCCTTACCCTTTGTTGGCAAATAAAAAAAATGTAAAAAAAGATCACATGTCATGCGAATAAGAGGATAAAATTCATTATCCCCTAAACATATGCACCCAAAATCATTTAAAAGATTATATGTCATAACGTAAGATGATAAAATTCATTACTTTTAAACATATACATTTTGGGTTTTTAATTGAAGAGAATTTTTAAAAGATTATATGACATGGAAAATAAGAGGATAAAATTCATTATTTTCCTAAACATATACAATTTCGTATTCAACTAAGGTGAGAGGATAAAATTCATCACCTTTATTTAAGTATCTCTTCATTTTGCCATTTCGTTCAAACCCATCCCTAGCCAATTTCATTGTTTCTAGTCCTAAATTAAATTATTAAGAGAGCAATATTTTGGTAGATATCCTTTCCGTAAGTTTCTTTTATGTTAAAGTGTTTATAATTTCAATCTACTTTTGTTTGAAAATTTCTATAATTTCGATTGTTAAATAGTTATCTTGAGAAGTAGTTAGCTAAACAAATTTCTCTTTTTAAATTATCAACATAACTTATGACTTAATTCTTGAATTCCAAAAATTTTCTTTTGACTTATTCTTGGTTTAATAAAATTTTAGTCAAATAGAAATAATATCGATGTCTTGTAATTCTTTCCTCACTCTTTTGCTCTGGAATAGCAAAAGCTCAAGTATGGGGGTGTTTGATGAGTACTTTTTGTAATCATCTTTTAGTATAATTTTAATATAGTTTTAATATGAATTTATATGTATTTTCTTATTTAATATGTTCCCTTTTAATTTTATAAACTAACTTAAGCCATTTCTGTGTGTTTTCAAGATTTCTGGGCATTTTGAGCAAAATTGTCAAGTACACGCCCAAGGTCACAGGCGTGACCAAGGGTGTGACAGCCAAAGATGTGTTCCAAACCTGCTTCTGCCACCCCAGGGTCGTTCCGTGAAGAGTTCGCCAAGTACACGCCCCAGGTTACGGGCGTGACCAAGGGCGTGACCCAATGTCATGACCGCTGAGATGAAGCAGAACCGCTGAGATGAATCAGAACCGCTGAGACGAATCAGAACCACTGAGATCAATCCTTACATGCCCCAGGTCACGGGCATGACCAGGGGGCGTGACATCCAATCACGGGCGTGACTCGCCCCGCGTGCCTTCCCGCCAAAGATTTCCCGCCAGCAACACATTTAAAGGTTACACGCCCTAGGTCACGGGCGTGACCTAGGGCGTGACGCGTCCGAAACGCCTGCATTGAAGCCAAAACGCGCCTTCTCCGCCAGCACAGATCACGCCACCTACACGCCCCTTGGCCACGGGCGTGACCAAGGGTGTGTAACATCAAATTTCTACCTATTTAAAGGGATCTTCTCCAGATGTTCAGGGGATGAATTTTTAGGATTAGAACTTTCATTTCTTGTCTTTATTTTCATATTTTTAGTAGTTCTTGTAATCCTATTTCTTTATGCAATTTGTATTTTCAATTAAATAGTTTGTAGCTTCCTTTTCATAGTTTGTAATTTCTTTTATCAATAAAATAGTTTTTCCTTTTCTCTTATTTCTCATTCTTCTCTTTCTTCGTTGTTTTATTTTCTTTTTGCAAACCAACCCAAAGTTTTATTTGATAAAATAATAGAGACTTTCTTGAAGTAAGAGTACTCAACCGCCCCAAGTCTAATACGACCTTAGTTTTTATAACTATACTACATTCGATACGATACACTTGTCGTTGTCATTTGCGGATATAGTTTTGCGCATCATGCATACTCCCCCTATCTTAATGCTCCCCCTACATAAATGCAATTTATGTTTTACTCCCCCTAAATGATAGATAACATGAATTATTCTCACCTTAATCTTCTATATTTCTCCTATAGATTTCTTCAATTTATCTCCCCCTTTTGGTATTATCAAAAGAAGGTGGGGTAAGGGAAGTAAGGAAGAATTCCTTAGGTTTTATAAATTATGATCGAGCTTTTGTAATATTTGAAATGATAAATAGTTTAAGCATAGTATATAGGAGATTTCAAATAAATAAGTAAGAGTTTTAAGCAAGCGGATGATTATAAGAAACATCATTTTGTAAGCATGAAAATCATAAGAATAAATATGAGTTTAAGTTCAAAATGTAAAGATGTTTTAACTTTTTTGAAATCTCAAAATTTTATATAAAGTTACCAAGCATGAAATGAATATATCAAAAAGAGATTATACTACAATGTTACTTAATTTCAGGTTTAAGAGATACCAAATATTGGAGAGATCATGCTAGGTTATCTAGTGCATTTCTTATATAAAGAGTAGTATAGATAAAACATTAGAATCCAATACTCATGTGAAAAAGTGTTATGAAAGATAATGATGTGCATATTAGTGTATTTTGAGCAATGTTAACAAGTGATTTAAATCACAAAATATAAGACATATGTAGAGTAAAGTGCACAATAAAACACAAGTATATTAACTTTCACACACTTTAATGCACATATTTTTTTTTTGAAAAAATGGTGTAGAAACTAAGGTTTGCACAAGACACTTTACTATTTTTTCCAAGTAGTACTTGGTGGAGTTATATTTGTCTATATTTTTTGTTCACTTTTGTGAGACAACATTCTCGGAATACACTTGTTTTGCAAACCCAACATAACTTTTTTTTTAAACTCAACCACTTTTCTTAATTTTTTAAGTGCAATTCAAATGTAGTGTAGGTAATAAACGTATGTAAGTTTTAATTCATTGTAAAATTACAATACACAAGTAAGCATTTTTAAATTTAAACACACATGTAGATTACCAAAATAAGTGAGTGAAAAGGTATCATTATCAATCACAAAAACATTTACTCATACTTAGAGGCATGCTAAGCTTGGTTCTACACATATTTTTCAATACAATTGATGCACTTAAATTGATATATCAAAGCATGATAAGCAAAACAATGTTCATAGTAATTTGAATGAATAAATTTCAACATTATAAATAATTCTAAATAATAGAATTCATACATGCTTGATATTATAAATAAAGATCATACAGTTTTTTCGAAATTTTTAATGAAAGAAAAAAAAAACAAAGAAACAAAAACATATTTTTGTATTTTTGAATTTGAAATTTTGTTGTTAATTTTCCACAATATTAATAAAATAAAATAACAAATGTCGGAAATACAAAACTAAGTCGAAAATATAAACTATCATATTTTTATAGATTTTTAGAAATTTTAAAAAATAGAAAATTCGAACACCCACGCTAGCGCCGCGCTAGTGCTAGCGCGACAAACAGTAAGAGAAATTTTGAGAATTTTAAAAATCTATTTTTTGATATTTATTAAGAGTCTTAATAGTAGTCTTATGCAGAAATTTTGTAATTTGTAGAGATGTCTTGATTGCTCAATTTGCATAAAACTTTAGTATTTTTCATATAACTCATCCTAAGATGTCTAAGACTCATAATTCCAACCTTAACATTTGAAACCTTGCATCGGGAAGAGGTTTAGTGAATATATCAGCATGTTGAGAGTCTGTGCCAATGAAACTTATTCTAAATTTTCCTTTTTAATGTGATCCCTTATGAAATGATGACGTACATCTATATGTTTGGATCTAGAATGGTGTACTGGATTATTTGTAAGATCAATGACACTTTTGTTGTCACATTTCAATTCAATATGTTTTAGATGAAAACCAAAGTCCTATAGAGTTTGGCTCATCCATAGTGCTAGTGCACAACAACTCCCTAGTGCAATGTGTTTGCACGGAAATCCGTGACCTCTCTTCTCAGCCAGGATGGACCTTCCCAGCGGTCTCACATTTGTGAGACCGTCCAGATCGCCCCTGTTTGCTCAGCTAGTGACCCTTTCTCAGCAGTCTCAGATTTGCGAGACCACCCAGACCGCCTCTCTCCGGTTCAAAAATTCTTCTAAGTGCTCGACGGTCAAGCTCCAGTCAGACCGTCAAACTGCACGGTTTGGCCCCTTTTCTTCTTTTTGTTATTAACACCTCCTTTTCTCTGCCTCAGCCCTCCTGTATCTCAGGCAGCCCGTAATTTTTGGACCTGCTCGTTCGGGAAGCCTCCACGTCTATAAATAGAGGGGCAGGGGTACCTGAAAAGGGACTTTTGCTTCGAGCCTACAGCTTACAACCTGTGTAAGCAGTCTCGAATTCTGTCACTTTTCTACCTCAGATCTTTCTCTGTTTCTAGTCTCCCATGTACTCGTCTTTGGAAGTTAATCAGAGTAGCTTTTCTCTTCTCATTTTCCTCTTCTACATCTCCCGTCTTAAGTAAACTACACTCCACAGTTTCCCCTCTCTTCTTCCCTTAGTGTGGGTTTTTGGAGGTACAATTTTTGGTACCAACAGAACGAACACGCGACCTTCAAATAAGGAGTGTTTAGGTGAATTCAGCAGACATCGAGATGGCAGACCGCAGGATGCGAGCTCGCCGGTCTTCTAGCAGTCGTTCTCCCATCGACTCGAATCCTTTAGAAGCCCTCGAGCGTCGTTTCGAGCTGCGTGTCAAGCAGGCTCTCCGGGAGGCCGCTCGAGCTCAACAAGAGGTTTCCCAGGCTCAGCAGGAGATCATGCGATCTCAGCAGGAGATCGCGCGATCTCAGCAGGAGACCGCTCGAGATCGCCAAGAGGTCGTTCGAGCCCAGTAGGAGTCCTCCAAGCAGATCGAGGCCATGAGTCAGGTTCTGGCAGCGATCTCCCAGAGGATCCTTCCTCAGCCAGGTCAGGTTGCCACACCTGACCGCTTTGCTAGCGATCACCCTTGTGACTGCGGGACCCCTTAGCCTGCAGCTCCTTTGCGCTCTCAGCAGGACGAGTTTGTAGCTGATCGTGGTTCCTTCAGAGCAGCAGCTCAGGGGACTCCAGCCCAGACCCTGAACTTTCAAGAGGATTATGTCTATCCTCCGGCCCCTCCTGCTCCTTTTCCTGCTCCGTTTTTTGCTCCTTCAGATGAAGTTGAGGCGGAGTAGTCCTCTCCTTTCTCTGACAAAGTGCATTGGGATCCCATTCCTCATGGTTTCAGAGAGCCCCGACTCCCTACGTTCTCTGGGGAGAGTGACCCAGTTTCACATCTTCAAGCTTTCGAGTCCGCCGTTGCTCTTAGAACTATCTCAGATGATGTGAGGTGCAAGCTGTTGATCACCTCTTTTGATGGACCTGCTAGGGAATGGTTCTACAAGCTGCCTTCCCAATCCATCCCGAGTTTTGCCGTCCTAAGGCATGAACTCCTCCTGAGGTTCGCAACCGCCAAGAAAAGGAAGAGTGGTCCTGCGGCCCTCTTCAAGATTAAGCAGAGAGATAACGAGACTACGACTCGTTTTTTTGATCGCTTCCAAAAAGAAATTCTGGGAATCAGGGATGTTGATCCCGCTCTTTATATGGCTGCACTAATTAATGGTTTGCATGAAGGTCCCCTCAAGTTTGAGGTTACCACTAGAGAGCCCAACTATTATCAGGAGAAAATCAGTATCGCTAACCATTACATAGAAGGGGAAATCAACAACCCCACCTATGTTTCTAATCTGACTAGCAAGGCCATTCAGAAAGGTTCCGCGGGATTTTATCCGGCTCCGCCATCGTCAAAGTCGCATCAAGAGTTCCCCCCTGCCGCTCCAAAAAGAGGAAGGAACTTCCTTATTAACCGCTTCAACCAAGGAAATCAGCTGTTCCAGCCTAAAGTGCCTCTGCTGCCAACCCTTGCTGCTCCAGTTCCTCAAATCACCCCAGTTCATCAAATCCAATACATTCAGCCACCCCTTCTGACTTCTCAGCCATTCTACAATGATTCTCAAGAGTCCTTTACAGACCTTGGCATTTCTATGAGTGAAGTAGTCCAAATTATCCAGAAGCAGCCCTTCTTCAAAAAGCCCGCTCCGCTTAACTCAGATCCAAAATCTCGGAATCCGGCTCTTTACTGTGAATATCACAGGGAAAGAGGCCATCTGACCGAGGATTGCAGAGCCCTTTGCTTGCTGGCAGAGAAGCTTCTGAAGGAGGGAAAGCTCCGAGATCTCCTTCAGAAAAGTGATCCCGCTAAGGCCTCAACCTCCAAGAGCAAGGAGGTAGTGGAAGTCCACTGGGAATATGAGGAGGTAGATGATGTTGGCCACCTCGGCAACATCAGTTTTCCCAGTGAGTGTGTGGACGCAGATGATGAAGGTGCTCTGGGCAACCTATTCTGCATCCACGGAGGGGCAGGACCGGAGTCCTCTAGGAGGGCTAGTCTTAAAAGAGTCTATCGATCAGAAGTTGCTGCCACCTCCTCAACTCCGGTTCGGGGAACGGTTACCTTCGGAGAAGAGGACCTTCCCCCGACCTCCAATCCCTTCGACGACGCAGTCGTTATCAAAGTGGTAATAGAGAATTATACTGTGGAGAAAATTCTAATCGATACGGGGAGCTCGGTGAACGTGCTCTTCAAGCCTGCCTTCGAAGATTTGAAGACAGGGAAGCCTCTTCTCTCCACGGATGGACCTCTCTATGGTTTCTCGGGAGAAAAGAAGGAGGTGGAAGGAGTCGTCACCCTCTCGTTGATTTTAGGTGGCATCATGAGGCTCGTAAAGTTTATAGTCGTTGAAGATCCTAGCAGCTACAACGCAATTTTTGGGAGGCCCGTTCTGAACGGGTATCAAGCGGTAGTGTCAACCTACCACCAAGCAGTGAAATTTGCCTTGAATGGCAAGAAACACCGGATCACGAGTGACCCAAAGAAAGCCAGGGAATGCTATGTCAGAACGGTCAATGCGATCGTATCTTCTACTCCCCAGGAAGCTGTAATGTCTTCATCGGCTCAAATTCCCGACCAGGTTGAAGTTGCAGAAGAAGCTGAAGAAGTTGAAAGAGATGGAGTTCGCTTGGAACCTGCCCAAGCAACTCAAGGTGTGCCCATCAGCGAGGAAGATGAGAGCAAGAAGCTCTCCATCAATGCTGAATTGCCTGAAGCTAATAAGAGTCAGCTCATCTCCTGCCTCCTGAAGAATCTGGATGTCTTTGCTTGGTCTGCAGATGACATGCCGGGAGTTGATCCAGACATCGCCTGCCACCATCTCAACATTGATCCTAACTCCACTCCCATCAAGCAAAAGAAGAGGTCTGTAGCAATGACCCTTGCTCAGCCAATTCGAGAGGAGGTGGAGAAGCTGCTGAAGGCCAAGTTTGTCCAGGAAATTCAGTACCCTGAATGGGTGTCTAATGTTGTAATGGTCAAAAAGTCTGGTGGAAAATGGAGAATGTGTGTAGATTTCATGAAACTTAATAAAGCATGCCCAAAAGATTGCTACCCCTTGCCTCGGATAGATTCTTTAGTGGATTCTGCGGTTGGGTATTCTTATATGAGCTTTTTAGACGCATTCTCAGGCTATCACCAAATTAGAATGCATAAGCCAGATATCCTGCACACTTCGTTTATCACATATGATGGCTTCTTTTGTTATCTCGTGATGACCTTCGGGCTAAAAAATGCTGGAGCAACGTATCAAAAAATGATGGATACGTTTTTTATAGGCCAAAAAGGAAGAAATCTTGAGGTCTATGTCGATGACCTCCAATAAAAAGCAAATCATTCTCATCTCACCTTAGTGATCTAACGGAAACATTTGCAACTCTTCGAGCTTTTAATATGAGGCTGAATCCGTTGAAATGTATTTTCAGAGCAAGTAAAGGGAAATTTCTTGGTCATCTCCTCACTTCGGAGGGGTTAGAACCTAATTCGGATAAGGTGAAGGCCATCTTGTAAATGTCGCCTCTTAAGTCTCCTTAAGAAGTTCAGCAATTAGGAGGGAGAATGACAGGTTTAAGTCGTTTTATCTCTCGATCTGGAGATAAAAGCGCTCCTTTCTTTAAGACCCTCCAGGGAGGGGCTAAGTTTGAATGGACGAAGGAGTGTGATGATGCCTTCAATCAACTCAAAAAGCAGTTGACATCAACTCCTCTCCTCCAAAGCCCAAGGGAGGGAGAAGATCATTTTCTGTATTTGGGAGTTGGCTCCGATGCCATAAGCTCAGTTTTGGTCCGAGAAGAGAAGAGGAAACAGTTTCCAGTATACTATGTGAGCAAGATTATGAAAGATGCAGAGATTCGTTATCCAATCCTTGAAATGTTGGCCTTAATGCTCGTGACTTCGGCAAGGAGGTTAAGACCCTATTTCCAAGCTCATTCGATCAAGGTGGTCACTGATCTTCCATTAAAGAATGTCTTAGAAAAGCCAGAGCATTCAGGAAGACTAGCTAAATGGGTGATAGAACTCAGTGAATTCGATATCTCATATATTCCAAGGGTAGTGATCATGGCACAAGTGTTAGCAGTCTTCATGATTGATGCAAGTGAGGCTTTATCGAAGAAGGAAGTTGGAACACACCTTGACTATACAATCTTTGTTGATGGAGTTTCAGGAAGGAATTCATCTGGAGCAGGAGTTGTCTTGATCAATCCGAATGGAGTCAGATTAGATCAAGCTTTGAAGTTCTATTTCCCAACAACTAATAATCAAGCAGAGTATGAGGCTTTGTTGACCGGTCTCAGATTTGCAAGAGAATTGGGAATTGAGGATGTTCAAATCAGAACGGACTCTCTGGCGATGGCATCTCAAGTTAACGGGACTTTTGAGACCAGGGAGCAGATTTCGAAGCAGTATCTAGCTTTGGTAAAAGTTGAGATAGACAAGTTCAAAAGTTTTTCTATCCAGCATATTCCGAGAGAGAAGAATGCGGAAGCAGATGAATTGGCAAAGTATGGTCTTCTCTTGGGAGGAACCACCTCGGAATTGTTTCATAAAGCAATTGAGGACGGAGAAGTTATGCAGATAGATCAACATCCATCTTGGATGGATCCATTCAATCTCTATCTCTCAACCGGGAAACTCCATTCAACGGTAAAAGATAGAAAAAGGTTTAGACTGAAAGCATCTCATTATTATCTTGTTGCAGAGATACTTTATAGGTTACACGCCCCAGGTCACGGGCGTGACGTAGGGTGTGACGCGTCCGAAATGCCTGCATTGAAGCCAGAACGCGCCCTCTCCGCCAGCACAGATCACGCCCCCTACACGCCCCTTGGTCACGGGCGTGACCAAGGGCGTGTAACATCAAATTTCTGCCTATTTAAAGGGAGCTTCTCCAGATGTTCAGGGGACGAATTTTTAGGATTAGAACTTTCATTTCATGTCTTTATTTTCATGTTTTTAGTAGTTCTTGTAATCCTATTTCTTTATGCAATTTGTATTTTCAATTAACTAGTTTGTAGCTTCCTTTTCATAGTTTGTAATTTCTTTTATCAATAAAATAGTTTTTCCTTTTCTCTTATTTCTCATTCTTCTCTTTCTTCGTTGATTTATTTTCTTTTTGCAAACCAACCCAAAGTTTTATTTGATAAAATAATAGAGACTTTCTTGAAGTAAGAGTACTCAATCGCCCCAAGTCTAATACGACCTTGGTTTTTATAACCTATACTACATTCGATACGGTACACTTGCCGTTGTCATTTGCAGATATAGTTTTGCGCATCATGCATACTCCCCCTATCTTAATGCTCCCCCTACATAAATGCAATTTATGTTTTACTCCCCCTAAATGATAGATAACATGAATTATTCTCACTTTAATCTTCTATATTTCTCCTATAGATTTCTTCAATTAATCTCCCCCTTTTGGTATTATCAAAAGAAGGTGGGATAAGGAAGCATTCCTTATGACTTATAAATTATGATCGAGCTTTTGTAATATATGAAATGATAAAGAGTTTAAGCATACTATATAGGAGATTTCAAATAAATAAGTAAGAGTTTTAAGCAAGCGGATGATTATAAGAAACATCATTTTGTAAGCATGAAAATCATAAGAATAAATATGAGTTTAAGTTCAAAATGTAAAGATGTTTTAACTTTTTTGAAATCTCAAAATTTTATATAAAGTTACCAAGCATGAAATGAATATATCAAAAAGAGATTATACTACAATGTTACTTAATTTCAGGTTTAAGAGATACCAAACATTGGAGAGATCATGCTAGGTTATCTAGTGCATTTCTTATATAAAGAGTAGTATAGGTAAAACATTAGAATCCAATACTCATGCGAAAAAGTGTTATGAAAGATAATGATGTGCACATTTGTGTATTTTGAGCAATGTTAACAAGTGATTTAACTCACAAAATCTAAGACGTAGAGTAAAGTGCACAATAACACACAAGTATATTAACTTTCACACACTTTAATGCACATATTTTTTTTTGAAAAAATGGTGTAGAAACTAAGGTTTGCACAAGACACTTTACTATTTTTTCCAAGTAGTACTTGGTGGAATTATATTTGTCTATATTTTTTGTTCACTTTTGTGAGACAACATTCTCGGAATACACTTATTTTGCAAACCCAACATAACTTTTTTTAAACTCAACCACTTTTCTTAATTTTTTAAGTGCAATTCAAATGTAGTGTAGGTAATAAACGATTGCAAGTTTTAATTCATTGTAAAATTACAATACACAAGTAAGCATTTTTAGATTTAAACACACATGTAGATTACCAAAATAAGTGAGTGAAAAGGTATCATTATCAATCACAAAAACATTTACTCATACTTAGAGGCATGCTAAGCTTGGTTCTACACATATTTTTCAATACAATTGATGCACTTAAATTGATATATCAAAGCATGATAAGCAAAACAATGTTCATAGTAATTTGAATGAATAAATTTTAACATTATAAATAATTCTAAATAATAGAATTCATACATGCTTGATATTATCAATAAAGATCATACCGTTTTTTTGAAATTTTTAATGAAAGAAAAAAAAACAAAGAAACAAAAACATATTTTTGTATTTTTGAATTTGAAATTTTGTAGTTGATTTTCCACAATATTAATAAAATAAAATAACAAATGAAGTAGAAAATATAAACTAACATATTTTTATAGATTTTTAGAAATTTAAAAAAATAGAAAATTCGAACACCCATGCTAGCGCCGGCGCTAGTGCTAGCGCGACAAACAGTGAGAGAAATTTTGAGAATTTTAAAAATCTGTTTTTTGATATTTATTAAGAGTCTTAATTGTAGTCTTATGCAGAAATTTTGTAATTTGTAGAGATGTCTTGATTGCTCAATTTGCATAAAACTTTAGTGTTTTTCATATAACTCATCCTAATATGTCTAAGACTCATAATTCCAACCTTAACATTTGAAACCTTGCATCGGGAAGAGGTTTAGTGAATATATCAACATGTTGAGAGTCCGTGCCAATGAAACTTATTCTAAATTTTCCTTTTTAATGTGATCCCTTATGAAATGATGACGTACATCTATATGTTTGGATCTAGAATGGTGTACTAGATTATTTGTAAGATCAATGACACTTTTGTTGTCACATTTCAATTCAATATGTATTAGATGAAAACCAAAGTCCTATAGAGTTTGGCTAATCCATAGTGCTTGTGCACAACAACTCCCTAGTGCAATGTGTTTGCCCGGAAATCCATGACCTCTCTTCTCAGCCAGGATGGACCTTCCCAGCGGTCTCACATTTGCGAGACCGTCCAGATTGCCCTTGTTTGCTCAGCTAGTGACCCTTTCTCAGCAGTCTAAGATTTGCGAGACCACCCAGACCGCCTCTCTCCGGTTCAGAAATTCTTCTAAGTGCTCGACGGTCAAGCTCCAGTCAGACCATCAAACCGCGCGGTTTGGCCCCTTTTCTTCTTTTTCTTATTAACACCTCCTTTTCTCTGCCTCAGCCCTCCTGTATCTCAGGCATCCCGTAATTTTTGGACCTGCCCGTTCGGGCAGCCTCCACGTCTATAAATAGAGTGGTAGGGGTACCTGAAAAGGGACTTTTGCTTCGAGCCTACAGCTTACAACCTGTGTAAGCAGTCTCGAATTCTGTCACTTTTCTACCTCAGATCCTGCTCTGTTTCTAGTCTCCCATGTACTCGTCTTTGGAAGTTAATCTGAGTAGCTTTTCTCTTCTCATTTTCCTCATCTGCATCTCCTGTCTTAAGTAACCTACACTCCATAGTACATTGTTTGGTACCAACAGAACGAACACGCGACCTTCAAATAAGGAGTGTTTAGGTGAATTCAACAGACATCGAGATGGCAGACCGCAGGATGCGAGCTCGCCGGTCTTCTAGCAGTCGTCCTCCCATCGACTCAAATCCTTTAGAAGCCCTCGAGCGTCGTTTCGAGCTGCATGTCAAGCAGGCTCTCCGGGAGGCCGCTCGAGCTCGACAAGAGGTTTCCCAGGCTCAGCAGGAGATCACGCGATCTCAGCAGAAGATCGAGCGATCTCAGCAGGAGACCGCTCGAGATCGCCAAAAGGTCGTTCGAGCCCAGCAGGAGTCCGCCAAGCAGATCGAGGCCATGAGTCAGGTTCTGGCAGCGATCTCCCAGAGGATCCTTCCTCAGCCAGGTCAGGTTGCCACACCTGACCGCTTTGCTAGCGATCACCCTTGTGACTGCGCGACCCCTTAGCTTGCAGCTCCTTTACGGTCTCAGCAGGAGGAGTTTGTAGCCCATCGTGGTTCTTTCAGAGCAGCAGCTCAGGGGACTCCAGCCCAGACCCTAAACTTCCAAGAGGATTATGTCTATCCTCCGGCCCCTCCTGCTCCTTTTCCTGCTCCGTTTTCTGCTCCTTCAGATGAAGTTGAGGCGGAGTAGCCCTCTCCATTCTCTGACAAAGTGCGTTGGGAGCCCATTCCTCATGGTTTCAGAGATCCCCGACTCCCTACATTCTCCGGGGAGAGTGACCCAGTTTCACATCTTCAAGCTTTCGAGTCCGCCGTTGCTCTTAGAACTATCTTAGATGATGTGAGGTGCAAGCTGTTGATCACCTCTTTTGATGGACCTGCTAGGGAATGGTTCTACAAGCTGCCTTCCCAATCCATCCCGAGTTTTGCCGTCCTAAGGCATGAACTCCTCCTGAGGTTCGCAACCGCCAAGAAAAGGAAGAGTGGTCCTGCGGCCCTCTTCAAGATTAAGCAGGGAGATAACGAGACTACAACTCGTTTTATTGATCACTTCCAAAAAGAAATTCTGGGAATCAGGGATGTTGATCCCGCTCTTTATATGGCTGCACTAATTAATGGTTTGCATGAAGGTCCCCTCAAGTTTGAGGTTACCACTAGAGAGCCCAGCTATTATCAGGAGCTAATCATTATCGCTAACCGTTACATAGAAGGGGAAATCAACAACCCCGCCTATGTTTCTAATCTGACAAGCAAGGCCATTCAGAAAGGTTCCGCAGGATTTTATCCGGCTCCGCCATCGTCAAAGTCGCATCAAGAGTTCCCCCCTGCCACTCCAAAAAGAGGAAGGAACTTCCTTAATAACCGCTTCAACCGAGGAAATCAGCTGTTCCAGCCTAAAGGGCCTCTGCTGCCAACCCCTGCTGCTCCGGTTCCTCAAATCACCCCAGTTCATCAAATCCAATACATTCAGCCACCCCTTCTGACTTCTCAGCCATTCTACAATGACTCTCAAGAGTCCTTTACAGACCTTGGCATTTCTATGAGTGAAGTAGTCCAAATTATCCAGAAGCAGCCCTTCTTCAAAAAGCCTGCTCTGCTTAACTCAGATCCAAAATCTCGGAATCCGGCTCTTTACTATGAATATCACAGGGAAAGAGTCCATCTGACCGAGGATTGCAGTGCCCTTTGCTTGCTGGTAGAGAAGCTTCTGAAGGAGGGAAAGCTCTGAGATCTCCTTCAGAAAAGTGATCCCTCTAAGGCCTCAACCTCCAAGAGCAAGGAGGTAGTGGAAGTCCACTGGGAATATGAAGAGGTAGATGATGTTGGCCACCTCGGAAACATCAGTTTTCCCAGTGAGTGTGTGGACGCATATGATGAAGGTGCTCTGGGCAACCTATTCTGCATCCACGGAGGGGCAGGGCCGGAGTCCTCTAGGAGGGCTAGTCTTAAAAGAGTCTATCGATCAGAAGTTGCTGCCACCTCCTCAGCTCCGGTTCGGGGAACGGTTACCTTCGGAGAAGAGCACCTTCCCCCAACCTCCAATCCCTTCGACAACGCAGTCGTCATCAAAGCGGTTATAGAGAATTATACTGTGGAGAAAATTCTAATCGATACGGGGAGCTCGGTGAACGTGCTCTTCAAGCCTGCCTTTGAAGCTTTGAAGACAGGGAAGCCTCTTCTCTCCACGGAGGGACCTCTCTATGGTTTCTCGGGAGAAAAGAAGGAGGTGGAAGGAGTCGTCACCCACTTGGTGATTTTAGGTGGCATCGTGAGGCTCGTAAAGTTTATAGTCGTTGAAGATCCTAGCAGCTACAACACAATTTTTGGGAGGCTCGTTCTGAACGGGTATCAAGCGGTAGTGTCAACCTACCACCAAGCAGTGAAATTTGCCTTGAATGGCAAGAAACACCGGATCAGGAGTGATCCAAAGAAAGCCAGGGAATGCTATGTCAGAACGGTCAATGCGATCGTATCTTCTTCTCCCCAGGAAGCTGTGATGTCTTCATCGGCTCAAATTCCCGACCAGGTTGAAGTTGCAGAAGAAGCTGAAGAAGTTGAAAGAGATGGAGTTCGCTTGTAACCTGCCCAAGCAACTCAAAGTGTGCCCATCAGCGAGGAAGATGATGTTGGATCTTACGGCGCCCTTAGAGGGGGGGGGGGGTTAATAAGGGAATAAAATTCTTTTTATAATTTTCAAGATAATTACTGAATTGTTTTATAATATGCGAAGGTAAAATAACAATTTAGCTAAATGAATAGAAAATTATGATTTGCAATTTTGGAAACAACTACTAAATTTTTTTATGATGAAAGAGATTTGAAATAAATAATTTAGATTTAGAATTGAAAACTTAGAACACAATATAATAGAGATTACGCCAAATGATAGAAATCAAGTAAACACAAAAGAGACATGATTATATTAGATGAAAAAGTGTTTACATAAATTTGATTTCTATATCGCTAGAAATCGGAGGCGTACAAATGTAAATTTTTTTTTGTTTACCAATCCTTCTCCCAAGGATCGGAAGGCTATCACTTGTCTCTCCCTAGACCAAGCCCAAGCCTATCCTCCAGATCTTCACAAGATCTAGACGTAGCACACAAGGCCACGATTTCCCACCAAGCCACGCAAGGACTTGGACGCTCCACACAAGGAAGCGATTTTCCCCTAAGCCACGAAAGGACTTAGACGTCACGCACAAGGAGACGATTTCCCTAAACAGTTACAAAAAGTATGGAATGGAAATAATGAAAAAACAATAATAAAACTCCCTATATGAGATCTCTTGAGTCGAGGATGAAGGATCGTTATTGCATAAGCGAGGTAGAAGCGATCGTCCTTCGGATGTAGCGTGACGTAGTCCTCCTCCAGAATTCTCCTTAAGCTTTTTGTGGGAGATCCATCTTCGGCAGCATAACAACACTGGAATTGTGGCACAAGCAACCTCTCTGGATGGATGATCAAAATGATCGAAGTTGGCTTCAATTTATAGACCTTGGAGCTAGCGCCTGCGATAGTACTTAGCGCCTGCGGTAGCGTTTGTGTGGAGCGGTTGCGGAACCATCGGCTGCGTGGCTCTGTGCACGAACTTGAGATAGCGCCTGCGGTATCGCTAGCGCTGGTGGTAGCGTTAAGGAACCGCTGAGACTGAACCGCTGAGACAAAACCGTTGAGATGATCTTGAGCTATCGCCTGGCGTTAACCTCTAGCGCTGGCGGTAGTGCTCCATTCAAAAAGTTTGATTCCATGCTGCCTTCTACCTATGGAGTATTGTACCTATAGTTCCTGCACACTATAAACACACTACAAGCAATATCAAATACAATATGAGATTTGTTATTCTCAAACAAAGGCATGTGACACACATGTCCAATAATCTCCCCCTTTTGATAATAACAAATCATCTAAGCAAGAAATCAACAATAGTGTTTATAGATAAGATAAGCAAGATAAAAGTGCAATTATAGTAAATGATAATGTGCATACTCCCTCTATCTTAATGCTCCCCCTACATAAATGCAATTTATGTGTTACTCCCCCTAAATGATAGATTTCATTCATGAATTAGTCTCCCCTTATTTATCTATATTTCTCCTATATAGATTTCTTCAATTCATCTCCCCCTTTTGGTATTATCAAAAGAAGGTGGGGTGAGGGTAGTAAGGAGGCATTCTTTAGGCTAGTTATAAATCATGATCGAGCTTTTGTAATATATGAAATGATAAAGAGTTTAAGCATAGCATATATAAGAGATTTCAAATATAAAGATAAGAGTTGTAAGCAAGCAGAAGATTATAATAAACATCTTTTTGTAGGCATGAAAAGCATAAGTAAAAATATGAGTTTTAGTTCAAAATTGAAAGATGTTTTAACCTTTTTGAAATCTCAAAGTTTTTTATAAAAATACCAAGCATGAAATGAACATATCAAAGAGAGATTATACTACAATGTTTTTTAATTTTAAGTTCAAGAGATACCAAAACATTGTAGAGATCATGCTAGGTTATCTAGTGCATTTTTTTATATAAAGAGTAGTATAAATAAAGCATTAGAATCCAATACTCATGAGAAGAAGTGTTATGAAAGATAATGATGTGCACATAAGTGTATTTTGGGCAATGTTAACAATTGATTTAAATCATCAAAATACAAGACATATGTAAAGTAAAGTGCACAATAAAATACAAGTAAATTACTTTCACACACTTTTAATGCACATAATTTTTTTTAACAAAGTGGTGTAATAACTAAGGTTTGCACAAGACACTTTACTATTCTTTCCAAGGTGCTCAACCTCACAATGCTTATGAAGACTTATCAGGAGGTTCAAGTAGTGCTTGGTGGAGTTATATTTGTCTACATATATTTTTTTTTTCATATTTGTGAGACAATATTCTCCGAATACACTTGTTTTGCAAACCAAAATTTTTAACTTAACCACTTTTCTAAATTTCATAAGTGCAATTCAAATGTAGTGTAGGCAATAAACTTATGCAAGTTTTAATTCATTGTACAAATACAATACACAAACAAGCATTTTTAGATTTAGACACACATGTTGATTACCAAAATAAGTGAGTGAAATGTATCATTATCAATCATAAAACATTTACTCGTACTTAGAGGCATGCTAAGCTTGGTTCTACACATTTTGCAATACAATTGATGCACTTTAAATAGATATATCAAAGCATGATAAGCAAAACAATGTTCATAGTAATTTGAAAGAATATATTTTAACATTGTAAATAATTCTAAATAATAGAATTCATACATGCTTGATATTGACAATAAAGATCATACAGTTTTTTTGTTTTGAATTTTTTTTAATAAAAACAGAAAAATCACAAGAACATATTTTTGTAATTTTTGAATTTTGAACTTTTGTAGTTGATTTTTCATAATATGAATAAAACACAAATAACAAAAACATATTTTTGTATTTTTTGAATTTTGAACTTTTGTAGTTGATTTTTCATAATATGAATAAAACAAAAATAACAAATGTCAGAAATACAAAAACAAAGTAGTACATATAGACAAAAATATTTTTGGTAATTTTTAGAAATTTTAAAAATCAGAAAATTCACAAACCCACGCTAGCGCCGGTGCTAGTGATAGCGCGGCAAACAGTACGTGATTTTTTGAGAATTTTAAATTTTTGATTTTTGATATTTATTAAGTGTCCTTAGAGTAGTTCCATGCTCAAATTTCAAAATTTTTGGAGATCTCCAGGTGGATCAAATTTGCATGAAACTTTGGCTTTTTCAAATTCTTGTGTTTTTCAAAAACATTTAATCATAAAAAGATAAATTATGAAGACACAAGAGGACATTTTTATTAAACAACCCAAAATATGCATGATTTAAGTGATAAGTAAATAAAATGATCATGCAAAGAGTAATATAAGTATGTCCTAAGATTAAAGACTACCCCGACTAAATGTCTACACCCTAGCCCCGTACTAAGTGACGGATGGGCATGAGGAGCTGCATGCATGCCGTTGGTTGGGGTGTTAGTCCCATATGCACACACTAGAGAACACTCAACCTAGCACTCTTTCCCCCCAGTGCCTTGCAAGGCCCCATTGGAACCCTCCCCGGTTAAGGACAAGACATGACTTAGAGGTTAGGTCTCTAATGCATACAACCCTACGCCCCCGCTATTGTGAGATATGAAGTCAAAGGTGAATAATCTTTGGACAACCTATGCTTTTTAAACTATGGGTTGATTTGTAAACTATGGGTTTTGTTTAATGTGAAGAGTTATAAAGCCGCATAGTTTTTCTACTTTTATGAGATGACGATATGTGATAACTAGCACAATTACTAATATTTAATAAGTGATAAAGCTAGTATGATACCAGGTTTAAGGTTTAATGTCATGTCATAAGATTAATATTAACATTGCATGTATTCCAAAATAGAATTTTAAGTTATAGATCTAGAATAGAGTGATGAATAAGTTTGATGTATCTTCATTATTCCTAGGTTGGTTCTAGAATCTATATATATGTGAGATACATGCAATCAATATCAAAGCATATCCATGCACAAACTAATGTAAAGAAAGCAATATTCATATTTTTATCATAAGATTCATAATTCTTATTATTGATTTGAGATATTTCTTGATAGAACATGAATTATGATTTATGATTATAGAGAATTTTGCATAGAATATATGTTATATCATCATGATGTATGTGATTTCTACTCTTTCTAGACTTACGACAATATGATCTGGTGTATTTCTTTTGAATAAGCATGTTTGATTTTTAAGTCTAGAAAATGATGATCATGTAATCATATTAAAGACAAAGATCACATATAGAGTGTTTTGAAATATGATAAGCATGATGAATTTGTTAAAACATAAATTTGAAAACGTCTGTCCGTCATTCGTCGAGACTTTACGTGAACATTTGACGAATTAACTTAGCAATCGTTGAGATTTCACGTGAACATTCGACGAATTGACTTAGCCATTGAAAAATACCGACCAAAGCTTGAAAACTGTCTTCTGTTTTCATTCGTCGGAATTCGTCGGGAGTTCTCGAGAACATTCGACCAATTGACTTAGCCGCACAATTTCCTTCACAAGTCTGCCTTTTTGACTTCTGTCTGCGTTCGTCGATATTCGTCAGGAGTTCACGTGAACATTCGACGAATAGACTTAGCCGCAGAAATTTCTTCTTTAAACTTGAAATTTGGCTTTTGTCTGGATTCGTCGGGATTCATCGGAACTTCACGAGACGTCTCGACGAATTGACTTAGTTTTATAATTTTTTTAATATTATTTGATTCTGATTTTTCTCGATTATGATTTTCTATATAGGGGCTATTATATGAAGCAACGAAAAATTAACAAATATGCAATTAGTTGCGCATTTAATATTTTAGCCTAAGACCCGTAAAAAATCAATTTAAATCCAATTTTGAAAGTAATTTCATTAGTCTTGATAATATCATTTAGAAAATTTAGCATTCAATTTATAATGATAATATAAGACATTTATAGGCAATGAATTTAAAAAGGATAAAATATATAAAAAGGAAAGATAGATCACTTATAAATTTTATGACTTTATATTTAGTTTAATTCAATTTTGATTTGATAAACATTAGGCTTAAAATGTAAAAGTCATATTTCATAATATATCTAAGTGACCTTAGCGTGTTGGTTCAAAAAAAATAAAAGATAAATAAAAGAAAAGAGACAATAAGCATATCATGAAGTAAAATATTGATATTTCATTTTTAATGGTTTCTACTTCATGCAAATGATTGGATACTAATGAATGAGAGATTTAGGTATCCAAAGGGGACCAAGTGGGATGGTTCCTTTGGGTACCCAAATACATCGTGGTGGTTTTTAGGAGACAAGGATAAATGGGCCCTTTCAATTAAAGTTGATGTGTTATTTTTCTTTAAGGGTCTCCATTCATACCTTGGTTGTTTATCTTTTAAATTCATATTATGATTATGTGACATCTTTATATGATTATATTTGTTTGAGAAATAATTCATTTGAGATTTATATTTATTCAAATTATTTCTCAAAATAGATTGATGTTGATAATCATAATGAATTTTATTATATTGATTCTTTGAAAGTTTATAAGAGTGATTGTCTTTCTTTAGAAGTGATTGTTGAAAGAGTGGGTTACAATATGTTTTAAATGATTGATTCTTCTTTTGATGATTTTCATTTCCACTCTTTCTTATAGACATACTCTAATAATATGAAGGATAATAATTTATAGTTTGATGTTCATGAAAAGGAGTTTTTAAATTTGAGTCATGATTGAAAATATATTGAGACTTATAATAGTGACTCTTAAGAATTTTATGAGGATCATAATTCATTTTGAAACTAAACTCCTTTTGATTTAATGTGTGAAAATGGTCCTTTTTCGAAATGATTTTGTAAGCTAATTTATCCTTGTTATTCAAAATTTTATGATGAAATTCATTACATGACATTTGAAATTTTTCAACAAAAGATTTTAATTGTATTAACTTACAAGATAAAAAATCATTTTCAATTATCAATTTTTCATTATGCCTTTTAGAAATTAAGAGCCCTTTTTCAATTTCCTTGAATTTTTCTTTTAATAAATTGCAATCTAAACAAGGAATAGGAATTTTAACTAAAGAGCAAGAAAGAGAATTTAACACATCAATATTTGATTCTACGTTATCGTTTGCTTTTAAAGATTTATTTTCTAAACGTAATTTGGAATTAGCAATTTTTAACTTTAAAATTTTAGGTTTACCAATTTTAAGCATACGAGAAGTAGAAATAGAATTTGCTACAAAAAGAGGAGTTTTAGATTTTCTTACATTGCTATGGGATGAGGCAAATTTTGGACCAACGATTCCTTTGATATCTTCTTTGCATTCCTCTTCCATAGTTGTATTTCCGTCTTTTCTTTTGCTTGATGTGTTGCCAACAAATGAGTCCAATATTGTGACGTTGTATTCTTCTTCCTCCAAGCATAAGTCCTCATCGATTTCTTCTCTTGGATCCATAAGGAATTCCTCTTGTTCATCATCTGTAGAAGGAAGACTATAAGTATTCTCAAGAAATTTCCAAACTTCATAAGCAGTAGGAAGTGTATAGATAAGTTTGAAAATATTTTGATCTAATGCACAATATATACTATGCATTGATTTGACATTTAAAAACATTTCATTTTTATTTAAAATACTTGGGGGGAATTTTAATTGTAATATTTCATACTTTAATATCCAAAGATTTAAGAAATTTTTCCATTAGAAATTTCCACCCATTATAATTTTTACCTTCAAATAATGGTGGTGCTAAAGATTTTTCATTTATAAGAAAATTTCCCTTACTAGTAGAAGCGAGATCATGAGACGCCATTATTCCCGGTTGTTAAACCGATTTGGAATAACCTGCGCTCGGATACCACTTGTTGGATCTTACGGCGCCCTTAGAGGGGGGGGGGGGTGAATAAGGGAATAAAATTCTTTTTATAATTTTCAAGATAATTACTGAATTGTTTTATAATATGCGAAGGTAAAATAACAATTTAGCTAAATGAATAGAAAATTATGATTTGCAATTTTAGAAACAAGTACTAAATTGTTTTATGATGAAAGAGATTTGAAATAAACAATTTAGATTTAGAATTGAAAACTTAGAACACAATATAATAGAGATTACGCCAAATGATAGAAATCAAGTAAACACAAAAGAGACATGATTATATTATATGAAAAAGTGTTTACATAAATTTGATTTCTATATCGCTAGAAATCGGAGGCGTACAAATGTAAATTTATTTTTGTTTACCAATCCTTCTCCCAAGGATCGGAAGGCTATCACTTGTCTCTCCCTAGACCAAGCCCAAGCCTATCCTCTAGATCTTCACAAGATCTAGACATAGCACACAAGGCCACGATCTCCCACCAAGCCACGCAAGGACTTGCACGCTCCACACAAGGAAGCAATTTTCCCCTAATCCACGCAAGGACTTAGACGTCACGCACAAAGAGACGATTTCCCTAAGTGGTTACAAAAAGTATGGAATGGAAATAATGAAAAAACAATAATAAAACTCCCTATATGAGATCTCAGGAGTCGAGGATGAAGGATCGCTATAGCATAAGCGAGGTAGAAGCGATCGTCCTTCGGATGTAGCGTGACGTAGTCCTCCTCCAGAATTCTCCTTAAGCTTTTTGTGGGAGATCCATCTTCGGCAGCATAACAGCACTGGAATTGTGGCACAAGCAACCTCTCTGGACGGATGATCAAAATGATCGAAGTTGGCTTCAATTTATAGACCTTGGAGCTAGCGCCTGCGGTAGCGTTCGTGTGGAGCGGTTGCAGAACCGTCGACTGCGTGGCTCTGTGCACGAACTTGAGATAGCACCTGCGGTATCGCTAGCGCTGGCGGTAGCTTTAAGGAACCGCTGAGATTGAACCGCTGAGACAAAACCGCTGAGATGATCTTGAGATATCGCCTGGCGTTAGCACTAGCGCTGGCGGTAGCGCTAGCGCCCGCGTTAACCTCTAGCGCTGGCGGTAGTGCTCCATTCAGAAAGTTTGATTCCATGCTGCCTTCTACCTATGAAGTATTGTACCTATAGTTCCTGCACACTATAAACACACTACAAGCAATATCAAATACAATATGGGATTTGTTATTCTCAAACAAAGGGATGTGACACACATGTCCAACATATGAGAGCAAGAAGCTCTCCATCAATGCTGAATTGCCTGAAGCTGACAAGAGTCAGCTCATCTCCTGCCTCCTGAAGAAGCTGGATGTCTTTGCTTGGTCTGCAGATGACATGCCGGGAGTTGATCCAGACATCGCCTGCCACCATCTCAACATTGATCCTAACTCCACTCCCATCAAGCAAAAGAAGAGGTCTGTAGCAATGACCCTTGCCCAGCCAATTCGAGAGGAGGTGGAGAAGCTGCTGAAGGCCAAGTTTGTCCAGGAAATTCAGTACCCTGAATGGGTGTCTAATGTTGTAATGGTCAAAAAGTCTGGTGGAAAATGGAGAATGTGTGTAGATTTCACGAAACTTAATAAAGCTTGCCCGAAAGATTGCTACCCCTTGCCTCGGATAGATTCTTTAGTGGATTCTGCGGCTGGGTATTCTTATATGAGCTTTTTAGACGCATTCTCAGGCTATCACCAAATTAGAATGCATAAGCCCGATATCCTGCACACTTCGTTTATCACATATGATGGCTTCTTTTGTTATCTCGTGATGCCCTTCGGGCTAAAAAATGCTGGAGCAGCGTATCAAAAAATGATGGATACGGTTTTTAAAGGCCAAAAGGAAGAAATCTTGAGGTCTATGTAGATGACCTCGTAATAAAAAGCAAATCATTCTCATCTCACCTTAGTGATCTAACAGAAACATTTGCAACTCTTTGAGCTTTTAATATGAGGCTGAATCCGTTGAAATGTGTTTTCGGAGCAAGTAAAGGGAAATTTCTTGGCCATCTCCTCACTTCGGAGGGGTTAGAACCTAATCCGGATAAGGTGAAGGCCATCTTGTAAATGTCGCCTCCTAAGTCTCCTAAAGAAGTTCAGCAAGTAGGAGGGAGAATGACAGGTTTAAGTCGTTTTATCTCTCGATCTGGAGATAAAAGCGCTCCTTTCTTTAAGACCCTCCAGGGAGGGGCTAAGTTTGAATGGACGAAGGAGTGTGATGATGCCTTCAATCAACTCAAAAAGCAGTTGACATCAACTCCTCTCCTCCAAAGCCCAAGGGAGGGAGAAGATCATTTTCTATATTTGGGAGTTGGCACCGATGCCATAAGCTCGGTTTTGGTCCGAGAAGAGAAGAGGAAACAGTTTCCAGCATACTATGTGAGCAAGATTATGAAAGATGCAGAGATTCGTTATCCAATCCTTGAAAAGTTGGCCTTAATGCTCGTGACTTCGGCAAGGAGGTTAAGACCCTATTTCCAAGCTCATTCGATCAAGGTGGTCACTGATCTTCCATTAAAGAATGTCTTAGAAAATCCAGAGCATTCAGGAAGACTAGCTAAATGGCCGATAGAACTCAGTGAATTCGATATCTCTTATATTCCAAGGGTAGCAATCATGGCACACGTGTTAGCAGTCTTCATGATTGATGCAAGTGAGGCTTTATCGAAGAAGGAAATCGGAACACCCCTTGCCTATACAATCTTTGTTGATGGAGTTTCAGGAAGGAATTCATCTGGAGCAGGAGTTGTCTTGATCAATCCGAATGGAGTCAAATTAGATCAAGCTTTGAAGTTCTATTTCCCAACAACTAATAATCAAGCAGAGTATGAGGCTTTGTTGACCGGTCTCAGATTTGCAAGAGAATTGGGAATTGAGGATGTTCAAATTAGAACGGACTCTCTGGCGATGGCATCTCAAGTTAACGGGACTTTTGAGACCAGGGAACAGATTTTGAAGCAGTATCTAGCTTTGGTAAAAGTTGAGATAGACAAGTTCAAAAGTTTTTCTATCCAGCATATTCCGAGAGAGAAGAATGCGGAAGCAGATGAATTGGCAAAGTATGGTCTTCTCTTGGGAGGAACCACCTCGGAATTGTTTCATCCAGCAATTGAGGAAGGAGAAGTTATGCAGATAGATTAACGTCCATCTTGGATGGATCCATTCATTCTCTATCTCTCAACCAGGAAACTCCATTCAACGGTAAAAGATAGAAAAAGGTTTAGACTGAAAGCAGCTCATTATTATCTTGTTGCAGAGATACTTTATAGGAAGACCTTCCTATCACCTTTAGCTCGGTGTGTCTCAGAAGAAGACATTCCGGTTATTCTTCAGAGGTTCACTCAGGAGAGTGCGACAGTCACTCTGGAGCTAGAACTTTGGAAAAGAGAATTCTAAGGCAGGGATATTTTTGGCCTCAAATGAGGAAGGATGCAGAGAAGTTCGCAAAGAAATGTGTACAATGTCAAAAGTTTGCTCCTCTTCAGAATCAACCGGCTCAGCAACTTAAGTCTATAGCAGCCCCATGGCCGTTTGCAGTTTGTGGGATGGATTTAGTTGGGCCTTTTCCTTTGGCTAGTGGGTAGCGCCGTTACATTATAGTAATGATTGACTATTTCAGCAAATGGATCGAGGCAAAAGCGCTGGCCAAAATTACTACTCAAGTCATGAAAAATTTTATCTGGGGGGAGATAGTATGCAGGCACGGAATCCCAATGACAATTATCATGGATAATGGTTCTCAATTCAACAATCCTCAACTTATAAATTTCTATGGCCAGATTGGCACCGAGTTGCGTTTTGCTTCTGTACGTCATCCTAGAAGTAACGACCAAGTAGAAGCTGCTAATAAACTCATAATCAATCTTTTGAAGAAGAAAGTAGAAAATCTCTGAGGCAATTGGGCGGAGTAGTTACCTTCGGTCTTATGGGCCCTGAGAACGACTCCCACCTCAGTTACTGGAGAAACTCCTTTTAAATTATCCCATGGTTCAAAAGCTCTTATTCCTGTTGAATTTGAGGTGAAAAGTCCAAGGGTGTTGTTATCTCAACAAAACCAGGATGACTGGATGGAGGGGAATGATGAAGAGCTGAAGTGTAGTCTTGATCTCATCGAAGAGTTAAGAGATACAACAACAATCATGCAGGAAGAGGTGAAAAGAAGGATGACAAGACTCTTTGATAAAAATGTCAGAATTAAAGAGTTCGCTGTTGAAGATCTAGTTTTGAAAAAGGTTAACATGGCAGCAAGATCTGGCTCCGTGGGAAAGCTCAATCCAAATTGGGCAGGGCCGTTCATGGTGAAAGAAGTGCTTAAGAATGGTGCTTATCGCCTCCAGACTTATGAAGGAGAAGAGTTGCCTCACACTTGGAGTGGGGATGACCTCGAGCGCTTTTTCTCTTAAATGCTTGTAGTTAATTTTTCTTTCATTTTCTTGCTCTTCCCCCTCTTGAACATTATGATGATATGTCTATAACCTTTTTTTGATATATATGATAAAGGAAAGGCATCACAAACGAATTGTTATCAAAGGCTTGAATCCTGCCAAGGGAGATATCAACGGATTCTACTTCATCCTCCTCGACTTGAAGCTTGAGGCGTAAATCTGCCAGGACCACAGGTAGCGGGGAGAATTCACATTTGTGTAGCAGTAGCTCGCCAAGCTCGTGTGAGGGATGTTTAGAATGTCGGGTCCTTGCTGACATCTGACACACCTCAGAACCAAGGGAGGTCGAGTTGAATGTTCAACTCTATCATGCATTGTAAGAGGACATTGTTACAGTCTTGATGATCTTCCAGGGAAAGCAATGTCGGTATAGCCTCCACGACATGACCACACCTGCCCTATGGCTCATCTTTGCTATGTAACTCTTGATTACTCAATGGATTGTGGATAGCCAAGGGTCGGTCGGAAACATCTATGATCGTCACCTAAATCCTGAAGGGGCGGTCTAAATTTTGGGAGATCGCCCGCTTTGTTCTTTCTCTGGGTTTTCTGCGATCTAAATATGTTGAGACCGCCGGCTTGATATCCTCCAGGACTTGGATGTTAGAGATTGCTGGTAGGGTTCTCCATTTCATTTCAAAAGTGGTTTTCATCGATCTTGAATATGTTGAGACCGCCAGCTTGATCTCTTCCAGGACTTGGATGTTAGAGATTGGTGGTAGGGTTTTCCATTTCATTTCAAAAGTGGTTTTCACCGATCTTGAATATATTGAGACCGCCAGATGGATCTCCTCCAGGACTTGGATGTTAGAGATCGCCGACTGGTTTTCGAAGAGAAGTCCTCTGAATATAGCTCAAGGCATTTGGGATTATCTTGGAATCATTATATTGACCGGTCTGGATAAATTGAGATCGCAAGATGAGTGATTACTCCTATTTCTCCAAAGTCTACAGAAATTTCTATAGGTTCTCTATATTAATTAATTAGCGGTCTGAGAAAGTCAAGATCACGCAATATCTGATTAATGGAGCTCTGAATTCTAAATGGTCTGGTATAATAAAGACCGCCAATTATGACCTCTATAAAAAGGATGTCTTGGAATATTTCAAATTATGGATTATCTATCACACATTCGTTATTCAAGCTTTTATGAAGCGGTCTCTATATTAATAGATCACATCTTGTGCTCGTGCTCAAAATTATTCAGTAGATATTCTGTTGAGATAACAGATACAATAATCGGCCTTATATAATTTCATGGTAAAATTGGAGGTCATCAGTTGTGGGGAATTCTTCATTTAGTTCTTAATCAAAGTCGACCTCATCTCCTTGTAGTGCGGTCTGAAAAATGTAAGATCGCCCCCTTTCGAATTGTCAATCTATTATTTCAAGGTCGACAAAAACCTAAGACATTGAGATTGAATGCCAATTCTATCTCGTTATAAAGAGGTCGCAAATAATGTATTTTATACACAAGAAAAATACCAAGACAAACATCCATTCACAGAAGAAGAAGAAAGGTATGACAAAATTCTATTTATATATCCATCCAAGTGTTCAAATACATAAGACCATCCGGTCTCCAAAAAGTAAAATTACAAGATTGCCTATTCATTTTTTGACCACTTGGGAGACCGCTCATCTGAAGAAGAAGAATCGGTCTCATCAGATGATTCATCCGAGCTTTCTCCTCGAACTTTGGATCCAGAGCTTGAGGCCGCTCCCGAGCTTGCATCTTGGCCCACCACATATTGACTGCCGCTCTGCTGGTCCTCATCAACGATCTCAACATCTTCTTCCCCATCATCAATGGTCTCCTCTGCAGTTACTGACTGAGCGACAATTTTTCTCGACGCTTCAGGGAAAAGAGTGGCAAATGTTGTATCTTTGAATTCTTCGGTGAAGCCGTCGCGATCACGAATCTCAGCAATTACTTACTCAGCGGTCTCCCTTACATGTTGCATCATGGGCTTTTGGAATTTGGGATTTTCTGGATCGTAGGCTGTCTCCCTTGCTCGCTGTAGAAAGAAGATAATCAGAGCGCACGATCACAATAAAAAGCTTAAAACACTAGGAAGAATTATCTTACCTGCAGAATTTCGATCTCCCTTAAAGCACCTCGGAGAGACCACCCCATATGGTGATTCAAGACCGTGCTCCTAACGGCCGCTTGAGCGCAAACGTCTAGGATCATGTCGGTCTATATATCATATGCTTCCGGTTTGTTCTTTTTTCCATATAAGGCAGCGGTGACCGCAGAGGCATGACGGGTTAGCTTTCCGCTCCAAAGGGGGAGATCAGTGGAGACCCTTACGGTCTTTCCCTTAACACCCCATTTGAGAAGGGGATTACCTTTGATGTCTTTTTGATTTTTCGTGAAGACATGCATATGGAATGGCTCGTTGGCGGTCTCGTGTGTGTTGCCGACCTCAGCGGTATCGCGATCTCCTTCCCTCTTTAGTCTTATTTCCCTTTGGGTGAGCACTTCTTTCGCTGGTGAAATAGGATCTTTCGTCGGGATCGCAAAGGACGTTGAAAATGGAAAATTAGTATAAAAAGAAAAAGGTGAAGAAATCAAGGAAGACCGCTAGAAAAAATACTCACTTTCCTCTGAAGCGATTTCAGCGATCTCAGGCCAGATCGTTAAGTAGTAAATAAGATCTAGACGTTTTCCCGCCAGAAACTCCAAGATCTTCAGCTCCTCCTCCCAGATCGACTTGTCTTTCCTGAAGATGCTCTCAGGTCGCGGAGAAGGGTGGCTCTGGAGACCGCCGAGATCGCCTTCAAACACAAGGAACCTCTTTGTCCAGAAAGAGACCTTGTTGGGGAGATTAAAAACTTTTATTCCTTCAGCAGAGAAATATATTAACCCTTTGAATTCTTCTTTTTTTCTGACCCTCTTTTAAGACTTTTGCAGTGAAGGTCGCACGAAAAAGCGCCATAGTAAATTTTATCTTTTCCGATCTCAAGTAATTTATGGAGACTGTAATGAGACCGATTGAGTTCGGCGGCAACTGGGCGAGCACCAACCCATAATTGTCCATTATCTCAAGAATCTCCCAAGGAAGAGGGATCTTCAGCCCATGATCGAAGTGATCGATAAGGATAATGAACTATTTTTCCTCTCCAAAATTTAGCCCTTCATTCTCTCTCGGCGGTCTGACAACAATTTGACTCTGGATCATATGTTTCTCCAGGAAATTTACATACTCATCTTTCGAAAGGTGGCATGGCTTGTGATCGGCTCTTAAGAAAATATTAGCAGAAGAAGCTCGCGCGGACACCATGATTGAAGATCGCTGAGACCGGTGCTTTGGGCGCATACAAAGAAAATAATTATAGAGAGCAAGGGATATTTTTGTAATGATTACTTTTCTCGAGACCGCCCAGCAAAACTGCCCAGACCGCCAAAACCAGCATGAGAATTGAGGTGGCGCATATATATTTTCGGTCTCAAAAATTGGAGATCGCCGCACCTCAGATCATATGATATAAACAAGCAACACATAAAAATAAATTTATCACAGCAAAATAGAGATCGCAAGCAACAGGAATTATACATATTACACAACCATGATTGTTCAAAAATTATATTATAAGACCACAGTAAATGAATAGATAAAGGTTCATTTCTTATGAGGCCGCTTCCTCCCTACGAAGGCCGCAACATCCTGCATCTCATTAATAGCGGTCAGACCTGCCGCAAGATTCTGATTAGCAGACATTGCGGCTCGGTGGATTTTAGACATTTCTCTATCCACCTGCTCCATAGGGATGACCACAATCTCAGAAGATGCTCTCACTTCCGGGTGATCGCCAGATGTCCTCGATCTCATCATCATCTTGGCGGATCCTCCTCTTAACATGGCGACCTCAGAAGACAGAGCAGCAACTTTTCCTTTATAATATTCTGCATCTTTCTCCGCTTTTCGAAGCGCCCGAGTGAGCTACTAGATCTTCAGACCGCAGTCATCGCAAACTTACTTTTCAGTTGCGCATAAGCATACGACAAACATAAATGAGATTCTTTTGGATTGGCTTGAAATTGAGCACATAAACATACGACAAACATAATATCGGGTCTAGTTGCACTTAGATAAAGTAGAGATCCTATCATTCCTCTATATAAAGTTTGATCAATTGAAATTCCCAATTCATCTTTTCCTAATTTTAGTGATCCACTCATTGGTGTAGAAGCATGTTTAAGGTTTTCAAATCCAAAGCGTTTAAGCATATCAAAGACATATTTAGTTTGACATATAAAAATACCATCAATTCTTTGTGATATTTGAAAACCATGAAAATAAGAAAGTTCTCCTACAAGACTCATTTCAAATTCATTTTTCATCACTAAAATAACTTCATTACACAACTCTTCATTAGTATATCCAAAGATTATATCATCAACATATATTTGCAAAATAATCAAATCATAATTATTGTGCTTAATGAAGAGAGTATTATCGGCACTTCCCATAATATAACCGTGCTTTAATAAAAATGATGTAAGTCTTTCATACCATGCACGGGGCGCTTGTTTTAAACCATAAAACGCTTTTTCTAGTTTATAAACATGATTGGGAAATTTTTCATTAATTCAACCGGGGGATTGTTCAACATAAACTTCTTCTTTTACAAACTCGTTTAGAAAGACACTTTTTACATCCTTTTGAAATAGTTTTATTCTTTTAAAGCTTGCAAATGCTAGAAAAATTCGTATAGATTCCAATCTAGCAACGTGCGCAAAAGTTTCATCAAAATCTATCCCTTCGATTTGTGAATATCCTTGTGCTACTAAGCGTGCTTTATTTCTAGTGATTCTAGACTCATCATCTAATTTATTTTTAAAAATCCATTTTACACCTACAACCAGGTGATTAGATGGTCTTTCTACTAATTTCCAAACATTATGTCGCTTAAATTATTCTAACTCTTCATTCATAGCCAAAAAAACAAAATTAATCATTTAAAGCGGTTGAAACGGTTTATGGTTCAATTTCGGAAACAAAACAAATATTTGAATAAGATTCATGAAGAGAAGAGCGAGTTCTTACCCCAATAGATGGTTCACCAATTATTAGTTCGCGTGGATGATCCTTTTTAAATTTCAAGGCACTTGGAGGTACATAATCATCCTCCTTGGCCTCCTATTCCTCTTCTTTGGAAGGTTCCTCATCACCATGCTTCAAAGGTTGTAAGAGATCATCATCTTTTCCCAAGGAAAGTCTTTCTATACAAGGAACAAGCTCATAAAATTTTACATTAATTGACTCTTCAACTTTACTAGTTCTTTTATTAAAATTTCTATAGGCTTTACTAGTTGAAGAATACCCAAGAAAAGTTTCTTCATCACATTTTTCATCAAACTTTCCCAAGTTATCTTTAGTATTTAAAATAAAACATTTACAACCAAACACTTTGAAATAAGATGCGTTAGGCTTCTTGTACAACCCTGCATTCGCCGAGTGGGCCCCCGGGCCCAAGGGATCTTTTAAGGCATGATTTTCCTGCACGATTCCGGATAGGAAGAGAGGAGGCGAGCGGTGGAGGCGGGAGCCTCTCGCTCGCCCATCCAAGCAGGGGGGCGAGAGGAGGAGGGGGCGACCCCCCTCTCTCCCCTATTCTAAGCAGGGGGGAGAGAGAAGGAGGGGGCCGACCCCCCTCTCGCCCTCATCTCAAGCAGAGGGGCGAGAGGAGGAGGGGGCCGACCCCCCTCTCGCCCCCATCCCAAGCAGGGGGTGAGAGGAGGAGGGTACTGTTGGGTATATTGCCATCAATATTACCTTGATTTGAAGAGGCATCACTCTCAATGCTAAGGACATATTGTATTTAACAAAGCTATATTTGTGTAGGATATACAGACACAGGTGACTCAAAAGGTAGGGCCAAACCTGGCCTTAGATGAGAAGAAATCATCTACAAGGAGATGAAGATCTGTCTCAGCAGAACCGCTGAGACGAAGGGTCAGAACCGCTGAGACGAGGAGCCGTCTCAGCGGATCCACTGAGAAGGAGACTGGAGCAACCGCTGAGAAGGGGACTGAAGCAACCGCTGAGACTGGAAGCTGTCTCAGCCCAACCGCTGAGACAGATCCAAATGTGCTGACGGGATCTGCTTTTGGCACAAACGACAATAGAAAGGGAAAAGAAACTCCAATCTGCCCCCATACTGTGTCAGGAGGATGGATATAGCCATTGAAGCCTTCTGGAGGTATAAAAGAAGAAGCTAGGGCACAACAACTAGCACTGTTCCATTGAAAAACTTTTGCTACACGCCGCAATCGAGCATTCACGTTTCAGCCAGTTGAAGTTGTTTTCTGAAGCTGAAGTCAATCTTCTAAGGGAGATTAGTTAGCTCTTCCTGTACCAACTCAAGAAGGGCAAGTTGATCTTCTGCTTTGCTGAAGGAGAAGATCAAGGTGATTCAATTCTGAAGCTGCTGTCTTTCAGATCTGAAGAAAGGAAACAAAAGACCTGAGAGTAATACTTTTATCTTCTGTATTTAGTACAAACACTTTTAAATCCTTGTAAGGCATTGTTGCCTGAGTGAAAGGCTGTTGAGCCTGTGTGTAAAGCTGTGTTGACAGCTTGAGTGGTAGGACTTCTTGATAGGTCTGAGGTAGGAGATCTGTGTGATTTCTGAGAGGTAGGAGTTACATAACTCTGAGGTGTAGGGCTGCTGAGCCTGAGTGTAGGGCTGCTGTGCCTGAGGTGTAGGGCTGCTGAGCCTGAGTGTAGGGCTGCTGTGCTTGAGGTAGGATCACTCTTGATCTGAGAAGTTCTGAGGAACTTGTGGTGTAAGATCAAGGAGCTGAGATTGGAGTTTGTGGCCTTGTCTAACTCACTGATAGAAAAGTGAAGGGGGAAAGAGGACTACTCAAGACACCCTGTCTTGAGGAACCTCTATAAATCCTTGTGTGCTTTCTGTGATTGAGTTTTCTGCAGCTAGATACATTAGGATTATATAAAGAAAATAAGTAAAACCTATTCACCCCCCCTCTAGGTATTATTGACTACACCTATATAAACTATCAAGTGGTATCAGAGGGAGGTTGATCAAAAGGACTTAACAGTCTGATAAGATCCTATACAGGAGTAGTCAAATCTGAAATTCAATGGCCAATAGTGGAATGAAGAAGGAGTTGGGGTCAATGAAGTTGCCCATATGCTCCAAAGAAAACTTTGGTATATGGAAGCAAAGGGTAAGGCTATTCATGGAAGCCTTAGACCCAAGGATCTTTTTGACTGTCAAAAATGGCCATTATACCTTTGAGAAAGTCTCCACTATTGACCCTACTAGAAAAGTACTTAAGGTATTTTCTGAGCTTACCAATGATGAGATATCATTGTACACTATGGACAAGAGAGCCCAAAACATAATAATAAATGCCATTGATGACACTACATTTCAGAACTTGGTACACTGCCAAACTGCCAAGGAAATGTGGGACACATTGGTTGTTTATATGGAGGGAACAGCTGAAGTGAGGGATGATAGAAAGTCACTCCTCAATCAGGAGTATGAAGCCTTCAGACAGCTGAGCCAGGAGAATATCTCCATATGATATGAAAGGTTCTTTAGGATTGTAAATGAACTAAGAACCTATGGAAGGGTGTTCACAGATTATGAACTCAATGACAAGTTCCTTAGATCTCTAACTAGAGATTGGGACACTAAAATATGTGCAATCAGGGAAGGGGCAAGACTTGGAGAAACCCCTACCCATACACTGTTTGGGAAACTGCTCTCATATGAGATGCAGCTTTCTGCAAGAAAGGAGGAGGACACTTCCTCCAGGTCTCACATAAGGGAGAGATCTGTTGCTCTTAAAGCTAAAAGCTCTAAGAAGAACATGGGTAGAGTGCATTCTCCTCCAAGAAAGGCTGCTGAATCTGATAAATCTGAGAGATGCAATTCAGACAGCTCCTCTTCTGATGAGGAGTTTGCTGCCTTCACAAGGCAGTTCAAGAAGATGATTAAGAGGAAACAATGGAAGAAAAACCTTTCTCCTCTTCTCATCCCAAGAAGGATCATCACAGATCTGAGAGGCAACGTCCCAAAGGGGACATGTATGACTCTAAATCTAGTAAACATGTTTCAACTAACATAATTTGCAATTGCTGTAGTAAGCCTGGACATATCATTGCTGACTGTCCAGTCAAGAGAAAGGAAATAAGTGACAAGAAGCCTCATCACCAGAAGGAGAGGAAGGGAGAAAAATCCTTCCTAGCTAAGAAAGGCAAGAGCTGGAGTGAATATGAATCTTCATCTTCAGATTCAGATGGTGAGGAGGAAGCCTACTTGGGGCTGTTTGCTGATCAGGAGGAAGAAGACTATCCTGCTGCCAGGATAGGAATCGGGGCCCCTCTTTCACACTCAGATAGTGATGAAGAGGAGGATGAAGAAGACACTGTTCAGCTAGGACTTATGGCCTTCACTGATGAGGAAGGGAGTCATAATGCTTCTGACAAAGATCAGGTACAATCACATTCCATACCCTCTTCTGATTATGAGACTAGTCCAGAATCTGATGCACATTCATCAATTGGTGAAAGGGGCAAAGAAGCTGAGGAAGAACTTAATCAATTGATTGACAAATATGGTGTTCTTTTGGAGGCTCTGAAGAAGAGCAAGAAGCTTGCCAAGAGGCAAGCCCAGGAAATTGTTTCTCTCAAAATGACTAAGGATGTCAACTCTGACCCTACCAACCTGGAGGCTCAGATGAGTAGACAAATTAGCCATTTACAGGGGTTAACTGTTGTGCAATTAAGCACTCTTTCCCTGAAGAACAAGGTCATCAAGGACCTTGAAGAAAAGCTAGAGAAGGAGAAGAGCCTGGTGGCTCAATTCTCCAAGCCCAAATCTGTGCTACCTATTATTGACACCTTCTCCTTTCAAACCAATAGGAGAGGATTAGGATTCAATAAAATGGAAGTAGGAGAAGGGAGTGGAGTAAAGAGCAAGGAGAAGGCTAAGCATCAACCCACCTTTCAAAAGGTGATACTTCCATCCAACAGGTATGACCATGAAAGCATTTATGGTCACTGGAAGAATGAGAGGTGCTATAGGAAGGAAAATGCTCCTTCATATAGTGGAAGAAAGGGAATGGGATTGAGTGCCATGAAGGCTCCCCATGAGGAAATCCAAATGGCCCAACAGGGACCATTTGTTTTTGGTACTTCAGCCACATCATTCATGAATAAGAAGGCAAGCCCTTCTAAGGTTGAATCAGTCAAGAAAATGACTGCTGCCAAATCTGTAAACATGTCTGAGTGCACAGGGTCAGATGTCATCAAATCTTGTATTGCTGCCAAGTCATTGCAAGCTGATGCCATCAGGACAAAGAGCACCAAGACAGCACACAGAATGATATTCAGTCAAATCATTGCTGAGAAGAACAAGAAGAATGCTGCTGTATCTATTCCTGAACATAAGGACTGTGCTGCATAATCCTCAAGAAATGCTCAGAAGAGAAGATACAACATTCATGAATGTTGGTGCTGTGGCAAAGTGGGACACTTTGCAATTGATTGTTGGCACAACCCCAATGTGCCAAAGGCAAGAATTGAACCTCAAGCCAAACCAGCCCTCTCTAGGAATATTCCCTATGGTGTTAACATGAACCTAGGACCCAAAATCAGTTGGGATCCTAAGGTACATTAAATTTTGTGTTGCAGGTTAGTTCAAGTACCAGTCTCAACCAAATATGGTACTTGGACAGTGGGTGCTCAAGGCACATGACATGAACTAAGGATCTTCTAAAGGATTACCATCCAGTGAAGAATGGACCCAAAGTTATCTTTGGTGGATCTGAAAAGGGAGTCACCAAAGGATATGGTATGATTTCAAATGACATAGTCTCAATCACAAGGGTAGCTTATGTTGAAGGGTTGCAACACAACCTTGTAAGCATAAGCCAACTATGTGACTTAGGCTATGTCATTGAATTTCACAATGACAAGTGCTTGATCAAAAAGTCTAATGACTTGGAGACCATTCTCTCAGGCACTAGGAGTGGAAATGTTTATTTCTTAGACTTCATTTGCAATTATTCTATCTCTTCTGTGTGTCTTATAGCTAATGAAAGTGAGTCTCTTTGTGTCCAATGGCACAATAGACTTGCCCACATTAACTATAAAACAATGTATAGATTATTTTCTAAAAACCTTGTTAGAAATAGTCCTAAACTAAAATGTGTTAAAAATGGTCCCTGTCATGCTTGCTAGATGGGTAAACAAACTAGGACCACCTTTAAAAGTATTGGCTCCAAGGATACTGAGAGGTGTTTATACCTATTGCACATGGACTTGTTTGGTCCTTTGCCAATTAAGAGCCTAGATGGGAAGTTGTATACCTTGGTAATTATAGATGATCATTCAAAGTATACATGGGTATTCTTCCTTAAGAAGAAGTCAGATACCTTACATGTCTTTATAAATTATGTCAAGGCTATTCAGAATGATCTACTATGTACTGTGGTCAGGACAAGAACTGACCATGGCACAGAATTTCAATCTGAAGCCATGACAAAATTTTGTCAAGAATTTGGTATCACCCAAGAGTTCTCCTCCCCAAGGACTCCACAGCAAAATGGTGTGGCTGAGAGGAGGAATAGGACCTTGATAAAAGCTGGGAGAACATTGCTTAGTGACTCCTCACTCCCAGAATACTTCTGGGCTGAGGCAGTCAATACAGCGTGTTATGTTCTCAATAGAGCATCCATCAATAAGGTCCTTGGGAAAACCCCTTATGAGATTCTGAAAGGCAAACAACCTACAATTTCTTACTTTATAATCTTTGGCTGCAAATGCTACATTCTAAATAATGGAAAATCTCAATTAACAAAGTTTGCAGAAAAATGCAATGTGGTGGCTCTTATTGGGTATAACTTACATAGTAGAGCTTATAGAGTTTATAACAAGAAAACCCATGTTGTAGAAGAATCTATGCATGTTGTGTTTGATGAGACCAGCCTTCTCTACAAAGAATGGTCTAGCTCTTCTATCTTGACAGGAAATGAAGAAGGGTTGCATGAGCTGACTGTCCAAGACAAGCCCAGCAGTAGCAAAATACAAACAACTGCTGCAATTCCTGAAGAAGAAGAGGTACAAGATGTTGAAGTCACAGCTGAACTAGTGGAACAACCACAGCCACCAGAGGACCCTCTTCCAGCTGCTGCAAGGCACCTGAGAGATCATCCAAGAGATCTAATAATTGGAGATCATACCCAAGGCATATTGACAAGAAGCAGAGCTCATAATGAAGCACTATTCTTGAGCTTCCTTTCTCAAATGGAGCCCAAGAAGTTTGAAGAGGCCAATCAAGACACCTTCTGGATTGAAGCCATGCAAGAAGAGCTCCTACAATTCAAGAGATGCAAAGTATGGAAGCTGGTGCCAAGACCTCAGGGACACAATGTGATTGGCACCAAATGGGTATACAGGAACAAGCTTGATGAGAATGGTACAATCATCTAGAACAAGGCCAGATTAGTAGCCAAAGGATACAGATAAGAGGAAGGTATAGACTTTGATCAAACCTTTGCACCAGTTGCAAGGTTGGAAGCAATTAGGCTATTCCTTGCCTATGCTGACCACAAGGGGTTCAAAGTCTACCAAATGGATGTCAAATCAGCCATCCTCAATGGAGACTTGAAGGAAGAGGTATATGTTGAACAACCTTCAGGTTTTGTGCATCCAACCCTAACTTCTCATGTTTACTTTCTTAGGAAAGCATTATATGGTCTCAAGCAAGCTCCAAGAGCTTGGTATGAGACTTTGTCTAACTTTCTCCTCAAGAACAAGTTTATGAGGGGAAAGATTGATAGCACATTGTTTCTTAGGGAAACAAGGGGCAAGTGTCTCTTAGTCCAAATATATGTTGATGACATAATCTTTGGGTCTACTGATGACAACCTCTGCAAGAGATTTGCAAATCTAATGCAAAGGGAGTTTGAAATGAGCAGTATGGGTGAGCTCAAATATTTCCTTGGGCTCCAAGTGAAACAGTCTGATGATGGAATTTTCATCTCCCAGACCAAGTACACTAAGGAGCTCATCAAGAAATTTGGGATGGAATCAGCCTCCACCATGAAAACACCCATGGGGTCTAATGTATCATTAGACAAGGATGAAAAGGGAAAGGCCTTTGATGAGTCCATGTATAGATGTATCATTGGATCCCTATTGTACTTGACTGCTAGTAGGCCAGACATTATGTATTCTACATGTGTTTATGCTAGGTATCAAGCATGTCCTAAGGAATCTCACTACACCTCTGTGAAGAGGATTTTGAGATACCTTAAGGGCAGCTTGCATCTTGGCCTGTGGTACCCTAAGAACAATGACTTTGAACTAACAGGCTTTTCAGATGCAGATTTTGCAGGTTGCAAAGAAGACAGGAAGAGTACAAGTGGTACTTGTCAATTCCTAGGGAGAATATTGATATCTTGGAGCAGCAAGAAACAAACAAGTGTGGCAATATCCACAGCTGAGTCTGAATACATTGCTGCAGGTAGCTGTTGTGCACAACTCCTTTGGACACAACATTAGTTGGAGTGTTGAGTCCGAGATTGTACCTCCGAGGGAAACCGGAGGCTGCGGGTTGCCGGTTACTTTTTGTGTAGAAAGATGAGACCGCTAGCAGCGGTCAAGGCCAGACTTCGCCCGCCGCGGCAAATGTCACTCCTGCGACGGGCTTTCCTTTGATTAAAGAAAAGTGGTTACAGCGGGCTGCAAGTGCAGAAAAAAGAGAAGCCGGCCGGTCAGACAGTCCGCAAGACGTGAAACTCGAGACCGCAGCCCAAACAAGCGAGCTCCTAGATTCGAGTGTGCCTGTCTTGTGAACAGTGCCGCCCCCTATTTATAGGCTTGGGGGCCTGCCCGAATGGGCAGGGATAAAATAACCACCTGCCCGGGTACAGGAGAAACGGGCAGGCGGTGACGGGATGCACAAAGAAGAAAAAAGAAAGAGGCCACGCGGCTTGGCGGCTTGTTCTTCCGACCTGTCCGGCCTGAGGCTGAAGATACCGGGACCAAGTCAATGATTCAGACCGGGCGGTCTCTTGCTTGAGACCGCGGTCTTTTTCTGGACATAGCTTGGCTGATCTTCAGAAGGTAACCCAAGTAGTCTCCGATCTGAAACTGCGGCTTGCTCTTCTGGGTTTGAATCTTGAATCTCTATAGCACTACCCGCGTGGCCTCCTTCCTGAGACCGCGGATAGCCTTCTTACTTTGGCCTTTGACGACCTTCACTCTTGGGGGCGGTCCGAAACTGACCTCAGACCACCCGGTCTGGTTTACCTCGAGCTGAGAGCCACCAATCCTGGAACCCAGCGGCCTGACCCAGCGGTTCGCCCAGTCCGAAAGTGATTCAACCCGAGAAGCGGTTTTCCGGGTAAACATAGACTTGGGTTACCTTCTGAAGATCAGCCAAGCTATGTACAGAAAAAGACCGCGGTCTCAAGCAAGAGACCGCCCGGTCTGAATCATTGACTTGGTCCCGGTATCTTCAGCCTCAGGCCGGACAGGTCGGAAGAACAAGCCGCCAAGCCGCGCGGCCTCTTTCTTTTTTCTTCTTTGTGCATCCCGTCACCGCCTGCCCGTTTCTCCTGTACCAGGGCAGGTGGTTATTTTATCCCTGCCCATTCGGGCAGGCCCCCAAGCCTATAAATAGGGGGCGGCACTGTTCACAAGACAGGCACACTCGAATCCAGGAGCTCGCTTGTTTGGGCTGCGGTCTCGAGTTTCACGTCTTGCGGACTGTCTGACCGGCCGGCTTCTCTTTTTTCTGCACTTGCAGCCCGCTGTAACCACTTTTCTTTAATCAAAGGAAAGCCCGTCGCAGGAGTGGCATTTGCCGCGGCGGGCGAAGTCTGGCCTTGACCGCTGCTAGCGGTCTCATCTTTCTACACAAAAAGTAACCGGCAACCCGCAGCCTCCGGTTTCCCTCGGAGGTACAATCTCGGACTCAACAGAAACACGCGACCTTCAGATCGCGGATTGTCGGTGAAATCCCTTTTCGCCATAATGTCAGACCGTCAGTTCCCCCTTGGAGACCGCTCCGATCATAGCGAGGACTCTCTGTGGGAAGCCCTGGAGCAGTCAAAGAGAGAAGCCGAGCGGGCTCAGAGGGCCACTGATCAGCGACTTGAAGAGATCAGTCAGACTTTAGCGATATTAACTGAGCGACTAGTTCCGCAGCAAGCCGCGACCAACCGGGCGGTGACCCCGGTCCTTCCTCCACCTCCTCCTTACTCGCTACCGCAGGCCGCTAATTTCCAGCTCCATCAAGAAGACCCTGCGGCCAGGGAAAACTTCTATCAAGAAGCCGCGCACAACATGCCAGCTCGAGTCCTCGACCTCCAGGGGCGACTTCTCATGCTGCCCATCTTTCCTACCTGCAAGAGGGCGCGGCCCGTCTCTCCTACCCGCCTGAAGTTCCTATTCATCATTCCTACCCGCCAGAAGCAGCCGCCCGGTCTTCTTATCAGGCGGCTTGTCCGCGAATAGCCGCAGCTCCAGCAGCTTATTACTCTACTCCTCTATATGAAGACATGGAAGAGACCTCTCCCTTTGTGGACAAAGTCAGAGGGGAGCCTGCCCCTAATAATTTCAGGGAACCTCGCCTGCCAGCGTTCAATGGAGAGGCTGATCCCACGATTCATTTGCAAGCTTTCGAGTCAGCCGTTGCTCTCAGAACCTTGACTGACGCAACCAAGTGCAAGCTTCTCGTAACCTCCTTTGAAGGACAAGCGAGGGAATGGTTTTACGGTTTGCACCCCAGGTCGATCCGTTGCTTCATGGAGCTGCGAAGAGAATTCCTGCTAAGATTCTCCACCTCAAAGAAAAGAAAGAGCGGCCCGGCGGCCCTTTTCGATATAAAACAACGGGAAGGCGAGACATGGGCTCGTTTTGTGGATCGATTCCAGAAAGAAATCATGGAGGTCCAAAATGTGGACCCGGAGCTGTATAGGGTTGCTCTTATCCATCGCCTAAGGGAGGGCCCCCTAAAGTTCGAAGCAAATATAAGGGAGCCTAAGACTTTTCAGGAGATGATAAGTTTGGCAAACATGTTTATCAGAGGAGAGAAGAGCAATCCAGACTACGTCGCGAAGCTGGTAAGCGACAAGGAGCCATCGAATCTATCCTTCCATCATCCACCATCAAATCAGTCCCACTTCGAACCCCGCTCCCAAAGGGGGAGGAACTACAAAAATAAGCAACCATTCATGGGCCATCAGCGGTTTCAAGATCAGAAACCACCGTTGGCCATCGCTCCCGCTCCATCCGCTCCCCTTCCACAAATTATGCCGGTATATTTACAACAGTATACCGCGCAGCCACCTCCAGTCATTCCATCAACCCAATATGATGATTCGCAAGACTCATTCACTCCCCTAAACGTCACCATGGACGAGGTAGTCCAGATTCTGCAAAAGAGGCCAGATTTCAAAAGGCCCGCTCCTTTGAAGTCGGATATTCGTAATCGGAATCCAAACCTTTATTGTGAATATCATAAAGAGGGGGGACATCTAACTGAAGATTGTCGGGCCCTTCGTCTGCTCATAGAAAGACTCCTGGGAGAAGGAAAGCTCCGGGGTCTAATTCGAAAAGATAAAACTGCTGAGCCAACTACCGAGAAGAAAAAGGAGAAGGAAACAGTAGAAGTAACCTGGGAATGCGCCGACGTCGAGGACGCCGGCTATTATGGTGACATCCATCCTTCTACCGAATCCATCGAAGTCAATGATGTGGGCCCCTTAGGGGACATCTATTGTATCCATGGGGGAGCTGGAGCGGAATCATCTCGCAAATCCAGCATTGCGAGAGTTCTAAAGCAGGAAGTGGCAGCCACTACAAGTTCTCCTCCCGAGAGTACTATAGTCACGTTTGGTCAGGACGACCTTCCCCCCAATGCTAATCCTTTTGATGATGCGGTGGTTATCAGGGCCGTCATCGAAAACTATACTGTCCATAAGATTTTAATTGATACTGGCAGCTCCGTCAATCTCCTTTTCCGCCCAACTTTCGAGGCCCTGAAGACTGGAAAGCAACTGCTTTCCACCGATGGGCCCCTCTACGGTTTTTCTGGGGAGAAGAAGGAAGTAGAGGGTTCAGTGAAGCTCCTGGTCTCTCTTGGAGGAGTGATAAAATTGATCAATTTTGTGGTAGTAGATGCCCCAAGCAACTACTGTGCCATCTTCGGGAGGCCGATTCTCAATGCATATAGGGCGGTAATGTCCACCTTTCATCTTGCCCTCAAGTTCGCTGCTGAAGGAAAACAATATCGGGTTAGGAGCAACCCCAAAGTAGCTCGGGAGTGCTACGTCCGAACTGTCAACATGATCACTGACGTTCCGCTTCCCAAGATCGTGGATGAGGTGCTGGAGGTTGCTTAGTCTCCGGAGGCCGTCAAGGAAGGAAAAGATCGAGAAGGGGCTCACTTGGAACCTGCCCAAGTGACCCAAGATGTTCCTATCGCTGAGGGGGCAGAAAAGAAGTTGGTCATCAACGCTGAGTTGCCAGAGGAGGAGAAAGTGGAGCTAATCTCTTGTCTGTTGGGGAATCTGGATATCTTCGCTTGGTCAGCAGAGGATATGCCTGGAGTGGATCCAGACGTGGCTTGTCATCATCTAAACATATCTCCTGAGTTCAAGCCCGTCCAGCAAAAGAAGAGAGAAGTGGCGACCAAGCTGGCGTTGCCCATCAGAGAGGAGGTTTCCAAACTCCTAAAAGCGGGTTTCATCTCTGAGATTCAATATCCCACGTGGATGTCGAACGTTGTAATGGTTAAGAAATCTGGTGGGAAGTGGCGCATGTGCGTAGACTTCACCAAACTTAATAAAGCGTGCCCTAAAGATTGTTACCCTTTGCCTCGGATAGATGTTTTAGTTGATTCTGCGGTTGGGTACGGTTTTATGAGTTTCCTCGATGCCTTCTCCGGGTATCATTAAATTAAAATGCACAAACCTGACATCCCGCATACCTCATTTATCACAAACGATGGGTGTTACTGCTATCTCGTAATGCCCTTTGGTCATAAAAATGCGGGTGCAACATACCAAAGAATGATGGATACCGTCTTTAAACATCAAAAGGGCAGGAATCTCGAAGTTTACGTTGATGACCTTCTTCTCAAAAGTAAAACATTCTCATTGCACTTGAAAGACCTCGTAGAGACGTTCGCTACTCTACGGAGGTTCAAGTTAAAATTGAACCCATTAAAATGTGTGTTCGGGGCGAATAAAGGAAAATTTCTTGGACATCTCTTGACTGCTGATGGCCTTGCACCAAATCCGGATAAGGTGAAGGCCATCCTTGATATGACCCCTCCTCGGAATACTAAAGAAGTTCAACAACTTGGGGGGAGATTGGCAGGATTGAGCAGGTTTATCTCTAAATCCGGAGATAAAAGTGCCCCATTCTTTAAAACATTGCGAAAGGGATCAAAGTTCGAATGGAGCGAGGAATGTAACAAGGCTTTCGAGCAGCTGAAGGGACAGTTAACTTCGACTCCACTACTCCAAAGTCCCCGTGAGGGGGAAAACTATTCTTGTACCTGGGAGTCGGACCAAAAGCGGTGAGTTCTGTCCTCGTTCGGGAAGAGAAGAGGAGGCAGTTTCCAATATACTATGTCAGCCACATCCTTAAAGATGCCGAAACCAGATATTCGATCCTGGAGAAAACTGGCCTTGGCTTTGGTTATGTCTGCGCGAAGGCTTCGCCTTTATTTTCAGGCTCATTCCATCCAAGTTGTTACAGATCATCCTCTAAAGAGTATTCTTGAAAAGCCGGATCATTCAGGGAGGTTGGCAAAATGGGCTATTGAACTAAGTGAATTTGAGATATCGTATATTCCCCGAACAGCAATCAAAGCGCAAATCTTGGCAGACTTCCTGGTAGATACAACAGAGCTTAATCCAGAACAGGTGGTACAATCTCTTCTGGCTTGGATCATTTATGTGGATGGGGCTTCTGGCAAAAACTCCGTGGGAGCCGGAGTAGTGTTGATCAGTCCAAATGGTATCAGGCTGGAGTAAGCTATCAAGTTCTTCTTCCCAGTTACGAATAACCAGGCAGAATATGAGGCACTTCTGGCTGGGCTAAGGCTCGCGAAAGAGTTGGGTATAGAATATATACATGTTAGAACTGATTCATTGGTGATGGCTTCCCAGGTCTTGGGAAATTATGAGACAAGGGAGCCGATTCTGCGAAAGTATCTGCTATCAGTCAAAAAGGAAATCGGAAGATTCAAGTCATTTATTATCGAGCACATCCCAAGAACGCAAAATGAGGAGGCAGATGAATTGTCGAAGTTCGGTCTTCCATCAGGGGGAGTGACCTTTGAACTCTTTCATCCGGCAATAGACGAGGCAGAACTTATGCAAATTGATCATAATCCTTCATGGAAGGATCCTTATGAGTTGTTCTTATCAAAAGGGGAGTTTCACCATTCCATCAAAGATCGGAGAAGATTCAAAAGGAAGGTGGCATATTATTATCTAATAGCAGGAGTACTCTACAGAAAAACTTTGATTTCCCCCTCAGCACGATGTGTTTCAGAAGAGGAAATCCCTATCGTACTTCAGGAAGTTCATTCTGGGGAATGTGGTAGCCATTCAGGGGCAAAAACCTTAGAAAAGAGGATTCTGCGACAGGGATATTTTTGGCCGACCATGAGAAAGGATGCTGAAGCATTTGCCAGGAGGTGTGTGCAGTGCCAAAAGTTCGCTCCTCTTCAGCACCTGCCCGCTCAGTCGCTTAGGTCAATAACGGCACCCTGGCCCTTTGCAGTTTGGGGGATGGATCTCATCGGACCCTTTCCAATGGCTAGCGGTCAGCGCCGCTTTATCATAGTGATGATTGACTACTTTAGCAAGTGGATCGAGGCTAAGGCACTGGCAAGAACTACTACCCAAATCATCAGAAACTTCATCTGGGGAGAAATTGTCTGCCGACACGGAATTCCGCTGGCAATTGTCACTGATAATGGTCCACAATTCAATAATCCTGAGATGGTAAAATTTTGCGACCAGGTTGGAATTGACCTGCGGTTTTCTTCAGTACATCATCCAAGGACCAATGGACAGGTAGAAGCAGCCAACAGGCGAATCCAGCAGCTCCTGATGAAAAAAGTTTGGAATCAGAAAGGAAACTGGGCAGATCAACTTCCTTCCATCCTTTGGACTCTTCGTACTACTCCATCTTCAGCTACAGGGGAAACACCATTCAAACTGTCTCATGGCTCGGAGGCTGTTATTCCTGTGGAGTTTGAGGTGGCCACTCCAAGAGTTGTGTACGGAAAAGAAGGAGGAGAAGCTTGGGTAGAATACAATGACGAGGCTATCAAGTACAGTTTGGATCTAATCGAAGAACTTCAGGATGCGGCAACAATCAGGCAAGAAGAAGTTAAAAGGAGGATGGCAAAGTACTTTGACAAAAATGTTAGGGTAAAGCATTTTATTGTCGGCGACGTCGTATTAAAAAAGGTTGATGCAGCAGCCCGAGCAGGTAATGTCGGGAAGTTAAATCCTAATTGGGCTGGACCTTTCATCATCAAGGAGACATTAAAAAGTGGGGCTTATCGCCTCCAAACAAGCGAAGGAGAAGACATCCCGCGCACCTGGAGTGGTGACGATCTCAAACGGTTCTATCCTTGAAATGTCTTCCTTACTTTTCTACAGTTTTTTTTGGGATATTTTAATAAGAAGCTCCATACTGACACTTCTCCATGTCTGATGTTTTGTTTCTGCATTTTCTCATATATCAAACTCACTGAACCACGGAGACATCGCCAAGTTCTGCTCGAACCCCCTCGGATTGTAGTCATTAGCGTAAAACCATGAAGATCATGTGTAGCGGGGAGTTTTCGCACACGTGTAGTGGTAGCTTGCCAATTCCCGTGCGGTGGTCTTCAGAACCTTGGATCCCGGCTGATATCCGACACACCCCTGCATCAAGGGAGGTCTAGGTGAATGTTGGCTCTATCATGCCCCGAGGGGGATATAATTACAGCTTCGATGATCCTTCTGAGGAAAGCAATGTCGGTATAGCCCCCGCGGCATAACCACACCTGCCCAACTGATCATCTTAGTCTGTGACTATCGAATACTCCAAAGTACTCTCAAGCGATGCCTAAGCGGGACCCACAACTGAGTTGATCTCTCTGAGGAAAGCAATGTTCGCCGCCTAGGCCCACCTGCCCAATTGATCAACTCGGCTTGTAGCCCTAGGCAAGAGAGCAATCGAGTCGCTTACAGCCCTTATGACCACTTGAGGAAAGCAATGTTCGCCGCCTAGGCCCACCTGCCCACTTGGTCATCTGGGTCTGTACTTGTTTCTCTTTATTTCTACAGCTCTTATGACCACTTGAGGAAAGCAATGTTCGCCGCCGAGGCCCACCTGCCCACTTGGTCATCTGAGCCTGTAGATTATCCTTTTTCCCTACAGGAAGGTATTCACCTCTTGTGGTTTTTGGTATAAAACCATCCGGGGAAGATATTATTAAAACAGGTGCAGGTGTTCTCCTACCCTAAAAAAGGGTTGTGATATCAAGATCGGGCGGTCTGAACTTTTAAACCGAACGGTCTGATTGTGTACAAATTGGGATATTTCTGGATAATTACATGGTTACCCGGGTTGTATTCTGACCGGGCGGTCCTGTCAATTTTTTATGATCTGGGTATTTCTTGGACCGGGCGAGTTTATCCGTCCGTTATAAATTGGATATTTATGGAGCTAATTATATGATTGCTCGGGTTATGTTCTGACCGGTCGGGTTTATCTATCCCTCCATTCTATTGAATTGGATATTTCTGGATCTGAATATATTGCTCGGGTTTGTATTCCAACCAGGCGGCCATTACATATCTCTTACAGTTAATTGGGTTGGATATCTCAAGATCTAAATATCTGATCGCCCGGATTATTCTTCAATCGATCGAGTTGAACTACTTCTTAAGGCAAAAAGTTATGATTCGTTATTTACATCGACAAGGATAAAATATATCTGAACGATAAGAAGCCGCCCGATCTATATTATAGTCGCATGAGTCTATATGTTATGGTTCATATTATCAGAAATCAGACGTGTTGAGACCTAAATGAGTAATCGTACGGTTCGAATATAGATCGTCCAAGATCATCAAATCATCACTTATGCTCAGATCAGAGTAACCGCACTGCTAGATCGTAAAAAGCAAAAGGTGAAAAGAAAGAAAAGAAACAAAACATCAGCCACAAGTAAGTAATACTAAAAGGTCGATCAAACAGGTAGAATTTCTATTCATTTCTTTAAATATTTTGACAAAAAGTTAACCGCCCGGCTAACAAAAAAAGACCGGGGTTGTACAAAAATGAAGTTAAAAACAAAGACACTATTCTGCCGACTTCTTCTTCTTCTTGACAGGAGAAATCGAGTCCGCATTGACGTCGGGCGAATAACCTTCACTTGACGTGGAAGAGTAGTCCGATGAATCGCTACCACTTGACCGCCCGGTCTTACTAGCAGAGCCAGTTGTTCCGGAGGACAAGCTGTCGTCATCATCACCGTCATCAGCATCATCGTCCGCGTCGACCTCCTCAGCGGCTTCATCACTTCTATCACCTCCTTGATGGAGTACGATCTCCCTGCCCGCGTCGCTTCAGCCTCCTCGCCTACCTTGGCTTTTCCCTTCTGCCTTCGGCTGATCTCATCGAGCTGAACCTTCAGGGCAGGGAAGAGGTCGGAGAAGGTTGTACCCCCGAACCCTTCGCACAGACCGCCCCGGTCTTCCATAAGGCCCAAAGCTTTGTTGATCCCTTGGGCCACATGAGGCAACACCTCGTCTTGGAAGGCCGGGTTGGTCATCTCATATTGTTTCTGCGAAAAAGAAAAGAAACATAATAAATCAGGTCGCTCGGTCTGAATAAAAGAAGCCGCGTCATCGTTTGTCAAACTCACCGCCACGACTTCTTGAAGCCGCGCGTTCTCTTCTTGAAGCCGCGCATTCTCCGCGACCTGCTCCTCGTATTTCTTCTCCAGAAGTTTCTGGACAGAAAACAGTCGCCTGTGCGACAAGGCCATGAAGTGATTGGCCGCGAACCCCCATGCGCCGGCTTGCGCCGCTAGCCGAGGAAGCTCTTCTTCCGGGGTCTTCCTCAGTTTCTTCAAAGTCTTTCGGCCATACATAGCGGCCCCGGCAGCTAGCGCATGGCGGTTAATTTTGTCACTCCCCCATGCGGGAAGTGCAGTGGACACCCGGATGCGGCTCCCATCCCTATGCCAGAGGACAGTCGGGTTGCCCTGCAGGTCGGGCGGGTTTCCGCAGGAACGAAGGAGCTCATATTCATCAGAGGACGCCGGGCCCTCTTCCTCTGATGATGGCGACCTGTTTCGCCACTGCCTTTTCTCCCTCTGGGTCAAAACCGGGACGGCCGGAGTGACCGGCTTGTTCGCAGGAACGATGTGGGCAGCTACAAGGCAAGATAAGAAGTTTTAGCAAAGCAGTCCGCGCGGTCATATACAAGCGGTCTAAAAGAACTTACTGTGCTCGGGGAGGACATCCCCTAGCTCTGAGAACAGCGAGATGTAATGATTAATGTCCAACCGCTCGTTCTCAAGGAAAGTGAAGGTGTCCTTCTCGATCTGTCCAACCTGGGGGATCTGGAAGGCCTCTTCCCCCCGAACTTGCGGGTTGGTTTGCAACAGCCCGAAGTTGCCTTCGAGCATCACGAACCGCTCCGACCAGTCCGAGACCTTGTTCGCCAGGTTGACAATTTTCAGTCCGTGGCATCCAAAGTAGAGATGCCCCCTGAAAGTTGAAGTCCCCACGGCGGTGACAGCCCGCACCGAGAAGAACTTCCTGAAAAGATCAAGAGAAAAACTGGTTCGCTCGAACCGGAGGTAAGATATGAAACTGTATATGGAGGCGATGGAGTTCGGTGGAAGTTGGCCGGGTACAACCCCGTAATGGTCGAAGATGGCTATGACTTCAAGTGGCAGCGGAAATTTGAAGCCATATTCGAAGTGGTCGACTGGGACGGCTATTTGGTGCGGATTGGAAGAGTTAATCCGCTCGTCGCGCAAAGGGAGCCGCGCGAGCAGGTTACTCCCTGCCATGTGTTTCGCAATGAATTCATCCAGTTCGCTCTGGGTGAGTCGACACTCTGGGTGGTCCGCCGAATGAAAGGCTAAGGCCGCATCCGCTCGAACGGCTTTAACCTTAACAGGCCGCTGCGACATGTTCTTAGATCGCGCCATCTGGAAATCGTAAAAATGACTTCGAAGAGTCCCTACTTATAGATTTTTACGATCTGCAAATAGTAAAATTGTGCTACGGCTATACATTTCTAACCGCGCGGTCAATTGCCTGCATGGTTAGACTCACCAGAAAAACAAAAGAAGCAAAGGAAATAAAAGCAAGCACACAACACAGATCGTGCGACCTGAAATCAGTTCGGATAAGGCACAAAAGAGACATAACACAAACACAGCGGCCAAAACAAGAACCCGCACGGGTTATTCAAATAAAAGATAGAATAAAAAGAAGCATTGTTCAAACAAAGGCCGAATCAACAAGCCGCATTTACAATACAAATTGTTCTCAAAAGCCGATCACGACTGACGGTGTTCAGGGGAGACATCTTCTCTGTGAAGTCGCGCGACCTGGTCGCTGGTGGTGTTCAGAAGGGAATAAATCTGGCTGGTATGGTAATGGAGATGGTTGATTGTGCTATGAAGCCGCCCGGCATCCCTTTCAACCCGCATAGCGGGAATCATGCGGGGGGTTGCGGTGGCCTCATCAATCATAGGATCAGCCGCCCGAACCGGGGGAGGATTTGAGCCCGCCCCAATAGTCGGGCGGCTGACAACCTGCATCCCATCATCCATACCTCGTCGGCTCGCAGAGACTTCCCTGGTTAACCGCAGGAATTTATCCTGGTAGTGTTTCGAGTCTTCCTCGAACTTAGCCGATGTTTTCTTCTCCTTCTCGAGCTGAGCGGTCAGAGTGGCGACTTGCGCCACCCTGGCTCTCTTCTCGGCCTCCACCGTAGCTCGCGCGGCCTCAAGCTGAGCCTTCAGCGTCTCTTCAGCCTCCCCCCTCGCCATTCGCTCGGCCTCCAGAGCAATCCGAGTACCGGCCTCCCAGTCTTCCACCTCCTTCAAGCGGGCCCTCAGATTCACCAGATCCTCCTCGAGACGCTCGAACAGTTGCGGCCCTTCTTGCGAAGTCGTCGCACAGATTGGTATCGGGGAGACTAATGGAGGCAGGCTGGCCTCAAGGTCGCCCGGCTTCGCGATCTGCTCCTCGCTATCTGCAAAAGGCCGCTCGGGTTATAAGGAGCAAGAGCATACAACGCCATAAACATACAAAACGAACATAAATATAAGATCAATGCCTGGGCGCACAGGCCGCTTAGACCGTTCCGGGTCCATCTTCCGACGTTGCTCACGCCAGAGTTTCTCCGTTTTCTGCCTAGCGGAAGGGGACCAGGCCGCTAAGGGAAAGAAGCTTGGCGGCGGGTTCAACAATTTATTACGGCGAGGCCGCGGAATGAAGAAGCGGACATCTTTATAATCCGTGGAACGCTTACCTGGTGCGAAAGGATCAGGCCGCAGCGGCTTGTCCAAAACCCGCTCCGCTCCTTCATTCTTTACCATCATTATCTCCTCACCGGTCATCACCGAGGGGATCTCCGCCGGCACTTTCAATACTTCTCCGAGTTCCCTCGCTCTTTTTTCGACCTCCAGGGCGGTCCGGGCAGCAGCCTCTCGCTCTTCGACCTCCAGGGCGGTCCGGGCAGCAGCTTCCCGCTCTTCGACCTCCGTCCGAGCGGTCTCCTCAGGATGGGCTGTGTTATCTGTAGTGGAAACAGCTCGCTTTGAAGACATCGGGCTGTCAAGAAGCTTATCTCGCCCCATCAGCTCATCCATGTCCTGAAAGATCCCATTAAGTGATAAGCTACTCGCCGAGTCCGGAGGTAGGTCGCCCGTTTTCGCATCAGGGGTAGCAGGCGAGTCATTTACCTTAGCGGCTGGAGGAGTCGCTAGGCCAAGCTCTTCTTTCAACCGAGAATTGGTCTGGAGGAGGGATTCGGCCGGTTTCTTAAAGGCCGCCCTTTCCTTGGAGGCTAGTTTTTTGACCCTCTTGGTTATTCGCTCGGTCACTGACTCGGTCTTCTTCCTCTTCCTCTCTTTCTTACCTGGAGCTGGGCTAACCTCTTTGGGGGGACTGGGGTAGTCGTCCACGGACAAAGGAGCACTCAGTTCGCCCGGCCTTGGAGAATTAACCGCCTCCTCCCCCAAGCCTCTGACTAGCAAATGGGGGTTCCCGGATGGGGTAATTTCCATGTCAAACGAGTCGGCCTCGCCGACCTTCTTCGAAGGGCTATTGGAGTCAACTTTTCCAGAAGGGGCGACCTCCCCTTTGTTCAGCGGGCTAGCAGCCGGTTGGCCAAGATCGCTGGGGGGAGGCCCCGAACTGTCCGCTGCGGGCTCCGTAGGAGTCTTGGGAATTGTTGAGCCTGCTACGGACTTGGAATTATCCGTCACGGCTTTCTCAGTCCGCTTCCTCTTTTTTCGGTCTTTCCGGTCCTGCTGTTCTTTGTCCTTCTGTAACCTCTCAGTCAATTCGCGCCTTTGACCTTCCACCTTCTTCTGATCCCCGGCGGGATCCACGCGGTCTAACACGGCGTCTAGGAAATCCATGATCGAAGAATTACCGGTCTTAAAAGTTCCAACCGCAGCTGGCGAGCAATATCCCGTGATTTCGGAAAAAACTCTGCAGAATGAGTTCTCTGGTTCTCTTATAGAATTCAGGGCAAGTCGGAGCGGTCTCCCGGCTAAATTTTATATTTTCGAAATCCTCTTGAGATTTGAAAATATGCGGGGATTATGTTTACCCGGAAAACCGCTTCTCGGGTTGAATCACTTTCGGACCGGGCGAACCGCTGGGTCAGGCCGCTGGGTTCCAGGATCGGTGGCTCTCAGCTCGAGGTAAACCAGACCGGGTGGTCTGAGGTCAGTTTCGGACCGCCCCCAAGAGTGAAGGTCGTCAAAGGCCAAAGTAAGAAGGCTATCCGCGGTCTCAGGAAGGAGGCCGCGCGGGTAGTGCTATAGAGATTCAAGATTCAAACCCAGAAGAGCAAGCCGCAGTTTCAGATCGGAGACTACTTGGGTTACCTTCTGAAGATCAGCCAAGCTATGTCCAGAAAAAGACCGCGGTCTCAAGCAAGAGACCGCCCGGTCTGAATCATTGACTTGGTCCCGGTATCTTCAGCCTCAGGCCGGATAGGTCGGAAGAACAAGCCGCCAAGCCGCGCGGCCTCTTTCTTTTTTCTTCTTTGTGCATCCCGTCACCGCCTGCCCGTTTCTCCTATACCCGGGCAGGTGGTTATTTTATCCCTGCCCATTCGGGCAGGCCCCCAAGCCTATAAATAGGGGGCGGCACTGTTCACAAGACAGGCACACTCGAATCCAGGAGCTCGCTTGTTTGGGCTGCGGTCTCGAGTTTCACGTCTTGCGGACTGTCTGACCGGCCGGCTTCTCTTTTTTCTGCACTTGCAGCCCGCTGTAACCACTTTTCTTTAATCAAAGGAAAGCCCGTCGCAGGAGTGGCATTTGCCGCGGCGGGCGAAGTCTGGCCTTGACCGCTGCTAGCGGTCTCATCTTTCTACACAAAAAGTAACCGGCAACCCGCAGCCTCCGGTTTCCCTCGGAGGTACAATCTCGGACTCAACATGGAGGATTACAACCTCAAGGTAAGAGAATCTCCTTTATACTGTGATTCATCAAGTGCAATCTCTATTGCTAAAAATCCTGTCTCGCATAGCAGGACAAAACATATAGAGATTAGATATCATTTTATTAGAGAACATGTAGAATGTAAAGATATATGTCTTGAATTTGTCCCCACTGACAAACAAGTAGCTGATATCTTTACAAAGCCACTGGATGAATCTAAATTTAATGCTTTCAAAATTGATCTTGGCATGCGTAGTATGGAATAGTCCTAAATGTATGAGTAGTAGTTGTCACTATTGTTGATTCTGAATTGTGAATTATAAAACTTTACATTATTACACATTACAACTTAGTGACATGACTAGGACATTTCTTCAGCCAAAATATCTACATTAGGTCTAAACCTTATGATCAGCTAAACTGTAGAAGCATGTTCAGCTGAATCAGCTGGGAAAAATCCCAGCTGAACCGCTGAGACGAGCAATCTGTCCCAGCAGTTGACAGTTCACTATCCCAGCGGCCTAGGTCTCCGTCTCAGCTGAACCGCTGAGATGGGATATGTTCAATCTGAAATCTTATAATCAATCGTTAATTAACCCAAATTTCCTTAACACAATAAGGTAATTAAGTCTAAAAACCTAGGGTTAATAAAAACGAAACTGAAATCCTATAAATAGATACACTGTGACTTGAAACACACCACACAGTCAAAACCATAGCCGCCGAGATGATTCATCTTCTCTCCCGTCTCAGCGCCTCGATTTTCTGCTTCCATGGCCCCAAAAGGTTCAAAAGATCTCTTGGAGGGCTACGAAATCGTCAGAGACGGATTCTCTCATGCCCCAGACGAAATAAAACAAGTGATTCATCTGATGGAAGCTCAAGGTCTGGAGCATATGCTATCTGAACCCTGCTGCATTCTCAGAACTGAAGTTCTGGATTGGTTCAGCAATGTCAAATTATCTCCTTCCAAAACCATCCTGAAGTCCAAGATAGGAACTGAGAAGATAAAGATAACAGCCAAAAGGCTGGAGAAAGGACTGAAATTAACTCCCTGCAGTAAAACTGAAGAGGAGGAGATATCTGAAAAGGACAAGCAGACTGCCCTAAAATGGACAGGGTACAGTGATGCTAAGATTAGTTGTCTAAGGAGGAAGTTCTTCAATCAACAGGGGAAACTGTTGTCTGACATAGTGGGCAAAGCCATCCTATGCAAGCCAGGTTCACATGACACTGTATTACAGTTCATGTTTGAACTAATGACTAGGATAATTTTGTCCAAGAAAACATCATGGGGAGAAGTTATTTTTCAAAGGATAAAGGAATGTCTGCAAGCCCCCAATATGGGAAGAATTCTATCTCTGTACCTACAGAATAGATATTCAGAAACTTTTGCAAATTCAAAGGGGTCCAATCTCCATTATCTCAAAAGAATGGACATTAAGACTCTGGATAGATTCTCCAGAGTGCTCCCTATGAGTCAGCCATCTGTGGCAAAGGAAAAGAAGAAAAAGTCATCTCAGCAGAAATCTGATTCATCCTCAAAATCCGATGGGTCTGACAATGAGGACATTCATGGGTCTAACCTTAGATCTGCCAGCAGCCCAATGAATATGGACAATGAAGATGTTCCTAGGATAAGAAGGGAGGAGGAGCCCCAAGGAAGAGTTGAACCCAATCCTGAGCCAACTCAGATGAATAATGATCCAGTTGTTCCTCAAGCTGAAGATGAAGTTCCCAATTCACCTATCCATGGTAAATTAGGATTTCATTTAGGCCTCTCCTCTCTATCAATAGTATAGTCTAGGTGTTTAAACTCATCAATCATTTTTCAGGTGACCTTAGACAAAACTCTCCATCTATGGATGCCCCAAGTGAGGGGGAGCATAGCCCTTCCTATGAAGGTGAAGGTGGGTATGCTAGTGGGGAGGAACATCAACAGGAACCAACCCCCCCAAATCTTCAAGGTACACCTAATGCCCCATCTGAGGAGGAGCAGATCCCTGATAATGGAAGGGATATTGCTCATAGTAGAGCTAAAGAGGTGGTTGAAAAGGAATTGGCCCAGGAAAGGCCAGTTGCTATTCTGGACACATCTGACCTGTTAAACTCAATACAAACCATGATTGAGGGTCATATGTTGTCTATGAAAGAGATTGTTGCTGGAAAGGTCCATGATGTCTCTGCTCAGATAAGGGATGAATTGTATGCAACAAGAGCTTCATTGACTCAAGAGATCCAGGCCAGTGAGCAAAGAATGGAGTCAAGAGTGGTTGCAGTGAGAACTGAGCTGAATGCCCAGGTTAATGATGTCAAAACTGCATCAGATCATATCCTTCTGCAAATGACAAGATGGTTTGAAATGGCCAAAAATACAATTGCTGCCCAGCACACAGTTCTGAAGAATATTGCAGACCATCAAGGGGATTCCACAAAAGACATCACATATGTAAAGAATCAGCTCTACAAAAATGAAAATGTCTGGGAAAAAGCTGTTGCCAGAATGTCACAAGTGGCTAACACATCTAGCAGCCATGTCATGACCCATATTGACAAGGTCAAGGAAAGTATTTTGGATGATGTGGATAGCACCTTTCAAACTCTCTCCCAATCCATAATAAATCAACACTCTGAAATAGAGAAGAAGATTGTGGAAAATAGCAAAGAAGGGGAGGAGAAGATTACCAATCTACATGCTAAGCTGAAAGGAGCTCACACACAGCTGTATAACAACTTGGAGTTTGCCCACAAGATGATACTCTCCAATCAAGCAAAAGCCAGCAAGCAAGTGGTGGAAGTGGTCAACAATGCTTCCAATGCTATTCAAGAAAACATCCTTACCATGGTCAGAAAGGTTACTGATAATTAGTGGGACTCAAGCTTAAAAGTGCTGCAAGGAACAAGAATTGCTTTGAATCTTCCAATCTTGAACCCTAATAGAAATGAAGACTTTGACTTCCAAAGTCAATCAAATCTGATTGCTGATGAGAGAGCAGCAAAGAGGAGAAGGGCAGAGGGCATTCAAATTGCTGAAGAGTATATGGCCCAGAAAAGAATGGAAAGATTAGAGGATCCACTCCATGAAGATGACAATCTGGAGTTGGACACAATTGTTGTCAATACTTGGGTTAGCCATGGAAATCCAATGAAGGACATTGACCATGTCTACTCAGCTGCTGAATGGATTAAGCACCTTGAGAGGGAATCCTTAAGGGAAAGGATTCTCAAAGAAAACTTGGTGAGAAGGGAAACTCCTGTAAGGATTCCCCCAAGATATCTTCCCAAGCCTCTTCTATATTTCAAAGTAAAGGAGAAGATCAAGGCTGCTGTTGAAGCTAGGAAGAGGAAGTCCAAAGATGAAGAATGCTCTTCCCAGGGTCCATCTAAGTAGCCCATGCCTTGATTTTTTTTATCATCAGTTGTATTGTTTGACATATCTGTACTGAACATTTAAATTGAAATGATATTTCATATTTTGATCATAATGTTGTGCTTATTACTATTGCTATATGTACTTTGTACCTTTATCTTTAGTATTCAGGAGCTAGTATGGGATGTTCAATTTGAACAGGTTCATTACAGAAATTGCTCACCAATTAAGGGGGAGCAAATTCCCTGCTCAGGTTGAGGGGGAGATGGCAAATGCTAAGAACGTATAGATTGGACCATAGGTTGATCCAAAGGGATCTATAGAAGTTGTCCCTCTATCCATAGAAGGTTAAGGTTGAAGAAACCAGAAAGGGGGAGTTTGGGCCAGTGCCAATGCTTAGGATAGGCCTATGCTAGGTAGGGCAAATGGGCCCTTGCTACAGATCAAGATATGTTTTTGCTGTTTATGCACCTTAGCATTGGGGATGTTCTGCCTTCTTCAAATAGGGGGAGATTGTTGGGTATATTGCCCTCAATATTACCTTGATTTGAAGAGGCATCACTCTCAATGCTAAGGACATATTATATTTAACAAAGATATATTTGTGTAGGATATACAGGCACAGGTGACTCAAAAGGTAGGGCCAAACATGGCCTTAGATGAGAAGAAATCATCTACAAGGAGATGAAGATCTGTCTCAGCAGAACCGCTGAGACGAAGGTTCAGAACCGCTGAGACGAAGGTTCAGAACCGCTGAGATGAGGAGCCGTCTCAGCGGATCCACTGAGAAGGAGACTGGAGCAATCGCTGAGAAGGGGACTGAAGCAACCGCTGAGACTGGAAGCTGTCTCAGCCCAACCGCTGAGACAGATCCAAATGTGCTGACAGGATCTGCTTTTGGCGCAAACGACAATAGAAAGGGAAAAGCAACTCCAATCTGCCCCATACTGTGTCAGGAGGATGGATATAGCCGTTGAAGCCTTCTGGAGGTATAAAAGAAGAAGCTAGGGCACAACAACTAGCACTGTTCCATTGAAAAACTTTTGCTGCACGCTGCAATCGAGCATTCACGTTTCAGCCAGTTGAAGTTGTTCTCTGAAGCTGAAGTCAATCTTCTAAGGGAGATTAGTTAGCTCTTCCTGTACCAACTCAAGAAGGGTAAGTTGATCTTCTGCTTTACTGAAGGAGAAGATCAAGGTGATTCAAATCTGAAGCTGCTGTCTTTCAGATCTGAAGAAAGGAAACAGAAGACCTGAGAGTAATACTTTTATCTTCTGTATTTAGTACAAACACTTTTAAATCCTTGTAAGGCATTGTTGTCAGAGTGAAAGGTTGTTGAGCCTGTGTGTAAAGTTATGTTGACAGCTTGAGTGGTAGGACTTCTTGATAGGTCTGAGGTAGGAGATCTGTGTGATTTCTGAGAGGTAAGAGTTACATAACTCTGAGGTGTAGGTCTGCTGAGCCTGAGTGTAGGGCTGCTGTGCCTGAGGTGTAGGGCTGCTGAGCCTGAGTGTAGGGTTGCTGTGCCTGAGGTGTAGGGCGGTTGAGCCTGAGTGTAGGGCTGTTGTGCCTGAGGTGTAGGGCTGCTGAGCCTGAGTGTAGGGCTGCTGTGCCTGAGGTAGGATCACTCTTGATCTGAGAAGTTTTGAGGAACTTGTGGTGTAAGCTCAAGGAACTGAGATTGGAGTTTGTGGCCTTGTCTAACTCACTGTTAGAAAGGTGAAGGGGGAAAGAGGACTACTCAAGACACCCTGTCTTGAGGAACCTCTATAAATCCTTATGTGTTTTCTGTGATTGAGTTTTCTGCAGCTAGATACATTAGGATTATATAAAGAAAATAAGTAAAACCTATTCGCCCCCCCTCTAAGTATTATTGACTACACCTATATAAACTATCAGATACTGACCCCCCTCTCGCCCCCATTCCAAGTAGAGGGGCGAGAGGACGAGGGGACCGACTCCCCTCTTGCCCCCATTCCAAGCAGGGGGCGAGAGGAGGAGGGGGCCGACCCCCCTGTTGCCCCCATCTCAAGCAGAGGGGCGAGAGGAGGAGGGGGCCGACCCTCCTCTCGCCCCCATCCCAAGCAGGGGGGCAAGAGGAGGAGGGGGCCGACCCCCCTCTCGCCCCCATTTCAAGCAGAGGGGCGAGAGGAGGAGGGGGCCGACCCTCCTCTCGCCTCCATTTCAAGCAGAGGGGCGAGAGGAGGAGGGGGGTGAGCCCTCTCTCGCCCCCATTCCAAGCAGGGGGCGAGAGGAGGAGGGGGCCGACCCCCCTCTCGCCCCCATTTCCAGCAGAGGGGCGAGAGAAGGAGGGGGCCGACCCCCCTCTAGCCCCCATTCCAAGCAGGGGGGCGAGAGGAGGAGGGGGCCGACCCCCTATCGCCCCCCTACTTGGGATGGGGGCGAGAGGAGGAGGGGGTCGACCCCCCTCTAGCCCCCATCCCAAGCTGGGGGCGAGAGAAGGAGGGGGCCGACCCCCCTCTCGCCCCCATTTCAAGCAGAGGGGCGAGAGAAGGAGGGGGCCAACCCCCCTCTCGCCCTCATTCCAAGCAGGGGGCGAGAGGAGGAGGGGGCCGACCCCCCTCTCGCCCCCATTCCAAGCAGAGGGGCGAGAGTAGGAGGGGACCGACCCCCTCTTGCCCCCATTCCAAGCAGGGGGCGAGAGGAGGAGGGGGACGACCCCCCTTTCGCCCCCATCCCAAGTAGGGGGGCGAGAGGACGAGGGGGCCGACCCCCCTCTCGCCCCCATTTCAAGCAGAGGGCGAGAGGAGGAGGGGGCCGACCCTCCTCTCGCCCCCATTCCAAGCAGGGGGGCAAGAGGAGGAGGGGGCCGACCCCCCTCTCGCCCCCATTTCAAGCAGAGGGGCGAGAGGAGGAGGAGGCCGACCCTCCTCTCGCCTCCATTTCAAGCAGAGGGGCGAGAGGAGGAGGGGGGTGAGCCCTCTCTCGCCCCCATTCCAAGCAGGGGGCGAGAGGAGGAGAGGGCCGACCCCCCTCTCGCCCCCATTTCCAGCAGAGGGGTGAGAGGAGGAGGGGGCCGACCCCCCTCTAGCCCCCATTTCAAGCAGAGGGGTGAGAGGAGGAGGGGGCCGACCCCCCTCTTGCCTCCATTCCAAGCAGGGGGTGAGAGGAGGAGGGGGCCGACCCCCCTCTCGCCCCCATTTCAAGCAGAGGGGCGAGAGGAGGAGGGGGACGACGCCCCTCTCGCCCCCATTTCAAGCAGAGGGGCGAGAGGAGGAGGGGGCCGACCCCCCTCTCACCCCCATCTCAAGCAGAGGGGCGAGAGGAGGAGGGGGCCGACCCCCCTCTCGCCCCATTCCAGGCAGAGGGGAGAGAGGAGGAGGGGGCCGGGCCGACCCCCCTATCGCCCCCATTTCAAGCAGAGGGGCGAGAGGAGGAGGGGGCCGACCCCCCTCTCGCCCCCATTCCAAGCAGGGGGCGAGAGGAGGGGGGGGGGGGGGGGAGACCCCCTCTCACCCCCATTTCAAGTAGAGGGGCGAGGAAGGAGGGGGCCGACCCCCTCTCGCCCCCATCTCAAGCAGATGGGCGAGAGGAGGAGGGGGCCGACCCCCCTTTCGCCCCCATTCCAAGCAGAGGGGCGAGAGGAGGAGGGGTCCGACCCCCCTTCTCGCCCCCATCCCAAGCAGGGGGCGAGACAGGAGGGGGCCGACCCCTCTCTCGCCCCATCCCAAGCAGGGGGCGAGACAGGAGGGGGTCGACCCCCCTCTCGCCCCCATCCTCAGCAGGGGGGCGAGACAGGGAGGAGGTCACCCCCCCTCGCCTGGCCCTGGGAAGGTGTTCTGGACTGCGTTTAGTGCCTCGGAATAGCAGGATTTGGCTATTCGCAGGCTAAATCCGGGGGTATTTTCGCAATCTCGTAGGGCAGATTGTGGTTATTTGCAGACCAAGTTCAAAATCCTATAAATAGGCCCAAGGGGGCACCATTTGGAGGCCCTTATCTCTTGGCCTTCTCTCCCCCCATGTTCTTTTGTTGGGTGGAGAGAGCCTCCAAAGGTGCACAAGCTTAACATTGGCTTGGGAGGGGAAGCGCTCTTAGATCTTCTAGGTATGTGGTGGGACCTCCTCGCTAAGCTCTTGGCCTTGTTCCTAGTTCCTTAGCCTCTTAGCCTAGAGCTCTCCCTTGGGAGGAGTAAGTGTTGGTCACCCCTCAACTGTTGAGGGCCCGAACTCCTCGAGAGACCAATTTATTGGTTTCAACACTTATTTTGAAAATAAAGTTCATATGGTGTATGATTAAGAGATGGACGAAGCATGATTCTATTCATAACATAACATGATGTATTTATGGCTTCGGCCCAAAAGGACTTAGGCAATTTATATTCACATAGCATAGTGCGTGCTAGTTCTTGAAGTGTCCTATTCTTTCTTTCTACAGCACCATTTTGTTGTGGTGTGCGTGGTGAGGAGAACTCATGTTTAATGCCTAACATATCACAAAAAGATGTAAACTTTTCATTTTCAAATTCTCCTTCATTTTTAAATCACTTTCATTTTGAATACAAGTACATAATTTTGCAAATTCGCAAAATGCATCGAATTTGGATGAGATAAATAATGTCCAACAATATCTTGAAAAATCATCTATTAAAACATATGTATATAATCTACCACCAAGACTTGTGGTGCTAACGGGACCAAAAAGATCCATATGAATTAATTGCAAGGGTCTTGTAGTAGAAATAAATTTTTTACTTTTGAAAGAGGATCTAGTTAATTTACCTTTTTGACATGATGAATAAAGTGAAGGTAAAGTTCCATTTAACCTAGGCAATCCTCTAATTAAATCACTTTTTGCAAGTTTTACAATAGGCTTTGTGCTAGCATGTCCTAGCCGCCTATGCCAAAGATCTAATTCATCATTTTTAGTGATAAACATTTTATAGATGACTTAGAAAGATCATGAAAAGAAACTATATAAACATTATGTATTGTTGGTGCAGTTAGTAAAATATCTTTTGTAGTAAGATCAGATATTTTGCATAAATTAGTGGAAGATTCAAATAAAACATCTAATCCTTTATCGCATAATTGGCTAAAAGAAATTAGATTATGTTTTAGCACTTTTACATAAAGAACATTAGATATCGTAAAGGATTCGTTACCAACTGTACCAATTCCCATGATCCTTCCTTTTCCGTTATCGCCAAACGTTACGATCCCTCCCTTCTTCTTTTCTAGGCTAAGGAACTTTGCTTGATTGCCTGTCATGTGGTTGGAGCATCCAGAATCCAAGTACCACACGTCTTCATTTTCCTTAGCCTGCCTGCACATCTAGAAAGAAGATGAGAGTAATGATCCAGATATCCAAATGGTACCACCCAGAAAATAAGTGGAAGCCTTAGGTACCCAGATTTACTTTAAAGTAGTTTGTTTTAATTTCCTGCAAGAACTAGACGTGTGACCAAACCTATAACAGTTTGCACATATAATTAAGGGGGTTGAAACCCTTTTCTAGAATTTTTTCTTTCTGGAAGGAATCAAATTTATAGAAGAAAGAGGTTTTGCAAAAGAAATCATTGAATTTTTATATGAGGTGCTAGCGCCGGCGTTAGTGGCTAGCACCGGGTGGTAGCCCTCACCTCGATATCCGAGCTCAAATTTTCCAGAACCATAGCACTGGTTCCCTAAAATCATATCGAGTGATTTTTGGCCTATTCTAAATTTTTTAATGGCCATTGTGAGATCATGAACTTGTGCTTTAAGTGAGGAATTTTCTTTCATAAGCATGACGCACCTATTTTCAAAACCTTTTTTTTTATTATTGTTGATTTTCACAAGAGAGGCTTCTAATTTTCTTTCTAATTCCCCCTTCTCTTTTGTAAGAGTTTTGGCATGGGAGAGGGCTTTAGAAAGTGACTCTTCAATATCTTTTGTCATTTTAGTGGAGTGATCACACTCTTGGCAAGAAACCTTTCTTTTTTTTCTAAAATAATTAATTTTTTGGAAAGCTTTTGATTTTCTTTAATTAGAGATTCATTTTCACGATTCAATAAAATATTATCTTTCATATTTTTATCAAAAGCTTTGCAAGTTTCAAGAAATTCATTAAAGAGTTCATAATAAGTGGGAGGAGTTACCTCAGCGTCGCTAAGAACACTGGTGTCATCGTTGTCATTTTCTTGTCCCATGAGGCACATGTTTGCTTCCTCATCTTCGCATGATGAAGACCCGCTTGATCCTTCAGAGGAGGAGTCATCCCATGTTCTAGCTTTTAACACTTCCTCTTTTCCTTCCCTTTGTGCCGCTTTTCCTTTTTCTCCTTCAAAAACTTTGGGCACTGGCTCCGAATATGCTCGGTCTTCCTGCAATGATAGCATTCTGGTGGAGGTCTTTCTTCTTTATCATCGCTCTCCTTTTCCTTCTTTGACAATGACCCTTTCCACCTTGCATCCTTTTGGAAATATTTCCGGAAGGTGTTTCTCCTTTCCGGATTTCACATGAACTTTTGGAAGTTCCTTACCAAAAGGCTTTCATCATCTTCATCCTCATCCTCTTAGCACTCCTTTGATTTTAGTGTCAGCGCCTTCTTCTTTGGCTCCTTATTGTATTCATCGTGTTGGATCTGGAGTTCTACCTCATGGGTTTTGATATTCCCAATGAGGCTCTCAACTTGGAGCGTTCTTAGATTGTGCGACTCCGAGATAGCCGTCACCTTCGGATAGAATTTTGGAGGAAAGGATCGAAGAATCTTTCGGACCAAGTCGCCGTTGGAGAAGGTCTTTCTAAGAACTTTGGAGGCATTGACGATCTTGGTGAAGCACGTGTACATGGCATCAACATCTTCCCTTTCATCCATCCGAAACTTTTCATATTTTAGAAAAGAGAAGGTAAAAGCAAAGATGTCATGCACGCATCCTAAAACCGGGAGGAGAGATGTCGTTACCCTAAGAGTTCTCTTCTTCACCATAGATCCGTTGAAAGGCACATATAGAAAGGAGCCCATTCGAGTCCTCTCCACGGATCTGGTCTCGGATCGGCGAACGGAGGTCCGATGCTCCAACAATGGCGGATCTAGCCTTCTTCTTCCTCCAAACCCTACTTCTCTCCTTAGCCTCCAAAAGCACAAAAGATTTAATGAAAAGAGAATAGAACTTCTCTGCCCTATTTAGAGCCTAAGGACGCACTTATCTGAACCTTAGGATCAATATCTAAGAAGATCGAACGTCCAGGAAACGCTACCTACGGAATAGGTTCCATCAGCTAACGCCCGCGTTAGCGCTAACGCCTGCGTTAGCCCCTCGACGAAGTCCCCCTCGACGAATCCAACTCAACGACCCGACTGAACTGCATTACCCGATGAAAAGCTATCGCCGATGTTAGATCTACCGCCCGCGTTAGCTCTTCGATGAACTCCCTTCGACGAAACCTCCTCGACGAATCCTACTTGACGAACACCATCGAAACAAGTCTATTCGATGGGAAAGCTAACGCCTGCGCTAGTACCTAACGCCGATGCTAGCTCCCAGGTATAGAAAAGCCTGTACAAGCCTTAGGCATTCCAGCCTCTGCGCTCAGCGAAACCTGGGGTGTTACGAATCCACCACCCTTACAAGAATTTCGTCCTCGAAATTTAAGACATTAACGAAAGCACAATTAGCACACATACCTGAAACAAACATTTCCGGAAAGTCATCTCGCATCGTTTACTCATGTTCCCATGAGAGCTCGTATCGCCCGCAATTATTCCACCGCACTTTCACCAGCTTGACCTCTTTATTCCGCAACCGTCGAACTTCAGAATCCTCCACGCAGACCGGACGAACTATCATCCTCAGATCTTCGGCTATGGGAACTATTGAAGACTCAACATGTAAGACCCCCCTCCCCCTTACTAGGAGGGTTACCCAGGTCTTATGCCCAGAACCACCGCCTTACGGATGACACCAACACACGGGTTAGTCGCCACCGCATGACGCCATTTCTGCCGGCTATTACAATCAATTAGCTTAGGCCAATAGAGAAAAGAGAGACAATAGAATAAACTAAGTCCACATCACAGCTTTATAAATAAAAAGAACATATTCCAGCACAGAACACAAAAGAGAGAAGGGCTTATGCCCGATACATGTCCAAAATATAATAAAAACTCTCTCTCTCACTACACTATATGCGAAAGCTAAACACTGATCTCTCTCAGCACCTGTCTCGGAGTGGTAGTAATGCGCGACATCTGCTCCTCAGGTCCTGTCTCCTCTTCTAGCTGGGGTTCCCTGACCTCGGGCACCTACGGTCACAACCGACCATTAGTCACAAAGACTAAACCAATTTTGTGCCCGCCTCCCCCCGCGACTCCTAGGCACCGAGCGGGAGGAAGAAGCAGAGGACAACATAGTGGAGTAAACAAAAAGCAGGTGACAGGGAAATCTAAGCTAGCAAGTATATATATATATATATAGGCAAGCACTACTCTAGCAGTATAAACAAGTAAGTAGTAAAGAGCAGTAAAAGAAGTAAGTAGTAAGCAGTGCGTGCAAGTATAGTAAACAAGTAAATAATTCTACACTACCATCACATGAGTACCTTAACTTATATGAATGCCCATATAAACTTATAAGTTAAGATTTCCGGAATTATAACTTATCATATAAAAGAGCCCATACTAATTTATATGATAAGGGTCTGCAAATTATGTTCTAGGTATACATATGATATGATCTGCATGCCATGATATGATTCATACAAGTGCAACTCACCCACACGACTCTGTGATCACAGACCTTTAGTTCCCAATTTTTGGAGCTAGCTTCACTCTCTGGTACCACCGTTGTGGCTACGACAGCAGTGGAGTGGGCAACTCCACTTCCTAGGCGGGCGTACACACTACCAGGCCTAGACCCTTCGTACGCCCCTGTACACGTCCTAGGTGCACTCTAGAGTCTTGTGTACTCTTTGCTGATAACCATCAGTCTTTGAGGTCAAGTGTGCATTTTTGGGGATCGTCCTCCAGACCGCAGTATAAATAACCTACTGGCCCCTCAAAACCTCACACCCACCTAAGTCAATGTACTGCCGTCGGTGTGACGACCGGTCCAGTACCGAAGACCCGCCATTAATTTTTCTTATGCACATGAAATTTATCACCACCCGAGCCTTCAGATCGCAGGACTAACCTGTCCTGATATTCAACCTCCCGAGCCTCCAGCTCGCAGGACTAACTTGTCCTGATATACAACTTCCCATCCCTTAACTCGGGTTGAAGTTTACCATATCTCTTATTCATTTAGTTAAACTAATCTTGTCTAAAAATTATATACTTAGAAGTTTAGGGCGAGTCCTGTACTTCTCGAGGTTTACCGGTGAAGGGCTCGCAGCGGTACTAGAGAATGCAATGGGCTAAAACCCAAATCCCCCATTCCAAGATAATTACTTTTATTGGTGGCTACCCCATTCTAAGACCCACTCTACTTATTACTCTTCATAACCTAGGTGCTTTATGACTCATCCTTCGCCTTAACCCTAAGCCAACGTTCTCTTGAAATGGTGCTTGACACTTAAGGTCTCTCATCCTATGAGTGGTGTATATCTGGTGTAGGTTATAACACAATCTTGCTGATTTCTTATGTGGTCATGCTGGTCAAATCCCCATATTAAGTTTTTACTATCCGCATACCATGATGAAATGAACTAGGTTTGATCCCGATGATGCTCTCCTATCAATACCATGTCCATGTGAGTTCTAATTTTTACCCTAGGTTCACAACGGAGAATTTAGGTTTGACCATAATATTGATATACTCCATATTGGTTTGACCTCAATTTCTATTTATCATAAAAGGTGACATGATGACTTTACACATGATGTACTAGATTTTAACTTCCAAAAATTCTGGGAAAAATACAGTGGCATTATAATGATATAAAAACACTAATTCCAAATTTCCATAATTTTCCAGCAGATTAAAACCCTTAATTTCTATTTATCATGAAAAGGGTGACAAAATGACTTTACACTATAAGTACTAGATTTTGATTTCCAAAAATTCTGGGAAAAATATAGTGTCATTATAATGATATGAAAACACTAATTCTAGAGTTCCATAATTTTCCAGCATATTAAAACCCTTAATTTCTATTTATCATGAAAAGGGTGACAAAATGACTTTACACTACAAGTACTAAATTTTGACTTCCAAAAATTATGGGAAAAATACAGTGTCATTATAATGATATGTAAACACTAAATCCAGAAGATCATGATTTTCCAAGAATAAATCACAATAAATATCTCACAATTTAAAAAGGGTGATAAACTAAATAAATGAAATTTCTTCCATAAATACTATCTCCAAAATTCTAACAAAATTCACAGAGTTTCATAATTGAGTTCCTAAACATAATCCAGAATTTCAGCATTTCCTCAAATAATTTGCCTAGTAATTTTTTCATTATTCAGATTTGAGACATAATGTAATTTTGATAATTCCTTAAGAAATAATCCATGGAATTTTCTACTAAAATTTACAGAGATTTGAAATGACATAACAAGTGAACCTCTAGAGTTTCATAATTTATTTCCAAGTTCTAATCATGAAAATTTCATAAATACACAAATGTGACATAAGACAAAATAATCAAAATCATGAGATTATTGATGCTAAAAGTCCTAAGATTTTCTAGGGTGATGCATTATACCATAATTATGGTGTGTACAAAATTTCAGAGGCTAACTCTAAGCCATTTGGGCTAAATACACAAAATATCATTTTTGCTATTGGCACACCAATTCTCTTTTAGGTAGAGACATGCAATGGAAATTTACCTTACCTACAGAGATCCATTTGGTCTCAAATTTTAACCACATACTACAATTGGCTAGATAAGAGTGACACCCAAATTTGGGTTCAGTTGGAGCTATATTCTTCCATAAATGTCATTTATTTGAATTTACATATTTTGAATAAAACTTTAGAAAAATCATTACCCAAAAATCTGATTTTTGGGTGCAAGCTAGGTACAGGTCACATGCATGCATGACCAAAATTTCAAGTCCATCAGATTTATATTTTAGGTTATATATATCCAAAATGATTCCTGTTTTCTATTTTGACCAGCCTCACTTAAGTGAGTGTTGTGGGTCCTACAGTGATTCAAATGGTCTGATTTAACTTTCAAATGAAATTAGACATCAATGCCTACAATAGTTATCTCAGGCAATTTTTCCTAAAAAGGCCTCAAATTCCAACATGCATATTCATATGAAAGTGTGACAAAAGCATTTAATTGAATTAATGTGGTCTGCATATAGCAGATCAGCCCAAATCCGATGGCCCTCCTTCATCGTCTACCACTAGCCAACAGTGGTGATCTGCCCGACCTGGACCATCTTCAAACTCTATTTCCCATCCACTTTCGGCCCACCACTGCCGGCCACCTCCTCCACCACCTCCGTTGAGGTGGTGGCTAACGCCAGGCGGCGACATGGCCGCCGGAGACAGCCTCTCCGACGATCTCGAGCAAGAAGAAAAAGCTCGGAAATCCTCCCTTTCCTCACATGGGATCTAGCTTGTTTGAGCCCGATATCACTCCTATTGTGATCTATATACTAACACGAAGGGAGGGGGGATAAATCGACCTGTAAGAGGGCTTGACGATGAGTGTTGTGGCGGTGCGGCATGGTGGCGGCGAGCTCCGACGATCCTGCTCAATTCCCCGATTCTCCACCGTTTTCTCTGCTCCAAGGCACTAGTTCGACTACTTGGACCTCTCTGAAGCTGATGGAAAGCTTCAAATGAAGTGAGGAGGGCTGGATATAGGAGTTTGGACAGGGTGGTTTTCGGCCTCTCCCTTGGATGCTCCTCCCAGCCACCACATGGCACTATTTCAGCAAGAATTTGGCTGGGAGTTGATGTGGAGGCTCAGGGAATGCTTTGGGCAGAGGATAGGAGGGCCACATGGCAAGCCCTCCCCATTTTCTTCCTTGTCCTTAATGGAAAAGTGGGGAAAAGACCCTTTTACCCCTTTGCATGTCATTGCATGTTGGGAATAGGGGGCAAGGCTGGTCATTAGGTACTTGGTCTTCAGAATGGGCTTTGGATGAGGGCCTTAGTCCACTTGCATTTGGTTTAAATCCAAATAAGCCCAATTTAGGCTTAATTGACCCAATGTTGACTTTTGAGTTGACTTGGTCAATTGGTCAAATTGAAGACCCCATTGTTGGAACAACCCTATTCCTGATTTGGGCTAGGATCACTATCCGCGACTAGGACTCAAGTTGACCCCATTGTATAGTCTAAGGGTCAAGGTCTAAGTGTGTCTGAGTAGCTAGAACTTAAGAAAATTCCAAGTTTCTGTGTTCGACAAACTCCAGTCTGCGTTCGATGAACTCCTTCCTGGGTTCGATGAACGACGTGTTTCAGTTCGACAAACTCCCTTCTCAGCTCGACGAATTCGGTTCTCCATACAGTTTATCAGATTATCTCTCCGTTCGACGAACTCCAGGTTGAGATCGACGATCTCAACTCTGTGTTCGACGCATAAGTAACAAGATGTTTCGTTCGACGAAATTGCTTCTCAGCTCGACGAATTCAATCTTCTAGCCAGTTCAGCAGATTTTCTCTCAGCTCGACAAACTCCAGATTCAGTTCGACGAACTCCAGATTGTGTTCGATGAATTAATTCAGTTCGATGAAATTGCTTCTCAGCTCGATGAATTCAATCTTCCAGCCAGTTCAGCAGATTTTCTCTCAGCTCGACGAACTCTAGATTCAGTTCGACGAACTCCAGATTGTGTTCGACGAATTAATTCAGTTCGACAAACTCCAGATTCAGTTCGACGAACTCAACTTTCAGTTCGATGAACTCAGTTTTCTGCTCGACGAATTTCTTCTCCAGCTTAACATTTTCTGATAGATTAGTTATCTATTTTCTCTGAACTCAGATCGACTATTCATCAAACTTTGTCTCTCAATTTTGACCAAAATTGGGGAAGTGTTGACTTTGGTCAAATTGAAGACCCCATGATGGGGATTTTGGGTCCATATCACTCCTTTAAGTCTTTATCATCTATTGGTGGAGTCAATTTGCAAGTGAGTTCACATTGAGCTAGTTTGACCTAAGTTGACTTGAATCCTATAGTAGACCACATGTGAGTTCATTCAACTCAATGTGTCCTAAGGTCACTACCTAGCCCAAACTCACATCACTCACCACTTGTCTCACCCTAGTTGAAGTTAAGGGGTCTAGTAGGAAATGGGATGTTACAAATCCCAATAAACAAAAAAAATAATTTCGTCCCCGAAATTTAAGTTCGGGTCTACGGGTTCTTTACACAACGTAAGTAAATAAATCTTGAGGGGGTTTAAGTTGTACCTGAAGCGAAGAGTCCCGGGTACTATTGCTGCATGAGATCCACAGGTTCCCATGTGTGTTCCTCCCATCCATGGTTGGACCACAGCACCTTGACCAAGTGGACTTTCATCTTCCGCAGAACTCGGACTGCTGTATCGTCAATCCGGACTGGCTCCAGACGGACTGATCTATCGGACTCCACCGGGCCCGAAGGGGAAGTGATGTGCTGCTCTGACCTAAGTAGAGCTCTTCGTAGAGAAGAGACTTGAAAGACATCGTGCAAATTTGCCAACTCAAACGGCAGCTCCAGCTTGTAAGCCAAGGGGCCGATCCGCTCCAGGATCCTATAAGGCCCCATAAATCGAGGACTGAGCTTCTTGTGTCCTCGCACCCGCGAGACACCATGCACCAGACGTATCTTTATATAAACTCTGTCTCCTACTTGGAACTCTACTTTCCGACGCCTCGCATCATAATACTTGGCCTGCCTACTCTGAGCCTCCAACATCCTGTCCCTGATCATCCGAACTGTAACGTCCGTGTCCTCAACAAATTCTGATCCAAGTGCCTTCTGGTCCTCGTCTTGGACCCAAGAAAGCGGTGTCAGGCACTTCCTACCGTATAAAGCCTCATACGGTGCCATCCTAATGCATGCCTGGTGGCTGTTGTTGTATGAAAACTCGATCATGGGCAACAACTTCTCCTAGGGTTTTCCCGTATCCAAGATGCACAAGCGTAGCAGGTCCTCCAAAGTCCGGTTGGTCCGTTCCATTTGCCCGTCGGTCTGTGGATGGAAAGCGGTGCTGACGTAAGCCGAGAACCCAAGTATGCCTGCACCGCTCTCCACTCCCTAGAAGTGAACCGACCATCACGATCTGAGACAATTGTCCTAGGCACGCCGTGGTACCTGATGAACTGTTCCACAAACAATCTCACCAGAACTGTGACTGAATTGTCCTTCCTGACCGGTATGAACCGAGCTACCTTGGTCAATCTATCCACTATCACCCAAATAAAATCGTGCCCGGAGTGGGAGTGAGGCAATCCGTGTACGAAGTCCATGGCTATGTCCTCGAACTTCCACTCCGGCACCAGCAACGACCGTAGTAGTCCTGCTGGGCTCCTGCATTCTGCCTTTACTAGCTGGCAAGTTTCGCAGTGTGACACAAAGGACATGATCTCCTTCTTCATTCCTGGCCAATACATGTCCTTCCGTAGATCCGCTGTCATCTTGGAGATCCCGGGTTGCACTGAGTACCTAATGTAGTGCCTTCTTGAGTGTCTCTTCCCAAATTCCACCCCCTGCGAGAATGTAGACACGACCCTGGAAATGGATGATATCATCACATAGATATCATCCTCATCTTTTCTCCTAGTCTACTTTGGTGAGTGTTTTCATCCATTAGTTTTTAGTTACTCGCTTTTGTATTCGACCTATTTGTCAAAGTTTCGGGACGAAACTTCTTTTTAGGGTGAGTGGCTGTAACACCCCTGAATTTTCGGCTTTATTTGAAATATATTGATGATGTCATAATGATGAAGGGCGTTACGTTAGTGAGGAGTTAGCGGTGCGCCGTCGTTTGTGCGTTTTCACGTCCGTTCGGTCAAGTCGGCCAAATTTTGGAATGACCCGAAATTGGAAAATTTTACGTTAGGAAATTAAATTAGTTAGATTTAGAAATGCCTGTCAGGTTTCATTGCGATCAGAGCAATATAAGAGCCTCGGTAAATTTTCAAAGATTTTAGAATTATCGCTCGTCGTACACCTTTGGAAATTAATATCTCGGGAACGGTTTCGTAGCGCTGACTTTCTCCTGCGGAGCGATTCTCATCGGATTCGGCGTGTGTTTTTTCAGCGTCGTATTAATATAATAGTTATTATATTATTATTTTATCTTCTTTTTTTTCTTGCAAGAAATTCTACGAATGTTTCAAGACTTCCGCGAGTGATTATAATTTCGTCCAGTATTTCTCCTACGAATGCCTTCTTGAATTCGACGAGTTATGTGAATTCGATGACTATTCTCCGTTCACCAGTGTAATAAGCTAACTATTATTATTATTATTATTATCATTATTCTTATTAGTATATATATACATATAGCCCTCTTCCTCCCCGTGAGAAAAGCAAACCCTATTCATCTTCCCCGACTTGTGCGATCCAGTGAGAGACGCCTCCGTTCGTGAGCCTTCAGATCGCCGCCACTGGAGCTCCGATGCACGAAATCTTCGCCGGATCATAGATATGGAAAGCTCTCGCCGAGCTCTTCGCGTGCGCAGTAAGTATTTTGAGCTTCGTAGATTTTTGAGGTTAGAGCCGGTAGCACTAACCTTCGTTTTCGTTCCAAAAGTTTCAGAGATTCTTCCTAAGGGTTTTCTAGCGGTCGAACTGCGATGTGGAGCGCGTTGGAGGCCATTTTCTTCGAAATGATTGAGGTAAGTGGTGGACTCTTCCACCTTGCCATGTTATTGTCTCTTCTTTACCCACTTTTTCTTTACTATCTGGTTTAGACAAGAAGAATTGCAAGTTATTTTTCTGCCATAGTTTTTTTTGTTGTATCCAAGTCACTTGAAGCATGTTCCAAATCAATTCGTTAAGTAATTACAATTTGTCATTTTCGTTAAGTCAAATTCGCCGAATGAATTTCGCCGAATAGCTTTAGGCTTTCGTCGAAATGGATTTAGACATCCGTGAAATAGTTAAGTCGATTCGTTGAGTGATAGAGAATTCGTCGCGTAATAAGTAGATTCGTCGAGTGATAGAGAATTCATCGATTCGTCGAGTAATAGAGAATTCATTGAGTGATAGAGAATTTGTTGAATATCCTAAGTTTTTTCGCCGACTGTTCTAAGTATTTCGTCGAATGATTGTGAAGGTGGGTTTCCCTCAGAATTATTTCCGGGTTTTTTCTGTGGTGTCTGTTTTGGTCAGGATTTTGTGAACCTCTATTCCCAGTTGGTTGTTTTTGGACTGTGGGTGGACGAAGTGGCCACTACCAGTGCCTATTTTCCTTTCCATGGATGTGTAGAATGTTGGTTGTGTAGATTGTAACCACCGCCACCGCGTTTTTATTCTTTGGAGGTTTTGGTCTGATGGTTGGTTGGAAAGAATGCCTCCGCCTCAGTACTGTTTTTGGCTGGGATAGTGATTCATTTCTTGGGCAACTCGATACATTTTCCTTTTGGATGTTGTTGGAAATGCAATTTTGACCGCACTTTGTGCCAGTCTTTCCTTACTTATTGGTTGCTAATATTTCTTTATGAGATTTGCTGATGTTCACAGCTATTCCTGGTGGGTTGGTAACCCTCTTTTGCTAATATTTCTCTTACTCTTTGATTATGACATCTTTTTATGCCTTTGTGCTGAGGCATTCCTTTCTTTTGAATGCCTGAGGTTCGGATCAGTAGAAGGTTGAGCTGACCGAGTCTAGTTTCTTTCAGACTTGCAGTGGTTGTTTCATTTACTCTCGCTTGAGAGGTAGACTGTTGTTTTCTTTAGAACTTGTTAAGGTTATGGGTTCATGTCAGTATGTTGATTCCCATATCCTGCTTTTCCTTTTGTGATAGAATTTGTCTTGCTATTTTTATGCTACTACCGTTGTTTGCTATTTATGCACTTGGTCTCTGGGAAGGTTTTATGTTAGGATGCATGGTAGTTATTTTATACACAAAACTGCATAGTTCTTCATACATAACATACCTTTCAAACTATCATCCTTATATTTTAAATCTCATAAAAGAAACCTTTTTACCTATACTAAATCTAGAAGTTGCAAACCATTAGAATGCTTGTTAGTTCATCATGCTCATATAGGGTAAATTAAAGTAAATTATATATTTTCCGCTGTGTAAATCTATACTTTCTTATTTATGGACTAGTTGATCCATTAAACCGAGGGACACAGTATTTGAAAGATTTAAACATAAATTATCTTTTAAACATAAAGTTCATGACTTTCTAAAGAAAAGTGTGAAGGTAGAGCTGCTTGAGCGTCTGCTCTTGTCCCATGCATGACGTGGCATCATGGCGTGTATTTTCTCTTACTCTGATGTATTATTTAAATATCGAGAAAATGCGGGTTGTGACACATGGTCTCCCAAGAAGAACGTGAGCGGCGTCCACAGGGACAACATCGCACACAACCTGGTCATTAGTGGACACTAGACGTATAGGAACCAGACACCGATGCGTGACATAAATGGTGGATTTATCCACCCATTAGACTCGGTAGGGATGGGGATGGGGCTCGGGTGTCAGCTACATCCTCTCAAGTCCTTTCTTGGCAATAATGTTGACACAACTCCCACTATCAATAGCGAGCTTGCAGGGGCCTCCTGCGCTAGGGAAATATGTAAAGAAAATAGTGGTGCGGCGCCATTCCTCCTCAGTACAAGGTGCGTGGAGGATGCGTCGGAGAACTTCGACCTCTAGCGATCTCTCTGTATCGCTCTCCCATCCATCCTCTAAAACTCCTAAATGGCGATGTCCTCAGCCTCAGTGTTGGGCTCGCCCGAATCCTCAATCAGCAAATTTCTAGTAGGGCATTGCGCTGTGAAATGCCCCCTACCAGAACAACGATAACATTGGACGCCCCCGGGCTTGGGGCCTCCAGGAACAGTAGCTTTCCTCGTCGCATCTGCAGGAGCTCGAGGGGTGGCAATGCGCGTGGCAGTAGGGGGTCTCCTAGCTGTGTTGGCATCGGGTCGTGTAGTGACCTGCCTCTAGCCGGCGGTACGTAAATACTGCTCGTACTCTAGTGCGAGCTAAAAAACCTGCTCTACCGACTCCATCCTATAAGGAATCAATTCCCTTCGGATTTCTTCTCTAAGGCCTGCATGAAAGCCTGAAGCAGTGGTGATGGGCTCCTCCCAAATGTCGCTACGAACTACGAGTTCATCAAATCGTGACATATATTCAGCAACAAAGAGAGCCCCATGGCATAGCGCGTGCAACTGATCTAAGAGCTGATTTTGATATGAGGCGGGGAGGTATTTATCCTGTAAGCGTTGCTTCATCTCGTCCCATCGGGCGATGGGATAGTAACCATCCCGCTCAAGAGACCTCTCTAAACTTGACCAATAAATTTTTGCTTGGCCAATCAATTTCATTTTTGCGAATTGTACGCGTCTCTCATCATTCATGTCAAACCAGTCAAAATAGTGATACATATCCATGAGCCAATCAATAAATACTCTCGGGTCAAGGTGACCATCAAAGGTGGGTGCATCAATACGGATTCGTCGAGTGATGTCATCCTCTTCTGGGGTCATCCCACGACGGGGCTCACGAAAGTCACCATACTCATCATCATCGACATAATCATATCGTGCTCGATCTCTACGATGAAGTGGGGGGGGCGAGGTTCATGCGGAGGACGATGATCCCGACCTGGATCTCGCCGAAACTCGTGATCACGATGATAATTTGCTCTTGGTGGGGTGGGTGATCTCGGCGAGGGCCGTCTCTACCATGTCTCTCGGGAGGTGGTGTGGCACCTCGAAGATCCTCGTGAGGCTCCTCGTCAGGGGGAGGAAGCGCTCATTCTCTAGGTGTCTCTAACTGATCAACCCTGGTACTAACCCTCGCAATATCACCCCTAAGATTTTCGAATTGTGTTCCCATCCGATCAAATCCGTCGAGGACCAAACGTTAAACTCAGCACGTGTCATGTTCGTCTGAGAACTAGCGGTCCTATCGTCGATGTCATTGTGACTTGACATGGACTGACGATACTCCCTACCACTACGTAACATGCAAATGACCCTAACCTAGGATCTGATACCAATTTGATGCAGTGGTAGGTCGACTGACTCAGGGTGAATGCTCTAAATGCAACCCTAAATGCGATGAGGTGTAATGCAAGTGCAAGAGTGGTCCGCTCAAAATTACAGCAAATAATTAATTACTACAAGGTTAACAACAGGGGCACATGCAATCACAATTACTTGATTAGAGGAGAACGAAATATTAATTTTGCAAAAAAAGACGCAAATAATTTCTAAGCGTACACGGAATAAGTTACGCAAATTGTACGAAAAATGAAATACGAGCACAATAAAATTAGAATCCACCACAGTACAAGTTGCCAAAATAAGCAACAAAATAAAGAAATGACCTTTACTACAATTCACATGTGCAGGCGGCAATAATATCACTCAATTATCTGTTACAAACCCAACACCATATGATCATTGAGAATGATGTGCAATTTCAGCGACTGATGGATGTGTATCAGCCTATCAGGATGTAATGCACTATATCTTATTTAGACATGGAGATAGAGCATTAATCAAATCATATATCTTATAAGTAAGCATATGTTATATGTAACAGATAAGGTTCTTAATGGCACTTATGTGCAATAAAAGATACCATGCCCTAAAAGGAACATGATATGATCTTGAATCTTTATGAACATGATATATTAAAACTGGAGAGTAGGTCCGGCTAGGAACACAAGATTTCGGAGGGTGCAGAGCTACATTAGAGGAACCCTAATTTTGCATTGACCTACTTGGCTGAGTATTATGTGAGGCCTTGTTTCACACCTCACAGAAAATCTGTATCTGAGTAATGTTTCAAGCATTCATCGCAGCATATATAATAATCTATGCACATGAGTACAAAAGTAAACACAAACATAATTTTATTTCATTGCAAGCTTTTATACAGATGTACAGACTCAAAATGACTGCACTACAACTAGCCTGCCCTTTGGCCCAAATCTATCTACATAGACATAAAACAAACTCTAACTACAAATATACAGAACCCCGCATAACAACATAAACTCACCACTACTTTCCCCACCCATTCCAGTCCTCATTACATACCTGACACTGACCATCCTCACATTTCTCTGTGTTTCACCACTGCCTCCTCCATCCTAATAAAAAGTTTGACCCATACGTTTGCACATTCCGCAGTTACGCTTCTTTCTTCCTCGGTCAGTTTGACTTTCTTTGGCGCACTCGTGGCTATGTCCATTTCCTAAAATTTAGACAATGACAGATTTAGTTATAAAAATATGACTAAGCGAGTAACATACCTCTTTAACTATTGTACAGGCAACCAAGAAACATCAGTAGCTATATGCATAGGTATTTAAGGGCCTATTTGGGAGAGCAGTGGCGTTAGGAAAAAGAGTGGTGACAAAAGGAGGGTAGGAAAATGATCTTTTGGAGAATGTCTATTGCAAATGGAGATCTGTTTGGGTGAACTCTTTTTGCAGAGATTTTCAGAAAGGAGAAGCACTTTATAAACTGTTTGATTAATCTCCGTTGTGGTGACTTTTTTAGTAAAACATTGAAATATTTGATGTAAAGCAATTTTTTTAGAAGAGGTGGGTTTCTTGTATAAGGTGGATTTTCTCTAGGCTCGTAAGGGAAGAAAAGGACAGCTCGTACACATTATTTTATCAAACTTATTACAATGTAGATTGTAACTGTATACACAAATTCAGATATAAGGAAACCAATTTGGCACAAAATTGATTTATTGGACCACTTTAAAAATAGAGTTTCATAGAGCAAAAATGTAAACATTTTTTGTTGAGGAACAAAAGACATACTCAAGCAGACCTGAAGATTACCAAGAACTGTAAATACGAATAGTTTATCTTTTACTTTGATCGTGGAAGACCAGAAGGTGTGTCGAAGCAATCATAAATAATTGAAGTATTTATATATTCCAGCAGTTTTGGTGTCAATCACCGTCTATCTCAACTGACCTTTTGCTTATAACTATTTCATCAACAGTTCGATAACCTGTATGGTTGCCGCCACTCTTTGTCGGACGACCTCATTAGGGCTACCGATGTGATGATCGCCGACAAGGTCGCGGTGGTCCGTGGCTACGGAGATGTCGGCAAGGGTTGCGCTTCTTCCCTAAAGCAGGCCTGAGCACGCATCATTGTTACCAAGATCGACCCCATCTGCGCCCTTCAAGCTCTGATGGAGGGTATACCTGAGCGGGATGCGCCATTTTTGGGAGATCAAGACGAATACAGAGAATCGAGGGAGAAAGTGCAAAGGATAGAGAAGATGCGCGAGGGAACCTCTTGGAGAACTCGGGAGCATCGTAGGTTGAACTATCAGGAGAAACGAAGTGTGAGTCGGGGGCACGGTAGGGTTGAACGAACGGAGCGATCGAGCGCGACAGAAAAGGAGCAAAAGGAACCCACACATGACTTTCCAAAAAGGCAGAATAATACCTTTTCCATCAACTGCGTTTTCCACTGGTAGAGAAAACAAACGACATATATTGGGCTGTGGCGTTTTCCAGAAAATGAAAAGGAAGAAAAATGCCCTCCCAAATGGGGCCTAAGTTTCACTATAGGAAAGTGCAGTACCAGTAATGATCAGTAAAGGAAAATACAGTGTTTATGCATCATTGGTTTATATCTCAGTATTCTTATATTCGTGTTCTTTTAGGATCTTCGTGGTCGTTTCATTTCTTGTATCCTCTATTCGTATTCCTTTTTTCAATTTTCGAATTTGTTTTATTCATAATTCATTCAACTCGTTTTCAATATCATGATTTTTGTTCATATTCTATATTCTGAATCATATTCCTTGTTTATCTTAATTTTATTAAAGTAAGAAATCATAAGGGTATGTTTAGATTCATCCCTTCTTGATCTTCAACGACCTCTTGGCCTTCAACGCCCTCATATAAATCTCAAAAACATTCTTCCATAGAGTATTCACCCCCCCCCCCCCCCCCCCCCACGGCTATTGGGTTAACTCTTATCATTTCCTATGCATCGATGCATAATATTCTTTTATTCGTCTTATATCTTTTCTTTTTAGGTTCTTATTTACATACATATATTCATTTTCAATATTCGTAATTATGTTGAATTCTCGTGTGTAAAGCACAAGTGCTCTTTCTTTACAATTCCCCTTAGAATTCTTTCATCGCTTGATTCTTGCTATTTCGGATTTAGCATCTTTTATCAATTCCCATTTTCTTATCAGTGATTCAAAGATTTGAGCTATTTCAATTTCATGTCAATGCACAATCACTAAAATACTTTATGTATGAAAAAGCTATACAATTGTATTCTGAAAATAATTCAAAGCTAAGCATAATTAAAGTGATAAGTACTCACCACCGCTTTTCCTTTGCCTTTATCGATACCAAGATTTTCATCGCGCCTATCACCGGACGCCATCCGCTGTAGTATCAAAGAAATCATTTATCTTAGGGTTGCGTCGTTAAATATGTATGATTTAATTCCTACTAGGATTACAACTACGACTCAATAGGAATTGCCTAAGGCGGGAAAGACTTAGGTGATTCAAAAGAAGAAGAAGTTTCAAATTTTAGCCACTAACCACGTAACACAAATTTCAGTTATAGATAATATCAGATTTCAGCCACTACATTAACTCACAAAAGTCACTAATGGCAGTCACAACAAAGAGGAATAGGCCAACAAATGACAAAAGGGTAGACAACGAGAGATTCTCATGGTATCCTACAAGACTCACCAAGGGCAGCCAACAAGAGCCTCTAATGGCAGCCAACTACAGCTATCAACATCTCAAAAGGTTGCCAACTACAACTATCAACAGCAGCTCAAAAGGCAGCCAACTACAGCAATCAACAACAGCTCAAAAGGAAGCCAACTACAACTATCAACAACAACTCAAAAGGCAGCCAACAGCAGCACCAAAAGGCAGTCAACAGTCAAGGCAACTCTCACTCAACACAACAGACGGCCAAAAGCCAATAGGAATAACCCACATCAACTGTTAACAACCACATGTAGTAGCAAATACAATAGCCCACAATCATATAGGATCATAACTGGTTGGGAAAGGAGACATGGAGGGCGAGGGAGAGAAAATCCCAAATCAGTAGAAACCCTGAATCAAAAACACTAGCCGGCCATAGACTTCGGAATTTAAGCAATTTAAACTATATTCTAGCAGTTATTTGTAAGAAGAAGAGGAGAGGAAGGAGAAAAGCTTACAGTAGAGGAGTCGAGCCTTAAACTGTCCGCCAAGTACAAGAATAACCAAGCTAGCAACAAAACGCAGGAAGAAGGCTTTCTCGGGCTCTCCCAGTACCGACGATAGGGAGAAATAGAGAATCGAGGAGAGGAAAGAAAAATCAAGCAAGCCCCAAGCAGGCCCTAGCGTCAACTTAGCCATGTCTTTGAGATCTCTCATAGCATGCGCCTCCTCCTCAACAGCTTTGGCCTTTGCGAGACGAGCAGCGGCCACCACCGCCTCTGCCTCGGCTCCTCCTCTGCTGATTTTGAGGAATCACCTCCCTCTTGGCCGATTTCATTTTTACTAGACTTCAATAGTGACTTGGCACCATGACTCCTCTTCTTCCTCGAGCTCTCGGACTGGGTGACCTCTTCCATACTAACAAGGTCGTCCAGTGAGATCATCTTCTTCAACTCATTCTCAAGCCCCGCCAACTTCAGTGCCTCCTCAGACCTATGAATTGCCTCTGTTTTGGAACCTCCTTCCCTACTCTCGTCACTGAAGAGTTCAGGAAAGCCGCCCTGCGGAGGAGTACAGTCAATATACCGATCAAAGGTGCTGTCTGAAATGATAGAAGACATTACCGGCAACGCCGCGATCTTGCAAAAGAAAGGGGTTCTCACTCCAGAGACAGATCCAGTGACGTATATTATCGGAGAAGTGGTGGGTGCAGGAGTACTCGCATCCCCCGACTCGCCTACCCTCAGAGTGACCAGTTGCTTCCTCTCCTTCGCTAAATGACGGACGTGGATCTGAGCTAAATAAGAAAACTTGTTACCCTCCTTATCTTTCAAGAGTATTCATAATCTATTGGAGAAAATCGACCTGCTGTCAATGTTAATCCTTAGACAAAAGGCTGGGTTATTTACATAGGTCTCGCATACACTCTTTTTTCAAAATCTCCTATATGAGATTTGAAAAAATGCAGGGATTATGTTTGCTCAAATTCTGCCACACTCGCTGTTGATAACCAGGACGATGCAGCTCTTCCCAGACAAAGCCAGTGATCTCGCCGATCAACCAACACCGTATGGAAGTATTCGCATACCATCAGGGCAAAACTAGTTGATCATTCCCGCGTATTCGTAGGATGTTCTACTCTCTGCACTTAGAAAATTTTACAACACCTTGTAAACAACAAGCCCATATTTTTGAAAGTTGCCCGTGGGCAGAGCCCCATGTCCTATAAATACGCTATAATCAGTAGCTACAAAGGCATCTAAAAATGAGCCAAAATCTCCCCCAGTACTCACACACCCAAGAATAGTGTCTGTGAGTACCCTTTTGGAGTAATAAATTTCATCTATAATCCGACTGTAGTTATTCTCAATCAACTAATAAAATCACGCACAACTAAGTTTCACGCTCTGTGAAACCTGGTCTTACCGCTCGCAGAACCCTTGTCTTTTCGTGCTAATATTCGCAGCTCAGAGTATTCACTCACTCACTCACAGTCTCCTCGTCTTTTCATTTTCTACTGTGTGGAGTTGGGACGTTATCTGCCCCAACACTCTACAAGATCGAATACGAGGATCACAATTTAAGTAAGCATTGTGAGAACTTTTTCATGTATTGTAATGATAAAGAAAAGCACACAATTTTGAAATGTGAAGGATATATATTACAATCAAGAAAATTATCTTTTCATTTAATCTCCACTCCAAGTGTTGGGGATGTCAACGGTATCGTAGGTTTGCAATTGGTAGCTGCCGTTCTTCAAAGCTTCTTTTGACGATAAAAGGACCTGTCCAATTTGGATTAAACTTCCCAACTGAGACGATGCTACCCGATGCGTCCACCTTTTTCATTCCTGATATGCTTGTCGAGGTGTTTTTCCATTCCTCTTTTGACTTCTTGCCTGATAACTGCTAGGTCTCTAAACTCTTTGATGAGATCCATGTTGCATATCATGTCATCTTCGTTCTCTTTCATCCAGTATTCTTCTTGCCGGATTACTTTGAATTTGACTGGAATGAGTGCCTCAGATCCATGTGACAATTTGAATGATGTTTCCCCTGTGGCGGAAGTCGGAGTGGTCTGGAGGGCCCAAACGAACAGAGGGAAGTTGCTCGACCCAATTTCCTATGACATTCTTTACTTTTGTATTCATGAAATTCTTCATCAACTTGTTGGCGGTTTCAACTTGTCTATTGCTCCTTGGATGATGGACCGAAGAACAGTGTTTTAAATGTCGTCTGACATGTCAAAATATATGACGTTGTAGCTGTTAGGAGCGCCAACTACAATGAATGTTGCTTGGCAATTAACTCCGCACATTGTGATGGAGAGAGTGACACTCCCTTCAATTTATTTCCTCTCTCCCGCAAACCCATAGAGATGTCCACTAAAAGCTTGGAGTTCTCTTCCCGTGTTCATTGATTCGAACGTGAGCTTGAAGATGACAATTACAGAACTACCGGTGTCGATGATAATTCTTGACACAAAGCAGTTATCTAATACTGCCTTAACGTCGACAACATCATTGAAGGGATTGGCGGTTTTTGGAAGATCGTCCTCATTGAATATGACCTCTCCTCTCATGGGAGTGGCCTGGGAAGTGGTAGCAAACTCTCAATGGTAGACCCACTTTACACTTGCCTTCATTGAGGACTCTAATCCAGCTCCTCCATGAATGCAATTTATTTTGCCCAAGAGACCAACATCGTCGATTTTCATGCATTCATGCACGTAGTTAATGCTCCCAAGCAATGTTTTAAACGTCATCCAACATGTCCTGTTTTAACAGAAAACGACTTGCATAATGAAAATATAAAGGTTATGGAGTTTTGTAATATGCCGCCCGACATTTCGGATCAAATTCGCTATGCCATCTTAGAATCTTTTGTGATTGAAGAGAAAATATTTATTTTCTTGATTAATCTATTCAATGTTTCATATGCTTTGTTATTCATTCATTTTACATATACTTATGAGGATATTGATACCATAATAGTTAGAAATACTAGGTAATTGCACCCAGTTCAAGTATAAAATGTCACAGCTAGCATTTTTTCTTAATGCTTACCGATGGTGGAAAGAGCATATGCATAAAAACATACATCCAAAGTTGTTATAACTTATAATATGAATATTTTTTAGGAATCCGACATTTTAAAATGTCCCAGACATGTCTCTGACATTCGACATCTAAAAACTCAATCTGATATATCCCCGACATCCGACATCTGCAACCTTGCTCCCAAGAGAACCAATTTCCACTTGTTTGATACACTCCCCTTGTTAAGGGAGGTCCACTTCTGCTACTTCTTTTCCCTTTACAAAGACGGGTTTCTCATCGGTCTTGCGAGCGACATATTCTTGCAATTTTCTCTCTTCAACATTTTTGTACAAAATCATGGAGAGCTCGACAACTCTCTGTATCTTGCCCTACGCCTCTGTGGAACACGTAATAGAGTTCCTGATTCCTATTCTCCTATTCAGCTTTGAAAGGAAGAGGTCTCCTTAAGATGGGCTGCTTTTGGGAAATTTGGACGACCTCCTCCATCAGGAGAATCAAATATGTGTATTCCTCCTGGGAATCATCATATTGATTTACCCGCGTAGGAATGTAAACCTTTGTGGGATGATCTTGTGATGATGTGGATGAGAAGACTTGCTGTTGGGATGACACAAGCCTATTCCGTGGAAGAGAACGAGGTCGTAGTGGCCACATTTGTTGAAAGTGACGAGTCGGGGTGGTTGTTTTTAATGAAAGGTCTTTCCACATTGTGGAGTAGGTGGAAAGAACTCTGGACGATGTTTCTGAATGTGGTGAGGGGCAACAGGAGGCTGGGCGAGAGAGTTTGCCCGCGTTGCCGTTGGATCATCTGGGTGAGGAAAGTGACAAATCTGGGATTCATCGTCTCTCCCTCGATGAAATGGTTAGCCATGTTGATTGGTTGGCCATGTTGATCAAGTCCCCGTAAGAATTTGGTGGCCTCCGACCTGACTTCAAATTTGAAGAGCCCTTCCTGAAGTCCATAGATCAGAGCTACTTGGTACATAGAGGGATCCACGTCATGGATCCCAAGAATCTATTCTTGAAACATATCGATGTAGTGTCCGAGAGTCTTAGACATTCCTTGCTTGATTTGGAAGACTATCTGAGGCTCTTCCTTTTCCTCGAGGTGGAAAACCTCAGAAGGAGTTCTTTTCAGAATTCTTTGAAGAAGTTGCTAGACTGAGATGAAAGTTTATAGAGCCAATCCTTGGCCTTTCCGTCTAAGGTCATGGATAGTAATTTGCAACAGAAGCCATCAGAAAGGTTCAGAGAGAAACTGCAGACTCGAAGACCTACATGTGGTGGATGGGATATTTTATGTAGTAAATCGTGAGAGGTGAAGCTCTCCAAATCCTACTGGGACAGATTCCTATTTGATTATGTTAGAAAAAGGAGAAGGATCTTCCTCCTCTTTTGGAGGTTTAGCGAATTCCTCAAAGTCGAGTACTGGCCTGGGCTATATTTTGTTGCCGCTCGGAAGAGATCTCGCCTAGTGTTGGCGAGCTCTTCATTTTTGGTCCTTATATCGGGGATAGTTTGGAGGACTAGGGGCGAGCATCGGGAGCCGCTACCCCCCTAACTAGTGAAGTTATCAATTCAGAGAGTTGAGCAACCGCAGTGACCAGGAGATTGAACTCTCTTTTTGTGACTATTTCTTTGGGGTTGTTGTAAGGCCCCTCAGACGACTTCCTGACTTTATCGCGTCATTGCAGCCACTGTTCTTCGACCACTAAGAATCTGAAGGTCGCGTGTTTGTTCTGTTGGGGTAGAAAATGCCCCAACTCCATATTCAACAAAAATGAAGAGATGTGGGTACTATGAGTGAGCGAATACTCTGGGTCGCGGATGCTTGAGCGTGGAGAAAATGCGATGCCTCGAGTGGCGTGACCAGATTTTGCAAAATGCGAACCTTAGCTGTGTGTGATTTTATTAATTGATTGAAAATGATTATAGTCGGATTACAGATAAAGTTTAATATTCCAAAAGAGCAGTCACAAACTTTGTTATTGGGTGTGCAAGCACTGAGGGAGATCTTGGTTCGATTTCAGATGCCTTTTCAGTTATTATTCATGACCTATTTTTAGACTATATGTGTTAACCCGGAATCCTGCGACCACACCCATAGCCAGTCCGCTTCAAGGCCAGAGCCAGTTTGCTTCAGAGCCAGAGCCAGTCCGCTTTAGAGCCAAAGCCAGTCCGCTTCAGAGCCAGAGCAAGCCTTTGGTGCACAGCAGCAGGGAGGTTACCCTCCTGGTAGCCGCATCTCTCCGGTCCCAGATGGGTGGGTGGTTACGTATTGATTAACCACGCCTCCCCCCATCAGAAGCTGACCAGCCCGGTCATCCATTAGTAGCAGCCAAAGTCCGGAGAGGTTTAGGCGAACATCTTGGTGTCCGCCCAACTCCACTAACTCCTTAGCTAGTAGCGGCTTGTGTGGCTACATCCTATTCTAATCGCACGTCCTCTCCTCTCTTCCCTGCCTGGATTCTCCTTTTCCCCAAGCAGCTATCATTCAATGCAGCATTTAATGTGACATTAATTGCTCCAAACCGTCTAGGCAGCCCCCTCTGTAAAAATAGGGGTTTAGGAGTGCTTGGAAGGACACGAAATTTGAGCCAGAATTTGCCCTATAGAAGGTGCGGTTACAAGTTCTGGGTTGCCATCGATTGTCTTTTTCTCTAGTACTATTCGCCTGTAATAGCTTGTAATAGCGCTTTTGTGAAATAATATCGTCAGCAACAAGTGGTATTCATCACTGCAGGTAAATCTGGTGTGACCGTTCGCGGCGAGCTCGTTCATTCTATGTTCTGTTCGCCCGACCCATAAGGGTTAGTAACTGATTGCTTGCAGTCCCTGATTCCCCCATCGCCCTCAAATCCCGCCGCTGAGTGTGGATGTTGGAGATGTTTTTGGCTCCAACAGTTCGAACACACAGCCTTCAGATCTTGCAATCAGTGAAATCACCCAATATTTAGAGGACAGTCTTAGCAATCACTCAATGCTTACAATTCCTCGGAAGGGTGAGCGGTAACTCGGAAGAGTTCAAATCCTTGCTAGCAGTGATCACTCGTTTGGTGGACCAGGGGTATCCGCCCCAAGACCCCTCTCACTAGCAGGAGACCGCGACTCCCCGGCAGAGACCGCACCAGCCGAAGTGGTCGCCCCCTATCCAACCACGTGGCGAATTCTCATGAGAGCGCCAGGAGTTCTTCAAAGAAACCGCGACAACTTACCAAGGGAGGGCCCTTGATTTTGAGGAAGAGCTCGATTACAATGATGAGCTGAATTCCTACTTCCCTTTCAAGACCAACATTGATATGAAGTCCGCTCTGTTCGAGTTCAGAGAGCCTGCCTTTCCAGATTCTCTGGGAGGGAGGATCCTGCTTACCTCCTTCAAGCATTCAACTCTGCGGTGTCCCTTTAATCCTTCTCGGATGGACTCCGTTGCAAGCTACTTGCCACTACATTCGACGGCAAGGCCAGGGAATGGTTCCATAATCTCCCTCTCGCTCTGGTGGCTCCTTCAATAAGCTAATGAAGTAGTTGCTACAAAGATTTTCTACTTCAAAGAGGAGGAATAGTGATCTAGACGCGCTCTTTTAGGTCAGGCAAAGTCTGTTAAATTTTTTGATTGGACCGTTTAGGAGTAAGCAGGAGTTGTATCAACAAGAGTTATAGCCAAACAACCACAATGCCAAAACAGCAACACAAGAAATCTTTATTGAAACAGAACTGCTTTACAATGCGAGGTATACATGGAGAGACATGATTCATCAGAATCACGGAGACGAGAAGAACAAAACACACCAAAAAGCAAAGCTGGCGGCTAGACAAGCTCAGACCGCACAAGTCGCACCACTCCAGAACTCGCCCGACTTGCCCTGAGATCGCACGAACAGAAACCGGACAGACTGCCATCACTGCAAGACCGCACCTCATACCGCACGAACTGGAGCTTATTGGAACAAAGAACTGAAGCTGTCGCCAGACCGCAACTCAGACCGCCTAACCGCTGAAGGTCGCCTGATCACTGAGCTCGCTGTGAACAACATAAGAACACAATAACCCAGTTCGCTGACAGACCGCAGACAAACTGTTTATTCAAGCCACCGGAAATCACCAAGGAAGGAGACTGCACCCTGCTGACCGCAAACCTGCGAACACAACAAAGGTTAACTCGCATCCAAGTCGCACGAACTTAAACTTGGTACCACAAGAAACAATCCGGGCTCTGGTTCTTACATTTCTTATTAGGAATGACGGGCCATGCACCCCTATTTATAGGCGGGTGGATGGATGTCGACACCGCACAAACCGGGATACAGTCACCACCCATCAGATCGCGAACGGTCTCAAAAGACAGACCGTGCGAACAGACCTCTTGGACGATCACCCGACCAAGACACAGATCAGCAGACAAGATCACGCACAGGCCGCGCGAACACGAGACCGCGCACAAGCCGTGAGGTCTCAACAACGCTCCTTCCTTAGATCACCAGGAGCAAGCTAGAACCATCTGGCCGACTTCAACCAAGTCGCCAGATCACCAATATAGACGGCCCGGGTAGACGGTCATATAGGAACAACCCGCCCGGTCTTCCAACAAGGAAGCCAGGAAAACTAGCAGACCTACTCGGGAACAAACCGCAGCTACCAAGAACAGACCGGAACAACCAGCAGACCGCCAGAACAATCCGGCAGAGCCAGACCGGCAGATAACCTATACAAGCCGCGCGGTCTCCGCGGTCTCCCAAACCAGACCGCCTGGTCTCCTCCACACCACTTCAAAATTTTAACACTCCCCCTTGAAGTGGGAAGGGGAGACTAGCCCGAGTAAATTCCGCAACCGTGTAAACGGTCCCTTCGCCAGCGGCTTTGTGAAGATGTATGCGACATTGTCCGCACTCCGAACATGCTCGACCATAAGAGATCCTCCCAACACCTTTTCACGAATGAAATGGTGCTCAATCTCTATATGCTTGGTCCTCGCGTGACAGACTGGATTGCTGACCATCTTGAGAGCACTCTCATTGTCCCCGCGTAGCATAGTGGGACCTCGAACCTCCTGATGAACGTCCTCTACCAACCTCCTGAGCCAAACGGCTTCCTGAGCAGCCAAGGCCGAAGCCTTGTACTCCGCTTCCGTGGTAGATACACACACCGAGTTTTGCTTTTTGCTGCACCAAGAGATAGTTGTGGGACCCGTCATAAAGACATAACCAGACGTTGATCTCCGATCATCCACGTCTCCCCCATAATCAGCATCCATGAAACCATGCAACTCCAAGCTTGACCCTCTCCTATATAGGAGACCCAAATCAGAGGTCGACTTCACATACTTTAAGATGCCTTTTGCCGCCAGAAGATGAGGCTTCCATGGTTCCGCCATGTACCGACTCACCTTGCCTACTGCATAAGCAATATCTGGCCTTGTGATCGTCAAGTAGATCAAGCTCCCAACCAGAGCTCGGAAAACCAACGGTTCAAACAAAACTCTCCCCTCATCCTTCCGAAGTTTATGATGTTGCTCCAGAGGTATAGAGCTGCTCTTCCCTTCCTCCATGCCGAATCGTTGAACGATCAGCTCCGCATAGCCAGCCTGAGAAATGAGCACTCCGCTCTCCCGCCTCTGAACCTCGAGTCCAAGGAAATGGTGAAGCTCCCCCAGATCCTTCATCTCGAACCTGATAGCAAGCTCAGCTCTCAGCCTTGCTACCGCCTCCTTCGAATTCCCGGTGACAATCATGTCATCCACATACAGCAGCACAATCACCCGAAGCACCCCCTCCTTCTTGATGAACAAGATAGAATCAGAGTCTGAAGCAACGAATCCACAGAATAAGAGATATTCTGCAATCTTCCCGTACTACGCCCGAGGCGCTTGCTTCAACCCATACAGGGCCTTCTTCAGCTTACAAACGTAGTCCGGATACTCCTTCGAGATGAAGCCTTGCGGTTGGAGCATGAAGATATCCTTGTCAATTTCGCCGTATAAGAAAGCATTCTTCACATCGAGTTGCCAAATCTCCCAACCACTCGAAGCCGCCAAGGCAATAACAAATCGAACCGAAGTCATCTTTGCCACTGGACTAAACATCTCATCATAATCTTCTCCGTACTGCTGTGAAAACCCGCGAGCTATAAGGCGAGCCTTGTACCGCTCAATACTGCCGTCAACTTTCTTCTTCAGCTTGAAAACCCACTTGCAAATGACAGGAGTGGTGCCCTTGGGCTTGGGCACAAGAGACCAGGTCTCATTCTTCTCGAGAGCTGCCATCTCTTCTTGCATAGCAATGTCCCACTCCTTCACGCCTCTGGCTTTCTCAAAGCTCGACGGCTCCCTTTCATCCAAGGGACCAGCAAAGAAACATGAAACAAAGTTCACCATGTTTCCTCCTGTGTATCGATCTGGTGGTTAAATAGACCTCTTCGACCTCCTAAGAGGTTGCTCCTGACTAACCACCTCCTCAGCTGCTTCTTATGTGCAAGCTCCTCTTCCAGATGAACTTGGAGCATCGCTCCCCCTGCTTCCAGAACCTGAAGCCTCCATCTCAGAGCTTGACACAACTAGAGCTCCTGGTGAAACAGGCAACTCCACTTGAAGACTTCCCGCAGCTTTTCCTCCTTCATCAACCCTGCTCTCTGGTAGTTCAACTCCTGAACTCCCCTTGTAAGAAGTCACTTCATCGAACACCACATCCCGAGAAACAATTGACCTCCGTGTCTCAGGATCCATGCATCTTCATCCCTTCTTCCGCTCATCGTACCCAACAAAGACTAGCTTCCTTGCTTTCACATCTAGCTTTGTCCGAAGAGCATAAGGAATGTGCACATAGCAGGTTGATCCAAACACCCGAAGGTGTGCAACGCTCGGCTTCTCCTTGAACATTAGTTCGTGAGGGGTCTTCATGTTGATAGGACTCAGAGGCAATCTGTTGATGACATAAGCTGCACAAGACATTCCCTCCGCCCAGAAGGACTTTAGGATATTCTTGGCATGAAGCCAACATTTGCAAGTTTCCGTCAAATGCCGAATCTTCCTTTCGGCAACGCCATTCTGTTGTGGAGTATGGGCACAAGTGAGCTCTCTCCTGATGCCATGCTTCCTGCAAAAACTTGAGAACTCACCAGAGGTGAACTCCCCACCATTGTCAGTTCTAAGTTTTTTAACCCGCAGGCCAAGCCGGCCTTCAACCAACTCTTTGAACTCCACAAATTTTGCAAATGCTTCCGACTTCTCCTTCAAAAAATACACCCAGACATATCTGGTGTAATCATCAATCAACACCAACATGTATCTGTTGCCTCCAAGGCTTGGGGTGGCAGTCGGTCCCATCAAATCACCGTGGATGCACTCCAACGGCACTTTGCACCTTGTTTGCGATTTGTCAAATGGAAGTCGATGAGACTTACAAAACTGACACCCTTCACAGACATGACCGTCTCCATAGGAGGACAAGCTAGGCAAGCCATTGACAAGGCCCCTTACCGCCATAACCTTCAATTTGTCCATGCCTACATGCCCCAACCTTTCATGTCAGATGGCCGCGCCATCATTGGTCCTCATCTTATCAACATAGGTACTTGTTGATAAAACGAACAAGTCCTTCACCCGCTTGCCGACATGAATAACATCTCCCTTTATCTCCGGTTGAGTTTTGAGAAACTTCACTTCTGTTGGGCCAAACAGAACGTGATAACCGACGTCGACCGCATTGGTCACAGAGAAGAGATTTTTCTTCATACCAGGCACGTGATAAACACTCCTCAACGTGAGTGGACCCTTATCACTGCTCAGAGAGACGACTCCTTCGTGCTCTACTGGATGAATAGAATTATCAGCCGTAATGATAACATTGTTACCTGAGTAAGGCGCCAAAGAAGAGAACTTTGATCCATCCCCGGTGAGGTGATGCCCACACCCTGACTCAACAATCCAGTCCTCATCATAGTTGATGGAAGCCAAGGCCTTAACGGGCATCGCCGTTATATTAGACGCAAAGGCTCCTCCCCATCCAACTTCACCAGACTTTGGCATCTCTTTCTCCACAGCATGTCCCGGCTGAAGATTAACCCGGCAATCTTTCTTGAAGTGCCCGGTCTTATTGCATCTAAAGCACCTCGGTCCCTCTCCTTTCATCTTCCCATCAGACTTAGGAGCATAGCCCCTATCTTGCTGACCTGAAGTGGAGGGTCCATCATGACCCGACTTCTTCTTCTCCCATTTCTTCTTCTTCTTCCCAGAGAACATCACATCACTTTCTCCCCCGGAGATTGAAACCCCCGCCATCTGTCTTGCTAAACTTTCTTGCGAAGCAAGAAGGTTCTCCAGATCCAACAACGACGGTTGATTTGCCCAACCCTGAACTAAAGTCACAAAAGCAAGATACTCCTTCCGCAACCCGCGGATGATATGCCTCTTGAGTTTTGCCTCAGAGATTGGCTCATCAGGGTCCAATGCAGAAATCTCTGCCGTGAGGTTCTTCATCTTGAGGAAGAAAGTAGAAACAGAAAGATCACCTTGAGAGGCCTTCGCCAACTTATTTTCAAGATACTGTAGCCTCGCTACATTCTTCTTATTGAACAATCCATCAAAGGATGTCCAAATCTCAGCAGCAGATTTACATCCGATGATGTGATCAAACAGCTCCGGTGAAATAGCCCTCTTGAGAGTGAACTCAGCCTTAACATTCGTCCTCCTCCAAAGTCTCACCTCTGCCATATTATTTCCTGCTAGAAACACCTCTTGTGTGTCTTCTCCGCCAACTACCTCCCATAGATCCTCGCCAAGCAAGTAACTCTCCATACACGACTTCCACTTTTTAAAGTTAGTCGATGTGAGGAGTTCAATACCAAGACCTCTTGCGTATCCACCTTCCATGGCAATCTATGTGGTCTCTTCTTCACAAAGACGATGGCAACTCTAGTTGATCACTGCTTATCCACTCCAAAAACCTAGCTCTGATACCATGTTAAAATTTTTGATTGGACCGTTTAGGAGTAAGCAGGAGTTGTATCAACAAGAGTTATAGCCAAACAACCACAATGCCAAAACAGCAACACAAGAAATCTTTATTGAAACAGAACTGCTTTACAATGCGAGGTATACATGACGAGACATGATTCATCAGAATCACGGAGACGAGAAGAACAAAACACACCAAAAAGCAAAGCTGGCGGCTAGACAAGCTCAGACCGCACAAGTCGCACCACTCCAAAACTCGCCCGGCTTGCCCTGAGATCGCACGAACAGAAACCGGACAGACTGCCAGCACTGCAAGACTGCACCTCAGACCGCACGAACTGGAGCTTATTGGAACAAAGAACTGAAGCTGTCGCCAGACCGCAACTCAGACCGCCTAATCGCTGAAGGTCGCCTGATCACTGAGCTCGCTGCGAACAGCATAAGAACACAATAACCCAGTTCGCTGACAGACAGCAGGCGAATTGTTTATTCAAGCCACCGGAAATCACCAAGGAAGGAGACCGCACCCTGCTGACCGCAAACCTACGAGAACAACAAAGGTTAACTCGCATCCAAGTCGCGCGAACTCAAACTTGAGACCGCAAGAAACAATCTGGGCTCTGGTTCTTACAGTTCTTATTAGGAATGACGGGCCATGCACCCCTATTTATAGGCGGGTGGACGGATGTCGACACCGCAAAAACTGAGATACAATCACCACCCATCAGATCGCGAACGGTCTCAAAAGACAGACCGTGCGAATAGACCTCTTGGACGATCACCCGACCAAGACGCAGATCAGCAGACAAGATCGCGCACAGGCCGCGCGAACACGAGACCGCGCACAAGCCGTGCGGTCTCAACAACGCTCCTTCCTTAGTTCACCAGGAGCAAGCTAGAACCATCTGGCCGACTTCAACCAAGTCGCCAGATCACCAATATAGATGGCCCGGGTAGACGGTCATATAGGAACAACCCGCCCGGTCTTCCAACAAGGAAGCCCGGCAAACTAGCAGACCTACTCGGAAACAAACCGCAGCTACCAAGAACAGACCGGAACAACCAGCAGACCGCCAGAACAATCCGGCAGAGCCAGACCGGCAGATAACCTATACAAGCCGCGCGGTCTCCGCGGTCTCCCAAACCAGACCGCCCGGTTTCCTCCACACCACTTCAAAATTTCAACAAAGTCCCCAGGAGACACTAGGACAATACTTGGATCGTTTGCAAGAGAAGACCATGGAAGTCCAAGATGTGGTCCCATTTGTCTATCGGGTGGCATTAACAAACGGTTTACGACCGGACATTTTCAAGTTCGCTGGGAGTAAGAAGAAGCCAAAGTCTTATGGAGAGTTGATAAAGCGATCCAATTGCTTCATTCAGGGAGAAGCAACAAATGAAGAATGCATCTCTTCCCTCTCCGGCTTGGCATCCCAGTGATCAAGGAATTCCTTCGGTCGGCCTCCAACGACACCCAGCGACTTAACAAGCCCAACATGAGTTCTAGCCCTCGGCTCAGCGTGGGAGAAATTTTCACCAACGACCACAACATCACTCCCATCAGTTTCAACAAATGATGTCGACGCAACCTCAGTTCCCCCGACATGGTGGGAATGTGCCCCCTCTCCTCCTGGATCTAGTACCAACTCAGTGGGAGGACCCCCAAAAAGAGTATACAGACATATGCATGCTTATGGATGATGTAGTAGAAATACTTCAGAAGCTGGCGGGTTTTAAAAGACCCCAGCCCTCGAAGATAGGATTCAGAGGCAAAGATTAAAGCCTCTACTGCAAAATTCATCATGAAATTGAGCATGACACGGATAACTGCAGGGTCCTCCGCGACCTGGTAGAAAGAATCCTAAGAGAAGGCAAGTGGAAGGACTTCCTATCCAACCATTCCAAAGGCTCCTGCACCTCAAACAAGGGGAAGGAAAAGGAAACGTCAAGTTCAAAAGCACCAAGGTGCGAATATATAAGTCAATTCAGTTCTGGCATCTATGGGGATGTCGGGGATGAAGAGGGTGTGGAGACAGATGACGCCGACCAGCTCGACTACATCAGCTGCATCTACGGAGGAGATGGCCTTGCGTCCTCCAAGAAAGCAGTAAAGCGCCTCTGGGAGAGAGAGATTGCTTCCATCTCTCTCCTAGCACCCTTTCGAGGGCCCGTCACCTTCAAAGAGGAAAAACTCCCCAGAACTGTCAATTCTTTCCACGACGCGGGCATGATCAAGGCGGTGTTAGACAATTTCACGGTGTCGAGGATTTTTATCGATACTGACAGCTCAGTCAATGTTCTGTTCAAGCCGACTTTTGATGCCCTGAACCCGAGTAAGCCCCTGGAGGCTTGTGATCGGCCCTTGTGCGGCTTATCAGGAGAAAGGAAAGAAGTGGAGGGGAGTGTCGACCTCTCAGTGATCATGTGCGAGATAGTCGGGCAGGAGCCTTTCCTGGTAATAGACGCACCCAACAACTATAATGCAATCTTCGGGAGACCCCTCCTAGATGATTATCAAGCCTATCTTCAACCTACCATTAGGCGGTAAAGTTCTTGATGGCTAAATTGTGCGCTACGAAAAATTAAAGTGTTATCCACGTATAATTCGATAAGGCAAGTGTACATATCGCTTTATAGTATAGGATTTAGAAAATCAAGTGTCGTATTTTTCCGGGCTTGTTGAGTACTTCTACACACAAAGAAGAGCTATTAATTTATCGATCGAAAGTTGGGTTTGTTTTGGAAAAATGATTTGGAGAAAATTAACTACTGAGAAATTTGATGATTAGAGAGATAGCACTTGATCTAGAATCCCTTTGAACTAAAATAAACTTCTTTAAGGATTAAACTGCAAACTTCTAAATTATTTACTTCGTCCGTGGAGGTTCCCAAAATATGATAGAACCTCTCTCGAGAGAACTATCAACTAACCTTAGGTTGATCGATTAAGACCCCTCGGCCAGTCGAAACCCCTAAGCTTGCTTTAGGCGGTGAACCCCTCTACTGGATTTGATTCCAGTCCGGAAGATTTATATCACCCTCTCTCGAGGAGTGCATGAAACTCTTTTTATCTTTGAGTGATCTCCTCGTTCGCATGGATCTCTCGATCACTAGCATACGGATCTTAGATCGAGAAACATATTCGCGACATATGAATTTGAAGCAATTGAATTCAAAAATAAATCAAAGCAAAATAATATAGAAAGCTTGCTAATTTTATAAGAACAAAACAAAGTTTATTTTATTCCAAAGTTCATCATGATCAAGTGCTAATTAAAATTTAGCTACTCATCACGATAGGGGAAATATATATAGAAGTTGATAAAGACATGATAAAAACTACAATACTTGAATTAAAATTGCAATAGTAGAAAAACTTACAACTTGTAGAAAAACTAGCTATAACAACAAAAATAGTAAACTGGAGATTGCTGCCTTTTATAGGTGAAAAATCGGGGAGTCGCGCCCGTGACCAGGGCGCGTAAGCTGCGTAATTGCTGTCTTGAAAGCCCGGGAACGTTGGGGAAGAGAAACTGCCAGAAATCAATTATGTGGCGGGTCACGGCCTAGATCATGCCTATGACCTAGGGCGTGTCAAGACCGGGTCTGGAAACAGCGGGAAACGTCGTGATCTGGAGTTAATCTGGCGCTCGTGACCGAGGGCGTGTAAGATGGAAACGGCGGGAGTTGATTGCTGGCTGCATTGAACGCATTCTGGACGAGTCACGCCCGTGACCTTGTGGTCACACGCTCTTTCATGCCCATGACAGAGGGCGTGTAATTTTATACATACATGGCATCGAGTTCTGGCAGCTGGAAGGCGGTTGGGCTGGCCGGCTCACAGCCGTGACTTGGAGTCACGCCCTTGGTCACGCCCGTGACCAAGGGCGTGTACTTTGCGATTTCGTTCGAAATGCTCTAAATAATCTCTTGATTACTTCTATAAGCTTGAAATTGATAATGACAGCCCAAATTACCTGAAAATACAAAATAAGTAAACTTAGTGATAAATTAAATTAAAACTAAATGAAAATAAATTAATTGTTAATAAAATATTATATAAAATAACTATAAATGATGCATTATTATATACCCACATACTTAAGCTTTTGTTATTCCAGAGCAAAACCATCATAAGTATGAGAAATTTTTATATGATATTTCAAAAAGAAAAATAATTTACTCCTAATTATGCATTTTAAAATTATACATGACTCATACACAATAAGTTTTGAAATAAAATTTAGATTCATAAGAAATAAGTCATGATTCATAAATTGACATGCGTAAAATAAAAATTAGTTCAAAAATTCTCTAGTCAAATTTTCATAAATAATATTGTATTGAATTAAGCAAAATAATCTAAGATTAGAATTATATAAACTCTTGATATCATTCGAAACTTTATAGAAAACCTACAATATTAACTAAGCTCACTCATAAATATCTTGAATATGAAATTATATTGGTTAAGTTTGGGTAAAAATTGGCATAGAAGAGATTTTTAATTGGGAAATGATGAATTTTATCCTCTCATTTCCATTTTTTAATACTCTTCATTTTTTATATCCCAAATGTATATGTTTAGGAGTGATGAATTTTATCCTCTCAGCTCCATGACATATAATCTTTTACAAATTTAGGTGCATATATTTAGGAATGATGAATTTTATCCTCTCATTCCATGACATATGATCTTTTATACTTTTTTTATTTGCCAAACAAAAGGGTAAAGTAAAAGGAGTGGCTAGGGTTTAATGACTATAGAATTTTCAAGATAACTATTTTGAGAGCATAGAAAATAAATTAAGAAATCTTAAGAATCTATGAGTTAAAGTTAACATAAGTAAAATCAAAAGATCTTAAGCACAATTGCTACAAAATTATTTCATGATATTTTAAGGAGAGAAAGCAAAACTAAAGAATATTCTAAATATACCAAAATGATGAAAAATTCATTAATTCAAATTTATCTAAAAATTAAATCTAACAAATTATGATGAGACACATAAAATAAAATAAAAACATAAAAAGAATATTTTTTTTAAGTCATATAAATAAAGGCTAATAATTAAAAAATGGTTGAACTCAAACAAAAAGTAAGGAAGCATCTAATATTACAAAATTTATAAAAACATTATTTTTGATTTTTTTTTTCAAAGGTTTTTTTAATTTTTTTTATATTTTTAATATTTGCTTGTCAAAGAAAATCAAAACAGAAATAAAATATTTTTTGTTCTTGGACTTCCCAAGGGCTACCCAATGACGGGCTCGCAAGGTACTAGGCAGTTTTGTAGGATGAAAGCCCAACACGGCCCTTTCACAAGAAATTATATTTTTATTTTTTTTATTTTTTTTGTTTGTATTTGTAATTAAAAATTTTTGTTTTTGGCATTGTTATTTTTTTTAAATTAGAAAATAACTTGGTAATTGATTTTCAAAAATAAAAGAAGACACCCCCATACTTAAAATAAACAATGTCCCCAATGTTGTAGAAATTACAGTACGAGTAAAGGAGAGAAATTTTCCCTTAGGAATACGAAGAATTTAACACCGAGCCAGCCTGAAGAAAACATAACATGAAAGCAAAAACATTTTTTTTTGCATTCACAAAAAGAAATTCAAAGGATACTAAACAGAAATGAAAAGATACAAACGACCTCAAATAAAAAAAACTAAGTGTCATCGTCGTCGTCCTCCTGCTGATAGTAAGCACGCAGATCAGCAAATTCCCGCTGCAGATGCTCCATAAAGGAAGCATGGCGCTGCTCGAGGGTATCAAAACGCGTGTCAAAGTGAGCGTGCATGGACAGCTGCTCTGTCTGAACATGATCCAAACGAGTGTGGATCTGCCCAAACTGCTGATCAAAATAAGTGTACGAGTCGGGCGCAGGGGGAAAACACTCGTGCGGCTGCTGTGGGAACTGTGGAGCTGGAGGAACGCCACCAGAATCGGATTAAAAATCAACATCGATCGGGTCGCCACCAACTTCGCCAGGAACTGCCTCGAACTCTCGTCCACGCTGACGCATCAAACCAAGGGCCCGGAGGTTTTGGAACGTGATAGGCGCGGGCGCTTGGAGTGGAGCCATGGGAGGAAGAGCATCCCAAAGCCCCATGCGCTTGGCCAGATAAGTGACAAAGGGGCCTCCATGCAGCACACTAAGCCTCTGATTTTTGGCCTGATGTCGGAAAACATCGCAAGCACCGAACCAAGATTGAGGGGGGCCCGTTCGTGCATACTATATAAATATAGCAGGTTCGCGCGGGTCACCACTCCATGGCTATCGCCGCGAGCGAATAGTGTGAAAGTGAGGAGGTAGTAGAGAGCGTAAAGCGGGGAAGAGGAGATGACTGCCCTTGGACTTTTTTGGCGAATATTGATTGGGGTCGTTACTGAATTCCGCCCAAAATCCATGGAGGTTGTAATCGCTGGGGAAATCGAGGGCGAGGGCGGTGTAGACCTCCGTAATGGTGAAAGCCTCATCGCAGAAGCCCGTGAGAATGTTGAACTGACGCAAAGGAAGGGTTTGTGAAAGTGCCCATTCAAAATTCAAGCACGTTGTCGGCCCCGGCCCAGTGGAAATCAAACGAGGAGAAAAACTCCACCGTCAGCTCGTAGTACGCCAGCTCCGAAATGGAGAACAAGGGAGCCCACCCCGGAGTAGTAAGGAAATTCTGCACTGCATCGGCCTCCCTGAGGGTGGTGAGGACGTTCCAATCGATGACGCGGAAGACTCCAAATTCCTTCCCACGGAGGCGGTTACATCGTTCTTGATGAGTGGGATTGGGAAAATTGAGCATAGCCTCCGCATCAAGAGAGTCATCGGGGAAGGAAGAGGAGGACTCGCCAATGGTATGGTGGCGGCGGGGGGGGGGGGCATTTGGAAGGAAGGGAAGAAGGAATTCAGCTTAGAGAAGAGAGAAAGAAGAGAGAGATGTAGGGGAAGGTGTGGAGAAAAGAGAGGGGGAAGGGGGATTTAAATAGGAAAAAATTTTAGGGGTCACGCCCTCGGTCACGCCCGTGACCGAGTGCGTGTAATGGGCGACACGTGAATTCTGGCGTGTGGGAGGAATCTGAGGCTTGACTGGTCAAAAAGCAGAAATTTGACAGGTCACGCCCGTGACCGAGGGCGTGTAACTGGTGCAGTCAAATCGGAAAGGGAATCTGATGCGCGTCGGTCAAAAATCGCTTCCCGAGATGTCACGGCCAAGTGTCACGCCCGTGACCATGGGGGTGACTTGACTGTCATGGGCGTGACAGTCAAAGGGAATCTTTGACCATGTCCAATGGAGTAAAGGCGCCATCGGGGTAAGTCACGGTCGTGACATGGAGTCACGGACGTGACAGTCTAATGTGAGCAGGGCACGTGGATTGGGGCGAAATTGTGGTAATGTGATAGTCACGCCCGTGCCCATGGTGGGTCACGCCCGTGACTTTCACGAATGGCGGAATGGCACCCGTGATCGAATACATCAAGATAGAAAAAAGTGGACGTTGCGTGTCACGCCTAGGTCACGGCTGTGACTTAGGACGTGTAACACAAAAATTTCAGATTTTTTTTTTGTTTTTGTTGTTTTATAAATTTTTTTTATCTTTTTGTTTTTGAAAAGAAAACAAAAATAAAAACAAAAACAAGATAGTAAAATAAAACGAAAAATATTAATAATAAAATACCGACTTGGAGAGCGAAGTTTCATGCGTACGTGCGATCGTTATCTCGCAAATCCCCTCCAAACCTGCAAAACTTTTAGTAACAAAATAAAAATAATAAAAACAATAACATATTTGTTTTGTTTTTTAATTTTTTTGTTTTTTTAAATGATTTTTTGAAAAATAAAAATATTCAAATAAAAACTTCCTTTTTTTTTAGATTTTTTTAAACGAAAAAAAATAAAAACATGGGTTGCCTCCAAAAAGCGCTTTGGTTACAGTTGTTGAGCTCGACCATGGTGGCGCGCCGAATCACCTTGTTCTAAGTTTATCATCAAATGATGATAAAGGCTTTGAAAGTTGCAAGGTTGGCAAATTTGTTGCTTGAATTAAAATATTCTCATACCCCATACAGAGGAGAAGAGTTCCTTCACAAACATCAAATATCGCTCGTGTAGTGGCCAAGAAGGGACGACCAAGGATTAGAGGGATCATGTTGTCTTCTTCCATACCAAGGATAACGAAGTCTATCGATAAAGTAGACTCGTCAACCTCGACTGACACATCCAGAATTACTCCCAAAGGAGTCTTTATGGAGCGATCGGCTAATTATAATTTAATGTCCGTGGGGGTAGGTTTTCCTAAGTTAAATTTTTGGGCTAAACTATAGGGAATAATATTAACGCTAACGCCAAGATCGGCGAAAGCGTTTGGAAAGTGATTAGTGCCTATAATGCATGGAATATTAAAATTAGAATTGATATTATTAGACCACCTCCTCGAGAAGAAGGAGGTTATGTGGCTTGCGGTGGAAGAGAAGAATTTGGAGGAGCAAGGGGAGCATTACCCGTGTTACCTTGATTTCCCTAAGATAAATTGGGGTGGTTTCTCCAACCCGGGTGATATGTGTTGCCGTAGTGATTATTGCCCGGATTGATGGGCAGACGGTTTGGATTACCCATGTAATCCACATGCTCTGCCGCAATTTGATTAGGCTCCCAGGTAGGTGTAGAAGAGGGAGCAGTCATCCCTTCTTTTTTTTATTTAAAAGCTCAACCTGTAGAGACAAATTAGAAATAGAGTCAATTTCATACATCCCGGCCGGTTTATTAGGGCGAGACCGGGGTGTACTCCATTGATAAGTGTTCATGGTCATCCCCTCTAAAATCTCTTGCATGCCCGTCGGTGTTTTATTATTTAAGGTACCACCGGAGGCGGCGTCAATTATTTGGCGCGTTTGGAGATTAAGGCCATTATTAAATGTTTGGATCTGCAACCAATCGGGGATTGCATAATCGGGGCAACGACGCAAATATTCCTTAAAGCACTCCAAAGTATCATAAAATGTTTCCGATTCAACTTGGGAGAAGGAAATAATTGTTGGAGTTTCTGAGATGATCTCAAAGCAATTAACAGTTAGTCTTACTGCCAACGCAATATGAGCCTATAGGGTCGCACATAAAAGCGTTTGGAGAAGTTGGAGAAAGGATTGTATTGGCCTTACTCATATTGGATATGAGTGGAGGACCAATCCTGTGACTGCTTGGCATTAACTTGAGAATGACTCAACAGGAAATCATTTAAAGGGTTTAAACGAATGGATTTATGCTAGACAAATTCGGCTAAAGGGTTTAACCGAACTGTGTCAAATTCGGCTAAAGTGTTTAACCGAATTATGTTGATTCGACTAATCAAATTCGGCGATATTGATTCGGCTAAAAGTATTTAGCCGAACTGTAACAAATTCGACTAAAGGGTTTAGCCGAAATGTGTTAGTTCGACGAAATGGTTTCGACGAAATCATATAACCGAATTTATATAGTCGAATCGGCTATAGTGTATAGACGAATTCGGTTATTGTATATAGTCGAATTCGGTTATATTGTTTAGTCGAATTGTCGAATTCGGCGAATGTGTAAATCTAGACAGAAATGTTCTATTTTTCCTCTGGTCTGCGGATAGCATGTTTTATACCTTGCGTATAAAAGGAGCGCGATTAGGTCTTCGAAAGACATGGAATAGATCGAACCTTTTTGCGATTGTAGAAAGAACAGCCGTCCGGAATAGTTCCGCCAGAGGGCTTCTCATTCTTCCCGTCCGCCGAGTTCCGCCGCCGAGGGTCGTCGCCTCCCCTGTCTCGGACCTAGCAGTCCGTGGGGACGCTGAGAGCTTCCTTCTCCGACCCATTCCTTGTTCGACAAGGCCTTGGGGTTCTCTATCGTTCGTGTGGATCGCTGTAGAGGAGCCGATACATTTCGGTTCTTGGAACTCAAATTTAGTCTATCAGATTTCTTCTTGGAGCACCTTGGTTAGTATTGACTCAATCCCGCGAAGGTATATTGCATTTTGCTATCCTAATCTTTTGATTCATGAGATCTGCAAGATCCTTACTCTTTGGGTTGTTCTAGTTTTCTTCCGCTGCGCACATTTGATGTGTTCATATCATTATGACTGGTATTTAGAAAACTCAACAATAATATCCTTACGCAATTGGGCTAATTTAGCGGGTGGAACATATTTCGTAAGAAATTGTTCCATCATTTGAGCCCATGTGGTGATAGATCCTCTCGGAAGAGAATTTAGCCACTGCTTAGCCTTATTGCGCGGGGTGAAAGGAAAAAGTCGAAGCCTTATTGCGTCGTCGGATACCCCATTAATTTTGAAAGTATCGCATATTTCTAGAAAACTAAAAATATGCGCGTTGGGGTCCTCATACTGTTGCCCATCAAATTGTACATATTGTTGTACCATTTGAATGATGCTTGGCTTCAACTCAAAATTATTGTTTGCAATTGCAAGTCGAACAATACTAGAAGTGGTATCCTCCAGATTAGTCCGAGCATAATAGGACATAGTCCGTTCCGCAACCGCATTCTGATTTGGATCACCCATATTAGAAGAAGAAGAGGAGGAGGAGGAAGAAGAAGAACAACAAGAAGAAGAAAAACAAGAAAAGGTATTCGGAAAAGAAGTGTCGCCTACGGATTCCTCAATTGGATCTTGAGAATTTGGTCGTTGGAATCTTAAGCGTCGCAGAATGGTTTGCTCGATTTCCGGATCTAATTCAAGAAGATATGACGGATTCCTTCGGGTCATACACCAAAAAGAAAAAGAAAATCGTAGGAAGTAAGGAGAAAGAAGGAAAAAGAAAAATATAAATATAAATATTTTTTTTGTTTTTTTGTATAATTAAAGATTTAATTAGTCTTAGATTTCCCGAGGTCTACCCGGTGAAGGGTTCGCAGCGGGACTAGGAGATAAGATGGGATGATAGCCCAAATCTCTCTTTCTAAGAATTTAATTTCACCTTAAAAAGAAAAAAAATTTATAAAATTAATAGAACTAAGCTTTCAAAATATCAACAATTAGTTCCCCGACAACGACGCCAAAAATTTGGTGGATAAATTCCGCGCTGCGCAAAATTAAAGTGTTATCTGTGTATAATTCGATAAGGCAAGTGTACCTATCGCTTTATAGTATAGGATTTAGAAAATCAAGTGTCGTATTTTTCCGGGCTTGTTGAGTACTTCTACTCACAAAGAAGACCTATTATTTTATCGATCGAAAGTTGGGTTAGTTTTGGAAAAAATGATTTGGAGAAAATTAACTACGGAGAAATTTGATGATTAGAGAGCTAGCACATGATCTAGAATCCCTTTGAACTAAAATAAACTTCTTTAAGGATTAAACTGCAAACTTCTAAATTATTTACTTCGACCGTGGAGGTTCCCACAATATGATAGAACCTCTCTAGAGAGAACAATCAACTAACCTTAGGTTGATCGATTAAGACCCCTCGGCCAGTCGATACCCCTAAGCTTGCTTTAGGCGGTGAATCTCTCTACTAGATTTGATTCCAGTCCGGAAGATTTATATCACCCTCTCTCGAGGAGTGCATGAAACTCTTTTTATCTTTGAGTGATCTCCTCGTTCGCATGGATCTCTCGATCACTAGCATACAGATCTTTGATCGAGAAACATATTCGCGACATATGAATTCGAAGCAATTGAATTATAGATAAATCAAAGCGAAATAATATAGAAAGCTTGCTAATTTTATAAGAACAAAACAAAGTTTATTTTCTTCCAAAGATCATCATGATCAAGTGCTAATTGAAATTTAGCTACTCATCACGATAGGGGAAATACCTATAGAAGATGGAAAAGACATGATAAAAACTAAAATACTTGAATTAAAATTGCAATAATATAAAACTTACAGCATGTAGAAAAACTAGCTATAATAACAAAAATAGTAAACTAAAGCTGAGAATTAACTCCAAAATCGAACTCTTATATTTCTGGAGATTGCTGCCTTTTATAGGTGAAAAATCGGGGAGTCACGCCCTTGGTTACGCCCGTGACCAAGGGCGTGTAAGCTGCGTAATTGTTGTCTTGAAATCCTGGGAATGTTGGGGAAGAGAAACCGCCAGAAATCAATTGCGTGGCGGGTCACGGCCTAGGTCACGCCCGCGACCTACGGCGTGTCTTGACTGGGTCTGGAAATGGCAGGAAACGTCGCGATCTAGAGTTAATCTGGCGGTTGTAGAAGAGTCACGGCCTCGGTCACGCCCGTGACCGAGGGCGTGTAAGATGGAAACGACGGGAGTTGATTGTTGGCTGCATTGAACGCATTCTAGGCGAGTCACGCACGTGACCTTGTGGTCACGCCCTCTGTCACGCCCGTGACAAAGGGCGTGTAATTTAAATCATACGTGGCATCGAGTTCTGGCAGTTGGAAGGCGGCTGGGCTGGCTCACAACCATGACTTTGGTCACGCCCGTGACCAAGGGCGTGAACTTTGCGATTTCGGCCGAAATGCTCCAAATAATCTCATGATTACTTCTATGAGCTTGAAATTGATATTGGCAGCCCAAATTACCTGAAAATACAAAAATAAGTAAAATTAGTGATAAATTAAATTAAAACTAAATAAAAATAAATTAATTGTTAATTAATTATTATATAAAATAACTATAAATGATGCATTATCAGTGATCATGTGCGAGATCATGTGCGAGATAGCCGGGCTGGAGCCTTTCCTGGTAATAGACGCACCGAACAACTATAATGCAATCTTCGAGAGGCCCCTCCTGGATGATTATCAAGCCATAACTTCAACCTACCATCAGGCGGTAAAGTTCCCTATGGAGGGAAGGCAGTTCAGGGTCCGCAGCGATCCCAAGACAACCAAAGAATGTTACATTCGCTCGGTCAACGCAATCAGCGAGTATGCCCCCCCTGAGTCTCCAAGGCAGCAACGAAGGATCATGTTCCTAGCCGAGAGTAGTGGGGGGTCGAGGCATGACCGGTAGAACACCACCAGTATCTTTATCTTTACGCACTTTCTTGTTCTTATTTTTAACCTTATTTACTTATTTGAGCAATGAATATGCTTTTGCGGTTACTTAGGAAATGCTAACACTTTTGTTATGATGAGAGCTCGGGCGGTCTGAAGACGTCCTCCTCCCGCGGATCCAACGTCGTTTGGAGACCGCGAAAGTCTCCTTTAAACACGGTGAACCATGCCAGCCAGTCGTGAATCTTGTTGGCCAAGTTGAGAACTCGGAACTTCTCTGAGTCGAAGTACATCTGCCCATGTTCATTACCAGAAAATGGACTTTTAGCCAGGGCAAATTGGCGTGGCTAAATGTCCAATTCCGTGGCAAAAGACTTTTAGCCACGGTTTTGTCCGCGGCAAATGGGCGTGGCTAATGCGAGCGTGGCAAAAGGTATTTGCCACGCTCAGTCCATGGCAAATACTCTTTTGCCACGACTTTTAGCCACGAATTTAAATCGTGGCCAAAAGCTCTGATTTCAGCAGCTATTAGCCACGATTTCCCTACCATGGCTAAAAGTCTATTATTTGCCACAGTTCTGTGTCGTGGCTAAAATCCCATTATTTGCCACGGCATTAAGCCGTGGTAAATACTCAACCATTTTATTAAAAAGAATATTTGCCACGGTTTGAAACCGTGACAAATACTAGCAGATTTATTAAAAAAATTATTTGTCACAGTTTAAAATGGTGGCAAATACCGCTACAATATTGTTGGTCTGTAGCAACACTTGATAAATATTGCATAAAACTGATAAAATAAAGCAGAGATAAATAAAAGATAAATTCCATCGTATCCACCAAATGTATCAAAAAATATATGCATTAAGAAAACAAGTAAATTTCAAGGCATTATTCATAAAATATGCCTTCAGTCATCCAATAAGCATTATTTTCATATGCATTAGTCAAATATATGACTTCATAATGATGTACTAAACACAATACAAATCAATATTTCGTAATGAGGTTGAATGCTTCCTGGGTCTTTGACAGCAGGTACCATATCCTTCAAGAAATGTTTACAGAGAAACCTACATTGAAAGGCTAAAATATGAAGTCCCCCGAATGGAGTTGCTCGTCTTATAGTACAATAATACATTCATTTGTATTCCACTATGTTATTTGTATAGAATAAGTAGTAGACTGCCTCCTACTCTGATTTGCCAATGCCTGAGCAAAAGAAACAGCAAAAAAACCCATAAAAAGTCAATACAAGATGCCCCCCCCCCCCCCCCCCCCCCCCCCCCCCCACAAATAATCATGATGTGGTTGTCAATTATCAATTTCCCAGGTCAAATCAAAATAATTATATGAACATAACTCAATTTTAACATCTTATCTTGAGATCAATCAAGAAAACTATAAAGGAATGAGACCATTCAGAGAGCTAAAATGCATCCTTTAGAATATGTATGCACCAGAATTCAGCAATTATCCAAATTTGCCAATGAAGAGTTAAAAACCACCAAAGGAAAATTACCTGGGCATTCAACAGCTCTTTTATTCCAGCAATAGGTTCTTTTTCACTGCAATATATGTCAAAAAAACAAAATGATATAAGGAAAACCTCATATGTTAGTAGATGATTTATATATATATTCCAAACACAGATTTGTTTATATGTTGCCTGGCAAATGAACCATTGGGTTGCTTTATATATTCTTCTTTATGAACAAATATATGCACATGGGGCATCAACCTACATTATTTTATTGATTAGATACGAGAGATAATCCTAGTAGAAGAGGAAATAAGGTGAAAATAACAAAATTCAAGGAGGAAACATTTAACCTAGATCAACTGCAGATTGGAGCAGCGAGAAGAAGAGAAAATGGAGCAGCGGGAAGAAGCGAAAATGGATCCTCTCCAATGTGGCGGGTCATGTTCTGTGTTGCTTTTCTTGTAGAAGGAGCTGCATCAATGATGAAATATTGAGTTATAAACAAACATTGCTGCCTTTTACTCAAGGTTATTATCTAACCTGATCAAGAGACAATATTGCAAGACATGGATATATTATCCAACAGAGAAGCTTCAATCGTTATGTTCCTTAGATTTGCTAAAACAGGAAAAAATGGCTTTAAGGAGCTAAATTAAAAGATATTGCATTGTGAATGCTACTAGATTTGCAAAAATAGAGGAGAATCTTCTTCCTAAAAACTAGTAGATCGGGGCAAAAAAAACGAGGAAAAACACCTAAACATTAGAAATCAACATTCAAAACAAAAAGATGCAAAAATCTACAACAGAACAAAGGGAAGGAGAAGCACTTAGCTCAAGTAGAAGTGGAGAATGAGTTACAACCTCAACAATCAATTTGGATAACTACAACACCCGCTCGATCATCTTCAGTTCGTGGGTTTGAAGTACTTTGCACAACAACTCCATTAGAAACATCAGATCCGGCACTGTCATCTCCAAATTGGCAAGGGAAAAATATCACTACATCAACAATAGCGCGATCCAAATCAATGGAAATAAACATAGCCTAATTGTAGGATATTCATAATAAAATTAACATCTTCCAGCATAAACTCACAGGCTGTTAAGGTATATTTAGCAGTATTGACAGGTATTTAACGGAACCCTAACGGGTCCGTTAAAGTACCCATAACGAGTCGTTGGGGATTTAGGGTTACGCCTATAAATACCTCCGCTGGGGGCAACGGGTAGAACGTTCCAAACTTGACGCTCACTCGGATGCTTCGAGCACTCCTATCATTCTCGAAGTGTTTCGTTCGTGAAACCTAGCCCCCCCCCCCCCCCCCCCCCCCCCTCACGCTCCCGAGCGGTTCTTCCTCCCGAGCGATTTTTCTCCCGATCGCGTAACTGTCGCCGCTGTCTCCAGTGCGGTTCTACTTCCTCTCCCGATCGCCCTAGCCGCCGCTCATCGCTCTCCCGTGCGGTAACTCCTTCCCGTTCGCGTCTCTCTGTGCGAGGAAAAAGCCGGTTCTGGTAATCGCTCCTTGTAGGGAGATCGCGACCGAAGATCGCGCCGCCTACCGCTGGTTCCAGGGCATTCATTCCCATACCGCTGTCGTTGAAGAAGGAGGAGATTGGTCGCGTCCACTACCTTTCCTTGTCGCTGCCGATCGGTCGCGTGCTCTCCCAGTCGGTTCTCAAGCGACGCCCTGCGTTTCGAAGGAGGAAGCAGTCCTCCGTCTCCGCCGATCTCCCAAGCCGCGACTTGCGTTTAGAAGAAGGAAGTGTAGTCGACGCTCGCTGCTGCTGCTTTCTCACGTCGCGCTGCTGCCGTTGGAAGAGGAGGGATCCCGCTCTGGTTCTCTTCCCGATCCACGAAGAAGATCTTTCAAGTGAAGTGTGATCCCGTTCAAGTGCAGTGCAGTTCAGTGCCGTGAAGTGAGGCTGCTCTACTCCAGTCGCTGCTCGCGAATTGGATTGCTCCAGTGCGGTTTTTGCTTCAGATCCGCCGCAACCGTCATCTCCAGATGGCCTCGCTTTCGAAGAGCAACCTCTCCTCTCCTGTGCCGATGATCAAACTGGAGAAGTTCTCCCATTCCGAGTTCAATTCCTGGAAGCGGAACACCCAATTTGGTATGAAATATCTGAATGTATTTTATACACTACAGACTGATTTAGCAGAATTCAAAGGAGGAGACGAAGAGGCTCAGTGGATCAACGATGAAGATTTCTGTCATGATTATCTTCTCAACTGTCTCTCCAATTCGCTAGCCGAGACGTTTGGGAAGCTGAAGACCGCAAAGGAAATCTGGAATGCACTGAAAGATCAGTTCAAGGAGGAGGAGAACATGTCCAAGACGCATCTGGTGGACAAGTTCATGGGATTCACCTTCTCTGAGGACAGGGAAATCCTTCCCTAGATTGCAGACCTGGAAAATTTGGTGGCCAAACTACACAGTGAAAGTGTCCCTCTGCCAGATGGGTTCGTTGCTGGTGCCAATATTTACAAGCTCCCCTCAGCGTGGTACTCTTTCAAGATGGAGATGTATCGAAAGAAGACTCAGGTCAGTCTGAAAGACCTCAAGCGATTCATCTGCATTGAGGACGAGAATCGGACAAGGCATGTGAAGGAGGTGGTGAGCAAGGAGCAATCTGCTGCTAATATGATCACACACCCAAAAAAGAAGCCTAGGTCTGATCGGACTCAACCTCCCTCCAGTGCACCCGCAGTAGTAGACACGAGCAAGAAAATCAAGAAGTTTAAAGGCAAGTGCTACAACTGCAACAAGTGGGGTCACTGCGCTTCTGACTGCAAGCAACCCAAGAAGCCCGATGCCAACCCACCAAAGCCTGATAACAGAGCTCATATGCTCCATCAGACTGAGCCCTCCCACTTTGTTGCCATGGTTGGGAACGGTCAGGCCAGTACTGAATGGTGGTTGGATTCGGGGGCGACCTGTCAAGTCTGCAACAACTCCGCTCTGCTGAAGGATGTCACTCCAGTCTCTGAGTCAGTTACAGTTGCAAATGGAGCCACTGCTGCGGTACTCCAGACAGGGACTGTGGATCTGCTACTCTCGTTAGGTACGCATTTACTTTTGAAAGGTGTTAAATTCATTCCTACATTAGCTGCTAATTTAATTTCGATTAATCTGTTAAGCGATGCGGGTATGTCTTTTAACATCAGTGGTGGTAGGATGACCTTAATGGTCAACTCTGATTATTTTGGTTGTGCATATGTAGTCAACAGAATGTATCGGTTGAGTCTAGCAAACGAAGTAGTAAATCAGGTTAGTTCTACTTTGATAGATCCTAAGACTTTACACGCAAGACTAGGACATGTCAATTATAGAAAACTACTTCTGCTAGCTAGAACTCACAACATCCCCTTAGACACTAAAACCAAATTCGGCAAATGTGAGATATGTGCTCAAACTAAGATAACTAGAACACCATTCAGTCAGGTGTCTAGGAGTACACGTTTACTAGAGTTGATACGCTCCGACATTTGTGACTATAAGAGTTTTCTCACACGTGGTGGTCGGAAGTACCTGATAACTTTTATCGACAACTTCTCTAGATATACTCACATTTATTTCTTAAAATCCAAAGATGAAGCTTTTGAAAAATTTCAAATTTTCAAAAATAGGGTTGAGAACCAATTGGATTTGAAAATTAAGCGACTTAGGAGTGATCGAGGAGGCGAGTACGTCTCGGGTGAGTTTAGGGATTTCTTGCCAGCAATGGCATAATTCCTGAAACCACTGCCCCTTATTCGCCCCAGTCAAACGGTATTGTCGAGCGGAAAAATAGAACTTTAACAGAAATGTTGAATTCTATGTTGTTGACTGCCGGTATGCCTGCCGCTTATTGGGGAGAAGCAACCCTCACGTCGAATCACATGCTGAATATGGTTCCTCATGCTAAATTAAAGCAAACCCCGTATGAGCTTTGGTTTAAGAGACCGCCCAGACTTGATAACCTCAAAACCTGGGGTTGTATCGCCTATGTTAGGATTCCTGACATCAGGAGATCTAAGTTAGGACCTAAGACGAACACTTGTGTATACTTAGCATGTAACACCCTCCCTGTTACATAGCATATAACAGTAGGTCCGGCCGGGACCCCACGCCATATGAAATGAACAGAAGAGCGCGGTACTAAAATTAGCATTTAAACAGTTACAAAAGATAACTATCTCAGCACCAGAGTCGCAACGGAAGCATATATATATTCATTTACTTAAAACCACTTTACAACATGTCCACAATGATACTAGGAATGAAAAACATCAAGAGTTATTTACATTGATTGTTTACATCATAAAGGTGGCTTCCAGACATCGGCACGCAGGCCGGCCACACATGAACAAAAGGGTAAACAAAACTATGGCCTTCAAGGGCCAGCACAGCACAGCATAACAGCAGGGGCTTCATCCCTCTATTTCCCGCTAGTCTCACCGGGTCCTGTATAAGCAAATCCACCAAGTGGTGGGAAAACAAGTAACTGGTCAGCTTTAGTTGACCAAGATTTATAACGACCCCAGCCCACACTCGGGGCGGCGCTGCTCCTTCCCTGCAAGTAAATGTCAGCAGCATATAAATCTATATCCGCAAACAACACCAACGGGGGGACATACCGCGCCACCCGCTTCGTGCTCTCAAGGCACACTTTGGCATACTCCCTGAGTTACGCCCTTAAGCTAAGTCTTATTTCAACTTAGACAAGCAAATTGAGCTAGCCCGTACACACGAAGTTACGACACTCTTCCATAGCCCGGTGCAACGAGGAGCGACCTCTTCACCACCACTATAGGGGGTTCGGTTCAGCTAGACCCGTGCTCAATCATCGTAGTGTACACGATACGGGTAAGCTTCACCCAATACCCATCTCTTAAAGCTGGGTTTTGCAAGTTCCACAGCTTTTTCTGCTACGTATCCAGTCTACAGGAATTTATGTAGCACGAAAACACACAGTCTGTATGCTGGGCGCTATCGCCGGCGCTAACGCTAGCGCCTAGCGCTAGCAACAGAACCCAGTTCTGCTCGGCACTGGTAACAGAAGTCAATACTGCTACCTCTGGGAAAACAGCCCCAGATAACAACACTAGTAGCTCATCTGGAGCTACCGTCGGCGCTATCGCTAGCGCCCGACGCTAGTAACAGAACTCAGTTCTGCTACGAAATTTCGGGTATTGCCTGGGAAACACCTCCAGGATAATTTGTTGTACAAAACAGTACAGAAGACCCGAACCACAACATATACATGGAGTCTTCTCCACGCGATAAACATCACCAATCCTGCTCGAACTGTCCAGATGGGCTTCACACAGCATGCCTATGCCGGTACTTCCATTCCGGACTCCATATGCAATTTGTGTGTGTGTGTGTGTGTGGGGGGGGGGGGGGGGGGGGGGGGGGAATAACTTCATCCCACCGGAAGATCCAATCTACTAATTAGTAGAAGTCTTCCAAAACATGGAAATCAAAGGACACACATGTCCAAAGGCTAGGGAGGAGATTCGTTACCCTCGTAGGCCGTTTCGGTGCCATAGAACTGAGCTTGATCCGGAGGAAACTCGCTGAACCAGCACCCTCTCCACGGAATCGCTGATGGCGTAAGCACACAAAACCGCCTTCGTGACTTTGCCCTTGGCACAACGAAAGCCTCACCCTCACGCTCGGCTCTCAGCTCTCAGATCTCAGAAAGGCAGAGAATTCTCCAAGAAATGAGAAGAAACATCGGATTTCTTGGTATATATGAATTTCCCGCTACCGCCGGCGCTAGTGGCTAGCGCTGGCGCTAGCCCTGAGTCGGTACCGCTTAGAGACACTATCGCCGGCACTAGCGCTAGCGCCTGGCGCTAGCTCCCTGACTTCAACTTATTTTCATTTTTGGTATTTTTGAATGCACATGAAATTTGGGGTCTTACAATTCTCCCCCACTTAAAAGAATTTTGTCCCGAAATTCTAATAGTGCAAATACTCAAAAAGATACAAAATACGACTTGTACCTCAACGGAACAGCTCGGGGAACTCCTCACGCATAGTTTGCTCGCGCTCCCATGAAAGCTCCTCACGACCGTAGTTGTTCCAGCGGACTTTGACCATCTTGATCAATTTATTCCGCAGTTGCTTGATATCAGTGTCTTCGATGCAAATAGGCGTGACCAGCGTCTTCAGCCCATCATCGACCGGCACCTGACTAGCTACAAGCACTTGGCTAGGCTCTGGTACAACTTTCCGTAATACCGATATGTGGAACACATCGTGCAGACCACTCAACTCTGTCGAAAGAGCGAGCCGATAGGCAGCTTCGCCAACACGTTCCAGTATCTCAAACGACCCAAGGTATCTTGGACTCAGCTTTTTCAAGCGCTGAATCCGAGACACACCCTTGAAAGGTTTGATCTTGAGATAAACCCAGTCGCCCACGGCGAACTCGACGTTTCTGTGCTTGGCATTGTAGTACTTTGCCTGCCTATCTTGTGCAATCAACAATCGATCCCGGATTGTTTGAATCGCCGCATTTGCCTCTTTGACTTCCTTTCGCTTAAACAGCTTCGTTTCACCTGTCTCCGCCCAAGATAAGGGAGTGCGACAAGCTATACCATAGAGGGCCTCGAAGGGTGCCATCTTTATACTTGCCTGATAGCTGTTATTATAAGCGAATTCGATCATGTAGAGATGATCTTCCCACTTTTTACCGAAATCCAGGACGCACATTCGGAGCATATCCTCCAGAGTTCAGTTCGTACGTTCAGTCTGTCCATCCGTCTGAGGGTGGAAGGCAGTGCTAAACTTCAGCTTTGTACCTAACAACTGGTGGATTAGCCTCCAATCCTTCGAAGTGAAGCGCCCATCTCGGTCACTGACGATGCTACGGGGCACACCGTGCAATCGTACGATACTATCTACATAAAGTTTTGCCAACTTTTCAACTGAATCGTCCTTCCGGTTTGGAATAAAGTGTGCTACCTTCGTCAAGCGATCCACGATCACCCATACGGCATCATTCCTACTCTGCGATCTCGACAAATCGTGCACGAAATCCATCGAAATGTCATCAAATTTCCATTCCGGTATAGGTAACGACTTCAGGAAACCTCCAGGTTTCTGACATTCCACCTTCACCAGTACGCAAGTTTTGCATTTTGCCACGTACAAGGCGATGTCTTTCTTCAATCCTGGCCACCAAAATAGCTTTTTCATGTCTTGGTACATTTTTGTGCTCCCTGGGTGAATTGAGTATTTGGTAAAGTGCGCTTCGTACATCAATTCCTCCCGCAACTTACCCACATTTGGGACGCACAACCGACCGTCTTTCCACATCAGACCGTCGTCTACTACAAACTCTGCAGCAGTCCCATCCCCAGACTCTGCTAAATAGCGTTGCATGCTCGAATCAAGCTCCAAGGCCTGTCGTATTCTGTCGGCGAGGTCATACTGCACCTCCGTCCAGTTCAAGCATGCACTCGTACTAGAACTCCGCTCCACACAGGAGATATCCAAGTCTTCCAAGTCCTTGATCAGACGTGGATCATACATCTGAATCCAGTTGGCCTGTGAAAAAGCCCTCCTGCTCAATGCATCTGCGACGACATTCCCCTTTCCGGGAGTATGATGTATATCAAAAGTGTAGTCCCCCGGGAACTCCATCCACCTTCGTTGTCACATATTGAGCTCCTTCTGCGTTAACAGATACTTAAGGCTCTTATGGTCTGTAAAGATGTCAACCTTCACACCATATAAGTAGTGTCGCCACAACTTTAGAGCGAAGATCACGGCCGCCAACTCCAAGTCGTGGACCGGATAATTCCGCTCATGCACTTTCAACCGACGAGAGCCATAAGCTATTACTTGACCATGCTGAAGAAGTACGCAGCCTAAGCCGCTCCCTGACGCATCACTATAAATTTCATAACCCTCTGCACCAGATAGCAAACACAGAATTGGTGCTGTGGTCAGACGCCTCTTCAGTTCCTCAAAAGCCCGTGCACACTCCAGTGACCAAGCGAACTTCTGATCCTTCCTTGTCAAGGTGGTGAGAGGTAGAGCGATCCGCGAAAAGTTCTCCACGAAGCGCCGATAGTAGCCGGAAAGTCCAAGGAAACTCCTGACTTCCGCTACTGTCGCCAAAACGGGCCACTTCTGGATTGCATCAATCTTTGCCGGATCCACTGCGATACCCTCGCCACTAATAACATGACCAAGGAACTCCACTGAGGCTAGCCAGAACTCGCACTTAGAGAACTTGGCATAAAGTTGACTACGTCGCAGGGTTTCCAAAACTTCACGCAAATGAATCGCGTGCTCTCTTCAGACTGAGAGTACACCAAAATATCGTCAATGAAGACAATGACAAACCGATCAAGGCACTCTCGAAAGGTCCTATTCATCAGATCCATAAATACTGACGGTGCATTCATCAATCCAAACGGCATCACTGTGAACTCGTAGTGTCCGTAGTGAGTACTGAATACTGTCTTAGGGATATCACAATCCGGAATTCGTAACTGGTAATAGCCGGACTTGAGATCCAACTTTGAATACACAGTTGACCCAACTAGCTGATCAAATAAGTCATCGATTCGAGGAATCGGATACTTGTTCTTCTCGGTCAGCTTGTTCAATTCTCGGTAGTCAATGCATAGACGCAGGCTTCCGTCCTTCTTCTTCACAAAAAGGACCGGATCACCCCAAGGGGATGTACTTGGACGTATATAACCCTGCTCTAGCAACTCCTGTAATTGAACTTTCAATTCCGCCATCTCCTTTGGCGCAATTCAGTACGGAGAGCGTGACACAGGTTTGGCACCTGGAACCAGCTCTATAGTGAAGTCAATCTCTCGCTGAGGTGGCGCCCCAGGGAGATCTTTCGGAAACACATCTGGATACTCTGATATCACAGGAATATCACTCAAACTGGGTTGAGGCTTTGCAGCCCCCACTAGCACAACACATAACTCTGCGCCTTGCCGAACCGCCTTGACCACTTGGACAGCAGACATCAGTGTCTTGCTCGATCCATGCAAACCAGCAAACGTAGTCGCACGTTCGGTATTCCGCCCCAGTGTGACCTCCTTAGTCATGCAATCAATGTAGGCCTGCTGCGCTGACAGCCATTCCATACCAAAGATTACATCGAACTCCGAAAGCGGGAGTATCAATGCTTCCAAATCAAAGTCTTGACTCCCTATTCGTACCTTTACCACACAACCTCGATCCGCACGCATTGAACACCCATTGGGTAGCAACACATCTAATTGTTCCTGTCTAAACGACGAAGGCACTCCAAGTTGCTGTATGAAGGACTCCGATAGAAAAGAATGTGAAGCACCCGTATCAAACAGTGCTCTCGCCGGATAATTAAAGATCAGGACAAAGCCTAGGACATCAATGGTTAACAAGCAATGCATAAGGTATGAAGTATAAAAAGCAACAAAAGCTATATACAATCGCATACCTGTCACCACATCATTCTGTTTGATGGCCTCCTGTTGGCCAAGGTTGTATACTCTCGGCTGGGCTGGAGCAGTGTGAGATGCGGTTGACTCTGCCGCCTTCCCTTTTTCTGCTGCATAGGCAGCAACTAGCTTCTTCCCACTACGACAATCACGAGCAAAGTGCCCCGGTCTGCCGCAGTTGTAACAGGTGAGTGGACCTCGCCCAGTCACTCCTGATGCTGAAGATTGAGCTGACCCAGACAGCCACGCTCCTTTCTTCCATTTGTCTCGTCCCGACTTTGTCGAGCTCGCTACTTTGAATTCTGGCTTGACTATTGCTAGCTCCTTCCTGCTTTGGGACCGCTTCATATCTTTCTCTAAAGAATGAGCCGAGTTGACCAGGGTCATAAACCCCTGCGTCATTGGCCCCGACAGAAGGAACCGCAACTCTTCTCGTAAGCCTTCGTAAAACCGATTTGTCTTACGAGCTTCATCCGCAAATGTCACGCCTGCATAGCGCCCCAACCGTGTAAACTCACGTAGATAGTCGTCGATCATTCTATCACTCTGAGTCAGACGGTTGAACTGATTTTCCATCTCTATCTGTTGGGCCGGTGGAAGATACCGCGCCAAGAACAGTCTGGAAAACTCATCAAAGGAGATATCTGTCAGCTGCCGTCCCGCTAGCTGATGTAACTCCATCTCGTCCCACCACAGCTGCGCCTCCCCATCCAATAGGAAGGTTGCCAAAGTAACTTTTTGCTCTTCCTCTGTAACTGTGGCCTTCAAGGTTTTGCGCACCCTTGTCAGCCAATCCTCTACTTGCGTCGGGGTTCCTGCCCCCGTAAACGTGGGAGGGTGGAAACTCAAAAAGTATTGCAGCTGTTGATCTGGAGCTCTTTGTGCCCTCAACGACACTGGCCTTTCCACCGCAGGTTCGGCTGCTGGAGCCTGCACTGGAGCCACTCCTGGAATAGGAGGCTGTCCAGGGACATGCCCTCCTGGTTGCGCCGTGAACATCGCAAATACTGCCTCAACGATCATCCTTACAGTTTCAGCCGAAGGAGGAGTCGGCACCGGAGTTGGTGCACTACTTGCAGTCGAACGAGGGGGTCGAGAAGGCCCCGCTCCACTCCCAGCCGCCTAAACATGTGCACAAAACACAATTAGCGACTAGGAGAAGGCATGAAGCAACAAAGGAACACAGAAGTTCCATCCGAATGCTACACATATACATGTAATTCATTCCTAAAGTGGACAATTACTGGTTATTTATATGAGTTAAAGGCGACGCACACACGTGCTCACCACCCCTTAAAAGAATTCAACCACGAATTCAGACGGAAAGGGAGCGAAACCCGTAGCTGATACCAATTTGTAACACCCTCCCTGTTACATAGCATATAACAGTAGGTCCAGCCGGGACCCCACGTCATATGAAATGAACAGGAGAGCGCGGTACTAAAATTAGCATTTAAACAGTTACAAAAGATAACTATCTCAGCACCAGAGTCGCAACGGAAGCATATATATATATATATATATATATATATATATATATATATATATTCATTTACTTAAAACCAGTTTACAACATGTCCACAATGATACTAGGAATGAAAAACATCAAGAGTTATTTACATTGATTGTTTACATCATAAAGGTGGCTTCCAGACATCGGCACGCAGGCCGGCCACACATGAACAAAAGGGTAAACAAAACTATGGCCTTCAAGGGCCAGCACAGCACAGTATAGCAGCAGGGGCTTCAGCCCTCTATTTCCCGCTAGTCTCACCGGGACCTGTATAAGCAAATCCACCAAGTGGTGGGAAAACAAGTAACCGGTCAGCTTTAGCTGGCCAAGATTTATAACGACCCCACCCCACACTCGGGGCGGCGCTGCTCCTTCCCTGCAAGTAAATGTCAGCAGCATATAAATCTATATCCGCAAACAACACCAACAGGGGGACATACCGCGCCACCCGCTTCGTGCTCTCAAGGCACACTTTGGCATACTCCCTGAGTTACGCCCTTAAGCTAAGTCTTATTTCAACTTAGACAAGCAAATTGAGCTAGCCCGTACACACGAAGTTACGACACTCTTCCATAGCCCGGTGCAACGAGGAGCGACCTCTTCACCACCACTATAGGGGGTTCGGTTCAGCTAGACCCGTGCTCAATCATCGTAGTGTACACGATACGGGTAAGCTTCAGCCAATACCCATCTCTTAAAACTGGGTTTTGCAAGTTCCACAGCTTTTTCTGATACGTATCCAGTCTACAGGAATTTAGGTAGCACGAAAACACACAGTCTGTATGCTGGGCGCTATCGCCGGCGCTGACGCTAGCGCCTGGCGCTAGCAACAGAACCCAGTTCTGCCCGGCACTGGTAATAGAAGTCAATACTGCTACCTATGGGAAAACACCCCCAGATAACAACACTAGTAGCTCACCTGGAGCTACCGCCGGCGCTATCGCTAGCGCCCGGCGCTAGTAACAGAACTCAGTTCTGCTACGAAATTTCGGGTATTGCCTGGGAAACACCTCCAGGATAATTTGTTGTACAAAACAGTACAGAAGACCCGAACCACAGCATATACACGGAGTCTTCTCCACGCGATAAACATCACCAATCCGGCTCGAACTGTCCAGATGGGCTTCACACAACATGCCTATGCCCGTACTTCCATTCCGGACTCTATATGCAATTTGTGGGGGGGGGGGATAACTTCATCCCACCGGAAGATCTAATCTACTAATTAGTAGAAGTCTTCCAAAACATGGAAATCAAAGGACACACATGTCCAAAGGCTAGGGAGGAGATTCGTTACCCTCGTAGGCCGTTTCGGTGCCATAGAACTGAGCTTGATCCGGAGGAAACTCGCTGAACCAGCACCCTCTCCACGGAATCGCTGATGGCGCAAGCACACAAAATCGCCTTCGTGACTTTGCCCTTGGCACAACGAAAGCCTCACCCTCACGCTCGGCTCTCAGCTCTCAGATCTCAGAAAGGCAGAGAATTCGTCAAGAAATGAGAAGAAACATCGAATTTCTTGGTATATATGAATTTCCCGCTACCGCCGGCGCTAGTGGTTAGTGCTGGCGCTAGCCCTGAGTCGGTACCGCTTAGAGACACTATCGTCGGCGCTAGCGCTAGCGCCTGGCGCTAGCTCCCTGACTTCAACTTATTTTAATTTTTGGTATTTTTGAATGCACATGAAATTTGGGGTCTTACATAGCATGTGCGGTGGATAGTGCTACAGACCGATTTCTAGATCTCTCTACCAACTCGGTCATTGAGTCTAGAGATGCTGTGTTCTTTGGGGACAAGTTTCTTAGAGATAAGAACCTGACTCTTCCAGGTCTGCCAGACACCAGTTCTGATACCCTCGTTGGGACGGAACTATGACTCCCAGACACTGAGCCAGTTCACACTAGTGCCCTAGAGTCCACTAGGCTATCTAATAGGGAACGTGTTCCTAAAAGCTTCGGTACAGACTTTGTGACTTACCACGTTGAAGCTGATCCATCCACCTATAAGGAAGCGATGCGATCCAAGGATTCCCTGTTATGGAGAGAAGTCATTGATGATGAGATGAACTCTCTCATGGAGAACCAAACTTGGACATTAGTTGACCTGTCCAAAGGAGCTAAAACCATTGGGAGCAAGTGGGTTCTCAAGAAGAAACTGAATCTAGATAGGAGTATCGCTAAGTACAAAGCACATCTAGTTGCAAAAGGCTTCACTCAAGTGAGTGGAATAGACTACTTTGACACATACTCACCTGTTTGTCACATTGCAACGATCAGAGTTCTTCTCATTATCGCATCTATTGAATGCTTCATCGTTCATCAGATGGACGTAAAGACTGCATTTCTAAATGGAGATCTTTCTGAGGTGATCTACATGCGTCAACCTAAAGGGTTCGTCGTAGAAGGTCTAGAAACCAAGGTCTGTAAGTTGATTAAGTCACTATACGGATTGAAGCAAACACCAAAGCTATGCACGAGAAGTTTGACACTTACGTAAAAGGCCTGCATTTTAAATCCAGCCTTTCAGATAAATGTCTATACATACGGACAAGTCCAAACTCCGTCTCTATAATCTGCTTGTATGTTGATGACATGCTAATCCTGGGTACTGATCAGTCTGAGGTGGAAGACGTTAAGGTTACCTTGAAGTCAAAATTTAGCATGACTGACTTAGGTGTGGTGAAGACCATCCTAGGCATGGAAGTGAACTTTACGGATAAGGGTATCACCCTCAGCCAGAGTCACTACATCAGAACTCTACTAGAGAAGTGGGGTTATGATAGGTGCAGGAAGATTGAGACTCCATACGACTATAATAATAGACTGAAACCTTACGACGGTTCACCTATTATACAGTTGGATTAATCCAAACTTATTGGCAGTCTAATGTATGTTACTACCTGCACTAGACCCGACATAGCCTTTACGGTCGGCATGTCGATTAGATTCACTAGTAACCCTGGAAAGGACCACTGCACGCCTTGGAAAGGATAATGCGATACTTAAAGTATACTGAGCAGTATGATTTATGTTACAGTGGACACCCTCCTGTGCTTGAAGGGTACTCTGACGCCTCCTGGTGCTCAGATGTTGGTGATAGTAGGTCCACTAGTGGTTATGTGTTTACCCTAGGAGGAGCCGCAGTAGCTTGGAAATCTAAGAGGCAAACGTGTATAGCACTATCCTCTATGAAATCCGAACTATATGCTATTGCTTCAGCTGCCGAAGAAGCAGAGTGGGTTAGAGATTTGTTTATGGATATTCCAATGACGAGTCTTAAAATGAACTCTATCTCGATGTTTTGTGACCAATCAAGCCACAAAAACCATTGCAACTAATTCATTGTTCAATGGTAAGTGAAGGCAACTACGGATGAAACAGGCCTGGTTGACCTATCTCACCAGTCAAGGGATCATTTCCCTCTTGGACGTGAGATCAAAAGATAATGTAGCAGATGTCCTTACCAAGGGCTTATGCAAGGTTCTTACATCTAAAACATCAGGGGATATGGGATTAAAGTCTATTTAGTGGGACTTAATACCAATGTTTGTTTAAGATTTTAGAACCGAGTCTGCCTACATTCACGCATCTAGACTGAGTACACTGAAGTGTTCCAGATGCTAGTTGATGAAGTCCTGAGATTGTTTAGTTGCTAGTCATTCCAAACTTGATAACTTACACAACTATTTCTTTTCAAAGGCTGAATTGGGTATCATTCCAAAAACGAATACTAAAGTTGCTGATATGCGTCCTGATATTATGATCATTACTTATATCATTCCAAACTTGATGATATATTGGTCACAGCTTATTGTATCATTCCAAACTTGATGATATAACACAATTGTGAAACGCTTGGTAATAATATTAATAATCGAAGGAACATAGCTCGGTTCTATGAAACCAAATTTCTAATTTTGTGTAAATTAGATAGAGATGCGGACCTGTGAGTCTTTCTTCCTAGTTAGAGTATTATGTTCTAAACTGTAAGAACTAATCACTTTACTTTTGATTTGCATATGTATGGATTCATTGAGTTTTGTTTTCATGACATTCTAATGATTAAATGTAGATCAATTGGAGTCTGGAGGAGAGAAAGTGGATTTCGACATGGATGGAGATGATCTGCTGTTTGAGTAGACCGACCCGTCACTAGTTTTGAGTTTTTGATTCAGATTACTGTTCTTGCTTCTGCTTTTGCTTTTGCATGTTTGGAACCTGTTTGAGTTTACACGTTTGATCTAAAACTCTTGTTGTTTTAATCTGAAACTCATTTTGTCGTTATCTAACTTATATGTTCTGTTTAACCCGTTATGTGATACAATTGCTACAATATAGGAGGAGAATGTTAAGGTATATTTAGCAGTATTGACATGTATTTAACGGAACCCTAACGGGTCTGTTAAAGTACCCATAACGGGTCGTCGAGGATTTAGGATTACGCCTATAAATACCCCCGCTGGGGGCAACGGGTAGAATGTTCCAAACTTGACGCTCACTCGGATGCTTCGAGCACTCTTATCACGGGCATATTTTTATAAGCCACTACAGTGCAACAAAATTGAATTGCACTGCACTGCACTACAGTGCAAACTGCACTTCAGGCAGTGCAAACTCCACCACACTTCAGGCAGTCCAAATGCCATATAAACTCGCAGGCATATTTTTATAATCAATCTATTCACCAATACATTAGGGGGCAGCCCCTTGCAATTAAAAAATTGCAGCGCCATAAATACTATGGAATTAAATATGATTTATAAGCTCCATCATTACAAATCATCAAACATATTACCATATTGGTTTATAACTTCTAGTAAATGATGAAACGAAACATTCAAATCTCTACCACAAATGATTATGGAATTACAAAATAGAACATTCAATTTCCTTCTAACCCTCATAGACTCCTAATAACCTCCAATACACTTATATCTTTCTAACAGAAGTCTTACCAAGCAAGGTTGATATGAAGTCTAACCATCCACCATATTACCATATGTAAAATTTGAAAAAAAGATAGTAATCCAGAAAGAAGAGAAAAATATAAAATCTCTGAAATGCTAGTCTACCTGAACCATCCTAAACCACGTGATTTTTGTACATCCTATTTTGGCCAAATCTCCCAATGCCAAAAGTGTATTTCCTCACATCCAAACTTTGATGATAAAATATAAAACTCATTTTGATAAAAAGTGTGTTGCGGAATTGTCAGGTAGGGTTGTAAGATTTGAGACAGCTACGATGTAGGAGAGTAGCATTGTTGGAGAGTTGTGAGATTAGAGACAGTTGTGGGATTTGCGAAAAATACAATTTTCTTTTGGGTGGAGTTCGCATTTTTGGAATTGCCTAATTCTGACATCTCCTAATTCTGTGGTATTCAATTTCCAATTTCTTCTTTGATTTTGGAGACGTACTATGGAATTGAAATTGACACCTAAATTCTAATTTTGGAAAGCCAATTTCATCCAACCGAACAGACCATTGGACAATAGAATTGGGTCACCACATAGGCAACACAACATGCATTTTGAATAAGACAAGATATCAAATAGATAAATTTACAACCAAAATTTCCTTGATACAGAAATAAAGACAATAAAATAACATAATCTTTAATTTACACTTATTTTGGTAGTGGTGTGTCCTACATTGATTTTGGTAAATCAGTTAGTTCTTCCTATCCAAAGTAATCAAGTTTGAGATTTCTGAATTTGTCATCTAAATTATTATATCAGAATTCAGTAAACATCAAAGTAAAATCAAGCAATATTATAGATACCAAATGCTAAGTTTAGCAACCTTTCTTCACCTAACATCTTAGCATAGCATCACACATTCTAAAGAACACATTTCAGAACATCTTTTCCTTAATCATACTGACACATCTAGCTTTTAAATGTAGGCTCTCATTCCAAAATTGATAAGACGTGCTAATGAAATGATTATAACTAGTATTTGAACAAATAATAAGCAATTAAATCCAGATGAGCGTTCATAAATTTCAAAAAGAGAATATAATGCACATGGCTAAATGCAAAGCTTTGGAATTTGGGAGCTTCAGTTTAGAGAAATTGAGCCCCTACGTTTTATTAAGCTAACTAAACCTTTTTCGACAGGAGAAAATTGTTAACCTCTCAGGTTCACTCTACGGTTCTCTTTAACATAGAATGCTACTATGCAATATCTTAGGAATACAGATCCATCTAGAAACATGTTGTATTTTCTTATACCAGTATCGGAGAGAGATAATTCCACGAGAACCATCTATGAACAGCACAATATTGCGACAATACAAATTGGTTTCCAGTAAAATTGTGCGTAAACATTATGTTATTTATTTATCCTTCTCCTTATATTGTTTTGATCATGATCATAGTTACATTTCCCCTTCATTAGAACAAAGTATAGAAAATGTAAGATATAAATTCAATACCTTTGACCTTTGAGTATACCTTACCTTACCAAACTAAACACACTACAAAAGAAATACTTGTTAAAATCATCAAAAAGAAATGTTAAACTAAATACCTTTGAGTCTTGAGTCCTTGAAGAATCGAAGACCCGTTGGCTGTTGAAGAAGCAAGTAAATTCAGCCCTATTGATATGTAATCTTCTGACTGCTGCAGACCTTTAACTCTTTGAAGAATTGAATGCGGTATCCTAGAACCTAAGAGGGAAAATCTGAAAACATAAAAAGGGAATGTCAGGGAAAAATGGAGAAAACCAAAAAGAGGACAAGTAAATCCAAGCATAACTCTTCTATAGCTTGCCTAATACCTAAAAAAGGATGAAGATGGAACCAGCTTTCTGAATTCCCGGTGAACTGCAGTCTGCAGAAGAACGAACCAGAACAAGGTTGCCAGTGTCGGAGAATGGAGAGAAGAGACGCCTGGCCTCCTTGAGTCCTAACTCCTCGACGCGTCATTGTCTTGTCGACCTCTCCCGGGATGTCGATGGCTGATTCAGGGTGGATTCACTCCAGAATGAGAATGAGAATGAAAATATTAGGGCATGCCGTGTGTAAGTCCAGGGCTTAAGCGAAATTCCGTGGTTCGTCTGTGCTTCGATCGAAATAGGTAAAAGCTGATCGAGAGCGTGAGAGCACCAAAATGAAATCATTTGGAGGGAAAAATATTATCTCGCTGTGTTTTAGTAAGAACAGCAGTAAAACATATTGGCCTCGTTTGACGCCGCATTTTTGATAGAGCGCTCGAAGCATCCGAGTGAGCGTCAAGTTTGGAACGTCTCTACCCGTTGCCCCCAGCAGGGGTATTTATAGGCGAAACCCTAAATCACCGACGACCGATTATGGGTGCTTTAACGGACTGATGCGATAATTCGGCAAGTGCACCGGTCGCGCAAGTAATAAATTTTGGGAATAGAATCCCCGAGTGTCGGTCTCTTGAGGAACACAGTAAGGTGGAGTTTATTATCGAGGAAGGACTTGAGATCGAAGTCCTGCGGTAGGCGGAATGCGAACGAAAGGGGCTTTGAGGTTTGCACATAAAAGGAAATACTACGCCTACTCCTAAGCAATGCCGCTATGCAAAGTTTCGATTGGCGGGATGGAGACTAGGCAGGCCTTGAGCGCGCTGCGTCGCAAGGGCGGATGGACGAGTAGGCAAGCGGAATGAGGGTCGCAAGCACCTCTTCGACAAGCACACCACTAGCAATTGCTAGTGCGGCACCGGACATGGTGGTGGAGCGGAAAATTAATGGGGGCGCACCTCATTGACACAAATGAACAAATTGATTTCATAAACATGAAATAAACAATACTAAACATGATTCATAGTGTTCATCATCTAGATAAAGAGAATACAACAAATATAACCACACAAGTAGAAGAAAAAGGCAAGAAATACGACCGAATCCGGAGTCTCGTCGTAGATTCACGGTAGGAAGCACCGGGTTGTCAATCCGCGTCCTAGCTCGGTCCCAACTGCGTCCGGGGTAGAGGAGGGCTGTCACACCTCCCAATGGACCCGTCTTCTCCAGCGATTTACCATCCGGCCACGTCTAATGCGAAGAACTTCTTCTTAAGCGATCAAAATGAGTGTAGAATCCCTTCCTTTAAGTCCTTGGATGATGGAGGAGGCCTAGGGGGTGAAAACCCTCTGAAAATGGCGAAAACGGCGGACTGAACGGAGCCAAAAGACGTAATCCCGACCTAATTCGCGAACAGGTCATTATATAGGCGCTGAATTAAACAGTGCGCACGGTCATTGGCGCACGACCAGTGGTCGTGCGCACTAGAATTCTGCGATCGTGCGCACAACCTGGGTGGAACCTGCAAGACACGAAATTTATAAAATAAAATGTTCGCACGACCAGTGGCGCACGACCGGTGGTCGTGCGCACTATCGTCGGTGGTCGTGCGCATTAGACGAAACAGAACTCAGAAATTTAATGATAAGTGCGCACGAACAGTGGCGCACGACCGGTGGTCGTGCGCACTGGCGTTGATGCTCGTGCGCACTACACCAAACAGAACTCATGAAAAAAGGGTTAAGTGCACACGATCAGAGGCGCACGACCAGTGGTCGTGCGCAATAGAACAAGTGATCGTGCGCAGTGTTCCTGTGCAGAATTGCACCGGAAACACCTACGCGACTCCTATTCCGGCACAACCACAAATCCAGCCACTGAAGGTGGCACTTAACAGCGCATGAAAACTACTAATGACGATAAGCACGAAATCACACCAAAGTGGCCCCAGAAGTGCACCTAGCATGGATTATCAAATATAACCTATAACAGGGCTAAAGTGCGGTGGAATGACTGAATAGCGGCCCGGATGAGTCCATAAATGTGTATATGATCAGGACTCATCACAAAATAGCGGCCCGGATGAGTCCCCGGCAACGGCGCCAAAAACTTCATGCGATAATTCGGCAAGTGCACCGGTCGCGCAAGTAATAAATTTTGGGAATAGAATCCCCGAGTGTCGGTCTCTTGAGGAACACAGTAAGGTGGAGTTTATTATCGAGGAAGGACTTGAGATCGAAGTCCTGCGGTAGGCGGAATGCAAACGAAAGGGGCTTTGAGGTTTGCACATAAAAGGAAATACTACGCCTACTCCTAAGCAATGCCGCTATGCAAAGCTTCGATTGGCGGGATGGAGACTAGGCAGGCCTTGAGCGCGCTGCGTCGCAAGGGCGGATGGACGAGTAGGCAAGCGGAATGAGGGTCGCAAGCACCTCTTCGACAAGCACACCACTAGCAATTGCTAGTGCGGCACCGGACATGGTGGTGGAGCGGAAAATTAATGGGGGCGCACCTCATTGACACAAATGAACAAATTGATTTCATAAACATGAAATAAACAATACTAAACATGATTCATAGTGTTCATCATCTAGATAAAGAGAATACAACAAATATAACCACACAAGTAGAAGAAAAAGGCAAGAAATACGACCGAATCTGGAGTCTCGTCGTAGATTCACGGTAGAAAGCACCGGGTTGTCAATCCGCGTCCTAGCTCGGTCCCAACTGCGTCCGGGTAGAGGAGGGCTGTCACACCTCCCAATGGACCCGTCTTCTCCAGCGATTTACCATCCGGCCACGTCTAATGCGAAGAACTTCTTCTTAAGCGATCAAAATGAGTGTAGAATCCCTTCCTTTAAGTCCTTGGATGATGGAGGAGGCCTAGGGGGTGAAAACCCTCTGAAAATGGCGAAAACGGCGGACTGAACGGAGCCAAAAGACGTAATCCCGACCTAATTCGCGAACAGGTCATTATATAGGCGCTGAATTAAACAGTGCGCACGGTCATTGGCGCACGACCAGTGGTCGTGCGCACTAGAATTCTGCGATCGTGCGCACAACCTGGGTGGAACCTGCAAGACACGAAATTTATAAAATAAAATGTTCGCACGACCAGTGGCGCACGACCGGTGGTCGTGCGCACTATCGTCGGTGGTCGTGCGCATTAGACGAAACAGAACTCAGAAATTTAATGATAAGTGCGCACGAACAGTGGCGCACGACCGGTGGTCGTGCGCACTGGCGTTGATGCTCGTGCGCACTACACCAAACAGAACTCATGAAAAAAGGGTTAAGTGCACACGATCAGTGGCGCACGACCATTGGTCGTGCGCAATAGAACAAGTGATCGTGCGCAGTGTTCCTGTGCAGAATTGCACCGGAAACACCTACGCGACTCCTATTCCGGCACAACCACAAATCCAGCCACTGAAGGTGGCACTTAACAGCGCATGAAAACTACTAATGACGATAAGCACGAAATCACACCAAAGTGGCCCCAGAAGTGCACCTAGCATGGATTATCAAATATAACCTATAACAGGGCTAAAGTGCGGTGGAATGACTGAATAGCGGCCCGGATGAGTCCATAAATGTGTATATGATCAGGACTCATCACAAAATAGCGGCCCGGATGAGTCCCCGGCAACGACGCCAAAAACTTCATGCGATAATTCGGCAAGTGCATCGGTCGCGCAAGTAATAAATTTTGGGAATAGAATCCCCGAGTGTCGGTCTCTTGAGGAACACAGTAAGGTGGAGTTTATTATCGAGGAAGGACTTGAGAACGAAGTCCTGCGGTAGGCGGAATGCAAACGAAAGGGGCTTTGAGGTTTGCACATAAAAGGAAATACTACGCCTACTCCTAAGCAATGCCGCTATGCAAAGCTTAGATTGGCGGGATGGAGACTAGGCAGGCCTTGAGCGCGCTGCGTCGCAAGGGCGGATGGACGAGTAGGCAAGCGGAATGAGGGTCGCAAGCACCTCTTCGACAAGCACACCACTAGCAATTGCTAGTGCGGCACCGGACATGGTGGTGGAGCGGAAAATTAATGGGGGCGCACCTCATTGACACAAATGAACAAATTGATTTCATAAACATGAAATAAACAATACTAAACATGATTCATAGTGTTCATCATCTAGATAAAGAGAATACAACAAATATAACCACACAAGTAGAAGAAAAAGGCAAGAAATACGACCGAATCTGGAGTCTCGTCGTAGATTCACGGTAGAAAGCACCGGGTTGTCAATCCGCGTCCTAGCTCGGTCCCAACTGCGTCCGGGTAGAGGAGGGCTGTCACACCTCCCAATGGACCCGTCTTCTCCAGCGATTTACCATCCGGCCACGTCTAATGCGAAGAACTTCTTCTTAAGCGATCAAAATGAGTGTAGAATCCCTTCCTTTAAGTCCTTGGATGATGGAGGAGGCCTAGGGGGTGAAAACCCTCTAAAAATGGCGAAAACGGCGGACTGAACGGAGCCAAAAGACGTAATCCCGACCTAATTCGCGAACAGGTCATTATATAGGCGCTGAATTAAACAGTGCGCACGGTCATTGGCGCACGACCAGTGGTCGTGCGCACTAGAATTCTGCGATCATGCGCACAACCTGGGTGGAACCTGCAAGACACGAAATTTATAAAATAAAATGTTCGCACGACCAGTGGCGCACGACCGGTGGTCGTGCGCACTATCGTCGGTGGTCGTGCGCATTAGACGAAACAGAACTCAGAAATTTAATGATAAGTGCGCACGAACAGTGGCGCACGACCGGTGGTCGTGCGCACTGGCGTTGATGCTCGTGCGCACTACACCAAACAGAACTCATGAAAAAAGGGTTAAGTGCACACGATCAGTGGCGCACGACCAGTGGTCGTGCGCAATAGAACAAGTGATCGTGCGCAGTGTTCCTGTGCAGAATTGCACCGGAAACACCTACGCGACTCCTATTCCGGCACAACCACAAATCCAGCCACTGAAGGTGGCACTTAACAGCGCATGAAAACTACTAATGACGATAAGCACGAAATCACACCAAAGTGGCCCCAGAAGTGCACCTAGCATGGATTATCAAATATAACCTATAACAGGGCTAAAGTGCGGTGGAATGACTGAATAGCGGCCCGGATGAGTCCATAAATGTGTATATGATCAGGACTCATCACACCCCCAGACTTAACTGTTTGCGCGTCCCGAGCAAACGAATCCGGCGGAGTGTGAAAACGATAATTAACATAGAGAATTACACAAAGGAGTACGGTGCGAAGTAACATACGCATGCGAGTAGAGATTCTAGTAGAAGAAGATTCTAACTATGCTAACTAATTTACAGATGTATTAAAGCGTAAGTAAAGATTTAGTTGTACTCAGTTGGTGAATTATGAAGAATTTGAACGATCATGCCCGGTATGAACGTGACGAGACACTGAGGCGGGTGTTGCAAAAGATCGGGGCTTAGGAATAACTCCGCTGAAATCCATCAACGTCGTGAACCATACGCTTGCCCGGTCACACTCTCTCCACGGCGCTAGCAAACTCGCAAATCAAATCAGTAGGACTTTTAGGATTAAAATGGGGCTTAGGTCACGGTAGGATATTCAAAGTTAAACACGATGGCTACGCAACCCAAGTGAGCTAACGGAACGCTGCACTCCACAAGACCAACAAACTATGCTCGTGTGACACACCCCCAGACTTATCATGAAAACCAGGTGTGCACACGGCCTACTTCACAAATACCAACAGATTTTCTATTTAGCTCGGAAGGATCTCATTTCAAAATACGCTCCTTTTTTTTTCTTTTAACATATTTTACTTCTTTTATGTATCCTCCGGTTGGTTCAAAATCAGCAGATGGACTTTATTTTCCCTTCATAACACAATGATTCCACACACCACACAAGTTGAGAATTATGAGCGCAGTTAAAAACAATTTGGTTGCGGGTGTAGGATAGGCTTCAGGCTTTGGTGGATGAAGAGGAGCTGAACAAAGGATTGGTAGGCACAAATTTGGCTTGCAACGGTGAACGAAAAGGACAGGGAATAGCAAGGCTCAAACTAGCCAAAGGGTGGCCTACATCATGTTTAACTCGACGAGTAGCTCTCACCCATGCTTCGAGAGTCGCTTGGGGCAAGTTCTTAGCCCACGAGAAAGGTAAACCTTCCTCCCGACTCGAGCAACATACGACTAGCACTCGTACACACACAACACCGGGTTATCGTCAATTTTATTCAAATTCACCACTTGAGTATAATAAATCTAAATTTACGCAGAAATACTAAACATAAATTAGATGCATAAAGAAAATCTAGTTCTACTCAAATTCTACCATAACATGCGAAGTGACTAGAACACTACATGAGTCAACATCGCACTCCAAATAATAATTCCTATGTTAACAACCTATTTCACATTCCAACCACAATAGTCTAAACGGAACAACAACAAAAAGATAAGCGCGCACTCAAGTGGGTGAAGTGGTGTGTGAAGAATGCAACAATGATAATGATAAGGATAAATAAAAAGCAACCTTCTAGTATGCAGTGCAACTCGTGCACAGTGGATAACAACAACCGCTCCCCCAGACTTAAGCTAAACAATATATCTAGAAATTTGAAGCTAAAAGAGGGGAAAAAGTGTTACCCAATGCTCAGAATTGAGCATACCAGACGATTGGCGTTTATGATCAAGAACAGTCCGCAACATCCGCACCATCGAACACAACACCTGCAAGCACAAAACTCAAAACAACAAAAGCATATGCAAAAGCTGAACTAAAAGAAGTTAGATAAAAAGAAATACGAAATCAGGAAATCTGGGTTGTCTCCCAGTAGCGCTTTCATTTAACATCCTTAAGCTGGACCAAATACCTGTATTAGCATTGTTTATAAAGTGCAGGAATTAAAAGAGAAGTTCTTGAAAAAGAGAGTTTCACAAAAATAAGAGAAAAGAAGGGAAAGTCAGCTGCCGGCGTTTGTATGATGTCCGTCTCCCAATGTCAACAACTGACACTCCTTGTTTATAGCGGCGCCATTGTATAACTTCAGCCGATGACCATTAACCTTAAATTTGTCCCCCTTATCTCCAGATATTTCTATGGCACCGAAGGGGGAGACATCGGTCACGGAGAAAGGACCACTCCACCTCGATTTTAGCTTCCCTGGGAAGAGGCGGAGACGGGAGTTGTAGAGCAGCACTTGGTCCCCAATTTTGAACTCCTTAGGAATGATGTGCCGATCGTGCCATTTCTTTGTTTTCTCCTTGTAGATGCGAGCGTTTTCATAAGCGAAATGACGGAGCTCCTCTAACTCGTTGAGTTGGGAACGACGCACCTCGGCCGCGGCTCCAATGTCCATGTTCAACAGTTTGGTTGCCCATAAAGCTTTATGCTCCAGCTCCACAGGAAGGTGGCATGCCTTGCCATAAACTAATTGAAACGGAGTCATGCCGATGGGTGTTTTGAACGCAGTCCGGTAAGCCCATAATGCGTCGTCGACCTTTTTAGCCCACTCCTTCCTATTTGAATGGATTGATTTCTCGATTATTCGCTTGAGCTCGCGGTTGGAGACTTCGACTTGTCCGCATGTTTGGGGGTGGTATGCCAAAGAAATCTTATGATGGACCCCGAACTTTTTCATGAGCTGCACAAACTGCTTATTGCAAAAATGACTACCGCCGTCGCTGATGATAGTTCTCGGTGTCCCAAACCTGGAGAAGATATTCTTGTGGATAAAGTGTAGCACTGTGTTGGCATCATTCGTGGCAACCGCCTCAGCTTCCACCCATTTTGAGACATAATCAACCGCCACGATGATGTAATGCTTACCATGAGACATTGGGAAAGGACCCATGAAGTCTATCCCCCAGACATCAAAGGGTTCGCAGACCAGCATGTTATTGAGGGGCATCTCATCACGCCGGGAAATATTTCCGGTCCTTTGGCATTCGTCGCACTTGGTGACATAGGCATGGGCATCCCGGAAGAGGGTCGGCCAAAACAACCCACATTGCAGAATTTTTCGTGCAGTTCTAACGGCCCCGAAGTGCCCGCTAGCTTCTCTGTCATGGCAGTGCTGCAATATAGACTGAAACTCGACTTCCGAAATGCAACGCCTGATAATGCCGTCGCTGCACGTGTGGAACAAGAGCGGGTCTTCCCAAAAATAGTATTTTGAGTCAGAGGCAAGCTTCCGTCTTTGCTGAGGGGACAGATTCGGGGAGAAGGTTTTACAAGCTAAGTAATTAGCGATATCTGCGTACCATGGTGTTGTTGGGGAGGACGTAGTAATTGCAAATAACTTTTCATCTGGGAAATAGTCGTCCGTTTCCTCCACCAAGCTGTTGGGAGTGTCATACTCCAAACGCGAGAGATGATCAGCAATCACGTTCTCAACCCCTTTTTTGTCTTTGATTTCCAAATTGTATTCCTGCAAAAGTAAAATCCAACGAATCAGACGCGATTTAGATTCTTTTTTACTGAAAAGATACCTGAGAGCGGCGTGGTCCGTGTATACGATTACTTCGGAAAGTACCAAATATGAATGAAATTTTTCAAACGCGAAGACCACGGCTAGCATTTCTTTCTCCGTGGTGGTATAGTTTGCTTGTGCACTGTTGAGAGTTCGACTGGCATACGCAATAGTGTGAAAAGTCTTGTCTTTCTTTTGACCGAGTACAGCACCTACGGCCACATCACTTGCGTCGCACATGACAATAAAAGGTAAAGTCCAGTCGGGTGCCACCAAAATTGGGGCTGAGATGAGTTGTCCCCGTAAAGTTTCGAAGGCTTGCATGCATGCTTCGTCGAAGTGGAAGGGGACGTCCTTAACAAGCAGGCGAGATAAAGGCTTTGAAATGGAGGAAAAGTCCTTGATGAACCTTCGATAGAAACCCACATGACCAAGAAAACTTCGGATGCCTTTCACTGACATGGGTGGAGGGAGGTTTCTGATAACACTTACCTTCGCTTGATCCACTTCGAGCCCCTTGCAGGAAACTTTATGCCCCAACACAATTCCTTCGCGCACCATAAAGTGGCATTTCTCCCAGTTCAAGACAAGATTGGTTTCTTCACACCGCTTCAAGGTCTTGGCCAAATTCGCGAGGCAAATGTCAAAGCTGCTGCCAAATAGAGTGAAATCATCCATGAAAACTTCAAGGAAGTCCCCCACCATGTCAGCAAAAATGGCGAGCATACAGCGTTGAAAGGTTGCGGGGACATTACACAGTCCGAATGGCATTCTTTTGAACGCGAAGGTGCCGGAGGGACATGTGAATGTTGTCTTGTCTTGATCAGATGGGTCTATTAAAATCTGATTGTACCCTGAGTACCCATCCAAGAAACAGTAGTAGTCCTGCCCTGCTAACTTTTCTAGCATCTGATCAATGAAGGGGAGCGGGAAATGGTCCTTGCGCGTCGCATCGTTCATCTTGCGGTAATCGATGCAGACTCTCCACCCGGTGATCATTCGGGTAGGTAGTAGCTCGTTCTTTTCATTGGCAACGACAGTGATCCCTCCCTTTTTTGGTACCACCTGGACTGGGCTGACCCATTTGCTATCGCTGATTGGGTAAATGATGCCCGCGTCTAAAAGCTTTATCACTTCAGCCTTCACTACCTCTTGCATTTTCGGGTTCAGCCGCCTTTGGGGCTGTGCTGTCGGTTTGTACTGATCTTCAAGGAGGATCTTGTGCATGCAGACCGTGGGGCTGATTCCCTTAATGTCTGCAAGAGAACGTCTGAAGACCTTGTGGTACCTTCTCAGCACGCCCACTAATGCAGTTTCGTTGGCGGCGGACAGGGCTGCAGAAATAATCACAGGATGCGTGGTGTTTTTTCCAAGAAAGACGTACTTGAGAGAATACGGTAGTTGTTTGAGAGCCGGACAAGAGTTTGGATTAGCAGAATCGTTGGAGGGCTCTCCGATTGAATGTGACAAATCGGGCTGGTTTGAGTGTGCACCCTCTTCTCCCATGTCTTCGTGCCGCCAACACACCTCGCTGTCATCCAACACCACATCGATCTGACCATCGACATCTTCAAGCGCCTCTGTCGGTTCGCACTCCGTAATTTCAAATAGTTGCGACGGGTTGTGGACGTTGAAAGATATAGCATCCTCCCCCAGTCTTAGTGTGAGCTCCCCCTGCTCCACATTAATAATAGCACGAGCAGTAGCGAGAAAGGGCCGCCCCAAGATAATGGGTACTTTTGTATCAACCTTCATGTTGAGAATGATGAAATCAGCTGGAAAGGCGAGACCGTTTACAACTATTGTGAGGTCCTCGACGATTCCTGACGGCCTCTTGATCGACCGATCCGCAAGCTGCAGCATTACCTGCGTTGGCTTCAAGATCCCAGCACCAAGTTCACGAAAGATAGAGAGCGGCATCAAGTTGATTGATGCCCCCAAATCACAGAGTGCCTGGCTGAAACGGCGATGGCCGATCCTGCAAGGAATCGTAAAGCTGCCCGGATCTTTACACTTTGTGGGCATATTGGAAATGATGGTGGAGCACTCCTCGGTGAGGTCAATAGTTTTGAGACCCTCCAACTGCTTCCTTTTCGAAATCAAATCTTTCAAAAACTTGGAGTAGCCTGGCATTTGAGAGATAGCTTCAATCAGTGGTATTCTCACTTGCACTCCTTTCATTATTTCCAGGAATCTGCGGAATTGCCTCTCGGATTTCTCGTTTCGCAACCTGTGGGGGAATGGGGGGTGAACAGCACTATTCGAGGTTTGTTCCTCGCTCACGGGATGCGGCTCAATATGAGTCTGAGTCAGCTTCTCGGGGGTATCTTCACTATGCTTGTCAGTGGAACACGCAAGTGGTTCCTGTCGAGGAGGGTTGTCAACACTTCTCCCACTTCTCAATCGCATGGTGTTCACTGACTCAGGATGCTGACTTGCAAGCCCAGAGACGACATCGGACAGAGTCCCTATAGTAGAGCGAAGCTGTTGGATTACGGCTGATTGGTCATTCATTTTATTCAATACCCCGACCACCAAAGTTGCAAGCTGTTCCGGTTGCTCTGGCGGCATAAAATCCGCTGCTCCTTTGAATGTCACGGCATTAACTGCAGCAGTACTTGGAGAGCGAATGACATGACTCCAGTGCTGACTAGTGTGAACAATGTTCACGACCACTTCCCACGCGTCCTTCCCCGATTTGTTAAACAGGGCCCCTCCAGCCGCTATATCAAATAATAGACGGAATTTATCCAGCACGCCGAAATAAAAAATCTGAATTAGAAAAGCTTCTGAAAGATCTTCACGGTAGCATCCCCTATGCAGGGATTGAAAACGCTCCCAAGCATCAACTAACGTCTCCTCCTTCCCCTGTCCAAAGGTTACGAGTTCCCTGTACTTGTCCAAGGCTTGGGTACGGTGTTGAAACTCTTGCAATAATCTCCCTTCGAGTTGTTTCCATGTGATCACCTCTCTTTTCCGGGTATCCCAATACCAACTTTTGGCTTTTTTATGCAAGGAGAATGAAAATGCCAAAATCTTTTGCAGGTCATTTTCAACTCCACTGAACACACATGTGTAATAGATTTCTAAAAAGTCCTGCATGTGTTGCACCGCATCTTCATGCTCATCCCCACTGAACTTGCAGTTCCCAGTCATGTACTCAATGACGTCGGAGGAGATCCCGAAGTCATGATTGTTCCTTTCTGCTTGATCCCTTAAATCATTTAAGCTTCCCTGATAGATGCATTCCTGAATGGAAATCATGCTGCGAATACTTGCAACCAAAACGATTAGCGCACGATGGAAAAGACGAAAGTAATCAGAAGTGCGTATCGAAAAGAAACGGAGATACCAGAGGTGAACATAAGAGGTGAAAGAAAAGAAAAAGAAAATCCTCGTGCAACAAATCTTCACGCAGACGAATTCATCACGTCTGCATTCCCCGGCAACGGCGCCAAAAACTTGATGCGATAATTCGGCAAGTGCACCGGTCGCGCAAGTAATAAATTTTGGGAATAGAATCCCCGAGTGACGGTCTCTTGAGGAACACAGTAAGGTGGAGTTTATTATCGAGGAAGGACTTGAGATCGAAGTCCTGCGGTAGGCGGAATGCGAACGAAAGGGGCTTTGAGGTTTGCACATAAAAGGAAATACTACGCCTACTCCTAAGCAATGCCGCTATGCAAAGCTTCGATTGGCGGGATGGAGACTAGGCAGGCCTTGAGCGCGCTGCATCGCAAGGGCGGATGGACGAGTAGGCAAGCGGAATGAGGGTCGCAAGCACCTCTTCGACAAGCACACCACTAGCAATTGCTAGTGCGGCACCGGACATGGTGGTGGAGCGGAAAATTAATGGGGGCGCACCTCATTGACACAAATGAACAAATTGATTTCATAAACATGAAATAAACAATACTAAACATGATTCATAGTGTTCATCATCTAGATAAAGAGAATACAACAAATATAACCACACAAGTAGAAGAAAAAGGCAAGAAATACGACCGAATCCGGAGTCTCGTCGTAGATTCACGGTAGGAAGCACCGGGTTGTCAATCCGCGTCCTAGCTCGGTCTCAACTGCGTCCGGGGTAGAGGAGGGCTGTCACACCTCCCAATGGACCCGTCTTCTCCAGCGATTTACCATCCGGCCACGTCTAATGCGAAGAACTTCTTCTTAAGCGATCAAAATGAGTGTAGAATCCCTTCCTTTAAGTCCTTGGATGATGGAGGAGGCCTAGGGGGTGAAAACCCTCTGAAAATGGCGAAAACGGCGGACTGAACGGAGCCAAAAGACGTAATCCCGACCTAATTCGCGAACAGGTCATTATATAGGCGCTGAATTAAACAGTGCGCACGGTCATTGGCGCACGACCAGTGGTCGTGCGCACTAGAATTCTGCGATCGTGCGCACAACCTGGGTGGAACCTGCAAGACACGAAATTTATAAAATAAAATGTTCGCACGACCAGTGGCGCACGACCGGTGGTCGTGCGCACTATCGTCGGTGGTCGTGCGCATTAGACGAAACAGAACTCAGAAATTTAATGATAAGTGCGCACGAACAGTGGCGCACAACCGGTGGTCGTGCGCACTGGCGTTGATGCTCGTGCGCACTACACCAAACAGAACTCATGAAAAAAGGGTTAAGTGCACACGATCAGTGGCGCACGACCAGTGGTCGTGCGCAATAGAACAAGTGATCGTGCGCAGTGTTCCTGTGCAGAATTGCACCGGAAACACCTACGCGACTCCTATTCCGGCACAACCACAAATCCAGCCACTGAAGGTGGCACTTAACAGCGCATGAAAACTACTAATGACGATAAGCACGAAATCACACCAAAGTGGCCCCAGAAGTGCACCTAGCATGGATTATCAAATATAACCTATAACAGGGCTAAAGTGCGGTGGAATGACTGAATAGCGGCCCGGATGAGTCCATAAATGTGTATATGATCAGGACTCATCACGGACCCGTTAGGGTTCCGTTAAAGACCCGCCATTATTGCTAAATATACCTTAACATTCTCCTCCTATATTGTAGCAATTGTATCACATAACGGGTAAACAAAACATATATTAGATAACGACAAAATGATTTTCAGATTAAAACAATAAGAGTTTTAGAGCAAACGTCTAAACTCAAACAGGTTCCAAACATGCAAAAGCAAAAGCAAGAACAGTAATTTGAAGCAAACTCAAAAACTGATGACAGATCGGTCTACTCAAACAACAGATCATCTCTGTCTATGTCGAAATCCACTTTCTCTCCTCCAGACTTCAATTGATCTGCATTTAAACATTAGAATGTCATGAGAACAAAACTCAATGAATCCATACATATGCATATCAAAAGTAAAGTGATTAGTTCTAACAATTTAGAACATAATACTCCAACTAGGAAGAAAGACTCACAAGTCCGCATCTCTATCTAATTTACACAAAATTAGAAAATTTGGTTTCATAGAACCAAGCTATGTTCCTTCGATTATCAGAATTATTATCAAAACATTTGACAAGTGTATCATACCATCAAGTTTGGAATGATACAACAACCTATGACCATTATATCATCAGATTTGGAATGATATGATGAATAATCCTGATATCAGGGCACAAACAGTAACTTTAGTATTCTTTTTTGGAATGATACCCAATTCAGCCTTTGAAAAGAAATAGTTGTGTAAGTCAAAAAGTTTGGAATGACTAGCAACTAAACAATCTCAGGTTTTCATCAAGTAGCATCTGGAACATTACAGTGTACTCAGTCTAGATGCGTGAATGTAGGCAGACTCGGTTTTAAAATCTTAAACATAACATAGGTATTAAGTCACACTAAATAGACTTTAATCTCATATCCCCCGATGTTTTAGATGTAAGAACCTTGCATAAGCCCTTGGTAAGGACATCTGCTACATTATCTTTTAATCTCACGTCCAAGAGGGAAATGATCCCTTGACTGGTGAGATAGGTGAACCAGGCATGTTTCATCCGTAGTTGCCTTCGCTTACCATTGAACAGTGAATTGGTTGCAATGGTTTTTGTGGCTTGATTGTCACAAAATATCGAGATAGAGTTCATTGTTAGACTCGTCATTGGAATATCCATAACCAAATATCTAACCCACTCTGCTCTTCGACAGCTGAAGCAAGAGCATAGAGTTCAAATTCCATAGAGGATAGTGTTATACACGTTTGCCTCTTAGATTTCCAAGCTATTGTGGCTCCTCCTAGGAACACATAACCACTAGTGGACCTACTATCACCAATGTCTGAGCACCAGGAGGCGTCAGAATACCCTTCAAGCACAGGAGGGTGTCCACTGTAACATAAAGCATACTGCTCAGTATACTTTAAGTATCATATTAGCCTTTCCAAGGCGTCCCAGTGGTCCTTTCCAAGGTTACTAGTGAATCTACTCAACATGCTGACAGTAAAGGCTATGTCGGGTCTAATGCAGATAGTAGCATACATTAGACTGCCAATAAGTTTGGAGTTATCCAAGTGTCTAATAGGTGAACCATCGTGAGGTTTTAGTCTATTATTATAGTCGTTTGGAGTCTCAATCTTCCTGCACTTATCATAACCCCACTTCTCTAGTAGAGTTCTGATGTAGTGACTCTGGCTAAGGGTGATACCCCTATTCGTAAAGTTCACTTCCATTCCTAGGATGGTTTTCACCACACCTAAGTCAGTCATGCGAAATTTTGACTTCAAGGTAACCTTAACGTCTTCCACCTCAGACTGATCAGTACCCAGAATTAGCATGTCATCAACATACAAGCAGATTATAATGACGGAATTTGGACTTGTCCGTATGTACAGACATTTATCTGAAAGGCTGGATTTAAAATTCTGGCCTTTTACGCAAGTGTCAAACTTCTAGTGTCATAGCTTCGGTGCTTGCTTCAATCTGTAGAGTGACTTAATCAACTTACAGACCATGGTTTCTAGGCCTTCTACGACAAACCCTTCAGGTTGGTGCATATAGATCTCCTCCGTTAGATCTTCATTTAGAAATGCAGTCTTAACGTCCATCTGATGAACGACGAAGCGTTCAATAGATGCGATAGCGAGAAGAACCTTGATCGTTGCAATGTGACAAACATATGAGTATGTATCAAAGTATTCTATTCCACTCACTTGAGTGAAGCCTTTGGCAACTAGACGTGCTTTGTACTTAGCGATACTCCCATCTGGATTCAATTTCTTCTTAAGAACCCACTTGCTCCCAACGGTTTTAGCTCCTTTGGGCAGGTCAACTGATGTCCAAGTTTGGGTCTCCATGAGAGAATTCATCTCATCATCAATGGCTTCTCTCCATAACAGGGAATCCCTGGATCGCATCGCTTCCTTATAGGTGGATGGATCAGCTTCAACGTGGTAAGTCACAAAATCTGTACCGAAGATTTTAGGAACTCGTTCCCTATTAGATAGCCCGGTGGACTCTAGGGCACTAGTGTGAACTGGCTCAGTGTCAGGGAGTCGTAGTTCCGTCCCAACGAGGGTATCAGAACTGGTGTCTGGCAGACCTGGAAGAGTCAGGTTTTTATCTGTAAGAAACTTGTCCTCAAAGAACACATCATCTCTAGACTCAATGACCGAGTTGGTAGAGAGATCTAGAAATCTGTCTGCAGCACTATCCACTGCACATCCTAAGAATACACAAGTGTTCATCTTAGGTCCTATCTTAGATCGCCTTATGTCAGGTATTCTAATGTAGGCAATACAGCCTCAGGTTTTGAGATTATCAAATCTGGGCGGTCTCTTAAACCATAGCTCATACGGGGTTTGCTTTAATTTAGCATGTGGAATCAAATTCCAGATATGATTCGACGCGAGGGATGCTTCTCCCCAAAAAGCCGCAGGCATACCGGCAGTCAACAACATAGAATTCAACATTTCTGTTAAAGTTCTATTTTTCCACTCGGCAATACCGTTTGACTGGGGTGAATAAGGGGCAGTGGTTTCAGGAATTATGCCATTGCTGGCAAGAAAATCTCTAAACTCACCCGAGACGTACTCGCCTCCTCGATCACTCCTAAGGCTTTTAATTTTCAAATCCAATTGATTCCCAACTCTATTTTTGAAAAATTGAAATTTTTCAAAAGCTTCATCTTTTGTTTTTAAGTGATAAATGTGAGTATATCTAGAGAAGTCGTCGATAAAAGTTATCAGGTACTTCCAACCACCACGTCTGACAACTTTTATAGTCACAAATGTCGGAGTGTATCAACTCTAGTAAACGTGTACTCCTAGACACCTGACTGAATGGTGTTCTAGTAATCTTAGTTTGAGCACATATCTCACCTTTGTCAAATTTGGTTTTAGTGTCTAAAGGTACGTTGTGAGTTTTAGCTAGCAGGAGTAGTTTTCTATAATTGACATGTCCTAGTCTTGCGTGTAAAGTCTTAGGATCTATCAAAGTAGAACTAACCTGATTTACTACTTCATTTGCTAGACTCAACCGATACATTCCGTTGACTACATACACACAACCAAAATAATCAGAGTTGACCATTAAGGTCATCCTACCACCACTGATGTTAAAAGACCTACCCGCATCGCTTAACAGACTAATCGAAATTAAATCAGCAGCTAATGTAGGAATGAATTTAACACCTTTCAAAAGTAAATGCGTACCTGACGAGAGTAGCAGATCCACATTCCCTGTCTGGAGTACCGCAGCAGTGGCTCCATTTGCAACTGTAACTGACTCAGAGACTGGAGTAACATCCTTCAGCAGAGCGGAATTGTTGCAGACGTGACAGGTCGCCCCCGAATCCAACCACCAATCAGTACTGGCCTGACTTTTCCCAACCATGGCAACAAAGTGGGAGGGCGCAGTCTGATGGAGCATATGAGCTTTGTTATCAGGCTTTCGCTGGTTGGCATCGGGCTTCTTGGGTTGCCTGCAGTCAGAAGCGCAGTGACCCTACTTGTTGTAGTTGTAGCACTTGCCCTTGAACTTCTTGATTTTCTTGTTGGTGTCTACTATTGCGGGTGCACTGGAGGGAGGTCGAGTCCGATCAGATTTAGGCTTCCATTTTGGGTGTGTGATCATATTAGCAGCAGATTTCTGCTTGCTCACCACCTCCATTGCATGCCTAGTCCGATTCTCGTCCTCAATGCAGATAAACCGCTTTAGGTCTTTCAGACTGGCCTGAGTCTTCTTCCTATACATCTCCGTCTTGAAAGAGTACCACGTTGAGGGGAGCTTGAAAATGATGGCACCAGCAACGAACCCATATGGCAGAGGGACGTTCTCACTGTTGAGCTTGGAGATTCTCCAGGTCTGCAATCTGGGGTAGAATGTCCCTGTCCTCGGAGAAAGTGAATCCCATGAACTTGTCCACCAGATGCGTCTTGGACATCTTCTCCTCCTCCTTGAACTGATCTTCCAGAGCATTCCAGATCTCCTTCGCTGTCTTCAGCTTCCCAAACGTCTCGGATAGCGAATTGGAGAGACAGTTGAGAAGATAATCATGACAGAAATCTTCATTGCTGGTCCACTGAGCCTCTTCATCTCCTCCCTAGAAGTCTGCGAAATCGGTCTATAGTGTATAAAATACATCCAGATATTTCATACCTAATTGGGTGTTCCGCTTCCAGACACTGAACTCGGAATGGGAGAACTTCTCCAGTTTGATCATCGGCACAGAAGAGGAGAGACTGCTATTCTTCGGAAGCGAGGTCATCTGAAGGTGTCGGCCGAGACACGGAAGAGGGGACCTTCATCGGCAAAAGGGGAGCTATCGCCTGGCGGTAGCTCTGGCGATAGCGGCAGGGAAGGCACAGATCGAAGCTCTCCTGAAGAACACCGGAGATCGACGAACAGCTCCGATCGACGAAGAACACGGGCTCCGATCGATGAATTGGCTTCGATCGACGAACACGGGCTTCGATCGACGAACACGGGCTCCGATCAATGAACGGGCTTCGATCGACGAACACGGGCTCCGATTGACGAACATGGGCTCCGATCGACGAACGGGCTTCGATCGACGAACACGGGCGGCCTCCGATCGGTGAACAGTCTGGAGATCGACGAACAGGAGGGAGATCGACGAACGGGCGGCCTCGATCGACGAACGGGTGGGAGATCGATGAACGGTTTTACTCCTCGCACAGGGAGATCGACGAACGATGGAGGTCGGCTTCCTCCTTCAACGATGGGGGCCAGCAAAGCAGCTGTGGTTTCTCCTTCGCGTACGAGAGAGACGGCGGCGGACTGCTCTGTGCGAGAGGGGAGGCAGCGGCGGCGACTGCTCACAGGCGAACAGGGTGTCGGCCTCTTCTTCGTTGCAGGGAGACTCGCGAATCAGGGAGACGAATGACGTGTCACCTTCGTTCTCCTCGCACGATGGGAAGAGGGGCGACTCAGGCGGTTCTTCTTCCTCCTTGCAGCGATCAGCCAGCGGCCTCCTACCTTCGATCGACAGGAACCGTCAAGGCGCAAGAGGGAGAGGCGGCAAAAACTACCGTTACTGGAGTGGGAACCGCTCGGGGCTAGAGGGGGCTAGGGCGCACACGAGAGAAAAACTTCGAGAATGATAGAGCGCTCGAAGCATCCGAGTGAGCGTCAAGTTTGGAATGTCTCTACCCGTTGCCCCCAGCAGGGGTATTTATAGGCGAAACCCTAAATCCCCGACGACCCGTTATGGGTGCTTTAACGGACCTGTTAAGGTTCCGTTAAAGACCCGCCATTATGGCTAAATATACCTTAACAATTTTTGCTCTGGTGAGTATGGACAAAACGCTGCCCTCATAAAATGTATGTTTGACATGACAACGATTATGACCGCCCCAAGAGAAGAGAACTAGTTTTGAACATAAAAGTAAATGAAATTTGTCGTGTGAGGTCGGGTGTTCACGAACGAAGATTCATAATCATTGCGTCCATGTCCGCTACCGTAGTGCCAAATGGAGCTATTATCTTTGGTGTGTTTTATAGAAAATGTTGCAAAATTAATATCAACCACAACGCTTTCTAAAACACAGTACATAAAGCGTGGTTATAGAATATATTTTTGTAGTGCAATAAGAATTCATGGAAATTTGCCGATTTGGCTAATCAGAGACCCGAGCTCGAGTATAAGTTTAATTTTAATTATAACTTAGTGGTTTGTGAATAGTTATTTTGGGTGTGCGAATAGTCATAGAAAGATATAGGAACATTTTTAATGTGTTGGTAAAAAATATTTTAAAAGGTAACACCGTACAATTGTTGCTTAAAGTACATCAAATTAGTTAAATATGAGAATTGATGTTTTAATTAATATTGATATATTTATGCATATGCTATAAATAAAAAAAACTAAATTTTAGACAATTATCTCATACTATTTTTTTGCCACGAAAAAACCCGTGGTTAATACTTATGTATTTGCTTTGAATTAAGAATTGTGGCTAAAATATTAGCCACGAATTAGGAAGCCGTGACTAATAGTATCTTTTTAGCCACGAATTCCATAAACCGTGTCTAATGTGTTCTTTTTTTGCCACGAATTTGTCTTTCGTGGCTAATACTTTCTTATTAGCCACGAATTAGGGGTCGTGGCTAATACTTAACTTTTAGCCACAATTTTTTATCCGTGGCAAAAAAAATGTGGCTAAAAATCATTTTTCTAGTAGTGGTTCCCGCGCCCGCATGCGAAACATGTTGCGGAACACTTCCAAATTGAAGCGGAAGCCTTCAGTCCGCATGTAGACAATGAATGACATTATTGAAGCAATGGCGTTCGGCAGGAAGATGGGGAATGCCCAACCCGCGTCGAAATGGTCGAAGGGGACTTTGAGTTCATCCTCGAAGACGGTTGTAAACCGCCCCTCTCCCTGCGACAGCCGCACCACATACCCTTCATCGATCGGGTTTTGCGACAAGAAAACGGAAAAGCCGAAGTCTGAAATCGAGAGGCGGTCACATTCGTGGCTCATGAAGTTAACCGCACAATCGATTCGCTTGGAGCCCGCTACTTGTGTTCGCACCATCCTGCTCTAGTTTTCTCGCACCGGTTAAGTAAATAAGTAATGAATGAGGGTGAGGTCATCCCTATTTATAGAAAAGCGTGGTACTTCGCCTCGAAAGGAGAAATGTCGATAGCCGCAAGTCCATGCGGTTACTCCCCAATAACTGCCACCCCCGAAGGCCCTGTTACCTGCAAGAAAAGACAAAACAAGTATCCACACCAAGAAACAGAGTTCGCCACAACACAGCGCGAACATTCCAGATTCAAAAGTAATATCTGCGTCAAATTCGAAGTCGCGATTAAATAAATGTAGTCAAGCGTGTAACCGAGCGAAACATATATAATCAGACAATCTGCCAAATTATTACGACAAATGAAAAATTTTCGTTCCAGAAAGAGATAGTGGTAATCCGAAGTTCATTGCAAACTTCATAGATGGGAGTCCCACCGAGTGCGGCTGGAATGTTTGACAAGGTAAAGACAACATTTGTTTCCATGTTAGAAGCAAACTCTGGGAGGAACGGGCCGGCTAGCTCTGGTTACGGGCAAGCTAAATGTTGGAGTTACCATTGTGATCTAGAAGTGGTCAAACATGTAATGTCACTGCCAACGCGATATGAGCCTGCAGGGTCGCACATAAGAGCATGTGGAGAAGTTGGAAGATTGACTATGTTGGTAGAGGTTACCAATCACCATATAGAATGGGGGAAGTCCAGCAAATGTTGCTGTCTGAATTCGTCGGGTTTACATGGATAGAATTCGTCGGATTCGTCGGGATTCGTCGGATTGTTCCGTGGAATCTCGACGAATTGTTACAGAGATCCTTAACTCGGCAAATGTTGCCGTCTGACATGATTCGTCGGATTCGTCGGGATTCGTCGGATTGTTCCGTGGAATCTCGACGAATTGTCACAGAGAGCATTAACTCGGCAAATGTTGCCATCTGATGTGATTCGTAGGAATTCGTCGGATTGTCCCGTGAAAACTCGATGAATGCTGTTCCGTGGAATCCCGACGAATTGTAACAGAAGCGCCTATTTTGCTGTGTGGTCTGCGGATAGCGATTCTTCTAGAAGTTGTTTATCCTTTGGGTATAAATAGGACTTCATTTAGGGTTCTCATTAACTTACGAAGTAGAAGCCGACGGAAGGAGTTCCGTTCCGCTCGAACCCTAGAGGGAAGTGTTCCGTCGTTCCGAATCGTCTCCGCCGACTTCCTCTCCGACGATTGTCGCCGGTGTTGTTCTTCCTGAAGCGGATCTAGCAATCCGTGGAAGCGCAAGGTGTAGTCTTCTTCTCCCGGCTCGTGTGGACTGCTGTAGAGACGTAGACATTATTCTACGTGAGAACTCTCGCATAGCCGACGAAGGCAATCTTCTTCTTGGAGCATCTTGGTTGGATTTGATCCAACCCCGCAAAGGTAATTTCATACCTAGCATTTGATTAACTTCTTGATTCAACATTCATGGTCGATCCGAATCTTTTGGGTTGTTTCTCTTCATTTCCGCTGCGCCTACATTTGATGTATGGTTCTAGAAAAACCCAACAGTGGTATCAGAGGGAGGTTCCGGTCATGAATGTTGTTTCAGAAGTTTGGTTATTCCAGTACGTGCAAATCTAGGTATTTAGAAGCGTTCTAAATGTCAAGATTTCTTCCTGGAACATCAAAAGTTGATGATTTTTCCCATGGGAAATCGGTAGTGATTTTGAAAAAAAAAAAAAATTGAACCCCGCCAGGAACGTCTGGGATTTCGTGGTTATTTCTAATTGTTAGAAATTGTTGTCTCCTTAGCAGTAACCGTCCCTCAAGTGGTTAATGAACCCTTGTATTATTTTGGATTTTGAATCCAACAATGAGAGACGAGCTTGTCTACTGCTTTAAGTCGAGTTGTCTTTGCCTTTGTCCAATGCATATAAATCCGAAGATTTGGAAGAGTTCTAAATGTCCAGATTTAGCTCTTTCGCCTATCAAAGGTTGATAGTCTTATGTTGTGCACATAAGGGATGCATGTGGATTTTAGAAATTTTGTTTTTCTGTTGATGTGCACTTGATCAAATGTTGATCATGGTTAAGTGTTAACCTATTATTAAAATTAAAATCCCTTCATCAAATATTAAGTGTTCGGATGCCTTCCGATGGATGACACTCTTCCTGCCTCGATCGATGAAGTGTGGGCTTGCCAAAGCAAGGTGCATTAATCTATCTTGGTAAGGGTGCGAGCGGATAATTGTGATATCCCACTGTCGACATCGGGTGTAGCTTAACTAGGTGACCTCAAAGGTTGAGTGCCTAGAGGCATAGGGTTGGCATGCACCATATGATGGATGCGAATAAGGAGTTATTCACCAGCCATACAAGAGTTGCATGAGGATGCAATTGGCAAGCGTTGCCTACCTAAATAACCGCATTATGAGAGGAACGCCAAAGCGGACTCGTGGTGTTGGTGAAATACGGATCTTGTCCACTAAGAGAGTAGCTCGCATGGACTCTCCGAATTGATTGTGAGGGCTATCAATTTGAATAAAATAGTGGGAGTATTTAATTGAAGTCCAAATTAAAATAAATTGTTTTTGGAAATTTTGGTACTGATTAAATTCTGCATGAATTCTTGTAGAATTCCATGGCAAGTGGTTCACATTCCACCTTGTCCCTAAGAGCTATCCTTGAGAAGGACAAGCTTAGTGGGACGAATTACATGGACTGGTATAGGAACCTGAGAATTGTTCTCAGGCAAGAGCGAAAGCTCTACGTCTTGGAAGAAGAAGCCCCCGAGGTGCCGACCGGGAACTCGTCCCGTGTTGATAAGGATGCTTATAAGAAGTATACCGATGACGCCTTAGACGTCGAGTGCCTTATGCTTGCCACCATGAACTCTGAGCTTCAGAAGCAACACGAGAACATGGGGTGCAAGGAGATTGACGAGCACCTAAAGAAAATGTTTCAAGGGCAAGCTCGTCAAGAGAGGTTCGATGTCACGAAGGCATTATTTCAGTGCAAAATGGGAGCTCGAGACTCAGTTGGTACTCACGTACTCAAGATGATTGGGTATATAGAGAACCTGGAGAGACTGGGTTTTCCTCTGGGTCAAGAGTTGGCCATAGATCTTATCCTGCAATCGTTGCCGGATAATTATGAGCAGTTCGTCTTGAACTACAACATGAATGAAATAGACAAGACACTGCCCGAGCTCCTAGGCATGTTGCGAACTGCCGAGATAAACATGAAGAAGTCCAAGCCTGCTAGTCCCATATTGATGGTACATAAAGGCAAGGGTAAGGCCAAGGGCTTCAAGAAGACGAAGGTGGGACCTAAGTCACATCTTGAGCCCAAATCTTCTGCGCTGAAAAAGAAGAGCACCGTGAAGGAAGGGAAATGCCACCACTGTGGCAAGGCTGGTCATTGGAGGAGGAATTGTCCTTCGTACATTGACGATCTGCGGAAAAGGAAGGGAGGTATGACTTCCGCTTCGAATATTTACGTTATAGAGATAAACCTTTCTGATCCTTCATCTTGGGTATTGGATACCGGATGTGGTTCTCACATTTGTACAAATGTGCAGGAACTGGGAAGGAGGAGATTGCTGAGTAAAGGAGAGGTGGACCTGCGCGTCGGCAATGGAGCAAGAGTTGCTGTTGTAGCCGTAGGGGTTTACCGTCTTTCTTTGCCCAGTGGGCTTGTAATAGAACTTGATAATTGTTATTATGTTCCGGACATAACTAGAAACATTATATCCATTTCATGCTTAGACATGATTGGATTTTCTTTTATAATTAAGAACAATTGTTGTTCTATATTTAAGAATGATGTTTGTTATGCTGTAGCTCAATTGTTTAATGGTCTTTATGTTTTGAACATAGACCATCCGATCTATAATGTAGATAATAATAAAAGACTAAGAACAAATGACTCAAATCCTACATATCTCTGGCATTGTCGTTTGGGCCATATAAACGAGAAGCGCATATCCAAGCTCCATAAAGATGGACTATTGGACTCATTTGATTATGAATCATTCGAGCGATGCGAGTCTTGTTTGTTAGGCAAGATGACTAAAGTCCCTTTCACTGGTTATACTGAGAGGGCTGAGGATCTCTTGGGTGTTGTACATAGTGATGTATGCGGACCCATGAGTTCTATGGCTAGAGGTGGGTATTTCTACTTTGTTACATTTACTGACGATTTCAGTAGATACGGATACGTGTATCTTATGAAGTGCAAATCCGAAACTTTTGAAAAGTTCAAAGAGTTTAAAAATGAAGTGGAGAACCAATTGGGTAAAAAGGTTAAAGCACTCCGATCTGATCGAGGTGGCGAATACCTGAGTCATGAGTTCCGTGATCATCTGAAAGAGTGTGGTATTGTATCACAGCTCACTCCACCTAGGACACCGCAGCATAATGGTGTGTCTGAGAGGAGAAATCGTACTCTATTAGACATGGTACGGTCGATGATGAGTCATGCAGACTTGCCTGTTTCCTTTTGGGGTTTTGTTTTAGAGACTGCTGCAATGACACTGAATCGCGCTCCGACGAAAACGGTTCTAAAGACACCATATGAGATATGGACTGGGAAGCGTCCTAGTATGTCATTCATTAAAATTTGGGGCTGTGAGGCATACGTACGACGTCAAATGCCTGACAAGCTGGAACCCAAATCAGATAAGTGTTATCTGGTGGGATATCCTAAGGAAATGAAAGGATATTACTTTTACCTACCGTCTGAGGGCAAAGTGTTTGTCGCAGGGATGGGTGTCTTCTTGGAGAAAGAGTTCTTGTCAAGAAAGACGCAAAAGGTAGAACTTGAAGAAGTTTAAGAACCACAAGTAGTGAATGAACCAGAATTGGAATCTGAGTCAGGACTACAAGATGTTGTAGCTAGAGAACCTGCTCAAGAGACACAAGTCCTACGTAGATCAGGTAGACCAAGATTTGAGCCTGAGAGATATGGATTTCTCGTGTCTCAAATAGGTAATGTGTTGCTTATGGATCATGATGATGAACCAGCGACCTACTAAGAGGTTATGAATGGACCGGACTCCGACAAATGGCTTGAGGCTATGAAATCCGAAATGGACTCCATGTACACAAACCAAGTTTGGAACTTGGTGGAACCACCTGAAGGGGTACAACCCATAGGGTGCAAGTGGGTCTTCAAGAAGAAGACCGGCATGGATGGGAATGTACAGACATTCAAAGGTCGACTGGTGGCTAAGGGTTTCAAGCAAATTCATGGTGTTGACTATGATGAGACCTTTTCCCCTGTTGCCATGGTAAAGTCCATTAGGATATTGCTTGCTATTGCTGCGTATTATGACTACGAGATCTGGCAGATGGATGTCAAAACGGCTTTCCTAAATGGAAACCTCCTTGAGGAAGTGTACATGACACAACCCGAGGGTTTTGTATCCCCAAATGAAGCCACTAAAATATGCAAGCTGAATAGGTCCATCTATGGATTGAAACAGGCCTCTAGAAGTTGGAATCTTCGTTTTGATGAGAAGATCAAAGAGTTTGGTTTTGTCAAGAATGAAGATGAACCGTGTGTTTACAAGCGGATCAGTGGGAGCATTGTTGTCTTCCTGATATTGTATGTAGATGACATACTGTTGATCGGGAATGACATACCTACCCTGAAAGTTGTTAAGAACAACTTAGGGAACTGCTTTTCTATGAAGGACTTGGGTGAAGCGACTTACATACTCGGTATTAAGATCTATAGAGATAGATCGAAGAAGTTGCTGGGTTTGACCCAGAGTACGTACATTGAGAAGGTGTTGAAGCGGTTCAACATGCTTGAGTCCAAGAAAGGATTTTTGCCCATGTCTCATGGTGTAAATCTCTTTAAGGACCAGTGTCCAAAATCTTGCGAAGATAAGGACCGCATGAAGTTGATTCCATATGCTTCGGCAATTGGGTCAATCATGTATGCAATGTTATGTACTCGACCCGATGTCTCTTTTGCTTTGAGCATGACTAGCAGGTATCAGTCTGATCCCGGTGAATGTCACTGGATAGCCGTAAAGAATATCCTGAAGTACTTGAGAAAGACTAAGGATGTATTCTTGGTGTATGGTGGAGAGGAAGAGCTCGTTGTAAGTGGTTACACAGATGCCAGCTTCCAAACTGATAGGGATGATTCGAAGTCTCAGTCAGGGTTTGTGTTTTGCCTGAATGGAGGAGCTGTGAGCTGGAAGAGTTCCAAGCAAGAGACAGTTGCTGATTCTACAACTGAGGCCGAGTATATCGCTGCGGCAAACGCAGCGAAGGAGGCTGTATGGATTAGGAAATTCATCGGCGAGCTAGATGTAGTTCCTAGCATTGTTGATCCCGTAGTTCTCTACTGTGATAACAATGGTGCAATTGCACAATCTAAGGAACCTAGATCCCATCAGCGCTCCAAGCACATACTTCGGCGGTTCCATCTTATTCGTGAGATTGTCGAACGAGGAGATGTGAACATTTGCAGAGTGCCGACTGAGGAGAATATTGCAGATCCACTGACAAAGCCTCTCGCGCAGAGAAAGCATGATGGTCATACTAGATCAATGGGTATACGATACCTGAGTGATCATCTCTAGTGGGAGTCTTGTGGGTTGCATGTAAAATATATATATTCTATTGGCTGTTTTTTATTCATATGATGAATTGTGTATCAATTATTTCTTTTTACAATTAATGGCAAGTTCTTTTATTACGATATACTGTTTCTATATGATAGAATAAAATTCGTGATAAATACCCTTAGAATGTTCGCTTCCATAGGACATCAAGTACGTGACTTGAATGTGAGAGCCTATGATTTCGAAGCTTCATTCTTAAAAGGTCCCTGGTCGAGGTATCATCGTAGAAGCTAAGGGTGATGATGATACATTAAGACTAGCATGTGTGTTGATTGATGACCGGTTCTCACAGGTCATGATATTGTGATATCAAGTCATCACGTGGGTACTTGTTAGTGAACAAGTTGTACTGGACAGACCCAACCTGAGACTACTTTGTGGGTTGTTACTTAAAAGTGTCACAAGTAGGTCTCATTTGATAATGGTGTTGTGGTCCTTTGACCTGAAGTCACAGCATTCATCGAGTGAGGAAGAGTGTGCTTTGATGTCATCTAAAGTCTTCCTTGAAGAAGGTTGATGATAAGGGTGGTCGTTGGGTACGTTACGAATCATTTGGGTGTTTGGGTGTGAGCAGATATGGGATTTGTCCTCCTATATAACAGGAGTTGCATCCATGGGCCCCTTGATGGAATTGGACTGAGAAATGCATGGCCATGCTTGGTAGAGTCAATATGTGATATTGAGCTCACCATTCTCTGGAAGTCCGTTCTAGGTCAAGAAACTTGGATTGAGCTATTATGAGGGTGACACGGTCCATGCCTCTAGTTCTTTCCGGATGTAAGGGACAAAGGGACAAAGACAACGCTGGAACATTGGTCATAAAGGCTTATGAGTTATGAACTCTTATTGCTTGGGGAGCAATGATGCATTGCTAGATGCCGCTCACTGTTTGTGAGGTTTTTGTTTGATACTTTCAAGATCAAGTGGGAGACTGTTGGAGTTACCATTGTGATCTAGAAGTGGTCAAACATGTAATGTCACTGCCAACGCGATATGAGCCTGCAGGGTCGCACATAAGAGCATGTGGAGAAGTTGGAAGATTGACTATGTTGGTAAAGGTTACCAATCACCATATAGAATGGGGGAAGTCCAGCAAATGTTGCTGTCTGAATTCGTCGGGTTTACACGGATAGAATTCGTCGGATTCGTCGGGATTCGTCGGATTGTTCCGTGGAATCTCGACGAATTGTTACAGAGATCCTTAACTCGGCAAATGTTGCCGTCTGACATGATTCGTCGGATTCGTCAGGATTCGTCGGATTGTTCCGTGGAATCTCGACGAATTGTCACAGAGAGCATTAACTCGGCAAATGTTGCCATCTGATGTGATTCGTAGGAATTCGTCGGATTGTCCCGTGAAAACTCGACGAATGCTGTTCCGTGGAATCCCGACGAATTGTAACAGAAGCCCCTATTTTGCTGTGTGGTCTGCGGATAGCGATTCTTCTAGAAGCTGTTTATCCTTTGGGTATAAATAGGACTTCATTTAGGGTTCTCATTAACTTACGAAGTAGAAGCCGACGGAAGGAGTTCCGTTCCGCTCGAACCCTAGAGGGAAGTGTTCCGTCGTTCCGAATCGTCTCCGCCGACTTCCTCTCCGACGATTGTCGCCGGTGTTGTTCTTCCTGAAGCGGATCTAGCAATCAGTGGAAGCGCAAGGTGTAGTATTCTTCTCCCGGCTCGTGTGGACTGCTGTAGAGACGTAGACATTATTCTACGTGAGAACTCTCGCATAGCCGACGAAGGCAATCTTCTTCTTGGAGCATCTTGGTTGGATTTGATCCAACCCCGCAAAGGTAATTTCATACCTAGCATTTGATTAACTTCTTGATTCAACATTCATGGTCGATCCGAATCTTTTGGGTTGTTTCTCTTCATTTCCGCTGCGCCTACATTTGATGTATGGTTCTAGAAAAACCCAACACTAAATCCTAGAAATTGGCAAGCTTAAGCGGAAGTAGAGAGTCGGCGAGCGCTAAAAGTAGAGTCGGCAAGTTCCAAAGTGGGCGTGCTCAAGCCGTCAAGATCAGGAACCAATTATCAGCGAGCGCTAGTTGCTGTCGTCGGTGAGTCTGGTCGATGCAGGAGACAGTGAGCGTTGACGAGCTTTGGTCGATGCAGGCGTCAGTGAGTCCACGTGATTAGGGACGAGCATGCGTTAGTGAGTCCAAAGCAAAGACAACATGCGAGCACTGGATGGAGAGAAGAAAGACTCAAGGCGGAGGTCATAAGGATCTGACGTGATCTCTGGATGCAGGGAAGCAGTGACTCCTGAAGCAGGGAGCCATCCGCGAGCTCAATCATGAGATTGACTCAAGCCGTGAGGAGGACGAGTACTAGTCGCATGAAAGATACGAGAAAGACGAATCAGGGAGCGGTGAGTGCAGAAATGGCGAGCGCGCGCTAGGTGAGGATGCACAATGTTGGCGTTTCCTGTGGCATATGGAAGTGGCGAGACAGGCAGAGACAAACGTAGAGTCCAAGAACTAAGAGGAGGGGGGTTCGGCGAGTACAATGGCAGGGTCTGCGAGGATGTTGACAGTCGGCTGGCTTATAAAGGTCTGGAGGGGCTGGTTATTTGGAGAAGATGTTGAGCACTGAAATTGGCGAGTTCCCAAGGCAGAGGCCACGAGTACCTGTAAGAAAACAGCTCAAGAGGAAAGAACAGTCTCAATCGGCGAGAGCAGAAGCTCAATCGCCGAGAGTTCTCAATTAGGAATCGCGTGGCTCTATAGGTGTAGAAAAGTGGAGTACGAAACAGTAAATTTTATTACTTCATATATCAACCTTATATACAAGTATTTGTACACATACTTATAAGCTGAAAGTGTGAAATCTCAACTCCAAACCAAGACGTGAGACTAATCTATACCCGAGGAAAGATGACCTTTACGAGAGCTTAGTCATAGTTCTTCTACATAGTACAATCAAAATGATGAATTTAACTTAATTGTTAGATTCATAACTATCTGGTATTTACTTGATAAAACAAAACACATTCCGGGTTGTATTGTTGTGGATGGTGTTACTTGATCAAAATTTCTTGCACATCCATGCGCTTGTATTGTAGGATAAATTTTATGGCAATATTTAACAATGTTTTAATTAATCTGGTTTTTAAGAACATTAAAATATTGCAGCAACCTTACTACGTTTTAAATGTGTCAGGAAATGGGGATGTTGAAAGTCAAACATGGACTGCTGCAGACTGCAGAAACTTTAGATTTTCTCCATAGTAATGCTCGTCTTATTCATCGAACTATCTCCCCAGAGGTACCCACGTAAAGTACTCGATATATATTTTGATGATAATTTATTAGCTTTAACTTCATGAATATTCTTTTTTGGAATTGTTGTCTTTTAGCCTTCTTCGAATGCTATATTTTGCTTTAAAGCCAGCGTGCAACTTGTGATCTACATGCACGTTTTCCCTAATTAACTTCTATGGTGATTATCTTATACAATAGTTTGATATGAACTGACTTATCAATTTTAGAATTTGATCTGTAAGATAAGTCCTCTAAGGCTCTGTTTGGGACGTCGGTACCCTTTCGGTGAGTTCCTCGCCAACGCAACGCCGACGACGGGAGGTGTTTGATTTGCTGCCTCCCCGTTCGGAACAAAGCAGAGGGAGAACGGCGAAAAGGCGTCGTCCGTGAACGTGGCGAGCTCCCACCGGCCGCGATCTCCGTCGCGTTCGACCCATTTCCCGCCGTTGGCGTCCCAAAAAGACCCTAAATCAACTTCTTATATACCAAGTCTTAAAAGATATTATGTAATAAAAAATAGAAAACATTTAAATCATTCTTAATCTATATCTTTTTTGATACTTCATGACGCTGGTAGGATGAGTCCTCTAAATACCCTACCCCCACGAAGCATAAACGTGGCCTACACCTTGGGCTCTGATATCAAATATGACTCAGGGTAGGGGATGTGTGAGTGAACTCTAAGCAATGCAATCCCTAAATGCAGTGTCGGGAAATGAATCCTATCTAATCCTAGGATGGCGCGTGTATGCAAATAGTGATCCTACAGTAAATCATAAATATAAATAAAACATAAAACACACGCACTTCATACAACCAGTATTCAAATAATTTTGAATAAGCAAACATCCTAGAATTTCCTTCGATTGGAGGGCAGTTAGTTAAATGTGCAAAAGAATAAATCATACAAGTCCCGATTAGTCATCTCCGTCGCATTCGACCCCTTTCCCACCGCTGGCGTCCCAAACAGACCCTAAATCAACTTCTTATATACCAAGTCTTAAAAGATATTATGTAATAAAAAATTAGAAAACAAAAAAAATTTGAATCGTTCTAAATCTATATCTTTTTTTGATATTTCATGACGCGGGATAGGATGAGTCCTCTAAATACACTACCCCCATGAAGCATAAGCGTGTCCTACACCTTGGGCTCTGATATCAAATCTGACTCAAGGTAGGGGATGTGTGAGTGAACTCTAAGCAATACAATCCCTAAATGCAGTGTTGGGAAATGAATCCTATCTAATCCTAGGATGACAGTAAATCATAAATATAAATAAAATGTAAAACATACGCACTTCATACAACCAGTATTCAAATAATTTTGAGTAAGCAAACAACCTAGAATTTCCTTCGATTGGAGGGCAGTTAGTTAAATGCGCAAAAGAACAAATCCTACAAGTCACAATTAGTCACAAAAATAAATACATTAGCATAGATCATTCATAAAAATATAGGTAATCCGGTCTGTAAAAGAATGCTGAAAGCAGTAAATCTAACCACGAGATAGAGTCCGTAGGCAAGGGAGATATCAACTCGGTAGTTGTAGGAGTGGCAGTGGCTATCCAAAGTGGAGAAAGTTGCTCTGTGGGGACTGTCGGTCGGGGATAAGGTTGTTCATGGTCTGGATGGGTTATGGAAGGGAATGAAGGATTGGCCATGCGAAAAAAGGACCTACATCTTAAGAAGGTTGACTGCAATGAGATATGGATGGAAGGGGTATGGCCAAAGGGATTGCTTCGGTTTTGACTGAGAGGGGACTGGATGACTGCAGGAATGCAGCAGGGAAGGCGGCTGGTGTTTTGGAGGCTTAGGAGGGGGTGAATGTGTAACGCCCTAGAAATTATGAACCAAAGTTATAAATATATTGTTTATTTTGGATAGCTGGGTGTGCGGGTAGAAGTTTTGGGTGTGCGTATAGCGGGTTCCTATTAGGTTTAAAACCTAAAAATAAACTTTATCCTTAAAAAACTCCAAGTATTCCTAATTCCCGACCTCCCCTCACCCCTTCTATTTCACGTGAGCCGCCTGTGCCGCGTCGTTCGGGAGTGGAGTGGAGATCGTGCCCCTGTCGTGAAATGTTGTCTCCGACCGTGAGGGACGATGAGTGAGGTGTTGCTAGGTCACCGACGGGAGGACGCTCCCTGCTTCCACTACCGTCGCCTGCGGCGCAGAAGGAGTAAGGATGCGAGCTACTCACCTTCACCTATTGCCGACCTCCCTTCATGTTTTCTCGTGAGCAAGCGGATCGAGAGGGGGGAGAAGGTTACAACTGACTAAGACTCTTGCCGAACAATGAGAGTCCTCTTATACCGTTTCATTTGTGGACGGGGACTCCGCCAGGGCGTGGGATTGCAACCCCGGTGTATGTTTGTGGGATCTGCAAGTAAAGTTACTTTCCTGCTACGCGATATAAAGCAGGGACTCCTCTAGGGCGTGGGATTGTGACCCCGACATAGATTTTCTGTTTTACATGCATTGGAGGGCCACTCGCCATTAATTGGCGGCGGTGTGTTTTTCCTTCAGTTTATTGTGAACCACTGGTGTCAGTCCCCGACATGAATTTACATTAGAAATCCGACGCGTGAGTTTGTATTTAAGCATGTTGTGTGAAGCCTACCTGCGGTGATAGACTCAGATCAATGATATTTATATTGATGTGTATTACAATTTTGCCCTAGGTGCACAAACAGGAATGTCATGCACCGTTCATCGGCATGGTTGCGGGAATCTGTGGGTTTTCTTCGTGAAGGCCCTGATACTAGGTTGGCCTGTGTTGGACCTGATAGAACGATGATTTTTGAGGGATTTCATTGGACGGGTGAAATACTCGTCACTTTGTAGTTGTGGATACATTATTTTTTAGCCTATAACACGTTGTCCGTTTATGATTGAGTCGCGTCAGGCTATGCTGGGAATTGATCGTTTGAGGATTAGTGATGAACTTATATCTCTCGTCGCTACGCTTCGGGACCGGAAGTGATGCTACACTTCCCGTCTTTACGTTTTAGGATAGGTGACACGTTCTCCCGTCACACGACTCCAGGCGGAGGGTGAATGCCCACCTCCCATCACAACGTTCGAGGACACGGGTCAAATTGTTCCCCTGTCACTTCTGATTGAACAGTGGTAGATTTTGTTCTTTCTATCTCTACGATTGAGGGAAAAAGGCGATTTCATGCCTCTCATCGCTGGTTTTATGGATTGGTTGCCTTCAGATCTTAGGTCGTACTATTTTAGGTGTCCACGACACGTGTATTGTTGCATGTGTTATGCGACGCTTAATGTGTTCTTTTACGTGCATGTTATACATGCGTACTCGCTTAGGTCGTGTGGCTTTTAGTGTCATGACAAATGTGATGTTCGTTTACGCTATGCGACACTTTGTACTTTGATTGGCATGTTTTGTTTACATGCATACTTGTATAAGTGCGATGAATTCGCCCTGGAGTTCGCTAGGATGACCGAGGGGAGGGTTCGTTACGTTGTGTTGGTCAACCCCATGCTGACCTTCATTTTTCATGCGTGTTTTTTGTTTCAGGTGGAGTAGCTCGTAGTGGATCTTAGTGGGTAGGAGCCCATGTTGTTCCGAGGTGTTAGGTTTTCCTTTTTCTTCTGTTTTGAGTACCTTTTATTTGAATCTGATCTAAGACCTTAAAGACGAATTTTATTTCAATACTTCTTTTGAGTTAGTGTGGACATTCAAACTTTTGAGGTTATTTGTTTTAGCTTCCGCTGTTGTATAAACTGTTGGGTTTTCTATACCCCTAACAGGATGACATATCGAATATGCGCAGCGGAAATAATACTAAGAATAACCCAAAGAGTAAGGATCTTGCAGATCTCATGAATCAAAAGATTAGGAAAGCAAAATGCAATATACCTTCGCGGGATTGAGTCAATACTCAACCAAGGTGCTCCAAGATGAAATCGGGTAGATTAAATCTGAGTTCCAAGAACCGAAATGTATCGGCTCCTCTACAGCGATCCACACGAACGATGGAGAACCCCAAAGCCTTGTCGAACAAGGAATGGGTCGGAGAAAGAACGTCCTTTGCGTCCCCACGAACTGCTAGATCCGTTGAAGGGGAGGCGGCGACTGTCGGCAGCGATTAGGCCGGCGGACGGAACGAGAGCGATCAGAACACTTCCGTCTTCGGCTCTCCAGAAATTGCGAAAAAGGCTCAATCTATTCCGTCTTCTCTGAAGACCTAATCGCGTTCCTTTTATACGCAAGGTATAAAATTGGCAATCCGCAGACCAGAGGAAAAACAGAACATTTCTGTCCAGATTTACATTCGCCGAATTCGACTAAACAATATAACCGAATTCGACTCAGATTCGGCGAAACCATTTCGACGAATTCTTCTATATAAATTCGGCGAAACTCTTTAGCCGAATTTGTCATTTATTCAACTAAACACTTTAGCCGGATTTTGACTTAGCCGAATTTTGACTTAGCCGAATTCATCTAAACCCTTTAGCCGAATTCGTCTAAACCCTTTAGTCGAATTCGTCTAAACCCTTTAGCCGAATTCGTCTAAACCCTTTAGTCGAATTCGTCTAAACCCTTTAGCCGAATTCGTCTAAAAACCTTAAGCCGAATTATCTAGTATAAATCCGTTCGTTTAAACACTTTAAACGATTTCCTTTTTGAGACATTCTCAACTTGATACCAAGCAGTCACAGGATTGGTCCTTCACTCATATCCAATATGAGTAAGGCCAACACAATCCTTCCTCCAACTTCTCCAAACGCTTTTATGTGCGACCCTATAGGCTCATATTGCGTTGGCAGTAAGACTAACTGTTGATTGCTTTGAGATCACCTCAGAAACTCCAACAGTCTCCCACTTGATCACAAAGTATCAACAAAAGTCTCACAAACAATGAGCGGCATCTAGCAATACATCATTGCTACCCAAGCAATAAGAGTTCATAACTTAACAAGCCTGTCTTAACCAATGTATCAGTGTTGCATGTCCCTTTGTCCTTTACATCCGGATAGAACTAGAGGCATGGACTGTGTCACCCTCATAATTGTTCAATCCCAATTTCTTGATCTAGAATAGACTGTCTGAAATTGGTGAGCCCAATATCATATATTGACTCAACCAAGCATGGGCATGCATTTCTCAGTCTCATTCCATCAAGGGGCCCATGGATGTAACTCCTGTCATATAGGAGGACAAATCACATTTCTGCTCACACACAAACATCCAAATGATTCGTAACATACCCAACAACCACCCTTATCGTCAACCTTTATCAAGAGAAGACTTTAGATGGCATCAAAGTATGCTCTTCCTCACCTGATGAATGCTATGACTTCAGGTCAAAGGACCACAAACACCATTGTCACTTTAGACCTACTTGTGACACGTTCATATAACAATCCACAAAGTAGTCTCATGGGGGGTCTGTCCAGTACAACTTGTTCTTAACAAGTACCCATGTGATGACTTGATATCACAATATCATGACCTGTGAGAACCGGTTATCAGTCAACGCACATGCTAGTTTTATGGTCTCATCCTCGCCCTAAATTTCTAGGATGATACCTCGACCAGGGACCATTTAAGAATGAAGCTTCATTTAAACATAGACCCTCACATTCAAGTCACGTACTTGAATTCCTATGGAAGCAAACATTCTAGGGGCATTCATTATATTAATTAGTCTATCAAATAGAAACGGTAAACATAATAAAAGAACTTGCCATAAATGTAAAATGAAACATACAGTACATAACACAATTCATCAAATGAATAAACAACCGACAAACATACAATCCACAAGGCTCCCACTAAAGATGATCATTCAGGTATCTAATACCCATTGATCTAACATGACCATCATGCTTCTTTTGTGCAAGAGGCTTTGTCAGTGGATCCGCTGTGTTTTCTTCAGTCGGTACCCTGCAAATGTTTACATCTCCTCGATCGACAATCTCTCAAATAAGATGGAACCGCCGAAGTATGTGCTTGGAGCGCTGATGAGATCTAGGTTCCTTAGCTTGGGCAATTGCACCGTTGTTGTCACAGTAGAGAACTACGGGATCAACAATGCTAGGAACTACATCTAGCTCACCGATGAATTTCCTAATCCACACAGCCTCCTTTGTCGCATTTGCAGCAGCAATATACTCGGCTTCTGTCGTAGAATCGGCAACTGTCTCCTGCTTGGAACTCTTCCAGCTTACAGCTCCCCCATTGAGGCAAAATACAAAACCTGATTGAGACTTTGAATCATCCCTATCAGTTTGAAAGCTAGCATCTGTGTAACCATTTACAACGAGCTCTTCCTCTCCACCATACACCAAGAACATATCCTTAGTCCTTCTCAAGTACTTTAGGATATTCTTGACAGCTATCCAATGACCATCACCAGGATCAGACTGATACCTGCTCGTCATGCTCAAAGCATAAGAGACATCGGGTCGAGTGCATAACATTGCGTACATGATTGATCCAATTGCCGAAGCATATGGAATCATCTTCATGCGGTCCTTATCTTCCAAAGATTTAGGACACTGGTCCTTAGAGAGACTCACACCATGTGACATGGGTAAGAATCCTTTCTTGGACTCAAGCATGTTGAACCGTTTCAACACCTTGTCAATGTATGTACTCTGGGTCAAACCCAGCAACTTCTTCGATCTATCTCTATAGATCTTAATACCAAGTATGTAAGTCGCTTCACCCAAGTCTTTCATAGAAAAGCAGTTCCCTAGGTTGTTCTTAACAACTTGCAGGGTCGGAATGTCATTCCCGATCAGCAGTATGTCATCTACATACAATATCAGGAAGACAACAATGCTACCACTAATTTTCTTGTAAACACAAGGCTCATCTTCATTCTTGATGAAACCAAACTCTTTGATCTTCTCATCAAAACGCAGATTCCAACTTCGAGAAGCTTGTTTCAATCCATAAATGGATCGATTCAACTTGCATATTGTAGTGGCTTCACTTGGAGATTCAAAACCCTCGGGTTGTGTCATGTACACTTCCTCAAGGAGGTTTCCATTAAGGAAAGCCGTTTTGACATCCATTTGCCAGATCGCGTAGTCATAATACGCAGCAATAGCAAGTAGAATTCTGATGGACTTGATCATGGCCACAGGGGAAAAGGTCTCATCATAGTCAACACCATGAATTTGCCGGAAACCTTTAGCCACCAGCCGACCTTTGAATGTCTGTACATTCCCATCCATGTCGGTCTTCTTCTTGAAGACCCACTTGCACCCTATGGGTCGTACCCGTTCAGGTGGTTCCACCAAGGTCCAAACTTGGTTTGTGTACATGGAGTCCATTTCAGATTTCATGGCCTCAAGCCACTTCTTGGAGTCTGGTCCATTCATAGCCTCTTGGTAGGTTGCAGGCTCATCATCATGATCCATAAGCAACGCATTACCTATTTGAGTCATGAGAAATCCATATCTCTCAGGCTCAAATCTTGGTCTACCAGATCTACGTAGGACTTGTGTTTCTTGAGCAGGCTCTCCAGCTACAACTTCTTGTAGTCCTTGCTCAGGTTCCAATTCTGGTTCGTTCATTGTTTGTGGCTCTTGAACTTCTTCAAGTTCTACCTTTGTAGTCTTTTTGGATAAGAACTCTTTCACCAAAAAGACACCAGTCCTTGCGACAAACACTTTGCCCTCAGACGGCAAGTAGAAGTAGTATCCTTTGGTTTCCCTAGGATACCCCACTAGATAACATTTATCCGATTTGGGTTCCAGCTTGTCAGGCATTTGACGTCGCACGTATGCCTCACAGCCCCAAATTTTGATGAACGACATACTAGGACGCTTCCCAGTCCATATCTCATATGGTGTCTTTAGAACCGTTTTTGTTGGAACTCAATTTAGTGTGAAAGCAACAGTCTCTAAAGCAAAACCCCAAAAGGAAATGGGCAAATCTGCATGACTCATCATTGATCGCACCATGTCTAACAAGGTACGATTCCTCCTCTCAGAAACATCATTATGTTGAGGTGTTCCGGGCGGAGTGAGCTGTGATACAATACCACACTCTTTGAGATGATCATGAAACACATGACTCAGATATTCGCCACCTCGATCAGATCAAAGTGCTTTTATCCTTTTCCCAGTTGGTTCTCTACTTCATTTTTAAACACTTTGAACTTTTCAAAGGTCTCAAATTTGTTCTTCATAAGAAACACGTATCCGTAACTACTGAAATCATCAGTAAATGTAACGAAGTAGTAGAACCCACCTCTATCCATAGAACTCATGGGTCCGCATACATCACTATGTATTATTCCCAAGAGATCATCAACCCTCTCATTACAACTAGTGAAAGGAGCTTTCGTCATCTTGCCTAATAAACATGACTCGCATCTCTCAAATGATTCATAATCAAATGAGTCCAGTAGTCCATCTTTATGGAGCTTGGGTATGCGTTTCTCGTTTATATGGCCTAAACGACAATGCCAAAGGTACGTAGGATTCGAGTCATTTGTTTTTAGTCTTTTAGTATTTTCTACATTATAGATCGGATGGTCTAAGTTCAAAACATATAAACCATTAAACAATTGGGCTACACCATAACAAACATCATTCAAAAAAATCGAATAACAATTGTTCTTAATTATAAACGAAAAGCCTTTCATGTCAAGACATGATATGGATATAATGTTTCTAGTTATGGCTGGAACAAAATAACAGTTATCTAATTCTATTACAAGCCCAGTGGGCAAAGAAAGACAGTAGACACCAACAGCGACGGCAGCAACTCTTGCTCCATTCCCGATGCGCAGTTCTACCTCCCCTTTACCCAGCATTCTTCTCCTTCTCAGTTCCTGCACATTTGTACAAATGTGAGAACTGCATCCGGTATCCAATACCCAAGATAAAGGAGCAGAAAGGTTTATCTCTATAACATAAATACCTGAAGTGGAAGTCACACTTCCCTTCTTCTTTTGCAGATCCTCAATATAGAGGGGACAGTTCCGCCTCCAATGCCCAGCCTTATCGCAGTGGTGGCACTTTCCTTCCTTCGCCAGACCTTTCTTTTTCAGTGTAGAAGATTTGGGATCAAGATGAGACTTAGATCCTATCTGCGTCTTCTTGAATCCCTTAGTCTTGCTCTTGCTTTTATGCACCATCAGTATGGGGCTAGCAGGTTTGACCTTCTTCATATTATTTTCAGCAGTTCGCAACATGCCTAGGAGCTCGGGCAGTGTCTTATCTATTTCATTCATGTTATAGTTCAAGACGAACTGCTCATAACTGTCCGACAACGATTGCAGGATCAGATTCGTGGCCAACTCTTGGCCCATGGGAAAACCCAGTCTTTCAAGGTTCTCGATATACCCAATCATCTTGAGTACGTGAGTCCCTACTGAGTCTCGAGCTCCCATTTTGCACTGGAATAATGCCTTGGATATGTCAAACCTCTCTTACCGGGCTTGCCCCTCGAACATTTTTTTGAGGTGCCCGATTATCTCATAACCACACATGCTCTCGTGTTGCTTCTGAAGCTCAGAGGACATGGTAGCAAGCATGAGGCATTCCACATCCAAGGTATCATCCTGATACTTCTTGTAAGCATCTTTATCTGCTCTTGAAGCATTTCCGGTCGGCTCTGTGGGTGCTTCACCTTCCAAGACATAGAGCTTGCGCTCTTGCCTGAGAACAATTCTCAGGTTCCTATACCAGTCGAGGAAGTTCGTCCCGTTGAGCTTGTCCTTCTCAAGAATAGCTCCCAGGGACAGGGTGAAGTGAGATCCACTTGCCATGGAAATTCTACAATGAATTCACAAAACTTTTAATACTGTATTTCGAAATACATTTTATATTAATAAGGACTTCTATTAAAAGCTCCCACTATTTTTAATCAAATCGTCAACCCTTTAATTTGATTCAGAGAGTTTATGCGAGCTACTCTCTTAGTGGACAAGATCCATATTTCACCAACACAACGAGTCCGCTTTGGCGTTCCTCTCATAATGCAGTTATTTAGGTAGACAACATTTGTCAATTGCATCACTATGCAACTCTTGTATGGTTGGTGAATAACTCCTTATTCGCATCCATCATATGGAGCATGCCAACCCTATGCCTCTAGGCACTCAACCTTTGAGGTCACCTAGTTAAGTTAGACCCGATGTCAACAGTGGGATATCACAATTATCCGCTCGCACCCTTACCAAGATAGATTAATGCACCTTGCTTTGGCAAGCCCACACTTCATCGATCGAGGCAGGAAGAGTGTCATCCATCGGAAGGCATCCATATAATTAATATTAGATAAGGGATTTTATCTTTCAATAGATGAACATTTCATCGTGATTAACATTTAATCACCATGCACATACACAAAACAAATGCATCCCCTATGTGCACATAAAAGGATTATCAATATTTTGATAAAAGGGGGTTAAATCTGAATACTTAGAACACTTCTAAATCTTCAGATTTACATGCATTGAACACAAGCAAAGCAACTCCACATGTGCAGTAGACAAGCTCGTCTCTCATGTCAGATTCAATAATCTAAACATTTGGTTTCACAAACCATTTTGAGGGACGGTTAATGCAGAGGAGAAACAATCTCTGAAACAATGAAATCGCAACGCAATCACATGCGTTCCTGACGGGGTTCCAAGGGGCCGCGCCCCTGGCGGGGTCTTAGGGGCAGAGCCCCTAACGGGGTCCAAGGGGCAGCGCCCCTGGCGGTCGTCTCGCTGATCGATCAGCGAGCGGGGTCAAGGGGCAGAGCCCTTGCGGGGTGCGGGGCAGAGCCCCGTCCAAATTTTTTGAAATCCCACCACCAGAAACCACACAAAATCACATCAAATGTGATATTCCAAGAAGAAATTAGGGCATTTAGAACGCTTCTAAATGTCCCAATTTACACGCACTTGACCGCAACCTAGCTCCGATACCACTGTTGGGTTTTCTATACCCCTAACGGGATGACATATCGAATATGCGCAGCGGAAATAATACTAAGAACAACCCAAAGAGTAAGGATCTTGCAGATCTCATGAATCAAAAGATTAGGAAAGCAAAATGCAATATACCTTCGCGGGATTGAGTCAATACTCAACCAAGGTGCTCCAAGATGAAATCGGTAGACTAAATTTGAGTTCCAAGAACCGAAATGTATCGGCTCCTCTACAGCGATCCAAACGAACGATGGAGAACCCCAAAGTCTTGTCGAACAAGGAATGGGTCGGAGAAAGAACGTCCTATGCATCCCCACGAACTGCTAGATCCGTTGAAGGGGAGGCGGCGACTGTCGGCGGCGATTAGGTCGGCGGACGGAACGAGAGCGATCAGAACACTTCCGTCTTTGGCTCTCCAGAAATCACGAAAAAGGCTCAATCTATTCCGTCTTCTCTGAAGACCTAATCGCGTTCCTTTTATACGCAAGGTATAAAATAGGCTATCCGCAGACCAGAGGAAAAACAGAACATTTCTGTCCAGCTTTACATTCGTCGAATTCGACTAAACAATATAACCGAATTCGACTCAGATTCGGCTAAACCATTTCGACGAATTCATCTATATAAATTCGGCTATATAAATTCGGCGAAACTCTTTAGCCGAATTTGTCATTTATTCAACTAAACACTTTAGCCGAATTTTGACTTAGCCGAATTCGTCTAAACCCTTTAGCCGAATTCGTCTAAACCCTTTAGTCGAATTCGTCTAAACCCTTTAGCCGAATTCGTCTAAAAACCTTTAGCCGAATTATCTAGTATAAATCCGTTCGTTTAAACACTTTAAACGATTTCCTTTTTGAGACATTCTCGACTTGATACCAAGCAGTCACAGGATTGGTCATTCACTCATATCCAATATGAGTAAGGCCAACACAATCCTTCCTCCAACTTCTCCAAACGCTTTTATGTGCGACCCTATAGGCTCATATTGCGTTGGCAGTAAGACTAACTGTTGATTGCTTTGAGATCACCTCAGAAACTCCAACATAAACTCCATTGGTTTGTTGTAGATTATTCTTGTATCAGCTATTGTTTTTTTTAGTTTGTGGATATTATATGTCGAGGGGGGCTGACTGGACCCATGCTATATTGTATTTGCAGGACTGAGATATTACAATTGGTATCTGACTTTTGGCTGTCAAATCATAGTTTTAGGCCCTCCTTAACCCTTTTAAGGGGTGGTGAGCACATGCGGTGCAAACACCCAAACAACACAATTTTTTGAATGCTCACTTAAGAATGACGAAAATTGTTATGTTTTACGCTTATTGGGGAACTTGTGTGCCCCAAATTTGTTGATTGCATGTTCATGCGCTAGATAATCATCTGTGACTTTCATTGTTGTATTCGTTTGCGGGGTTATCAGTTGAGATTGTGGTTGCGGGAATTTTTGTAGGATTTAGGTCCATCGCGAGGTTACGTCGATTTGAGGATTTTACCCCGTAGAGGAATATTATTGTGACGAAATTAACGGGTATAGAGTGATGGTGGTGAATAATTACTTTCATGTGCTTTGAATTATGGGAGATATATTGTAATTAATAAGGTTGAGTGCAACACCCCGGTGCGATATTGATTCATGATAGGGTAGTGCCATGCTACGCTATTGGCGGTGATAAATCACTATCCGTGAGGAATAACTTTAGTATCGATAAACTCCGCATGATGAAATCTGAATTCATAATTTGTGAATTTAATTGTGATTTTGGGTATATAATGAAAGGGGGAAACGATTACCCCAAGGTAGGATAAGATTGATAAATCTCTCCTAATTGAGTATAATAACTTGTAATATATGAGCACACTTGGTGAGACTACCCGTGTGATGTCGAGTTTGAACTCGTTTGTGGTTGTGTGTTACCTATGGATTTAAAATTTTAAGTGGTCATGAAGGACCTTATTTGAATGAGTTAGATCTCCACCGGAGACGCTTGGTAGATGCGATAGTACGTGTAACACGTTTCCTTAAAATTTTGAATATGTGCTTGTGATTGTGAATGATGGAACAGACACAAGACGCACCCGCACCATGTGGTTCGACGTCATTTTATAGCAAGTTGTGAGCGGGCCGAGGTAAAGCTGCACTCACATCATGTTGGCGTCACGGCGACCTGAGCAACGGACACATGCTGAACCAAACCCGCACGATGGATGGACAACATGGGGTGGCTCCCCTTTTTGTGTTGATACCATGGGAGAGACCGTGACTCTGGCCTGAGTGTCCGGACCAGTAAGAGTCTCTGTGAACTTGGGTTTGGGTACTTCTAGTTTTGGTTTGGGTGCCTTGTGCGCACCATGCTTGTATTTTCGACCATGGATAGGCCATGAGATTGTAACTCCTACTTTGGAAAATGGAACGAGATGAGGTAAGGCCAGAGATCTTTTTGGTGATTCGTCGTTGTTACAGTGACCTGAGAAACCAGCACAAGCAGAACCGAACCTGCACCATGTAGTTCAGCATGAGGTAGCTCCTCTTGTATGTCGATTCCATGGGAGAAGCCATGAGTCTGGAGTGAGCTCGTGGACCAGCAAATGCTCAGACATGTATTTAGAGTTTGTAAACTCTATGACTTGAGTTCTCAAGAGTCGGGCGTGGTCGTCCAGACAAGAAAATGCCCATGTGTGATAGCGGGGTTTGTAAACCCTATGTTGTGAGTGCCATGAGATCACTGATTTTGGCATAAGGTTGATGCTTAACTTACGGGTATTACACTATTGTGTATGTTGGATGCTGTAATATATGTGTGGTGATCACTTTTGATGTGGTCATTAACAGTGGTGTGATGAACCCCGTTGCCGCCAAAGTGTCACTTATAGGACTAAATCCTAAGACCGTTGTAGCATTCATGCATATTATGTGGTGATTGTGGACCCGAGTTTCCTTCGCATGCTGATTGCTTGCTTGCAGTTTATAAATGCGCATGTTTGCTGAGTTTCATTTGCCATGTTGCTACATGATTGATGAAAATGGTGGTTCCCCATCCATTGCAGGAGTTTGTCACGAATGGTGAAACAACGACCCATATAATTACCAATCTCTCATGCGCACTATTGGGAAAAGTGATTAATGAAGTTGAAATAACTGCGATGGAAGATCAATGTGTTGATGCGACTGCTAGTGTGCCACCCATCTCTTTGGCAGGTACACCCGTGTCTATTATTAATGGGATAACTTATGGGACTCGTGATTGGGTGACTTCTTGAATTGTCATCCACACCTTTGTTCAACGGTGTCGAGTCACCCGCGTATGCGGAGGATTGGTTGGCATGGATTAACGATCTACTGTTGGCTTTAGGAGTTCCACCAGAGAAGATGGTCCATCTTGTCTCTTTTGCACTTTTTGGGGAGGCTAAAAAGTGGTGACAAGAGGAGTTCCGTGAGCATTTTACTTGATGCCCTTTGTTCCAAATCCCTATGGAAGATTTTACTGCAGCTTTTTGGGAGCGCTATATTCCGACGGCTACTTGCCTTATGCTGTGAGAAGACTTTTTGATGTTGAGGCAGAAGGAATTGTTTGTGGAGTCTTATCTCTAAGGGCCCGTTCGTTTGGACGGAATTGGAATTCGATATTGGAATTGAATATTGATGAATATTGTGGAATTAAATATTGGTGACTAATTCCAATTTCACGTTCGCCGAATAAACAATATTGTTGAATATTATGGAATTAATCAATACTTTTGTTCGTTTATTAAATAAAATTCAATTTAAGAATTGAAAAATATTACGAATAAGCTAATATTTATCACATATATCATACACAAATGTATGTCATGGCGACGATTTTTTCGTCCGGGGGCAATTTTTTCGCCCGAGAACAATTTTTTTCGCCCGGGCGCGATTTTTTCCACCCAGGCGCAATTTTTTCGCACAACAGCGATTTTTTGGCCCGGGCGCGCATTTTTTGACCCAGCCTTATTTTTTCGCCCGGGCACGATTTTTTTGCCTGGGCGCAAATTTTTTTTCCCAGGTGCGATTTTCCACCCGCCCGGCCGAAAAAAGCTCGCATAGGTGATAAAAGCGCGTCCCAGCAAAAAACCGCTCCCCGGTGAAAAAATCGCGCACGAAAAATAGCCCCCGAACAAAAAAATCTCGTAGGGCGAAAAAAACTCGCCCGGGCAAAAAATCGCTCCCGGCCGAAAAAATCTTGCCCGGACGAAAAAATTGCGCCCGGGCAAAAAATTGCACGCGGGCAAAAAAATCGCTCCCTAACGAAAAATCGCGTTTGAGCGTAAAAATCGTGCCAGGGCGAAAAACTCTCCCCCGGGAGAAAAATTCGCGCCCGGGCAAAAAAAATCGCGCTCGGGCGAAAAATTCGCGCCCGGGCGAAAAATTCGCGCCCGGGCAAAGAATTCAAGCTCGGGCGAAAAATTCGCGCCCGGGGGAAAAAATTGCGCCCGGGCAAAAAAATCGCGCTCGTGCGAAAAAACGCGCGCCCCGGCGAAAAACGCTCACCCGGGCGAAAAACGCGCGCCCGGGCGAAAAACTCGTGCCCGGGCGAAAAACTCGTGCCCTGGCAAAAAATTGCTCGTCCGGATGACAAAACATGCGCCCGGGCGAAAATCGCGCCCCCGGGCGAAAAATGCGCGCCCGGGCGAAAAAACGCGCTTCTGGGCGAAAACGCGCGGCGTCCGGGCAAAAAACTCGCGTTCGTGCGAAAAACTCGCGCCCGGCGAAAAATTGTGCGCCCGGGCGCATAAACGCGCTCACGGGCAAAAAACGGGATAAATCGAGCGTGTTAGACTCGCCCAATTCCGATATGTCTAGCTAGATTTTGTGCTTAGCCTAAAATTAATTCTATGATATTCAACCCAAATTTCAATTATTAAAGCTACCTAACAAGCGAACGGCGTAATTGGAATTCGACGTCGAATTTCAATTCCAAGTCTTCAATTCCGTCCAAACGAACGGGGCCTAAGAGTTTTTACGATTAAGTCGTTATGCAGAGGATGTCCTAGTGAGTGATAAGGACAAATCCCGATATTTCTCTAAAGGATTACTTGATGATTGGAAGGCCCTTTGTACGCAACGACATCTATTAGCTTCTCCATTTTGATTTAAGCAGCCCACACTTTGGAGTTGCACTTGCAGGATTCAGAAGGATACGAAAGAAGCGATCGAAAGTAATATATTGCTTGATATTGGATTAAAAAGAGCACAAATCCATGAAGTGTCTAAGACCGAGGGCTCATGGGAACCAAAGAAAAGACAGAAGATACCTATTGTTTGCTTTCATTGTGGCCGGCATGGTCATATTGCTCGTGGATGCCGGTCATAGCCACTTGAAGAGGCAGTGGTGATGGCCTCTGTTTCCTCCCCTCTTTGTACAAGGTAATGTGCAATAGAGGTTGATGTGTGCACATAGTTGCAATTTTGAGTAACATTTTGGCACATCCTCTTTTGTTTTGGACTCTATTGAGAGGTTTATCCTCCTCTATTATGACTCTTGTCGGTGAGCCAAATTTTGATGGCATAATAGTTATGTAACCGCTACTCACTATTCATTAGCGTGAATGATAACTCTGGCGGATGAGTTAAAATTTTGTTAATTAAGTAATTGTGACTATGGATTTCACTTCCTAACATAATGATATAGTGGTTACGCGTAGACTTGTTGTGGTTGTGGATAGCTATTGTGGAGTTCGAAATGCAGTTGGAGTTATTAAAATACTTAGTTCCTATGCTTTGTTTTGAATGAAACTTGAAATTTCGGTTTTGTAAATTTTGTGTGATTTGGAGTAGCGTAACTATTGATCTTGTAACCCATGAATTGAGATTATTTTGAATATAGCCAATGAGCTATTTTGTCGTATTAGCATGCATGAGCTTCACCACTAACGCTTGTGGAAATTTGTTGATCTTATGATGATGAACGAGTTGTTAGTTCAAGATTTTATTGGGATCGAAATATCAAGGCTAACACAAAACATTGGTTGGGGTGACATGGGCTTGGTGCTCAAATTGTTCAAACCATAGGGCAATTAGCAAATGGTTGAGCATGTTGTTTTCTTTGGTTGGACTCGTAAAGAGATTTGTAAACGTTTGGACTCAAGCAAAAGCGCGTTGTTGAGATTGTGACCTCTTGGATGAGAATTTATTTTAATAAGCGTGTGGTTTGCCCAAACTCGATTAATAGATGGTTACGTCATCACACGTCCGGGTTGAATAGAGGTGATGTTGTAGCGTAATCATCGTCGAATAAGTCTTCCTGGACTGTCGTAGTCTCGATGCGGTTCGAGTGGTGGGTAAACCCGCAAGAAAATTTGAAATCAACGTGGTAGTTCGATTCTCTTTTAAGATGTCGAATATTCTCATTTTGAACAGACTATAACCGCTCATCATACTATAATGGAATGACTATGGAGCAATGAATATGAGGATTCATATGACCCTTTTGATTATGACCTAATTGACGGGAGGATCTCTACGATAGAGTGTACGAGAGGATTCGTCGACGCTTGTATGTCCGAATCTAAGTCGATCTCCTGAGTTTTGAAAAGACGTACGAATGTTATTGGTGACCTCCTAGTTTGGTATTTCACTGCATTTGAGATCGTTTGGTTTTTCTCGTGAAGGTGTAGATCAGAGCATCACATCAAAAGCGTGGCGGGTCCATAACACACACAATGTATTGAAATTTGACGTTTGGTATCCCTTGTGATTGAGGCCGAAAATAAATTTCGGGATGAAATTTCGTTAAGGGGGAGAGAATTGTAATGCCCCAGAAATTATGAACCAAAGTTATAAATTTATTGTTTATTTTGGATAGATGGGTGTGCGGGTAGCAGTTTTGGGTGTGCGGATAGTGGGCTCCTATTAGGTTTAAAACCTAAAAATAAACCCTATCCTTAAAAAGAATTTTTGGCACTATGCACCCTGTAATTACAACCTCTTGGAACTTTGCATCCCGGTTTTTTTTATTTGGCACTTTGCATCATGTGAACAGGTTAATAGAGCAGATTGCACCCTACTTTTAAATTATGTGTATTTTTAATTCATTTAAAATGAAAGTGTAATTCTTGTAAGGGTAATCTCGACATTCCCCAAAAAAAGAAAACCTAAAACCCCCCAAAAGTATTTTTCGGTCCACTCATAACCCCGCCGCTCCTGGACTCCCGCACCGCTCCCCCCTTTGTTTCCAACAGAACCAGTCCTCCTCCTCTGCTGCTTCACCGAGCCACCGACGGTTTTCTATTGCTGCCCGATCCATTGACGGAGCCCTATTGTTACAGCTCCGACCTTCCGATTGGATCGACGGAATCAGATTTCTTCCAGAAATACTGAAGGATCTCTTCCTCTTTCTGTTATCTACAATTCCTGAAAGGTATAAATTACCGAAATACCATAGTTTAGAATTAAATGGTTGTCTTATGTCATTTGAATAGCCTAACTTTAGTTTTTTGGGGTTATTTTGTTAACAATTTGTAGTTTATTTAAGGTTATTTTCTTAGAATGGTTTGGATATGGAGAAATGAAGAGTCTAAGTGAAAGGGCGTGTTACATACCATATGAAATGTCATTGTTCACTGTTAGAATGCACCATTCTGGGTCCTTTTTGGGTTCAAGAAGAATATCTTATATGCTTGATGTAGTTGATGTGTTTGACTATTGTGATTACAATGAGATAGTCCTGACTGATTTACATGAAATGGCTACACTGATTGGTCACTTGGGGTGGGTTAGATTTTACTGCAACTTAAGCGTACTGAAAGATTGCATTAATCTGATTTTACTACAGCATAAGAGTTTAGAGAAAGTGTTAGGACATATTCTAACATGCAAGGAAAGCCGATCAAATTTACCAAAAATTGTAGTGACAAAATTCAAGTCACTTGTGAATGTGGCTGGAAAATGTATGCCTCATTTATATCAAAAAGTGATAATACATTTCAAGTGAAGACCATTAAAGGTGAACACACATGTTATAGAACGACAACTTCTAAACATTGTACTTCTGATTACCTTGCAAAGAAATATCAACACCGCCTTAGGAGTAACCCTGAGTGGCCGATCACTTCTATGCAAGAAATGATGCAAATGGAAAACAGAACATCTCTCTCTATCTGGAAAATGTATATAGAAAAAAAGCATGCAAATAAAATCATTCATGACACTGAGTTGGAGCAATACATTAGTTTATGGGACTACTGCAAAGAAATTCGTCGAACTAATCCTAATACAACAGTCAAAGTTCAGTGTAAACAAAGTTTGGCTACAGAAGTATGTCTTTTTAAGAGGTTATATATATGTTGGGGTGCTCTGAAGGTGGGTTTTCTGGCAGGATGTCGACCCGTTATATGTCTAGATAGAACACACTTGAAGACCTCAAATGGTTGAGTTTTACTATGTGCGGTAGGTATTGCGGGAACAACGGTATTTACCCAATAGCATATGCCATGGTAAGAAGGGAAAATAGAAAATCGTGGGAATGGTTTTTTGCTCTATTGATACAGGATTTGAATATTATCAATGACTATGTTTGGACAATTATGTCTGATAAGCAAAAAGGTTTGATACGCGCAGTACAAGAATTACTACCTAATGCAGAGCATAGGTTTTGCTTAAGACATATGTACGGTAATTTTAAACAAATCCATAAAAGATTGCAACTTAAAAATTTATTGTGGAATGCTGCATCGACTACTAAAATGGTTGATTTTAATGTTGAAATGGAGAAGCTGAAAGCCCACAATAAGGAGGCATACAATTGGGTAATGGCAAGAGATCCTAAAAATTGGGCAAGTTCACATTTCAGTACATGGCCGAAGTGTGATATGCTACTCAATAATTTATGTGAATGTTTCAACAATATAATCTTAAAGGCAAAGGGCAAACCCATCATAACAATGCTTGAGATCATAAGAGTGATTATGATGCGGAGAATATATACCCAAAGAGATAAGATGCTAAGGGTTAATGGAGATATTTGTCCAAATATACAAAAAATTCTTGAAAACAACAAACGAGGAGTTCATGATTACATTTTAGAATGGAATGGGAATGACAAATTTGAGGTAAAAGGGTGGGCCGGTGATAAATGGACTGTTGAGTTAACATTCAAATGCTGTAGTTGTATTAAGTGGGATCTCATAGGAATATCATGTATGCACGCCATAGCCTGCATATTTTATAGAAGAGAAAGAGTTGAGGACTATGTAGACTATTGGTACCAAAAAAGCACCTACTTAAAAGCATATGAAGATTAGGGACAAAAGGAGTGGCAATGTGTTAATCAAAATATTGTGGTGTCATGGAATGCTAAAACAAAAAAAGGTCGGAAGACCTTCAATGCTAGCTAGAAGAAAGGAGCCAGATGAGTTGAGTAATCAGAAATATGGTTTGAAAAGATCAGGTAGTAAGTATGCATGTTCCAAATGTGGAGCGACGGGTCATAATAAGAAAAGTTGTGCTCAACCATCAACATATGCTGAGCCGAAAATCTCAACAACATCAACTTTCCATTCAAAATTACCGGTACGTTATATATCAATATTAACTTTCTTAACAATAACAATAATTTGCTACACTTTTATAGGTAAAGAAGAAGAGTACAAATACAAGCTATATTGCTACTCAAGAATCAATTACTGCGCCATTTAATCACGGTGAGTTTTTTCACAATAAGTTACTCACCATTTGTTAAATTTTAGAAATACTAAGATGCATTTTTTTTTACAGGAGAGGAAGATGTTTGGAAAGACATCGCGTAGGAAATGCAGAGTTTCATAATTTAGAGATAGAAGTAATATTATGTGATTGTTTTGTTTAATGAAATTGTAATGACATAGTAGTACTCTTTTAAATATTAAGTGCATGTTTTGTAATATGTTTTGATTGCAGTAAGTAATGTGGTGCAATATTTTTTGAATTGGCACCGGAATCTTCCTCCAAGTTTAAGCGCTAAGACGGCAATCGGGTGGAAAAAATATCACACTTGTTGTTTCAAAAAAAATTATAGATAAAAAAACACAAATTATTGTTGATATGAGTCTAAAAATATGTATCGAAAATATTTTTAACATTCAAATAATTTAGAATTAATTTTTATGCTCTAACTAGGCGTGCAAAAAAGGCCCGGGTCTGGTTGTCTGGCCCGGGTCTGCCTGGGTCTGAGCCCGATTAGGCCTGGGCCCGGTTAGGCCCGGGCCAGGCCAGGCCTAAGAGGGCCCAACAAGCCCCCTTATTTGGGCAGGGCCTGGCCTGGTGCCCGGCCCGGGCCTGGCCCAGGCCCGCCCGGGCATTAAGGCCCGCTGGAAGCCAGCATTTAATGCTGGCCGCCCAGCATTTCTGCTGGGCTGCCGATGCTGGCGGCCCAGCAGAAATTCTGGGGCTGCCAGCATGGGGCCTGATTGGGACCGCTCTAAAGGGCTCAATCGGGCCCCCTTATTTTGTGCATGCCCGGGCCCGGCCTGGGCCCGGTTTGAGCAGGGCCCGGCCTGGGCCTGGCAGCAAAAAAGCCCGGGCCCAGGGGGACCGGGCCCGGCCTAGGCCCGTCGGGCCTTTTTTGCACGCCTAGCTCTAATGCTCAAAATGCCTTTGGATTATTAACTGTTTTGTAGGCGAAATCAAAGCCGATTGAACTTTCCCGGAAAAATCAAAACGGATTTGAAAGCAAAATTAGAAGAAAAAAAATTTGGCCTGCGTATAGTGAAGTATGCATCCAATATTTCAACAAATATTTACCAGTGGAAATTTGGCCTGTGTATACTGATTCAAATTTATAAAATTTGGTCCGATTTTTAGAGAGATTCAATGGATGACCAAATTACCCCTCTTTATTTCGAATTTTCTGATTTAATAAGCTAATAAAAAAAATAAGAAAGTAAAGAAGGGGTGCAATATGCACTATTAACCTCTTTCAAGGGTGCAAAGTGCCAAATAAAAAAAGTTGGGGTGCAAAGTGCCAAGAGGTTGTATTTAAAGGGTGCATAATGCCAAAAATTCCCTTAAAAACCACCCAACTCTTCCTAATTCCCGACCACCCCCTCCCCCTTCTTCTATTTCGCATGAGCCTCCTGTGTCGCGCCGTCTGGGAGAGGAGTGGAGATCACGCCCCTGTCGTGAACTGCCAGTGCCGACCGTGAGGGAGGAAGGGTGAGCGCTTCCTGGTCGCCGACGGGAGGACTCTCCTGCGCTACTCGCCTTCACCTGTTACCGACCTCCCTTCTTGCTTTCTCGTGAGCAAGCAGATCAAGAGGGGGGAAAAGATTACAGTTGTCCATGACTCTTGACGAATACCCTTCTGCGTCAACGACCGAGAAATAGGGATGTCGCTGCCGCCTGTTTGCTATGCGTGGTGACAAGGAGCAGAAGGACCCATTTGTCGAGAGACCTGCTAGGATTTCTTGTCGAAACCTGAAGGTTATCTCCTTTCAACAAGAGTGTGCAGTAGGGGGTGGAGGGACACTATCGTTTTCACCTGTTGCTGAGCCCTTGCCGAGTTGCTGCTATGGCTTGATCTCGAGCCTTTCTTGAAGAGGGCTTGTGTTGCCAATCGAACTCCTAGCCGAGAGAGCTGGGGTTGATCGACCGAGGAGATAGTAATGCTAGAGCGGGCTGAGAACCACTGCGGGAGTGTGATTCAAGGCTCAAATCACGAAGAGAAAGTTGCTACGATCGTTATCATGGATCCGAGAGGTCCCATGTCTTAGGACCGCTGTTTATGCATTTTAATTGTTTTCGTGCAATGAGAGTCCCCTCACGCCATTTTGGTTAAGGATGGGGAGTCCTCCATGATGTGGGATTGCGACCCCAACGTATGTGTGTGTGATTTGCATGTAGAGTCCCTCTCCTGCTACGCGGTAGAGAGCAATGACTCTACCAGGACATGAGATTGCGACCCCGACATAGATTTTCTGTTTTACTAGCATAGGATGGCCACTCGTCATGGTGGCGATGTGTTTACCTCAGTTCATTGTGAACCACCATATCAATTGTGTCCGTCTCCGACATGAATTTGTATTAAAAATATGACGCGCAAGTATGGATTTAGACATATTGTGTGAAACCTACCTAGGGCGATAAGCCAGAATGGGTGGTGTTTATATTGATTTGCATTACGATTAGCCCAAGGAGCGCAAACGGGGATGTCCTGTACCGTTCGTCGTAGTGGTATCCAGAATTTGTGGGTTTCTTTGTGAAGGCCCATATCCTAGGTGGGCATACATTGAGCCCGATAGAACGATGATTTTTGAGGACTTTCGTAGGACGGATGCATTATTCGTCACTTTGTAGTTGTGGATACAGTTTTTTTAGTCTATAACATGTTGTTCGTGTATGTTAGAGCCGCCCTAGACTACGTTGGGAGTTGATCGTTTGAGGATCGAAGATGAACTTATATCTCCCGTTATTACGCTTTGGGACCAGAAGTGAAGCTACACTTCCTGTCTTTACATTTTATGACCGGTGATACGTTCTCCTGTCACACGACTAAGGTCTGAGGGTGAACACTCCACCTCTAGTCATTTCGTCCTCTAGTCATTTTGTTCGAGGACACGGGTCAAACTGGTCCCCTGCCACTTCTGATTGAACATTGGTAGATATTGTTCCTTCTATCGTCATGATTGAGGGCAGAATGCAATTTCACGCCTCTCGTCGCGGGTACTAGGGATTTGTTGCCTTTGGAGCTTAGATCGTACGACTTTGGGTGTCAATGATATGTGTGTTAGTCGTGTGTGTTATGTGATGCTTAGTGTGTTCTTTTATGTGCATGTTATACATGCTTACTCGCTTAGGTCATGTGGTTTTGAGTTCCCTTGACACGTGTGATGTCCGTTTATGCTATGATACACTTTGTACTTTGATTTGCATGTTTTGTTTATTTGCATACTTGTAGGAGTGCGATGAACTCACCTCGAAGTATGCTAGGATGAATGGGGTAGGGTCGTTACGTTGTGTTGACCAGCCCCATGCCGTCATTCGTTTTCCATTCCTGTGTTTTTGGTTTCATGTGGAGTAGCTCGTTGTGGAGGGCAAGACCCCTGGTTGTACCGAGATATTAGAGTTTTCCGCTTTCTTCTGTTTTGAGTACCTTTTATTTGAAACCGATGTAAGGCTTAAAATCGAATTTTATTTTAGTACTTTTTTTGAGTTAGTGCGGACATTTAGACATTTGAGGTTATCTGTTTTAGCTTATGCTATTATAAAACTCTTGGTTTGCTGTATATTATTCTTGTACGAGTTATTAATATTTTTAGTTTGTGGGTATTGCATGTCGTGGGGGTCTGACCGGACCCATGCTCTATTGTTTTTGCAGGACATAGATGTTACATGCGGAGTGTGCTAGGATTGATTGGGGGATGTTGCGTGGAGACGATTGAGTGGACGAAGGCCTGGAAGGGGATGAATGACTGCTGAACTGCAGGAGGGAGGTGCTTTGGAAGGGGCTGTTGCAGCAGGGAGGTGATTTGGAGGGGTTGAAAGTTGGGTTTTAGGCTTAGGGAGGGGTTGGTTACAAGGCAAACACAAGAAATTGTTGAGGATAATACGTAGGAGTTGACACAACAAGGACGTCTGATTCCGGGATGCTTCAATATCCGCGGTAGCCTCCGAAACCAAACCCTCCTTATTTATTAAAACAAAGCTTATGGAAACTCTCTTGAATGACTATGATCGACCGTTCTCAATGGTTGTTGAATTTTACTAAATAAAGCACTAATAAATTAAAAGAATACATAAGAAATATTGAAATGTTGCTCCAACGTGATTACATACTCAAATTGTCCACTGGGCGATGCCAAATATGTTGCTGACCAATCGGCCTAGAAGATGCTTTGAAACTCGCGCTCCAATGTCTCGTCGATCCCCAACATTTTACCTGACTAGAAAGAATCCATCCTCTGATGAATGGAGATGAGAGAGCTCACGTAGGCCACGTAAGAATCGATGTGGCTCTTTGGATGCCATCCATATGTCTTCCATGATAAAGCGTCCTCTCCAATGAACCAGATATCTCCATTTCTGTCCGTGAGAGTGGCTATGAACATGCGAGCCACGATGCCACTAATGCTCTCAGAAGTCAAATGGTGTGGTGGTGGTCTCGGAGAGACCGCTGGTGGTGTCGGTGAAACAATAGGTGCCTACCACTGGGTAGGTGAGGCTTAGTAGTATGGTGAAGATATGACTGAGACTGGAAAAGGTGAGGCTCAGGGGTGAGCTCAAGGTACGAGTTCGCATACTCGCATTGTTCAAAGTAAGGTATGAAAACATTGAGTACAACATGATGAGTACCCATACTTTTAGGGATGCCGAGCTCGCATGTGTTCGTTACGATCTTTCTCACGAATGTGCAGAGACCCATCCGCTTGACATTATATTTTTTTGCAGGCCTCTTTGGGTGCCTCTTCACACAGATTTTGACCATCAACTACTCTCCTTAGCTAAACATCTGCGTCCTCTTGTGGCTATCTGAATAAGTTTTATACATTTCATTACTGATGCAACTTTGCTTCAGATTATCTCACGTAACTCATGCAGATGATGAACAAAGGATTCATCAGACTCGTGCAAAACAAGAGACTCTATAGACTCATGCAAATAACAAACAAGAGAAACAACATACTCGTGTAACTGATGCTAATTAGGAACAACATACAGAACACACTTTTTAGGTGGAGGTCCGACAATGAGCTGAAGGGCTCTAAAACGGGGTGGCTTATCTGGACGTTTTTTGGGTGGGGTGTAAAAGTATTTGTCAAGTGTGCGTCGATTATCTCTCAAAATTTGCGACTCGTCAGGAGGCATACTAGGCAGTATGGAAGAAAATTCATCGCGGATGTGACGATCACTCGAATGAATACCTAAGACTTCACCAATACGATGTGACTCTAGAGTGTCCTAGTTTGGATTATTCATAATGGTTATTCTGTTGTATCTCCAATAAATTCAAAAGTAGGGTGTTGATTACAGGGAATGATGGTTTTGGAAAATTCCCTGGATAGCTCCGTCATTCCCTTGGTATTGAAGTCAGGGCCTTCCCCTCTTTTCTGTTGGATCTTATGGCACCCTTAGAGGGGAGGGGGTGAAAAAGGTCTTTACGAATTTTGAATAAAACTTTGAAAATATTTCTAAGAATAATGCTGAGAGAAAATATTTATTTATGTTGCTACCGCGGACGTTAGTAGTTACCGCCCGACACTAGCTCTTCAGAATTTTAAAACCTTTCGAAAAATGTGCCAAAGTTATTTTTCTTAAAAAATTTTGAATGAAATAAAATTCTAGAAATTCAGAGAGGATGAAAAATGATTTTATTTCAAAAGATAATTACAAAGATAATAATTTCAATAACGCTTGAAATTGAGGCGAAAAGGAAAATTCGTTTTTGTTTTTTCATCGATCCTTCTCCCAAGGACCGGCTGACTATAGTCTATCTTATCCCAGATACGACCTCTAGCCTCCCCCTAGATCTACACATAAACCTAATCGCCACAGACACCGCGGCGAATTCCCCCTAAACCTCGCAAGGCCTAGTCGGCAACAACCGCGACGAATTCACTATCGTTACAAAAGAAATAGAAGAATACAATGTAAATTCAGAAATAAAACTCCATATATTGAAGAACTCTGAAGGAGATGATATAGAATCGTCATTAACATCATTGGAGTTGAAGTTTGCGTCCTTGTAATTTGATCGTTTGAAAATCTTTCTCACTTTTGGTCTTCAAAGATTGAGTTGGACGTGTTATGGAACTCAGGAATGAGGTCTCTCACGAAAGGTTGAAGTTTTTCCAGCATACACCCGGAATGAAAGGCTCAGTTTCTTTAATTAGAAAATGGGAGCTACCGCCAACGGTAACGATACCGCATACGCTATCATATCTTGTAGAAAACGTGGATGAATTCCAGCAACCGTGGTAGCCATGGCAGAACGTGGGTCTACCGCGCCGCGGTAAGTACTAACGCGTCACGTTAGCTCGATGTGTGCGTGGTGTCTCGCCGACATTCCCTTCACGATGACATTCCTCTTTGTCGACATTGCTTCTCGACGATAAGCTACCACTCGCGGTAACGTTACCGCCGTGCGTTAGCTTTCCCTTCACGTCGACATTTCTTCTCGTCGACATTGCCTCTCGACGATAAGCTATTCCCTTCACGTCGATAAGTTATTCCCTTCACGTAGACATTGCCCAACGTCCCAGCGAGTCCACTCCATTTCCGACTGGTCTTCGTCTTCCGCCATTCAACACCGACTGCGGACTTCGAAGCCTCACTCTCGAGGCCGCCTAGATACCTCACCGTTGACCGATTGCTGTCGACTCCAGCCTTCCCTTCCAGCAATTCGTCGACGGCGGCCATTCCTCCCCTGCGCAACGAACTCAGAGCGAACTGAAGATTCTCTACTGTATGCTTCAGTATCCTTGCCCCATCTAATTAGAACTAGATTTATGCACTCCGTTAAATAATTTTAAAGCTTGCCTTGAAAGTTTATATTACTTTTATTTACCATTAATAATAAATTATTCTTGTGGTTTATGCTTGTAGATGAATGGATCTCGTTTTGGTTCTACTAATTAGATACTCAATGGGGCTTCTTCGAATAACGATTAACGGATTTAGAGAAATTCATCGTTGAGAGTTATTTTACGCGCGAAAATCCCATTTTGGGCACTCTTGGCCTACATCAATAAATAAATTAAAATGGCTTTCAGTTTTCTTACATTTTATTTATTAACTTTTTTTAATTTTTTTTACATATATTTTAAATAATGAAAACGTTTATATATATACTATTAGAAGTTTTTCGTATATAAACCGATTATAACTTTTATAATTTTTGTTTATAAATAATCATTTTCGATAGAGATTTATAAATTTGTATAGCGATTAGGAATTTAAACTTACATTAACTAGAAAATAAAAAAGTCAATTATATATAAAATGAAATTTCAGAAATTAAATAAAATTAGATAATACGATAAAAACTTGTAAAATTTGAATTAAATTAAACCTAAAATAAAAAAAAATGAAATTAAAATAAACATACCATACCAGTGATAGTGCATAGGGGAGTCTCCGTGTTCCGCGCAGCAGTACTCCCCCGTATACCTCCCCGTCTGAGCGTGCTGTGACGATCGGACCCCGTCCGCGACAGTGCCACGGCATGACGACACTTCCGCCGCTCACAGCCCCTCGATTCCAATCGTGCGCTCAGGGGGAGGGGGATGCGAGCGGCGTAAGTGTTGTCGTGTCATTGCACTATCGTGGCCGGGGTCTGATCGTCACAACACGCTCCGACAGGGAGGCGAGTGGCGTGAGTACTATTGCGTAGGCCAAAGGGGCTCCCCTGTGCATTATCACAGACACACACACACACACATATATATATATACGAGTGACAGGCACGGGGCTCCGCCCCTATCCATGACAACATTTGTCGTGGGGGCGACATTTGTCATGAGGACGACATTCATCGTGAGGGGGGGGGGGGGGCATTCGAAAAAAATGATGATGCAAATATATTGAGATATACATCAAATTCAACAGGGGAGCTGCATCAATGCATAAGCTATTTAGTATGAGATAAATTCCATCCAATAAATCTCACATTTACTTGCAATCCATAAGTTATTTAGTATGAAAGTAAAACAGCCAACCGCACCAATGGACATGATTTTGGGATTAGTAAAAGTGCATCAAAAGTGCAGATTTCTGCACTTATTGCATTGCAGAATCAGTTATACGTTTCAAATTATTTTACTTATCAGCATATGTGAACTTCATAATATTAAAACAAAATTTTTAATGACGGCGTAGTAAGTGTGTAAAAGATGAGGACGCGACCAACAGAGAGGTGTTTCTCTTCTTCGTTGGTGCACTGCTCCCGAGCAAATCCAGCCACCGCATCCTTCAACTGAAGTCATCAACAAAGAAAGCCCCCTCGATTTAATCAAAACATCCAACATTATACATGAGGCACTGGATGGGAGACTGCAGCTTTAGCCCTTCACAAACACATCCCCCGACCAACAAACTCATCCGCCGACCAACACAATCTACGGAACATAGATCCAATCCCGAGGAAACAATCAGAAAGAAAAAGCAAACATCATTAATAAAATTCAACCTTTACAACTCCAATATCAGGTGGCATGATTCTACAACTATTAAAAATGTTTGATAGAGAAGAATATCAGGTGTCATGATTCTACAACTATTAAAAATGTTTGATAGAGAAGAATATCAGGTGACTGGAATCACTTAGTAGCGGCAGCTGCATAGATGAAATGCATATTAAATCCCATTAACTCAACAATTTCTCCTAAAATCACACAAAAATTGGGATAAAATGCAATGCATTAACAAAAATTTCCAAACAAACTGAATGAAAATTCAAATTACGTGCCACTGCTCCAATCCATGCATGATCTTGTAGTTGAGTTTCTACACAATAATCACCATCCCAAGCTCAATGTTACCACCTATGAGTCAGCCCTTTAGACTCAGCTACTCCCGGGAACCTGATTCAATTTTGATGAGTATAAAGAAGTTATTAAGAATAGAAAAGAGTTTATAAAGAATGAATACCAAGAAAACTTAATTATAAAAAAGCTTCAATAAATGCTACAAATTGAGTAAGAAAAACATAAGGCACGCTTGCTAAATATTTGGTAACAGACCTTAAATGGAAGATTGTAATTCTGCTCAGAATTCTAAGCATAAATTATGTACATTTACACATTTAAACTTGAAGAATTGTTGGTGCGAGGTGATCATTCTTTTTTTGCAGTCGGAAGATGGGAAGTTTGTCCGTCAAGCAATTGCGAAGGATAATCTTATGCAAAATAGCCAGAGTTAATGAGAATAAATAAAGATGATGAAGGGAGGTGTTGTAAAATTGGATCATGTGCAAGAAATTGTATACAACCAATAAATAAAAAAACTTACATGGTTCTCTGAGCAAGTAAATAGGAACAGATCAAGTAAATAGAGTAAAGAATCCAACCAATAATTAAAAAAAACTTACATGGTTCTCTGAGCAGCAATCTAGCTGGCAGTAAACCATTCCCGCATGGTATGAAAACTCTAGCATAAGATTATAAAGAGAAATTAAAAATATCAAAATGCATGTGCAAATGAAAGTTTATGCACCTGTAGATGAAAAAGGGAAATACAGAGAACTTCAGAGGAAATTAGAGGATGCAGTTGGAGTGAACAATTTTTATCTTGAGAAAATTAACATTATAAAGGTATCCTAACATACATCAATGAAGCTACGATACAGAGCTGGAGTACAATTAAATGAAATAAAAGTAAATATCAGTAAAGAACACAACAGTCCTGTGTACTATCGCGGCGGTATGGGGGCTCCCGTTCTATGTCACTCATGTGTGCATATATAGAGATGACAATCTGTTGCATATCTTTTTTCTTATGACGTCGGACATCATCACACTCACTTGGTTGTATTAGCACAATGCAATCGATGCAGCGTGCTGACAGTATAATTTGTGGTGTCGTTAGCAAAAAATTATTGCAATGAATTTCAAACCCCATTTCAGTCTGCACAAATATATTCATTTAGATAGAGTGGACAGCAAATCTTTTTAACATATTATAATAACTAAATACTTATAAATCTTAATATTTATTAAACATATAAGCTGATTCTAATATTTTTAACATATTTGATAAAAACTAAATCCACTGACTCACACCTCATGCAGCACAGTTTGTCAGCCATATCATTTTGATTAGCTGAATTTTCAAATTTGATTATTTATCATCAAACACTTAAATAAATGAATATTAAAGCTTAAACAAACGGAATAGCAAAAGTGCTTCCCAATTGAGAGAAGACCTGATGGTTGCTAAATTCAGTATGTAGAGAATCAAAATACAGCTAACAGAATTCCTGAACCATACAAATCAAGTCGAATTTTAAAATTAATATATTGCGGGATATGGCCGCAGCTGTGCGAGCAGGCGTCGTGTAGAATGAATCCTGAAAGCCAAATCGCTGCCGAGGAGATGTGGATCAGGCTCCGTGGAGGAGTATTGGAGGACCTTCAGGGTCGTCCAACAAACAAATGCACAAACTTTTACACATTCAATTCATCATTATCAAATAGCTATTGGCTGACTTCCATTACAGGCAGGCTTTGCATTTGCTAATAAAACGTGACAGTGCCTATCCTTAAGTGGAGAAATAAAACTTGGAAAATAAATTGACATAACAAATAACAGGAATTATAACATGATTTTATTTTATTTGCTTTAGCTTGCAAGTTGAAGCAGAAGAGGTTACCTGTGTTAGTTTCACCTGCTACGAAGCTATCCTGCAATCCTTGGCACAACTCCTTGGTTAAAAAATCTAAATAACTAATGGGCCACAAAAATAATGAAGACATTAGGAATTTAATTAGCAAATAAAAAATACCTAATTATTTGAAAATATCAGAGTAAATTGATGAGATAGAAGTACCTAATCATTTGCATAATTGTCTGGAATTGATAAAAGCTCTCTTTCACAAATGTGTAGACGACTCCTCGACAATTGATGAAATCACCAAAAGGAAAGTTGAACATGCTTTGGGAGTTCGTGCCCTTGACTAATAAACTTAAAGAACAGAGCAGGAAGATTAAAATGGATTAAAACTGATTAAACAACAAAAATCAAGCACAGTATGTGGGGAACAATATTACCAATAGCAAGCATGGATCACCAATAGAAATCGAGTAAAGTCTCCTTAACCACCAACTCATCCAAGCCGCGAGGAGGACCAATATCATGCCCATAAGCTACAAATCGTAAGACTTAAACCAATACCATGCCTGAGATCAAAGGAGTCACGAAATAGCAGTCATTATAAATATCCAATAATACTAACCAATAAAACTTATAAAATAGAACATAAGTTCAAGAACAAAAAAAACCCCAAAAGAGGACAGCAGACTACCTGCGAAAAGTGCTTCCTCTACACTCCGCCACTTCATTTCTACTAACTGACAGGTTCTTCCTGCGAACGCTTCTCACCAGGGGAGAAGTGTCGCGCCGTTCAAGGCGAGCACCCCGAACCCGAGCAGCAAAGCCAAGGCGCTCCGCGAAGTGCTCACCCAGCAAGTGCGCAGCCGCACCAAACGCGCAGCAAGGCGCTCAACTCCTAAGCGGTGGCCTGTCACCCACGGAGTCCTCTCTCTCTCCCCCACAATTGTAACGAGGCGCGGCCTGTCGCCCTCGCATTCTCCAAGAAAGCACTGTAACAGCCTAGTATAGTGGATTTCGGCCAGCGCCGCCCTGGCCACGTGGTTTTTCACCCTTTGGAGGGTTTTCCACGCTAAAGATCTGTGTGTACCATTTTCAGCATTTACTCTCTGCGACATTCTGACTGTGTGCGCGCTCGACCGCCCGGGCTAAGACGAACCGATTCGAAACCGGTCTACCGAGGGAGTTGAGAAGCCGCAACAGTTTGGCGCCGTCTGTGGGAAAGGTGTTCCCCAAACTCTGCAAAAGTTCTCTGAAAACAGTATTCGCCTCGCGGCAATACTCGTGACCAACGACAATGACGAGAAGAAGTGCTCGCACCTCTAATGGCTCCATTCCTGAAGGACGCGTTGATCCCGCTCCATCTCATTCACTTATCAACGCACCTCCCGTCGAAGAAGTCCCTTTGGCACCTGTCGTCGCGCTAGAAGGACGCATGCGTCAGATGGAGGAACAGCAAACTGAAATGTTGGCTCTTCTCAGAAACCTTGAAGCCCCTGCTCCACCTGCCGCTCCGGTCATCCCACCTCCCTTGGTCCCTAATCGCGCTCCCTTAGGGGAAGCCGCTCAGGAAGAGGATATGTACGAAGAAGACTACTCGGATGCGGCCAGCTCTGCGCATCCGGCCCGCCCTGGCAGGGGCGCTAGGAGAGAACCCCTGCTCCATCAGCAAGGAGCAGGGACCAACCAAGCCATAAGGGGGCCCACTCGCGAGGAGATCCGCGACGTAATTGCTGAAGAGTATGGACAAGTCGGACGCTGGGGCATCTTTGCCCGCCGTCCTCTGCATCACGACTCCCCTTTGGCGCAGCAACTCCTAGTCCATCCAGTTCCACACGGTTTCAAGCTTCCTAGCATCGAATAGTTTGACGGAACGGAGGATCCGCTGGAGCACATCAACCATTTCACCACCATCATGAGGATCTACAACGCTGCCGATCAGCTCCTCTGTCAAGTGTTCCCGGCAACACTCAGGGGGCAAGCTCGCACCTGGTTTCACTCCCTGCGAGAAGGATCTATCAACAACTTCACCGAGCTAGCCCGACTATTCACAGATCAGTTCGTCGCCAACCGAAGAATCGTCCGAGATCCCTCTCATCTTTCGGGGATCCACCAGAACGAGGGCGAGACCCTTAAAGACTTCTTCCGTCGCTTCACTACTGAGGCGCGACAGATCCCAGGGGTCGACCCCGAGCTTCTGCGCGGTGTCTTCCTAGGAGGACTCCGCCCAAGCGGCTTCTATTCCGCTCTAATGAGGGAGACAGTTCCAAATTATCCAGACCTCGTGCACCGAGTGGAAGCACAGATAGCAGCGGATGAAGCAATCGAGGCACATCGCCAGCAGTTCGAAGGAAGTCTAAAGAGGAAGAAAGGGTCGGAACAAGCTCCCAGAAGGCAAGAAGAGCGGCGTGCAGAAGAACGCCGGAACCATAATCGTGGTCGGGATCTCCGAAGGGATCAGGGTCCCCGGCCACCGCTGAATTACACTCCCCTCAACACGTAGCGAACCAACGTGCTTTACGCCATTCAAGAAAACCCGGCATTCCGTAGGCCGAGGCCGCTAAACCAAAATGAGAGAACCGACCAATCAAAGTACTGTGAGTTCCATAGAGGAGCTGGACACACGACTGAAGAGTGCGCCAGGTTGAAGGAGGAAATTGAGCGCCTTGTCAGGCAAGGGCTCCTCGGAAGGTTCCTGCAAGGCCAGCTACCGAACCAACCACAGCAACCCAGGCAGCCCAGAGATCAGCCCCCTGCACCTCACGGCGCAGCGGCAGGAATGCCGATGGTAGGGCAAGTCGAGACTATAGCCGGGTCTCCTAATCTCGCCGCGCAAATTCTCTCCATCGCTAGGCCAGAGAGAGGCCACGAAGATAAGAAGTTAAAGCAAGATGCCGCCATTGTCTTCGGAGACGAAGACCTCCAGGGATTACGGCTGCCACACCAAGACCCGCTCATAATCAGTGCCGGGATCGGGGATCCCTGCTTCAACGTCAAGAGGATACTGGTAGACAACGGGAGCTCAGTCGACGTCCTGTTTCTCTCCACTCTACAGAACATGAAGCTCACCAAGGACCACCTCAGCCCAGCAACGGGGCCCGTCTACGGTTTTGATAATCGCCCCGTCCCGGTCCAGGGCATGATCACCCTTCCGGTAACGCTTGGCGAGTTCCCAAGGCAGATAACCCACAACATCCAGTTCGTGGTCGTGGAGTCAAGCTCCGCCTACAACGCGATTTTCGGGAGACCGCTCCAATCCATCTTCAGAGCCGTCCCATCAATCCCGCATTTAGCCATGAAGTTTCCGACCGCCGCCGGAGTCGGGGTCGTTCGTGGAAACCAGGAGGCAGCCAGGACCTGTTACCTGAATCAAGAACAACCGGCAAGGGCGACGGCTCTCAACATCGACAACTTCGACCTACGAGACGAAGCTACTCTTCAGCGAGGGGCACCCGTTGAAGGAGTTGTGAAAGTGCTGCTCTCCCAGCAGGATCAAACCCGGACTGTCCAGGTCGGGTCCCTCTTGACGCCAGAAGAACGAGAAAGAATTACAACCTTCCTGCAAGAGAACGAGGACATTTTCGCTTGGAGCCCGGAGGACATGCCTGGGGTAGATCCTAAAATCATTTTTCACTCATTAAACATTAACCCCGCCTGCAGGCCCGTAAACCAAAAGAAGAGGAACTTCGCCCCTGAGCGAGTAAAGACAATCGAAGAAGAAGTAACGAAGCTCCTGGAGGCGCGATTCATCCACGAGGCGGACTTTCCCACGTGGCTCGCTAACGTGGTGATGGTAAAGAAGGCGTCCGAAAAGTGGCGGATGTGCGTCGACTACAGCAACCTGAACCAGGCGTGCCCGAAAGACAGCTTCCCTCTTCCGAGGATTGACCAGCTCGTCGACGCAACGGCCGACCACGAGCTGCTCAGCTTCATGGATGCATACTCAGGTTACAACCAGATAAGAATGAATCCCGCGGACGAGGAGCACACCGCCTTCCGCACCGATAAAGGAGTCTACTGCTACAAAGTGATGCCATTCGGCCTTAAAAACGCCGGAGCGACATACCAAAGACTGATGAATAAAGTCTTCAAAGACCTCATCGGGGAGACGATGGAGGTATACGTGGATGACATGCTAGTAAAGAGCGTCCACCGTCACGACCATTTGAAAGACTTGGGAAAGTGCTTTCAGCTTCTTCGTCGCTTCCAGATGCGGCTCAACCCCAGCAAATGCGCGTTTGGTGCGACGGCGGGGAAGTTCCTGGGTTTCATGGTGACCCACCGGGGAATCGAGGCCAACCCCGAGAAGATCAAGGCGTTGGAGGACATGTCGCCGCCTCGTTCAATAAAGGAAGTACAACGCCTAAACGGGAGGATCGCCGCGCTGTCCCGCTTCCTGTCAAGGACGGGAAGTACCTCCCTTTCTTCAAGGTTCTCCGGGGAGCGCGCCACGCTGGGTTCCAGTGGACGGACGAGTGCCAGACGTCTTTCGAGCTTCTCAAACAGTACCTGGCCTCGCCGCCTCTTCTATCAAAGCCCATCCCCGGGGAAACCCTGTTCTTGTACCTTGCAGTTTCGCCTATGACCCTCAATTCAGTTCTTGTGAAGGATGAAGGAGGGGTGCAACGGCCGATCTACTACCTCAGCAAGGTCCTCACCGATACCGAAACCAGGTATCCGGCAGCGGAAAAAACGGCCTTAGCGCTCGTCTTTTCGGCGCGAAAGCTCCGACCCTATTTCCAGGCACACACAGTGAAAGTACTAACTCAGCTCCCGCTGCGAACGATCCTCCAAAAGCCGGAAGTCTCGGGGAGGCTTGTAAAGTGGGCAATAGAACTCGGCGAATTCGACATCCAATTCTTGCCCCGGCCGGACATCAAGTCGCAAGTGCTCGCTGACTTTGTTGTAGAATACACCATCCCACCAGAAGCAACTCCTGTCAAAGATATTACCACACCCCGTTGGACTCTCCACGTCGACGGCGCTTCAGGAGCTGAGTGAGCTGGAGCAGGATTGCTCCTCATAAGCCCCGACGAGATTACTCTGGAATATGGCCTCAGACTGAAGTTCCCAGCAACCAACAACGTCGCGGAGTACGAAGCTTTGATTGCCGGCCTCCGACTCGCCATCGATTGTAAGGTAGAAAGACTGACGATTCACGCCGACTCCCAGCTTGTAGTCTCGCAAGTTGAGGGAGATTATGAGGCCAAGAGTGACCAGATGGCGCATTACCTCACATGCGTAAAGTCGCTCCTTCAGAAGATCCCGTCCTACCAAATCCTGCACGTACCCCGGGAGAAGAATTCTAGAGCGGACGCGCTCTCCAAGTTGGCAACTTCACCCTCCAGCTATCAGTCACGAAGACGCCGAGTGGAAGAGATCATGGCCCCAAGTATCCCAGGGCCATGGGAGATTGCAGCCATCAATGAAGAAGAGCCATCTTGGATGACCCCTCTGCGAGCTTACCTCGAGCAGGGGCACCTCCCCGAGGATCGCCTGGAAGCGCGCAAATTGCGAATGCGAGCAGCATCGTTCACCATCATAGACGGGGAAGTCTACAAGCGGGCATTCTCAGGGCCCTATCTGAAGTGTTTGTCGGCCAGCGAAGCGGACTACGCCTTAAGAGAGGTGCACGGAGGGGTCTGCGGAGAGCACCTGGGAGGAAAGGCGCTGGCCCAGAAGATCTTGCGCCAAGGTTTCTATTGGCCAACGATGAAGAAAGACGCGGCTGAGCTCGTCCAGAAGTGCAGGAGCTGTCAGCTTCACGCAAATGTACCTCACCAGCCCCCAGTTGCGCTCACCGCGCTCCAGAGTGCGTGACCCTTTGTACAGTGGGGGATTGATCTCCTCGGCCCCCTACCTCTGGCGTCGGGGCAGAGAAAATTCATCATCCTAGCAATTGACTACTTCACCAAGTGGGTGGAAGCTGAGCCCCTGGCAAAGATCACGGAGGAGAATGCTAAGCAGTTCGTCTGGAAGAACATTATCTGCCGCTTCGGAATCCCAGCAACAATCATCGCCGACAATGGCACCCAGTTTACTGGGAAATCATTCACCAAAATGTGCGATGACCTAAAGATCAATCTCCGCCACACCGCCGTAGCACACCAGACGAATGGGCAGGTGGAAGTCACCAACCGCACCATCCTCAAAGGGCTAAAGACGCGTCTTGAAGAAGCTGGGGGCAATGGGTGGATGCACTCCCAAATGTATTATGGGCATACCGCACGACGGAGAGGACTCCAACAGGAGAGACACCATACAATCTCTGCTACGGGACCGAAGCCGTCATCCCCGTCGACATCGGAGTGCCAAGCATCCGGGTGCTGACTTTCGATCCCAGTAAAAATGACGAACTGCTCCGCCAAAATCTCGATTTAATCTCTGAAACTCGGGACCACGCCGCCCAGCGCATTGCTACCTACCAAAGGCGTGTGGCCCGGCTCTACGACAGAAGGGTGAAGCCCAGACCAATCAACGTCGGAGATCTCGTCTTGCGCAGCGTTGAAGCAGCCGGGAAAGGCCTGCAGAAAGACAAACTCTCACCAGCATGGGAGGGACCTTATGTGGTCACCGCAACCGTAAAACTTGGAACCTTCAAGCTCAGATCGGCGGAAGGAAAGACCCTCCCACGCACCTGGAACGCGCAGAATCTGCGCCGCTTTTATCAGTGATTTTATTTCATTTTGTCATGTAAAAGTCGCGAGCCTTGACTCGCGCAAACTATCCTACTATCATCTTATGTACAAGACTGGCACAAACTATCTAACTACAATTCTATATGCAAGCAGCGAACCTCGATTCATGCAAGCCACTTCTCAGCAATCGTTACAACTCCAAAAGCCGCGAGCCAGACTCGTGCAAAAAGTCGCGAGCCAGACTCGCGCACCGTAGGGGCCTGCCCCCTTACGTTCACCCCCGGTTCGAATATAAACATTCACCGGCCAAGCCGCGAGCCAGACTCGTGCAAAAAGCCGCGAGCCGGACTCGTACACCGTAGGGGTCTGCCCCTCTTACGTTCACCCCCGGTTCGAATATAAACATTCACCGGCCAAGTCGTGAGCCAGACTCGTGCAAAAAGCCGCGAGCCAGACTCGTGCACCGTAGGGGCCTGCCCCCCTTACGTTCACCCCCGGTTCGAATATAAACATTCACCGGCCAAGCCGCGAGCCAGACTCGTGCAAAAAGCCGCGAGCCAGACTCGTGCACCGTAGCGGCCTGCCCCCCTTACGTTCACGCCCGATTCGAATATAAACATTCACCGGCCAAGCCGCGAGCCAGACTCGTGCAAAAAGTCGCGAGCCAGACTCGTGCAAAAAGCCGCGAGCCAGACTCGTGCACCGTAGGGGCCTGCCCCCCTTACGTTCACCCCCGGTTCGAATATAAACATTCACCGGCCAAGCCGCGAGCCAGACTTGTGCAAAAAGCCGCGAGCCAGACTCGTGCACCGTAGGGGCCTGCCCCCCTTACGTTCACCCCCGGTTCGAATATAAACATTCATCGGCCAAGCCGCGAGCCAGACTCGTGCAAAAAGTCACGAGCCAGACTCGTGCACCGTAGGGGCCTGCCCCCCTTACGTTCCCCCCCGGTTTGAATATAAACATTCACCGGCCAAGCCGCGAGCCAGACTCGCGCAAAAAAGCCGCGGGCCAAGCCCGTGCACCTATTTTATAAAAGCCGCGAGCCAGACTCGTGCACCTATTTTAGCCGCGAGCCAGACTCGTGCAAAAAAGCCGCGGGCCAGACCCGTGCACCTATTTTATAAAAGCCGCGAGCCAGACCCGTGCACCTATTTTAGCCGCGAGACAGACTCGTGCAAAAAAACCGCGGGCCAGATCCGTGCACCTATTCTATAAAAACCGCGAGCTCAAGTCCACGCGAACTCATCTGTAACTTTGAAAATAATCAAACTATGCAGACGCCAACAACCAGATCAACAAGATCGAACAGACGAACAAGTGCGATGAATATAATAAAAGAGACACAGCCACATCCGACAAACACAGCTACAAACAGCTAAAGAAATCACTTCTCATTAGGACTATGGTCCTCATCATCTGACAGGTCGTCAAATCCGAGGCCACTAACATCATATCCCCGCTTCCGAGACACCATCCAAAGAGCCTTCGACACTCCATGTCGAAGGGCAAGCTCTCGCGAGTCCTCCAGCTGAGGCTCCACCTCCTGAGTCCAGATCACATCTCGGACCTCCTCGGAAATTAAGCAGCGGTCCCGCAGGTAATCAACTGACTCCAGGTACTCAGCCAAGCCAGCCGCCTTCAGCTCGGTCTCCCGCTCCACGGAAGAAAGACGCGCTATCTCAGCTCGGCACTGCTCCAGCTCTGCAACCCGACACGCCACGTCACCACGAGCTGCCTCTAAGGAGCGCAAGGCCTCCTCCAACGCCGCCTTCTCCGCACCCAGCCCGGACCTGGTCCTCTCCAGCTCATCCTGCATCTCCGAGCCAATCCGTCTGAAGCGCGAGGCGTCGCGATCTCGCCGTCTCTCCGCCTCTGCGAGTGCGCTCCTCGCCTCCCGAAGCTCACCCTGGATGGCCATAAACCCGTCCTTCAAGCTCACGTAATGATCGTTCCACGTAAGCGCGATCGATGCCTGGGTCTCCATCTGCAAATGAAAAATTATAAGTCAGAGCCGCAACCTCAGAATGACGCTATACAAGAGGAAGAAGAAATCCTGCTTACCGCTTGGCTCATGGCCTCCAGAGAGGAAGAGACCCTCTTCCCTTCCGGCACCTTTCGAGTTGTGCCTCGCTCCGGAGAGGCCTGGGGGGCAGAGGATCCCAGGACCTCGACCTCCTCATCAGCCGGCTCGCCATCAGCTCCAGATACACAAGGAGCCGCCTCCTCCTGAGGAGCATCCTGTACCGGTGGAGGAGCAGGACTTGGCTCCTCCAGACCTTTAAACACCAACTTCCTCTTTCTGTCTCGAACAAGAGGAGCAGTAGCAGCACGACCAGCGTCAACCGACAGCCCGCATAGAAGAAGGCGCTTCTCGTCCACGAACAGGGAAATACTGTGCAGAATGTTCCCCAGCTCTCGAGCATCTGAAAATCCAAGAATGGGAGAAAACTCCCGCTCACGTCCTTTAAGGCGCCGACAACGATCTGGTAAAGAGTTCCACACCTCCGGTAGTCCCTCCGGGTTCCTGACATAGCCAAATAAAGTATTTCCGTGACGGCGGTCCACCCGGGTCTCGAACTCCAGCCATCTCTTGTTGCTGAAGACTTCAATACGGCCTCCGACATCAACCTGCACCTCACACCACTCCTTGAAAAGGCCCAGGGAGAACTTCGCACCATGCTCTCGGAAGAAGGCAATCAGCCCCATGATCCGCACCATCCCCTGAGGCGTAAACTGTGACACTGGGGCGCCACAAAATTTCAGGATCTCAATCACCTCCTCGCATGCCGGGAGATGAAAGCCGCTCCGAAGCGATGACTCGCAAAGGGTCATCCAGCCCCGAGGCGGATTCTGTACACGCTCCTCAGGACCTGGGATCCGAATCTCCAATCCGGGGGGTAGGTTGAAGCGCCTCCTCCATATGGCAACATGATCAAGAGTAAGACTCGAGCCCAGTCGCATTGGGCGACTTTGCCCGCCACACCGAGAAGCCTGAAAGACAAAGATAAAAGCGTCAGTACAAACCTCAGACAAGCATAAGGGGAGTCTATCCGTGAGACTAACCACCACGCAAGCCTCACGCACAGGTAAGCCCCGAGAGCACGCGCGCAGCAGACCCCGCGGGACAGCTCGCACGACTGCCCCCACGGAATCCCGCGCAAGCACGCGCGAGCATCCTGCCGATCAAGCACGCGCGCGCTCCCCGCCACGCGAGCACGCGCGGGGGCGCTCATCCTGCCGCGCGAGCACGCGCGCGCGCCCTGCCGCGCGAGCACGCGCGCGAGCACGCCCTGCCGCGCGAGCGCGCGCCTTACCGCGCACGCGCGGGCGCGCGCGCCCTCCCGCGCGGGCACGCGCGCGCGCCCTGCCGCACGAGCGCGCGCGCGCCCTGCCGCGCGAGCGCGCGCGCGCCCTGCCGCGCGAGCGCGCGCGCGCCCTGCCGCGCGAGCGCGCGCGCGCCCTGCCGCGCGAGCACACGTGCGCGCCCTGCCGCGCGAGCACACGTGCGCGCCCTGTACGCGAGCGCGCGCGCGCACCCTGCCGCGTGCGCGCCCTGCCGCACGCGCGCGCCCCTTCACGCGAGCACGCGGCAGCCCGTGCATGCGCGCGCCGCCCGTTCCCTCTGCGCGACTCCCCGCGCCTCTAGTGCGCCGTTCGCCCGCCTTTTTGGAAGTTGGACCTTTCGCCCTCATGCTTACCTTGGCACCGCCGTCGTCACCACCAACCTCCGCGCCCGAATTCGCTCCGGCCATCGCTCACAGATGCAAGTCACAAGGGAAAAAATCCAATCGCTCTCCGTGCGCTCCAAGCACATGAATTTGGGGGGCAAATGATGGGTTCCCCCTCTATTTATGGAAAAACCCGTAACCACCGCACACCGGATCCCATTCCCGCACATTAAATCCCATTACGGCGCGGCGGATCCCGAAACCACCGCACGACGAATCCCACCTTCGCTCACCGGATCCCACTCCCGCGCGGCGCATCCGAACCACCACGCACCGATCCAAACCACCTCGCGCGGGATCCCAACCGTCCCGCGCGGGATCGCAACCGCCGCCAACAACCGCCGGCCGGCCGCCAACAACCGCCGGCCGGCCGCCAACAACCGCCGGCCGGCCGCCAACAACCGCCGGCCGGCCGCCGCCAACCACCGGCCGGCCGCCGCCGGCCGACCGCCGCCAACCGCCGGCCAGCCGCCGCCAACCACCGGCCGGCCTCCGCCGGCCAACCACCGCCGCCGGCCGACCGCCGCCAACCGCCGACCGGCCGCCGGCCGGCCTCCGTCGGCCGGCCGCCGCCGCCCGCCGCCAGGCGGCCTCCGCCGGCCGGCCGCCGCCAGCCGCCGGCCGGCCTCCGCCGCCGGCCGCCGCCAACCGCCGCCAACCGCCGGCCGGCCTCCGCCGCCAGCCGCCGGCCGACCCCCGCTGGCCGTCCGCCGCCGCCGGCCGACCGCCGTCGGCCGACCGCCGCCGGCCGACCGCCGCCGGCCGGCCCCGGCCGCCGCCGCCGCCGGCCGCCGCCCCCTTCGTGGTCGGCGGCCATGGCCGGCCACCCCTTGGCGGCCGGCCACTCATGGCCGGCCACCGCCGTCGCCGCCCTTCGCTCTCCACCGTCGGATCTCTCCAGGCCCCCCGCGACCCTCCGATCATCTCACGCGATCAGATCATCTCACGCGATCACAGCCCTTCGATCGCCACAAACGATCTTGGCCCTCCGTTTGGTGGTTATCCGCAATAACCACCGTAACCACCGTAACTTCCACCCCCCAAGCCTATAAATAGACCCTCAAGGGTCTTCATTTGGATCGATCTCTCATTTCTCTCCCTGACTCTCTCTCTCTTCATTTCATTTCCTCCTCTCCCCAGAGCTTCTCTCTCTACACTCCGCCACTTCTTTTCTACTAACTGACAGGTTCTTCCTGCGAACGCTTCTCACCAGGGGAGAAGTGCCGCGCCGTTCAAGGCGAGCACCCCGAACCCGAGCAGCAAAGCCAAGGCGCTCCGCGAAGTGCTCACCCAGCAAGGGCGCAGCCGCACCAAACGCGCAGCAAGGCGCTCAACTCCTAAGCGGTGGCCTGTCACCCACGGAGTCCTCTCTCTCTCTCCCCCACAATTGTAACGAGGCGCGGCCTGTCGCCCTCGCATTCTCCAAGAAAGCACTGTAACAGCCTAGTATAGTGGATTTCGGCCAGCGCCGCCTTGGCCACGTGGTTTTTCACCCTTTGGAGGGTTTTCCACCCTAAAGATCTGTGTGTACCATTTTCAGCATTTACTCTCTGCAACATTCTGACTGTGTGCGCGCTCGACCGCCCGGGCTAAGACGGACCGATTCAAAACCGGTCTACCGAGGGCGTTGAGAAGCCGCAACAAAAGTAAACACCACATTAAGCTTAACCGATTGTAATGAACATAGTAGTGAGAATAACCTAAATCAATGGCAGTGGAGACTACCGACATTGCATTCTTGCCTCTCCAGTCTCGTTTTGGAATGCCAGCATCGCGAGGAGAAGAACAGTAGCGCGACGATGTTGATTGGAAGGTTGGCGCACTTTTGCACGATAAAATTCCCTAGATGATCGCTAGGGTCGAGGGTCGAGCGTCGAGCATGATTTTTAGAGGTAGAGCGAGAGCAAGAGCGGGATCGAGATCTCTCCATGTCCTCGACCCTCTTCCGCTTGAGCTCGCGCAGCCTGGATTTATTCACAATCTCTAGGGTAAGGTCTCCGTTCGCCTCCTCATCATTGCTGCTTAAAAGATAACCTCCTCACCGACAGCGTCTTCCCTGCCTGACTAAACCTCCTCGCCGGCAGCGTCTTCCCCGCCTGACTAACTCGCTAGTCGCTTCCTCTCTGGATCTCCCACAACGACCCATCTTGGAGTTTGTGGGAGGAATCGAGAGAGCAAGGAGCAACCCAGTATGATCTCGACGGAAGATTGGCAAGGAAGATATGCAGAGCATGACCTCGACTGCTGGTCGCTGCTTACGTGCACGGGAATTGATATGCACGGGAATCAATTTTTAGGTGGGAAGAGTTGGCGGGAATCACAAAATTATGTTAGAACCAAAGTATTCAAAATTATTTGAAATGAGTACAAAGAAATTATAGTCATTAAATTTAAAAATGAGGGCATAATTGGTATTATGAATGTTGCACCAAAGGGTGTTTCTCCTTTATAGAATAGTATATAGATCAGCTGGAGGCGGGAGTACACATCCGCGTCCTAGGTGCCTTGCTTTCCTGGAGACAAAGGAACTCAGCGCCCTCCTAGATCAGCTGGAGGCGGGAGTACCCATCCGCGTCCTAGGTGTCTTGCTTTCCTGGAGATAGGGGAACCTAACGTCCTCCCAATTCAATGGGAGGCGGAAGTGTCCACCCGCGTCCTAGGGGCTCATCTTGCCTGGAGACAGAGGAATTCAGCGCCCTCCTAGATCAGCTAGAGGCGGGAGTACCCATCTGCGTCCTAGGTGCCTTGCTTTCTTGGAGACAGGGGAACCTAACGCCCTCCCAATTCAATGGGAGCGGAAGTGTCCACCCGCGTCCTAGGGGCTCAGCTTGCCTGGAGACAGAGGAACTCAGCACCCTCATAGGGAGTCAACCTCATCTGGGGGAGCTTGATGCTTTCGCGATGCGACTCTTCTTCTTTGAATCCTACCAACCTATACTCATGTTGGCTACAGTAACTATCATAAGCTGGAGTAAGAGGTCTGGTTAAAGAGAAAATCAGCATATTTATTAAGGATAAAAACGCTTAAGATCATCGCCACTTCAAGTATTACCAAGGGGGATCCCCTCAACATTTTGGAGGTGATACCCCCCGGACTTCAGGGCTTCCAAGATTACATAGGGCCCCTCCCAATTGGGCTGGAGCTTTCCTACGTTCGCCGACCTTCCCGCGGCGTCGACCTTTTTGAGGACTAGGTCCCCTGGGGCGAATTGCTTGATTCTAATGTTCTTATCGAAGTACCTGGCCATTCGGCGCTTCACCTCCTCTTGTCGAACCGTGGCAAGGTCTCGGAGCTCCTCAACCATGTCCAGCGAGAGCCGTTGCTCCTCTTCATTGTCAAGTCTCCAGTCTTCGTCTCCCTCTTCGGCGGCTATGACCCGGGGGGATCTGACCTCGAATTCTACTGGGAGCACGACTTCCGACCCATGGGAGAGTTTGAATGGCGTTTCCCCCGTTGACGTATTGGGCGTTGTTCTCAAGGCCCATAAGACATCGGGAAGCCGACAGCTGAGTCCACCAACGCATCGATCCGGGGCAACGGGTAGCAGTCTTTTGGACATGCTTTGTTCAACAGAGTGAAGTCCACACACATCCTCCACCTCCCGTCCCCCTTCTTCACCATTACCACGTTAGAAACCCATCCTGGGTATTGGATTTCCTCCACGAAGCCTGCCTCTAGCAGTTTCCCCACCTCCTCTCTGATCGGCCCAGCGAGGGTGGGCGACACGTTCCTCTTTTTCTGGCGAATGGGGCGGACGTTCAGGTCGAGGTTGAGGCGATGACATGCCACATTCGCATCAACACCTGGCATCTCCGCAGCGCTCCACGCGAAGATGTCTACATTCTGTTGGACACATCTTCGGATCTTCTCTTGATCCTGCCTGCTCAGCCTCCCGCTAATTCGTATCTTCTCCGGCCTTCCACTGCCGCCAATGACCTCCCTCTCGCTCACTTCCTCTGCCACCTCAAACTTGGTCAGATCACCCAACACCTGATCTGCGTCTTCTGCCTTCTCCTCCCCTGTCAACGACCGCAACTTGCTGGGAGGAGGCGAGTTCCCCAACTCTTTGCTTCCTTCCATGGGACTTGGCTCAGAGCTTTCCGAACTAGCCGCTTCCACGCTCACCGCACCAGAATGTTGAAACCAGTAACCCGATTTCACCGTTCGAAAGGGGGATGCGGCTAACTCTTACTTGACCTAAGCTAAGACCCTTGACCGGTCACTAGGAATTGAGAGACTTGCCCTTGACGATCACTGGAGTCTAGAGACAGACCCCTTAAGCTGCAGCGCGGAGGTCCCACCACACATCCGGAAGCTCACTCGGAACTTCCCCTCCCAAGCCAATGCTGAGCCTGGGCACCTTGGAGGGCACTTAGAATCACCTCACTGTCAACCTTCAAAGACAAGAAGAGGGGGGGGGGGGTGCTTGCTCACAAGACCACGCGAGGGAGGGGGTGTTTGCTCTAGGTGATTAAGTAGACACCCCAATAAACAACAAGTGGTGCTTACCAGATAGTACGCGGATACCCTGGTGTATTCTTCAGGGGCGTACGTAAGGTCTAGGTTGGATGGTGTTACACAAGCCTAGAAGTGGACAGCCCGGTCCACTGCCCAGTTCGCCTCAGCTGGGTACCTGTGTTGACACACTCGAATAGAGTGAACTACAAAAAGGTCTGTACGTACAGAGTCGTGTGCGTGAGTTGCACAATTGCATTGCATATCATAGCATAACATCCATGCATAAAATAGAGACCTCATCGTATAAATTAGTATGGGCTCTTTTATACGATGAGTTGACTTCTTGCCAGATCCCTTAGCTTATATGTTTTGTGTGTACACATATAAGTTAAAGTTATTTTTCATAGCTGCTCTAGTTGTTACCTTACTTTCTTACTGCTTTACTTATAGCCTTACTTACTGTCTTACTTCCGTCTCATATACACTGTTAGTTAGGGGTTTTACATGTTTTACATTTATATACTCTGCTTGTCTAGCCACTTGTCACCTGCTTTTGATTTACCCATTGATGTCCTCCGCTTCCTCCTCCCGCACGGTGCCTGGGAGTCGCGGGTGGAGGCGGTGAGGAATATGCTGAGTCTTATAGACTGACGGCCGGTGGACCTCATCATTTTAGGGATGATGTGTCGGAACAGCAGGACCCCATTCAGGAGACAGGTCAGGTGGACGGGATGAAGCAAAGCAGCCACTACCCGTTAATGTAGCAGCGGCTACAGACGCGCGATGACAAGTTCGATAGCTTCCGCATAGACGTAGAGATGAGAGACTTTTGTAGCAAGGATATCGATGTACTGGGCATAAGCCCTTATTCTTTTAGTTCTTTCTCATCGTGGACTTTGTAATCTTGTATTATGATAATTATATATTGTGATTTTGTGGACTTGTTTCATTTAATACTTCAATTACTGTGATTATGGTTGGCCTGGATGATGATGAATAGCCGGCAGGATCAGCGTATTGTGGCGGCGACCATTGGGTGTAATGGTGTCGCCGCAAGACGGCGGTTCTGGGCGGTAAGACCCGGTTAAAAAAAAAGATGGTCTTACACATACGCTCCGGTAGCTAGGATTACTTCTCTTTGTGTCTTGATTGCACTGGCCTCGATCCATAAAATGAGTATTCATCAAATGGATGTTAAAACTGCTTTTCTACATGGTGATTTAGAAGAAGAGATTTATATGACTCGGCCGGAAGGTTTCATTGATAAAAATCAAGAGCATAAAGTTTGTAAATTAGTCAAGTCACTTTATGGATTAAAACAAGCTCCTAAACAATGGCATCAAAAGTTTGATTCTATTATCACATCTTTTGAATTTTTATATAATGAATTTGATAAATGTATTTATGCAAAACAAGAGAATATCGATATCACATTACTTTGTTTATATGTAGATGATATTCTGATTTTTGGGACATCTTTAAAAATAATAGAAGAGATCAAAACTTTCTTATTATCTAAATTTGATATGAAAGATTTAGGAGAATCGAACATTATCCTAGGAATGAAATTAACTAAAAATGATACTTGTGTATCATTATCTATTTCTCATTCTATAGAAAAAATGTTGCATAAATTTAATTTATTTGGTTCTAGTCCTGCCGCAACACCTTTTGATCCTAGATCAAACTTTTTAAAAATATTGGAGAACCCGTAGATCAACATAGATATGCTTAGATGATTGGATCTTTACTTTATATAGCAAAGCGGACTAGACCTGATATTTCCTACGCGGTAGGTAGAATGAGTAGATACACTAGCAATCCTAGTAGTGAGCATTGGATAGCACTTACTAGAATTTTTAAGTATCTTCGTGGCACACTTGATCATCATCTTGTTTATACGGGATTTCCTGAAGTTCTTGAAGGGTATTCCGATGCAAATTGGGTAACAGATTCATTAGATGTAAAATTTTCAACTGGTTATGTTTTTATTTTAGGAGGAGTTGTCATTTCATGGGCCTCCATAAAACAAACTGTGATTTCAAGAAGCACATTGGAATTCGAACTTATAGTGTTAAACACTACATGTACCGAAGTAGAATGACTCAAAAATTTACTTTCTGAAATTCCACTAATTGCAAAATTTACCCGCTATTTCTTTGCATTGCGATAATAAATATGTTATTGATTTAACTGGTTTTAATATTTCTAATTCAAAAATGAATAAGTTTATGAGAATCAGGTACAAGTCCGTGAAGCAAAGAACGAAGAATGTGATATCATTAAATTATGTAAAGTCAGAATTAAATCTGGCTGATAATCTCACAAAGGGTTTGTCCCGAAATGAGATAATCAAATCATCGAGGGGAATGAGGCTTAAGCTCACATAATTCTGCTACCAATAGTGGATACCCAACCTATGTGATTGGAGATCCCATTAATTAGGTTTAATGTGGTAGAAACGAAACTATTGATGTGGCCAAGTGAGGAGCACAAATTAGAGAAGATAGATGTATATTTCTCTCCTCATTCCTATGATGAAAGTGCTCCACGTAACGGTATAGGTTGTGACTCATAGTCCTTAATGGTTGTCAAAGGCATATTTTTGCGAGATATGTATTACGAATATCTTTAGAGACACCACCTATGTGGGGTAGTCGTGAGGCCGCGACTTTGGGATTCGGGCTGAGCCCTAATAACCTCCATGAAAATCAAGGGATGCGCATGACCATTAAAGCGCCCACCGCCATAACCCAAAGAATGACCAATCTAGTGTGTGCTTATTTTATCTACTGGTCAAAAGAATATAATTCAAGGCTTCTAGCACATTATGTTCTTCAGTAGAGACAATATGTACTAAGTATAAGTTCAAGGTAACCACTTTACCTATACTCATTGCATTAGATACAACTGGATGAAGCAAATATTTACGTAAATATTTATTTATTTATTATTTAATTTAATATTGTTCGATATATTTTCACTTTTGTGGGGGATTGTTGAAATTTTTATCCTTCTTAATGAAGAAAAGCTTAAATATAATCTTTTGAGTATGTATATAATTTATATTACTGTTTTGATGAATAATATTATATTATTATTATTTAATAATAATAATCTATTATTTAAATCTATTTAATGGAGTGAATATTGAAGGTTTAATTTATTATAATAACTTTAATATTTAATATAATTAATATTTGTTAATGTAATGGTATATAACGTTATTATTAATAATAATATTAATAATAATATAGATATATATTAACATTTAATATATTATATATCAATATAAATGTTATCGTTATATTATATAATATATACGTTTAGCATTTATATATATATAAATTTTAAAGATTTTAACATTTATATATAATATATATATATATATATATATATATATATATTAAAGTTTTGAACGTTAAATTTATAACGTTAATATTATTAATACATTATATAATTAATATTTTATATTAATTATTATAATTAAATGTATTAAATATTTTAATAAAATCTGAAATAGAATTTGAGCCTATAAATATCTCTCTAAATATGAGACATAGATACAATCTCTCTCTCATCTTCTTCCTTATGCTCTCAGATTTTCGATACTATTATATTGCGATGCTACGTTTGCTTCATCCAGTGGATACAACTGGATGAAGCAAATATTTTGGATGAAGCAAATATTTACGTAAATATTTATTTATTTATTATTTAATTTAATATTGTTCGATATATTTTCACTTTTGTGGGGGATTGTTGGAATTTTTATCCTTCTTAATGAAGAAAAGCTTAAATATAATCTTTTCAGTATGTATATAATTTATATTATTGTTTTGATGAATAATATTATATTATTATTATTTAATAATAATAATAATCTATTATTAATGGAGTGAATATTGAACGTTTAATTTATTATAATAACTTTAATATTTAATATAATTAATATCTGTTAATGTAATGGTATATAACGTTATTATTAATAATAATATTAATAATAATATAGATATATATTAACATTTAATATATTATATATCAATATAAATGTTATCGTTATATTATATAATATATACGTTTAACATATATATATATATATATATATAAATTTTAAAGATTTTAACATTTATATATAATATATATATTAAAGTTTTGAACGTTAAATTTATAAAGTTAATATTATTAATACATTATATAATTAATATTTTATATTAATTATTATAATTAAATGTATTAAATATTTTAATAAATTCTGAAATAGAATTTGAGCCTATAAATAGCTCTCTAAATATGAGACTTAGATACAATCTCTCTCTCATCTTCTTCCTTATGCTCTCATATTTTCGATACTATTATATTGCGATTCTACGTTTGCTTCATCCAGTGAAAGTTCGGGTGCTCTGTGCTTTTTCGGTGTCCGCGCACATCGAAGTTTCGGGATCTAGCCGGTGTTGTACCTTGGAGAAGTGAGCATCGGTTGAAAGCCCTGCCGGAGGGTGGTGCAACTTCTTTAGGGCAGTGATCACACGCCTTACCCAGACTCGATTTCTAACTTTATGTTTTATAGCATTTTATTTCATAGTTTTTCTAAATAGTTATTTTTCATAAGGAAAATTCTTTTAAATATTTTCTTTCATTATTTTTATTTCTAAAGGAAAAATAATTAGATATATATTTTAAAAATATAAGCAAAATTTCTAACAAAACATATGTTTGAAATTTTATTACTCGATGGATGTCTGGGTCTTCATTTCATAGATTTTCTGTAACAGTCCATTCCAGGATTATTTAGTTATAGATGAACCTATGTTTGCATTTTTTAGCAGGATAGTTATGCTAACACGTATATTGTTGGATCGGTAGGCGCCCTTAGAGGGAGGGTGAATAAGAGTTTTAAAAACTTATAATATATTTTGAATAACTTTGAAAAAGCTTTGATTATTAAGCTAGAAAGGATCAAGACAAATCAAGTGAAGTAAAAGTAAAGACATGATTTTATTAACTTGAGAAGCATGATTACAAAACTTGATCTTTTATCGAAGCTAGAAATCAAAGCTAATAGAAAAACTCTTTTTGTTTTCTATACCGACTCGTATCCCCACGAACCGGTTGACTTTAGCCGATCCTTCCCCGGATACGGCCTCAAGCCGCTCTAGCTAACCCTTCCCCGGATATGGCCTCGAGCACCCCCTAGACCTACACCCGAGACCTAGTCGCCAACACGAGGCGAATTTCAGCCTTAAGTCCTACCCAGACCTAGTCGCCAACACGAGACGAATTTCACTAAACGATTACAGAAAAGATATGAAATGAAAAGACAATAATATAAGAACTCCCTCTATGTGGATCTCTTGGAGAAGTAGACAAAGACGCAGAGTATGATCGTAGTCGATGCGGTCTTTCGTCACGATGATGACGCGTGTTGAAATCTTCTCCACAGATCTCCTTAAGCCTTCATGGATTTGTGGGAGTATCTCTCTGAACCTTCCTCTTTATGCTGTGGAACGAAGCTCTGGAATTCTGGATCTCTCGAGGCTCAAGAATACGGAGCCAAGATGTCCTTTTTATAGACTTAGCGCTAGCGCCTGCGCTAGTGCTACCGCTAGCGCTATCCCATATTAGGACATGTTTTGCGCGGCAGAATCTTCAATCCGAGGAAACAATTCCTCCTTGCCAACTATGTGCGTCGCTACCGCCTGTGCTATCGGCTACCGCCAGGCGCTATCTCCTTCCATATGTGCTCCCGAAATTGCGCTATCATCGCTAGCGCCAGGCGCTAAGTGCTACCGCCGGCGCTAGTGGGAGACTTGGAATTGCTGGCTCAAAATTGGGGCCATCCTTGAGTCATGTGGACTTTGATTTCCTGCACACTTAAACACACAAGATCAAATACACATAGGATTTGTTATTCTCAAACCTAGGAGATGCGGAAGACCATGTTCCAACAAACTCCCCCTTTTGATAATAACAAATCCATTAATGATAAATCAGAGCATTAATAAATAAGCATGATGAAACTATATTTGTGTGTGTGTGAGAGTGATGACTTAGGATAATTATTGATTTTAGCATTTAGAATTTCTCCCCCTAAATACATGCTCCCCCTAAGTGAATGCTCTCCTAATATGTAAGCTATCATCTTAATTAAGCATTATAGTTTGATAGTAAATTAATATTTATCATGTTAGTTCTCCCCCTTTTGTTATTAGCAAAAGCGAGTAAGGAGACATCACCAAAAAGTTGCGAAGAAGATAAAAGCATGATCGAGCTTGGAGAGAAGGAAATGATAAGGAGTTTTAGAATACTTTTCATTTAAATAGATCAGAGTTTTAGTATCTCAACATTTTCATAAATTAGAGTTTGTAGCATAAACAAAATGTAATGATTTCCAAGTAACTAAACTACCCAGACAATATGTCTACACCCTAGCCCCGTACTAAGTGACGGATGGGCATGAGGAGCTGCATATATGTCGTAGGTTGGGGTGTTAGTCTCATATGCACACACTAGACACAACTCAACCTAGCACTCTTTCCCCCCAGTGCCTCGCAAGGCCCTACTGGAACCCTCCCCGGTTAAGGACAAGACATGACTAGAGATAAAGGTTATCTAATGTCTACAACCTTACGCCCCCGCTATGGTGAGAAATGAAGTCATGGTTAATAATTATTAGAAACATTTAGGCTTTTTAAATCTAACGACATAGCCTATAGATTTATATTTTTATTTGAATTTATGAAAACACTCACATAGCTATTTTGAAATCCATTCATAAATCAGAATTTTAGCATTACAATATTTTCATAGAAATAAATCAGAGTTTTTAGCAAAAAAGAAAATATACATGTGTAGAGTAACCAATATAAAATTTACCAAGCAAGTCTACCATTTGTTGAAAGAAAGGAATTTTGGTATTTAAGAATTTGATATAAGCATGAGAGCGCAGGGTAGAAAATATATGGTGATGATGCGGAAGACTTATAGAAATACAAGAAACATCTTATTGTAATGATGATCCATAAAAAGATATATGAATTAAATTTCATAAAGAAGATGTTTTTGTAAAACATTGTTCAATTAAAATGTTCAATAATGTAACCAAGCATGAAATAGTGTTATCAAAAAAAGATTACTACAATGTTATTTTAATTCATAATTTCAAATCATACCAAACATTGTAGAAAGCATGCTAGGTTATCTAGTGCATTTCATAAGTAAAGAATAGTATAGAATTAGCATTAGGATCCAATACTCATGAGAAGAAGTGTTATGGAAGATAATGATGTGCACATAAGTGTAATTTTTTAGTAGAGTAAACACATGTTTTAATCAAAAATACAAGTAATATGTAAAGTAAGAGCACAATAAAACACAAATAATTTTACTTCCACAAACTTCAATGCACAAAAAAATGTACAACTACCAACGTGCTTTGCACACACAATGCTCATTAAGACTTATCAGGGTGCAAAGTAGTGCTTGGGGATCACATAGTTTTCTTCTTCAAGATTGATTTTTATTGTGATCCAGTGTACTTAAGAATAAGTGGTTTTTATTTTGAAAGAAGGTTATGGTTTGCACAAGATACTTTATTATTCTTTCCAAGGTGCTCAACCTCACAATGCTTATTAAGACTTATCAGGAGGTTCAAGTAGTGCTTGGTGGAGTTATCTTTGTCACTTTATTTTATGATTTTTGTTTTGTACAAAGTTCTCTGAATACACTTGTTTTGCAAACCACTATAATTTATGAGAAAGGTAACCACTTTTCTTAATTTTTAAGAGTGCAAATAAAGGAGTGTAGGTAAGATACTTGTGCAATTTTAATTCATAGTACTAATACAAAACATACACAAGCATTCTTAGATTAAGCACAAATGTAGACAATGCCAAAATAAGTGAGTGAATAATGATCATTATCAAACATAAAACATTTACTTATACTTAGAGGCATGCTAAACTTAGTTCTACACAACTTTCAATATAATTGATGCACATGGTAATAGATATATCAAAGCATGATGAAAACAATGTTCAAAGAGTTAAAAAAAATAAAGTGCAACATTATAGAAGTTCTAAAGAATAGATTAAATCATGCTTAATTTTCATAGGAAAATCCATACAGTTTTTTTTGTTAAAGTTTTAGTGATTTATATTTTTGTATTTGATTTTATTTTTCAAAAATACATAATCTTTAGACAAAAAAAAGACATATTTTTTGTAATTTGGTTTTTTGTAATTTTGTATTTGATTTTGAAAAATACTCGGAGAACAAAAACTTAATGTGATCTTGAAATTCACATTAATACTTCAGGAAGTTTGAGGAGTGCAGCAGGTTTTCAGAAGAAAGGAAATTTTTGCTAAGTCAATTCGTCGAGATGTCTCGTGAAGTTCCGATGAATCTCGACGAATCCAGACAGAAGCCAAATTTTTGTTTAAAGAAGAAATTTCTGCAGCTAAGTCTATTCGTCGAATGTTCTCATGAACTCCCGACGAATATCGACGAACGCAGACAGAAGTAAAAAAAGGCAGACTTGTGAAGGAAAATGTGCGGCTAAGTCAATTCGTCGAATGTTCTCGAGAACTCCCGACGAATTCCGACGAATGAAAACAGAAGATAGTTTTCAAGCTTTGGTCAGTATTTTTCAATGGCTAAGTCAATTCGTCGAATGTTCACGTAAAGTCTCGACGAATGACGGACAGACGGATTTCAAATTTATGTTTCGTTTTTGAAATTTAGGGTTGGCCGTCATGTACAGTACACGTGGTGATCCCTCCTTGTTTGTAGGAGCCATTGATCCGAGTGTAGGATTTTGGATTTTGAAAAATCCATGATTTTGAAATTTTTGATTGTTGCTCTTGATTAAGTGTCCCAATAGTAGTTTCATGCTGAAATCTCAGATTTTTAGGAGATATTTTCGATGGTCCAAATTGCATGAAACATTAGCGATTTTGTATATGACTTTTCCAAATAAACTTTGCAAGTGATATATTTCATTATATCTCCATTTTAATATTTTTAAGGCTTATATTTACCAATGTAGTTTGAAAATGATAGGAAATGTAAGCATGATTGGACATGAATGAACAAATCAAATATGCATGATTTTAGTGATTAAAGATAATGTTCATGCATAAGAATATCATAGATAAGCCCTAGATGAGAATACCCAGCCTGTATATCTTGGTAAACATATAAAGCCTAACATAGACACAAATATTCTTTAGGCGACAATGTTGGTATGATAAGTTTGAGATTAATGTTATACCAAGGTTTGATAGTGTTTCAACTTATAGACCTAGAATGGAGTGACGATTCTATTTGATTTGATATCAAGATGATTCAAAGGTCTAAACTAGAAATAAATCACAATACACATATAATACACCAACCATGGTTTATAATATCAATTGTCATCAATTATTATATCAATTATAATTCGCATAATTGTGATAAAAATAATTGTTTTTTAGAAGACTTTTGATATGACTTATGATATATGATGTTAGAGAATTTAGCAAAGGACATCAATAGATCATGGTGGTGCATGTGAATTCAATATTCAATATGAAGGTAAATTCTTTCAATACATTTTAGTGAGTTTCTTTTAATTATGAATTTTGAAAATATATATGTGATTTTTGATAGGTGAACAATAGTGATGGTTTAGATCATGTTTGACATCAAGGAGTGAACACAATATAATTTTTGTTGTGAACAATGACAATCATATTGAAAGTTGAGCTTTTATTTAGATCTTGAATTTTCTTTTAGATCAAGTTATTTCATTAAACCACTTGTTGGTGAAGGCTAAGAATCTTAATAGCCTAATAACCGGATTTAATTTGAAATATCTTATAGCAAATTTAGAGTTTGATTCATATGGATAATATAAGATATTTAGAAGAAATGAATATAAGAATAAAAGATAGGTCATCAAAATAAAATATGATTTTGAATTTTGATCAATTTGATTTTATAAACATATTAAGCTTTTAAGAGATAAAATCATATTTTTAATACTGTATAGGATGACCATGACATGATAGTTCAAAAGAAATAAGAAAAGAAGAAAAATTAAAAGACATGAAAGCATATCATGAAGTATAACTTTGTATATTTCATTTTGAAGGGGTTCTACTTCATGCAATTGATGATATATAATGAATGAGAGTTTTAGGTATCCGAAGGGGACCATGTGGGATGGTTCCTTTGGGTACCCAAAAACATCGTGTTTGCTTTTGAGGTGATGGAAGTGAATGAGCCCTTTTGAGTTGTGTTTCATCTTTAACTTTGGGTCTCCATTCAAATCTTGGTTTAACATTATTTTTAGTTTTCAAATTTCCATAATCATTTACTTCAACAATTGGATCAAAAAGGTTTTTGAATTTATAATTTGAAGGAAATTTGTTTGCATTTAATTTTAGGTTGGGAGAAACATGATTTTGTAAATTATGGTGATTTTGATTTTGATTTATAAATCCTTTATGTTCCTTACTCCCATTTTTAAACTTAGGTAAGATGTTCATATTCATATTCAACTTGTTTTTAGATATAGTTTGATATTGTGAATTTGTATTTACAATTTTCATAAGCAAGTTGATTTTTGATTTTAATTCATCATTTTTAATCTTTAAATTATGTCTAGCTTTATTATAAGCGATTGTGCTATTTTTAAGAGTTGAGACAATTGAATCTATATGATCTTGATAGTTATTTCTATATTCATCAAATGTTTCATCCATCTCTTTAATTTCAATTTTATAGTCTTTGCACTTAGCACAATCATTTATCAAAGATGAATTTTCTAAACATAATTTTTCATTTTGTTCTTTTACTAAAATAAAATCCTTTTCAAGTTTCTTGTGCTTTTCTTTTAATTCATTATATTCTACAAAAGTTATGGTGTTTTCAACTAAGGAGACATGTGTAGAACTAGATAAATTAGAATTTGATTCTTCATTAATTTTTGCCTTTAAATTTTTATTTTCTAAGTGCAAATGTTTATTAGCATTTTTTAATTTCTTAATTTTGCGCTTTGTAGTTTGAAGCAATTGTAATGAAGAGATAGAAGTACAAAAGATGGAATTTGATTTCCTTACATTGCTTTCGGGAGAGGCACGATTTGAACATATCGTTTCTTTGACATCTTTTTGGCACTCCTCTTCTGAAGATAGTATTTCTTCTTCTCTTTCACTTGATGTGCACTTCATGGATCCGTCATGAGAGGAGCATTCTTGAAGACTTGTGCAAGCTTGCATATTCTCCGGTTCTTGCGATTGTTCCATACCTGTAGAAGGAGAATCATACATTTCTTCAAGAAATTTCCATACTTTGTATGCACTAGAAAAACAATATATTAATTTTGAAATTTCGTGAGATAAATCGCAGAAAATACTATTTAAAGCTTTTGCATTTAGATGACGTTCCTGTTTATTTGATTCATCCGCTGGTCTAACTATTGCTATATCCCATGCATTGATATCTAAATTTTTAATAAACTTTTCCATTAAAAATTTCCATCCTTTATAATTTCTCCCTTCGAATAAAGGTGGTTTAAGAAATTTTTCTTCTTCATAAAAATTTACCCCACTAATAGAAGCGAGATCATGAGACGCCATTATTCCTGGTTGTTAAGCCGATTGGAATAAAATCGCTCTGATACCACTTGTTGGATCGGTAGGCGCCCTTAGAGAGGGGGTGAATAAGGGTTTTAAAAACTTATAATATATTTTGAATAACTTTGAAAAAACTTTGATTATTAAACTAGAAAGAATCAAGACAAATCAAGTGAAGTAAAAGTAAAGACATGATTTTATTAACTTGAGAAGCATGATTACAAAACTTGATCTCTTATCGAAGCTAGAAATCAAAGCTAATAGAAAAACTCTTTTTGTTTTCTATACCGACTCGTATCCCCACGAACCGGTTGGCTTTAACTGATCCTTCCCCGGATACGGCCTCAAGCCGCTCTAGCCAACCCTTCCCCGGATATGGCCTCGAATACCCCGTAGACCTACACCCGAGACCTAGTCGCCAACACGAGGCAAATTTCAGCCCTAAGTCTTACCCAGACCTAGTCGCCAACACGATGCGAATTTCACTAAACGATTACAGAAAAGATATGAAATGAAAAGACAATAATAAAAGAACTCCCTCTATGTGGATCTCTTGGAGAAGTAGACAAAGACGCAGAGTATGATCGTAGTCGATGCGGTCTTTCGTCACGATGATGACGCGTGTTGAAATCTTCTCCACGGATCTCTTTAAGCCTTCATGGATTTGTGGGAGTATCTCTCTGAACCTTTCTCTTTATGTTGTGGCACGAAGCTCTGGAATTCTGGATCTCTCGAGGCTCAAGAATACGGAGCCAAGATGTCCTTTTTATAGACTTAGCGCTAGCGCCTGCGCTAGTGCTACCGCTGGCGCTATCCCATATTAGGACATGTTTTGCGCGGCAGAATCTTCAATCCGAGGAAACAATTCCTCCTTGCCAACTGTGTGCGTCACTACCGCCTGCGCTATCGGCTACCGCCAGGTGCTATCTCCTTCCATATGTGCTCCCGGAATTGCGCTATCATCGCTAGCGCCATGTAACACCCTCCCTGTTACATAGCATATAACAGTAGGTCCGGCCGGGACCCCACGCCATATGAAATGAACCGAAGAGCGTGTTACTAAAATTAGCATTTAAACAGTTAAAACTATAACTAGCTCAGCATCAGAGTCGCATAACGGAAGCATAGTTCCTTGCATTTAAAAACCAGTTTATAACAAGTCCACAATACTACTAGGAATGAACTACAACAAGAGTTATTTACATGAGCTTGTTTACATCAAAAAGGTGGCTTCCAGACATCGGCGCGCAGGCCGCCCACACATGAACAAAGGGGTAAACAAAAGCTACGGCCTTCAAGGGCCAGCATAGCACAACAGCAAGGGCTTCAGCCCACTATCTCCCGCTAGTCTCACCGGGACCTGTATAAGCAAATCCACCAATTGGTGGGAAAACAAGCAACCGGTCAGCTTTAGCTGACCAAGATTTATAACGACCCCGCCCCACACTCGGGTGGGCGGTGCTCCTTCCCTGCAAGTAAGAGTCAGCAGCAAATATATATATATATATATATATATATATATATATATATATATCCGCAAACAACACCAACGGAGGCAAACCAAGCCACCCGCTTCGTGCGCTCAAGGCACACTTTGGCATACTCACTGAGTTACGCCCTTACGCTAAGTCCTATTTCAACTTAGACAAGCAAATTGAGCTAGGCCGTACACACGAAGTTCCGGCACTCTTCTGTAGTCCGGTGCACCGAGGGGCGACCTCTTCACCACTACTATGGGCGGATTCAGATCAGCTAGGCCCGTGCTCAATTATCGCGATTCAACTCTGCACGATACGGGTAAGCGTCACCTTGTGCCCGACACTTAAAGCTGGGCTTTGCAAATTCCACAGCTTTATCTGCTATGTATCCAGTCCCCGGGACATTGGGTATCACTGAATCACACAAGTTGCGGGCTGGGCGCTACCGCCGGCGCTAGTACTAGCGCCTGGCGCTAGCAACAGAACTTAGTTCTGCCCGGCACTGGTAACAGAAATCTGTACTGCCACCTCTGGGAAACCACCTCCAGACATCAACATTGGTAGCTCACCTGGAGCTACCGCGTTAGCGCCGGCGCTAGTGACAGAACTCCGTTCTGCCACCAAATTTTGGGTACAGCCTGGGAAACACCTCCAGGTCCCATTTTCTGTACAACAACAGTCACATGACCCGAATCACAGTACGTACATGAAATTGTTTCCGGCACTTTACACGCACTAATCATCACCAATCCGGCTCGACCTGTCCGGATGGGCTTCACACAGCATGCCTATGTCCGTAATACCGTTTCGGACTCTATATGCAATTTGTGGGGAAATCACTTCAACCCACCGGAATAGCCGATCTACTAATTAGTAGAAGTATTCCAAAACGCATGTAAATCAAAGGACGTACATGTCCAAGGATTAGGGAGGAGATTCGTTACCCTTGTAGGCCGTTTCGGTACCATAGAATTGAGAGGTGGATGGCTGGAATCCGCGGTGGCACACGCACGCACACGCTTCTTCACTAATCTACCTCCTGGCACGATGAAAGCTCAACTCCAAAGGCTCTCCCTCCTTTCTCCCAGCTCTCAGCCCTCAGCACTTGAGAGAAATGCAGAGAAAAATGGCTGAGAAGTCGGGTTTGAGGGTATTTAATATTTATCGCTACCGCCGGCGCTAGTGGCTAGCGCCTGGCGCTAGCCCTAAGTCGGTACCGCTGAGAGACGCTACCGCCGGCGCTATTGCTAGCGCCTGGTGCTAGCTCCCTGATTTCAGCTCATGCTCATTTTTGGTATTTTGGGTGCACATGCCATTTGGGGTCTTACAATTCTTCCCCCCTTAAATGAATTTCGTCCCGAAATTCTAACAGTGCAAATAATCAAAATGATACAAAATACAATTTGTACCTTAAAGGAACAGCTCGGGGAACTCCTCACGCATAGTTTGCTCGCGCTCCCATGTAAGTTCCTCACGACCGCAGTTGTTCCAGCGGACTTTGACCATCTTGATCAATTTATTTCGTAGCTATTTGACCTCAGTGTCTTCGATGCTAATAGGTATGACCTTTGTCTTCAACCCATCATCGACCGGCACCTGAGTAGCCACAAGCACTTGGCTAGGCTCTGGTACAACTTTCCTCAATACTGATATGTGGAACACATCGTGCAGACTACTCAACTCAGTCGAAAGAGCGAGTCGATAGGCAGCTTCGCCAACACGTTCCAGTATCTCAAACGGTCCAAGGTATCTTGGACTCAGCTTTTTCAAGCGCCGAATCCGGGACACACCCTTGAAGGTTTGATCTTGAGATAAACCCAGTCGCCCACGGCGAACTCGACGTTTCTGTGCCTGGCGTTGTAGTATTTCGCCTGCCTATCTTGCGCAATTAACAATCTCTCACGGATTGTTTGAATAGCCGCATTTGCCTCTTCGACTTCCTTTCGCTTAAACAGCTTCGTTTCACCTGTCTCCGCCCAAGATAAGGGAGTGCGGCAAGCTCTACCATAGAGGGCCTCAAAGGGTGCCATCTTTATACTTGCTTGATAGCTGTTATTATAAGCAAATTCGATCATGAAAAGATGATCTTCCCACTTTTTACCGAAGTCCAGGACGCACATTCGGAGCATATCCTCCAGAGTTCTGTTCGTACGTTCAGTCTGTCCATCCGTCTGAGGGTGGAAGGCAGTGCTAAACTTCAGCTTTGTACCTAACAACTGGTGGATTAGCCTCCAATCTTTCGAAGTGAAGCGCCCATCTCGGTCACTGACGATGCTACGGGGCACACCGTGCAATCGTACAATGCTATCAACATAAAGTTTTGCTAACTTTTCAACTGAATCGTCCTTCCGGTTTGGAATAAAGTGGGCTACCTTCGTCAAGCGATCCACGATCACCCATATGGCATCATTCCCACTCTGTGATCTCGGCAAACTGTGCACGAAATCCATCGAAATGTCATTAAATTTCCATTCCGGTATAGGCAACGACTTCAGGAAACCTCCGGGTTTCTGACATTCCGCTTTCACCAGTGCACAAGTTTTGCATTTTGCCACGTACAAAGCGATGTCTTTCTTCAGTCCTGGCCACCAAAACAGCTTTTTCATGTCTTGGTACATCTTTGTGCTCCCTGGGTGAATTGAGTATTTTGTAAAATGCGCTTCGTACATCAATTCCTCTCGCAGCTTACCCACATTTCGGACGCACAACCGACCGTCCTTCCACATCAGACCGTCGTCCAACACAAACTTTGCAGCAGTCCCATCTCCAGACTCTGCCAAATAGCGTTGCATGCTCGAATCAAGCTCCAGGGCCTGTCGTATTCTCTCCGCGAGGTCATATTGCACCTCCGTCCAGGTTAAGCACGCATTCGTACTAGAACTCCTCTCTACACAGGAGATCTCCAAGGCTTCCAAGTCCCTGATTAGACGTGGATCCTACATCTGAATCCAGTTGGCCTGTGAAAAAGCCCTCCTGCTCAATGCATCTGCGACGACATTCCCCTTTCCGGGAGTATAATGTATATCAAAAGTGTAGTCCCCCAGGAACTCCATCCACCTTCGTTGTCGCATATTGAGCTCCTTCTGCGTTAACAGATACTTAAGGCTCTTATGGTCTGTAAAGATGTCAACCTTCACACCATATAAGTAGTGTCGCCACAACTTTAGAGCGAAAATCACGGCCGCCAACTCCAAGTCGTGGACCGGATAATTCCGCTCATGCACTTTCAACTGACGAGAGCCATAAGCTATTACTTGACCGTACTGAAGAAGTACGCAGCCTAAGCCGCTCCCTGACGCATCACTGTAAATTTCATAACCCTCTGCACCAGATGGCAAACACAAAATTGGTGCTGTGGTCAGACGCCTCTTTATTTCCTCAAAAGCCCGTGCACACTCCGGTGACCAAACGAACTTCTGATCCTTCCTCGTCAAGGTGGTGAGAGGTAGAGCGATCCGCGAAAAGTTCTCCACGAAGCGCAGATAGTAGCCGGCAAGTCCAAGGAAACTCCGGACTTCCGCTACTGTCGCCAAAACGGGCCACTTTTGGATTGCATCGATCTTTGCCGGATCCACCGTGATACCCTCGCCATTAATAACATGACCAAGGAACGCTACTGAGGCTAGCCAGAACTCGCACTTAGAGAACTTGGCATAAAGTTGACTACATCGCAGGATTTCCAAAACTTCACGCAAATGAATCGCGTGTTCTTCTTCAGACTGAGAGTACACCAAGATATCGTCAATGAAGACAATGACAAACCGATCAAGGCACTCTCGAAAGGTCCTATTCATCAGATCCATAAATACTGACGGTGCATTCATCAATCCAAACGGCATCACTGTGAACTCGTAGTGTCCGTAGCGAGTACTGAATGCTGTCTTAGGGATATCACAATCCCGAATTCGTAACTGGTAATAGCCGGACTTGAGATCCAACTTTGAATATACCGTTGACCCAACTAGCTGATCAAATAAGTCATCGATTCGAGGAATCGGATACTTGTTCTTCTCGGTCAGCTTGTTCAATTCTCGGTAGTCAATGCATAGACGCAGGCTTCCGTCCTTCTTCTTCACAAAAAGGACCGGAGCACCCCAAGGGGAGGTACTTGGACGTATATAACCCTGCTCTAGCAACTGCTGTAATTGAACTTTCAATTCCGCCATCTCCTTTGGCGCAATTCGGTACGGAGAGCGTGAAACAGGTTTGGCACCTGGCACCAGCTCTATAGTGAAGTCAATCTCTCGCTGAGGTGGTGCCCCAGGAAGATCTTTTGGAAACACATCTGGATATTCTGAAATTACAGGAACATCACACAAACTGGGTTGAGGCTTTGCAGCCCCCACTAGCACAACGCATAACTCTGCGCCTTGCCGAACCGCCTTGACCACTTGGACAGCAGACATCAGTGTCTTGCTCGATCCATGCAAACCAGCAAATGTAGTGGCACGTTCGGTATTCCGCCCCAGTGTGACCTTCTTAGATGTGTAATCAATGTAGGCCTGCTGCACTGACAGCCAGTCCATACCAAAGATTACATCGAACTCCGAAAGCGGGAGTATCAGTGCTTCCAAGTCAAAGTCTTGACTCCCTATTCGTACCTTTACCACACAACTTCGATCCGCGCGCATCGAACACCCATTGGGTAGCATCACATCTAATCGTTCCTGTCTAAACGACGAAGGCACTCCAAGTTGCTGTATGAAGGCCTCCGATAGAAAGGAATGTGAAGCACCCGTGTCAAATAGTGCTCTTGCCGGATAGTTAAAGATCAGGACAAAGCCTAGTGCATATATGAAAAACAAGCAATGCATAAGGTATGAAGTATAAAAAGCAACAAAAGCTATATACCATCGCATACCTGTCACCACATCGTTCTGTTTGATGGCCTCCTGTTGGCCAAGGGTATAGACTCTAGGCTGGGCTGGATCAGCGTGAGATGCGGTTGACTCTGCCGCCTTCCCTTTCTCTACTGCATAGGCCGCAACTAGTTTCTTCCCACTACGACAGTCACGTGCTATATGTCCCGGCTTGCCGCAGTTGTAACAGATGATTGGGCCTCGCCCAGTCACTCCCGATGCTGAAGATTGAGCTGACCCAGACGGTCGCGCTCCTTTCTTCCACTTGCCTCGTCCTGACTTTGCCGAGCTCGGTTCTTTGAACTCTGGCTTGACCACTGCTAGCTCTTTCCTACCGCGGGACCGCTTCATGTCTTTTTCTAAAGAACGAGCTGAGTTGACCAGGGTCATAAACCCTTGCGTCATTGGCCCCGTCAGAAGGAACCGCAACTCTTCCCTCAGACCTTCATAGAACCGATTTGTCTTCCGTGCTTCATTGGCAAAGGTTGCTCCTGCATAGCAACCCAACCGTGTAAACTCATGCAGATAGTCGTTGATCGTACTATCACCCTGAGTCAGCCGGTTGAACTGATTTTCCATTTCTATCTGTTGGGCCTGTGGAAGATATCGCGCCATGAACAGTCTAGAAAACTCATCAAAAGAGATATCAGTCAACTACCGTCCCGCTAATTGATGTATCTCTATCTCATCCCACCACAGCTGCACCTCCCCATCTAGTAGGAAGGTTGCCAAAGTCACTTTTTGTCCTTCCTCCGTGTCCGTGGCCTTCAAGGTTTTGCGCACCTTTGAGAGCCAATCCTCCGCTTGCGTCGGGGTTCCTGCCCCCGTGAACGTCGGAGGGTGGAAACTCAAAAAGTATTGCAGCTGTTGATCGGGAGCTCTTCGTGCCCTCAACGGCACTGGCCTTTCCACCGCAGGTTCGGCTGCTGGAGCCTGCACTGGAGCCGCTTCATGAATAGGAGGCTGTCCGGGGACATGCCCTCCTGGTTGCGCTGTGAACATCGCAAACACAGCTTCAGCGATCATCCTTACGGTTTCAGCCGAAGGAGGAGTCGGCACCGGAGTTGGTGCACTACTTGCAGTCGAACGAGGGGGTCGAGAAGGCCCCGCTCCACTCCCAGTCGCCTATATATGTACCCAAAACATAATTAGCGACTAAGAGATAAAAGAAAGCAATAAAGGAACACAGCAATTCCATCGGAATGCGACACATACACATATAATTCATGCCTAAAGTGGACAAAACTGGTTATTTATAAGTTAAAGGCGACGCACGCACGTGCTCACCACCCCTGAAAAGAATTCGACCACGAATTCAGATGGAAAGGGATCGAGACCTACCTCTGATACCAATTTGTAACACCCTACCTGTTACATAGCATATAACAGTAGGTCCGGCCGGGACCCCACGCCATATGAAATGAACCGAAGAGCGCGTTACTAAAATTAGCATTTAAACAGTTAAAACTATAACTAGCTCAGCATCAGAGTCGCATAACGGAAGCATAGTTCCTTGCATTTAAAAACCAGTTTATAACAAGTCCACAATACTACTAGGAATGAACTACAACAAGAGTTATTTACATGAGCTTGTTTACATCAAAAAGGTGGCTTCCAGACATCGGCGCGCAGGCCGGCCACACGTGAACAAAGGGGTAAACAAAAGCTACGGCCTTCAAGGGCCAGCATAGCACAACAGCAAGGGCTTCAGCCCACTATCTCCCGCTAGTCTCACCGGGACCTGTATAAGCAAATCCGCCAATTGGTGGGAAAATAAGCAACCGGTCAGCTTTAGCTGACCAAGATTTATAACGACCCCGCCCCACACTCGGGGCAGCGGTGCTCCTTCCCTGCAAGTAAGAGTCAGCAGCAAATATATATATATCCGCAAACAACACCAACGGAGGCAAACCAAGCCACCCGCTTCGTGCGCTCAAGACACACTTTGGCATACTCACTAAGTTACGCCCTTACGCTAAGTCCTATTTCAACTTAGACAAGCAAATTGAGCTAGGCCGTACACACGAAGTTCCGACACTCTTCCATAGTCCGGTGCACCGAGGGGCGACCTCTTCACCACTACTATGGGCGGGTTCAGATCAGCTAGGCCCATGCTCAATTATCGCGATTCAACTCTGCACGATACGGGTAAGCGTCACCTTGTGCCCGACACTTAAAGCTGGGCTTTGCAAATTCCACAGCTTTATCTGCTATGTATCCAGTCCCCAGGACATTGGGTATCACTGAATCACACAAGTTGCGTGCTGGGCGCTACCGCCGGCGCTAGTACTAGCGCCTGGCGCTAGCAACAGAACTTAGTTCTGCCCGGCACTGGTAACAGAAATCTGTACTGCCACCTCTGGGAAACCACCTCCAGACATCAACATTGGTAGCTCACCTGGAGCTACCGCCGGCGCTAACGCTAGCGCCCGGCGCTAGTGACAGAACTCCGTTCTGCCACCAAATTTCGGGTACAGCCTGGGAAACACCTCCAGGTCCCATTTTCTGTACAACAACAGTCACATGACCCGAATCACAGTACGTACACGAAATTGTTTCTGGCGCTTTACACGCACTAATCATCACCAATCCGGCTCGACCTGTCCGGATGGGCTTCACACAACATGCCTATGTCCGTAATACCGTTTCAAACTCTATATGCAATTTGTGGGGAAATCACTTCAACCCACCGGAATAGCCGATCTACTAATTAGTAGAAGTATTCCAAAATGCATGTAAATCAAAGGACGTACATGTCCAAGGATTAGGGAGGAGATTCGTTACCCTTGTAGGCCGTTTCGGTGCCATAGAATTGAGAGGTGGATGGCTGGAATCCGCGGTGGCACACGCACGCACACGCTTCTTCACTAATCTACCTCCTGGCACGATGAAAGCTCAACTCCAAAGGCTCTCCCTCCTTTCTCCTAGCTCTCAGCCCTCAGCACTTGAGAGAAATGCAGAGAAAAATGGCTGAGAAGTCGGGTTTGAGGGTATTTAATATTTAGCGCTACCGCCAGCGCTAGCCCTAAGTCGGTACCGTTGAGAGACGCTGCCGCCGGCGCTATTGCTAGCGCCTGGCGCTAGCTCCCCGATTTCTGCTCATGCTCATTTTTGGTATTTTGGGTGCACATGCCATTTGGGGTCTTACACGCCAGGCGCTAAGTGCTATCGCCGGCTCTAGTGGGAGACTTGGAATTACTGGCTCAAAATTGGGGGCAACCATCCTTGAGTCATGTGGACTTTGATTTCCTGCACACTTAAACACGCAAGATCAAATACACATAGGATTTGTTATTCTCAAACCTAGGAGATGCGGAATACCATGTTCCAACATATATGTGGTGTGCCTCACTCCTTTTCTTGATGTCATCCCCTAGCCGGAAAATAGGTAAATTTTATTCGTTGTTTAACAGTTTTGTTTTTCCTTTCTTGGGGATGATATTGCATTTTGTTTTCAAGGGCTGGAGATATGTAATCGAGTGTGTAAGCTACAGAAGGAAGGGGAGAGGTTTCACTGGCAACCCATGCATGTATAACTACTATTGGATTTGAATATCAGGCAAGCTGCGTAGAATTTGTATCATTATTAAAAAAAATTCTTTTTGGTTGAATGTATAAAAAAACAGAGAAAAAATGCCCTATTTATGTGATTTTGTGTACATATTTATTTTCGTATTATTCCTCTTTGATAATACTTATTCTAGAATTTAGATACAATTAGATTTGAGACTTATATTTTTGGATTATTTTGTATCAAAATTGAACCGCACTTTCCTCTTCACTTCATTTGATCGCTCGAACTATAAGATCAATTCCAAAACAGGCGGAATTCTCAGCTAGGGTTGAGTCGGGTGTTGGCTTCTCCTACTGGAATAGAATCGGAGACTGGCTTTCGCATTATTGACATTCTCATATTCATGCTCTTGAATCTGAGCACACAAATAATGTAGATTGGAGCAGGGTATGCATTTGTGCTTCATGTCGTTTGACGATTACAAAATAAACCTGAAACACGGTGATACCTACCGAGTAATTATGGTCTTTTTGGATGTCATTTATTTCATGAACCTTTTCGATTAATTTTTAGATATGGTGCACAGAAGTTGCTTAGCATTATAATTGCAATTGGAGAGGCAGTGGCCTATGTCCTTTCTGGGATTTATGTGTTGAAACCGATTTCTCGGTCTCTGTGGAGTTCGGGGCCCCAACAAGTTGAGGGGTGGCCAACTCTTACTCCCCCCAAGGGAGAGCTCTAGGTTGAAGGTGTTGGAACTATGAACAGGACCAAGGGCTCGGCGAGGAAGTCCCACCACATACCCGGAAGATCTTTAGAGCGCTTCCCCTCCCAAGCCAATGCCGGGCTTGGGCACCACTACAGGCTCTCCTCACCCCACTAGAGAGAGACCTGGGGAGGGAGAGGGAGAGAGAGTTAGCCTAGGATAAGCTTGCCTCCAAAAGGTGCCCCCTTGGTCCTATTTATAGGATTTCTGGATTTGGGCTGCAAATAGCCAAAAATTGGCCCGCGGAATTACCAAAATATCCTCGGATTGGGCTGCAGATAACCAAATCCCGCTGTTCTGGAACGCTAAACGCAGACCGACCCCTCCCCCCGGAACTGGGCGAGAGGGGGTACCTCGCGGGTCTCGGTGAGCACCCTGCTGGTCTCGGCGAGCCCCCTAACTGGGGTACCTCACGGGTCTCGGCGAGCACCATGCTGGTCTCGGCGAGCCCCCTAACTGGGGTACCTCGCGGGTCTTGGCGAGCACCCTGCTGGTCTCGGCGAGCCCCCTAACTGGGGTACCTCGCGGGTCTCGGCGAGCACCGTGCTGGTCTCGGCGAGCCCCCTAACTGGGGTACCTCGCGGGTCTCGGCGAGCACCGTGCTGGTCTCGGCGAGCCCCCTAACTGGGGTACCTCGCGGGTCTCGGCGAGCACCCTGTTGATCTCGGCGAGCCCCCTAACTGGGGTACCTCGCGGGTCTCGGCGAGCACCCTGCTGGTCTCGGCGAGCCCCCTAACTGGGGTACCTCGCGGGTCTCGGCGAGCACCCTGCTGGTCTCGGCGAGCCCACTAACTGGGGTACCTCGCGGGTCTCGGCGAACACCCTGTTGGTCTCGGCGAGCCCCCTAACTGGGGTACCTCGCGGGTCTCGGCGAGGACCCTGCTGGTCTCGGCGAGCCCCCTAACTGGGGTACCTCGCTGGTCTCGGCGAGCACCCTGCTGGTCTCGGCGAGCCCCCTAACTGGGGTACCTCGCGGGTCTCGGCGAGCACCGTGCTGGTCTCGACGAGCCCCCTAACTGGGGTACCTCGCGGGTCTCGGCGAGCACCCTGCTGGTCTCAGCGAGCCCCCTAACTGGGGTACCTCGCGGGTCTCGGCGAGCACCCTGATGGTCTCGGCGAGCCTCCTAACTGGGGTACCTCGCGGGTCTCGACGAGCACCCTGCTGGTCTCGGCGAGCCCCCTAACTGGGGTACCTCGCGGAGAAATGATACTCTAAAATGCCTCTTGGCTCAAGAACCTACTCGGCGAATACAGGGTTGTACACAATCCCCGCTCTTTTCGAGCGAGGTACACGCTCGGAAAGAAACGTCCAACCCTGCATATTCGACGAGTGTCGCTGGGAATCTGGCTAACAGTGCTATCTCGGAAAAAACATATAGCCTCCCCGAGAGTTCCTCCAACCCTGCCGGCTAGCGAGACCATCTCAGGGGAAAAGGACATTGCCTCCCTGGGAGGTCAACCTGCACCTGCCGGCTAGTGAGAGTCCGGTCAGCGGAACCATCCGAGGGGTAACAACACTTACCTCCCTCGGAGGTCAACCTGTCCTGCCGTCTAGTGAGAGCCCAGTCAGCGGAACCATCCGAGGGGAACATCTCTTACCCTCCCTGGGAGGTCAACCTGGCCAGCCGGCTAGCGAGAGCCCGGTCAGCGGAACCATCCGAGGGGAACATCGCTTACCCTCCCTGGGAGGTCAACCTGTCCTGCCGGCTAGTGAGAGCCCGGTCAGCGGAACCATCCGAGGGGAACATCACTTGCCCTCCCTGGGAAGTCAACCTGTCCTGCCGGCTAGTTAGAGCCCGATCAGCGGAACCATCCGAGGGGAACAACACTTACCTCCCTGGGAGGTCAACCTGTCCTGCCGTTTGGTGAGAGCCCGGTCAGCGGAACCATCCGAGGGGAACATCGCTAACCCTCCCTGGGAGGTCAACCTGTCCTGCCGGCTAGTGAGAGCCCAGTTAGCAGAACCATCTGAGGGGAACATCTCTTACCCTCCCTGGGAGGTCAACCTGTCCTGCCGGCTAGCGGGGGCCCAGTCAGCGGAACCATCCGAGGGGAAAAGTATTTTGGAAAGAACTTTTATTTCATTAGTCATTCGGTTACATGCAGGAAAAACTAAGTATGAAAACACTCCATCCTACTACATGGACTCAAAGAAAAAACTAAGCACGCAGACCGGGACTCGCGCTTCTACTCCCAGGCATGGTTCTCCTCGACCTCTTCTAGTTGTTGACGCTGCGGCTTCGGACACCTCGCCTCCCTTAATTCCAAGAACTTGGGGCAGGCAGATGTCGCGTGACCCTCCTCCTCGTGAAAAGCACAGTAAGGTAACTCCACTCGGATGCCCCCTCTTCCTCCCGCGCGGTTCCTTCTTCTTCTTTGGCCGATTGACATGGTTTGCTGGGGCGGTGGAGGGGGTGTTTTCTGCCCCTGCCTCCACCTCGGGAGGTCAGCCACCTCTTCCTGAAAGCTGTCCTCCTCTTGGTCGAACTTCCTCTTGGGAGCCTCTACCTTCCTCCCATCCTGCCTTGCCTCTGGCTCACTCAGCTTGGCCAGCCTTCTTATGAACTCCGGGTTGGCCTCCTCACTTTCAACTTCTTCTGCCACCCTTTCCATCAACTCCTCAAAGGACAAAGGAGCTCTTCTCTTGAGGTCCATCTTGAAGAAGCCCTCCCGCAGCCCCACCGTGAAGGCGAACTTGACGGTATACCCGGGCACTTCTTGGACGAGGAGAACCTCCTCCCTGAACCATTCCAGATAGTGAGCCAGCGACTCCTCTGGCTCTTGCTTGATCTTGAAAAGTGTTTCGACATCTTTCTTCCTCTTCCTTGACGTCGAGAAGCGTAGCAGGAAGCCTCGACGCAAGTCTTCAAAGGCATAGATGGATCCCACAGGGAGCTGGTGGAACCAATCTCTAGCCTTCTCCTTCAGAGTTGTCGCGAAGAGTCGACACTTGAAAGCATCCGTCATGGGCCTGATGGAGACCATATCCTCAAACCACTATAGGTGTATGACGGGGTCATCCTTGCCGGAGTAGTGGGACGTCTCCGCCCCCCTGAACCTCTCTGGAACCGGGGCTGAGAGGATCTGCTCACAAAAAGGACTTCCCACGCTCGCCCCCTTTTGGGGCTGGGCGAGTGGGGGCATGGCGCCTCCCCGCTCGCCCCCTTGTACCTCGGCGAGTGGGGGTCGAGGACCTCCCCACTCGCCCACTTGGGTCTCGGCGAGTGGGGGTCGAGGACCTCCCCACTCGCCCACTTGGGTCTCGGCGAGTGGGGGTCGAGGACCTCCCCAGTCGCCCACTTGGGTCTCGGCGAGTGGGGGTTGAGGACCTCCCCACTAGCCCACTTGGGTCTCGGCGAGTGGGGGTCGAGGACCTCCCCACTCGCCCACTTGGGTCTCGGCGAGTGGGGATCGAGGACCTCCCCACTCGCCCCTTTCTGGCACCTCCTTCCCGGATGGCTGGCCGAGGGTGTTCTCGCCAACCTGCTGAGGTGAGGCCTCCGGACCACTTTCTCTCCTGCCTTCGCTTATCGTGGCGAAAGCTACCTGCAAGGTCTGCATGACCTCCCGCTTGAGATTTTCAAACATCTCCAACATCACCCCAGCCACCGGGGGCTGCGAGTGACCTGGGTCGGATCCTCCACCTCCAGCCATGGAGCTCAGCTTGAGACTTTCTTGAGTTGGTCACACTCCACGCTCACCGCACCAAAATGTTGAAACCGATTTCTCGGTCTCTGTGGAGTTCGGGGCCCCCAACAAGTTGAGGGGTGGCCAACTCTTACTCCCCCCAAGGGAGAGCTCTAGGTTGAAGGTGTTGGAACTATGAACAAGACCAAGGGCTCGGCGAGGAGGTCCCACCACATACCCGGAAGATCTTTAGAGCGCTTCCCCTCCCAAGCCAATGTCGGGCTTGGGCACCACTGGAGGCTCTCCTCACCCCACTAGAGAGAGACCTGGGGAGGGAGAGGGAGAGAGAGCTAGCCTAGGATAAGCTTGCCTCCAAATGGTGCCCCCTTGGTCCTATTTATAGGATTTCTGGATTTGGGCTGCAAATAGCCAAAAACTGGCCCGAGGAATTACCAAAATATCCTCGGATTGGGCTGCAGATAGCCAAATCCCGCTGTTCTGGAATGCTAAACGCAGACCGACCCCTCCCCCCGGAACTGGGCGAGAGGGGGTACCTCGAGGGTCTCGGCGAGCACCCTGCTGGTCTCGGCGAGCCCCCTAACTGGGGTACCTCGCGGGTCTCGGCGAGAACCCTGCTGGTCTTGGCGAGCCCCCTAACTGGGGTACCTCGCGGGTCTCGGCGAGCACCCTGCTGGTCTCGGCGAGCCCCCTAACTGGGGTACCTCGCGGGTCTCGGCGAGCAACCTGCTGGTCTCGGCGAGCCCCTAACTGGGGTACCTCGCGGGTCTCGGCGAGCACCGTGCTAGTCTCGGCGAGCCCCCTAACTGGGGTACCTCGCGGGTCTCGGCGAGCACCCTACTGGTCTCGGCAAGCCCCCTAACTGGGGTACCTCGCGGGTCTCGGCGAGCACCCTGCTGGTCTCGACAAGCCCCCTAACTGGGGTACCTCGCGGATCTCTGCGAGCACCCTGCTGGTCTCGGTGAGCCCCCTAACTGGGGTACCTCGCGGGTCTCGACGAGCACCCTGCTGGTCTCGGCGAGCCCCCTAACTGGGGTACCTCGTGGGTCTCGGCGAGCACCCTGCTGGTCTCGGCGAGCCCCCTAACTGGGGTACCTCGCGGGTCTCGGTGAGCACCCTGCTGGTCTCGGCGAGCCCCCTAACTGGGGTACCTCGCGGGTCTCAGCGAGCACCCTGCTGGTCTCGGCGAGCCCCCTAACTGGGGTACCTCGCAGGTCTCGGCGAGCACCCTGCTGGTCTCGACGAGCCCCCTAACTGGGGTACCTCGCGGGTCTCGGCGAGCACCCTGCTGGTCTCGGCGAGCCCCCTAACTGGGGTACCTCACGGGTCTCGGCGAGCACCCTGCTGGTCTCGACGAGCCCCCTAACTGGGGTACCTCGCGGGTCTTGGCGAGCACCCTGCTGGTCTCGGCGAGCCCCCTAACTGGGGTACCTCGCGGAGAAATGATACTCTGAAATGCCTCTTGGCTCAAGAACCTACTCGGCGAATACAGGGTTGTACAGTATGGGAGTCTAAGCTAACTTGGTTCTGGAAATTCTATATTGATACTCCTTCAGCTTTGCTTTGCCGGTATCATTGTCGTTTGCTTAGATGATGAACTTCTCCAAAAGGGAAATGGTCTTGGATTCGACATGTTACTCTTCATAGCCACTAAAATATGGTAAGTTCATTTGTTTTCCTCCTTTTTCCTGTTCGTGTTTTTGTATTGTCATATTATTCTGAAAAATGTTTAATCATTTAGTTAATCTCAATCGTCAAAATCATTTTCTGTACTTAAAATGCACGCGATATCATGGTTCAGTCCACATCGAATCGGTGAATTAAATTTCGGCATAAAAATACCATGTGTTTGCTATGATTTGAATATTATTATTTTAACACATCACAAAGCTGTTATTAATTGTTTTTATATTTGCATTTTGTTTTAAACAGAATCTCCCAAGAACACTAAATGAAATCCATTACTGCATCAGAAGAGGGCCGCAATATTTTGATATGGATTCAACTTCTGGATTATGTCGGATTATGTTGGATTTTATTTTTTGGAATCCATATTTGTAATTAATGCTACTGTTATGTACCTCTTGCTGTGAATGGTTTTTTTACATTGCGAAATGCTCATCCGATATATTTTGACATGTATTGTCTTCTGAGATGCATTAATTATAAGTATGAACTTTATTTTGATTTTTCATTAAAAGTATCAACTTCGCATGTATGTGTGTTACATGTAGATGTCGTCGCCCCGACCATTGTCGTCGCCACGACCATTGTCGCCCCCCCGACCAATGTGTCCCAAAAGACCAATATCGCCCCCCGACTAATGTCCCCCCGAAACCAATATCGTCCCCCAAAGACCATTATTTGGGACCACGACCAATGTCGCCCCCACGACCAATGTCGCCCCCACGACCAATGTCGCCCCGACGACCAATGTCTCCCGGACGACCAATGTCGCCCCGACGACCAATGTTGCCATGATGACCAATGTCTCCCCGACGACCACTGTCGCCCCCACGACCAATGGCGCACCCACGACCAATGCCGCCCGGACGACCAATGCCGCCCCGACGACCAATGCCGCCCCGACGACCAATGTCGCCCCGACGACCACTGTCGCCCCCACGACCAATGCCGCCCCCACGACCAATGCCGCCCCCACGACCAATGCCGCCCCCACGACCAGTGCCGCCCCCACGACAAATGTCGCCCCCACGACCAATGCCGCCCCCCCCCCCCCCGCACGGGGTTCCCCGTGCACGACTGCTCGTGTATATATATATATATATATATCAATATATGTATATATATATCTATATATGTATATATATGCATGTATGCGTGTTACATGTAGATGTCGTGGCCACGACCATTGTCTCCCAAAAGACCAATATCGCCCCCCGACCAATGTCCCCCCGAAACCAATATCATCCCCCGAAGACCATTATTTGGGACCACGACCAATGTCGCCCCCACGACCAATGTCTCCCCGACGACCAATATCTCCCCGACGACCAATGTCGCCCCGACGAATACTATCGGCCCCACGACCAATGTCGGCCCCACGACCAATGTCGCCCCCACGACCAATGCCGCCCCCAGGACCAATGCCGCCCCCACTACCAATGTCGCCCCCAGGACCAATGCCGCCCCCACGACCAATGCCACCCCCACGACAAATGGCACCCCCACGACAAATGTCGCCCCCACGACAAATGTCGCCCCCACGACCAATGTCGCCCCCCGCACAGGGTCCCCCGTGCACGACTGCTCGTGTGTATATATATATATATATAATATTCTTAGATATATTTGTTGGGTTTCAAAGGCATCAAAATGCGCAGGGAAAATAAAAGAAACTCTCGACAGGATCCATGCAAAAACACACTAAATCAAAAAAGAAGTTTATACCTGCTTCGAAATCAGATTTCGAGAAGAATGACTAGCGTTTGAGTCCAAACGCAGAATATTATCCACATCCTTAGAGGTATCCACAAGAACGCCAGAAACACCATGAACGTAGTCCGTCCAACGAATTCAGGCTGGAAGATGATCACTTTTCTCTTCTTAAAATACTAGTTCCGATTTGGTAGAGATGTGTTTTTGGTGGTTTTTCGGCATGACGAAGTCTGAATCAAGTCATGGTTCTTTAGAATAAAGTGACCCATTTATAGGCCCGAACATGTACAGGAAATTGGGGGTGCACACGCCCTTGGTGTACGAGCATGTGCTATGGGCGTGTGTCCCAAAAGTCGTGTCGGTTCATGCAGACACGACTCAGCGTGACTCTGGAATGAAAAACTGCACGATCGCCCTTGGCACTCGGGTGCGTGCCTTCGAAAGTTATGCCTTTTGATCCAGAACTATTGTCAACTGTTATCCTGCAATTTTGAGCAAACACGCCCTTGGCACACTGGCGTGTGCATCGTGCCATGTGCCTCGAATACCGTGCAACATATCATATATGCCCATTTAAAACTTGGTTTCACAAACCAACACGATCAAACACTCCAATTTCCACACATTCTTATGTGCGCGTGCCTTGGGCGTGTGTCCCAAAAGTCGTGTCAGTTCATGCAGATACGACTCATCGTGACTCTAGAAAGAAAAACTGCACGCACGCCCTTGGTACGGGCGTGTGACTTGGGTGTGTGTCCTAAAAGTCATGTCAGTTCATGCAGACACGACTCATCGTGACTCTGGAAGGAAAACCGCACGCACGCCCTTAGCACACGGGCGTGTGCCTTATAAAGTCGCGCCTTTTGGTCCAGAACTATTGTCAACCATTATCCCGCTACTTTGAGCACACATGCCCTTCGTGTCGTGTGTCTCGAATACAGTGCAACATATCATATATGCCCATTTAGAACTTGGTTTCACAAACCAACACGATCAAACACTCCAATTTCCACACGTTCTTATGTGCAACCCTTTAGACTCGTATTACGTTGGCAATAAGACTAAATCCTTGACTACTTCTAGATCACAAGATTCTAACAATCTTTCACTTGATCTAGAACGTATCAAATATAGTCTCACAAATAATGAGTGACATATAGCAATACATCTTTGCTACCCAAGTAATACAATAGTTGGTAATTTAATGAAGAACCTTTTGTGCCAATGTGTAGTCTAGTCCCTTTTTCCTTAGCATCCAGACTAAACTCGAAGTGTGGAATGTGTCACTCTCTTAATCATTCAATCCATCTTTCCTGATCTCCGAGTAGACTATATGAAACAAGTTTGCTCAATAAATTTACTCAAACTAGCATGACCATGCATTTCGTAGACTTGCTTTATCAAAGGGCTTATGGATGTTATTCCTATAATATAGGAGGTCAAATCCTATCAACCTCACTCGCAACCATTCACGTCTTGAAATACACCAAATAATCACATTTATGGTCAACCTTTCTCAAGAGAAGACGTTTGATGACATCTAAATAAGCTTGTCCTCACATAATGATTGTAGTGACTTCAATTCAAAGAACAACATACACCATTGTCACTATGAGAATAACTTATGACCTATATATAACTATCCACAAAATAACTCAAAAGTGGGTCTTTCCATTACAACATGTTCTGTAACAAGTACATGCGTGGGGACTTGATATCCAATATCATGACCTATGAGACTCGGTCATCAGTCCATCCCATACACTAGTCTCAAATGTATCATTATTGCCCAATTTCTACAATGATACCTCTACTAGAGACCATTTAAGAATGATGCTTCATTTATATGTAGGATCTCACATTCAAGTCACGCACTTGAGTTCCTACGAAATAAACATTCTAAAGACATTTTTATGTTCAATTTATCTATCTCAATAGAAATGAAGAAACACAACAAAAGATATGCCTTTATATATAAATGAAATCATAGTAGAAGTCATCACATGAACCCAAACATGACAAAGAAAACCCCAAAAGCCTCCTACTAGAAATGATCAATTAAGTATCTAATACGAAGTGATCTTGTATGACCATCATTCTTTCTATGAGGAAGACCCTTTGTCAGTGGATCTGCTATGTTGTCATCTGTCGGTACTTTGCATATGCTCACATCACCTCGATCGACTATTTTTCGAATAAGATGGAATCGTCATAGTATGTGCTTGAAGCGCCTATGAGATCTAGGTTCCTTAGCTTAGGCAATTGCACCATTGTTGTCATAGTAGAGATTTACGGTATCAACAATTCTAGGAACTACATCTAGCTCGCCGATGAATTTCCTAATCCATACAACATCCTTCGCCACTTCAGAAGCAATAATATACTTGGCCTCTGTTGTAGAATCGACAACCGTCTCTTGCTTCGAACTCTTCCAACATACAACTGTTGGATCAATAGGCGCCCTTAGAGGGGGGTGAATAAGGGAATAAAACTTCTTTTTATAATTTTAAGAAAATTACTAAATTGTTTAGGAATAAATGAGAGCAAAATAACAATTTAGCAAAACGTAATTTGCAATAATAAAATTTACGACAAATGAAAGAAATCAAGTAAACACAAATAGAGACATGATTGTATTATATAAAAAAGTGTTTACATAAATTTGATTTCTATATCGCTAAAAATCGGAGGCGTACAAATGTAAACATCGTTTTCTTTTCAATACCAACTTGTATCCCCACAAACCGGTTGGCTTTAGCCTATCCTTCCCCGGATATGGCCTCAAGCTGCTCTAGCCAATCCTAACCCCGAATATGGCCTCGAGCACCTCCTAGATCTAATCTCCTATACCTAGTCGCCAACTCATGCAGTGAATTACCCCCTAAGCCGCGCAAGGACCTAGTCGCCAACACAAGACAATTTTACTACAAAATTCACAATAATGAAATAAAGTAAATAACAAAAACTCCCTCTATAAGATTTCTGAAGATGAGGATGAAGGATCGTTGTAGCATAAGCGAGGTTGCAGCGGTCGTTCTTCAGATGCAGCGTGATGGATTCCTTCTCCAGAAATCTTCTATGGCTTTGAATGAGAGATGAACTTTCGACAGAGTAACAACTCTTGAATTTTGGCATAAGTAATCTGTTGGATCTTGTGGCGCCCTTAGAGGGGGGGTGAATAAGGGCCTTTTTGAATTATGATTTTTTACTTAAGAATTTTCAAAACAAATTTTTGCTTTTCTAAAAATCACTTATAAAAATTTACAAACTATGAAATTTTTAAATTAGATCAAACACGAAATTTCTAAGTTAAAGATTAAGCAACCAAATTTGCAATTAAAGAAAAGGCATACTATTTTAATCATGAAATTCTCATACAATAAAAATGATCTTAACAATGCTTAAGATCAAGGCATAAATAAGATAATAAACTTTTGACAATTTTTGTTTACCAATCCTTCTCCCAAGGATCGGAAGGCTATCACTTGTCTTTCTCTAGACCAAGCCCAAGCCTATCCTCTAGATTTTCCCAAGATCTAGACGTAGCACACAAGGCCATGATTTTCCACCAAGCCACGCAAGGACTTGGACGCTCCGCACAAGGAAGCGATTTTCCCCTAAGCCACGCAAGGACTTAGACGCTCCGCACAAGGAAGCGATTTTCCCTACCAATACAAAGTAAAATGTATATAAATGAAAATACAAGATAAAATAAGAACTCCCTAGAAATTCAGATCTCTGAAAGGAAGGTTGAAGCCTCGAGATGATCGTTGATGTAGAAGCGCGTCCGATCTCGTCTTCAATTTCAAACCTTCTCAACACAAATGGGAGTTCTTGAGGTTCTAGAGCTCTCTGGTTCGTATGCACTCAGGAAGGAACTTAGAATCTTCAAAGCTTGCAATGCACGAACAGAAAGAACCATTTTATAGATTTTCACGGTCGCCTGGGCGACATCACTGTCAGAATTCCGACAGCGCAAAACTGCCGCTCATAGTGCTATCGTGCGGGCAGTTGCGGTAACTTCCGAGCTGTCGCCTGGGCGACAGTAGCTGTCGGAAAATTCCAACAGCGCCAAACTGCTGCTCGTCGTGCCGCCGTGCAGGCAGTTGTAACTTCTCTGCTGTCGCCTGGGCGACATTGACTGTAGGAAAATTCTGACAGCTCCTCTTCATTTTTGTCATCCGAAACTTCTCCAGACTGTAGATTGAGTCGTTCTCATCTCCGAAATGGGGTGGCAGGCTCTGTAACTCTTCCTGGATTGAAAGTTATGACCATTTTAAGATCAGCACACAAAACTCATCCTTTTGCTTTTTCTAATGTGTACACACTCTCGGATCTTGCCCATGAACGAGGACTTGTCTCCTCATTGAACCTGTACAACCTGGATACTATAAACACACAAAAGACTAGATCAAATACAACACAGTATTTGTTATTCTCAAACCAAGAGATGCGGAACATAGACTCCAACAATCTCCCCCTTTTGATAATAACAAATACCCGTATGAGAAATTTGTGAGATTAAGACAATTTGTGTTTATAGATAAGTGCGGTAATAAAATATGCATGAATAACATATTAAGAGCGTGATAGAATTGAAAGCGATAATGCCTCATCTTTCTATATCAAGTCATCCCCCTACATTAGTGTCTCTTACAAACTACTCCCCCTAAATATCTATTTTACTAGATTTCTCAATTTCTTCTCCCCCTTTGTTATTAACAAAAGTGGGTAGGGATGAGTGTATATCTTTTAAGATAGGTAGGGAACCATTTATTGAAGGATTTTCATGATCGAGCATATGATAGTGTATGCACCTCCTATATGATTACTCCCCCTACAAATATACCCATTTTTTGAGTTTAATATCATTATAATGTACTCCCCATAAATATTAGATTTATGCAATTTAATCTCCCCTTTCGGTAGAATCAAAAGAGGGTTTAGGAGTGAGTATGTATAATAAGGAGCAAAATATTTTATGTCGAGAAGAAAAATAGGATGCAATCAAAAGCTTGTTAAATACTACTTGTTGAGAAAAATATAAGCATGATGTAACATAAAGTAGTAAGCAACATAGCTAACATGATAAAGTAAGCATTCTTAGTTTAAGATACCACTTGTTAAAAAAAAAGTCATGAAAGAGCATAAGTAGTAAAGATGTGGAAAGCATGATGAAATATTTTTTTTTATTAAGTGAACATCTATGTAGGAATTGTGAAGCATAGTAAATGATTAAGAATTTTAGGCATAACAAAATAGATGTTGTAGCATTTTAAGTACACAAATGATTTTGCTTTATAAATGTTTGAAGCATAAAAAGTAATGATTTTCCAAGTAACCAATCTACCCAGACAATATGTCTACACCCTAGCCCCGTACTAAGTGACGGATGGGCATGAGGAGCTGCATACATGCCGCAGATTGGGGTGTTAGTCCCATATGCAAACACTAGACAAAACTCACCCTAGCACTCTTTCCCCCCAGTGCCTCGCAAGGCCCCACTGGAACCCTCCCCGGTTAAGGACAAGACATGACTAGAGATAAGGTTATCTAATGTCTACAACCCTACGCCCCCGCTATGGTGAGATATGAAGTCATGGATAATAATTATTGGAAACATTTAAGCGTTTTAAATCTAATGATGAGTTCATAGCTTATGGATTTATATTTTTATTTGAATTTAGTAAACAAACAACTCACATAGCTATTTAGAAATCCTTTAATGAATCAGAGTTTTAGCATAATAATATTTTCATGTTGAGAGCAACCAATATAAATTTTACCAAGCAAGTCTACCATTTGTTAAAAAAAAATTTTGATATTTAAGACTTTGGTATAAGCATGAAAGCGCAAGGTAAAAATATATTGTGATGATGCGGAAGACTTATAGAAATACAAGAAAACATCTTTTTTGTAATCATGATTATGCATAAGAAGAAATATGAGTTAAATTCCAAAAAGGAAGATGTTTTTTGCAAATCAAGTTATTGTAAAATTTTTGACAATAAAGTAACCAAGCATGAAAGAAATATATCAATAAGAGACTATTACAATGTTGTTGTAATTCACAAATTCAAGACATACCAAACATTGTAGAGAGCATGCTAGGTTATCTAGTGCATTTCATAAATAAAGAGTAGTATAGAATTTGCATTAGGATCCAATACTCATGAGAAGAAGTGTTATGGAAGATAATGATGTGCACATAAGTGTATTTTGAGTAGAGTAAACAAATGTTTTAATCAAAAATACAAGAAATATGTAAAGTAAAGAGCACAATAAAACACAAATAGTTTTACTTCCACAAACTTTAATGCACAAAAAAATGTACAACTACCAAGGTGCTTTGCACACACAATGCTCATTAAGACTTATCAGGGTGCAAAGTAGTGCTTGGGGGATCACATATTTTATTTTATTTTAATGTTGAGACTAGTGATCCGGTGTACTTAAGAGTAAGTGATTTTTATTTTGAAAGAAAGATATGGTTTGCACAAGATACTTTACTATTCTTTCCAAGGTGCTCAACCTCACAACGCTTATTAAGACTTATCAGGAGGTTCAAGTAGTGCTTGGTGGAGTTATCTTTGTCACTTTATTTTATGATTTTTATTTTGTACAAAGATCTCTGAATACACTTGTTTTCAAGGTTTTGAAAACCGGACCGGACCGGCCGGTCCGACCGGTCGGACCGCCGACCGGTCCCCCGGCCGGTCCGGTCACAGTTCAGAAACCGCTTCCGCCAAGAACCGGGGAAAAACCGGTGAACCGGGCGGTTGAACCGCCAAACCGAAAACCGGACCGATTTTCACATAACCGGGCGGTTCGTACTTCCACCGTCGATCTGCGTTTCTACGGTTCAGATGAAAATTTTAAGTGCTAGGTTTACCTGGCGTGAACTGCAGTCTCCATTCGGACCGAGCGAAATTATCTATTCCCGATATTTCTCCTTGCCTCCTCCTCACGTGAAGGCGGACGGAGCTCCGGTGATCTTCTTCGGTTCGAGTAGTTGAACAGTTGAGCAGTCGAGCAGTTGAGCAGTCGAGCAGTTGAGCAAGGTCCAATCATCTCCCCCCCCCCCCTCTTCTTCCATCCGATCTCTTTTTTGATTTTTGTTTTTGACTTCTTTATGTCAGATCTAGGATTTCCCCCCCTTTATTTTGCCCGCTGTTTTTTCCCCGCGATGCTTGATGTCTACTTGATGATTTTCAGATTTTGTTCTATTCTGAGTATTCTCTGTTTTTTTTAGGATTTATCTGTGCTCACATGGTGTTTGATTAAATGCCCAAAATAAAATAATCTCATTCATTCCTCACATGCTCTTTATTTACGCACCTCTTCTGATTCATTATAGGTTTGGTATAGTTTTACATTAGAGCGGTTGAACTTCGGTGAAGGTTTTCAATAATTCATTACAGCTGTGGAATAACAATTGCCTCCTTCTCACGTGAAGGTTTTCACATCTTTTTCAATTGCTCTTGGCTCAGGGTATGCTCTTCTCTTATTTAAACTTTTCCCCCATTGTTTCTTTGGTTAATTCATTTGCATTTCCCACTAGCATAGTCTGCCAATATTCGTTCAACTTCGGTGTTGTTTTCGTCTATGTGCTCTTCAGTAAAATAGATTAACTTTTGGTTTTATGTGTGCAATTATAATTCCTAATAGTCACTTTGCATTATATGATATCAGAAAATGGAAGCTCCTTCCGAGCCATCCTCGAGTTTAATTTGTTACTTATGTTAATGTTCAAAATTTTATATTATATGTTTAATTTGTATATTCAGATGATGATACGTTACAATTCTAGTTACTAATGTCAAAATGGTTCAACCCCGGTTCAACCCCGATTCAACTGGTCAAACCGGTTAAACCTTGAACCTCTCTCAAGACCGGTTCAATGACCGGTCCGGTTCTCAAAACCTTGCTTGTTTTGCAAACCAATATAATTTATGAAAACATAACCACTTTTCTTAACCTTTTAAAGTGCAAAAAAAGTAGTGTAGGTAAGATACTTGTGCAATTTTAAGTCATTGTACTAATACAAAACATACACAAGCATTCTTAGATTAAACACATAAGTAGACAATGCCAAAATAAGTGAGTGAATAAATATCATTATCAAACATAAAACATTTACTCATACTTAGAGGCATGATAAGCTTAGTTCTACACAACTTTTACCATATAATTTTATGCACAAATGAGTAGATATATCAAAGCATGATGAAAACAATGTTCAAAGTAGTTTAAAAAAGTAAATTGCAAAATTTTAGAAGTTCTAAATGATGGGTTAAATCATGCTTGATTTTCAATGAAGTCCATATAGTATAATTTTTTTGATAGTCTTAATGTTTTGTATTTTTGTATTGGAGTTTTGCATATATAAATCAAACAAATAATCAAAGAAAGAAAGTAAGAAAAAAATAATATTATTTTTTTTGTAATTTGGTTTTTAAAATTTTGTATTTTATTTTTTTTTTAAAAAAAATCAATTATAGACATAGATGCAAAACTGAGTAGTACATATAAAATAATATAGTTTTAGTGATTTTTCAGAATTTTAAAATGACAGAAAATCTGAGACTTGAGCTAGCGCCGGCGTTAGGTACTAGCGTCTGCGTTAGCTCACAGAGAGTGCTTATTTTGATCATATAGCCTAGATTTTCTTCGATCTTGCTTCCAATTTTTCTTAATTATGTTTGTCCAATGTAATGTGTGTCTAATGAAGTGAAGAGACGAGAAGAAATCGCAAAAAGTTGTGGAAGTTAAAATTTTAGTACATGGGTTTCACATTCATTAAAGCTTAGTTCTTGAGTTTTGCACAACATATGCATGAGTGAAATGATCATAAATAAGTGAAATAATATTCATGCAATTTCTCAATTTCGGTTAGACATGATTATGATTTAACATACTAAGGGTAATAAAAAATGACACAAATATATGAAATACCTAGGCAAAACTTGCGCATTTTATAAATTTAGTCTAATACCCCTAAAATACACCTTTTAAATCCATTTTGGCACTTATTTCATTTAGTCTTAATAATATCATATGACAAATTTAGTTTTTCAAATTTTATAAGACTTTTTAGGAAATGGATTTAGAAGTATAAAAATAATAAGGATAATTAGATCACTTGAAAAATGACATGACTTATTATTCAACTTTACTCAATTTGATTTATTTATGAATTTTGGTTTAATATGTGAAAGTCATATTACAAGTTATATAAAGTGATCATATCATGATGGTTCAACAAAAAGAAAATAAACAAACAAAAAGAAAAAGGTTAGGCATATCATGAAGTAGAATAATGATATTTCATTTTTAGTTGATTTCTACTTCATGAAAATGATTTGATACTAATGAATGAGAGATTTAGGTATCCAAAGAGGACCGGGTGTGATGGTTCTTTTGGGTACCCAAATACATCGTGTTTGCTTTTGGGGAGATAGTGATGAATGGGCCCTTTTGAGTGGAATTTGTGTTTCTTCTTTAGCTTTGGGTCTCCATTCAAACCTTGGAAAAATGCTATTTTTATTTTTCAAATTTCCATAATCATTTACTTGAATATTTGGATCAAAATGATTTTTGAATTTATAATTTGGAGGAAATTTGTTTGCGTTTAATTTTAGGTTGGGAAAAACATGATTTTGTACATAATGGTGATTTTGGTTTTGATTTACAAATCCTTTATGTTTCTTACTCCCATTATTAAACTTAGTTAAGATGTTCATATTCATATTCAACTTGTTTTTAGATATAGTTTGATATTGTGAAGTTGTATTTACCATTTTCTTCAGCAATTTGATTTTTGATTTTAATTCATCATTCTTAATCTTTAAATTATGTCTAGCTTTATTATAAGCGATTGTGCTATTTTTAAGAGTGGAAACAATTGAATCAATATGATCTTGATAGTTATTTCTATATTCATCAACTGTTTCATCCATCTCTTTAATTTCAATTTTATATTCTTTACACTTAGCACAATCATTTTTTAGAGAAGAGTTTTCTAAACATAATTTTTCATTTTGTTCTTTTATGAAAGTAAGCTCTTTTTCAAGTTCCTTGAATTTTTCTTTAATATTATTACAATCAAAACAAGATATAGAGTTTTCAAATGAAAAGCATGCAGCAGATACAAACATTTCATTTTTGGATTCTACATTCACATTTGCTTTCAAAGTTTTATTTTCTAAACATAGTTTTGCATTAGCCATTTTTAGTTTCTTAATCTTACGTTTAGTATTTTGTAGCAATTGTAGTGTAGAAATAGATGTACAAAAAATAGGAGATTTTGATTTCCTTACAGCGCTCGTGGATGAGGCAAGATTTGAACATAGTGTTCCTTTGTCTTCTTTATCTTCCTCTTCCAAACAAGAGTTTCCATCATCCTTTCCGCTTGATGAGCATTCTATGGATCCATCCTTTGTGTAGCTTTCTTGAATATTTGCATAGGCTTGCATATTCTCCGGTTCTTGTGAATGTTTCGTACCTGTAGAAGGAGAATCATAAGTTCTTTCAAGAAAACTCCAAATTTCATATGCGGTGGGTAAAGTATAAATAAGTTTGAAAATATTTTGGTCTAACGCACAAAATATACTATTCATAGATTTTGCATTTAAAATAATTTCGTTTCTAGTTAGTACGCTTGATGGCTTTTTAATAGTAATATTCCAAACTTTTTCATCTAAGGCCTTAAGAAAATTTTTCATTAATATTTTCCACCCTTTAAAATTTTTGCCCATAAATAAAGGTGGTGATAATACTTTTTCATTTATATTAAAATTTTCCCCACTAGTAGAAGCGAGATCATGATCAAGAGACGCCATTATTCTCGGTTGTTAAGCCGATTTGGAATAACCTTGCTCTGATACCACGTGTTGGATCTTGTGGCGCCCTTAGAGGGGGGGGGGGGGGGGGGTGAATAAGGGCCTTTTTGAATTATGATTTTTTACTTAAGAATTTTCAAAACAAATTTTGCTTTTCTAAAAATCACTTATAAAAATTTACAAACTATGAAATTTTTAAATTAGATCAAACACGAAATTTCTAAGTTAAAGATTAAGCAACCAAATTTACAATTAAAGAAAAGGCATAATATTTTAGTCATGAAATTATCATACAATAAAAATGATCTTAACAATGCTTAAGATCAAGGCATAAATAAGATAATAAACTTTTGACAATTTTTGTTTACCAATCCTTCTCCCAAGGATCGGAAGGCTATCACTTGTCTTTCCCTAGACCAAGCCCAAGCCTATCCTCTAGATCTTCCCAAGATCTAGACGTAGCACACAAGGCCACGATTTCCCACCAAGCCACGCAAGCACTGTCGGAGCATGCGTTTTGCACTCCTCCGGTTTGATAATAACAAAGTCCCGTTTGTATTTGATTCTATTTTCTATTAATGGTGTGCAGATAACAGGTATGAGATGTTCACATTTCTGCTGGAGCTAAATTTGAGTGAAGGAAAATTTCACTGTCGGAATTTTCCGACAGCTGATGTCGCCCAGGCGACAGCAGAGAAGTTACAACTACTTCCCCCCCCCACGGCAGCACGACGAAAGGCAGTTTTGAGCTGTCGGAAATACGACAGTGATGTCGCCCAGGCGACAGCTCGGCGGTTACAACAACTGCCCACGACAGCACCACGAGCGGCAGTTTTGCGCTGTCGGAAATTCCGACATCGATGTCGCTCAGGCGACAGCTCGGAGGTTACAGCAACTGCACGCACGACAGCACTACGAGCGGCAGTTTAGCGCTGTCGGAAATTTCTGACAGCCGATGTCGCCCAGGCGACAGCGAATTTCTATAAATTGACTCCTTGTGTTCGTGCATTCCAAGCTTTGAGAATTCCAAGTCCCTTCCTGAGTGCATACGAACCAGAGAGCTCCAGAACCTCTTCAACTCCAATTTGTGCAAAGAAGGATTGAAGATTGAAGACGAGATCGGGCGCGCTTCTACATCAACGATCATCTCGAGGCTTCAACCATCCTTTCAGAGATCTGAATTTCTAGGGAGTTGTTCTTTTCATATTGTATTTCATTCATTCACTTTTCATTTTGTAATCGTTGGAGAAATCGTCGTCTTGCGTGCGGCGTCTAAGTCCTTGCGTGGCTTAGGGGAAAATCGCTTCCTTGTGCGGAGCGTCCAAGTCCTTGCGTGGCTTGGTGGTAAATCGTGGCCTTGTGTGCTACGTCTAGATCTTGGGAATATCTAGAGGATAGGCTTGGGCTTGGTCTTGGGAGAGACAAGTGATAGCCTTCCGATCCTTGGGAGAAGGATTGGTAAACCAAAATTGTTGAATTTTTTATTAACGTAATTGTGCCTTGATCTTAAGCATTGTTAAGATTATTTTTATTGTATGCAAATTTCATGATTAATATAATTATGTCTTTTTCCTTAATTACATATTTGGTGGCATAATCTTTATCTTAGAAATTTTTGTTTGGTTTAATACAAAAATTGCATTGGTTTGAAAGTGCTTATAAGTAATCTTTTAGTAAAGTAAAATCTGTTTAAAAAATTATTAAGTAAAAATTATATTTTAAACACACCCTTATTCACCCCCCCCTCTAAGGGCGTCACACGATCCAACAAGTGGTATCAGAGCGAGGTTACTCCAAAACGGTTTTACCACCGGGAGTAATGGCGCACAACGATCATGCGTTCGTTGAGGGGCAAGGCATAAGTAGACCACCTTTATTCACGGGCACAGACTATAATTATTGAAAAACACGTATGCGTTGTTTTCTAATTGCGCTAGATATAGAAGTCTGGAATATGGTAGAATCTAGTTACACTTTTGCAACAGTTGTTGTAGGAGATGTAACTATGGATAAGCTCAAAGGCAAGTGGGATGACAATGATAAATTAAAATGCAAGAATAATGCAAAAGCCATGAATGCTTTATTTTGCGCACTAGATCACACTGAATTTAATAGAGTTTGTGCTTGTAATACTGCATTTGAAATTTGGAATCTGTTAGAAATCACTTATGAAGGTACTTCGCAGGTAAAGGATTCAAAGCTATTTCAACTGTAGTCTGAATTTGAAAGGTTCAAAATGGAGGTAGATGAAGAGATTGATACGATGTACACACGATTCACAAAAATCGTGAATGATTCAAAGGTGCTAGGAAAGGTGTTCTCAAATGGAGACTTAGTAAGGAAAATCTTAAGATCACTTCCCCCGAAGTTCAATCCTAAAGTGACTGCAATTTCTGAGTCACATGATCTTAAGACCTTACAATTGGAGAACCTCATTGGGAACTTGAAAACTCATGAAGTTGAATTAAAAATTCAACAACAAGAGTATATGGAGCCAAGGAAGAAGGGGTTGGCTCTAAGATCTAAGAAGGAAGAAACTAGTGATTCCGAGGAGGAAGAAGAAGACGAGGAAAGTTTATTTGTTAGAAAATTTAGAAAATTTATGAAAAATCCAGAGAGGAGGAATTCGTTTAAGAAGTATTTTAAGAAGGAGACTTTTAGGAAGAAAAAAGGAAAGGAAGGCGATGAGGAGGAAGAGAGACCGCCACCGGAGTGCTATCACTGCAAGAAGTTAGGACACATCCGAAGCAAGTGTCCAAAGTACTTGAAAGAACTTAAAGAAAAGAAGCACAAAGGGTCGAAGAAGGTGTTGAAGGCGGAAACATGGGATGATACTACTTCTGAGGATGCAAGCAGTTCAGACTCAAGTAAAGAAGAGGAGGCCAACATTTGCTTAATGGGAAAGAGCATCATATCTGATGACGAATGCAGTGTCCAAAGCGACACTGAGGTAACTCCTCCAACCTATGATGAATTATTTTCTGAATTTTTAAAGACTTGCAAATTTTTTGAAAAAAGTTTAAAAGATAATGATCTTCTTAAATCTGAAAATGAAATTTTACTTAAAGAAAACAAAAAATTGTTAAAGGAAATTAAGACTATTGGAAAAGGAGATATTTCTTGCCAAGAGTGTGATCACTTTTTGGGAAGAATTCAAGAACTTGAAGAATCTCTTTCCAAATCTCATTCTACAATAAAAATTCTTACTAAAAAGAATGAGATTTTAGAGAGAGATCTGAAATCTTCAATTTCCAAAGTCCATGAGGGAAAGAAATCTTTTGAACGTAGATGCGTAAATCTAGTATCCGAGAATACAGAAATGAGAAACCAGATTCATGACTTAACACTAGCCATGAAAAAATTTGGAATGGGCCGAAGATCAGAGGATATGATCTTAGGATACCAACGCCATGGATCTGGAAGGTTTGGACTCGGATACACGTCAGGAAGCTGTCGCCCGGCGACAACCACTGTCGCCGGCGACAGTGAAAAATCCAGAAAATCCATTTTTAAAAATTCTAAAGTGAATGAATTGTCAATTACTGCATCCTCATCCAGTAAAAGTCCAGAAAAGTTATACTCTTCTAAATACATTACATGTGCCAAATGCAATAGATTTCGTCACACTACGGACTCTTGCTGGAAGGAAGGAAAAAGTAAAATTAAACAAATCTGGGTGCCTAAGGCTTCTACCTATACTATGGGTGGAACCACTTGGGTAACCAGATCTTTACTCACCTCTTCTTTCTAGGTGTGTTGGCAGGCTAAGGACAGAGAAGACGTGTGGTACTTGGACTCGGGTTGTTCAAAGCACATGACGGGCAATAAAGAGAAGTTCCTTAGCCTGGAGATGAAGAAAGGAGGAGTTGTTACATTCGGAGACAATGAAAAAGGAAAAAATCATCGGCATCGGAGTTGTGGGTAACAAAAATTTTTCAATTTCAAATGTTTTATTTGTAGAAGGATTAAAGCATAATTTGATTTCTATTAGTCAATTATGTGATAAGGGTTTAAATGTTTTATTTGAATCTTCTACAAATTTGTGCAAAATTATTAATTCCAAAACAAATGAAATTGGTTTTACCGCACCTAGATGTCATAATGTATATATGATTAAATTTCTTGATTTTTCAAATTCTAACTTAAAATGTTTTTTATCAAAAAATTAAGAATTAGATTTATGGCATAGGCGACTTGGACATACTAGTGCCAAGTTGATTACAAAACTTTCAAAAGATAAATTAATTAAAGGTTTACCTTTGTTAAATGGAAATTTATCTTCTTCACTATGTGTGCCTTGCCAAAAAGGAAAATTTTCAAAATCATCTTTCAAAAGTAAAAACCTTATTTCTACCACTAGGCCACTTCAATTAATACATATGGATTTATTTGGGCCAATTGGAATTTCTAGCTTAGGAGGTAGAAAATACACATTTGTATTGATTAATGATTATTCTCGTTTTTGTTGGACTTTATTTCTAACCTCCAAATCCGATGCATTTTCAAAATTTTCAAAATTATGTTTGCGTATTCAAAATGAATTTGAGTTAAAAATAAAACGCATACGATCGGATCATGGAGGAGAATTTGAAAATGAAAAATTTATTTCTTTTTGTACGGAGTTAGGAATTAAACATGAATTTTCCGCTCCACGCACACCACAGCAAAATGGTGTTGTGGAGAGGAAAAATAGAACTCTTCAAGAGTTAGCCCGTACGATGTTATCTGAATTTAAATTACCAAAATCTTTTTGGGCTGAAGCGGTTAGTACGGCATGTTATGTAATTAATAGAGTAATGCTTCGCCCTATTTTAAAATTAGCTCCTTATGAATTAATTTTTAATAAACAACCAAATGTTTCTTATTTCAAAGTTTTTGGTTGTAAATGTTTTATTTTAAATTCTAAAGATTCCTTAGGAAAATTTGATGAAGATATTTTTATTGGCTATTCTTCAACTAGTAAAGCTTATAGGATTTTTAATAAAAGAACAAAAATAGTTGAAGAATCTATTCATGTTAGATTTGATGAGTTTGCTTCATGTGAAGAAAAGAAAATTACAAGAAAAGAAGATGAACCCCTTCCCACGGTGGAGAATGATGATGAAGAACTTGGAGAAAATTAAGAAGGAAAAGAAGAAGAAAGAGAAGGAGATAGAGAAGTAGAAGAAAGAGAAGAATATGAGCCTCCAAGTGAATTGAGGTTTTCAAAGGACCATCCAAAGGAGCTTATCATTAGAGATCCGCAAAAAGGGGTTAGTACTCGTTCATCGCTACATGTTTTATTTTCAAACCTTTGTTTTGTCTCTGAAATAGAACCAAAAGATGTTTCCACCGCTTTAAATGATGAATTTTGGTTTTTAGCTATAAATGAAGAACTTAATCAATTTGAACGTAATTAAGGTTTGGAATCTTGTAGAACTTAATCAATTTGAACGTAATAAGGTTTGTAATAAGACTTGGATCTTGTGGCGCCCTTAGAGGGGGGGGGGGGGTGAATAAGGGCCTTTTTGAATTATGATTTTTTACTTAAGAATTTTCAAAACAAATTTTGCTTTTCTAAAAATCACTTATAAAAATTTACAAACTATGAAATTTTTAAATTAGATCAAACACGAAATTTCTAAGTTAAAGATTAAGCAACCAAATTTGCAATTAAAGAAAAGGCATAATATTTTAGTCATGAAATTATCATACAATAAAAATGATCTTAACAATGCTTAAGATCAAGGCATAAATAAGATAATAAACTTTTGACAATTTTTGTTTACCAATCCTTCTCCCAAGGATCGGAAGGCTATCACTTGTCTTTCCCTAGACCAAGCCCAAGCCTATCCTCTAGATCTTCCCAAGATCTAGACGTAGCACACAAGGCCACGATTTCCCACCAAGCCACGCAAGCACTGTCGGAGCATGCGTTTCGCACTCCTCCGGTTTGATAATAACAAAGTCCCGTTTGTATTTGATTCTATTTTCTATTAATGGTGTGCAGATAACAGGTATGAGATGTTCACATTTCTGCTGGAGCTAAATTTGAGTGAAGGAAAATTTCACTGTCGGAATTTTCCGACAGCTGATGTCGCCCAGGCGACAGCAGAGAAGTTACAACTACTTCCCCCCACGGCAGCACGACGAAAGGCAGTTTTGAGCTGTCGAAAATCCGACAGTGATGTCGCCCAGGAGAAAGCTCGGAGGTTACAAAAACTACCCACGACAGCACCACGAGCGGCAGTTTAGCGCTGTCGGAAATTCCGACATCGATGTCGCCCAGGCGACAGCTCGGAGGTTACAACAACTGCACGCACGACAGCACTACGAGAGGCAGTTTAGCGCTGTCGGAAATGTCCGACAGCCGATGTCGCCCAGGCGATAGCGAATTTCTATAAATTGACTCCTTGTGTTCGTGCATTCCAAGCTTTGAGAATTCCAAGTCCCTTCCTGAGTGCATACGAACCAGAGAGCTCCAGAACCTCTTCAACTCCCATTTGTGCAAAGAAGGATTGAAGATTGAAGACGAGATCGGGCGCGCTTCTACATCAACGATCATCTCGAGGCTTCAACCATCCTTTCAGAGATCTGAATTTCTAGGGAGTTGTTCTTTTCATATTGTATTTCATTCATTCACTTTTCATTTTGTAATCGTTGGAGAAATCGTCGTCTTGCGTGCGGCGTCTAAGTCCTTGCGTGGCTTAGGGGAAAATCGCTTCCTTGTGCGGAGCGTCCAAGTCCTTGCGTGGCTTGGTGGGAAATCGTGGCCTTGTGTGCTACGTCTAGATCTTGGGAAGATCTAGAGGATAGGCTTGGGCTTGGTCTTGGGAGAGACAAGTGATAGCCTTCTGATCCTTGGGAGAAGGATTGGTAAACCAAAATTGTTGAATTTTTTATTAACGTAATTGTGCCTTGATCTTAAGCATTGTTAAGATTATTTTTATTGTATGCAAATTTCATGATTAATATAATTATGTCTTTTTCTTTAATTACATATTTGGTGGCATAATCTTTATCTTAGAAATTTGTGTTTGGTTTAATACAAAAATTGCATTGGTTTGAAAGTGCTTATAAGTAATCTTTTAGTAAAGTAAAATCTGTTAAAAAAAATTTATTAAGTAAAAATTTATATTTTAAACACACCCTTATTCACCCCCCCCCCCCCCCTCTAAGGGCGTCACACGATCCAACAAGGACTTGGACGCTCCGCACAAGGAAGCGATTTTCCCCTAAGCCACGCAAGGACTTAGACGCTCCGCACAAGGAAGCGATTTTCCCTACCAATACAAAGTAAAATGTATATAAATGAAAATACAAGATAAAATAAGAACTCCCTAGAAATTCAGATCTCTGAAAGGAAGGTTGAAGCCTCGAGATGATCGTTGATGTAGAAGCGCGTCCGATCTCGTCTTCAATTTCAAACCTTCTCAGCACAAATGGGAGTTCTTGAGGTTCTGGAGCTCTCTGGTTCGTATGCACTCAGGAAGGAACTTAGAATCTTCAAAGCTTGCAATGCACGAACAGAAAGAACCATTTTATAGATTTTCACTGTCGCCTGGGCGACATCACTGTCGGAATTCCGACAGCGCAAAACTGCCGCTCGTAGTGCTATCGAGCGGGCAGTTGCGGTAACTTCCGAGCTGTCGCCTGGGCGACAGTAGCTGTCGGAAAATTCCGACAGCGCCAAACTGCTGCTCGTCGTGCCGCTGTGCAGGCAGTTGTAACTTCTCTGCTGTCGCCTGGGCGACATTGACTGTCGGATAATTCCGACAGCTCCTCTTCATTTTTGTCATCCGAAACTTCTCCAGACTGTATATTGAGTCGTTCTAATCTCCGAAATGGGGTGGCACATTCTGTAACTCTTCCTGGATTGAAAGTTATGGCCATTTTAAGATCAGCACACAAAACTCATCCTTTTGTTTTTTCTAATGTGTACACACTCTCGGATCATGCCCATGAACGAGGACTTGTCTCATCATTGAACCTGTACAACCTGGACACTATAAACACACAAAAGACTAGATCAAATACAACACGGTATTTGTTATTCTCAAACCAAGAGATGCGGAACATAAGCTCCAACATAATCTCTCTGGAATGTCTTTTCAAAACGAGAGAGAAGACATCAATTTATACAACTTGAAGATAGCGCATGCGGTAGCGTTCATGTAGAAGCAGTTATGAAACCATCGCAGCGTGGCATTGTGTGCACGAACTCGAGCTAGCGCTAGGCTGTATCACTAGCGCTGGCGGTAGTGTTTCTTTCAGAAAGTTGATTTCAGCTGCTTTATACCTGTGGAGTACTGCACCTATAGTTCCTGCACACTATAAACACACGACAAGCAAGATCAAATACAATATGAGATTTGTTATTCTCAAACAAAGGGATGTAACACACATGTCCAACAATCTCCCCCTTTTGATAATAACAAATCCTCTTATCAAGAAATTGTAACACCTCCTCTGCAATGACTATATAATATATGTCCGGCCGGGACCCCACAACATATAATCGCCACAGCTTTAGTATTAAAAAGTGATATAGATCTAACCATCTCAAAACTCAGAACCAACACAGCGGAAACACCAGATCAACCACAGAAGTTGTCCACATCTACATAAGAGTACCACGGTCTTAAGGCCTTACAAAACCCAAACTCCAGTCAAACAAACAGGGCATATAAAATGTCCAAAGGATCATCACACTCCTAAGCTACCTCGACATGCAAGCCGAAACTAGTAAAGACATCATAGTCAAACAAGAAAGCAAGAAAAATGCACTTCATGAAGCTTAGGCTTTTTTGGTCGGTGAGCTAGGTCCAGCCTGCGATCCTTGACCTGCATCCAAATCACAAAGAGTGGTATAACGAGGGTCAGCTTTGGCTGACCAACAACAGTGTAACAACACCCCTCCTCCCGGCCGTCCTAACGGACCCCGGGGAACTACATCACCCTGCAAGTCAGCACTTCGTATGCAAATGTAATAAACAGTAATAACATAAAAACAACAGGCATGAGTGTCACAATCATCATCCACATTTCTATGTTGAGCAGTAAAAGTAAGGGGGCCTAGCAATGCAGCATGAATGCAAACCTGGGTTTCACCCAAGACACCCTATGACGTGTATGCTTCTAACACATCAACACACATCATCAATTCACAACAAACCAAGGGTACTTACCTTTTCCCCACGGGCATACAAGCCCACAGCCAAGAACTCCACTGAGACCTCACCCCTTACATGGCTCATCTCGCCAACGGGCGCATCAGCATACTTGTTCTCGCCACGATCACTAAGCCAAAAGCCAAGAACTCCACTGAGACCTCACCCCTTACATGACTCACCTCGCCAACGGGCGCATCAACATACTTGTTCTCGTCAGTTAGCCCAAAAGGGGACTTGTCTTGCCGGGACACTCTCCCCACATGAATCCAAGCATTCACGGGCTAGCCAGCCGACCACAGAGACAAAGTCACACCTTCACATACAAGCGGCTTCACAAGCCATTCATCATCCATACAAGTTACCCTTTCCAAACCATCGTTCGTTCTCACACGAAACGTAAAGGCAACACATATGACGTTTTCGCCGTCATCGAATTTCTAGCAAAATCCCTAAAATGCACGTTAAGCAACATCACCGAACCGGACAACCGGTCACGACTTCGGCTTCACCCACAATGCCTAATCCACTAACGGAGCGGATCTCTAGTGCAAAATCATGTCGTGGACGGACTCAATCAACCCGATGGTTCCTCTTGAACCAAGGCGACCCGAACCCCTCTCATTTGAGAGATCTGGTGCCATAAATTTTAGAAAAGAGAAGGTAAAAGAAAAGATGTCATGCACGCATCCTAAAACCGGGAGGAGAGATGTCGATACCCTAAGAGTTCTCTTCCTCGCCATAGATCGGTTGAAAGGCACGGATAGAAAGAAGCGCCTTCTAGTCCTCTCCATGGATCTGGTCTCGGATCGGCGAACAGAGCTCCGGTGCTCCAACAATGGCGGATCAAACCTTCTCCTTCCTCCGAACCCTACTCCTTTCCTTAGCCTCCAAAAGCACCAAAAGACTTGATGATATGAGAATATAACTTCTCTGCCCTATAAGGAGCCTTAGGACGCACTTATCTGAACCTTAGAATCAAGATCTAAGAAGATCGGACGTCCAGGAAACGCCACTTACGGAACTGGCTCCGTGGGCTAGCGTCGGTGCTAGCACTACCGCCCGCGCTAGCCACTCGACGAAAACCCCTCGACGAAGAACAACTCAACATCCCGACGAAACTTCATTACCCGACGAAACGCTACTGCCTGGCGCTAGCGCTACCGCCTGCGCTAGCTCTTCGACGAATCCCCTTCGACGAATCCACCTCGACAAATTCAACTTGACGAAGACCATCGAAACGAGAGCCTTACACGATGGGACAGCTAACGCATGCGCTAGCTCCCAGCTACGAATGCCTTGCCCTCCTCCTTGGGCAAGCCTGCTTCCGCGCTTAGCAAAAACTGGGGTGTTACAACTCCACCCCCTTAAAAGAAATTTCGTCCTCAAAATGTAAGACGTTAACGAAAGCACAAATAACACACATACCTGAAACGAACAGTTCCGGAAAGTCATCCCGTGTCGCTTGCTCGCGCTCCCACGAGAACTCGTCTCATCCGCAGTTATCCCAACGCACTTTCACCAGCTTGACCTCTTTGTTCCGCAACCGCCGGACTTCAAACTCCTCTACACAAACCGGATGAACTATCATCCTCAGATCTTCGATTACGGGAACTGTCGAAGTCTCAACAACATCTTCCGGCTCCACCAACGCTTTCCTCAGCACCGAAACATGAAATACATCATGTAATCCTCTTAGTTCCACGGACAACGCCAACCGATAGGTCGCTTCGCCTATGCGCTATGTAACCTCAAACGGACCCAAGTACCTCAGACTCAATTTCTTGAGTCGTCGAATTCGCGAAACGCCTTTAAACGGCTTGATCTTCAAGTAGACCATGTCGCCTACCGCAAACTCCACATTTCTGTGGCGTGCATTAAAATACTTTGTCTGCCGATCCTGAGCAACCTTCATGCGCTCCTTGATCATTCGCACCAACTCACAAGCGTCAGCCACCACTTCTTTTCCTAACAACTGGGTGTCTCCCGCCTCTATCCAAGACATCGGCGTTCGACACCGCCTTCCATACAAAGCCTCGTATGGCGCCATTTTGATACTCGCCTGGAAACTATTGTTGTAGGCAAACTCCACCATGAAGAGGTGGTCTTCCCAACTTTTACCGAAATCGAGAGCACACATTCTTAACATGTCCTCCATCGTACAATTCATTCTCTCCGTTTGGCCATCGGTCTGCGGATGGAACGCGGTACTAAACTTCAATTTTGTGCCCAAACTTCGTTGCACTAACCTCCAGTCCTTGGACGTGAATCGTCCATCGCGATCACTAACGATGCTCTTTGGAATTCCGTGCAACCGCACAATGTTCCGAATATAAAGTTCCACGAGCTTCTCCACGCTACCGTCCTTCCGATTTGGAATGAAGTGGGCTTGGTCAGGCGATCCACAATCACCCAAATCGCATCGTTAACTTTCCGCGATCGAGGCAAACCATGCACAAAATCCATGGAAATGTCGTCAAATTTCCACTCGGGGATAGGAAGAGGTTTCAAGAATCCACCCAGCCTTTGGCATTCCGCCTTCACTAAGGCGCACGTCTGACACCGACTTACATACAAAGCTACATCCCGCTTCATCCCAGGCAACCAAAAGGATTTCTTCAAATCCAAGTACATCTTCGTACTTCCTGGATGAATGGAGTACTTAGTGAAGTGAGCCTCAAACATCAACTCCTCACGGAGCTTGCCAAAGCGAGGGACACACCTTTCCATTTCTCTTTAAAAGTCCACTGACCATCTCAAACGCACTGCCTTCGCTTTGCGGAGCTTCCAATGCCAATCGCTGACACTCTTCGTCTGCACTGGTTGCCTCTCGAATTCGATCTACTAGATCACACTGCATCTCGATCCAGTTCAGCCGAACTGCGCTGGAATCACCCTTTGCCACACACAATGCCAAGAGACTCAAACTCTCGCATCAAACGCTCGTCATGCGCTTCAATCCAATTTCCTTGCCCAGAGTACTTCCTACTCAAGGCGTCAACCACCACATTGGCCTTGCCTGGCGTATACTGAATCGCTACGTCGTAGTCCCCAAGGAACTCGACCCACCTACGTTGCCTCATATTAAGATCCTTCTGATCTAAAAGATACCTCAAGCTTTTGTGGTCCGTGAAGATTTCAACCTTCGCACCATACACATAGTGCCGCCACAACTTCAACGCAAAAAATCACCGCCGACAACTCCAAGTCGTGGACGGGGTAATTTCTCTCATGAGGCTTTAGCTACCTCGACCCATAAGCTATCATGTTGCCATGCTGCACAAGCACGCAACCCAATCCGCACCCTGACGCGTCGCTGAAAATCTGGAATCCCTCAGTCCCACTAGGAAGACTTAGGATTGGAGCAGACATCAATCTTTCCTTCAAGGTCTCGAACGCACGGGCACACTCCGGCGTCCACACAAACTTCTGGTCCTTTCGGGTAAGGGTGGTGAGGGGCAAAGCCATCCGCAAAAAGTTCTCAACGAACCTTCTGTAATAACCGGCTAGTCCAAGGAAACTCCGGACATCCGCCACGGTTCTCTGTACAGGCCAATCTCTAATGGCTTCAATCTTCGCAGGATCCACTGCCACCCCATCTCCACTAATCACGTGGCCCAAGAATGCCACTTTTCTGATCCAGAACTCGCACTTTGAGAACTTCGCATAAAGCTGGTTCTCCCTCAATGTCTGCAACACTATTCTCAGATGAGACTTATGCTCCGCCTTCGACTTCGAATACACTAAGATATCGTCGATGAACACCACCACGAACGAATCCAGGTATTGTCGAAACACTCTGTTCATTAAATCCATGAACACTGATGGCGCGTTCGTCAAACCGAACGGCATCATCGAGAACTCAAAATGACCATATCTCGTCCCAAACGTCGTCTTGGGAATAAACTCTTCTCGAATCCTTAACTGATAGTAACCCGACTTCAAGTCAAACTTGGAGTACAACGTTAACCCCACCAGCTGATCGAACAAATCATCGATTTGCGGAATCGGGCACTTATTCTTGATGGTCGACTTATTCAACTCGCGATAGTCTATGCACATCCGCATACTACCATCCTTCTTCTTAACGAACAACACTGGCGCACTCCATGGTGAGGAGCTGGGCCTAATGTACCCCTGCTCGAGCAACACTTGCAACTGCACCTTTAGCTCGGCTAGTTCCTTCGATGCCATCCTAAATGGAGGACGCAAAACCGGCCTCGCACCCGACACCAACTCAATTGAAAAGTCGATTTCACGCTGAGGAGGCGCTCCCGGAAGCTCCTCAGGGAACACATCCTCGAATTCCTCCACCACTGGCACTTCTCCGATCGCCAACTTTTTGGAGTGAGTCTCCAACAAAGTGACAAATGCCTCAACTCCTTGATTCACCATACGTACCATTTGCACGACAGAAATCAGGAAGCAGGCCACTCCGCATAGGCCCTCGAACTTGACCTCCGCTCTTCCTTCACTCCTTAAGGTCACCACATTCAACAGGAAATAAATAATAGCTCGTTGCTCTGCAAGCCAGTCCATCCCCAGGATGATGTCAAATTTGGATAGTGGTAGAATTGTTGCTACCAACTCGAAATCACACTCGCAAATCCTCAGCACAATGCGTCCTTTCCTTCCAGTGGTCATGAAAGACCCATTCGGCATGTGCACACTAAGCTCTGCCTCTGCCTCTGCCTCGACAGTCTCAACACCGATCCTCCGGGTAAATCTTTCCGCGAGAAAAGAGTGTGACGCTCCCATGTCGAGCAACACTCTAGAGGCATAACCAGAAACTCGCACGAAGCCTAATACACATATAACGTATATGAAAGGTCGCAAACATGTTAAAGTTATTAAACGAAACTCTAAACTTTTCGTACCTGTCACCACGTCAGGTTGACGAATCGCTTCCTGTTGCCCGAGGTTGTATGCTATAGGCTGCACAGGAGGGAAACGAGAAGCACTGGACTCCGCCGCTTTCCCTTTCTCGCCAACACTAGGACCGGAACGCACCGACTGCTCTTGCCTCTGCTCTGGCTCAACTCCACTCTCGAAATAGAACCGAGCTATGTGGCCCACCTTGCCACACTTGTAGCACATCACTGGTCCCTTGGAACGGAACTCTCCAGAAGCCGCATCGCTCCTTTCGCCAGTCCTAAATGGACGGGGCTTTTTCTTCCACCAACTTTTCTCAGACTTCCCCTGAGACTGAGATGGCTTACTTTCTCCCTGTTTTGCCGCCAAGCCCTTGCGATGCTGGGTTCGCTCCATATCGTTCTCCAAAGTTCGAGCAGCTTCAACTAACTCATTGAACCCCGCATTCTTAAAGGCTATCAGAGGTTGTCTTAAATTCTCTCTAAGACCCTGATATAAGAGATTATCCCTCTCCTCATCGTCTGCCATGGTCGTTCCCGCGTAACGACCCAACCGAGTAAACTCCTGCAAGTACTCGTCTACCATTTTCTCGCGCTGCACCAAGTGCAGGAACTGCCGCTGAAGGGCTAACCTCGTCGAAGAGGGGATATAGCGCTTCAGGAAGGCATTCCCAAACTCTTCCATGGACGGGGCACATCCAGGGAAATGAGGACCGCTATGATTCACCCACCACAGCTTGGCGTCGCCTTCTAACATAAACGCTGCGAACTGGGACTGCTTGTCCTCTAGGGTCTCTGTCGCTTTCAGGAGTTCCTGAATTCTCGCCAACCAATCCTCGGCGTCCATTGGAGTGCCAACTCCTTTGAACGTCGGAGGATGGAAACTCAGATAGTACTTCATCTGACGATCTCCATGCCCAACTGCTCTCTCGGCTAACGGCTCTACCTGCCTTACTCCCACCTCCGGCGTTACAGTGACCGGAGTAACAGGAGTCACAGCCTGCACAACAGGCATCACAATCTGTGGCATTGCCGCAGCTTGATCCGCCACCATTGCCTCTGTTAGCATACGACAAAAGTCTGTCGGGGACACACCCATATTCACAAGGGCTGGGGCCGTTGCACTGCTTGCCGATGGCTCCTCTTGACGCCTTGACGTCCCCGCATCGTCGCCACCATCCTAGCATAAGCAAGGAAAAATGAATCAAACTCTATTCGCAAGACTCGAACGCAAGGAAACTCATGGTCCCGCAAGGTACTCCTATGTGGACAACCTCTTAACGCAATCCGAACACGCTAAACCTCAACAAGAATGCTAACCTACCTCTGATACCAAATTGTAACACCTCCCCTGTAATGACTATATAATATAGGTCCGGTCGGGACCCCACAACATATAATCTCCACAGCTTTAGTATTAAAAAGATATAGATCTAACCATCTCAAAACTCAGAACCAACACAGCGAAAACACCAGATAAACCACAAAAGTTGTACACGTCTACATAAGAGTACCACGACCTTAAGGCCTTACAAAATCCAAACTCCAGTCAAACAAACAGGGCATATAAAATGTCCAAAGGATCATCACAGTCCTAAGCTACCTCGACATGCAAGCCGAAACAAGTAAAGACATCATAGTCAAACAAGAAAGCAAGAAAAATGCACTTCATGAAGCTTAGGCCTTTTTGGCCGGCGAGCTAGGTCCAGCCTGCGATCCTTGCCCTGCATCCAAATCACAAAGAGTGGTATAACGAGGGTCAGCTTTGGCTGACCAACAGCAGTGTAACAACACCCCTCCTCCCGGCCGTCCTAACGGACCTCGGGAACTACATCACCCTGCAAGTCAGCACTTCGTATGCAAATGTAATAAACAGTAATAACATAAAAACAACAGGCACGAGTGTCACAATCATCATCCATGTTTCTACGTTGAGCAGTAAAAGTAAGGGGCCTAGCAATGCAGCATGAATGAAAATCTGGGTTTCAGCCAAGGCACCCTATGGCGTGTATGCTTCTAACACATCAACACACATCATCAATTCACAACACACCAAGGGTACTTACCTTTTCCCCACGGGCATACAAGCCCACGACCAAGAACTCCACTGAGACCTCACCCCTTACATGGCTCATCTCGCCAACGGGTGCATCATCATACTTGTTCTCGCCACAATCACTAAGCCAAAAGCTAAGAACTCCACTGAGACCTCACCCCTTACATGACTCACCTCACCAACGGGCGCATCAGCATACTTGTTCTTGTCAGTTAGCCCAAAAAGGGACTTGTCTTGCCGGGACACTCTCCCCACATGAATCCGAGCATTCACGGGCTAGCCAGCCGACCACAGAGACAAAGTCACACCTTCAAATACAAGCGGCTTCACAAGCCATTCATCACCCATACAAGTTACCCTTTCCAAACCATCGTTCGTTCTCAAACGAAACAAAAAGGCAACATATACGACATTTTCGCCGTCATCGAATTTCTAGCAAAATCTCTAAAATGCACGTTAAGCAACATCACCGAATCGGACAACCAGACACGACTTCGGCTTCACCTACAATGCCTAATCCACTAACGGAGCGGATCTCTAGTGAAAAATCATGTCGGGGATGGACTCAATCAACCAGATGGTTCCTCTTGAACCAAGGCGACCCGAACCCCTCTCATTTGAGAGATCTGGTGCCATAAATTTCAGAAAATAGAAGGTAAAAGCAAAGATGTCATGCACGCATCCTAAAACCGGGAGGAGAGATGTCGTTACCCTAAGAGTTCTCTTCCTCGCCATGGATCGGTTGAAAGGCACAGATAGAAAGAAGCGCATTCTAGTCCTCTACACGGATCTGGTCTCGGATCGGCGAACAGAGCTCCGGTGCTCCAACAATGGCGAATCTAACCTTCTTCTTCCTCCAAACCCTACTCCTTTCCTTAGCCTCTAAAAGCACCAAAAGACTTAATGATATGAGAATAGAACTTCTCTGCCCTATAAAGAGCCTTAGGACGCACTTATCTGAACCTTAGGATCAAGATCTAAGAAGATCGGACATCTACGAAACGCCACTTACGGAACTGGCTCCGTGGGCTAGCACCTGCGCTAGCGCTACCGCCCGCGCTAGCCACTCGACGAAAACCCCTCGACGAAGAACAACTCAACGTCCCGACGGAACTTTATTACCCGACGAAACGCTACCGCCTGGCGCTAGCGCTACCGCCTAAGCTAGCTCTTCGACGAATCCCCTTCGACGAATCCACCTCGACGAATTCAACTTGACGAACACCATCGAAACGAGAGCCTTACACGACGGGAGAGCTAACGCCTGCGCTAGCGCTAGCACCGACGCTAGCTCCCAGCTACGAACGCCTTGCCCTCCTCCTTGGGCAAGCCTGCTTCCGCGCTTAGCAAAAACTGGGGTGTTACAGAAATCAACAAAGTGTTTATAGAATATAATAAGCGAGATAATAGTGCAACTATAGTATTTGATAAGCATGAGAATAGTGCATACTCCCCCTATCTTAATGCTCCCCCTACATAAATGCAATTTATGTTTTGCTCCCCCTAAATGATAGATTACATGAACTAGTCTCCCCCTAATCTTCTATATTTCTCCTCTAGATTTCTTCAATTAATCTCCCCCTTTTGGTATTATCAAAAGAAGGTGGGGTAAGGGTAGTAAGGATGCATTCATGATCGAGCTTTTGTAATATATGAAATGTTAAAGAGTTTAAGCATAGTATATAAGAGATTTCAAATAAAAAGATAAGAATTGTAAGCAAGCGGAAGATTATAAGAAACATGTTTTTGTAAGCATGAAAAACATAAGTATAAATATGAGTTTAAGTTCAAAATGTAAAGATGTTTTAACCTTTTTGAAATCTCAAAGTTTTACATAAAGTTGCAAGCATGAAATGAACATATCAAAAAAGAGATTATACTACAATGTTACTTAATTTCAAGTTTAAGAGATACCAAACATTGTAGAGATCATACTAGGTTATCTAGTGCATTTCTTATATAAAGAGTAGTATAGATAAAGCATTAAAATTCAATACTCATGAGAAGAAGTGTTATGAAAGATAATGAAGTGCACATAAGTGTATTTTGAGTAATGTTAACAAATGATTTAAATTACAAAATACAAGACATATGTAGAGTAAAGTGCACAATAAAACACAAGTAAATTAACTTTCACACACTTTAATGCACATAATGTTTAACAAAGTGGTGTAATACCCAAGGTTTGCACAAGAAACTTTACTATTCTTTCCAAGTAGTACTTGGTGGAGTTATATTTGTCTATATTTTTTGTTTACTTTTGTGAGACAATATTTTCTGAATACACTTATTTTCAAACCCAACAATTTTTTTTTGTAAAAAACAACCACTTTTCTTAATTTCTTAAGTGCAATTCAAATGTATTGTAGGTAATAAATTTATGCAAGTTTTAATTCATTGCACAATTACAATACACAAACAAGCATTGTTAGATTTAAACACACATGTTGATTACCAAAATAAGTGAGTGGAAGGTATCATTATTAATCACAAAACATTTACTCATACTTAGAGACATGCTAAGCTTGGTTCTACACATATTTTTTAATATAATTAATGCACTTAATTAGATATATCAAAGCATGATAAACAAAACAATGTTCATAGTAATATGAAGAAACAAGTTTTAACATTATAGATAATTCTAAATAATAGAATTCATACATGCTTGATATTAGCAATAAAGATCATAGAGTTTTTTTGTTGTTTTGAAAATTTTTAATGAAAGAAAACAGAAAACCACAAAAACATATTTTTGTATTTTTGAATTTTGAAGTTTTGTAGTTGATTTTTTATAATATAAATAAAAAAATAACAAAAGTCAGAAACACAAAAACTAAGTAGTACATATAAGCTAACATATTTTTATTGATTTTTAGAAATTTTGAAAAACAGAAAAATCAAACACCCACGCTAGCGTCGGCGCTAGTGCTAGCGCGGAAAACAGTAAGTGATTTTTTGAGAATTTTAAATTTTCACTTTTTGATCTTGATTAAGAGTCCTTAGAGTAGTCTTATGCAGATATTTTGTAATTTTTGGAGATGTCTTTATTGCTCAATTTGCATAGAACTTTAGCGATTTTCAAATAACTCATCCTAAAATGTCTAAGACTCATAATTCCAACCTTAACATTTGAAACCTTGCATCAGGAAGAGGTTTAGTGAATATATCAGTAAGTTTAGAGTCCATGCCAATGAAACTTATTCTAACATTTTCCTATTTAATGTGATCCTTTATGAAATGATGACGTACTTCTATATGTTTGGATCTAGAATGGTGTACCAGATTATTTGTAAGATCAATGACACTTTTGTTGTCACATTTCAATTCAATATGTTTTAGATGAAAACCAAAGTCCTCTGGAGTTTGGCCCATCCATAGTGCTTGTACACAACAACTCCCTAATGCAATGTGTTCGGCCTCCGTGGTGGAGAGTGCAACTGAATTTTTCTTCCTACTAGACCATGCAACTAATGAAGGTCCTAGAAAATGGCAAGTACCGCTAGTGTTTTTTCTATCAAGTGAACATCCGGCGTAGTCCGAATCGGAATAGCCGTGAAGTGTAAATGTATTATTATGCGGGTACCATAATCCTAATCTAGTTGACCAATTAGATATCTAAAAATTTGTTTAACCGCTTTTAAGTGAGATTCTTTTGGATTGGCTTGAAATTGAGCACATAAACATACGACAAACATAATATCGGGTCTAGTTGCACTTAGATAGAAGAGAGATCCTATCATACCTCTATATAAAGTTTGATCAATTGAAATTCCCGATTCATCTTTTCCTAATTTTAGTGATGCACTCATTGGAGTAGAAGCTTGTTTAAGGTTTTCAAATCCAAAGCGTTTAAGCATATCAAAGACATATTTAGTTTGACATATAAAAATACCATCATTTCTTTGTGATATTTGAAAACCAAGAAAATAAGAAAGTTCTCATACTATACTCATTTCAAATTCATTTTTCATCACTAAAATAACTTCATTACACAACTCTTCATTAGTAGATCCAAAGATTATATCATCAACATATATTTGCAAAATAATCAAATCATCATTATTGTGCTTAATGAAGAGAGTATTATCGGCATTTCCCATAATTAACCGTACTTTAATAAAAATTATGTAAGTCTTTCAAACCATGCACGTGGCGTTTGTTTTAAACCATAAAGCATTTTTTCTATCTTATAAACATGATTGAGAAATTTTTCACTAATAAAACCGGGGGGGGGGGGGGGGGGGGGGGTTGTTCAACATATACTTGTTCTTTTACAAACCCATTTATAAAAGCACTTTTTACATCCATTTGAAATAATTTTATTCTTTTAAAGCTTGCAAATGCTAGAAAAATTCGTATAGATTCCAATCTAGCAACGGGTGCAAAAGTTTCATCAAACCTATCCCCTAGATTTGAGAATATTCTTGTGCTACTAAGCGTACCTTATTTCTAGTGATTCTAGACTCACCATCTAATTTATTTTTATAAATCCATTTTACACCTACAACTGGGTGATTAGATGGTCTTTCTACTAATTTTCAAACATTATGTCGCTCAAATTGTTCTAACTCTTCATTCATAGCCAAAAACCAAAATTCATCATTTAAAGCGGTAGAAACGGTTTTTGGTTCAATTTCGGAAACAAAACAAATATTTGAGTAAGATTCATGAAGAGAAGAGCGAGTTCTTACCCCAATAGATGGTTCACCAATTATTAGTTCCCGTGGATGATCCTTTTTAAATTTCAAAGCGCTTGGAGGCACATAATCATCTTCCTTGGCCTCCTCTTCCTCTTCTTTGGAAGGTTCCTCGTCACCATGCTCCAAAGGTGGTAAGAGATCATCCTCTTTGCCTGCGGAAAGTCTTTCTACACAAGGAACAAGCTCATCAAATTTCACATTAATCGACTCTTCAACTTTACTAGTTCTTTTATTAAAAATTCTATAAGCTTTACTAGTTGAAGAATACCCAAGAAAAGTTCCTTCATCACATTTTTCATCAAACTTTCCCAAGCTATCTTTTGTATTCAAAATAAAACATTTACAACCAAAAACTTTGAAATAAGATACATTAGGCTTCTTTTGAAAATAGAGTTCATATGGTATGAGATTAAGAGATGGGCGAAGCATGATTCTATTCATAACATAACATGATGTATTTACGGCTTCGGCCCAAAAGGACTTAGGTAATTTATATTCACATAACATAGTACATGCTAGTTCTTAAAGTGTCATATTCTTTCTTTCTACAACACCATTTTGTTGTGGTGTGCGTGGTGCAGAGAACTCATGTTTAATGTCTAACATATCACAAAAAGATGTAAACTTTTCATTTTCAAATTCTCCTCCATGATCCGAGCGAATGCATTTAATTTTTAAATCACTTTCATTTTGAATACAAGCACATAATTTTGCAAATTTGCAAAACGCATCGGATTTGGATGAGAGAAATAATGTCCAACAATATATTGAAAAATCATCTATTAAAACATATGTATATAATCTACCACCAAGACATGCGGTGCTAACGGGACCAAAAAGATCCATATGAATTAATTGCAAGGGTCTTGTAGTAGAAATAAATTTTTTACTCTTGAATGAGGATCAAGTAAATTTACCCTTTGACATGGTAAAAAAGTGAAGGTAAAGTTCTATTTAACCTAGGCAATCCTCTAATTAAATCACTTTTGGCAAGTTTTACAATAAGCTTTGTGCTAGCATGTCCTAGCCGTCTATGCCAAAGTTCTAATTCATCATTTTTAGTGATAAAACATTTTATAGATGATTTAGAAAGTTCATGAAAAGAAATTATATAAACATTATGTATGCTTGATGCAGTTAGTAAAATATCTTTTGTAGTATGATTAGATATTTTGCATAGATTAGTGGAAGATTCAAAAAAAAATATAATCCTTTATCGCATAATTGACTAATAGAAATTAGATTGTGTTTTAGTCATTTCACATAAAGAACATTAGATATCGTAAAGGATTCGTTACCAACTGTACCAATTCCCATGATTCTTCCTTTTCTGTTATCGCCAAACGTCACGATCCCTCCCTTCTTCTTTTTTAGGCTAAGAAACTTTGCTTTATTGCTCGTCATGTGCTTGGAGCATCCAGAATCCAAGTACCACACGTCTTCATTATCCTTAGCCTTCCTGCACATCTAGAAAGAAGATTAGAGTAAATATCCGGATACCCAAGTGGTACCACCCATAAAATAAGTGGAAGCCTTAGATATCCAGATTTGCTTTAAAGTAGTTAATTTTAATTTTTTGCAAGAACTAGATGTTTGACCAAACCTATAACAGTTTGCACACCACACGTAATAAAGGGGGTTGAGACCCTTTTCTGGAATTTTTTCTTGCTGGAAGGAATTGGATTTACAGAAGAAAAAGATTTTGTAAAAGAAAATACTGGATTTTTGTATGAGGTGCTAACACCAACGTTAGTGGCTAGCGCCGGGCGGAAGCCCTCACCTTGATATCCGAGCCCAAATTTTCCAATCATATCCAGAGATTTTTGGCCCATTGCGAATATTTTAATGGCCAAGGTGAGATCATGAACTTGTGTTTTAAGTGAGGAATTTTCGTTCACAAGCATGACACACCTATTTTCAAAACTTTTTTTATTATGTTTGATTTGCAAAGAGAGGCTTCTAATTTCCTTTCTAATTCCATCTTCTCTTTTGTAAGAGTTTTGGCATGGGAGAGGGCTTTAGAAAGAGAATCTTTAACATCTTTCGCCATCTTAATGAAGTGATCACACTCTTGGCAAGAAATCTTTCTCTTTTCTAAAACAATTAATTTCTTAGTAAGATTTTTATTTTCTTTAATTAGAGATTCATTTTCACGATTCAATAAAATATTATCTTTCATATTTTTATCAAAAGTTTTACAAGTTTCAAGAAATTCATTAAAGAGTTCATCATAAGTGGGAGGAGTTACCGCAGTGTCGCTGATAAGTAGGATTTGTGCTTATTTTAATTATAGTATTTAGGTTAAATTTAATATAATTTTGTAAATATTATTTATATTTTAGTTAAAAATCACTTCTTTTATAATTTTAGTTCTAAATATAATTGTATTGTTGTTTTGCAGATTTTTTGGAGATTTTGGTCAAATTTCATAGTACACGCCCTAGGTCACGCCCGTGACCAAGGGCGTGTAACATTAAGATCAATCCAGGAGTTGTTGCCGCGCATTTGAGCTAGTCCACAGCAAGTCACGCCCTCGGTCACGCCCGTGACCCAGAGTCACGCCCGTGACCAAGGGCGTGTAAATTTAAAGATCACTTCAAGCTTTCCACGTGGACCTGTCAGCCACCGAATCCAATGTTGACCCAAGTCACGCCCGTGACCAAAGAGTCACGCCTGTGTCTTCCCGCGTGATCCCAGCTCCCTACTGCGCCGAATTCAAGCCCACGCCGTATTGATGGAGTTGACCCTAGTCACGCCCGTGACCCATGAGTCACGCCCGTGACTTTTCGCGCGTGATCGCTTTTCGCTGCAGCGCCGCACTCAAGCCCACGTCGCATTGATGAAGCCGCCCAGGTACACGCCCGTGACCAAAGTTACACGGGCGTGTAATGTGATTTTTCGCGACACAGTCACGCAAGACCCACGCTGATGTCGCAGCCGTGCAGAACAAGTATTACACGCCCTAGGTCACGCCCGTGACCGAGGGCGTGTAACCTGGAATTTTTTTCTATAAATTCAGAGGCTCCCCTCCAGCATTCCAGTCCCTTCCCCCTGCCCATTTGGGTTGTTCTTGTACAGTTTTCCTTATTTCTTCATGTTTTAGGGTTAGATTTAATTTCATGTAATTTTCTTATTTCCTTTTTAATGTCTTGTTTTTCTTTTCCATGCAAGTAGCTTAGCTTTATTTTCATGCAATGTAACTTAGTTTTCATTTCATGTAATGTTTTCTTTTTATGGAAATGAAATTTTAAGCTTCCTTTCATTTTTGCAAAGTCTCTTTCTTTCTCTTTATTTAGTCTTGTCTTCTTTATTTTATTTTTGTTGTTCTCTTTTTAGTTAACTTTAATTACGCTCTCTAAACCAATTTTATTTCCGATAAAATAATAGTTAGCTTTTTCGAAGTAGAAGTAATCGATAGACCCGGATTTCAATACGACCTTGATATTTTCTTTAAAATATCCTATGCTATACGCGATAAGGTATACTTGCCTTTTCGAATGAGTAGTTTGGATTACACATTAGCAAAAACTTGCAAAAACTTTCTCCCTCTCTTTTCAATTTATTTTTAGATTTCGCCGCCGCCGCCGCCGCGTTTATTTTCGTCGATATTCCGAAAAAAAGTAAAGACTATTACTCTTATCATCTCGACAGGTAGGATAATGGTTACTTCCTCTAAGTAAGATTACTCGCGAGACGCCTCGAAAGCGCCCGTCGAATTCTTATCGCATCGAGAAAGGCTTTTGCAGAACTTCAATTTTTATTATCAAGTTTTTGGCGCCGTTGCCGGGGAGTTATTATTATCGATATTTTGAAAAGAGAGAGCGCTATTACTTTTATCTTTATCTTTTTTTTTTGTTCTTTTATCTAAAAAAAAAAAAAATTATAAATTGAGAAAAAAAACATTATAAAATTAATCAAAACCAAAAAAAAAAAAAGTAACTTTTATGTTTCATCTCTTTTTATTTCGTATTTGGTTTTATTGTTTTAAAAGTAATTCTGCAGGTGATCATGGTGGTCGTCCGTCTCCAAATCAGGGACATACTTCTTTTTCGACTCCTTGTTCTTTTTCTTTCAAAATAAAACTCTTGTATTTTCTATTTTATTGTTCTCCATACTTAGCTTTCAACATTGGGGACAATGTTGAATTTTAAGTATGGGGGTGTATCTCCTTTTCTCCTAAATTATAAAATCGTAGAAAAATTTCCAAAAAAAAAAATTTTTAAAAAAAATCTCAAAATTCCAAAAATATTTACTGTGTGCATAGTTTATTTTCGTTTTGTAAATAGTTTATTTCCTTTTTATTGTCTTTTACAAAAGAAAAATTAGCTTTTTCAAAAAAAAATATATATATATATATTAGAAAGCCCAAAAATATTCAAAAAAATTAGAAAATTGAAAATTTTAATTCTCGGAAAGGACGCTTTGGGCTTGAATTCCCATCATAGCCTCTAGTACCTTGCGAGCCCTTCACCGGGTAGACCTTGGGAAGTCCAAGAATTAATTTACAAACAAAAAAAATTAGGTTTATTAGTTTATGTTTAGCATTTTTAGTATTTATTTCTCATCCTAAGAAAAATTCCAAAAAAAAGATAATATTAAAAATTTCCAAAAAAAAGATAATATTAAAAATTCCAAAAAAAAAAGATAATATTATTATAAAAAAAATTCCAAAAAAAAAGATAATATAAAAAAAAAATTAGTACATAAAACTTAGAAAAAATCCCAAAAATATAATATGCCCTTACTTTGGTTTTTGTTATTTCCAAAATCAATTTTGAGTTTATTTATAAGCATTTATATTTTTGCTAATCATTTATTCTATCATGGTTTGCTAAATCTAACTTTTGATTAAGTTATTTAGTGTTAAGAAATATTTTATGATTTTAATTTGATTAGAGATATTTCTTTAGCACTTCTTCTCTTTTATTTTAAATAGTTACAAATTTTTAGTAATCTTGCTTAAAACACCTTTAGATTTTATTTATTTATACCTCAAGCTTTTTAAATCTTAGGAAAGTTTAAATTACTAAAATTTGCTCTCAAAATAAATAAATTTATAAGCTAGAAATCTTTTCTCCACCCTACCCCTTTGATGGCATAAAAAAAAGTATTAAAAGATCATATGTCATGTGAATAAGAGGATAAAATTCATTATTCCCTAAACATATGCACCCAAAATCATTTAAAAGATTATATGGCATGGAGTAAGAGGATAAAATTCATTACTCTTAAACCATATACATTTTGGGTTTTTATTAGAAGAGAAAAAAAGAGAGAAAAAAAAAGGAAATTTCATGATAAATTCCATTTCCTCCATTCAAAAGTTTATCTTCTTATGCCAAATTTTATGAAATTCCCCCAACCCAATATCTTTGATCTAGATTTAAATTATGTTATGGAGAGAGCAATACTTAGTAACTTACATTTTTCCTTTAGCTTTTTCAAAGTTATGGTTTTTATAAATTTTAAATCTAATTTTGTTTGCTTATTACTCAGTTTTGTTAACTAGTTAATATTTTTGAGAACTCTTGGCTAAATATTTTTCTCTTATTATTCTAATTTCATAATTTATGACTTAATTCGTTGATCCTTAAATTTTCTTTTTAGCTTACTTATGATTCAATAAATTTTTAGGCTTAATTAAAAATTTTATTAAATGTCTTATAAATATTTCTCATACTTTTGCTCTGGAATAGCAAAAGCTTAAGTATGGGGGTATTTGATAAGTAGGATTTGTGCTTATTTTAATTATAGTATTTAGGTTAAATTTAATATAATTTTGTAAATATTATTTATATTTTAGTTAAAAATCACTTCTTTTATAATTTTAGTTCTAAATATAATTGTATTGTTGTTTTGCAGATTTTTTGGAGATTTTGGTCAAATTTCATAGTACACGCCCTAGGTCACGCCCGTGACCAAGGGCGTGTAACATTAAGATTAGTCCAGGAGTTGTTGCCGCGCATTTGAGCTAGTCCATAGCAAGTCACGCCCTCGGTCACGCCCGTGACCCAGAGTCACGCCCGTGACCAAGGGCGTGTAAATTTAAAGATCACTTCAAGCTTTCCACGTGGACCTGTCAGCCACCGAATCCAATGTTGACCCAAGTCACGCCCGTGACCAAAGAGTCACGCCCGTGTCTTCCCGCGTGATCCCAGCTCCCTGCTGCGCCGAATTCAAGCCCACGCCGTATTGATGGAGTTGACCCTAGTCACGCCCGTGACCCATGAGTCACGCCCGTGACTTTTCGCGCGTGATCGTTTTTTCGCTGCAGCGCCGCACTCAAGCCTACGCCGCATTGATGAAGCCGCCCAGGTACACGCCCGTGACCAAAGTTACACGGGCGTGTAATGTGATTTTTCGCGACACAGTCACGCAAGACCCACGCCGATGTCGCAGCTGTGCAGAACAAGTATTACACGCCCTAGGTCATGCCCGTGACCGAGGGCGTGTAACCTGAAATTTTTTTCTATAAATTCAGAGGCTCCCCTCCAGCATTCCAGTCCCTTCCCCCTGCCCATTTGGGCTGTTCTTGTACAGTTTTCCTTATTTCTTCATGTTTTAGGGTTAGATTTAATTTCATGTAATTTTCTTATTTCCTTTTTAATGTCTTGTTTTTCTTTTCCATGCAAGTAGCTTAGCTTTATTTTCATGCAATGTAACTTAGTTTTCATTTCATGTAATGTTTTCTTTTTATGGAAATGAAATTTTAAGCTTCCTTTCATTTTTGCAAAGTCTCTTTCTTTCTCTTTATTTAGTCTTGTCTTCTTTATTTTATTTTTGTTGTTCTCTTTTTAGTTAACTTTAATTACGCTCTCTAAACCAATTTTATTTCCGATAAAATAATAGTTAGCTTTTTCGAAGTAGAAGTAATCGATAGACCCGGATTTCAATACGACCTTGATATTTTCTTTAAAATATCCTATGCTATACGCGATAAGGTATACTTGCCTTTTTGAATGAGTAGTTTGGATTACACATTAGCAAAAACTTGCAAAAACTTTCTCCCTCTCTTTTCAATTTATTTTTAGATTTCGCCGCCGTCGCCGCCGCGTTTATTTTCGTCGATATTCCGAAAAAAAGGAAAGACTATTACTCTTATCATCTCGACAGGTAGGATAATGGTTACTTCCTCGAAGTAGGATTACTCGCGAGACGCCTCGAAAGCGCCCGTCGAATTCTTATCGCATCGAGAAAGGCTTTTGCAGAACTTCAATTTTTATTATCAGTCGCTAAGAACACTGATGTCGCTAAGAACACATAGTTGCTCCTCTTCCTCTGAAAGCGGGTCATCCCATGTTCTAGCTTTTAACACTTTCCTCTTTTCCTTCCTTTTATGCCTCTTTTCCTTTTTCTCCTTCAGAAACTTTGGGCACTGGCTCTGAATATGCCTGGTCTTCCTACAATGATAACATTATGGAGGAGGTCTTTCTTCCTCATCGTCGCTCTCCTTTTCCTTCTTTGAAGATGACCTTTTCCATCTTCCTTCCTTTTGGAAATATTTTCGGAAGGTGTTCCTCCTTTCCAGATTTCTCATGAACTTTCGGAAGTTCTTTACCAAAAGGCTTTCTTCATCTTCATCCTCATCCTCTTGGCACTCCTTATTTGATTTTAGTGTCAACGCCTTCTTCTTTGGCTCCTTGTTGTATTCATCATTTTGGATTTTGAGTTCTACCTCATGGGTTTTGAGATTCCCAATGAGACTCTCAACATGGAGCGTTCTTAGATTGTGCGACTCTGAGATAGCCGTCACCTTTGGATTGAATTTTGGAGGAAGGGATCGAAGAATCTTTCGTACCAATTCGCTGTTGGAGAAGGTCTTTCCAAGAACTTTGGAGGCATTGATGATCTTGGTGAAGCGCGTGTACATGGCATCAACATCTTCACTTTCATCCATCCGAAACTTTTCAAATTCTGTCTCCAGTTGGAAAATCTTTGAATCTTTAACCTGTGATGTACCTTCATGAGTAATTTCCAAATGATTCCAAATATCATATACAGTAGTACATGCGGAAATTCTATTAAATTCATTTATGTCTAACGCACAAAATAAAGCATTCATGACCTTGACGTTATTTTTGCATTTAAGTTTATCCCTATCATCCCACTTATCCTTGGGTTTTTCTAATGTTACTTCTCCAACTACAATTGTAGGAGGAGAGTATTCCTATTCTACCATATTCCATACCTCAATATCTAGTGTCATAAGAAAACATCTCATCCTATTTTTCCAATAATTATAATCTGATCCAATAAATAGTGGAGGTCTACTAATTCTCTGTCCCTCGAAAAAAGCGAGATCATAAGATGTCATTATTCAGGTTTTTAATCCATTTGGAATAACCTGCTTTGATACCACTTGTTGGATCAATAGGCGCCCTTAGAGGTGGGTGAATAAGGGAATAAAAATTCTTTTTATAATTTTAAGGAAATTACTAAATTATTTAGGAATAAATTAGAGCAAAATAACAATTTAGCAAAACGTAATTTGCAATAATAAAATTTACGACAAATGAAAGAAATCAAGTAAACACAAATAGAGACATGATTGTATTATATAAAAAAGTGTTTACATAAATTTGATTTCTATATTGCTAGAAATTGGAGGCGTACAAATGTAAATATCTTTTCCTTTTTTATACCGACTTGTATCCCCACAAGCCGGTTGGCTTTAGCCTATCTTTCCCTGGATATGGCCTCAAGTCGCTCTAGCCAATCCTAACCCAGGATATGGCCTCGAGCACCCCTAGATCTAATCTCCTATACCTAGTCGCCAACTCACGTGGCGAATACCCCCTAAGCCGCGCAAAGACCTAGTCGCCAACACAAGGCGATTTTACTACAAAATTTACAATAATGAAATAAAGCAAATAACAAAAACTCCCTCTATAAGATTTCTGAAGATGAGGATGAAGGATCGTTGTAGCATAAGCGAGGTTGAAGCGATCGTTCTTCGGATACAACGTGATGGCTTCCTTCTCCAGAAATCTTCTTTGGCTTTGAGTGGGAGATGAACTTTCGGCAGAGTAACAACTCTTGAATTTTGGCACAAGTAATCTCTCTGAAATGTCATTTCAAAACATGAGAGAAAACATCAATTTATACAACTTGAAGATAGGGCATGCGGTAGCTCCTAGCGCCTGCGGTAGCATTCATGTAGAAGCGGTTACGAAACCGTCGCGGCGTGGCGTTTTGTGCACAAACTCGAGCTAGCGCCAGGCGGTATCACTAGCATTGGCGGTAGTGTTTCTTTCAGAAAGTTGATTTCAGCTGCTTTCTACCTGTGGAGTATTGCACCTATAGTTCTTGCACACTATAAACACACGACAAGCAAGATCAAATACAATATGGGATTTGTTATTCTCAAACAAAGGGATGTGACACACATGTCCAACAACAACACCTCAATTAAGGAAAAACACAAAACCTGGTTGGGACTTTGAGTCATCCCTATTAGTTTGGAAGCTAGCATCCGTGTAACCCTTTATAATGAGCTCTTCCTCACCACCATATACCAAGAATACATGAGTGACCAAATATAGAGAAGATGCGAGAAACTCAATTAAGATGGTTTAGACACGTACAAAGGAGAGCATTAGAGGTACCTATTTCACTTGTGAGTTTAGCTAGTAGGAATGTTAAACGGGGGAGGGGTAGACCAAAAGACTTGGAATGAAACAAAGAGGAAAGACAAGATGTACTTAGGCATTAGTGAGATTATGACGTTCCTTTTTATTTGATTCATCCGCTGGTCTTACTATTGCTAGATTCCATGATTCGATATCTAAAGTTTTAATAAACCTTTCCATTAGAATCTTCCACCCTTTATAATTTGTCTCTTTAAATAAAGACGGTGCTAGTGATTTTTCTTCTTCATAAAAATTTGCCCCACTAATAGAAGCGAGATCATGAGACGCCATTATTCCTGTTTGTTAAACCGATTGGAATAAAACCTGTCTCTGATACCACTTGTTGGATCGGTAGGCGCCCTTAGAGGGGGGGTGAATAAGGGTTTTAAAAACTTATATGATATTTTGAAATACTTGCTTATGATAAGAGATCAAAATAATGATTTTGAATAAAGATCTAAATTGTTTTATAATGAAGGAGAGGATAGTAAACAATTTAGAGAAATGAAGATCAAATTAATTTTATGACACAAAGATAGACATGATTGTTATTAATAAAATTGATTACAAAATTAGATTTCAATGACGCTAGAAATCAAAGCGAAATATGAAAGACTCCTTTTGTTTTCTATACCAACTCGTATCCCCACGAACGGTATGTGAAACTTTATAATGAAGTCTATCCCCACGACTCGTAATAGATTTCAATGACGCTAGAAATCAAAGCGAAATATGAAAGACTCATTTTGTTTTATAATACAAAAATTTTAGAATAAAAAGGAACTTCAAAAGGGGGAATTTGTTGGAACATGATAAATCAGAGCATTAAAATTGCATAAATTGCGTTAGCATTAGATGACGTTCCTTTTTATTTGATTCATCCGCTGGTCTTACATGTAAGTATATTCTTTGAATACTTACAAAGATTAAGGAAGTATGCTACTTAATCTTTGTATATACATGTCAAGCATGTCAAAAATATTCTTTGAACAGTTAATATGGAAGTAGCAAAACTCATTCAACCTAGAAGCAAAGATTAAGGAATATATGCTCTCATAAGGAAGAAATTAAAAAGCAAATAAGCATATAATTAATTGGTATTAATTAATGAGGAGTTGCATTTTTGAAAGAGTTGAATGGAGTAATGCCTAATAATCACAATAAAACAATTTAGGCATTACCCCAACTGATATTTGAAGAATGAGATTCAGGGGCGGAAAGAACAGGTAATATAGTAGGTTGATGGCGATGTACATCGTCATCATGGAGTTGTGGTTCCTGATCGAGGGGCTACGAGCATCGAGCATGCGCAAAGCATGTGTGAAGACGCATAAACAATGTGGTTTAAGGTCGCCAAATGAAGCAGCTGGAATTAATAATTCGGGTAGAAATAAAAATAGAAGCATAAACGATGTGGTTTAAGGTCGCCAAATGAAGCAGCTGGAATTAATTTCAAGGCACTGATGTTTCTGAAAGGATAATGCTTCACCACCCTTAAGACGTAGAATTAGCATTATAAACATCAAAATAGTGCATATGCAGTTGCACCTAATAATAGAGAACGCTGGAGAATATAAAATCATGAAAACACACTTATTAACACATGTACATTTGCATAGATATTTCACACAAAAACATAAAATCATGTATACATAGTGAAGGGAAAGCATAAGGCTAAAACCTTGATGCCAAACAAATAATGGAGGTTGCTCCCCGTCCCGATTTTGTCGTGCGCACGGTTCTTCACGATCAGGCGGGAGCGACGGTGCGTCGGGACACTACCAAGGCGGGGGTACCGTCGTGCGGGGCATGGGGGCTCTCCGTGCATTGGCAATTGATCGAGCGTTCGAGAGCGGGCGAGTTTGGGCAGAGGTACCGTTTTTGTTGGGGTACTGTCGAAGTGGAGAGCATCGAGCACGGGCGGTAGCCCGTGTGCTCGTATCCCCGGTAGCCCACTTCAAGATGGGGTTTTGCCTTCGTATCTGGCCGGAGGTCCGGCAAATTCTCAAATTATCAATTAATATCTCAGATTTACTGTAATGCATGCTTTAAAAATGCTTACTTCTTAAACAATAATTTTCTTTCCTATTACTGAAGTACTTGGCAGAAAGTAGCTTTAAATTCTACAAACTTAGCTACCATTATTATATGTATATATATAAATAAACTAACATTTACCTGCAATGGCTTCTTTCTTGCATCCCAACCCCATATCTCCGGCCTCTAAATTTTAAACCAGCACTAAAACATAGCAGTGCCATAAACCTTTCCAGGCATTTTATATGCCATGATAGCCTAATACAGTTAATGTATAATGATATTAACTACTGCCAGTTAAAGTAGGTAAAAGATGCAGTAAACAAAACGAAAGCTTACTTGGGTAGTACTTGTATCCCACACTTTGATATCATGATCAAAAGAACCAGTGATGAACAACCCAATCTCTATTGGATACCAAATAGCAGATGATACAGCAAATTTATGTCCATGTTCGTGTTGCTTATCAACAAAAAGTAGACTCCTGTGTTTCACAATCAAGGCACATTCCCCATAATTTGAAGCTTGTTGAATATCATAAATGGCAACGGATGCATCTAATGCCACCAAATAGTAAATATCGGCCCTCTGTCAAATCAACCTGATCATGCAGTCAAATAATGTGGTCAAAAAAGATATTCAATCCCCACAGCACTTTAAAAGGATCTTCATATATCATGAACAACACATATTTGTTTCAACGACGGTGAAAGGAACGACGATGCAAGCATGCATACATCGGAGCTACCAATATGCCAATACAAAAGATCTGCCAATAATAAAATAATCCATATTTATAAAACAAATCAGTACGCCCCTACAAAGGTCTGCACATAGCTATTAGTGGTGTACTCATGAAACGCGCCTAAATAAAATTTGTATTTGACCTTCTCGAGAATGTATGCAGTGTGAAATGTTTTCTATTTGGGTGGAACATTTTGAGTGGAAGTATATGAAATATCTAGGCTGAGTGAGACAATGAAAGTAAATATCTCTAAGTTAACATTATCGAAGTGGAAAAATATAATGAAGAGTAGTTGAAATGAACATAGTACCTCAGAATTGAAGATATCTTGGCCGCGACCTGGTGCGTGCAAGGAAATGAAGAGTACCTATGTTATAAGAGAGTGATGTTTTGTTAAGAATGTTAAATTAGAAAGAAATACTCCAAATGAATGCTGTAAACAGGTAGAAATGTCGGGTAAAATTGAAATTAATTAGAAAGAATTAGTCCAAACAAATATTAAATAAACCTATGTGCTGAAATGTTTAGTTTGATTGGGTAATGGGAGGAAAAAAAATAAGGTGAACGGGTAATCAGAAACCTAAGATGAAGATACAATTCATCATAGTAGTTTGACATTTTTTACAAGTAATATGATTGCATACATTACATGTAGCAGATCGCATAGTATCTGCATATGACATCAAACAATGCACTACATAGTTGCATCTCTCCTGCAATCGACCATTCAAGCGAGAGGCTGAACACCAACGAAACATATTTTAAAATGGGAGGCTGTGAAAGATTGGAAATGGGCATAGTTTTCATATCTGGGTTACTGCAAGTGAATGAAGATGGAGATGGGTTTTGGTTGACCACTGGAGCGATGGTTGAGGACACCTGGTAGGAGTTATAGAGTAGATAAATAGAGTTAGTAGTGCAGCGATGATTGAAGTGAGCAGATGTTCCATACCTGGATGGCTGCAACTGAATGAAATCAAAATCAGAAGAAAATAACGCATACCTGCAATGGGTTTCGACGGAGAGCAAGGAAGAGTTGGAGCCACCGACCGAAGCACAGCAGGGAGAACCGAGCGGAAGATGGGAAGAGGTGCGAACAGCTGCGTGGGAGAAGCCGCAGGCGCAAGCAGAGGGCGAGGAAGTAGAAGGAGCGGGGCTCTTTGATTGAGAAATTTGCGATAGAAAAGGAAGCAGAGAAAGAAATTTAAATCAAAAGAAAATAGTACGTACCGGCGATGGCTGTCGACGGAGAGGAAGAAAGAAGAGGTCGGAGCCGAAGAAAGCAGAGCGGCGGTAGAAATCAAAGCGAGGGAGGGAGCGATCGAAGCAGAGCGGGGAGAAGAAGAAGAAATCGTGGAGCGGCGATGGATTTGAAGCGGTAGGAAGGAAGACATTAGGGCACGACACATGCGCAGGAAACGACGAAGAGCAGAGACGCAGGCGATTTTCACACCGCCGAAGGAGCTGCGACGGAAGCGGCGGGGTTCCAGACACAGCGCAAACGGGAATGTTGGGCGATGGGCGATGGGCGACGGAAAGACGTAGGCAGAAACTTGAGCCGCGAAGGAGTTTTGTCGTCTGCCAAAATCGAAAGAACTTTATATTATATAGATATACTAGCATCTTCGAACGGGCTACGCCCGTTCTCGATGCGTCGCTGCGGGCTTTGCCCGTAACCAAGCGGGCTTCGCCCGCTTGGCATTCAAGCGGGTTGCGCCCGCATTCGAGAGGGCTGCGCCCGCATCTGTCGTGGGAGGTATCATTTGTCGTGGGCGGTGATATTGGTCGTGGGTGCGACATTCGTCGTTGGGGCGACATTCGTCGTGGGGGAGACATTCGTCATGGCGGCGACATTCGTCATGGGGGCGACCTTTGTCGTGGGGACGACCTCCTCGCGGGAGCGACCTTCGTCGTGGGGGCGACCTTCGTCGTGGGGGCGACCTTCGTCGTGGGGGCAACATTCGTCGTGGGGGCGACATTTATCGTGGAGGGCGACGTTTGTAATGTGATCGACATTTATCGTGGGGAAGACATTTGATGTGGGGGCAACAGTTGTCGTGTGTGACAATATTTATCGTGGGGGGCGACACATGTCTTGGGTGGCCACATTTATGAAAGGAAGTGATACCCTAATTCATTTTTCTTCAACAGTTTTCTTCTTTGATAGATCTATTCTCTCTACTACCTCCTTTTCCCCATGGTAACAAATTTTTTTTCAATTTTAAGAAACCAAAGGAGCAAAAAAAAATTTACCCTCTGACTTGTCCTTTTTTTGATGAGAACAATCTCCTTACTTTTTGAATGATGTAACCATTATATATAGATGGCCAAGACCTACTATTTAAAATTCAATGTCCATCAATGAATTCAAAATAAATGAATTTTCAAATTAATTAATTATGAACTATTCCTTTTGTTTTTTTAATCATATTAATTGCTTTGTTTTGCTTTATATTTGACTCTTATTTTGGAGATTAAATGTTATTACTTTAATAACCCGAGTATTTGCAGGGCAGCAGGTTGACTGGAATTATAGAACATTTTAAGCAAACAAAACTATTCTCAATTCAAGTTAACTAAAATAGGTGATATCTCATCGTTCCAAGACAATAAACATTCCACACAACTCATAATTTCATTCCAAACCATTCACAATTCTCCAAGGGCCGGTATATATATACACCAAGCATGAACAAAAGAACTGAATGCTCCTTGATTAATTTTTTGATTACCAAACAAAACTTAATGGAAATGAAGTATCCAACAAAAAAAAACCATACCAATTCAAGTTAACTAAAACACTAAATAAAAACGCCATCGTCTGAGGACACAGTAAGGGTCCTATCGCAGAATTAAGAGGCATGCATCCCAAATTGGGATGCAAATTGTAATCTCCAATTGACAAACTCAGCTCCACATCTGAATCTGCCTGGAATGAATGCATGACCTGCAAAGCACGGAGCATTTATACTACAACAATGAGTTACTCAAATTGAGTATCAGGAATTATGAAAGCAATAAACATCCAAATAATTATCGCTTTGAGAAGGACAGAAATATCGCAGTATAATTACTAAAATAATTTATGTACGCTCAACGTATACTGGAGCAATAGTTGTGTTCTCATATTGTATATTGTATTTTAACAGCTCAATTTGGATTCTACAAATTTTCACAGAGCCTTAAATACTTGAATGATATTCCTAAGAAATTCATATAATTCAAAAAAGCCAAATATGAGAACAATTGAGAAAATTTTGTTACAAAGATTAATATCAAAACTAAAATACTTAATGGGGTGTTTTTGAAGCACATAAGCTAGCAGGAGTACAATGAGAATAATAATTTAACTCTTTCAAAGCTAAAAAAAATACTGCACATAAAACAAATTAAAAGCAAAGTCATTCGTCAGCGGCGGCGTCATTCGTCGGCGGCGGCGTAAATGGATCAGGAAAATTTACTAAAATAAATTTCATGTTTGGAATTGAACAAAATGAAAAATTTTAAGCTGATGCAAATGGATCAAGAACGATATTCACCTAATTAATCAACATGATTTAAATTAAAAATATCATATGGGCCATGATTCTTCAACATGCAAACGCATGCACTTTTCATCAGCACCAAATTGAAAAGGCCGCCACTATCAATGCTATTGAAAATTGGCTTGAAATGAGATAACCTGGAGCAACAAATTGGCTTGAAATGGGGAAAATGAAAACTGGGGCTCTTTAAAATTATTAATGGAATAACAAACCTTAAATAGCCCATACTGCACATTGAAAGCTGCTTGAAATCCTTGAAGAAGCCACCACTATCAATGCCAGCTTCCTCTACTCCGAATTCATTGAAAAACGAAACATGGATCTGAGGAAATCAAGAAGTGGTGAAAAATCAATCTTGAAGTGGAGAAACATAATTCCTGAAGTGGACAAAAATGGAGAAACACCATTCCTGAAGTGGACAAAAATGAATCCTGAAGTTAATAATTTGAATCCATTTGAGAATAAAAAACCCCTAAAAAGGAATATACCAATGATCAAATTTTCGTAAAATATACCTCGATTGTGTCGAAGACAATGAATTTCCAACAATATCAGATGTGTGTGAATGGCAATGTCGACGTATGAATGAAGAAATACGACGCGCTGGCGCTAAACCAAATTTCTGCAATTACACCACATAAAAATTGTACAAAATGATAATTAAAGATGAGTTAACTATAGTGATATTCTGCTTGACTTTAACCAAGATTTATGCTTTTTTTTTAAATCCCGAGGTAAGCGGCAACCTAATGGAGTTAATAACATATATCATATATCCTGAGAGAGGTCTTTAATTAATCTTCGGTGAGCTGCAGGTAGTGTTCAAGCAGGAATGTTACCTGGTCCGATAACCTGTCAAGGTAAGAGCAGAGAGGCTCCCTGAAAATTGGCTCAACCACAATCGCAGTGAAGAAGCTCCCTGAAGCTTAGTTTGCCAAAAATTGAAATCCAGAAGCCAGGCCCCTAAGGAAATGGTAGACATTTGCAAAACAATCAAGATTGTGTAAAGTGAGTTTAACATGTAGAGTGTTTTATTTAGCATTTGAAAACATACAATTCATGCTTGTTTTGAGAAACCGGGGAGTTTGAAGTTGAAGTAGCATTACGCTTCCGTGTTGTTTGGTCGTATTCTAGCAAATATTGCCTTGTACACCACATTTTTAGTGTAGACCCCTTCATGGCCATCAACTTCTCCATTTTTCACCAAGACCTTGGTATTTTGCTTGGAAACACCCCTTGACAATGCGACGTATAGTTGTCCATGACTAAACATGGGGTTTGGAAGATATATCCCAACATTTTTTATTGTTTGACCTTGCGATTTATTTATTGTAAGTGCGTAGCTCAAACGCACAGGGAATTGCTTTTGAATGAGCTCGAAGGGCATTCTTGCATCCTCAGCACAATGTAACGGTATACGTGGTATAAATACCCTCAAGTTATTGAAAAGGCCATTTAATATTTCAGCTTCGATGACATTCCTCGAGAAGCGGAGACATTTCAACCGTGTCCCATTGCACAACCCAATTTTAGGATCTATGTTTCGAAGAAGCATGATTGGACATCCAATCTTCAAAGTGAGCTCGTGCGGTTGTAGATTGCCCGGGTTCAGTGAATTCAAAAACTCCGGTAAGTACAAATTCCGCACATCATCAGTCACCGAATTAAAGGAATAGTAAGTTACTTTTTCACCTGGAGACGATTGAAGACATTTTTTCATTTAATTTATTTACATCTTCATTAAGTGGAGTTAATATTGCTCGACCATCCATGTAACGATCATCGTGATTTCCAGCACCTAAATTTGGAAAAATCAGTGCGACCAAAGCATCGATGGAGTTTTCACCTTCCCAAGGGACTACCATGGAGTCCGGGATTCGAATTTTGTCACCTTCAATTGTTGTCTCTTCTCCATTGCGAACCCTCAACAAAAAATCTGAGAAGCTTGCATCTTTGTGTGCTCTCATATTTTCAGTCAAACGAAGGGCTTTGACATGTGGCCATAAATAGGAATCAACAATACTTGAATTAATTATTTGTGCTTTGGTTCCGTTTACGACGACAGGTGTTACTTGTCGAAAATCACCGCCCATGATCAATATCTTCCCACCGAATGGCAGGCCTACCCCAAGCACATCTTTGAATGTACGATCAACCGCTTCAAATGCCTTCCTGTGAGCCATCGGCGCTTCATCCCAAATTATTGCGCATGATTGTTCTATTAGTCCGCGTAAATCAGATTGTTTTGCAATACCGCAGGAGGACACAGAATCGAAGTCAATTGGAATTCTAAATTTAGAATCAGCCGTTCGTCCTCCCGGAAGTAGGTTAGCTGCAATCCCCGAAGTAGCAGTGGCTAAAACAATATAACAATTTTGTCGAAAGCATGCTAGTATTGATCGATAGAGGAATGTCTTTCCAGTCCCCCCTGGTCCATCGACAAAGTAAATAACACTTTCCCTTCCTCTTATTGATGCACTGATAATGTTGAACGCGGATAGCTGAGCACTGTTAAGACAACCAATTGATTTTAAATCATCATCGAAAACCGGGATTGACAGTTCATGTTCAATTAGGCTTGAAAAGTCATGTAAATTTGCGTAGCCATCAGATATGCGTGGAAGGTCATAATCTTTTATACTCTTATTTTGTTGTTGGAGAATTCCATCTAATTCCATTAATAACTTACTCATCATGTACGTTTCACTTGCAGTGCTTGAGCACGTGTAATCCTCAATCATGCTTTGAAAATTTTCATTCCACAGTTCCCTTACTGAACTGGGGTGTGCAGTATAGCAGAATAGTTGTAAACAACCGTCTCAATCCCGCAGGCATTCTGAAGGTCCTCGCTTCAGACATACAGTCTCGAATGTTGTTATCTTCTTCTAAAAGACCAAATTTTTCGGCCGCTTCCTTAAACGTTGAGTATGTGACGCCATTGACAGTTTGAAGGCATTGGAATGAAGTGGGCCCGGGTACATGATTTAGAAGCAAACGTAGATAATAATTTTCACCCTCAGAAGGAGAAACCGAGTAAATCCTTCCAATGGCCTTAGTATTAGTGCATCTTTGTACCCACTTCCGCTGAGGTATAAGCCACCTGTAGCGCTTTGGAAAGTCCCTATATAAGTAATTCTCATTCCCTTGATTATCATGATATATGCGAAAGAACTCTGTTAGCATCGTCCTGGAATTTCTCTCATTTGCAAGTACACTTGCAATTTGTTGGTTGCTATTGTACTGAACTTGGTGTACGTTTGGTAAGTGTATTTGTAATCTGGCAACGGAAGGGTACATTCTAGTCATCTCGAACTTAAATATCTTCCACATTGCTTCAGGAGCACAAATCCATCTACCGTCGACGTACTTGTTGACTTCATCGTAATCTGGCACTGCTCGGACTTCAAAAGCAACACGGTCTGAACCTTTATGAATATATTTGTACAAATATTTAATGCTCTTGATACTACTGCAGATTTCAACATTTATATGACAATCGTACTTCAAAAGCAAATAAGGATTATACGGGACTACCCAACCGTTGTCGACAACATTTTGGTCGATGAGATTGTTTTGAACGCTAACATTGTTTCTCCTTCGCATGTAAACTGGATATGAATCAATACCCTGTGATGTGCATTCTGCATATGGCTTTGGATAACCTTTTTGCACTTTAAATTTTTCATACACGGCGCGTTAGGGTTGTAGCATCCACACGGGCCATGTATCGTATGCCTACGCACAGCCTCATGTAAGTCGGGCTCAATATCTGCCTGTGGTATCTCAGCCCTAACAATACAGTCGTACTCTTCGGGGCTATTTAACTTGTCTTCCTCTTCAAAAATTATCAACATATATGGACGTGTGGCAAGCCTCGCTTTTGAAATTCGATGACATGAACGTGACCCACCACTTTCCCCGAACCCCTTTATGGAAGATATCGTCCTTGAGACTTTCACATTTTGATTGGAAAACCCTGGACAACTAATCTGGTCGTTCATGTGCTGCTTGACCAGGATATAGTTCATCATTTATCTCTTTCCAGTTAGAGTTGCATGTCATTGTTAAAAACACATCTGGCTTCCCGTATTGTTGTACGATTGTCATTGCATCTTGGTAGCGCTGGTACATGTCACGGGGGCTCCCAATAAATGAGGAAGGCAGAATTATACGACGACGGCCAACGACAGCTGAAGAAAACATCAATGCGTAGTTTTCATGAGTGTAACTTGCAATTATTGCGTAAATGCTTTAGCTTGCAATTGAAGCAAAAGAGGTTACCTGCATCAGTTTCACCTGCTACGAAGCTATCCTGCAATCCTTGGTACAATTCCGCACGTATATTGCTTTGATTAAGTTTAATCCAATGCAGCTTCTGTGTTTCAATTTGATAAAATTATCGACCACAAATTGTTGTAGTAGTCTCCCCGCATGAAGAAGAATAGACTGAATATTGCTGCGTATCTACGTTAATGCAGTGTATGTAAAATTTATTCATAAAAATAATATAATATAGCTTAGATATTATTGATTTAAAGATGTCACGGTCAAACCTGCAACAAAGAGGCGTAGTAATCGCAACAGCTTATCCGTATCCCTTCGTTTGATTGTAAGCATTTGTCCCATCCGTAGGTTCTGTGTGGATGTAATAGAGGGTATTGCATTGGATCATAATATCTAGTATACTCTTTCAAAGTAAGTAAATTTCCAGATGTGGCGCATATTAATATGTCCCTATCATCGGACTCCATGAAATCTTCACCACCAACCAAGACTGCCACAACTTGTGATGCTGTTGGAAGAATGTATTGACGATCTGTAGCTGGCATATCTCGAATAAGAAGCCGACAAGACATTATCTGAGGATGTTGCGATATCTGTCGAAAGCGTTGGACAAACGGATTATACATATCAAGTATTGTTTTGATTTTATGCAGCACCTCGACGTCCAGCCCATGCCCCTCTTCCGAGCGATGTTCATTTTCACAGTCCATGTCGTATATGAACATTTGTAGAAACCTTGGTCTATTACCCGGAGTTGGTATAAGAGAGCCGATTCTATGGTATAGTGCCCCATGAGCTCTGAAGGTGCAGATTCCTTGAGCAAATGACGGAATGGATTCATCCAATGTTATGCCCATCGACGTGAATGAGAAGACGTGATTATATGCACGTACATTTTGTCGGAAATGGCGCCCATGAGAACCTTGTTGAGTGAATAGATCAAATAGCTCTGGCGGAGTAGGAATCCCGGGAATGATAATTTTACCATTGTTGCAGCATAAGTTCTTTGATTCCTTATAGAACAATTTTGCATGACAATGACGACAAAATGTCGGAGGTGGAAGTTCCATCCTAAGAACGTTTGTAATTTGAGTAGAAATTCTTGCTGAATTTCGGTTATGTGCTCGTAGATTTGGGACCACAACCGGTAATTGATGCTCTGCCTCGATTGATGCATCATGGAGGTCCCCTAATTGATGGACCAAGCAATTGTGTTAGAATATTAACTACCTAAAATACATTTGTTTAAGTGGGTTATGGAGAAGTATGAAATGAAGATGTTATGAAATTGCCTTGTGGTAGGATCTCCGCAGCCGTTGAGGCATCGTTAAATTGATTTTGGATATTAGATTGTTGATCACGTCGTTGTTGTCGTCTCGTTGCATTTCGTGTAGTTCGTCGAACATTCGTCAGTGAATCTCTGTATATGGTTGACCGAGACGGTGCATCAACGTGAAGTGATGGTCCTGTGCATGGGAAGAAATGTCCATGTATATTGAATATGTAAAGGAGTCGTGATTGAAGAGGAGAATTGAGTAATACCTTCAGCAATTGAAAAAATTGTGTCTATTGTTGGGAGTAGTGTGTGTCGAGGAAGCGTTGATCCTGATGTGGAAGCCCTATTGCATTTGTGACCAATATTGTCATGCTCATTTGGCTGGTGGGCCATCATTGACTTTGTGAAGTCACTATTGCAAATGGGGCAGTGCATTGCAAAAATTGATAATTGAAATGGCCATAGAAACAAATACAGAAAACAATATTTGTAAAGAAGCAATCTATCAAAAAATAATCACAATTTATCAAAAAATAATCGCAATTTATCAAAAAAATAATCGCAATTTATCATGCCCGACCATTTTGCCCAAACAATATGACAAAAATAGAGCAAGCCTAAGTTTCAATATTTTTTTCCCAAAAAATATAAATCTAAAGACATGACCAGCCCATTAAAAAAAAACTTTCATATCAAATCCGATTCTAAATGTTTAAATCAAAACTATTGTTTTTACCACATTCAAGTAATTATTCATAAAATCCTTGGTGAGAACCATTTTCAGCGTTGTAGAAGGAAAACATATTCAATAGTTATTTTTAAAGGAAAATATAATTTTAAACAAACAATGTCAAAGACGAAGAGAAGCAAGGGTTGGCCTGATACTAAATAGGAAATGCCACATTCTAAAACAATTTTATGACAAACAAAAGAAGTATTAGTTGATCGTTCAAAACTACAACAATACTTATTGACAGAGAAGTACCCCTAAGCTTATTAAGCTATCGGAGATGTCCACTAGTTGTTATAGAGTGATTCGCAGTCCGTGGAAGCCCTGTAACAAAAAATTAGTGAAGATGGTTGAGCATAAAATAAATACAAAAAGTTCAACGTACTTAACTGATTTCAATTGAAAATCAGTGTTTATTGCCTTCTTAAGATCAGTCGGCTCCTGAATTAGAAAACATGGTCAAGCATCCATAAATAAAAAGTGATTCCCTTTCCTTCATTTCAACCTGAAATCAACTATTAATTGTGCGGAGCACAAAAAAGGTAGTATAGCATCATACAAAAAGTTCAACCTGAAATTGAAAAGAGAAAAAGTTGCAATCTGAAAACACAAAAAAAGTTAGTAGAAACCTAAAATCAACTATTAATATCAGCCAGGAAAGGCTATTATGAGGAATTTTCCATTAAAGCTCTATTTTGAACTAATTTTACACTAAACATAATATCAGGAAAGCCTATTTTGAATATCTCATTGGAAATATCTCATTGCCTAGTTTAATATCAGAAAAGCTTCATACAAATGTGATTCCCTCTCATTCTCATATTCTCATTCATCACAAATTTCGACTTCGCTAATGCTGAGAGAAGAAATTAAAATGTGATTCACTCTAATTCTCTGAAATAAAAATGTGATTCACTCTAATTCCTACTTCGCTAATTCTGAAAGAAGAAATTAAAAAAGGCATTAGGAACCCAAATCAACTTTAATCTCTCTGCCTTAAAGCTACCATCACAGACTTCTCATCACAAACTTCTGATCACAAAACCATATAGAATCCCTAAACCATAAGAGGGGATGATAGAAGCCATATAGAAATGAAGAGGGGATGATGATGGAAGCCTTACTTTTAATTAAGAAGCAAAAGCCCCCTCGAAATCATGATCGACAACGTTGTCGAGCTCGATCGCTGGAGGAAGATGAATCCTAGTTCGCTGGATGGTATAGGTCCCAGATCGCTAGAGGAAGAGGACTCCCAGATCACTGGAGGAAGATGACTCGCAGATCGCTATCAAAGAAAAAGAGAAGTTAGGGTTTTCAACCCTCATTGGAATCCCAGGACCATATAGAAATGAGGGGGGGGGGGGGGGGGGGGGGGGGGGGGGGGGGGGGCCATAGAAGCCTTACTTTTAATTTAGATGCAAAAGCCCCCCTCGAAATCATGATCGACGCATGACCGACGACGTCGTTTCTCTTTGCTCGGCCGCTTTGCTTGGCAGCTTTGCTCGTCTGCTTTTCTCCTGGAGGCGTCGTTTCTCCTTGCTCGGCCGCTGGATGGTATAGCTCCCCGATCGCTGGAGGAGTCGCTGGAGGAAGATGACTCGCAGATCGCTATAGGAATAGTGGGAGCGGCAGGGTAGATGCAGGAGCGGGACGAAAGCTTGATTTAGCACGAAGCGCGACAGAAAGATGGATTGCTTCGGGCAAGGTGCGAAATGATTTGAAGCAGTTGATGTGATCTTAGCGTGCAGGTCGACATGACAATTTTTTTGGCGAGGGATAGAGTAATTACAAAAACAGACATTTTTTTGAAATTATTTGAAATTTTATTTAACTGTTAAGTCTTTAAGGTAAAAAATGAGGGTATTTTGGGTATTATGAATGTTGCACCAAAGGATAGTTTTTCTTTATAGAATAGTATACCCAAAATACCCTCATTTCTTTTCCTTAAAGACTACATACTTAAATAAAAATTCAAAAAAAAAAAAAAAGGTGTTTTTCTGTAATTAGACCTTCCCCGCCGAAAATCACATCCCCTCACCTGCCATCTAAAATCACATCCCCTCACCTGCCATCTAAAATCACATCAGCCAGTTCGACATCATTTCGCTCCTTGCGCAAGAAGGAACCTCTTTCCATCCCGCTAAAACCACGATGTCGTCCCGCTCCTCCAGCTACCTCGCCGCTCCCGCTATTCCTCCAGCGATCTCGGAGTCGTCTTCCTCCGACAACCTGGGAGTCGTCTTCCTCCGGCGATATGTGAGTCATCTTCCTCCAGTTTCATCGTCCTCCCGCGACTCTCCGCATTCAGTGTAATCTTTCTCCGGCGACTCACCCCATTCATCCAGCGACTCACGCCATTCTTCCTCCTGCAGGTATTTCAGCCCTCGCAGACGGAGACGAAGCCCTTCTCAGCGTGTTCAAGCAGGCGGAGATGAAAACCCCCCGTTTAGAAAACCGCACCTATCAAGGTATCCTCCAATCATATTATGCATCATATTATGTCTACGCCATTTCATTCTTCTTCTTCTCCTACGGTGTTTCATCTTATTCTTCTTCTTCTTCTTCTTTTACCAAGCGATCTGGGCGTTACCCAGCCGGAGATGAAGCCACGCGTTCAGACAAGCGCACCTATCAAGGTATCATCCAATCTTATTCCTCTTCTTCTTTTACAAAGCTGGTGTGAAAAATGATTTGGGCATTTCAAATTCTGCATCAGATTACCTCTGCGCCATTTTATTCTTCTTCTTCTTCTTTGGGCGTTTCATCTTATTCTTCCTTTGCTTTTACCAAGTGCTCTGGGCATTTCAAATTCATTTTAGGTCCAGAATACCAACAAGATATCATGCAATGCCTCCCCCATGTTCTCATTTCTACCTCTGCAGTTATATCATTTACCATGTGATGTTTTATATCCTCTGCAGTTATACCTCCCCCATGTTCTCATTTTGGAAAACTGTTGTTTCTAAAGCAACTCACCGTTGCAACATTTCTATTTCCTATTATTTTCATGCTCTAATTAATAGTGCTACTACAAATGCTTGCATTTTCAAAACCTTGGATTTGGGGAAGTTATATTGATGAATCATTAAAACTGAATGCGCCTTTGCTCGCGAGCATCTGTTTACAGTTTCATTTGTGCTAGAACTGATCGTTGTTGCTACGTTTCTCATCTTTCTCTTTCGTATACTACTTCGTTGCTGTTGTACCCGTGTACGCGATCATCATATATGTGCATACTACCTCAGCTTCTGCAATAAGATGTCCTTTGTTCTATGTCGCATGTTACCTCCCTGAAAGTACCTCTGTACAACTGCTGAATGTATAGATTGTGTACAAATGCTACTTGACCTAACTCGCAGGGCATCTCCGGTTCCTTCATCTGCAACTCCTGTACACATACACTCATCAGTACACACAACATCATAACCTGCGACTGCACCAGCGTTTGTTCCATAATCATCAACCAACGTGCACAGACAACCACCCCTGTGTACGTTTCTCAATTACACGCTCTTTACAATTTCTCAATTACACGCTCTTTACAATTACTCAATCCATCTCCGGTTCGACGAATGGGCGGGACATCGACGAACTGTCTCCTGGCAGCCTCCGATCGACAAACGATCGAGAGATCGACGAACTGCGTTCGACGAATGGGCTCCGACCGACGAACGGGCACCACAGGCTTTATGTGCAACCCAGGCTTTATGCACAACCCAGGCTTTATGTGGGCGAAGCCCGCATTGATGCGGCCGAAGGCCGCCCGAGAGCATCGAGCACGGGCGTAGCCCGTGCGTAGATGCTCGTATATATATATATATATTTATGATTGGGATGCTTATGAATTCTCATTATGGTATGCTCTAATCGCTCTTTTTCTTTCTTATGGATAAGGTTGGATAAGGTAGACCTGTGAGGAATATATTATCTTATTACTCATGTTAAATCAAGTTGTTTTCTTTTGGATGACATTTGTTTATGATATTTATTATGTAACTAATCGTTCTGCTGTATGTAAGTAAAAAATGTAAATTTTGTAAACGATTTATGGTCATTACACCAATGACGGGTGACGGTCATTCGGTCCGCCTCAATCGAGGGACTTACGAGGTCCATATTCACTGGGCAGAACCTCTACATGAGAAGACTTGGGTGACACTGATGGACGTACGAAAAGCAATACCTCGACCTCAAGGGAGAGAATGTAAATATGACACGAGAGGCCAGGATGACGGGGTGTGGCCACGCCGAGATCATAACATAATTCACATTTATATTTATTTGTCCCATTTAATTATAGGAAATTCACTATGATGTCATTTGGTTTGACTAATGCACCTTCGGTATTTATGGATCTGATGAACCATACGTTCTGGGAGTACTTGGATCGTTTATTTGTTATCGTCTTCACCAATAAAATCACTTTTATGTTATGAGTCGCTCATTCACGGGTCTTCTCTGCCTGTCGAGCCACATAATAGGGACGTGTTTCATCCACCCCAACCCTTCTCCGCACGTGTTCTCAGCGCGGCGGGTTGTTGAGGCCGGGGCTCGATCCCTAGACCTCCTTGATAGAAGCACTTAACGCTTGCTCCTATCACCAACTGATCCGCGGCTCAGCTCGTGATAGGAGCAAGTGTTAAGTGCTTCTATCAAAGAGGTCTGGGGATCGAGCCCTGACCTCAACAACTTGCCGCGCTGAGAACACATGCGGAGAGGGGTTGGGGTGGATGGGCCGCGTCCCTATTATGTGGCTCGACCGGCGGGGAAGGCCCGTGAATGAGCAGCCCATAACATATTTCTACGGATGTGTCATAGAACTTGTCGAAACCGCATTGAACCCAAAATACCTATGCTTGATGAACCTGAGTGCATCAGGACGAGGCATTTGCAAGCTCTTGCTTGAAAAGGGACCGAGGTCTCAAAATGTAACATATCGTGAGAAGCGTTCGCGAACGCTTGCTTCATCGTCCCAAGATCTTTAATTTTTTGAATGGACACCTCAGCAAAATCATGACCAACACCTCACTTCTTAAATTCCTTCTTTGATCAACATCTTGTCCCTAGTGAAGCCGAAACGTCCCGTAGAATTGGATTCGTCATCGCTTGTGCAAACATTTGCGGCCTCTATATATTGAATTTTATTAAAATATGGAGCGGCGTTCACCAATATTATGGTCAGAGATTCACAAAATTTACCATGAACAGTGAAATAACGTTCGCTAATGCTTCGACAAATTGTTTGCAGATTATAATATTCAGTTTTAAACAGCGTTCACTGACACATTAAAACCACTACTATTTGTCTCTTTAACACAAATTTAAGACAAGGATTTGATAGCGCTATAATGACATTGCAAATCCAGTATTTACCAAAACATTAGGCAGTTTGCGTGTCATTTTTTAAGGCTCGTATACTGTGATTAGGAAAAGTCATATCTTACCAAAAACCTAGTAGGGGTTTCACAGACCTTATTTTACTAAAAATTCTTCTGCTATAAAAGCACCTGCACCCACTCTTTATACCTCTACAACAGGAAAAAATTTTAGGTACAAGTAGCGTGCACAGAACTGTGCACGCCATGTAACAATTACAACCGTAATTTACAAGTAAAATGTAAATTACGGTTGTAACCTGAAATTATGCTGTAACAGTAATGTAAATTACGACTGTAACTGTTACATACTGCAGAACATACATTACTGTTACAGCATAATTTCAGGTTACAGCCGTAATTTACATTTTATTTGTAAATTACGGCTGTAACTGTTACATAGCGTGCACAGCTTTGTGCACGCTACTTGTACCAAAAAAATACTCCTACAACAGAGTGTCATAATATCTTGTCCTCACTGAATCTATTTAGAAGTTATCCTAATGCAAGAACTTAGTAAAAGAATCTGCAGGTGCCATCGATGTCCTCATGATTCTTAACAGTGATCATACTCTTTGATTCTCTTTTTATGTTTTCAGACTCAACATTTATGAAGGTTGAGAACTCGCAGCATTCATTTTTCGGAAGTCTCTGGCGAAAGCTAGAAAAATGCAGAGATTTTGTCTACCCAAAGTTCCACGTCCCCCTCATTTTTGAAAATTTAGAGTGGTACTCGCAAACACACTAGATACACTTGCGACATCTTCTCCGGAGCAGGACATAGCTCAGAACTCCCACAATTACTCACATAATAACTCAGAGCTCCATTCTGTTCTCTTCTCAGGACATTAGAGTTCTCGCTAACATTCCACCTAATTTGCATGCACTTTATTGCTCTTGCAGATGCTCTTTCAGTTCTCGCAGTCACTCCGTTTCACTCACGTAGAGCCTTAAGATCCTATAAGCTCTAGTTGTATTTGCTTAGCCCGTGTTCTGTTAAGGTATATTGTGCATTAATGTCGGATCTTTAACAGAACCCTAACGGGTCCGTTAAAGCACCCATAACGGGTCGTCGGGGATTTAGGGTCATGCGTATAAATACCCCTGCTGGGGGCAACGGGTAGAGTCGTTCCAAACTTGACGCTCACTCGGATGCTTCAAGCGTTATCATTCTCGACGTTTACTCTTTCGTGTGCGCCCTAGCCCCCTCACGCTCGAGCGGCTTCTTCCTCTCCCGATTCTGTAACCGCCGCTTTGGGCATCTCATCTCGTCGATATCTCAGTGCGAGAGAAAGCCCGACTCCAGTAACTGCTCTCAGTAGGAGATCACTGATTGTGTCTCGTGCGTGCGCCGCTCGTCTCCCTGCGACGAAGAAGCCGTCAGCCCTCCAATCGCCGATGTGCGCTCCTTGCCGTTTGCGTCTCCAGGCCATACGCCGCCGCCGAGCCCTAGTTCCTCTTCTGAATTGCAACCCCCACGCGCTCTCTTCAATTCCACTGCGTGTTTCGCCGCCCGATCGCGAGCAAAGAAGAAAGGTCTCTTCCTGATCGAGAAGCGACGTCGCCTCCTTGTCTTCGTGCCTCCATCGCTGCTCAAGGAGGGCTTACCGTCACCCTTACTCTCCTCTGTTGGAACAACCCTATTATTAATTTGGGCTAGGATCACTATATGTGGTTAGGACTCAAGTTGACCCTTTTGTATAGTCTTAGGGTCAATGACTAAGCTTGTCTGAGTTAGCTAGAACTTAGGAAATTCTAAGTTTTCTGTGTTCAACGAACTCCTTCCTGAGTTCGACGAACGTCGTTTATCAGCTCGACGATCTTAATCTCCAGCTCGACGAAATTAGTCTGCCAACCAAGTTCTATAGATTCTTTATTTCAGTTCGACGAACTCCTGATTGAGATCGATGAACTCTGTGTTCTGTTTGACGAATTAGCAACTCAGTGCTCAGTTCGACAAACTCAACTTTCTGTTCGACGAAATTCCTTTTGAGCTTGACAATTTCTGAAGAACCAGTTATCTCTTTTCTCTGAACTCAGATCGACTATTCAGCAATGGGTCTATTCAAATATTTGGATCTATTTATATTCAGATAAGAAAAGATTTCATCTTTCCTTTTATACATTCATTCTATTCTCTTCTTTCGAGAATCTAGTCGTTGACATATTTTGGAAAAGGAAACTTTCATTAAAAAGTAATTAAAGTCTCTGCAGAATCAGAAAGTTTGTTATTGCTGTTCCAAGAAATATTTATCTCAGATTATTCTATTCATTATCAGAAGATTTGAATTTTAAAATCAGAATACAAGAGATACAAAAAGAGATATACAAGTGGATACAATATAGAATAGAAGCAGATATACTTGTGAAATACTCAGAGCATACAAAAAAAAATCTTCATCTTCTACAGCAACATCTTCATTTTCTGAGAACATATGAAATCTTCTCTCAGAAAACATCTGCTGATTCTTAGTCTTCTTCATCTAAGAGAAAGCTTCACCAACTGTCAACAAATTCTATCAGACAGGGGGAGCTTTACAACAACAGTAATCCACTAGTCTTCTCTCAGATCTTATTGAGAGAGAAGAACTTCATAAACTCTTTTTGTTTATTCTTTTTACCTCATCTTGTACAGGGTTTTAACTCCCTTCAAAAGTTAATCTTTGGTGGCAGGGCACCTGATCAAAAACCTGTGGTTTGGTTTGAGCACCTGATCAAAAGCTCAGTGGTGTTTGGGCACCTGATCAAAAATCCCAGTGGTGATATGGCACCTGATCAAAAACCTAGTGGATTCCTACCAAGGGTGGTAGAAGAGTAGATGTACCCAGGTTGATTGGAGAATTACTATAGATCCTTGTGACTTTGCTGTGTTTGTGTTTTTCTTTCTTTATTGTGCTGTGTTTATTGTTTTGATTTTATACTCACTCAATTACACATACATATATCATTATTGTAATTCCGCTATAAAATAAGTTAAAACTTGTAATACTCTATTCACCCCCCCTTTAGAGTAAATCTAAGATCTAATACCTCACTTTCAATTGGTATCAGAGGTTGTGTGATTGGTTACACAGGCTAACACCTGAATCCAAAGATCAATTAGATCTTAACTTATTCTAAAGTTTTCTTTTTCTAAAAAACTTTTGGCACAGAACAAAGATTACTCAAGCACAAGACCTCCTATGTGCAATCTTAACAAGTTTGCATTATGGAAAACAATGATCAAACTATATATGAACTCTATTGATGAAGATATTTTTAATTCTATTTTGACAGGACCTCCTACTCCATCAGCAATAACAAGTAATGAAACAGCAACCAACACTAATGATGTTCCACCTCCTGAGTGGACAGATGCTCAGAAGAAACAAAGGAATGCAGATGCCAAAGCTATGAACATTTTGGCACAGACGATGTCTGATGATATATTCCAGAAGGTTGTGGACTGTACCTCAGCCAGGGACATCTGGAACTCTCTCAACAACATGGTTGAAGGATTTGCAGATGAGAGAAAGGACAAGAGATCTTATCTCATCTCCCAATATGAGAATTTCAAGAAGGGAGATACTGAAACAGTTGCAGATATGTATAACAGACTCAGTCTCATCATTAATGAGCTGAAGTCTTTGGATAAAGTGATCACAATCACTGAAGTAAATGATAAGATCCTAATGTGCTTTCCCAGCACATGGGACTCAAGGATCTGGCCAATCAAGGAAGCCAGAAGCCTAAATGAGATCTCTACTGAGACCTTATTAGGCAAAGTAAAATCCTATGAGCAGCTTATCAAGTCAAGAGAAGCTGAACAGTCTACCTCCTCTTCAGCCAGCAAAAAGGAAAGAAGCATTGATTTTCAGGCAACAGAAGAGGAAGACAAAGCTCCAGGAGAAATGGAGTTTATGAGCCTCCTAGCCAAAAGATCCTACAAAATGGCTAGAAAGGACCTCAGAAAGAAGGACTTCAGATCCAAGGAGAAACCAAGGTATGACAAAACTCATCCTAAAGAAATTATTTGTTATGATTGTAGGAAGCCTGGACATATCCTACCGTGTCCAGAAACTCAAAAGAAGGACAGAAGAAAAGATAAGGATGAAAAGAAACACTCCATCAAGCCATCCTCCCACAAACATAAACACAAGGGAAGGGGCTTTGTAGCTGAGACATGGAGTGAGACTGAATCAGAGTCATCATCCAGTTCCTCTGAAGATGAAGATGATTCAAATGAAAAGGATCTATGCTTGATGGCTATCCATGATTCAAGCAGTGATTCAAAACATGCATCATCATCCAGCTCAAGTGATGATGAAGATGATGTAGATGAAAGAAGTTTTTGCATGATGGCTATCAATGCCTCAACAAATAATTCTGATGAATCAGAATCTGACACTGATAGTGATCAGGTAATCTCTACTTTTGATTTTACTTCAAATGATTTTAAAAATGAATTTAAGACTCTTTGTCTAGATTTAATTAAATCTTAGAAGGAGATAATTTCCCTCAGAAGTTGGTTGAAATAAACCGACTGACTGAAGATAATGCCAATCTTAAGAAAGAACTGGCTGCCTCCAAAGAACATATTGTTTTATTGAGAACAAATTATCTGAGGCCAAAAAGTTTAAAGAATCCCTCAATGGGAGAAGTATCAACTGATGGACATCACAAACACTGTAAATGCCAGACTCAATGGCAAACTGGGCTTGGGTGCATTATCAAGTCAGCCATACCTTCTTAAGAAAGACATTCTATCTACTCTAGTGAAATTCATTTCTGCCAAGAGCACAAAGGTCGTAGAAGTAGGTAAGAACATCTCAAGCAAGGCTGTAAAGAACAAAAGAATTCAAAAGAATTCGTCGAATGGTGCTCGGCGAAATCACATGAATTCATCGAACGATGGTCGACGAACCCTGAATACAGATTTTCAGTATAGCCATTCATCGAACGGTGCTCGACGAAATTACTTCAATTCGTCGAACCGCGATCGACGAACTCAGCCAAGTTCGTCGAATGAAAAATATACTGCATTTCTAAAGAATTCTCATTCTCAACATACTAAGAATCCCTTCACTTAGTGGATTATTCCTCCAAGGAGATATCATCCACAAGGCTATAAGGATCAGCCTGAGATTTCTTACATTTCTGAATTTTGTGGTAAGACAAAAGGACCCAAGATAGTCTGGGTCAAGAACAACTAGTGCATTTTATGTTTTGCAGGTACAAAGCTATCCAAACATAGAGAAACATTGGTATTTGGATAGTGACTGCTCTAAGCACATGACAGGAAACAAGGCCAATCTAAGTGATTACAAGGCAAAGCTTGGACCCAAAGTAATTTTTGGAGACTCCAACTATGGACAAACTAAAGGATATGGAAAGGTCAGAGTTGGAGCAGTTACCTTCAAAGAGGTAGCATATGTCAAAGGTCTCAAGCATAACCTCATCAGCATAAACCAGTTATGTGATGAAGGTTATTAGGTAACTTTAAATCATTCCTTATGTCTTATTACCAATAATAAGAATATCAATGTGTTATCTGGTATTAGACAAGGAAATATATATTTAGTCAATTTTGATTCTGCCAATTCAGACATTTATTTATTTAATTTAATAAGTAAAACAAATGAGTTATGACATAAAAGGCTAGGACATATTAACCTTAGAACTATCTATAAGATCTCCAAGGACAATCTAGTAAGAGGACTGCCTTCTGGTTCATATAAGAAGGAAGGACTCTGCAGGGCTTGTCAACTAGGAAAGCAGACCAAGAGTAGTTTCAAATCTTTATCCAAGAGTGATTCACCTAGGATTCTGTACTTACTGCATTTGGATCTCTTTGGACCCACTGCAATACAGAGTCTAGGAGGGAAACATTACACTTTAGTTATTGTAAATGACTTCTCTAGATTCACTTGGGTGTTCTTTCTTAGGAACAAGTCTGACACCTTCAGTGTTCCGACAGACTTTCTCAGGTCTATCAAGATTGAGTACTCTACTCTAGTTGCATTGATCAGAAGTAATCATGACACTGAGTTTGAATCTCTTCTGATGAGAGAATTCTGTGGAAAAGAAGGGATCAGACAATGTTTCTCTGCACCTAGAACTCCTCAACAAAATGGGGTAGCTGAAAGGAAAAATAGAACATTACTTGAATCAGCAACTACATTGCTTGCTGATGCTCACTTGCCAATCTCTTTTTGGGAAGAGGCAGTGAACACAACAAATTATGTGTTAAACAGTAGTCTGATACACAAACTTAAGGGTAAAACACCCTATGAATTACTTAAGAATAAAAAGTCTAAGGTTAACTATTTTAAGATTTTGGGTTGTAAATGCTATGTGCATAACAATGATAAGAAATATCTAAAGAAATTTGAAGCAAAGGCTGCTGAAGGTATATTCCTTGGATACTCTCTTTTTAGTAAAGCATATAGAATTTATAACAAATCAACTCTTAAGATAGAAGAGTCCATGCATGTTTCTTTTGATGAAACTAACATGTTAAATGAGGAGAGGAATACCACCTCTACCAAAGATATTTTGCAGGTACCAGCTCTATGTGAAGAGCTTAATGGATTGGATCTACATAATAAAGACTCTCTACTTCCATCAACTCAAATTATTGAAGACAGTGAAGAAGAAGATAATCCAGAAGATCTTGCTGATAATTCTAATCAAATGACAGCTGATCAAATCCCTCAAGAGGATACTCTTGCTGAACCCATTTCAACTGTTGACCACATCATAGTTAGAGATCATCTAATATCTCAAGTAATTGGAGACATCTCAATTGGTGTTCAAACAAGGCATCAACTCAACCAAAATTAGATGCATACTTATTTCCTATCACAAATTGAACCTCAATCCATAAAAGATGCATAACAAGATCCAAACTTGATTCTTGCAATGCAATAGGAACTCAATTAATTTGAAAGGAACAAAATTTGGGATTTAGTTCCAACGCCAAAGGGCCATCCAGTTATTGGCACCAAATGGGTCTTTAGGAACAAGCTAGATGATCAAGGCTTGATAATAAAAAATAAAGCCAGATTGGTAGCCCAAGGATACTCTCAGGAAGAAGGAATTGATTATAATCAAACATTTGCTCCTGTTGCAAGACTTGAAGCTATCAGGATATTTCTTGCATTTGCTGTTTTCAAGAAGTTTAAAGTCTATCAGATGGATGTGAAGAGTGTATTTCTGAATGGAGATATCAAAAAAGAAGTATAGGTGGAACAACCACCAGGTTTTATCTCTCCAACTCACTCTTCTTATGTCTTTAAGCTTAATAAAGCTCTCTATGGTCTCAAGCAAACTCCCAGAGCATGGTATGAGACCCTAGCTAATTTTTTGTTAGAGAACAAATTCTGTAGAGGCAATGTTGATAAAACTTTATTTTTGAGGATACATAAAAATCAAACTTTACTAGTTCAAATTTATGTAGATGATATTATATTTGGCTCTACTGATTCAAATTTATGCAAAAGTTTTTTGACCTAATGCAATCCAAATTTGAAATGAGTAGTATGAGTGAGTTATTTTACTTCCTTGGCCTTCAAGTGAAGCAAACTCCTAATGGCATATTAATATCACAATCCAAGTATGCTAAGGAATTAGTAAAAAGATTTGGTATGTCTGATGCTTCTTCTATGAAAACACCCATGCCCTCCAATGTTGTTGTAGACAATGATGAATCAGGGAAACCCGTTGATCAAAAAGTGTATAGAGCAATTGTTGGCTCTTTACTTTACTTAACAGCTAGTAGACCAGACATAGTGTTTGCTACATGCATTTGTGCTAGGTTCCAAGTTAACCCCAAAGAATCTCACCTTATTTTATTAAAAAGAATTTTGAGATATATAAAGGGTTGTCCAAATCTAGGACTTTGGTATCCAACTGCATTAGAATTTGAATTAACTGGATTATGCTAGATGTAGAGTAGACATGAAAAGCACACCAGGAACTTGCCAGTTCCTTGGTGATAAGCTTGTGTCTTGGTTTTGTAAGAAACAGACATCTGTGTCTACATCAACAGTTGAAGCAGAATATATTGCTGCTGACAGTTGCTGCTCACAGATTCTGTGGATACAAAATCAACTCTTAGATTATGGTATCAACTTAAATAAATCAATTATATTTTGCGACAATACTAGTGTAATATCTATAGCACAAAATCCAATACTCCATAGTAGGACTAAACACATAAAAATTAGGCAATGTGGATAAAAATAAAATTTGCCTACAATTTATTCCTACTGACTTACAAAGGGTTGATATTTTCACCAAACCTTTGGATGAAAAGAAGCACATCTTCTTTATAAATCAGCTAGGAATGATAAATGGAGATACAATTAATAATTTTTTTTACTTATCCCCTCTTTTCGTCGAACGTAGAACGACGAGAATTAGTCGTTCGTCGAACGGAGATTGACGAAATCTATTAGATTCAGAGATCGACGAAGCCAACTCCTTAGTCGAACGGAGATCGACGAAAATTTATTTTTCGTCGAACACAGTTTGACGAAGCCCAAGACTCTTCGACTTCTGTGTTTATTTGGTTTAGCCGAACCTCGCTCTACAAAAGTTTGCGCCTTCTCCGATCTCTTTCTTTATAATCAAATTTTGATTCCATTTCGTCTTTGCGCCTACAGAACTTGCTCTTGCCTCCCTCCAGTTCCTTTGCACTTGATCTTTTTCTCTTGCAGGTATTCATGGCAATCTCTCAGGCAGTGATCTCTTCAATGAAGTTTGATGCAGGATTTAATATAGACATGGAATCTTTCGCTCATACTGACCAGATTTTCCAGAACATTCTTCAACTCTTTGAAGAACAGCAGTTAAGGAAGTTTATGACTACAAGGATAAAGCTTCCAGTTACTGAGATCAAGGAATGGGTACACACTATTCAGTCACTGAATGCAACATCTATATCACGAACCATTTCAGGAACTCAGGTTTCTTTTTCCCTAGAGATTTTAACAGGATTTTTTGGTTTGATAAATGGTGATGATGATTTGGATATTACTTCTGAAGAGTTTAATGCTGAATTGGATAAAATAGGTCACTCCAGTGGAAACCCTAATCATCTTCTGAAAAAGAATTTGTCTATTGAATACAAATTCTTGGCTGATATTGTTGGCAAGGTTTTGTTGGGAAAAACCTCTACTCATGACTATATTACAAGGCACCAATTTCTGTTGATGGTGGCCTTAGTAGAAAAGAAGCAGGTCAATTGGGGATTGATTCTTTTTGAATCCATCAAGAAGAAGCAAAGCAAAATGAGTGTTTGCTTTGGCAGGGTCTTAGGCATTGTTCTTCAAGCTAAATGCCCAGAGCTGTTGGTGTCACCAACAGTTTTTATCAATGCAAGCAAGAGGATGACTTCAGCAATCTTTGGTAAATGGGAGAGAGTGGTTCCCAAAAGGACTTCAAGGGCAGAAACTTCCAAGCAAGCTTCTGAGAGCACAAGGACTGATACAGTCTCTCCCTCAACCCTTCCAGAAGTTCCTCTCTCTGAATCTTCAACTCCTCTCCCTTCTCAACCTCTTCAGAACACTACTCCTAAAGAAGTTCTTCCTTCCTCATTGCCTTCTTCTCCTCCTCTCCAGACAAATCGTTTGCAGAGTTTCCATCATCATCTATTCCAGATGAAGATTCCCTTCCCCCCTTCATTCCCCCTCCTTCATTTGACCTCTTGTCTCCTCAGCATTCTCCACCTCAATCACCTATCCATGTGGATAATCTTCCACCCATCTCAGATGCTACAAACATCTTCCTACCCTCCTCTATTCCCTCTTCTTCCATTCCAGCATCCTCATCCTCTCAGCATACATCTGACTTTGTGTATGTTGATTTCTCTTCCATTGCTGATCAAATTTTCAACCATATCTCTCCTAGGATGACAAGTCTTCTAGATGAGAAGCTAGCTCCAGTTCTCAAAGCTATCTCAGAGCTCTCTTCCAAGCTTGCATCCTTCCCTACCTCCTCGTCATTTGTCCCTTCTTCTAGGGGCCTAGATTCAGGTCTCCCTGAACCTAGGCAGGGGGAGATGCTTAATGAAGAAGCTCCAGTTGATGCAGATTCAGATATGATTTTTGATACAGATATGACAGATTCAGTTGCAGCTTCAGAGTTATTTATTCCAGTTATAGATTCAGTGAATAATATTTCTATTAATCCTTCAGTAGATATTATCTCTTTATTATCAAAATTCAATGTGATTTTTAATTGTCTACCCAAGCATCAAGATAGTTCAAAGGCTGTAATTCCCTATTCAGCTCCAATAGATACAATTTTATTAAAGAAAATCATCAAAAGTATTCCAGTCCCAGTTCCAGTTGTAGTTACAGAAGAAGTTGGCCTGGTGAATTCACCTCCAACATTTGTTTATGATGATTCCCCTCTACCAGAGGATATTGAGCAAGATATTGAGAATGCTCTTAAAGATCTTGATGATCTGTATGATAACCCAGCTCAGCCTTCAGATGATGATGATGATGATTCTGATGATTCATCTTCAAAGAAAAGGAAATCCAGAAGCAAAGCAAAGGCTGTTCCCAAACTTCCTTCTTCCACAAATGACATTCCCTATTACATCTTGAATAACATCACCCTCACCAAAGATTCTCCAGCATGGATGAGATTCTCAAGAAATGAGAATAACAGAAGAAAGAAAATGAAGAAAATAGGATTCTATTCTGATAAGCCAGTAAAGTTTAATCCTCCTCCTCCTCCTCCAGCAGCTGGATCGGCAGGCTTGTCCTCTTCATCTCAGAAATCTTTCCCTCGACACTCAAGAAGATCAGGGGAGACTCATAGAAGTTCCAGTGGCTCCTACACTTTAAGATCAGCCAGAGCTCCTCCTTCAGGATCTGCTAGACCTACATCCTCAGTTTACAAATATTATATCTCTGGTGGCTCCTTGCACAGGAAAAGGAACTCTCAAGATCATCAATCTTCATATCAGTGTAGTGAACTTGATGAAAGACCTCCATCTCCCATTAATCTAGATTTAGAAAAAATGCTCATATGGCTAGATACAGAGAAACAATTGCTACAGCTCAAATTAATAAATCCAAAGATGAAGGAAAAGACTATTCTCAATTTACAACTATGTCATAATTCAGAAGACAAGAATTTGAAAGATACAGCTCAATGCATCTCTTCAATGCTGAAGACTACCTAAATTTGCACCCAACTGCAGTGGTTCCTCATGCTTCATCTCAAACCCTACTGGGAGCTAATGACCTTTATATGAGTAAAAGAGAATCTGAGAATCCTAACTGAGAAACATATTCAAACCCTCTTCAAAGAAAAGCTCCTGATTATTTGGTTTTGCTAAATTCCGCTTTCAGTGTAAAACTTCCTAAACTCAGAGTACTATATTTTTTATCTGCTGAAATGAATTTAAATTCTGTCAGATATATATTCTCTGTGTTTTGTTTTGTGTTTTATTTATTTTGTCAAATAGTATCCTAACCCAAATAGGGGGAGATTGTTGGAACAACCCTATTACTAATTTGGGCTAGGATCACTATATGTGGTTAAGACTCAAGTTGACCCCTTTGTATAGTCTTAGGGTCAATGTCTAAGCTTATCTGAGTTAGCTAGAACTTAGGAAATTCTAAGTTTTCTGTGTTCGACGAACTCCTTCCTGAGTTCGACGAACGTCGTTTATCAGCTCGACGATCTTAATCTCCAGCTCGACGAAATTAGTCTGCCAAGGCAGTTCTACAGATTCTTTATTTCAGTTCGACGAACTCCTGATTGAGATCGACGAACTCTGTGTTCTGTTTGACGAATTAGCAACTCAGTGCTCAATTCGACGAACTCAACTTTCTATTCGACGAAATTCCTTTTGAGCTAGACAATTTCTGAAGAATCAATTATCTCTTTTCTCTGAACTCAGATCGACTATTCAGCAACGGGTCTAATCAAATATTTGGATCTATTTATATTCAGATAAGACAAGATTTCATCTTTCCTTTTATACATTCATTATATTCTCTTCTTTCGAGAATCTAGCCGTTGACATATTTTGGAAAAGGAAACTTTCATTAAAAAGGAATTAAAGTCTCTGCAGAATCAGAAAGTTTGTTATTGCAGTTCCAAGAAATATTTATCCCAGATTATTCTATTCCTTATCAGAAGATTTGAATTTTAAAATCATAATACAAGCGATACAAAAAGAGATATACAAGTGGATACAATATAGAATAGAAGCAGATATACTTGTGAAATACTCAGAGCATACAAGAAAATCTTCATCTTCTACAGCAACATCTTCATTTTCTGAGAATATCTGAAATCTTCTCTCAGAAAACATCTGCTGATTCTCAGTCTTCTTCATCCAAGAGAAAGCTTCACCAACTATCAACAAATTCTATCAGACATGGGAGTTTTACAACAACAGTAATCCACTAGTCTTCTCTCATATCTTTTTGAGAGAGAAGAACTTCATAAACTCTTTTTGTTTATTCTTTTTACCCCATCTTGTACAGGGTTTTAACTCCCTTCAAAAGTTAATCTTTGGTGGCGGGGCACCTGATCAAAAACCTGTGGTTTGGTTTGAGCACCTGATCAAAAGCTCAGTGGTGTTTGTGCACCTAATCAAAAATCCCAGTGGTGATAGGTCACCTGATCAAAAACCTAGTGGATTCCTACCAAGGGTGGTAGAATAGTAGATGTACCCAGGTTGATTGGGGAACTACTATAGATCCTTGTGTCTTTGCTGTGTTTGTGTTTTTCTTTCTGTACTGTGCTGTGTTTATTATTTTGATTTTATACACACTCAATTACACATACATATATCATTATTTTACTTCCGCTATAAAATAAGTTAAAACTTTTAATACTCTATTCACCCCTTGTCACAACCCGCATTTTTCCCAAAAAATATAGTACGTATTATCCGAGCAAGGGGAAAATACGCGTCGTGATGCCACGCCTGCAGGAGACGACTACAGACGCTAAGGCGAACACTTCTTACGATAATTTTATTAAAGACATATACATGATTGGATTAAAAGAGAAATTTTCATTTTAGCTTAAGACCGCGTCCCTCGGTCTGGTGGATCATCTAGTCCACAAGTAAGACTATACATACGTAGCGGAAAATAGGTTTGTTTTTTAGCCTACATGAGCATAGAACTAAACATCTCAGAAATGATATGCGCATATCTATGTTTAGTATAGTAAAAAAGGATTTTCTTCGATTTTCAAAATATGTGATATTTATTAAAAATCATGATGTGCAAGGATGGCATTTTTATATCAATAAAGTAACTAATGCATCCTAGCAAAAAGCTTCCCAGAGAGCAAGTAGGTAAAGAACTTGAAGGTGACAGCAAACAACTAGCAAGTAAACTAGCACAAAAAGAGATTCATACGGGCGCCAACAACTGACACGAACCCGTAGGAAAGAAGGAAAAAAAAACAACCACAAGAACCGCCCCTTACCTACAAGAGAGGAAGGGCCGACCGGACAGCTGAACGACGCCGCTCTAACTCCTGCGGCAGCTAAAAACCTGAACCTGAGACATTCATAAGAAAAGAATGCCTCAGACCAAAAGGGTGCAAGAAAACCAAGATTTAGCAATAAGAGAAATAAGAGAGTGCAGAAAAGAAAGCTAAGCAGGTAAACATATATAATCTTACAACAACCAGAGCCAGCTCAAATGAGTGCACTCGGTAAGAAGAAAAGCCTGCACCAGAAGGTAATAGTCAACACAATCAAAGCCCACCACGTGTCCGCCATTGCGGCTCAGAGGTGATGGTCATACATATAATATCATAATACACATATATAAGCATATATGTTTAAGAACTTGAGACTGATCAGCTCAAGGGAAAAGCGTCCCCCAAAAGAAGGCACTGCGACGGTGGTATTTCCACAAACGCCCGTAGCCCAAAAACCAAACAGGAGTGCTGCGGCGGTGACTCCAATCCACTCAAACCAACAACCCAAAAGAGGCACTGTGGCGGTGACCTTTAGCTCACACGCCCAACAGACACACACATAACACAACAAGCAGGGTGCATAATCATATACATAAGTATATGGATATATATATAAGTATATAACTATACCACGGTGCAGTTTACCAGAGAATACTCAGAACATCTAAACAATGAAGATCATAGAGATCAAGAACCACCCACCAAAACTATCCCGGAGAATTAAACAACATAGCATACTTAGCTCATAAATCCCACATAGCAAACAGAGGAGTGTCAGGTGGAGGAACAGGATTTCAGAAAGCCGACACCATGCCAGGTCTGGTGCCGGAACAAGACGAAGAAAAACATTACACGAAGGTCAAACACCTAAACAAAGCTCAACGGTTCATTTGAAAACACTTAGCGAGTCCAACCTGGCTCCTAGCGAACCTCTTGCAACGGTACGATGAATAAGGCACGACAAGACACCGCAAATGAACACTAACCAACTACAGGGCTCGAGAATAGAGCACCGCTTAGTTTGACGGTCAAGGAAGGTCTCATGATCAACACAGGAGGATAAACTTTAACATTCGCTATGCGAAAGGCTATGAAGCAACCTTCAATAACTTATGTATATATATATAAGTGCTATATAATGGTATTCGATATTTCCAGCTACTATGAGTACAAAGTTGTCGGTCACTGGAACAAGCAAAAGACCCAAAACCGAATTCCGACCACTTACCCTTCAAATTAAACAATTGCTAGCCCCGCTAGGTCACCGAGAACTAGCAAGAGAAATTCCCAGGAAATTTAGCATCTAATTTTCCCAAATCGTCAGGAAATTAAAATACGCAATTTCCAGGGAATTTTAGCCCGCCGCAATAACAAACTTAGCCAACAGAAAGGGAGAAAAATACAGGATTTGGAAATTTACTGAGCAAGACCACTTACGCTTAACTAATTAAATAAGCCTCGCATAATACGAATAGCCAACAAGCTCAACCCTCCCCACGAGAATGAAATCTCTAGCATATAGCCTAGGAAATTTAACTTTACATAAACCTAAGTGAATAGCCCTCGAATTAAACACAGAAAATTTACGAACCGGGTAATTGACTTAGGTTTAAACCAAGAAAATTTCCTAGCGTATAGGCGCAGAGCTTCGCATATCAAGAGTTCAAATTAGGGGGAAACAAGGGAAAATAAATTGAATCAGTAGCTACCATGCTAAAATCAGGGAGGAGACAGCCACAAAGATATTATAAAGAACCTTGCCCACAACCAAGAGGAACACCACAGCATAATCCTAATAGGTAGGACCATGAATAAAGTAGCCCCAAGATGACAGGTTATAAAGCAGCCCCCCAGACAGAGATCTATAGGGCAGCCCCCCAGACAGAGATCTATAGGGCAGCCCCCATAATAAAATTTATTAAAGCAGCCTCCGAATGAAGTGTTATAAGGCAGCCCATTGCAATTTAAAGTCCCCACTGAGATTATACAAGAATAGCCCAAGCAAAATAATTCCAAGCATAGCAGCCCCGATAGGAATGAAATTTCCGACAAATGTAGCAGCAACAACCCCAAAGTATTAAGTTTTGCAAAACCAAACTGGACCCAAGTATAGCATCCCCAAATAGCTAAATTCTATATGGCAGCCCCTATGTATAAAAAAACAAAAGAGACTCTCACTAGTTTAGACATAGCAGCCCTTCTCAAATTAAATCCCAACTGTTGAGTCCGAGATCGCACCTCCGAGGGAACCGGAGGCTGCGGGTTGCCGGTTACTTTTTGTATAGAAGAATGAGACCGCTAGCAGCGGTCAAGGCCAGACTTCGCCCGCCGCGGCAAATGCCACTCCTGCGACGGGCTTTCCTTTGATTAGAAAGAAGTGGTTACAGCGGGCTGCAAGTGCAGGAAAAGAGAAGCCGGCCGGTCAGACAGTCCGCAAGACGAGAAACTCGAGTCCGCAGCTCAAACAAGCGAGCTCCTAGATTCGAGTGTGCGTGCCTTGGGAACAGTGTCGCCCCCTATTTATAGGCTTGGGGGCCTGCCCGAGCGGGCAGGAATAAAATAACCGCCTGCCCGGGTACAGGAGAAACGGGCAGGCGGTGACGGGATACACAAAGAAGGAAAGAAAGAAGCCGCGCGGCTTGGCGGCTTGCCCTTCCGACTTGTCTGACCAGAAGCTAAAGATGATGCGGCCAAGGCGACGATGCTACCCGCTCGGTTTCTGTCTTGAGACCGCGACTTGTTCTTTGACTTTGGACCTTGGCTCGTCTCCATGGCATAAACCGCGCGACCTCCGACTTGAGACCGCGACTTGCCCTGCTGGACTTGGGCCTGGACTATCTTTAGTACTTAGCGGCGGCCTGAGTTATGCCAGACCGCCCGACCTGTGCTAGCTGGTGTCGATGGATCTCGTTTAATCTGAGTCGGGCGACTTGGATCCGCAAACCGCTCGGTCTGCGAGTAGTCCTCTTGAAAGCGGTTTCCCGGGTAAACATAATCCCCGCATATTTTCAAATTTCCGTGAAGATTTCAAAAATATCAGTGCTAGCCGGAGACCGCGCCGTCTTCACCCCGTTGGTTATAAATGTTCCAGAAGCTTCGATTCTGGCATAACTCCATTGTTACCACGAGTCACTACTCGCCTATTGCGGTTAGGGCTTTCGGATTGAACAGCCTGAAAAAGATGGTGAACCTGATGGCTGAGCTCGAAGTTCTTGAGAAGTCCGGAAAGAAAAGCGAGAGAGACCGCTCGAAAGAGAAGAAGAAGAAAAAGTCGAAGCGGCCTGATAAGACCGTAATTGCTTCTACGAGTAAACCGACCGACCTGCCTGCAGAGTTGACAATCGACTTGTCATCTAAACAGGAGGAGAACAAGCCGACCGAACTGCTTCCTGAGCAGACAGTCGTCCTGTCGACTAAAGATGAGGCGAGCTGTCTGAACCCGCCCCCAGCTGATCCCCCAACCTTCTCTGACAAAGGGAACAGCCCGCCTTCTCCGCCGGGTAAGACAGGCGATGGGGATGAGTCTTTCAAGATGGAGGTCACCCCGTCTGGGGATTTTCATCTACAAATTAGAGATGAAGGGGGAGAGGCAGTTGACTCCCCCAAGCCGACCGATCTGGAAGCTCCAGTTATTAACGTTGAGGATAGCCCGGACAAACCAACCGTCCTGAAGTCAAAAAGGAGAAAGAAGGAGGAGTCCGCTGCGGACAGACTTCTCAAGAAGATGAAGAGGCTGAAGGCCAAGAATAAGGCTGCATCTGGGAAACCGAAAGCGGTCAGCCTGCAAGGCAAGTCGCGAGAGAATGAAGTTTCGGAAGGCTTGATTACTCCTTCTCCCCAGCCGAGCGACCAGGTTCCAATTGATGCTCATAGCATTTCCGTAAGCGACCTCCTTAAGGATTTTGATTCTTTTCAGAAGCAAGATGATCAGCTGAGAACTTCTTCCGAACTGCAGGCTGCTAACCCGCCAGGAGAGAAAGGATCCCCCCTGTCTGAGGATGCCACCAGCCTTAAGGAGGCCATCCTTCCTGAGGTCGCGACTGAAAGAACCATACCGGTACCTGAAGATACCGTGACGGCCGGTCTGCGGTTTATGCAGGTGAAGGCGGAGCGAGTAAGAGATCAGCTTGCCAGGCCGCCCCCGCCGCAACCCAATCTTTTGCTGCAAGGTAAAAGGGGAGCGGATTACCACTCCGTTCGTTTTTTCATGCCGAGGCCTCGAAACAAGTCGCGCGCTTCGTTGTTGAACCCGTCGCCCAACTTCTTTCCCTCCGCTGCTCAACTTTCTGCTGCTAAGCGGAGGCAAAGTGAGAGATCGTGGAGAGAACAACGCTGAAAGTTCGATACCGAGCTAATAAGGCGACCCGTCCGCCCGAATTCAATTCAAACTGCCGCGGCTTGTAAGCGAGGAAAATTCGATGAAAAGCGGTTTCCTTTTGAATACTCCTTGACTATTTTCTCTTATTGCAGATGACCGTGACTCTATCCCGAAGCCGGGCGAACTGGTGACCTATCTTCCCCCTCTTGATCCACCCTTGCTGAGTTCTTCTCGGCCGGATACTCGGATGGAGGACGAGATGTCCCGGCTTTAAAAGAATCTGGAAACCCTTGCTAAGCAGCTGAGGGCTGTGGAGGAGAGAGAGAAGGTCGCCCAAGATGAGAAAGCTGCTCTTCGGGTTGAATTGGAAACCGAACGGAGGGAAAGCCGAGCAGCGCTGGAGGCCGAGCGGAGAGAGCGTCGATAGAAAGAAAAGGCGCAGCAAGACCAAGTGGCCGCGCTGACCGTCCGGATTGATCGTGGAAAGAAGGAAGTCCGCAAGCTCGAAGAGGACTGTGCCTACTATAGGGATAGATACCTTCATTTGGCAAAGGAAGCCGGCGGAAGTCGGCGCCCTATTAACGTAATTGACGAAGGCCGGCGAGGGTCAAGCCGCCCGGACGCAGGGACGAGCTCGTCTCTTCCTGTAGCCGGGACGACCCGCCCAGTTGTTAATGTTCATGAGTCCGCAGCGACCTTGCCTACTCGCATGATCCCCGTGACGCGAGTAGAGAGAGATGCCGCGCGGATTCATAGCATGATCAACCGCCTTAATCATAATATGAACCAAATGCAGGGAACTGTTCTTCAAATCAGCGATCATGTCGCGCGGCTTCACAGGGAGGATGAACCGAGCGATACCCGTCCGTAACGAGTGGCTCTGAGATACGAACTTGTAATATTATTTCTATTCGGTCTGTTGGACAATTTGCTTGAATCTGACTCTATAATATTCGATCTGCCATTCAAGCCGTGCGACTTAAATATTTGAATTTACTTTTTTGTCTTCTTGCTGTGTTGATTGATGGCTGTGAGTTATTTCACATAAACCGATCTGCTTGTTTTCGTGATTCTTTAATTCGCTCGTTTGAATTATACGGTCTTTGTGGTTGAGTCTTGTGATGATGTACCCGTACGGGTTGACCGGTCTAGCCGTGATTTGACCTTTGCTAAATGCAGATCATCCGTTCTTATAAGTAGCGCCCTTCCGAAATTCCTTTTACCAAAATTTCAGGATGGGAGTAAAGCGCCAGTCGAAGCGACCTGCGAAGACCTCTGCTACCCGCTCCGAAGCCGCTGTGGCCTTTCACTCTGCAGACCTCGAGGAGTGTCGTTTGACAAAGGCCGAGCTAGACGAATTCGTTGAGAAGCACATGACTGACAGTCCGCTGCTCGCGCGGCTTCCGCTCCGTGATGAGCGGATGAATTCGTCTGGCCCAAACCACATCGCGATCCCAATCGACCATTTCGATTGCGGATTTAAATTCCCGATTTCCATTGAGCTCGCCATGGTCTTTGACCATTATGGAGTTGTTCCCGGCCAGATTTCTCCCAATTCGATGGCCGGGATATGTAGCTTCATTTCCTACCTGCGATCTGAGAGAGCCCGCTTCTCTATGGACCTCTTCAGGAAGATATTCTCGGTGCGAGCCATTCCGGACTCTGAATCGGATGTCTTCAAAGGCCACCTCTACTTTGGCTGCCGCGGGTTGAAGATGGTCAATCTGGCGAACAAAGTCACGGCCTGGCCGGAGAGGTATTTGATCTTCGAAGGCCGACTTGGCCTGTTGAACCCGAATCCGCAAGTGCGGCCTGAGGAGACTTTTCAACCGGTCCCAATAAGCGAAGTGGAGAAGGGAATCTGCAAGCTTCTCAAGGATGAGCGGCTTAACATAAGCTACTATATCCCCTTACTTGCTGAGCTAGAGAACGTTCGGCTTGAAGATAGTAAGCTTCCCTTTGCTTCCGACTCCAATGTTAACCGCTCGATCTCTCGTGCTGACTCTTCTCTTTTTATAGTCCAAGCCGTTGTTCCCGCTAACAAGCCGATCAGTCCGGCCGGTTTAGTCTTGACTCAGACGGAGAAGAGAAAGAGGCAAGCCAGGAACAAGTCGCTGCCGTCTGATGGGGAGGATTCGGGTTCCTCGGGCGACTTCGCCGCCCTTCGCTCCTTCAGCAAGGTGAAGGATCTAAAAGGCCGCCCGGTCTTGACCTGGCACCCGGACAGCGATAGTGTACAGATCTCTACTGCGCTTCCCCACTGGGCGAACGAGAAGTCGGGCTGGCATGCTGAGGCCGCCAGCATCGCTATGTTCGGCCGACGGAACTTCAGGAGGTTGAGGAAAATTACTGAGGAAGAGCTCGCCAGGGAGGCCGCGCGGGTTAGTGCCGAGGGCTTCATCACCAACGCCTTCATGAGGATGACCCTTAAGAGGTTGATTAAAGAAAACGCTCTTCAAGAGAAGGAAATTGCCGAACTGAAGAAAGAAAATGCGCGGCTAAAGGAAGCCGAGTCGGTAAGTCATCACCTGGCCAGCATCAACATCAATGTTCTCAGACCGCACGGTCTTACCTTACTCTTTTCTTTTGCAGGCTAAATATGATGAGACCGACCCGGTCTATCAGCAGGAACTCTTCCCTCATGTCGCCGAGGGAATTGATAATGCTTTTAACCGCTTGCGGGAGCTCAAAGGGTTCGCGCCCAGTTTCGAGCATTTCACCTTCTCGGATGCCTATCCGATCTTGCAAAAGAAGTTAGAAAAGATCAGGCGGAAAGCCAAGGGAAAGAATAAAGCCGACGGATCCAGCTCGGAGGAGAGCGATGATGAAGATGAAGAGGTCGAAGAACCCGAAGCGGCTAAGAGTGGTGAGAGTGGCTCGGAGTCCGAATCCAGCGATTCTGAAGAAGATGCTGGCCGCAAATCGGGCGAATTGAGCAGCTCATCCTCGTCGGGTAGCGAGGGCTATTCTCCTGACGTTTCGATTGATGGCAGCGAACATTCAAGTGCTCCTGCGTCTAAGAAACTCAAGTCGCATGATCAATAGCTGTATTTTGCTTTTTATTTTGAATAGCCGTCGGCTTAATGTTGTTAGCCGGACGGCTTAAAACATAATGTAAACAATGTTTTGATAATGAAATGAAAAGCTTTTACCTGTCTATCCGTCTACCTTCTGCGACTTACTTGCAATTGTTTGCGATCTCTTTCTGTGTTAAATCTAAGCAAGTCGTGCGACTTAATGTTAACTCATCCGGTTAGGATAGCGATCTTCATAAGATTCCGGTAAAGTGTCTAAAAAGCCACTCGCATAGCTTGCTTCTTTTAATCCGAATCGAATTTATTCGATTTATTCTGAGAAAGTGCTAACTTATTATGAATGTATTACGACATCCCGGAGACCGGACACAATTGAGCCGCGCGGTTACTACTAGACCCGACATACTTGCTTTCCAGGATAAAGAAGGACAAGTCATGAGAACAATTTTCAGACCGAGCGGTCAACGTTTTAACTCAGGCGACTTGCAGCTAACATTGCTGTAAATCCCACCTCCGTGAATGCAATCATCACCGATCCGGAATTTGAAATAATCAAGTCGTGCGACCATAAACAGAATATCCAGTCTCAAGAAGATCAGTTGATAGACCGTGCGATTAACATTTAATCCGATCAATCTATATGACAGTTATATATAACATTGACTGACAAGCCGTACGAGCTGTATATAGAATTCGTGCGATTAGCAGGTTTAATACTTGCAACGAGAATCATAACCTGACAAGCCGTACGAGCTGTATATGGAATTCGTGCGATTAGCAGGTTTAATACTTGCAACGATAATCATAACCTGACAAGCCGTACGAGCTGTATATAGAATTCGTGCGATTAGCAGGTTTAATACTTGCAACGAGAATCATAACCTGACGAGCTGTATATAGAATTCATGCGATTAGCAGGTTTAATTCTTGCAACGAGAATCATAACCGCCTGATTGAAAAGACCCTGTGATTATCCGATCGGATTGAATGGAAACCCATAAGGATGATAAATTCATAATCCGGATAGTAAGGTCGGCCGGTCATGATTATGCTTGCTTCCCTGATATTTACCTTGATACCTTAATGATACCCTGTTCACTTCAAACCGTCCGGTCTAAAAACCGAACCGTATGACGTCTTTGGAACCTGCTGATTTTAGACCGCCTGGTTCAATAACCAGACCGCCAGGTTTAATAACCAGACCGCCAGGATTAATAACTAGACCGTCTGAAAGCCCTGGTACCTGCTTATTTCAAACCGCCCGGTTTGATTATTAAGTCGCCCGGTTTATGCTGCACATAGAAATCCTGCTTTTTCCTCCAAATGGTCTATAATGACCATATGGGACGAGATAATCCCTGGTAATGCAATAAAGATAATTACAGACTCAGATGACCAAGTGGGCAGGTGGGCCTAGGCGGCGAACATTGCTTTCCTCAAGTGGTCATAAGAGCTGTAGAAATAAAGAGAAACAAGTACAGACCCAGATGACCAAGTGGGCAGGTGGGCCTAGGCGGCGAACATTGCTTTCCTCAAGTGGTCATAAGGGCTGTAACCGACTCGACTGCTCTCTTGCCTAGGGCTACAAGCCGAGTTGATCAATTGGGCAGGTGGGCCTAGGCGGCGAACATTGCTTTCCTCAGAGAGATCAACTCAGTTGTGGGTCCCGCTTAGACATCGCTTGAGAGTACCTTAGAGTATTCGATAGTCACAGACTAAGATGATCAGTTGGGCAGGTGTGGTTATGCCGCGGGGGCTATACCGACATTGCTTTCCTCAAAAGGATCATCAAAGCTGTAATTATATCCCCCTCGGGGCATGATAGAGCCAAAATTCACCTAGACCTCCCTTGATGCAGGGGTGTGTCGGATATCAGCCGGGATCCAAGGTTCTGAAGACCACCGCACGGGAATTGGCAAGCTACCACTACACGTGTGCGAAAACTCCCCGCTACACATGATCTGCATGGTTTTACGCTAATGACTACAATCCGAGGGGATTCAAGCAGAACTTGGCGATGTCTCCGTGGTTCAGTGAGTTTGATATATGAGAAAATGCAGAAAGGAGACATCAGACATGGAGAAGTGTCAGTATGGTGCTTCTTATTAAAATATCTCAAAAACTGCAGGAAAGTAAAGAAGACATTTTAAGGATAGAACCGTTTGAGATCGTCGCCACTCCAGGTGCGCGGGATGTCTTCTCCTTCACTTGTTTGGAGGCGATAAGCCCCACTTTTTAGTACCTCCTTGACGATGAAAGGTCCGGCCCACTTTTTAGTACCTCCTTGAAGATGGAGTGGTACGAAGAGTCCAGAGGATGGAGGGAAGTTGATCTGCCCAGTTTCCTTTCTGATTCCAAACTCTTTTCATCAGGAGCTGCTGGATTCGCTTGTTGGCTGCTTCTACCTGACCATTGGTCCTTGGATGATGTACTGAGGAAAACCGCAGGTCAATTCCAACCTGATCGCAAAATTTTATCATCTCGGGATTATTGAATTGTGGACCATTATCAGTGACAATTGCGAGCGGAATTCCGTGTCGGCAGACTATTTCTCCCCAGATGAAATTTCTGATGATTTGGGTAGTAGTTCTTGCCAGTGCCTTAGCCTCGATCCACTTACTGAAGTAGTCAATCATCACTATGATAAAGCGGCGCTGACCGCTAGCCATTGGAAAGGGCCCGATGAGATCCATCCCCCATACGGCAAAAGGCCACGACGCAGTTATTGATCTGAGTGACTGAGCAGGCAAATGTTGAAGAGGAGCGAACTTTTGGCACTACACACACCGCTTGACAAATGCTTCAGCATCCTTTCTCATAGTCGGCCAAAAATATCCTTGCCGTAGGATCCTTTTTTCCAAGGTTTTTGCCCCTGAATGGCTACCACATTCCCCAGAATGAACTTCCTGAAGTACGATAGGGATCTCTTCTTCTGAAACACATCGTGCTGAGGGGGAAATCAAAGTTTTTCTGTAGAGAGCTCCTGCTATTAGATAATAATATGCCGCCTTCCTTTTGAATCTTCTCCGATCTTTGATGGAATGGTGGAACTCCCCCTTTGATAGGAATAGCTCGTAAGGATCCTTCCATGAAGGATTATGATCAATTTGCATGAGTTCTGCCTCATCTATTGCCGGATGAAAGAGTTCAAAGGTCACTCCCCCTGATGGAAGACCGAACTTCGACAATTCATCTGCCTCCTCATTTTGCATTCTTGGGATGTGCTCGATAATAAATGACTTGAATCTCCCGATTTCCTTTTTGGCTAATAACAGATATTTTCGCAGAATCGGCTCCCTTGTCTCATAATTTCCCAAGACCTGGGAGGCCATCACCAGTGTGTCGGTTCTGACATGTACATATTCAATGCCCAATTCTTTCGCAAGCCTTAGCCCAGCCAGAAGTGCTTCGTATTCTGCCTGGTTATTTGTAACTGGAAAGAAGAACTTGATAGCTTGCTCCAGCCTGATGCCATTTGGGCTGATCAACACTACTCCGGCTCCCACGGAGTTTCTGCCAGAAGCCCCATCCACATAAATGATCCAGGCCAGAGGAGATCGTACCACTTGTTCAGGACTAAGCTCTGTTGTATCTACCAGGAAGTCTGCCAAGATTTGCGCTTTGATTGCTGTTCGGGGGATGTATGATATCTCAAATTCACTTAGTTCAATAGCCCATTTTGCCAACCTCCCTGAATGATCTGGATTTTCAAGAATATTCATTAAAGGATGATCTGTAACAACTTGGACGGAATGAGCCTGAAAATAAGGGCGAAGCCTTCGCGCCGACATAATCAAAGCCAAGGCCAGTTTATCCAGGATCGAATATCTGGTTTCTGCATCCTTAAGGATGTGGCTGACATAGTATATTGGAAACTGCCTCCTTTTCTCTTCCCGAACGAGGACGGAACTCACTGCTTCTGGTCCGACTCCCAGATATAAGAATAGCTTTTCTCCCTCACGGGGACTTTGGAGTAGTGGAGTCGAAGTTAACTGTCCCTTCAGCTGCTCGAAAGCCTTGTTGCACTCCTCGCTCCATTCGAACTTTGATCCCCCTCGCAATGTTTTAAATAATGGGGCACTTTTATCTCCGGATTTGGAGATAAACCTGCTCAATCCTGCCAATCTCCACCCAAGTTGTTGAACTTTTTTAGTATTTCGAGGAGGGGTCATATCAAGGATGGCCTTCACCTTATCTGGATTTGGTGCAAGGCCATCAGGAGTTAAGAGATGCCCAAGAAATTTTCCTTTGCTTGCCCCGAACACACATTTCAATGGGTTTAATTTTAACTTGAACCTCCGTAGAGTAGCGAACGTCTCTACGAGGTCTTCCAAGTGCAATGAGAATGTTTTACTTTTGAGAAGAAGGTCATCAACGTAAACTTCGAGATTCCTGCCCTTTTGATATTTAAAGATGGTATCCATCATTCTTTGGTATGTTGCACCCGCATTTTTAAGACCGAAGGGCATTACGAGATAGCAGTAACACCCATCGTTTGTGATAAATGAGGTATGCGGGATGTCAGGTTTGTGCATTTTAATTTGATGATACCCGGAGAAAGCATCGAGGAAACTCATAAAATCATACCCAACCGCGGAATCAACTAAGACATCTATCCGAGGCAAAGGGTAACAATCTTTAGGGCACGCTTTATTAAGTTTGGTGAAGTCCACGCACATGCGCCACTTCCCACAAGATTTCTTAACCATTACAACATTCGACATCCACGTGGGATATTGAATCTCAGAAATGAAACCCGCTTTTAGGAGTTTGGAAACCTCCTCTCTGATGGGCAACGCCAGCTTGGTCGCCACTTCTCTCTTCTTTTGCTGGACGGGCTTGAACTCGGGAGATACGTTTAGATGATGACAAGCCACGTCTGGATCCACTCCTGGCATATCCTCCGCTGACCAAGCGAAGATATCCAGATTCCCCAACAGACAGGAGATTAGCTCCACTTTCTCCTCTTCTGATAACTCAGCGTTGATGACCAGCTTCTTTTCTGCCCCCTCAGCAATAGGAACTTCTTGGGTCGCTTGGGCAGGTTCCAAGTGAGCCCCTTCTCGATCTTTTCCTTCCTCGGCGGCCTCTGGAGACTCAGCAACCTCCAAAACCTCATCCATGATCTTGGGGAGTGGAGCGTCGGTGACCATGTTGACAGTTTGGACGTAGCACTCCCGAGCTACCTTTGGGTTGCTTCTGACCCGATACTGTTTCCCTTCAGCAGCAAACTTGAGGGCAAGGTGAAAAGTGGACACTACTGCTCTATACGCATTGAGAATCGGCCTCCCGAAGATAGCACAGTAGTTGCTTGGGGCATCTACTACCACGAAATTGATCAACTTTATCACCCCTCCAAGAGAGACCAGGAGCTTCACTGAACCCTCTACTTCCTTCTTCTCCCCAGAAAAACCGTAGAGGGGCCCATCGGTGGAAAGCAGATGCTTTCCAGTCTTCAGGGCTTCGAAAGTCGGGCGGAAAAGGAGATTGACGGAGCTGCCGGTATCAATCAGAATCTTGTGGACTGTATAGTTTTCGATGACGGCCATGATAACCACCGCATCATCGAAAGGATTAGCATTGGGGGGAAGGTCATCCTGACCAAACGTGACAACAGTACTTTCGGGAGGAGAACTTGTAGCGGCTGCCACTTCCTGCTTTAGAACCCTCGCAATGCTGGATTTGCGAGATGATTCCGCTCCAGCTCCCCCATGGATACAATAGATGTCCCCTAAGGGGCCCACATCGTTGACTTCGACGCATTCGGTAGAAGGATGGATGTCACCATAGTAGCCGGCGTCCTCGACGTCGGCGCATTCCCAGGTCACTTCTACTATTTCCTTCTCCTTTTTCTTCTCGGTAGTTGGCTCAGCAGTTTTATCTTTCCGAACTAGACCCCGGAGCTTTCCTTCTCCCAGGAGTCTTTCTATAAGCAGACGAAGAGCTTGACAGTCTTCAGTTAGATGTCCCCCCTCTTTATGATATTCACAATAAAGGTTCGGATTTCGATTGCGAATATCTGACTTCAGAGGAGCAGGCCTTTTGAAATCTGGCCTCTTTTGCAGAATCTGGACTACTTCGTCCATGGTGACGTTTAGGGGAGTGAATGACTCTTGCGAATCATCGTATTGAGTTGATGGAATGACTGGAGGTGGCTGCGCGGCATACTGTTGTAAATATACCGGCATGATTTGCGGAAGGGGAGCGGATGGAGCGGGAGCGACGGCCAACGGTGGTTTCTGATCTTGAAACCGCTGATGGCCCATAAATGGTTGCTTATTTTTGTAGTTCCTCCCCCTTTGGGAACGGGGTTCAAAGTGGGACTGATTCGATGGTGGATGATGGAAAGACGGATTTGACTGCTCCTTGTTGCTTACTAGCTTCGCGACGTAGTCTGGATTGCTCTTTTCTCCTCTTATAAACATATTTGCCAAACTTATCATTTCCTGATAAGTCTTAGGCTCCCTTATATTTGCTTCGAACTTTAGGGGGCCCTCTCTTAGGCCATGGATGAGGGCAACCCTATACAGCTCCGGGTCCACATTTTGGACTTCCATGATCTCTTTCTGGAAGCGATCCACAAAACGAGCCCACGTCTCGTTTTCCCGTTGTTTTATATCGAAAAGGGCCGCCGGGCCACTCTTTCTCTTCCTTGAGGTAGAGAATCTCAGCAGGAATTCTCTTCGCAGCTCCGCGAAACAACGGATCGACCTGGGGTGCAAACCGTAAAACCATTCCCTCGCTTGTCCTTCAAAGGAGGTTACAAGAAGCTTGCACTTAGTTGCATCAGTTAAGGTTCTGAGAGCAATGGCTGACTCGAAAGCTTGTAAATGAACCGTGGGATCAGTCTCCCCATTGAAAGCTGGTAGGCGAGGCTCCCTGAAATTATTAGGGGCAGGCTCCCCTCTGACTTCGTCCACAAAGGGAGAAGTTTCTTCCATGTCTTCATACAGAGGAGCAGGGTAATAAGCCGCCGGAGCTGCGGCTATTCGCGGACAAGCCGCCTGATAAGAAGACCGGGCAGCAGCTTCTGGCGGGTAGGAGTGATGAATAGGAACTTCAGGCGGGTAGGAGAGACGGGCCGCGCCCTCCTGTGGGTAGGAAAGGTGGGCAGCGTGAGAAGTCGCCCCCTGGAAGTCGAGGACTCGAGCTGGCATGTTGTGCGCGGCTTCCTGATAGAAGTTTTTCCTAGCCGCAGGGTCTTCTTGATGGAGCTGGAAATTAACGGCTTGCGGTAGCGAGTAAGGAGGAGGTGGAGGAAGGACCGGGGTCACAGCCTGATTAGCCGCGGCTTGTTGCGGAACTAGTCGCTCGGTTAGCATTGCTAAAGTCTGACTGATCGCTTCAAGTCGCTGATCAGTGGCCCTCTGAGCCCGCTCGGCTTCTCTCCTTGACTGCTCCAGGGCTTCCCACAAAGAGTCCTCGCTATGATCGGAGCGGTCTCCAAGAGGGAACTGACGGTCTGACATCGTGGCGAAAAGGATTTCACCGACAATCCGCGATCTGAAGGTTGCGTGTTTCTGTTGAGTCTGAGATCGCACCTCCGAGGGAAACCGGAGGCTGCGGGTTGCCGGTTACTTTTTGTATAGAAGAATGAGACCGCTAGCAGTGGTCAAGGCCAGACTTCGCCCGCCGCGGCAAATGCCACTCCTGCGACGGGCTTTCCTTTGATTAGAAATAAGTGGTTACAGCGGGCTGCAAGTGCAGGAAAAGAGAAGCCGGCCGGTCAGACAGTCCGCAAGACGAGAAACTCGAGTCCGCAGCTCAAACAAGCGAGCTCCTAGATTCGAGTGTGCGTGCCTTGGGAACAGTGCCGCCCCCTATTTATAGGCTTGGGGGCCTGCCCGAGCGGGCAGGGATAAAATAACCGCCTGCCCGGGTACAGGAGAAACGGGCAGGCGGTGACGGGATACACAAAGAAGGAAAGAAAGAAGCCGCGCGGCTTGGCGGCTTGCCCTTCCGATTTGTCTGACCAGAAGCTAAAGATGATGCGGCCAAGGCGACGATGCTACCCGCTCGGTCTCTGTCTTGAGACCGCGACTTGTTCTTTGACTTTGGACCTTGGCTCGTCTCCATGGCATAAACCGCGCGACCTCCGACTTGAGACCGCGACTTGCCCTGCTGGACTTGGGCCTAGACTATCTTTAGTACTTGGCGGCGGCCTGAGTTATGCCAGACCGCCCGACCTGTGCTAGCAGGTGTCGATGGATCTCGTTTAACCTGAGCCGGGCGACTTGGATCCGCAAACCGCTCGGTCTGCGAGTAGTCCTCTTGAAAGCGGTTTCCCGGGTAAACACCAACTGAATGAGCATGGCAACCCAAATAAAATTGAAACACCACATTAATTTAAAGCATGGCAGCCCCCGATTTGATCATATAGCATAAATATATGGCATCGTGAACCAAACAAAATCGCAAAAAAACAGCCCTGCAATCCTAGTTGCATACAACAGTCCCAAATCGGATTAGATTCTAAAGATTCGAAAATTTTTATATGCAAACAGCCCCCTAACTAGGATTACACAAATAGCCCCAAAGTAAAAGGAATTTCCAGTAGATCCAACTGCAGCCGGCCCAAAACAATCCAGACTGGAGCTAAGTGAAAAAAAATATATATAACCATCCAGAACTAGCCAAGTAAACAGGAACTAGCCAAGTGGAAAAAAATGTATCTAACCATCCAGGGATTTGCGAATAACAGCCCGGAATTTGTTTAGCACAAAATTAGGAACCTTTTGATAACTTGACTAGGGAAAACTGCCAGCACAACCTCAATTAATCCGATATCAAGAACTAGGTAGAAATCTAGCACACCTCCCAAACATATGTTAACAAAAACCTGGGATGAATACTAGCATAACCCCATAAATCAATTAACAAAGGAGCTGGGAGGAATCCTTCCTGCACATACCTAGGGTAAAGCCTTCACAACCCCCACACCCATGCCGAGCTCAGGTAAAATAAACAAAGGAAAAGAAGAAGAAGAAGAAGAAGAAGAAGAAGAACATGAGACGAGGGGGAAGAGTTTCCTTGCCTGATTCGGAAGCCGACGCCGCTCGACGAATAGAAGGCTACGACCGGGAGACCGCAAGACCACTGCCGATCCCGACGAGGGCTCTCCTATTCTTGACTCCGACGAAGAAGACCAACTCTGGCGACCTCCAAATCGCCTCCTCCGACAGTCTAAGCCTCCGACGCCCGGCGACTCCGACGAACCCTAGCTCGCCACTCCAGCACACTCGGCAGAATCGGGGAAGGGGAGAAGGAAGAAATGGCTGAAGGGGCTTAGTTATATATATATAATAAATAAACTCTTATATATATATAAAATAACTTTTATATATCTATATATATATAAGAAATTTATATGTGCAAAACTTATACATACATATACTCACATAAGCCTCCTTCTAGAAACACAACGCCGGATGACGACGACGCTCCCGAGACGGTAACGCCCTCTCGCCTCGATGCCCTGAATTAATATTTCGCTTTAGAATAATTATTATTATTAATTCCATATGCTTTAATAAAATTATAAGAAAAAATCTGGGGCGTTACAGTCACCCCACCAAGGAGGAAGTTTCGTCTCGAAACTTAGAACCGAAACTTAGAGCACATGAATGGAAAAAGCAAGGGAGAGGTAAGCTTACACTCGCTAGATAGAAACGCTAACCGAAAAGGGCTAGGAACTAGGCCAGGAAAAAGCCACACTGCAACCACTCATCTAACTGAGTGCGCAACTCTCGCAACACCCACGGGGCCAAAGGGTACGGTGCCTAGGCAATAAGACAAGTACCCGGCTCAAGGTCAGAAACAAACTCCTCAACTCTCACGGTAGAAAACCAAGGAGACCAACGGCGAAGACATCAGCGAGATCTCGCACCTCAGGGAAGTAAATACTCGATACGCAACAACTACTATCAGTTTCTAACATAGAAACAAGGTAAGCAACGCCATTGAAAACTAAAGGCTCCTGGCACACGCCGCGGAAATAACCGGGGAAAACCAAACACGCTCGAGGGTTGACCGATGTCCAGCTTAAAGACCAAACGCTTTACCTTGCGTTGGATAACAGCATCAAACCTGGACAACCAACCCAAACCCCCCCCCCCCCCCCCCCCCCAAAAAAAAAAAAATCACGACGAAAACTCCAGGTCTAGCACCTTTAGATTAACAAAATCTAAGAGACCGCTTAAGAGGGTAGGACAACCCTAGATACCCTAATTCGACACCACGGAGCCACCAGAGGGGAACTTAACATTAAACGGATCGCCAATCGAAACGAGGGTCAAACCACGACGTTCTACTAAAGGCCTAGCCACGCACGAGCGGGAAGCCGAGAATCGAGGAGGAACGTGCGCCTAAAGGTTGTATACCTTAAACTCTCCTATAAGGTTGGATACACAACTAAACGAGCGAACACAACTAAACAAGCGAAAACAACTAGAACAAAAGCTGAAAGTTAAGAATTTGATTAGAATCTAACCTGAAATTACCGCGGGGGAAATCTGCTCTCCTTCCTTTGCTACTGCATTTATCTCGGCCTCTCCTTGATCTAACTGCCGCTGCAGAGGCGGTGGCGGTACCAGAGCCGTAGGAGCAAGATGCTGGCCAGCCAACAGGAACTGCGAACACCGGGACTTCACATGTCCTTTCTGTCCACACTGATAACAAACCTTACCCTTTGACGAGCAACGACTTTCGTCGTGCCCTATCCATTTGCATGAAGTGCAAAACAAATCACTCTTCGGAGCCCCCTGAAGAACCATCACCTGAAGCTGCTTCTGCGTGCCCAGCCTCTTGAAACACTTCTCGTGTGGATGGCCCACACGGCCGCAAAAACTGCAAACCACCTTGCCCTTCTTACCTGGAGCAAGGCTGCTTCCATCGTCGGCTTTCCTTTTCTCCCTTCTCGACACCGCCTCCTGACCCACCACAGGGTCTTGCGCCTCAGGCTGTTGCCCGAAGGTAGCCGCCAACAAAATCTGAATCTGAGCCTGCATCTCGGCCACTTTCCTCGACAACACCTCGATACTCTGACGCAACCTCTCAAGTACCGCTTCACTGCGTGCACCCAAAGACTCACCCTCTGACTGGGGAGCCGACTCCGACGCACTACGCTCTGGAGTCATCGACTGCAATTACGAACGAACCCCTCAATAAACCTAACTTAAGACGCAACAGCTAGGAACCAGAATTTCCTAACTCGATACAGATCAGAAAGGAGTAGAAAATCAAGATTTAGCAATAAGAGAAATAAGAGAGTGCAGAAAAGAAAGCTAAGCAGGTAAACATCTATAATCTTACAACAACTCGAGCCAGCTCAAATGAGTGCACTCGGTAAGAAGAAAAGCCTGCACCAGAAGGTAATAGTCAACACAATCAAAGCCCACCACGTGTCCGCCATTGCGGCTCAGAGGTGATGGTCATACATATAATATCATAATACACATATATAAGCATATATGTTTAAGAACTTGAGACTGATCAGCTCGAGGGAAAAGCGTCCCCCAAAAGAAGGCACTGCGACGGTGGTATTTCCACTAACGCCCACAGCCCAAAAACCAAACAGGAGTGCTGCGGCGGTGACTCCAATCCACTCAAACCAACAGCCCAAAAGAGGCACTGTGGCGGTGACCTTTAGCTCACACGCCCAACAGACTCACACATAACACCAGAAGCAGGGTGCATAATCATATACATAAGTATATGGATATATATATATATATAAGTATATAACTATACCACGGTGCAGTTTACTAGAGAATACTCAAAACATCTAAACAACGAAGATCATAAAGATCAAGAACCACCCACCAAAACTATCCCGGAGAATTAAACAACATAGCATACTTAGCTCATAAATCCCACATAGCAAACAGAGGAGTGTCAGGGGGGAACAGGATTTCAGAAAGCCGACACCATGCCAGGTCTGGTGCCGGAACAAGACGAAGAAAAACATGAAACGAAAGTCAAACACCTGAACAAAGCTCAACGGTTCATTTGAAAATACTTAGCGAGTCCAAACCTGGCTCCTAGCGAACCTCTTGCAACGGTATGATAAATAAGGCACGACAAGACACCGCAAATGAACACTAACCAACTACAAGGCAACTCGAGAATAGAGCACCGCTTAGTTTGACGGTCAAGGAATGTCTCATGATCAACACAGGAGGATGAACTTTAACATTCTCTATGCGAAAAGCTATGAAGCAACCTTCAATAACTTCTGTATATATATAAGTGCTATATAATGGTATTCGATATTTTCAACTACTATGAGTACAAAGCTGTCGGTCACTGGAACAAGCAAAAGACCCAAAACCGAATTCCGACCACTTACCCTTCAAATTAAACAATTGCTAGCCCCGCTAGGTCACCGATAACTAGCAAGAGAAATTCTCAGGAAATTTAGCATCTAATTTTCCCAAATCGTCAGGAAATTAAAATACGCAATTTCCAGGGTATTTTAGCCCGCCGCAATAACAAACTTAGCCAACAGAAAGGAAGAAAAATACAGGATTTGGAAATTTACTGAGCAAGACCACTTACGCTTAACTAATTAAATAATCCCCGCATAATACGAATAGCCAACAAGCACAACCCTCCCCACGAGAACGAAATCTCTAGCATATAGCCTAGGAAATTTAACTTTGCATAAACCTAAGTGAATACCTTGCCCTCGAATTAAACACAGAAAATTTACGAACCGGGTAATTGACTTAGGTTTAAATCAAGAAAATTTCCTAGCGTATAGGCGCAGAGCTTCGCATATCAAGAGTTCAAATTAGGGGGAAACAAGGGAAAATAAATTGAATCAGTAGCTACCATGCTAAAATCAGGGAGGAGACAGCCACAAAGATATTATAAAGAACCTTGCCCACAACCAAGAGGAACACCACAGCATAATCCTAATAGGTAGGACCATGAGTAAAGTAGCCCCAAGATGACAGGTTATAAAGCAGCCCCCCCCAGACAGAGATCTATAGGGCAGCCCCCATAATAAAATTTATTAAAGCAGCCTCTGAATGAAGTGTTATAAGGCAACCCATTGCAATTTAAAGTCCCCACTGAGATTATACAAGCAGAGCCCAAGCAAAATAATTCCAAGCATAGCAGCCCCGATAGGAATGAAGTTTCCGACAAATGTAGCTGCAGCAGCCCCAAAGTATTAAGTTTTGCAAAGCCAAACTGGACCCAAGTATAGCATCCCCCAATAGCTAAATTCTATATGGCAGCCCCTATGTATAAAAAAAACAAAAGAGACTCTCACTAGTTTAGACATAACAGCCCTTCTCAAATTAAATTCCCAACTGAATGAGCATGGCAGCCCAAATAAAATTGAAACACCACATTAATTTAAAGCATGGCAGCCCCCGATTTGATCATATAGCATAAATATATGGCATCGTGAACCAAACAAAATCGCAAAAAAATAGCCCTGCAATCCCAGTTGCATACAACAGTCCCAAAACGGATTAGATTCTAAAGCTTCGAAATTTTTTATATGCAAACAGCCCCCTAACTAGGATTACACAACCAGCCCCAAAGTAAAAGGAATTTCCAGTAGATCCAACTGCAGCCGGCCCAAAACAATCCAGACTGGTGCCAAGTGAAAAAAATATATATATAACCATCCAGAACTAGCCAAGTAAACAGGAACTAGCCAAGTGGAAAAAAATGTATCTAACCATCCAGGGATTTGCGAATAACAGCCCGGAATTTGTTTAGCACAAAATTAGGAACCTTTTGATAACTTGACTAGGGAAAACTGCCAGCACAACCTCAATTAATCCGATAACAAGAACTAGGTAGAAATCTAGCGCACCTCCCAAACATATGTTAACAAAAACCTGGGATGAATACTAGCATAACCCCATAAATCAATTAACAAAGGAGATGGGAGGAATCCTTCCTGCACATACCTAGGGTAAAGCCTTCACAGCCCTCACACCCATGCCGAGCTCAGGTAAAATAAACAAAGGAAAAGAAGAAGAAGAAGAACAGGAGACGAGGGGGAAGAGTTTCCTTGCCTGATTCGGAAGCCGACGCCGCTCGACGAAGAGAAGGCTACGACCGGGAGACCGCAAGACCACTGCCGATCCCGACGAGGGCTCTCTGATTCTTGACTCCGACGAAGAAGACCAACTCCGACGACCTCCAAATCGCCTCCTCCGACGGTCTAAGCCTCCGACGCCCGGCGACTCCGACGAACCCTAGCTCGCCACTCCAGCACACTCGGCAGAATCGGGGAAGGGGAGAAGGAAGAAATGATTGAAGGGGCTTAGTTATATATATACGAGCAGTCGTGCACGGGGGACCCCGTGCGGGGCGGAGACATTGGTTTTGATGGGCGACATTGGTCGTGGGGGGCGACATTGATCGTGGGCGGCGATATTGGTCGTGGGGGGCGACATTGGTCGTGGGGGGCGACATTGGTCGTGGGCGGCGACATTGGTCGTGGGCGGTGACATTGGTCGTGGGGGGGGGGGGGGGGGGGGGGGCGACATTCGGCGAGGGCGGCAGCATTCGGAGCGGGCGGACACATTTGGCGGGGGCAGGGACATTATTTGCGGACGGCGACATTGGTCGTGGGTGACGACATTCGAAGGGGCGACGACATTCGGCGTGGACAGCAACATTGGTGATGGTGGGGTGGGGGAGGGGGGGCAACATTCAGCGGGGCAGCAACCCGTCAACATTAAAATCATGGAAACTATGAGGAGAAATTTGACTCTCTTCATCAACATGATCATCTCCTTCTCCATATCTTTTTCTTCTCCCTCTCTTCTTTCTCACTGCTCATGTCAGTCATGTGGAGGCTTTTATAGATGGAATTCATTATAAATATTCACCATCATACATATATTGAGCTGAGCAATGGATAACATTTTTTTATTTTATCATCTGATATATTACATATACTATTTCATAAATAAGCTATGGGCTGAACATTACTTTGTCACGAACTCCTTAGCCTGCTTTGGTTTTGCTTCTTTGAATTTTTGTTTTGTGCTGCTCTGAGTATTGATCTCCTCATAGTTTACTAAATTTTGTATGCATAGGTCCAGAAAAACATACACAAATGGATCTATTATGTTTCAATACTAATCAGTGATGAGAAATTCCACAAAATCAATTCAAAAAAGCAGAGTTAATCCAGATAAATGGATCATCACCTTAGAAAAATAGCAATTGTAAAACATAACTGAAATAATGCACCTCTTTAAGGGAGAAAATTGAGATGAAGTGAAAAAACAAAATCCTGTCTAACAATAAAAGGGAAGCATTTGCAAAACATAAAATTGCATTCATTTGGATTCTTCTTTCCAACAAAATTTTTACTTCAACTAAAAGAACCAAACTTTTAACAATTGCTTAGTTCCATAAATCTGCATTCAATATATAGGAATGGGGAGGCCTGAACAGAAAGCCAAAAGCATATACATTCAATATAACACAAAACCATATTGATTCAAAATAACAGAAACAAAACCCTGATATTTAGATATGAATGGGGGAATATTTGTAAACAGGAATGGAGGAACATAATAGATTGCTTAGTTCAATAAATTTTTAGGAGAGGTCGGGCGTTCACGAACAATAGTTCATGACCACCACGTTCATGACCGCCACCATCGCGCCAAACAAAGCCTAAATCAAGATGTTGGCAGCAAGTTGTAGAAGGGTCTTCGCCATACAAATCATATAAAAATAAAAAATCAAACTTGAACTTGATGTATAAAAACAATATACAACTATAATTACAAACCATATAAATATTATATGGACCAAGATACAGCCATAGGCAGTGCACATACGGTTTAATAGATATGGACCAAGAAACAATGCAGTCGTGCACGGGGGACCCTGGCGAAGAAACAAAGCATAAATATTATATCCTTAAAGCAAATTTATAAGCTCCAAATATCCACATAATTACATGAAAAGAACTGCATGGCATTATGAGATCTTGCAGTGTAGTCACCAAATGGAATTACCAAGATGCTCTGCAGAACATCTCAGCAAAGTTTGAGGAAGAAGAACGAGAATGAAGATGCAGAACATCTCAACATCTCAGAACATCTGAGAAGGAAGAATGAGATAATTCTAAAACAAAAAGTATAATAGCTTTGTCTATAATCTTACACTCTTTGCTCACTCCGCCAGACAGACCTCAACACGCAGTGCACATACCACAGTATTCTTCAGAATAAGCATAATATAAAAAGTGTTAGGAATTGTGGAGGTTGAGAATGGAGAAGGAGAAGGTGTCGGGTTCATACCTTGGACAGGGAAACTTTGAATGTTGATTCGGGGTTCGATAACTGCAGCACCTAATGAGACAAAAAACAGAAAGAAAAAGAGAGAAGATGTCAATAAGAGTAGCAGATTTTCGAGACAGAGAGAGCAAAAGAGAGATAGAGGTAGATTGTCTAAGAGAAATAGAAGCATGTAGAAATCAGAGTATTGAATCTCAGACTTTCGAGCGCAGTCGAGGAGGAGATACTTAGGATGGGCTGCCGAGGAGGAGCTCCCGCAGAGGGTTCTTGTCGAGGAGAATGCTCTGTCGAGCAAGCTTAGTCGAGGAGGAGAAGTATAGGAGGAGATGCATATGAGGAGCTAGGAGGAGGCTTGCAGCAGGCTTGCCGAGTCTCCTGTGCTGAGGGAGATGACTTGCAACAGTCAAGGAGGAGATGTATAGGAGGAGATAGGAGGAAGTTTGCAGCAGACTTTTTAGAGGAGGTTTCTTTTTATTTCCCATGCCGAGTATCCTGTGCCGAGGGAGATGACTTGCAGCAGAGGTTGCGTGCAGCAGACATTTTTGGGAGACAGAAAAGAAGATTGCAGGGGAAAATATAAGCGGGAAATACTAAATTACCGTAAAACCAATATTTTTGAAATAAAGAGAGGATGTGAAGGGGTATTCTTGGCAGATAAATGTTTCACCATCGCAGCTTTTGGGTTTGCTTATATAATAAAGATATAAGTTATTATATATATATATAAGAGTTTATTTATTATATATATATCTTTATTATATAAGCAAACCCAAAAGCTGGGATGGTGAAATATTTATCTGCTTACATTTAGCTGCCAACATCTTGATTTAGGCTTTGTTTGACGCGATGGTGGCGGTCATGAACGTGGTGGTCATGAACTATTGTTCGTGAACGCCCGACCTCTCCTAAAAATTTATTGAACTAAGCAATCTATTATGTTCCTCCATTCCTGTTTACAAATATTCCCCCATTCATATCTAAATATCAGGGTTTTGTTTCTGTTATTTTGAATCAATATGGTTTTGTGTTATATTGAATGTATATGCTTTTGGCTTTCTGTTCAGGCCTCCCCATTCCTATATATTGAATGCAGATTTATGGAACTAAGCAATTGTTAAAAGTTTGGTTCTTTTAGTTGAAGTAAAAATTTTGTTGGAAAGAAGAATCCAAATGAATGCAATTTTATGTTTTGCAAATGCTTCCCTTTTATTGTTAGACAGGATTTTGTTTTTTCACTTCATCTCAATTTTCTACCTTAAAGAGGTGCATTATTTCAGTTATGTTTTACAATTGCTATTTTTCTAAGGTGATGATCCATTTATCTGGATTAACTCTGCTTTTTTGAATTGATTTTGTGGAATTTCTCATCACTGATTAGTATTGAAACATAATAGATCCATTTGTGTATGTTTTTCTGGACTTATGCATACAAAATTTAGTAAACTATGAGGAGATCAATACTCAGAGCAGCACAAAACAAAAATTCAAAGAAGCAAAACCAAAGCAGGCTAAGGAGTCCGTGACAAAGTAATGTTCAGCCCATAGCTTATTTATGAAATAGTATATGTAATATATCAGATGATAAAATAAAAAAATGTTATCTATTGCTCAGCTCAATATATGTATGATGGTGAATATTTATAATGAATTCCATCTATAAAAGCCTCCACATAACTGACATGAGCAGTGAGAAAGAAGAGAGGGAGAAGAAAAAGATATGGAGAAGGAGATGATCATGTTGATGAAGAGAGTCAAATTTCTCCTCATAGTTTCCATGATTTTAATGTTGACGGGTTGCTGCCCCGCTGAATGTTGCCCCCCCCCCCCCCCCCCCCCCCCCCCCCCACCCCACCATCACCAATGTTGCTGTCCACGCCGAATGTCGTCGCCCCTTCGAATGTCGTCACCCACGACCAATGTCGTCGTCCGCAAATAATGTCCCTGCCCCCGCCAAATGTGTCCGCCAACGCCGAATGTTGCCGCCCTCGCCGAATGTCGCCCCCCCCACGACCAATGTCGCCGCCCACGACCAATGTCGCCCCCACGACCAATGTCGCCCCCACGACCAATATCGTCGCCCACGATCAATGTCGCCCCCCACGACCAATGTCGCCCATCAAAACCAATGTCGCCGCCCCGCACGGGGTCCCCCGTGCACGACTGCTCGTATCTATATATATATAAGAAATTTATATGTGCAAAACTTATACATACATATACTCACATAAGCCTCCTTCTAGAAACACAACGCCGGATGACGACGACGCTCCCGAGACGGTAACGCCCTCTCGCCTCGATGCCCTGAATTAATATTTCGCTTTAGAATAATTATTATTATTAATTCCATATGCTTTAATAAAATTATGAGAAAAAACCCGGGGCGTTACACCCCTCCTCTAAAGTAAATCTAAGATCTAATACCTCACTTTCATCCTCTGAGATCGAGGAGACGCTTGTTCCTAGCCCGATCGTCGCACTTCCTCTCGCGTGATCTTCAGTTGCTGCCGTTCCGCCAAAATCCCAGTCGCTGCTCTAGTGCAGTGAACTGTCATGCCTCTCTCCCGTCGTCTCCGCCGATCCAGTGTTGTCTCCTATTCGTAGGAGAAGATCCAGTTGTCATTCCAATCGCGCCAGTGAAGTGCAGTGAAGAGCAGTGAAGTGCAGTCCCGTTCCAGTGCTCCAGTGCGGTCTTCTACTGCAGATCGCGTCGCTGCAATCATTCTGGCGCAGCTGTCATCTCCAAATGGCCTCGCTTTCGAAGAGCAGTCTCTCCTCTCCTGTGCCGTTGATCAAACTGGAGAAGTTCTCCCATTCTGAGTTCAGTGCCTAGAAGCGGAACACCCAGTTCGGTTTGAAACATCTGAATGTCTTTTATACACTGCAGACTGATCTCGCAGAATTCAAAGGAGGAGACGAAGAGGCTCAGTGGATCAGCGATGAAGATTTCTGTCGTGATTATCTTCTCAACTGTCTCTCCAATTCGCTAGCCGAGACGTTTGGGAAGCTAAAGACAACGAAGGAGATCTGGAATGTGCTGGAAGATCAGTTCAAGGAGGAGGAGAATATGTCCAAGACGCATCTGGTGGATAAGTTCATGGGATTCACTTTCTCCGAGGACAGGGACATCCTACCCCAGATTGCAGACTTGGAGAATCTGGTTGCCAAGCTCAACAGTGAGAATGTCCCTCTGTCAGATTGGTTCGTTGCTGGTGCCATCATTTTCAATCTCCCCACAGCATGGTACTCTTTCAAGACGGAGATGTATCGGAAGAAGACTCAGGTTAGTCTGAAAGACCTCAAGCAGTTTATCTGTATTGAGGATGAGAATTGGACTAGGCATGCAATGGAGGTGGTGAGCAAGCAGTAATCTGCAGCTAATATGATCACACACCGAAAACGGAAGCCAAAATCTGATCGGACTCGACCTCCCTTCAGTGCACCCGCAGTAGTAGACACCAGCAAGAAGATAAAGAAGTTCAAGGGCAAGTGTTACAACTGCAACAAGTGGGGTCACCGCGCTTCTGACTGCAGGCAACCCAAGAAGCCCGATGCCAACCCACCAAAGCCTGATAATAGAGCTCATATGCCCCATCAGACTGCGCCCTCCCACTTTGTTTCCATGGTTGGGAAAGGTCAGGACAGTACTGATTGGTGGTTGGACTCGGGGGCGACCTGCCACGTCTGCAACAATCCCGCTCTGCTGAAGGATGCCACTCCAGTCTATGAGTCAGTTACACTTGCAAATGGAGCCAATACCGAGGTACTCCAGACAGGGACTGTGGATCTGCTACTCTCATCAGGTACGCATTTAATTTTGAAAGATGTTAAATTCATTCCTACATTAGCTGCTAATTTAATTTTGATTAGTCTATTAAGCGATGCGGGTATGTCCTTTAACATTAGTGGTGGTACAGTGACCCTAATGGTCAACTCTCATTATTTTGGTTGCGCTTATGTTCTAAATGGGATGTATAGGCTGAGTCTAGCGAACGAAGTAGTCAATCAGGTTAGTTCAAATCTCATAGATCCTAAGACTTTACATGCAAGACTAGGATATGTGAACTATAGAAAACTACTTCTGCTAGTTAAAACTCACAACATTCCTTTAGACACTAAAACCAAATTTGACAAATGTGAGATATGTGCTCAAACTAAGATTACTAGAACACCATTCAGTCAGGTGTCTAGGAGTACACATTTACTAGAGTTGATACACTCCGAAATTTGTGACTATAAAAGTTTTGTTACACGTGGTGGTCAGAAGTACCTGATAACTTTTATCGATGACTTCTCTAGATATACTCACATTTATCTCTTAAAAACCACAGATGAAGCTTTTGAAAAATTTTAAATTTTCAAAAATAGGGTTGAGAATCAATTGGATTTGAAAATTAAAAGACTTAAGAGTAATCGAGGAGGCGAGTACGTCTCGGGTGAGTTTAGAGTTTTTCTTGCCAGCAATGGCATAATTCTTGAAACCACTGCCCCTTATTCGCCCTAGTCTAACGGTATTGCCGAGCAGAAAAATAGAACTTCAACAGAAATGTTGAATTCTATGTTTCTGACTGCCAGTATGCCTGCGGTTTAATGGGGAGAAGCAGCACTCACGTCGAATCACATCCTGAATATGGTTCCTCATGCTAAATTAAAGCAGACCCCGTATGAGCTTTGGTTTAAGAGACCACCCAGATTTGATAATCTCAAAACCTGGGGCTGTATTGCCTACGTTAGGATACCTGACATACGACGATCTAAGATAGAACCTAAGACGAACACTAGTGTATACTTAGGATGTGCGGTGGATAGTGCTGCAGATAGATTTCTAGATCTCTCTACCAACTCGGTCATTGAGTCTAGAGATGCTGTGTTCTTTGAGGTCAAGTTTCTTAAAGATAAAAACCTGACTCTTCCAGGTCTTCCAGACACCAGTTCTGATACCCTCGCTAGGACGGAACTACGACTCCCTGACACCGAGCTAGTTCACACTAGTGCCTTAGAGTCCACTAGGCTATCTAATAGGGAACGAGTTCCTAAAAGTTTCGGTACAGACTTTGTGACTTACCACGTTGAAGATGATACATCCACTTTTAAGGAAGCGATGCGATCCAGGGATTCCCTGTTATGGAGAGAAGCCATTGATGATGAGATGAACTCTCTCATGGAGAACCAAACTTGGACATTAGTTGACCTGCCCAAATGAGCTAAAATCATTGGGAGCAAGTGGGTTCTTAAGAAGAAACTGAATCCAGATGGGAGTATCGCTAAGTATAAAGCACGTCTAGTTGCCAAAGGCTTCACTCAAGTGAGTGGAATAGACTACTTTGATACATACTCACCTGTTTGTCACATTGCAACGATCAGGGTTCTTCTCGCTATCACATTTATTGAATGCTTTGTCGTTCATCAGATGGACGTAAAGACTGCATTTCTAAATGGAGATCTTTCTGAGGAGATCTATATGCACCAACCTGAAGGGTTCATCGTAGAAGGTCTAGAAATCAAAGTCTGTAAGTGGATTAAGTCACTCTACGGATTGAAGCAAGCACCAAAGCTATGGCACGAGAAGTTTAACACTTGTGTAAGAGGCCTGAATTTTAAATCCAGCCTTTCAGATAAATGTCTGTACATACAGACAAGTCCAAATTCCGTCACTATAATCTGCTAGTATGTTTATGACATGCTAATTCTGGGTACTGATCAGTCTGAGGTGGAAGATGTTAAGGTTATCTTGAAGTCAAAATTTAGCATGACTGACTTAGGTGTGGTGAAAATCATCCTAGGAATGGAAGTGAACTTTATGGATAAGGGTTTCACCCTCAGCCAAAGTCAGTACATCAGAACTCTACTAGAGAAGTGGGGTTATGATAAGTGCAGGAAGATTGAGACTCCATACGACTATAATAATAGACTGAAACCTCACGACGATTCACCTATTAGACAGTTGGATTACTCCAAACTTATTGGCAGTCTAATGTATGTTACTACCTACACTAGACCCGACATAGCCTTTACGGTCGTCATGTTGAGTAGATTCACTAGTAACCTTGGAAAGGACCACTGGGACGCCTTGGAAAGGCTAATGCGATACTTAAAGTATACTGCACAGTATGCTTTATGTTACAGTGGACACCCTCCTGTGCTTGAAGGGTATTATGACACCTCCTAGTGCTCACACATTGGTGATAGTAGGTCCACTAGTGGTTATGTGTTTACCCTAGGAGGAGCCACAGTAGCTTGGTAATCTAAGAGGCAAACGTGTATAACACCATCCTCTATGGAATCCAAACTCTATGCTTTTGCTTCAGCTGCCGAAGAAGCAGAGTGGGTTAGAGATTTGGTAATGGATATTCCAATGATGAGTCTAACAATGAACTCTATCTCGATATTTTGTGACAATCAAGCCACAAAAACCATTGCAACTAATTCTCTGTTCAATGGTAAGCGAAGACAACTAAGGATGAAAAAGGCCTGCTTGACCTATCTCACCAGTCAAGGGATCATTTCCCTCTTAGATGTGAGATCAAAATATAATGTAGCAGATGTCCTTACCAAGGGCTTATGCAAGGTTCTTACATCTAAAACATCGGGGATATGGGATTAAAGTCTATTTAGTGGGACTTAATACCTATGTTATGTTTAAGATTTTAGAACCGAGTCTGCCTACATTCACGCATCTAGACTGAGTACACTGAAGTGTTCCAGATGCTGCTTGATGAAAGCCTGAGATTGAATAGTTGTCAGTCATTCCAAACTTGATGACTTACGCAATTATTTTACTCAACGACTGAATTGGGTATCATTCCAAATAGGAATACTAAAGTTACTGTTTGTGCCCTGATATCAGGATTATTCATCATATCATTCCAAATCTGATGATATAATGGTCATAGGTTGTTGTATCATTCCAAACTTGATGGTATGACACACTTATGAAATGTTTAGATAATAATTTTGATAATCGAAAGAACATAGCTTGGTTCTATGAAACCAAATTTTCTAATTTTGTGTAAATTAGATAGAGATGAGGACCTGTGAGTCTTTCTTCCTAGTTAGAGTATTATGTTCTAAATTGTTAGAACTAATCACTTTACTTTTGATATGCATATGTATGGATTCATTGAGTTTTGTTCTCATGACATTCTAATGTTTAAATGCAGATCAATTGAAGTCTGGAGGAGAGAAAGTGGATTTCGACATGGATGGAGGTGATCTACTGTTTGAGTAGACCGACCCATCATCAGTTTTTGAGTTTGCTTCAGATTATTGTTCTTGCTTTTGCTTTTGCTTTTGCATGTTTGGAACCTGTTTGAGTTTAGACGTTTGCTCTAAAACTCTTGTTGTTTTAATAAGAAACTCATTTTGTCGTTATCTAATATATATGTTTTGTTTAACCCGTTATGTGAATCAATTGTTACAATATAGGAGGAGAATGTTAAGGTATATTGTGCATTAATGTCGGGTCTTTAACGGAACCCTAATGGGTCCGTTAAAGCACCCATAACGGTTCGTCGGGGATTTAGGGTTACACCTATAAATACCCATGCTGGGGGCAACGGGTAGAGTCGTTCCAAACTTGACGCACACTCGGATGCTTCGAGAGTTATCATGTTCTTTATCTGAACGTTCGGCCAGTCGCTCTTCCATGTGACTGCCCTCGGGTAGTACCCCTACTAGTACAAATAGGGGATAAACAGTACTTTGAGGGGGTGCATGTGTCTCACTCCTGAACTTACATAGCAATTGCGTCCCTGGTAGCAGTGTTCGCGAGCTTCAATTTGTAACCAAACTTTCAATCAATAAAATCACGCACGGCTAAAAGTTCGCGTTGTGCGAATCCTCATCTCGTCTTCCTTGAGTCTCTCGCCTAACCATTTGTGATCCATATTAACCTCCACACGGTAGTACCCATGATTTCCTTCTTTTAGCGTAGTATAATGTGAGACTAGGGCACTTTTCGCCCCAATAACAGAGAGGAGCAAAGCGCTGATCGGATAGGTAGAATTTGGTTTTTCTTATTTATAATGAAGACACGAGATATTTAAATATCGGGACATATTTCCACTTATTGTATTGCTCGATATTTTGGGGGAAAACCTTATAAATCAGCTGATATTTTGAAAAATAAATCAGTGTTGTATTGTTCCACTTATAAAATCATTATGTCAGTTGATATTCATGCACGCAAACACACAAACACACAAACACAAATACACGCTAGATAAGGAGGAATTATTTTCCCCACTTAATGTTATTGATCTTGTTACTGTCCTTATTTTTCTTCTGAGTTTGAAAATTCAAGTATTATCAAAAAAATGTTGAAACGATTTAATCATTTCTTTTCCCTGTTTGTTCTGCTATTGCTGATTTCTCTGGTGGCAAGTTAGGAAATTAGAGAAATATGTATTTTATTTATATATTTATGAGTTTTGCATATTTATGAGGATCGTCTTATCCAGTTCTTTTTATGCCTGTTTTTTGCAGTATATGAATAGCTTGTCATACTTATCTACTGATGCATTCTTATCACTCCCTCAAGAGCTGGTTGTGGATATCCAAAGAATGTTGTCCATGAAGGAGACTTCAAGGCCGAGCGCAATGGAATTTACTGGTTGCTGTCATATTATTTTTCTGCGATGCTATCTATATATTTTTACCTCTGTTCTTTCATCGTGCATGTACTCTATTAAATTTACTGCCATTTTTTGATTGATGTTATATCCTTGATTTCTTATTCTTTGGAAATGTTCTAGGAAGTCATTGATTTGACTCTTTCATATTTAGGCTTGAGAACACCGACTGGCGTGATAACGCTCAAAGCATCCGAGAGAGCGTCAAGTTTGGAACGACTCTACCCGTTGCCCCCAGCAGGGGTATTTGTTGGTGTTTTCATGGTGATTTGGAAGTGATCAAACATCTAGTCACACTGCCAACGCGATATGAGCCTATGGGGTCACACACAAGAGTGTTTGGAGAAGTTGGAGGAAGAATTGTGTTGGCCTTACTCATATTGGATATGAGTGAAGGACCAATCCTAAGACTAATTGGAGTTGAGTCGAGTCAACTGAATGCTCCACAGGTATTGTGAATATTGTATGGAGCGTGTTGACAAGTTTTTGAGTCGAGCCGACGAGAGTGTCTCGACGACTCTTACTTAAGTTCGTCGAATGATCGAAATCATAATGACTCGACGAATTTATGATTACACGACGAATTCATGAATTGACGAATTTCTTCAGGTGAAATGTCCACTCGACGAATTACTTATTACGCGACGAATTTCTTAGTGAAAGGTTCACTCGACGAATTCTATTTTACTCGACGAATTCAGTTTGTTACTCGACGAATTTCTTCAGTGAAATGTTCACTCGACGAATTCTGTTTACTCCAATGTATGTCGTGGGTGTGCGGATAGCATCTCTCTCTCGCCTGGGTATAAATAGAATACGATTCTATGACCTAAATAAGCGATCCACTTTTGCGAATCAGAGAGCGACGGAAGGGTTCCGCGATAGCTTCCGACGGAAGAGTTCTGACCGGTCGATCCCGCCGCCACTGCCGCCTCTCCCTGTTGTCAGACCTAGCAGTCCGTGGGAGACGTAGAGGGCTCTTCTCCTCCGACCTAGTTCTTGTGCGACAAGGAGCTAGGGTTCTTCACCGCTCGTGTGGACTTCCGTAGAGGCGCTAATCCATTTCAGCGTTTGGGACTCAACTACTGTTCTCCGAATTTCAGTTGTAGAGCACCTCGATTGAGTTTTGACTCAATCCCCTTCAGGTATTGCAATGTGTTGCTTCTCCTATTTCTTGATTCATGAAATCGCAAGTTCCATGAACTGTTTAGGGTTGTTCTTGATCTTTATTTCCGCTGTGCATATGTGATATGCTTTCTACATTTGATGTATAGAAAACCCTACAGTGGTATCAGAGCGAGGTTGTGATCCCGTGCGTGCAAATCTAGAAATTTAGAAGCGTTCTAAATGCGTAGATTTCTTCATGGAGCATCAATTTTGATGCATTTTTCTAGGTCACCGGTGGTGTGTTTTTCAAAATTGGGTCGGGGCTCTGCTCCGCACCCCGCAAGGGCTATGCCCCTTGACCCCGCTCGCTGATCGGTCAGCGAGACCAGCGCTAGGGGCGCGGCCCCTTGGAACCCCGCCAGGAACGCATGTGATTGCGTTGCGATTTCATTATTTCAGAAATTGTTTCTCCTTTGCAGTAACCGTCCCTCAAAATAATTTGTGAAATCAAATGTCTTAGATTTTGAATCTGACATTGAGAGACGAACTTGTCTACTGCATAAGTGGAGTTGTTTTGCCTGTGTTTGATGCATGTAAATCTGGAGATTTAGAAATATTCGTAGTGTTCAGATTTAGACCCTCTTATCAAAAGTGTTGATAATTTGACTTTGTGCACATAAGGGATGCATTTGGTTTGCAAACGTTGTATTTATATTTTGTGAATGTGCACTGTGATTAAGTGTTAATCACGATGAAATGTTCATCGATTGAATCCTAAAACCCCTCATCCAATATTAAGTATTCGGATGCCTTCCGATGGATGACACTCTTCCTGCCTAGATCGATGAAGTGTGGGCTTGCCAAAGCAAGGTGCATTAGTCTATCTTGGTAAGGGTGCGAGCGGATAATTGTGATATCCCACTGTCTACATCGGGTCCAACTTAACTATGTGACCTCAAAGGTTGAGTGCCTAGAGGCATTGGGTTGGCATGCTCCATATGATGGATGCGAATAAAGAGTTATTCACCAACCATACAAGAGTTGCATAGTGATGCAATTGACAAATGTTGTCTACCTAAATAACCGCATTATGAGAGGAACGCCAAAGCGGACTCATTGTGTTGGTGAAATACGAATCTTGTCCACTAAGAGAGTAGCTCGCATAAACTCTCCGAATCGAAATTAAGGGTTGTCGATTTGATTATAATAGTGTGAGCTTTTAATAAAAGTCCTTATTGAATAATATGTATTTTGAAATGTAGTATTAAAATCTATTTTGCAAAATTCCTTGTAGAATATCCATGGCAAGTGGATCTCACTCCACCTTGTCCCTGAGAGCTATCCTTGAGAAGGACAAGCTCAACGGGACGAACTTCCTTGACTGGTACAGAAACCTGAGAATTGTTCTCAGGAAAGAGCGCAAGCTCTATGTCTTGGAAGGGGAAGCCCCTACAGAGCCGACCTGGAATGCTCCGCGAGCAGACAAAGATGCTTACAAGAAGTGTCATGATGATATCTTGGATGTGGAATAACTCATGATTGCTACCATGTCCTCTGAGCTTCAGAAGCAACACGAGAGCATGTGTGGTTATGAGATAATCGAGCACCTCAAGAAAATGTTTGAGGGGCAAGCTCGGCAAGAGAGGTTTGACATATCCAAGACATTATTTCAGTGCAAGATGGGAGATCGAGACTCAGTAGGGACTCACGTACTCAAGATGATTAAGTATATAGAGAACCTTGAAAGACTGGGTTTTCTCTTGGGCCAAGAGTTGGCCACAGATCTGATCCTGCAATCGTTGCCGCACAGTTATGAGCAGTTTGTCTTGAACTATAACATGAATGAAATAGACAAGACACTGCCTGAGCTCCTAGGCATGTTGAGAACTGCCAAAAATAATATGAAGAAGGTCAAGCCTGCTAGCTCCATACTGATGGTGCATAAAGGCAAGGGCAAGACTAAGGGATCCAAGAAGACGAAGATAGGATCTAAGTCTCATCTTGATCCCAAATCTTCTGCACTAAAAAGGAAAGGTCTGGCGAAGGAAGGAAAGTTCCACCACTGCGATAAGGCAGGGAATTGGAGGCGGAACTGTCCCATCTATATTGAGGATCTGCAAAAGAAAAAGGGAAGTGTGACTTCCAGTTCAGGTATTTACGTTATAGAGATAAACCTTTCTGATCCTTCATCTTGGGTATTGGATACCGGATGCGATTCTCACATTTGTACAAATGTGCAGGAACTGAGAAGGAGAAGAATGCTGGTTAAAGGGGAGGTAGACCTGTGCGTCGGAAATGGAGCAAGAGTTGCTACCGTTGCCGTTGGTGTCTATTGTCTTTCTTCGCCAGCCGGGCTTGTAATAGAACTAGATAATTGTTATTTTGTTCCAGCCATAACTAGAAACATTATATCCATTTCATGTCTTGACATGAAAGGTTTTTGTTTTATAATTAAGTTTAATTGTTGTTCGATTTTTATGAATGATGTGTGTTATGGTGTTGCCCAATTATTTAATGGTTTATATGTTTTGAACTTAGACCGTCCGATCTATAATGTAGAAAATACTAAAAGACTTAAAACAAATGACTCGAATCCTACGTACCTTTGGCATTGTCGTTTATGCCATATAAACGAGAAACGCATATCCAAGCTCCATAGAGATGGACTACTGGACTCATTTGATTATGAATCATTTGAGAGATGCGAGTCATGTTTATTAGGCAAGATGACGAAAGCTCCTTTCATTAGTTGTAGTGAGAGGGCTGATGATCTCTTGGGTATAATACACAGTGATATATACGGACCCATGAGTTCTATGGCTAGAGGTGGGTTCTACTACTTCGTTACATTTACTGAGGATTTCAGTAGATACGGATACGTGTTTCCTTATGAAGAACAAATCTGAAACCTTTGAAAATTTCAAAGAGTTTATGAATGAGTAGAGAACCAATTGGGAAAAAGGATAAAAACACTCTGATCTGATCGAGGTGACGAATATCTGAGTCATGAGTTTTGTGATCATCTGAAAGAGTGTGGTATTTTATCACAACTCACTCCTCCCAGAACACCTCAACATAATGGTGTGTCTGAGAGGAGAAATCATACTTTATTGGACATGGTGCGATCGATGATGAGTCATGCAGATCTGCCAGTTTCTTTTTGGGGTTTTGCTCTTGAGACTGCTGCTTTTACACTAAATCGAGTTCCAACAAAAATGGTTCAAAAGACACCATATGAGATATGGACTAGGAAGTGTCCTAGTATGTCGTTCATTAAGATTTGGGGTTATGAGGCATACGTACGACGTCAAATGCCTGACAAGCTGGAACCCAAATCGGATAAATGTTATCTAGTGGGGTATCCTAGGGAGACCAAAGGGTACTACTTCTACCTGCCATCTGAGGGCAAAGTGTTTGTCGCAAGGACTGATGTCTTTTTGGAGAAAGAATTCTTATTTAGAAATACTGCAAAGGTAGAACTTGAAGAAGTTCAAGAACCACAAACAATGAACAAACCGGAATTGGAACATGAGCAAGGACTACAAGAAGTTCTAGCTGGAGAGCCTGCTCAAGAAATACAAGTCCTACGTAGATCTGGTAGACCAAGATTTGAGCCTGAGAGATATGGATTTCTCATGCCTCAAATAGGTAATGTGTTGCTTATGGATCATGATGATGACCCTGCAACCTACCAAGAGACTATGAATGGACCTGACTCCAAGAAGTGGCTTGAGGCCATGAAATTTGAAATGGACTCCATGTATACAAAGCATGTTTGGACCTTGGTGGAACCTGAAGGGGTAAGACCCATATGGTGCAAGTGGGTCTTCAAGAAGAAGACCGACATGGATAGGAATGTACAGACATTCAAAGGCCAGCTGGTGGCTAAAGGTTTCATGCAAATTCATGGTGTTGACTATGATGAGACCTTTTCCCCTGTGGCCATGGTCAAGTCCATCAGAATTCTACTTGTTATTGCTGCGTATTATGACTACGAGATCTAGCAAATGGATGTTAAAATGGTTTTCCTTAATGGAAACCTCCTTGAGGAAGTGTATATGACACAACCCGAGGGTTTTGTATCTCCAAGTGAAGCCACTAAAACATGCAAGTTGAATCGATCCATTTATGGATTGAAACAAGCTTCTCGAAGTTGGAATCTTCGTTTTGATGAGAAAATCAAAGAGTTTGGTTTCATCAAGAATGAGGATGAGCCTTGTGTTTACAAGAGGATTAGTGGGAGCATTGTTGTCTTCCTGATATTGTATATAGATGACATACTGCTGATCGGGAATGACATTTCGACCCTGCAAGATGTTAAGAACAGGCTAGGGGACTGCTTTTCTATGAAGGACTTGGGTGAAGCGACTTATATACTTGGTATTAAGATTTATAGAGATAGATCAAAGAAGTTGTTGGGTTTGACCCAAAGTACATACATTGAGAAGGTGTTGAAACAATTCAACATGCTTGAGTCCAAGAAGGGATTCTTACCCATTTCATATGGTGTGAGTCTCTAAAAGGACCAGTGTACTAAATCTTTGGAAGATAAGGACAGCATGAAGTTGATTCCATTTGCTTCCGCAATTGGATCAATCATGTATGCAATGTTGTGTACTCGACCCGATGTATTTTATGCTTTAAGCATGACGAGCAGGTATCAGGTTGATCCTGGTGATGGTCACTGGATTGCTGTCAAGAATATCCTAAAGTACTTGAGAAGGACGAAGGATGTATTCTTGGTGTATGGTGGAGAGGAAGAGCTCATTGTAAAGGGTTACACGGTTGCTTGCTTCCAAACTAATAGGGATGATTCAAAGTCCCAATTAGGTTTTGTATTTTGCCTTAATGGAGGAGCTGTAAGCTGGAAAAGTTCCAAGCAAGAGACAGTTGCTGATTCTACGACTGAGGCCGAGTATATCGCTGCTGCAAATGCGGCGAAGGAGGCTGTGTGGATTAGGAAATTCATCAGCGAGCTTGGTGTAGTTCCTAGCATTGTTGGTCCCGTAGTTCTCTACTATGACAACAATGGTGCTATAGCCCAAGCTAAGGAACCTAGATCTCATCAGCGCTCCAAGCACATACATCAGCGGTTCCATCTAATTCGAGAGATTGTCGATCGAGGAGATGTGAACATTTGCAGAGTATCGACTGAAGAAAACACTGCGGATCCACTGACAAAGACTCTTATGCAAAAGAAACATGATGGTCATGTTAGATCAATGAGTATTAGATACCTGAATGATCGTATTTAGTGGGAGCCTTGTGGATTGTATGTTTCTTGGTTGTTTATTCATTTGATGAATTGTGATATGTACTGTGTTTTTCATTTTACATTTATGGCAAGTTCTCATTGTTATGTCAATAGTTTCTATTTGATAGATGAATTAGCATAATAAATGCCCTTAGAATGTTTGCTTCCATAGGAATTCAAGTACATGACTTGAATGTGAGGGCCTATGTTTACAAGAAGCTTCATTCTTAAATGGTCCCTAGTCGGAGTATCATCTTAGAAGTTCAGGGTGATGATGATACATAATGACTAGCATGTGCGTTGATTGATGACCAGTTCTCACAGGTCATGATATTGTGATATCGAGTCATCACGTGGGTACTTGTTAGTGAACAAGTTGTACTAGACATGCCCACCTTGAGACTATTTTGTGGATTATTATATGAATGTGTCACAAGTAGGTCTCAACTGACAATGGTGCTTGTAGTTCTTTGAACTGAATTCACAACATTCATCAAGTGAGGAAGAGCATACTTTGATGCCATCTAAAGTCTTCCTTGAGAAAGGTTGATGATAAGGGTGGTTATTAGGTATGTTACGATTCATTTGGGTGTTTGTGTGTGGATAGATATGGGATTTGTCCTCCATTATGACAGGAGTTACATCCATGGGCCCCTTGATGGAATGAGATCGAGAAATGCATGGTCATGCTGGGTTGAGCCAATATGTGATATTAAGCTTACCACTCTCTTAAGGTCTATTCTAGATCAAGAAATTAGGATTGAACAATTATGAGGGTGACACGGTCCATGCCTCTAGTTCTATCCGAATGTAAGGGACAAAGGGACCTGACAACACTGGTACATTGGTCAAGACGGGATTGCTGAGGTATGAACTCTTATCGCTTGGGTAACAATGATGTATTGCTAGATGTCGCTCATTGTTTGTGAGACTTTTGCTTGATACGTTCAAGATCAAGTGGGAGACTGTTGGTGTATCCATGGTGATCTGGAAGTGATCAAGCATCTAGTCTCACTGCCAACGTGATATGAGCCTATGGGGTCACACATAAGAGTGTTTGGAGAAGTTGGAGGAAGAATTGTGTTGGCCTTACTCATATTGGATATGAGTGAAGGACCAATCCTAAGACTTATTGGAGTTGGGTCGAGTCAACTGAATGCTCCACAGGTATTGTGAATATTGTATGGAGCGTGTTGACAAGTTTTTGAGTCGAGTCGATGAGAGTGTCTTGACGACTCTTACTTAAGTTCGTCGAATGATCAAAATCATAATGACTTGACGAAATCATAATGACTCGACGAATTTATGATTACTCGACGAATTCATGACTCGACGAATTTCTTCAAGTGAAATGTTCACTCGACGAATTACTTGTTACGCGACGAATTTCTTAGTGAAAGGTTCACTCGACGAATTCTGTTTTACTCGACGAATTCAGTTTGTTACTCGACGAATTTCTTCAGTGAAATGTTCACTCGACGAATTTTGTTTACTCCAATGTATGTCGTGGTTGTGCGGATAGCATCTCTCTTTCCTGGGTATAAATAGAATACGATTCTATGACCTAAATAAGTGATCCCCTTTTGCGAATCAGAGAGCGACAGAAGGGTTCCACGATAGCTTCCAATGGAAGAGTTCCGACCAGCCGATCTCGTCGCCGCTGCCGCCTCTCCTTGTTGTCGGACCTAGCAGTACTTGGGAGACATATAGGGCACTTCTCCTCCGACCTAGTTCTTGTGCGACAAGGAGCTAGGGTTCTTCACCGCTCATGTGGACTTCTGTAGAGGCGCCAATCCATTTCAGCGTTTGGGACTCAACGACTGTTCTCCGGATTTTAGTTGTGGAGCACCTCGATTGAGTATTGACTCAATCCCCTTCAGGTATTACAATGTGTGGCTTCTCCTATTTCTTGATTCATGAAATCGCAAGTTCCTTGAACTGTTTAGGGTTGTTCTTGTTCTTTATTTCCGCTGCGCATATGTGATATGCTTTCTACATTTTATGTATAGAAAACCCTACAGTATTTATAGGCGAACCCTAAATCTCCGACGACCCGCTATGGGTGCTTTAACGGACCCGTTAGGGTTCCGTTAAAGACCCGTAGTTATTGCTAAATATACCTTAACATTCTCCTCCTATATTGTAGCAATTGTATCACATAACGGGTTAAATAAAACATATATTAGATAACGACAAAATGAGTTTCAGATAAAACAACAAGAGTGTTAGAGCAAACGTCTAAACTCAAACAGGTTCCAAACAAGCAAAAGAAAAATCAAGAGCAAGAACAATAATCTGAAGCAAAATCAAAACTGATGATAGATCGGTCTACTCAAACAGCATATCATCTTTATCCATGTCGAAATCCACTTTCTCTCCTCCAGACTTCAATTGATATGCATTTAAACATTAGAATGTCATGAGAACAAAACTCAATGAATCAATACATATGCATATCAAAAGTAAAGTGATTAGTTCTAGCAATTTAGAACGTAATACTTTAACTAGGAAGAAAGACTCACAAGTCCGCATCTCTATCTAATTTACACAAAATTAGAAAGTTTTGGTTTCATAGAACCAAGCTATGTTCCTTCGATTATTAGAATTATTATCAAAACATTTCACAAGTGTGTCATACCATCAAGTTGGAATGATACAACAACCTATGACCATTATGTCATCAGATTTGGAATAATATGATAATAATCCTGATATCAGGGCACAAACAGTAACTTCAGTATTCCTTTTTGGAATGATACCTAATTTAGCCTTTGAAAAGAAATAGTTATGTAAGTCATCAAGTTTGGAATGACTAGCAGCTAAACAATCTCAGGCTTTCATCAAGTAGCATCTGGAACACTTCAGTGTACTCAGTCTAGATGCGTGAATGTAGGCAGGCTCTGTTCTAAAATCTTAAACATAACACAGGTATTAAGTCTCACTAAATAGACTTTAATCCCATATCCCCCGATGTTTTAGATGTAAGAACCTTGTATAAGCCTTTGGTAAGGACATCTGCTACATTATCTTTTGATCTCACGTCTAAGAGGGAAATGATCCCTTGACTGGTGAGATAGGTCAACCAGGCCTGTTTCATCCGTAGTTGCCTTCACTTACCATTGAACAGTGAATTAGTTGCAATGGTTTTTGTGGCTTGATTGTCACAAAATATCGAGATAGAATTCATTTTTAGACTCGTCATTGGAATATCCATAACCAAATCTCTAACCCACTCTGCTTCTTCTGCAGCTGAAGCGAGAGCGTAGAGTTCAAATTCCATAGAGGATAGTGTTATACACGTTTGTCTCTTAGATTTCCAAACTACTGCGGCTCCTCCTAGGGTAAACACATAACCACTAGTGGACCTACTATCACCAATGTCTGAGCACCAGGAGGCGTCAGAATACCCTTCAAGCACAGGATGGTGTCCAATGTAACTTAAAGTATACTGCTCAGAATACTTTAAGTATCGCATTAGGCTTTCCAAGGCATCCCAGTGGTCCATTCCAGGGTTACTAGTGAATCTACTCAACATGCCGACCGTAAAGGCTATGTATGGTCTAGTGCAGGTAGTAGCATACATTAGACTGCCAATAAGTTTAGAGTAATCCAACTGTTTAATAGGTGAACCATCGTGAGGTTTCAGTCTATTATTATAGTTGTATGGAGTCTCAATCTTCCTGCACTTATCATAACCCCACTTCTCTAGTAGAGTTCTAATGTAGTGACTCTGTCTGAGGGTGATACCCTTATCCATAAAGTTCACTTCCATTCCTAGGATTGTTTTCACCATACCTAAATCAGTCATTCTAAATTTTGACTTCAAGGTAACCTTAACGTCTTCCACCTTAGACTGATCCGTACCCAGAATTAGCATGTCATCAATATACAAGCAGATTATAGCGACGAAATTTGGACTTGTCCGTTTGTACAGACATTTATCTGAAAGGCTGGATTTAAAATTCAGGCCTTTTACGCAAGTGTCAAACGTCTCGTGCCATAGCTTCGGTGCTTGCTTCAATCCGTAGAGTGACTTAATCAATTTACAGACCTTGTTTTCTAGACCTTCTACGACGAACCCTTAAGGTTGGTGCATGTAGATCTCCTGAATTAGATCTCCATTTAGAAATGCAGTCTTAACGTTCATCTGATGAACAACGAAGCGTTCAATAGATGCGAGAGTGAGAAGAACCCTGATCGTTGTAATGTGACAAACATGTGAGTATGTATCAAAGTAGTATATTCCACTCACTTGAGTGAAGCCTTTGGCAACTAGACGTGCTTTGTACTTAGCGATACTCCCATCTGGATGTAGTTTCTTCTTAAGAACCCACTTGCTCCCAATGGTTTTAGCTCCTTTGGGTAGCTCAACTAATGTCCAAGTTTGGTTCTCCATGAGAGAGTTCATCTCATCATCAATGGCTTCTCTCCATAACAGGGAATCACTGGATCACATTGCTTCCTTATAGGTGGATGGATCAACTTCAATGTGGTAAGTCACAAAGTCTGTACTGAAGTTTTTAGGAACTCGTTCCCGATTAGATAGCCTAGTGGACACTAGGGAACTAGTGTGAACTGGCTCAGTGGCAGGGAGTCGCATTTCCATCCCAACGAGGGTATTAGAACTGGTGTCTGGCAGACCTAGAAGAGTCAGGTTTTTATCTTTAAGAAACTTGTCCTCAAATAACACAACATCTCTAGACTCAATGATCGAGTTGTTAGAGAGATCTAGAAATCTGTCTGCATCACTATCCACCGCACATCCTAAGTATACACAAGTGTTCATCTTAGGTCCTATCTTAGATCTCCATATGCCAGGTATCCTAACGTAGGCGATACAGCCCCAGGTTGTTAGATTATCAAATCTGGGCGGTCTCTTAAAACAAAGCTCATACGGGGTTTGTAACATCCCGACTTTTATTGGGCCACTGGACCCTAGTGAGCCCAATAAAAGTAGGGTCGAGCAATAGAAAAACGACCATTTCGGGTGTCGTAGCGCGCCACTACCTCATTATTATGAATAGTGACCATACGAACCCCGATTGGACTTCCGTCAGTTCCGTTAGACTCGTATGGACAATACGAGCGCAACGGAATTCGTTGCACTTCGATCCGAGGTCGTTTGGAGAAAACGACCATTTCAGGTGTCGTAGCGCGCCACTACCTCATTATTATGAATAGTGACCGTACGAGCCCCGAATTAACTTCTGACAGTTCTGGTAAACTCGTACGAACAATACGAGTGCAACGGAATTCGTTGGGCCTCGATTCAAGGTCGTATGGAGAGTATGCCATTTTAGTACTATGCAGATCACCTCAGTGCAACACACGAGATATAAAGCACACAAACCCGGCATCGGCCCCGACAACTCTTGTTGGACCCCGAGGGCCAAGGAGGACCCCGTCCTAAGTTAACTCGGTCAACCCCCCCCCGGTTGGAAATTTATTGGAAAATAAAAAGGAAAAGGGGGGGGGGGAGGAGAGAGAAAGCCCCCCCAAGGAAGAAGGCTGCCCATGAATGGGCAGCCCTATTTGGGCAAAGGGGGCAAGAGAGAGAGAAGGGAAGGGAGGAGGAGAAATATCTCCCCCTCCCTTATCCCCACGTGGAGGAAAAGGAGGGGGGGGGGGGGAGAGCTCCCCCCCCCGCTTTTCCTATAAAAGGAGGGGCAGCCCCTCTCGAACCCCCACCCCACTCTCTCCCTCTCAGCCCCTCCCTGCCGGCAGCCCAGCCCTCCTCCTCCTCCACCTTGCCGGAGCAAGCCAACCCCAAGCCGCCCTCCTCCTTCCTCATGGTCGGCCACCGCCCCTCCACCTCTCGAGCCCCACCTCACCTCCAGGTAGAACCGCCCCCCTCCTCCTTCCCACCTCCCGGAGTAGGCCACCCCTCTCCCCGTCGCCTGAACATCGCTGGCCGCCGCCCCGAGCCTTGCAAGGCTCGGGGAGGAAACGGTCGTGGAAGCCTTCTCCCCCGGCGCCGGTGGTGGCGCTGGGGGAGGTAGGTCCCCTCTCGTGGACCTCGGCGCCGACACAAGGGAGACGGCCGGGCCGCCAGCGGACACTGTCGGCGGCACCCGTGGCCTCCTCTGCCTTCCCCGTTCTTCCTGTAGGGGGATAACCCCCTCTTCCGGCGGCGGCCGGCGACTCCACGCCACCGAACCGCCGCCGGCGGGTTGCCCCCTCCCCGCCGACCCGACCAGGGGCGGCAGGGAGGGCCGTGCTCAAGGAGGCGGCGGCGCAGCAAGCCGGCATGGCCAGTGCCGGCTGCGCCTCGCCTCCCCGTCCTCTCTATCTCCCTTTCCGGTGGGGTCCGGCGGCGCCAGGCCGCCGGGACACCACCGGAGTGGGCGCCGTCTCCCGGCGCACTGACCGGGGGCGGCACCGGAGGCCCCCCCCTCACCGGAGGCCACCCGAGATCAATCGGGGGCCGCACGATCTCCCCCAGGAGATCAAGCGGCCCCCGTTTCCTTAACTCCCGCCCTCCGCCTCAGTTTGAGTGCTCCCACAGCTGATCCGCCGCAGATCCGCTGTGGGAGCCGCGGGAAGGCGCAGGGTACAAGACCCCTGCGCCCCCTCCCTTTCCCTAATCGCACCCCAATACCCCCCTTCCTTTTCCTAACCGCACCCCAATCTTCCTTTCCCCTTCCCCATTTTTTGAGAAACAAATGGGGTAGATTGGGAAGAAGTGTTCTAAATGAAAAATGTGGCCCACCCTAAGGGGCACCTCCTATACTTTTTTGGGATTTTTAGGAGGAGTTTTGCTATTTTTAAAACCCTTTATAGAGTTTATTTTGAGAAAATAAACGTCCAAATAAGTTCGCAAAAATCATCGCTCCAGGTAAGCCCGGTGCGAGTTTCGAAACTGTCCGTTTCTTCATTCCGCGTCCTCGAAAAAAGCAAAACAATTGTTGTTGAATCCGCCGCCGGGTTTCTTCCCTCCTCTGACTCTAACGTTGGCCGCCAGACGAAGGAACAATGAACGAATATGGCGAGAACAATGCCGGAGAATGGATCCGGAACAGTTGAAGCGGCCTGTTCATTCAGGCATTTTAACCTTATAATCCCTTAAATCATTCTATCCGCCTTTGGCTGTGCTAATTACAATTTTTTCTTATAGACAAACCGGAGGATATAGTAAGGTCGGGCGACCTGATATCTAGCCTTCCACCTTTGCCGCAGATGCCGAACCTTGTGCCGAGATTAAATTCCGGACAGGAGGAGCTGGCCAACTTCCAGCTTCTTCTGAATGATTTGGAAGTGAAAATAAGAGAGATGGAGAGGAAAGAGGAGGCCGCCCGGGTTGCGCTAGAAGTCGAGAGGAAAGAAAGACGAGAGGAGAATCTGATGATTAAGGCCCAGTTAGAGACTGCGCGGGCTGACCTGGAGGCCGATAAGAAAAGGCGGCCGGAGAGAGAGAAAGAGTTGGAGGCCCAACTGGAGTCTGAGAAGAAAGCGCGACTTGATAAGGAGAAAATGTTGATAGACCAGATTGCTACAATATTCGCGTGCTTTGACCGGGAGAAGAGGATGTCTTCGAAGTTCGAGGAAGACTGTAAATATTATCAAAATAAATATCTTCGTATAACCAGGGAAGTTGGCGAAAACCGACGTTCGTCTGGTGATGAAAGATCCAGGATGTTGAACCGCCCGACTGTTGGGGCGAGCTCTAATCCCCTACCAATTAGGGCGTCCGACCCTGCTGTGAGTGAGCCCGCCGGGGCCCCTTCTGTTCGTAAGATTCTTGCCGCACGGGTAGAATGGGACGCCGCACGGCTTCACAGTACGCTCAATCACATACACTATCATTCGAGTCAGATCTATGACCTTCTTATTCAGACTGGCGACCAGGTCGCGTGACTTCATCGTGAGGATAACCCCCAAGAGCCGCATCAGCCGTGAGCGGCTTTGAACTTTCATGAACTATGTTTGTAATCTTTTCTTATTCGCTTCTTGGGATGATCTGACGATTTGGTTTACTTTGGATAATATTTTATTTTAGCACCTTCTGATGTGCTTATAACCCGTATAATTTATGCCGAAATGTCTTATTCCGAATTGATGTGCAGGTCGCGCGACTAGCGCTAAATGCTTGAGGTTTTTGTTGAACTTCATTAACATGCTGCATGTAGGTTTCTGTCTAATCGGACTGACTTGCCTGTGCGCAAGCCATTGTTTTATTCTTGTTATCTGTGCTGCTTGTGTGATATAATCTGCACGGTTTAATGTCATATCCGCGCCATAGTTTTGTTATTTGCAGATCATTATCTCTATAAGTAGTAGCCATTACGGTGATCCATTCATACTTTCTGAAATGGCGCGAGCTAAGCAACAGTCGTCGCGGTCTGAGAAAGTTCACGCGGTCCGAACTGACGCAGCTTCTGCTTTCCGATCGGCCAATCATAAGGAGTGTTGCGTAACTCAGAGCAAGTTGAATGATTTTATTGAAGAATATATGGTTGATAGCAACATAACCGTTCGGCTTCCTTTTCGTGACGAGCGGATAAACTCCTCGTCTTCCACTAAAATTGCCGTTCCTATTGACCATTTCAAGTATGGCTTCAGATTTCCTCCCCCCTTGAAGTCATCGCTATTTTCGATCACTACGGGGTTGTGCCCGGACAACTCCCGCCGAATTCCATTGCCTCTATTTATAGCTTTATCTCGTATCTGCGATCAGAGCGAGTTAGATTTTCGATTTCTCTTTTTCAAAACTTCTTTTCCGTGCGGTCTACTCCGGACGCCGGGACCTCCGTTTTCCGAGGTCATAAATATTTTGGATGTCGGGGGATGAACGTTATCAACCTGGTGAACAAGGTTGCGAGTTGGTCCGAGCGGTATGCTATGTTTGAAGGCCCCCTAGGGCTATTGCAGGTCAACCCGCAGACGAAGAGTGCGGCGGATTTCAAATCGGTTAAGCTTGGAGAAGCTGAGCAAAAGATCTTCGAATCCCTGGAGAACGAGCGACTTGATGTGAATCATTATATTCCATTGTTCGCGGAGCTGGAGGATGTCCGACCAGAGGATAGTAAGTTTCTCCTTAACTCGTCATTTTATGACCGCGCGGACTGTTCTTCTAAGTTTCAAATTTCTGCAGCTGCCACAGTCGTTCCCTTAAACAAGCTGGTTACTCCGGCCGCTCAAGTTCTGACCCAGAGGGAAAAACGACAAAGGAAATCCGATCCGCAGTGGTCTGAAGAGGAGAGCCCGGCTCCTTCAGGCGAGTTCGAGCTTCTTCGCTCTTGCAGAAACCCGCACGATCTTAAGGGTAAGCCGACAGTCCTTTGGCATAAGGATGGTGATTGCGTGCAAGTTTCTACTGCTCTTCCATTCTGGGGAGCGAGAAGATTAGCCGACATGCATTAGCCGTCGGGGCTGCCATGTATGGCCGAAAAACTTTGAAGAGACTGAAGAGAGTTCCAGAAGAGGAGCTTTCCAGAGTAGCCGCGCAGGCTGGCGCATGGGGCTTTGCGGCCAATCATTTTATGGCACTTTCATATAAACAGCTGGTATCAGCCCATACTTACCTGGAGAAGAAGTTCGCCGACCAGGCTGACAAGAATGCCAGACTTAAGGAGATTATTGCGGTAGGTTTCCGACAAACACTTCGGGCTTATCACTTTTCAGACCGCACGACGTGACATTTACCTTCTTTTTATAGCATCAATATGATACAGATAACCCGGATTTTCAAGACGAGGTCTTCCCACATATAGCCAAAGGGATTGATGGTGCTCTGAATCGCCTGCGAGATCGGGACGGCCTGGCCGCCGGCTTCGAGGACACAACCTTCCCGGATCTCTATCCCGATCTAAAGGACAAATTAGATGAGATAACCCGCTGAGCCAAGGGGAAGGACAAGGTCGAGTCTAGTAGCGCTGAGGAAGAGAGCGATGAAGAAGAAATCGTGAAAGAGTCCGCCGCGGTTGTTAAAAATGAGGATGGCTCGGATGCCGGGTCCAGCGATTCCGATGAAACCGGACGGTCTAGGTCTCACAAATCGGGCGGCTCAGGTAGTTCGAGTAGCTCAGACAGCAGCTCCTCGGGCTCCTCCGTTTCCAGTAAAGGATATTCGCCCGAAGTGGACATTTCTGGTGATGAAGTCTCAAGCTCTCCTGTGACCAAAAGACTCAAGCCGGACGAATAGCTCCTTTTGTAATTTTTTGAATTTAGTTTTTTATTTTTGCATGACCGATGGCTTGATTTTGTTAGCCGGCCGGTCATGAATCAATGTAAAGATATTTTGGAAATGAAACGGACAGCTCTTACCTGTCGAGTTGTTTGTTTTACTTACTTGTGTCCACTGCGGTCTTCTTTTTCCCTTAATTAAGTCGTGCGGTTTGCATCTTCAATCTAAACTAAGCATGCTTTAATATGTTCTGAAGAAATATCAGTTATGACATTCTGATGTGTAGTCGGCACGGTTTGAGTATATAATCCGAGCGGTTAGATATTGAAACCCTTCGACCTATTGCAAGTCCTCCATAGTAGCCAAGAGCAGCTTCAGGCTGCTAAGACATCACACCCGTGTGGCTTTGAACATGCCTTGCTTGATTCGATGACTCCTTGTATTTGGTTGTAAGCTGCGCGGCCATTACCCGGCCTGATATAATCTTTTTCATGAAACATACCAGGTCATAAAGAAGCAGTTGGCCGGTTTGAGCGGTTAGTACTTTGATTCAGACGACTTGTAATTCGAAAGACATAGCTTGCGAATACAATTAACAACAGATATACCCGTGTGATTTATATATATACAATTCGGGCGGATAGAAAACCAATTGGAAAGTTGAATGTCACCAGAGCGCGCGATTATAACCTGGCTTTTCTTAAGTGTTCCACCAGGTTGAGAATGCCAAATAATAAGTAAACAATTGACAGGCTGAGCGATTATCATCTAATCCGGATGGTTTATGTAACTCAGATTTCCTCATGAACATAATTAGTTAACTACTATATCCGTATGGTATATATATAACTCGGGCGAACAGTAATTCGGACAAGAAATTGACATAACCAAATCGTGCGATCATAACTTGGCCTTTTCAAAAATTATTCCACAATATGGAATATCAAGCCATGAGAAAAGAGCCGGTAGGTCGCGCAATTAATATCATCGGCGGATAAACCCGAGCGATCTGTATATACTCTTAGCGGATTCTTTTGCTTGATTATTAAGAGCCTCATATTATCTTACCAAATTCGATCGGTCTCACAACCAGGCTACCTGACAGTTTTGATACCTATTTATTTTAAACCGCAAGGCTCAAACGCAAACCGCTCGGTCTTCGATATGCTTGTTGAAAAGCTGTTTCCTCCTCATATGGTCAAGAAGACCCTATGAGATGGGATAATTCCCTGTAATGTGGTAAAAGAGCAGCAACAAACTCAGATGACCAAATGGGCAGGTGGGCCTAAGAGGCAACCATTGCTTTCCTCAGAGGGTCATAAGAGTTGTGGAGAAAAAGAAAGAAGACAAGTACATACCTAGATGACCAAGTGGGCAGGTGGGCCTAGGCGGCGACCATTGCTTTCCTCAAGTGGTCATGAAGGCTGTAAGCGACTCAGCTGCTCTCTTGCCTAGGGCTACAAGCCGAGTTGATCAATTGGGCAGGTGTGGTCATGCCGCGGAGGCTATACCGACATTGCTTTCCTCAGAAAGATCAACCCAATTGTGGGTCCCACTTAGGCATCGCTTGAGAGTACCTAGGAGTATTCGATGGTCACAGACTAGGATGATCAGTTGGACAGGTGTGATTACGCCGCGAAGGCTATACCGACATTGCTTTCCTCAGAAAGATCATCAAAGCTGTAACTATATCCCTCTCGGGGCATGATAGATCCAACATTCACCCGGACCTCCCTTGATGCAGGGGTGCGTTAGATATCAGCCGGGATCCAAGGTTCTGAAGACCACCACACGGGAATTGGCAAGCTACCACTACACGTGTGCGAAAACTCCCCGCTACACATGATCTTCATGGTTTTACGCTAATGACTACAATCCGAGGGGGTTCAAGCAGAACTTGGCGATGTCTCCGCGGTTCAGTGAGGTTGATATATAAGAGAGTGTAAAAAGGAAACATCATACATGGAGAAGTGTCAGTATGGGGCTTCTTATTAAAATAACCAAAAAATGCAGGAAAGTAAAGAGGACATTTTAGGGATAGAACCGTTTGAGATCGTCACCGCTCCAGGTGCGTGAGATGTCTTCTCCTTCGCTCGTCTGGAGGCGGTAAGCCCCACTTTTTAGTACTTCCTTGATGATGAAAGGTGCATCCCAATTAGGATTCAACTTCCCAACGTTGCCTTCTCTGGCTGCTGCATCAACTTTCTTTAGCACAATGTCTCTGACTGCAAAATGTTTTACCCTAACATTCTTGTCAAAGTGCTTCGCCATTCTCCTTTTAACTTCTTCTTGTCTGATGGTTGCCTCGTCCTGAAGCTCTTCGAACAGATCCAGACTATACTTGACAGCCTCGTCATTTTCATCTATCCATGCTTCTCCTCCCTCCTTTGCATATACGACTCTTGGAGTGAACACCTAAAATTCTGCAGGAACAACAGCTTCCGAGCCATGGGATAATTTGAATGGTGTCTCCCCCGTAGCTGAAGATGGAGTGGTATGAAGAGTCCAAAGGATGGAAGGAAGTTGGTCTGCCCAATTTCCTCTTTGATTCAAGATCCTCTTCATCAGAAGTAGCTGGATCTGTCTATTTGCGGCTTCTACCTGGCCATTCATCCTTGGGTGATGTACTGAGGCGAACCGAAGAACAATTCCCACCTGATCACAAAAGTTTATCATCTCTGGATTGTTAAATTGTGGACCATTGTCAGTGATAATTGCTAGCGGAATTCCATGTCGGCAGACTATCTCCCCCCAGATGAAGTTTCTGATAATTTGAGTTGTAGTTCTTGCTAATGCCTTCGCCTCAATCCACTTGCTAAAGTAGTCAATCATCACAATGATAAAGCGACGTTGGCCACTGGCTACTGGGAAGGGTCCGATAAGATCCATCCCCCAAACTGCAAAGGGCCCTGGTGCGGTTATTGATCTGAGCGATTGAGCAGGCAAATGCTGAAGAGGAGCGAACTTTTGACATTGAACACATCGCTTGGCGAATGCTTCAGCATCCTTCCTCATGGTTGGCCAGAAATATCCCTGCCTTAAGATTCTCTTCTCTAGAGTTTTTGCTCCCGAATGGCTACCACACTCCCCGGAATGAACCTCCTGAAGTATGATTGGTATTTCTTCCTCGGAAACACATCGTGTTGAGGGAGAGATCAAAGTCTTCCTGTAGAGAACTCCTGCTATCAGATAATAGTTTGTCGCCTTTCTTATAAATCTTCTTCTATCTTTGATGGAATGATGGAACTCTCCTTTTGACAGAAACATCTCGTAAGGGTCCTTCCACGAAGGATTATGATCAATTTGCATGAGTTCTGCTTCATCTGTTGCCGGATGAAAAAGTTCAAAGGTCACTCCCCCGGATGGAAGACCAAACTTTGACAACTCATCTGCCTCCTCATTTTGTGTCCTTAGAATATGCTCGATGATGAATGACTTGAATCTTCTGATTTCCTTTTTGACTAACAGCAGATATTTCCTCAGAATTGGCTCCCTTGTTTCATAATTCCCCAAGACCTGAGAGGCCATTACCAATGAATCGGTTCTAACATGTGCATGTTTATCCCCAGCTCTTTGGCAAGTCTCAGCCCAGCCAAAAGTGCTTCATATTCTGCCTGGTTATTTGTAACTGGTAAGAAGAATTTGATAGCTTGTTCCAGCCTGATGCCATTTGGACTGATTAAAACTACTCCGGCTCCCACGGAGTTTTTACCAGAAGCCCCATCCACATAGATGACCCAAGCTAAAGGAGATTGCACCACTTGTTCGGAACTAGGTTCTGCTGTATCCACGAAGAAGTCTGCCAAGATTTGTGCTTTGATTGTTGTTCGGGGGATGTATGACATTTCGAATTCACTTAGCTCGATAGCCCATTTAGCCAACCTCCCTGAATGGTCTGGCTTTTCAAGAATATTTCTTAAAGGATGATCTGTAATCACTTGGACGGGATGATCTTGGAAATAAGGACGAAGCCTTCGTGAAGACATAACCAAGGCCAAGGCCAGTTTCTCCAAGATTGAATATCTGGTTTCCGCATCTTTGAGAATATGGCTAACATAATATATTGGAAACTGCCTCTTCTTTTCCTCCCGAATGAGGACAGAGCTTACCGCATCTGGGCCGACTCCCAAATATAAGAATAATATTTCCCCCTCACGGGGACTTTGGAGTAGTGGAGTTGAAGTCAACTGTACTTTTAGCTGCTCGAAAGCCCTGTTGCACTCCTCGCTCCATTCAAACTTTGATCCTCCCCGCAATATTTTAAAGAATGGGGCACTTTTATCCCCGGATTTGGAGATAAACCTGCTCAATCCTGCCAATCTTCCTCCAAGCTGCTGAACTTCCTTGGTATTTTGAGGAGGGGTCATATCAAGGATGGCCTTCACCTTGTCTGGATTTGGTGCAAGGCCATCGGGAGTTAAGAGATGCCCAAGAAACTTTCCTTTGTTTGCCCCAAACACACATTTCAAAGGGTTTAACTTTAACTTGAACCTCCGTAGAGTAGCGAACGTCTCCATGAGGTCTTTCAAGTGTAATGAAAATGTTTTACTTTTCAGAAGGAGATCATCAACATAAACTTCGAGGTTCCTGCCTTTTTGATGCTTAAAGACGCTATCCATCATTCTTTGATATGTTGCGCCCGCATTTTTAAGACCGAAAGGCATTACGAGATAGCAGTAACTTGAACCTCCGTAGAGTAGCGAACGTCTCCACGAGGTCTTTCAAGTGTAATGAAAATGTTTTACTTTTCAGAAGGAGATCATCAACATAAACTTCGAGGTTCCTGCCTTTTTGATGCTTAAAGACGCTATCCATCATTCTTTGATATGTTGCGCCCGCATTTTTAAGACCGAAAGGCATTACGAGATAGCAGTAACACCCATCGTTTGTGATAAATAAGGTGTGCGGGATATCAGGTTTGTGCATTTTAATTTGATGATACCCAGAGAAAGCATCGAGAAAACTCATAAAATCATACCCAACCGCGGAATCAACTAAGAAATCTATCCGAGGCAGAGGGTAGCAATCTTTGGGACACGCTTTATTAAGTTTGGTGAAGTCTACGCACATGCGCCACTTCCCACCAGATTTCTTAACCATTACAGCATTCGACATCCACGTGGGATATTGAATTTCAGAAATAAAGCCTGCTTTTAAGAGTTTGGCAACCTCCTCTCTGATGGGCAACGCCAGCTTGGACGGGCTTGAACTCGGGAGATACGTTCAGATGATGACAAACCACGTTCGGATCTACTCCTGGCATATCCTCCGCTGACCAGGCGAAGACATCCAGGTTCTCCAAAAGGCAGGAGATCAGCTCCACTTTTTCCTCCTCCAGTAACTCAGCATTGATGACCAGCTTCTTTTCTTCCCCTTCAGCAATAGGGATCTCTTGGGTCGCCTGGGCAGGTTCCAGGTGAGCCCCTTCTCGATCTTTTCCTTCCTCAGCAGCCCTTGAGGATTCAGCAATTTCCAGAATTTCAGCCACGACCTCGGGAAGTGAAACGTCGGTGATCATGTTGACGGTTCAGACGTAGCACTCCCGAGCCACTTTTGGGTTACTCCTAACCCGATACTGCTTTCCCTCGGCGGCAAACTTAAGATCAAGATGAAAGGTAGACACTATTTCCCGGTATGCATTAAGAATCGGCCTTCCGAAGATGGCGCAGTAAGTGCTTGGGGCATCCACCACCACGAAATTGATTAGTTTTATCACTCCTCCAAGGGAGACCAGGAGCTTTACTGAACCCTCCATTTCTTTCTTTTCCCCAGAAAACCCGTAGAGGGGCCCGTCGGTTGAAAGTAGAGGCTTTCCAGTTTTCAAGGCTTCGAAGGTTGGGCGGAAAAGGAGATTGATAGAGCTAACTGTGTCAATCAAGATCTTGTGAACAGTGTAATTTTCGATGACGGCTTTGATGACCACCGCATCATCGAAAGGATTGGCATTGGGGGGAAGTTCATCCTGACCAAAGGTGACAATAGTGCTTTCGGGGGGAGAACTTGTAGTGGCTGCTACTTCCTGCTTCAGAACTCTCGCGATGCTGTATTTGCGAGATGACTCTGCTCTAGCTCCTCCATGGATACAATAGATGTCCCCTAAAGGGCCCACATCATTGACTTCGATGCATTCGGCAGAAGGATGGATGTCTCCATAGAAGCCGGCGTCTTCGACGTCGGTGCATTCCCAGGTCACTTCTACTGTTTCTCTCTTTTTTCTTCTCAGCCGCTGGCTCAGCAGTTGGCTCTTTTCGAACTAGGCCCCGAAGCTTTCCTTCTCCTAGGAGCCTCTCTATCAGCAAGCAAAGGGCCCGACAGTTTTTAGTCTGATGCCCTCCCTCCTTATGATATTCACAGAAGAAGTTCGGATTCCGATTTTGAACATCCGATCTCAGAGGAGCCGGTCTTCTGAAATCTGGCCTTTTCTGCAAAATCTGGACTACTTCGTCCATGGTGACATTTAATGGAGTGAACGACTCTTGCGAATCATCATATTGAATGGATGGGATGACTGGAGGTGGCTGCACGGTATATTGTGGCAAATATACCGACATGATTTGCGGAAGAGGAGCGGATGGAGCGGGGGTGATGGCCAACGACGGTTTCTGATCCTGAAACCATTGATGGCCCATAAAGGGTTGTTTGTTTTTGTAGTTTCTCCCCCTCTGGGAATGGGGCTCAAAATGGGATTGGTTTGGTGTCGGATGATAGAAAGATTGATTAGACTGCTCCTTGTCGCTTACTAGCTTGGCGACGTAGCCGGGGTTACTCTTTTCTCCCCTGATGAACATATTTGCCAAACTTATTATTTCTTGATAAGTTTTCGGTTCCCTTATGTTTGCTTCAAACTTTAGGGGGCCCTCCCTCAAGCCATGAATGAGGGCATCCCTGTAGAGCTCTGGATCCACATTCTGGACCTCAATGATCTCTTTCTGTAAGCGTCTACGAAACGGGCCCACGTTTCATCCTCCCGCTGTTTTATATCGAAAAGGGCCGCAGGGCCGCTTTTCCTTTTCCTTGAAGTTGAGAATCTCAGAAGAAATTCTCTACGCAGCTCGGCAAAGCAACTGATAGATCTGGGGTGCAGCCCATAAAACCACTGCCTTGCTTGTCCTTCAAAGGAGGTCACAAGGAGTTTGCACTTAGTCGCATCAGTTAAGGTCTTGAGAGCGATGGCTGATTCAAAGGCTTGTAGGTGAACAGTGGGATCAGTCTCCCCACTGAAAGCTGGCAGACGAGGCTCTCTGAAATTGTTAGGGGCTGGCTCCCCCCGGACTTCATCCACGAAGGGAGAAGTTTAATCCATATCTTTGTATAGAGGAGTAGGGTAGTAAGCCGCCGAAGCTGCGACTACTCGCAGACAAGCCTCCTGATAAGAGGACCGGGCAGCAGCTTCTGGCGGGTAGAGAGGGTGAGCAGCGGCCTCAGGCGGATACGATAGGCGGGCTGCTCCTTCTGGAGGATAGGACAGGCGGGCTGCATTAGAAGCCGCCCCCTGGAAATCGAGGATTCGAGCCGGCATGCTCTACGCGGCTTCCTGGTAGAAGTTTTGCCTGGCCGCAAAACCTTCTTGCTGAGGTTGGAGGTTGGCGGCTTGTGGTAGCGGGTAAGGTGGAGGCGGAGGAGGAACCAGAGTTACCGCCTGATTAACCGCGGTTTGCTGTGAAACTAGCCGCTTGGTTAATACTGCTAAAGCCTGACTGATCGCTTCAAGCCGCTGATCAGTGGCTCTCTGAGCCCACTCGGCTTCTCGTTTCGACTGCTCCAAGGCCTCCCACAGAGAGTCTTTGTTGTGGTCAGAGCGGTCTCCAAGAGGGAACTGACGGTCTGACATTGTATCGAGGATTTCACCGACAATCCGTGATCTGAAGGTCGCGTGTTTCTGTTGAGTCCGAAATCGCACCTCCGAAGGAAATCGGAGGCTGCGTGCTGCCGGTTACTTTTTAGGTGGAGAAAATGAGACTGCTAGCAGCGGTCAAGGCCAGACTTCGCCCATCATGGCGAATGCCACTCCTGTGACGGGCTTTCCTTTGATTAAGAAGAAGCGGTTACAACGGGTTACAAGTGTACAACCCCGTACCCGTCGGGTGGGACCCTCCCCAGATAGCGGGGACCCGAGGTGTCCCGTGATTGGCTAGCATTGACCGGTGTGCGGTTAGGATCCATATTCGTAAATAAACGAGAAATTGGGGTGCGAGTAGCGGGGTTTGGGTGTGCGTTTAGAGGATGGGCTGTGGATAGCCAACTTTGGCTAGGGTTTTTTATAAAACCCAAAACTAAAACCTAAAGGGAGGCTCTCCCTTCCCAGCCGCAAGAAGCCCCCCGACCCCATCGCTCTCCTCCTCGGTCCCCTACTGCGACTCGAGACACCGAGCACCCCTCTTTCCTCATCAAAACCTCTCAGACGAGAGCACCGCTGCTCGCCGGAAGACGTTACTACTTCGTCATCCTCGGTCGTCGTCGGTAGATCTGCGGGCGGGAGAATCCACGATCTGTTCGATGATCACTGCTCGGTGTACTGTCTACGCGAAGGAGAAGGCTCAGATGCTCGTCAGATCCACAACAAGCTAGGGAATCCACATCTTCGATCTCCTATCCTGTTACCGACGCCGTAGGACCTGAGCCCGACCCCCGACGCTCTCTTCCTCCGCCGCCTGCAGCAGGGGGCGAGCCCCGGAGTTCTTCCCCGTCGCCCCTCAGGGTAAGGGCCGCCAAGCCCTCCCCTCTTTCACCCGTCTACAGCGGAATCCGGCCGGAAGCTTCTCTCCCGCGGCCTCTTGGAGCACGATCGGCCGGGAGCTCCTCTCCCGTGGCCAACTTGGGGCTAGACTCGGCATGAAGAGGCCGGATCTAGGCACGGAAAGCCGCTACGGCTCCTAGACGAGGAGCCTCAGGCAAAATACACGCTACAAGGGTAACGATGTTTCTACTCGGGCATGTGAAGCCCTAATTTCTCATACTTGCATGGAAGCTCCCCTCCACCATCAGGTGGAGGAGGTGCGCTCTCCGACGGCTTGATGTGCGCATCCCCGAAATCAACCACATTAGCGCCCGGAAGTGTGAGTACGAGTTTAGGCATTCTGTGTGAAGCCCATCCGGGTGTGTAGACCGGATTGGTGATGTTTCTGTGTGAAGCCCATTCGGGTGTGTAGACCGGATTGGTGATGTTTCTGTGTGAAGCCCATCCGGGTGTGTAGACCGGATTGGTGATGTTTCTGTGTGAAGCCCATCCGGGTGTGTAGATCGGATTGGTGATGTCCTGGGGATCAAGGAGAAGACTCTACAGGAAGATATTTATTATTTACCCGTATTTATAAAATGCCGCCGCCTCGGGAAATGGGTGTGGGCAATGTAGCTCGGTTTGCTTCAATTGGCCGAGGCTCAGTTTGCTACCGCATGGCGAGACGTTGGCGTACATGTGTCGCAGTACCAAGCAGGGGGTTGCGGGCTTAAGCCCAAAGTTGTGCCGCCCCGAGAAGGGCTTATTTATTTATATTTGCCGGCCTGCGTGCCGAAGTATGGAGCTTATGCTCTTGTAAATTAAAATGCCTGTGATGCCCTCTTTATGTAGCTTATATTTTTATCGTAGGCGAGTGGTGTTTTTACGAACCACTCGCCCCGTGGGAACCCCGAGGTGAAATTACCGGGAAGACCTTAAGGGTCAGTTAATTAACTCTTAGAATGGCGGAGTTACGCTGTCGGAAGTCCCATTTGGGCTGCGTATAGTCAGACTGTTTGTCGGGATTACGCTATTGGCGGCCCGAACGAGGAACGCTACAAATAGACCCAAGAGAGCACCTTTAGGAGAGGGATTCATTTTGGGATTTCCCCTTAGATGTTTTGGTTGGCCAAGAGAGTCCTCCAATGGTGCTTTGTCTCAGTCTTTGGCTTCGGAGGGGAAGTGCTTGTTAGTCTTCCGGGTGTGTGGTGGGACCTCCACGCTGAGGCCTTGGGTTTGTCCTTTGAGTTCCTAGTTTTGTGCCTAGATTGTTAGCTTGAGCGAAGTAGGTGTGAGGCCACCCCTCTTTTGGGACCCCGAACTCCACAGAGACCAAGTCTTGTTCGCAAGATTTCGGTTTCAACACATGGTGCGGTGAGCGTGGAGAGTGGCCAACACAGAAAAGCTCGGGCGGAGATCATGGCTAGAGAAGAGGAACTGAGTGATGACCAAGGTAATGCGCTGACACCCACGGGAGGGGTCTCGCAGTCTCAGTCCGAGGGATTCCGGCGAGAGTTTCGGCGGGAGGTCATGGAGACTTTGCGGCACACTTTCGCTGTGCGTGCCAAGTGCTCAAAAACCACCTGCCCCAGTTGATCGTGACGCCATCTTGGGGCGAGTGTTCATGTTTTAGGTTTTCGTTTTCCTTAATTTCCTTCCTTCTCATGTGAAAGATACTCAATGAAATTTAATCCTTGTTAGGAGGTTGGGCAGAAGTATATAGGAAAAGGTTTAAGTACCTGAACGATGTCAAGTATATCTTTCAATCGAACTTTAAAATATCTTTTAGAATCAGAAGGCTCTTGAAATCCGAGTAATTGCTGACCCCAATATCATGAGCAAAGCCAGAATCTGTCCTAAAATCTAACCCCGTCGATCGAATCATAGAAGTCATCTCATCCTTTGATTCCAATTCAAGCCCCATGTTCTCCAGTTTCCCTGCTCTAGTCCAAAATATTGGATGAGGGTTATTTTGGTCGAAGGAGAATGAGTGATATTGTCTGATTAATGTTATTATGCCGGAAAATATACTACGTGCCAATCTTCTTCTGAACTTTTTTCTACTTGAAGTGATCCCGAAAAATGTATATACCATTTTTTCTCCCCTACGACATTCACTTTTGCACAAGCCAAGTATACGTCATAAAGAAATTCTAGACGTAAGACGAAGAGATCTGGTACTAGCAACTAATGCTGTGAAGTGAATCATTGAGAGGTTTCGTGGTTCAATGTCATTTCTAAGATGGAAAATGCAAAGTCTCTTCAACTGGATAAATGCTCATTTCGGAGGAGACATTGTCATCTCAGAGTTTTCTTGTGAGCATCTATTAACATCGTGTTTAAAACTTTTATTTTCTTGTATCAGTTAAGTCCAGGAAGCTCTACGCCATGGTTGTTGCCAAATAGGGATGACATAATGTCATAGAGAGAGTCAATTTACTCAAATGGTCTACCACAACAAAGATTATTTCCTTCCAGTGAGATCTAGACACTGCATTTACTGATATAGTCGTGAAAGGTGACCTTGAGCTTCTTCCAATAATAGAGTTGTTTGGGCAATTAAGTGGTTGTTATTCCTGAATGCCCACCATTTCTAGTGTCATGATATAACTGTAATTAAAGTTTCTTAACTTCATCATCTCCAGTTACAAACTTTCACTTTCGCTTCAACACTCTATTAACACCCTGATATTCGGGCTTATATGTATTATCTTCTTTCTTCTTAACTAATTCCTCTATTATAAAATGTGACCCCAATAGCCTCATGTACGTTTGATTCTTTGCAATAGATAAGATGTCATAACTACTAGGGCCGCTAGTCGTGCCTCAACTTCCTGGTGCTAACTGCCTGGTGTTGTCTTGACAAACCATTTGCACCGTTGTTTTCACTACATTTTTCATATGCAAGTCATATCCCAGAAACTTGGTGATATATTTTTGGTGTTGTTGAGTGGTGTTTCTCCACTTCATCAAATATTTTGACCATGATGGTTTGTGCTGATATAAAAATGTGTTCCTATCAGATAATGTCTCCAATTTTATAGCTAAAGCTATTACGAGCAGTTTTTCTCATAAATTGATAATGCGACATTTCTAGGTCTTAAAGTCTTATTGAAATGCACAATAGGATGATGATCCTGAGTTAATATTGCCGCCACTCTCAGATTTGAAGCATGTGTCTCTACTATAAACGTCTTAGAGAAATATGGTAATGTCAGGATTGGAGGATTGCTGTCAGCTAATTTCAATTATTTGAATGCTTCTTTTGCTTCAATAGTTCACTGGAAAGATCACTTCTTCAATAGATTTGTCAGTAGTAGAGATAGTAACTCATAGTTCATGAGATTTTTTTTTTGTAATAGTAATTTAAACCTATGAAGTCTCTTAACTACCTAACTAAATTTGGAACTGGTCACTATAACATATCCTACATTTTCTTTGGATTAGCTTCCACCCCATAAGCAAATACGTAAAATAAATTAAGAATTAAGCGGTGTGATATGTTAACCTCATAACAGAGCACCTCAGCGATCACACTGGTGATGCAGATAATGTTAAAACGATAGTAAGTTAAATGTGCTAATCACTAGCCCAAATATTTTATTGACCGAGTTTTTGTCGAAGAAGGGTAAAATTGCATACGCTACTGCTAAGCTTTTTATTTAAGGTGCAAGTCCTTTTCAAAAATAAGGGTAAAAACCATACAGATTGTGTTTTACTTGATCTTATGGCCAGTTTTACACTTAACACTGAAGAAAGTTATTTACATCTCAAAATAGGCGGTGTTAGTGCTTTTTACTTGGTTCAAGAATTGTACACTCAATAAGGCTTAGTCCGACCTGCACTATGATTTTGGCTTCACAGGGCTTCCGATTTTGTTTATCATGTCGCTCTTGCGATTTTGCCCCATTCTGCGAGCCCCGTTCTCAGGAGATTCCGGGTTATGCCCAGACTATTTTACCCTATCCATTGTCGAGAAGTTGATAGCGTTTTAGAAGCTCAACCCCAACTGGGAAGGCACATATTTTGTAAGTGAAGTGCTAAAGTTAGGAGGGTACCACCTCCAGGATGTGGAAGGGGTACCCCTCGGCCGAGCCAGGAGCAGGGATGACTTGAAGCGTTTCTATCCATAAAATTCTTGTATGCATTCATTCTTAAATACCATTTCGTATGTATTGTTTTTATACTAACCATGAGTTCAAGGTGATAAGTTCTTTATGCTGGAATGCCCCAGATCGATTCCGCTCCCGGGCTCTCACTAGACGGGGGGTTCAGGTTGATCTCTGGAGAGGCTGGCAAGGTGGTATATGTTTGGTGCTGGAATGCCCCAGATCGATTCCGCTCCCGGGCTCTCACTAGACGGGGGGTTTAGGTTGATCTCTGGAGAGGCTGGCAAGGTTGTATATGTTTGGTGCTGGAATTCCCCAGATCGATTCCGCTCCCGGGCTCTCACTAGACAGGGGGTTCAGGTTGATCTCTGGAGAGGCTGGCAAGGTTGTATATGTTTGGTGCTGGAATGCCCCAGATCGATTCCGCTCCCGGGCTCTCACTAGACGGGGGGTTCAGGTTGATCTCTGAGAGGCTGGCAAGGTTGTATATGTTTGGTGCTGGAATGCCCCAGATCAATTCCGCTCCCGGGCTCTCACTAGACCGGGGGTTCAGGTTGATCTCTGGAGAGGCTGGCAAGGTGACAAATTTTTGTGCTGGAATGCCCCAGATCGATTCCGCTCCCGTGCTCTCACTAGACGGGGGGTTCATGTTGATCTCTGGAGAGGCTGGCAAGGTGACAAGTTTTTGTGCTGGAATGCCCCAGATCGATTCCGCTCCCGGGCTCTCACTAGACAGGGGGTTCAAGTTGATCTCTGGAGAGGCTGGCAAGGTGACAAGTTTTTATGCTGGAATGCCCCAGATCGATTCCGCTCCCGGGCTCTCACTAGACGGGGGGTTCAGGTTGATCTCTGGAGAGGCTGGCAAGGTGACAAGTTCTTTGGAATGGCAGGTTGACCTCTCGTGGAGGCTCTTTGGTTTCGGCTCCGTGATGGTTCCGCTGTTCGGGCTCTCATCTAACCGGCAGAGCGGGTAAACCTCTCGGATGACAGTTTGAGACAAGATGAGATTCAATATAAGGCTTTAGCATATAAGAGATCAGTTATGCTGGTTAAATTGATAGTTTTCACTGATAATCGAAGTTCTTTAAGAATAGTTTTGAAAACAAAAGCTTAAGATAACGAATCATACAATGTCACAACATTATTTGATTAGTTTTAGAAACAAAATCAGATTCATTTGGAATTGTCAATGCATGATTGTTTATGTAATCATTATAAATAATAGTGAGCATTCTATTCCTTAGCACCATCAATCATCCTTGAGGCCCATTCCCGAATAACACAATATGCAACAGTAAAAAGAACTACGCTCTAAATTATTAGTTTGCTCGCTAATAGACAATAAGTGGCATGTCATTCTGAGAACACGAAGGGCATAATGTTTCTACCATAAAAAAGAAGGCATAGTGTATAACCAAGGTTGTTGACAACCAAATTGATCATGTAAAGGCAACAAAGGGAAAGGTTATCACATCAGGACAAATATGAGCACAAAAAAAAGAGAAGAATCATCATTCATATGATTAAATACCCATTTTTTCGGGTCGGCTCCCACCCGTTGGATACTTAGGGTTGGACATTTCTTTCCGAGCGTGAGACACGCTCGTAAAGAGCGGGGATTGTGTACAACCCTGTACCCGTTGGGTGGGACCCTCCCCAGATAGCGGGGACCTGAGGTGTCCTGTGATTGGCTAGCATTGACCGGGGTGCGGTTAGGATCCATATTCGTAAATAAATGAGAAATTGGGGTGTGAGTAGCGGGGTTTGGGTGTGCGTTTAGAGGATGGGCTGTGGATAACCAACTTTGGCTAGGGTTTTTTATAAAACCCAAAACTAAAACCTAAAGGGAGGCTCTCCCTTCCCAGACGCAAGAAGCACCCCGACCCCATTGCTCTCCTCCTCGGTCCCCTGCTGTGACTCGAGCCACCGAGCACCCCTCTTTCCTCATCAAAACCTCTCCGACGAGAGCACCGCTGCTCACCGGAAGACGTTACTGCTTCATCATCCTCGGTCGTCGTCGGTAGCTCTGCGGGCGGGAGAATCCACGATCTGTTCGATGATCACTGCTCGGTGTACTGTCTACGCGAAGGAGAAGGCTCGGATGCTCGTCAGATCCACGATAAGCTAGGGCATCCACATCTTCGATCTCCTATCCTGTTACCGATGCCGCAGGACCTGAGCCCGACCCCCGACGCTCTCTTCCTTCGTCGCCTGCAGCAGGGGGCGAGCCCCGGAGTTCTTCCCCGTCGCCCCTCAGGGTAAGGGCCGCCAAGCCCTCCCCTCTTTCACCCGTCTACAGCGGAATCGGGCCGGAAGCTTCTCTCCCGCGGCCTCTTGGAGCACGATCGGCCGGGAGCTCCTCTCCCGTGGCTAACTTGGGGCTAGACTCGGCATGAAGAGGCCGGATCTAGGCACGGAAAGCCGCTACGGCTCCTAGACGAGGAGCCTCAGGCAAAATACACGCTACAAGGGTAACGATGTTTCTACTCGGGCATGTGAAGCCCTAATTTCTCATACTTGCATGGAAGCTCCCCTACACCATCAGGTGGAGGAGGTGCGCTCTCCGACGGGTTGATGTGCGCATCCCCAAAATCAACCACATTAGCGCCCGGAAGTGTGAGTACGAGTTTAGGCATTCTGTGTGAATCCCATCCGGGTGTGTAGACCGGATTGGTGATGTTTCTGTGTGAATCCCATCCGGGTGTGTAGACCGGATTGGTGATGTTTCTGTGTGAAGCCCATCCGGGTGTGTAGACCGGATTGGTGATGTTTTTGTGTGAAGCCCATCCGGGTGTGTAGACCGGATTGGTGATGTTTTTGTGTGAAGCCCATCTGGGTGTGTAGACCGGATTGGTGATGTCCTGGGGATCAAGGAGAACACTCTACAGGAAGATATTTATTATTTGCCCGTATTTATAAAATGCCGCCGCCTCGGGAAAGGGGTGTGGGCAATGTAGCTCGGTTTGCTTCAATTGGCCGAGGCTCAGTTTGCTACCGCATGGCGAGACGTTGGCTTACAGGTGTCGCAGTACCAAGCAGGGGGTTGCGGGCTTAAGCCCAAAGTTGTGCCGCCCCGAGAAGGGCTTATTTATTTATATTTGTCGGCCTGCGTGCCGAACTATTTAGCTTATGCTCTTGTAAATTAAAATGCCTGTGATGCCCTCTTTATGTAGCTTATATTTTTATAGTAGGCGAGTGGTGTTTTCACGAACCACTCGCCCCGTGGGAACCCCGAGGTGAAATTACCAAGAAGACCTTAAGGGTCAGTTAATTAACTCTTAGAATGGCGGAGTTACGCTGTCGGCAGTTCCATTTGGGTTGCGTATAGTCAAACTGTTTGTCGGGATTACGCTATTGGCGGCCCGGACGAGGAACGCTACAAATAGACCCAAGAGAGCACCTTTAGGAGGGGGATTCAGTTTGGGATTTCCCCTTAGATGTTTTGGTTGGCCAAGAGAGTCCTCCAATGGTGCTTTGTCTCAGTCTTTGGCTTCGGAGGGGAAGTGCTTGTTAGTCTTCCGGGTGTGTGGTGGGACCTCCACGCTGAGGCCTTGGGTTTGTCCTTTGAGTTCCTAGTTTTGTGCCTAGATTGTTAGCTTGAGCAAAGTAGGTATGAGGCCACCCCTCTTTTGGGACCACGAACTCCACAGAGACCAAGTCTTGTTCGCAAGATTTCGGTTTCAACAACAAGTGCAGGAAAGCAGAAGTCGTCCGGTCAGACAGTTCGCAAGACGGGAAACTCGAGACCGCAGCTCAAATAAGCGAGCTCCTAGATTCGAGAGTGCGTGTCTTGGGAATGTTGCCGCCCCCTATTTATAGGCTTGGGGGCCTGCCCGAACGGGCAGGGATAAAATAACCGCCTGCCCGGGTACAGGAGAAACGGGCAGGCGGTGATGAGATACAGAAGGGAGAAAAGAAAGAAGCCGCGCGGCTTGGCGGCTTGCGCTCCCGGTCTACCTTCGGCCTGGGTTGAAGATGTTGCGTCCAAGGCTATGGTACAACCCGGGCGGTCTGCTACCTGAGATCGCGGCTTGTCTACTTGGACTTGATCCTTGCTGGTCATTGTGGAGCAATCCGGGCGGTCTCCGACTCGAGACTGCGGCTTGCCCTTGAGAACGTAGCCTGTTGCCTGGACTTGAGCCTTGTCAGTCATTAAGAGGCAACCCGAGCGGCCCCCAACTTGAGACTGCGAGTTGCCTTCTGGACTTGGACCCTGATAGCTTTTATGGCAACACCCGAGCGGTTTGCGACTTGAGACCGCGACATGCTTCTGGAGGCCTGGCCTAGATCTTTAGAAAACGGGGGCGGTCTGAATCAAATCAGACCGCCCGGTCGTGCGCTGGTTGGTTCTGAATGACCTTTCTGTTGAGACTGAGCCGGGCGATCTTTAGCTTTTAGACCGCCCAGTCTGGGAGAAGTACCACTCGGAAGCGGTCTTTTGGGTAAACACTCTAAATGATCTGGAATTGGTTGAAATTGTTATCCATTGGAGTTAGGGCTCTGATCTCATTCCGAAAAGGTATTGTGGGTGAAAATCGGACAACCGGATCAAAAGTTATGGGCGTTTGAAGTTTAGGTCTCCTTTCGAGCTAAATACCTTATTACCAACCCGCTGTATATTGACCAATAACAAACTGGAATGGGAAAAACTTGTTCTCCATTGGATGTAGGGCTCCGAGCTCATTCCAAAAAGGTGTTGTGCGCAAAAATCAAACAACCAGATCAAAAGTTATGGCTGTTACAGTTGATGTGTAAAGAGGAGCTAAATCCCTCATTGTCATTGCAACCCGCTGTATATTGACCACTAAAATGAGCTGGAATGGTTTAAAATTGTGCTCCATTGAATGTATACCTCCGAGCATATTCCGAAAAGGTGTTGTGGGCAAAAATCAAACATAAAAAATCAAAAGTTATGGCTGTTAGAAGTCTAGGTGTCATTTGTAGCTAAATTTCGCATTATCGCTGCAACCCGCTATATATCGACAACTAAATGAACTGGAATGGGCAAAACTTGTGCTCCAATGAATGTAGTGCTCCAAGATTATTCCGAAAAGGTGTTGTGGTGGTAAAATAAGACAATCGCATCAAAAGTTGTTGTGGTTTAAGGTTTGAGTGTCATTTGGAGCTAAATCTCTCATTTTCACTACAACCCGCATTAAAAATTCTGGTATTGTGAAGTGTATGTGTCATTTGGAGCAAAATCTCATATTTCCACAACAGCTCACTGTATATCGACCTCTAAACTAGTTGGAATTGGTTTAAATTGCTCTCCATTGGAGTTAGGGCTCCGATCTCATTCTGAAAAGGTATTGTGGGTTAAAATCGGACAACCGGATCAAAAGTTATGAGCGTTTGAAGTTTAGGTCTCCTTTCGAGCTAAATACCTTATTACCAACCCGTTGTATATTGACCAATAACAAACTGGAATGGGAAAAACTTGTTCTCCATTGCATGTAGGGCTCCGAGCTCATTCGAAAAAGGTGTTGTGCGCAAAAATAAAAAAACCAGATCAAAAGTTATGGCTGTTACAGTTAATGTGTAAAGAGGAGCTAAATCCCTCATTGCCATTGCAACCCGCTGTATATTGACCACTAAAATGAGCTGGAATGGTTTAAAATTGTGCTCCATTGGATGTATGCCTCCAAGCATATTTCGAAAAGGTGTGGTGGGCAAAAATCAAACATAAAAATCAAAAGTAATGGCTGTTAGAAGATTAGGTGTCATTTGGAGCTAAATTTCGCATTATCGCTGCAACCCGCTATATATCGACAACTAAATGAACTGGAATGGGTAAAACTTGTGCTCAAATGAATGTAGTGCTCCAAGATTATTCCGAAAAGGTGTTGTGGGGGTAAAATAAGACAATCACATCAAAAGTTGTTGCGGTTTAAAGTTTGAGTGTCATTTGGAGCTAAATCTCTCATTTTCACTACAACCCGCTTTAAAAATTCTGGTATTTTGAAGTGTATGTATCATTTGGAGCAAAATCTCATATTTCGACTACAACTCACTGTATATCGACCTCTAAATGAGCTGGAATTGGTTTAAATTGTTCTCCATTGGAGTTAGGGCTCCAATCTCATTCTGAAAAGGTATTGTGGGTGAAAATCGGACAACCGGATCAAAAGTTATGGGCGTTTGAAGTTTAGGTCTCCTTTCGAGCTAAATACCTTCTTACAAACCCGCTGTATATTAACCAATAACAAACTGGAATGGGAAAAACTTGTTCTCCATTGGATGTAGGGCTCCGAGCTCATTCCAAAAAGGTGTTGTGCGCAAAAATCAAACAACCAGATCAAAAGTTATGGCTGTTACAGTTAATGTGTAAAGAGGAGCTAAATCCCTCATTGCCATTGCAACCTGCTGTACATTGACCACTAAAATGAGCTGGAATGGTTTAAAATTGTGCTCCATTGGATGTATGCCTCCGAGCATATTCCGAAAAGGTGTTGTGGGCAACAATCAAACATAAAAATATAAAGTTATGGCTGTTAGAAGTTTAGGTGTCATTTGGAGCTAAATTTCGCATTATCGCTGCAACCCGCTATATATCGACAACTAAATGAACTGAAATGGGTAAAACTTGTGCTCCAATGAATGTAGTGCTCCAAGATTATTCCGAAAAGGTGTTGTGGGGGTAAAATAAGACAATCGCATCAAAAGTTGTTGCGGTTAAAAGTTTGAGTGTCATTTGGAGCTAAATCTCTCATTTTCACTACAACACGCATTAAAAATTCTGGTATTTTGAAGTGTATGTTTCATTTGGAGCAAAATCTCATATTTCCACTACAACTCACTGTATATCGACCTCTAAACGAGCTGGAATTGGTTTAAATTGGTCTCCATTGGAGTTAGGGCTCCAATCTCATTCCGAAAAGGTATTGTGGGTGAAAATCGGACAACCGGATCAAAAGTTATGGGCGTTTGAAGTTTAGGTCTCCTTTCGAGCTAAATACCTTCTTACAAACCCGCTGTATATTAACCAATAACAAACTGGAATGGGAAAAACTTGTTCTCCATTGGATGTAGGGCTCCGAGCTAAATTTTTAGGTGTCATTTGGAGCTAAATTTCGCATTATCGCTGCAACCCGCTATATATCGACAACTAAATGAACTGAAATGGGTAAAACTTGTGCTCCAATGAATGTAGTGCTCCAAGATTATTCCGAAAAGGTGTTGTGGGGGTAAAATAAGACAATCGCATCAAAAGTTGTTGCGGTTTAAAGTTTGAGTGTCATTTGGAGCTAAATCTCTCATTTTCACTACAACCCGCTTTAAAAATTCTGGTATTTTGAAGTGTATGTATCATTTGGAGCAAAATCTCATATTTCGACTACAACTCACTGTATATCGACCTCTAAATGAGCTGGAATTGGTTTAAATTGTTCTCCACTGGAGTTAGGGCTCCAATCTCATTCCGAAAAGGTATTGTGGGTGAAAATCGGACAACCGGATCAAAAGTTATGGGCGTTTGAAGTTTAGGTCTCCTTTCGAGCTAAATACCTTCTTACAAACCCGCTGTATATTAACCAATAACAAACTGGAATGGGAAAAACTTGTTCTCCATTGGATGTAGGGCTCCGAGCTCATTCAAAAAAGGTGTTGTGCGCAAAAATCAAACAACCAGATCAAAAGTTATGGCTGTTACAGTTAATGTGTAAAGAGGAGCTAAATCCCTCACTGCCATTGCAACCTGCTGTACATTGACCACTAAAATGAGCTGGAATGTTTTAAAATTGTGCTCCATTGGATGTATGCCTTCGAGCATATTCCGAAAAGGTGTTGTGGGCAAAAATCAAACATAAAAATCAAAAGTTATGGCTGTTAGAAGTTTAGGTGTCATTTGGAGCTAAATTTCGCATTATCGCTGCAACCCGCTATATATCGACAACTAAATGAACTGAAATGGGTAAAACTTGTGCTCCAATGAATGTAGTGCTCCCAGATTATTCCGAAAAGGTGTTGTGGGGGTAAAATAAGACAATCGCATCAAAAGTTGTTGTGGTTAAAAGTTTGAGTGTCATTTGGAGCTAAATCTCTCATTTTCACTACAACACGCATTAAAAATTCTGGTATTTTGAAGTGTATGTGTCATTTGGAGCAAAATCTCGTATTTCCACTACAACTCACTGTATATCGACCTCTAAATGAGCTGGAATTGGTTTAAATTGGTCTCCATTGGAGTTAGGGCTCCGATCTCATTCCGAAAAGGTATTGTTGGTGAAAATCGGACAACCGGATCAAAAGTTATGGGCGTTTGAAGTTTAGGTCTCCTTTCGAGCTAAATACCTTATTACCAACCCGCTGTATATTGACCAATAACAATCTGGAATGAGAAAAACTTGTTCTCCATTGGATGTAGGGCTCCGAGCTCATTCCAAAAAGGAGTTGTGCGCAAAAATCAAACAACCAGATCAAAAGTTATGCTGTTACAGTTAATGTGTAAAGAGGAGCTAAATCCCTTATTGCCATTGCAACCCGCTGTATATTCACCACTAAAATGAGCTGGAATGGTTTAAAATTGTGCTCCATTGGATGTATGCCTCCGAGCATATTCCGAAAAGATGTTGTGGGCAAAAATCAAACATAAAAATCAAAAGTTATGGCTGTTAGAAGTTTAGGTGTCATTTGGAGCTAAATTTCGCATTATCGCTGCAACTCGCTATATATCGACAACTAAATGAACTGGAATGGGTAAAACTTGTGCTCCAATGAATGTAGTGCTCCAAGATTATTCCGAAAAGGTGTTGTGGCGGTAAAATAAGATAATCGCATATAAAGTTGTTGCGGTTTAAAGTTTGAGTGTCATTTGGAGCTAAATCTATCATTTTCACTACAACCCGCATAAAAACTTCCGGTATTTTGAAGTGTATGTGTCATTTGGAGTAAAATCTCGTATTTCCACTACAACCCGCGGAATATCGACTTCTAAACGAGCTGGAATTGGTTTAAATTGTTCTCCATTGGAGTTAAGGATCCGATCTCATTACGAAAAGGTATTGTGGGTGAAAATCGGACAACCGGATCAAAAGTTATGGGCGTTTGAAGTTTAGGTCTCCTTTCGAGCTAAATACCTTATTACCAACCCGCTATATATTGACCAATAACAAACTGGAATGGGAAAAACTTGTTCTCCATTTGATGTAGGGCTCCGAGCTCATTCCAAAAAGGTGTTGTGCGCAAAAATAAAACAACCAGATCAAAAGTTATGGCTGTTACATTTAATGTGTAAAGAGGAGCTAAGCCCCCATTGCCATTGCAACCCGCTGTATATTGACCACTAAAATGAGCTGGAATGTTTTAAAATTGTGCTCCATTGGATGTATGCCTTCGAGCATATTCCGAAAAGGTGTTGTGGGCAAAAATCAAACATAAAAATCAAAAGTTATGGCTGTTAGAAGTTTAGGTGTCATTTGGAGCTAAATTTCGCATTATCGCTGCAACCCGCTATATATCGACAACTAAATGAACTGAAATGGGTAAAACTTGTGCTCCAATGAATGTAGTGCTCCCAGATTATTCCGAAAAGGTGTTGTGGGGGTAAAATAAGACAATCGCATCAAAAGTTGTTGCGGTTAAAAGTTTGAGTGTCATTTGGAGCTAAATCTCTCATTTTCACTACAACACGCATTAAAAATTCTGGTATTTTGAAGTGTATGTGTCATTTGGAGCAAAATCTCGTATTTCCACTACAACTCACTGTATATCGACCTCTAAATGAGCTGGAATTGGTTTAAATTGGTCTCCATTGGAGTTAGGGCTCCGATCTCATTCCGTAAAGGTATTGTTGGTGAAAATCGGACAACCGGATCAAAAGTTATGGGCGTTTGAAGTTTAGGTCTGCTTTCGAGCTAAATACCTTATTACCAACCCGCTGTATATTGACCAATAACAATCTGGAATGAGAAAAACTTGTTCTTCATTGGATGTAGGGCTCCGAGCTCATTCCAAAAAGGAGTTGTGCGCAAAAATCAAACAACCAGATCAAAAGTTATGGCTGTTATAGTTAATGTGTAAAGAGGAGCTAAATCCCTCATTGCCATTGCAACCTGCTGTATATTGACCACTAAAATGAGCTGGAATGGTTTAAAATTGTGCTCCATTGGATGTATGCCTCCGAGCATATTCCGAAAAGATGTTGTGGGCAAAAATCAAACATAAAAATCAAAAGTTATGGCTGTTAGAAGTTTAGGTGTCATTTGGAGCTAAATTTCGCATTATCGCTGCAACTCGCATATATCGACAACTAAATGAACTGGAATGGGTAAAACTTGTGCTCCAATGAATGTAGTGCTCCAAGATTATTCCGAAAAGGTGTTGTGGGAGTAAAATAAGACAATCGCATCAAAAGTTGTTGCAGTCTAAAGTTTGAGTGTCATTTCGAGCTAAATCTATCATTTTCACTACAACCCGCATAAAAACTTCCGGTATTTTGAAGTGTATGTATCATTTGGAGTAAAATCTCGTATTTCCACTATAACTCGCTGAATATCGACTTCTAAACGAGCTGGAATTGGTTTAAATTGTTCTCCATTGGAGTTAGGGATCCGATCTCATTACGAAAAGGTATTGTGGGTGAAAATCGGACAACCGGATCAAAAGTTATGGGCGTTTGAAGTTTAGGTCTCCTTTCGAGCTAAATACCTTATTACCAACCCGCTGTATATTGACCAATAACAAACTGGAATGGGAAAAACTTGTTCTCCATTTGATGTAGGGCTCCGAGCTCATTCCAAAAAGGTGTTGTGCGCAAAAAGAAAACAACCAGATCAAAAGTTATGGCTGTTACATTTAATGTGTAAAGAGGAGCTAAGCCCCTCATTGCCATTGCAACCCGCTGTATATTGACCACTAAAATGAGCTGGAATGTTTTAAAATTGTGCTCCATTGGATGTATGCCTCCGAGCATATTCCGAAAAGATGTTGTGGGCAAAAATCAAACATAAAAATCAAAAGTTATGGATGTTAGAAGTTTAGGTGTTATTTGGAGCTAAATTTCGCATTATCGCTGCAACTCGCTATATATCGACAACTAAATGAACTGGAATGGGTAAAACTTGTGCTCCAATGAATGTAGTGCTCCAAGATTATTCCAAAAAGGTGTTGTGGGAGTAAAATAAGACAATCGCATCAAAAGTTGTTGCGGTTTAAAGTTTTAGTGTCATTTGGTGCTAAATCTCTCATTTTCACTACAACCCGCATAAAAGATTCTGGTATTTTGAAGTGTATGTGTCATTTGGAGCAAAATCTCGTATTTCCATTACAACTCGCTGAATATCGACCTCTAAATGAGCTGGAATTGGTTTAAATTGGTCTCCATTGGAGTTAGGGCTCCGATCTCATTCTGAAAAGGTATTGTGGGTGCAAATCGGACAACCGGATCAAAAGTTATGGGCGTTTGAAGTTTAGGTCTCCTTTCGAGCTAAATACCTTATTACCAACCCGCTGTATATTGACCAATAACAAACTAGAATAGGAAAAACTTGTTCTCCATTGGATGTAGGGCTCCGAGCTCATTCCAAAAAGGTGTTGTGCGCAAAAATAAAACAACCAGATCAAAAGTTATGGCTGTTATAGTTAATGTGTAAAGAGGAGCTAAATCCCTCATTGCCATTGCAACCCGCTGTATATTGACCACTAAAATGAGCTGGAATGATTTAAAATTGTGCTCCATTGGATGTATGCCTTCGAGCATATTCCGAAAAGGTGTTGTGGGCAAAAATAAAACATAAAAATCAAAAGTTATGGCTGTTAGAAGTTTAGGTGTCATTTGGAGCTAAATTTCGCATTATCGCTGCAACCCGCTATATATCGACAACTAAATGAACTGAAATGGGTAAAACTTGTGCTCCAATGAATGTAGTGCTCCAAGATTATTCCGAAAAGGTGTTGTGGGGGTAAAATAAGACAATCGCATCAAAAGTTGTTGCGGTTTAAAGTTTGAGTGTCATTTGAAGCTAAATCTCTCATTTTCACTACAACACGCATTAAAAATTCTGGTATTTTGAAGTGTATGTGTCATTTGGAGCAAAATCTCGTATTTCCACTACAACTCACTGTATATCGACCTCTAAACGAGCTGGAATTGGTTTAAATTGTTCTCCATTGGAGTTAGGGCTCCGATCTCATTCCGAAAAGGTATTGTGGGTGAAAATCGAACAACCGAATCAAAAGTTATGGGCGTTTGAAGTTTAGGTCTCCTTTCGAGCTAAATACCTTATTACCAACCCGCTGTATATTGACCAATAACAAACTGGAATGGGAAAAACTTGTTCTCCATTGGATGTAGGGCTCCGAGCTCATTCCAAAAGGAGTTGTGCGCAAAAATCAAACAACCAGATCAAAAGTTATGGAAGTTATAGTTAATGTGTAAAGAGGAGCTAAATCCCTCATTGCCATTGCAACCCGCTGTATATTGACCACTAAAATGAGCTAGAATGGTTTAAAATTGTGCTCCATTGGATGTATGCCTCCGAGCATATTCCGAAAAGGTGTTGTGGGCAAAAATCAAACATAAAAATCAAAAGTTATGGCTGTTAGAAGTGTAGGTGTCATTTGGAGCTAAATTTCGCATTATCGCGGCAACTCGCTATATATCGACAACTAAATGAACTGGAATGGGTAAAACTTGTGATCCAATGAATATAGTGCTCCAAGATTATTCTGAAAAGGTATTGTGGGGGTAAAATAAGACAATCGCATCAAAAGTTGTTGCGGTTTAAAGTTTGAGTGTCATTTGGAGCTAAATCTCTCATTTTCACTACAACCCGCATTAAAAATTTTGGTATTTTGAAGTGTATGTGTCGTTTGGAGCAAAATCTCATATTTCCACTACAACTCACTGTATATCGACCTCTAAATGAGCTGGAATTGGTTTAAATTGTTCTCCATTGGAGTTAGGGCTCCAATCTCATTCCGAAAAGGTATTGTGGGTGAAAATCGGACAACCAAATCAAAAGTTATGGGCGTTTGAAGTTTAGGTCTCCTTTCGAGCTAAATACCTTATTACCAACCCGCTGTATATTGACCAATAACAAACTCGAATGGGAAAAACTTGTTTTCCATTGGATGTAGGTCTCCGAGCACATTCCAAAAAGGTGTTGTGCGCAAAAATCAAACAACCAGATCAAAAGTTATTGCTGTTACATTTAATGTGTAAAGAGGAGCTAAGCCCCTCATTGCCATTGCAACCCGCTGTATATTGACCACTAAAATGAGCTGGAATGGTTTAAAATTGTGCTCCATTGGATGTATGCCTCCGAGCATATTCCGAAAAGATGTTTTGGGCAAAAATCAAACATAAAAATCAAAATTTATGGCTGTTAGAAGTTTAGGTGTCATTTGGAGCTAAATTTCACATTATCGCTGCAACTCGCTATATATCGACAACTAAATGAACTGAAATGGATAAACTTGTGCTCCAATGAATGTAGTGCTCCAAGATTATTCCGAAAAGGTGTTGTGGGGGTATAATAAGACAATTGGATCAAAAGTTGTTACGGTTTAAAGTTTGAGTGTCATTTGGAGCTATATCAACACATTTTCACTACAACCCGCATTAAAATTTTTGTATTTTGAAGTATATGTGTCATTTGGAGCAAAATCTCGTATTTCCACTACAACTCACTGTATATCGACCTCTAAATGAGCTGGAATTGGTTTAAATTGTTCTCCATTGGAGTTAGGGCTCCGATCTCATTCCGAAAAGGTATTGTGGGTGAAAATCGGATAACCAGATCAAAAGTTATGGGCGTTTGAAGTTTACGTCTCCTTTCGAGCTAAATACCTTATTACCAACCCGTTGTATATTGACCAATAACAAACTGGAATGGGAAAAACTTGTTCTCCATTGGATGTAGGGCTCCGAGCCTATTCCAAAAAGGTGTTGTGCGCAAAAATCAAACAACCAGATCAAAAGTTATGGCTGTTACAGTTAATGTGTAAAGAGGAGCTAAATCCCTCATTGTCATTGCAACCCGCTGTATATTGACCACTAAAATGAGCTGGAATGGTTTAAAATTGTGCTCCATTGGATGTATTCCTTCGAGCATATTCCGAAAAGGTGTTGTGGGCAAACATCAAACATAAAAATCAAAAGTTATGGCTGTTAGAAGTTTAGGTGTCATTTGGAGCTAAATTTCGCATTATCGCTGCAACCCGCTATATATCGACAACTAAATGAACTGAAATTGGTAAAACTTGTGCTCCAATGAATGTAGTGCTCCAAGATTATTCCGAAAAGGTGTTGTGGGGGTAAAATAAGACAATCGCATCAAAAGTTGTTGCGGTTTAAAATTTGAGTGTCATTCGAAGCTAAATCTCTCATTTTCACTACAACACACATTAAAAATTCTGGTATTTTGAAGTGTATGTGTCATTTGGAGCAAAATCTCATATTTCCACTACAACTCACTGTATATCGACCTCTAAACGAGCTGGAATTGGTTTAAATTGTTCTCCATTGGAGTTAGGGCTTCGATCTCATTCCGAAAAGGTATTGTGGGTGAAAATCGGACAACCGAATCAAAAGTTATGGGCGTTTGAAGTTTAGGTCTCCTTTCGAGCTAAATACCTTATTACCAACCCGCTGTATATTGACCAATAACAAACTGGAATGGGAAAAACTTGTTCTCCATTGGATGTAGGGCTCCGAGCTCATTCCAAAAGGAGTTGTGCGCAAAAATCAAACCACCAGATCAAAAGTTATGGCTGTTATAGTTAATGTGTAAAGAGGAGCTAAATCCCTCATTGCCATTGCAACCCGCTGTATATTGACCACTAAAATGAGCTAGAATGGTTTAAATTTGTGCTCCATTGGATGTATGCCTCCGAGCATATTCCGAAAAGGTGTTGTGGGCAAAAATCAAACATAAAAATCAAAAGTTATGGCTGTTAGAAGTTTAGGTGTCATTTGGAGCTAAATTTCGCATTATCGCGGCAACCCGCTATATATCGACAACTAAATGAACTGGAATGGGTAAAACTTGTGCTCCAATGAATATAGTGCTCCAAGATTATTCTGAAAAGGTGTTCTGGGGGTAAAATAAGACAATCGCATCAAAAGTTGTTGCGGTTTAAAGTTTGAGTGTCATTTGGAGCTAAATCTCTCATTTTCACTACAACCCGCATTAAAAATTTTGGTATTTTGAAGTGTATGTGTCGTTTGGAGCAAAATCTCATATTTCCACTACAACTCACTGTATATCGACCTCTAAACGAGCTGGAATTGGTTTAAATTGTTCTCCATTGGAGTTAGGGCTCCAATCTCATTCCGAAAAGGTATTGTGGGTGAAAATCGGACAACCGGATCAAAAGTTATGGGCGTTTGAAGTTTAGGTCTCCTTTCGAGCTAAATACCTTATTACCAACCCGCTGTATATTGACCAATAACAAACTGGAATGGGAAAAACTTGTTTTCCATTGGATGTAGGGCTCCGAGCACATTCCAAAAAGGTGTTGTGCGCAAAAATCAAACAACCAGATCAAAAGTTATGGCTGTTACATTTAATGTGTAAAGAGGAGCTAAGCCCCTCATTGCCATTGCAACCCGCTGTATATTGACCACTAAAATGAGCTGGAATGGTTTAAAATTTTGCTCCATTGGATGTATGCCTCCGAGCATATGCCGAAAAGATGTTTTGGGCAAAAATCAAACATAAAAATCAAAATTTATGGCTGTTAGAAGTTTAGGTGTCATTTGGAGCTAAATTTCACATTATCGCTGCAACTTGCTATATATCGACAACTAAATGAACTAGAATGGGTAAAACTTGTGCTCCAATGAATGTAGTGCTCCAAGATTATTCCGAAAAGGTGTTGTGGGGGTAAAATAAGACAATCGCATCAAAAGTTGTTGCGGTTTAAAGTTTGAGTGTCATTTGGAGCTAAATCTCTCATTTTCACTACAACCCGCATAAAAAATTCTGGTATTTTGAAGTGTATGTGTCATTTGGAGCAAAATCTCATATTTCCACTATAACTCGCTGAATATCGACTTCTAAACGAGCTGGAATTGGTTTAAATTGTTCTCTATTGGAGTTAGGGATCCGATCTCATTACGAAAAGGTATTGTGGGTGAAAATCGGACAACCAGATCAAAATTTATGGGCGTTTGAAGTTTAGGTCTCCTTTCGAGCTAAATCTTTTATTACCAACCCGCTGTATATTGACCAATGACAAACTGGAATGGGAAAAACTTGTTCTCTATTGGATGTAGGGCTCCAAGCTCATTCCAAAAATGTGTTGTGCGCAAAAATCAAACAACCAGATCAAAAGTTATGGCTGTTACAGTTAATGTGTAAAGAGGAGCTAAACCCCTCATTGCCAGTGCAACCCGCTGTATATTGACCACTAAAATGAGATGGAATGGTTTAAAATTGTGCTCCATTGGATGTATGCCTCCGAGCATATTCCGAAAAGGTGTTGTGGGCAAAAATCAAACATAAAAATCAAAAGTTATGGCTGTTAGAAGTTTAGGTGTCATTTGGAGCTAAATTTCGCATTATCGCTGCAACTCGAATATATCGACAACTAAATGAACTGGAATGGGTAAAACTTGTGCTCCAATGAATGTAGTGCTCCAAGATTATTCCGAAAAGGTGTTGTGGGGGTAAAATAAGACAATCGCATCAAAAGTTGTTGCGGTTTAAAGTTTGAGTGTCATTTGGAGCTAAATCTCTCATTTTCACTACAACCCGCATTAACAATTCTGGTATTTTGAAGTGTATGTGTCATTTGGAGCAAAATCTCGTATTTCCACTACAACTCACTGTATATCAACCTCTAAACGAGCTGGAATTGGTTTAAATTGTTCTCCATTGGAGTTAGGGCTCCGATCTCATTCCGAAAAGGTATTGTGGGTGAAAATCGGACAACCGGATCAAAAGTTATGGGCGTTTGAAGTTTAGGTCTCCTTTCGAGCTAAATACCTTATTACCAACCCGCTGTATATTGACCAATAACAAACTGGAATGAGAAAAACTTGTTCTCCATTGGATGTAGGGCTCCGAGCTCATTCCAAAAAGGTGTTGTGCGACAAATCAAGTAACCAGATCAAAAGTTATGGTTGTTACAGTTAATGTGTAAAGAGGAGCTAAATCCCTCATTGCCATTGCAACCCACTGTGTATTGACCACTAAAATGAGCTGTAATGGTTTATAATTGTGCTCCATTGGATGTCTACCTCCGAGCTATTCCGAAAAGGTGTTATGGGAAAAAATCAAACAAAAAATCAAAAGTTATGGCTGTTAGAAGTTTAGGTGTCATTTGGAACTAAATTTCGCATTATCGATGCAACCCGCTATATATCGACAACTAAATTAACTGGAATGATTAAAACTTGTGCTCCAATGAATGTAGTGCTCCAAGATTATTCCGAAAAGGTGTTATGGGGTAAAATAAGACAATCGCATCAAAAGTTGTTGTGGTTTAATGTTTGAGTGTCATTTGGAGCTAAATCTCTCATTTTCACTACAACCAGCATTAAAAATTCTGGTATTTTGAAGTGTATGTGTCATTTGGAGCAAAATCTCGTATTTCCACTACGAGCTGGAATTGGTTTAAATTGTTCTCCATTGGAGTTAGGGCTCTGATCTCATTCCGAAAAGGTACCGTGGGTGAAAATCGGACAACCGGATCAAAAGTTATGGGCGTTTGAAGTTTAGGTCTCCTTTCGAGCTAAATACCTTATTACCAACCCGCTGTATATTAACCAATAACAAACTGGAATGTGAAAAACTTGTTCTCCATTGGATGTAGGGCTCCGAGCTCATTCCAAAAAGGTATTGTGCGCAAAAATCAAACAACTAGATCAAAAGTTATGGCTGTTATAGTTAATGTGTAAAGAGGAGCTAAATCCCTCATTGTCATTGCAACCCGCTGTATATTGACCATTAAAATGAGCTGGAATGGTTTAAAATTGTGCTCCATTGGATGTATGCCTCGGAGCATATTCTGAAAAGGTGTTGTGGGCAAAAATCAAACATAAAAATCAAAAGTTATTGTTGTTAGAAGTTTAGGTGTCATTTGGAGCTAAATTTCGCATTATCGCTGCAATCCGCTATATATCGACAACTAAATGAACTGGAATGGGTAAAACTTATGCTCCAATAAATGTAGTGCTCCAAGATTATTCTGAAAATGTGTTGTGGGGGTAAAATAAGACAATCACATCAAAAGTTGTTGCGGTTTAAACTTTGAGTGTCATTTGGAGCTAAATCTCTCATTTTCATTACAACCCGCATTAAAAAAACTGGTATTTTGAAGTGTATGTGTCATTTGGAGCAAAATCTAATATTTCCACTACAACTCACTGTATATCGATCTCTAAACGAGCTGGAATTGGTTTAAATTGATCTTCATTAGAGTTAGGGCTCCGATCTCATTCCGAAAAGGTATTGTGGGTGAAAATCGGATAACCGGATCAAAAGTAATGGGCGTTTGAAGTTTATTTCTCCTTTAGAGCTAAATACCTTATTACCAACCCGCTGTATATTGACCAATAACAAACTGGAATGGGAAAAACTTGTTCTCCATTGGATGTAGGGCTCCGAGCTCATTCCAAAAAGGTGTTGTGCGCAAAAATCAAACAACCAGATCAAAAGTTATGGCTGTTACGGTTAATGTGTAAAGAGTAGCTAAATCCCTCATTGCCATTGCAACCCGCTGTATATTGACCACTAAAATGAGCTGGAATGGTTTAAAATTGTGCTCCATTGGATGTAAGCCTCCGAGCATATTCCGAAAAGGTGTTGTGGGGGTAAAATAAGACAATTGCATCAAAAGTTGTTACGGTTTAAAGTTTGAGTGTCATTTGGAGCTATATCAACACATTTTCACTACAACTCGCATTAAAATTTTTGTATTTTGAAGTGTATGTGTCATTTGGAGCAAAATCTTGTATTTCCACTACAACTCACTGTATATCGACCTCTAAATGAGCTGGAATTGGTTTAAATTGTTCTCCATTGGAGTTAGGGCTCCGATCTCATTCCGAAAAGGTATTGTTGGTGAAAATCGGATAACCAGATCAAAAGTTATGGGCGTTTGAAGTTTACGTCTCCTTTCGAGCTAAATACCTTATTACCAACCCGTTGTATATTGACCAATAACAAACTGGAATGGGAAAAACTTGTTCTCCATTGGATGTAGGGCTCCGAGCCTATTCCAAAAAGGTGTTGTGCGCAAAAATCAAACAACCAGATCAAAAGTTATGGCTGTTACAGTTAATGTGTAAAGATGAGCTAAATCCCTCATTGTCATTGCAACCCGCTGTATATTGACCACTAAAATGAGCTGGAATGGTTTAAAATTGTGCTCCATTGGATGTATGCCTCCGAGCATATTCCGAAAAGGTGTTGTGGGCAAAAATCAAACATAAAAATCAAAAGTTATGGCTGTTAGAAGTTTAGGTGTTATTTGAAGCTAAATTTCGCATTATCACTTGAACCCGCTATATATCGATAACTAAATGAATTGGAATGGGTAAAACTTGTGCTCCAATGAATGTAGTGCTGCAAGATTATTTCGAAAAGGTGTTGTGGGGGTAAAATAAGACAATCGCATCAAAAGTTGTTGCGGTTTAAAGTTTGAGTGTCATTTGGAGCTAAGTCTCTCATTTTCACTACAACCCGCATTAAAATTCTGATATTTTGAAGTGTATGTGTCATTTGGAGAAAAATCTCGTATTTCCACTACAACTCACTGTATATCGACCTCTAAACGAGCTGGAATTGGTTTACATTGTTCTCCATTGGAGTTAGGGCTCCGATCTCATTCCGAAAAGGTATTGTGGGTGAAAATCGGACAACCGGATCAAAAGTAATAGGCGTTTGAAGTTTAGGTCTCCTTTCGAGCTAAATACCTTATTACCAACCCGTTGTATATTGACCAATAACAAACTGGAATGGGAAAAACTTGTTCTCCATTGGATGTAGTGCTCCGAGCTCATTCCAAAAAGGTGTTGTGCGCAAAAATCAAACAACCAGATCAAAAGTTATGGTTGTTACAGTTAATGTGTAAAGAGGAGCTAAATCCCTCATTGCCATTGCAACCCGCTGTATATTGACCACTAAAATGAGCTGGAATGGTTTAAAATTGTGCTCCATTGGATGTATGCCATCGAGCATATTCCGAAAAAGTGTTGTGCGCAAAAATCAAACATAAAAATCAAAAGTTATGGATGTTAGAAGTTTAGGTGTCATTTGGAGTTAAATTTCGCATTATGGCTGCAACCCGCTATATATCGACAACTAAATGAACTGGAATGGGTAAAACTTGTGCTCCAATGAATGTAGTGCTCCAAGATTATTCCGAAAAGATGTTATGGGGGTAAAATAAGACAATCGCATCAAAAGTTGTTGTGGTTTAAAGTTTGAGTGTCATTTGGAGCTAAATCTCTCATTTTCACTACAACCCGCATTAAAAATTCTTGTATTTTGAAGTGTATGTGTCATTTGGAGCAAAATCTCGTATTTCCACTACAACTCGCTGTATATCGACCTCTAAACGAGCTGGAATTGGTTTGAATTGTTCTCCATTGGAGTTAGGGCTCCGATCTCATTCTGAAAAGGTATTGTGGGTGATAATCGGACAACCGGATCATAAGTTATGGGCGTTTGAAGTTTAGGTCTCCTTTCGAGCTAAATGCCTTATTACCAACCCGCTGTATATTGACCGATAACAAACTGGAATGGGAAAAACTTGTTCTCCATTGGATGTAGGGCTCCGAGCTCATTCCAAAAAGGTGTTGTGCGCAAAAATCAAACAACCAGATCAAAAGTTATGGCTGTTACAGTTAATGTGTAGAGAGGAGCTAAATCCTTCATTGCCATTGCAACCCGATGTATATTGACCACTAAAATGAGCTGGAATGGTTTAAAATTGTGCTCCATTGGATGTATGCCTCCGAGCATATTCCGTAAAGGTGTTGTGTGCAAAAATCAAACATAAAGATGAAAAGTTATGGCTATTAGAAGTTTAGGTGTCATTTGGAGCTAAATTTCGAATTATCGCTGCAACCCGCTATATATCGACAACTAAATGAACTGGAATGGGTAAAACTTGTGCACCAATGAATGTAGTGCTCCAAGATTATTCCGAAAAGGTGTTGTGGGGGTAAAATAAGACAATCGAATCAAAAGTTGTTGCGGTTTAAAGTTTTAGTGTCATTTGGAGCTAAATCTCTCATGTTCACGGCAAGCCGCATTAAAAATTCTGGTATTTTGAAGTGCATGTGTCATTTGGAGCAAAATCTCGTATTTCCACAACAAATCACTGTATATTGACATCTAAACGAGCTGTAATTGGTTTAAATTGTTCTCAATTGGAGTTAGGGCTCCGATCTCATTCCGAAAAGGTATTGTGGGTGAAAATCGGACAACCGAATCAAAAGTTATGGGCGCTTGAAGTTTAGGGCTCCTTTCGAGCTAAATACCTTATTACCAACCCAATGTATATTGACCAATAACAAACTGGAATGGGAAAAACTTGATCTCCATTGGATGTAGGGCTCCGAGCGAATTCCAAAAAGGTGTTGTGCGCAAAAATCAAACAACCAGATCAAAAGTTATGGCTGTTACATTTAATGTGTAAAGAGGAGCTAAGCCCCTCATTGCCATTGCAACCCGCTGTATATTGACCACTAAAATGAGCTGGAATGGTTTAAAATTGTGCTCCATTGGATGTATGCCTCCGAGCATATTCCGAAAAGATGTTTTGGGCAAAAATCAAACATAAAAATCAAAATTTATGGCTGTTAGAAGTTTAGGTGTCATTTGGAGCTAAATTTCACATTATCGCTGCAACCCGCTATATATCGACAACTAAATGAACTGGAATGGGTAAAACTTGTGCTCCAATGAATGTAGTGCTCCAAGATTATTCCGAAAAGGTGTTGTGGGGGTAAAATAAGACAATCGCATCAAAATTTGTTGCGGTTTAAAGTTTGAGTGTCATTTGGAGCTAAATCTCTCATTTTCACTACAACCCGCATTAAAAATTCTGGTATTTTGAAGTGCATGTGTCATTTGGAGCAAAATCTCGTATTTCCACTACAACTCACTATATATCGACCTCTAAACGAGCTGGAATTGGTTTTAATTGTTCTCAATTGGAGTTAGGGCTCCGATCTCATTTCGAAAAGATATTGTGGGTGAAAATCGGACAACCAGATCAAAAGTTATGGGCGTTTGAAGTTTAGGTCTCCTTTCGAGCTAAATACCTTATTACCAACCCGCTGTATATTGACCAATAACAAATGGGAATGGGAAAAACTTGTTCTCCATTGGATGTAGGGCTCCGAGCTCATTCCAAAAAGGTGTTGTGCGCAAAAATCAAACAACCAGATCAAAAGTTATGGCTGTTACGGTTTATTTGTAAAGAGGAGCTAAATCCCTCATTATCATTGCAACCCATTGTATATTGACCACTAAAATGAGCTGGAATGGTTTAAAATTGTGCTCCATTGGATGTATGCCTCCAAGCATATTCCGAAAAGGTGTTATGGGCAAAAATCAAACATAAAAATCAAAAGTTATGGCTGTTAGAAGTTTAGGTGTCATTTGGAGCTAAATTTCGCATTATCGCTGCAACCCGCTATATATCGAAAACTAAATGAACTGGAATGGGTAAAACTTGTGCTCCAATGAATGTAGTGCTCCAAGATTATTCCGAAAAGGTGTTGTGGGGGTAAAATAAGACAATCATATCAAAAGTTGTTGCAGTTTAAAGTTTGAGTGTCATTTGGAGCTAAATCTCTCATTTTCACTACCACCTGCATTAAAAATTCTGGAATTTTGAAGTGTATGTGTCATTTGGAGCAAAATCTCGTATTTCCACTACAACTCACTGTATATCGACCTCTAAACGAGCTGGAATTGGTTTAAATTGTTCTCCTTTGGAGTTAGGGCTCTGATCTCATTCCGAAAAGGTATTGTGGGTGAAAATCGGACAACCGGATCAAAAGTTATGGGCGTTTGAAGTTTAGGTCTCATTTCGAGCTAAATACCTTATTAACAACCCGTTGTATATTGACTAATAACAAACTGGATTGGGAAAAACTTGTTCTCCATTGGATGTAGGGCTCCGAGCTCATTCCAAAAAGGTGTTGTGCGCAAAAATCAAACAACCAGATCAAAAGTTATGGCTGTTATAGTTAATGTGTAAAGAGGAGCTAAATCCCTCATTGCCATTGCAACCCGCTGTATATTGACCACTAAAATGAGCTGAAATAGTTTAAAATTATGCTCCATTGGATGTTTGCCTCTGAGCATATTCCGAAAAGGTGTTGTGGGCAAAAATCAAGCATAAAAATCAAAAGTTATGGCTGTTAGAAGTTTAGGTGTCATTTGGAGTTAAATTTCACATTATCGCTGCAACCCGCTATATATCGACAACTAAATGAAATGGAATGGGTAAAACTTGTGCTCCAATGAATGTAGTGCGCCAAGATTATTCCGAAAAGGTGTTGTGGGGGTAAAATAAGACAATCGCATCAAAAGTTGGTGCGGTTTAAAGATTGTGTGTCATTTGGAGCTAAATCTCTCATTTTCACTACAACCCGCATTAAAAATTCTGGTATTTTGAAGTGTATGTGTCCTTTGGAGCAAAATCTCGTATTTCCAGTCTCACTATATATCGACCTCTAAACGACCTGGAGTTGGTTTAAATTGTTCTCCATTGGAGTTAGGGCTCCGATCTCATTCCGAAAAGGTATTGTGGGTGAAAATCGAACAACCGGATCGAAAGTTATGGGCGTTTGAAGTTTAGGTCTCCTTTCGAGCTTAATACCTTATAACCAACCTACTATATATTGACCAATAACAAACTAGAATGGGAAAAACTTGTTCTCCATTGGATGTTGGGCTCCGAGCTCATTCCAAAAAGGTGTTGTGCGCAAAAATCAAACAACCAGATCAAAAGATATGGCTGTTACAGTTAATTTGTAAAGAGGAGCTAAATCCCTCATTGCCATTGCAACCCGCTGTATATTGACCACCACTAAAATGAGCTGGAATGTCTTAAAATTGTGCTCCATTGGATGTATGCCTCCGAGCATATTCCGAAAAGGTGTTGTGGGAAAAAATCAAACTTAAAAATCAAAAGTTATGGCTGTTAGGAGTTTAGGTGTCATTTGGAGCAAAATTTCGCATTATCGCTGCAACCCTCTATATATCGACAACTAAATGAACTGGAATGGGTAAAACTTGTGCTCCAATGAATGTAGTGCTCCAAGATTATTCCGAAAAGGTGTTGTGGGGGTAAAATAAGACAATCGCATCAGAAGTTTTTGCGGTTTAAAGTTTGAGTGTCATTTGGAGCTAAATCTCTCATTTTCACTACAACCCGCATTAACAATTCTGGTATTTTGAAGTGTATGTGTCATTTGGAGCAAAATCTCGTATTTCCACTACAACTCACTGTATATCAACCTCTAAACGAGCTGGAATTGGTTTAAATTGTTCTCCATTGGAGTTAGGGCTCCGATCTCATTCCGAAAAGGTATTGTGGGTGAAAATCGGACAACCGGATCAAAAGTTATGGGCGTTTGAAGTTTAGGTCTCCTTTCGAGCTAAATACCTTATTACCTGTTTACCCAAAAGACCACTTCCGAGTAATCCTTCTCGGAGACCGGCCGGCCTGAGGATAAAGGTCGCCCGGATCGAGTTCGGCAAAAATCCATCAGCACCAACTAACACAAAATTAAAAGTAAAACATTTTCACTACACTTGAAAGACCTCGTGGAGTCGTTCGCTACTCTACGGAGGTTCAAGTTAAAATTAAACCCATTGAAATGTGTGTTTGGGGCAAACAAAGTAAAGTTTCTCGGACATCTCTTAACCCCTAATGGCCATGCACCAAATCCAGATAAGGTGAAGGCCATCCTTGATATGACCCCTCCTCGAAATACCAAGGAAGTTCAGCAACTTGGAGGAAGATTGACAGGATTGAGCTGGTTTATCTCCAAATCAGGAGATAAAAGTGCCCCATTCTTTAAAATATTGCGGGGAGGATCAAAGTTTGAATGGAATGAGGAGTGTAATAGGGCTTTTGAGCAGCTAAAAGTACAGTTGACTTCAACTCCGCTACTCCAAAGTCCCCGTGAGGGAGAAAAACTATTCTTATATTTGGGAGTTGGCCCGGATGCGGTAAGTTCAGTCCTCGTTCGGGAGGAAAATAGGAAACAGTTTCCAATCTACTATGTCAGTCATATCCTCAAAGTTGCGGAAACCAGATATACGATCTTGGAGAAGCTAGCTTTAGCTTTGGTCATGTCGTCTCAGAGGCTCCGTCCTTATTTTCAGGCTCATACTATTCAAATAATTACAGAACATCCTTTGAAAGGCGTTCTTTAAAAATCAGATCATTCAGGAAGGCTGGCTAAATGGGCAATTGAACTAAGCGAATTTGAGATATCATACATCCCCCGAACAGCAATCAAAGCACAAATCTTAGCAGATTTCTTGGTGGATACAGCAGAACCTAGTCCTGAACAGGTGGTGCAATCTCCTTTGTATTGGGTCATTTATGTAGATGGGGCTTCTGGTAAAAACTCCGTGGGAGTCGGGGTAGTTTTAATCAGTCCAAATGGCATCAGGCTGGAGCAAGCTATCAAATTCTTCTTTCCGGTTACAAATAATCAGGCAGAATATGAAGCACTTTTGGCTTGGCTGAGGCTTGCGAGAGAGCTGGGCATAGAACATGTACATATCAGAACCGATTCATTGGTAATGGCCTCTCAGGTCCTGGGGAATTATGAGACAAGGGAGCCGATTCTGAGGAAATATCTGCTGTTAGCTAAAAATGAAATCGGAAGATTCAAGTCATTTATTATCGAGCATATTCCAAGAACCCAAAATAAGGAAGCGGATGAGTTGTCGAAGTTCAGTCTTCCATCCGGGGGAGTGACCTTTGAACTTTTCCATCCGGCAACAGATGAAGCGGAACTTATGCAAATCGATCAGAATCCTTCATGGAAGGATCCTTACGAGCTATTTTTGTCAAAAGGGGAGTTCCATCATTCCATCAAAGATAGGAGAAAGTTCATAAGGAAAGCGGCATACTATTATCTGATAGCAGGAGTTCTCTACAGAAAGACTTTGATTTCTCCCGCAGCACGATGTGTTTCCGAGGATGAAATTCTGACTATACTTCAGGAAGTTCATTCCAGGGAGTGTGGTAGCCATTCAGGAGCGAAGACTCTGGAGAAGAGAATCTTAAGGCAGGGGTATTTCTGGCCAACCATGAGGAAGGATGCTGAAGCATTCTCAAGCGGTGTGTTCAGTGTCAAAAGTTCGCTCCTCTTCAGCATCTGCCCGCTCAGTCGCTCAGATCCATAACTGCACCTTGGCCTTTCGCAGTTTGGGGAATGGATCTAGTCGGACCCTTCCCGATGGCTAGTGGCCAATGACGTTTCATAATTGTGATGATCGATTATTTCAGCAAATGGATCGAGGTAAAGGCACTAGCGAAAACTACAACACAGGTCATCAGGAACTTCATCCAAGGACAAATGGTCAGGTGGGAATTGACCTTCGGTTTGCTTCGGTACATCATCCAAGGACAAATGGTCAGGTAGAAGCAGCAAATCGACAGATCCAGCAACTCCTGATGAAGAGGGTCTTGAACCAAAGGGGAAATTGGGCAGACCAACTCCCTTCCATCCTTTGGACTCTTCGTACCACTCCATCCTCAGCTATGGGGGAGACACCATTCAAATTATCCCATGGCTCGGAAGCCGTTGTTCCTGTAGAATTTGAGGTGGTCACTCCAAGAGTCGTATATGCCAGGGAGAGAGGAGAAGCGTGGATAGATGAAAATGATGAGGCTATCAAGTACAGTTTGGATCTGATCGAAGAACTTCAGGACAAGGAAACTATCAGACAGGAAGAAGTTAAAAGAAGAATGACGAAGTACTTCGACAAAAATGTCAGGGTAAAACATTTTGCAGTCGGAGACGTTGTGCTAAAGAAAGTTGATGCGGCAGCCAGAACAGGCAACGTCGGAAAGCTGAACCCTAATTGGGCTGGACCTTTCATCATCAAGGAAGTGCTGAAAAGTGGGGCTTACCGCCTCCAGACGAGTGAAGGAGGAGAGATCTCACGCACCTGGAGCGGTGACGATCTCAAATGGTTCTATCCTTAAAATGTCCTCTTTACTTTCCTGCATTTTTTGGATATTTCAATAAGAAGCCCCATACTGACACCTCTTCATGTCTGATGTTTTCTATTTACACTCTCTTATATATCAAACTCACTGAACCACGAAGACATCGCCAAGTTCTGCTTGAACCCCCTCGGATTGTAGTCATTAGCGTAAAACCATGAAGATCATGTGTAGCGGGGAGTTTTCGCACACATGTAGTGGTAGCTTGCCAATTCCCGTGCGGTGGTCTTCAGAACCTTGGATCCCGACTGATATCTGACGCACCCCTGCATCAAGGGAGGTCCGGGTGAATGTTAGCTCTGTCATGCCCCGAGAGGGATATAGTTACAGCTTTGATGATCCTTCTGAGGAAAGCAATGTAGGTATATCCTTCGCGGCATAACCACACCTGCCCAACTGATCATCCTAGTCTGTGACCATTGAATACTCCTAGGTAATCTCAAGCGATGCCTAAGTGGGACCCACAACTAAGTTGATCCCTCTGAGGAAAGCAATGTCGGCATAGCCCCCGTGGCATAACCACACCTGCCCAATTGATCAACTCGGTTTGTAGCCCTAGGCAAGAAAGCAGTTGAGTCGTTTACAGCCTTCATGACCACTTGAGGAAAGCAATGGTTGCCGCCTAGGCCCACCTGCCCACTTGGTCAACTAGGTCTGTACTTATCTTTTTTCTTTTTCTCTACAACTCTTATGACTCTCTGAGGAAAGCAATGGCTACCGCCTAGGCCCACCTGCCCATTTGGTCATCTGAGTTTGTAGCTGCTTTTTTCCACATTACAGGGAATTATCTCATCTCATGGGGTCCTCTTAGACCATATGAGGAGGAAACAGGTTTTTAACAGGTATATCGCAGACCAGGCGGTTTGCATTTAAACATTGCGGTTTGAAATAAGCAGGTACCGAAATTATGAGATAGTCTGGTTGTGAAACAAACCGATCGGATTTGGTAAAATGGCATAATGCAGATATCGGACGATCAGGCATAATGACCTGTCGGTCTCATCATCTGACTTGTAAACCTGACATCATTATAGTATCGGTTCGATCTGTTCGGTTAAATAACTGGCTCTTCACAATCAAGCAACAGAATCCGCTCAGAGTATGTTGGGAAAATGATTTCTCTTAACCCTTGAAAATGAGTTAAATATGAATTCCAAGAAAGGAAAATCAAGGTAAGTAAATATGCGTCGAATAGTATTCGACGCAACATCGAAGTTGTGTCGACGTTTCTTTCAGAATGAGTCGAAGTAGCTCCAAGCAGAATTCGACGTATCCTATGTCGATGTAGCTCTTACTTCTAGTCGACGTATCTTGAGAAGTCGACGCACCCTAGTCGACTCACCTTCCTTATTCTCCCTCTCCTTCTCTACCACCATCATCCACTCAAATAATCTCTACCACCCTCACAACTCCTACTCTACCTACCTCTTCTCAAACACCTGCTCCTCAAACAGCAGTTTCTCCATCTCCTCCTCATACTCTCTCATCCTCTTCACCTCCATTATCACCAATACCTCATACATCAACTAACCTTTCTCCACCTTCATCACCACCTCCACCACTCTCTCCTCACCACCAACCACAACATGAACCATCTGCATCCACTGAATCTCTCCTCACTCAGTGCATTGCATCAGCAGCTCAATCATTCCAAGCAATGCTGGATGAGCACTGCTCCCAGATTCATTCCTCCATCCTATACATGCACACCCAAATAGATGGGGTCAGTGCCTCTGTGCAAAGTCTGAAGAACTCTCTTTCTTCCTCAAGAGTTACCAAGTCTTTCTTAACCTCCTTGGCCAAGAAGGTCAAGAAGGGGGAGAAGCTAGGTGAAGAGCAGCCCTCCATTCTTAAATCTTCCTCACACAAATCCCCTCCTTCTTCAAAATCTGACAGTCTTGCTCTGCTCAAGACAATTGGAAATGAGAAAGTACCTGAGCTACATATTGAAGAACAAACAATAGAGGTACTCAATATAGCAAAAGAGGCTGCAAATTAAGTGGTACTATTACAAGGGGAGGCAAGCAGGGCAGAAAATGAAGCTGAAAAGGAAGATGTGGCAGATGGTGAGAAAGACAAAGAAACTAAAACTCAGGGGGAGTTGGATACTGCTATGAATGAAGCTGAAAATGAAAAAGGACAGCCAGATGCTGTGTTGGCTGAAGCTGAAGCTCAGGTGGATCCAGATGCTGTTTTAACTAATGCTGAAATAGAAATAGAAGGCTCTGAAGTTCCATTCCAGGGGGAGCACACCACTGTGACTCAGGGGGAGCTGAGGGTACAATTTGCTACTGAGAAAGAGCAACCCACCAAAGTATTCAAAAGAAAAAGAAAGACTCCTCCTACCCCTCCTGAACAGTGATTGAAAATAATGCTGATATACTTTACCTTATAATTGAATACTAAACATGAAGTCTGTTTATATAATTCTGGGAAGCTTGTTGATATGATCTCTATTTCTAATTTCTCTTCTGATTGATTAACATATTTTTGCCTTGCTGAGTTGATTAAATGCTAGTACAATTTCCCTCTAAATATGGTTAAGACAAATAAGGGGAGATTGTTGGGAAAATGATTTCTCTTAACCCCTGAAAATGAGTTAAATATGAATTCCAAGAAAAGAAAATCAAGGTAAGTAAATATACGTCGAATAGTATTCGACGCAACGTCGAAGTTGTGTCGACGTTTCTTTCAGAATGAGTCGAAGTAGCTCCAAGCAGAATTCGACGTATCCTATGTCGACGTAGCTCTGACTTCTAGTCGACGTATCTTGAGAAGTCGATGTACCCTAGTCGACGCACCTTCCTTATTCTCCTCCCGACGCTCTGCCAGGACGAATTCGACGCCTACGTCGAATAGTAATCGACGCACATCGATTTCTATGATTAATTCAAAAATCGCCAGATCTCTTTCCTTCTTTCATAGATCTGATTTATATGGAATAAATTTATTCTTTATAGCCGTTCTGAATCATTCTTTCCTCTAATAGATTCTTGGCTAAATTGATTAAATCCTTTATGGACATTATTTGAAATCAGATTGAATACTTTCCTTATTACCAACCCGCTGTATATTGACCAATAACAAACTGGAATGGGAAAAACTTGTTCTCCATTGGATGTAGGGCTCCGAGCTCATTCCAAAAAGGTGTTGTGCGCAAAAATCAAACAACCAGATCAAAAGTTATGGCTGTTACAGTTAATGTGTAAAGAGGAGCTAAATCCCTCATTGCCATTGCAACCCACTGTATATTGACCACTAAAATGAGCTGGAATGGTTTAAAATTGTGCTCCATTGGATGTATGCCTCCGAGTATATTCCGAAAAGGTGTTGTGGGCAAAAATCAAACATAAAAATCAAAATTTATGGATGTTAGAAGTTTAGGTGTCATTTGGAGCTAAATTTCGCATTATCGCTGCAACCCGCTATATATCGACAAATAAATGAACTGGAATTGGTAAAACTTGTGCTCCAATGAATGTAGTGCTCCATGATTATTCCGAAAAGGTGTTGTGGCGGTAAAATAAGACAATCACATCAAAAGTTGCTGCGGTTTAAAGTTTGAGTGTCATTTGGAGCTAAATCTCTCATTTTCACTAAAAACCGCATAAAAAATACTGGTATTTTGAAGTGTATGTGTCATTTGGAGCAAAATCTCATATTTCAACTACAACTCACTGTATATCGACCTCTAAACGAGCTAGAATTGGTTTAAATTGTTCTCCATTGGAGTTAGGGCTCCGATCTCATTCCGAAAAGGTATTGTGGGTGAAAATCGGACAACCAGATCAAAAGTTATGGGCGTTTGAAGTTGAGGTCTCCTTTTGAGCTATATACCTTATTACCAACCCACTGTATATTGACCAATAACAAACTGGAATGGGAAAAACTTGTTCTCCATTGGATGTAGGGCTCCGAGCTCATTCCAAATAGGTGTTGTGCGCAAAAATCAAACAACCAGATCAAAAGTTATGGCTGTTAGAGTTAATGTGTAAAGAGGAGCTAAATACCTCATTGCCATTGCAACCCGTTGTATATTGACCAGTAAAATTAGCTGGAACGGTTTAAAATTGTGCTCCATTGGATGTATGCCTCCGAGCATATTCCGAAAAGGTGTTGTGGGCAAAAATCAAAAGTTATGGCTGTTAGAAATTTAGGTGTCATTTGGAGCTAAATTTTGCATTATCGCTGCAACCAGCGTATATATCGACAACTAAATGAACTGGAATGGGTAAAACTTGTGCTCCAATGAATGTAGTGCTCCATGATTATTATGAAAAGGTGTTGTGGGGGTAAAATAAGACAATCACATCAAAAGTTGTTGCTGTTTAATGTTTGAGTGTCATTTGGAGCTAAATCTCTCATTTTCACTACAAACCGCATTAAAAATTCTGGTATTTTGAAGTGTATGTGTCATTTGGAGCAAAATCTCGTATTTCCACTACAACTCACTGTATATCGACCTCTAAATGAGCTGGAATTGGTTTAAATTGTTCTCCAATGGAGTTAGGGCTCCGATCTCATTCCGAAAAGGTATTGTGGGTGAAAATCGGACAAACAGATCAAAAGTTATGGGCGTTTGAAGTTTAGGTCCCCTTTTGAGCTATATACCTTATTACCAACCCGCTGTATATTGACCAATAACAAACTTGTTGAAACTGAGACTTGCGAACAAGACTTAGTCTTTGTGGAGTTCGGGGCCCTCAGCTAGCCGAGGGGCGACCAATCCTTACTCCTCCCAAGGGAGAGCTCTAGGTTGAAGGTGTTGGAACTAGGGACTGGATCAAGGGCTTAGTGGGGAGGTCCCGCCACATACCCGGAAGCCCCTTAGGAACTTCCCCTCCCAAGCCACTACTAAGCTTGGGCACCACTGGAGGCTCTCCTCACCCCCCTAGAGAGACTTGGGGAGGGAGAGAGAGAGGGAGAGAGCTAGCCTAGAATGAGATCCCTCCAAATGGTGCCCCCTTGGTCCTATTTATAGGATTTCTGAAGTTGGGCTGCAAATAGCCAAAAACTGGTCTGCCAGATTACCAAAATACCCTTGAACTGGGCTGCAGATAGCCAAATCCCGCTGCTCTTGGACTGCGAATAACCAAAACTGGACTGCGAATAGCCAAATCTCGCTACTATTGGGCGCTAAACACAGACCGCCTACCCGGCAAGGTTCTGGGCGAGCCAGAGGCCTCCCGGCCCTCCCAGCTCGCCCCCACAAGGGTGTGGGCGAGCCGGAGGCCTCCCGGCCCTCTCAGCTCACCCCCACAAGGGTCTGGGCGAGCCGGAGGCCTCCCGGCCCTCCCGACTCGCCCCCACAAGGGTGTGGGCGAGCCGGAGGCCCCCCGGCCCTCCCAGCTCGCCCCCCCACAAGGGTCTGGGCGAGCCGGAGGCCTCCCGGCCCTCCCGGCTCGCCCCCACAAGGGTGTGGGCGAGCCGGAGGCCTCCCGGCCCTCCCGGCTCGCCCCCACAAGGGTGTGGGCGAGCCGGAGGCCTCCCGGCCCTCCCGGCTCGCCCCCACAAGGGTCTGGGCGAGCAGGAGGCCTCCCGGCCCTCCCGGCTCGCCCCCACAAGGGTGTGGGCGAGCCGGAGGCCCCCCGGACCTCCCCGCTCGCCCCCACAAGGGTGTGGGTGAACCAGAGGCCTCCCGGCCCTCTCAGCTCGCCCCCACAAGGGTGTGGGCGAGCCGGAGGCCTCCCGGCCCTCCCGGCTCGCCCCCACAAGGGTGTGGGCGAGCCGGAGGCCTCCCGGCCCTCCCGGCTCGACCCCACAAGGGTCTGGGCGTGCCGGAGGCCTCCCGGCTCGCCCCCACAAGGGTGTGGGCGACCCGGAGGCCTCCCAGCCCTCCCCGCTCTCCCCCACAAGGGTGTGGGCGAGCCGGAGGCCTCCCGGCCCTTCCGGCTCGCTCCCACAAGGGTCTGGGCGAGCCGGAGGCCTCCCGGCCCTCCCGGATCGCCCCCACAAGGGTCTGGGCGAGCCGGAGGCCTCCCGGCCCTCCCCGCTCGCCCCCACAAGGGTGTGGGCGAGCCGGAGAACTCCCGGCCCTCCCGGCTCGCCCCCACAAGGGTCTGAGCGAGCCGGAGGCCTCCCGGCCCTCCCGGCTCGCCCCCACAATGGTGTGGGCGAGCCGGAGGCCTCCCGGCCCTCCCGGCTCGCCCCCACAAGGGTCTGGGCGAGCCGGAGGCCTCCCGGCCCTCCCGGCTCGCCCCCACAAGGGTGTGGGCGAGCCGGAGGCCTCCCGGCCCTCCCCGCTCGCCCCCACAAGGGTGTGGGCGAGCCGGAGGCCTCCCGGCCGTCCCGGCTCGCCCCCACAAGGGTCTGGGCGAGCCGGAGGCCTCCCGGCCCTCCCGGCTCGCCCCCACAAGGGTGTGGGCGAGCCGGAGGCCTCTCGGCCCTCCCCGCTCGCCCCCACAAGGGTGTGGGCGAGCCGGAGACCTCCCGGCCCTCCCGGCTCGCCCCCACAAGGGTGTGGGCGAGACGGAGGCCTCCCGGCCCTCCCGGCTCGCCCCCACAAGGGTGTGGGCGAGCCTGAGGCCTCCCGGCCCTCCCGGCTCGCCCCCACAAGGGTGTGGGCGAGCCGGAGGCCTCCCGGCCCTCCCGGCTCGTGCCCACAAGGGTGTGGGCGAGCCGGAGGCCTCCCGGCCCTCCCGGCTCGCCCCCACAAGGGTGTGGGCGAGCCGGAGGCCTCCTGGCCCTCCCGGCTCGCCCCCACAAGGGTCTGGGTGAGCCGGAGGCCTCCCGGCCCTCCCGGCTCGCCCCACAAGGGTGTGGGCGAGCCGGAGGCCTCCCGGCCCTCCCAGCTCGCCCCCACAAGGGTCTGGGCGAGCCGGAGGCCTCCTGGCCCTCCCGGCTCGCCCCCACAAGGCTCTGGGCGAGCCGGAGGCCTCCCGGCCCTCCCCGGCTCGCCCTCACAAGGCTCTGGGCGAGTCGGAGGCCTCCCGTCCCTCCCCAGCTCGCCCTCACAAGGGAACAGTCCTGGCATGCGCCCCTCAGACTCGACTCCCTCCAAATGCTCACCCCTCCTCCTCCCGGGGTAGCGTCATTTAAAAATATTGGGCCTAAAAATATCTTGGGCCTCGGGGGCCCACTCGGCGAATACAGGGTTGTATACAATCCCCGCTCTTTTCGAGCGTGGCTCACGCTCGGAAAGAAATGTCCAACCCTGCATATTCGACGAGTGTCGCTGGGAATCTGATTATTGGTGATATCTTGGAAAAGCCACAACGCCTCCCCGAGAGGTTCCCCAACCTTGCCGGCTAGCGAGAGCCCGACTAGCTGAGCCACCTCGGGGAAAAACACAGCCTCCCCGAGAGGCCTTCCTACCCTGCCGGCTAGTGAGAGCCGGGCTAGTGGAGCCACCTCGGGGGAAAAACACTTAGCCTCCCTGAGAGGCCTTCCTACCCTGCCGGCTAGTGAGAGCCCGGCTAATGGAGCCACCTCGGGGGGAAAAATACTTAAGAGACTTTTCGGCCACTGAGCGGTTCCTGACCCTGCCAGCTAGGTAAGAGCCTGGTCAGCGGGCTAGCATCGATGCTAAGTACTTTCCTTCTTGCCCCCGAGCGGTTCCCGACCCTGCCAGCTAGATGGGAGCCTGGCCAGCGGGCCAGCATCGGGACTAAGTACTTGAAACTTTCCTGTCACCGAGCGATCCTCGGACCTGCCAGCTTGATGGGAGCCTGGTCAGCGGGCCAGCATCGGGACTAAATACTTGAAACTTTCCTGCCACCGAGCGATCCTCGGACTTGCCAGCTTGATGAGAGCCTGGTCAGCGGGCCAGCGTCGGGACTAAATACTTCTAGGAGCGAGCTCTACTAGTGGTGGACATAGGGTCGACACACTTCTAGGAGCGAGCTCTACTAGTGGTGGACATAGGGTCGACACATTTCTAGGAGCGAGCTCTACTAGTGGTGGACATAGGGTCGACACACTTCTAGGAGCGAGCTCTACTAGTGGTGGACATAGGGTCGACACACTTCTAGGAGCGAGCTCTACTAGTGGTGGACATAGGGTCGACACACTTCTAGGAGCGAGCTCTACTAGTGGTGGACATAGGGTCGACACACTTCTAGGAGCGAGCTCTACTAGTGGTGGACATAGGGTCGACACACTTCTAGGAGAGAGCTCTACTAGTGGTGGACATAGGGTCGACACACTTCTAGGAGCGAGCTCTACTAGTGGTGGACATAGGGTCGACACACTTCTAGGAGCGAGCTCTACTAGTGGTGGACATAGGGTCGACACACTTCTAGGAGCGAGCTCTACTAGTGGTGGACATAGGGTCGACACACTTCTAGGAGCGAGCTCTACTAGTGGCGGACATAGGGTCGACACACTTCTAGGAGCGAGCTCTACTAGTGGCGGACATAGGGTCGACACACTTCTAGGAGCGAGCTCTACTAGTGGCGGACATAGGGTCGACACACTTCTAGGAGCGAGCTCTACTAGTGGCGGACATAGGGTCGACACACTTCTAGGAGCGAGCTCTACTAGTGGGGGACATAGGGTCGACACACTTCTAGGAGCGAGCTCTACTAGTGGCGGACATAGGGTCGACACACTTCTAGGAGCGAGCTCTACTAGTGGTGGACATAGGGTCGACACACTTCTAGGAGCGAGCTCTACTAGTGGTGGACATAGGGTCGACACACTTCTAGGAGCGAGCTCTACTAGTGGTGGACATAGGGTCGACACACTTCTAGGAGCGAGCTCTACTAGTGGTGGACATAGGGTCGACACACTTCTAGGAGCGAGCTCTACTAGTGGTGGATATTGGGTCGACACACTTCTAGGAGCGAGCTCTACTAGTGGTGGACATAGGGTCGACACACTTCTAGGAGCGAGCTCTACTAGTGGTGGACATAGGGTCGACACACTTCTAGGAGCGAGCTCTACTAGTGGTGGACATAGGGTCGACGCACTTCTAGGAGCGAGCTCTACTAGTGGTGGACATAGGGTCGACACTCTTCTAGGAGCGAGCTCTACTAGTGGTGGACATAGGGTCGACACTCTTCTAGGAGCGAGCTCTACTAGTGGTGGACATAGGGTCGACACACTTCTAGGAGCGAGCTCTACTAGTGGTGGACATAGGGTCGACACACTTCTAGGAGCGAGCTCTACTAGTGGTGGACATAGGGTCGACACACTTCTAGGAGCGAGCTTTACTAGTGGTGGACATAGGGTCGACACACTTCTAGGAGCGAGCTCTACTAGTGGTGGACATAGGGTCGACACATTTCTAGGAGCGAGCTCTACTAGTGGTGGACATAGGGTCGACACACTTCTAGGAGCGAGCTCTACTAGTGGTGGACATAGGGTCGACACACTTCTAGGAGCGAGCTCTACTAGTGTTGGACATAGGGTCGACACACTTCTAGGAGCGAGCTCTACTAGTGGTGGACATAGGGTCGACACACTTCTAGGAGCGAGCTCTACTAGTGGTGGACATAGGGTCGACACACTTCTAGGAGCGAGCTCTACTAGTGGTGGACATAGGGTCGACACACTTCTAGGAGCGAGCTCTACTAGTGGTGGACATAGGGTCGACACACTTCTAGGAGCGAGCTCTACTAGTGGTGGACATATGGTCGACACATTTCTAGGAGCGAGCTCTACTAGTGGTGGACATAGGGTCGACACACTTCTAGGAGCGAGCTCTACTAGTGGTGGACATAGGGTCGACACACTTCTAGGAGCGAGCTCTTCTAGTGGTGGACATAGGGTCGACACACTTCTAGGAGCGAGTTCTACTAGTGGTGGATATATGGTCGACACACTTCTAGGAGCGAGAGCTCTACTAGTGGTGGACATAGGGTCGACACACTTCTAGGAGCGAGCTCTACTAGTGGTGGACATAGGGTCGACACACTTCTAGGAGCGAGCTCTACTAGTGGTGGACATAGGGTCGACACACTTCTAGGAGTGAGCTCTACTAGTGGTGGACATAGGGTCGACACACTTCTAGGAGCGAGCTCTACTAGTGGTGGACATAGGGTCGACACACTTCTAGGAGCGAGATCTACTAGTGGAGGACATAGGGTCGACAAACTTCTAGGAGCGAGCTCTACTAGTGGCGGACATAGGGTCGACACACTTCTAGGAGCGAGCTCTACTAGTGGTGGACATAGGGTCGACACACTTCTAGGAGCGAGCTCTACTAGTGGCGGACATAGGGTCGACACACTTCTAGGAGCGAGCTCTACTAGTTGTGGACATAGGGTCGACACACTTCTAGGAGCGAGCTCTACTAGTGGTGGACATAGGGTCGACACACTTCTAGGAGCGAGCTCTACTAGTGGTGGACATAGGGTCGACACACTTCTAGGAGCGAGCTCTACTAGTGGTGGACATAGGGTCGACACACTTCTAGGAGCGAGCTCTACTAGTGGTGGACATAGGGTCGACACACTTCTAGGAGCGAGCTCTACTAGTGGTGGACATAGGGTCGACACACTTCTAGGAGCGAGCTCTACTAGTGGTGGACATAGGGTCGACACACTTCTAGGAGCGAGCTCTACTAGTGGTGGATATAGGGTCGACACACTTCTAGGAGCGAGCTCCTCTAGTGGTGGACATAGGGTCGACACACTTCTAGGAGCGAGCTCTACTAGTGGTGGACATAGGGTCGACACACTTCTAGGAGCGAGCTCTACTAGTGGTGGACATAGGGTCGACGCACTTCTAGGAGCGAGCTCTACTAGTGGTGGACATAGGGTCGACACTCTTCTAGGAGCGAGCTCTACTAGTGGTGGACATAGGGTCGACACTCTTCTAGGAGCGAGCTCTACTAGTGGTGGACATAGGGTCGACACACTTCTAGGAGCGAGCTCTACTAGTGGTGGACATAGGGTCGACACACTTCTAGGAGCGTGCTCTACTAGTGGTGGACATAGGGTCGACACACTTCTAGGAGCGAGCTCTACTAGTGGTGGACATAGGGTCGACACACTTCTAGGAGCGAGCTCTACTAGTGGTGGACATAGGGTCGACACACTTCTAGGAGCGAGCTCTACTAGTGGTGGACATAGGGTCGACAGTCTTCTAGGAGCGAGCTCTACTAGTGGTGGACGTAGGGTCGACAGTCTTCTAGGAGCGAGCTCTACTAGTGGTGGACATAGGGTCGACACACTTCTAGGAGCGAGCTCTACTAGTGGTGGACATAGGGTCGACACACTTCTAGGAGCGAGCTCTACTAGTGGTGGACCTTTTCCTCCCTGTCCCGAGCGGTTCCCGGCCCTGCCAGCTAGGTGGGAGCCTGGTCCGCGGGCCAGCATCAGGACTAAATACTTGTGACTTCCTTGTCCCCGAGCGATCCTCGGACCTGCCAGCTTGATGGGAGCCTGGTCTGCGGGCCAGCATCGGGACTAAATACTTTCTTCCCTGCCCTCGAGCGGTTCCCGGCCCTGCCAGCTAGGTGGGAGCCTGGTCAGCGGGCCAGCATCGAGGCTAAGCATTCTCTTCCTCGCCCTCGAGCGGTTCCCGGCCCTGCCAGCTAGGTGGGAGCCTGGTCAGCGGGCCAGCATCGAGGCTAAGCATTCTCTTCCCCTCCCTCGAGCGGTTCCCGACTCTGCCAGCTAGGTGGGAGCCTGGTCAACGGGCCAGCATCGGGGCTAAGTATTTTTGAAAAACTTTCATTATATTAAACCATCCTAGTACATGTTGGAAAAACTAGACATGGAAACGGAACATAGCATTACACGAACTTAAGGCTAGAAAATGAAACTTAAGTATGGAAGCCGAACTGAGCCTCCCACTCCCAGTCTTTATCTTCCTCGACTTCTTCTGGTAGTTGTTGTTGTTGCCCTGGACCCCTCGCATCCTTCATCTCTGAGAACTCAGGGTAAGTGAACGTCGCGTGACCCTCCTGGTGGAAGTCGCAGTAGGGTGACTCCACCCTACCCCTTCCTTTCCCTCTTCTTCCTGCTTTTATGATTCTCCTCCGTCTACCCCCACCAATCTCCATGGTTTGCTGAGGTGGTGGAGGGGGTGTGTTTGGTCCCGGCCTCCACCTCGGGCGGTTGGATCTTTTTCCTTTGAAGTCCTTACTTCCTTGCTCTCGCGGAGTCGAAATGTTGACCTCTGCGCTCGCCGGGCTATTGGATAGCCTCCACCCGAGGTGGTCTCGACCATCAACATTCACTTGGTTTCTTTTGGGGTGGAGCGAGTGGGGGTCGGATGCCTCCCCGCTCGCCCCCTTTTGGGACTGGGCTGGAAGAGACGGGGCGAGCTGGGACAGTGCCTTCCTCCTGAGCTCGCCCCCTTGAGGGGCTGGGGCGAGCTGGGAGGGCGCCCCCCTCCTGAGCTCGCCCCCTTGAGGGGCTGGGGCGAGCTGGGAGGGCGTCGCCCTCCTGAGCTCGCCCCCTTGAGGGTCTGGGGCGAGCTGGGAGGGCGCCCCCCTCCTGAGCTCGCCCCCTTGAGGGTGGGCGAGTAAGGGTATGGCACCTCCCCACTCCCCCCTCACCGGTATCTCCTTTCTGAACTGCTGGCCGAGAGTTCCCTCCTCCACCTGCTGGGGCGGGACCTCCGAACCATCTCCTCTTCTGCCTACGGCCGTCGTGGCGAAGGTGATCTGCAAGGTCTGCATGACCTCTCTCTTGAAGCTTTCAAACATCTCCAACGTCACTCCAGCCACCGGGGGCTGCAAATGACCTGGGTCGAAACTTCCTCCACCTCCGTCCATGGAGCTCATCTCGAGAGTTTCGTGAATCGGCCACACTACACGCTCACCGCACCATGTGTTGAAACTGAGACTTGCGAACAAGACTTAGTCTCTGTGGAGTTCGGGGCCCACAGCTAGCCGAGGGGCGACCAATCCTTACTCCTCCCAAGGGAGAGCTCTAGGTTGAAGGTGTTGGAACTAGGGACTGGACCAAGGGCTTAGTGGGGAGGTCCCGCCACCTACCCGGAAGCCCCTCAGGAACTTCCCCTCCCAAGCCACTACTAAGCTTGGGCACCACTGGAGGCTCTCCTCACCCCCCTAGAGAGACTTGGGGAGGGAGAGAGAGAGGGTGAGAGCTAGCCTAGAATGAGATCCCTCCAAATGGTGCCCCCTTGGTCCTATTTATAGGATTTCTGAAGTTGGGCTGCAAATAGCCGAAAACTGGTCTGCCAGATTACCAAAATACCCTTGAACTGGGCTGCAGATAGCCAAATCCCGCTGCTCTTGGACTGCGAATAACCAAAACTGGACTGCGAATAGCCAAATCCCGCTACTCTTGGGCGCTAAACGCAGACCGCCTACCCGGCAAGGTTCTGGGCAAGCCAGAGGCCTCCCGGCCCTCCCAGCTCGCTCCCACAAGGGTGTGGGCGAGCCGGAGGCCTCCCGGCCCTCTCAGCTCGCCCCCACAAGGGTCTGGGCGAGCCAGAGGCCTCCCGACCCTCCCGACTCGCGCCCACAAGGGTGTGGGCGAGCCGGAGGCCCCCCGGCCCTCCCAGCTCGCCCCCCCACAAGGGTCTGGGCGAGCCGGAGGCCTCCCGGCCCTCCCGGCTCGCCCCCACAAGGGTGTGGGCGAGCCGGAGGCCTCCCGGCCCTCCCGGCTCGCCCCCACAAGGGTGTGGGCGAGCCGGAGGCCTCTCGGCCCTCCCGGCTCGCCCCCACAAGGGTCTGGGCGAGCCGGAGGCCTCCCGGCCCTCCCGGCTCGCCCCCACAACGGTGTGGGCGAGCCGGAGGCCCCCCGGCCCTCCCAGCTCGCCCCCACAAGGGTCTGGGCGAGCCGGAGGCCTCCCGGCCCTCTCAGCTCGCCCCCACAAGGGTGTGGGCGAGCCGGAGGCCTCCCGGCCCTCCCGGCTCGCCCCCACAAGGGTGTGGGCGAGCCGGAGGCCTCCCGGCCCTCCCGGCTCGCCCACACAAGGGTCTGGGCGAGCCGGAGGCCTCTCGGCCCTCCCGGCTCTCCCCCACAAGGGTCTGGGCGAGCCGGAGGCCTCCCGGCCCTCCCGGCCCTCCCGACTCACCCACACAAGGGTCTGGGCGAGCCGGAGGCCTCCCGGCCCTCCCCGCTCGCCCCCACAAGGGTGTGGGCGAGCCGGAGGCCTCCCGGCCCTCCCGGCTCTCCCCCACAAGGGTCTGGGCGAGCCGGAGGCCTCCAGGCCCTCCCGGCTCGCCGCCACAAGGGTCTGAGCGAGCCGGAGGCCTCCCGGCCCTCCCGGCTTGCCCCCACAAGGGTCTGGGCGAGCCGGAGGCCTCCCGGCCCTCCCGGCTCGCCCCCACAAGGGTGTGGGCGAGCCGGAGGCCTCCCGGCCCTCCCGGCTCGCCCCCACAAGGGTCTGGGCGAGCCGGAGGCGTCCCGGCCCTCCCGGCTCGCCCCCACAAGGGTGTGGGCGAGCCGGAGGCCTTCCGGCCCTCCCCGCTCGCCCCCACAAGGGTGTGGGCGAGCTGGAGGCCTCCCGGCTCGCCCCCACAAGGGTCTGGGCGAGCCGGAGGCCTCCCGGCCCTCTTGGCTCGCCCCCACAAGGGTGTGGGCAAGCCGGAGGACTCCCGGCCCTCCCCGCTCGCCCCCACAAGGGTGTGGGTGAGCCGGAGACCTCCCGGCCCTCCCGGATCGCCCCCACAAGGGTGTGGGCAAGCCGGAGGCCTCCCGGCCATCCCGGCTCGCCCCCACAAGGGTGTGGGCGAGCCGGAGACCTCCCGGCCCTCTCAGCTCGCCCCCACAAGGGTCTGGGCGAGCCGGAGGCCTCCCGGCCCTCCCGACTCGCCCCCACAAGGGTGTGGGCGAGCCGGAGGCCCCCCGGTCCTCCCAGCTCGCCCCCCCACAAGGGTCTGGGCGAGCCGGAGGCCTCCCGGCTCGCCCCCACAAGGGTGTGGGCGAGCCGGAGGCCTCCCGGCCCTCCCGGCTCGCCCCCACAAGGGTGTGGGCGAGCCGGAGGCCTCCCGGCCCTCCCGGCTCGCCCCCACAAGGGTCTGGGCGAGCCGGAAGCCTCCCGGCTCGCCCCCACAAGGGTGTGGGTGAGCCGGAGGCCCCCCGACCCTCCCAGCTCGCCCTCACAAGGGTGTGGGCGAGCCGGAGGCCTCCCGGCCCTCTCAGCTCGCCCCCACAAGGGTGTGGGCGAGCCGGAGGCCTCCCGGCCCTCCCGACTCGCCCCCACAAGGGTGTGGGCGAGCCGGAGGCCTCCCGGCCCTCCCGGCTCGCCCCCACAAGGGTCAGGGCGAGCCGGAGGCCTCCCGGCCCTCCCGGCTCGCCCCCACAAGGGTGTGGGCGAGCCGGAGGCCTCCGCGCCCTCCCCGCTCGCCCCCACAAGGGTGTGGGCGAGCCGGAGGCCTCCCGGCCCTCCCGGCTCGCCCCCACAAGGGTCTGGGCGAGCCGGAGGCCTCCCGGCCCTCCCGGCTCGCCGCCACAAGGGTCTGGGCGAGCCGGAGGCCTTCCGACCCTCCCCGCTCGCCCCCACAAGGGTGTGGGCGAGCCGGAGACCTCCCGGCCCTCCCGGCTCGCCCCCACAAGGGTCTGGGCGAGCCGTAGGCCTCCTGGCCCTCCCGGCTCGCCCCCACAAGGGTGTGGGCGAGCCGGAGGCCTCCCGGCCCTCCCGGCTCGCCCCCACAAGGGTGTGGGCGAGCCGGAGGCCTCCCGGCCCTCCCAGCTCACCCCCACAAGGGTCTGGGCGAGCCGGAGGCATCCCGGCCCTTCCGGCTCACCCCCACAAGGGTGTGGGCGAGCCGGAGGCCTTCAGGCCCTCCCCGCTCCCCCCCACAAGGGTGTGGGCGAGCCGGAGGCCTCCCGGCCCTCCCGGCTCGCCCCCACAAGGGTCTGGGCGAGCCGGAGGCCTCCCGGCCCTCTTGGCTCGCCCCCACAAGGGTGTGGGCAAGCCGGAGGCCTCCCGGCCCTCCCCGCTCGCCCCCACAACGGTGTGGGCGAGCCGGAGACCTCCCGGCCCTCCCGGCTCGCCCCCACAAGGGTGTGGGCGAGCCGGAGGCCTCCCGGCCCTCCCGGCTCGCCCCCACAAGGGTGTGGGCGAGCCGAAGGCCTCCCGGCCCTCCCGGCTCGCCCCCACAAGGGTTTGGGCAAGCCGGAGGCCTCCCGGCCATCCCGGCTCGCCCCCACAAGGGTGTGGGCGAGCCGGAGGCCTCCCGTCCCTCCCAGCTCGCCCCCACAAGGGTGTGGGCGAGCCGGAGGACTCCCGGCCCTCCCGGCTGGCCCACACAAGGGTGTGGGTGAGCCGGAGGCCTCCCGGCCCTCCCGGCTCGCCCCCACAAGGGTGTGGGCGAGCCGGAGGCCTCCCGGCCCTCCCGGCCCTCCCGGCTCGCCCCCACAAGGGTCTGGGCGAGCCGGAGTCCTCCCGGCCCTCCCGGCTCGCCCCCACAAGGGTGTGGGCGAGCCGGAGGCCTCCCGGTCCTCCCAGCTTGCCCCCACAAGGGTCTGGGTGAGCCGGAGGCTGCCTGGCCCTCCCGGCTCGCCCCCACAAGGCTCTGGGCGAGCCGGAGGCCTCCCGACCCTCCCCGGCTCGCCCTCACAAGGCTCTGGGCGAGTCGGAGGCTTCCCGGCCCTCCCCGGCTCGCCCTCACAAGGGAACAGTCCTGGGATGCGCCCCTCAGACTCGACTCCCTCCAAATGCTCACCCCTCCTCCTCCCGGGGTCGCGTCATTTGAAAATATTGGGCCTACAAATATCTTGAGCCTCGGGGGCCCACTCGGCGAATACAGGGTTGTACAAAATTGGAATAGGAAAAACTTGTTCTCCATTGGATGTAGGGCTCCGAGCTCATTCCAAAAAGGTGTTGTGCGCAAAAATCAAACAACCAGATCAAAAGTTATGGCTGTTAGAGTTAATGTGTAAAGAGGAGCTAAATACCTCATTGCCATTGCAACCCGCTTTATATTGACCACTAAAATTAGCTGGAATGGTTTAAAATTGTGCTCCATTGGATGTATGCCTCCGAGCATATTCCGAAAAGGTGTTGTGGGCAAAAATCAAACATAAAAATCAAAAGTTATGGCTGTTATAAGTTTAGGTGTCATTTGGATATAAATTTCGCATTATCGCTGCAACTCGCTATATATCGACAACTAAATGAACTGGAATGGGTAAAACTTGTGCTCCAATGAATGTAGTTCTATAAGATTATTCCGAAAAGGTGTTGTGGGGGTAAAATAAGACAATCACATCAAAAGTTGTTGCGGTTTAAAGTTTGAGTGCCATTTGGAGCTAAATCTCTCATTTTCACCACAACCCGCCTTAAAAATTCTGGTATTTTGAAGTGTATGTGTCATTTGGAGCAAAATCTCGCATTTCCACTACAACTCACTGTATATCCACCTCTAAACGAGCTGGAATTGGTTTAAATTGTTCTCCATTGGAGTTAGGGCTCCGATCTCATTCCGAAAAGGTATTGTGGGTGAAAATCGGACAACCGGATCAAAAGTTATGGGCGTTTGAAGTTTAGCTCTCCTTTCGAGCTAAATACATTATTACCAACCCGCTGTTTATTGACCAATAACAAACTGGAATGGGAAAAACTTGATCTCCATTGGATGTAGGGCTCCGAGCTCTTTCCAAAAAGGTGTCGTGCGCAAAAATCAAATAACCAGATCAAAAGTTATGGCTGTTACAGTTAATGTGTAAAGAGGAGCTAAATCCCTCATTGCCATTGCAACCCACTGTATATTAACCATTAAAATGAGCTGGAATGGTTTAAAATTGTGCTCCATTGGATGTATGCCTCCGAGCATATTCCGAAAAGGTGTTATGGGCAAAAATCAAACGTAAAAGTCAAAAGTTATGGCTGTTATAAGTTTATGTGTCATTTGGAGCTAAATTTCGCTTCATCGCTGCAACCCGCTATATATCGACAAATAAATGAATTGGAATGGGTAAAACTTGTGCTCCAATGAATGTAGTGCTCCAAGATTATTTCGAAAAGGTGTTGTGGGGGTAAAATAAGACAATCACATCAAAAGTTGTTGCGGTTTAAAGTTTGAGTGTCATTTGGAGCTAAATCTCTCATTTTCACTACAACCAGCATTAAAAATTCTGGTATTTTGAAGTGTATGTGTCATTTGGAGCAAAATCTCATATTTCCACTATAACTCATTGTATATCGACCTCTAAACGAGCTGGAATTGGTTTAAATTGTTCTCCATTGGAGTCAGGGCTCCGATCTCATTCCGAAAAGATATTGTGGGTGAAAATCGGACAACCGGATCAAAAGTTATGGGCATTTGAAGTTTGGCTCTCCTTTCGAGCTAAATACATTATTACCAACCCGATGTATATTGACCAATAACAAACTGGAATGTGAAAAACTTGTTCTCCATTGGATGTAGGGCTCCGAGCTCATTCCAAAAAGGTGTCGTGCGCAAAAGTCAAACAACCAGATCAAAAGTAATGGCTGTTACAGTTAATGTGTAAAGAGGAGCTAAATCCCTCATTGCCATTGCAACCCGCTGTATATTGACCATTAAAATAAGCTGGAATGGTTTAAAATTGTGCTCCATTGGATGTATGCCTCCGAGCATATTCTGAAAAGGTGTTGTGGGCAAAAATCAAACATAAAAATCAAAAGTTATGGTTGTTATAAGTTTAGGTGTCATTTGGAGATAAATTTCGCATTATCGCTGCAACCCGCTATATATCGACAACTAAATGAACTGAAATGAGTAAAACTTGTGCTCTAATGAATGTAGTGCTCCAAGATTATTCCGAAAAGGTGTTGTGGGGGGTAAAATAAGACAATCGCATCAAAAGTTGTTGCGGTTTAAAGTTTGATTGTCATTTGGAGCTAAATATCTCATTTTCACTACAACCCGCATTAAAAATTCTGGTATTTTGAAGTTTGTGTCATTTGGAGCAAAATATCATATTTCCACTACAACTCATTGTATATCGACCACTAAACGAGCTGGAATTGGTTTAAATTGTTCTCCAATGGATTTAGGGCTCCGATCTCAATCTGAAAAGGTATTGTGGGTGAAAATCAGACAACCGGATCAAAAGTTAGGGGAGTTTGAAGTTTAGGTCTCCTTTCGAGCTAAAAACCTTATTACCAACCCGCTGTATATTGACCAATAACAAACTGGAATGGAAAAAACTTGTTCTCCATTGGATGTAGGGCTCCGAGCTCATTCCAAAAAGGTGTTGTGCGCAAAAATCAAACAACCAGATCAAAAGTTATGGATGTTACAGTTAATGTTTAAATAGGAGCTAAATCCCTCATTGACATTGCAACCCGCTGTATATTGACAACTAAAATGAGCTGGAATGGTTTAAAATTGTGCTCCATTGAAAGTATGCCTCCTAGCATATTCCGAAAAGGTGTTGTGGGCAAAAATCAAACATAAAAATCAAAAGTTTTGGCTGTTAGAAGTTTAGGTGTCATTTAGAGCTAAATTTCGCATTATCGTTGCAACCCGCTATATATCGACAACTAAATGAACTGGAATGGGTAAAACTTGTGCTCCAATGAATGTAGTGCTCCAAGATTATTCTGAAAAGGTGTTGTGGGGGTAAAATAAGACAATCGCATCAAAAGTTGTTGCGGTTTAAAGTTTGAGTGTCATTTGGAGCTAAATCTCTCATTTTCACTACAACCCGCATTAAAAATTCTGGTATTTTGAAGTGTATGTGTCCTTTGGAGCAAAATCTTGTATTTCCAGTCTCACTATATATCGACCTCTAAACGACCTAGAATTGGTTTAAATTGTTCTCCATTAGAGTTAGGGCTCCGATCTCATTCCGAAAAGGTATTGTGGGTGAAAATCGGACGACCGGATCAAAAGTTATGCGCGTTTGAATTTAGGTCTCCTTTCGAGCTAACTACCTTATTACCAACCCGCTGTATATTGACCAATAACAAACTGGAATGGGAAAAACTTGTTCTCCATTAGATGTAGGGCTCCGATCTCATTCGAAAAAGGTGTTGTGCGCAAAAATCAAACAACCAAATCAAAAGTTATGGCTGTTACAGTTAATTTGTAAAGAGGAGCTAAATCCCTCATTGTCATTGCAACCCGCTGTATATTGACCACTAAAATGAGCTGGAATGGTTTAAAATTGTGCTCCATTGGATGTATGCCTCCGAGCATATTCTAAAAAGGTGTTGTGGGCAAAAATCAAACATAAAAATCAAAAGTTATGGCTGTTAGAAGTTTAGGTATCATTTGGAGCAAAATTTCGCATTGTCGCTGCAACCCGCTATATATCGACAACAATATGAACTGGAATGGATAAAACTTGTGCTCCAATGAATGTAGTGCTCCAAGATTATTCCGAAAAGGTGTTGTGGGGGTAAAATAAGACAATCGCATCAAAAGTTGTTGCGGTTTAAACTTTTAGTGTCATTTGGAGCTAAATCTCTCATTTTCACTACAACCCACATTAAAAATTATGGTATTTTGAAGTGTATGTGTCATTTGGAGCAAAATCTCATATTTCCACTACAACTCAGTGTATATCAACCTCTAAACGAGCTGGAATTGGTTTAAATTGTTCTTCATTGGAGTTATGGCTCCGATCTCATTCCGAAAAGGTATGTGGGTGAAAATCGGACAACCGGATCAAAAGTTATGGGCGTTTGAAGTTTAGGTCTCCTTTCGAGCTAAATACCTTATTATCAACCTGCTGTATATTGACCAATAACAAACTAGAATGGGAAAACTTGTTCTCCATTGGATGTAGGGCTCCGAGCTCATTCCAAAAAGGTGTTGTGCGCAAAAATCAAACAACCAGATCAAAAGTTATGGCTGTTACAGTTACTGTGTAAAGAGGAGCTAAATCCCTCATTTCCATTGCAACCTGCTGTATATTGACAACTAAAATGAGCTGGAATGGTTTAAAATTGTGCTCCATTGGATGTATGCCTCCGAGCATATTCTGAAAAGGTGTTGTTTACCCAAAAGACCGCATCCGAATAGCATTACTCGCAAACTGGGCGGTCTCACAATACAAGTCTCCCGGTTCAGATTTGATAAGGTCCATCAGCACCAACCGGGCGGTCTGAGGATTCAGGCCGCCTCTAAAGATTAAAGATCACCAAAGGCCCAAGTCCAAACTGCAGGCCGCGGTCTCGAGTCAGAGACCGCCCAGGTTGCATCATCGCCTTGGTCGCAACAGCTTCATCTCCTGGTCAAGACAGATCGGAAGCGCGAGCCGCCAAGCCGCGCGGCTTTCTTTTTTCCCTTCTGTATCCCGTCACCGCCTGCCCGTCTCTCCTGTACCCTGGCAGGCGGTTATTTTATCCATGCCCGTTCGAGCAGGCCCCCAAGCCTATAAATAGGGGTCGGCGACGTTCCCAAGACACGCCCACTCGAATCCAGGAGCTCGCTTGTTTGAGCTGCGGTCTCGAGTTTCCCATCTTGCGACCTGTCTGACCGGCCGGCTTCTGCTTTCCTGCACTTGTGACCCACTGTAACTGCTTCTTCTTAATCAAAGGAAAGCCCGTCACAGGAGTGGCATTTGCCGTGACGGACGAAGTCTGGCCTTGACCGCAGCCAGCGGTCTCATTTTCTCCAAGTAAAAAGTAACCGGCAACCCGCATCCTCCGATTTCCTTCGGAGGTGCGATTTCAGACTCAACAGAAACACGTGACCTTCAGATCGCAGATTGTTGGTGAACTCCTTGCCATAATGTCAGACCGCCAGTTCCCCCTTGGTGACCACTCCGACCACACTGAGGATTCCCTGTGGGAGGCTTTAGAGCAATCAAAACGAGAAGCTGAGCGGGCTCAGAAAGCTACTGACCAGCGTCTTGACGCGATTAGTCAGGCTTTAGTAGTACTAACCGAGCGGTTAGTCCCACAGCAAACCGCCGGTAACTAGGCGGTTACATTGGTCCCTCCTCCGCCTCCTCCTTATCCGTTACCTCAAGTCACCAACATTCCACCACTGCAAGAAAGTTTTGCGGCTAGGCAAAACTTTTACCAGGAAGCCGCGCATAGCATGCCGGCTCGAGTCCTCGATTTCCAGAGGGCGGTTTATCATGCAGCCCGCCTGTCCTATCCGCCAGAAGGAGTAGCTCGCCTTTCCTACCCGCCTGAAGTCGCTGCTCATCACTCCTACCCACCGGAGGCCGCTGTCCGCTCCTCCTACCACGCGGGCCTATCCGCAAGTAGCCGCTGCTAATTTTTCTGTTCCTCTATACGAGGATATTGAAGAAACTTCTCCCTTCGTGGACGAAGTCCGGGGGGAGCCAGCCCCGAACAATTTCAGAGTGCCCCGTCTGCCAGCTTTCAATGGAGAAACTGATCCCACTGTTCATCTACAAGCCTTCGAGTCGGCCATTGCTCTTAGGACCCTAACAGATGCAACCAAGTGCAAACTCCTTGTGACCTCCTTCGAAGGACAAGTAAGGGAGTGGTTTTATGGACTGCACCCCAGGTCGATCAGTTGTTTTGCCGAGCTGCGAAGGGAATTTCTGCTGAGATTCTCTACTTCAAGGAAAAGGAAAAGTGGCCCATCGGCCCTTTTTGACATAAAACAACGGGAAGACGAAACGTGGGCCCGTTTCGTCGACCGCTTCCAGAAGGAGATCATGGAAGTCCAGAACGTGGATCCAGAGCTATACAGGGTTTCCCTCATTCATCGCTTAAGGAAGGGCCCCCTGAAAATTGAAGCGAACATAAGGGAGCCGAAAACTTATCAGGAAATGATAAGTTTGGCAAACATGTTCATCAGAGGAGAGAAGAGTAATCCTGGCTATGTCGCGAAGCTAGTGAGCGACAAGGAACAGTCTAACCCATCCTTTCATCATCCACCATCAAACCAATCCCACTTTGAGCCCCGTTCCCCAAGGGGAAGAAATTATAAAAATAAGCAACCCTTTATTGGCCATCAACAGTTTCAGGATCAGAAACCGTCGTTGGCCATCACATCCGCTCCATCCATTCCTCTTCCGCAAATCATGCCAGTATACCTTCCACAGTATAGTACGCAGCCACCTTCGTCCATTCCATCCACTCAATATGATGATTCTCAAGAGTCATTTACACCCCTGAACGTTACTATGGACGAAGTCGTCCAAATCCTCCAAAAAAGACCGGATTTCAGAAGACCCGCTCCTCTGAGATCAGATATCCAAAACCGAAATCTGAACCTTTTCTGTGAATATCACAAGGAGGGAGGGCATCTGACTAAAAATTGTCAGGCCCTCCGCTTGTTGATAGAGAGGCTCCTGGGAGAAGGAAAGCTCTAAGGCCTAGTTCGGAAAGAGGCAACTACTGAGCCAGCCGCCGAGAAGAAAAAAGAAAAAGAAACAGTGGAGGTAGCCTGGGAATGCGCCGACGTTGAAGACGTCGGCTGCTATGGGAACATCCACCCAACGACTGAATGCATTGAAGTTAATGATGCGGGCCTCCTGGGGAACATTTATTGCATCCATGGAGGAGCTGTGGCTGAGTCATCTCGCAAATCCAGCATTGCGAGGGTCTTGAAACAGGAGGTGGCAACGACCACAAGTTCTCCCTCTGAAAGAACCATTGTCACTTTTGGTCAGGATGACCTTCCCCCAAATGCCAATCCCTTCAACAATGCTGTAGTCATCAAAGCCGTCATCGAGAATTATACTGTTCACAAGATCTTGATTGACACAGGCAGCTCTGTCAATCTCCTTTTTCGCCCAACCTTTGAAGCCCTGAAGACCGGAAAGCCTCTGCTCTTTACCGATGGGCCCCTCTATGGTTTTTCTGGGGAGAAAAAAGAAGTGGAGGGTTTAGTAAAGCTCCTGGTCTCTCTCGGAGGAGTAATAAAGCTGATCAACTTCGTGGTGGTGGATGCCCCAAGCAACTACTGCGCCATCTTCGGGAGGCCGATTCTTAATGCATACAGGGCAGTAGTGTCCACCTTTCACCTTGCTCTTAAGTTCGACGCCAAAGGAAGGCAGTATCGGGTCAGAAGCAACAACCCAAAGGTGGCCCGGGAGTGTTACGTCCGAACCGTCAACATGATCACCGACGTTTCACATCCCAAAGACACGACTGAAGTTCTGGAAATTGCTGAATCCTCAAGGGCTGCTGAGGAAGGAAAAGATCGAGAAGGGGCTCACCTGGAACCTGCCCAGGCGACCCAAGAAGTCCCTATTGCTGAAGGGGAAGATAAGAAACTGGTTATCAATGCAGAGCTGCAAATAGAGGAAAAAGTGCAGCTGATCTCTTGCCTTTTGGAGAACCTGGATGTCTTCGCCTAGTCAGCGGAGTATATGCCAGGAGTGGATCCAGATGTGGCTTGTCATCATCTAAACATATCTCCTGAGTTCAGGACCGTCCAGCAAAATAAGGGAGAAGTGGCAACCAAGCTGGCGTTGCCCATCAGAGAGGAGGTTGCCAAACTCCTAAAAGCGGGCTTTATTTCTGAAATTCAATATCCCACGTGGATGTCGAATGTTGTAATGGTTAAGAAATCTGGTGGGAAGTGGCGCATGTGCGTGGGCTTTACCAAACTTAATAAAGCGTGTCCCAAAGATTGCTACCCTCTGCCTCGGATAGATGTCTTAGTTGATTCCGCGGTTGGGTATGATTTTATAAGCTTTCTCGACGCTTTCTCTGGGTATCATCAAATTAAAATGCACAAACCTGACATCCCGCACACCTCATTTATCACAAACGATGGGTGTTACTGTTATCTCGTAATGCCCTTCGGTCTTAAAAATGTGGGCGCGACATATAAAAAAATGATGGATACCGTCTTTAAACATCAAAAGGCAGAAACCTCGAAGTTTACGTTGATGACCTCCTTCTGAAAAGTAAAACATTTTCATTGCACTTGAAAGACCTTGTAGAGACATTCGCTACTCTACGGAGGTTCAAGTTAAAATTGAACCCGTTGAAATGTGTGTTTGGGGAAAACAAGGGAAAGTTTCTCGGGCATCTCTTGACTCCTAATGGCCTTGCACCAAACCCAGATAAGGTGAAGTACATCCTTGGTATGACCCCCCCCCCCCCCCCCCCCCCCCCGTAGTACCAAGGAAGTTTAGCAACTTGGAGGAAGATTGGCAGGATTGAGCAGGTTTATTTCCAAATCAGGAGATAAAAGTGCTCCATTCTTTAAAATTATCCGGGGAGGATCAATGTTTGAATGGAGCGAGGAGTGCAACATGGCTTTCGAGTAGCTAAAAGTGCAGTTAACTTCAACCCCACTACTTCAAAGTCCCCGTGAGGGGGAAATATTATTCTTATATTTGGGAGTGGGCCCAGATGCGGTAAGTTCTGTCCTCGTCCGGGAGGAAAAGAAGAGGCAGTTTCTGATATATTATGTTAGCCATATTCTCAAAGATGCGGAAACCAGATATTCAATCTTGGAGAAGCTAGCCTTGGCCTTGGCTATGTCTTCACGAAAGCTTCATCCTTATTTCCAGGCTCATCCTGTCCAAGTGATCACAAATCATCCTTTGAGAAATGTACTTGAGAAGCCAGATCATTCGGGGAGGTTTGCCAAATGGTCTATTGAACTGAGCGAGTTTGAAATATCATACATTCCTCGAACAACAATCAAAGCGCAAGTCTTGGCCGATTTCTTGGTGGACACGACAGAATCCGATCCTGAACAGGTGGTGAAATCCCCTTTGGCTTGGGTCATTTATGTGGATGGGGCCTCTGGTAAAAACTCCGTAGGAGCCGGAGTTGTTTTAGTTAGTCCGAATGGCATCAAGATGGAGCAAGCTATCAAATTCTTCTTTTCGGTTACGAATAATCAGGCCGAATATGAGGCACTCCTGGCTGGGCTGAGGCTTGCAAAAGAGTTGGGCATAGAATACGTACATGTTAAAGTTGATTCATTGGTGATGGCCTCTCAGGTTTTGGGGAACTACGAGACAAGGGAACCAATTCTGAGAAAGTATCTACTGCTGACTAAGAAGGAGATCGGGAAATTCAAGTCATTCATTATCGAGCATATTCCAAGAACACAAAATGAGGAAGCAGATGAGTTGTCAAAGTTCGGTCTTCCATCCAGGGGAGTGACCTTTGAACTTTTCAATCCAGCAACAGATGAAGCAGAACTCATGCAAATCGATCAGAATCCTTCATGGAAGGGCCCTTACGAGCTATTTTTGTCAAAAGGGGAGTTCCATCATTCCATCAAAGATAAAAGAAGATTTAGAAGGAAAGCGACATATTATTATCTGATAGTGGGAGTTCTCTACAGGAAGACTTTAATCTCTCCCTCAGCATGGTGTGTTTCTGAGGGCGAAATTCCAACCATACTTCAAGAGGTTCATTCCGGGGAATGTGGTAGCCATTCAGGGGCAAAGACTCTGGAGAAGAGAATCTTGATACAAGGGTATTTCTCGCCGACCATGAGGAAAGATGCTGAAGCATTCGCCAAACGATGTGTTCAGTGTCAAAAGTTTGCTCCGCTTCAACATTTGCCTGCTCAATCACTCAGATCAATAACTGCGTCGTGGCCCTTCGTAGTTTGGGGGATGGATCTTATCGGACCATTCCCAAAGGCCAGCGGCCATCGTCGCTTTATCATTGTGATGATTGAATACTTCAGCGAGGGGATTGAAGCAAAAGCATTGGCGAAAATTACAACCCAAGTTATCAGAAACTTCATCTGGGGAGAGATAGTCTGCCGACATGGAATTCCGCTAGCAATTGTCACTGATAATGGTCCGCAGTTCAACAATTCAGAGATGATTGCTTTCTGTGATCAGATTGGGATTGATCTTCGGTTCTCTTCTGTGCATCACCCAAGGACTAATGGTCAGGTAGAAGCAGCAAATCGGCAAATCCAACATCTTCTAATGAAGAGAGTCTTAAATCAGAGAGGAAATTGGGCAGAACAACTTCCTTCTATCCTTTGGACTCTTCATACTACCCCTTCTTCAGCTACATGGGAGACACCATTCAAATTATCTCATGGGTCGGAGGCAGTCGTTCCGGTAGAATTTGAGGTGGTCACCCCCAGGGTGGTGTATGCAAAAGAGGTAGGAGAGACACGGATAGAAGATAATGATGAAGCCATCAAGTATAACCTGTATTTAATTGAAGAGCTTCAGGATAAAGCAACAATCAGACAGGAGGAAGTAAAAAGGAGAATGGCCAAGTACTTTGACAAGAATGTCAGGGTAAAACATTTTGCAATCGGAGACGTTGTGCTAAAGAAAGTTGATGCAGCAGCTAGAACAGGCAACGTCGGAAAGCTGAATCCCAACTGGGCCAGACCTTCATCATCAAGGAAGTACTAAAAAGCGGGGCTTATCGTCTTCAGACAAGTGAAGGAGAAGACATCTCACGCACCTGGAGCGGTGATGATCTCAAACGGTTCTATCCTTAAAATGCCTTCTTTACTTTCTTGCATTTTTTGGGATATTTTAATGAAAAGCCCCGTACTGACACTTCTCCATGTCTGATGATTCTTTTTTACACATTCTCATATATATCAACCTCACTGAACCGCGAAGACATCGCCAAGTTCTGCTCGAACCCCCTCAGATTGTAGTCATTAGCATAAAACCACGAAGATCATGTGTAGTGGGGAGTTTTCGCACACGTGTAGTGGTAGCTTGCCAATTCCCGTGCGGTGGTCTTCGGAACCTTGGATGCCGGCTGATATCTGACACACCCCTGCATCAAGGGAGGTCCGGGTGAATGTTGGCTCTATCATGCCCCGAGGGGGATATAGTTACAGCCTTGATGATCTCTCTGAGGAAAGCAATGTCGGTATAGTCCCTGCGACATAAGCACACCTGCCCAATTGATCATCTTGGTCTGTGACCATCGAATACTCCTAGTTACTCTCAAGCGATGCTTAAGTGGGACCCACAACTGGGTTGATCTCTCTGAGGAAAGCAATGTCGGTATATCCCCCGCGGCATAACCACACCTGCCCAATTAATTAACTCAGCTTGTAGCCCTAGGCAGGAGAGCAGTTGAGTCGCTTACAACCCTTATGACCACTTGAGGAAAGCAATGGTTGCCGCCTAGGCCCACCTGCCCACTTGGTCATCTGAGCCTGTACTTATCTTTTTTCTTTATTCCTACAACTCTTATGACCATCTGAGGAAAGCAATGGTTGCAGCCTAGGCCCACCTGCCCATTTATTAATCTGAGTCTGTAGCTACTTTTTATTGCATTACAAGGAATTATCTCATATGGTCCGTCTGGGCCATTTGAGGAGAAAACAGGATTTTCAAACAGGCGTATCGTAGACCGGGCGGTTTGTGTTTAAATCCTGCGGTTTGAAATGAGCAGGAACAAATCATCGGAGGGTATGGTTACGAAACCGATCGGTTTTAAGCAGGATATCATAAAATGCCATAAGGCAGCTATCAGGAGATCAAGCATAATCATGACCGGTCGGTCTCATCATTCTGTTTGAAAACCTATCATCTTTGTGGGTTTCGATTCGATCCGTTCGGTTAATAACGGGCTCTTCATAATCAAGCAATGGAGTCAGCTGCCGATGATATGTAAAGCTGTGTTATGTAAATCCGTTTGGGTTTATTCGGAAGAATAAGATTTGTTGAAATCTAAGTTACATGAACCATACAGAGTAAATACTAATCGCACGGCGTGTTGATTATATTCTTATGACTTGGCATTCTCAAATCTGGTGAAGCAATTATGAAAAGCCGGGTTATAATCGCGCGACTTAGTTATCTTCGATTTCCCGATTGGATTTCTATCCGCCCAAGTTATATATATAAACAGCGCGGGCATATCGGTTATTGGTTATATTCAAAGGGATAAGATTTGCTGAAATCTAAGTTACATGAACCATCCGGATTAAACACTAATCGCGCGGCCTGTTGATTATATTCTTATGACTTGGCATTCTCAAATCTGGTGAAGCAATTATGAAAAGCCGGGTTATAATCGTGCGACTTGGTTATGTTCGATTTTCCGATTAGATTTCTATCCACCCGAGTTATATATATAAACCGCGCGGGCATATCGATTATTGGTTATATTCAAAGGGATGGGATTTGCGAAAATCTGAATTATAAGTTGTCTGAATCAAAATATTAATCGCTCAACCTGTTGATTGTTTTCTTGTGACTTGGTGTGCCTCGCGAAGCAATTATATAAGACCGGATAATGTTCGCGCGGCTTGGTATCAAATATATAGAGTCATCTAATCAGACAGGACATGTTCAAATCGCATGGTCATGATTCCGCAGCGACCCGAAGTTATGTTTGGATGCCTGGTTATTACAAGTCACTTATAATAGGATGAATCAAAGAAATAAGGCGCACGAACAGATTTTATAAACGTTCAAGTAGCTATTTCACCGCACGACCTGATTCAAAGAAAGGAGACCACAATAAAACGCAAGTAAGCCGCAGGAAAAATGAACAATTAAATAGGTAAAAATGTTTCATTTCATCATCAAAATATATTTACATTGTCTGTGACCGACCGGCTAACAAAACTAGGCCGTCGGCTATGCAAAATAGAAAACAAAATTCAAAATAGCAATTTCCGCTATTCGTCCGGTTTTAGTTTTTTGGCCGCAGGGGAACTTGAGTCTTCACTGTCGTCAATGTTCACGTCGGGCGAATACCCTTTACTGGAAGAAGAGGAACCCGAGAAGCTGCTACCCGAGCTACTCGAGCTACCAGAGCCGCCCGACTTGCGGGACCTGGACCGCCCCATTTTGTCAAAATCACCGGACTCTGCACCCGAGCCATCTTCTTTTTCTTCAACAGCCGCTGCGGGTTCTTTTTTGACCTCTTCGCCGTTCCTCTCGTCCTCGGAACTGCTGGACTCGGCTTTGCCCTTCCCCTTGGCTCGGCGAGTTATTTCATCTAGTTTGTCCTTCAGTCCAGGATAGAGATCCGGGATGGTAGTATCTTCAAAACCCCCAGCCAGACCGTCCCGATCTCGCAGGCGATTTAAGGCACCGTTGATTCCCTTGGCAACATGGGGGAAGACCTCATCCTGGAAATCCGGGTTGTCCATATCATATTGATGCTATAAGAAGAAAATAAAAGTCAGATCGTGCGGTCTGGAAATGATAAGCCCGAAGTGTTCGTCAAAAACTTACCGCTATAATCTCCTTCAATCTGGCGATTTTATCGGCCTGGTCGGCGGACTTCTTCTCCAGGTAGGTATGGGCTGAGACCAGTTGCTTATATGAAAGTGACATAAAATGATTGGCCGCAAAGCCCCATGCACCGGCCTGCGCGACTACTCGGGAAAGATCCTCTTCTGGAAACCTCTTCAGTCTCTTCAAAGTTTTTCGGCCATACATAGCAGCCCCGGCGGCCAATGCATGTCGGTTGATCTTGTCGCTCCCCCAGAATGGGAGAGCGGTAGATACTTGCACGCACTCATCGTCCTTGTGCCAAAGGACTGTCGGCTTGCCTTTGAGGTTGTGCGGGTTGCTGCAAGAGCGAAGCAACTCGAACTCGCCCGAGGAAGCCGGGCCATCCTCATCAGACCACTGCGGGTCGGATTTCCTCTGACGCTTCTCCCTCTGGGTCAGAACCAGAGCATCCAGGGTAACCGGCTTATTCAAAGGAAGGACAGTAGCAGCTGCAAAACGCTAAAAACTTTAGAAACACAGTCCACGCGATCACAAAGCTGCGAGTTGAGGAAAGCTTACTATCCTCAGGGCGGACATTTGCCAGATCCGCGAACAACGGAATGTAATGATTCACGTTGAACCGCTCGTTCTCCAAGGATTCAAAGATCTCTTGCTCGGCCTTTCCAAGCTCAACCGACTTAAAATCCGCCGCACTCCTCGTCTGCGGGTTGACTTGCAATAACCCGAGGGGGCCTTCGAACATTATATATCGTTCAGACCAACTCGCTATCTTGTTCGCGAGATTAATGACTTTCATCCCTCGGCATCCAAAATAAACATGCCCCATAAAAATGGAGGTTCCGGTTTCCAGAATAGACCGCACAGAGAAAAATTTTCGTAACAAAGAAATCGGGAAACTAACTCGTTCTGACCGCAGATACGAGATAAAACTATAAATAGAAGCAATAGAATTCGGCGGGAGTTGACCGGACACAACCCCATAGTGATCAAAAATAGTAATGACCTCGAGTGGTGGAGGGAATCTGAAGCCGTACATGAAATGATCAATGGGGATGGAGATTTTAGTGGAAGACGAGGAGTTTATCCGCTCGTCGTGTAAAGGAAGCCGCGCGGTTATATTACTCCCCACCATGTACTCTTTAATGAAGTCGTCCAACTCGCCTTGAGTTAAACGACACTCTTTGTGATTGGCTGTTCGGAAAGCGGAGGCCGCGTCAGTTCGGACTGCGTGGATCTTCTCAGACCGCGACGACTTGCTCTTAGCTCGCGCCATTTCAGAAAGCATGGATAGGTCTTCGTAATAGCTACTACTTATAGAGATAATGATCTGCAAATAGTAAAATTGTGTGGCGGGTATAACATCAAACCGCGCGGATTATATCGCAACACTAGCTCAAGTAATACAGATAGCAGAAATATGAAAAGGCTTGCGCATAGACAAGTCAGACCGATTGGACAGAAACCTGCGATCAGCATGTTAGTAAAAGCTCAACAAAAATCTCAAGCATTTGGCACAAGTCACGCGATCTATATAACAAGTCGGATTATAGCAACAAGCACGGGTTACTTTAAACCACGCGGGTTATAAGCACACCAGAAGGCACTAAAAGAAAAATATCATCCAGAACAAACACAATCATCAGATCGTCTCGAGAAACAGACAGAAATATTACGAATATTGTTCTTAAAGTTGAAAGTTGTTCACGGCTGATGATGCTCTTGAGGGGTATCCTTGCGATGAAGTCGAGCGACCTGGTCGGCCGTTTGAATAAGGAGGCTGTAAATTTGGCTCGAATGGTAATGAATGTGATTGAGCGTGCTATGAAGCCGCGCGGCGACTCGTTCTACCCGTGCGGCGGGAACCGTACGAGCAGAAGGGGCCCCGACGGACTCATTAGCAGCAGGATCGGACGCCCTGACTGGCGGGGGATTAGAGCTCGCCCCAGCAGCCGGGCGGTTCAACATCCTGTAACTTTCATCATTAGCAGAACGCCGGCTTCCGCCAACTTCCCTGGTCAAACGAAGATATTTATCCTGGTAGTATTTACAGTCCTCTTGGAACTTCGAGGACATCTTCTTCTCCCTATCAAGGCGCGCGGTTATTGTGGCGATCTGATCCACTAGCATTCTCTCCTTGTCAAGCCGCACTTTCTTCTCGGACTCTAGTTGGGTCTCCAACGCTTTCTCTCTCTCCGACCGCCTTTTCTTCTCAGTCTCCAGGTCAGCTCGCGCGGTCTCCAGCTGGGCTCTAACCATCAGATGCTCCTCTCGCCGCTCTTTCTTCTCAACCTCCAACGCAACTCAAGCGACCTCTTCTTTCTTTTCCATCTCTCTTATCTTCACCTCCAAGTTATTCAGAAGGAGTTGAAAGTTGGCTAGCTCCTCCTGTCCAGAATTTAATCTCAGCACAAGGCCTGGCACCTGGGACAGAGGCGGAAGGCTGGATATAAGGTCGCCCGGCCTTAGTATGTCTTCCGATTTGTCTACAAATAAAAGTTAAAATTAGCACAGCCAAAGGCGAATAGAGCAACTAAAGGATTATAAGATTAAATGCCTGAATGAACAGGCCGCTTCAACTGTTCCGGGTCCATTCTCCGGCGTTGTTCTTGCCAGATCCTTTCTGTTTACCCAGAAGACGCTTCCGAATAGCATAACTCACAGACCGGGCGGTCTGCGGAAATAAGTCGCCCGGTTCAGGTTTTACAAGGTCCATCAGCACTAACCAGCACAGACCAGGCGGTCTGACATGATTTAGATCACCTCCGTGTATTGAAGAATACCAAAGACCAGATACAAAAGGCAAACCGCAGTCTCAAGTCGGAGACCGCTCGGGTTACCCCACGAAGACCAGCAAGGTCCAAGTCCCAAGTGTAAGCCGCGGTCTCAAGTCAGAGGCCGACCGGGTCGCGCCGTGAGGATCAGCAAGACTAAGTCTAAGAAGACAAGCTCGGGTAGCATCATCGCCTTGGGCACAACATCTTCAACCCCTCTACGAGGCAGACCGCAAGCGCAAGCCGCCAAGTCGCGCGGCTTCACTCTTTTTCCCTCTCTGTATCCCGTCACCGCCTGCCCGATTCTCCTGTATCCGGGCAGGCGGTTATTTTATCCTTTCCCGTTCGGGCAGGCCCCCAAGCCTATAAATAGGGGGCAGCGACGTTCCCAAGACACGCACACTCGAATCCAGTAGCTCGCTTGTTTGAGCTGCGGTCTCGAGTTTCCCGTCTTGCGACCTGTCTGACCGGCCGGCTTTTGCTTTCCTGCACTTATAACCCGCTGTAACCGCTTCTTCTTAACCAAAGGAAAGCCCGTCACAGGAGTGACATTCGCCGTCACGGGCGAAGTCTGGCCTTGACCGCTGCCAGCGGTCTTGTTTTCTCTACCCAAAAAGTAACCGACAACCCGCAGCCTCCGATTTCCTTCGGAGGTGTGATTTCGAACTCAACAGAAACACGCGACCTTCAGATCGCGGAATGTTGGTGAAATTCTTGCTAAAATGTCAGATCGTCAGTTCCCTCTGGGAGATCGCTCTGATCACAGTGAAGACTCTTTGTGGGAAGCTTTGGAGCATTCCAGAAGAGAAGCCGGCGTGCTCGGAAGGCGTCTGATCAGCGTTTAGACGCAATCAGTCAGACTCTAGCTCTATTAACCGAGCAGTTAGTTCCACAACAAGCTGTGGTTAATCAGGCGGTGACTCCGGTCCCTCCTCCACCTCCTCCTTACCCGCAACCACAAGCTGCCAACTTCCAACCATTACAAGAAGGTTTTGCGGCCAGACAAAACTTTTACCAGGAAGCCGCGCACAGCATGCCGGCTCGAGTCATTGATTTCCAGGGGGCGGCTTCTCATGCTGCCCGCCTTTCTTACCCGCAAGAGGGCGCCACCCGTTTCTCCTACCCGCCTGAGGTTGTTGTTCATCACTCCTGCCCACCAGAAGCTGCTTCCCGGTCCTCCTACCAGGCGGCTTGTCCGCGAGTAGCCGCAGCTCCGGCGGCTAACTATCCTGCTCCTCTATATGAAGATGTTGAAGGAACTTCTCCCTTCGTGGATGAAGTCCGGGGGGAGCCGGCCCTAAATAATTTCAGAGAGCCTCGTCTACCGGCTTTCAATGGAGAAACTGATCCCACTGTTCATCTGCAAGCCTTCGAGTCGGTCATCGCTTTTAGGACCCTAACGGATGCAACCAAGTGCAAGCTCCTTGTAACCTCCTTTGAAGGACAAGCAAAGGAGTGGTTTTATGGGTTGCACCCCAGATCGATCAGTTGTTTTGCCGAGCTACGCAGGGAATTTCTGCTGAGATTCTCTACTTCAAGGAAGAGGAAAAGTGGCCTGGCGGCTCTTTTTGATATAGAGTAGCGGGAAGACGAAACATGGGCCCGTTTCGTAGACCGCTTCCAGAAGGAGATCATGGAAGTTCAGAATGTGGATCCAGAGCTGTATAGGGTTGCCCTCATTCATGGCTTGAGGGAGGGCCCCCTAAAATTTGAAGCAAATATAAGGGAGCCAAGAACTTACCAGGAAATGATAAGTTTGGAAAATATGTTCATTAGAGGGGAAAAGAGCAATCCTGGTTATGTTGCAAAGCTGGTAAGCGACAAGGAGCAGTCTAATAATCCTTCCATCATCCACCATTAAACCAATCCCACTTTGAGCCCCGTTCCCAAAGGGGAAGAAACTACAAAAATAAGCAACCATTCATGGGCCATCAACGGTTTCAAGATCAGAAACCGCCATTGGCCATCACACCCGCTCCATCCGTCCCTCTCCCGCAAATCATGCCGGTATACCTGCCACAATATGCCGCGCAGCCACCCCCGGTCATTCCATCCACTCAATATGATGACTCTCAAGAGTCATTCACTCCTTTGAATGTCACCATGGACGAAGTGGTCCAAATCCTTCAAAAGAGACCATATTTCAAAAGGCCTGCTCCTTTAAATCGGATGTTCGAAATCGAAACCCGACTCTTTACTGTGAATACCATAAAGAGGGAGGGCATCTAACTGAAGACTGTCGAGCCCTCCGCTTGCTGATAGAGAGGCTCTTGGGAGAAGGAAAGCTCCGGGGTCTAGTTCGGAAGGAGGCAACTGCTGAGCCAGCCGCCGAAAAGAAAAAAGAAAAAGAAACAGTGGAGGTAACCTGGGAATGCGTCGATGTTGAAGACGCCGGCTGCTATGGGGACATACACCCTGCGACTGAATGCATTGAAGTTAATGATGCGGGCCCCTTGGGGGACATTTATTGCATCCATGGAGGAGCTGGGGCTGAGTCATCTCGAAAATCCAGCATTGCGAGAGTTCTGAAACAGGAAGTGGCAGCAACCACAAGTTCTCCCCCTGAAAGCACCATTGTCAGTTTTGGTCAGGATGACCTTCCCCCAAATGCCAATCCCTTCGACGATGCTGTGGTCATCAAAGCCGTCATCGAGAATTATACTGTTCACAAGATCTTGATTGACACGGGCAGCTCCGTCAATCTCTTTTTCCGCCCAACCTTTGAAGCCCTGAAAACTAGAAAGCCTCTGCTTTCCACCGACGGGCCCCTCTACGGTTTTTTTGGGGAGAAGAAAGAAGTGGAGAGTTTAGTGAAGCTCTTGGTCTCTCTGGGAGGAATAATAAAGCTGATCAACTTCGTGGTGGTGGATGCCCCAAGCAACTACTGCGCCATCTTCGGGAGGCCGATTCATAATGCATACAGGGCAGTAGTGTCCACTTTTCACCTTGCTCTTAAGTTCACTGCCGAAGGAAGGCAGTATCGGGTCAAAAGCAACCCAAAGGTGGCTCGAGAATGTTACGTCCGGACCGTCAATATGATCACCGAAAAGAAGCTGGTTATCAATGCAGAGCTGCAAGAAGAAGAAAAGGTGCAGCTGATCTCCTGCCTTTTGGAGAACCTGGATGTCTTCGCTTGGTCAGCGGAGGATATGCCGGGAGTGGATCCATACGTGGCTTGTCATCATCTGAACATATCTCCCGAGTTCAAGCCCGTCCAGCAAAAGAAGAGAGAAGTGGCAACCAAGCTGGCGTTGCCCATCAGAGAGGAGGTTGACAAACTCCTGAAAGCGGGTTTTATTTCTGAAATTCAATATCCCACGTGGATGGCGAATGTTGTAATGGAAAAGAAATCTGGTGGGAAGTGGCGCATGTGCGTGGACTTACCAAACTTAATAAAGCATATCCCAAAGATTGCTACCCTTTGCCTCGGATAGATGTCTTAGTTGATTCCGCAGTTGGGTATGGTTTTATGAGCTTTCTCTGTCTACCATCAAATTAAAATGCATAAACCTGACATCCCGCACACCTCATTTATCACAAATGATGGGTGTTACTGCTATCTCGTAATGCCCTTCGGTCTTAAAAATGCGGGCGCAACATATCAAAAAATGATGGATACCGTCTTTAAGCATCAAAAAGGCAGGAACCTCAAAGTTTACGTTGATGATCTCCTTCTGAAAAGTAAAACATTTTCATTACACTTGAAAGACCTCGTAGAGACGTTCGCTACTCTACAGAGGTTCAAGTTAAAATTAAACCCGCTGAAATGTGTGTTCGGAGCAAACAGGGGAAAGTTTCTCGGACATCTCATAACTCCCGATGGCCTTGCACCAAACCCAGATAAGGTGAAGGCCATCCTTGATATGACCCCTCCTCGTAATACCAAGGAAGTTCAGCAACTTGGAGGAAGGTTGGCAGGATTGAGCAGGTTTGTTTCCAAATCAGGAGATAAAAGTGCCCCATTCTTTAAAATTTTTCGGGGAGGATCAAAGTTTGAATGGAGCGAGGAGTGCAACAGGGCTTTCGAGCAGCTGAAAGTGCAGTTAACTTCAACCCCACTACTTCAAAGTCCCCGTGAGGGGGAAATATTATTCTTATATTTGGGAGTGGGCCCAGATCGGTAAGTTCTGTCCTCGTCCGGGGAGGAAAATAAGAGGCAGTTTCCAATATATTATGTTAGCCATATTCTCAAAGACGCGGAAACCAGATATTCAATCTTGGAGAAGCTAGCCTTGGCCCTGGTTATGTCTTCACGAAGGCTTCGTCCCTATTTTCAGGCTCATCCTGTCCAAGTGATCACGGATCATCCTTTGAGGAATATACTTGAGAAGCCAGATCATTCGGGGAGGTTGGCCAAATGGGCTGTTGAACTGAGAAAGTTTGAAATATCATACATTCCTCAAACAGCAATAAAAGCGCAAGTCTTGGCGGATTTCTTGGTGGACACGACAGAATCTGATCCTGAACAGGTGGTGAAATCCCCTTTGGCTTGGGTCATTTATGTGGATGGGGCCTCTGGCAAAAACTCCGTGGGAGCCGGAGTAGTTTTAATCAGTCTGAATGGCATCAAGCTGGAGCAAGCTATCAAATTCTTCTTTCCGGTTACGAATAATCAGGCTGAATATGAGGCACTTCTAGCTAGTCTAAGGCTTGCGAAAGAATTGGGCATAGAGCACTTACACGTTAAAACTGATTCACTTGTTATGGCTTCTCAAGTCCTGGGTAATTTTGAGACAAGAGAACCAATTCTGAGAAAGTATCTGCTGCTGACTAAGAAGGAGATCGGGAAATTCAAGTCATTCATTATCGAAGATATTCCAAGAACACAAAATGAGGAGGCAGATGAGTTGTCAAGGTTCGATCTTCCATCCGGGGGAGTGACCTTAGAACTTTTCTATCCGGCAATAGATGAAGCAGAACTTATGCAAATCGATCAGAATCCTTCGTGAAAGGAACCTTACGAGCTATTTTTATCAAAGGGAGAATTCCGTCATTCCATCAAAGATAAAAGGAGATTTAGAAGGAAAGCGGCATATTATTATCTGATATCAGGAGTTCTCTACAGGAAGACTTTGATCTCTCCCTCAGCTCGCTGTGTTTCGGAGGACGAAATTCCAACCATTCTTCAGGAGGTTCATTCTGGGGAGTGTGGTAGACATTCAGAGGCAAAGACTTTAGAGAAAAGAATCTTGAGGCAGGGATATTTCTGGCCAACCATGAGGAAAGATGCTGAAGCATTCGCCAAGCGATGTGTTCAGTGTCAAAGGTTTGCTCCGCTTCAACATCTGCCTGCTCATTCACTCAGATCCATAACTGCACCGTGGCCCTTCACAGTTTGGGGGATGGATCTTATCGGACCCTTCCCAATGGCCAGCGGCCAGCGTTGCTTCATCATTGTGATGATTGACTATTTTAGCAAGTGGATCGAAGCGAAAGCATTGGCAAAAACTACAACCCAAGTTATCAGAAACTTCATCTGGGGAGAGATAGTCTGCCGATATGGAATTTCGCTAGCAATTGTCACTGATAATGGTCCGCAGTTCAACAATTCGGAGGTGATAACTTTTTGTGATCAGATTGGGATTGATCTTTGGTTCTCTTCTGTGAATCACCCAAGGACTAATGGTCAGGTAGAAGCAACAAATCGACAAATCCAACAGCTTCTAATGAAGAGAGTCTTAAATCAGAGAGGAAATTGGGCAGAGCAACTTCCCTCTATCCTTTGGACTCTTCGTACAACCCCTTCTTCGTCTACAGGGGAGACACCATTCAAATTATCTCATGGCTTGGAGGCAGTCGTTCCGGTAGAATTTGTGGTGGCCACCCCCAGGGTGGTGTATGCAAAAGAGGGAGGAGAGGCATGGATAGCAGATAATGATGAAGCCATCAAGTATAGCCTGGATTTAATTGAAGAGCTTCAGGATGAAGCAACAATCAGGCAGGAAGAGGTTAAAAGGAGAATGGCCAAGTATTTTGATAGAAATATCAGGGTTAAGCACTTTGCAGTTGGGGACGTTGTGTTGAAGAAAGTTGATGCAGCAGGTAGAGCAGGCAACGTCGGAAAGCTGAATCCCAACTGGGCCGGACCTTTCATCATCAAGGAAATACTAAAAAGCGGGGCTTATCGCCTTCAGACGAGTGAAGGAGAAGATATCTCACGCACCTGGAGCGGTGATGATCTTAAACGATTTTATCCTTAAAATATCTTCGTTACTTTCTTACATCCTTTTTGGATATTCTAATGAAAGGCCCCATACTGACACTTCTCCATGTCTGATGTTTCCTTTTTTGCACATTTTACATATATCTACCTCACTGAACCACGGAGACATCGCCTAGTTCTGCTCGAACACCCTCGGATTGTAGTCATTAGCGTAAAACCACGAAGATCATGTGTAGCGGGGAGTTTTCGCACACGTGTTGTGGTAGCTTGCCAATTCCCGTGCGGTGGTCTTCAGAATCTGGGATCCCGACTGATATCTGACACACCCCTGCATCAAGGGAGGTCTAGGTGAATGTTAGCTCTATCATGCCCCGAAAGGGATATAGTTACAGCTTTGATGATCTTTCTGAGGAAAACAATGTCGGTATAGCCTCCGCGGCATAATCACACCTGCCCAATTGATCATCTTGGTTTGTGACCGTCGAATACTCCTAGGTACTCTCAAGCGATGCCTAAGAGGGACCCACGACTGAGTTGATCTCTCTGAGGAAAGCAATGTTCGCCGCCTAGGCCCACCTGCCCAATTGATCAACTCGACTTGTAGCCCTGGGCAAGAGAGCAGTTGAGTCGCTTACAACCCTTATGACCACTTGAGGAAAGCAATGTTTGCCGCCTAGGCCCACCTGCCCACCTGGTCATCTGGGTCTGTACTTACTTTTTCTTTATTTCTACAGCTCTTATGACCATTTGAGGAAAGCAATGTTCGCCGCCTAGGCCCACCTGCCCACTTGGTCATCTGAGTCTGTAGCCATTTCTTGTTACATTACAGGAAATTATCTCATCCTGTCTTGTATGGTCGCTCTAGACCGTTTGGGAGATAAAGTAGGATTTTTATTAGGTATATCACAAACCGGGCGGCTTGATGCCTAAACCGGGCGGTTTGAAATAAGCAGGTACAGAAATTATCAGGCGGTCTGGTTATTAAACCGGGCGGTTTCAAGCAAGCAGGATATCACAAAATGCCATAAGGCCTATCAAAGTGTAGATCATGGCCGTGACCGATCGGTCTTATCATCCTATTTAAAATCTATCATTTTTATGAATATTAATTCTATCCGTTCAGGTAGAAACGGGTTCTTCACATATAAGGTAATTATGATTCTCGCAAGATAGAGATCACTACATTAACCGCCCAAGTTATATACAGATCGCATAGATTCATTCATTCAAATCTTATGTTCAAGAGTGGAACTTTCGGAAAATTGAATTACGAGCCGTTCGAACTCAATACTGAATTCACGACTTGACGATTATCTTCTTCTGATTCGATATTCCCTATTCTTGGCAAGGCAATTATATAAGACCGGAAAGTAATCGCGCGGCTTGAATGCACATATACAGAGACCCAATCATATGAGATATGTTCAAGTCGCACCATTTACAGTGAAAGTGTAACTACTACAGCGGCTTAAATTTACATTCGGCCAACTCAGGGTATTCATATTGAGAACCTAGAAAATTCGAGTTCCTGTCCGCCCAACTATATATTATAACCGCATCGAATTATTTGCCGAAGTATAAATGGTCGATATTCTTCCATGTTATATGGCGTTCGCCGAGTTGGGATCGCAGGAACAAACCGCCCGAACAAGGTTTATAGCGTTCGAAGGGCTATCGAAATTTTTGAAGGTTCAGTACCTAAACTGGATGGATCATTATTAAGCCGCACGGCTTAGCCAGAAGAGAGTTAATTATCCGAAGCAGAAAGAAATCGTAAACAATCACAAGTAAGTCGCAGAAAGTAAACGGCTAGACAGGTAAAAAATTTCCATTTCATTATCAAAATATCTTTACATTATGTTTTAACCGACCGGCTAACAAAATCAAGCCGTCGACTATTCAAAATAGAAACAAAATACAACTATTGATCATTCAACTTGAGCTTCTTAGATGCAGGAGCGCTCGAATGTTCGCTGCCTCCAATCAAAACATTGGGAGAATATCCCTCGCTGCCCGACGAAGACGAGCTGTTCAGCTCGCCCGACTTGCGCCCGGCCTCTTCCTCAGAATCGTTGGACTTAGAGCCCGAGCCACTCTCACCGTCCTTAGCCGCTGCGGGCTCTTCAACTTCATCATCTTCATCGTCACTTTCCTCCGAACTGGATCCATCAACCTTGTTCTTTCCTTTGGCCTTCCTCATAATCTTCTCTAGTTTCTTTTGTAAGGTCGGGTAGGCATCAGAAAAGGTGAAATGTTTGAAACCGGGCGCGAGCCCTTTGAGATCTCGTAGCCGGTTAAAAGCATTATTGAATCCCTCGGCGACATGAGGGAAAAGTTCTTCTTGATAGACCGGGTCTGTCTCATCATACTTTGTCTACAAAGAATAGTAAAAGGTAAGAGACCGCACGGTCTGGAAAAATCAGAACGATGGCTAGCCAGGTGATAACTTACCGACTTGGCCTCCTTTAACCGCGCGACCTCCTTCTTCAATTCGACAACTTCCTTCTTTAGATGATCATTTGCTCTGATAAATCTTTTGAAGGTCATCCCCATGAAGACATTGGTAATGAGGCTCTCAGCTCCAACCCGCGCGGCTTCCCGGGCGAGCTCCTCCTCAGGGATCTTCCTCAAACGCCTGAAGTTTCGCCGGCCAAACATAGCGATACTAGCGGCCTGAGCATGCCGTCCCGACTTCACATTAGCCTAGTGGGGGAGCGCAGTAGAGACCTAGACGCCATCGCCATCCGTATGCCAGGTTAAGACTGTGCGGCCTTTTAAGTCCTTCACTTTGCTGAAGGAACGGAGAGCAGAGAAGTCGCCTGAGGAGCTCGAATCCTCCCCATCAGATGGCTGCGGCTTGTTTTTGCCCTGTCTTTGTCTCTTCTCGCTTTCAGTTAGGATCAAGCTGGCTGGGCTGGCCGGCTTGTTGTTGGGGACAATGGCCTCAGCTACAAAAGAGAAGGGTCAGAACAAGAGCTCGTGCGGTCAACATTTAAACAGGAAGCGGGTTGAAGGAAAACTTACTGTCTTCAGGCCGAACATTCTCTAACTCGGCGAGCAGCGGGAGGTAGTGGATTATATTATGCCGCTCATTCTCGAGAAGCTTGCAGGTCTTCTTCTCGATCTCGCTTATAGCGACCTCTTGAAAGGCCTCCTCTGGCCGCACTTGCGGGCTCGGGTTCAGTAGGCCAAGTCGGCCTTCAAATATCAAATACCTCTCCGACCAGGCCGTGACCTTATTCGCGAAGTTGACCATCTTCAACCCCCGACAGCCGAAGTAGAGATGGCCTTTGAACACATTCGACTCGGAGTCTGGGATAGCCCGCACCGAGAATATTTTCCTAAAGAGGCCCATGGAGAAACGAACTCTCTCAGACCGCAGATATGAAATGAAGCTGCAAATCCCGGCCATCGAGTTAGGGGAGATTTGGCCGGGGACAACCCCATAGTGGTCAAAGATCATGGCGAGTTCTATTGATATGGGGAACTTGAAGATGCAATCGAAATGATCGATTGGGATTGCGATTTGGTTCGGGCCAGAAGAGTTCATCCGCTCATCGCGGAGCGGAAGTCGCGCGAGCAGTGGACTGCCAACCATGTGCCTCTCAACAAACTCATCCAATTCGGCTTTAGTCAGACGGCATTCCTCAAGGTCTGCCGAATGTAACGCTAGAGCGGCTTCGGAGCGGGTAGCAGAGGTCTTCGCAGGTCACTTCGGCTGGCTCTTTGCTTCCATCTTGAAATTCTGGTAAGAAGGTCTTTGGAAAGGCGCTACTTATAAAGAACGGGTGATCTGCATTTAGCAAAGGTCAAATCGCGGCTAGGATAATCAACCCGTGCGGGCACATTTCAATACAAAGCTAACAAACCACAAGTAAAAATTCAAGCAGGCGGATTAAAGAAACGACAGAAACAAGCCGTTCGGCTTATAAAGCAATTCACATGCGTCAATTAACATACGAAGGAAGAATATAAAGCACATTCAAAATACACAGACCGAGCGGTCTGAAAGACAGACCGAATATCATGAAATCAAGCTCAACCAGATAAGTTGTCCAAGGGACCGAATAAAAATATTATTACAAATGATTGTCTTAAAACCGCTTATCACTGGCGGGTATCGCTCGATGCATCCTCCCTGTGAATCGCGCGACATGGTCGCCGATCTGAAGGACAGTCCCTTGCATCTGATTAATAATGTGATTGAGGTGGTTGATCATGCTATGAAGTCGCGCGGCATCCCTTTCTACTCGCGCTGCAGGGAATCACGCGAGTAGGTAAGGCCGCCGCGGTCTCATTTGCACTAGCAACAGGGTGGATCTTCCCAGCTAGAGAGTCTCGGCAGGTTTGAGTTCCCGATCAGGGAAGAGTCCCGTTGGTAGGACGCTGGCTTCCGCCGGCCTCCCTTGTCAGTTGAAGGTACTTATCTCTGTAGTAGGCACAGTCCCCTTCAAGTTTGTGGATCTCTTTCTTTCCTCGATCAAGCCGGGCGGTCAGGGCAGCCACCTGGTCTTGCTGCGCCTTCTCCTTCTCCCGGCGCTCTCTCCGTTCAGCCTCCAGTGCAGCCCGATTCTCTTTCCTCTCAGCTTCCATCTCAGCCCGCAACGCAGTTTTTTCGTCTTGGGAAGCTTTTTCCCGCTCCTCAAGGGCCTTCAACTACTTCGTGAGGGTTTTGAAATTCCTTTGAAGACGGGTCATCTCGTCCTCCATCCGGGTATCCGGAATAAGCGAGGAACTCGGCAAAGGTGGATCAAGTGGAGGAAGATAAGTCATCAGTTCGCCCGGTTTTGGAATGGAATCACGATCATCTACAATGAAAAAGACAGTCAAAAAGGTCGGTCGAATATAACTTCATATTACATGAGGATTATCAAAAGAAGACCGCTCTTTCCAAATTCTCCTCGCTTACAAGCCGCTGCAGTTCGAGTAAAATTTGGGCGGATAGATCGCTTTGCTTGCTCGGTATCGATCTTTCGGCGCTGTTCTCTCCACGATCTCTCGCTTTGCCTCCGCTTGGCAGCAGAAAATTGAGCGGCGGAGGGAAAGAAGCTTGGTGACGGGTTCAACAGCAAGTCGCGCGATTTGTTTCGAGACCACATCTTGAAGAAAACGAACAGGGCGGTAATCCGCGACCCCTTTACCTTGCAATAGAAGATTGGGTGGCGGCGGTGGCGGTCTGGTAAGCTGATCCCTTACTTTCTCCGCCTTCACCTGCATAAGCCGGAGCCCGGTCATCATAGAATCTTCAGGAGCCGGTGCAGCTTTCTCGGTTCTGGTCGCATCCTCAGCCAGGACTACCTTCTTAATGCTGGCCGCATCCTCAGCCAGGTCGGCCTCCTTCTTTCCAGGGGGATCAACAGCCTGCAGATTGGAAGAAGTTCTCAACAGATCGCCTTGCTTCTGGAGGAAATCAAAGTCCCTGATGATGTCACTTATAGATATGCTGTGCACATCAATGTGGACCTGGTCGCTCGACTTGGGTGAAGGAGTAAATATGCCCTCCGAAACTTCTTTCTCGCGTGACTTGCCTTGCAGGCTACCCGCTCCCGGTTTCCTGGAAGCCGCCTTTTTTTAGCCTTTAGGCTCTTCAGTTTTTTCAGAAGCCTGTCCGTCGTTGGTTCAGCTTTCTTCCTCTTCTTGGACGACTCCTGGCCGGCTTGCTTTGAGGAAACTGGGTTGTCCTCAATGTTCACCACCAGGTCCTGCTGGTCGCTCAGCTTGGGGGAGTCAACCGCTTCTCCCCATTCATCTCTTATCTTCAGGTGAAATACGCCAGAGGGAGTGACCTCCACTTTAAAAGAATCGTCCCCATTGGCCTTCGGGACGATGGCTTCCGAGTCCGTCTTGACCGGAGGAGGGGGCGGGTTGGTTCCCTTATCAGAAAGGGCAGGAGGATCAGCTGGGAGCAGGTTCGAGCAACCCGCTTTGTTTCTAGTCGTCAAGTCGACTGTCGGCTCAGGAGACGGGTCGGCTGGCTTACCCGTGGAGGCAATAGTCACTGTGTTGTCGAGCTGTGTCTTCTTTCTCTTCTTCTTCTTCTTCTTATCCTTCGGGCGATCTCCCTCGCGGTCTTTACCTGACTTCTGGCGACCTTCGAACTGGGCCATAAGATCCACCATCTTGATTGGACTGTTCAGTCTGAAAGTTCTAACCGCGAGGGGAGAGTAGTGACTCGTGATAGCATTGCAGTTATGCAAAAATAGAAGCTTCCAGAACATTTATAACCCACAGGGTAAGATCGGCGCGGTCTCCGGCTATAACTAATATTTTTGAAATACCCTCGAAATTTGAAAATATGCGGGGATTATGTTTACCCAGAAGACCGCTTCTGAATAGCATTACTCACAGACCGGGCGGTCTGCGGAAATAAGTCGCCCGGTTCAAGTTTTACAAGGTCCATCAGCACTAACCAGCACAGACCAGGCGGTCTGCCATGATTCAGATCACCTCCGTGTATTGAAGACTACCAAAGACCAGATACAAAAGGCAAACCGCGGTCTCAAGTCGGAGACCGCTCGGGTTACCCCACAAAGACCAGCAAGGTCCAAGTCCCAAGAGTAAGCCGCGGTCTCAAGTCGGAGGCCGACCGGGTCGCGCCGTTAGGATCAGCAAGACTAAATCTAAGAAGACAAGCCCGGGTAGCATCATCGTCTTGGGCATAGCATCTTCAGCCCCTCTACGAGGCAGACTGCAAGCGCAAGCCGCCAAGTTGCGCGGCTTCACTCTTTTTCCCTCTCTATATCCCGTCACCGCCTGCCTGATTCTCCTGTATCCGGGCATACGGTTATTTTATACTTTCCCATTCGGGCAGGCCCCCAAGCTTATAAATAGGGGGTGGCGACGTTCCCAAGACACGCACACTCGAATCCAGAGCTCGCTTGTTTGAGCTGTGGTCTCGAGTTTCCCGTCTTGCGACCTGTCTGACCGGCCGGCTTCTGCTTTCCTGCACTTGTAACCCGCTGTAATCACTTCTTCTTAATCAAAGGAAAGCCCATCACAGGAGTGGCATTCGCCGTGATGGGCGAAGTCTGGGCTTGACCGCTACCAGCGGTCTCGTTTTCTCTACCCAAAAAGTAACCGACAACCCGCAGCCTCCGATTTCCTTCGGAGGTGTGATTTCGGACTCAACACTTTCATTGTTCCTTCGTCTAGTGGCTAAGGTTTGAGTCATGGGTGGGAAGAAGCTCGGCGGCGGATTCAATAACAATTTTTTTTGCTATTTCCGAGGACGCGGAATGAAGAAACGGATAGTTTCATAACCCGCATCGGGCTTACCTGGGGCGAACAGATCGGGCAGTTGCGGCTTGCCCTGCGCTCGTATCTTCTCCGCCTTTATACCCATTAAACGTAGCATGGCCAGTGTCTGGTCTTTCTCTTCTCGCACAGCTTTTTCGGAGTCACCTGTATTCTCGTCAGGGGAGACAGCTCGGCTCGAAGTTGCAGGACTATCGAGTAACTTATCTTGGTTCCAAAAATTATCCAATCCTCTGAGGATGCCCCCGATCGACACACGGTTCACAGAATCCGAGACAAGTTCGTCCGACTTGGCAAGAGGGGTATTGGGGGCGTCGATCTCCTCCTTCACACGCGGATTACTTTGAAGACTGGCCGCGGTTGGTTTCTTAAAGGCTTTATTCTTGGCCTTCAATTTTTGAAGCTTTCTGGCAACTCGCTCTGCCGACGAATAGCTCCTTTTCCTTTTCTTCTTCCCCGACTTTGGGCTGATCTGCTTTGAAGGGCTAGAGTCATCGAGAATCAGCACCGGCGAGGTAGATAACCCGTCCAGCGTGGAAGAAACGACTTCCCCTTCTTCAACATTCAGTTTCATATGAGTTCCCTTACGGAGTAAACTCCATGTCAAAGGAAAGGGTAGGATGGACCGCACCGAGTTCTGTTGACTTCTTTTCTTGGGTCTTCTCAGGTAGTGGGGCCACTGCGGCTTTAGCCTTGGCCGCCTCCACATCGGCGGCTTTAGCCTTGGCCGCCTCAGCCTCGGCGGTTTTAGCCTTGGCCGCCTCCGCCTCGGAGGCTTTAGCCTTGTCCGCCTCGGCCTCGGCGACTTTATCCTTGGCCGCCTCCGCCTCGACGGCTTTATCCTTGGCCGCCTCTGCCTCGGCGGCTTTAGCCTTGGCCGCCTCCGCCTCGGCGGCTTTAGCCTTGGCCGCCTCCGCCTCGGCAGCTTTCTCCTTGGCCGCCTCTGCCTCGGCGACTTTCTCCTTGGCCGCCTCCACCTCGGCGGCTTTAGCCCTGGTAGCCTCTTCTTTTGCGGCTTCAGCTTTGGCCGCCTCTTCTTTCGCGGCTTGGGCTTTGGCCGCCTCTCCTTTCGCGGCTTGGGCTTTGGCCGCCTCTTCTTTCGCGGCTTCAACCTTGGCCGCCTCTTCCTCCACAGCTCTTTTCCTGGCCAACAACTCTTCGGCGGTATTCTTCTCTTCTGCAGTTTTCTCTCCGGTATTCTTAGATCCAGAAGGTTCCACTCTTCGGAGACCGCCCGGTCTTGTCAGATCGGTGGCTTTTCTTCTTTTCCGGGCAAACTTCTCTTTCCGTTCTTCATCCCACTTCCGGTCACTACCCTTATCTACGCGGGTTTGAAGGGAATCGAGGAAATCCATTCGGATCAAAGGGGTGCCGACCTGGAAAATCCTAACCGCTATTGCGAGTAGCGTCCCGTGGTCTCAGAAGAATTATGCAAAGTAAAGAGCTCTTAGGCAATTTTATAGGCATGAGTACAAGTCGGGCGCGGTCTTGCGGCTAAAACTAATATTTTCGAAATCTCTTCGGAGTTTGAAAATATGCGGGGATTATGTTTACCCAAAAAACCGCATCCAGTTCACGATACAAGTCCCCGGTTCAGATTTGATAAGGTCCATCAGCACCAACCAGGCGGTCTGAGGATTCAGGCCGCCTCCAAAGATTAAAGATCACCAAAGGCCCAAGGCCAAACAGCAGGCCGCGGTCTCGACTCGGAGACCGCCCAGGTTGCATCATCGCCATGGTCGCAACAGCTTCAGCTCCTGGTCAAGACAGATCGGAAGCGCGAGCCGCCAAGCCGCGCGACTTTCTTTTTTCCCTTCTGTATCCCGTCACTGCCTGCCCGTCTCTCCTATACCCGGGCAGGCGGTTATTTTATCCCTGCCCGTTCGGGCAGGCCCCCAAGCCTATAAATAGGGGGCGGCGACGTTCCCAAGACACGCACACTCGAATCCAGGAGCTCGCTTGTTTGAGTTGCGGTCCTGAGTTTCCCGTCTTGCGACCTGTCTGACCGGCCGACTTTTTCCTGCACTTGTAACCCGCTGTAACCGCTTCTTCTTAAATAAAGGAAAGCCCATCACAGGAGTGGCATTTGCCGTGATGGGCGAAGTCTGGCCTTGACCGCTGCCAGCGGTCTCATTTTCTGCAAGTAAAATGTAACCGGCAACCCGCAACCTCCGATTTCCTTCGGAGGTGCGATTTTAGACTCAACAGGTGTTGTGGGCAAAAATCAAACATAAAAATCAAAAGTTATGGCTGTTAGAAGTTTAGGTGTCATTTGGAGCTAAATTTCGCATTATCGCTGCAACCCGCAATATATTGACAACTAAATGAACTGGAATGGGTAAAACTTGTGCTCCAATGAATGTAGTGCTCCAAGATTATTCTAAAAAGGTGTTGTGGGGGTAAAATAAGACAATCGCATCAAAAGTTGTTGCGGTTTAAAGTTTGAGTGTCATTTGGAGCTAAATCTCTCATTTTCACTACAACCCGCATTAAAAATTCTGGTATTTTGAAGTGTATGTGTCATTTGGAGCAAAATCTCGTATTTCCACTACAACTCATTGTATATCGACCTCTAAACGAGCTGGAATTGGTTTAAATTGTTCTCCATTGGAGTTAGGGCTCCGATCTTATTCTGAAAAGGTATTGTGAGTGAAAATCGGACAACCGGATCAAAAGTTATGGGTGTTTGAAGTTTAGGTCTTCTTTCGAGCTAAATACCTTATTACCAACCCGCGGTATATTGACCAATAACAAACTGGAATGTGAAAAACTTGTTCTTCATTGGATGTAGGGCTCCGAGCTCATTCCAAAAAGGTGTTGTGCGCAAAACTCAAACAACCAGATCAAAATTTATGGCTGTTACAGTTAATGTGTAAAGAGGAGCTAAATCCCTCCTTGCCATTGCAACCCGCTGTATATTGACCACTAAAATGAGCTGGAATGGTTTAAAATTGTGCTCAATTGGATGTATGCCTCCGAGCATATTCCGAAAAGGTGTTGTGGGCAAAAATCAAACATAAAAATCAAAAGTTATGGCTGTTAGAACTTTAGGTGTCATTTGGAGCTAAATTTCACATTATCGCTGCAACCCGCTATATATCGACAACTAAATGAACTGGAATGGGTAAAACTTGTGCTCCAATGAATGTAGTGCTCCAAGATTATTCCTAAAAGGTGTTGTGGGTTAAAATAAGACAATCGCTTCAAAAGTTGTTGCGGTTTAAAGTTTGAGTGTCATTTGGAGCTAAATCTCTCATTTTCACTACAACCCGCATTAAAAATTCTGGTATTTTGAAGTGTATGTGTCATTTGGAGCAAAATCTTATATTTCCACTATAATTCACTGTATATCGACCTCTAAACGAGCTGGAATTGGTTTAAATTGTTCTCCATTGGAGTTAGGGCTCCGATCTCATTCCGAAAAGGTATTGTGGGTGAAAATCGGACAACCGTATCAAAAGTTATGGGCGTTTAAAGTTTAGCTCTCCTTTCGAGCTAAATACCTTATTACCAACCCGCTGTATATTGACCGATAACAAACTGGAATGGGAAAAACTTGTTCTCCATTGGATGTAGGGCTCCGAGCTCATTCCAAAAAGGTGTTGTGCGCAAAAATCAAACAACCAGATCAAAAGTTATGGCTGTTACAGTTAATGTGTAAAGAGGAGCTAAATCCCACATTGCCATTGCAACCCGCTGTATATTGACCACTAAAATGAGCTGCAATGGTTTAATATTATGCTTCATTGGATGTATGCCTCCGAGCATATTCCGAAAAGGTGTTGTGGGCAAAAATCAAATATAAAAATCAAAAGTTATGGCTGTTAGAAGTTTAGGTGTCATTTGGAGCTAAATTTCGTCGCATTATCGCTGCAACCCGCTATATATCGACAACTAAGTGAACTGGAATGGGTAAAACTTGTGCTCCAATGAATGTAGTGCTCCAAGATTATTCCGAAAAGGTATTGTGGGGGTAAAGAAAGACAATCGCATCAAAAGTTGTTGCGGTTTAAAGTTTGAGTGTCATTTGGAGCTAAATCTCTTATTTTCACTATAACCCGCATTAAAAATTCTGGTATTTTGAAGTGTATGTGTCATTTGGAGCAAAATCTCGTATTTCACTACAACTCACTATATATCGACCTCTAAACGAGCTGGAATTGGTTTAAATTATTCTCCATTGGAGTTAGGGCTCCGATCTCATTCCGAAAAGGTATTGTGGGTGAAAATCGGACAACCGGATCAAAAGTTATGGGCGTTTGAAGTTTAGGTCTCCTTTCGAGCTAAATACCTTATTACCAAGCCGCTGTACATTGCCCAATAACAAACTGGAATGGGAAAAACTTGTTCTCCATTGGATGTAGGGCTCCAAGCTCATTTCAAAAAGGTGTTGTGCGCAAAAATCAAACAACCAGATCAAAAGTTTTGGCTGTTACAGTTAATGTGTAAAGAGGAGCTAAATCCCTCATTGCCATTGCAACCCGGTGTATATTGACCACTAAAATGAGCTGGAATGGTTTAAAATTGTGCTCCATTGGATGTATGCCTCCGAGCTTATTCCGAAAAGGTGTTGTGGGCAAAAATCAAACATAAAAAACAAAAGTTATGGCTGTTAGAAGTTTAGGTGTCATTTGGAGCTAAATTTCGCATTATCGCTGCAACCCGCTATATATCGACAACTAAATGAACTGGAATGGGTAAAACTTGTGCTCCAATGAATGTAGTGCTCCAAGATTATTCCGAAAAGGTGTTGTGGGGGCAAAATAAGACAATCAGATCAAAAGTTGTTGCAGTTTAAAGTTTGAGTGTCATTTGGAGCTAAATCTCTCATTTTCACTACAAACCACATTAAAAATTCTGGTATTTTGAAGTGTATGTGTCATTTGGAGCAAAATCTCGTATTTCCCCTACAACTCATTGTATATCGACCTCTAAACGAGCTGGAATTGGTTTAAATTGTTCTCCATTGGAGTTAGGGCTTCGATTTCATTCCGAAAAGGTATTGTGGGTGAAATTCGGACAACCGAATCAAAAGTTATGGGCGTTTGAAGTTCAGGTCTCCTTTCGAGCTAAATACCTTATTACCAACCCGTTGTATATTGACCAATAACAAACTGGAATGGGAAAACCTTGTTCTCCATTGGATGTAGGGCTCCTAACTCATTCCGAGAAGGTGTTGTGCGCAAAAATCAAACAACCAGATCAAAAGTTATGGCTGTTACAGTTAATGTGTAAAGAGGAGCTAAATCCCTCATTGACATTGCAACCCGCTGTATATTGACCACTAAAATGAGCTGGAATGGTTTAAAATTGTGCTCCATTGGATGTATGCCTCCGAGCATATTCTGAAAAGGTGTTGTGGGCAAAAATAAAACATTAAAATCAAAAGTTATGGCTGTTAGAAGTTTAGGTGTCATTTGGAGGTAAATTTCGCATTATCGCTGCAACCCGCTATATATCGACAACTAAATGAACTGGAATGGGTTAAACTTGTGCTCCAATGAATGTAGTGCTCCAAGATTATTCCGAAAAGGTGCTGTGGGGGTAAAATAAGACAATCACATCAAAAGTTGTTGCAGTTTAAAGTTTGAGTGTCATTTGGAGCTAAATCTATCATTTTCACTACAATCCACATTAAAAATTCTGGTATTTTGAAGTGTATGTGTCATTTGGAGCAAAAACTCATATTTCCACTACAACTCATTGTATATCGACCTCTAAACGAGCTGGATTTGGTTTAAATTGTTCTCCATTGGAGTTAGGGCTCCGATCTCATTCCGAAAAGGTATTGTGGGTGAAAATTAGACAACCTGATCAAAAGTTATGGGCGTTTGAAGTTTAGGTCTTCGAGCTAAATACCTTATTACCAACCCGCTGTATATTGACCAATAACAAACTGGAATGGGAAAAACTTGTTCTCCATTGGATGTAGGGCTCCGAGCTCATTCCAAAAAGTCGTTGTGCGCAAAAATGAAACAACTAGATCAAAAGTTATGGCTGTTAAAGTTAATGTGTAAAGGGGAGTTAAATCCCTCATTGCCATTGCAACCCGCTGTATATTTACCACTAAAATGAGCTGGAATGGTTTAAAATTATGCTCCATTGGATTTATGCCTCCGAGCATATTCCGAAAAGGTGTTGTGGGCAAAAATCAAACATAAAAATCAAAAGTTATGGCTGTTAGAAGTTTAGGTGTCATTTGGAGCTAAATTTCGCATTATCGCTGCAACCCGCTATATATCGACAACTAAATGAACTGGAATGGGTAAAACTTGTGCTCCAATGAATGTAGTGCTCCAAGATTATTCCGAAAAGGTATTGTGGGGGCAAAATAAGACAATCGCATCAAAAGTTGTTGCGGTTTAAAGTTTGAGTGTCATTTGGAGCTAAATCTCTCATTTTCACTACAACCCACATTAAAAATTCTGGTATTTTGAAGTGTATGTGTCATTTAGAGCAAAATCTCGTATTTCCACTACAACTCATTGTATATCGACCTCTAAACGAGCTGGAATTGGTTTAAATTGTTCTCCAATGGAGTTAGGGCTTCGATTTCATTCTGAAAAGGTATTGTGGGTGAAATTCGGACAACCGAATCAAAAGTTATGGGCGTTTGAAGTTCAAGTCTCCTTTCGAGCTAAATACCTTATTACCAACCCATTGTATATTGACCAATAACAAACTGGAATGGGAAAAACTTGTTCTCCATTGGATGTAGGGCTCCTAACTCATTCCAAGAAGGTGTTGTGCGCAAAAATCAAACAACCAGATCAAAAGTTATGGCTGTTACAGTTAATGTGTAAAGAGGAGCTAAATCCCTCATTGACATTGCAACCCACTGTATATTGACCACTAAAATGAGCTGGAATGGTTTAAAATTGTGCTCCATTGGATGTATGCCTCCGAGCATATTCCGAAAAGGTGTTGTGGGCAAAAATCAAACATAAAAATCAAAAGTTATGGCTGTTAGAAGTTTAGGTGTCATTTGGAGCTAAATTTCGCATTATCGCTGCAACCCGCTATATATCGACAACTAAATGAACTGGAATGGGTAAAACGTGTGCTCCAATGAATGTAGTGCTCCAAGATTATTCCGAAAAGGTGTTGTGGGGGTAAAATAAGACAATCGCATCAAAAGTTGTTGCGGTTTAAAGTTTGAGTGTCATTTGAAGCTAAATATTTCATTTTCACTACAACCCGCATTAAAAATTCTGGTATTTTGAAGTGTATGTGTCATTTGGAGCAAAATCTCGTATTTCCATTACAACTCACTGTATATCAACCTCTAAACGAGCTGGAATTAGTTTAAATTGTTCTCCATTGGAGTTAGGGCTTCGATCTCATTCCGAAAAGGTATTGTGGGTGAAAATTGGACAACCAGATCAAAAGTTATGCGCGTATGAAGTTTAGGTCTCCTTTCGAGCTATATACCTTATTACCAACCCGCTGTATATTGACCAATAACAAACTGGAATGGGAAAAACTTGTTCTCCATTGGATGTAGGGCTCCGAGCTCATCATTCCAAAAAGGTGTTGTGCGCAAAAATCAAACAACCAGATCAAAAGTTATGGTTGTTACAGTTAATGTGTAAAGGGGAGCAAAATCCCTCATTGTCATTGCAACCCGCTGTATATTTACCACTAAAATGAGCTGGAATGGTTTAAAATTGTGCTCCATTGGATGTATGCCTCCGAGCATATTTCGAAAAGGTGTTGGGGGCAAAAATCAAACATAAAAATAGAAAGTTATGGCTGTTAGAAGTTTAGGTGTCATTTGGAGCTAAATTTCGCATTATCGCTGCAACCCGCATTATATCGTCAACTAAATGAACTCGAATGAGTAAAACTTGTGATCCAATGAATGTAGTGCTCCAAGATTATTCCGAAAAGGTGCTGTGGGGGTAAAATAAGACAATAACATCAAAATTGGTTGCGGTTTAAAGTTTGAGTGTTATTTGGAGCTAAATCTCTCATTTTCGCTACAACCCGAATTAAAAATTCTGGTATTTTGAAGTGTATGTGTCATTTGGAGCAAAATCTTGTATTTCCACTACAACTCACTGTATATCGACCTCTAAACGAGCTGAAATTGGTTTAAATTGTTCTCCATTGGAGTTAGGGCTCCGATCTCATTCCGAAAAGGTATTGTGGGTGAAAATCGGACAACCGGATCAAAAGTTATGGGCGTTTGAAGTTTAGGTCTCCTTTCGAGCTAAATACCTTATTACCAACCCGCTGTATATTGACAAATAACAAACTGGAATAGGAAAAACTTGTTCTCCATTGGATATAGGGCTCCGAGCTCATTCCAAAAAGGTGTTGTGCGCAAAAATCAAACAACCAGATCAAAAGTTATGGCTGTTACAGTTAATGCCCAACGGAAGTGAAGTTTCTCAAAACTCAACCAGAGATAAAGGGTGATGTTATTCATGTCGGCAAGCGGGTGAAGGACTTGTTCGTTTTATCGACAAGTACCTATGTTGATAAGATGAGGACCAATGATGGCGCGGCCATTTGGCATGAAAGGTTGGGGCATGTAGGCATGGACAAATTGAAGGCTATGGCCGTAAGGGGCCTTGTCAATGGCTTGCCTAGCTTGTCCTCATATGGAGACGGTCATGTCTGCGAAGGGTGTCAGTTTGGTAAGTCTCATCGACTTCCATTTGACAAATCGCAAACAAGGTGCAAAGTGCCGTTGGAGTGCATCCACGGTGATTTGATGGGACCGACTGCCACCCCAAGCCTTGGAGGCAACAGATACATGTTGGTGTTGATTGACGATTACACCAGATATGTCTGGGTGTATTTTTTGAAGGAGAAGTCGGAAGCATTTGCAAAATTTGTGGAGTTCAAGGAGCTGGTTAAAGGCCGGCTTGGCCCGCGTGTTAAAAAACTTAGAACTGACAATGGTGGGGAGTTCACCTCTGGTGAGTTCTCAAGTTTTTGCAGGAAGCAAGGCATCAGGAGAGAGCTCAGTTATGCCCATACTCCACAGCAAAATGGCGTTGCGGAGAGGAAGATCCGTCATCTGACGGAAACCTGCAAATGCTGGCTTCATGCCAAGAGTATCCCAAAGTCCTTCTGGGCGGAGGGAATGTCTTGTGCAGCTTATGTCATCAACAGATTGCCTCTGAGTCCTATCAACATGAAGACCCCTCACGAACTAATGTTCAAGGAGAAGCCGAGCGTTGCACACCTTCGGGTGTTTGGATCAACCTGCTATGTGCACATTCCTGATGCTCTTCGGACAAAGCTAGATGCGAAAGCAAGGAAGCTAGTCTTTGTTGGGTATGATGAGCGGAAGAAGGGATGGAGATGCATGGATCCTGAGACACGGAGGTCAATTGTTTCTCGGGATGTGGTGTTCGATGAAGTGACTTCTTACAAGGGGAGTTCAGGAGTTGAGCTACCAGAGAGGAGGGTTGATGAAGGAGGAAAAGCTGCGGGAAGTCTTCAAGTGGAGTTGCCTGTTTCACCAGGAGCTCCAGTTGTGTCAAGATCTGAGATGGAGGCTTTAGGTTCTGGAAGCAGGGGGAGCGATGCTCCAAGTTCATCTGAAAGAGGAGCTTGCACAGAAGAAGCAGCTGAGGAGGTGGTTAGTCAGGAGCAACCTCTTAGGAGGTCGAAGAGGACTATTCAACCACCAGATCGATACACAGGAGGAAACATGGTGAACTTTGTTTCATGTTTCTTTGCTGGTCCCTTGGATGAAAGGGAGCCGTCGAGCTTTGAGAAAGCCAGAGGCGTGAAGGAGTGGGACATTGCTATGCAAGAAGAGATGGCATCTCTCGAGAAGAATGAGACCTGGTCTCTTGTGCCCAAGCACAAGGGCACCACTCCTGTCACTTGCAAGTAGGTTTTCAAGCTGAAGAAGAAAGCTGACGGCAGTATCGAGCGGTACAAGGCTCGCCTTGTAGCTCGTGGGTTTTCACAGCAGTACGGAGAAGATTATAATGAGACGTTTAGTCCAGTGGCAAAGATGACTTTGGTTCGATTTGTTATTGCCTTGGCGGCTTCAAGTGGTTGGGAGATTTGGCAACTCTACGTGAAGAATGCCTTCTTATACGGCGAGATTGACAAGGATATCTTCATGATCCAACCGCAAGGCTTCATCTCGAAGGAGTTTTCGGACTACGTTTGTAAATTGAAGAAGGCCCTGTATGGGTTGAAGCAAGCGCCTCAGGCGTGGTACGGGAAGATTGCAGAGTATCTCTTATTCTGCGGATTCGTTGCTTCAGACTCTGATTCTAGCTTGTTCATCAAGAAGGAGGGGGTGCTTCGGGTGATTGTGCTGCTGTATGTGGATGACATGATTGTCACCGGAAACTCGAAGGAAGCTGTTGCAAGACTCAGGGCTGAGCTTGCTATCAGATTCGAGATGAAGGATCTGGGGGAGCTTCACCATTTCCTTGGACTCGAGGTGCAGAGGCGGGAGAGCGGAGTGCTCATTTCTCAGGCTGGCTATGCGGAGCGGATCGTTCAACGATTTGGCTTGGAGGAAGGGAAGAACAGCTCTATACCTCTGGAGCAACATCATAAACTTCTGAAGGATGAGGGAAGAGTTCTATCTGATCCGTTGGTGTTCCGAGCTCTGGTTGGGAGCTTGATCTATTTGACCATCACGAGGCCTGATATTGCTTATGCAGTTGGCAAAGTGAGTCGGTACATGGCGGAACCACGGAAACCTCATCTTCTGGCGGCAAAAGGCATCTTGAAGTATGTGAAGTCGACCTCTGATTTGGGTCTCCTATATAGGAGAGGGTCAAGCTTGGAGTTGCATGGTTTCATGGATGCTGATTATGGGGGAGACGTGGATGATCGGAGATCAACGTCTGGTTATGTCTTTATGACGGGCCCCACAGCTATTTCTTGGTGCAGCAAGAAGCAAGACTCGGTTTCTATATCTACCACGGAAGCGGAGTACAAAGCTTCGGCCTTGGCAGCTCAGGAAGCCGTTTGGCTCAGGCGGTTGGTAGAGGACGTTCATCAGGAGGTTCGAGGTCCCACTATGCTACGCGGGGACAATGAGAGTGCTCTCAAGCTGGTCAACAATCCAGTCTGTCACGCGAGGACCAAACATATAGAGATTGAGCACCATTTCATTCGTGAAAAGGTGTTGGGAGGATCTCTTATGGTCGAGCATGTTCGGAGTGCGGACAATGTCGCAGACATCTTCACAAAGCCGCTGGCGAAGGGACCGTTTACACGGTTAATGGGGTTGCTCGGTCCAGTTTCCACTTCCCACTTCAAGGGGGAGTGTTGAAATTGTTGAAGTGTAGTGGAAGGGAGTCCGGCTGGTCTGAAGGCTGGAGACCACAGAAACCGTGCGGTCTGCGCTGGTGCTCTTGCGGTTTGGTTCTGCGATCACTCCCTGCTGTTCTGGCGATCTGCTGTGATCGGCCAGTTTGCTTCTTGGTTTGGTCATTGGTTCTGGCGACCTGTTGCGAGTTCTTCCAGTCTTGTTCTGGGCGGCCTGTTCTTGGTTGTCCGTAGTGACCGGGCGGCTTGTTTGGGCTATTCTGGCGACTTGGTTCAAGTCGGCCAGATGTTTGTCCCTGCGTAGGCGATCTCAGGAAGGGTGGTCGCTGTGTCCGCGCGGCTTGTGCGCGGACTACTGCTGTCTTGCTGACATGGGCTGGATCTTGTCCAAGTGTTGTGTCCGCACGGCTTGTGCGCGGACTGCTGCTGTCTTGCGGACTTGTGCTGGATCTCGTCCAAGTGTTGTGTCCGCGCGGTCTGTCTTATGAGGCCGCTGTCGATCTGATGGGCGGTTATTGTATCCCGGTTTGTGCGGTGACGACATCCGTCTATCCTCCTATAAATAGGGGTGCAGGGCCCATCATTCCTAACAAGAACTGTAAGAACAAGAGCCCGGATTGTTTCTTGTGGACTCAAGTTTGAAGTCGCGCGGTCTCGGAAGTGAGCTAACCGGTTGTTGTGTTCGCAGGTTTGCAGTCAGCAGGTTGCGGTCTCCTTCCTTGGTGATTTCCGGTGGCTTGAATAAACAGTTCATCTGCGGTCTATCAGCGAACTGGTTTATTGTGTTCTTGTGCTGTTCGCAGCGGACTCAGTGATCAGGCGACCTTCAGCGGTTAGGCGGTCTGAGTTGCGGTCTGGCGACAGCTTCAGTTCTTTGTTCCAATAAGATCCAGTTCGTGCGGTCTGAGGTGCGGTCTTGCAGTGCTGGCAGTCTGTCCGGTTTCTGTTCGTGCGATCTCAGGGCAAGCCGGGCGAGTTCTGGAGTGGTGCGGCTTGTGCGGTCTGAGCTTGTCTAGCCGCCAGCTTTGCCTTTTGGTGTGCTTTGTTCTTCTCGTCTTGGTGATTCTGATGAATCATGTCTCGTCATGTATACCTCGCATTGTAAAGCAATTCTGTTTCAATAAAGATTTCTTGTGTTGCTATTTTGGCATTGTGGTTGTTTGGCTATAACTCTTGTTGATACAACTCCTGCTTACTCCTAAATGATCCAATCAAAAATTTTAACAGCTAGTGTGGGGTTATCTTATCAGACTAACAAGCACCTAGGACCCAAAATCACTTGGAATCCTAAGGGTAATTAAATTCCATCATGCAGGTTAGTTCATATACCAGCCTTGGGCAGATTTGGTATTTGGACAGTGGGTGCTCAAGGCACATGACAGGAACAAGAAATCTTCTACATGACTACAAGGCTATGAAGAATGGACCCAAAGTCATCTTTGGGGGGGGGGGGGTCAGAAAAAGGAATCACCAAAGGATATGGTATGATCTCTAATGACATAGTCTCAATTACAAGGGTAGCCTATGTTGAAGGGTTGCAACACAACCTAGTAAGCATAAGTCAACTATGTGATCTAGGATATGTCATTGAATTCCACAATGACAAATGCTTGATTAAAAGTCTAAAGACTTAGAGACCATTCTCTCAGGCACTAGGAGTGGGAATGTTTATTGCTTAGACTTCATAAATAATAATTCTCTTACATCTGTTTGTCTTGTAGCTAATGGAATGAGTCCCTTTGTGTTCAATGGCACAAGTGACTTGCTCACAATAACTACAAAACAATGTATAGACTACTCTCTAAAAACCTTGTTAGGAATAGTCCTAATATAAAATGTATTAAAAGTGGTCCCTGTCATGCTTGCTAAATGGATAAGCAAACAAGCGCCACCTTTAAAAGTATTGGCTCCAAAGAAACTGAAAGATGTCTTTATCTCTTGCATATGGACTTGTTTGGTCCTTTTCCAATTCAGAGCCTAGGTGGGAAGTTGTATACTTTGGTGATTGTTGATGATCACTCAAAATATACATGAGTATTCTTCCTAAAGAAGAAGTCTGATACTTTAAATATCTTTATAACTCATGTCAAAGCAATTCAGAATGACTTGCACTGTACTGTGGTCAGGACTAGAACTGACCATGGCACAGAATTTCAATCTGAAGCTATGACAAAGTTTTGTCAAGAATATGGTATCACCTAAGAGTTCTCCTTCCCAAGGACTCCACAACAAAATGGTGTGGCTGAGAGGAGGAATATGACCTTGATAGAAGCTGGGAGAACACTGCTTAGTGACTCCTCACTCCCAAAATACTTCTGGGCTGAGGCAGTCAATACTGCATGTCATGTTCTCAATAGAGCTTCCATCAATAAGGTTCATGGAATAACTCCCTATGATATTCTGAATGGCAAATAACCTACAATTTCATACTTTAGGATCTTTGGCTCCAAATGCTACATTTTAAATAATGGAAAATCTCAATTAACAAAGTTTGCAGAGAAATGCAATGTGGGTGTTCTTGTTGGCTATAGCTCACATAGTAGAGCTTATAAAGTGTATAACAAGAAAACTCATATTGTAGAGGAGTCTATGCATGTAGTATTTGATGAGACCAGCCTAATATATAAGGGATGGTCTAGATCCTCTGTCTTGGCAATGAAAAGGATTTGGAAAGGATGTCTATACAAGACACACCCAGCAGCAGCAAAGCCTTTTTTGATGCTGCCTTCCCTGAAGATGAAGAAGTCCATGGTGATGAAGACACTAATGAACCAGCAGAAACAGCACAGCAAGCTGAGAACAGACTGCCTACTACTGCAAGACATCTAAGGGATCATCCAAGAGAACAAATAATTGGAGATCAGAATCAAGGTTTATTAACCAGAAGCAGGGCTCATAATGAAGCCCTATTCTTAAGCTTCCTATCACATATGGAGCCCAAGAAGTTTGAAGAAGCCAACCAAGACACATTTTGGATTCAAGCTATGCAAGAAGAACTTCTATAATTCAAGAGATGCAAGGTATGGAAATTGGTGCAAAAACCTCAAGGACACAACATCATAGCTACCAAATGGATTTATAGGAATAAGTTAGATGAAAATGGCACAATTATTAAGAACAAGGCAAGGCTGGTAGCCAAGGGGTATAGACAGGAATAAGGGATAGACTTTGATCAAACCTTTGCCCCTGTTGCAAGGTTGGAAGCAATTAGGCTATTCCTTGCCTATGTTGCCCACAAGGGGTTCAAAGTGTATCAAATGGATGTCAAATCAGCCTTCCTCAATGGTGACTTGAAGGAAGAGGTATATGTTGAGCAACCATCAGGTTTTGTACATCCTACCCTCTCTAGTCTTGTTTAATTACCTAGGAAAGCTCTTTATGGTCTTAAGCAAGCCCCAGGGCTTGGTTTGAGACTTTGTCTAGCTTTCTCATCAATAATAATTCTTGAGGGGAAAGATAGATAGCACATTGTTTCTTAGGGAAACAAGGGGCAAGTGTCTCCTAGTCCAAATATATGTTGATGACATAATATTTGGGTCTACTGATAACAACATCTGCAAAAGGTTTGCCAACCTAATGCAGGGGGAGTTTGAGTTGAGCAGTATGGGAAAGCTCAAGTACTTTATAGGCCTCCAAGTAAAACAGTCTGATGAAGGTATATTCATTTCTCAGACCAAGTACACTAGGGAGCTTATCAAAAAGTTTGGGATGGAATCAACTTCCAGCATGAAAACTCCAATGGGGTCCAATATTTCCCTGGACAAGGATGAGAAGGGCGAGGCCATTGATGAATCCATGTACAGGTGCATCATTGGATCCCTATTATATTTAACTGCTAGTAGACCAGATATTATGTATGCTACATGTGTGTGTGCTAGGTACCATGCGTGTCCTAAGGAATCTCACTACTCAGCTGCAAAGAGGATTTTGAGATACCTTAAAGGCAGCCTACATCTTGGCCTTTCGTACCCTAAGAACAATGATTTTGAACTAACAGGATTTTCAGATGCAGATTTTGCAGGCTGCAAAGAAGACATGAAAAGCACTAGTGGTACTTGTCAATTCCTAGGAAGAAGGTTGATATCATGGAGCAGCAAAAAGTAGACAAGTGTGGCTATCTCCACTGATGAGTTTGAATACATTGTTGCATGGAGCTGTTGTGCAAAGCTATTGTGGATTCAACACCAGCAAGAGAACTACAACCTCCAGGTAAGTAACTCTCCTCTTTATTGTGACTCATCCAGTGCTATCTCTATTGCTAAGAATACTGTCTCTCACAGCAGGACTAAGCATATCGTAATAAGATATCATTTTATAAGAGAACATGTAGAATCTCAAGAGACCTGCCTTGAATTTGTCCCCACTGACAGTCAAGTGGCTTATATCTTCACTAAGCCATTGGATGAGGCCAAGTTTAAGGCCTTCAAGATTGAACTAGGAATGTTAAATGTAGAATAGTGTAAAACACTTCATTCTTCCAATCTTGATTTGATATAATTTAAAATGTCAACCCTATAGAAGACATGATTACGCATTCAAGCAATCCTATCTCTAATGATTTTAAAGTCGGATAATCAGCTTAACCAGAACAATCTGTTTCATCTGAGCTTCAGGTTGCACTTGGATAGCTGGGAAAAGTCTGGGTTCGACGAACTCTTTCCTGAGTTCGACGAACGTCGAGTTTGAGTTGGACGAACTTAGCTTTGAGTTTAACGAACTCAGCTGTATGAAGTAGTTCAGATGAACTCAGCTTTGAGATCGACGAACTCCAGTTTGAGTTCGACGAACTCAGCTTTGAGTTCGACGAACTCAGGTTTGTGTTCAACAAACTCAGTTGTATGATGTAGTTCAGATGCACTCAGCTCTGTGTTCGACAAACTTCAGTTTGAGTTCGACGAACTCAGCTTTGAGTTTGACGAACTCAGCCTTAAGATGTAGTTTTAGATGAACTCAGCTCTGTGTTCGACGAACTCCAATTTGAGTTCGACGAACTCAGCCATATGATGGAGTTTTAGATGAACTCAGTTTATGTTCGACGAACTCTAGTTTGAGTTCGACGAACTCAGCTTTATGATGTAGTTCAGATGTACTCAGCTCTGTGTTCGACGAACTCCAGTTTGAGTTCGACGAACTCAGCTTTGTGTTCGACGAACTCAGCCTTATAATATAATTTCATTTACACTGACAATTACAAGAGCAATCAAATCTAATTACAAGGTTTCATTTCGCCTAAGTCTTAAGCCATATAAATAGCTCAATGATTTAGTAAAATATCACACTTTCCTTTAACCTAGCCGGCGAGACAAACCCTTCTCCCCTACGACTCAGCGACCTGTAACTCAAAAGTAATGGCGCCAAAGATGACAAAAGAGATGCAAGAAGGCTATGAAATAGTTAGGGATGGATTCTTGCATGCTCCAGAGGACATTAAAGCTGTGATTGATCTTCTATCTGCCCAAGGTCTTGAATATACCTTATCTGAGCCCTCAACAATTCTCAAAACAAAAGTTCTGGAATTATTCTCCAGTGCTAAGATGTCCTCCTCAAAGTCAACCATTAAGGGAAAGATAGGAAGTAGAAGGATAAAGATATCCCATAAGAAAATTGGAAAGGCTCTTCAACTTCCCTCCTGTAGTAAAGAAGAAGAGGATGCTGTCTCTGATGAAGACAAAGTCACTGCCTTACAGTGGTGTGCCTACTCTAATGCCGAAATTGGCTCTCTTAAGAGGAAGTTCTTCAACCAAAGAGGAAAATTGCACTCTGACATAGTTGGGAAGGAAATACTATGCAAACCAGGCTCTCATGACACAATCTCAAAGCACATGTTTGAATTGATGTCAAGAGTTATCCTAAAGAAGAAGACTTCCTGGGCAAAGGTACTGTTTCAGAGAACCATAGAATGTCTGCAAGCCCCCAACTTAGCAAGAATCCTATCTATCTATCTTCTAAACACCTACCCAGACTACTTTAACAAATCCCAAGGATTCAACCTCCATTATCTAAAAAGAATGGACATCAAAACTCTAGACATATTTACTAGGGTTCTTCCAATGAGCCAACCTTCTCCATTGAAGCAAAAGAAAAAGGGAGTTCTGGTGAAATAGATGACGAGAAGAAGAATGATATATTCAGACTCATATTAAGAGCCAGAAGAAGAGATACAAGATCTAGATAATCAAGTTCCAGCAAGCAGTCCTCCACAGGATAACCATGGAAATAATCATAACACTGAGAGTCATGCAGGCATTAATCTTGAACCAGAGAGACATGCTGATGCTGAGATAGTGCATCAAGAGGATAAAGAAGACAATGATCCTATTGATCTTCAAGGTGAGATTGATTCAATTATATTCAACCTAAACAAAAGGTTTAATCAAATCCCCCCTAAACCAGCAGGTTACTGGCAAGATGATGTGGCAAATATTGATCATGTCTGAGAGGGGGAGCAGCCCAAAACATCACCACATAAGAACAATACAAATGCTCACAGTGAAGGGGAGCAAGAAATGTGTATTGAAAAGGAACAAGAGCAATTATCAGGTATTAAACATGTTAACTAAATCTGTTATTTATCACAAAATCCTTGAATTCTACAAATAATCTTAACTTTAAATCTCTCTATCAGCTAATAAAGATGATAATACTCACATTGAGGGGGAGCAAGTCTCTGCACAAGTTGAGGGGGAGTAAATTCATACTCAAGTTGAAAAGGAGCTGAGTACAACAACTACTCATGACAATCTCCTCAGCTCTATTAGTACTTTAATTGAAAAGTCATATGCTGTCCCTAAAGACCTATATTGATAATGGATTATAATCTTTGAAGAAAGAGATTATGGCGAAAGTACAGGAAATTAAGGAAGATACAACAATCCTAAACAAACAAATGACCAAATGGTTTAATCTAGCAGAACACACCGTGATTGCTCAGAACACTATAATGAGATCAATGGACAAACATCTCCAAATGGCAGAGAATGACATGAGATATGTCAAGAACAATGTAAGCAAGACAGATGAAGTCATAGAAAAAGCTTCAAATCACATTGAAGACTTTGTCTGGAAAACAGCCACCACTATGCTTAGTGAGTCAGAGAAGATGAAGGATGACCTAAAGGGGGACTTGGAAAATGCTTTCCAAACTCTCTCAGGCTCTTTAGTTGCTGCCTCCCAATCCCTAGAAGGAAAAATAGTTGAAGAAGCCAGAAAGGGGAAGATGACCAATGCTAAGACCAACTTAGAGTTAGCTCTACAAGTGCTATAGGGTACAAGGATAGCCCTCAATCTTCCTATGCTGGACATCTTTAGCAAAGAAGATTTTGAGTTTGAGGGGCAAGCCAAACTAGCTCAGAATGCTCACCTAGCAAAGAAGAGAACAAGAGAACATGTGATGCTAGCTGAAGAATTTATGGCTATGCATAGAAAGGAGCAGGACAATGATCCTGATTTTGAGTATTGGAGTGATGACTCCAAAAGCATTATTCTGAATGCTTGGGTAAACCATGGGCAAATATGCAAGGATATTGACAGGATTTACCCAGCTGAAGAATGGATAAAACATCTGGAAGGAAATTCTTTGAGGGACTTGATCTTCAAAGAAAACCTTGTGGTGATGGACAATCCAAAAAGAATACCTTCAAAATATATTTCAAAACCCTTCTTCTATTTCAAAAGACAGGAAAACAAGAAGAAACTCGCTGAGCTAAAGAGTTTTGCTGCCAAAGGGAAGGAATCTGGTGATGTCAACAAAGCTGAAAGTTCCAAGAAAAGGAAAACATAAATTGCTTATGTTAATAAAAGGTGAACTAGATCTATGTATTTACTCTTAAACTGAAATGACAATGAAATTTCTATTGAAATTAAATGTGTATGTTATGAGATAAATTAGTCAAAGCTGAATTTTCTCTTTTCAGTACTTTTGCTTTATATGGTCTGTGATGCCAAGTTTTTAATAACATACAATGCTGGTATCATATTCACTTTGTATAATCTGTCATGATTTTTGTTGAAATGCATAAATAATGTTATCTTCTAGATGTTATAATATCATGAATGTCGTACATCTCATTTGCATGATAAGTCTTTGTTGGCTATGTACCTTAGCATTGGGAATGTTCTGCCTTCTTCAAATAGGGGGAGATTATTGGGAATATTGCCCTCAATGTTCCTTTGATTTGAAGAGGCATCATTCACAATACTAAGTACATTTTGTATTTGATGAAATTTATTTTGTCTCAAGATTTGTACAGGGAGATGATATTCCATACAATGGAATAGGTTCAAAGGTGTGCTTATTAATCAGCTGAGAAAGCTTCCCTGTCTCAGTTGAACCGCTGAGACGAGGACAGGTGCCACTGAGATGCAGCATATCTCTACTGAGCTGCAGATAGACAGAACCGCTGAGACTGAAAGCTATCTCAGGCCAACCGCTGAGAAGCAGCATATCTCTACTGAGCTGCTGATAGACAGAACCGCTGAGACTGAAAGTTGTCTCAGCCCAACCGCTGAAACTGAAAGTTGTCTCAGCCCAACCTCTGAGACAGATTCAGATATTGAAGAAAATAGTGTCGCGACTCGCCTTTGGCGCAAACAACTATAATGGGAGATTAGAGCTGATGAATAGAAAATTATACATATTTTAGTATAGTTTTTAGCATAGTTTTAAGTAATATTGTACATATTTCATATAAATTATTGAATAAATGATTTGTTTTAGCTCATTTTTATATTTATATATTTATATGTAAAAAGGAAATATTTAAGTATGTAAATATATATGTAAATATATATATATAAAGTATTTAAATATATATGTAAATATATATAAAGTATTTAAATATATATGTAAATAAGTATTTAAATATATATATGTAAATAAGTATTTAAATATATATATATGTAAATATATATATATACTAGCATCTTCGAACGGGCTACGCCCGTTCTCGATGCGTGTCACCGCGGGCTTCGCCCGTAACCAAGCGGGCTTCGCCCGTAACCAAGCGGGCTTCGCCCGCTTGGCATTCAAGCAGATTGCGCCCGCATTCGGGCGGGCTACGCCCGCATCTGTCATGGGCGGTATCATTTGTCGTGGGCGGTGATATTGGTCGTGGGTGTGACATTCGTCGTTGGGGAGACATTCATCGGGGTGGCGACATTCGTCGTGGGGGCGACATTCGTCGTGGGGGCGACCTTTGTCGGGGGGCAACCTCCTCGCGGGAGCGACCTTTGTCATGGGGGCGACATTCGTCGTGGGGTCGACCTTCGTCGTGGGGGCGACCTTCGCCGTGGGGGCGACATTTGTTGTGCGGCGACATTTATCGTGGAGGGCGACGTTTGTAATGTGAGTGACATTTATCGTGGGGAAGACATTTGATGTGGGGGCAACAGTGGTCGTGTGTGACAATATTTATCGTGGGGGGCGACACCTGACTTGGGCGGCCACATTTATGAAAGGAAGTGAGATACCCTAATTCATTTTTCTTCAACAGTTTTCTTCTTTGATAGATCAATTCTCTCTACTATCTCCTTTTCCCCATGGTAACATTTTTTTTCAATTTTAAGAAACCAAATGTGCAAAAAAAAAATATTACCCTTTGACTTGTCCTTTTTTGGATGAGAACAATGTCCTTACTTTTTGAATGATGTAACCATTATATGTAGATGGCCAAGACCTACTATTTAAAATTCAATGACCATCAATGAATTCAAAATAAATGAATTTTCAAATTAATTAATTTTGAACTATTCCTTTTGTTTTTTTAATCATATTAATTGCTTTGTTTTGCTTTATATTTGACTCTTATTTTGGAGATTAAATGTTATTACTTTAGTAACCCGAGTATTTGCAGGGCAGCAGGTTGACTGGAATTATAGAACATTTTAAGCAAACAAAACTATTCTCAATTCAAGTTAACTAAAATAGGTGATATCTCATCGTTCCAAGACAATAAACATTCCACTATCAGCACAACTCATCATTTCATTCCAAACCATTCACAATTCTCCAAGGGCTGGTATATATATACACCAAGCATGAACAAAAGAACTGAATGCTCCTTGATTAATTTTTTGATTACCAAACAAAACTTAATGGAAATGAAGTATCCAACCAAAAAAACCATACTAATTCAAGTTAACTAAAACACTAAATGAAAACGCCATCGTCTGAGGACACAGTAAGGGTCCTAATGCAGAATTAAGAGGCATGCATCCCAAATTGGGATGCAAATTGTAATCTCCAATTAACAAACTCAGCTCCACATCTGAATTTGCCTGGAATGAATGCATGACCTGCAAAGCACGGAGCATTTATACTACAACAATGAGTTACTCAAATTGTGTATCAGGAATTATGAAAGCAATTAACATCCAAATAATTATCGCTTTGAGAAGGACAGAAATATCGCAGTATAATTACTGAAATAATTTGTGTGCGCTCAACGTATACTGGAGCAATAGTTGTTTTCTCATATTGTATTTTAACAGCTCAATTTAGATTCTACAAATTTTCACAGAGCCTTAAATACTTGAATGATATTCCTAAGAAATTCATATAATTCAAAAAAGCCAAATATGAGAACAATTGAGAAAATTTTGTTACAAAGATTAATATCAAAACTAAAATACTTAATGGGGTGTTTTTGAAGCACATAAGCTAGCAGGAGTACAATGAGAATAATAATTTAACTCTTTCAAAGCTAAAAAAATACTGCACATAAAACAAATTAAAAGCAAAGTCATTCGTCAGCGGCGGCGTCATTTGTCGGCGGCGTAAATGGATCAGGAAAATTTACTAAAATAAATTTCATGTTTAGAATTGAACAAAATGAAAATTTTAAGCAGATGCAAATGGATCAAGAACGATATTCACCTAATTAATCAACATGATTTAAATTAAAAATATCATATGGGCCATGATTCTTCAACATGCAAACGCATGCACTTTTCATCAGCACCAAATTGAAAAGGCCACCACTATCAATGCTATTGAAAATTGGCTTGAAATGAGATAACCTGGAGCAACAAATTGGCTTGAAATGGGGAAAATGAAAACAGGGGCTCTTTAAAATTATTAACGGAATAACAAACCTTAAATAGCCCATACTGCACATTGAAAGCTGCTTGAAATCCTTGAAGATGCCACCACTATCAATACCAGCTTCCTCTACTCTGAATTCATTGAGAAATGAAACATGGATATGAGGAAATCAAGAAGTGGTGAAAAATCAATCCTGAAGTGGAGAAACATCATTCCTGAAGTGGACAAAAATGAATCCTGAAGTTAATAATTTGAATCCATTTGAGAATAAAAAACCCCTAAACAGGAATATACCAATGATCAAATTTTCGTAAAATATACCTCGATTGTGTCGAAGACAATGAATTTCCAACAATATCAGATGTGTGTGAATGGCAATGTCGACGTATGAATGAAGAAATACGACGTGCTAGCGCTAAACCAGATTTCTGCAATTACACCACATAAAAATTGTAAAAAATGATAATTATAGATGAGTTAACTATAGTGATATTCTGCTTGACTTTAACCAAGATTTATGCTTTTTTTTAAATCCCAAGGTAAGCGGTCAACCTAATGGAGTTAATAACATATATCATATATCCTGAGAGAGGTCTTTAATTAATCTTCGGTGAGCTGCAGGAAGTGTTCAAGCAGGAATGTTACCTGGTCCGATAACTTGTCAAGGTAAGAGCAGAGAGGCTCCCTAAAAATTGGCTAAACCACAATCGCAGTGAAGAAGCTCCCTGAAGCTTAGTTTGCCAAAAATTGAAATCTAGAAGCCAGGCCCCTGAGGAAATGGTAGACATTTGCAAAACAATCAAGATTGTGTAAAATGAGTTTAACATGTAAAGTGTTTTATTTAGCATTTGAAAACATACAATTCACGCTTGTTTTGAGAAACCGGGGAGTTTGAAGTTGAAGTAGCATTACGCTTCCGTGTTGTTTGGTCGTATTCTAGCAAATATTTCCTTGTACACCACATTTTTAGTGTAGACCCCTTCATGGCCATCAACTTCTCCATTTTCACCAAGACCATGGTATTTTGCTTGGAAACACCCCTTGACAATGCGACATATAGTTGTCTATGACTAAACACGGGGTTTGGAAGATATATCCCAACATTTTTTATTGTTTGACCTTGCGATTTATTTATTGTAAATGCGTAGCTCAAATGCACAGGGAATTGCTTTCGAATGAGCTCGAAGGGCATTCTTGCATCCTCAGCATAATGTAACTGTATACGTGGTATAAATACCCTCAAGTTATTGAAAAGGCCATTTAATATTTCAGCTTCGATGACATTCCTCGAGAAGCGGAGACAATTCAACCGTGTCCCATTGCACAACCCAATTTTAGGATCTATGTTTCGAAGAAGCATGATTGGACATCCTATCTTCAAAATGAGCTCGTGAGGTGGTAGATTGCCCGGGTTCAGTGAATTCAAAAACTCCTGTAAGTACAAATTCCGCACATCATCAGTCACCGAATCAAAGGAATAGTAAGTTACTTTTTCACCTGGAGATGATTGAAGACAATTTTCATTTAATTTATTTACATCTTCATTAAGTGGAGTTAATATTGCTCGACCATCCATGTAACGATCAGCGTGATTCCAAACACCTAAATTTGGAAAAATCAGTGCGACCAAAGCATCGATGTAGTTTTCACCTTCCCAAGGGACTACCATGGAGTTCGAGATTCAAATTTTGTCACCTTCAATTGTTGTCTCTTCTCCATTGCCAACCCTCAACAAAAAATCTGAGAAGCTTGCATCTTCATGTGCTCTCATATTTTCAGTCAAACGAAGGACTTTGACATGTGTCCATAAGTAGGAATCAACAATACTTGAATTAATTATTTGTGCTTTGGTTCCGTTTACGACGGCAGGTGTTACTTGTCGAAAATCAACGCCCATGATCAATATCTTCCCACCGAATGGCAGGCTTACCCCAAGCACATCTTTGAATGTACGATCAACCGCTTCAAATGCCTTCCTGTAAGCCATCAACACTTCATCCCAAATTATTGCGCATGATTGTTCTATTAGTCCGCGTAAATCAGATTGTTTTGCAATACCGCAGGAGGACACAAAATCGAAGTCAATTGGAATTCTAAATTTAGAATGAGCCATTCGTCCTCCCAGAAGTCGGTTAGCTGCAATCCCCGAAGTAGCAGTGGCTAAAACAATATAATAATTTTGTCGAAAGCATGCTAGTATTGATCGATAGAGGAATGTCTTTCCAGTCCCCCCTGGTCCATCGACAAAGTAAATAACACTTTCCCTTCCTCTTATTGATGCACTGATAATGTTGAACGCGGATAGTTGAGCAATGTTAAGACAACCAATTGATTTTGGCAAGCCTCGCTTTTGAAATTCGATGACATGAACGTGACCCACCACTTTCCCCAGAACCCCTTTATGGAAGATATCGTCCTTGAGACTTTCACATTTTGATTGGAAAACCCTGGACAACAAATCTGGTCGTTCATGTGCTGTTTGACCAGGATATAGTTCATCCTTTATCTCTTTCCAGTTAGAGTTGCATGTCATTGTTAAAAACACATCTGGCTTCCCGTATTGTTGTACGATTGCCATTGCATCTTGGTAGCGCTGGTACATGTCACGGGGACTCCCAATAAATGAGGAAGGCAGAATTATACGACGACGGCCAACGACAGTTGAAGAAAACATCAATGCGTAGTTTTTCATGAGTGTAACTTGCAATTATAGCGTGAATGCTTTAGCTTGCAAGTTGAAGCAAAAGAGGTTACCTGCATCAGTTTCACCTGCTACGAAGCTATCCTGCAATCCTTGGTATAATTCCGCACGTATCTTGCTTTGATTAAGTTTAATCCAACGCAGCTTCTGTGTTTCAATTTTGATAAAATTATCGACCACAAATTATTGTAGTAGTCTCCCCGCATGAAGAAGAATAGACTGATTATTGCTGCGTATCTACGTTAATGCAGTGTATGTAAAATTTATTCATAAAAATAATATAATATAGCTTAGATATTATTGATTTAAAGATGTCACGGTCAAACCTGCAACAAAGAGGCGTAGTAATCGCAACAGATTATCCGTATCCCTTCGTTTGATTGTAAGCATTTGTCCCATCCGTAGGTTCCGTGTGGATGTAATAGAGGGTATTGCATTGGATCATAATATCCAGTATACTCTTTCAAAGTAAGTAAATTTCCAGATGTGGCGCATATTAATATGTCCCTATCATCGGACTTCATGAAATCTTCACCACCAACCAAGACTGCTGCAACTTGTGATTCTGTTGGAAGAATTTATTGACGATATGTAGTTGGCCTATCTCGAATAAGAAGCCGGCAAGACATTAGCTGAGGATGTTGCTATATCTGTCAAAAGCGTTGGACAAACGGATTATACATATCAAGTATTGTTTTGATTTTATGCAGCACCTCGACGTCCAGCCCATGCCCCTCTTCCGAGCGATGTTCATTTTCACAGTCCGTGTCGTATATGAACATTTGTAGAAACCTTGGCCTATTACACGGAGTTGGTATAAGAGAGCCTATTCTATGGTATAGTGCCCCTTGAGCTCTGAAGGTGTAGATTCCTTGAGCAAATGACGGAATGGATTCATCCAATGTTACGCCCATCGACGTGAATGAGAAGACGTGATTATATGCACGTACATTTTGTCGAAAATGGCGCCCATGAGAACCTTGTTGAGTGAATAGATCAAATAGCTCGGGCGGAGTAGGAATCCCGGAAATGATAATTTTACCATTGTTGCAGCATAAGTTCTTTGATTCCTTATAGAACAATTTTGCATGACAATGACGACAAAATGTCGGAGGTGGAAGTTCCATCCTAAGAACGTTTGTAATTTGAGTAGAAATTCTTGCTGAATTTCGGTTAGGTGCACGTAGATTTGGGACCACAACCGGTAATTGATGCTCTGCCTCAGTTGATGCATCATGGAGGTCCCCTAATTGATGGACCAAGCAATTGTGTTAGAATATTAACTACCTAAAATACATTTGTTTAAGTGGGTTATGGAGAAGTATGAAATGAAGATTTTTGAAATTGCCGTCTCGTTATGGTAGGATTTCCGCAGCCGTTGAGGCATCGTTAAATTGATTTTGGATATTAAATTGTTGATCACGTAGTTGTTGTCGTCTCGTTGCATTTCGTGTAGTTCGTCGAACATTCGTCAGTGAATTTCTGTATATGGTTGACCGAGACGGTGCATCAACATGAAGTGATGGTCCTGTGCATGGGAAGAAATGTCCACGTATATTGAATATGTAAAGGAGTCGTGATTGAAGAGGAGAATTGAGTAATACCTTCAGCAATTGAAGAAATTGTGTCTATTGTTGGGAGTAGTGTGTGTCGAGGAAGCGTTGATCCTGATGTGGAAGCCCTATTGCGTTTGTGACCAATATTGTCATGCTCATTTGGCTGGTGGGCCATCATTGACTTTGTGAAGTCACTATTGCAAATGGGGTAGTGCATTGCAAAAATTGATAATTGAAATGGCCATAGAAACAAATACAGAAAACAATATTTGCAAAGAAGCAATTTATCAAAAAATAATCGCAATTTATCAAAAAAATAATCGCAATTTATCATGCCCGACCATTTTGCCAAAACAATATGACAAAAATAGAGCAAGCCTAAGTTTCAATATTTTTCCCAAAAAATATAAATCTAAAGACATGACCAGCCCATTTAAAAAAACTTTCATATCAAATCCGATTCTAAATGTTTAAATGAAAACTATTGTTCTTACCACATTCAAGTAATTATTCATAAAATCCTTGGTGAGAACCATTTTCAGCGTTGTAGAAGGAAAACATATTCAATAGTTATTTTTAAAGGAAAATATAATTTTAAACAAACAATGTCAAAGACGAATAGAAGCAAGGGTTGGCCTGATACTAAATAGGAAATGCCACATTCTAAAACAATTTTATGACAAACAAAAGAATTATTAGTTGACCGTTCAAAACTACAACAATACTTATTGACAAAGAAGTACCCCTAAGCTTATTAAGCTATCGGAGATGTCCACTTGTCGTTGTAGAGTGATTCGCAGTCCGTGGAAGCCCTATAACAAAAAATTAGTGAAAATGGTTGAGCATAAAATAAATACAAAAAGTTCAATTTACTTAACTGATTTCAATTGAAAATCAGTGTTTATTGCTTTCTTAAGATCAGTCGGCTCCTGAATTAGAAAACATGGTCAAGCATCCATAAATAAATAAGTGATTCCCTCTCATTCATTTCAACCTGAAATCAACTATTAGTTGTGTGGAGCACAAAAAAGGTAGTATAGCATCATACAAAAAGTTCAACCTGAAATTGAAAAGAGAAAAAGTTGCAATCTAAAAACACAAAAAATGGTAGTAGAAACCTAAAATCAACTATTAATATCAGCCAGGAAAGGCTATTATGAGGAATTTTCCATTAAAGCTCTATTTTGAACTAATTTTACACTAAACATAATATCAGGAAAGCCTATTTTGAATATCTCATTGGAAATATCTCATTGCCTAGTTTAATATCAGGAAAGCTTCATACAAATGTGATTCCCACTCATTCTCATATTCTCATTCATCACAAATTTCGACTTCGCTAATGCTGAGAGAAGAAATTAAAATGTGATTCACTCTATTTCTCTGAAATAAAAATATGATTCACTCTAATTCCTACTTCGCTAATTCTGAAAGAAGAAATTAAAAAAGGCATTAGGAACCCAAATCAACTTTTAATCTCTCTGCCTTAAATCTACCATCTCAGACTTCTCATCACAAACTTCTGATCACAAAACCATATAGAATCCCTAAACTATAAGAGGGGATGATAGAAGCCATATAAAAATGAAGAGGGGATGATGATGGAAGCCTTACTTTTAATTAAGAAGCAAAATCCCCCTCGAAATCATGATCGACAACGTTGTCGAGTAGTTTGTCGAGCTCGATCTCTGGAGGAAGAAGAATCCTAGTTCGCTGGATGGTATAGGTCCCAGAACGCTGGAGGAAGAGGACTCCTAGATCACTGGAGGAAGATGACTCGCAGATCGCTATCAAAGAAAAAGAGAAGTTAGGGTTTTCAACCCTCATTGGAATCCCAAGACCATATAGAAATGAGGAGGGGGGGGGGGGGGGGACGATAGAAGCCTTACTTTTAATTTAAATGCAAAATCCACCCTCGAAATCATGATCGACGCATGATCAACGACGTCGTTTCTGTTTGCTCGGCCGCTTTGCTTAGCCGCTTTGCTCGGCGCTTTGCTCCTGGAGGCGTCATTTCTCCTTGCTCGGCCGCTGGATGGTATAGCTCCCTGATCGCTGGAGGAGTCGCTGGAGGAGGACGACTCGCAGATCGCTATAGGAATAGTGGGAGCGGCAGGGTAGATGCAGGAGCGGTACCAGCGGGGTAGATGCAGGAGCAGGACGAAAGCTTGATTTAGCACGAAGCGCGACAAAAAGATGGATTGCTTTGGGCAAGGTGCGAAATGATTTGAAGCAGTTGATGTGATCTTAGCGTGCAGGTCGACATGATAATTTTTTTGGCGGGGGATAGATTAATTACAAAAACAGACATTTTTTTGAAATTATTTGAAATTTTATTTAACTTTGTTAAGTCTTTACGGTAAAAAAAATGAGGGTATTTTGGGTATTATGAATGTTGCACCAAAGGGTAGTTTTCCTTTATAGAATAGTATAGATAAAGTATTTAAAAATATATGTAAATATTTATTGAATAGAATTAAGTTAGTTATTGAATATGTATTAATATAAATATTCTATAAATATATATAATATATATAACATTGTTCTTATGTTTACAGATATGAGCGCTTGGCTTAGTGGTTGTGGTCTGGTTAGCCTTTCTTAGTGGCGCGGGATCGAAACCAGGCCAGAGCATTTTTGCCTCTATTTAATCCGCTACCTGCAGACCCAGAACCGCTGAGACGACTCATCCCGCCGACTCAGCCCGAACAGCTGAGACCAGCCCGAACCGCTGAGACGACTCAACCCGAACCGCTGAGACCAGCCTGGATCCGCTGAGACCCAGCACAGATCCGCTGAGACCAGCCCAGAACCACTGAGACCCAGCCCAGATCCATTGAGACCAGCCCAGAACCGCTGAGACCCAGCCTAGAACTGCTGAGACCAGCCCAGATCCACTGAGACCAGCCCAGATCTGCTGAGACCCAGCCCAGATCCGCTGGGACCAGCTCAGAACCGCTGAGACCCAGCCCAGATCCGCTGAGACCAGCAAAGAACCGCTGAGACCAGGCCAGAACCGCCAGCTCACATGCCATCTCACCTTCTAGCTCACTCCAGTAGACCTGCCAACTCGCAACTCCAGCCCTCCAGCTCAAACTTCCAGCTCTCTATCCGCACCCCATAGCACTCAAGTCAAGCTTGTCAACCTCTTAGTCAACCCTCCATCTGCTTCCCATTAGCTCCAAAATATCTTTTCTTTTTTTGCTAATTGCAGCCCTCACTTTTGCCTATAAATAGAGGGGGTAACCTGATGGCTAAAGGGTTCACAAATTCTGATGTTTTTTGGGATTTGTGATCCACTTTTGTGTTGTTTTTATAATTTTCTCTCTCTTTGCTCAACTCTTTCTCTCTCTAAGATTGTAATATCTTTTCTTTCTGCTTAATGAAAATATTGTTTTCTTAGCATAGCTGTTCTCCTTTTCTTAGCATAGCTTTTCTCGCTTTCATAGCATAGATTTTCCGCTTTCATAGCATAGCTTTTATCGCTTTCATAGCTTTGATTTTCTGCATTATTTTCGGCTTTCATAGCTAGATTTTCTGCATTATTTACCGCTTTCATAGCTAGATTTTCTGCATTATTTACCGCATTCATAGCTAGATTTTCTGCATTATCATTGCTTTTCTTGGTTTTTGCTAAACGCACACCAAGCCCGCGATTTTCTGCATTATTTATAGCTCATAGCTTAGATTTTCTGCATTATCATCGCTTTTCTTGGTTTTTGCTAAACACACACCAAGCCCTCGATTTTTGTGTTTTCGGCTTTTTAGAATTACTGCAATCACACTTATTTTCATCGATAAGATAATAGCGCGTCCTCAAAGTAGAGATAATCAACACGGCCTCGGAAAAATACGACCGCGATATCATTTTCTAAAAAAAAATTATATCCTGTACTATAAACGATAAGGTGCACTTGCCTTTATCGCAAGATAAGTTGGATAAATTATTTTCAAAAACTCTGCGAGAGACCTTTTTTATAAAAATTAATTAACCAAAAAAGAATTTGGGCCCCGTCGCCGCGGTGCTACCCCCAATATTCCGAAAGCGGGAGCGACCGTTACTTCCATCACCTCGACAGGTGGGATAAAGGTTTAGCTTCTCGAAGTAGGAGTACTCGCCGGACATCTCGAAAACGCCCGCCGAAATCTAACCGAACCCAGGCTCCGCAGGAATTTAATTTTAAATCCATCAAGTTTTTGGCACCGTCGGGGAAGGTTTCGTGTCGTTATTTTGAAACAGGGGATCGCTATTAATTTTATCTTTTACTTATTCCTCCCCCTTTTTCTCTCGTACATATATTTCTAAACAAAAACCAAAAAAATAGAAAAAGCTCGAAAAACTAAAAAAATTGCAAAACACGAATCATCTAAATATATTTTCATCCAAAAAAAAGCTCTTTCTTTCTTTTACTTAAATTATCATAAAAAAAATCCAAAAAGCAAATAAAAAAAATTTGCTTATAAAAAAAAATTTATATAAAAGTATATGACCCGGGGAAGCTCTTCGGATTATCCGGAATTTGTTTTGATCCAAAAATCGAGCACACTCTTCACGAGCGCCTTCGATCTCGTGACCAACAACAACCCTTAAATCTCGAAGAATTAACCGACGATACTATAGCGGATAATATGGCAGATCCCAATCCAAATGCGGCCCCACAATGGACCATGGCCTACTATTCCAAGCCGAATTTGGAAGATACTGGGTCAAGTGTCACTCGCCCCGCGATAGCTAATAATAATTTCGAAATAAAATACAACATAATCCAAATGGTACAACAGTCGATTCAGTTCAACGGTTTGCCAGATGAGAACCCAAACCAACACCTTTCAAACTTTTTAGAAATTTATGACACCTTCAAAATTAATGGCGTCAGCGATGACGCATTCGCTTGCGCTTATCTTACTTTTCCGTGCGGACAAAGGCTAAATCGTGGTTGACTTCTCTTCCGAGAGGGTCCATAACCACGTGGGCCGAATTGATGGAAAATTTTCTAACTAAGTATTTTCCTCCGTAAAAAACCGCTAAATTACGCACCGATATCGCATCCTTTATACAATTTAATTCTGAATCTTTTTACGAGACTTGGGAGCATTTTAAAGAATATTTGCGTAGGTGTCCTCATTGCGCTACCAACTTGGCTACAGGTACAAACATTCCACAATGGCTTGAATTTCTCAACGCGACAGATGATCGACGCAGCCGCCGGGGGAACGTTAAACAACAAAACTTCGGAGGCTGCTCAAGCTCGGATCGAAGAAATGACCATGAATGCGTACCAATGGAATGTGCCAAGGTCGCGTCCTAATAAACCAGCTGGAATTTATGAAGTGGATGCCACTTCTCAGTTAGCCTCGCAGGTAGAGCGGCTAAGTAAGAAAGGGGCGAAGATGACTTCTTCCTCTTCCGCTCCTGCGTGGGCGAGTGCCGCTAATAATAATGCGAATAATAATAATAATAATAATAATAATAATAATAATAATAATAATAATAATAATAATAATTTAATCGAGGAGACAGTAGATTACCTCGGCAATCCAGTTCGGGGCCCCTTCAACCCTAATAACAATCCTTATAGTAATATCTATAATTCGGGTTGGAGGAATCACCCGAACTTCTCCTGGAGCAACCCTAATAATGCGCAATGCCCCCCAAATGCGGGTCCCTAGGGCTATCCGCAAGGGTTCCCGCAAAGACTTCAGCAGGGGTATCAACCTCCTCCTCCTACAAAACCTTCCCCGCTCGAGGAAGTTTTCGCAAAATACGTAACGTCCAACGAAATAAATGTCTGGAATATAACCGGATCGCTAAAAAATTTGGAAATGCAGGTCGGACAACTTGCGAAAATGGTCTCCGAGCGGCCACTTGGAGCACTGCCATGGAACACGGAGCCGAACCCGCGTGAAAATGCCCCCGCTTAAACCCTTTGAAGCGGCAAGGAGGTCATCTCACCATCGCGGGTTGAGCCTAAGGTACAAATTTTGACTTTGACCCCTCCACCCTCTCCTCCGATTAAACCAAAAAACCAAAAAAATAATAATATAATAATAATATATATATTTTTCGATTTTCCAATTGCGCCGATCATTTTGACCCCGCAAATTCCTTTCCCCTCGAAAATTAATAAAGAGAAGGAGGACGAACACTATAAATTTTTTTTAAGTTTTTTAAAAACAAATTCAAATTAACGTCCCCTTCTGCGAGACACTCTCTCAGATGCCGAAATATGCGAAATATCTTAAAGAGCTCCTTTCTAATAAAAAGAAGCTCGAGGGTATTTCGCGTGTTTCACCTAGTGCGGAATGCTCGGCGGTCCTACTTAACAAATTGCCGCCCAAATTGAATGACCCGAGAAGGTTCTCCATCTCACGCCTCTTTGGCAATTTGTTAATAAAATACGCCCTAGCGGACCTAGAGCGAATAAATAAGCTAAATTAGTCAATCTACGCGACGGTAAACAAAGCGCTCGTGGGAGGCACCCCATATTTATCTAATATTTTTACCTTTGTCTACTTTATTTTTGCAGGGTTTTCTTGCATTTTCTCGTCTTTAATTGTTTACAAACTTCATTTTCTTTTTTACTTCTTCATACTTAAATTACAATATTTGGGACAATGTTGGGATTTAAGTATGGGGGTCTCTTTTTCCATTCTTAAAACCTTGTAAATATTTAGAAAAATCCCCCCAAAAAATCAAAAAACCACAAAAAAAATTATTTCATACTTTGAAAATATTTAGAAAAATCCAAAAAAAATTCTAAAAACCACAAAAATCAAAAACATTAATTCATACTTTGTAAATATTTAGAAAAATCCAAAAAAATTCGAAAAACAAAAAAAAAAAATATTTCATACTTTGTAAATATTTAGAAAAATCCAAAAAAATATAAAAAAAAAAAATTTCATACTTTGTAAATATTTAGAAAAATTCTAAAAAAAAAAAATTAAATCATACAAAAAAAAACATCAAAAAACAAAATGATAAAATCCCAAAAATATAATAAAAACCCCTACTTAGCTTTGTATTTTTCAAAATTAGTTTGAGTTTATTTATAAGCATTTTTCATTATTTTTGATTTGCCAATACCCTTATTCGTATCATGGTTTGTAAGGTTTAGATTCATGGAATTTTAGTTGTAAATAATATATTGTGTTTTTAATTTAATTTGAGAACAAATTTTGTAGCACTACTTCAAGTTTACCTTAAATAGCTTCTTGTTGTATTATTTTGGCAGACCATCTTTAGACTTTAGTTATTCCTACTCCAAACTTGTGAAACTTTAAGAATGTTTTAAACCTACTAAAACTTGCTCTCAAAAATTTTCTTAATTTATAAAATCTAGAAATTTTTAAACCCCTTACATCCCCTTTCTTGGTATTTTATTTTAAAAGATCTTATGTTAATGGGAATAAGATTTCATTCCGTAAACATAGGCACCCAATTTTATTAAAAGATTATATGGCATGAGAATAAGATTTTCGTTCCCTAAACATATACATTGGGTTATTTTTGAAGATTGAAAATGTTCACTTTGGGAATAAAACTTTAATTCCCTAATCAAAAGCAAAAAAAATTGAGTAGGGTGAGAGGATAAAATCCATCACCACTGATGGCGCGAATCTCGCACACAGCTATAGGCGGTAGCTCGACTGCGGCACGAAACGGCAGTGTACCGATCGTTCAAGTAATATAAAACGAGGAGTAATCCCCGAGATACGAATCTCGAAGGAACACAGTAAGGCGGAGTTAGGTTTAAAGGAAGGACTTGAGATCGAAGTCCTTGGTCGGGGTTACAATGGATGGTTGGTTTGGTTTGCGAATAGTAAAATAAAATATTACGACTACTCCTATGCAATGCCGCTATGCAAAGCTTCGCTCGGCGGGATGGAAGACTACGTAGGCCTTGAACGCACTACTTCGTTAGGCGGATGGACGAGTAGGCAAGCGGATGGAGTGAATCGCACCGGCGGAATGAGGGTCGCAAGCACCTCTTCGATAAGCACGCCACTAGCAATTGCTAGTGCGGCACCGGACACAACGGTGGAGTGGAAAATAGGCGGCGGCGCACCTCATTAACGCATATGAACTAAACAATTCCAGAAAAAAAACAAAATAAGCATTACAAAGCCTAGTTCAAAGCATACATCATCAAAATATGGAGATTACAAACATTACATCAACATAAGAAAGAGGAAAAGGCAAGAGATACGACCGAATCCGGAGGCTCGTTGTAGATTCACGGTAGGAAGCATCGGGTTGTCAATCCGCATCCTAGCTCGGTCCCAACTATCGTCCGGGGTAAAGAAGGTTGTCACTACCTTCCAATGGACCCATCTTCTCCAGCGTTTTACAATCCAGCCACGTCCGATGCGAAGAACTCCTTCCTTTGTGATCAAAATGAGTGTAGATTCCGTTCCTTTAACCTCTTGGATGATGGAGGAGGCCTAGGGGGCGAAAAATATGTGGAAAGGGGCAAAACGGCGGACAGAACGAAGTCCTTGCGTGTAGCATCATTCAGCTTGCGGTAATCGATGCAGACTCTCCACCCGGTGATCATTCGGGTAGGTAGCATCTCGTTTTTTTCATTGGCAACAAAGGTGATCCCTCCTTTTTTTGGTACCACCTGAACTGGGCTGACCCATTTGCTATCGCAGATCGGGTAAATGATGCCAGCGTCTAAGAGCTTTATCACTTCAGCCTTCACTACCTCTTGCATTTTCGGGTTCAGCCGCCGTTGGGGCTGTGCTGTGGGTTTGTACTGATCTTCAAGGAGGATCTTGTGCATGCAGACCGTGGGGCTGATTCCCTTAATGTCTGCAAGAGAGCGTCCGAAGACCTTATGGTACCTTCTCAGCATGCCCACCAATGCGGTTTCGTTGGCGGCGGAAAGTGCTGCAGAAATAATCATGGGCTGTGTGGTATTTTCTCCAAGAAAAATGTACTTTAGAGAAACCGGTAGTTGTTTGAGAGCCGGACAAAGGTTTGGATCAGCAGAATCGCTGGATGGCCCTCCAATTGACTGTGAAATAACGGGCTGGTTCGAATGTGCACCGTCATCACCCACGGCCTCGCGCGGCCTACACACCTCGCTGTCATCCAAACCCACATCGAATTCTTCAAGCGGCTCTGCCGGTTCACACTCCGTGATTTCGAAGAGTTGCGACGGGTTGTGGACGTTGAAAGATATAGCGTCCTCCCCCAATCTGAGCGTGAGCTCCCCCTGCTCCACATTAATGATAACACGAGCAGTAGCGAGAAAGGGCCGCCCCAAGATAATGGGTACATTCGTATCAACCTTCATGTCGAGGATGACAAAATCGGCTGGAAAAGCGAGACCATTTACTACAATTGTGAGGTCCTCGACAATTCCTGACAGTTTCTTGATCGACCGATCAGCTAGCTGTAGCATTACCTCCATCGGTTTCAAGATCCCAGCACCAAGTTCACGAAAGATAGAGAGCGGCATCAAGTTGATTGATGCTCCCAAATCACAGAGTGCCTGGCTGAAACGATGATGGCCGATCCTGCAAGGAATCGTAAAGCTGCCCGGATCTTTGCACTTTGTGGGCAAATTGGAGATGATGGCGGAGCACTCCTCAGTGAGGTCGATAGTTTTGAGATCCTCCAACAGCTTCTGCTTCGAAATCAAGTCTTTCAAGAACTTGGAGTAGCCCGGCATTTGAGAAATGGCTTCAATCAGTGGAATGCTCACTTGCACTCCTTTCATTATTTCCATGAATTTGCGGAATTGCCTCTCGGATTTCTCGTTTCGCAACCTGTGGGGGAATGGGGGATGAACAGCACTTCTCGAGGGTTGTGCCTTGCTCACGGGGTCCGGCTCAATACGAATTTGAGTCTGCTTCTCGGCCGTGTCTTCATTGCACTTGTCAGTAGTGCTCACAAGTGGTTCCTGTCGAGGAGGATTGTCAATACTTCTACCACTTCTCAATCGCATGGTGTTCACAGACTCCGGATGCTGACTTGCAAGCCCAGAAACGACATCAGTAAGAGTCCCGATAGTAGAGTGAAGCTGTTGGATTGCGGCTGATTGGTCATTCCTTTTATTCAGTACCCCGACCACCAAGGTCGCTAACTGATCCGGTTGCCCTGACGGCACACGATCCGCTGCTCCTTTGGATGTTACTGCATTAACTTCAGCAGTACTGGGGGAAAGAATGACATGACTCCAGTGCTGACTAGTGTGAACAATATTCACAACCACTTCCCACGCGTCCTTCCCCGATTTGTTAAACAGGGCCCCTCCAACTGCCATATCAAATAATAGACGGAATTTGTCCAAGCTGAATGATGCTACACGCAAGCTGCATTATTTACCGCTTTCATAGCTAGATTTTCTGCATTATTTACCGCTTTCATAGCTAGATTTTCTGCATTATTTATCGCTTTCATAGCTAGATTTTCTGCATTATCATTGCTTTTCTTGCTTTTTGCTAAACACACACCAAGCCCGCGATTTTCTACATTATTTATCGCTTTCATAGCTTAGATTTTCTGCATTATCATCGCTTTTCTAGGTTTTTGCTAAACGCACACTAAGCCCGCAATTTTCGTCTTTTCTGCTTTTTAGAATTACTGCAATCACACTTATTTTCATAGATAAGAAAATAGCGCGTCCTCAAAGTAGAGATAATCAACACGGCCTCGAAAAAATACGACTGCGATATCATTTTCTAAAAAAAAATTATATCCTGTACTTTAAACGATAAGGTGCACTTGCATTTGTCGCAAGATAAGTTGGATAAATTATTTTCAAAAACTCTGCGAGAGACCTTTTTTATAAAAATTAATGAACCAAAAAAGAATTTTGGCCCCATCGCCGCGGTGCTACCCCCGATATTCCGAAAGCGGGAGCGACCATTACTTCCATCACCACGACAGGTGGGATAAAGGTTTTTCTCCTCGAAGTAGGAGTACTCGCCGGACATCTCGAAAACGCTCGCCGGAATCTAACCGAACTTAGGCTCCGTAGGAATTTAATTTTAAATCCATCAAGAGCCAATCATCTAGTCCCAAGGTTTCAGAGCTTTCCCTTGAGTTCCATTGGAGATGTGTAGAGTATAAAAGAAGAAGTTATGGCACTTTTGAAGGTTGTGGTTAAGTGCTAAACAAATCTACTACTGTTCGATTGACCACCACATATCTTCTTCTTCTCCTCCTGCTCACAGAACAAGCAAGAAGAGACTGAGAGAAAGAGGTTGCTCTTCTACAAGAAGGAGCAAGGTGATCTTTGTTGGATCGGTCGGCGCCCTTAGAGGGGGGGGGGGTGAATAAGGGTTTTCAAAAACTTTATATTTTATTTAGAAAACTTTGGAATATTGCGACATTAAAACACGAAGTTAAGTAAAACAAAAAGAGAGACAAGCTTTATTGATATTAAATAAGTTTTACAAAACTTGATCTCAATGGCGCTAGAGATCGGAGGCGAATAATAAAAACTCTTTTTCGTTTTCTATACCGACTCGTATCCCCACGAACCGGTTGGCTTTAGCCGATCTCTCCCCAGATACGGCCTTAAGCCGCTCTAGCCAATCTATCCCCAGAAAGGCCTCGAGCACCCCCTAGACCTAGCCTAGATCTAGTCGCCAACACGAGGCGAATTTTAGCCCTAAGTCCTACCCCAGACCTAGTCGCCAACACGAGGCGATTTCACTACCGTTTACAATGATAAAAGAGAAATAAAATAACAAAACCTCCCTTAAGATGAACTTCTGAAGTAGGAGATGAAGATCCGCTGTAGAATCAGCGTTTGTTGAAGCGGACTTCATCTGGATTCGGCGAGATGGAATTCTCCTTCAGAAATTGGCAGAGCTTCGCTGGGACCTCAAATTTCGGCTAAGACAAGCCTCTGGAACTCTAGTACTCTCTCTCTCTGAGGTGTATGCAATGGGTGTTCGAAAACAAGAGGAGAGGGGGTCCTTTTATAGCCCAAGCGCTACCGCTGGCGCTAGCGCTACCACCGGTGCTAGCCCGGATTAAGAAACAATTTGCGCGGCAGGATCTTTAATCCGAGGCAACATTTTGCTCTATGCCTCATATGCGCCATGCTACCTCCAGCGCTATCTGCTACCGCCTAGCGTTAGCCCTTTCTAAAAACGATGCCGGAAACGCGCTAATCAATGCTATCGCCGAGCGTTATCGCTACTGCCGGCGATAGTGAGCTCGTTCGAATTTTGGCCTCAATTTTGGGGGCAGACATCAAGAGTGCTCCTTGAGTCATATGGACTATGAAAACCTGCACACTTGAACACACAAGATCAAATACACATAGGATTTGTTATTCTCAAACCTAGGAGATGCGGAAGACCATGTTCCAACAAACTCCCCCTTTTGATAATGACAAATCCATTAATGATAAATCAAAGAATTAATAAATAAGCATGATGAAACTATACTTGTGTGTGTGTGTGTGTGAGAGTGATGACTTTAGGATAATTATTGATTTTAGCATTTAGAATTGCTCCCCCTAAATACATGCTCCCCCTAAGTGAATGCTCCCCTAATATATAAGCTATCATCTTAATTGGTCATGTTGAGGTTTTGATAGCAGGTTATATTTATCATGTTATTTCTCCCCCTTTTGCATTTTATCATGTTAGTTCTCCCCCTTTGTTATTAGCAAAAGTGGGTAGGGAAACAAAGCACCAAAAAGTTTGTAAGTAGAAAATAAGGCATGATCGAGCTTTTGAAGTAAGTGATAAGGAGTTTTAGAATTGTTTTTCATTTAAATAGATCAGAGTTATAAGCATTACAACATTTTTCATCAGAGTTTTTTGCATAAAAGAAAGTAATGATTTTCCCTTTATATAAAAGTTTTAAGCATAAAAATTAGGATTTCCAAATAACCAATCTACCCAGACAATATGTCTACACCCTAGCCCCGTACTAAGTGACGGATGGGCATGAGGAGCTGCAAACATGCCGTAGGTTGGGGTGTTAGTCCCATATACAAATACTAGACGAAAACTCAACCTAGCACTCTTTCCCCCCAGTGCCTCACAAGGCCCCACAAGAACCCTCCCCGGTTAAGGACAAGACATGACTAGAGATAAGGTTATCTAATGTCTACAACCCTACGCCCCCGCTATGGTGAGAAATGAAGTCAAGGATAGCAATTATTGGAAACATTAAGCATTTAAATCTAATGGGAAAATTTCATAGCCTATGGGTTTATATTTTTATTTGAATTATTTTGAAATAAAACTCACAAAGCTATATTGAAATGAATGAATCAGAGTTTGAGTATTGCGGAAGATTTCAAAAAAGACACATCATAATAAGAGTTCAAAAAGTAGATGTGTTTTGAGTTTCAAGCTTTTTAAAGATAAGGTTAAAGCATTTTTGGAAGAAAGAAACAACATCCTTTTAGCAATTAGAAACAAAGAAGTAAAGTTTGATTTGAAATTCAATAATAAGAGGATGTTTTATAAGCAATATTTCACTTGTTGGAAGAGTGTTTAGCATAAAAGTTTATATAGAGATAAATCAGAGTTTTTAGCATAAAAATGATATGCGTGTTAGAATAGCTAATATAAATTTTACCAAGCAAGTCTACTACTTGTTTTTAAGGAAAATTGAGATTTTAGACTTGATATAAGCATGAAAGCACAAGGTAAAAATTACATGGTGATGATGCGGAAGACTTGTAGAAATACATGAAACATCTTATTTTAATCAAGGATAATCCATAAAAAGATATATGAGTTAATTTCAAATAGAAGATGTTTTTTGTAAATCATATTTCAATGAAAATCTTTTATGGTTGACAAAAAATAATCAATAACCAAGCATGAAATAATATTATCATAAAGAGATTACTACAATGTAATTTCAATTCATAATTTCAAATCATACTAAACATTGTAGAAAACATGCTAGGTTATCTAGTGCATTTCATAAATAAAGAGTAGCATAGAATTAGCGTTAGGATCCAATACTCATAAGAAGAAGTGTTATGGACGATAATGATGTGTACATAAGTGTATTTTTGAGTAGAGTATACGAGTGTTTTAATCAAAAATACAAGAGATATGTAAAGTAGAAGCACAACAAAACACAAATAATTTTACTTCCACACACTTTAGTGCACAAAAAAGTGTACAACTACCAAGGTGCTTTGCACACACAATGCTCATTAAGACTTATCAGGGTGCAAAGTAGTGCTTGGGGGATCACATAATTTTATTCTTGTTTTTTTTATTGTGATCCGGTGTACTTAAGAATAAGCGGTTTTTATTTTGAAAGAAAGTAATGGTTTGCACAAGATACTTTACTATTCTTTCCATGGTGCTCAACCTCACAACGCTTATTAAGACTTATCAGGAGGTTCAAGTAGTGCTTGGTGGAGATAACTTTGTTAAATTATTCCATGATTTTTTGTTTTGTGCAAAGTTCTCCGAATACACTTGTTTTGCAAACCAATATAATTTATAAGAAAGATAATCACTTTTCTTAATTTGTAAAAGTGCAAATAAAGGAGTGTAGGTAAGATACTTGTGCAATTTTAATTCATTGTACTAATACATAAACATACACAAGCATTCTTAAATTAAACCCTATGTAGACAATGCCAAAAAGTGAGTGAATATCTATCATTATCAAACATAAAACATTTCTCATACTTAGAGGCATGCTAAGCTTGATCCTACACAACCTTTAACATATAATTGATGCACATTTGAATAGATATATCAAAGCATGAAGAAAGACAATGTCCAAAGTAGTTTGAAAAGATAAATTGCAACATTGTAGAATTTCTAAATAATAGATTAAATCATGCTTGATTTTCTCAATGATGTCCATACAGTATTCTTGATAATTTAAGGTTTGAACTCATAAGATTGATCTTGGACTTCCCGAGGACTACCTTGTGAGAGGTTCGCCCGGTACTAGGTGATATGATGGGATGATAGCCCAAATCACCCTTTCGCAAGATACAAGAAAAAGTTAAGTTCAAAATAATAATTTTTGATATAAATTTTTTTGTTTTATATTTTTGTAATTGATCTTGTTTCTGAAATAGAATTTAAACAAATGACAAAAACCAAAAAGGCAAAACATATTTTTTGTAATTTGGCTTTTGTATTTTTGTATTTGATTTTTCAAAAATGTAATAAAAGCAAAAATGCAGAAATGAATAATATATTTTTATTGATTTTTCAAAATTTTAAAATTTCAGAAAGTCGGAGACTCGAGCTAGCGCCGGCGTTAGGTCCTAGCGCCTGCGTTAGCTCACAGAGAGTGCATATTTTAATCATATGGCCTAGATTTTCTTTGATTTTGCTTCCGATTTTTCATAATTATGTTTTTGCACTATAAGGCATGTCTAATGAAGTGATGAAACTAGAGGAAATCGCAAAAAGTTGCGGAAGTTATAATTAGTACATGAGTTTCATCTTCATTAGGGTTTCATATTTATTAAACATTATTGAGTTTTGCACAACATATGCGTGAGTGAAATGATCATAAATAAGTGAAATAATATTCATGCAATTTTTTTTAATTCTGATTTAAACATGATTATGATTAACCGTACTTGGGGTAATTGAAAATGACGCAAATTTATTAACTACCTAAGCAAAACTTACGCATTTTATAAATTTAGCCTAATACCCCTAAAATACACCTTTTAAATCCATTCTCTAAAATAATATCATTAGTCTTGATAATAATTTTAATATACAATTTATAATGATAGCGCAAGACATTTTAAAGGTAATGAATTGAGAAAGGTAAAAGTAAAAAGGATAAGTAGATCACTTAAAAGAAATGATATGACTTCTCTTTAATTTTATTTAATTTGGTTCATTTATGAATTATGGTTTTAATTTATGAAAGTTATATCACAAGATATATAAAGTGATCATAGCATGATAGTTTAAAAACAAAAGAAAATAAAAAGTTTTAAGCATATCATGAAGTAGAGAAATGATATTTCATTTTTAATTGATTTCTACTTCATGCAAATGATGGGATACTAATGAATAAGAGATTTAGGTATCCAAAGAGGACCGGGAGAAGCGGTTCCTTTGGGTACCCAAGTAAATCGTGTTTGCTTTTGGGGAGATATGATTGAATGGGCTCTTTTGATTTGAGTTTGTGTTTTATCTTTAACTTTTGTCCGCCATTCAAACATTGGTTTAATATTATTATTATTTATCAAATTTCCATGATGATTTTGCAAAACATTCTTTATAGGAAATTTGTTTATCTTTAAGTTTATGTTGGGAGAGTGGTTATTTTGTAAATGATAATGATTTGGAATTTTATTTTCAAGCATTTGATATTTTTTATTTCCTTTGTTGGGATTAGACATATTATGAAAATTCATATTTAACTTGCCTTTGGAATTTGTTTGAAATTGTTGATTTATGTGTTGAGAATTTTTCTTTATTATTTCCTTAAGCAAGTTGACTTTAGTTTCCAATTCATAATTCTTAACCTTAAGATTATGTCTTGCTTTGTTATAGGCTTTTGTGCTATTTTTAAGAGAGGATACAATAGACTCAATATGATTTTGATAGTTGTTTCTATATTCATCAAATGTTTCATCCATCTCTTGAATTTCAATTTTAAAATCTTTGCACTTAGCACAATCATTTTTCAAGGAAGAATTTTCTACACAAAATCTTTCATTTTGTTCTTTTATACAAATAATTTCTTTTTTAAGTTCCTTAAGTTTTTCCTTAAAGTTATTACAATCAAAACAAGGTTTTGTGTTTTCAAGTAAAAGATAAGATGTTGAAACTACATGACACTTTGATTCTAAATTCACATTAGCTTTTAATCTCTTATTTTCTAAATGTAAATTTTTAATAGTGATTTTCAATTTCTTTATCTTACGTTTAGCAGTTTTTAGTATATTGAAACTAGAAATGGAAGTTATCACACAAGAAGAAGATTTAGTTTTCCTTACAGTCCTATTGGAGGAGGCAGATTGTGAACATGCAATTCCTTCGTCATCTTTTAGTTCTTCCTCCATTATGGATGGGTTTTCATCTTCTTTTTCACTTGATGTATTGTTCTCCTTTTCTATTTCAATATTCTCCATGGCTTCGCTCCGAGAGAGATCTTCTTGAATGATTATGGATGCTTGTACATTCTTTTCCTCCTGTGTTTGTTCCACACCTGCTAGAGGAAGATCATACATTTCTTCAAGAAAACGCCATATTTTGTATGCACTAGAAAAGCAATATATGAATTTGGAAATTTCATTAGATAGTGCACAAAATAAATAGTGTTTGGCTTTGTCATTTAGCTGACGTTCTTTTTTATTCGATTCATCCGCACGTCTTATAATTGCTAAGTTCCATACTTCGATGTCCAAAGTTTTAATAAATTTTTCCATTAAAATTTTCCATCCTTTCTAATTTGTTCCTTCAAACAAAGGTGGTTTATGTGATATTTCATCTTCACAGAAATTTGCCCCACTAGTTGAAGCGAGATCATGAGACGCCATTATTCCCGGTTGTTAAGCCGATTGGAATAACCTGGCTCTGATACCACTTGTTGGATCGGTCGGGGCCCTTAGAGGGCGGGGGGGGGGGGTGAATAAGGGTTTTCAAAAACTTTATATTTTATTTAGAAAACTTTGGAATATTGCGACATTAAAACACGAAGTTAAGTAAAACAAAAAGAGAGACAAGCTTTATTGATATTAAATAAGTTTTACAAAACTTGATCTCAATGGCGCTAGAGATCGGAGGCGAATAATAAAAACTCTTTTTTATTTTCTATACCGACTCGTATCCCCACGAACCGGTTGGCTTTAGCCGATCTCTCTCCAGATACGGCCTCAAGCCGCTCTAGCCAATCTATCCCCAGAAAGGCCTCGAGCACCCCCTAGACCTAGCCTAGATCTAGTCGCCAACACGAGGCGAATTTCAGCCCTAAGTCCTACCCCAGACCTAGTCGCCAACACGAGGCGATTTCACTACCGTTTACAATGATAAAAGAGAAATAAAATAACAAAACCTCCCTTAAGATGAACTTCTGAAGTAGGAGATGAAGATCCGCTGTAGAATCAGCGTTTGTTGAAGCGGACTTCGTCTGGATTCGGCGAGATGGAATTCTCCTTCAGAAATTGGCAGAGCTTCGCTGGGACCTCAAATTTCGGCTAAGACAAGCCTCTGGAACTCTAGTACTCTCTCTCTCTGAGGTGTATGCAATGGGTGTCCGAAAACAAGAGGAGAGGGGGTCCTTTTATAGCCCAAGCGCTACCGCCGGCGCTAGCGCTACCGCCGGCGCTAGCCCGGATTAAGAAACAATTTGCGCGGCAGGATCTTCAATCCGAGGCAACATTTTGCTCTATGCCTCATATGCGGCATGCTACCGCCAGCGCTATCTGCTACCGCCTGGCATTAGCCCTTTCTAAAAACGATGCCGGAAATGCGCTAATCAACGCTATTGCCGGGCGTTATCGCTACCGCCAGCGATAGTGAGCTCGTTCGAATTTTGGCCTCAATTTTTGGGGCAGACATCAAGAGTGCTCATTCAGTCATATGGACTATGAAAACCTGCACACTTGAACATACAAGATCAAATACACATAGGATTTGTTATTCTCAAACCTAGGAGATGCGGAAGAGCATGTTCCAACAATCTTTCATCCTTTAACTGAAGTGGAGGATCAGATAGTAGCTGGCTCACAAAGCATCATTCAATCAAGCTACTAGAAAGCACAAGCTGTGCTAGAACTACTGAAGATACTTTCTATGTGTTGTCTGTTGTTGTAAGCACAAACACTCTTTTACTGTAGGGCTATTTGGCCTGAGTTTGTAGGGCTGTTAGGTCTGAGATTGTAGGGCAGTTAGGCCTGAGGTTGTAGGACCAGGAGTTGGTCTGAGATGTAGGAGGAGGATTCCTCTGAGGTAGGGCTGCTGTGCCTGAGGTAGGGTTTGGGAAAACCTGAGAGATCCTGTGGGATCTGTGGTGTAGGCTCTTGGAGATGAGATTGGAGAAGTTGGCCTTGTCTAACACTCTGTTAGAGAGGTGAAGGGGGAAAGTGGACAACCCATAAACACACTGTCCTGGGGAACCACTATAAACACTTGTGTGTTTTCTAGGTTTGCTTGATTACTAGCTTAGAATAATGTTAACTATCAATATCATCTAAGTAAAAATACAAAATACCTATTCACCCCCCTCTAGGTGAATTAGATCATATACCTATAATCTATCAGGTTCACCAAGCGGTTCTGGGTTGGCTCCATCAATCCTCCCCTGCTTAATAGCACTCATCATCGGTGAGTCGTCCAAGCGGTATTGTAGTAGTAGAGCATCATCAAGTCTTTCCAACTCGGCTTCAGTAATCCATGAATTATCTGAGATGGGTCGATCTCTCCAACGAACAAGGGAGCGATGAATGCCACCATCAACAATGGTAGTAATTTCATCATCCAAAATCCTGTCAGGCACAAATGAGGTTTTGGGAAACCTTAGAAATGCATTATTAACAGTTGAAATATCATCATGTATAGTGTGACCTTGTGTAACAACGAAAGGATCCGTAGTAGGATTATGCTCTGAAATAGATTCACTTCCCACCCTAAGAGATGTAGTTTCAGTAGAAGAAGAAAAATGGGGACAAATTAATTCAGGTGGTGGTTATAAATATGGTGTTAAATCCGAAGCATTAAAAATGAGAGAAATTCTCTAATCAACTGGCAATTCTAAAACATAAGCATTATCACCCAATTTTTTTTAAAATTGTAAAGGGACCTGCCCACTTTTTGGCTAACATCTTTACGGTGGCTGAAGGCATCCGTTCATGGATTAGGCATACTAAAACCAAATCTCCAATATTAAAAACTTTAGCCCTTCTATTCAAGTTAGCATTTGATTGATAAAGATCATATGTTGAAGCTAGTTTTTTAATGTTTTTTTTGTAAATCATGAATATGTTGAGCAAAATCTTGAGCAAATTGACTTGTTTTGTAAGATGGCGGTAACGAAATCAAGTCAAGAGGCTCAGGTGCTTTGTAGCCATGAACAATTTCATTGGGTAAGAGACCAATAGATCTATTTTTTGAATTATTATAAGAAAGTTGGGCATGAGGAAGTAGTAAATCCCATGTACCCTTGTGGTCGCCCACAAGACACCGCAAATGATTGCCTATACTTCTATTAACAAGTTCAGTTTGTCCATCCGTTTGGGGGTGGTAAGCTGCTAGAATAAAAGTTTTGTACCCAATAATTTCCAAAGTGTTTTCCAAAAATAACTTGAAAATTTAACATCCTTATCAGAAACTATTATTTTTGGCACACCACGGTGACTAACAACCTTTTTAAAATAAATTTTGGCAATGTGAGATGCATCACTAGTTTTGTTACAAGGAATAAAATAAGACATTTTAGAGAATCTGTCCACAACAACTAAGATGGAATCATGCTTACGAATGGTTGGAGGAAGGCCTAGGATAAAATCCATACTTACATCTTCCCATGGAATGGATGGTATAGGAAGATGTGTGTATAAACCTGTATTTTTCTTAATACCTTTAGAAAGTTGGCACGCTCTACAACTACTAACAATTTTTCCTACAAGAGATTTCAATCTAATCAAAAAAAACTTATCTTCTACTAAAGAGATTGTCTTATCACGACCAAAGTGTCTACCCTTAGCCCACCACTATGGTATTCCCAAATGAGAAAGTGTCGAAGAGAAGAACATGGGACGCAAAGTTTGGAATCTTTGAATAGATATCCATCTCGAATGTAATATTCAGAAGTTAAATTTTTGAGAATCAATTGTAACACTTAAATATATGTCTTTAAAATCCGGACAATTCGCGTATTCATTTTTAATTATTTCAAAGCCAATATATTTGACTTGCATTGTGGACAATAGTAAGGATATGTGGCTAAGAGCATCAGCTACACGATTGTGAGAACCTTTAAGGTGTTTTAAATTAAATATGTATTCTTGGAGAAAAGAGAACCATTAAGCATGTCGAGGGCTAACCTTATGTTGGGAATTGATAAATTTAAGTGCTTCATGATCAGATAATAGTACAAATTTCTTATGAAGGAGTTAAGGTCTCCAATAACGAAGACTGTGAACTATGACATAGAATTCCCTATCATAATTTGAAAAGTTAAGCTTGCGACCTGTAAGTTTCTCACTAAAGTACACAATGGGGTGCCCCTCTTGACTTAAAACCCCACCAATACCTGTCCCTGAAGCATCACATGATATTTCAAGAACTTTATTAAAATCTGGCAAGCGAAGGAGAGGAGCTTCAGTCATCTTTTTTATAGTTTGGAAGGCATGAGCCGCAGATTTTGTCCAAACAAATTCATCCTTTTTCATGCACTCTGTGATAGGGGCCATGATGCTACTAAAATCAAGAATAAAACGTCTATAAAAGTTGCTAATCTATGGAAACTCAGCACATCTCCAATGTTATTAGGGTCAGGCCATTCCTTAATGACTCTAAACTTTTCAGGGTCCACATGGATGCCTTCTGAGCTCACAATATATCCCAAAAATACAACAGAATTCACTAAAGAAGTGAACTTTTTGAGATTAACAAATAATTTCTCCTTGCGGAAGATAGTAAATATAGCTTTCAATTGAGAGAGGTGGTCAGAAGTAGAGGTGCTATATAACAAAATATCATCAAAATAAATCGCAAAAAACTTACCCATAAAGGGTTGGAAGATATGAGTCATCATTCGAAAAAATGTGCTTGGTGCATTAGAAAGTCCAAATGGCATTACTAACCATTCATACAAGCCAGCTTTAGATTTGAATATTGTTTTCCACTCATCCCCTTCTCAAATTCTAATTTGATGGTAACCACTCCTAAGATCTTGTTTGGAAAATATGGTGGCACCAGTAAGCATATCCAATAAGTCATCTAAACGTGGGATAAGGAATCGATATTTAATGGTAATTTTATTAATGGCACGACTATCAACACACATCCGCCAAGTGCCATCCTTTTTGGGTGAAAGTAAGGCAGGGACTGCATATGGATTCATACTGTGTCTAATGAAGCATTTATTTAAAAGATAAGAAATTTGATTTTGTAACTCTTGATGTGCAGCAGGGTTTAACCTATAGTGCGGCAGATTGGACAAAGAAGATCCATGAATGAGATCGATGGCATGTTGGATATTCCTAAGCGGAGGTATATTAGAAGGTAACTCATCAGAATAAACATCCTTGTATTCTTCTAGTAGTTCTTTTAACTTTGGCAGCAAAACATCAATATTTTATTGAACACCAGAAGATTGTAATAAAATTAAGCATAGACAATTCCACTACAAAATTCGCACGTGAAAATTTCATTTTTACTAATCAAGCTTAAGGTTTTCTTCTCAGCAGGTAGTGTGGTGTATTTTGTTGTGCTAGATAGATCCTTGGGTTGAGTTGGCTTTAAAGTAATTTTCTTTCCATTGAATTTAAATTCATATACATTAGCTCCCCCAAAATGCGTAACATCATTATCAAATAACCATGTGCGACCATTGGAATGACATCACACCAGATTTTATCAGTGTATTCTTTAATGTCCAGTGAGACAAGACACCTAGATGTGATTGGAATAGATGTTTTATTGACCCAAGCAACTTGATTTGGATTTGGGTGAGGTTCAGTTGTAAGCTTCATTCTAACAACTGCATTTTCAGACACAACATTCATTTAACTTCCACTATCTATGATCAGTTTGCAAAATTTCTCACCACTCCTAAAGTTTAAGGAGAAAATGTTAGTTCTTTTCCCATCATCAAATGTGCGATGGGTGTTCAAAATACAATGCATCACCATAACATTGAAATCATCTTCCATGTCACTAGGTACACCTTCAAACTCAGACTCATCAGTAGCCTCATAAACATATTCAGATGGTTCGCTAGAAGGACCAAGCAAAGTCAAGGCTTTGTTTTTTGTTGGGCATTCTACCGCATAATGTCCTCGTAAACCACATGCATAACATGTATTATTTTTAGTAATTTTACCTACAGTAATTCGTTCACCATTAGGATTTTTAGAATTTTTAGCCATAATAACAATGGTATTTTGATCAGTAGTTTTATATTTGCCCTTGTGTTTATATGACGTAGTGGAAGAATTTTGAGAGGTCTTACTCTTATTTTGATTATCTCCAGATTTTGACTTGAAAGCAAGACATTTTTCTATATCTAGAGCAACATTAAAGGTAGTGTTCAAGTTTGTATGTCCATAGCGAAGTAGTTTTATTTGGACATCAAAGTTAAGGCCTTTACGGAACCTAGAGAGGGTTACTTCAGGCATCTCTCGTACGTCGCACCGAACCATTTTATCTTTCAAATCTCCCATATATTCAAAAATAGATTTATCACCTTGTCTTAGGCTTGCTAATTCATCAAACATTGTGTGCGATGATATGCGGGCATATATTGGTCCTTAAGGAGGTTTTTCATAATTTGCCATCCGACAGGGGGAACAACATTATTTGCTCCTAAACGTCTTTCTTCATTCAACCAAAATACTTTAGCATACCCATTCAGTTTCATTTTAGCCACTTGAACTTGTTGTGGGTCCGTCAAATGGTGCCAATCAAAATAACATTCAATGTCTAGGATCCAGTTTAGAAATTTTTGGGGATCACCAAGACCATCATAAGTAGGAGCGTCATCTTAATTTTTTTGTAAGATCAGGTTCATGTTCATTACCCTTGTAATGTTGCCTCGCACGTGGGGGAAAATCATGGGCATTATCATCAACATTGGGGACTTGATGATTACGGTGTTGATTACCACGAGGAGGATCTGAATTCCTATTGGCCATAAATTGAGCAAACATACCCCGAAGTTCATCCACCTGATGGTTCATCTCATGCCATAGTATAGCAATAGGATCTGGATCTTGGTCTGTAGGTTGGTCGTTGGCCATACTTGAAGGAGAAGATGAATTGTATTCTTGACCGGATCTAGTGTGGAGTGCGGGAATGAATGAATTTTATGAGCCGATTTAACACAGATTTGAAAAATATGATGAATAGAAAATGTGTAGAGGACTCAAAGACGGTTCTGCAGAATTTGAATTTTTGAATTCGGAGTTAAATTGAGAAACTTATAGCTAAAATAGTTGACACCTAAAAATCTGGCCAGTGCAGGAAATCTTTTGATATTGTAACATTTCACGATTTTATTTGGACAATGAATAAAGGTAGAAAAATTATGGAAATTTTTGTGTGTGTTCGTGAGAGTGACTTTAATACTCAGTTTAAATATCAGCCAAAAAGTTAAGAAATAAAAATACTAAAAATAAAACAGCAAGGGGTGAAAAATTAGAAACAAATATCAAACCATTAAAAGTGTTGGTTTTGTTGGACATAGAACCAAATCAATAAAACTATGGAAATATTTGGGTAGGCTCCTGAGGGTGTCTTTAAAATTCAGTTATAATTTCATCCCAAAATGCCCAGAAATAAAATTACCAAAAATAAAACACCAAGGAGTGCTCAATAGGAAACAATTATCAACCCTAAATTTTGTTTTTTTCTTGCTTTGTTTCGTTTTCTTTTTTTGAGTTGATTTTTTTGGTTAAACTCAGTCGTCGCTCACGATGAATTATAGATCAAACTCAAAGAAAGATCGGTGAGAAGTTAAGAAACTCGCACGCCTCCCTCTTATACCAAATTGATGTAGATCTAATTAAATTGATGTAGATCTAATTATTTTCCCAATGATTTTGAATGATACAAAAAGCGGATTTTTCTCAATAAAACATGATCAACATCGTCACATCTAAATAACATCGCTATCAAACATGATCTTTAAATAGTTGAATATTTGCAAGAGAATAGTCCATTTTAAAATTTAAGAATCGGATCTAGTAAGACAATACCCCAACATGAAGAGAAATGAAAGAGTCTAATCGCATTTTAAAATTCCTAAAAATTAGAGGGACATTCACATGTTCGAATTGCGAGCGATTAATTCAAAAATTTCGTAGGTAACACCAAACTTTCATTTCACCAAAGTTACTAGCAAGGAGAAGATTTAGAAGACTCACACCAAGAAAGAGAGATAGAAACAAGTTACCCAATGAGTCTGACAAATGGGTTATGGAGCAACACGCTACCACGGATTCTACCAGAGTCACACCGGAGAAGACGGCCACTCCTCCAAGAGAGAGGGATGAAAATTTCCTCTAGGAGAAAGGAAGTGGGCGGCACATCCAAAGGAGGGTTGATTTGAAGTTCTCCAAAATATTCTCTTTAGGTTTTCATCTCTAAAAAGAGATATAAATAGAGTTACAACAATCTCTCACAACCATTCATCCTAGGGATAAAATCTCGGCCATTCAATATCTTTGGCCCAAATATAAAGTGCATGAATTAAAATAAAAAGACTCAAACCAACTTGAACCCAGAGGACTTATGGCTTGTCCAAATTGGTTCAACCCAAATAAAAATTATCTTAACATAACAAACAAGATTAAAGTTTTAAACTAGATAATATCCAAAAAAATAATGAATAAAGTGGAACTAATTATTCTTTCGGGTTCGAGGGCGAAGATTATAGAGGCTTAATATTTCACAAGAATACAGTTCACCAAGCGTTACTGGGTTGGCTCTATCAGGTTATATCTCAAAACTCTCGCTCACATCTGTCATTGACGGTAATGAAGGTAAGATAGTCTCAGGCCGTGTCTCCCTGGCCTGGCTGTCCTCTTGTGCCGCGCAGCTGCTGCTCTATCTACTGCAAAGTGTCCTCCTAAAATGGTGACATAGAAACTGTTAGTCATACAGACTAAGTGGTTTCACATCCTCTCCCTCAGTGGCTATTAGACACCAGGCGGAAGAAAAGAAAGAGAAAGCTGCAATATAATCAGTAATATGAAATATAGCAGGTGGCAAGGAAATAGTAATCACAGAAGATGTATCAAGTGTATAAAGAGTACATCTATTCTAGCAGTATAGAAAGCAATACAGTGTAAGTAGAGTACAGTATATAATAAATTGAATTGAACATAAGTTATAAGGATGCCCATACAAGCTTATAAGTTATGGGTCTTCCATAATAATAAATAACACATCATATAAAGGTGTTCATATAAGTTTATATGAGGTGGATCTTTATGCAGCATAATGAAATGAATGAATGTATGATGACTAACACATGATTTACGCACACACACTGATTTGCTATGTCGATATAGACTTTTACTTTCCAATTTTTGAGGGTAGCTAACCTCTCAAGCATCACCCATCTTGGCCAGACAGTGAGAGTGGATCGGGCTCTCCACTACTAGGTTGGTATGCACACTACCAGACCTAGGCCTTATGTATGCCTCATCACAAAGACAACCACAGCGGAGAACATATGTACTGGACACGAAAGGGATCTTGGGAAGTATGCACCAAGAGCCCAGCCAAACCGGTCAATAGCATAGAAGGGGTCTTTGGGAAGTAAACACAAAAAAGCCCAGCCCAACCAGCTAAGATATATCTGCCAGCTCCCATCGGTGTGATGACAGGTGAGCCCCTAGATCTACCACATGCAATCCTCAACACAGGATCATACCATCATGTGCCAACAACCACACTTGTCGTATAACCCAAGGGCTCCATCGGAGCCCTTTTCTTTTTCAAACACACCCGTGCTTTTAAACACGCAAGGGCTTTCCGCGAGTCTCTTTCCACCATACCTTAGGATGTTATCGCATCCTAATTATTAGGCCGAGCCCTTACTACTATCTGAAGGGGGTTATCATAACTCCAAGCAGTGGTTACACGTATCAAGGGTATTTCACCCATACGATCCTATGGACTACATGTGTATCCGATTATCACACTGAGGGCATCAACTTCATAAATTTATTCAAGTGTATTATCTGGACTATCCAATTGATATTTTCATCATAGCTCTTGCTGATTAACAATTGGAACCTCTCCACCCATTTCATCCCCAACTAATTTCAATTCACCATTAGAGTGACAAGACAATTCTCAACATATAATATGAGAAGGAAATTCTGAACCATTAATATGACGAGATATATCTCAACAATGATTAGTAGTGTCTTAACAAATATGTATCCCAATATCTTGAAACATAACAAGGGCATGTACAACAATATTATGTTTTTTGTCTACCAATATCTTAAGTCGATGAGTAATTTAAGAAAAATCCAAGAACATCAAAATATGTACTCTTTTGATACAACTTATAGAAATTAAATTTCCCCAAGGTACAGACCACCAAAAATTATGTGCCACCCCATTCCAAAAATTTATTTCCAATGTCTACGACTTTCGTGTTGAGCCCAAGATCCAGATCTAAGCCTATCCTATCTAAAATCGGGTTTGAATCCAGCAGAGCATATATGGACAACAAGTTGTCTTGTACTTAAACAAGATCGTCTTCTGCACAAACATTTTTTATTTCACTTTGTGGGAGCTACAAAGCTCCCCAGAAAATGCACAACCAGTCATTGGAAAGGTCTTTCCGAGGAATAAAACTTTCGTGTTGAGCGCAAGACCTAAGTATGGCTGGATCATGCCTAAAAATAGGCTTGAAGTCCGCCGCATGCAGCAAACAGATTTTGTATACGTTATAAAATCTGCACAGATCTCAAGACAGGTGAACAACATCTGTTCATCTTCATCATTCAGCACACACATATACTATTTCGCCTTCTCTCCTCCAATACTCCCTCATTAGACCATTGTTCTTCATGAAATCAATTCCTACAACTTCATTTTGAAGAGTAGAGTCGATCGAAGACATGATTTTGGCAAATGACGGCATAGAACGAAAGTTCTGGGGTGGTCTCTTCCTAGAAAGCTCCATTAACTTACCAAGGTCAAGCTTTTTTGAGCCGACATCTCTCCTAAATTAGATCTAAAGATCTAACACCAATGGAGAGGGGGCAGAATTCACCTGATTATCGTCCAGGGATCGCGTCATCCTCCTTGGCATCATAATGACGGTGATCTCTGGTGACCTCAACCTTAGATTATTCTTCCAAGGGAGAGGGGCGGCTGGTTAGGGTTGATGGAGGAAGTTGAATGTTATGAAGGTTTTAAATTATTTCTCAAGGTGGCGATGGGGGAGGATTTCTTATGTTGTAAGTAACAAGTGCCACAGATCACCTTCCGATTCGACCATAGTTTGGAAATGACCACTCAAGCCAAGTTGCACCCTCACATTGGACCATACTTGATCATAAGACATAAAAAACAAGACTTGATAGCTCGAATAATCTCTTTCCATGTGGCACGCATCCTAACACAGCGAATCAGTGGAAAAGAATAGTACAGGGCCGAGACTCGACAAATTCATCGAGTGGTCTTGATGAATTCGTCGAGTGCACTCAGTGAACCGTCGAGTCCACTCAAAGGTTCGTCAAGTCCACTCGACAAATCATCGAGTCTACTGGACAATCATCGAGTTTGAGTCCTCTCGACGGATCATCAAGTATTTTGTTGCGTCTGCATTTTCAGTGCACCCCGAGCCTGAGTCACTCACAAAACACGCATTTATGGGGCCTAGTCGAAATCAGGACGTTACAGGAACTCAGAGGAGAGACCGCAACACTGACAAAGCTCAGTGATAGTCATGTCCGATGAATTTTTTATATGCTTCATCATGGCTTTTTAGAAGTTAGGATTTTCAATGTCACAAGCCTCCTTCTTTGACTTCTGCAAAAAAAAAGTGAATCAGACCACACGGTCACAGAACAGAAAATAGGAGGCCGCAGGAAAGGTATTCTTACATGTAATTCAACCTTTAGGATATCAATATCTTTCAGGGCCATACGGAGAGATCACCCCATATGGTGATTTAAGACTGTGCTCCTGACGGTCGCTTGCGCGGCGATGTCAGGAAGCATATCGGTCTCCATGTTATATGCCTCGTTGGTGTTACTCTCTCCATAGAGCACAGAGGTGATGGCGTGGGCGTGACACGTCAACTTCTTGTACTAAGGGGGAAGGGCGGTGGACACATTCACATTTTTTCCCTTTGCATTCTACTTGAGGAGGGGCTTATCCTTGATATCCTTCAGCTTTCTGCTAAAGCCGGTCAGGGGGAAAGGATTACTGGCAGCCTCTGACTATTCGACGGGCTCGACAACTTCCCTCTCGTGGTCTCTTTTCTTTCGCATCTCTCTCTGGGTGAGAACATCTTCATTCGACAACACTGGATCGATTGTATGGACGGCAAAGGTCGCTGAAAAGAGAAAAAAGTTAGAGAGAAAAATCAAATGATAATTGTGTTGAGATCGCAGGACACCGCAGGAAAGCTTCTTACTCTCTTCTGGGGTGAACGTGGCGATCCTAGGCCAGATCTCCAGATAGTAAAGAAGAACAAAGGACTTATTCACCGGGAAGGCTAGGATATTGATCTCCTCTTCCAAGATGACTTCGGGTATGTGGGAGACCCCTTTTACTCGACGAGTCGGTATAGATTTGAGACCGCCGAGATTGCCTTCAAAGATCATGAACCTCTCTGTCTAGTTAGGAATCTTTTTGAGGACGTTGAGAACCTTTATACCTATATAGGAGAAGTACATGAGCCCTTTCAACTCATCCATCTTCTTCCCCTCTGTCAACGACTTCACAGTGAAGGTCGCATGAAACAGAGTTATGGTGAACTTTATCTTTGCCGATCTCAAGATGATTATAAAGACTGTCATGAGACTGATGGAGTTAGATGGCAGTTGGGCAAACACAATCTGGTAGTACTCCATCACCTCAAGGACTTCCCAGGGGAGAGGGAACATCAGACCGCAATCGATGTGATCGATTAGGATGACAAACTTTTTCTCCGCACCAAAGTTCAAAGCTTCAACTTTTGAAGGCAACCTGACAACTATCTTACTCTAGATCATGAGATTCTCTAGAAAATTCACATATTCATCTCTTGAAATCCTGCATGGCTTGTGATCGGCGTCAAGGAAGATCTCAGCAGTGGTAGCTCGAGCGGACACCATTCTTGGAGATCCATGAGACTTGTGCTTTGGGCATATTCAGAAAGTGCAAAATGAAGAATCTAAGGCCAGCTATTTATAGAAGTTAATGGATATTTTCGTAATGATGACTATTTTAAAGACCGCTCAGCAAGCTGTGCAGACCGCTGAATCTGCATAAGACGTTAGAAACAATAAGCAGTATAGTCAGTCTTAGTAATATTAGACCGCAGTATCTCATGCAGCAAGACAAAAATATGCAAAGGAAAAGTAATCAAGCATCACAACATCACAGAGATCGGCATCACAATCTCATGATTGCATATAATGAAAATCAGAATGTCAACACACATATATTACAAGTTCTGCATCTCATTGACAGTGGATAGAGCGATCACCAAGCTTTGATTAGCTGAAATCACAGCTTGATGGATCTTTATGACTTCCCTATCTACCTGCTCCAGGGGGACCAAGACAATCTCTGAAGTCGACCTCACTTATGGGAGACCGTTAGAGGTCCCCGGTCTCATAGTCATTTGACAAGGACCGGACCTGAGTGAGGCGACCTCAGTGGTCAGAGCGGCGACTTCCGCTTGTAATATTCTGCATCCTTCTTAACTCTCCGGAGCATCCTGGTGAGCTCGACATGTTGGATCTTGAGGCACCCTTAGAGTGGGTGGGGGTGAATAAGGGTTTAAAAAAACTTTACGATTTTAATAAAACTTTTGTGATTTTCCAATAAGTAAATTTAAACAAAAGTAAAGAGCTCTTAAAATGAAATGAAATCAATATTATTTAACATGAAAAGACATAATTATCATTTATAAAATTTGATTACGAAATTTGATTTCTATAACGCTAGAAATCAAGGTGAATATGAAATACTTTTTTCATTTTCTATACCAACTCTTCTCAATAAGAACTGGTTGGCTTTAGCCGATCTTTCCACAGATATGCCCTTAAGCCACTCTAGCCTTCCTATCCCCAAAAAGGCCTCGAGCACCCCCTAGATCAACTTCCTAGACCTAGTCGCCACAACTGCGTTGAATTCCCCCTAAGCCGCCCACGGACCTACTGGCCAATAACCCTGGCGAATTAACTTAACCAATCATTATAAAAGAGTTACAAAAATAAACACAAGTAAATCTCCCTATGAAGAATTCTAGAGATGTCGAAGACTCGCTGAATATTGCCGAAGTCAAAGCATGCGTTCTTCATGTTGGGTTAGCATTGATCCGATCCTCCTTCAAATTGTTCTCTTGAATTTGTGTGGGAGATGGTGGTTTGGAATATACGGCCCTCACCGAGTTTTTGAAGTACTGGAATAGGGCTCTCTCAAATCAGCGGTTGAAGAAAATGAATGCCACCTATTTATAGGGTTGGAAGTTAACATCGGTGTTAAGGCTAACACCAAGAGTTGACCCAATATAGAAAGAACTTGATGACTCGGATCTTCAAAACAGGAAGGAAATAATGCATTTATGGAAACATTCATTTTAGGCAACCTTAACGTTGGCGTTGAGGCTAACGCTGGCATTAAGTCAAATCATTCCAAAAATGCTCCTGCAATCAGGGCAGCTTCCCTCCATGCCATATCGTCGAGTGTCAACGCCGACATTAAGTCCTAATGCATGGCGTTAGACCACTTTCATCATTTCATCTTGTTGGCAAGTACATAACATATCATCGAGTGTCAATATCATCGAGTGTAAATATCGTCGAGTGTCAACGTCGACATTAAGACCTAACGCCTGTCATTAGACCACTTTCATCTTATGGGCAAGTCCAGACCAACAATGTAGTATCCTAGTGTCACTATAGTTCAAACTTGCATGCTAAAAAAACTATGGCAAACAAGATCAAATACAAGTAGGATTTGTTATTCTCAAATTAAAGGGATGTGGAAAACCGTGTACAAAAATCTCCCCATTTTGATAATAACAAATCCAATAATGATAAATCAGAATCATAAATAAGAGATGTGTTTTTAGAAGGATATATGACACTAAGCAACATATAGATAAGAGTTATAACTATTGTATGATAAATTATGCCACCCTACTTAAGTGATCCCCCTTAGTGTATGCTCCCATAAACTAGATTCATGATCCCCCTTAGTGTATGCTATCATTTTATTCTCCTACTTTTGCTATTAGCAAAAGTGGGTGGAGTTAAAAAAAACAAGACTAGAATAATGAAGACAAAAGTTTGGACAAACTAAGAGAGGATAAGAGTTTTGTTATAATCATTAGGTAGGTCATGACCGAGCTAAAGCGAGAGTAGCACAACGGAAAAATAATATGATAAGCGTGAATAATAATATCAGACGTTCTTAAACAAGTCATTCTTCCACTTGTTAGAAAATAATGAACATAAGAGTTTGAAATATACAAGTGAAGGAGAGACCTTATAGATAAGCATGATCAAATCAACAATGCAGAAAAAAAACAAAGTTACTAAGATTAATATTTTTGAAAAGAATATTTTTGTTTTGGCTCTTATGTCTAGACTCTTCACATTTGAGCATTAACATTGAAAATTTTCCATAACTAATTGGCAAGCATGATCTGACATATTCAAAAAGGTAAGATCTACAATGTAACGAATTTGTATTTCAAGTGAAGAAAACATTGTAGAAATCATGCATTGCAATCTAGTGCTTTTACTTAAGTTTTTAGAGAATCATGTAAATAAACATTATGATCCAATTCTCATGAGTAGAAGCTTTATAAAAATCAATGATGCGTGCATTAAAGTGTATTGATAAGAGTATACAAGTGAAATAATCAAAACACATGACATATATTTGTAATGAAATAGTAAAAACAATTACTAAGATTGTAGTCTTATAATTACTTTCACACATTGATTCTAGAATAAAATCTTAACGCACAATGAAATAGTACAACTGCCAAGGGGCTTCGCTCGCACAATGCTCATAAAGACTTATCAGGGAGCAAAGTATTGCTTGGGGGATCACATACGCAATTTTTCTTATTTTTATTTTGAGTGATCCGGTGTACAAAAATAGAAGTGATAATGAAAATTTGTTTGCACAAGACACTTTATAATTCTTTCCAAGGTACTTAACCTCACAATGTTAATTAAGACTTATCAGGAGCGTGAGTAGTGCTTGGTAGAGTTATCTTTATCCTTTTATTTCATATTTTTTAATTTTGGGACAAAGGGCTACGAATTCACTTGTTTTCACAAACAGAAACCATATGGAAATATCACTTCTATATGTGAAAGAAATTTTTTGTTTGAAAGATGGTGTAGGTAATTTTTAGACATACAACTTAATTTGTTAAAACTATTACACTATACAATCATGCAAGACTAAGATTATGAGCACATGTAGATTACCAAAATAATGAGTGAATTAATCATTGATTAACATAAAATATCACTCATACTAAGGGGCGTGCTAGGCAATCATATACAATTTTCTAAAGACCATTTCATTGCACATAATAAGATTAAGGTCAAGGCATGACAAGATAAAACAATGTTTAGGAAACTTGAAATGAAAATTAGACATTGAAGAAAAATCCTTAAGTGTATGCCATATCAATTTTGACCATTTGAAATGAAAGTACTAAGGTGTTTTGTTCAAGTGAAGGTTTTATAATCAAAACATTTTTTGTAAATATTAAAAACAAAAAAAATATTTTTCAACATTTTGTATTTTTTTTTTGTATTTTTGAACTAAGACAAATATGAAACAATTCAAATCTGAGAAAATAATCAGAGAAAATGCATGAGAAAAATACCATAAATATAATAGAAAACATAGAATGAACAGTCGGCCAAAAGAGCTAACGCCTGGCGTTAAGTTCTTAACGCCGAAACATAACACTGTTTTCTTAGTTTCTTGAAAAACATTTCTTCGAAATAGAGTTTATCTATATAGACCTTCTTAGTGTAGAAATTTCAGTGAATTTGAAGATGATTTGATGCTTATTTAAGCATGTTTTTGGTAGTTTTAAAATGATTTTTATATTTTATATTTGATTTTGATTTTTTTCTAGAAATGAAATATTAACTGAGATGTAAACATAGATATATAGAAGTATATAAATGAATTGGCAGAAGTATTTGTTAAGTTCAGAGAAATATGCTTACGCGGCGTTAATGTTAGCGTCGAGCATTAAATCTTTAGTTCAGTTTTGATAATTGTCATCTAGATTGATTCATGAAATATCAGATGTGATGAGACTCGGAAGTTTGTTTTGAGGAGAAATATCTTTTGATGGGTTTCAATTTGATATATCTAAGACTCCTAATTCTAGTCTAAGCAAGTTGAAATGAGCATCGGGGAGAGGTTTTGTAAGGATGTCTACAATTTGGTATTCCGTGCCTATGAAGATACCTCTCACTTGTTCTTTCTTAATGTGATCCCTCATGAAGTGATGACGCATATCTATGTGTTTGGACCGTGAGTGATGAATGGGATTGTTGGTAAGATCAATTGCACTTTTGTTGTCCCATTTTAATTCAATATTATTTAGATGCACCCCAAAGTCTTCTAGTACGACATAGTCAGCCTCGGTGGTGGAGAGGGCAACAGAATTCTGTTTCCTACTTGACCAAGCAACTTGTGAGGGGCCTAAAAAGTGACAGGTGTCGCTTGTGCTTTTATGATCTAGTGAGCACCCAACATAATCGGAGTTGGAATATCCATTTAATATAAATGAATCATTATAAGGATACCATATGCCAAGAATAGATGATCCGATTAAATATCTAAAAATTCATTTGACCGCTTTTAAATGAGATTCTTTAGGATTAGCTTGAAATCTAGCACATAGGCAAATGACAAACATAATATCGGGTCTAGACGCACTTAAATATAATAACGACCCTATCATTCCTCTATATAGTCTTTGATCAATAAAGATTCAGGCTTCATCTTTTCACTAATTTTAGAGAGGCACTCATAGGAGTGGAGGCTTGTTTTAAATTTTCAAATCCAAATCTTTTTAACATGTCATGTACATATTTAGATTGATTTATAAATATTTCATCATTTCTTTGTTTGATTTGAAAACCAAGAAAATAACTATGTTTTCCTACCAAGCTCATTTCAAATTCTTTTTGCATTACACTTACAACTTCATTACATAACTGATTATTAGTGGCTCCAAAAATGATGTCATCGACATAGATTTGTAATATAATTATATCATTATTAACATGTTTGATATAGAGTGTATTATCGACACGTCCCATTACATAATCATGTTTTAATAAAAATGAATTTAATCTTTCATACCAAGCACGAGGCACATGTTTTAAACCATATAGTGCTTTATCTAGTTTTAAAACATGATTTGGGTCTTTTTCATTTATGAAACCGGGGGTTGTTCAACATAAACTTCTTTCTTAATAATTCCATTTAAGAAGGCACTTTTAACATCCATTTGAAAAAGTTTAAATCTTTTGAAACTTGCAAAGGCAAGAAAAATTCGAATGGATTCTATGCGAGCTACGTGTGCAAAGGTTTCATCAAAATCTACCAACTCGATTTGTGAATAACCTTGTGCTAATAAGCGAGCTTTGTTCCTAGTAATTCTAAATTCACTATCTAATATATTTTTGAAAATCTATTTAATGCCTATTACCGGATGATTTGATGGTCTTTATATAAGATTCCAAACCTTATTACATTCAAATTGTTCTAGTTCTTCATGCATAGCGAAATCCCAAAATTCATCGTTTAGTGCGGTAGAGATGTTTTTAGGTTCAATTTTAGAAATGAAGCATAAATTAGAGAAGGATTCATGAATGGAAAATGTGTCGTTACCCCTCTTGACGGTTCTCTAATGATAAGTTCCCTTGGATGATCTCTTGTGAATCTAAGTGCGCTTGGAGGCACAAACACTTCTTGCACCGCTTCTATTTATTTGTCAACACCAAGTGGTTCAACATCATCATCCTCCAAGGTTGATGGGGGTTCCTCTTCTTTTCCTGCAGTGTTAGAATCTACACATGGAACAAATTCACCAAACTTCACATGACTAGACTCTTCAACCTTTTTAGACATTTTATTGTATATCTTATATGCTTTACTAGTTGAAGAGTAGCCAGGAAATATTCCTTCATCACATTTTTCCTCAAATTTTGCTAATGCTTCTTTGGTGTTTAAGATAAAGCATTCACATCCAAAAATTTGAAAGTAAGATATATTAGGTTTCCTTTTGTAATACAATTCATAGGGAGTTAATTTCAAGATTGGGCGAAGCATGGCTCGATTTATAACATAAGAAGATGTATTTACTGCTTCGTCCCAAAAAGATCTAGGCAACCTGTTGGGAAAATGATTTCTCTTAACCCCTTGAATTAAGTTGAATATGAATTCTAAGAAAGAAAAACAAGGTTAAGTAAATATGCGTCGAATAGTATTCGATGCAACGTCGAGCTGTAGTCGACGTTCCCTTCAGATTAAGTCGAAGTAACTTTAGGAAGATTTCGACGTATGTGTTGTCGACGCTACTCTGATTTCTAGTCGACGCATATAGAGAAGTCGACGCACCTTAGTCGACGCACCTTCCTTATTCTTCTCTCGACGTCCATCCAGGATGAATTCGACGCTTACGTCGAATGGTAATCGACGCACGTCGATTTATATGACAGATTTAAATATGCGCCAGATCTCTTTCCTTCTTTCAGTAGATCTAATTTATATGGAATAATGTTAATATTTTATAGCCGTTCTGAATCATTCTTTCCTTCTATTTGATTCTTGGCTAATCTGATAAAACTCATTATGGATATTATTCGAATTTGGAAAGAATTCTTTCCTTCTATTGGTATGCTAATTATGGAAATATTTCTATTCTTCCAATTCTCTGACTGCTAATTAATTATCCTCCTATAGCATTATTTTTACACAGAGCTATAAATAAAGAGGAGGTCAGCAGAAAATACAAAGTTGAGTGATCCACCACATACATTTGAAATAGAGGAAAAGCTACCAAGAGAATAGAGAGAAAAACTGAGAAAAAAGATAGTGTGCTGCAGAGAAAAAGCCTTCATCTTCTCCTTCTTCTTCAGAAGCCATTCTACTGCAAACTCTGAAAGTTCTCTCAAAAGAGAGAAAAGTTTTTACAATCTCCTTCTCACTATAGAAGAGAGATTTTCATTCACTACTTCTTGTGCTTCCAATCTTCTTGCTAGGAAGAAGATTCATTCTTGTTCTTCTTTCTTTCTTTCTTTCTTTCTTACTTATAACATTGTAAAAGAGTTTTTTAGAATCTCTCTTCAAAAAATTCAGTGTACTGGTTCTAAGAGTCTCCTTGTCAAAAGACTCAGTTGGTTCTAAGAGTCTCCTTGTCAAAAGACTCAGGGTGGTTCTAAGAGTCTCCTTATCAAAAGACTCAGTACAAGATAGTGAATTCCTACCAAGGGGGTAGAAGAGTGGACTGCCCAAAGTTTGGGGAACCACTATATTTTCTTGTGTTGTCCTGTGATTTCTTTTCTTGCATTTACTTTCTTTCTTGTTTAATTCTTGTTGATGTGTGGGAAGCTATAATCTGTGATCATACACATATATATATTAACTTTGCACAAAATAATTTTTAATCTCTATTCACCCCCCCCCCCCCTATAGAGAATTCTAGTGAGGTAAACTGTGCACTTTCAATTGGTATCAGAGGGAGGTTGATCTAAAAAGGATAACTCCTTGATCAAAAAGATCTTACCTCTCATATATATATATATATATTTTCAAAACTATTTTATCATATGGCACAAATCAAAGATTATGCTTCCACTAGACCTCCAATGTGCAATCTTGAAAAGTTTGCAATTTGGAAAACAAGAATTAGAATTTATATGAATTCCATTGATGCTGACTTGTTTGATATTACTATGACAGGTCCCCCAAAGCCTTATAGAAAGGATGCAAATAGCAATGTCACACAAACACTTGTTCCAAGATCTGAGTGGACAGAAGATGAAAAGAAGGCAAGAACATATGATCTAAAGGCCATGAACATACTTGTCTCAACTCTCTCAGATGACATTTTTCAAAAGGTTGTTGACTGTGAATCATCCAAAGAAATTTGGGATGCTCTCACAAAGATGGTGGAAGGAAGTGCTGATGAAAAGAAAGATAAAAAGGCTCTATTGATCTCTCAATATGAGAACTTCCAAAAGAAGGCTGAAGAAAGCATCTCTGAAATGTATGACAGATTCAGTCTGATCATCAATCAACTAAGAGACTTGGATAGAGAAATCTCTCTCACTGAGATTAATGACAAATTGCTAATGAGTCTCCCTAGTTCATGGGACTCAAGAATTTGGGCAATAAGAGACACAAGAGGACAAAAAGAGATCTCAACAGATGCTCTCTTAGGAAAACTCAGATCCTATGAGCAGTTGCTGAAAACTAGAGAGGAGAAGGAAAGAAGAGAAAACACTCCAACTTCCTCAAAAAGCAGGAACATTGCTCTAAAGGCAACAGAAGAAGGAACCCCTGTCACTGAAAGAAGATTTATTCAGTTTCTTGGCCAGAAGATTTAAGAAATGGGTCAAGACAGATGGATCAAAAAGGAGGGAGTCAAAACCAAGGTATGACAAAACCCCCACTAAAGAAATTATTTGCTATTCTTGCAGGAAACCTGGACACATTGCCCCAGAATGTCCAGAGAATGCTGAAACAGAAAAGGATCTGAAAAAGAAAAATCTGAAGAAAAAGGGGAAGAAGAAAGAAAGAGGCTTCATTGCAGAAGTCTGGAGTGAAACAAACTCTGAGGATAGTTCATCCTCTAAGAGTGACAATGAAGAATCTAGGCAAGAAGACCAATGCTTGATGGCCTTTGAAGACTCAAAGAATGATGATAAATCATGGAGTGAAACAGGATCAGAAGAAAGCATATCTTCTGATGATGAAAAAGAAAAGAACCTCATTCTCATTGAGGAATCTGAGGATGAGGATGAGGTAAGCATGTTTGATGAAATAGATTTTCAAAGTGATAATTTTAGAAATGATTTTATGGGAATGTACCTAGATCAACTAAAAACAAAACAAGAAATTAAAGATCTAAAAGAACAAATCAATGTAGCTAAAAACCAGAGAAACACAGAAATTAAACCCTCTAAAGATTATGAATCAATAGCTAGCAGAATAGAAAAGGAAATAGAAAGGGCTAGAATAGAAAATCAGTTCCTTAAGGATAAAGTAACCCAGGCAAAAGCCTTTGAAGAATCAATAAAAATGAGAAGCCAAACTCTTAAGGAAATCACTAAAAAATAAACAATAAGACACAACCATCTTGGGTTAGGGGCTGATCCCTCAATCAGCCTAATTCCATCCAACAAACCTGCTTGGATGAGCCCTGTAAAATTCACTAAACCTGTCAAAATGACAAACCAAGAAAAAGACCCAAAAGATAAGGAAGAAAACTCCTTCAAAGAAATAAAGGAATTTGATGAAACATCTTATTATTCAGCTGATGACTCACAAACTTCATCTGAAGAAACAATCAAACCAAGAAAAACAAGACATAAAGGAGTAAAAACAGAGAAAGGCAAAATGAAAATTTATGAAGATACAGTTGCGTCGACTTCATATCGACGCATGCACGATAGTGCGTCGACTTCTACTCAACGCAATCTCTCAGATGCTTCGACCTCTTCTAGATGGATGAACAAAAGCACGTCGACTTCCAATCGACGCAACTTTTTCTATGCGTCGAAATCAGATCGACACCATCTGGAGAAAGCGCAGAATACAAATCAAAGTGACTATCAACATGCGTCGAATGGATATCGATGCAAAAAAATTCAGAACAATTTAAACATCTTTCCTCCAAAAGTCTTACATCCTAACCCTTATTCAGGACCCATTCATCCTGATCATAATTTCTATCCTAATCAACATTCTAACCAAAATTTTTACCCAAAACTTGGTAACCAAACTTCCCATCCTAATGAAACCTTCTATCCTAATCAACACTGGTATCCTAGTCAACACTTCTATTCACCATTAAACTCAAACTCTCACAAAAGTAAGATACTCAAGTGTTACATATGCAACAAAAATGGCCACCTTGCCAAAAAGTGTTGGTATAATCAATCAAATTGGTCTTAAAACCCAGTCCTAGGCTACCTTAGAAACCCTTAGGATTAAGAAGAGATAAAAAGAAATAAACACCCAGAACTTTTCAGGAAAATTAAAAGTCACGTCGACTTCTAATCGACGCAACGTTGATAACTCAGATCAATAAGCACAATCGACGCATGCGTCGACTGCTATCGACGCATACGTCGATAAGAAACCCTTGCATCCCAAAGCAGACTAAATCGATGCTCACGTCGAATTCCACTCGACGTAACGTCGACCTCATAAAAACGAGCGGCAATGCTAAATTATTTTCGGTCACATCCACTAAAGTACCGAATAAACCTCGAATTGAGTCCAGTTTCGACGCTTCACCTGACTTAAAAAGACTCTTCAGTTAGAATCCTTCACGACACTGCCTCTTTCATTCTTCGTGCTCCTCAGACCAGCTACACTCTTCCTCTCTCCTTCACTAACCTAAAATGGCTCCCAAGACCAACTCAAGCTTCGGCATTAACCTTGAGTCCTTCCAAGCTACCGCAGAAAACTACAAGAGCATCATTGCTCTCTTTACTGAAGCGGGACTGGACAAACTCATCTCCACTAAGTGCAAGCTCCTGGAATCAGAGCTCACAGAGTTAATAACTCATGTTCAGATATCTGAACAAGGAGAAATCCAGGGAACACTATATGAGACACCAGTCTCAATCTCAGAAGAACATATTAGGGCCACCTTTGATCTTCCATCAGGTATATCCTACTATCATCTTAGTTTAAAAGAAATAAGGAAAGACAATGAGCCTCTAAAAGAATGACTAAACAAGTCTTGATTATTCCCCTAATAGGTGATGAATCCATTGAACTCACACCTGATGAAATCAAGCATTTGCTCACCACCATGAAATTCTCAAAAGATAGACCAATCCATCTGAAAAAGGTAGACTTTTCTGATGAATATAGGCTGCTGGCTGATATAGTAGGGAAAGTTCTACTGTGCAAGATCTTAGCACATGATGCAGTACCAAAACAACAACTGAACATCATGGGGGCCCTTGTGTTGAAGAAGAAGGTAGACTGGGCCACATGGATACTCAAGATGATAGGCTCTAAATACTCTCACAAAGAGAATGCCTACATGAGAATCATGAGTCAAGTCCTCTTCCATTCCTTTCCTGACCTATGTAGGTCAAAAGGAATCCCCATTCCTCTAGGGAAGAGGATGTCAATTGCTCTCTTTTCTAAATGGACCAGGCAAATCCCTAAGCCTGGTTCCATCCCTGAAAGATCTCCCTCTCCCTCTAACTCTCCACCTCCTCCATCAAATATACCTCCTCAAGATGATAGAATCCCCTCTCCACATCCATTATCTCCTCCTCCTCCTCTATCACCTCTTCCTCCACCATCACCTCCTCATCAACTCTCACACCATGAACCATCTGAATCCACTGAGGCTCTCATCACCCAGTGCATACAATCCACAGCTCAAAGATTCCAAGCAATGCTAGATGAGCATTGCTCCCAGATTCATTCCTCCATCCTTCACATGCACGCCCAAATAGATAGGGTCAGTGCCTCTGTGCAAGATCTGAAATCTTCTCTCTCTTCCTCTAGAGTGACTAGGTCTTTCTTAACCTCCTTGGCCAAGAAGGTCAAGAAGGGGGAGAATCTAGATGAAGAGCAACCCTCCAATCCTAAATCTCTCTCTCACAAGTCCCCTCCTCCAAAATCTGACAAAATCCTTGGGAATGAGACAGTACCTGAGCTACATAATGATGAACAAACAATAGAGGTACTCAACATAGCAAGGGATGCTGCAAATCAAATGGCACTACTACAATGGGAGGGAAGCAGAGCAGAAAATGAGGCTGCAAAGGAAGATGGTGAGAAAGATAAAGAAACTGAACTTCAGGGGGAGCTGGAAGCTGTGTTTATAAATGAAGCTGAGACTCAGGGGGAGCAAATGGCTGAGACCCAGGGGGAGCTAGGAGAACTTCCTAAAAATGAGAAAGAGAAACTCTCCTCTCCTAAAATAGTAGTATTCAAGAGAAAGAGAAAGACCCCTCCTACCCCTCCTACCCCTCCTGAGTAATATTTGAAAATAATGCTGATATATTTTTGAGTACTAATTGGAATGAACATGACATATATTTATATGATTCTGGAACATTTGATCTCTTCTTCTAAATTTCACTTTTTGATTATTTGATATATTTCTTTTCTATACAAATGCTGTGCTGGATTGATTTTATGATAGTACAATTTCCCTCTAAATAGGGTTAAGACAAATAGGGGGAGATTGTTGAGAAAATGATTTCTCTTAACCCCTTGAATTAAGTTGAATATGAATTCTAAGAAAGAAAAACAAGGTTAAGTAAATATGCGTCGAATAGTATTCGACGCAACGTCGAGCTGTAGTCGACGTTCCCTTCAGATTAAGTCGAAGTAACTTTAGGAAGATTTCGACGTATGTGTTGTCGACGCTACTCTGATTTCTAGTTGACGCATATAGAGAAGTCGACGCACCTTAGTCGACGCACCTTCCTTATTCTTCTATCGACGTCCAGCCAGGATGAATTCGACGTTTACGTTGAATGGTAATCGACGCACATCGATTTATATGACAAATTTAAATATGCGCCAGATCTCTTTCTTTCTTTCAGTAGATCTAATTTATATGGAATAATGTTAATATTTTATAGCCGTTCTGAATCATTCTTTCCTTCTATTTGATTCTTGGCTAATCTGATAAAACTCATTATGGATATTATTCGAATTTGGAATGAATTCTTTCCTTCTATTGGTATGCTAATTATGGAAATATTTCTATTCTTCCAATTCTCTGACTGCTAATTAATTATCCTCCTATAGCATTATTTTTACACAGAGCTATAAATAAAGAGGAGGTCTGCAGAAAATACAAAGTTGAGTGATCCACCACATACATTTGAAATAGAGGAAAAGCTCCCAAGAGAATAGAGAGAAAAACTGAGAAAAGAGATAGTGTGCTGCAGAGAAAAAGCCTTCATCTTCTCCTTCTTCTTCAGAAGCCATTCTACTGCAAACTCTGAAAGTTCTCTCAAAAGAGAGAAAAGTTTTTACAATCTCCTTCTCACTATAGAAGAGAGATTTTCATTCACTACTTCTTGTGCTTCCAATCTTCTTGCTAAGAAGAAGCTTCATTCTTGTTCTTATTTCTTTCTTTCTTTCTTTCTTACTTATAACATTGTAAAAGAGTTTTTAGAATCTCTCTTCAAAAAATTCAGTGTACTGGTTCTAAGAGTCTCCTTGTCAAAAGACTCAGTTGGTTCTAAGAGTCTCCTTGTCAAAAGACTCAGGGTGGTTCTAAGAGTCTCCTTATCAAAAGACTCAGTACAAGATAGTGAATTCCTACCAAGGGGGTAGAAGAGTGGACTACCCAAAGTTTGGGGAACCACTATATTTTCTTGTGTTGTGCTGTGATTTCTTTTCTTGCATTTACTTTCTTTACTTGTTTAATTCTTGTTGATGTGTGGGAAGCTATAATCTGTGATCATACACATATATATATTAACTTTGCACAAAATAATTTTTAATCTCTATTCACCCCCCTCTAGAGAATTCTAGTGAGGTAAACTGTGCACTTTCACAACCCATACTCGGATATCATAGTGCGTGTGAGTTCCTGAAGGGTTCTATTTTTCCTCTCCACCACACCATTTTGTTGGGGGGTGCGTGGAGCGGCAATTTCTTGTTTAATACCTAGATTATTACAAAAAGTAGTGAAACTATCATTTTCAAATTCCCCTCCATGATCCGATCGAATGCACTTAATTTTTAAATCTAATTCATTTTGGATGCGATTGCATAGTTTTGTAAATTCAGAAAAAAGCATCGGATTTGGAGGTAAGAAATAGTGTCTAAGTAAATCTAAAAAAATCATCAATCAATACAAATGTGTACTTTTTACCACCTAGACTACAAGTGCTAATTGACCCAAATATGTCCATGCAAATTAGTTTTAGGGGTCTAGTGGTGGACATTTCATATTTGTTTTTAGAAGATGTTTTAGAGAATTTTTCTTTTTTGCATGGCGGGCATAAAGTAGATAGGTTTCCATTTAGCATTGGTAAACCCTTTATTATTATTTTTTTAACAATTTTAAGATAAACTTGGTGTTAGTGTGACCAAGACACCTATGCCACAGTTCAAGTTCTTTATTTTTTGTAATTAGAGATTTTAGTGATACAGGTGATAGATCATGAAAAGAAATTTAGAAGACATTGTGAATTCTTGGTGTAGTGAGTATAATATCATTAGTCTTAGGATCTATAATTTTGCACAAACACATCTAAAAAGAAGATGTTAGTGAAGATCTGGATACCCATGAGGTTCCTCCCATAATATAGGTGGTGACCTTAGGTACACAGATTTGTTTTAAAGTGTGCTGTCCCATTTTCCTGCAAGAGTTCGTGGTGTGGCCAAAAACAAGCAATTGGCACACGCAACAAAAGGGGTTGACACATTTTTCAGAGAATTTTGTTGACCCTTGCTGGTAGACAAGGAGGTAGAAGGGGTGACAGATTTATTTTAATAAATAGAATTCTGGTCTCTGGAACCAGAGCTAACACCAGCGTTAGGAGTTAACGTTGGGCGGTAGCTTCCCGAACCATACCCCAGCCCAAACTTTGAAGAACCATGGCACTGGTTGCCCAAAATCATGTCCAACAATCTTTGGCCGACCCAGAATTTGTTTATTGCCATATTAAGATCATCGATTCGGGCTTTAAGGCGAAGTTATCACATACTAAATTTCCACAACTCTCTGCAAAAATTTTCTTTTCATTTTCTATTTGAGAAAGAGAGATTTATAAACTTCTTTCTAAGTCTTCCTTTTGTTTCGTAAGAGATTCGATATCGGAGAGAGCCTTAGAAAGATCGTGTTCTAGTTCTTTTGTCCTTGCTAAGTTATTTTCTTTGCCGGACCCTATCTCTTTTCCCAAAGCTTTTACTACCTTATATAGTTTTTTATTTTGTTTTAAAAGTATTTTATTTTCAGTTTTTAGAAGTTCAAGATCTTTTAGACTTTTACTAAATAATTTGCATGTTTTCATGTACTCAATATAGAGATCATCATAAGTAGTAGGAGTTACCTCAGTGTCGCTTTGGACACTGCAATCGTAGTCTGTTGATATATGGCTCCTCCCCAAGAGGCACGGATTTTCTCATCCCTAACGCTTGAAGTTGACTCGTTTGAACTTTCATATGAAGAGTCATCCCACGTTGCAGCCCTCAAAACCTTCTTCTTTTCTTTTCCTGTATGCCGCTTTTCTTTTTGTTCTTTTAAGTACTTTGGGCATTGACTTCTTTTGTAGCCGGTCTTCCTGCAGTGGAAGCACTCGGGAGGAAGTCGCTCTTCATTGTCGTCGCTTGTTTTTTCCTTTTTCTCTCTTTTGGAAGATGAGCCTTTTCAGAAATACTTATGGAAAATGTTCCTCTATTCTGGATTCTTCTTGAACTTTGTGAAATTTTTCAGAAAGAGATTCTCCTCATCATCTTCCTCGTCGTCATCCACTTTCCTTGACTTTAATGCCAAGGATTTCTTCTTTGGATCTTTGTTGTATTCTTCATCTTGGATTTTGAGTTCTACCTCATGGGTTTTGAGATTCCCAATGAGGCTCTCAATCTGGAGCTGTCATAGATCATGCTATTCCGAAATAGCTGTGACCTTTGGATTGAACTTTGGAGGGATAGATCGAAGGATCTTCCTCACCAAGTCACCGTTTGAGAATGTTTTCCCAAGAATCATCGAGGCGTTTACGACCTTGGAAAAACGTGTGTAGATCGAGTCAACGTCGTCATCTGGATCCATTCTGAATCTTTCAAACTCCGATTCCAGTTGGAAGAGCTTCGAGTCTTTAACCTGCGAGGTACCTTCATGCGTTATTTCTAATTAATTCCAAATGTCAAAAGCTATTTCACAAGGACAAACTCGAATAAATTCAGTTCTATCTAACACAAAATAATGCATTCATAAGTTTTGCATTATTTTTATCCCCATCATCCCATCTATCTCTAGGATTTTCCATGGTTACTTCTCCAACAACATACGTAGGGGTGGTATACGGTGTTTTAACACTAGCCCAAATGTCTAGATCTAAATTAATTAGAAAGAAATGTATTCGCGTTCTCAAGTAGTTATAATCAGTTCTAGTGAAAAGTGGAGGTCTACTTATTCCTCGTCCATCATGGAAAGCGAGATCACGGAGCGTCATTATTCCAGGTTGTTAGACCATATTGGAATAACCCTCCTCTTATACCACTTGTTGGATCTTGAGGAGCCCTTAGAGGGGGGGATAAGGGTTTAAAAAAACTTTACGATTTTAATAAAACTTTTGTGATTTTCCAATAAGTAAATTTAAACAAAAGTAAAGAGCTCTTAAAAAGAAATGAAATCAATTTTATTAAACATGAAAAGAATTAATTATTATTTATAATATTTGATTACAAAATTTTATTTCTATGATGCTATAAATCAAGGAGAATATGAAATACTCTTTTCGTTTTCTATACCGACTCTTCTCACTAAGAACCGGTTGGCTTTAGCCGATCTTTCCCCAAATACGTCCTCAAGCCTTTCTAATCGTTCTATCCCTAGAAAGGCCTCATGCACCCCCTAGATCTACTTCCTAGACCTAGTTGCCATAATCGCGGCGAATTCCCCCTAAGCCGCCCACGGACCTAGTCGCCAACAACTGCGACGAATTCACTTAACCAATCATAATAAAAGAGTTATAAAAATAAAACACAAGTAAAATTCCCTATGATGAATTATGGAGATGTAGAAGACTCGATGAATATTGTCAAAGTCGAAGCGTGCGTTGTTCACGTTGGGTGAGCGTTGATCCGATCTTCCTTTAAATTCTTCTCATGAATTTGTGTGGGAGATTGTGGTATGGAAAATACGGCCCTCACATAGTTTCTAAAGTGCTGGAATAGGGCTCTCTCAAATCAGTGGTTGAAGAGAACGAATGCCACCTATTTATTGGGTTGGAAGCCAATGCTGACGTTAAGGCTAACACCAGGTGTTGACACAATATAAAAAGAACTTGATGGCTCGAATCTTCAAAATAGGAAGGATATATTGCATCTTTGGAAACATTCATTTTAGGCAACCTTAATGCTGGCATTGAGGCTAACGCTGGCGTTAAGTCAAATCATTCCTAAAATGCTCCTACAATCAGGGCAACTTCCCTCCATGCTGAATCATCGAGTGTCAACGCCGGTGTTAAGTCCTAACGTCTGGCGTTAGGCCACTTTCATCATTTCAGCTTGTGGGCAAGTCCAGACCTTCTCGTCGACTGTCAATGTCCTCGAGTGTCAACTCGGGTGTTAAAGACCTAATGCCTAGCGTTAGACCACTTTAATCTTGTGGGCAAGTTTAGACCAACAATGTAGCATCCTAGTGTTAATATAGTTCAAAACTGCATGCTAAAAACACAATGACAAACAAGATCAAATACAACCAGGATTTGTTATTCTCAAATCAAAGGGATGTGGAAAACCGTGTTCCAACACGACAATCTTAAGATTGCACTCCTTGCGGACTTGCTTCTTGGTAGTGCGCAACCTCTCCTCAACGTCAGCAACCTAAGCCCTGAGTTGGTCATACCGAGCCACATTGTGTGGACATCCTCAAAGATGGGTTTGAGGAGGTTTGAGAGCTATGATGTAATTTCCATCTTCCGTGGGATCTTCCTATCTTTAGGGGTACCCTCGATCTCATCAACATCTGCGATCAAAAGAGGAAAACTGTTAGCTCAATTATAATAAGTCAGAAAATGAAAGAGATCACGCAGAGAGTATACTTGGAAAGGAATCGAGATCGCAGTCATGTGGAGCATTTTCAACATCATTTGTGACTGCAGGGTCTGCGGTCAGCAAAAGGCAGTCTGATCCTCTAAAGCATTCTAGGTTCATACTTTCCATCTCCCTTTTTGGCGATCTCCCTCCTTCCTTTCTTCTTCATTTTAATTCTACATTGCTGATAAGTATGTCTTATATTTCGATGATGACAATCTCACGCCGTTATTTTAGAGATTTAGTTCAAAAAGCTGGCAAAGGAAGAAAGTGTAGCGGTCTCGTGATCATCTTCGCCTTACTAGTCCATAAGGAAGAGAAGGATGACGTGCGGTCTGCCGCCGCTTGGTTTAGCTTCGCATCTTGTTAGGTAGAAAGACCCGTCATACCGACAGATAGCGCAGTCTTCTCCATTTGAAGCTGCTGGGCACATTCTTCGTCCTCCTTCCCTTCTTCTTCCTTCTTCGCCTTCTTCTCAGCGGTCTTCTTTTTCTTCGTATCCATACTCTTCTTCTCTTCAACTTTCTTCTCCTCCCCCAGCTCCACCTCTTTCTCTTTTATCTTCTTTTCTGCCGCGATCAACGCTGCCTTCTCCTCCTCAGCCGTCTTCCTTCTCTCTTTTATTTCTCCTTCTCCTCTCTTTCTTCTCGGCCTCTGCTCTTTTCCTTGTCTTTGCCTTTGCAGCCTTCTTCTCAACAATCTGATTTGGCTCTTCGGTGATCTCCCAAAGCTGTTCAAACTCAAAAGGGTCAAATACCTATGAGACCAAACATACATGATCGCTAGATGAATCGTCATCAAGATAATCTATCAACTCTGAGTTCGCTCCACTTGAAGGCATTGAGGGTGCGGGAGAAAAAGAGAGATCGACCCGATCACTTACCTTTTTAGATGCATCCATTGCTGGATGTTTGAGAATGCCTTCTTCAGGAAGTGTGACCGTCTTGACCAAAGCGATCTTGGCGGTCACATCTGTACTTTCATCATTCCTTTTTTGGCGATCTGAACAGGAGGATTGACCACTTTTCTCTTTACTCCTTTTTCAATTCCCAGCTGATCTACGATTTTTTGCCTAAGCTTTTCAACTGAGGACTTCTGCTTCTGCATTCCAGCTTTGATGGCCTCAGTGGAAGAGGTCTCACCAGAATATAGCGGTCTGGTTGAGAGCCTCAACTGCCTCATTGTAGTCAAAGGTGATGGTGAGATCAGTGAAATTCAGCGCAGGAGGGCCTAAAGGGTTGGCCGACACATTTGTAATGTTTGAGACCGCCAAAGCCACACTTTCCTTTGCCAGTTCTGGTAATTTTCCTTTCTAGGGGAGAGCTGACAATCTCCTTCGCTTCATCTGCCTTCGCCGGTGACTTGAAGGCTTTGACCGCCAATGACTTCTTGGATCTTGCGGTCTCCTTTCCATCGTCCTTCTTCTTCAAAGAGGCTGCCTTTGGCAAACTTTTTGGTATTCACCCGCTGAGCTAGTACTGACATCATATCTGTCTTCAAGAGCTCACTGCTCTCTGAAAAAGGGTGATCGTTGATAGTACAAGTTCGCAATTCCTTCCTGAATATTCTGGACTTTGAAGCCTTGAAGCAGTATTTATAGACTTTTCTGCATTTATGGCGGTTACGGTCTCAGCAGTCAAAGCAAACATTTCTGAAGTTTTAGCAAAACTTGAAAATGTGCGGGGATCAAGTTTGCCCTGAAGCCCGTGACCTTTCCTTTTTGATCAGAAGTGATATTCTCGGCGGTCTAAATTTTTTGAGAACGCTCAGACTGCCTGTCTCCTCTTCGGCAGAATTCCTAAGTCACAGGCGGCCATGCTCTAGTGAGACCGCACAGTCTGGTTTTTCCTTCTTGTTTGCTATTTGCATACCATACACCTCCTCTTCATAGCCCTGGTTCTCCTGTACCCCGGGCAGCCCATAATTTTTGGACCTGCCTATTTGGGCAGGCTCCTACGTCTCTAAATAAAGGTGTAAGGGTACCAGAAAATGGACTTTTGGATTCAAGCCTCCAGCTTGTGACCTGTGCAAGCAGTCTCAAATTTTGTCTCTATTCTACCTCTCACCATAACCAATGTTTGACCCTCCTATAACCATTTTCTGATCAATCAAAGCAGACTTTTTCCTCACCTATCTCTTTATGGCATCTTTCAGTCCAAGTAACCAAAACTCCATAGTCTCCCCCCATCTCTTTGAAGTGTGAGTTTTGGCGGTACAATTTTTGTGCCAACAAAACTCTATAATACTATAGTATAATGTTGTCAACTAGTGTAAATTATAGTATAGTAATTATCTACACTATATAATAACTTATAAGCTATTATAATAATATAATACAATATTATATAACAATAATAATATAGTATAGTGGATTTATATATCTATATGTTATTGCATAGAATATATATTATAAAATATTATAATATATTATAATATTGTATATACAATATGTTATAGTATTAAACTATAGTAATATACATTAGTAGTCTATAGTATATAATATTAGTATTATAGTACTGCACTACAGTATAGTAATATATATCATAGTTTGTTATTATAGTCTATAATATACTATACTGTAGTCTATAATATAAACTATATTACCATTATAATATTATGGTATACAATATATATTATAATATAAGTAGACTATATTATAGTATAGTACAATAAACTATAAAATATTGTATTATAATAGCTTGTATAATAGTCCATAGTATATACTATAAACAATATATAGTAGTGCATATTAATAATATATAATATATGATTATATTATATTATAGTATATAATACATACTTTAATGTATTATACTATAACCATATAGTATTTTATTGGTTACTATACTAATACTATAATATAGTCTATGAACTAGTATATTAAACTAGTATATTAAACAAGTATATAATATAGTATACTATAGTATATTAGTAATAGGCGATTCTAATTTATACTATAATATATACAATATAATAACTAGTATTAGTCAATAATAATAATATATTATTACTATATTAGCATAGTATATATTGTACTAGTATATAATAGAATAATAGTCTATATAGTATAACATACTATACATTAATATTATATACTATATTATTAATATAGTATAAAGTATAATATTATTATTGTATTATTATAGTATATTACTATTATAGTATATACTATTTTATTATAATATTATACAATATATAACATACTATACTAGTGTTATTTACTATAGTTATTACACTAACAATATATAATATATACAATACTAGACTATGTTATTAAACATATTAGTGTCTATAGACTAATATTATAGCTTAGTATATTAATAGTAGAATATTAATACTATAATACTATGTTATACTATAATATACTTTGCTATATTATATAGTGTACTACACTATGTATTATATTATATAGTACCTTACTAGTATAGTAAATAGGTTATTATAGTATATTATTAGTATACTATACTATATTACTAATAGTGTAATAATATATATTTTAGTATACTGTATATTTATCCTATACTAGTATATAATACAATAATATTATAAGGCTAGTACTATATATTCTCAATATAATATTTCATAATATGTATTATAGTATATTGTTAGTATATTAATATATTAAAATAATATACTAAATAATATATAGTATAATAATATATAGTAGTTATAATACTTGCATTATAGTATAGTATAATATTGTATACATAAGACAATATTAATAATTAGTCATATAGTATATAATTGGCTATTGAATTATTTTAGTTAATATATTGAATACTAGTATACTATAATATAGACTATTAATAACTATAGTATACTATACTATATTATTACATAATTAATATTAATAAACTATATAGTAATAGTATTATTATAGACTGTACTATAATATTACTATTGAATATAATATACTATAAACTATGCAATATAAAATAATGGTGTTGTATATAGACTATAATACAATAAGACAATTATTAAATAATAATATATATATTATTTAGTATATTATGACATTGTATACAATACACTATAGTATTACTATTATACTATATACAATATATATAATAGTATATTAATATATACCATTATATATAGACTATAATATATTATTATGATATTATAATAATATTGTATTTACTATAGTATTATCAATTATATCTCAATATTATAGTATATACTATGATATACTATACTAATGATAAATAATAATATATACGATATTATTATATTATATTAGTATGTTATATTATTCTATATTATTATTATATTATATTCTAATAGTATAATATTTTTATAGTATTATATTGTATAGTATTTTAACATTTGTATTATAATAGTATTATTCATATAGTTTATATATAGTGTATATACTAATATAATACTAATAATAATATATACGATATTATTATATTATATTAGTATGTTATATTATTCTATATTATTATTATATTATATTCTAATAGTATAATATTTTTATAGTATTATATAGTATAGTATTTTAACATTTGTATTATAATAGTATTATTCATATAGTTTATATATAGTGTATATACTAATATAATACTATTAGTATATAGTATTTTAATATACTATATTATAGTATTTTATAGTATATATTATATAGTATATATTATATTAGTTTATATATACTATTAATATACTTATAGTATAGTATGTATGGCCTATTGTATAGTATTATGCAATTATAAACTATTAAACTAAACTATATAGTCTAGTATGTTATTATATAATTTATATTAGTATATAGTACATTTTAGTGTTATATTTTATACTATACTAGTATATTAATATATTATTAGTAATGTTATTAATAAAATATATTATTATAGTATATAGTAAATATAGTATTCTATATAGTTACTACACCATCCTCGGTAATATACTATAATAAAATAGAGTAATATGTTGCATAGTCTAATATATAGTACTAGTATACATTAATTTATACTAGTATAGTATGGTGTATATACTATAATACTATATTATACCTATATTAGTATATACTATAATTTACAATAATAATAAGTTAGTACACTATAATATTATAATATATTACTCTATAGTATACGAGTATATACCATACTATATATTACTAATATCTATACACTATTAAATAGTATATTAGGCTATTAGTACTATAGTGTAATATTATTACCGTATTAGTAATATAGTATATAATTATAGTTTTTTAGACTAATAAATTACTAACTTGACTATTGTATATTATTGTCTAATATTATACTAATAATTATAGTATATAGTTTATTTCTATATTATATGTTAGACTATAATATACTAGTAGACATATATTATTACTATATTATATTATAATATATACTATAGTATATTGTTAGTATGTTAATATGTAAAAATAGTATACTAAATAATATATAGTATAATTAAATATAGTAGATACACTACTTGTATTATAGTATACTATAATATAGTAAATATATAATACTATTTTAATAAGTTGTCATACTAGTATTATTCTAGTATAATACTATAATATAATATAGAACAATAAAATACTATATTATATAATATATACTATATTGTTGGGAAAATGATTTGTCTTAACCCCCAAAATGAGTTGAATATTAATTCTAAGAAAGAAAAATCAAGGTTAAGTAAATATGCGTCGAATAGTATTTGACGCAACGTCGAAGTGTTGTCGACGTTTCTTTCAGAATGAGTCGAAGTAACTTTAATAAGAATTCGACGTATCCTATGTCGACGTAGCTCTGACTTCTTGTCGACGCACCTTAGTCGACGCACCTTCCTTATTCTCCTCTCGACGTCCAGCCAGGATGAATTCGACGCTTACGTCAAATTGTAATCGACGTACGTCGATTACTATGGTAAATTCAAATAACACCAGATCTCTTTCCTTCTTTCTATAGATCTGATTTATATGGAATAATATTATTCTTTTATAGCCGTTATGAATCATTCTTTCCCTCTAATTGATTCTTGGCTAAATTGATTAAGTTGATTATGGATATTATTTGAAATCAAAATGAATTCTTTCTTTCTATAGATATAATAGTTATGGAAATATTTCTCTCTTTCTAAATACTCTATCTACTAATTGATTTCTCTCCTATAGTGTTATCTTAATACACAGAGCTATAAATAAGGAGAAGGTCGACAGAGAACAATGAGAGGTGATCCACTCCATACATTTGAAATAGAGGATTCGGAACCAAGGAGTCTCCACAACTAAATCAGACATGGGGAGCTCTCTTCACCATCTTCATCAAGATCCAACTCAACATCCAATCAGGATTTTCAAGTGTCTTCTCAGCTAAAAGAGAAGAGCAATATATCTTTTCCCTTTCTCCTTCCCATCTTGTAAAGGGTTAAAACTCCCTTCAAAAGTTTACTCCCGGTGACAGGGCACCATAGCAAAAACCTGCAGTTTGGTTTATAAGCACCGTATCAAAAGCTTATAGGTGAATTGGGCACCTGATTAAAACTCCCATTGTTGTGCGGACACCTTATCAAAATCACCTTGGTGTGTGGACACCTTATCAAAATCACCGTGGTGAGAGGTCACCTTATCAACAACCTCCTAGTGGATTCCTACCAGTGGGTAGAAGAGTAGATGTACCCAGGTTTTGGGGAACGACTATATATCTTGTGTCATCTGGTTATGTGCTTGTTTTTTACTTTCTCAATCAGCACTCATATATATATTTATATATATCACTTAATTTGAAACAAAGTTAAATAAGACTTTTAATAATAAGAATGAGAACTAAAACTCAACTTTCAATTGGTATCAGAGCGAGGTTGATTTTTCACACAGGCTAACACCTGAAATCACAAAGATCTCTTAGTTCTCTATTCTCCCCTTATTCTCTGAAAATGATTTTTCTGATTTCCTAATATATCACTTTCGATAAAATATGCTTTGATGTGTTGATTAAATGCTGATTCAATTTTTCTCAAAATAGGGTTAAGACAAATAGGGGGAGATTGTTGGGAAAATGATTTGTCTTAACCCCCAAAATGAGTTGAATATGAATTCTAAGAAAGAAAAATCAAGGTTAAGTAAATATGCGTCGAATAGTATTTGACGCAACGTCGAAGTGTTGTCGACGTTTCTTTCAGAATGAGTCGAAGTAACTTTAATAAGAATTCGACGTATCCTATGTCGACGTAGCTCTGACTTCTTGTCGACGCACCTTAGTCGACGCACCTTCCTTATTCTCCTCTCGACGTCCAGCCAGGATGAATTCGACGCTTACGTCGAATTGTAATCGACGTACGTCGATTACTATGGTAAATACAAATAACACCAGATCTCTTTCCTTCTTTCTATAGATCTGATTTATATGGAATAATATTATTCTTTTATAGCCGTTATGAATCATTCTTTCCCTCTAATTGATTCTTGGCTAAATTGATCAAGTTGATTATGGATATTATTTGAAATCAAAATGAATTCTTTCTTTCTATAGATATAATAGTTATGGAAATATTTCTCTCTTTCTAAATACTCTATCTACTAATTGATTTCTCTCCTATAGTGTTATCTTAATACACAGAGCTATAAATAAGGAGAAGGTCGACAGAGAACGATGAGAGGTGATCCACTCCATACATTTGAAATAGAGGATTCAGAACCAAGGAGTCTCCACAACTAAATCAGACAGGGGGAGCTCTCTTCACCATCTTCATCAAGATCCAACTCAACATCCAATCAGGATTTTCAAGTGTCTTCTCAGCTAAAAGAGAAGAACAATATATCTTTTCCCTTTCTCCTTCCCATCTTGTAAAGGGTTAAAACTCCCTTCAAAAGTTTACTCCCGGTGATATGGCACCTTAGCAAAAACATGCAGCTTGGTTTATAAGCACCTTATCAAAAGCTTATAGGTGAATTGGGAACCTGATCAAAACTCCCATTGGTGTGTGGACACCTTATCAAAATCACCTTGGTGTGTGGACACCTTATCAAAATCACCTTGGTGAGAGGGCACCTTATCAACAACCTCCTAGTGGATTCCTACCAGTGGGTAGAAGAGTAGATGTACCCAGGTTTTGGGGAAGTACTATATATCTTGTGTCATCTGGTTATGTGCTTGTTTTTTACTTTCTCAATCAGCACTCATATATATATTTATATATATCACTTAATTTGAAACAAAGTTTAATAAGACTTTTAATAATAAGAATGAGAACTAAAACTCAACTTTCATATATACTATAATGCTAAAATTATAATATAATGTACTATAATATACCATATAGTCTGTAGTATAATATACTATAATATAACGTTATTGTATATTGTATTGGTATAAATAAAAACTAGTGCATTGTATTAGACTTTTGTATACTTTATTATAGTGTTTTATACTGCTTGAAAGTATCTAGTTGTTACCTAAATCACCTAGAAGGTGTGAATAGGTGAGTTCTATGGATATTTATGCGCAATTAAAAATCTATAAATAAAAGCGCACAAAAGCAAATCACACACAAACACAAGGATTTTATAGTGGTTCCCCGATGTGGGTACTCAACTTTCCCACCTCACCTATCTAGCACGATCAACTACACTAGGCTACTTCTCTAGCTCATGATAATATCTTGGGCTCTCTAATGGCCTAGATGTAGAAAGTTCTTATTGTTTTTCCCAACAATTATTTTTATTGAAAATAGTATTTATACTATTATTTTTATAAGCTAAAGAAGATAAGATGAAGATTCAAAGTAGAAATAACCCCCCTGTTGGATTTGGGTCTTTATTAGACCATAGTTCTTCCTTCCCCTTCCATTATCTCCTAGGAGGGATCCAACCTACTCCAGCATAACTAGCTAAAACAATAGAAGGAACCCAGGTTACCTTAGGCTTTTTGCTTTTACCATTGTAAGGTTCAATGAAAGAGTAGAAGGGTCTTTCATGACATCCCTTTGGATGGCAGAGAGTGAGTTTATCAGACCTTGATCTATTATTTTGATAATTCAGATGTGTATAAAATGTATCTGAATATAATAAACAAGCAGAATGTTTAATTAATTTACTTCTGATTTTAGCCTTTTGATTATTATTGGTTAATTTTTGTGCATTACTTTTTCCTAGAGCTTTTTTTTCTTTGTTTGCATTTATGTTATTAACTATAGTTATTTTATCTGGATGATTTATATTTTGATCCTTAGGTTTTGCCCGACCTTCACTAGATTGATAGTCACTAGGTCGAATAAATCTAACTGGACTATTCAAGGCAGGTTTCCTAGGGACTTCTGTGCTAGTGCATAGGTCTGCTCCTAGACCTAGGTGCATAAATCTCATGGTGAGATTTTGTGTTATATTTTTGAGCTTTTGACTTCTCCCATTGTTAGAGTCCTCAAAGACTTTTGTCTTTATTAGCTCTTCTTTTAATTCTAAGTTTTCTTTTCTTACTTCAGCTAATTCTGATTCCTTATTATAAATCTCTTATATTAAAAATCAAAAGAAAAAAAACCCTTTTGATTTTAATTTTGTGTTAGCTCTATTTTAATTCTAAGTTTTCTTTTCTTACTTCAACTAATTATTGATTTATTCAAAGTACATTATATTATTGTTGGGAAAAACCCCTTTTAATTTAACTTACTAAATTAATTATAAGTGATTTTACCTCTTAGGATTTATTACCCACATTGTATAGAAAGGGTAATTTGGTCATTAGATGTCTTACGATGTCACACTCACCTTAGTGTGTCAAGGACCAGTCAAACAAATAACTAAACAAGTTAAGATAAGACTTGCGTCGAATACAAGTCGACGCAACTTTGACTTGATATCCACGCAACTCTGAGTTAAAATCGAAGCAGATTATTCAACCCGTCGAAGTGTAAAGTCAATTCGACAGAACGTCGATATGGACTTGATGTAGAAGTCATCTAACAGGTCGACGCAACGTCTACTATAATTCAACGCAGAAGTTAAGAGATCAAGTCCAAGGCTTCAAATCGCTGGGTACGTCGATAAGGAATTGACGTAACATCGACATCTGAGTTCAGCCAAAGCGAAGAAGAAATTCGAAGTTACGTCAATAAAAACTCAGAGGTGTGTTGACATGGAGATTGATGAAGTCGATACAGCGTCGAATATAATCAGAAAAAGGAAGCATTCTCAGCTGTCCTTTTGGGACCTTTTTAGAATGACCACCAGGCTAGAGACAGTTCTTCAACGGCTTGTTTGTTGCCAAGAATAGAATAAATCCATCCAGGACACGGTAAATCACTTTTGGAAGCTATTCAAAATGAATGGACGGGTCGAGAACAAAAGTAGAAAGGAAATTAGGTGGCTTAGAGGAATTCCTTTTCAGGACAAGCAAAAATAAGAAAGGTTTTTGAAATATCAATCATACACAATAAGTATGCAAAAAGAGGAGAAGAGAAAACAACAACACATAATTACCTTCATCTTCTCTATCGAATAGGGTCTTCACCTTCTAAAACCCTAAAAGGCAGATTTACAAAGATACAAAAATACTCTCTCTGCATAGGAAGAAAAATACTGCTGCTTCATCTTCAACATTACACAACAGCAGAACTAGAACAAGTGTTGAGAGACAAAGGATCAAGCAAAAAACCCTTACAAATCATCTCTATCATAAGCAAGGGTTTATTATTTCAGATCCAGTGAAAGAAAGACGGAAGCAGAAATAAGGATTGTGAGTAATTATGAGAAAAAAATTCTCTTATCCTCCCTCTCACTTTCTTCTTCTTATTTCCTTCACCTGTATAGAGTTTTATGAATCCCTCTTTCAAAGGATTGAGTGTTTCAAGATCTCTTTATCAAAATATCTGTGTGGTTCAAGATCTCCTATTCAAAAGATCTGAGTGATTCAAGATCTCCTTATCAAAAGATCTTTGATTTTTAGGGACTCCTTATCAAAAGACTTAGGCACAGGTTGTGCAATCCTATCGGGGAGGTAGAAAAGAGGACTACCCACATTTTTGGGAAACTCTACAAATATCCTTGTGTTTTTGCTGTGATTTCCTATGCTGTTCCATTTAATTTTTCTGTGTTTATTTTCTGCAAACCTTATTTTATTTATTCTGCTTTTGGTTTTGCTGCATGCATAATTCCTAAGTATTTTTATTGTATGCATAGTTAAGGTAAAAATATTTAAATCTCTATTCACCCCCCCCCCCCCCCCCCTCTAGAGAAATCTCAGAGGCACACTGTGCAATTTCAATTGGTATCAGAGATAGGTTGGTCATTAAAAGGTTAACACCTTGATCAAAAGATCTCCTACTCTCATTTGTTTATTTTAAAATTAATTAAAACCTTTTTTTAAATAAAATGATTTCTAAGGATTATGCATCAATAAGACCTCCAGTGTGTAATTTGAACAAGTTTACACTATGGAAGGCCAGAAATTAACGTTATATAAACTCTATTGATAAAGACATCTTTGATGTTATCATTTCAGGTCCTCCAGCCCCATACAAGGAAGATTCCAGTGGTTCTTCAACACAAGAACTTGTGCCCATGGCTGACTGGAAGAGACTTAAAAGAAGTAGAAGGCATGTGATACCAAAGATATGAACATTCTGGTATCCACCATGTCAGATGGCATCTTCCAAAAGGTAGCTGACTGCCAATCAGCCAATGTGATCTGGGAATCTCTTTCCAGAAAGGTAGAAGGAAGCTCTGATGAAAGTAAGGAAGCTCTCTTTCCAGAAAGGTAGAAGGAAGCTCTCTTTCCAGAAAGGTAGAAGGAAGCTCAAAGCCCAAATATGATAAGACTGCAATGAAGGTGGTTATATGCTTCTCTTGCAACAAGCCAGGGCACATAGCCCCTGAGTTCCCACGGGAACAAAGGGACAGGAGCAACAACAAGAATGAGAAGAAGAAGAAGTATTTCAGGAAGAAAGAAAAGAAGTAGGGCAAGGGATTCATTGCTAAAACCTGGAGTGACTCGGAAGCAGAGTTAAGCTCCTCTTCATCTGAGAGTGTTGAAGAAGCAGAAGCAGAAGCTGCCTGCATGATGGAATTAGGGATATCCTCAAATGATGAGGAAGAACAGGTATCTATGTTTAATGATTTTGATTTCAACTCTGATGATTTTAAAACTTGTTTTAAAGAATTCAGCAATGATCATATTAAGTAACAAAAAGAAATAGAAACGGCTAGGTTAGAACTATAAAACATAAAGGAAGATGAACTATATTTAAGAAATCAAGACTTAATAAAAGAGAATCATAATAAGGAATCTGAATTAACTGAAGTAAGAAAAGAAAACTTAGAATTATAAGAAGTGCTAACAAAGGAAAAAGCCATTGAAGGCTCTCTCAATGGGAGGTGTCAAAAGCTCAAAAATATTACACAAAATCTCTCCATGAGATTTAAGCACCTAGGTCTAGGAGCAGACCCATGCACTAGCATAGAAGTCCCTAGGAAACCTGCCTGGAAAAATCCAGTTAAATTCAATTGACTTAATGACTATCAATCTAGTGAAGGTAGGGCATAACCTAAGGATCAGAATATCAATCATCTAGATAAAATAATGATTGTTAATAACATAAATCCAAACAAAGAAAATAAAGCTCTAGGAAAAAGTAATGCAGAAAAACTAACCAACAATAATCAAAAGGCTAAAATCATAAGTAAATTAATTAAACATTCTGCTGATTTATTATATTTAGATACATTTTATACACATCTAAATTATCAGAATAATAGATCAAGGTTTGATAAACTCACTCTCTGCCATCCAAAGGAATATCATGAAAGACCCTTCTACACTTTCATTGAACCTTACAATGGAAAAAGTAAAGGGCCCAAGGTAACCTTGGTTCCTTCTAATGTTTGAGCTAGTTGTGGAGGAGTAGGTATGATCCCTCCTAGGAGATAATGAAAGGGGAAGGAAGAACTATGGTCTAATAAAGACCCAAATCCAACAGGCGAGTTATTTCTACTTTGAATCTCCATCTTATCTTCTTTAGTTATAAAAATAATAGTATAAATACTATATTCAATAAAAATCATTGCTTGGAAAAATAGCAAGAACATTCTAAGAAAATAGAACAATTCATTCAGAGCTCCGTCGAATAGAATTCAATGTACTATCTAATTCTACTCGATGCTTGCTCCAAGTGCAATATGTCATTGTTAATACAGAGTTGCGTTGAATAGAATTTGACGTACCGTCTAATTCTGTTCGACACTAGCTACGAGAACCGTCAAAGTAGATTGTCGCTCGTCAAATTCAAAGATGCGTCGAGTTTTATTCAACGCAATGTTGACATGATAGTGCGCGCATTTTTACTTCTAGAAGCTGCTTCGACACATTTTATCACGCGGTCTGTTAATCCTTTCGATGGTTCTTCGGATAAAACCCTAAGTTGCGATGAATCATCTTTTTATAAGAAAGATCAGCGTCGAAATCATTACGCTTTCGAATTATCTTCTCTTTGCTCTCGCGCACTCCCCTTCTCCAGTTCTCTCGTGTTCTTCCTCTCTCTCCCACTCTGTCTTTGTTGGTACCAAAAATGGTACCTCCAAAATTCACACTAAGGGGAATGGGAGAAAACTGCGAAGTGCAGGTTACTAAGACAGAAGATGCTGAAACAAAGAGAAACGATCACAAAATGGCGATCACGAAGAAATGAGACCGCTTACACAGGTTGTAAGCTGGAGCCTCGGAGCAAAAGTCCTTTTTCAGGTACCCCTACCCCTCTATTTATAGACGAGGGGGCTGCCCAAACGGGAAGAACAAGAAACTACGGGCTGCCCGGGATACAGGAGAGCCGGGGCAGGGATGAGAGGTGAAAATAGCAAAAATAAGAAAAACGATCAGGTCGCTTAAACTGGCGGTCTCGCACTGTCTTGACCGCTTGGCACTTAGAAAAATCCGGCTGAGGTGGCAGCTGGCGATCTGGGCGATCACCTTAATTGAGACCGCTGAGTCTGGAAAAAATGACCCGCTAAGAGGAGGCCGCGGGCTTTCTGGGCAAAACATAATCCTCACACATTTTTAAGTTGCACTTGGAACTTCGAAAATGTAAATTTTGACCGCCGAGACCGCGACCGTCATAAATGCAGCTTGGTCTATAAATACCGGCTGAAATCTTTATATTGTAAGACATTGAGAAATTCCGATACTTGAGCGGTCTCTTAAAATTAAGTAGGCGCGATCTCTTGCAAAGATGACTGTTCTCGATCTCTTAAAAGCTCTTCCATCGGCGAACTCTCCTGGGAAAAAGGAAAGTGTCAGCTCGAAGAAAGGAAAGAAGGCGCCGAAGACTCTAACGAAAGTGAGCGCTTCAAAGGAGACCGCCCGATCTCCGTTAAAGAAATCTGAGCTTTCCGAGGGTTCAGTTGTGCCGGTCTCTGTCGCTTCTGAACCATCTAATACTTCTTCAGACCCTGTATGGAGATTGCCTGACTTTTCCATTTCTTTTAATTGTCAGAAATCCCTGGAGGCGCTGAATCAAACAACTTCCAAACTTCCTGAGACTTGCCTCTACCGAGGTCATTCTGGCTGGGTTGCGTCAGAAGAGGGCCGAGGCCGAATCCATGAGGCAGAAGATCGCTGAACAGGAGGCCGCTGCGAAGGGCAAGAAAAGAAAAAATTCAAGTCCATCCAGCTTGACTTATAAGAGAAGCAGAAGAAACGAGGAAGAAAAAGACGTGACCGCCATGGGGGCGACCGCATTTCCTGAATCTGTCGACCTGGAAGACACCTCGGAATTTCAAAAGGTGAATGCTAAGGGCGATCTCCTCTTCCTTCCCGCGGTCTCAACTTTACCAAGAGAGGATGATTATGGATTAATCGCCTACCTTGATGAGGTTTCTTCTAATAATTCATCTTTTTCATCATTGCAGGTGTTGGATCCCCTTGAGGCTTCAGCTCTCAGAAATGCCGCCGTTGAGAAGGAGATCGTGGATAGGGAGAAGGAGACCGCTAATGCGGCGATCAAGGCAAAGGAGGAGGAAGAGAGAAAGAAGGAAATGGAAGAGGTGATGAAGAAGAAGAAAGAGAAAGAGGCAGAGGAAAAAGGGAAAAAGAAGAGAGAGAAGAAGGAGAAAGAAGGAAAAGATAAGAAAGTGAAGAAGGAGAAGAAGTAGAAAAAGAGAGAGGACGAGGAGAGGAAGAAGAAGGACAAGGAGGAAAGGGAGAAAAAAGAGAAAAAAGAAAGAGAGGAAGAGGAAAAGAAGAGAAAGGCGGCTAAGACCGTTGAGGAGAAGGAGAAGGAGGCGATCAGGGTCGCTGAGGAGAAGGCGACTCTGATCGCTAAGGAAGAGAATAAGAAAGAGACGATCAGGGTCGCTGAGGAGAAGGCGACTCTGATAGCCGAGGAGGAGAAGAAGAAAGAGGCGGTCTTGCACATCGCTGAGAAGAGAAATATTGAAGAGGAGATCGCGAAGAAACTGCAGATAGCAAAGGAGAAAGATGCACTTTCTAGCAATCTCCCTGGTGATTCTTCTCAGGAAGACCGTCTGAACAAGGCTGCAACAGATCACGCGGCGGCGGTCTCGGTTTTACGAGCTGGTAAGGGTAAAATGATTCCCCAGTCAGTTGAGCTCCTTCCATTACCTATGGTTCGACCTGTCTCTCCTGAAAGGAAACGTGAGGTCATCCTTATCGATACCGACGATATCCTTTTGAGTAATGAAGAGTTAAAAAGAAGGAGAAAGGAGGGAGAAAGATAGCAAAAAAGAGAATTGGAAAGAATGGATCTGGAGCGTTTAAGGGGATCAGATCGCCTTTCACTGACCGCAGATCCCGCGGTCACTAAAGATGTCGGAAGAGCTTTACGTGACTGCGGTCTCGACTTCTTTCCAAGTACTCTTTCTGCTTATTAAAAATTTATTTGACCGTTTGTTTATGACTGAAGTGACTAATCTCTTGTGACTGCAGGTGATGCCAATGCTGAGATCGAGGAGGGAGAACTTCCTCAGCACACTGTGACCTCTCCCCAGCTCTCCAGCATTCTCAATCCAATGTTCGAGGATGTTCGCTCTATGCTGATGAGGGAGCGAACTCAGAACGATCAGATCCGCGATCTTGAAGAGAAACTGCATACTAATGAGAAGAGGGTTCGAGTGGAATGCGATCTGAAGGTTGCAGAGATCGCGCGAGCTCTAAAGAAGGCTGAAAAGGATGCTGAGTATTACAAGGGGAAGGCTGCGGCGCTGTCTGTGGAGAATGAGAGGCTGAGGGGCTGTCACGCAAAGATGCTGATGAGACCGGGTACCTCCAGTGATCATCCAGCGGAGAGACCGCAGCCTGAAATTGTGCTAATCCCTATGGAGCAGGTGGACAAGGAAATGTCAAAGATTCACCGAGCTGCAATGCTGGCTAATCATAGTTTGGTATCGGTTATGGCCGCGGTGAATGATATGCAGGATGTTGCGGCTCATGTAGGGATAAATATGCCTTTAAAGAAATAAACATTAATTTGAGACCGAGTGGTCTCTGGATTTAAACAATTTGTCTTGTAATATTTTTACTATTAATGTTCCATATATTTTTGTGGTTCCTTTTAATTCTATGTTTTGCGCAGTCCTGATTTTTGTGATTTCAATCACTTTATGCCTGGATTGCCTGTGTTATTGCTGCTTTGTGTATGTGTTTTATTGATTGAGACCGCCAACATAGCATGCTTTCACATAACCTTGCAGAGGTCGAGCGGTCTGAGCATTTTTTGCTGGGCGGTCTGCAAAAGGTAATGATTACGAAATGACCCTTCGACTTCTATAAATAGCTGCCTTCATAACCTTCGTTTTATGCTTTCTTGAATGCGCTCCAAGCACCGATCTCATCGATCCCTCGAAATGGTGTCCGCTCGTGCTTCTTCTGCCAACATCTTCCTGAATGTCAATCATAAGCAAGGTCGCTTATCAAAGGATGAGTACATTGAGTTTATAAAGAATTATATGATCCAGACTCATGTAGTTGTGAGACCGCCAGCCGAACATGAAAGGTTGAACTTCGGAGAGGAGAAGAAATTTGTCATCCCCATTGATCACTTCGATCACGGATTAAAAATCCCCCTCCCTTGGGAATGGCTGGAAATACTTGAATATTATGGTATGGTACTTGCCCAGTTGGCCCCGAACTCCATCGGTCTGGTCAACGTTTTCATCAGTTACTTGAGATCGGAAAAGGTGAAATTTACAATGAATCTGTTACGTGCAACCTTTACCGCGAAGATTCTGAAGGAAGGCAAAAATAAGGAAGAGTTTAAAGGATTGATGTACTTTTCAGTAGAAGGAATAAAAATCCTGAATCTTCCCAACAAAATCTCTTTCTGGACAGAGAGATTTCTCATTTTTGAAGGTGACCTTGGCGGTCTCAAGAGCTCACCATCCCCGCGACCTGACAACATCTTTAAGAAGATAAAAGCGGTCTCAGCTGAGGAGCTGAAAATTTTGACTTTATTGGCGGGCAAGAGGATCGATCTCATTCACTATCTAGCGATCTGGCCCGAGATCGCTGAGATCACCCCAGCCAATAGTAAGTCTTCCTTGCGGACTCGTGTAATTTCCTTCCCTGTCTTGTATCTTTTTCCTAACTTTTTCCCAACTTTTAGCGACCTTTGCGGTCCCCGAAAAAGATCCCATCTCCCCAGCAGTGGAAGTTCTCACTCAAAGGGAAAGGAGACTGAAGCGCGAGGACGACGTGTTCGGCACCACCTCTGAGACCGCCGAGCGAGATTTTCCCTTGGTGGGTTTCAAAAGAAGAATGAAGGACATCAAAGGAAAACCCCTCCTCAAATGGGCGGCTAAAGGAAAATCTGTGAAGGTGCCCACTAATCTACCCTTGTGGAGCGGGAAGGTGACCCGTCACGCATACGCGGTCACTTCGGCTTTGTACGAGAGAAAGAATACAAACGAAATATTGAGAATTGAGACCGAAGAGCTCCCCGATCTCTGTGCTCAAGTGACCGCTAGAAGCACCATCCTGAACCACCATATGGGGCGGTCTCTTCGGAGCGCTCTGGACGAAATAACTGCTTTGCAAGAGGAAAGAAAGGTTAGAATTTTACCTATATTTTATGAATGCATTACTTGTGATCGCACGGTCTAAAATATTTCCTTTTGGCAGCAATTTGAAAAGGCAGCCTATGATCCTGAAAATCCAGCTTTCCAGAGGGCTATGATGCACCATATAAAAGAGACCGCTGACCAGGTGCTGGATGAGGTTCGCAATCGCGGTGGATTTACTGAAGAATTCAAAGATATCTCGTTTGCCGATCTCTTCCCTGATGCGACATAGAGAATTGAAGAACAATCTGTGACTGCTGAAGAGACCGCGGATGCTGCTGAGGAGACCGCAGATCAAGATGACGACGTCGTGATCGAAGATGAAGAAAGTGGAAGCCGCTATAACCTGGGCCTGGATTCCAGTTCGGGCTCAAGCTCTGGATCTAGAATTACAGGGAATAGTTTAGAAGAATCTTCCGCAGAAACTGGTTCTTCCCCCTCGAGCGAGTGGTCTTCTAAGAGATCAAAGAGAGAATAAATTGTAATTTTTCCTTTTTTCTTTTTTGAAGACCGAGCGGTCTCGTTGTAGTAGACATTTCAGAATATATATAAAAATTGTATTTTTGTTAGATCTGTCTAAGTGAATGAATTTGTTTCTGATGTTTGATTTATTTGTTCTCCTAAGTTAGAATCGGCATTCGATCTCAATGCCTTAGGTTTATCAAATATTTTCCTTTTATGATTGAAGAACTTCAGGTGGCAATCTTTTGGAAAAGACACTATAGATCTTGAAGGAAAACCGAAACTTTATATAAACAAGACTACTTTGCGATCTCAAGATAATCAGATCGCTAATAAAAGGAAATTATGCAACTCTAACTGTTTTATTAGAAAGTAACCAACTTATCCATAATAGTTATGCGGTCTCAGATTACACAGGTCGCAATATAAAGAAACTATAACTTGAAGATGATTCGAACTCATCGAACTCTGGATGATCGGCGCCCAAATGACATTCAGGAAATTGACGACCCCTTGATAGCCAAGATCATTACTTAGAAAGGAAAATAATAACTTCTCATGAATTCCAGTTCAGCGATCATATTATAGACAGACCGCCATCTTGAAGAAACCTAACTTTCATTTGGTGAGGAATAGAAAATCATGATCATCCATATAGCTTTGAATAACAGGGAACATCGGGATCTCGATCTTACTAAGACCGGGCCGACCTCTATCAAGCTGGCACAAGAGATTCCTGAATAGCGACCTCAATTATCCTGAAAAAATTATGCCCGGTGACAATAAACGACTCAAATCTCTCTTTGGAGAAAGGGTAGGAAAGAAGAACATGCGGTCTCATAAATTGCTGACCGCCCGATCCCAGTACAAAGGGATGAATAGGATTTTTATAGTAAGAAGAAGATGGGAAAAAGGATCTCAAAAATGATCCATAGGGCTGGTGTGGTCATGCCGCAGAGGCTATACCGACATTGCTTTTCTTAAAGGATCACCGAGTTTGTTGCAAACTTGCCAATCTAAGGTTCAGGCGACGGTCATAGATGTTTCTGGCCACCCCTTACCTAACCACGCTTCAATGAGTATTCGAGAGTTACAGACCAAAATGATCGGTAGGGCAGGTGTGGTCATGCCGCGGAGGCAACACCGACATTGCTTTCCCTGAAAGATCATTAAGATCATAACAATGTCCTTCCCAATGCATGACAGAGCTGAGCCAGCCACCTAGACCTCCTTGATATGCTGAGGTGTGCCAGATGTCAGCAAGGACCCGGTATCCTAAACTTCCACCGCTCGAGCTTGGCAAGCTACTGCTACACAGATTCAAAATCTCCCCTATATCTGTGGTCCTGGCAGAATTACACGTCGAGCTAACAAGCCGAGGGGGAAAGAAGTAGGATCCGTCGATGTCTCACTTGACAGGTTTTTGGCTTTCAAAAAACAACTTATCTTTAAAACTTGTTGTTCATTATGCACATTGTGAATGTTTTAATAATATCTGCGTGATGTTTGAGAGAAGAAAAGTGAGAAAAAGAATGAGTGAACCAGATACAAACTTTTAAGAAAAGAAGAGCTTGTGATCATCTCCGCTCCATGAATGAGGCAATTCTTCTCCTTAATAAGTTTGGAGATGATAAGCACCATTTTTAAGTACACTCTTCACCACGAACGACCCCGCCCAGTTTGGGTTAAGCTTTCCAACTGAACCGGCTCTTGCTGCTATATCTACTTTTTTCAAGACCAGATCCCCAACAGCGAATTCTTTGGTTCTTACATTTTTATTGAATAGCTTTGCCATCCTCCTTTTCACCTCTTCATGTCTGATGATTGCCGTATCTCGTAATTCCTCAATTAAGTCAAGGCTATATTTTAGCTCCTCATCATTTTCTTCCATCCAATCAATTTGGTTCTGTTGTGCTAATAATACTCTTGGGCTTTTCACTTCGAACTCCACTGGAATAAGAGCCTCAGAACCATGTGACAATTTGAAAGGGGTCTCTCCAGTGGAAGAACTCGGAGTTGTCCTCAAGGCCCATAAGACTGAAGGTAGTTGTTCTGCCCAGTTGCCCCTGACATTTTCTACCTTCTTTTTTAAGAGATTTATGATAAGTTTGTTGGCGGCTTCCACCTGCCCATTGCTTCTAGGATGATGCACGGAAGCGAAACGTAGCTCAATGCCAATTTGATTGCAGAAATTAATAAGAGTTGAATTATTGAACTGAGAACCGTTATCTGTGATGATTGCCATCGGAATTCCGTGCCGACATACTATCTCCCCCCAAATAAAATTCTTCACGGCTTGAGTAGTAATTTTGGCCAATGCTTTGGCTTCTATGCATTTGCTAAAGTAGTCAATCATGACAATAATATATCGACGTTGCCCACTTGCCATGGGAAAAGGACCAATCAAATCCATCCCCCAAACTGCAAACGGCCATGGGGTTGCTATTGATTTGAGTTGCTGAGCTGGCTGATTTTGAAGATGAGCAAACTTCTGGCACTTGACACATTTCTTAGCAAATTTTTTCGCATCCTTCCTCATTTGGGGCCAAAAATAGCCTTGCCTCAAGATTCTTTTCTCCAAAGTTCTAGCCCCAGAATGACTTCCACATTCTCCAGAATGAACCTCCTGAAGGACCATTGGAATCTCCTCTTCCGAAACACACCGTGCTAATGGTGAAAGGAAAGTTCTTCTATAAAGCACTCCTGCAACAAGATAATAGTTAGCTGCTTTCCGTTTGAAACTTTTCCTATCCTTTACCGTTGAATGGAGCCTTCCGGTCGAAAGATATAGAATAAATGGATCCATCCAAGACGGATGTTGATCAATTTCCATAACCTCTCCTTCTTCAATTGCCGGGCGAAACAATTCCGAAGTTGTTCCTCCCGAGAGAAGTCCAAACTTTGCCAATTCATCTGCTTCCACGTTCTCACCCCTTGGAATATGTTCAATAGTAAAGCTTTTGAACTTTCCTACCTCGATTTTTACCAGAGTTAGATATCGCTTTAAAATACTATCTCTAGTTTCGAAAGTTCCATTCACTTGAGAAGCCATTACTAAAGAATCTGTTAAAACTTTGACATCATCAATCCCCAGCTCTCTGGCAAACTTAAGACCGGCTAGCAAAGCCTCATATTCCGCCTGGTTATTCGTCACTTGAAAGTAGAACTTCAGCGCTTGATCCAATCTTACCCCATTAGGATTGATTAAGACAACTCCAGCTCCGGAAGAGTTTCTTCCTGAGGCTCCATCCACGAAGATTGTCCAGGCAAGGGGTACTCCGACCCCCTTGTGCGACTCAACTTCTTTGGCATCCACCATGAAGTCTGCTAAAACTTGAGCTTTGATCGCCACTCTTGGAACATAAGATATGTCAAATTCACTAAGCTCTATTGCCCACTTTGCCAGCCTTCCTGAATGTTCTGGTTTCTCCAAGACATTCTTCAATGGAAGATCAGTGACGAATAGAATCGAATGGGCTTGAAAGTATGGTCTTAATCTCCTTGCCGAAGTTACGAGCATTAAGGCCAACTTTTCGAGAATAGGATAGCGAGTCTCTGCATTCTTCAGGATCCGACTCACGTAATAGACTGGAAATTGCTTCTTTTTCTCCTCTCGGACCAAAACGGAGCTTATGGCATCGACTCCGACTCCCATATATAGAAAAAGATTTTATCCCTCTCGCGGGCTTTGGAGCAAAGGGGTTGATGTCAATTGCTTTTTGAGTTGAGTGAAAGCATCATCACACTCCTTCGTCCACTCGAACCTACTCCCTCCCCGGAGGGTCTTAAAGAAAGGTGCACTTTTATCTCCTGATCGGGAAATGAAGCGACTTAAGCCTGCCATCCTCCCTCCTAGCTGCTGAATTTCTTTGGGGGACTTGGGAGGCGGCATCTCCAAAATAGCTTTTACTTTGTCAAGATTGGGTTCCAGCCCTTCTGGAGTAAGGAGGTGACCCAGAAATTTTCCTTTACTTGCCCTGAAAACACACTTCAAAGGATTCAACCTCATATTAAAAGTTCGAAGGGTTGCAAAAGTTTCCGAGAGGTCTTTAAGATGAGAAGAGAATAATTTGCTTTTTACCAAGAGGTCATCGACATATACCTCAAGGTTTCTTCCTTTTTGATTCCTGAAAATGGTATCCATCATTTTCTGGTAGGTTGCTCCAGCATTTTTTAGCCCAAAAGGTATTACGAGATAACAGAAGAAACCATCATTTGTGATAAATGAAGTATGAGGTATATTTGGTTTATGCATTCTGATTTGATGGTAACCTGAAAAAGCATCCAAAAAACTCATAAAAGAATAACCTACCGCAGAATCCACTAAAGAATCTATCCGAGGCAAGGGGTAGCAATCCTTGGGGCATGCTTTATTGAGTTTGGTAAAGTCGACACACATCCTCCATTTCCCACCTGACTTCTTTACCATTACAACGTTTGATACCCACTCAGGGTATTGGATTGGTTGAATGAACTTTGGGTTCAGGAGCTTCTCTACCTCTTCACGGATAGGCTGAGTTAGAGTGGTTGCAACAGACCTCTTCTTCTGCTGGATTGGGATGAAGTTCGGGTCAATATTGAGATGATGGCAAGCGACATCCGGGTCCACTCCAGGCATGTCATCTGCCGACCAAGCGAAGATATCTAGATTTTGCAGAAGACAAGAGATGAGCTGACTCTTGTCAGCTTCAGATAATTCAGCATTGATGGAGAGGCTCTTGCTCTCATCTTCCTCGCTGATCCGAACATCTTGAGTTGCTTGGGCAGGTTCTAAGCGAACTCCATCTCTTGCATCTTCCTCAACTTCTTCTGCAGTTTGGACTTGTTCAGGAACTTCAATTGATTCTGCCATCATGACTTCTTCGGGAGGAGTTAACACGATCATGTTGACCGCCTTTACGTAGCACTCCCTAGCTTTCCTTGGGTCGCTCCTGATTCAGTGTTGTTTGCCATTCAGGGCGAACTTCACCGCTTGATGATAGGTGGAGACAATGGCTTGATATCCATTCAAGAAGGGTCTTCCAAAGATTACATTGTAGCTACTGGGAGCATCAACGACTATGAATTTGACCAGCTTCACTATTCCTCCCAGAATTACGGAAAGAGTGACGAGCCCTTCTACTTCCTTCTTCTCTCCTGAAAAACCATAAAGGGGGCCTTCGGTTGATAGGAGGGGTTTACCTGTCTTCAACGCCTCGAAGGCAGGTTTGAAGATCACGTTGACTGAGCTTCCCGTGTCTATCAGAATCTTCTCCACTGTGTAATTTTCAATTACAGCTTTAATGACGACCGCGTCGTCAAAGGGATTCGCGGTCTGAGGAAGGTCTTCATCACAAAAAGTGACCGTCCCCCGGATCGGGGCTGAAGAGGTGGCAGCAACCTCTGATTGGTAAACCCTCTTCAGACTTGCCCTCCTTGAAGACTCCGGACCTGCACCTGCGTGGATGCAGAAAAGATTGCCCAAGGTGCCTTCATCATTAGCATCCACGCATTCATTGGGAAATCCGATATTGCCCAGATGGCCAATATAATCCACCTCCTCGCATGCCCAGTGAACCTCTGCTACTTCCTTAGCCTTGGAGGTTGAGGCTTTGGCAGAATCATTCTTCTGAATGAGATCTCGGAGCTTACCCTCCTTCAGTAGCTTTTCTAAGAACAGGCGGAGAGCTCTACAATCCTCTGTCAAATGTCCCCTATCTCTGTGGTACTCACAGTAGAGAGTAGGATTCCTGGTTTTTGGGTCAGAGTTTAGCAGAGCTGGCCCTTTGAAAAGGGCTGCTTCTGAAGGATTTGGAGCACTTCACTCATAGAAACACCAAAGTCTATAAAAGACTCTTGGGATTCATTATAGAGTGAAGGAATGGGCAGAAGAGGAGGTTGGGCGTACTGGATCTGGTGGACGGGGGTGACTTGCGGAGCAGGAGTATCGGGAGTTTGAAGAAATGAACCTTGAGGCGGGAAAAATTGATTACCTCGATTGAAGCGGTTGTTGCGATAATTCTTACCTCTCGGAGCTGGAGGTGGGAGCTCTTGTCGAGGCTTTGAGGAAGATGGAGTAGGATAGAATCCCGCAGAGCCTTTGTGAGTGGCTCTGTTGGTCAAATTGCTCACATAGGTGGGGTTGTTGATCTCCCCTTCTATGTAGCGATTGGCAATGCTAATCAGCTCCTGATAGGAGCTAGGCTCCTTGGTTGTGACTTTAAACTTCAGAGGGCCCTCCTGCAGGCAGCTGATCAAAGCTACCATATAAAGCTCGGGATCCATGTCTCTGACTCCCAAGATCTCCTTTTGAAAACGGTCAATGAAATGTGTTGTAGTCTCGTTGTCCCCTTGCTTAATCTTGAAGAGGGTCGCAGGACCACTCTTCCTTTTCTTCGCGGTGGTAAACCTTAGGAGGAGCTCTTTCCTCAGGGCAGCAAAGCTCGGGATAGATTGACAAGGCAGCTTATAGAACCATTCCATGGCCGACCCATCAAAGGAGGTGACCATCAGCTTGCACCTTACTCCATCCGAAATGGTCCTGAGGGCAACAGCAGACTCGAAGGCTTGAAGATGACACATTGGGTCGGTCTCTCCTGTATACACAGGAAGGCGGGGCTCTCTGAATCCATGAGGAATCGGATCCTGATGAATCTCATCGGTAAAGGGGGAAGGCTCCCCTAAATCAGAGGGTCCTGGAGGAGGAAGAAAAAGAGCAGGAGGAGCTTGGGGGTGAGCAAACCCTTCTTCAAAATTCAGGGTCTGAGCCGGAGGCCCCTGGGCTGCGGCTCGGAGAGAATTACGACAGGTGGTGAACTCCTCATGCTGAGATCGCTGAGGAGCTGCGGGCTGGAAGATGGGGTGATCGCTCGGGTGACCGCTTGCCATGCGGTCAGGAGTGGCGACCTGAGAGGCTTGAGGAAGGATCTTCTGGGAGATCGCGGCCAGAACCTGGTTCATGGCCTCAATCTACTTTGTGGACTCCTGCTGAGTTCGGACAACTTGTTGCCGATCTCGAGCGGCGTCTTGCTGAGACCGCGTGATCTCCTGCTGAACAGAGGCGGTCTCCTGCCTAGCTCGGGCGGCCTCGCGGAGAGCTTGTTCAACACGAAGCTCGAAGCGACGCTTAAGCGCTTCTAACGGGTTGTGATCGGAAGGGGGAACACTGGGAGATCGCAGGGGACGACCTCTACGGCGATCAGCCATCTTGAAAGTCTATGAATTTCACCTGACACTTCGGATCTGAAGGTTGCGTGTTAGTTCTATTGGTACCAAAAATGGTACCTACAAAATTCACACTAAGGGGAATGGGAGAAAACTGCGAAGTGCAGGTTACTAAGACAGAAGATGCTGGAACAAAGAGAAACGATCACGAAATGGCGATCACGAAGAAATGAGACCGCTTACACAGGTTGTAAGCTGGAGCCTCGGAGCAGAAGTCCTTTTTCAGGTACCCCTACCCCTCTATTTATAGACGAGGGGGCTGCACAAACGGGCAGAACAAGCAACTACTGGCTGCCCGGGATACAGGAGAGCCGGGGCAGGGATGAGAGGTGAAAATAGCAAAAATAAGAAAAACGACCAGGTCGCTTAAACTGGTGGTCTCGCACTGTCTTGACCGCTTGGCACTTAGAAAAATCCGGCTGAGGTGGTAGCTGGCGATCTGGGCGATCACCTTATTTGAGACCGCTGAGTCCGGAAAAAATGACCCGCTAAGAGGAGGTCGCGGGCTATCTGGGCAAAACAGTCTTCTCTTATCTGCTTTTGCAGGTATCTCAGAATCAATGGCACCTCCTAAGATCAAACCTGGTTTCGACGTGGATATCGACTCCTTCAATGTTGCTGCTGAATGCTTCAAAGCCATTCTCGGCTTGTTTTAAGATGCTGGATTAACAAAATTGATATCCACAAGGTATAAGATTCTGGATGTCGAGTTGTCAGAGTTAACGTAGAATATTCATATTGGAACTGACAGCACACTCCAAGGGAATATTTCTGAGCATGATATCAGCAAAATAGAGGAATTACTAAACTAGACAAATGATCTTCCAACTGGGAGGGACTCAGAAGAATTGTCAGAGGATGAGATCAATAAGGCACTGAAGATTATGAAGTTCAATAAAGATAAAGCCATAAATCTGAAGAAAATTGACCTTGGAGAAGAATATAGATGTCTTGTAGATATAGTAGGGAAGGTGATGTTCTGCAAAATTTCTGCGCATGATGCCATCCCAAAGCAACAAAGGCAGATAATTAGAGTATTAGTACTGAATAAGAAGTTAAACTGGGGGAGATGCCTCCTGAAAATGATTGGGCACAAATACTCTTATAAGGGTAATGCATATATGAGAGTAATGAGTCAAGTACTTCTTCACCACTACCCTACATTGTGCAAATCAAATGGAGTACTCAATCCTCCTTGGAAAAGGATGAACATTGAGATCTTTTCCAAGTGTACCAGGCATATTCTAAAGCCTGGTCAATCTGCATCTTCTCTACCTCCTTCTCCAACTCCACAGGACACAGTCCTAGATTCTGCAGCAACACAACAAGATACCATTCCAGAAGATAATCCTGCCTAGAATATCCATTCCACTCAATCTACTACAGTTCCATAGCAAATACCTCACATTCCTCCCCAAACACAATAACAATAATCCACACTACTTCAAGTAAATCATTTTGCTCCTCCACCACCACCAGTTCATATCCCCCAAGAAACCTACCAATCTATTTCCCCAGCATACGAAGATCCTCCTGATCTGAATGAGAGCCTCACACCTCCACCTCCACCTGCCTCTACCTCTCATTCTACACCACCAATTGATATTGAACAAGAAATTGCAAAGTTAATAGGGATGACTTCCAGGACCTTTACTGACCTAATGTCCACTCAAGCCAGAAGGTTTAATAAATAGTACTATCAGATGGAAAGTGAGATACTTGATTCAAGAGGGTCTCTCATGGATCTCAAGGAATTTGTTTCCACCTCCATGGTCACTAAAGAGTTCTTAACCTCTCTTATCAGCAAGGTTAACAAGTGGAGAAGATTTAGGAGGAGGGGATACTTATCTAGGGAAATGAGAATGTCCAGGAAAAGGACAAGAGTGATGTAGAAGAAATTGCTCCAGATACCAATCCAAACAAGCTAACTATTTTCCAAACATGAAAAGTTCATGTGGAACCAGTTGTGAATCCTCCAACAAATTCTGCATCAGTTCAGGGGGAGCCAGTTATAGTGATCCAGGGGGAGCTCCTATAAACTCAGGGGGAGCTCCTAGAAAATGAACAAATAATGAATGAATTGACAATAATGGCTAAGGAGGCTGCCCTCAAAGCTGAACATGATGCACAATCTCAGGAGGAGCTTCCCAAAGATGATGAAATCAATGCAGAAGCTGAAAGGAATCATGATGAAGATGAAGAACCTCTTGCATTTGCTGCAAGGAAGGTAATACCAAATGTTTTTTCAAGGGAAAAGAAAACTCCTGATAAGGAGCATTGAAACTCAAGTATTCTGGCAATAGTATATTAAAAACTAAACATCTGTGGCAGACAACATAGTTACTTAACAATATATGCAGTGGTTTGTGTTTTCACTCTATTATATTGAATTGACTATAAATGTGTTATTTGTATTTATGATTATGTCAAGATATATGTAAAATCACTTTAGAAAAACTGTAATTTTTTTAAAGATAAATAGGGGGAGATTGTTGGGAAAACCCCTTTTGATTTAACTTAACAAATTAACTATAAGTAATTTTACCTCTTATGATTTATTACCCACATTATATAGAAAGGGTAATTTGGTCATTAGATGTCTTAGGACGTCACACTCACCTTAGAGTGTCAAGGACTAGTCAAAGAAATCACAAATCAAGTTAAGATAAGACTTGTGTCAAATGCAAGTCGACGCAACGTCGACTTGATATCGACACAACTCTAAATTAAAGTCGAAGCAAATGATTCAGCCTGTCAAAGTATAAAGTCAAGTCGACGGAACGTTGATATGGACTCGCCGCAGAAGGAAGAGCTTGATGAAGCCATCTAACAAGTCTACGCAACGTCGACTACAATTCGACACAGAAGTTAAGAGATCAAGTCCAAGGCTTCAACTCGACGGGTACGTCGATAAGGAATCGACATAACGTCGACATCTTAGTTCAGCCAAAGCGAAGAAGAAATTTGAAGCTACGTCGATAAGAACTCAGAGGTGTGTCGACATGGAGATTGATGAAGTCGACACAGCGTCGAATATAGTTAAAAAAGGGAAGCTTTCTCAAATGTCCTTTTGGGACCTTTACAAAAGGACCATCGGGCTAGACACAGTTCTCCAACGGCTCATTTTTTGCCAAGAATATAATGAAGCCTTCCAGGACACAACAAATCACTTTTGGAAGCTATTCAAAATGAAAGGATGGGTCGAGAACAAAATTAGGGAAATTAGTTGGCTGAGAGGAATTCCTTTTTAGGACAAGCCAGAAGAAGATAGGTTTTTGAAAACTCAAGCATACACAATAAGTATGCAATAATAGGAGAAGAGAAAACAACAACACAGTAATTACCTTCATCTTCTCTGTCGAATAGGGTATTCACCTTCTAAAACACTAAAAGATAGATTTACAGAGATACAAAAATACTCTTTCAGCACAGGAAGAAAAATATTGCTGCATCTTCTTCAACATTACAATGCAGCATAATTACAACAAGTGTTGAGAGAAAAAGGTTCAAGAAAAACAACCCTAACAAATCATCTCTATCATAAACAAGGGTTTATTATTTCAGATCTAGTGAAAGCAAGACAGAAGCAGCATCAAGGCTTCTGAAGAATTCTGAAAACATAATTCTCTTCTTCTCCCTCTCACTTTCTTCTTCTTATTTCCTTCACCTGTACAGAGTTTTTAGAACCCCTCTTCCAAAGGATTCAGTGTTTCAAGATCTCCTTATCAAAAGATCTGAGTGGTTCAAGATCTCCTTATCAAAAGATCTGAGTGGTTCAATATCTTCTTAGCAAAAGATCTGAGTGGTTCAAGATATCCTTATCAAAAGATCTTTCGTTTTTAGGGTCTCCTTATCAAAAGACTCATGCACAGGTTGTGCAATCCTGCCACGGAGGTAGAAGAGAGGACTACACACATTTTGGGGAGCCTCTTTAAAAATCCTTGTGTCTTTACTGTGATTTCTTGTGCTGTCCCATTTAACATTTCCGTGCTTATTTTCAGCAAACCTTATTTTGTTTATTCTGCCTTTAGTTTTGTTGTGTGCAGAATACCTTAGTATTTTTATTGTATGCATAGTTAGGGTAAAAATATTTAAATCTCTATTCACCCCCCCCCCCCCTCTTCTAGAGAATTCTCAGAGGCACACTATGCACTTTTAATTAGACTTTTGTATACTTTATTATAGTGTTATATACTACTTGAAAGTATCTAGTTGCTACCTAAATCACCTAGAGGGTGTGAATACGTGAATTTTATGGCTTTTTATGTGGAATTAAAAATCTATAAATTAAAGCACAGAAAAAACAAAGCACACACAAACACAAGGATTTTATAGTGGTTCCCCGATGTGGGTACTCCACTTTCCCGCCTCACCTATCTAGCACGCCCGACTTTAATAGGCTACTTCACTAATCTCAGATTATGAATAATATTACAGCTCGGAGTAAGACTCCTACAAACTCGGAGAACACCTTCTCCTATAAACTCAGAGAACAAACCTCTCCTATAAACTCGATCCTCTAAAATTGGATCAACAAAGACTCGGAAGATAAAATTTCCTACAATAATATGTAACAGATATTTCGAGAACCTTGGATTGAAAATCCAATCTCTAAGAATCTCAAGGTGATTCTACTTCTTCAAATCTGAAATAATAGGTCTTCTTCTTCCTTGAAATAAATGAAATCCTTAACTTGAAAGAGGGAGAAGAAATCCTTTGTATTGAAAACTTTGATCTGAATACTTATAGACCTAACAAGATCTATAGAAAACTTGAATCAATCTGAGAACTGAGCTCTTGTTGAATCGATACTTGTAGAAGAATCGAGCATAGAATTTGTTGGCGGCAAGAGATCATCTTTGCTAGAACGAGAGAGATGGCCGACGGCAATCTCAATGTCTTTCTTTCCAAATTGCACGATTAGGGTTCATAGAAATGTCCTTTAGGTATTTATATCACTCCTTCAAACAACTATAAACAACTCTTAAAGAAAAAGATCCACGTGGACTGTACATGGCCGAAAAACCCTAAAAGGAAAAATACGAGACAAAATCAAAGAGCGCGCTCTGTCTAGATTCGTCGAATACAAGATTGCTCAATGAATTATAATTATGACTCGGCGAATTGACTAAGAGACAAGAGCTGAGTCGGGAAGAAAAGAAACTTAGTCCACTTGAGTATTTCACGAGATCACTCGACGAATTCGTCCAGTGATCACGAGAAATCGGCAGACCACTCGACGAATTCATCGAGTGTTCTCCAGTGAACAACTTTTACTCGACGAAAATCACTTAATGAGTTATCTTATACTTCTCAAGTATAATCGACGAATAACTAAGTCTTTCACGAGTTGTCTCGACGAATTAACTTGGATTCATCCAGACCACTCGACGAAAATGACTTAGGCTATTTTCTTCCACTTCTAAATTCAGCACCTGCTTCACCTTGTCTTCTCCATAGTGTTTGAATATGAAGTACATCACAATATAGAGATTTAACATGAGTCAACACCTTGGTCTACACAATGAGGGATTACATTGCATAGTCATGTGTTTATGACTAATTGAAACCTGACATTGGTTTGTATTTAGCAAGTAGAGTCCTGCAAACACATGATTATAAAACTACATCAAATACAAAATCAACTCATCTTAGTTCAAGGGACACTTCTTCAAATCAAGGTTATTGTGACTACAATACCCAATAATCTCCCCTTATTTGAAAAAGTCAGAACCCTGTCTACTAAGGTGAATTGCACAGATAATAATTATAAATATAAACACACATCAAGACATAAAGAAGTAAACCATATAAATTGAAATATCAAAACATCAAAATATGTACATAAATGTTTTTCAGATTTCAATCAAGTCACAATCTATATTTAAGGCTTCATAGCCTTCCCCTGCCTGCTCTTCCTCATCTGCCTGTCAAAGTAAGCCTTGGGCTTAGGATTATATTTTAAAGGAGGTGGAGGAGCATCTGGATTGTTATAACCATAAACTCTGAAATGAATTTTCCTTTTCAACTGTGATGCTTTATACTTGTTGATTTCTTCTTGAATATAGAATTTCAGTGGTTCTTCATTTAATATGTTAATCAGCCTGTATGTGTCCAAAGTGATTAACTTAGAAATAGGACTCCAAACCTCAGTAAATTCTCGTATTTATGCTACAGGCTCTCTGATCTCTATGCCTGAGCTTCTCTCTACTATAGACGGATCTGACCTTCTAGCAAAATGTCCTTCACCATATTTCCTTTTCTTAACAGGAGGCAGAAGATTCAGGAATGTCTGTAGGAATATCTTCTGGAAAATTTTTAGGAAAGTCTTCAGGAAAAACTTTAGGGTCAGACCACACTTGATTATACTGAACTGGAGCAATGGGTGTAGTGTCTTCATATACTTGTTCTAGAAAGACTTGACATTGAGGTCTCCCTATAGAGTTGTCATAGAGCCACTGAAAACTTTTGTGATTGAAAACAATGGCATCATAAAACGTACTTTCAACTTCTTTGCTTACGTCATGCATCTAAACTAAGATCTTCTCCTCCACCTTTCTGACTTCTTCATTAAGTTCATGGAGAATCTCTTCCTTGAAGTTTGACAGATCTTCAGAGATTTGAGTTCTTGTACTTTTCCCTTGCTGATAAATGGAATTTTTACCTGCAAGTAGAGCCTTTGAATTGTCATATACATTCTTAAGACCTTCAGTAGTGTAGCTCACTCCTTTAACACCATTTGTGAAGTAGGTCTCTAGATCATTTTTGATTGAAGTGACAGTGTACTTTACTTCTGTTAAGCCATTATTCAAGTCATATTCAACCTCTTTAACCTTATCAAAAACTTGTTTCAAAGAAAACTCAAAATAATCAGCTTGACTTTTGAGCCGTGCCTCAATGGATTGGAGCAATTCTGAATTTGAGTTGGAGGCAACTGAAGGAGGATAAATTTGAACTGGAGGAGTACCGTGAATTTCATCAAAAAAACATGAGCTCTGCAGACTGAGCTCCCCCTAGAGAAGACACATTTACCTGAGCAGGAGGTGCAGAGTGCACATCCTCTCTTTCATCCTTTTCTGACAGAGTCTCTTTTTCTTGGACTGGACAATCCACTTTCTCTTGTTCCCCCTAATACATTGGAGGAATTTCATCAATACTAAGAACTCCACCATATGTGGATTTTTTTGCTACTGGCAATTCTCCTTCACCAGACTGGTTAACACTTCCTTTCTCAACAGTAGGACTTGCCCGGACTTGCCTGGACTTGATCTGAGTCAGGCTTATCATTTCCATCATCATCATCTCCACCATCATTACCATTTTCATCAGCAGCAACATCATCAGCATCAACTTCACTGGCATCAGCCTTACTATGATCACTACCTTGATCATCCCCAATATCAGCAACATCTTTCTCAGTAGCTGCAGAATCTGCATTTGGAACTTCCTCATCCTCAGAAATATCAATGGAAATCCTTTCTGGCTCGCTTGTAGGAAGATCCAGTATCATTCCAACATAATTCCCAGGGACCAGATTAAGGCTTTTATCAATGTTAGCCACACCAGCAGACAACTGAGTTAGAAGACTTAGATGGGCTGGCAAAGCTGAAGAGGGCTCTATCTGAACTGATAAAACTAGATCATGAGAGCACAAGTTCTTGGGTGCTCTCCCCCTGGACTAATGAGAGCACAAGTGCTTGGGAGCTCACCCCCTGGACTGATAGAATAACTGGGTCTGGATCAACTCTGGAAGGAGAGGGCTCATTTATTTCCTCTTCTTCTTCTTCATCCTCAACAACTCTCTTCAAACCTGGTCTTACTATCTTCCTTTCCCATCTTGATAAAATAGAGGAGTCTATCTTCTTTAGACGATGAATGGGGCATCCTAACCTCATATCAAACTGGTCTCCATCAAGTTGATTTAGATAGAGGTTGGTGATCCTATCGAAGTTGGGAATCATCAAACTTGCTTTTATTTTCTCAAAGAGAAATAGTCCCCAGTTCACTCGTTTTTTGCATATCATGCTTGCTACCAATTTAAACATATCATTAGATAGGTAGTCATGAGAGCCTACCTTACATAATAATACTTTTCCCAAAATGTCTGACAGGAGCTTTCCTTCTCCGATCATATTCTTCCTTCTAACTAAAGTTGTTCCTCTTGGCAAACAATAGAACAACAAAGCTCGATTGCGATCTTCTTCAAACAAGCAATCCTCTTCTTCAATGGCTGGCAATCTCAGAAATCTAGTCAACCTTGACGGCTTCATTTTTATCACTTTACCTCTGACAACTGACATGATTACCTCACCATTGCGGAGAACCTTTGCATTCTTAAAGAAGTCCAAGACTTCTCGATCAAGAACGCGACATGGATGCTCAAGAACAAATGAAAAATCTGCCTCTTCAAAATAGAGAATGGCATTCCTGAATTCATCGGTGGCATTGGCAAACCGTGTTCTGATGAGCTTTCCTCCTACTAGAAGCAATCCAGCATTCTTACTTGACATTCTCGCATGAAATCGATGGAGAGAATTGAGTACGAAGGAAGATCGACGGAAGATGCGTTTCGGCAAAGGAGATGAATCGACGGAAGAGTGGTTTCGGTGAAATGAAGAGCGTGACTCGAGAAATCCAAAAACTTATATATATATATATATTAATGTTTAAATTAAAATAGAGGCCTGCACCTGGGAGATGAAGCGACTCGACGAATCAAATAATAATTGTACTTATATTTATGAAATTCTGGAATAAAGCATTAGACAAAATTTAGTAGGTAATTTGTCAAAATGACACGAGGAAATCCTGCAATTTGTCGATAATACTCGACGAAGATGACTTGTCGTCGAAAAGATGCTTGATGACTCAACGAATTCGTCGAAATGACTCGTGTAATTTCCTTGGTTTCTTAAAAAATCCAATTTTCCGTTTTTGATCTTGTGTCCTTTGCCTTCTCTTTAAGATTCCTTGTTCAGCATGCCAAGTTCTAGATTGAAGTAATTGAACTTGGTTTCATAAAGAGGCTTCGTGAAAATATTAGCAACTTGCCTATCCATCGGGACATAACTGAGGTTGATGTCCTTGTTCTCCACATGCTCCCGGATGAAGGGATAGTGAATCTCTATGTGCTTTGTCCGGCTGTGAGAGACTGGATTGTTGGCAATTGCAATTGCACTTGATGAATCACAGAACATTGGAATCACTTTCAGCATCAATTTGTAATCTTCAAGCTGATTCCGGATCTACAGAAGTTGTGCACAACATTTGCCTGCGGAGATATACTCATATTCAACCATTGAGACTGCTACATAATTCTGTTTCTTGTTACTCCACGAGACAAGCCTCCTTCCAAGGAATTTGTATGTCCCGGAAGTGCTTTTACTATCATCCATGCTTCCTGCAAAATTATCATCTTAAAATCCCATTAGTTTGAAGTCATTACTTCTTGGACGCCATAAGCCAAGATTCGGTGTGCCCTTAAGATATCTCAAAATCCTCTTTGCAGCGGCATAGTGAGATTCCTTAGAGTTCACCTGAAATCTAGCACAAACACATGTTGAGAACATTATGTCTGGTCTACTGGCAGTAAGGTAGTGCAAGGATCCAATTATGCTTATGCATTTGGTTTCATCAAAAGGTTTACCTTTCTCATCCTTGTCCAGATTCATATTTGAACCCATTGGAGTCCTCATTGAGGTTGCGTTCTCCATTCTGAATTACTTAATTAACTCTTTGATGAACTCGCCTGAGAGATGAAAATTCCATCTTTAGATTGTTTCACCTGAAGTCCTAAGAAATACTTCAGCTCACCCATACTACTCATTTCAAATTTCCCTTGCATTCAGTTAGAGAACTTTTTGCAGAGGTTATCGTCAATAGATCCAAAAATAATGTTGTCAACTTATATTTGCACAAGCAAAATCTTGCCTTTTACTTCCCTAAGAAATAATGTCTTATCTATCTTTCATCTTGTGAATTTGTTCTCAATAAGAAAGCTAGAGAGGGTCTCATACCAAGCTCAGGGTGCTTGTTTTAGACCATATAATGCTTTACGAAAAAAATTAAACATATACATGGAGGGAGGAATCAAAAAAACCTGGGGGTTGTTCTACGTATACTTCTTCCTTCAAATTACCATTGAGGAAGGCTGACTTCTCATCTATTTGATAGACCTTAAATCCTTTGTGAGTCGCATTCGCTAGAAAAAACCTGATAGCTTTGAGTCTTGCCACTAGAGCATAGGTTTGATCGAAGTCGATCCCTTCTTCTTGTCGGGAACCTTGGGCAACGAGTCTGGCTTTGTTCTTGATGATTACACCGTCTTCATCAAGCTTGTTTCTGTAAACCCATGTTGTTCTGATGACATTCTGTCCTTAGGGAATTAGCACTAGCTTTTTGACTTTGCATCTTTTCAACTGATTGAGCTCCTCTTGCATTGCAATGATCCATGAAGTATCCTCTTTGGCTTTATCAAATTTCTTTGGTTCAACCTGCGAAAGAAAACTCAAATGCAAAACTTAGTTAGATGTACCTCTTCTTGTCCTTATTCCGACTATGGTATCTACGATGATTTCATTTGCTGGGTTATCTCTCTGATCTCTGATCACCAGATTTCTTGCATCATGATTGATAACAGGTTCTTCTGCTTGTGGTACATATTCAACTTCTTGAAGTTCTTCTTCTTCAGGAGTGATTGGATCACTTACTGAAATTGTCCATGGAGCATCCTCCTCGACGACTTCTTCCAAGTTTAGTTCTTTCAGTTTCAAAGTGGCACCTGCATCTTCAACAAAAATACTGGAAGAGCTGCTGTGGATCATACGTGTCTCATCAAATTCAACAATTATTGATTCTTCGGCCTTCAGAGCTGCGGGCTTCTCCTTTCCAAATGTCTTGTTTCCTTCTTCCTCAGCTTTCCTGATGCTGAGCTTCAACTCATGGGAAATAAGCTTCCCGAATAGAATTTGTGGCTCCATAATAGCCAACTTTCCGAATTCTTTGATGATAATGGCCTTGGTATCCCATTTTTTCATCAGGGATCTTAAGAACTTGTCATTTAGTTCACCAACGATGAATTCCCAATCATAGTTCTTAAGACCGTTGACGATCTTGAAGAACTCATACGTGTCAGAAATGGAGTCGCTCAGATCCTACTTGAATGCTTCATATTCTTGATTGAGCAGAGATCTTCAATCATCCCTTACTTCTTCCGTACCTTCCATCAAGACGACTAGAGAATCCCACATCTCTTTAACAAATTTGCAATGGAAGAGATTCTGTTGCATAGAATCATCCACAACACTGCCAAATATATTCTTCGCCTTCTTATCCAAGGAGACAAGAGCAATCGCATCCTTTGTCAAATCAAGCATCTTCTTGGGAACTTGAACAACAGTGTTGATGGTAGATGTCGTCATTGGAACATGCGGACCTTCTTCAACTATCTAAAAGATCCTTGGGTCAATGGCTTCCATATAAAACTTAACTCTTTCCATCCACATGGTGAAGTTATCCTTTGTGCAGACTGGCAGCTTCATGGTAGAATCCTTGTTTCTATCCATTCCGGACATGGTGTCTTTGATCAACTAGATGGAGGAGTTTGTTCAAGGTGTTAACCTCTTAACGAACAACCTCCCTCTGATACCAATTGAAAGTATCTAGTTGCTACTTAAACCACCTAGAGGGTGGTGATATGTAAGACACCATGTTCTAAGTGCAAAGAAAGTAGAGGTGTACTAAAGCTAAGGAGCTAGCGCCAGGCGCTAGTGCTAGCGCCGGCGGTAGCGCACTTTCCGAGAAATATGTTATTCTCGAGAAATGTTGGTAGCACTCCAGATTTTTCCCAGCGGATAGATAACGCTGAGAGCTAGCGCCAGTGTTAACGCTAACGAAAGGCATTAGCCTAAGTCTTAGTGTCGACGGACGTCAAGACGTCGAGACGTCAAGACATCGAGATGCAATCGGATCCCTTAAGCGGCTATGGATAAGCTTATCCAACGCCTTAGGGGTTAACACACGGCGTTAGGTGCTAACGCCGGCGTTAGCTAAGAAAGTATTTATATACAGCAAATCCGACTTTCCTTCTCATTTTCTCTGAATCCCTCTGCTTTTTTGAGAGTTGTGGGCTAAGATCTGGGAAGGAGATCCGTTGGAGGTGAGCCTTCATTGTGTCGAGGGAAAATCCGTGAAGTAGATTGCTTGCGTGTTTTTGCCATCCTCGATTCCAGCTGAATATCTTGCTGATCATGGTGCAGAAACGAACGGCAAGGGTAACGATTCTCCTCCTTACATCTTTGGACATGTTCGTCCTTTAATTTGCATAGTAGTAGGCAGATTTGCACTGGCGAGTGGATAGATTTATGCCAACGGGTCGATGTTATCCCCATAGAAAATTGCATATAGAGTCCGGAATCGAAGTACGGGCATATGCATGCTGTGTGAAGCCCATCTGGACAGGTTGGTCTGGATTGGTGATGTTGATATGTTATTGCACTCCGGAGAAGACTCCGTGATATATGCTGTGATTTTTCAGGTTTTGGTTGCTATGACGTGCACAGAGAGTTCTGGAGGTGTATCCCCGAACATACTCGAAATAGAGGTAGCAGAACTGAGCTCTGTCACCAACGTTGGGCGCTAGCGTTAACGCCGGTGTTAGCTCCCAGGGAGCAATGTGTGGAGCCTGTGAAACCTAAGTTCAAGAATTGGGTTGTAGCAGCAGAAGTTGGAGGTCTGGTGTACCTTACGTCATTGGCCTTACTGGTCAAGAGCGGGTTAGGGAAAGTTGTACCCATTTTAGGTGATCGTATTGCTTAATTTAATGAGCGCGGGAATCAGGTGGAACCGAAACCCCACCCTTAGCCATCATGTGATGAGGGTAGCAACCTCAGGTCACAATGTGTCGTTTGGGACTATGGCTCGTCAAGGTCGGCCAAACTTGACGAGAGAAAGCTCATGTTTGACTAAGTTGAAAAATGCTTAGCATGGAAGAGTAACTCACGGAGTAGACTAGTGTGTGCCTTGAGAGCACTATACGTGCGGACGAGAGTCGACGTACATGGTGATTGTTTCTATGCGGTGCTTAGACGCACCTGTGAAATATATACTCCTATTGCTTGCTTGTAGGGAAGGAGCACCGCCGCCCCGGGCATAAGGTGGGGTCGTTATAATATTTGGTCAGCTAAAGCTGACCGGTTGCCTGTTTTCCCAACACATGGTGGTTTTGCTTGTACAGGTTCTGGCGAAACTAGCGGGAAATAGCGGACTGAAACCCCTGCTGATGTGCCATGCTGGCCCTTGAAGGCTGAGTTGTTATGTTTACTTTTATTTCATGTGTGTCCGGCCTGCGTGCCGATGTTTGTAAGCCACCTTTATTATGTAAACAAATCTTGTAAAGAACTTGAAATGTATTTCATTCCTAGTGGCTATAGTGGACATTGTATAAGCTAGTTTTAATTGAAATCAAATGCTTCCGTTGTGCGACTCTGTGTGCTGAGATGGTTATGTTATTAACTGTTTATCACTAATTTGTAACACCCTCCCTGTTACATAGAATATAGCAGTAGGTCCGTCCGGGACCCCACGCCATATTAAACGAACAAAAGAGCGCGTTACTTAATTAGTGTTACTGTAACCAGTAACAATTACTTACAGTTACTGTAACCAGTAACTGTCCACTTTAGGAATGAATTACATGTATGTGTGTAGCATTGGGATGGAACTTCTGTGTTCCGTTATTGATCCATGCTATCTCTTAGTCGTTAATTGTGTTTTGAGCACCTGTATAGGCGGCTGGGAGTGGAGCAGGGCCGTCTCGACCCCCGCGTTCGACTGCGAGCAGTGCACCAACTGTGGTGCCGACTCCTCCTTCTGCTGAGACAGTGAGGTTGATAGCTGAAGCAGTGTTTGCTATGTTCACTACACAACCTGGAGGGCATGTCCCTGGACAGCCTCCTACCCTTGGGGTGGCTCCAGTGTCGGTTGTGGCAGCTGAACCTGTGACTGAAAGGCCAGTGCCGGTGAGGGAACGAAGAGCTCCAGATCAACAACTGTAATACTTTCTGAGTTTCCATCCTCCTACCTTCACGGGGGAAGGTACCCCGACGCAAGCTGAGGATTTGCTATCGAAGGTGCGCAAGACCTTGAAGGCCACATATACGGAGGAAGGGCAGAAAGTTACTTTGGCAACCTTCCTACTTGATGGGGAGGCGCAGTTGTGGTGGGATGATATAGAGTTGCATCACCTAGCAGGAAGGCAGTCGGTGGACATCTCATTTGACGAGTTTTCGAGATTGTTTTTGGCGCGGTATCTCCCACCTGCTCAGCAAATCGAGATGGAGAACCAGTTCAACCGTCTGACTCAAGGCGATCGTATGGTTGATGATTACCTACATGTGTTTACTCTGTTGGGGCGATACGCAGGAGCGACCTTTGCCGATGAAGCTTGAAAGACCAATCGGTTCTATGAAGGTCTGCGAGAAGAGTTGCGGTTCTTTCTATCGGGGGCAATGACACAGGGGTTTATGACCCTGGTCAATACGTCTCGTTCCTGAGAGAAGGATATGAAGCGGTCCCAGGGTAGGAAGGAGTTAGCTGTGGTCAAGCCAGAGTTCAAAACACCGAGCTCTGCAAAGTCTGGACGAGGCAAGTGGAGGAACAGAGCACGACCTTCTGGTCCAGCTCAATCAACTGTTTCGGGTATGACGACTGGTCGGGGGCCACTCATCTGTTATAATTGTGGCAAGCCGGGGCATTATTCTCGTGACTGTCGCAGCGGCAAGAAGGTAGTTGCGGCTTATGCGGTAGAGAAAGGGAAGACGGTGGAGTCAACCGCATCCCATGCTGCTCCTACCCAGCCTAGGGTGTACAACCTTGGCCAGCAGGAGGCCATAAAACAAAGCGATGTGGTGACAAGTATATGTTAGTATACCGCTTTTGTTGCATTTTATACTTCATACCTTCATCATTGCTTGTTAACTGTGTGTGTATTAGGCTTTGTCCTAATATTTAACTCTCCTGCGAGAGCGTTGTTTGTTACGCAGGCTTCACATTCTTTTCTATCGGAGGCCTTCATATAATAACTTGGAGTGCCTTCGTCCTTGAGAAAGGAACGATTAGATGTGATGCTACCCAATGGTTGTTCGATGCGTGCGGATCGAGGTTGCGATGTAAAGGTGCGAATTGGAAGTCAAGATTTTGATTTGGAAGCACTGATACTGCCGCTACCAGAGTTCGATGTAATCTTTGGTACGGACTGGCTGTCGGTACAGCATGCCTACATTGATTGCACGTCTAAGGAGGTCACACTGAGGCAAAATACCGAGCGTGCGACTACGTTTGCTGGTTTGCGAGGATCGAGCAAGACATTGATGTCTACTGTCCAAGTAGTCAAGGCCGTTCGATAGGGCGCATAATTGTGTTTTGTGCTAGTGGGGGCTGCAAAGCTTCAGCCCAGTTTGAGTGATGTTCCTTTTGTCTCAAAGTTTCCCGATGTGTTTCCGAAATATCATCCTGGGGCTCCACCTCAGCGAGAGATTCACTTCACAATAGAGCTGGTGTCAGGTGCCAAGCCTGTGTCACGCTCTCTGTACCGTATTGCGCCAAAGGAGATGGCAAAATTAAAGGTTCAATTACAAGAGTTGCTCGAGCAAGGCTACATACGCCCAAGTACATCACCTTGGGGTGCTCCGGTCCTCTTTGTGAAGAAGAAGGACGGAAGCCTACGTCTCTGTATCGACTACCGTGAATTAAACAAGCTGTCCAAGAAGAACAAGTATCAAATTCCTCGAATCGATGAATTATTTGATCAGCTAGTGGGTTCGTCGGTGTATTCAAAGCTGGATCTTAAGTCTGGTTACTATCAGTTGCAGATTTCGGGATTGTGATATCCCCAAGACGGCATTCAGTACCCGTTACAGGCACTATGAGTTCACTGTAATGCCATTTGGACTGATGAATGCGTCGTCAGTATTTATTGATCTAATGAATAGGACCTTTCGAGAGTGTCTTGAACGGTTTGTGATCGTCTTTATCGACAATATTCTGGTATACTCTCAATCTGAAGAAGAACACGCGGTTCATTTACGCGTAGTGTTGGAGACCCTGCGGCGAAGTCAGCTGTATGCCAAGTTCTCAAAGTGTGAGTTTTGGCTAGCCTCGGTCGCGTTCCTTGGTCATGTGGTTAGTGGTGAGGGTATCGCAGTAGATCCAGCGAAGATAATTGCTATCAAGGAGTGGCCCATTTTGAAAATAGTAGCAGAAGTCAGGAGTTTCCTTGGACTTGCAGGCTACTATAGGCGCTTCATGGAGAACTTTTTGCGGATTGCTCTTCCTCTCACAACTTTGACAAGGAAGGATCAGAAATTTATTTGCTCACCAGTGTGTGCACAAGCTTTTGAGGAGTTAAAGAGTCGTCTGACCACAGCACCAATCTTATGTTTGCCATGTGGTACAGAAGGCTATGAAATTTACAGCGATGCGTTAGAGAGTGGCTTAGGCTGCGTACTTCTTCAGAACGGTCAAGTAATATCTTATGGCTCTCGCCAGTTGAAAGTGCATGAGCAGAATTCCCCTGTCCACGACTTGGAGTTGGCGGCCGTGATATTCGCTCTGAAATTATAGTGACACTACTTGTATGGTGTGAAGGTGGATATCTTTATAGACAATAAGAGCCTAAAGTATCTATTAAATCAGAAAGAGCTCAATATGCGACAACGAAGGTGAATGGAGTTCCTGGGGGACTACACTTTTGAGTTACACTATACTCCCGGGAAAGGAAATGTCGCCGCAGATGCTTTGAGCCGGAGGGATTTTGCGCAGGCTAACTGGGTTCAGATGCATGACTCGCATCTTATCAGTTACTTAGAAGCTTTAGAGATCTCTAGTGTGGAGAGGAGTTCTAGTGCAAGTGCGTGCTTGAACTAGACGGAGGTGCAATACGACCACGCGGACAGAATACGACTGGCCCTGGAGCTTGATTCGAGCATGCAGCGCTACTTGGTGGAGTCTGCTGTTGGGACTGATGCAGAGTTTGTGTTAGACGACGGTCTGATGTGGAAAGATGGTCGGTTGTGCATCCCAAATGTGGGTAAATTGCGGGAGGAATTGATGTACGAAGCCCATTTCTCAAAGTACTCAATTCACCCAGGGAGCACAAAAATGTACCAGGACATGAAGAGGCTGTTTTGGTGGCCAGGTTTGAAGAAAAACATCTCCTTGTATGTGGGCAAATGCAAAACTTGCGCACTTGTGAAGGCGGAATGTCAGAAACCTTGTGGGTTTCTGAAGTCGTTGCCTATACCGGAATGGAAATTTGACGATATTTCTATGGATTTCGTGCACGGTTTGCCGAGATCACAGAGTGGAAATGATGCTATTTGGGTTATCGTGGATCGCTTGACGAAGGTAGCCCACTTTATTCCTAACCGGCTGGACGATTCAGTAGAAAAGTTAGCAACGCTTTATGTTGATAGCATTGTACGATTGCACGATGTGCCCCGTAGCATCGTCAATTACCGAGATGGACGCTTTACTTCGAAAGATTGGAGGCTAATCCACCAGTTGTTGGGCACAAAATTGAAGTTTAGTACTGCCTTCCATCCTTAAATGGATGGACAGACTGAACGTACGAACAGAATTCTGGAGGACATGCTCCGTATGTGCGTCCTGGATTTCGGTAAGAAGTGGGAAGATCATCTTTTTATGATCGAGTTTGCTTATAATAACAGCTATCAGGCAAGTATAAATATGGCGCCCTTCGAGGGCCTCTATGGTAGAGCTTCTCGCACTCCCTTAGCCTGGGAGGAGACAGGTGAGACGAAGCTGTTTAAGCGGAAAGAAGTTGAAGATGCAAATTTAGCTATTCAAACAATCCGGGAGAGATTGTTAGTTGCGCAAGATAGGCAAGCAAAGTACTATAATTCCAAGCACAGAAACATTGAATTCGCCATCGGCGATTGGTCGTATCTCAAAATCAAGCCATTCAAAGGTGTGTCAAGGATTCGACGCTTGAAAAAGCTGAGTCCGAGATACCTTGGACCGTTCGAGATACTGGAACGTGTTGGTGAAGCGGCCTATCAGCTCGCTCTTTTGACAGAGTTGAGCGGCTTACATGATGTGTTTCACATATCTGTGCTGAGGAAGGCAGTGCCAGAGCCTAACAAAGTGATTGCGACAAATCAAGTGCCAGTCGATGAGGGGCTAAAGGCAAAAGTTATGCCTATATGCATCGAAGACACTGATGTTAAGTAGCTGCGGAATAAACTGATCAAGATGGTCAAGGTCCGCTGGAACAATTGCGTCCGTGAGGAGCTTTCATGGGAGCATGAGCAAACCATGCATGACGAGTTCCCCGAATTGTTCCGTTAAGGTACAAGTTATTTGTTTTTGTATCTTGTTGTTATTTTCGCTGTTAAAGTTTCGGGACAAAATTCTTTTAAGAGGGGAAGAATTGTAAGACCCCATGTTCTAAGTGCAAAGAAAGTAGAGGTGTACTGAAGCTAAGGAGCTAGCGCCAGGCGCTAGTGCTAGCGCCGACGGTAGCGCACTTTCCGAGAAATATGTTATTCTCGAGAAATGTTGGTAGCACTCCAGATTTTTCCCAGCGGATAGATAACGCTGAGAGCTAGCGCCATGCGTTAACGCTAACACCAGGCGTTAGCCTAAGTCTTAGTGTCGACGGACGTCGAGACGTCGAGACGCAATTGGATCCCTTAAGCGGCTGTGGATAAGCTTATCCACCGCCTTAGGGGCTAACGCGCGGTGTTAGGTGCTAACGTCGGCGTTAGCTAAGAAAGTATTTATGTACAGCAAATCTGACTTTTCTTCTCATTTTCTCTGAAACCCTCTGCTTTTCTTAGAGCTGTGGGCTGAGAGCTGGGAAGGAGATCCGTTGGAGGTGAGCCTTTGTTGTGTCGAGGGAAAATCCGTGAAGTAGATTGCTTGCGTGTTTGTGCCATCGTCGATTCCAGCCGAATATCTTGCTGATCATGGTGCAGAAACGAACGACAAGGGTAACGATTCTCCTCCTTACATCTTTGGACACGTTCGTCCATTGATTTGCATAGTAGTAGGCAGATTTCCACTAGCGAGTGGATAGATTTCTGCCAACGGGTCGATGTTATCCCCGTAGAAAATTGCATATAGAGTCCGGAATCGAAGTACTGGCATAGGCATGCTGTATGAAGCCCATCTGGACAGGTTGGTCTGGATTGGTGATGTTCATATGTTATTGCACTCCGGAGAAGACTCCGTGATATATGCTGTGATTTTTTGGGTTTTGGTTGCTATGACGTGCACAAAGAGTTCTGGAGGTGTATCACCGAACATACTCGAAAAAAGGGTGGTAGAACTGAGTTCTGTCACTAACGTCGGGCGCTAGCGTTAACGCCGGCGTTAGCTCCCAGGGAGCAATATGTGGAGCCTGTGAAACCTAAGTCCAAGAACTGGGTTGTAGCAGCAGAAGTTGGAGGTCTGGTGTACCTTGCTTCATTGGCCTTGCTGGTCAAGAGCGGGTTAGGGAAAGCCATACCCGTTTTAGGTGATCGTATTGCCTAATTTAATGAGCGCGGGAATCAGGTGGAACCGAAACCCCACCCTTAGCCGTCATGTGAAGAGGGTAGCAACCTCGGGTCACGATGTGCCGTTTGGGACTGTGGCTCGTCAAGGTCTGCCAATCTTGACGAGAGAAAGCTCATGTTTGACTAACTTGAAAAATGCTTAGCGTGGAAGCGTAACTCACGGAGTAGACTAGTGTGTGCCTTGAGAGCACTATACGTGCGGCCGAGAGTTGACGTACATGGTGATTGTTTCTATGCGGTGCTTAGACGCACCTGGGAAATATATACTCCTATTGCTTGCTTGAAGGGAAGGAGCACCGCCGCCCCGGGCATGGGGTGCGGTCATTATAATATTTGGTCAGCTAAAGCTGTCCGGTTGTCTATTTTCCCACCACTTGGTGGTTTTGCTTGTACAGGTCCTGGTGAAACTAGCGGTAAATAGCGGACTGAAACCCCTGCTGCTGTGCGGTGCTGGCCCTTGAAGGTCGAGTTGTTATGTTTACTTTTATTTCATCTGTGGCCGGCCTGCGTGCCGATGTTTATAAGCCACCTTTATTATTTAAACAAACCTTGTAAAGAACTTGAAATGTATTTCATTCCTAGTGGCTATAGTGGACATTGTATAAGCTGGTTATAATTGAAATCAAATGCTTCCGTTGTGTGACTCTGTGTGCTGAGATGGTTATGTTATTAGCTGTTTAACACTAATTAAGTAACGCGCTCTTTTGTGCGTTTAATATGGCATGGGGTCCCGGCCGGACCTACTGCTATATTCTATGTAACAGGGAGGGTGTTACATGATAGGTGAGTTATATGGCTTTTTATGCCGAATTAAAACTTTATAAATAAAAGCGCACAGAAAACAAAGCACACACAAATACAAGGATTTTATAGTGGCTCCCCAATGTGGGTACTCCACTTTCCCACCTCACCTGTCTAGCACATCTGACTAAACTAGGCTACTTCACTAATCTCAGATTATGAATAATCTTACAGCTCGGAGTAAGACTCCTACAAACTCGGAGAACACCATCTCCTACAAACTCAAAGAATTAAACTCTCCTACAAACTCGATCCTCTAAAATAGGATCTACAAAGACTCGGAAGATAAAACTTCCTAAAAGAATATGTAAAAGATATTATAAGAACTTCGGATTGAAAATCCAATCTCTAAGAATCTCAAGGAGATTCTACTTCTTCAGATCTGAAATAATAGGTCTTCTTCTTCCTTGAAATAGATGAAATCCTGAACTTGAAAGATGGAGAAGAAATCTTTTGTATTGAAAACTTTGGTCTAAATACTTTTCGACCCAACAAGATCTAGAGAATACTTGAATCAATCTGAGCACTGAGATCTTGTTGAATCGAGACTTGCAGTAGAATCGAGCACAGAACTTGTCGGCGGCAAGAGATCTTCTTTGTGAGAACAAGAGAGATGGCCGACGGAAATCTCGATGTCTTTCTTTCCAAATTGCATGATTAGGGTTAATAGAAATGTCCTTTAGGTATTTATAGCTCTCCTTCAAATGGTTATAAACAACTCTTACAGATAGAGATCCACGTGAACTATACATGGCTAAAATATCCTAAAAGGAAAAACACGTCAAAATAGAAGAAAACACGCTTTGTCTGGATTCGTCGAATGGACTCTTCGAATACAAGATTACTCTACAAATTATATATAAGACTTGTCGAATTGACTAAGAGACAAAAGCTGAGTTAGGAAGTAAAGAAACTAAGTCCACTTGAGTATTTCACGAGATCACTCGACGAATTCGTCGAGTGATCACGATAAATCAGCAGATTACTCGACGAATTCGTCGGGTGTTCTCGATTGAACAACATTTACTCGACGAAAATCATTTAATGAGTTTTTTTGATACTTCTCGAGTATAATCGATGAATATCTAAGTCTTTCACGAGTTGTCTCGGCGAATTAACTTGGATTCTTTGAGACCACTCGACGAAAATGACATAGGCTATTATCTTCCACATCTGAATTCAGCACCTGCTTCACCTTGTCTTCTCCATAATGTTTGAATATGAAGTACATACCAATAGATAGATTTCACATGAGTCAACACCTTGGTCTATACTTAGAGGGATTACATTGCATAGGCCTATGTTTATGGCTCATTGAAACCTGACATAGGTTTGTACTTAGCAATTAGAGTCCTACATACACACAACTAAGAAACTACATCAAATACAAAATCAATTCATCTTAGTTCAAGGGACACTTCTTCAAATCAAGGTTATTGTAGCTGCAATACCGAACACTACTATTATAGTATACTATTTAGGCTAATATATACTAGTATATATTATTATATAACATAATATATTATACTATAGTCTTTAGTATATTATATATATTATGCAATATAATATCATAATATATTATACTATAATACTATATATACTATACTATAGTATACTAGATTAGTATATTATAGTATTGTAATATTTTATATTATTATAACAGTGCATACTAATGTAATATAGTAGTCTATTCTATAATATTATTATTATAATATAATATTATACACTATATAATATCATGGATAATAACTAGTCTACGATATAATATTATAGTATATATGTAGTGTACTAGTTTATATACACTATATTATGTTCATTGTTATGTATTATTTTACTAATACCAGTATTCTATATATACTACATACTATATATAGTCTAATATATTATTGTAATAAAATATTATTTTATACTAATATATATATATTATTCTAATACTATAATATAATACTAATTACTAGTGTATAATAGTATATTTAGTATATTAAAGTGTACTATACTATATAATACTAAACTATTAGTTATAGTACAATACTAGTATACTATATAATACAGTATAGAGTATTAGACTAGTATAATACACTATATTCTTGTAATACACTAGAATATATTATTATCCATGTATTATATATACAATAAAATACTACTATATTACATTAGTATTATAGTCTATTATAATATTATAATATTACAGTATGTAATATACTAGTATAATATAATATAGCATTTTATGTACTATAATAATCAATTATAGTATACTATACTAATATAATACAATAGTACTAGTGTATTAGTGTAGAGACATAATATAATACAATATTATAGTGTATAATATACTATATAATAATGTATAGTATACTATATAATACTAAAGTAATTCTACTAGTAATATAATATTGGTATTATATTATTAGTATGCTTTTTACTATAAAATAGTATACTAATATATGTCATATTAGTTTAATATATACTACTACAATATAATATTGTATAATACTGTATTAATAAACTATAATATATCATTATATAATACTATATTATGTTATATATACTACATTATAGTATAAAGTAGAATAATATACAATCTTATTAGTATACTAATTTTAGTATAACAGGTTATAATATATACACTAATATTAGTATACTAATGTATAGTTATAGTAGTATATTAATACTATACAATATTATACTATACAATATTATACTATACAATTATAGTATTAGTATTATAGCTATATATACAAATAGTATAATAGCCAATATTATAGTGTACTATAATATATATTACACTAGTATTATATATAGTATGATGTATACACTATATAGTATATTATTGTATATAGTATATGCAATAATATGTGTAGTATATTATTGATTATTATGTATAGTCTACATACTATATTCTGTAGTATGGATATACACACTATACGATATTATTGCTTATAGAGTAATATAATATACTAATATTAGTGTATATATTATTATAGTATGAATAATAGTTTTATAATTACTATTGTATATAGTACATAGTATAATAATATAAATTAGGTTATGCCATATATAATATAGTATAATCTATTCAAAGATAGTATATTATAATATTCTATAATTTTTAGTATTTTAATATATTATTATATCATATAAAATATTGTATATTTATATTATGCTTTACTAGTCTATATAATATTATATATTAGTTTATTACTAATATATAGTATATTGTATACTATAAAATATAGCATATAGTATATATATACTATATTATACTATAGATGTATTATAGTCTAGTATACTATTATACTACTATATTTCTATATTATGATATAATTGTATGTATAATAATATTATAATAAACTATATTATACTATTTATTGTAGTATTTATATAGTCTATTATAGTTTAGTAGCATAATATACAAAATAGTCTAACAAAGGTACTAATGTTCATAATATATAATACACCGTAATAATATATTATAACACTAGTATAATACTAGTGTCTAATTATAATTAATATATATAGATATACGAGTGAAACGGCACGGGCCTCCGGCCCTATGTGAGTGCAACGGCGTGGGCGGCGACATTTGTCGTGGGTGATGACTATCTCTCTCTCTCGTCGGGTGCGGTGACATTTGTTGTGCTCGCCAACTCTTAGCGGGCTTTGCTCCCATTCGACAGTGCACAACCCCCCCCCCCCCCCCCCCCCCCCCCCCCCCCCCCCGCCCCCCGTGCGGGCAACATTTGTCGTGGGGGCCATATTTGTCATGGGTGAGGATATTTGTCATGGGGGGCAACATTTGTCATGAGGGGCAACAATGGTCGTGGGAGGCGACATTTGTCATGGGGGCGACATTATTTGTCGTGGACGATGATATTTGTCGTGAGGACGACATTTGTCGTGGGAGGCAACAACGATCATTGATTAACTTGACATGACTTCTCAGTGAACATATTAGTTGATGGGCGTGGTGGGCGATATTTGTAAGACATGGTTATTTTGAAAAGTCTAACTTCCATGATTGTGAGGTAGAGCATGTCACGCCAATCAACGACACTGGTCTCCTGCCCTATGTGAAAGCAACGGCGTGGGCAGCGACATTGGTCGTGGGCGGAAACATTTGTCATGTGCGGTGACATTAGTCGTAGGCGATGACATTGATCGTGGGCAATGACATTTGTCGTGGCCGATGACATTTGTCGTGAGGGGCATCATTGTTATTTGCTTAGATGAACTTCTTTAGAAGGGATACGGTCTTGTTTCTGGAATTTTTCATTGCCACCAACATTTGGTAAGCTCGTGGTTTCTTCTACCACAGATTATTTTTGATAATTTAAATGCTTGTATGGTTTCTCATAATATTGAATATTCTTGAAATGAAAATATCATTTGGCAGGGAGGGGCGTTGTATTTGAAGGCTCTGAATTTGAAGATGTCGTTGAATTTGAAGGCGTTAAAGTATAAATGCAACTCAATGACCTCTAAGAGAAAAAAATGAATCAATAATACGTATATTAAGTTGTTCTCCTATATATATATTGGGTAGATCTAAAATGACTTTCCTCACCTATAGATTATTAGGAAAAATTCCAATTAGTTATTCTCTTGTGCATGGAGTAAATTTAAATTGGTTTTTATTGTTCTGTTGTGCATTTTAGCAGTCTTCAATAGGTGAATATTATACTCGATATCAACCAATCAGGTATTAGGGCAAATCCATATTTTCAACATTAATAATTGTTCTAAAATAAAAAACAAAACTAAAATAAATTATATGGCACACATTAGAATGAGTCCAAACATCAATGTTATAACTACAGAACATAGTATCTAAATTGTGATTTTTTTAATATTAACTATTGCACTTCATCCTTTGCTAATATGAGGAGTCTCGTTCCCTGTTTCTTAAGTTTTGGACCTTTTGAAAGGAGGTGACGGGCTGTCACCACAAACAGAAACATTTAAAAAAATCAATCAAAAAATTGTAGTAAGATAAAATAAATACCACTGTTCCATTGTATAGATTGAAAAATACATGCTACAACAAATACAGTAGAATAATTTAGTGCAATGGTTGTGGCATTTTGGTCCCCTCGACCGGCGTCATTCCTCTCCTTCCATTTATCTACTTTCCTCCACATGCGACATCTTCAAAGATAGCTTTCTCCAGCTCACGTCCAGAAGAACTCTAAATCAAATCCAAATCTCATGTTAGGAATAGTTCAATTGTTAAAGAGCACAGAACCATATCAAAGCTATTAAACAGTACATCAGGGTCAAAAATAATTTGGTATATTTAGTCATAACTAAATAAGTGATTGAGGAAACCAAAACATTTTCCTATACTAATCTAATTATCTATTTAGCCAAAAAAAGAGTCCTAAAACAATTAAGATGATCTGCACGATCATACCAATAGGGAGAAGTGCAAGCTTGCCATGTTTCATATGGGAAAACTGTTATGATATGGCAACACAGAATATATACCATAAAGCTGTCTAGAAGTAACAGTTAGTCATATTATCTTAGAAATAAATCATATTAGAAGATATTATGATTACTTGCATGTAATACAATGCTAAACTCATCCTCAAGCTCTCCTAATGCTTTCCTCGAATGAAGAGAATAGTTGGATTGGCTTACATCTGAAAAATGTGATTTTCACAAAGACACAAATCAAACACCAAAATCGTACCAAATAGAGTTGAATTTATTTTACGAAAGAAATCAAACTGCATTTAGTAGAAAGCAGGTGATTACATATGAATATTTCATACCTTGTTTAGGTGGGTTAAAAAAATGCAAAAGTGAAGCAAGAAGGATCAAAGGATATTGGTACGCAAAAGTGAAGTTGCAAAGATTAATAATATAAAGTGACTTGAAAATTATTGTCCAAATAAGAGACATAAACTCGTGGATGATCATAAGTGAACACAACACCTCACGAATGTATATGTTGAGTAACCTCGGGATAAAGATTAATTTATTGCACCAATACAAATGGTTATAAAAATAAAATAATAAGTACAAAAAGCATATGTTGAGTATCCTTGGGATAATGATTAATTCATTGCACCAATACAAATGGTTATAAAAATAAAATAATAAGCACAAAAAGCCCCCCCCCCCCCCCCCCCCACACACACACACTTTTTTGTGCATGGATGCTATGAAATGTAAACTTACAGAAGAGGTTTCTTGTAATTTCAAAAGTAAGAGGGCTGCAACCTGTAATTATGCTAACTTCCAGGGGAAGTTTTGGTAATAATTCCCATATATATTGAAAGTAGGGATAGATCCATGAAATGATAGAAGATTTCAAAAAGCTTTGAAGTTTTCAAATCAAGAGAAAGCTCACATGGTTTCCAAAAAATTAATGAAAGAAAGAGATCTCTTATCCCCAATCTTGGGTACTTCAAATCCAATAGCTTGCTTGGGTTGACACGTAAAAAATCTCCCATAGACCACCCTCAATGCCTTTTACCATTATTATACACATGGATCCATATTCATTATTGCCTTTCTAAAAAAAAATAGAAGAAAAGATGAATAACATCACACAAATTTTAAAATAAAAATTAATAGAATAGTTTAGTGCACGCATAAGTTCTCTGACAAATAGAAAAAGGCTCGGATGTTTCCAAAAAAATTTCATAGAACATAGAGAAGTCTCATCCTTGAGATTCAATCTTCAGGTACAATAATGATTGCACGGGTTGCCTGATTTAAATTTCACTCTTAGGCCATCATCAATGCTTTTATCAATTTTATACACATGAATTGTCCATATATCGTCATCGCCTTTCTAAAAGAAAAAAAATATTAATAGCACACAAAACAAATTTGAAAATAAAATAGCTCTATACTCAGGAAAAAAAATTAGAGACCACTAAGTGGGTGAGGGGAGCAGGAGACAGAGGGGGAGGGGAGAGAGAGAGAAAGATATAATTTAATGTTGACAACCATCCATCATTATGTGCAATAAGGAATCCCACAGATTATTCCTCATAGTTTTCATACTGGGGAGAAGTGTCAGATAGATATAACAAAAACAAAAGCACTCAAACCTTTATCCCACCATAGTGGGGTTGACTATATGGATCCTTTGTTGCCATTGTAACACTATCTTTAGTCATAATCTCACTAATGCCTAAGTGCATCATGTCTTTACTTATAGATTCATTCCAAGTTCTTTATGAATCAATTTGGAAGCAATTTGATATAACAATGAAATTTGATTCAATATGAATCAGACAACAATTTGGTACAACAATGAAATTAATTCAATATGAATTTGGAACAACAATCATTTTTGTAAAAGAAAAAAAAACCAAGCAATCATTATGAATTTGGTACAGCTTTTAAAATTCACTAAAAAAATACAAACCGAACAATAATCACAAAATATAACTTTAACCAAATAAAAAATAATAAAAAATCATAATATTGCATTGTCCTGCGCAACAAGATATGATAATCTTGCGTGAAATAAAAATAGATGAATTCTCATTTCACAGTCAATAGTTCTTAAAGTTGAATATGTAAGATGAAAGTATGTCATTAACGTATCAGTTTGTGAACCGCTCGAAGGAGTGATTGGTACCAATGGGCTAATTTCCATTACTCATCCCCAATGAATTGAATACATGCTGAAGTTATCTAGTATGCATATTTCAAGAAATAGTGAGCAAACAAAGTCCAAACAATAGTTAGCTTTGTATACATGCTGAAGTTTTTGTGGGCTTGACATTTCAAGAAATAGTTAGCAAACAATGTCCAAAAAATAAGGCTTAGATGACTTGATAATTAGTGAGCAAACAAAGTCTAACCATAATGATACTCGCATGGGTTGCCTGAGAAACCTCTCCCCAGACCATCCTCAATGCCCTAAACATAGTAGAGAAAAATTCCACCATTTCATTTCAAGTTGTCATTCGTCATCGCCTCACATTAAAGGAAAACAATAACAAAGTTCTTTACAAACAGCCCACAGAATAGCTGCTGCGAGTCGAAATGATTCAAAATAAACTGACGGCAAAAGGATTCAAAATAAAGTAGATGTGACGTGGTGTTGAAAATTGGACGGTGATGAGTATAATGGACGGACTGGATGTATTATTTGTCTCACATAATTTACACATTTTTGATACCAAGATACTTCTTTTTAAAGTAGTATAGATAATGGACGAACATGATTCAAAATAAAGTGACAGTGAAAGGATTCAAAATAAATTAGATGTGACGTGATGCTATAAATTAGACGATGATGAGTATAATGGATGGACATGACCTATCATTTGTCTCAAATAATTTACACAATTTTGATACCGTGATATTTCTATTTAAACTAGTGAAAGTATAAATATGTGCAGAAAGACATCAATGCAAGCATAAACACATCCTCAATGCCCTAAACATAGTAGAGAAAAACTCCTTCTAAAACTAATAAAGCACAAATAAAGCTCAGATGACTTGATTAGTTGAAGGAGATAGGAAGAGGGAAGAAACTCAAATTTTGCAGCCTCCTTCCAACAATAATGATTCTCGCAAGGGTTGCCTGAGAAACCTCTCTGCAGGCCATCCTCAATGCCCTAAACATAGTAGAGAAAAAGTCCACCATTTCATTTCAAGTTGTAATTATTCATCGCCTCACAGTAAAGGAAAACGATAAAAAAGTTATTTAAGAACATCCCACATAATTCAACCCCTTTTTGCCAAAAGCACCGCACCAAACGGATCCCAAAATATCAAATACTGCTTATGAGTACTAAGAAGTTGAGGAGAAAATGCGAAGTTATGAAAACATCTATCTATCTATACTAATTTAAAATGAAATATCATGACTTCAAAAATGTGTGAATTATATGAAAGAAATGATAGATCATCTACATACATTATACTCATCACGTCCTTAAGAAGAAATATCATGGTATCGAAAATGTGTAAATTATGTGAGACAAATGATAAAGTTAATTATAATCATCACCGTCCAATTTACATCACCATCCAATTTACAACACCATGTCAGCTCTACTTTATTTTGAATCCCTTCACCGTCTACTTTATTTTGAATCACTTCGCATCGAAGCAGCTATCCCATTGTCACAATTTTGGTACTATGATATTTCTTTTTAAATTAGTATAGAATATGATTATTCGGATCAAGAACACATGGGCAAAGGAAAGAGAAGCAGAGTAAAAAAAACAGCGGCTCAGATGACTTCATATTTAGTTGAAGGAGATAGGAAGAGAGAAGAAACTCAAATATTCCAGCTTCCTTCTGCTCAATAATGATACTTGCATGGGTTGCCATGAGAAACCTCTCCCCAGGACATCCTCAATGCCATAAACATAGTAGAGAAAAACTCAACCATTTCATTTCAAGTTGTCATTCTTCATCGCCTCACATTCTTTTTTGCAAAAAACGCCGCACCAAACGGAACCCAAGACAACAAAAACTGCTCATGAGTACTATGAAGCATAGGAGAAAATGTGTTGTTAAAGAAATACCATCGTATCAAAATTGGTGAGACAAATGATACTCATCACCGTCCAATTTACTACACCGCGTCACCTCTACTTTAAAAAGAAATATCACGGTGTAAATAATGTGAGACAAATGTGTAAACATTACTACCAAATATTGAAGGCCAGCTATAGGAAAAAAATGAAATGAGGAATGACAACTTTTATTAAGAACATATTATACCTGAGGAATGACATATAATCTGGAATGACATATTATTGAGGAGAAGAGGTAAGAAATCAATGCAATATAATACATGAGCAAGACAAATAATCACCTGAGCAATCAATGCCTAATAAAACTGAAACAATCAGGTGCAATATAATACCTGAAATAACAAAGAAATGGTATTTTGAATATCCCTTCACCGTCTAATTTATTTTGAATCATTTTGCATCGAAGCAGCTGTCCCATTGTCACAATTTTGGTACCAAGATATTTCTTTTTAAATTAGTATAGAATATGATTCTTCGGATCAAGAACACATGGGCAAAGGAAAGAGAAGCAGAGTAAAAAAACAATGGCTCAGATGACTTCATATTTAGTTTAAGGAGATAGGAAGAGAGAATAAACTCAAATATTCCAGCCTCCTTCTACTCAATAATGATGCTCGCATGGGTTGCCATGAGAATCCTCTCCACAGACCATCTTCAATGCCCTAAACATAGTAGAGAAAAACTCAACTATTTCATTTTAAGCTGTTATTCTTCATCGCCTCACATTCATTTTTGCAAAAAATGACGCACCAAACGGAGCCCAAGACAACAAAAACTGCTCATGAGTACTAAGAAGTCGAGGAGAAAATGCGTTGTTAAGGAAATACCATCATATCAAAAATTGTGAGACAAATGATACTCATCACCATCCAAGTTAGTACACCGCAACACCTCTACTTTATAAAGAAATATCACGGTGTAAATTATGTGAGACAAATGTGTAAACATTACTACCAAATATTGAAGGCCAGCTGTAGAAAAAAAAAATGAAATGAGGAATGATAACTTTTATTAAGAACATATTATACCCGAGGAATGACAAATATTTTGGAATGAAAAATAAATGCAATATAATACCTTAGCAAGACAAATAATCAACTGAGCAATCAATGACTAAGAAAACTGAAATAATCTGGTGCAATATAATACCTGAAACAACAAAGAAATGGTTGACAGATTTGGTACAACAAATCAATCCTAAGAAAATAGGAATCAAGAAAAAGATAATGTTTATCACTGGATTAAAGACCTGTTCACAGAGCCATGAAAAATTAGGTGCATATAATTTTTTCAGGATCAAAGAAGTATGAGAAAACCAGAACCACAAATAATCAAATATCTATGCACACACCAAAAAATTTTAGGATCTAGAATTGAACTAATAAACCTATATTCAGGCTAATAGAAAACACCTGTGGTATGATCAAAGCAAATCAGAACTCACCTTAGTCGATCGCTGTAGGTTGCGGGAAACAGATCCAGAACTGACGACTAAGAAAATCTTCGAGGTTGTAGGAGCTATTTAGCTCAAAGAAAGACTGAAACTGGAGGTGAAAAACTTGAGGCTGGCCACTGTAGAAGGAATACTTGAAGGCCTGAGAACTGCAAGCATTGGTTTTCTTCTCCAAAGCTACACAAATGAACATGGACGCATCTTTCCAAGAGCAAAATAAAGCCCTAAAACTAAAATAGGAGAAGAAGAAATCCATCAAACCTCCATATTCACATGGCGGGAACGTCGTCGTGCGAGGAGGAGGAGCAGAGAGTCATCGGCGAGAGAATGAACATGGACGCGGCTTTCCAAGAGCAATATAAAGCCTTAAAACTAAAATAGGAGAAGAAGAAATCCATCAAACCTCCAAATTCACTTGGCAGGAGCGTCATCGTGCGAGGAGGAGGAGGCGCAGAGAGTCGTCGGTGAGAGAAGACCTCGATGACCGTCAAAGCCAGCAAGAGATGAAGTGTGGTAGGGATTTTTGGGGCATCGGGGGAGCGTCGTTGTGCGGAGAGGAGGAGAAGAGAAGCGCGCTGTTGGGTTAGAGGAGCGGGCAAGATTCCGAGCGGTAGGGTTAGAAGTGGAGCGCAAGAATGAGGCGATTGGGAGATATATGTACTACATATGCGAGGATTCAAAATAAAGTGACGGCGAAAGGATTCAAAATAAAGTAGATGTTACGTGGCGTTGAAAATTGGACGGTGATGAGTATTATGGACAGACTGGATACATTATTTGTCTCACATAATTTACACATTTTTGATACCATAATACTTCTTTTTAAAGTAGTATAGATATATATATAAAAATATATATTACACAAGTATATTATATTATACTATAGTCTACTATATAGTGTAGTATATTATAGATTATATTATACTATAATATATTGTGCATATTATTTGCTATAATATATACATTATTTAATTATTGTATATTATTACTTGTCAAGTATAATAAGAATATACAATATATATTATACTATACATGTAATAATTTACTAGTATGTATTATTGTGTACTAATATACTATAATAATAACAATTTAGTATATACTAATATTAATATAATATACAAAGTAATAAACATTATATACTATACTATATTATAGTATACTAGTTTTAATATAATACTACAATTATACTATATTACATAGTACATTATATACTATTGTATCCTAGTATATTATATTTTTGAGTACTATAATAAACTTGTATAGTATATTATAGCCATATAATATATTATATAATATATATTATTATATTCTAAAGTATATAGTACATTAATTGTAGTATTATAGTATACTAGTATATAGAAACTAGAAGCTAGTATACTATAGTATTAAACCTATAGTATATATTATATTATAAAGCCGATAAGCCGATATACTATATAGTATTAGCCTGGCATGAAGAAGGAGATTATACACTTTGTGATGCACTGCATAACCTGCCAGTGGGTGAAATCAAAGTCTAAGAGACCAGGAGGATTATTCTAGCCCCTGCTAGTTCCAGAGTGGATGTTCGAGGATATCTCTATGTACTTCGTATATGGGTTACCTCGCTCCCACTCGAGGCATTATTCTGTATGAGTGATCGTGGACAGGTCGACGAAGGTCGCTAGGTTCATTCCCGTTTGGAAGGACGCTCTGGTCGGTACCATTGTGCGGCTATTTGTGGAGCAGTTCACACGATACCTTGGAGTTCCCAGATCGATCGTGTCAGATCGGGATGGTCGGTTCACATCTAGGGAATGGATAGCGGCCCAGGCTTATATGGGATCTCAGTTGACCTTCTACACCGCTTTCCATTCTCAGACGAACGACCAGATGGAGCGTACCATCAGGACGATGGAGGATTTGTTATGACTCTTCATCCTAGATAGTGGAAGGCCATGGTAGAGATTGCTGCCCCTTATCAAGTTCTCTTACAACAACAGCCATCACTCCAGTACCGTCCTGGTTCCCTACAAAGCATTATACAGATGGAGGTATAGGACTCTGCTATCTTTGGTCAAGGTTGAGGATCCAAAGGCGCTGGGATCAGAATATGTGGAGGATATAGATGCTAGAGTATTACTGATATGTGAGCGGATGCTAGAGGCCCAGAGCAGACATGCCAAGTATTGTGATGCGCAACATCGTAAGGTAGAGTTCTTGGTGGGAGATTGTGTTTTCTTGAAGATACGTCCGGTGCATGGTGTCACGCGGGAGCGGAAACTAAAGAAGCTCAGTGCTAGATATATGTGGCCTTATAAGATCATGGAGTGGATCGGTCTCTTGTATTGCCGACTAGAGCTGATACAGGAGTTGGTGAACCTACACGACGTCTTCCACAACTCTTCACTCAGGCGGGCTCTACTTCGGCTAGAGCATCGGATTACTTATACATAAGGTCTGGTAGCATTCGACCGTTCAGTTCGCTTAGAGCTGATTCGGGTCGATGACACCAACGTTCATGTTCTGCGGCAGAAGATGGTCTCATTGGTCTAGGTCTTGTGGTTGAATCAAGGGCAGGAGGAGCATACATGGGCGCCCCTGAACCTTATGCAACAATATTACCCAGGACTCTTTGCATCAAGTATACCCTATCCCGTCTGAAGATTTACTTTCATTTACCATAAGTGAGAACCCCGTTGGCCCAAACTTAATTTTGGGGATGAATTTTTTCTTTATGTATTGGGAATTGTAACATCCCTAGAATAACTAGGACCCCTAGAGGATTTAGTCATGACAAGTGTTATGACATTAGGCTAGGTTTACCCAAAATGGCCTTAGAAGTCTGAGTGGCAAGATCAAAACACCTTGGTCTGCATTTAGCAATTTTAGGTCGCCTAGCCTAGGGTTAACCAAATGAGCTTCAATATGTCAATATAACCTCACGTTGACCCTCATAATCCTTCAAGGAGACCAATAGGTCACTTTGGATCCATTGGGGTCAACCAAATTGGCCAAGTTGACCAAAGTCAACCATGTCGCTTAATGGGTCAAACCTCTCTAATTAGGGTCAAATAGTTTTCAAATTACCAATGTGACCTCACCCAAGCCTTCCTAACCCCTATGTAAGGTCAGTGGAACCAAATCAAGTCATTGAGTTAAATAAAAATGGTCTAGTTGACCAAAGACAACACTAGCCCTAAATGTATCAAACCTCTCAAATTAGGGCCAATTAGCTTTTTAATGTCCAATGTGACCTCCCCCTAGCCTTCCTAACCCCTAAGCGAGGTCAATGGATTATTAATAACTCTTTGGGTCCAAAAAGTCCATGGATTAGGGCATAATCACCATTAGGGCCAATTTGACCTAATTTGGTCAAATGACCCAAAATTGGTCACACCAAGCCACAAATCACTTTGGATGGTGTCAATAGACCCAAGACTATCAATAAGGGTCAGCCAAATTGTTCAAGTTGACCTAGGGTCAACACAAGTGCACCTAGCCTGTTTTACCCAGATATCGGTGATCCTCTACGAGCTAACATTTTCAGGTATTATGGTATTTTTGGAGATCCCGGGCGATCTCGCTCCTTCGGGGCAGTTTCGTCGAGCCCCGGAGGTCTCGCACAGAGGAGGTAGATCCTCCTAGGCAACCTCACGAAGAGGAGGTCGCCCCTCCTGGATGATCTCATGAAGAGGAAGTCACCCCTCCTAGACGATCTCACGAAGAGGAGGTTGCCCCTCCCGGGCGACCTCACAAAGGGAGGTCGCCCCTTCCGGGTGACATCACGCAAAGGGAGGCTGCCCCTTCAGGGTGACCTCGCGCAGGAAGAGGTCGCCCCCTCGAGGCGACCACACGTAGGAAGAGGTCGCCCCTTCCGGTCGACCTCGCGCAAGAGGAGGTCACCCCTTCCGGGCGACCTCACGCAGGAGGAGGTCGCCCCTTCCGGGCTACCTCATGTAGGAGGAGGTCGACCCTTCCTCGCGACCTAGCTCAGGAGGAGGTCGCCCATTCCTGGCGACCTCGCGCAGGAGGAGGTCGCCCCTTCCGTGCGACCTCACACAGGAGGAGGTCGCCCCTTCTAGGCGACCTTGCGCAGGAGGAGGTCGCCCCTTTTGGGAAAACCAGCGCTGGAGGAGGTCGCCCCTTCCGGGCGACCTCGCGCAGGAGGAGGTTGCCCCTTCCGGGCGACCTCGCGTAGCGGGAGGTCGCCCCTTCCGGGAAACCTCGCGCAGGGGGAGGTCGCCCCTTCTGGAGAACTCGCAAGGGGAGGTCGCCTCTCCTGGGTGACATCATAAGGGGAAATCGCCCCTCCTGGGCGACCACAAAGGTAGGATTCGGCCCTGAGCTGACTCCTTTTTTATGTCATCTCTTTTTAGGTGATTTCCTTCCCTGACGATCTCAGCAGATCCGGGCAGCCCGTTACCTTTCAGATCTGCCCGTTCGGGCAGGCCCTGCGCCTATAAATAGAGGGGTAGGGTTACCAGTTTGAGGACTTTTTGGGGACTTCCCAGCTCCAGCCAGGGACTTGAGCGGTCTCAGTTTTTTGAGACCGCGAAGACAATTCTTGTTTTCTGAGTTGCAATGGAAATGCCAGAGGTTCAAGCCAATTCAAATGATGAACTTACCCTGGAAGTTCTCAAGCTACGAATAGAGCTCCATCTGGAGCAACTTTTCCAAGATCTGGAGCGGTCTCGCCAAAAGAATGCTCAAGAACTAGAGCAGATTCAACGACAGTTGGATGCAATTAACCGAACTCTAATCGCCATCACTGAGCAGTTTCCTCCTCAAGTTGCAGTTCCTTTGCCTCCTCAAGTAGTAAAACCTCCTCCTCCTCCCAGATTATCACATCCGGTTGCTCCTCTGCCATCTCAAGTTGAGGAATTTGCAGTTACTCGCCATGACTACCTCAGACTAGTTGCCCAGGAAGATTAAGAAGAAGTGCTGAACTTTCAGGAGGATAATGCTTACTTTTTAGCCGCTGCTGATCCAGCTTATTCTCCATCTCTTCCCTTTATTGTTAAGATAACAAGGCCTTCTCCCTTTACTGACAGAATTCAATGGGATCCGATTCCCAATGGATTTAGAAGGCCTCATTTGCCATCCTTTTCTGGAGGAGAAGACCCCATCAGCCATCTTCAAATTTTTGAATCTGCTATGTCTTTGAGAGCTGTCTCAAATGGAATCAAGTGCAAATTATTAGCCTCATCCTTTGTCGGTCAAGCTAGAGAATGGTTTTTCAATCTGCCACCTCAATTAGTTACTTGCTTCGCTAACCTTCGAATAAAGCATCTCTTGAGGTTCCTCACCTCAAAGACGCAGAAAAGAGGCCTATCAGCTGATGGAGGCAAGGACCCGCCAGATGGTTGTGATCGTGTTTGTGATTCCACGCCGACGCATTACTTTGATCGCGGCGGCAAATTTGAAGACTACGATGGAAGATGCCGCGAGATTATTGGAGCCGGCTTGATGGTCTATGTTCGAGTCGGCACGGTTCATGTTGGAGCACTTTTGGTCCATGACGATGGCGGATGACGGCGCCACTCCAACCGCGACGGCCGCCATCGCCGCTACCACTTCCGCTCGCGACGCAAGACCTGCAATTAATAATTATAATAACTTCATTATCATTATTAATTATTTTTAATTGTGTTTTGTAATTTTAATTGGGACATTCTTTAATTTCCATGCCCAAGCTATATTTTTAATTTTGGGGCTGCATATAGCCACCTTGTTTGGCTTGCCTATATAAGGCCTCATGTTGTATTAGAAATTAGATTTGATGAAAATAAAAAAAACAAACCCTAAACTAATCTCTCTTTGTGCTCAGCCCCCCTCTCCCCCTCTTTCTCTCGATCGGCTAGGAGGCCGAACTCCCCCCTCTCCCCCTCTTTCTCTCGATCGGCAAGGAGGCCGCACCCCCCCTCTCTCGCTCTTTCTGTCGATCGGCAAGGAGGCCGACTCTCCCTCTCCCTCTCTTTCTCTCGATCGACCATGGAGGCCGACTCCTCTCTCTCTCTCTCGTTTTCTCTCTACCCTAGCCGCCCTCTCCTACTTTCCCTCTAGGTAAAGTTTCGACCAGCACCAGGCCGATCCCCTCCTCCTCCTCCCTTGGCCGCCGGCCCTCTTCTCTTCCTCCCCTCCCTCTAGGTTTTTCGGCCAGCACCTAGGCCGACCATCTCCTCTCCCCCTTCCTTGTTCTTGGCCGCCCTCTCTCTCTCATGCTCCACTCTTTCTTGGCCGACCACCTCCTCTCCACCCGCTCCTTGCATCTTGGTCAACCTCTCATTCCAACAGCCACCTATTCCTTGCTCCACCACTCAAAGGCCGAGCTCCACAAAAATAGCCCCTCCTCCTTCCAGTTTTTGGCCCTCTCTCAAGACGTTTTGGACTTGCTCGTGGCGGCCGGATTCGAAGGCGACGATGCTCTACTTCAAGGATTCCCCTCCGGCGACCACCACCGTGAACGATCTAGGATTTCTACAACCCGGATCTACGATTCCGGGAAGGGTAACGCCTCCTACTTATTGTGAGATTTCTCTTAAAGGTTATTTGTGGTGGTATAGATCTGTGACGGATTTTTCTCGGCGCTATCTTGCTCGCGTTTATTTTCATTTGGGATAGTGGACACTCTAGGATTTATCGTTTATTCGTCGAGGAGTGACGATCCTCTTTTGCTCTTGTTGGGGAAGATCTTCCTATTTTCCGAAGTCTTGTTTTCGGAGGATCTTCTTTGGTACAGCACATTCGCTTGTCCGGACGCAAACATTCGTCCCTTTAGCTTGACCGATCCCGGCTTATCGCCGACGATTCGATCTTGTCACGGAGTTGCTAACCGTACGCGTACAAAAATTTATAATAAATATAGTCGAGGGCTGCGTTTAAGTTGGTTTGGGAAGAGCGGAGCGATAATAGTTTTAGTTCGTAGTCGCGTGCGACCGCCTCATTTCCGGTGGCCTACATCAATTTGGTATCAAAGCGAGGTTGTGTTGATTTCTCAATCGACACCATCCTTACTCTAATCCGTAGGCTATCCGCCCTCACTTGGGTGTGCACCGTTTTGCCAAAATCTGAATTTTTTAGAATTGGTGTGCAAATAGCGATTTTCAAAATTTCGTCGGAATCAACAAACAAAATTCCTGTAGGTTCTTAGTCAAGATATATGAATTAAAATAAAAAAATATTTCAGTTTCATTAAGGTTTAGGTGGCTACAAAAATTAAACGCTCGTAATTTTTATACTGGACAACACCTAATTTTTCACTAGTAATGACTACTAGGCTGAATCCAGGGTATCCCCCGCCCCTTTCACGTATAACTACACCACGGGCCTGCTCTATGAAGATAATTAGGTTCAGCCGTGGCTCGATGCACCAATTTAAATTAAATTTTAAACACGGTGAGAAGTGGTGCAGGCTTGTTGTCGATAGCGTCTGCCACACAAATGCTATCACGGAGAACGCGGTGTCTAGGATGTTGGTGACCACTGAACCACAACCCCACCCATATTGGCTCATATGCCCTGATGAGAGCGTTGTGTTAGTGTCCCGTTGATGTTTGGTGCCCCTCACCATCAAAGCCTATTCTGAGCATGTTTGGTGCGATGTCCTTCCCATGAAGGACTTTCATGTACTGCTAGGACACCATTGGCTTGCTCATCATGATATTCTATGCGATGATCGCGATGACACCTTAGACTTCATGCATCAAGGTCGGCTTATATCTCTTAGGTCCACTCCGCCCAGGAAGCCCACAGTCTCATCTGGAGACATTTGTGGCTCAGTTGAGTCGACACCACCCGATATTGACACGCATGGGGATTTTGACACTGTTAGTCAAAGTCAGCCCGTCGATTGTGTTAGCCACCCTGAGGTCAACACACCGAGCTTGATCATAACACCCGAGTCTGACCCTTTTAGCCCCATCCTGCCTATTGATATTGTCCCAGTGGAGGCACCCACGTCTGATTTAGTGCCTGCGAGAGAGGTTGCCCTGATTAGTCAACCTATGCACGTTCCCATCGTCCTTAGGGAGCCCTCGGTTGGACATCCCGAGGTCACTCAGGAGGTTGATGATCACGATGAGATTATGACTACTGAGTTTTCTGTGCCCCTTAGTGGGGAGGTCATACGGCCTACTTCTTTATCGATTGGTGGTACTTGTGTGAGTCTACATTCCGCACTTGTGGACTCTAGACTCGTGTTAGCTACCCCCTGGAACCACCATCCATTTAAGGCCGCCTGGAGCTCCCAAACTTCAGCCCCAACCTTGAGGTATGGCATTGTTCGCCCAGAAAGCCCGCGACCTCCTCTCATCGTTCGTTTTTCCCGGTCTCAGCGGTCTCAAGTTAGGTGATCGCCGAGATCGCCAGCCTTCAGCCTGGTCTGATTTTCCAAGTACCCAGCGATCAAGATGGTGCGAGATCGCCGGCTCAAGCGGTCTGGTCGCTTTTCTTATTTTTGTTATTTTTGTTATTTGTACCCCATTTCCCTGCCCTGGCTCTCCTGTACCCCGGGCAGCCCGTAGTTTTTTAGTTCTGCCCGTTTGGGCAGCCCCCTCGTCTATAAATAGAGGGGTAGGGGTACCAGAAAGCACTTTTGGCTCCGAGGCTCCAGCTTACAACCTGTGTAAGCGGTCTCATTTCTTCGTGATCGCCATTTCGTGATCGTTTTTCCTTTTGTTTCCAGCATCTTCTGTCTTAGTAACCTGCACTTCGCAGTTTTCTCCCATCCCTTTTAGTGTGAATTTTGGAGGTACCATTTTTGCCACCAACAGAACGAACACGCGACCTTCAGATTTCGAAGTGTCAGGTGAAATCCATAGACTTCCAAGATGGCTGATCACCGTAGAGGTCGTCCCTTGCGATCTCCCAGCGTTCCCCCTTCCGATCACAATCCGTTAGAAGCGCTTGAACGCCGCTTTGAGCTTCGTGTTGAACAAGCTCTCTGTGAGGCCGCCCGAGCTAGGCAGGACGCCACCTCTGTTCAGCAGGAGATCGCGCGGTCTCAGCAAGAGGCCGCTCGAGATCGGCAAGAAGTTGTCCGGGCTCAGCAGGAGTCTGCGAAGCAGATTGAGGCTATGAACCAGGTTCTAGCCGCGATCTCCCAGAAGATCCTTCCTCAAACCTCTCAAGTCGCCACTCCAGACCGCATGGCAGGCGGTCACCCGAGCGATCACCCCGTCCTCCAGCCCGCAGCTCCTCAGCGATCTCAACATGAGGAGTTTGCCGCCCGTCGTAACTCTTTTCGAGCCGCAGCACAGGGGCCTCCGGCCCAGACCCTGAATTTTGAAGAAGGATTTGCTTACCCTCAAGATCCTCCTGCCTCTTTTCTTCCTCCTCCAGGACCTTCTGTTTTCGGGGAGCCTTCCCCCTTTACCGATGAGATTCGTTGGGATCCGATTCCTCATGGATTCAAAGAACCTCGCCTTCCAGTGTATACAGGAGAAACCGACCCAATGTGCCATCTTCAAGCCTTCGAGTCTGCTGTGGCTCTCAGGAACATTTCAGATGGAGTGAGGTGCAAGCTGATGGTCACCTCCTTCGATGGGTCAGCCATGGAATGGTTCTATAAGCTGCCTTGTCAATCTATCCCAAGCTTTGCTTCCCTGACGCAAGAGCTCCTCCTGAGGTTCGCCACCGCAAAGAAGAGGAAGAGTGGTCCTGCGACCCTCTTCAAGATCAGGCAAGGGAACAACGAAACTGCAGCACATTTCGTTGACCGTTTTTCAGAAAGAGATCTTAGGAGTTAGGGATATGGATCCCGAGCTCTATATGGTGGCTTTGATCAGTGGTCTGCAGGAGGGTCCTCTGAAATTCAAAGTTACAACCAAGGAGCCTAGCTCCTATCAGGAGCTGATTAGCATTGCCAATCGCTACATAGAAGGGGAGATCAACAACCCCACCTATGTGAGCAATCTGACAAACAAGGCCACTCAGAAAGGCTCCGCGGGATTCTATCCGGCTTCGTCTTCCTCTAAGCCCCGACAAGAGATCCCACCTCCAGCTCCAAGAGGTAAGAATTACCGCAACAACCGCTTCAACCGAGGTAATCAATCCTTCCCACTTCAAAATTCATTTCTTCAAACTCCCGCTACTCCTGCTCTGCAAGTCACCCCCATCCACCAGATCCAGTATGCTCAACCTCCTCTTCTACCCATTCCTTCACTTTACAATGAATCCCAAGAGTCCTTCACGGACTTTGGCGTTTCTATGAATTTAGTGCTTCAAGTCCTTCAGAAGCAGCCCTTTTTCAAGAGGCCAGCTCCGCTGAATTCTGACCCGAAAACTAGGAACCCAACTCTCTATTGTGAATATCACAGAGATAGGGGTCATTTGACAGAGGATTGTAGAGCACTCCACCTATTCTTAGAGAAGCTTCTGAAGGAGGGTAAGCTTCGAGATCTCATCCAGAAGAATGATTCTTCCAAAGCCTCAACCTCCAAGGCTAAGGAAGTAGCGAAAGTCCATTGGGAATGCGAAGAAGTGGACGATATTGGCCATCTTAGCAATATCGGCTTTCCTAATGAATGCGTGGATGTTGACGACGAAGGCGTCTTGGGCAATCTCTTCTGCATCCACGGAGGTGCAGGTCTGGAATCTTCAAGAAAGGCGAGTCTGAAAAGGGTTTATCAATCAGAGGTTGCTGCCACCTCTTCAGCTCCGGTATGGGGAACGGTCACTTTCGGTGATGAAGACCTTCCTCAGACCACGAATCCTTTTGACGACGCAGTCGTCATCAAAGCCGTAATTGAAAATTATACAGTAGAGAAGATTCTGATTGACACGGGAAGTTCAGTCAATGTGCTCTTCAAACCCGCCTTCGAGGCATTGAAGACAGGTAAAACCCTCCTTTTGACTGAAGGCCCCCTCTATGGTTTTTCAGGAGAGAAGAAAGAAGTAGAAGGGCTCGTCACTCTTTCTGTGATTCTGGGAGGGATAGTGAAGCTGGTCAAATTTATAGTCGTTGATGCTCCCAGTAGCTACAACGCCATCTTTGGAAGACCCTTCTTGAATGCCTATCAAGCCATCGTCTCCACCTACCATCAAGCGGTGAAGTTCGCCTTGAACGGCAAACAACACCGAATAAAGAGCGACCCAAGGAAAGCCAGGGAATGCTATGTAAAGACGGTCAACATGATCGTATCCTCTCCTCCCCAAGAAATCATGATGGCTGAATCAATCGAAGCTCCTGAACAAGTTCCAGTTGCAGAAGAAATTGAGGAGGATGCAAGAGATGGAGTGCGCTTGGAACCTGCCCAAGCAACTCAAGAAGTCCGGATCAGCGAGGAAGATGAGAGCAAGAGCCTCTCCATCAACGCTGAGTTATCCGAAGCTGACAAGGGTCAGCTCATCTCTTGCCTTCTGCAAAATCTAGATATCTTCGCTTGGTCGGCAGATGACATGCCCGGAGTGGACCCAGATGTTGCTTGCCATCATCTCAATCTTGACCCAAACTTCATCCCAATCTAGCAGAAGAAGAGGTCTGTTGCAACTACTCTAGCACAGCCTATCCGTGAAGAGATAGAGAAGCTCCTGAAGGCAAAGTTCATCCAACCAATTCAATACCCGGAATGGGTGTCAAACATTGTAATGGTAAAGAAGCCAGGTGGAAAGTGGAGGATGTGTGTCGACTTTACCAAACTCAATAAAGCTTGCCCCAAGGATTGCTACCCCTTGCCTCGGATAGATTCTTTAGTAGATTCTGCGGTAGGTTATTCTTTTATCAGTTTTTTAGATGCTTTTTCAGGTTATCATCAAATCAGAATGCATAAACCAGATAAACCCCATACTTCATTTATCACAAATGATGGTTGCTTCTGTTATCTCGTAATGCCTTTCGGGCTAAAGAATGCTGGTGCAACCTATCAGAAAATGATGGACACAGTGTTCAGAAGTCAAAAAGGAAGAAAACTCGAGGTATATGTTGATGACCTCTTGGTAAAAAGTAAACTGTTTTCTTCTCATCTTAGAGACCTCTCGGAAACTTTTGCAACCCTTCGAACTTTTAATATGAGGTTGAATCCGTTGAAGTGTGTTTTCGGGGCAAGTAAAGGAAAATTCCTGGATCATCTCCTTACTCCAGAAGGGCTGGAACCCAATCCTGACAAAGTGAAAGCTATTCTGGAAATGCCACCTCCCAAGTCCCCAAAAGAAATTCAGCAGCTGGGAGGGAGGATGGCAGGTTTAAATCGCTTTATCTCCCGTTCAGGAGATAAGAGTGCACCTTTCTTTAAAACCCTCCGGGGAGGGAGTAGGTTCGAGTGGACAAAGGAATGTGATGATGCTTTCACTCAGCTGAAGAAGCAATTGACATCAACTCCTTTGCTCCAAAGCCCGCGAGAGGGAGAAAATCTTTTCCTATATATGGGAGTCGGAACTGATGCCATAAGCTCTGTTTTGGTCCGAGAGGAGAAAAAGAAGCAATTCCCAGTCTATTACGTAAGTCGAATCCTGAAGAATGCAGAGACTAGTTATCCTATCCTCGAAAAGTTAGCTTTAATGCTTATAACTTCAGCAAGAAGATTGAGACCATATTTCCAAGCTCACTCGCAGAAGGGGGTCGGAGTGCCCCTTGCCTGAAAAATCTTCGTGGACGGAGCTTCAGGGAAAAATTCTTCCGGAGCAGGAGTTATCTTAATCAACCCAAATGGAGTAAGACTGGATCAAGCGCTGAAGTTCTATTTCCAAGTAACAAACAATCAGGCGGAATATGAGGCTTTGCTAGCCGGTCTCAAGTTTGCTAGGGAGCTGGGGATTGATGATGTCGAAGTTTTCACAGATTCTTTGGTGATGGCTTCTCAAGTAAATGTGACTTTTGAAACTAGAGATAGTATTTTAAAGCAGTATCTAACTCTGGTAAAAATTGAGGTGGGGAAGTTCAAAAGCTTTGCTATCAATCATATTCCAAGAGGTGAGAACGTGGAAGCAGATGAGTTGGCAAAATTTGGACTTCTCTCAGGAGGAACAACTTCGGAGTTGTTTCGCCCGGCGATTGAAGAAGGAGAGGTCATGGAGATTGATCAACATCCGCCTTGGATGGATCCGTTTGTTCTATATCTCTCAACTGGAGAGCTCCGTTCATCAATAAAGGATAGGAAAAGGTTTAAACGGAAAACGGCTAACTATTATCTTGTTGCAGGAGTACTTTATAGAAGAACTTTCCTTTCACCATTAGCCCGGTGTGTTTCGAAGGAGGAGATTCCAGCGGTCCTTCAGGAGGTCCATTCTGGAGAATGTGGAAGTCACTCTGGAGCCAGAACTTTGCAAAAAAGAATTCTAAGGCAAGGCTATTTTTGGCCTCAAATGAGGAAGGATGCGGAAAAATTTGCCAAGAAATGTGTGAAGTGCCAGAAGTTTGCCCCTCTCCAAAATCAGCCGGCTCAACAACTCAAGTCGATAGCAACTCCATGGCCGTTTGCAGTTTGGGGAATGGATTTGATTGGGCCTTTTCCTATGGCAAGTGGGCAACGTCGATATATTATAGTCATGATTGACTACTTCAGCAAATGGATAGAAGCAAAGGCACTGGCCAAAATTACGACTCAAGCCGTGAAAAATTTTATTTGGGGAGAGATAATATGTCGGCACGGAATCCCAATGGCAATCATCAAGGATAACGGTTCCCAGTTCAACAATTCAATTCTTATTAATTTCTGTAAGCAAATTGGCGTTGAGCTACGTTTCGCTTCCGTACATCATCCAAGAAGCAATGGGCAGGTAGAGGCCGCCAACAAACTCAACATAAATCTCTTAAAAAAGAAGGTAGAAAATGTCAGGGGCAACTGGGCAGAACAACTACCTTCCGTCTTGTGGGCCTTGAGGACAACTCCAAGTTCTGCTACTGGAGAAACTCCATTCAAATTATCACACGGTTCCGAAGCCCTTATCCCGGTGGAATTTGAAGTAAACAGCCCAAGAGTGTTATTGGCGCAACAGAGTCAAATTGACTGGATGGAAGGAAATGATGAGGAGCTAAAATGCAGCCTTGATTTAATTGAGGAGTTGAGAGATACGGCAATCATCAGGCAAGAAGAGGTGAAGAGAAGAATGACGAGGCTATTCAACAAAAATGTAAGAACCAAAGAGTTCACTGTTGGGGATCTAGTCCTGAAGAAAATAGATTCAGCAGCAAGAGCTGGTTCAGTTGGAAAGCTTAACCCAAATTGGGCGGGGCCGTTTGTGATAAAGAGCGTTCTTAAAAGTGGTGCTTATCATCTCCAAACTTATGAAGGAAAAGAATTGTCTCATTCATGGAGCGGAGATGATCTCAAACTCTTCTTTTCTTAAATGTTCGTATCCGATTACGTAAGTCGAATCCTGAAGAATGCAGAGACTCGTTATCCTATTCTCGAAAAGTTGGCTTTAATGCTTATAACTTCAGCAAGAAGATTAAGGCCATATTTTCAAGCTCACTCAATTCTAGTCGTTACTGATCTTCCATTGAAAAGTATCTTGGAGAAGCCGGGGCATTCAGGCAGGTTGGCAAAGTGGGCAATAGAGCTCAGTGAGTTTGACATATCCTATGTTCCAAGGATGGCAATCAAAGCTCAGGTCTTAGCAGACTTCATTGTGGATGCCAAAGAAGTTGAGTCACAGAAAGGGGTCGGAGTGCCCCTTGCCTGGAAAATCTTCGTGGACGGAGCTTCAGGGAAAAATTCTTCCGGAGCAGGAGTTGTCTTAGTCAACCCAAATGGAGTAAGGCTGGATCAAGCGCTGAAGTTCTATTTTCAAGTAACAAACAATCAGGCGGAATATGAGGCTTTGCTAGCCGGTCTCAAGTTTGCTAGGGAGCTGGGAATTGATGATGTCGAAGTTTTCACAGATTCTTTGGTGATGGCTTCTCAAGTAAATGGGACTTTCGAAACTAGAGATAGTATTTTAAAGCAGAATTTAACCCTGGTAAAAATTGAGGTTGGGAAGTTCAAAAGCTTTACTATCAATCATATTCCAAGAGGTGAGAACGTGGAAGCAGACGAGTTGGCAAAATTTGGGCTTCTCTCAGGGGGAACAACTTCGGAGTTGTTTCGCCTGGCGATTGAAGAAGGAGAGGTCATGGAAATTGATCAACATCCATCTTGGATGGATCCGTTTGTTCTTTATCTTTCAACTGGAGAGCTCCATTCATCAATAAAGGATAGGAAAAGGTTTAAACGGAAAGCGGCTAACTATTATCTTGTTGCAGGAGTACTTTATAGAAGAACTTTCCTTTCACCATTAGCACGGTGTGTTTCGGAGGAGGAGATTCCAGCGGTCCTTCAGGAGGTCCATTCTGGAGAATGTGGAAGTCACTCTGGAGCCAGAACTTTGGAAAAAAGAATTCTAAGGCAAGGCTATTTTTGGCCTCAAATGAGGAAGGATGCGGAAAAATTTGCCAAGAAATGCGTGAAGTGCCAGAAGTTTGCCCCTCTCCAAAATCAGCCGGCTCAACAACTCAAGTCGATAGCAACTCCATGGCCGTTTGCAGTTTGGGGAATGGATTTGATTGGGCCTTTCCCTATGGCAAGTGGGCAACGTCGATATATTATAGTTATGATTGACTACTTCAGCAAATGGATAGAAGCAAAGGCATTGGCCAAGATTACGACTCAAGCCATGAAAAATTTTATTTGGGGATAGGTAATATGTCGGCACAGAATCCCAATGGAAATCATCACGGATAACGGTTCCCAGTTCAACAATTCAATTCTTATTAATTTCTGTAAGCAAATTGGCGTTGAGATACGTTTCGCTTCCGTGCATCATCCAAGAAGCAATGGGCAGGTAGAGGCCGCCATCAAACTCATCATAAATCTCTTGAAAAAGAAGGTAGAAAATGTCAGGGGCAACTGGGCAGAACAACTACCTTCCGTCTTATGGGCCTTGAGGACAACTCCAAGTTCTGCTACTGGAGAAACTCCATTCAAATTATCACACGGTTCCGAAGCCCTTATTCCGGTGGAATTTGAAGTGAAAAGCCCAAGAGTATTATTGGCGCAACAGAGTCAAATTGACTGGATGAAAGGAAACGATGAGGAGTTAAAATGCAGCCTTGATTTAATCGAGGAGTTGAGGGATACGGCAATCATCAGGCAAGAAGAGGTAAAGAGAAGAATGGCAAGGCTATTCAACAAAAATGTAAGAACCAAAGAATTCACTGTTGGGCATCTAGTCCTGAAGAAAATAGATTCAGCAGCAAGAGCTGGTTCAGTTGGAAAGCTTAACCCAAATTGGGCTGGGCCGTTTGTGGTGAAGAACGTGCTTAAAAATGGCGCTTACCATCTCCAAACTTATGAAGGGAAAGAATTGTCTCATTCATGGAGCGGAGATGATCTCAAACTCTTCTTTTCTTAAATGTTCGTATCCAATTTACTCATTCTTTTCCTCACTTTTTCCCTCTCAAATGTCATGCAGGTATTATCAAAGCATTCGCAATATGAGTGATGGGTGATAAGTTTTAAGAATGTTATTTCTTAAAATCAAAAAACCTGTCAAGTGAGACATCGACGGATCCTACTATTTTCCCCATCGACTTGTTAGCTCGACGTGTAATTCTGCCGGGACCACAGATGTCGGGGAGATTTCGAATTTGTGTAGCAGTAGCTCGCCAAGCTTGAGCGGTGGAAGTTTAGGATACCGGGTCCTTGCTGACATCTGGCACACCTCAGCATTTCAAAGGGGTCTAGGTGGCTGGCCCAGCTCTGTCATGCATTAAGAAGGACATTGTTACGATCTTAATGATCTTTCAGGGAAAGCAATGTCGGTATAGCCTCCGCGACATGACCACACCTGCCCTACCGATCATTTTGATCCGTAACTCTCGAATACTCGTTGAAGCGTGGTTAATTAAGGGGCGGTTAGAAACATCCGTGACCGTCGCCTGAACCTAAGATTGGCATGTTTGCAGTAAACTCGGTAATCCTTTGTTTAAAAAGAGAGGCAATGTCGGTATAGCCTCCGCGGCATAACCACACATTCCTTTTGGATCATTCTTAGAGATCCCATTTTCATATCTTCTTACTTCAAAAAGAAAAATCTTATTCATCCCTTTGTACTGGGATCGGGCGGTCAGAAATTTGTGAGACCGCATGTTTTTCTTTCCAACTTTCTCCAAAGAGTGATGAGTCATTTACGATCGCCGGACATGACTTTTTCAGGACAATTGAGGTCGCTATTTAGAAAGCTCTTATGCCGACTTGACAGAGCTCGACCCGGTCTCAGTAAGATCGAGATTCTGGTATTCCCCGTTATTCAAAGTTACATGGAATAATCTTGATGCTCTGTCTCCCATCAAGTGAGTTGGGATTTTTCTTCAAAAAAGGGCGGTCTGAATATAATGTGATCGCTAAACTGGAGATTCATGAAGAGTTATTGTTTTTCTTTTCAAGTAATAGTTTTGGTTATCAAAGGGGTCGTCAGACGGATTTCCAGTCATTTGGGCACCGAACACCCAAAAGTTTAATTCCTTATGTTGCGATTTGTATAATGTGAGACCGCATGACTATTGCAAATAAGTTGGTTTTCTGATCACAGTCGAGTTACTGAATGTCTTTCAATGATCTGATTATCTCGAGATCGCAGAGTATTTTTATTTATACAAAGTATTAGTCTTTCTTTCAAGATCCTTTTTGTTTTTTCCAAGAGATCGCCACCTGAAATCCTTTAATGATGATATAAAATTGTAACAAGCCTAAGGCATTGAGATCGAATGCCGAGTTCAAACTCAGAGGAACAAATATATGCATCAAAAATAAACTCATCCACAGACAACATAACAGAATCTAATTTTTGTATATATTCTGAATTTTCAATTACAACGAGACCGCTCGGTCTCCAAAAGGGGAAAAAGGAAAGTTTGTACAATTCACTCTCTCTTTGATCTCTTAGAAGACCGCTCGCTTGAAGAAGAAGAATCAGTTTCTGCGGAAGATTCTTCTAAGCTTTTCCCTGGAATTCTAGATCCAGAGCTTGAGCTCGAACTGGAATCCAGACCCAGGGTATAGCGGCTTCCGCTTTCTTCATCTTCGATCACAACATCTTCGTCTTGACCAGCGGTCTCATCAGCAACATCCGCGGTCTCTTCAGCAGTTGCAGATTGCTCTTCAATCCTCTGTGCCGCGTCAGGGAAGAGATCGGCAAACGTAACAACCTTATATTCTTCGGTGAATCCACCTCGGCCTCGAACCTCGTTCAGCACCTGGTCGGCGGTCTCTTTAATGTGATGCATCATAGCCCTCTGAAAAGCTGGATTTTCAGGGTCATAAGCTGCTTTTTCAAATTGCTATAAAAAAGAGATATATGTTAGACCGCGCGATCATAGGTAACGCGTTCGTAAGATATAAATAAAATTCTCACTTTTCTTTCTTCTTGCAAGACAGTTATTTCATCCAGAGCGCTGCGAAGAGACCGCCCCATATGGTGATTTAAGATTGTACTTCTAGCGATCACTTGGGCACAGAGGTCTGGGAGCGCATCGGTCTCTATATTCAGTATTTCATTTGTATTCTTTTTCCCATACAAAGCCGAAGTGACCGCATATGCGTGACGGGTCACCTTTCCGCTCCACAGGGGCAGATCAGTGGACACCTTCACAGACTTTTCTTTGGCCGCCCATTTGAGGAGGGGTTTTCCTTTGATATCCTTCATTCTTCTTTTGAAACCGATCAAAGGGAAATCTCGTTCAACGGTCTCAGAGGTAGTGCCGAACACGTCGGCCTCACGCTTCAGCCTCCTCTCCCTCTGAGTGAGAACTTCTGCAGCTGGAGAGATAGGATCTTGAACAGGGACCGCAAAGGTCGCTAAAAAGCGGGAAAAAGTTAGGAAGGCATACAAAAGGTATGAAAAGAAATTATTTCGAGACCGCAAGAAAAGCTTACTTTCAGCCGGAACAATTTCGGCGATCTCGGGCCAGATCGCTAGATAATGAACAAGATCGATCCTCTTGCCCGCCAAGAAAGCCATGATTTTCAGCTCCTGTTCTGAGACCGCTTTTATATTCTTAAAAATACTGTCAGGTCGCGGAGAAGGCGAGTTTTTGAGACCGCCAAGGTCACCTTCAAAGACAAGAAACCTCTCTGTCCAAAAAGAGATTTTATTTGGAAGATTCAGGATTTTTATTCCGTCTGCTGAAAAGTACATCAACCCTTTGAACTCTTCTTTCTTCCTGCCTTCCTTCAAGATCTTCACGGTGAAGGTTGCGCGGAACAGATTCATTGTAAACTTCACTCTTTCCGATCTCAAGTAATTGATGAAGACATTAACTAGGCCGATGGAGTTCGGGGCCAGCTGGGCAAGCACGAAGCCGTAATAATTCAGGATCTCAAGCCATTCCCATGGGAGGGGAATCCTAACCCATTTTCAAAGTGATCGATGGGAATAATAAACTTTTTCTCCTCCGCAAAGTTCATCCTTTCTTGTTCAGTTGGCGGTCTCACAACTACCTGAGTTTGGATCATATATTTCTTTATAAACTCGATATATTCATCCTTTGATAGACGACCTTGTTTGTGATCGGCATTCAGAAAGATGGTGGCAGAAGAAGCACGAGCGCACACCATTTTTAGCGATCGATGAGATCGATGTTTAGAGCGCATTCAAGAAAGCGTAAAATAAAGGTCATGAAGACGGCTATTTATAGAAGACGAAGGGTCATTTCGTAATCATTACATCTTGAAGACCTCCCAGCCAAAACATGTTCAGACCGCTCGACCTATGCAAAGTTATATGACAGCATACTATAGTTGGCGATCTCAATCAATAAAAAACACAGCAGCAATACAAGCAACCCAGGCATAAAGAGATCAGAACTTAACAAATCAAGACCGCACAAAACATTAAAATCAAAACAGCCACAAATATATAGAAAAATAACAGTAAAATTTTACAAAACATATTGTTCAAATCTAGAGACCGCTCGGTCTCAAGTTAAATGTTCATCTCCTAGGAGGCCTGTTTCTCCCTAAATGAGCTGCGACATCTTGCATATCGTTCACTGCGGCCATAACCGACACCAGGCTGTGATTAGCCAGCATTGCAGACCGGTGGATTTTCGACATTTCCTTGTCCACCTGCTCCATGGGGATCAGTACGATTTCAGGTTGCGGTCTCTCCGCTGGATGATCGCTGGAGGTACCCGGTCGCATCAGCATCTTTCTGTGACTGCTCCTCAGCCTCTCATTCTCCGCGGATAGCGCCGTAGCTTTTCCCCTATAGTATTCAGCCTCTTTTTCAGCCTTCTTCAGAGCTCGCGCGATCTCGGCAACCCTCAGATCGCATTCCTCACGAATCCTCTTCTCATTGGAACGCAATCTTTCTTCGAGATCACGGATCTGATCGTTCTGAGTCCGCTCCCTCATCAGCATAGAACGAACATCCTCAAATATGGGGTTAAGGATGTTGGTTAACTGAGGGGAGATCTCGATGGGCTGAGGAAGTTCTCCCTCCTCGATCTCATCATTTTTGTTATCTGCGGTCATAGGAGATGGGTTATGTCAATCATGAGCATATGATCAGATAAGCTTTTTAAATAAACAGAAAGAGTACTTGGAAAGAAGTCGAGACCGCAGTCACGTAAAGCTCTTCTGATATCTTTAGTGACCGCGGGATCTGCGGTCAGAGAAAGATGATCTGATCCCCTTAAGCGCTCCAGATCCATTCTTTCCAAACCTCTTTTCTGCGTTTTTTCTCCTTCTTTTCTTCTCCTTTTTAATTCTTCGTTACTTAAGAGGATATTGTCGGTCTCAATAAAAACGATCTCGTGTTTTCTTTTAGGAGAAGCAAAACGAACTGTAGGTAATGGAAGGAACTCAGCTGACTGGAGAATCATTTTATTCTTACCAGTTCGTGAAATCGAGACCGCCGCCGCACGATCTGCTGCAGCCTTGTTCGAGCGATCTCCCTGAAGAGAATCATCCGGGAGACCGCTAGAAAGTACAGCTTTCTCCTTAGCGATCTGCAGCTTCTCCGCGATCTCCTCACCATTTTTGTCCGAAGTCTGCAAGACCTCAGCCTTTTTCCTCTCTTCAGCGATCAGGGCCGCCTTTTCCTCAGCGACCCTGACCGCCTCTTTCTTCCTCTCCTCAGCGATCAGAGCCGCTTTCTCCTCAGCAACTCTGACCGCCTCCTTCTTCTTCTCTTCCTCGACGGCCTTAGCCGCCTCTCTCCTCTTCTCCTCTTCCTCTCTTTCCTTTTTCTCTTTCTTCTCCTTGTCTTTCTTCTTCTCCTCATCCTCCTTCTTTTTCTTCTCCTTCTTCTCCCTCTTTTCTTTCTTATCTTTTTCTTCCTTCTCCTTTTCTTTCTCTTCTTTTTCCCTCTGTTCCTCTACCTCTTTTTCTTTCCTCCTCTTCACCATCTCTTCCATTTCCATCTTTTTCCTTTCCTCTTCCTTTGCCTTGATCGCTGCGTCGGCGATCTCCTTCTCCCTGTCCGCGATCTCCTCATCAACGGCGGCATTTCTGAGAGCTGAAGCCTCTAAGGGATCCAACACCTGCAATGATGAAAAAGATGAATTGTTAGAAGAAACCTCATCAAGGTAGGCGATTAATCCAGAATCATCCTCTCTTGGTAAGGTTGAGACCGCGGGAAGGAAGGGGAGATCGCCCTTAGCATTCACCTTCTGAAACTCAGCAGAGTCTTCCAGGTCAATGGATTCAGAAAATCTGGTCGCCTCCATGGCGGTCACGTCTTTTCCTTCCTCATTTCTTCTGCTCCTCTTATAAGTCAAACTAGATGGACTTGTATTTTTTCTCTTCTTGCCCTTTGCAACGATCTCCTGGTCAGCGATCTTCTGCCTCAAGGATTCGGCCTCAGCTCCCTTCTGACGCAGCCCAGCCAGAATGACCTCGGTGGAGGCGGTCTCAGGAAGCTTGGAAGACGTTTGATTCAGTGCCTCCAGGGATTTCTGACAATTAAAAGAAATGGAAAAGTCAGGCAATTTCCATACAGGATCTGAAGAAGTGTTAGACGGATCAGAAGCAACAGAGACCGGCACAATCGAGCCCTCAGGAAGCTCAGTTTTCTTTAACGGAGATCGGGCGATCTCCTTTGAAGTGCTCACTTTTGTTAAGATCTTCGGTGCCTTCTTTCCTTTCTTTGAGCTGACACTTTCCTTTTTTCCAGGAGAGTTCGCTTTCGATGGGAGAGCTTTTAAGAGATCGAGCATAGTCATCTTTGCTAGGTCGCACCTGCCCAATTATCAAAGACCGCTCGAATAGTGGAGTTCCTCAATGTCTTGCAAAATGAAGTTTTCAGCCGGTATTTATAGACCAAGCCGCATTAATGGTGGTCGCGGTCTCAGCTGTCAAAGCTTACATTTTCAAAGTTCCAGATGCAACTTAAAAATGTGCGGGGATTATGTTCGCCCAGAAAGCCCGCGACCTCCTCTCATCGTTCGTTTTTCCCGGTCTCAGCGGTCTCAAGTTAGGTGATCGTCGAGATCGCCAGCCTTCAGCCTGGTCTGATTTTCCAAGTACCCAGCGATCAAGATGGTGCGAGATCGCCGGCTCAAGCGGTCTGGTCGCTTTTCTTATTTTTGTTATTTTTGTTATTTGTACCCCATTTCCCTTCCCTGGCTCTCCTGTACCCCGGGCAGCCCGTAGTTTTTTAGTTCTGCCCGTTTGGGCAGCCCCCTCGTCTATAAATAGAGGGGTAGGGGTACCAGAAAAGCACTTTTGGCTCCGAGGCTCCAGCTTACAACCTGTGTAAGCGGTCTCATTTCTTCGTGATCGCCATTTCGTGATTGTTTTTCCTTTTGTTTCCAGCATCTTCTGTCTTAGTAACCTGCACTTCGCAGTTTTCTCCCATCCCTTTTAGTGTGAATTTTGGAGGTACCATTTTTGGCACCAACAGGCATGGAGCCTGTTACCCCTGCTGGGCGTGTTGAGTGGTTTTGTTTGGTTATCCTTCCTATGTTAGCTGACTCTATTATGCATGATCACCCTAGGCTTTGTGATCATGACACCACTCACGTTAGGAGATCTAGCATATCTGAAATAAATTTAGGTGACGACGTCACGAATTGTTGGAGTCCTTATCCACCCACTGACCCACCACTCCTTAGGACGATCATAGATTTAAGTTTATATTATGACTTATCATATGTTCCACGATGTCTTCACTCACCTGGACTTGATGTTACATTGCTAGCCGACCCACTTGGGTCCAATTACTCTATTTTCACCGCACCCTATGGAGCATCCCGCTTTATGCTCGATTCGGTTTTAGTGGATCTTTCCCCTAGACTGTTGCCTCTTGGCAATTTAGAGAGCGATGTTAGTAGTTTCGGTACTTTGCGTCGAATATTTGGAATGCTAGAAACTTTCACTTTACCATCGAAAAATTTTGCTGAGCGGGGCCCCAACCCCATTTTTAGTGTTTCGAGATGTCTTTCACTTTTTCTAGAGCCACTACATTTAGCTTTCTTCTCGTTTCCCTCCACTAAAAATTCTGTTGGGTTGAGAGGTGAGCTGGGTAGCATGTCGTTCACGCTCATGGTGATCTCTGGAGGTATGATGTCTATTGATGTTTTAGCACTTTCCTCTTCTTTTTCCTATGCTATGATCGAGGCCCTTGGGCACTACTTTTTGCATGACAGGTTGACACATGTCGACACTTCTTTGGGGCCAAGCTGGGCCCATTGCTGCTTCTTGCCACCCTGGCCGGATGGGCCACCCTCACGGCCCGCTCCCTCGGACGTACTTCTACAGGTTGCTGCTCTGCTACACCGGTTCCTTCACTCCCACTCATCGGTGATGAGTGTTTTTGAGTGGGGGAGGATTGATGGAGGCAAGGACCCGCCAGATGGTTGTGATCGTGTTTGTGATTCCACGTCGACGCATTACTTTGATCGCGGCGGCAAATTTGAAGACTACGTTGGAAGATGCAGCGAGATTATTAGAGCCGGCTTGATGGTCTATGTTCGAGTCGGCACGGTTCATGTTGGAGCACATTTGGTCCATGACGATGGCGGATGACGGCGCCACTCCAACCGCGACGGCCGCCATCGCCGCTACCACTTCCGCTCGCGACGCAAGACCTGCAATTAATAATTATAATAACTTCATTATAATTATTAATTATTTTTAATTGTGTTTTGTAATTTTAATTGGGACATTCTTTAATTTCCATGCCCAAGCTTTATTTTTAATTTTGGGGCTGCATATAGCCACCTTGTTTGGCTTGCCTATATAAGGCCTCATGTTGTATTAGAAATTAGATTTGATGAAAATAAAAAAAAAACCCTAAACTAATCTCTCTTTGTGCTCAGTCCCCCTCTCCCCCTCTTTCTCTCGATCGGCTAGGAGGCCGAACTCCCCCCTCTCCCCCTCTTTCTCTCGATCGGCAAGGAGGCCGCACCCCCCTCTCTCGCTCTTTCTCTCGATCGGCAAGGAGGCCGACTCTCCCTCTCCCTTTCTTTCTCTCGATCGACCAAGGAGGCCGACTCCTCTCTCTCTCTCGTTTTCTCTCTACCCTAGCCGCCCTCTCCTACTTTCCCTCCAGGTAAAGTTTCGACCAGCACCAGGCCGATCCCCTCCTCCTCCTCCCTTGGCCGCCGGCCCTCTTCTCTTCCTCCCCTCCCTCTAGGTTTTTCGGCAAGCACCTAGGCCGACCATCTCCTATCCCCCTTCCTTGTTCTTGTCCGCCCTCTCTCTCTCGTGCTCCACTCTTTCTTGGCCGACCACCTCCTCTCCACCCCCTCCTTGCATCTTGGTCAACCCTCTCATTCCAACAGCCAGCTATTCCTTGCTCCACCACTCAAAGGCCGAGCTCCACAAAAACAGCCCCTCCTCCTTCCAGTTTTTGGCCCTCTCTCAAGACGTTTTGGACTTGCCCGTGGCAGCCGGATTCGAAGGCGATGGTGCTCTACTTCAAGGATTCCCCTCCGGCGACCACCACCGTGAACGATCTAAGATTTCTACAACCTGGATCTACGATTCCGGGAAGGGTAACGCCTCCTACTTATTGTGAGATTTCTCTTAAAGGTTATTTGTGGTGGTATAGATCTGTGATGGATTTTTCTCGGCGCTATCTTGCTCGCGTTTATTTTCATTTGGGATAGTGGACGCTCTAGGATTTATCGTTTATTCGACGAGGAGTGGCGATCCTCTTTTGCTCTTGCTGGGGAAGACCTTCCTATTTTCCGAAGTCTTGTTTTCGGAGGATATTCTTTGGTACAGCACATTCGCTTGTCCAGACGCAAACATTCGTCCCTTTAGCTTGACGGATCCCGGCTTATCGCCGACGATTCGATCTTGTCTCGGAGTTGCTAACCGTACGCGTACAAAAATTTATAATAAATATAGTCGAGGGATGCGTTTAAGTTGGTTTGGGAAGAGCGGAGCGATAATAGTTTTAGTTCGTAGTCGCGTGCGACCGCCTCATTTCCGGTGGCCTACATCATCAGCTCTCTTTCAGATCGAGCAAGGAGATGATGAGACACTTGCTCACTTCATTGCCAAATTTCAAAGAGAAATACTTGAAATTTTTGATGTTGATCAGAACTTGTATAAAATTGCCTTAATCAATGGGTTGAAAGAAGGCCTTCTCAAATCTACAGTCAGCCAAAATAAGCCCGAGTCTTATGAACATCTTATCAGGATAGCAAATCAAGTTGTTGAAATAGAGGCAACAGATCCTGGTTTTGTTTTTTCTCAGACAACCCAAAAGCGGCAAAGGAAATCTTTTTATCAACATCCGTCTTCGTCACAAAACATTCTGCAAGATAAATACTGCAGATCTTACACTTTTCCAGAAAATACATCCACTCAACCTCCACAACAAGATATATCACCTGAATTTCTAAGAGCTTGTCCTATTCCGTCTGACAATCCGAGAACACTTGAATTCAAAAGTTATCCAGAAAAGTATACTCAGTTTAATACTTCCATGAAAGTTTTTCCAAATATTCAAAATGAGCCAGAGTCTAGAGGACCTCATCCTATAAAGTCTAAGGTCAGAAATCACGATCAAGAACTCTTCTGCACATATCATTCAAAAATTGTCCATGATACAGAGGACTGTCATGCCCTCAAAAAATTGGCAAAATTAGTAAACCAATTACTGAAGGCAGGAAAATTACAAGACTATTTTGCTCAGTAAACGGATGATGACCACTCCTCCATTAGAGACAATGTCACAAAGCAAAGAACTTCTCTCAATAAAATAGGTGTATAGACTACGGATGAGATAGAATGTCATTTTGTTTCTTATTTTGGATACCTCCCTTTTTGTTTTGACTCTTTTGCATCTTCTCTTTTCCACCTTTACTTGTAATAAGCAAAGAAGAATGGACAAAAACCTCGATAAAGCATCAAAGTCAAAGAATTTGCTGTTGCCAATTTAATCTTCAAGAAAATAGATGCAGCAGTAAGAGTTGACTCAGTGAAAAGGCACATTATAATTGGGCAGGGTCGTTTATCATCAAAGAAGTTCTTAACAATGGTGCATATCACCTCCAAATTTATGAAAGGGAAGAGCTATCTCATACATGGAGCGGAGATGATCTCAAGATTCCCTTTTCTTGAAAACATGTATTTTTATTTCATTTCTTCTTTTGTTTTTCTTCTTTCAAGTATTAAGATGATAAGGTTGTATTCTCTTAAGGAAGCACCAAAGAAGAATTGATTCAGAAGGCTGGAATCCGGCCAGGGGAGAAATCAATGGATTCTATTTCATCCTCCTTGACTTGAAGCTTGAGGTGTAAATCGGCTAGGACCACAGGTTGCGGGGAGAATTCGCATTTGTGTAGCAGTAGCACGCCAAGCTCAAAGTATGGATGTTTAGAATGTCGGGTCGTTGTTGACAACTGACACACCTCAGAACCAAGGGAGGTCGAGTTGAATGTTCAGCTCTGTCATGCATTGTGAGAGAACATTGTTACAGTCTTAATGATCTTCTAGGGAAAGCAATGTCGGAACAGCCTCCGTGACATGACCACACCTTCCCTGTAGATAATCTTTGTTCTATAAATCTTGAATAATCATTGGATTGTGGATAGCCAAGGGTCGGTCGAAAACATCTATGACCGCCGCCTAAATCATGATGGGGCGGTTTGAATTTTGAGAGACCGCCAGTTTCACTTTTTCTGGTTTTTTGCGATCTGGATATGTTGAGACCACCGGCTTGATCTCCTACATGACTTGGATGTTAGAGATTGCTGGTTGAGTTCTCCATTTCATTTCAAGTGGTTTTCAGCGATCTTAGATATGTTGAGACCGCCGGCTTGATCTCATCCAGGACTTGGATGTTAGAGATTGCTGGTTGAGTTCTCCATTTCATTTCAAGTGATTTTCAGCGATCTGTGATATGTTGAGACCGCCGGCTTGATCTCCTCCAGGACTTGGATGTTAGAGATTGCAGGTTGAATTCTCCATTTCATTTCAAGTGGGATTTAGCGATCCTGGATATGTTGAGACCGCCGACTTGATCTCCTCCAGGATTTGGATGTTATAGATTGCTAGTTGAGTTCTCCATTTCATTTCAAGTGGTTTTCAGTGATCTTGGATATGTTGAGACCGCCGGATTGATCCCCTCTAGGACTTGGACGTTAGGGATTGCTGGTTGAGTTCTCCATTTCATTTCAAGTGGTTTTCAGCGATCTTGGATATGTTGAGACCGCCGACTTGATCTCCTCTAGGACTTGGATGATAGAGATTGCTGGTTGAGTTCTCTAGTTCATTTCAAGTGGTTTTCAGCGATCTTAGATATATTGAGACCGCCGGCTTAATCCCCTCCAGGACTTGGATGCTAGAGATTGCTGGTTGAGTTCTCCATTTCATTTTAAGTGGTTTTCATCGATCTTGGATATGTTGAGACCGTCGGCTTGATCCCCTCCAGGAATTGGATGTTAGAGATGTAACATACCCCAAACAACTAGACCCATAGATTTGTTTTGTCATGACTAGGTCATGAAAAAACCCTAGGAAGCTTGAAGAGATCACTTGGCCTTAAGCTTGATGGAGAAGAGCACATTGGTTTGCAAATAGCAATTTCTAGTTACAAAGCTTAGGGTTGGACTTTAGGGCCTCATCTTGACCCTTTGACCCCACCATGGCACACCTAACCCTTTGGAGGGTCCCTTAGAGCATCTAGGACCCATTGGGGTCAACCAAAGATGCCAAATTGACCAAAGTCAACCCTAACCTTAAATTGCCCAAGGTAGCCTAATTATGGTCAATTGGCCTCCACCATGCCAAATTGACCTTGCCCCTAACCTTATAAGGATATTAGGGACCCAATGGACTAACAATCCTCATAATGTGGCCACCAATTTGGCCAATTTGACCTAAGTCAACCCTAGCCCCAAATAAGTCAAACCACCATATTTAGGGTCAATTAGGGTTCAATTGGACCAATTGACTTTCCCCAAGTTCCATTAGTCACTAAGAGAGGCCAATGGGTCAACATTGACCCATTGGGCCTAATTAATTTCACCAATTTGACAAAAGTCAACATTTGGTCAATATTGCCTAAATTGGGTTAATTAAGCCCAAAGCTCAATCCCTTTGGGCTAAGCCCAATTTCAATGGCCCAAATGATTAGTCACCATTGAAATTACATGAAATGCCATCCAATTTCTGGAGGGGGTGGCTAGGAGAGAGAAATTGGGAGTTCCCCCAATTTGAAAAGAGAGAAAAATTGGCCATTCAAGGTGAATTCATGACATTCAAGGCAAATTCAACCCCCATTCATCTCCCCACATCCTCCATTCATCTCCCCATTGAATTCTAAGACATTTTCCAGCCTTTCCCATGCCATCAGGTGGAGGATTCAAGAATTTTACATGAAACCGAAATGGCCATTAATGGCACTCCACCATTAAGCCTCCCCTCCTCAAATTGACCCGCCCATCGCCTTCAAATGGGGATATCAGTTGAAATTGAGTCTTAGATCATTGTATTTGGTGGAGAATCAAGAGATCGGCAAGGAGCACAACTTGAAGGGGGCGACCATGACAAATCTGAGAAACAACCACCCTCGAGCCCGATTCGAGGTCTGGTTTTTCTCCTCTCTCTCTCTCTGTGGATATATCTTAGATAAAAATAGGTGATAAATCGGGCTCAATTGAGGTCGATACAAGTTTGCAAAAATTTGAAATTCCATGAAAATATCTCGGTCGGGTTTGCCAGAAACCGCCCCTCCGACGGCCGTGCCGCCGCCAGACGTTAGCCACCACCTCAACGGAGGTGGTGGTGGCGGTGGCCGGCTAGGGAGGTGTCCGGTGGAAGCTCTTGGAAAATCTGCAGCAACAAGAGATCAGGGCTGTTGGCTCACCGTAGAAGACATAATCAGAAGCGTCCATTTCCTGTACAGGAAACGTTAATAACAATTATTATTATTATCTCATTTTTTGTATTATTACTGGCAGTAGATAGAAATTATTATAGTAAATATCTAGAGCCCTCTACAGAAAAAGTGGTCAACACTAAAGTTGTATCCCTTAGAGTCTACTTTATGTTAAAATTTGTTTCAGCCCAAAATGAGTATTGTAGCTCCCTGTAGGTCCATTTTGGTGGGACTGGTCCCTAGTGTAGGACATCCACCATTTCTTGAATAACATTTGATTGGGAAATGATATGGGCATGAAAATTGAAACCTAGACTATTTGTATCAACCCCCTTAACATACCCAAAGAAGGGAATTATAAGAGAACATTTTTTAAGGTTTTTGTAATAATTTCATAATTCATATATTATTTAATTATAAGGCCTATGACCTCCAATTCCCTCCAAATTTTGGTGGGTGCTCTTTAGGGTTATTGTATGAACCTGGTAAAAATTTCAGCACAATTGGGACTGATTTGTTTGGGCAATTAGTTAACCCAAGTTTGGTCAATCTAGGTCAAACTAGATCAAAAGTGCACATGATGGAATTAGGTGGTCAAATCTCATCCAAGTAGTGTGAAACTTTGACCACTGGTTTAGGAGCACCTAAGACACCCCTGGGAGTAATTTAGGATGAAGTGGGTTGGATATTCCTTATAGCCCTAGCTTTACCCTTTGGGTTGCACTTGGAGTTTTGGGAAGGACATGAGGTCAAATGTTATTGAATGGTAATCTAAATTTGGTGTAAAAGTTCAAAGGGTGTAATAATGCCCTAGTAAATTTTAGGAGGATTTTAGGAACCCTGATTCCCCCTAAATTAGGTTATAACCCCTTTAGGGAATTTCATTATAAAAGAAATTTACATGCTCAAATGGTCTTGGATGACGATGAAACTTTGGTGGAGCCTTTATAATCATATGATAGACCTCTGGTAATTTTTTTGTAATTAATTAAATGATTTAACCAGTACTTCATTCATAAGGCACATTTTTTTTCTTAGACTTAAGAAATATAATTGAGGGTCCAATACTCTCTGGAAAAATTTGCAACTTGGTGATAAGACTTTTCATGGCATTGGGAAGCTCAGTGAATATTTGTGGAATTTTTGGAGATTGTTTTCAGTAGGCTACTTCACAACATGTTCATATTAGGATTTATTTGGCATATTTATTTAGGTGAGAAAATGATTTCCAAAGATTGTGAAACTCAGTCAGTCAGCCTTTATGATCATATTAGAGATCTGGTATTTCTTTCATAATTTTTGGAATTATTTAACAGTAGGTTCCTCCACAATTTTCCATAGAAAAGGTTTCTTTGAAATATTCGTTTATGTGACTAAATTGCCTTTATAAATTCTAAAATTTGGCCAGAAGACTTTTCTGACTGATATGAAGGTCTAGTAATTTTTCCATAATTTTTGGATAAGTATTTTTGATGGTTCCTTCAATAACATCCAACTTTGGAGAGATACTAAATATTATAATTAGAGGACAATTTCTGATTGTAAAATTATGACATTCCGTACTTATTGTTATTTTGGCATGATAGATTTATCTTAATTTTATGGGAGTCATATCATAAGAATACCTTACACTTCATGATCATATTCATACTTGGCAAATATTGGAGAAATTAAAATAAATGCTAAAATGTTAAGGAAAAATATGAATCTCTGGATGTAGTCTTAGGATGTCGTGATAGACCTCTAGTAATAATCTTGTGTTATGAGGATGAATATTTGGAGTACCTCCTCGTATGCAACTCATATAACATCGTTGGTCTGCGTATAGTGAAACTATAAAACCTGAGTACTTTATGGATCATTTGGTGGGAATGTAAGGTAGAGGTTGTAACTAGACTGGTTGAGAAGATGTGAGGTCACCAAAAGGAGTTTATGAGATGAGAGTGTGCTTGGAGAGTTAAGGGTAAGATGGTGTACGGGACCGATGAAAGATCGTCTTTCCCCTTAGAAGGTCATAAAATACGTAGGGTAATCCAAGTGGAATAACAATAAGGGTGTTCTTATGGGTAGTTACCAATAATGCTAAGTGCCTTGGAAAGGGAGCTTTGGGGTGTCATCCCATCATAGCTCCTAGTACCGCTGCGAGCTCCTTATAGGGTAAACATCGAGAAGTCCAAGATTAACCCTAAATTGTAGGGATAATTTGATGTACAAGATTAGCTAAATAATACAATCACCCACACCCCGTTGTTATGGGTATATTAGTCGGTTTGGTCTTATGATCGGTAGGCTTGGTGGTTGTAGCAGCAGACTAATTAGTCTGGTGAGCTTGTGACTCAGTAATGTTTGTTAGTGCGGACGGGTTGGTCCGGCGAGCCGGTGGCTCGAAAGGTTATTGTGACGGGCGGGTTAGCCCGGGGAGCTTATGGCTCGGAGATACAGGGTAAACATGTTTGCATGTGCATAAAGGTGTTGGGTCTTCAGTATTGGACGGTCGTTCACACCGACGTCAATACGTTGACTCGACAAGTGTGGAATTTGCACTTAGCCATGAAAGTCTGGTGGTCCAGCTAGTAAAAGTATGCAGATGTTCCGTGGTTTTGCATTGAGGCGTACGATAGGTCTAGGTTAGGTAGTGTGAATACCAACCTAGAGGTGGGCGAGGCCCAACCCAACGCTTCCGTTTGCCATTACGGGAGTATCCTGGGAGTCTTGCAAGCTCCAAAAAGGGGGAACTAAAGGTCTGTCTGCATAAAGTCGAAGTGTGTGAGTTGCACTTGTGTGAACATAGCATAAACTGCATAACTCTGCATGTCATGGCATAAGCATTGCATTTCAATCCCTACCCCCATCGTATAAATTGGTTATGGGACTTTTTATACGATAGGCCTTGCTAAACGACCACTTGGTCTATAGGTTTGTATGGGCATTCCTATAAACCAATGGTTACTCTTCTATTATGTACCTGCTTTACTTACTGTTCTTAACTTGCTCTTTACCATGCTTTATATTACTGCTTCAATTATCTATATACACATGTGTAGTTGTAGCCATTTCCTGTATACAAGATCTGCCGTCATCTGCTTTTTTTATACCCCTTGTTGTCCTCCGCTTCATCCTCCCACATGGTGCCTAGGATCCATTGGGGGTGGGGTGGGGAACATAAGGCTTAGCCTTTTTGACTAACGGTTGGTGGACCATATCATTTTAGGGGATCGAGGAGACGCAGCGGCAACAGAGGCCGGTGAAGATAGAAGCGGGCCAGTCTAGTACAGAAGCACAAGTTTCAGGATCAGTGAGTGATTAGTAGTTAGCTTCCGCGAGTGATCTTGTAGTGATGACATGATGTACAGGGCATGAGCCCTTTTATTAATGTAACCCCTTTTTATTTCAGTTAAATGATGTGGACAAATATAAATATTGCATGTGATTTGTGGACTTGAACTTCTATTGTTCGTTTATACTTTTCTTCTTCTGTGATCGATAGGTCCAGCAGGATCGACGCTTTATAGTGGCGACCTTCCCGTGTGTTGGTTCCACCGCAATGCGGCGGTTCTGGGCATAAGTCCCAGTTTTGAAAGGGAAAAAATAGGGTCTTACAAGAGATTGCTGGTTGACATCTCCATTTCATTTCAAGTGGTTTTTAGCGAACATGGATATGTTGAGACCACCGGCTTGATCTCCTCCAGGACTTGGATGTTAGAGATTGATGGTTGAGTTCTCCATTTCATTTCAAGTGTTTTTTAGCGATCTTGGATATGTTGAGACCGCCAGCTTGATCCCCTCCAGGACTTGGATGTTAGAGATTGCTGGTTTAGTTCTCCATTTCATTTCAACTTGTTTTCAGCAATCTTGGATATGTTGAGACCGCCGGCTTGATCTCCTCCAGGACTTGGATGTTAGAGATTGCTGGTTGAGTTATCCATTTCATTTCAAGTGGTTTTCAATGATCTTGGATATGTTGAGACTGCCGGCTTAATCCACTCCAGGACTTGGATGTTAGAGATTGCTGGTTGAGTTCTCCCTTTCATTTCAATTGGTTTTCAGTGATCATGGATATGTTGAGACCGTCGACTTGATATCCTCCAGGACTTGGATGTTAGAGATTGCTGGTTGAGTTCTCCATTTCATTTCATGTGGTTTTCAGCGATCTTGGATATGGTTAGACCGCTGGCTTGATCTCCTCCAGGACTTGGATGGTAGGGATTGCTGGTAGGATCTCCAGAGTTTTATTCATAATGTAGTTTTCAGTGATCTGAAATATTTGAGACCGCCGGCTGGATCTCCTCCAAGACTTTGATGTTAGAGATTGCTGGTGGGATCTCTAATTTTGTTCAGAATGTGGTTTTCAGCGATCTAAAATATTTGAGACCGTCGGCTGGATCTCCTCCAGAATTTGGAAGTTAGAGATTGCTAGTGGGATCTCCAGTTTTGTTCAAAATGTGGTTTTCAGCGATCTGAAATATTTGAGACCGCCGGCTGGATATCCTCCAGGACTTGGATGTTAGAGATTGCTGGTGGGATCTTTAGAAAGTTTTCAGTTTTAGAAGAGATTTTCGCAATCTGAAATATTCGCGATCGCCGGCTGGATCTCCTCCAGGACTTGGATGTTAGAGATCGCTGGTTGGATCTCTAAGTTTTTCAGTTTAAGAATTGATTTTGGTAATATGAAGTATTGGAGACAATTAACTGGGTCTCCTCCGAAAAGCTTTTCTGAGCGACAAGTGATTTAGGACATTTATGATCATCAGTTGAAAACCTCTCATATTTATTTCAGGCGGTCTGGATAAATTAAGACCACAACGTGAACATTTATCTTCTCATCAAGCGATCTGAAGTATACCAGGGATTTCTTGAAATCTCTTTCTATTTTTCTGTTTGAAGATAGTCCGGGATTGTTGAAATCGTTGATAATCAATCTTCTAACATGAATCCATCAAATATTTATCATTTTTATTCCACGAGAAGGGGCGGTCTGGATTATTTGAGACCGGAATTTGTCCATTAAAGATCATTCAAACTGGACTACAGAGTTCATGATCATCATTTATGGATTATCATAATTTGGTTTCTCCCTAGAAGACCCTGAGTACTGAAGATCGGCATCTAAAAATAGTTGACATCAGAATTATTTCATAACAAAGCAATTTCAAATAGTCAAAGTTAATATCTACTTAAAAGGCTTTTTGACAACCACAAGATCGCCATTCTTAATTATCGATTGTAATTCAAATATGAACAAAATAAGTATCTCATCAGTTTCAGTTCGATTGATCGACAACAAGTTGTCTCAGGTACCTGACATATCTTTAGTTTTTCATATACCTGTTCAACATACCTTTTCGCATATGGAAGCAGGTGCTCACTGGTTCTGTTCAGGTACTAATGTAATATATGTTTTTCCTATACCTGCTCTGACCTTCTTTCACGGAGATAGGCAGGTGCTTGCATTTTCTCTTCAGGCACTCGCTTAAAACCAAGTGTTCGCAAGTCTTCTTAAGAAGAGAGAAAATATTCGCAAGCACGCCTGGCGGTAGGATGTTCGCATAGGTGATTGCACTTTTTCATTACACATGCTCTACTATGACAGGAAAGGTAGATCACGATTCTCATGGGAAAGTTATATTTTTTTGATGTTTTTTCAAAACATAAAAAAATGCAGGGATTATGTTTTACCCAGAAATCGGCGATCCTCTACGAGCTAACATTTTAAGGTATTATGGTATTTTTGGAGATCCCGGGTGATCTCGCTTCTCCGGGGCAGTTTCGTCGAGCCCGGGCGGTCTCGCACAAAGGAGGTCTCTCCTCCTGGGCAACCTCACAAAGAGGAAGTCACCCCTCTTGGACGATCTCACGAAGAGGAGGTCGCCCCTCCTCGATGATCTCACAAAGAGGAGGTCGCCCCTCCCGGGCGACCTCATAAAGGGAGGTCACCCCTTCCGAGAGACCTCACGCAAAGGAATGTCGCCCCTTCTGGGAGACCTCATGCAAAGGAAGGTCGCCCCTTCCGGGAGACCTCGCGCAGTAGGATGTCGCCCCTTCCAGGAGACCTCGAGCGGGAGGAGGTAGCCCCTTCCGAGCGACCTCGCGCAGTAGGAGGTCGCCCCTTTCGGGTGACCTTGCTCAGGAGGAGGTCGCCCCTTCCGGGCGACCTCACGCAGGAGGAGGTCTCCCCTTTCGGGCGACCTCGCGCAGGAGGAGGTCGCCCCTTCCGGGAGACCGCACGTAGGAGGAGGTCGCCCCTTCCGGGCGACCTCGCGCAGGAGGAGATCACCCCTTCCGGGCGACCTCACGCAGGGGGAGGTCGCCCCTCCTTGGCGACCTCGCGCAGGGGGAGGTCGCCCCTCCTGGGCAACCTCGCAAGGGGAGGTCGCCCCTCCTGGGCGACCTCGCAAGGGGCGATCGCCCCTCCTGGGCAACCTCAGAGGCAGGATTTGTCCCTGAGCTGTCTCCTTTTTTATGTAATCTCTTTTCTGGTGATTTCCATCCCTGACGATCTCAGCAGATCCTGGCAGCCCGTTACCTTTCAAATCTGCCCGTTCTTCAGCTTGAGCAAGTGTGGAGTTGGTACATTTTTGGTATCAACATATATATATATACATGTTTTGTTAATATTCAAAATTGAAAGAGAAAATTTATTAAACCTTTCAAAGATAACTAAAAATATTTTTTCATTGTATTCATTATTCACCTTAAAATCTTTCTCTTTAAAATTTTTAAAAGGATGAATATGAATTGTTGAATATAAATCACTTACATCATGATGAATAATTAATGCCTAAATTTCTGTGTGATAAAATTAATAATCAGTTATAATAATTATGCAAAATCAATAGATCTTATAAATTCAAATAGTATACATAACTACAAAAGATCATATTGCTTCCAACATAGGGTTATGATCATTATCATTATATGAATGTTGTATGACTTACATGTATCTCATTTATATATAGACCATAGAATCAATTTTATATCAAAAAGAATAAATCGAATAGAATCATCACTTCATTTTATGTCTAAAAAATTGAATCACTATTTTTGAATACATGCAACATTATCTCAATTAATCTTATGGCATATCATTGCATTCTAATTCATCACTCTAGCATTATCAACTAAAAAATATTATTATTCATGCTAGTTATCTCACATTGCCATAATGAATTAATTTTAGGGTAAAAAAAATTGAAAGATAAAATTCAAAATAACGATGTGACTTTGAAATCAAAAATAATTAGAAATCAATCTCTTATAAATGTCATTGCTTATAAATTGATTCCATAGGACAAAATACTTAGGATGTCCATAATCATTCACAAACATTTTTTGTCTCACAATAGCGAGGGCGTAGGACTGTATGCATTAGATGACCTAACCTCCAATTCATTTATTGTCCTTAACCGGGGAGGGTTCTAGTGGGGCCTTTTGAGGCATTGGGGGGTAAGAGTTCTAGGTTGAGTGTTCTCTAGTGTATGCATATGGGATTAACACCCCAACCTATGACATGTATGCAGCTCCTCATGCCCATCCATCACTTAGTACAGAGCTAGACTGTAGGCATCTAGTTAGGTTGTTTTAATCTAGGACATACCCATATCATATGTTTTTGCATGCACTCTGTATGATTATATTATTCATGCATTCTTGTTTTGATCAAACATAATTATCTTGTGTTTTGCATATTTTATCAATTTGAGCTTTAATGATCTTATAAAACACAAGTATTTGAAAAACTAATAAAATATATAAACCATTTTTATACTACTAAAAACATGCATAAATAGCCATCTAATCATCTTCAAATTCTCTTAAATTTCTACACTGGGAAGGTCTATATACATAAACCCTAATCCAAATAGTTTTTTTCAAAAACCTAAGAAAACATTATTCTATTCCGGCGTTAAGAAGTTAACGCCAGGCGTTAGTTTCTTTGGCCAAATTTTCATTCTATCTCTTTTTAAAATGCTTATGGTATTTTTCTCTATTTGTTTTCTCAGATTTGGTTTTTTTTGTTTTATTCCAAAATACAAAAAAAAATTATAATTCAAAATGTGGAAAAATATGTGTTTGTCATTTGTTTGATTTAAATATTTACAAAAATATGTTTTGAATATAAAAAAAACTTCACTTGAGCAAAACATCTTAGTTTTTTCATTATAAATGGTCAAAATTGATAAGGCATACACATAATGATTTTCATCAATGTTTAATTTTCGTTTCAAGTTTCCTAAACATTGTTTTATCTTGACATATCTTGATCTTAATCTTATTATGTGCAATGAAATGGTCTATAGAAAATTGTGTAACATTGCCTAACATGCCTCTAAGTATGAGTAATGTTTTATGTTAATCAATGATTCATTCACTCAATATTTTGGCAATCTACATGTGCTCATAATCATTGTCTTGCATGATTGTGTGGTGTAATAGCTTTAACTTATTAAGTTGTGTGCCTATATTACCTACACCATCTTTCAAACAAAATATTTCAAGCACATATATAAGTGTTATTTCAATAATGTTAAGGTTTGCAAAAATAAGTGAATTCGAAGACCTTTATCCAAAAATTAAAAATATGAAATAAAATGACAAAGATAACTACACCAAGCACTACTCACCTTCCTTATATGTCTTATTGAGCATTGTGAGGTTGAGCACCTTGGAAAGAATTGTAAAGTATCTTGTGCAAACACATTTTCTTTATCACTTCTATTTTGTACACTGGATCACTCAAAATAAAAATAATAAAAATTGCTTATGTGATCCCCCAAGCAATACTTCGCTCCCTGATAAGTCTTAATGAGCATTGGGTGGGCGAAGAACCTTGGTAGTTGTACTATTAAATTGTGCTTTGAAATTTTATTCTATAATTGATGTGTGAAAGTAATTATAAGATTACAATCTTAATTTTATTTTACTATTTCATTACATATGTCATGTGTTTTGATTATTTCACTTGTATACACTTATCAAAACACTTTATGCACACATCATTATTTTTCATAAAGCTTCTACTCATGAGAGTTGGATCCTAATGCAGATTTACATGATTCTCTAAAAACTTAAGTATCCATAACTCCTTGAAGGTTATGGCGAACAACTGACATTTGAAGGGATCCGTCATCAGCTTGATGGAGACCATATCTTCAAACCATTGCAGATGCTTGATTGGATCTTCTTTTCTGGAGTAGAAACTCATGGCGGGCTCCGTGAATCCTGCAGGAATGGGGGCGGACAGCACCAACTCGTAGAACGGACTGCCCGGGGCGAGCTGGCGAATGGGGCGAACTTGGTCGTACTCGCCCTCTGACTGGCGAGTCTCCATCGGGATGGCAAAGAGCACTCGCGCGCGGAGCGGCTAGTCTTCCTCCCCTAGGAGCGCTTCCTTGCCGAGGCGCTGACTTGGACCCACCTCCGTGGGCGAGGCGACTGCGACAAGGGGGGATACTCCCACCTCGGTGCGAGGTGTGAGTAACCTTCGGATGGTATCCTCCATCGCCTTCATCCCCAGCTCGAAGACACTCTTGGTCACGAACTCGCCCAAAGGCGGCGAGTTCCCCTGGCCGGTTCCCAGCTCGTCACGTTCAGTCATGGGATCGTCAGATGAGATTTTCTTCTCTTGCTACAGTCCACGCTCACCGCACCAAAAATATTGGAACCCGGATACCGGTCCAACCTGTTCGAGACTTGGGGAGTATCTTGAGTTACTTCTCTCTTCGTCGGACCCCTAGATCTAAGTATTCCAAGCTAAGAACTGACCCTCATCGGTTGGTAGGTAGCTCCCTATGAATGACCCACTGGCTGCAGCGAGGAGGTCCCGCCACTAACCCGGAAATCTCACTTGATTTCCCTCCCAAAAAGCAGAAGCTGAGCCTGTCTCAGACAGCACAAGGAAGAAAGCACAGGCTCTCACAGGGGGGGGGGTGGATTTGTGCTATTCTGAGACATAACGGGTCCTATTTATAGGGGAAGACTTCCCAGGGGTAGAATGGTCCAGATGACCTGCGGATAGCGTAACCCCGCCCTACTATTTTGCTAAATGCACCCCAAATTGGTCTGCAGGTAGCCAGACTCTGCTGTCCCGAAGGGTTATAGGCAGACCACCATGGGTGCCCGGACGATTCTGTTCCCCAAAATCTGACTCTACTCGCCGAGGGAGGCACCGGCCTATTCGGCAGGCCTCCTGACTCTACTCGCCGAGGGAGGCACCGGCCTATTCGCCAGGCCTCCTGGCTCTACTCGCCGAGGGAGGCACCGGCCTATTCGCCAGGCCTCCTGGCTCTACTCGCCGAGGGAGGCACCGACCTATTCGCCAGGCCTCCTGGCTCTACTCGCTGAGGGAGGCACCGACCTATTCGCCAGGCCTCCTGGCTCTACTCGCCGAGGGAGGCACCGCCTATTCGCCAGGCCTCCTGGCTCTACTCGCCGAGGGAGACACCGGCCTATTCGCCAGGCCTCCTGGCTCTACTCGCCGATGGAGGCACCAGCCTATTCGCCAGGCCTCCTGGCTCTACTCGCTGAGAGAGGCACCGACTTACTCGCCAGGTACCTTCGGCTCTACTCGCCAAGAGAGGCACCGGCCTACTCGCCAGGTAACTTCGGCTCTATTTGCCGAGAGAGGCACCGACCTACTCGCCAGGTACCTTCGGCTCTACTCGCCGAATACGGGTGGTACATAAAAGGTCTGTACGTATAGAGTCGAGTGGGTGAGTTGCATGTGTGCGAAGTCATAGCATAATCATTGCATCGCATAACATACACACCATTGCATACCCCAAGACCCCCATCGTATAAACTAGTATGAGCTCTTTTATATGATGGGTTTAATATGTTAAAATGACTCTTAACATATATATTTCCGTGGGATTATATAAGTTATGTTACTTTTATGCTAGTCGTTTATACTTTGTCTTTTTACTTACTGATGCTTCATTTTCTTACTTGTAGACAATAGTGGAATTGATAAAGTAGGCTCCCGTACTTTTATTTGCCTAGTTGTTTATATTACCTGCTAGCTAGGTCCACCATCACCTACGTGATTACTTTCCATTTGATGTCCTTCCTTTATCCATCCTGCCGCCATGTTCCTATGAGTCACCGGGGGAGGGGGTGGGGAAATCGCTTAGTCTTTTTGACTAATGGTCGGATGTGTCATAACAAACATGAGCACAAGAAGCAGCAGAACCAACACATCAGGAGGGATGAGCTTGACAAGGTGATTTACCCCTAGCTAGCACCTACCGCAGCAGCCATAATAATGAGTGTGTAGAGATTTTAGCTTTTCTTACGTGAGCATTGTAGTGAGGATATGATGTACTCGGCTTAAGCCCTCTTAATATTCATACTCTAATATCTCGTCTGTGGACTTTACTCATGATCATATATGTATTTGTGATGTGATTTTTTGACTTAATCTTATTCACTTTCTATTACTTTGTGATTCATGGTTGGCTTGGATTTTTGAATTATCAGCTGGATTCACGTCTTGTAGTGGAGACCATCCTATGTGTCGGTGTCACAGTAAGGCGGCGGTTCTGGGCATAAGACCCAGAAAACAAAAGCAAAAAAAGGTGTCTTATACTAGGTGCTCGATATCATTATTATATTGGGGTATTGTAGTTCCTCCGACATACTATGCGCATCTGGAGGCATTTCGTGCAAGATATTATATTGAAGGAGACTCTACCGGCTCTGGTCTCCAAGTGGCAGGAAAAAGGAATAGCCAAAGAATGAGGCACCAAAAGAGGCACCGAAGAAGTAAGAAGGCAAGAAGGATGAGCCCGAGAAGAAGAAAGAGATTAATTTTCATGAGCAGATTGATTATTATAGATTTTTTCTTTCATGTATTAAGTGTAATAGAGATAAGAGCTCCATTGATTTGTATTGAAGGGGTTGGGCTATCTCCCACCTTTTTTACTATTAATAAAAATAGAATTTCATTGAGGTTCTTTTATGAAATAGATTCTATATATTATTAACTCTGAAAGTAACTAGTTGCTACCTTAATAACCTAGAGTGTGGGGGGGGGGGGGGGAATAGGTGAATTATATTGCTTTTATGCGGAATTAAAAATTTGAAAGAAAAACACATAGAAATAAAGAGCACAAACACAATGATTTATAGTGGTCCCCGGAATGGGTACGTCCACTTTCCCCCCTCACCTATCTAGCACTCCCGGCTAGACTAGGCTACTTCACTAATCTCAGATTTAAACAATCTTTCAACTCGGAGTTAGCAACTCCTACAAACTCGGAGAACAAACTCTCCTACAAAAACTCGGAGAACAACTTCTCCTACACTCGATCCTCTAAACTAGGATCTACAAAAACTTGGAAGAGAAACTTCCTACAAAAATATTGTAAAGGGGTTTTTACAACTCTTTAGATTGAATGACAATCTTCTAAAATCTCTATGAGATTTAACTTTTTCAGATCTGAAATAATGGATCTTCTTCTTCCTTGACTGAAATGAAAACCTAGATCCGAAAGGGGAAGAAGAAATCTTCTCTTGAGAAATTTGGATCTGAAAACATGGGAGACAACAAGATCTGAAAAGAACTTGAAAGAATATGGAATCATAGATCTTGTTGAATCTTGTCTTTGAGAAGGATCGTCCAAGAATCTTTGTCGGCAGCAAGAATGTTGATTTGCGAGAGAGAAGATAGCCGACAGACGATTTGCGATTATTTAAACTAAGGTACGCTTAGGGTTAAAGAAATAACCCTTAAGTATATATATATACATATATATATATAGCACATCCTCTCTAACGGCTAAAAACAAAACTAAGGAAAGATCTCCACGTGTACTTTACATGGTGAAGACCTAAATGGAAATCCATCTGCACATTTGAAAAGAAAGCACTCTATCTTCATTCGTCGAGTGAACTCGTGAAGTCGTTGACTACTCGACGAATTCACTTTGTGACTCGACGAAAACTACATGAAGACTCGACGAAAATAACTTAGCAGAAAGCAGAGACGGGAAGAAACTATAACGGAGATCACTAGAAAATTTCTCGAGAGCACACGATCAATTCGTTGAGTGTCCACGAGAAACCAACAGACCACTCGACGAATTCGTCGAGTGTTATCGTGTGAACACTTTATTACTCGACGTTGAGACCTATCAAGTGTTCTCGATGAATTCGTCTAGTTCACACAAGATGCCTCGACGAATTCGTCGAGTCTTCTCGAGTGTACTCGACGAATTGACTTCAATAAATTTTCTTCCAGTACTGAACACAACAACTACTTCATCTTGACTCCTCCAAAGTGTTTGAATATGAAGTACACCCCAATAGATATATTTCATATGAGTCAACACCTTGGTCTACACATTGAGGGATTACATTAAATAGGCCTGTGTTTATGACTCATTGAAACTTGACACTGGTTTGTGCTTAGCATTTAATGTCCTACAAACACATAACTAAAATACCAAATAAAATACTATATCAATTCATCTTAGTTCAAGGGGTACTTCTTCAAATCAAAGCTATTGTGGCTACAGTACCCAACAATCTCCCCCTATTTGAAGAAATCAGAACCCTATCTACTAAGGTTAATTGCACAGATAATAACTAAAATCATAGACATAAAGAAGAACTTAAAGGAAATATCAGCATGAGATGCACCAACAAAACATTAATATATATATATATATATATATGTTTATATGGATGGGACAATGATCACACATCATTCATCGTAGATCATTCTTTCTTTCCTTTTCCCTTTTGGGTCTTCTCAAACTGCTTGTCAAAATAAGCCTTTGGTGGCTTGAGATAATATCTTGGAGGTGGAGCAAGAGTTTGAGGGTTATTATGGTCATATGTTCTGAAATGGATTTTTCTTCTTAGCTTGGCAGCCTTGAACTTGTTGATCTCTTCCAGGCTATAATAATTTTGAGGTAAATCATTTGAAATATCTATCAGCTTAAAGGTATCCGAAATGATGGCCTTTGACAATGGGCTCTACACTTCTACATATGCTCTCCTGACAGGATCTCTCCTTTCTTCAGCAACCTCCCTTCCATCTTTAGAGGCTTCTCCTATTTCACTAGGTTTAGATCTTCTAGCAGAAGGACCCTCACCAAATCTTCTCTTTCTTGGAGGAGGCCTAAAAGGTTCTTCAATATACTCTTGATCAGACCAATAATACTGATTGGGAGGTTCATACATCAGAGGAAGATCATACTGAGGTGCTTCTGGAGGGACTTCTGGAATATTCTGATTACGATTCAGCTCTGCTACTTTCCCTAAAAGCTCAACATGAAGCCACTGAAAGCTTTGATGATTGAAAACATTGGCTTCATGAAGTCTTCTTTCAACTTAACTACTTAGATCACGCAGTTGAGTTAAAACATTCTTCTCCTCCTTTCTGACTTCTTTATTAAGGGTTTGAAAAATATCTTCTTTGAAGCTTGTCAACTCATCAATAACATTATTTCTGATGCTTTCTCCTTGATGATATATCCTGCCTTGACCTTCTAGAAGAGTCTTTGAATTATCATAAACATACTTCAGCCCTTCATTTGTACAGCTCGCAGCTTTAACACCATTGGTGAAATAATTATCTAGCTCATCTTTCATGTTAGATAGATTGTGTTTTACCTACGCAAGGCCATTTTTCAGATCAGATTCAACTTCTTTCACTTTTTCAAATACTTGCTTCAAAGAGAATTCAAAATGTTTTTTTGAGTCATCAATAATGCTTCAATAAATTTGAGAAGAGATGAGTCAGACTGAGAGGTAGGAGCATGTTGTGGAGTAGGAACTCCAAAACTTTCATCATGGAATTGAATCTTATCAGACTTTACTCCCCTTGCAGAAGACACATTTTGAAACATTCTCTGGAATAAGAGGTGCAGACTGCACATCCTTTACTTCTTCATCATCAACCAAAACCTCTGTTGCTTTGGCTTGATCTTCATTAAGATTCTCCCGCTCAGACATTGCAGGAGAAATCTCATCAACTGGAGAAACAACAATAACAATAAGAACTCCACCAGGTGTGGATTCTTTTTCTTTCACAACTTCTCCTTCTTCATCACCAGACTCGTGAGAACTTTGAACTTCCTTCTCAGCAACACCACATACTTGAACTGCTTCATTTTCAAGAACATCATCGCCATCATCATAATCATCATCACCATTATCATCATCATCACCATTATCATCATCATCACCATCATCATTCTCATCATCATACAGCTGTTCTGGCTCCCCCTCAGTAGGATCAGCTCTCTTTTCTAGAGAGTGGTCAGGGATAAGACTTATTCTCTTTTTTAGATTCAAGATGATCTGATCTAGCTTTCTCTGCATACTGGATGGGTCTACCTGTTCTTCCTTATGACTGTCCAAGTCAGCAGGTAGATTTTGATCTTCAATATGAACTGGAGTTTGCAAAGGGGACTGAGCTGGAGAGGGCTCTCACTGAACAAATGATTCTGGAGCTTGAGAGCTCTCCCCCAGGAATGTTATCACTGGAGATTTTGCAGAAGTACGTAGAGGTGAGGTAGGTATTGTAGGCTCATCTTCCATTTCTTCTTCAACATACAACTCTAACTTCTCTGCACCTTGCCTTGAGATCTTACATTCCCATCTGCTGAAGATAAAAGAATCTATCTTCTTTAAATGATGAACAACTATTCCTGAGGACATATTCAACTGATTTCCATCTATCTGATTCAAGTACAGGGTGATAATTCTTCCAAAGTTTGATGAAGACATTGTGGCCATAATCTTCTCAAACAATATTTAGCCCCACTCCACTCTCTTTCTGCATTCTACAACTGTCAGAAGTTTAAACATGTCATTGGAGAGATAATCATGTGATCCAACCTTGCATAATTACACTTTTCCAATTATATCTGAGAGCTATTTCCCTTCTCCATTCATGAGCTTTCAACGAATAGAGGTTGAATTCTTTGGTAGGCCACAGAAAGATAAAGTTATTTTGAAATCCTTATCATCCAACTGATCTGGTTCTGTAACTGTCTGCAACTGTAAGTATTTGCTGAGTAAAGAGGGCTTCAATCTGATCGTGGTATATCATATTTTACTTTTAATTGACTTCCCTTGATGTCGAAGATGTGCATTGTGGAAGAATTCCAGCACTTCCCTATCGAAGACTCGGCAAGGGTGCTCTAAAACGAACGACAATCACACGACCTCCAGCATTAAGATGACATTCCTGAAGTCGTTAGAAGCATTACTGAACCCAGTTCTGACCTGCTCTCCCCTTGTCTGCAAGTTCCCTAAAATTTTGTGATCCATGGAGATTGGATTATGAATTGACGAATAGCCAGAGAAGAAGAGTCGTCGAGAGAGTAATGAGATAAATCATCACTAGGGTCGGAAAGGTTTTGATGAATGCGTGTGTAAACTTTTGTACCCTTATAATATTTATATATAATTAATATTTTGACTAAAGAAAATTGGCGCATACCTTTTAGAATAAAATGACTCTTCAGAACCAATAGTTAGAGAAATTAGGTTTAAATTCCTGGGAGAGAGACATTCATCGAAAGTACATCCGAATTCATCGAAATGACTCGAGTAGTTTCCCCAATTCATCGAAAGGACTCAACAAAAAAAAATTTAGTAGAAACCATTCGTGAGGACTCGACGAATTCGTCGAATTTACTTGTGAACTCTCCTTGACATCTTTGAAAGAACAGATTTTTTGATTTAGTCTGATTTCTTTGACTTTTCTTCAAGAATTATTGTTCAACATACCAAGTTCTATCTTAAAATAGTTGAACTTGGCCTCATCTAGCGGCTTCGTGAAAATGTCTGCAATATGCTTATCCGTCGGGACATAACTGAGGTTGATGTCCTTCTTCTCAACATGATCCCGAATGAAGTGGTAACGTATCTCTATATACTTTGTTCGGCTATGAGAGACTGGATTGTTAGCAAGTGCTATGGAACTTGATGAGTCACAGAACATGGGAATTTCCTTCAACTTCAGGTTGTATTCTTCTAGCTGATTCCTAATCCATAGAAGGTGTGCACCACAACTGCCTGCAGAGATATACTCTGATTTAGGAGTAGAAATTGCTATACAATTCTGCTTCTTGCTACTCCAAGAAATAAGCCTCCTTACAGGGAATTGGCATGTCCCGGAGGTGCTTTTTCATTCATCCCTGCTACCTGCAAAATCAGCATCTGAAAAGCCGGTTAGCTCAAAGTCATTACTTCTTGGGTACCATAAGCTAAGATTCGGTGTGCCTTTGAGGTATCTCAAAATCCTCTTTATAGCGCCATAATGAGATTCCTTAGAGTTCACCTGAAATCTAACACAAACACATGTTGAAAACATTATGTTCGGTCTACTGGCAGTAAGGTAGAGCAAGGATCCAACTACTATTCTGTACTTGGTTTCATCAAAAGGTTTCCCTTTCTCATCCTTGTCCAGAGTCATAGTTGTACACCTTGGAGTCTTCAATGAGGTTGCATTCTCCATTCTGAATTTCTTAAGTAACTCTTTTGTAAGCTTCGTCTGAGAGATGAAAATTCCATCTTCAGATTGTTTCACCTGAAGTCCTAAGAAATACTTTAGCTCACCCATACTACTCATTTCAAATTTCCCTTACATAAAGTTAGAAAATATTTTGCAAAGGTGATCATCCGTATATCCAAAGATCTTATCATCGACATCGATTTGCACTAGAAAAATCATGCCTTTTACTTCCCTAAGAAATAATGTCTTATCTATCTTACCTCTTGTGAATTTGATCTCAAGAAGAAAGTTAGAGAGGGTCTAATACAAAGCTCGGGGTGCATATTTTAGACCATATAAAGCTTTTCGTAAGAAATAAACATTATCAGGAGGGAGGTATCAACAAAACCTGGAGATTGTTCTACAAATACTTTTTCCTTTAGATTACCATTAAGGAAGGCTGACTTCACGTCTATTTGATAGACCTTAAATCCCTTGTGAGTGTCATACGGTAGAAACAACCTGATCGCTTTGAGTCTTGCCACCTGAGCAAATGTTTGATCGAAGTAGATCCCTTCTTCTTGTCGGTAACCTTGGGTAAACAGTCTGGACTTGTTCTTGAAGATCACAGCATTTTCATCCAGCTTGTTTCTGAAAACCCATTTTGTCCCGATAACATTCTGACCTTTAGGCCTTGGCACCAGCTTCCAAACTTTGCATCTTTTGAATTGGTTGAGCTTGCAATAATCCATAAGTCTTCCTATTTTTCCTCATCAAATTTCTTTGGCTCAATCTACGAAAGAAAACTTAAATGCAAAACTTCATTAGGTATACATCTTCTTGTCCTTATTCCGACTTTGATATCTCTGATAGTTTGATTTGATGAGTGTTCTCTCTGATGTCTGATCACCAGGTTCCTTGCATCTTATATAATACCGGGTTCTTCTAATTCTGGTACATCTTCTATTTCTTGAGGTTCTTCTTCTTAAGGTGTAATTGGAATATTCACTGAAACTATCCTTGGAGCATATTCTTTAATGACTTCTTCCAAGTTTAGTACTTTCAGTTTCAAACATGCACCTGTATCTTCAATAAAACACTAGAAGAGCTGATGTGAAGCATACTCATCTTATCAAATACAACATTTATGGATTCCTCAACAACCATAGTTTTCTTGATGAAAATCCTATATGTATTATAATGACTGTTATAGCCTACACAAGTACCTTCAAAACATTGTTCACTTAACTTAGTTTTGTAATACGTCCCATTGTTAAGTACGAAGCACTTACTGCCAAAAATTCTAAAATAAGTTACAGTTGGTTTCCTGCCCTTGTAGAAGTTCATAAGGTGTCTTACGATAGTTCTTGTTGATTAGTGCTCTGTTTTGCACGTGACAAGCAGTGTTGATGGCTTCTGCCCAAAAATATTCCGGAAGAGAAGAATCATTCAACATTGTTCTGCATGCCTCTATGAGTGTTTTATTCTTTCTCTCGGCAACTCCATTTTGTGTGGAGTATGAGGAGAGGAAAACTCATGAATGATACCTAAGCTTTCACAAAACTCTATCATAGCCCCATACTTGAATTTTGTTTTGTGGTCACTTCTGATTTTGACTACGGAGTAGTTTAGTTCATTGTGGATTTGTCTAACAAAGTTAGTGAAAGAGTCAAAAGTATCTGACTTGTGTTTCAGAAAGAATATCCAAGAAAAATTTGAGTAGTCATAAACAATAACCAGGGTGTAAGATTTACCTCCTAAACTCCTAACTGGCATGGGGCCAAATAGATTTATATGGAGCAGATATAAACATCTGGTAGAATCTTTGCCAATGATGCTTTTAAAGATAGCCCGAGTCTGCTTTCCCAATTGGCATGCATGACAAAGTCTCTCTTTAATGCAGTTAACATCAGGTGCCTCACGCACTTACTTGTGAGATAATATCATACTTATTGTTTTGAAATTAATATGCGCTAGTCTCTTGTGTCATCGATCACAAAGAGATGCACTATCTTATGTCTTTGTAGAAGAATATAAACAAAGAAATACCAGATAGGCGTGTTGTTGGCCTTTGGACATACATGCAATAAATAATCAATTTCCCTTAGGAACTCAAAAGGATTTGGGTCTTTGGCTTCTTGTTAGACGAATTCCACTTCGAGTGTTAATATTTTGAGTGGTCTTCCTTGCATTATTAACTAGTGGAGTCCTGAAATTCATTGGATTAAACCAACAATCTATGGTGAGTTCACCATCTTTGCCACATTACCAACAAACGAATCTACTGTACCTTCTTTTCCTCTCCTGCCATACTCTTTGAACGGGGGGTCTAGCAGGATCTACCGACTTGGAGATATAAGTCTCGTGTTTGCAACAAACACATGGCTACATCTCAAGTGGTTTCGTAGCAACAAGTTTTACTTTCGATGATCTCTTAGCTGACGGTCCATGAACAAATGAACCATAGTCATTGAGGATTGTCTCTTTGTAAGGAGCTTTGATAGAAGTCATTCCAAAGTTTCCGGGACGACTCCATCCTTGGTTACTCATATTTGACTCAACGTGAGTTGTTCTTGTGAAGTGACCATAAGTTGTTTTAAAGTCATAGGTGTTTGTTGGAAAAACTACCTTCGTGAAGGTAGGTTAACTTTGATTTGCCTTACCCATACCCTTAACGACCCTTCTCTTAGCAGCCTTACTTTTCTTGGTCTCGTGTCCAATACCGCTACCCTTCGTAGGAGCTGAATAACCATCAATAAGAGGAAGGAAGGACTTTGGTTTGGAGAAGCTTTCTACTAGCTTCCTCTCAACCACTAACTTCTCTTCCAACTCATTTATGGATTTCCCCTTCAGCTTTATTAGTTCAGTAGAGTTTTTCAGTTCGTCTTTCAGGAGTTGGACTTCATCTTTGAAAGGAATTAATTTTTCGATTTCTTCCCTCAGATCTTATTTCACGATCTTGAGAGACGCAATCTCTTTGGCTTGATATTTAATCGCCTTGCAGAATTTGTTAAATAACTTTAACAAAGCTTGGTGTTTAACCATTAATTCTGATTCCTCCTCAGAAGTGTAGCCTTCATCCGCATTGGACTCAACTTCAGACTCAGATAAAGGAGTGTGAGAGTTTTCCTTCCCCTTATAAGGGGTGTCATAGTTTTTCTTGTCGGCCCAAGCCATGAGCCTGAAGTAGGCTTCTTCGTCTGAGCTAAACTCGTCTGAGTCGTTGTCGCTCAAAGTTCTAGACTTCTTATCCAAGAAGATCTTTTCCTCCTTCTTATTTTTGAAGGATTTCTTGTCCTCCTTTCTTGATCCTTCTTTCTTCTTGTACGGGCATTCCACGAACATGTGCCATGGCTTATTGCAGAAATAACAAATAATATCAGTCAAAATGTGTTTATTATGTTTGGATTTATACGTGTCGTTGTTGTATCCTTTCTTTTATGATCACCATCACGTCTTGATCTTCTATGATCGGATGAGGAGGATTGAATTTTCTTGTGCTTCCTTTTGTTTAGCAATCTCTTGAAATGCTGGAGAGTAAGGAGAACTATCGATCAAACATCTCTGAGCTTGAGGAACAAGCCACTGACTCATCATCTTCATCTGACGATTGTGTCCTTATTGGTGAAACAATTTTACCAATCCTTGTCCCTTCGGCCTTCAGTGTTATGGAATTCTCCCTTCCAAAAGTCATGCTGCCATCTTCCTCAGCTTTCATGATGCTGAGCTTTAGTTCATGGGAAAGAAGCTTCCCAAACAAGATCTGAAGCTCCATTATAGCTAGCTTTCCAAACTCCCTTATAGCAATTGCCTTGGTATCCCATTCCTTCATCAGGGATCTAAAGAACTTGTCGTTTAGTTCTCCAATGGTGAATTATTGGTCATAATTTCATAGACCGTTGAAAATTTTGAAGAATTTCTCATAGGAATCTGATATGTTATCTCTTGGGTCTTGCTTGAAGGCCTCATAATCTTGATTCAGCATAGATCTACGATCATCTCTGACTTCTTTTGTACCTTCCATCAAGACAACAAGAGAATCACACATCTCTTTGGCAGACATGTAGTGAAAAAGATTCTGTAACTTGGAGTCATCTACTGCACTGTCAATAATGTTATTTGCCTTCTTGTCCAAGGCGACAATGACAATCTCGTCCTTTGTTAAATCCAGCATCTTTTTAGGAACTTGTAAATTTTGGTTGATTGTAGTTACTGTCATTGGAATGTGAGGACCTTCTTTAACAATATGAAAGATTCTTGGGTCGGCGCTTCCATGTAGAACCTTATTCTTTCCTTCCACATAGGAAAGTTCACTTTAGTGGACACCGACAACTTCAAGGAAGAATCCTTGTTTCTGTCCATTCCAGACATGCTGTCTTTGAACAACTAGATAGAGGACTTTGTTTAAGGTGTTATCCTATTAAGGAACAACCTACCTCTGATACCAATTGAATGTATCTAGCTGCTACCTAAATCACCTAGAGGGGGGTGAATAGGTGAATTATATGGCTTTTATGCTAAATTAAAAACTTGAAAGAAAAGCATACAGAAAAAAGAGCACGCACACAAACACAAGGATTTATAGTGGTTCCTCGGAATGGGTACATCTACTTTCCTGCCTCACCTATCTAGCACTCTCGGCTAGACAAGGCTACTTTATTAATCTCATATTTAAACAATCTTACAACTCGGAGTTAGCAACTCCAACGAACTCGGAGAATAAACTCTCTTACAAAAACTCGGAGAACAACCTCTCCTACACTCGATCCTCTAAACTAGGATCTACAAAAACTCAGAAAAGAAACTTCCTACAAAATAATTGTAATGGGGTTTTTACAACTCTTTAGATTGAAAGACAATCTTCTAAAATCTCTATGAGATTTAACTTCTTCAGATATGAAATAATGGATCTTCTTCTTCCTTGACTGAAATGAAAACCTTGAACTTAAAGGGGAAGAAGAAATCTTCTCTTGAGAAATTTGTATTTGAAAACTTGGGAGACAACAAGATCTGAAAAGAACTTGAAAGAATCTTGAATCAGAGATCTTGTTGAATCTTGTCTTTGAGAAGGATCGTGCAAGAAGCTTTTTCAGCAGCAAGAATGTTGATTTGCGAGAGAGAAGATAGTTGTTGGGTATTATGTCTTCAATGTCTTTAGATTTGAAGAAGGAACACAAGTATAGATAAACTAAGTTGTTTTTGATGTCATGTTTAAGTTCATGTTGTGAAAGATGCATCAAATCTACATTACTAGTATCTAGACGATAATAGTAATGAGAATTAACTAAGTACAATATCGTCTCAAAACTTAGTAGAAGAATCGTTGAAAAAGGAAACATATCGTCAAGATAGTTCCGACGATATTGTCTTGAAGAAAGCTTATCGTTGATAAAACTAAGTTCAGATATCTTGACGATATTGTCTTAAGGAAATGTATAGTCTTGAAGAAAGCATATCGTTGATAAAGCTATGTTCTGATATCTCGACGATATCGTCTTGAAGAATACGTATAGTCTTGAAGGTTGATGAAAGCTTATCGTTGATACAACTAAGTTCAGATGACTCGACGATATTGTCTTGAATAAGAGGTATAGCCTTGAAGATTAATTACTTGACTCATTAAGTCAAGAAGAAAGTTCCATGAAGACAAACATCGGTTTGAAGACCTTATATCGCCTAGAAAGATCAAGACAATATCGTCTTGAAGAAAAACTGTCAGTCTGATGAATAAGTCTAATTCTTATTAAAAGAAACATCTCGACGATATCGTCTAGAAAAAGTTATATCGTTGAGATATCAAGTAAAATCTTGAAGAAGAAAGTATGTCGGTGATATCGTCGAGAAGAATATCTGTCATTTACATTGATCAAGATGATATCGTCTTGAAGGAATATTATCGTCTTGACAGTTGCAGAGCATCATTTAATGTGTCGGTTCTCATAGAAATTAATATTTAGGGAATATGCACGCCGCCTATTTTGCGCACCAATCAAGGAGTAATAAATGATATTTCATACATAATATAGTCGTTGCACAGTATTTAATGAAGAAATTTATTATTACTATATTCTACAAGTTCCAAGAATGACCAGTCATTATGATGAAATATTGCCAATTCCGCAAGACGTTTAAAATGGGAAAACTAATTATGGAATAATAAATAAGTGGTTTTATGCAAAATTGCTGAGCAATATAAAAGGAGACATTTTCTATCAACAGGACACGCTTGCTCAGTATTTCTCTCTCAAGTTTATTCTCATACATACTTCCAGAAGAGAAAGAAAAGAATCAATAAGAAGAAGACCTCACTGATATTGTGTTGTAAAGGTCTGCAAAAGATTCTAAAGAAACGTTCATTGATCCACAAGATCTCTGGGCTTATTGTTACAAGAAGAAGTTGAAGACCAGTTGTTCAAAGCTTTCATCCTGAAGTTTTTTCTTCTACAATAACCTTTCTTTTTTACTTGTAGGGTTCTTTGTGAGCCTGGGCTGGTAGGATCTTGTGATAGATCTGAGTTGGTAGGGCTCTTAGTGAGCCTGAGTTTGGTAGGATCTTGTTGATAATCTGAGTTATTGTAAGACTTGTAAAGTCTGAGCTTGGTAGGGTTCTATGTGAACCTGAGTTTTCAGATGTGTTTATTGAGAAAAGAACTTAGTTGGAGAAGTTGCCTAGTTTATCTCATTGCTAGATAGGTGGAAGGGACAGTGGACTACCTCTAGACATATTGTCTTATAGAGAACCACTATAAATCTTGTGTGTTTTCTGTGATTGCTTTTGTGTTGTGATAGTCAAACTTTAAAGTAGCAAATAATACTGCAAACACCTAATCACCCCCTCCCCCCCCCCCCCTATAGGTGTTGTTTATAGACAACCCATATCTTTCTATTGGTATCAGAGGTAGGTTGAGTTCAAAGGCTTAACAGCTTAGAACAAGATCTACAAATTTAGTGGGTTGTGCTAAGTCACTGGCTAGTCAGCATCATATGGAAATGAGCTCAATAAAGCTTCCCATCTGCACCAGGGAGAACTTCCCTATCTGGAAATTGAGAATCTAGTTGTACATGGAAGCCTCAGACACTATAGTCTATTTGGCAGTGGAATATGGACCCTATGTTCCCATGAACATTTCCTGTGGATCCAACAACAACTCCTTCACTTAATACCTTATCTCAGTTCACCAAGGATGAAGTTACCATGGTCTATGGGAAAAAGGGCTAAGAACATCATTGTGAATGGAATTGATGATTCAACCTTTCAAAATATAATTCATTGCAAAACAACCAAGGAAATGTCGGATTCGTTGGTTGTTTGCATGGAAGGAATTGAAGAAGTCATGGATGATAGAAAATCCCTTCTGAATTAGGAGTATGAATCCTTCAGGCAAGATAAGATGGATGACATAGCTACCTGCTATGACAAGTTCTTCAGGATTGTCAATGGGCTCAGAACTTATGAAAGAGAGTTCACCAAATATGAGGTAAATGACAAATTCCTGAGATCCCTGAACAAAGAATGGGACATGAAGTTATGTGCAATAAGGGAAGTTGGCAATCTGGGAGCAATGAAGCCTAGACAGCTATATGGCAAGCTACTATCATTTGAACTGCAGCTAAATACTAGAAAGGCTGAGGTGGCAAACTCCAAGGCTTATAATAGAGAAAATGCAGTGGCCTTTAAAGCTGAAGCTTCCAGAAAGCACAAGACAGTGGAGCCTGTTTATGTCTCAGAGGAAGAGACCTCAAGCAACACCAACTCAGAACTTTCTGATGAAGATTTCTCACTGTTCGCCAAGCAGTTTAAGAAACTGCTGAGAAACAGAAGAATAGGGAACAAAATATATGAAGCTTCACCCTCTAGCTCCAGGAGAGAAGAGATGTCTGGGAGGAAACACAGATCGGATAGGTATGTCTCCAAATCTAGAAAACATATTTCTTCTAACATTGTTTGTTACAGCTGCAAAAAGCCTGGACATGTCATTGTTGAATGTTCATTCAAAAGACAAGAGAAGAGTGAAGAAAGAAAGCACTCAAAGAACAGGAAGTTAGAGAAAAGCTTTGTGGCAAATAAAGTGAAGACACTCATTGACAGCGACACTGAATGCTCTTCATCAGAATCAGATAGCCACATAGCAGCCATGGCCATCTCAGATGAAGAATGTTGTGATGAAAATAATGATAAACAGGTAATTTCTATAGCTTCTATTACCATCTTTGACATAGATTACGATGCCAGCTCCTCTTCAACAGTAAGAGAAGTTGACACTTTGATATTGAGAAAATTGGTGCCTTGCTTGATGCCCTTAAGAAAGTAAAAGCTCTCTGTAAGGCACAAGCTGCAGAGATCATCTCCTTGAGTAACAAGAGAGTTGAACAACTTGAGAAAGTAACTTGCATAGTGGATGTTCCTGGCATATGATTGGAACAAGAAGCATATTGAAGGAGTTTACACATGTAGAAGATGGACCCAAAGTTAAATTTGGGGGATCTAACAGAAATGTAGTCAAGGGCTATGGTAAGATCACAAATGGTAGTATCACTATCACAAGAGTAGCTTATATGGAAGGGTTACAACATAACCTTATAAGCATATGTCAACTATGTTAATTGGGATATGATGTTTCCTTCCATAAGGATAAGTGCCTGATCAAGGATTCTGAGAATGAATCCATCCTAACAGGCACTAGGAGTGGCAATAATTATTGTTTAAATTTCAATTTCATTAGGACAAATGAGCATGTATGTCTTGTCGCAAATGATGAAGTGTCTGCTTGTGTAAAGTGGCATAAGAGACTAGCCCTCATTAACTACAAGTCTCTAAAGAAATTGATGACAAAGAACTTGGTATGGGATGCTCCTAAGCAGGATTGCTTAGAGATGAGTCCTTGTCATGCATGCCAAATGGGCAAGCAAACAAGAACTTCATTCAAAAGTATACATGACAAAGAATCCACTAGGTGCTTATACCTACTACATATAAACTTATTTGGTCCCATGGCAGTGCACAACTTATGAGTAATGTCATATACATAAGATATTGTTGATGATCACTCTTGATTTGCCTGAGTGGTCTTTTTGAAACACAAGTCTGATACCCTAAGTACCTTCAAGAATTTTGTCAAACAAATTCAGAATGAAGTAAACAGTTTTGTGGTCAAAATTAGAAGTGATCATGGATCTAAATTTTAGTCTGGGTCAATGACCAAATTCTGTGAAGAAGAAGGTATCCTACAACAGTGTTCTTCTCCTAGAACTCCCCAACAAAATGGCGTGGCTGAGAGGAAAAATAGAACACTTATTGAAGCTGGTATGACCATGTTAAGTGACTCCTCACTCCCAGGATACCTGTGGGCTGAGGCAGCCAACAATGCATGTCATGTGCAAAATAGAGCACTCATCAATAAAAACCATAATAAGACTCCTTATGAGCTGATAATGTAATATCCCCCAAAAAACTAGACCCCTAGAGTGGTTTTGTCATGACTAGGTCATGAAAAAACCCTAGGAAGCTTGAAGAGACCACTTGGACTTAGCCAGGAAGATGGAAACCCCAATGGTCTGCAAATAGCAATTTCCAGTTACCAAGCTTAAGGTTGGACTTTAGGGCCTCACCTTGACCCTTTGACACCACCATGGCACACTTAACCCTTTGGAGGGTCCCTTAGAGCATTTAGGACCCATTGGGGTCAACCAAAGATGCCAAATTGACCAAAGTCAACCCAAGCCTCAAATAAGCCAAACCACCATATTTAGGGTCAATTAGGGTTCAATTGGACCAATTGACTTTCCCCAAGTTCCATTGGTCACTAAAGGAGGCCAATGGGTCAACATTGACCCATTGGGCCTAATTATTTTCACCAATTTGACCAAAGTCAACACTTTGTCAATATTGCCCAATTTGGGTTAATTAAGCCCAAAGCTCAATCCCTTTGGGCTAAGCCTAATTTCAATGGCCCAAATGATTAGTCACCACTTAAATTACATGATATGCCATCCAATTTCTGGAGGGGGTGACTAGGAGAGAGAAATTGAGAGTTCCCCCAATTTGAAGAGAGAGAAAGTGGCCATTCAAGGTGAATTCATGGCATTCGAGGCAAATTGACCCCCATTCATCTCCCCACACCCTCCATTCATCTCCCCATTGAATTCTAAGATGTTTTACAACCTTTGCCATTCCATCCGGTGGAGGATTCAAGAGGTTTCAAGTGAAACCGAAATGGCCATTAATGGCATTCCACCATTAAGCCTTTCCCTCCTCAAATTGACCCTTCCATCACCTTCAGAAAGGGGATATCAGTTGAAATCGAGTCCTAGATCATTGCATTTGGTGGAGAATCAAGAGATCGGCAAGGAGCACAACTTTAAGGGGGCAGCCCTGTCAAATCCAGGAAACAACCACCCTCGAGCCCGATTAAAGGCCTGGTTCTTCTCCTCTCTCTCTGTGGATAGATCCCATCAGGTTGCCTGCAAGGATTTGTGCCAATTGGTCCCCAATCGGGTAGGCCATGTTCTCCGTTTTGGAGCTTTAATTCCGCCTCCATACCCCTGTTCCGGCCACCTCCGACTGGCCAACCAACGCAAATCGCCGGCCACCACTTCAACGAAGGTGGTGGTGGCATTGGCCGGCCGGGGCGGCGCTTAGGTGGCCAGGAAAACAAGGATGAAGGAGCTCCAAGTGTAATCCCGCCGTTCGCCAGAGGAAGAAGACAAACAGATGTTGTCCGTTCTGCTTCAAGATCTGTGCAAGATCTTCATATTAAATGTTATGATATAAGTATTTCTGTCACATATTTTACTGTACATAGATTAGTTTGTTAAAAATACTTGAGCCGTCGGATCCGTCGATCAGAGTAGAAGAAGTTTCTGGAACTGACAGTTAAGTTCGTCGAACGGAATTCATTCGTCGAAAACACTCTGGAATTTGTCGAACTGATATTTGAGTTCGATGAACTGAACCCAGAGTTCGTCAAACGGAATTAATTCACCGAACTGATAGTTGAGTTCGTCGAACTTAACCCGGAGTTCGTTGAACGCAATTAATTCGCCGAACTGAATTAATTCGTCGAACTGAATTAATTCGTCGAACTGAGAGATGATCTGCTGGACTAGCTAGAGTACTGATTTCGTCGAACTGAAGCACGTCGTCGAACGCAGAACAGATTTCGTCGAACGCAGGCAGATCGGATTTCGTCAAAATGAGGCACGGCGTTCGTCGAACGCAGAACAGATTTTGTCGAACGCAGATTCAAAGTTCGTCGAACGCATCTTGGAATTTCGTCGAACGCAGAGATTTGTTCCAACACATTTTGTCATACTTCCTACAGTATTTCATTTTAATTATTAAAAATACTAGGACCCCTCAAATGAAAAAGTGCCCAACATGAATTTTGTATCCCTTGGTGTCTAGATTAAGTGAAAATTTGTTTAGGTCAATATGGGCACTATAGCTCCCTGTGGAGTCATTTTGCTAGGGCTGGTCCCTAGTATAGGACATCCATCATTTCTTGAATAACTTTTGATTGGATTATGGGATTGACTTAAAATTGAAACCTAGGCTATTTACACATACCCACACATCATACCCAAAGATGGGAATTTTAGGAGAACCTTTTTCTAAGGTTTTTGTAATAATTTCATAAATCAAATATTAATTATTTAGTAGGTCAAATGACCTCCAATGCCCTCCAAATTTTGGTGGGTACTTCTTAGGGTTATCACCTGTAAGACCCTTTTTTTCCTTCAAAAACCCGGGTCTTATGCCCATAACCGCTGCTTTGCAGTGACACCTTCACTTGGGAAGGTCGCCACTACAAAACGCCGATCCTACTGGCCATATCGATCACAGAAGAAGAAAAGCATAAACGAACAAACGAACAAAATGAAGTTCAAGTCCACAATCACATGCTATATATAATAAATGTCCACATGGTATAACTGAAATAACAAGGGTTACAATAATAAAGGGCTTATGCCCTGTACATCATATCCTCACTACAAGGTCACTAGCCGAAGCTAACTACCAATCACTCACTGATCCTGAATCTGGTGCTCCTATATTAGACTGGCCCGCCTCTGTCTGCACCAGCCTCTGGTGTTGTTGTGTCTCCTCGAACCCCTAAAATGATATGGTCCACCGACCGTTAGTCAAAAAGACTAAGCCTTATGTTCCCCACCCCACCCCTAATGGCTCCTAGGCACCGTGCAGGAGGACGAAGCGAAGGACAGCAAGGGGTATAAAACAAAGCAGATGACGGCGGATCTTGTCTACAGGAAATGTCTACAACAACACATGTGTATATAAATAATTGAAGCACTAATATAAAGCATGGTAAAGAACGGTAAGTAAAGCAGGTACATAATAGAAAAGTAACCATTGGTTTATAGGAATGCCCATACAAACCTATTGACCAAGGGGTCGTTTAGCAAGGCATATCGTATAAAAAGTCCCATAACCAATTTATACGATAGGGGTAGGGGTTGAAATGTAATGCTTATGCCATGACATGCAGAGTTATGCAGTTTATGCTATGTTCATACAAGTGCACCTCACACACCTCGACTCTATGCGCACAGACCTTTAGTTCCCCCTTTTTGGAGCTAGCAAGACTCCCATGATACTCCCGTAGTAGTAAACGAAAGCGGTGGGTTGGGACTCGCCACCTCTAGGTTGGTATTCACACTACCTAACCTAGACCTATCGTACGCCTCAACGCAAAACCGCGGAGCATCTGTGTACTCTTATTGGCTGGACCACCAGACTTTCATGGCTAAGTGCAAATTCCACACTTGTCGAGTCAACGTATTGACGTCAGTGTGAACGACCGTCCAATACCTGAGACCCTCCACCTTTATGCACATGCAAACATGTTCTACTATATCCCGAGCCATAAACTCCCCGGGCTAATTTGCCCGTCATCAATAACCTTCCGAGCCACCAGCTCGTCGGACCAACCCGTCCGTACCAACAAACACTACTAAGTCACAAGCTCACCGGACTAACTAGTCCGCTGCTTCAACCACCGAGCCTACCACTCGTAAAACCAAACCAACTAACCTCCCATAACTACGGGGTGTGGGTGTGTGAATTGTTAATTTAATATTATACAACATCTTACTCCTACCGTTTATGGTTAATATTGGACTTCGAGAGGATTACCCTATAAGGGGCTCACTACGGTACTAGGAACTGTAATGGGATGACACCCCAAAGTTCCCTTTCTCAAGACACTTAGTGTTGTTGGTATCTACCCATAAGATTACACCCTCCTTATTATTACACATGGATTACCCTAAGTATTTTATGACCCGCTAGGGGAAAGACGATCCTTCGTCAACCCCGAGCACAACTTTACCCTTAACTCACCAAGCACGCCCTCATCACCTAAACTCCTTTTGGTGACCTTCAATCTCTTCAAACTGACCATGTACACCAACTACATGCCACTTCCACGTGGTAGGCCCCTAAATACCCAAGTTTCACACTTTTACTATACGCAGACCAACTAACTATATGAAGCTAATAAGTAGAAGTACTCCAAATATTCATCCTCATGACACAAGATTATTAATGGAGGGCTATCAAGGCATTATAAGACTAACTCCAGAGATTCATAATTTTTCTTGACATTTTAGCATTTATTTAAATTTCTCCAACATTTGCCAAGTATGAATATGAGCATGAAGTATAAGGGATTCTTATGATATGACTCTCATAAAATTATGATAAATCTATCGTGCCCAAATAACAGTAAATAATGAATATCACAATTTTACAGTAAGGAAATGTCCTCTATTTTTAATATTTAACATCTATCCAACCTTGAAGATTTATGAAGGAACTACCAAGAATACTTATGCCAAAATTATAGAAAAATTACCAGTCCTCTAATATGTCCAGAAAAGTTTAATTACAGAGTTACACAATTTATGGGAATCATTTCCTCACTGAAATAAATAATCCATATAATTCCTAATTTGCACATGTAGTGAAGTAGCCTACTGATAAAAACTTCCAAAAATTCCATAAAAATTCACAGAGCTTTCGAGTGCTCTGAAATGTCCTATCAGCATGTTGCACATTTTTCCAGAGAGTATTGGACCCTCAATTATATTTCTTAAGATTAAGGTAAAATAAGTGCCTTGTAAATGAAGTGTTGGTTAAATCACCTAATTAATTTCACCAAAATTACAAGAGGTCCATCACATAAATATAAAGGTACTACCAAGGTTTCATAACCATCCAAGACCATTTGAACATGTAAATGTCTCTTATAAGAAATTTCTCTAAAGGGGTTGTGACCTAATTTAGGGGGAATAAATTCTCCTAAAATTCTCTCAAAATTTCCTAGGGCATAATTACATCCCATGAACACATCCTAGGTTCCATGGCCATTCTATAGCTTTTGACCACATATCCTTCACAAAGCTCTATATGCACCCCAAGGGGTAAAACTAGGGTTCTAAGGCATATCCACCTCTACAGCACCCCATCTTACTCATGAAGGTGTTTTAGGGGATCCTAAACCAGTTTCCAAGGTTTCAACTCATGGTGAAGAGATTTGACCATAATACCCCAAGATAAACACCATGCCCTAATTTTGACCTAATTAGACACAACTAAGGTTAACCAATTTCCAAACTAAATCAGTCCCAATTGGGCTGAGATTGTTACCAAGGTCATGTGATTACCCTAAGAAGTACCCACCAAAATTTGGAGGGCATTGGAGGTCATTTGACCCAATGGTTAATTAATATTTGATTTATGAAATTATTAGAAGGACCTTAGAAAAAGTTTCTCCTAAAATTCTCATCTTTTGATATGATAAGGGGGTTGACATTAGTAGCCTAGGTTTCAATTTTCAAGTCAATCCCATGACCCAATCAAAAGTTATTCATGAAATGGTGGTTGTCCTACACTATGGACAAGTCCCACCAAAATATACCTACAGGAAGCTACAGACCTCCTTTTGGGGTGAAATCAATTTTAAAATAAATTAGATTCCAAGGGCTACAACTTTGGTTTTGACTACTTTTTCTGTAGAGTGGCCTATCTATTTTTAATAAATTAATCTATGTACAGCAAAAAGTGTGACAGAAAATATAATTTCATAAGGATTTATATTAAATGATTCAGCACGAATCTTGAAGTAAATCGGGTGGCAGCTGGTCATATTCCTCCTCCAGCGAAGGGTCAGGATTGCACCGACCTGTAGCACCTCCTCTCTCAATTTCCCGGCCATCCGGCCACCTCCGTGGCCGGCCACCCCACCACCACCTACGTTGAGGTAGTGGTTATCGCCGGGCGGCGGCACGGCCGCCGGAGGGGCCGATTCCGGCGAACCCAATGGGAAGAAAATCCATAGAAATTTCAGATTTTTCTCACTTGGATCGGGCTCAATTGAGCCCAATTTCTCACCTATTTTGATCTAAGATATATCCATAGAGGGAGAGGAGAACCAGGCCTTCAATCGGGATTGATGGTGGTTGCTTCCCGGATTTGCCATGGCCGCCCCTTCAAGTTGTGCTTCTTGCCAATCTGAGCCTCCACTGCACGATTTCCTCTCGAAGGTTGGGGGTTTCACTCCTCTCAGTCTTCTGAAGGTGTTAAAGGCATCAATTGGGAGAGGGGGAGGTTACAACCTTGAAAACCATTAATGGCCATTAAGGTGATTTTTGAAATCCCCCCAATTCAACACTTGGGTGGTCGGCCATGGCTAATAAACTCCTCAAAACCGATGAGGGCGGAGTTACAAAGCCATTGGATTGTTAAAATTTTTGATTGGACCGTTTAGGAGTAAGCAGGAGTTGTATCAACAAGAGTTATAGCCAAACAACCACAATGCCAAAAAAGCAACACAAGAAATCTTTACTGAAACAGAACTGCTTTACAATGCGAGGTATACATGGCGAGACATGATTCATCAGAATCACGGAGACGAGAAGAACAAAACACACAAAAAGGACAGAGCTGGCGGCTAGACAAGCTCAGACCGCACAAGCCGCACCACTCCAGAACTCGCCCAGCTTGCCCTGAGACCGCACGAACAGAAACCGGACAGACTGCCAGCACTGCAAGACCGCACCTCAGACCGCACGAACTGAAGCTTATTGGAACAAGGAACTGAAGCTATCGCCAGACCGCAACTCAGACCGCCTAACCATTGAAGGTCGCCTGATCCCTGAGTCCGCTGCGAACAGCACAAGAACACAATAACCCAATTCGCTGACAGACCGCAGACGAACTGTTTATTCGAGCCACTGGATATCACCAAGGAAGGAGACCGCACCCTGCTGACCGCAAACAATTCTCGTTAGGAATGACAGGCCATGCACCCCTATTTATAGGCGGGTGGACGGATGTCATCACCGCACAAACGGGGATACAGTCACCACCCTTCAGATCGTGAACGGTCTCAAAAGACAGACCGCGCGAACAGACCTCTTGGACGATCACCCGACCAAGACGCAAATCAGTAGACAAGATCGCGCATAGGCCGCGCGAACACGAGACCGCGCACAAGCCGTGCGGTCTCAACAACGCTCCTTCCTTAGATCACCAGGAGCAAGCTAGTACCATCTGGCCGACTTCAACCAAGTCGCCAGATCGCCAAGATAGACTGCCCGGGTAGACGGCCATATAGGAACAACCCGCCCGGTCTTCCAATAAGGGGGCCAAGCAAACCAGTAGATCTACTCAGGAATAACCCGCATCTACCGAGAACAAACCGCCCATAATAAGATCGGAAACAACCCGCAACAGGTCGCCAACGACCAAACCCAAGAAGCGAGCTTGCCGATCTCACCAGATCGCCAGAACCAAACCGCCAGAGCACCAGCGCAGACCGCGCGGTCTCTGCGGTCTCCAGCCTTCAGATCGGTCGGACTCCCTTCCACTTCACTTCAACAATTTCAACACTCCCCCTTGAAGTGGGAAGTGGAAACTAGCCCGAGCAACCCCCTTAACCGAGTAAACGGTCCCTTCGCCAGCGGCTTTGTGAAGATGTCAACGACATTGTCCGCACTCCGAACATGCTCGACCATAAGAGATCCTCCCAACAGCTTTTCACGAATGAAATGGTGCTCAATCTCTATATGCTTGGTCCTCGCGTGACAGACTGGATTATTAACCAGCTTGAGAGCACTCTCATTGTCCCCGCATAGCATAGTGGGACCTCGAACCTCCTGATGAACGTCCTCTACCAACCTCCTAAGCCAAACGGCTTCCTGAGCTGCCAAGGCCGAAGCCTTGTACTCCGCTTCCGTGGTAGATACAGACACCGAGTCTTGCTTCTTGCTGCACCAAGAGATAGCTGTGGGGCCCGTCATAAAGACATAACCAGACGTTGATCTCCGATCATCCACGTCTCTCCCATAACCAGCATCCATATATCCATGCAACTCCAAGCTTGACTCTCTTCTATATAGGAGACCCAAATCAGAGGTCGACTTCACATACTTCAATATACCTTTCGCCGCTAGAAGATGAGCCTTCCGTGGCTCCGCCTTGTACCGACTCACCTTGCCAACTGCATAAGCAATATCTGGCCTTGTGATCGTCAAGTAGATCAAGCTCCCAACCAGAGCTCGGAACACCAACGGATCAGATAGAACTCTTCCCTCATCCTTCCGAAGTTTATGATGTTGCTCCAGAGGTATAGAGCTGCTCTTCCCTTCCTCCATGCCGAATCGCTGAACAATCCGCTCCGCATAGCTAGCCTGAGAAATGAGCACTCCGCTCTCCCGCCTCTGCACCTCGAGTCCAAGAAAATGGTGAAGCTCCCCCAGATCCTTCATCTCGAATCTGTTAGCAAGCTTAGCTCTCAGCCTTGCTACCGCCTCCTTCGAATTCCCTGTGACAATCATGTCATCCACATACAGCAGCACAATCACCCGAAGCACCCCCTCCTTCTTGATGAACAAGCTATAGTCAGAGTCTGAAGCAACGAATCCGCATAATAAGAGATACTCTGCTATCTTCCCATACCACGCCCGAGGCGCTTGCTTCAACCCATACAAGGCCTTCTTCAATTTACAAACGTAGTCTGGATACTCCTTCGAGATGAAGCCTTGCGGTTGGATCATGAAGATATCCTTGTCAATCTCACCGTATAAGAAAGCATTCTTCACGTCGAGTTGCAAAATCTCCCAACCACACGAAGCCGCCAAGGCAATAACAAATCGAACTGAAGTCATCTTTGCCACTGGACTAAAGGTCTCATCATAATCTTCTTTGTACTGCTGTGAGAACCCGCGAGCTACAAGGCGAGCCTTGTACCGCTCGATACTGCCGTCAGCTTTCTTCTTCTGCTTGAAAACCCATTTGCAAGTGATAGGAGTGGTGCCCTTGGGCTTGGGCAAAATAGACCAGGTCTCATTCTTCTCGAGAGCTGCCATCTCTTCTTGCATAGCAATGTCCCATTACTTCACGCCTCTGGCTTTCTCAAAGCTCGACGACTCCCTTTCATCCAAGGGACCAGCAAAGAAATATGAAACAAAGTTCACCATGTTTCCTCCTGTGTATCGATCTGGTGGTTGAATAGTCCTCTTCGACCTCCTAAGAGGTAGCTCTTGACTAACCACCTCCTTAGCCGCTTCTTCTGTGCAAGCTTCTCTTCCAGATGAACTAGGAGCATTGCTCCCCCTACTTCCAGAACCTGAAGCCTCCATCTCAGAGCTTGACACAACTGGAGCTCCTGGTGAAATAGGCAACTCCACTTGAAGACTTCCCGCAGCTTTTCCTCCTTCATCAACCCTGCTCTCTGGTAGCTCAACTCCTGAACTCCCTTTGTAAGAAGTTACTTCATCGAACACCACATCCCGAGAAACAATTGACCTCCGTGTCTCAGGATCCATGCATCTCCATCCCTTCTTCCGCTCATCATACCCAACAAATACTAGCTTCCTTGCTTTCGCATCTAGCTTTGTCCGAAGAGCATCAGGAATGTGCACATAGCAGGTTGATCCAAAGACCCGAAGGTGTGCAACGCTCGGCTTCTCCTTGAACATTAGTTCGTGAGGGGTCTTCATGTTGATAGGACTCAGAGGCAATCTGTTGATGACATAGCACAAGTCATTCCCTCCGCCCAGAAGGACTTTGGGATACTCTTGGCATGAAGCCAGCATTTGCAGGTTTGCGTCAGATGATGGATCTTCCTTTCCGCAATGTCATTCTGCTGTGGAGTATGGGCACAAGTGAGCTCTCTCCTGATGCCATGCTTCCTGCAAAAACTTGAGAACTAACCAGAGGTGAACTCCCCGCCATTGTCAGTTCTAAGTTTTTTAACCCGCAGGCTAAGCCGGCCTTCAACCAGCTCCTTGAACTCCACAAATTTTGCAAAGGCTTCTGACTTCTCTTTCAAGAAATACACCCAGACATATCTGGTGTAATCGTCAATCAACACCAACATGTATCTGTTGCCTCCAAGGCTTGGGGTGGCAGTCGGTCCTATCAAATCACTGTGAATGCACTCCAACGGCACTTTGCACCTTGTTTGCGATTTGTCAAATGGAAGTCGATGAGACTTACCAAACTGACATCCTTCGCAGAGATGACCGTCCCCATAGGAGGACAAGCTAGGCAAGCCATTGACAAGGCCCCTTACCGCCATAGCCTTCAATTTGTCCTTACCTACATGCCCCAACCTTTCATGCCAGATGGCAGCGCCATCATTGTTCCTCATCTTATCAACATAGGTACTTGTCGGTAAAACGAACAAGTCCTTCACCCGCTTGCCGACATGAATAACATCTCCCTTAATCTCCGGTTGAGTTTTGAGAAACTTCACTTCTGTTGGGCCAAACAGAACGTGATAACCGGCATCGACCGCATTGGTCACAGAGAAGAGATTTTTCTTCATACCAGGCACGTGATAAACACTCCTTAACGTGAGTGGACCCTTATCACTGCTCAGAGAGACAACACCTTCGTGTTCTACTGGATGAATAGAATTATCAGCGGTAATGATAGCATTGTTACCTGAGTAAGGCGCCAAAGAAGAGAACTTTGATCCATCCCCGGTGAGGTGATGACCACACCCTGAATGAACAATCCAGTCCTCATCATAGTTGATGGAAGCCAAGGCCTTAACGGGCATAGCCGTTATATTAGACGCAAAGGCTCCTCCCCATCCAACTTCACCAGACTTTGGCATCACCTTCTCCACTGCATGTCCCGGCTGAAGATTCACCCGACAATCTTTCTTGAAGTGCCCGGTCTTATTGCATCTAAAGCACCTCGGTCCCTCTCCTTTCTTCTTCCCATCAGACTTAGGAGCATAGCCCCTATCTTGCTGACCTGAAGTGGAGGGTCCATCATGACCCGACTTCTTCTTCTCCCATTTCTTCTTCTTCTTCTCAGAGAACATCACATCACTTTCTCCCCCGGAGATAGAGACTCCCGCCATCTGTCTTGCTAAACTTTCTGGCAAAGCAAGAAGGTTCTCCAGCTCTAACAATGACGGTTGATTTGCCCAACCCTGAACTGAAGTCACAAAGGCAAGATACTCCTTCCGCAACCCACGAATGATATGCCTCTTCAGTTTTGCGTCAGAGATAGGCTCATCAGGGTCCAATGCAGAAATCTCTGCCGTGAGGTTCTTCATCTTGAGGAAGAAGGTAGAAACAGAAAGATCACCTTGAGAGGCCTTCGCCAACTCATTTTCAAGAAACTGTAGCCTCGCTACATTCTTCTTATTGAACAACCCATCCAAGGATGTCCAAATCTCAGCAGCAGATTTACATCCGATGATGTGATCAAACAGCTCCGGTGAGATAGCCCTCTTGAGAGTGAACTCTACCTTAGCATTCGTTCTCCTCCAAAGTCTCACCTCTGCCATGTTATCTCTTGCTAGCTGAACTTCCTGTGTGTCTTCTCCTCCAACTACCTCCCATAGATCCTCGCCAAGCAAGTAACTCTCCATACACGACTTCCACTTTTTGAAGTTAGTCGATGTGAGGAGTTCAATACCAAGACCTCTTGCGTATCCACCTTCCATGGCAATCTATGTGGTCTCTTCTTCACAAAGACGATGGCAACTCTAGTTGATCACTGCTTATCCACTCTAGAAACCTCTCTCTGATACCATGTTAAAATTTTTGATTGGACCGTTTAGGAGTAAGCAGGAGTTGTATCAACAAGAGTTATAGCCAAACAACCACAATGCCAAAACAACAACATAAGAAATCTTTACTGAAACAGAACTGCTTTACAATGCGAGGTATACATGGCGAGACATGATTCATCAGAATCACGGAGATGAGAAGAACAAAACACACAAAAAGGACAGAGCTGGCGGCTAGACAAGCTCAGACCGCACAAGCCGCACCACTCTAGAACTCAACCCGGCTTGCCCTGAGACCGCACGAACAGAAACTGGACAGACTGCCAGCACTGTAAGACCGCACCTCAGACCGCACGAACTGAAGCTTATTGGAACAAGGAACTGAAGCTGTCGCCAGACTGCAACTCAGACCGCCTAACCGCTGAAGGTCGCCTGATCCCTGAGTCCGCTGGGAACAACACAAGAACACAATAACCCAGTTCGCTGACAGACCGCAGACGAACTGTTTATTCGAGCCACCGGATATCACCAAGGAAGGAGACCGCACCCTGCTGACCGCAAACAGTTCTCGTTAGGAATGACGGGCCATGCACCCCCTATTTATAGGCGGGTGGACGGATGTCGTCACCGCACAAACCGGGATACAGTCACCACCCATCAGATCGCGAACAGTCTCAAAAGACAGACCGCGCGAACAGACCTCTTGGACGATCACTCGACAAAGACGCAGATCAGTAGACAAGATCGCGCACAGGCCGCGCGAACACGAGACCGTGCACAAGCCGTGCGGTCTCAACAATGCTCCTTCCTTAGATCACCAGGAGCAAGCTAGAACCATCTGGCTGACTTCAACCAAGTCGCCAGATCGCCAAGATAGACCGCCCGGGTAGACGGCCATATAGGAACAACCCGCCCGGTCTTCCAATAAGGGGGCAAAGCAAACCAGTAGATCTACTCGGGAATAACCCGCATCTACCAAGAACAAACCGCCCATAATAAGATCGGAAACAACCTGCAACAGGTCGCCAACGACCAAACCCAAGAAGCGAGCTTGCCGATCTCACCAGATCGCCAGAACCAAACTGCCAGAGCACCAGCGCAGACCGCACGGTCTCTGCGGTCTCCAGCCTTCAGACCGGCCTGACTCCCTTCCACTTCACTTCAACAATTTCAACATGGATATGAAGAGGGGAGGCCCTTGGCCTCCCATGGCCATTAATGGCCTTCTCTCTCTTCTTTATCTCTCTTCAAAATTGGGGAAATTGCACTTTCTCTCTCCTACTCATCATTTCCAAAACTTTAGTGATAACTGCTGGTAATTATCAGCCTCCTAAGCTAATGGGCTACTCCAATTAGGCCTAGCCCAAGTGGATTGGGCTTGAATTAGCCTTTTCCCCTCTTTTTGGGCAAGGTTGACCAAGTGTTGACTTGAGGTGTTGACTTGGTCAACTGATGGGTTGACTAGTCCAAGTGGTGTGTCTTGAGTCCCTTTACACCACCCAAAGTTGGTTGAGTCATGGTGGTGACCCAATTGGGTCAATTAATCCAAAAGGTGTTGGTTTGACCAAAACAGGGCTAGAGATGACTTTTGTCAATTTGACCATTTGGGTTGACCCCAATTGGTGGGTAGTGACCTATTTGTCTCTCTTAAGGGTTAGGAAGGTCTAGGTAGGGTCAATTTGGCAAGGTGGAGGTCAATTGACCCTAATTAGGCTACTTTGACCATTTTGGGGTTAGGGTTGACTTTGGTCAATTTGGCCTCTTTGGTTGACCCCAATGGGTCCTTGGTGCATTAAGGGGACCCCTAAAGGGTTAGGTATGATATGGTTGGGCCAAAGGGTCAAGGTGAGGCCCTTAAGTCCAACCCTATGCTTGTTAACTAGAAATTGCTATTTGCAGACCAATGTGGTTTCCTTCTTCTTGGCTAAGGCCAAGTGGTCTCTTCAAGCTTCCTTGGGTTTTGTCATGACCTAGTCATGACAAAACCACTCAAGAGATCTAGTTGTTTGGGGGATGTTACAAATCCCAATAAACAAAAAATAATAATTTCATCCCCGAAATTCAGGTTAGGTCTGCAGGGCTTCTACCGCAAGTGCTTCAACGTAACATCCCCTAAGATTGGAAGTTGTTCCTGACTCGAAGAGCACCGACTATATCTGCTACATCAATTCTAGAGGCTCCCTGATAAGCTTCTCCAATCCATGATTTCTCCGTAGGACCTTGATCAGAGGGACCTTGATCATATTAGGATTTCCTTGGAATATTTATTTAAGTGACTAATATGCCTTTATAAATTCTAAAGTTTGACCTGAGAACTTTTCTGATAAATATAAATGTCTGGTAATATTCCCATAATTTTTGGACAAGTATTGTTGGTGGTTGCTTCTTTAATTTCCAATTTTGGTTAAATATTCAATATTATAATTTGAGGAAAATTCCTGATTGTAAAATTGTGACACTCTGGATTTACTGTTATTTTAGCATGATAGATTTATCTTAATTTTATGGGAGTCGTATCATAAGAATACCTTACACTTCATGCTCATATTCATACTTGGCAAATATTGGAGAAATGATAATAAATGCAAATAATTAAGGAAAAATATGATTCTCTGGATTTAGTTTTGAAACATTATGATAGACCTCCAGTAAATATCTTGAGTCAGTTGGATGAATATTTGGAGTACCTCTACTTATAAGCTCCATATAGTTAGTTTGGTCTACGTATAGTAAAAATGTGAGATTTGGATATTTAGGGACCTACCAAGTGGAAGTGGCATGTAGTTGGTGTACATGGTCAGGTTGAAGAGATTGAAGGTCACCAAAAGGAGTTTAGGTGATGAGAGTTTGCTTGGTGAGTTAAGGGTAAAGTTGTGCTCGGGATTGATGAAGGATCGTCTTTCCCCTAGCGGGTCATAAAATACTTAGGGTAATCCAAGTGTAATAACAAGGAAGGTGTTCTTATGGGTAGATACCAACAACACTAAGTGTCTTGAGAAATGGAACTTTGGGGTGTCATCCCATTATAGTTCCTAGTACCGAAGCGAGCCCCTTACATGGTAATCCTCTGGAAGTCCAGGATAAACCATAAATTGTAGGGATAAGTTGATGTACAAAATTAACTTAATAATATGCACACACACACACCCCGTAGTTACGGGAGGTTAGTTGGTTTGGTTGTACGAGCGGTAGGCTCGGTGGTTGAAGCAGCAGACTAGTTAGTCCGGTGAGCTTGTGACTCATTAATGCTTGATGGTTCGGATGGGTTGGTCCGGTGAGCTGTTGGCTCGGAAAGTTATGATGACGTGAAGGTTAGCCCGGGGAGTTTATGGCTCGGGATATAGTAGAACATATGTTTACATGTGCATGAAGGTGGTGGGTTTTCGGTATTGGACGGTCGTTCACACCGACGTCAATACGTTGACTCGGCAAGTGTGGAATTTGCACTTAGCCATAAAAGTCTGGTGGCCCAGCCAGTAAGAGTACGCAGATGCTCCGCGGTTTTGCATTGAGGCGTACGATAGGTCTAGGTTAGGTAGTGTGAATACCAACATAGAGGTGGGCGAGGCCCAACCCACCGCTTCCGTTTGCCCCTACAGGAGTATCCTGAGAGTTTTGTTAGCTCCAAAAAGGGGAAACTAAAGGTCTGTGCGCATAGAGTCAAAGTGTGTGAGTTGCACATATGTGAACATAGCATAAACTGCATAACTCTGCATGTCATGGCATAAACATTGAATTTCAACCCCTACCCCTATCGTATAAATTGGTTATAGGACTCTTTATATGATTGGCCTTGCTAAACGACCCCTTGTTCTATAGGTTTGTATGGGCATTCCTATAAATCAATTGTTACTTTTCTACTATGTACATACTTTAATTACTATTCTTTACTTGCTCTTTACCATGCTCTATTACTGCTTCAATTATCTGTATACACATGTGTAGTGGTAGAACTTTCCGTAGTTAGATTCATCGTCATCTGCACTTTGTTATACCCCTTGCTGTCCTCTGCTTCATCCTCCCACACGGTGCCTAAGAGCCATTGGGATTAGGGTGGTGAACATAAGGCTTAGTCTTTTTGACTAACGGTCGGTGGACCATATCATTTTAGGGGATCGAAGAGACGCAGCAGCACTAGAGGCCGGTGTAGATGGAGGCGGTCCAGTCTATTACAGGAGCACAAGTTTCAGGATCGGTAAGTGATTAGTGGTTAGCTTCCGCGAGTGATCTTGTAGTGAGGACATGATGTTCAGGGCATGTGCCCTTTATTATTGGAACATTGTTATTTCAGTTATACCATGTGGACATTTATTATATATAGCATGTGATTTGTGGACTTGAACTTCTATTTGTTCGCTTATACTTTTCTTCTTCTGTGATCGATATGGACAGCAGGATCGGCATTTTGTAGTGGATACCTTCCCGAGTGATGGTGTCACCGCAAAGCGGCAGTTCTGGGCATAAGACCCGGGTTTTCAAAAGAAAAAAATGGGGTCTTACAACGTGGTATCAGAGCAAACCTCGATCTGAAGAAAAGAAGTCCACAAACCCTGGGCCACCCCGCGCAAGTTTAGTTTGAGGACAAACTAAGCAGCGGAAGCAATGGTGTGCCCATTTGGGGAAATCACATGAAAAAGTCCACTTTTAACTGAACCTTTTGACAAGTTTTCATTTACAGCCTGCGGCGAACCCTGCCCCCAGCAGGAAATAACTCCGGCTGCAAAGATCTCTGTAGATAGTCCTTTAGTCAACGAGTTAGATTTAAACTCCACTAGGACTCATGACTTACCATGATAATTTATACCATGCCCTAGTCTGAAATAGACCATAGGTATAATTTTGGTGAAGGTACGAGAATACCCCAAAGAGGCCAGAGAAAGAGAGATTGACAAATAAGAAGAATGGTAGGCGACTCGTAGACTTAACCATCGTATCAGTGACATGATTATATTGAGACAACCACCACGACAAACACTGAGGATCAGATAGGAATTGAAGTTCAGAAGATACCCATTTGGGATTGGGTCACATGTTGACCCTGATAAGGTTATCGTAGAGGGTACCTTGAAGAGTCTAATGTATGGAATACACCAACAAGTCTCAAGATAGGACCCCAAGTCTAAGGTTGTGTGCCCTAAGGATTGTTTGCATACTTAGGATGAATATAACACGGTGATATCAAGATACTTAGCCCAAAATAGATAGTTGCTTATCTTTTGTTTATTGAGGCTTATCATTTGTTTATTGGGGCCGTCCTTTTGTTTATTGGGCAAATTAATGACTGACTTGGGTTTCCCTTAAGATTTAATTTAGAAAGTGATGCGTCGTGAACATAATGATTTTGAAGTTGATCATATTCGACGTTACTCGGGCAAAGATGAGATGGTGTAACAGTATGTTCGGAATAATGATCCGTAGTATTCTGGAGCGTGTGTTTCCCTAGAATAAGGAAAGACGTCGTAGGTTTGTGATGCACGGTCAAGTCTGTAGACTGGTGAAAACCAAGTGCAAGAGTCTTTGGAGAACTACCACAGTCACTGCCCGTGTTAGAGTTGAGTTCGAGGACATAATTATGGATTTCATACAGAGGCTACCACATCCCCACTCTGAGCACAATTTCGTTTGGAACATCGAGGATTAACTGACCAAGGTAGCTAGGGTCACCCCAGGCTGGAAGGACGCTCCTGTTGGTGTTTGGTGGGATTTGTTGAGTAGTTTGTCCGTTATCGTAGTGTGACCAGGACGATCATGTCGAATCAGGATGGATGGTGTATGTCCAAAAAGTGAAGATCAGTCCAGGCTTATCTGGGCTCTTGGATGACGTCAGCACAACTTTCTACCCTCAGAGGGATGGAGGCGCAGGACTCCACTATCTTGGATCCAGGATGAGGATCCCAAGGCACTCGGCTCGGAATTAATGGAGGACATAGATACCCAGGTGCGACTGATTTGAGTTAGGATGTTGGGGACCAGAGCTGCCAGGTCAGGTATTACGACGCGTGATATCATCAAGTAGAGTCCCAGGGTGGAGACTGGGTGTTCCAGAAGATACGTCCGTGATAGAGAAATTTGTGTTCTCCAATCTATACTCGATTAAGGCAAGTGTACCTATCGAAATATAGCATAGGATATAAAATATATCAAGGTCGTATAAAAACTCGGGGCAGGCAACTACTATTACTCACAACGTTTCTATTATCCTACCGAACGATTGATTGAGTTTTTGGAAAATAAAAATAAACTAACTTAATTAAAAGAGAAATAAACTATTGAAAAAGAGTGCTCGATCGACGATTCACTTTGAAATAAAATAACGAAGAAATTTAGTTTAACATTTGCAGATTCATAAAGACCGTGACGGATCCGAAACTAACAAATATTCTCGCTAGAGCAATAAGTCTCCTAACTTCTAGACATTTTGATTGAAATCTCTTTGCAAATCAAAAAGGCCTAAAGTCGCATTATCGAAGTGATCCGCACTATTGGATTTGACTCCAATCCAGAGGATTTACGTCATCCTATCTCTAGGGTTGCGTGCAACTCCTTCCTTCCTTGAGTGATCTTTCACATTCACGAGCCTCTCGGCTACTTAAATATGAGATCGGAATCTACTACTGTATACTAGCAATATGGAGTCGATACGAAATAAATCAAGGTCGGATCGAAATAAAAAGTACAAATGCCAATATAAAATAAAGATATTATTTCATTGCAAAGTTCATCGCGATCGAACACAAAAAGAAATTAGTTACGCATTATATAGGGAGAAAAAAGAGGAGAAGAAACAAAGTGCATATTCATTAAACTTGAAATAAGAATACAACAATACTAACTATTACATGAAGAAATAAAGACAAGGCTAGAAGAAATACTTGAAAGAAATAGAAGCTTGCTCTCTAACTCTCTACACTCCAACTACATTCGCCTCCTTTATGCTTGAGAAATGGGGTCCTTATATAGAAGAGGGGGAATTTTCTAGATGGAAGAAATGAAGGGGTACATGGGGTGGAGATGCATATTGATGAGGGAGATAGAGAAGGAGAAAGTTCAATGCATGGAGGAGGAGGTACATGAATGGTGTTAAATGGTAGGAGAGAGAGGAGGCTAGATGCATTGTTTTTATTTAAAATAAAAAATAAAAATAACATATAAAGTTAAAATGGAAAAGAGGGGGATGGATGAGTAATAAAGTGGAGAGAGAGAAAGTGGGGTTCGGCCATGTGCATGGGAGCATACAAAGGTGGCGGGTGAGCTTGGGGGCTGCTTAGTATTGAAAGGGGAGGCATGCAAAGTTGGCGGGTTTGATGTGGAGCTACGGGTTTGAGCTGACAGCAAGAGGGCTCGGTTTGGATGTGAGGGGCTGCACCATAGGAGCTGCTCGGGTAGCACCAAGTGGAGGTCGGGTTTGTTTGGGAGCTGGCTGCACCAAACATCCTACAACATAAAACAAAATAAAATTAGTTACGAAATAAAAATAACAAACATATAAGATGCAAGGAAAAAATAACAACATAAAATAACAATAACAAACATAATTAAACTTAACAAACATAAAATAAAAAGAACCAACAAAAACAAAAGAAATTAAAACTTAACAAACATAAAATAACAACGTTAAAACTTATAAAAATGACAACAAAAATAAAATAACAACATTAAAACTTTACAAACATAAAATGCAAAGAAAATATAATTAAAACTAGGGGAATTTGAACTAAACTAACCTAAAAACGATGACTAAAAGCTAGTCATCAAACTCCCCCATGCTTAAGAGTTTGCTTGTCCCCAAGCAAATGGAATTATAATTGGAAAGAGAGATGACAACAACTTGGAGTTTCAAATACTAAGAAAATCAAAACATGAAAAATTAAGCTATCCTAACTTCTATGCTAGCAATTAGTAGGGTGAAAAGTCCAAAAATAAAAACTTGAAAATGGAAATCTAAAAATATTATTAGAACATAGAGAAGGTTTACGTATTTCAAAATTCTTAAAACAAAGCATCCAAAAATTAAGAAGGTAAGAGAGAGAATAGTAGAGTTTCTAAATAAACGGCGCGTTGAACAAACTACTAGGTTGCTAAAATAACAATTATCGCATAATCACGTCGAGATAAACTCCAATGAAATCCATCAATGATGGTGTCCATAGGCTTGCCCGTTCACACTCTCTCCACTACACAAGTTGTCGACACGTTCTAAAGATCAACAGGACTTTTATAGGTAATTTAGCTTGGCTTAGGTAAAGAATTAGGATATGGAATAGCAAGGATAAACGTGGCGGTTGAAATCACACTAAACCAAGGATGAGCTAAAAACAGATGATAATCATATGATATTTTTTTTTTCAACTTGATGCTTCCAAACAAAAGAAAAAGGCAAATGCGATGATTTCAACTTTTAGAATAGGCCATCACAATAATTTTTTTCAACAATATATATATTTTTTTCACTCGGACAACAAGAAATTTTCTTTTCTTTGTAACATGTTCTCAATTTTTTTCCAAATTTTTCAATATATTTTTTTCTTCTTCCTTTTCACCAAAATATGCAAGAAAAACAAGTCACCAAAACACAAGAAAGATCCTATCACAAATGAAATTTTAGCTCAATAATTTAGTGCGATTGGGAAGGGAATTTTAGCCTTGGTGAAATTTGGTGGGGGTGAACAAAAGGAACGAAAAGAAAGCCCAAAATTGTTTAAACAACGGTAGAATTTTTTTTGGGTGGGCAAATAAGCTCAAAACAGGTCAAAAGGTGGCCTAAATCATTTCTAAAGTTCGGGAAGAACCGTGCAAATGTTTCGAGAGTCGCTTGAGGCAAGTTCTAGACACCAAGAAAGAATTATCCATAATGAAAATTGATAATATTATCTAGCAACCATTTGTACGCAACTAAGCCGAATAAAAAGAAAAATCACAAATTGCTAACTTAGAACGTAAAAACGGATGCCTATATTTAAGAATTAGAAAATAGTAAAACTAAATTATGTAAAAATAATAGATTTAGGAAACCATTTCAAAGAAATTTTACTTAGAACTAAAGTACCGCTCGGGCATGCACACCACTAAAAGACGCATAGAAATAAAGATAGGAAATAATTTTTGGTTTTGATTAATTGATTTTTTTTTCATAAAGCTAAGAAGAGAAATAGCACTTCTATAGTAATACATTTTTTTTTCCAATTTTCGTTTTGTTTTCAATTTTTTGAAAGGAAAAAAGGAAAGAAATTAACAAATCCCTCCCCCATGCTTAAGCTTTTCATTGCCCTCAATGAAAAAGAAAACGAGAAAGTGGATGAGAATAGGGGAAGACAGGAAATGCAGTAAATAATAACTAAAAAAACAGGACTTCCCCGGGTTTGTGAGCTCGAATGCGGATGTCGCTCCCCCATGCTTGCACTTTAGTGACTTGATCATCAGCAGGTATGATTTGATCCTTCTTGAAATCAGCAACGTTGGAGCGGCAATCACGAACTTTGAAGCGTTTGGGCCACCGGGAGGAAGAACATAATACAAAAATAAATGCAGACAAAGAACTTGGGCAAGATCCCAAGATTGTTCTTATTTAAACAATACATAATGTTCGAATAAAAAGTTTGATAATAATAAAGTCCATAATAAAAGTTCTAATTAAAAACATAGTTCCACAAAGAGATAACAATCACGAAATGAATAAAATTTGTTCCTTTTCAGGAAACACCAAATCATTAGAGAAATATAATTTCAGTCGATGACCATTCACTTTAAATTCACCCTTATCCGGGTGCGAAATTAACACAGTTCCGTACGGAAAAACCTCTTTGACCGTAATTGGTCCAGACCATCGAGACTTAAGTTTGCCGGGAAAAAGACGTAAACGTGAATTAAAGAGAAGAACTTGATCGCCTGGTTTAAATGTTTTAGGGTGGTGCATGTTCTTATCGTGATAAAATTTCGTACATTCTTTATAAAGCTTATTATTTTCATAAGCAAACGCTCGCCACTCGTCGAGTTCATTTAATTGATTTTTTCTATGCTCGCCGACTGCGTGCGGATCAAAATTAAAAAATTTCAGTGCCCAATACGCGCAGTGTTCTACTTCAACCGGGAGATGACACGATTTTCCATAGACCAATCGAAAGGGAGTACAACCGATAGCGGTCTTGTACGCCGTCCGATAGGCCCAAAGAGCGTCGTCTAATTTTAAGGACCAATCTTTACGAGAAGTAGAAACGGTTTTTTCTAGAATTCTTTTGAGTTCCCGATTGACTACCTCGACCTGACCGTTAGTTTGGGGGTGATAAGCGGTGGAAAGTTTATGCGTAACGTCATAATTAGTAAAAACTTTAGTGAGTTGGGCGTTGCAAAAATGACTTCCCCTATCACTAACGATCGCTCGAGGAAAACCAAAACGAGAAAACAATTTTTTCAAAAAGGAAATCACAACGCGGGCTTCATTACTTGGAAGAGCTTGGGCCTTTGCCCAACGAGAAACATAGTCTACCGCGACTAAAATATATTTATTACCTAAACTTGAAGGAAACGGGCCTACAAAGTCTATGCCCCATAAATCAAAAACCTCACATTCAAGAAAATAGTTTTGTTCCATTTCATTTTTATTAGAGATGTTTCTGGTCCGTTGGCATCGATCACATCCGCTCACAAAGATTTGAGCATCTTTGAATATGCTTGGCCAATAAAAACCAGCACTAAACACTTTGTGGGCGGTGCGGTTTGCTTGATAATGCCCGCCAGTTGGACCTTCATGAACATGCTTTAAGATTTTAATACCTTCTTCCCGGGAAACGCATCTTCTTACCACCTGATCTGCACAAATGCGAAATAGAAAGGGGTCCTACAAAAAATAATACTTCAACTCAGAAAAGAATTTCTTCTTTTGCTGAGATGAGTACTCTTTTGGGAGGACACGGGCCACGAGATAATTGGCCAGGTCGGCAAACCAGGGGGTAGAAGAGGAAACATTTAAGAGTTGCTCATCCGGAAAAGAATCACTAAGAAAATTTTCATTTAAATTTCCTATTTCAGGATTTTCAAGTCGAGAAAGATGATCAGCCGCTAGGTTTTCCGCTCCTTTCTTATCCCGAATCTCCAAGTCAAATTCTTGAAGTAAGAGGATGCAGCGAATAAGACGCGGCTTGGCATCCGGTTTAGAAAGGAGGTACTTCAAGGCGGAATGATCCGTAAAAACTATAACTTTGGAAAGCGTAATATACGGTCGGAATTTATCAAAAGCGAAAATAACAGCCAAGAGTTCTTTTTCAGTTGTTGTGTAGTTTTCTTGCGCCGAGTTAAGAGTCTTGCTAGCATAATAGATTGGGGGGAAATTTTTATCAATCCGTTGTCCTAGCACCGCAACTACCGCATAGCTACTCGCATCGCACATTATTTCAAACGGCAAATCCCAGACCGGAGCAATCATAATCGGCGCATTAATTAATTTAGATTTTATTAATTCAAAAGCAGCTAAACATGATTCGTCAAAATTAAAAGGAATGTCTTTTTCTAAAAGTTGGGTTAGAGGCTTGGTGATTTTTGAAAAGTCCTTAATAAAGCGCCGATAAAACCCCGCGTGGCCTAAAAAACTTCTAATTGCTTTGATGTTCGTAGGCGGCGGCAGTTTTTCGATAACCTCGAGCTTAACTTGATCGATCTCGATTCCCTTAGCAGAAATTTTGTGACCTAGAACTAGACCTTCTCGTACCATAAAATGGCACTTCTCCCAGTTTAAAACTAAGTTTGTTTCTTCGCAGCGTTCTAAAACCTAGCCAAATTTTCTAGACATGAAGAAAACGAATCACCAAAAATAGAAAAGTCATCCATAAATATTTCCATTATATTTTCTATATATTTATCGAAAATGGCCAACATACACCTCTGAAAGGTAGCAGGTGCGTTGCAAAGGCCGAAAGGCATCCTACGGTAAGCGAAAGTTCCGAAAGGGCAAGTAAATGTTGTCTTCTCTTGGTCCTCGGGTGCGATAGGGATTTGGAAATACCCCGAGAGACCATCGAGAAAGCAATAAAAACTATGCCCAGATAAACGTTCTAAAATTTGATCGATAAAAGGGAGGGGAAAATGATCCTTACGAGTGGCATCATTATGCTTACGATAATCGATACACATTCTCCATCCCGTTACCGTCCTAGTCGCGATTAAATCATTATTCTCGTTCGCTACTACCGTGTTCCCACCCTTTTTAGGCACAACCTGAATGGGACTAACCCACTTACTATCTGAGATTGGATAAATTATCCCCGCATCTAACAACTTAAGCACCTCTCCCTTTACGACCTCTTTCATGTTTGGATTAAGACGACGTTGAGGTTGGAGTACAGGTTTTGAATAATTTTCAACAAAAAATTTGTGGGTGCAAAAAGAAGGGCTTATGCCAGAAATGTCGGAAATTTGCCATGCAATAGCTCGACGATGCTTTTGTAGCACTTCGATCAGTTGATCGTTCTCGGATTGAGAAAGGAAAGCCGAGATTATAACGGGCAATTTAGAATTTTTTTCTAAAAAAGCGTACTTAAGATGATCGGGGAGTGGTTTGAGTTCAAGAGAGGGTGGTTCATCGTAAGAATTTTTTAAAACTTTTTCTTTTTCAAAAATAAGATTTTCAAAAATTTTTTGTCTACAAGTTGGTGGATTTTAAAAATTTGTTTGCACAGACATAACCGTGTCTTCAAAAATATTTGGAGAACTTTCAAAAAAGGAGGAAGAAAAATCATTTGAAGAAACATTAGAAAGAAGAAATGAAGAATTATCATTAATCTGATCAAGAAAGAAGCATGAGTCGTCGTTTTTTAAAGAATTTTTCATTGAATCATTAATAGAAAACGCGACCTCATCATCCCCTACACGAAGAAGAAGCTTCCCGTTACTCACATCAATAACCACTCGAGAGGTGGCTAAGAAGGGACGACCAAGGATAAGGGGGGCATCGACGTCTTCCTCAATATCAAGAATGACAAAATCCACCGGGAAGATGAATTTGTCGACCTTCACTAACACGTCCTCAACGATACCTAATGGATACTTAATGGATCTATCAGCTAATTGGATGATCATACACGTAGGGCTGAGAGTGCCCAATCCTAGCTTCTTAAACAAAGAAAAAGGCATCAAATTGATGCTCGCACCCAAATCCGCTAACGCATTTTTCATGAAAAGATTACCAAAAACGCAGGGGATCGAAAAACTACCCAGATCTTTTATCTTTTTAGGGAGATTAGTATATTTAATAACCGCTGAGCACTCTTCATTTAGCTTTACATGAGATAAATTTTCCAGTTTCTTTTTGTTTGTTAGCAAATCCTTAAGATATTTAGCATACTTAAACATTTGACTAATTGCTTCATGAAAGGGTAAATTAATGTGGATTTGCTTAAACATTTCCAGAAAATGATGGTACTGGTCATCTAGCTTATCTTTCCTAAGCTTAGCGGGGTAGGGCGGCGGAGGAAATTCTTTTAAAACTCCATTTGTTTGAAAATTATCTTTTTCTTTTTCAAGAATATTTTTTTCTTTACCACTTCTTAAATCAGTTTCCTTAATGATTACTTCTTCATCATCAGTATGAGAGGCAATAACCTCTGGCTCTTCCCTTGTGGTGGGCTCGTGGACTACTTTGCCGCTCTGAAGGGTGATCGCTTTCCCGTGTTCCCTTGGGTTTGGCTCAGTATTTGAGGGAAGAGTCCCAGGTGGTCTCTCGTAGATAGCCTTAGCTAGTTGGCCGACCGTGGTTTCAAGATTTTTCATCGACCTTGTTAAGTTTCTAATGGTCGCCTCATTTAAATTTATATATTTAGAAAGCATTTCCTTCAAAGATGGAGGTTTTGGAAAATTTTGATTTTGATTTTGTGGTGGTGGTGGAGTGAAATCATGTGGACGTGCGGCATTTCCAGGATTACTCCACGAAAAATTAGGATGGTTACGCCATCCAGGGTGATATGAATTAGACGCAGCATTAAAACCAGAAGGAGCAGAAAAAGCAGAAAAATTAGAAAAATTGTTTTGAGCAGGCCTGGGTATGTTCCCCAGATAATCCACCTGCTCGGCAGCAACAGCATTTGCATGTTCATGTACCTGAATAGCGGAGGCAGCAGTAATCTCCGTTACTTTCTTGTTCAACATCTCTACTTGAAGCGTCAGTTGGGACACGGAGTCCACTTCGTAGATACCTGCAGGTTTAATTGGGCGAGACCTAGGCGTATTCCACTGATAGGTGTTCATCGCCATGTCCTCGATAAGCTCAAGAACATACTCCGGAGTTTTTCGGTTCAAAGAACCACCGGATGCGGCGTCTATCATTTGCTTGGTTGCTTGATTTAGCCCATTATAAAATGTCTGAACCTGTAACCATACAGGCAGAGCATGATGAGGGCAACGTCTCAAAAGTTCTTTGTACCTCTCCCAAGTGTCATAGAGGGTCTCGGAATCAATTTGACTAAAAGAACAAATATCAGTTCGAAGTTTAGCAGTTTTACCGGGGGGAAAATACCTAGCAAGAAATTTTTCTGTTAAAATGTCTCAAGTAGTGATTGATCCTCTTGGGAGAGAACTCAATCACTGTTTGGCTTTTGTTATTAAGGAGAAGGGGAAGAGTCTTAGCCTAATCGCAATGTCTGAGACACCTTTAATTTTGAAGGTATCACAGATCTCAAGGAAACTAGCAATATGCAAGTTCGGATATTCATCTGGTAATCCGTCGAACTGCACATATTGCTGCACCATTTGTATAGTGCCGGGCTTAAGCTCAAAATTGTTGTTCGCAATTGCAGAGCGGAGAATACTTGATTCTGTACCGTCCATATTGGGCCGAGCATAATAGGACATGGTCCGTTGCTGGTCAACTTCTGGATTGGGATCACCCATAATTTCAGAATTAAGATCACAATCACCGTCAGAATCCTCAACGGTATCCTGAGAGGTGGAACCCCTGAATCGTAAATTTCTCCAAAAGGAGCGTTCGATTTCCGGGTCCAACTCAACGAGTAACGACTAATTCGTGTGGGTCATGCACTAGCAAGAAAATGAGAAAAAGGAAAGAGGGGAAAATAAGATGAAGGAAAACCAAAATTAAAAAAAATTGATAATGATTTTTTTTTCTTTTTTGGCGGATTATATTAGTCCTGGACTTCCCGAGATCTGCCCTGTGAGGGGTTTGCAACGGTACTAGAGGCTATGATGGGAATTCAAGCCCAAAGCGTCCTTTCCAAGAATTTAGGTGGAATAGAAAAATGATGATGTGGGTTGATTATAATATATAATAAATTTTTTTTTTGGATTTTTGTAGAAGTTATAGCGACAACGTTTTCTTAATATTGACAAACGTCCCCGGCAACGGCGCCAAAAACTTGATAGAGAAATTTGTGTTCTCCAATCTATACTCGATTAAGGCAAGTGTACCTATCGAAATATAGCATAGGATATAAAATATATCAAGGTCGTATAAAAACTCGGGGCAGGCAACTACTATTACTCACAACGTTTCTATTATCCTACCGAACGATTGATTGAGTTTTTGGAAAATAAAAATGAACTAACATAATTAAAAGAGAAATAAACTATTGAAAATGAGTGCTCGATCGACAATTCACTTTGAAATAAAATAACGGAGAAATTTAGTTTAACATTTGCAGATTCATAAAGACCGTGACGGATCCGAAACTAAGAAATATTCTCGCTAGAGCAATAAGTCTCCTAACTTCTAGATGTTTTGACCGAAATCTCATTGCAAATCAAAAAGGCCTAAAGTCGCATTATCGAAGTGATCCGCACTATTGGATTTGACTCCAATCTGGAGGATTTATGTCATCCTATCTCTAGGGTTGCGTGCAACTCCTTCCTTCCTTGAGTGATCTTTCACATTCACGAGCCTCTCGGCTACTCGAATATGAGATCGGAATCTACTACCGTATACTTGCAATACGGAGTCGATACGAAATAAATCATGGTCGGATCGAAATAAAAAGTACAAATGCCAACATAAAATAAAGATATTATTTCATTGCAAAGTTCATCGCGATCGAACACAAAAAGAAATTAGCTACGCATTATATAGGGAGAAAAAAGAGGAGAAGAAACAAAGTGCATATTCATTAAACTTGAAATAAGAATACAACAATACTAACTATTACATGAAGAAATAAAGACAAGGCAAGAAGAAATACTTGAAAGAAATAGAAGCTTGCTCTCTAACTCTCTACACTCCAACTACATTCGCCTCCTTTATGCTTGAGAAATGGGGTCCTTATATAGAAGAGGGGGAATGTTCTAGATGGAAGAAATGTAGGGGCACATGGGGTGGAGATGCATGAATCATATTGATGAGGGAGATAGAGAAGGAGAAAGTTCAATGCATGGAGGAGGAGGTGCATGAATGGTGTTAAATGGGAGGAGAGAGAGGAGGCTAAATGCATTGTTTTTATTTAAAAGAAAAATAAAAATAACATATAAAGTTAAAATAGAAAAGAGGGGGATGGATGAGTAATAAAGTGGAGACAGAGAAGGTGGGGTTCGGCCATGTGCATGGGAGCATGCAAAGGTGGCGGGTGAGATTGGGGGCTGCTTAGTATTGAAAGGGGAGGCATGCAAAGTTGGCGGGTTTGATGTGGAGCTACGGGTTTTAGCTGGCAGCAAGAGGGCTCGGTTTGGATGTGAGGGGCTGCACCATAGGAGCTGCTCGGGTAGTACCAAGTGGAGGTCGGGTTTGCTTGGGAGCTGGCTGCACCAAACATCCTACAACATAAAACAAAATAAATTAGTTACGAAATAAAAATAACAAACATATAAGATGCAAGGAAAAAATAACAACATAAAATAACAATTACAAACATAATTAAACTTAACAAACATAAAATAAAAAGAACCAACAAAAACAAAAGAAATTAAAACTTAACAAACATAAAATATCAACGTTAAAACTTATAAAAATGACAACAAAAATAAAATAACAACATTAAAACTTTACGAACATAAAATGCAAAGAAAATATAATTAAAACTAGGGGAATTTGAACTAAACTAACCTAAAAATGATGACTAAAAGCTAGTCATCAGTCCGATGCAGGGAGTCTTACGGGTTCGCAGGCAGAAGATGCTCAGTCGGAGATAGATGGGGCTCTACAGGATCCTGGAGTGGATCCTCCCATTGGCTTATAGACTGGAGTTGCCACCGGAGTTAGCGGGATTGCACGACGTCTTCCATATCTCCTCCTTTAGGAGAGCTCTACTATGGCCGGAGTAGCAAATTTCTACTATAGATGGCCCGGTAGCCTCCGATCGATTGATCCACCTGAAAGCCACTAGAACTGGTTTGGCAGAGATAGTCGGTGCTCTTCGAGTCATAAATAACTTCAATTCTTAGGGGATGTTACGTTCAGTCACTCTCGGTGAAAACCCTGCGAGCCTAGCAAGAATTTCGAGGACGAAATTATTTTTTTATTTATTGGGATTTGTAACATCCCCAAACAACTAGACCCCTATAGTAGTTTTGTCATGACTAGGTCATGACAAAACCCTAGGAAGCTTGAAGAGACTACTTGGCCTTAGCCAGGAAGAAGGAAACCAGAATGGTCTGCAAATAGAAATTTCCAGTTACCAAGCTTAAGGTTGGACTTTAGGGCGTCGCCTTGACCCTTTGACACCACCATGGCACACCTATCCCTTTGGAGGGTCCCTTAGAGCATTTAGGACCCATTGGGGTCAACCAAAGAGGCCAAATTGACCAAAGTCAAACCTAGCCTCAAATAAGTCAAACCGCCATATTTAGGGTCAATTAGGGTTCAATTGGACCAATTGACTTTCCCCAAGTTCCATTGGTCACTAAGGGAGGCCAATGGGTCAACATTGACCCATTGGGCCTAATTAATTTCACCAATTTGACCAAAGTCAACACTTGGTCAATATTGCCCAACTTGGGTTAATTAAGCCCAAAGCTCAATCCATTTGGGCAAGCCCAATTTCAATGGCCCAAATGATTAGTCACAACTGATATTACATGAAATGCCATCCAATTTCTAGAGGTGGTGACTAGGAGAGAGAAATTGGGTGTTTCCCCCAATATAAAGAGAGAGAAAGTTGTCATTCAAGGTGAATTCATGGCATTCAAGGCAAATTGACCCCCATTCATTGTTAAAATTTTTGATTGGACCGTTTAGGAGTAAGCATGAGTTGTATCAACAAGAGTTATAGCCAAACAACCACAATGCCAAAACAGCAACACAAGAAATCTTTATTGAAACAGGACTTCTTTACAATGCGAGGTATACATGGCGAGACATGATTCATCAGAATCACGGAGACGAGAAGAACAAAACACACCAAAAGGCAAAGCTGGCGGCTAGACAAGATCAGACCGCACAAGCCGCACCACTCCAGAACTTGCCCGGATTGCCCTGAGATCGCACGAACAGAAACCGGACAGACTGCCAGCACTACAAGACCGCACCTCAGACCACACGAACTGGAGCTTTATTGGAACAAAGAACTGAAGCTGTCGCCAGACTGCAACTCAGACCGCCTAACCGCTGAAGGTCGCCTGATCACTGAGCTCGCTGCGAGCAGCATAAGAACACAATAACCCAGTTCGCTGACAAACCGCAGACGAACTGTTTATTCAAGCCACCAGAAATCACCAAGGAAGGAGACCGCACCCTGCTGACCGCAAACCTGCAAACACAACAAAGGTTAACTCGCATCCAAGTCGCGCGAACATAAACTTGCGACCGCAAGAAACAATCCGGGCACGGGTTCTTACAGTTCTTGTTTGGAATGACGGGTCATGCACCCCTATTTATAGGCGGGTGGACGGATGTCGTTACCGCACAAACTGGGATACAGTCACCACCCATCAGATCGCCAGCGGTCTCATATAGTAAACAGCATGAACAGACCTCTTGGACGATCACCCGACCAAGACGCAGATCAGCAGACAAGATCGCGCACAGGTCGCTTGAACACGAGACCGCGAACAAGCCGTGCGGTCTCAACAATGCTCCTTCCTTAGATCACCAGGAGCAAGCTAGAACCATCTGGCCGACTTCAATCAAGTCGCCAGATCGCCAGGATAGACCGCCCGGGTAGACAGTCATATAGGAACAACCCGCCCGGTCTTCCAACAAGGAAGCCAGGCAAACTAGCAGACCTACTCGGGAACAAACCGCAGCTACCAAGAACAGACCGGAACAACCAGCAGACCGCCAGAACAACCCGGCAGAGCCAGACCGGCAGATAACCTATACAAGCCGCGCGATTACCGCAGCCTCCCAAACCAAACCACCCGGTCTCCTCCACACCACTTCAAAATTTCAACACTCCCCCTTGAAGTGGGAAGTGGAGACTAGCCCGAGTAAATTCTGCAACCGTGTAAACGGTCCCTTCGCCAGCGGCTTTGTGAAGATGTCTGCGACATTGTCCGCACTCCGAACATGCTCGACCATAAGAGATCCTCCTAACACTTTTTCACGAATGAAATGGTGCTCAATCTCTATATGCTTGGTCCTCGCGTGACAGACTGGATTGTTGACCAGCTTGAGAGCACTCTCATTATCCCCGCGTAGCATAGTGGGACCTCGAACCTCCTGATGAACGTCCTCTACCAACCTCCTGAGCCCAACGGCTTCCTGAGCAGCCAAGGCCGAAGCCTTGTACTCCGCTTCCGTGGTAGATATAGACACCGAGTCTTTCTTCTTGCTACACCAAGAAATAGCTGTGGGGCCCGTCATAAAGACATAACCAGACGTTGATCTCCGATCATCCACGTCTCCCCCATAATCAGCATCCATGAAACCATGCAACTCCAAGCTTGACCCTCTCCTATATAGGAGACCCAAATCAGTGGCCGACTTCACATACTTCAAGATGCCTTTTGCCGCCAGAAGATGAGGTTTCCGTGGTTCCGCCATGTACCGACTCACTTTGCCAACTGCATAAGCAATATAAGGCCTCGTGATGGTTAAATAGATCAAGCTCCCAACCAGAGCTCGGAATACCAATGGATCAGATAGAACTCTTCCCTCATCCTTCTGAAGTTTATGATGTTGCTCTAGAGGCATAGAGCTGCTCTTCCCTTCCTCCAATCCAAATCGTTGAACGATCCGCTCCGCATAGCCAGCCTGAGAAATGAGCACTCCGCTCTCCCGCCTCTGCACCTCGAGTCCAAGGAAATGGTGAAGCTCCCCCAGATCCTTCATCTCGAATCTGATAGCAAGCTCAGCCCTGAGTCTTGCAACAGCTTCCTTCGAGTTTCGGGTGACAATCATGTCATACACATACAGCAGCACAATCACCCGAAGCACCCCCTCCTTCTTGATGAACAAGCTAGAATCAGAGTCTGAAGCAACGAATCCGCAGAATAAGAGATACTCTGCAATCTTCCTGTACCACGCCCGAGGCGCTTGCTTCAACCCATACAGGGCCTTCTTCAATTTACAAACGTAGTCCGGATACTCCTTCGAGATGAAGCCTTGCGGTTGGATCATGAAGATATCCTTGTCAATCTCGCCGTATAAGAAGGCATTCTTCACGTCGAGTTGCCAAATCTCCCAACCACTCGAAGCCGCCAAGGCAATAACAAATCGAACCAAAGTCATCTTTGCCACTGGACTAAACGTCTCATCATAATCTTCTCCGTACTGCTGTGAAAACCCACAAGCTACAAGACAAGCCTTGTACCGCTCGATTCTGCCGTCAGCTTTCTTCTTCAGCTTGAAAACCCACTTGCAAGTGACAGGAGTGGTGCCCTTGGGCTTGGGCACAAGAGTCCATGTCTCATTCTTCTCAAGAGCTGCCATCTCTTCTTGCATAGCAATGTCCCACTCCTTCACGCCTCTGGCTTCCTCAAAGCTCGACGGCTCCCTTTCATCCAAGGGACCAGCAAAGAAACATGAAACAAAGTTCACCATGTTTCCTCCTGTGTATCAATCTGGTGGTTGAATAGTCCTCTTCGACCTCCTAAGAGGTTGCTCCTGACTAACCACCTCCTCAGCTGCTTCTTCTGTGCAAGCTCCTCTTTCAGATGAACTTGGAGCATCGCTCCCCCTGCTTCCAGAACCTGAAGCCTCCATCTCAGAGCTTGACACAACTGGAGCTCCTGGTGAAACAGGCATCTCCACTTGAAGACTTCCCGCAGCTTTTCCTCCTTCATTAACCCTGCTCTCTGGTAGCTCAACTCCTGAACTCCCCTTGTAAGAAGTCACTTCATCGAACACCACATCCCGAGAAACAATTGACCTTCGTGTCTCAGGATCCATGCATCTCCATCCCTTCTTCCGCTCATCATACCCAACAAAGACTAGCTTCCTTGCTTTCGCATCTAGCTTTGTCCGAAGAGCATCAGGAATGTGCACATAGCAGGTTGATCCAAACACCCGAAGGTGTGCAATGCTCGACTTCTCCTTGAACATTAGTTCGTGAGGGTTCTTCATGTTGATAGGACTCAGAGGCAATCTGTTGATGACATAAGCTGCACAAGACATTCCCTCCGCCTAGAAGGACTTTGGGATACTCTTGGCATGAAGCCAGCATTTGTAGGTTTCCGTCAGATGACGGATCTTCCTCTCCGCAATGCCATTCTGCTGTGGAGTATGGGAACAAGTGATCTCTCTCCTGATGCCTTGCTTCCTGCAAAAACTTGAGAACTCACCAGAGGTGAACTCCCCACCATTGTCAGTTCTAAGTTTTTTAACCCGCAGGCCAAGCCGGCCTTCAACCAGCTCCTTGAACTACACAAATTTTGCAAAGGCTTCTGACTTCTCTTTCAAGAAATACACCCAGACATATCTGGTGTAGTCGACAATCAACACCAACATGTATCTGTTGCCTCCAAGGCTTGGGGTGGCAGTCGGTCCCATCAAATCGCCGTGGATGCACTCCAATGGCATTTTGCACCTTGTTTGAGATTTGTCAAATGGAAGTCGATGAGACTTACCAAACTGACATCCTTCGCAGTCATGACCGTCTCCATAGGAGGATAAGCTAGGAAAGCCATTGACAAGGCCCCTTACCGCTAGAGCCTTCAATTTGTCCATGCCTACATGCCCCAACCTTTCATGCCAGATGGCCGCACCATCATTGGTCCTCATCTTATCAACATAGGTACTTGTCGATAAAATGAACAAGTCCTTCACCCGCTTGCCGACATGAATATCATCTCCCTTTATCTCCGGTTGAGTTTTAAGAAACTTCACTTCTGTTGGCCCAAACAGAACGTGATAACCGGCATCGACCGCATTGGTCATAGAGAAGAGATTTTTCTTCATACCAGGCACATGATAAACCCTCCTCAACGTGAGTGGACCCTTATCACTGCTTAGAGAGACGACTCCTTCGTGCTCTACTAGATGAATAGAATTATCAGCCGTAATGATAGCATTGTTACGTGAGTAAGGCGCCAAAGAAGAGAACTTTGATCCATCCCCGGTGAGATGATGCCCACACTCTGAATCAACAATCCAGTCCTCATCATAGTTGATGGAGGCCAAGGCCTTAACGAGCATCGCTGTTATATTAGACGCAAAGGCTCCTCCCCATCCAATTTCACCAGACTTTGGCATCTCCTTTTCCACTGCATGTCCCGGCTGAAGATTCACCCGACAATTTTTCTTGAAGTGCCCGGTCTTGTTGCATCTAAAGCACCTCGGTCCCTCTCCTTTCTTCTTCCCATCAGACTTAGGAGCATAGCCCCTATCTTTCTGACCTGAAGTGGAGGGTCCATCATGACCCGGCTTCTTCTTCTCCCATTTTTTCTTCTTCTTCCCAGAGAACATCACATCACTTTCTCCCTCGGAGATTGAAACCCCCGCCATCTGTCTTGCTAAACTTTCTAGCGAAGCAAGAAGGTTCTCCAGCTCCAACAATGACGGTTGATTTGCCCAACCCTGAACTGAAGTCACAAAAGCATGATACTCCTTCCACAACCCGCGGATGATATGCCTCTTGAGTTTTGCCTCAGAGATTGGCTCATCAGGGTCCAATGCAGAAATCTCTGCCGTAAGGTTCTTCATCTTGAGGAAGAAGGTAGAAACAGAAAGATCACCTTGAGAGGCTTTCACCAACTTATTTTCAAGAAACTGTAGCTTCGCTACATTCTTCTTATTGAACAATCCATCCAAGGATGTCCAAATCTCAGCAGCAGATTTACATCCGATGATATGATCAAACAGCTCCGGTGAGATAGCCCTCTTGAGAGTGAACTCAGCCTTAGCATTCGTCCTCCTCCAAAGTCTCACCTCTGCCATATTATATCCTGCTAGAAACACCTCTTGTGTGTCTTCTCCGCCAACTACCTCACATAGATCCTCGCCAAGCAAGTAACTCTCCATACATGACTTCCACTTTTTAAAGTTAGTCGATGTGAGGAGTTCAATACCAAGACCTCTTGCGTATCCACCTTCCATGGCAATCTATGTGGTCTCTTCTTCACAAAGACGATGGCAACTCTAGTTGATCACTGCTTATCCACTCCAAGAACCTGCCTCTGATACCATGTTAAAATTTTTGATTGGACCGTTTAGGAGTAAGCAGGAGTTGTATCAACAAGAGTTATAGCCAAACAACCACATTGCCAAAACAGCAACACAAGAAATCTTTATTGAAAGAGGACTGCTTTACAATGCGAGGTATACATGGCGAGACATGATTCATCAGAATCACGGAGACAAGAAGAACAAAACACACCAAAAGGCAAAGCTGGCGGCTAGACAAGCTCAGACCGCACAAGCCGCACCACTCCAGAACTCGCTCGGCTTGCCCTGAGATTGCACGAACAGAAACCGGACAGACTGCCAGCATTGCAAGATCGCACCTCAGACCGCACGAACTGGAGCTTTATTGGAACAAAGAACTGAAGCTGTCGCCAGACCGCAACTCAGACCGCCTAACCGCTGAAGGTCGCCTGATCACTGAGCTCGCTGCGAACAACATAAGAACACAATAACCCAGTTCGCTGACAGACAGCAGACAAACTATTTATTCAAGCCACCGGAAATCACCAAGGAAGGAGACCGCACCCTGCTGACCGCAAACCTGCGAACAAAACAAAGGTTAACTCACATCCAAGTCGCGCGAACTCAAACTTGAGACCGCAAGAAACAATCCGGGCTCTGGTTCTTACAGTTCTTGTTAGGAATGACGGGCCATGCACCCCTATTTATAGGCGGGTGGACGGATGTCGTCACTGCACAAACCGGGATGCAGTCACCACCCATCAGATCGCCAGCGGTCTCATACAGTAAACCGCGCGAACAGACCTCTTGGACGATCAGCCGACCAAGACGCAGATCAGCAGACAAGATCGCGCACAGGTCGCGCAAACACGAGACTGCGAACAAGCCGTGCGGTCTCAACAATGCTCCTTCCTTAGATCACCAGGAGCAAGCTAGAACCATCTGGCCGACTTCAATCAAGTCGCCAGATCGCCAGGATAGACCGCCCGGGTAGACAGTCATATAGGAACAACCCGCCCGGTCTTCCAACAAGGAGCCAGGCAAACTAGCAGACCTACTCGGGAACAAACCGCAGCTACCAAGAACAGACCGGAATAACCAGCAGACCGCCAGAACAACCCGGCAGAGCCAGACCGGCAGATAACCTATACAAGCCGCGCGATTACCGCGGTCTCCCAAACCAGACCGCCCGGTCTCCTCCACACCACTTCAAAATTTCAACATTCATCTCCCCACGCCCTCCATTCATCTCCCCATTGAATTCTAAGATGTTTTACAACCTTTCCCATGCCATCCGGTGGAGGATTCAAGAGGTTTCAAGTGAAACCGAAATGGCCATTAATGGCACTCCACCATTAAGCCTTTCCCTCCTCAAATTGACCCTTCCATCACCTTCAGAAGGGGGATATCAGTTCAAATCGAGTCCTAGATCGTTGTATTTTGTGGAGAATCAAGAGATCGGCACAGAGCACAACTTGAAGGGGAGGCCATGGCAAATCCGGGAAACAACCACCCTCGAGCACGATTAAAGGTCTGGTTCTTCTCCTCTCTCTCTGTGGATAGATCCCATCAGGTTGCCTGCAAGGATTTGGGCCAATTAGTCCTCAATCGGGTAGGCCAAGAGATCCGTTTTTGGAGCTTTAATTCCGCCTCCATACCCCTGTTCCGGCCACCTCCGGCCAGCCAACCACCGCAAATCGTCGGCCACCACCTCAACAAAGGTGGTGGTGGCATTGGCCGGCCGAGGCGGCGCTTAGGTGGCCGGGAAAACATGGATGAAGGAGATCCAGGAGTGGTTAATCCTAGCCGTCGGCCAGAGGAAGAAGACAAACGGATGTCGTCCGTTCTGCTTCAAGATCTGTGCAAGATCTTCATATTAAATGTTATGATATAAGTATTTCTATCACATATTTTGCTGTACATAGATTAGTTTGGTAAAAATACTTAAGCCATCGGATCCGTCGATATGAGTAGAAGAAGTTCGTTGAACTGATAGTTGAGTTCGTCGAACGGAATCTATTCGTCGAACACACTCTGGAATTCGTCGAACTGATAGTTGAGTTCGACAAACTGATCTCGGAGTTCATCAAACGGAATTAATTCACTGAACTGATAGTTGAGTTCGTCGAACTGAACACGGAGTTCGTCGAATGCAATTAATTCGCTGAACTAAATTAATTCATCGACCTAAATTAATTCGTCGAACTGAGAGATGATCTGCTGGACTGGCTGGAGAACTGATTTCGTCGAACTGAAGCACGTCGTTCGTCCAACGTAGAATAGATTTCGTCGAACGCAAGCAGATCGGATTTTGTTGAACTGATGCACAACGTTCGTCAAACGCAGAACAGATTTCATCGAACGCAGATTCGAAGTTCGCCGAACGCAGATTAGAATTTCGTCGAACGCAGAGATTTGTTCCAACACATTTTGTCATACATCCTGCAGTATTTCATTTTAATTAATAAAAATAATAGGACCCCTCAAATGAAAAAGTTCACAACATGAATGTTATATCCTTTGGTGTATAGATTAAGTAAAAATTTGTTTCAGGTCAATAGGGGCACCATAGCTCCCTGTGGAGTCCTTTTGCTAGGACAGCCACCATTTCTTGAATAACTTTTGATTGGATTATGGGATTGACTTGAAAATCGAAACTTAGGCTATTAACACCTACCCACACATCATACCCAAAGATGGGAATTTTAGGAGAAACTTTTGCTAAGGTTTTTGTAATAATTTCATAAATCAAATATTAATTATTAAGTGGGTCAAATGACCTCCAATGCCCTCCAAATTTTGGTGGGTACTTCTTAGGTTTATCACCTGACCCTGGTAAAAATCTCAGCCCAATTAGGACTGATTTAGTTTGGTAACCCAAGTTGGGTATTATTAGGTCAAAATTAGGGCATGGTGTTTATCTTGGGATATTGTGGTCAAATCTCCTCACCATGAGTTGAAACCTTGGCCACTGATTTAAGATCACCTAAAACACCTTCATGAGTAAGAAGAGGTGGTATAGAGGTGGATATGCCCTGGGACCCTAGTTTTACCCCTTGGGGTGCAGATAGAGCTTTGTGAAGGACATGTGGTCAAAATCTATAGAATGGCCATGGAACCTAGGAGATATGTTCATGGGATGTATTTATGCCCTAGGGAATTTTGAGAGAATTTTAGGAGAATTTATTCCCCCTAAATTAGGTCATAACCCCTTTAGGTAAACTTCTTGTAAGAGATATTTACATGCACAAATGATCCTGGATGAAGATGAAACCTTGGTAGTGCCTTTATAATCATATTATAGACCTCTGGTATTTTTTGTGTGAAATTTATTAGATGATTTAACCAGCACTTCATTCACAAGGCACTTATTTTACCTTAATCTCAAGAAATATATTTGAGGATCCATAACTCTCTGGAAAAAATGTGCAACTTGGTGATAGGACATTTCAGAGAACTAGGAAGCTCTGTGAATTTCTATATAATTTTTGGAGATTGTTATTAGTAGGCTACTTCACAACATGCTCATATTAGGATTTCTTTGGAATATTTATTAAGGTGATTAATATGCCTTTACAAATTCTAAAATTTGGCCGGAGAACTTTTCTGATCAATATAAATGTCTGGTAATATTCCCATAATTTTTGGACAAGTATTGTTGGTGGTTGCTTCTTTAATTTCCAATTTTGGTTAAATATTCAACATTATAATTAGAGGACAATTCCTGATTGTAAAATTATGATACTCTGGATTTAGTAATAAGAATACCATACACTTCATGCTCATATTCATACTTGGCAAATATTGGAGAAATGATAATAAATGCAAATAATTAAGGAAAAATATGATTCTCTTGATTTAGTTTTGAAACATCATGATAAACCTCCAGTAAATATCTTGAGTCAGTTGGATGAATATTTGGAGTACCTCTACTTATAAGCTTCATATAGTTAGTTTGGTCTGCGTATAGTAAAAATATGAGATTTGGATATTTAGGGGCCTACTAAGTGGAAGTGGCATATAGTTGGTGTAATTGGTCAGGTTGAAGAGATTGAAGGTCACCAAAAGTAGTTTAGGTGATGAGGGTGTGCTTGGTGAGTTAAGGGTAAAGTTGTGCTCGGGATTGATGAAGGATCGTCTTTCCCCTAGCGGGTCATAAAATACTTAGGGTAATCCAAGTGTAATAACAAGGAGGGACTCTTATTGGTAGATACCAACAACACTAAGTGTCTTGAGAAAGGGAACTTTGGGGTGTCATCCCATTATAGTTCCTAGTACCGTAGCGAGCCCCTTACAGGGTAATCCTCAGGAAGTCCAGGATAAACCATAAATTGTAGGGATAAGTTGATGTACAAGATTAACTTAATAATACACATACACCCACGCCCCGTAGTTGCAGGAGGTTAGTTGGATTGGTTGTACGAGTGGTAGGCTCGGTGGTTAAGGCAGCAGACTAGTTAGTCCGGTGAGCTTGTGACTCAGTAATGCTTGTTGATTTGGACGGGTTGGTCCGGCGAGCCGTTGGCTCGGAAGGTTATGATGACGGGCATGTTAGCCCGGGGAGTTTATGGTTAGGGATATAATAGAACATGTTTGCATGTGCATGAAGGTGGTGGGTCTTCGATACTGGACGGTCGTTCACACCGACTTCAATACGTTAACTCAACAAGTGTGGAATTTGCACTTAGCCATAAAAGTCCGGTGGTCCAACCAGTAAGAGTACGCAGATACTTCGCGGTTTTTCATTGAGCCGTACGATAGGTCTAGGTTTGGTAGTGTGAATACCAACCTAGAGGTGGGCGAGGCCCAATCCACCGCTTCTGTTTGCCACTACGGGAGTATCTTGGGAGTCTTGCTAGCTCCAAAAAGGGGGAACTAAAGGTCTTTGCGCATAGAGTCGAAGTGTGTGAGTTGCACTTTTGTGAACATAGTATAAACTGCATAACTCTGCATGTCATGACATAAACATTGCATTTCAACCACTAACCCTATCGTATAAATTGGTTATGGGACTCTTTATACGATATGCCTTGCTAAACGACCCCTTGTTCTATAGGTTTGTATGGGCATTCCTATAAATCAATGGTTACTTTTCTACTATGTACATACTTTACTTACTATTCTTTATGTAACACCCCAGTTTTGCTATTCTGCGAGTTAACGCCGGGCGGTAGGTACTACCGCCGGCGGTGGTTAAAGGCGAGAGGTTGACGATCGTCGATCGGGCGCGTTTTCATCGAAGGCACTAGCACTGCGCGGTAGTGCTAGCGCGGCGTGGTAGAAGGTGGCTAGAAAGTGAAAAACAAGGTCTGTTGCCAGCGCGGGGCGATAGCCCTAATGCTGGCGTTAGGTCTTCTTCTCAGCTGGGAGCTGCTGAGATGGCAAGGTTGTTCGTGGAGCTAGCGCGGCGCGTTAGCGCTACCACCGCGCGGTAGCTGACGGAACCAGATTCATAAATAGTTGATCGGGGCGTCCGTTTGGTTTAGATCTTGATCTGACGGCTGTGAGGGGTTCGTGGGAGAACCCTAAGTAGTGCTGAGAAGGTTTCCTTTCATCATTCCTTTTCTTTTTGGGTTTTGAGGGCTTGAGAGAGAGGAGGGGTTTGGAGGAGGAAGAGAGCTAGTTCCCGCCATTGTTGGAGCTTCGGGGCTCCGTTCGCCGATCCAAGACCGACAACGCGTAGGGGACATTGAGGCTCATATTCTCCTCCATTCTTGTGCAAGTTTCCCATGGCTAGGAGGAAATCTCAAAAGGTAACGACATTTCTCCTCCCGGTCTTTAGGATGCGTGCATGGCATCCCTTTTTCCTCTCTTTTTCTGCATTTTGGCACCGGATCCGTCTAGTGAGAGGGATTCGGGTCGCCTTGGTTCAAGAGGAACCATCGGGTTGATTGAGTCCGTCCCCGACATGATTTGCACTAGAGATCCGCTCTGTTAGTGGATTAGGCATTGTGGTTGAAGTCGGATTCACGACCGTTGGTCCGATTCGGTGATATTGATTGACGCGCATTTTAGGGATTTTGCTAGAAGTCCAAATTCGACGAATTCGTCGTCGTGATGCCCTTGTGGGTTCGTATGTTGACGAATGTTGGTTTTTGCGAGGGGAAAATAATGTGCATGTTGTGAGGCGTGTGATGCCTAGTGATGTGCGAAGGCGTTATTTGGTCTTTGTGGTCGGCTGCTATCCCGTGAATGCCGGAATTCATGTGTGGAGAGTGTCCCGGCAAGACAAGTCCCTTTAGTGCTCACGGCAAGAGCAGGTATGTCTGACAAGCCCGATGGCATGGTGGGCCAGGTGCGGTGGGTCACAGCGTGAGATCTTGTCCTTGGGCTACGATGCCCTTTGGGGGAAGTGTTGAGAACCCCGTGGTTGTACTATGCTGTGCGCAATGTTGGCGGCAAGGACATGTGAGCTGTTTGACAAGCCCGATGGCATGGTGGGCCAGGTGCGGTGGGTCACAGCATGAGTTCTTGGTCTTGGGCTACGGTGCCCTTTGGGGGAAATGTCGACTGCCCCGTGTTTGTGTTGTGGATGTATGATGATGTGTTATATTCATACGCTTTAGGGTGTCGTGGGTGAAACCCGGGTTGCATTCATATTGCATTTTTAGGTCCCTTTTATTACTTGATCAACATAGAAACGTGGATGATGTTTGTGACACTCATGCCTATTGTTTATGTTGTTTTTCTTTATATACATGTGCATACGAAGTGCTGACTTGCAGGGTGATGTAGTTCCCCGGGGTCCCCTAGGACGTCGGGGAGGAGGGGTGTTGTACCCCGTTTGTGGTCAGCCATAGCTGACCCTCGTTTACCGCTCTTTGTGATTTGGATGCAGGCCAAAGATCGCAGGCCGGAACCAGCACGCAGGACAAAAAGGCCTAAAGCTTCATGAAGTGTTTACTTAGCTTCCTTGTCTTTTTGTACTTATCTTTTGTTATTTCTGGCTTGCATGCCGAGGTAGCTAAGGGAAGCTAGTTTTTCTCTTTTGGGGATTTCTTATGTGTGTTGAATGATTGATGACTCGAACTCTGGTTTTGTAAAGCCTTAAGGCCAGTCTTACTCATATGTAGTTGTGGACAATCTCTATGTTTCTTAGTTTTAATTTCTGCTGTGTTATCTGAGTTTTGAGTTGGGTAGTAATATCATCTTTTAATACTAAAACTGTGGCAGTTATATGCTGTGGGGTCCCGGCCGGACCTATATTATATAGTCATTACAGGGGAGGTGTTACAATTTGGTATCAGAGCTAGGTTGAGTACTCTTGCGAGGTCTAGTGTATTCGGATCGAATAACGAGGTTGTCCACATATGAGTATTATGCGGGATAATGAGTATCCCTGTGTTCGAGTCTTGCAAATAGAACTTGATGAGTTTATTTCCTTGCTTATGCTAGGATGTTAGCGACGATGAGGGGACATCGAGAAGGCAAGAGGAGCCTTCGGGAATCAGTGCTACTGCTCCGTCCCTCATGAATATGGGCATGTCCCCGGCTGATTTCTGTCGCATGCTAGCGGAAGCCATGGTAGCGGCTCAAGATGCGGCGATGCCATGGGTTCCGATGCCTGTGGTTCAAGTTACGACTCCTGTTACTCCGGTAGCTACACCAAATACACCGGAGGTTGGGGTGAGGCAAGCAGAGCCTTTAGCGGAGAGAGCTTATGGGATGGTGATCGATTTATGAAGTACTTCTTGAGTTTCCATCCTCCAACATTCAAGGGAGTTGGCACTCCAACGGATGCCGAAGATTGGCTTTCGAGGATCCAGGAACTATTGAAGGCAGCAGAGACCACAGCGGAGAGGCAGTCCCACTTCACAAGCTTCATGTTAGAGGTTGATGCAAAGCTGTAGTGGGTGAATCACAGTGGTCGCCATTTCCTTGGGCGCGTTCCGTCCATGTAGGAGTTTGGGAATGCGTTCCTCAAGCGTCATATTCCGTCGTCGATGAGGTTTGCACTACATCGGCAGTTCTTGCATTTGGTGCAGCAGGAGAAGACAGTGGATGAGTATCTGCAAGAGTTCACTCGTTTGGGTCGTTATGCGGGAACGACTATGGCAGATGATGAAGAGAGGGACAATCTATTCTATCAAGGTTTAAGAGAAAATTTAAGGCAGCCATTGATAGCCTTAAAGAATGCAGGATTTAATGAGTTGGTCGAAGCCGCTCGCACATTAGAAAGCAACCTGGAGCAAACCCAGCGGCGAAAGGGTTTTGCGGAAAAGCAGGGAGAAGGAAAGCCTTCTCAGTCTCAGTCTCATTGGAAGTCCGAGGGAAACCGATGGAAGAAGAACCCCGTCCTAGTGGGCCTAGGGAGAGAAGTGGCGCACCTTTGGGAGATTTTTGCTCCAAAGGTCCGTTTACTTGTTTAAAGTGTGGCAAGGTGGGTCACATAAGTCGGTTTTGTACCGAGGGCGGAGCTGAGCCAGAGCAGAGGCATGAACAATCGGTGCATTCCAGCCCTAGTGTTGGGGAGAAAGGGAAGGCGGCAGAGTCGAGTGCTTCACGGTTCCCTCTGGTGCAGCCTAGTGCGTATAATCTTGGGCAACAAGAAGTGATTCGTCAACCCGATGTGGTGACAGGTACGAAAAGTTTAAGTTTTCGTTTGTTACGGTACTATAGCTTGCGGCCTTTCATATTTTTATGCACGTGGTTAGGTTTTGTGCTAGATTCAGGATACCCCTCTTGAGTGTTGTTCGACACGGAAGCATCACACTCTTTTCTCGCGGAAAGCTTTATCCGGAGGATTGGCACTGAGTCAATCGAGGCAGAGGTGGAGCTGAGCGTGCGCATGCCGAATGTGTCTTTCATGACCACCGTGAGGAAAGGACACATTGTGTTGCAAATTTGCGATTGCGATTTCTAGTTAGTAACAGCGATTCTGCCACTGGCCGAATTTGACGTTATCTTAGGGATGGACTGGCTTGTAGAGCAGCGAGCTAGTATCGACTGCCAGTTGAAGGTGGTAACCCTGAGAGGCAAGGGTAGAGCAGAGGTCAAGTTTGAAGGCCTAAGCGGAGTGGCTTGCTCCCTGATTTCCGCCATGCAAGTGAGGCGTGCGGTAAACCAAGGAGGCGAGGCGTTCATAGCTTTGTTGGAGACTCACTCCACAAGGTTGGCTATTGGATATGTTCCAGTGGTGGAAGAGTTTGAGGATGTATTTCCCGAGGATCTTCCGGGAGCACCTCCTCAGCGTGAAATCGATTTTTCGATATAGTTGGTACCAGGTGCAAGGCCGGTGTCGCATCCTCCGTTTAGGATGGCACCGAAGGAACTGGCCAAGCTTAAGGTTCAGTTGCAAGAATTGTTAGAGCAAGGGTACATTAGGCCCAGCTCTTCGCCGTGGAGCGTGTCGGTACTGTTCGTAAAGAAAAAGGACAGAAGCATGCGGTTGTGCATTGACTACCGTGAGCTGAATAAGTTGACCGTCAAGAATAAATATCCGATTCCCCGAATCGATGATTTGTTCGACCAGTTAGTGGGGTCGGTGGTGTACTCCATGTTGGACTTGAAGTCGGGGTACTACCAGTTGAAGATTCGGGAAGAGGACAGTGGCAAGACAGCATTTGGGACTCGGTATGGGCACTATGAGTTTTCAATGATGCCTTTCAGACTAACGAACGCGCCATCTATGTTCATGGATTTGATGAACAGAGTTTTTCGACCATTTTTGTATTCGTTTGTGGTGGTATTCATAGATGATATTTTGGTATATTCGAAATCGGAAGAGGAGCACGAGTCTCATCTGAGATTAGTGTTGCAGACGTTGAGGGAGAACCAGCTTTATGCTAAGTTCTCGAAGTGCGAGTTTTGGATCGAGAAGGTGGCATTTTTGGGTCACATAATCAGTGGAGATGGGGTGGAGGTAGATCCGGCGAAGATTGAAGCCGTTAGAGATTGGCCTGTTTTGAAAACCGTGGCGGAAGTCCGGAGTTTCCTTGGACTAGCCTGTTACTACAGAATGTTCGTGGAGAACTTCTCGCAGGTGGCATTGCCCCTCATCACTCTTAATCGCAAGGACCAAAAGTTCGTATGGACGCCGGAGTGTGCCCGTGCGTTTGAGAATTTGAAGGAAAGGTTGATGTCTTCTCCGATCCTCAGTCTTCCTAGTGGGACGGAAGGATTTCAGATTTTCAGTGACGCATCAGGTTGTGGTTTGGGTTGCGTGCTGGTGCAGCATGGCAATGTGGTAGCTTATCGGTCAAGGAAGTTAAAGACTCATCAGAGGAATTACCCCGTCCATGATCTAGAGTTGGCGGCGGTAATCTTTGCATTAAAATTGTGGCGGCACTACGTTTATGGTGCAAAGGTGGAGATCTTCACGGATCACAAAAGCCTGAATTATCTCCTATACCAAAAGGATCTGAATATGCGGCAGCGTAGGTTGGTCGAGTTCCTTGCGGACTACGACATGGAGATTCAGCATACGCCAGACAAAGCCAACGTGGTGGCGGATGCCTTGAGTAGGAAGTACTCCTGGCAAGGTAATTGGATTGAGGCGCATGACGAGCGTTTGGTGCGAGACTTAGAGTCTATTGACATTGCTTATGTGGCTAGAGGTGAGTATAGCGTGGCTCGCTTGAACTGGATTGAAATGCAGTGTGATATAACGGATCGAATCCGAGAGGCGACTAGTGCAGGCAAAGAGTGCCAACGGTTGGTGTTGGAAGCTCAGCAAAGCGAGGGCAGTGCTTTGGAGATGGTCGGTGGGATTTTGAAGAGAGACGAAAGGGTTTGTGTTCCGTGCTTTGGCAAGCTACGCGAGGAGTTGATGTTTGAGGCTCACTTTACGAAGTACTCCATACATCCAGGTAGTACAAAAATGTACTCGGATATGAAGAAATCCTTTTGGTGGCCTGGGATGAAGTGGGATGTAGCTGAGTATGTAAGCCGGTGTCAGACTTGTGCCTTAGTGAAGGCTGAGTGCCAAAGGCCCGGCAGGATCTTGAAGCCTCTTCCTATTCCTGAATGGAAATTCGACGATATCTCTATGGATTTTGTGCATGGTTTGCCTCGATCGAAGCAGGGTAACGATGCGATTTGGGTGATAGTGGTTCGCCTGACCAAGGTGGCTCACTTCATTCCGAATCAGAAGGGCGATGGCGTGGAGAAGCTCGTGGAGCTTTATGTTCAAAATATTGTGCGGTTGCATGGGATTCCTAAGAGCATTGTTAGTGATCGCGATGGGCGGTTCACGTCAAAGGACTGGAGGTTAGTGCAGAAAAGTTTAGGCACCAAACTCAAGTTTAGTACCGCGTTCCATCCGCCGATCGATGGTTAGACGGAGCAAACGAATCGTACTTTGGAGGAAATGTTGAGGATGTGTGCTCTTGACTTTGGTAGAAGTTGGGAAGAGCACCTTTTCATGGTGGAGTTCGCTTATAATAATAGGTACCAGGCGATTATCAAGATGGTGCCATACGAAGCATTGTATGGAAGGAGGTGTCGAATGCCGATGTCTTGGGAAGAGGCGTGAGACACCAAGCTTTTGGGAAAGCGAGTGGTGACTGATGCTTGCGAGATCGTGCGGATGATTCTGGAGCGCATGAAGGTTGCCCAGGATCTGCAAGCGAAGTATTTTAACACGTGCCATAGAAATGTGTAGTTTGTAGTGGGCGATAAGGTCTACTTGAAGATCAAGCCGTTCAAGGGCATTTCGCACGTGCGGTGACTCAAGAAGTTGAGTCCGAGATATTTGGGTCCATTCGAGGTTACGGAGCGTATAGGCGAAGCAGCCTATCGTTTGAAATTGTCCGCCGAGCTGAGTGGATTACATGATGTTTTCCATGTCTCTGTGCTGAGGAAAGCTTTGGTAAAGCCAAACGTCATGGTCGAAGCGGCGGTGGTGCCGGTGATGGAGAATCTGAGGACGAAGGTTCGTCCGATCTGCGTGGAGGACTAAAAAGTTTGGCAGTTGCGTAACAAGGAAGTCAGGCTTGTAAAGGTGCGATGGGACAATTGCGGGTGAGACGAATTCTCTTGGGAGTGTGAGCAGGAGATGCAGGAGGACTTCCCGAAACATTTTGCATCAGGTATGGATCGCAGTTTTCTGATTCAGTTTTGCAATTTCGAGGACGAAATTCTTTTAAGGGGGGTGGAGTTGTAACACCCCAGTTTTGCTATTCTGTGAGTTAACGCCGGGCGGTAGGTACTACCGCCGGCGGAAGTTAAAGGCGAGAGGTCGACGATCGTTGATGGGGGGCGTTTTCGTCGAAGGCACTAGCGCGTCGCGGTTGTGCTAGCGCGGCGCTGTTGTGCTAGCGCGGCGCGGTAGAAGGCGTCTAGAAAGTGAAAAACGAGGTCTGTTGCTAGCGCGGGGCGATAGCCCTAACACTGACGTTAGGTCTTCTTCTCAACCGCGAGCCGCTGAGACGACAACGGTTTTCGCGGAGCTAGCGCGGCGCGTTAGCGCCACCTCCGCGCGGTAGCTGACGGAACCAGATTCGTAAATAGTTTATCAGGGCGTCCATTTGTTTTAGTTCTTGATCAGACGGTTGTGAGGGGTTCGTGGGAGAACCCGAAGTAGGTCTGAGAAGGTTTCCTTTCATCATTCCTTTTCTTTTTGGGTTTTGAGGGCTTGAGAGAGAGGAGGGGTTTGGAGGAGGAAGAGAGCTAGTTCCCGCCATTGTTGGAGGTTCGGAGCTCCATTCGCCGATCCGAGACCGACAGCGCGTAGGGGACGTAGAGGCGCTTCTTCTCCTCCATTCTTGTGCAAGTTTCCCATGGCTAGGAGGAAACCTCAAAAGGTAACGACATTTCTCCTCCCGGTCTTTAGGATGCGTGCATGGCATCCCTTTTTCCTCTCTTTTTCTGCATTTTGGCACCGGATCCATCGAGTGAGAGGGATTTGGGTCGCCTTGGTTCAAGAGGAACCATCAGGTTGATTGAGTCCGTCCCCGACATGATTTGCACTAGAGATCCGCTCCGTTAGTTGATTAGGCATTGTGGTTGAAGCCGGATTCACGACCGTTGGTATGATTCAGTGATGTTAATTGATTGACGCGCATTTTAGGGATTTTGCTAGAAATTCGAATACGACGAATTCGTCGTTGTGATGCCCTTGTGGGTTCGTATGTTGACGAATGTTGGTTTTCAGGCGGGGAAAATAATGTGCGTGTTGTAAGGCATGTGATGCCTAGTGATGTGCGAAGGCGTGATTTGGTCTTTGTGGTCGGCTGGCTATCCCGTGAATGCTGAAATTCATGTGTGGAGAGTGTCCCGGCAAGACAAGTCCCTTCGGTGTTGACGACAAGAGCAGGTGAGCTAACTGACAAGCCCAATGGCATGGTGGGCCAGGCGCGGTGGGTTACAGCGTGAGCTCTTGGCCTTGGGCTACAATGCCCTTTGGGGGAAGTGTTGAGAACCCCGTGGTTGTACTATATTGTGCGCAATGTTGGCGGCAAGGACATGTGTGCTGTTTGACGAGCCCGATGGCATGGTGGGCCAGGCGCGGTGGGTCACAGTGTGAGTTCTTGGCCTTGGGCTACGATGCCCTTTGGGGGAAATGTCGAGTGCCCCGTGTTTGTGTTGTGGATGTATGATGATGTGTTAGATTCATACGCTTTAGGGTGCCGTGGGTGAAACCCGGGCATTCATATTGCATTTGTAGGCCACTTTTATTACTTGCTCAACATAGAAACGTGGATGTTGTTTGTGACACTCATGCCTGTTGTTTATGTTGCTTTTCTTTATATACATGTGCATACGAAGTGCTGACTTGCAGGGTGATGTAGTTCCCCGGGGTCCGCTAGGACAGCCGGGAGGAGGGGTGTTGTTACACCGTTTGTGGTCAGCCATAGATGACCCTCATTTACCTCTCTTTGTGATTTGGATGCAGGCCAAGGATCGCAGGCCGGAACTAGCTCGCAGGCCAAAAAGGCCTAAAGCTTCATGAAGTGTTTACTTAGCTTCCTTGTCTTTCTATACTTATCTTTCGTTATTTCCGGCTTGCATGCCGAGGTAGCTTAAGGAAGCTAGTTTTTCCCTTTTGGGGATTTCTTATGTGTGTTGAATGATTGATGACTCGAACTCTGGTTTTGTAAGGCCTTAAGGTCAGTTTTACTCCAATGTAGTTGTGGACAATCTCTGTGTTTCTTTATTTTAATTTCCGCTGTGTTATCTGAGTTTTGAGTTGGGTAGTTATATCATCTTTTAATACTGAAGCTGTGGCGGTTAGATGTTGTCGGGTCCCTGCCGGACCTATATTATATAGTTATTACAGTGGAGTTGTTACACTTTACTTGCTCTTTACCATGCTCTATTACTGCTTCAATTATCTGTATACACATGTGTAGTGGTAGAACTTTTCGTAGTTAGATTCACCGTCATCTTCTCTTTGTTATACCCTGTGTTGTCCTCCGCTTCATCCTCCCACACGGTGCCTAGGAGCCATTAGGGGTGGGGTGGGGAACATAAGGCTTAGTCTTTTTGACTAACGGTCGGTGCACCATATCATTTTAGGGGATCGAAGAGACGCAACAGCACTAGAGGCCGGTGTAGATGGAGGCGGGCTAGTATATTATAGGAGCACAAGTTTCAGGATCAGTGAGTGATTAGTGGTTAGCTTCCGCGAGTAATCTTGTAGTGAGGACATGATGTACAAGGCATGTGCCCTTTATTATTGTAACATTGTTATTTCAGTTATATCATGTGGATATTTATTATATATAATATGTGATTTATGGACTTGAACTTCTATTTGTTCGCTTATATTTTTCTTCTTCTATGATCGATATGGCCGGCAAGATCGGCGTTTTGTAGTGGCGACCTTCCCGAGTGATGGTGTCACCGCAAAGCGGCGGTTCTGGGCATAAGACCCGGTGTTTCAAAAGAAAAAAAGTGGTCTTACAGATTAAGGGTAAAAAGCCAACACAAGCTTACTTAAAAATCTTTGACTGAAAAATAATAAGCACTACATTACCAAATTCTCTGAAAAGAGCTTTGAAGACTCTTCAATAGGAATGCTCTTACAATTAAGGAATATGTATACATTATTTTTGATGAGAGCAGCATGCTGCATAATCCTTCTTTTAGTTCATCCAGTGCAGGAATTGAAGAAAAATTAGAAACCCTCAAAATCAGAGAAAAAGAAACATATGAGAATAATGAGCCTTCCACAATTGTATCTATTCCAGAAACAGTAGAAGAGTTTACTGAAGAGCCAAATCTCCAAAATGAGATTCATGAAGTAGGTGCTGAAGAAGTTACTGAACCAAGAGGACTAGCAAGAGTGATTCCTACAGCCATAAGACATCCTAGAAGTCATCCAACTAATCGGATTATTTGTGAGCTCACTCATGGAGTTAGAACTAGAAGAAATGCTCTAAATGAAAACTTGCACCTCAGCTTTCTATCACAACTTGAGCCCAAGAAATTTGATGAGGCCAACAAAGACCAATTCTGGGTTATGGCTATGCAAGAAGAGCTCAATCAATTTAGAAGATGCAAAGTATAGAAGCTTGTCCCATGACCACATGGGCATAATATTATTGGGACAAAGTAGGTCAACAGAAATAAGATGGATGAAGCTGGAGTGATTATAATGAATAAGGCAAGGCTGGTAGCTCAAGGATACAGGCAGAAGGAAGGCATAGACTTTGATCAGGTATTTGCACTTGTTGGCAGATTGGAGGCCATCAAACTCTTCTTAGCCTATGCTACATACAAGGGATTCAAACTCTATCAAATGGAGTTAAAATCAGCATTCCTAAATGGAGGTCTAAAAGAAGAAGTCTATGTAGCTCAACCACCAAGTCTTATATCTTCAACCTTTCCTGACCATGATTATTTCCACAAGAAAGCCTTGTATGGGCTGAAGCAAGCACCAAGGGCTTGGTATGAGACATTGTTTACCTTTCTCCTTGAAAACCAGTTCTTAAGAGGAAAAATAGATAAGACTCTTTTCTTGAGAGAGTTGAAGGGCTAGATCCTTTTGGTCCAAATATATGTTGATGACATTATATTTGGATCAACAGATGGGAGTGTTTGCAGAAAGTTTGCTAAACTTATGCGGAGTAAATTTGAAATGAGCAGTATCAGAGAGATTATGTATTTCTTAGGTCTCCAAGTAAAGCAATCTAAGGAAGGAATCTTCATTTCTCAGACCAAATTTACCTTGGATATCATAAAGAAATTTTGTATGGAGAACTCTAGTCGTATGAGAACTTTAATGGGTTCAACTGTGTCTTTAGACAAGGATGAAAAGGGGAATCACTATAATGAGTCCATGTATAGAAGCATAATTGGCTCATTGCTCTACCTCACTGCTAGTAGGCCAGACATTATGTTTGTTACATGTGTCTGTGCAAGATATCAAGTAAACCCTAAGGAATCTCACCACTCAGCTGCGAAAAGAATTTTGAGATATCTGAAGGGTAGCCCAAATCTGGTGATCTAGTATCCTAAGTCTGATGATTTTGAGCTGTGTGTCTATTCTAATGCAGACTTTGCTGGGTGCAAAGAGAACAGAAAAAGCACTTCAGGAACTTGTTAGTTCTTGGGGAAAAGGATTGTGTTCTGGGGTAGTAAAAAGCAAAACAACATTGCTATCTCCACAGCTGAATCAGAATACATTTCAGCAGGTAGTTGTTGTGCACAACTCCTTTGGATTTAACACCAATTAGAGGATTACAATATGCACATAAAGAGAACACCTCTCTTTTGTGATTCCTCAAGTGCCATTTCCATTGCTAAAAATCATGTGGCACATAGTAAAACAAAACATATTGAAATTAGATATCATTTTATTAGGGAGCATGTAGAAAAGGAGAACATCTGCCTTGAGTATGTCAATACAGAGAGGCAGATAGCTGACATTTTCACTAAGCCCCTTGATGAGTCAAAGTTTAATCAATTCAAAATTGAATTGGATATGTTGAGTTCATAAATTGGGCATGTTGAATCCATTATATCTCCTTTAGTAGTTATGAAATATTGTGATAAAGGGCTGGATCTCACACAAGGTCCACGCTAAAGTGATCTGACAACCTCGGTTTTTGAAGCAGGAACACCAGAAAGCTTGACTAAAGCATAACTTAAAGTCGTCTAGAGGAAAATAGCTTGCACAAATAATATTGTCTTAATTGATAACGACGACAATGATGACGTCTCGAAGACAACATCCAAGTCTCGATGACAATACTGACATATCAATGACAAAGCTAAAGCTATTTTAATGACAAGAATAAAGACATCTTGACGACACTCTTGACGACAAAGCGCAATCAAGACCGAAAAAATGGCATTATAGGATATGAAACAGTCATTATTGCGCATCAATTCTGGGATTTTCAAAACGATACGAGAGGATTTGAATAGGTACGCGCCTCTTTATCTTCCCAATACATTATTATATATATTAGAAATTCTGTAAGCATAGAAATAATGCACAAACGAAACCCTAGAATCCCTCCATTATTTTCTTCCTTCCGACGACTCTCTGCTAAAGCAATGGCGCGGAAAAAAATGACGAGAAAATCCCTTCTGGTGGAGAACTTTTGAAGGGTGGTTTTGAGAAGACTGAAGCGGATCTAGATATGGTAATAACCCTGTTGTATGCATTTGAGTTAGAGTACATCCTCACTGAGTGAATCCGTCTTTACAACTCTGCTGTCTCGGCATTTTATGAAAATGCCTACTTCAACAAATCTGAAAGGGAAATTCGCACTGTTGTGGCTGGCCAACAAATTAGAGTGACTGCAGTGAGTTTATCCAATGCCCTACAACTCTCTGAATTTGAACAGGATGAGAAAGAAGAAGTTACAGAGGAAGATATCTATGAAGGGCGGGATGGTGTGGTTTTGAAACTAAACCTTATGGCAGCTTACAGAGGATGCATTTGAACAGGCAAGGTAAATTACTTACATATACCATTGGGAAAGTGCTGCTTTGTACAACAGGTTCAAATGATAGAGTATCCAAAGGGATGTTTGAACTAATTGTCAAAGTGATCTTGAACAAAAGGACTGACTAGGGAAATCTTGTGTTTGAAAAGATTACTGAACACATAAGATCACCAAACTTTGTTAAAATCTTATCTCTATATCAAAAGAATTGCATCCATCGTCATCTCAAAGTTTCAGAATCTGCCCCTCTCCACTATCTCAAAAAGATAGATGTAATGACAGTGAGTTGGTGGGAGAAGAAGTTCACCAAGAAGGAAGCAGGTGAATCTTCAATTCAAGTTGCTCAAGGTACACAAACCACTGCCCTAGTTCCTATAGTTGCCCAGGAACACCTAACTCCTATTGAGGGGGAGCCACTAAGAGAAGAAACCACCATGATAGACATTGCTCCGGCACCTCAAGAGGAGGTGAATCCAGAACATGAGCAGCTACCTGATCCAGAAGATGTTTTGCATGTGGAATTAGAAGAATCTGAGAATGATCCAAGGAGTGGTCATGCAGTTGTTGAAGAACAAGATGAGTCTGACATGTCCTTAAAAGATTTTCTTAATTATGAAATGCATATACACTTAGAAGGAGAAGAATATGAGCACCCCTATGAAACCCCTGCACCAATGGAGGGGGAGCATACTAGTCAATCCAAAATGTTTCCTTGACCTCAACGAATAGAAGATGAGCAACATCATCTACCCAGCACAATTCCCACAGTTTCATCAAATGAATTCATGTCTAAAATAGAAGGTCTATTAAATAAACAAAGAGAACAATTTGAAGCATATGTCAATCAGGCTATTACAAGTTACAGAAATGACCCGTCTGCCAGAATAGATGTAATGCAAGAAGACATTCATCATCTAAATCATCAAAACACAAATGTGTATCAGACAACTGCCAATGTTGTGGCCAATACTTGGACTGAAATAGCCAACATCAATCAAGATACTTATCTCATTGGACATCTGTTGAACATTGTGCTTGATAGATTGTCTACTATAAGAGACAATCATCAATCCATCATACATAATCAAGATGTGAACATTAATGATTTTGAAGATGCCATCAACACTGTACTTCAGTGAATATCATCTCATGCTCAGGTCTCTCAAGAGCTAGTGGATAGTGTAGGTGAAACTTTACTGCATCAATTTCAAGTCACCCAAGCTCAACTTTCCAATTCCTTCTGTCAGTCTATCAGAGCATCTCAAGGCACTCTTATCGATGCTATTTGAAATATAAATAATCTTCTAGATAGACAACTTCAGGCCTTTCAGGAATCCATCTCTAAAGACATATTTTCAGAAGCTAGAAAGGGGGAGATAATGTCAAGCCATCATGTCATGTGGCTATCAAATGAAGTAAGGTTCTCTATGGATCTTAAACCTATTGACTATGAGATTGCTTATCAACATCCAATTCCTGAAGGCAATCACCCTGAAGAACCCTCTGACCATGCAATGCCTGAAGTATCTCCAGAACAATATCAAGAACCTGATAGCTATCAAGGGTATTTTGTTTATGAGCATGTCAGGGGGAGTAGGTAAGCCAGGAAAAGTAAAAGACATTCTATTGATCCTTAAGAGCAAGAAGCAAAGAGGAGGAGATTGGAAGAGATAAAGAAAAACCCAAATTTTGAAGAATGGATCCATTGCTCAAGGGATATCATCCTAAATACCTGGACTCTATTCCAGCAGGGAAACAATGATAGGGGTACATTCTACAGTTCAGAAGAGTGGCAGAAATATGAGATGTGTGAAGCTGACAGAAGGGATTATACCTTAGTGCCTGCCCAGGCTCCTCTCAGATATCACCCTAAGACTTATAACTATTTTGAAAGGCAAAAGCAGAAACAGGCTGAAGCTGAGCAATACAAGAAGTCTGGACCATCTGGGAAAGGCATAGATGTTCAGAAAGATTGAAGAAGAAGGATTATAGAAATCACATGCACATTTCTATGATTTACATTTTGCATATAATATATTGTTAATGTATTGGACTGTTGATAATCATTATATGCAGTGATTAAATGCTTAATTAATTATTAATGATTATATTTATTAGTAAGGCCTAGCTATACTTGTAATTTTTGGCTTCTTCAAATAGGTGGAGATTGTTAGGTATTATGCCTTCAATGTCTCTAGATTTGAAAAAGGAACACAAGTAAAGATAAGCTAATTTGTTTTTGATGTCATGTTTAAGTTTATGTTGTGACAGATGCATCAAAGCTGCATTACTAGTATCTAAATGATAATAGTAATGAGAATTAACTAAGTAAAATATCATCTCAAGACTCAACAGAAGAATTGTTGAAAAAGGAAACATATTGCCGAGATAGTTTCGACGATATCATATTCAAGAAATCTTATCGTTGATAAAACTATGTTCAGATATCTCGACGACACCGTATTGAAGGAAATGTATAGTCTTGAAGAAAGTAAATCGTTGATAAAGCTAAGTTTAGATATCTCGACGATATCGTCTTGATGAATACGTATAGTCTTGAAGGTTGAAGAAATCTTATCGTTGATACCGCTAAGTTCAGATGTCTCGATGATATCGTATTGAAGAAGAGGTATAGCCTTGAAGATTAATGACTTGAATCATTAAGTCATGAAGAAAGATTCATGAAGACAAACATCGGTTTGAAGACCTTATATCGTCTAGAAAGATCAAGACGATATCGTCTTGATGAAAGACTGTCAGCCTGATGAATAAGTCTAAGTCTTATTAAAAGAAACATCTCGACGATATCATCTAGATGAAGTAATATCGTTGAGATATCAAGTAAAGTCTTGAATAAGGAAGTATGTCGATGATATCGTTGAGAAGAATATTTGTCGTTTACATTGATCAAGAAGATATCGTCTTGATGGAATTTTATCTTCTTGACAGTTACAGAGTAGCATTTAACGCGTCAGTTCTCATGGAAATTGATATTTAGGGAATATGCACACCGCATATCATGCACACCAATCAAGGAGTAATAAATGATATTCTATACAGAATATAGCCGTTGCACAGTATTTAATGAAGAAATTAATTATTACTACATTCTGCAAGTTCCGAGAATGTCCAGTCATTATGATGAAATATTGCCAATTCTCCAAGACGTTAAAATGGGAAAACTGATTAAGGAATAATAAACAAGAGGTTTTATTCAAATTTGCAGTGCAATATAAAAGGAGACATTTTCTATCTACAGGACACACTTGCTCAGTATTTCTCGCTCAAGTTTATTCTCATACATACTTCCAGAAGAGAAAGAAAAGAATCATCAAGATGAAGACTTCATTGTTGTTGTGCTGTAAAGGTCTAGAGAAGATTCTAAATAATGATTCATTGATCCACTAGATCTTTGTGCTTATTGTTACAAGAAGAAGAAGAACACATGTTGTTCAAAGCTTTCATCCTGAACTCTTTTCTTCTACAACAACCTTTCTGTTTTACTTGTAGGGTTCTTTGTCTGCCTGAGCTGTAGGATCTTGTTATAGATTTGAGTTGGTAGGGCTCTTAGTGAGCCTCGGTTTGGAAGGATTTTATTAAAAATCTCAGTTATTGTAAAACTTTTAAAGGCTGAGCTTGGTTGGGTTATGTGTGAACCTGAGTTGTAAGATCTGTTTATTGAGAAAAGATCTGAGTTGGAGAAGTTGCCTAGTCTAGCTCATTGCTAGATAGGTGGGAGGGACAGTGGACTACCTCTAGAAACATTTGTTGGAATAACCCTATTACAAATTTGGGCTAGGATTACTATCTGTGGTTAGGACTCAAGTTGACCCCAATGTATAGTCTTAGGGTCAAGGTCTAAGCTTGTCTAAGTTAGCTGAAACTTAGGAAAATTCCAAGTTTTCTGTGTTCGACGAACGTCTTCCTGTGTTCGACGAACGTCGTGTATCAGTTCGACGAACTAGATCTCCAGCTCAATGAAATCAGTCTTCCAAGCCAGTTCAACAGTTTCTATGTCTCAGTTCAACGAACTCCTGATTGAGATCGACGAACTCAGTGTTCTGTTCGATGAATGAGTAACTCAGTGTTCAATTCGACAAACTCCTGATTGAGTTCGACGAATTCAACTTTCTGTTCGACGAAATTCCTCCTTGAGCTTGACAAATCCCGAAGAACAATTATTTCTTTCTCTGAACTCAGCTCGACTATTCAGAAATGGATCTATTCAAATGTTTGGACTTACTCATATTCAGATAAGTCAAGATTTTATCTTTCCTTTTTATATATCCTTTCTATTCTCTTCTTTTGAGAATCTAGCCGTTAACATATATTGGAAAAGGAAACTTTCATGGAAAAGAAATTAAATTACTTGCAGAATCAGAAAGTTGTTATTGCAGTTCCAAGAAAGATTTTATCTCAGTTGATTCTATTCCTTATCAGAAGATTTGAATTTTAAAATCAGATTATATATCTAAGGAAAAAGGATGAATCAATATATAAGAGATATACAAGTGGATACAAGACAGCTGAAGATACTTGTGATATACTCAGCAGAAAAGAGACATACAGAAATCTTCATCTACAACATCATCTTCATTCTCTAAGAAAAACTGAAATCATCTCTCAGAAGCATCTGCTGATTCTTAGTCTTCTTCACCCAAGTGAAAGCTTCACCAACTGTCAACAAACTCTATCAGACAGGTGGATCTTTACAACAACAACAATCCATTAGCCTTCTCTCAGATCTTATTGAGAGAGAAGAACTTAATAAAATCTTTTTTGTTCTTTCTTTTTACCCCCCTTGTACATGGTTTTAACTCCCTTCAAAAGTTAACCTTTGGTGGCAGGGCACCTGATCAAAAACCTATGGTTTGGTTTGAGCACCTGATCAAAAACTTAGTAGTGATAGGGCACCTGATCCAAAACCTAAGTGGATTTCTACAAATGGTGGTAGAAGAGTAGATGTACCCAGGTTAATTGGTGAACTACTATAGATCCTTGTGTCTTTGCTGTGTTTATTTTCTATACTGTTCTGTGCTGTTTTGTTTTGTTTTTCTACTAACTCAACTACACATACATATATCATTATTTTAATTCCGCTATAAAATAAGTTAAAACTTTTATTACTCTATTCACCACCCCTCTAGAGTAAATCTAAGATGTAATACCTCACTTTCAATTGGTGTCATAGGTTGGTTGATTGGTTACACAGGTTAACATCTGAATCCAAAGATCAATTAGATCTTAACTTATTCTAGAGTTTTCTTTTTCTAAAATATTGAAAAACTCATGGCACAGAACAAAGATTACTCAAGCACAAGACCACCTATGTGCAATCTTAACAAGTTTGCATTTTGGAAGGCACGGATCAAACTATATATGAACTCTATTGATGAAGATATTTTTAATTCTATTTTATCAGGACCTCCTACTCCATCAGCACCTCCTACTCCATCAGCAGCAAAAAGCAATGAAGCAGCAACCAATACTCATGTTGTTCCACCTCCTGAGTGGACAGATGCTCAGAAGAAACAAAGGAATATTGATGCCAAAGCTATGAACATCTTGGCACAGACCATGTTTGATGACATATTCTAGAAGGTTGTGGACTTTACCTCAGCCAGGGACATCTGGAACTCTCCCAACAACATGGTTGAGGGATCTGCAGATGAGAGAAAGGATAGGAGATCCAACCTTATCTCCCAATATGAGAACTTCAAGAAGGGAGATACTGAAATTGTTGCATATATGTATAACAGACTCAGTCTCATCATCAATGAGCTGAAGTCTTTGGAAAAAGTGATCACAATCACTGAAATAAATGATAAGATCCTAATGTGTTTCCCCAGCACATGGGACTCAAGGATCTGGCCAATCAAGGAATCCAGAAGCCTAAATGAGATCTCTACTGAGACCTTATTAGGCAAACTAAAATCCTATGAGCATCTTATCAAGTCAAGAGAAGCTGAACAGTCTACCTCCTCACCAGCCACCAAAAAGGAAAGAAACATTGCTTTTCAGGCAACAAAAGAGGGCGACAAAGCTCCAGGAGAAATGGAGTTCATGAGCCTCCTAGCCAAAAGATTCTACAAATTGGCTAGAAAGGACCTCAGAAAGAAGGACTTCAGATCCAAGGAGAAACCAATGTATGACAAAACACATTCTAAAGAAATTATTTATTTTGGTTGCAGGAAGCCTAGACACATCCTACCTGAGTGTCCAGAAAATCAAAAGAAGGATAGAAGAAAAGAAAAGGAAGAAAAGAAAAACCCAGCAATCCATCCTCCCACAAACATAAACACAAGGGAAAGGGCTTTGTAGCTGAGACATGGAGTGAGACTGAATCAGAGTCATCATCCAGCTCCTCTGAAGCTGAAGATGATTCAAATAAAAAGGATTTATGCATGATGGATATCCATGATTCAAGCAGTGATTCAGAACATGCATCATCATCCAGCTCAAGTGATGATGAAGATGATGCAGATGAAAGAAGTTTTTGCATAATGGCTATCAATGCCTCAGCAAGTAATTCTGATGAATCGGAATCTAACACTGATGGTGATCAGGTAATTTCTACTTTTGATTTTACTTCAAATGATTTTAAAAATGAATTCAGGACTCTTTGTTAAGATTTAATTAAATCTGAGAAGGAGATAATTTTCCTTAGATTGTAAGTTGGTTGAAATCAACCAACTAACTGTAGATAATGCCAATCTTAAGGAAGAACTGGCTGCTTCCAAAGAACATATTGTTCTTATTGAGAGCAAATTATCTGAGGCCAAAAAGTTTGAATAATTCCTCAATGGGAGAAGCATCAAACTGATGGACATCACAAGCACTGTAAATGCCATACTCAATGGCAAACCGAGCTTGGGTGCATCATCAAGTCAGCCATAACTTCTTAAGAAATACACTCTATCTACTCCAGTGAAATTCATTTATGCCAAAGGCAAAGAGGTAGTAGAAGTAGGTAAGAACATCTCAAGCAAGGCTGTTAAGAACAAAGGAATTCAAAAGCATTCGTCGAATGGCGTTCGACGAAATCACATGAATTCGTCGAACGGTGGCCGACGAACGCTGAATACAGATTTTTAGTATTGCTATCCTTCGAGCGGCGCCCGACGAAATAACTTCAATTCGTCGAACGGCGATCGACCAACTCAGCCAAGTTCGTTGAACGAAAAATGTACTGCACTTCTAAAGAATTCTCATTCTCAACATACTAAGAATCCCTTTACTGAGTGGACTATTCCTCCTAGGAGATATCATCCACAAGGCTATAAGGATCAGCCTGAGATTTCTTACATTTTAGAATTTTTGTGGTAAGACAAAAGGACCCAAGATAGTCTAGGTCAAGAACAACTAATATGTTTTCTGTTTTGCAGGTACAAAGCTATCCAAACATAGAGGAACATTGGTATTTGATAGTGGCTGCTCTAAGCACATGACAGGAAACAAGGCCAATCTAAATGATTACAAGGCAAAGCTTGGACCCAAAGTAATTTTTGGTGACTCCAACTGTGGACAGAATAAAGGATATGGAAAAGTGAGAGTTGGAGTAGTTACCTTCAAAGAGGTAGCATATGTCAAGGGTCTCAAGCATAAACTCATCAGCATAAGCCAGCTATGTGATGAAGGTTATCAGGTAACTTTTAATCATTCCTTATGTCTTCAAAGAGGTACTTATTGCATTTGGATCTCTTTGGACGCACTGCAATACAGAATTTAAGAGGGAAACATTACACTTTAGTTATTGTAGATGACTTCTCTAGATTCACTTGGGTGTTCTTTCTTTGGAACAAGTCTGACACCTTTAGTGTTCTCACATACTTTCTCAGGTCCATCAAGATTGAGTACTCTACTCTAGTTGCATTGATCAGAAGTGATCATGGCACTGAGTTTGAATCTTTTTTGATGAGAGAATTCTAAGGAAAAGAAGGGATCAAGCAATGTTTCTCTGCTCCTTGAACTCCTCAAGAAAATGGGGTAGCTGAAAGGAAAAATAGAACATTACTTGAATCAACAACTACATTGCTTATTGATGCTCACTTGCCACTCTCTTTTTGGGCAGAGGCAGTGAACACAACAAATTATGTGTTAAACAGGAGTCTGATACACAAAATTAAGGGTAAAACACCCTATGAATTGCTTAAGAATAAAAAGCCTAAGGTTAACTATTTCAAGATTTTTGGTTGTAAATGTTATGTGCATAACAATGATATGAAATATGTAAGGAAATTTGAAGCAAAGGCTGCTGAAGGTATATTCCTTGGATACTCTCTTTCTAGTAAAGCATATAGAATTTATAACAAATCAACTCTTAAGATAGAAGTGTCCATGCATGTTTCTTTTGATGAAACTAACATGCTGAATGAGGAGAGGAATAACACCTCTACCAAAGATATTTTGCAGGCACCAGCTCTATGTGAAGAATTTAATTGATTGGATCTATATATCAAAGACTCTCTACTCCCATCAACTCAAATTATTGAAGACAGTGAAGAAGAAGATAATCCAAAAGTTCTTGCTGATAATAGTAATCAAATGACAGCTGATCAAATCCCTCAAGAGGATACTCTTGCTGAACCCATTCCAACTGTTGATCACATCACAGTTAGAGATCATCCAATATCCCAACTTATTGGAGACATCTCAGCAGGTGTTCAAATAAGTCATCAACTCAACCAAAATCAGATTTATACTTGTTTCCTATCAGAAATTGAACCTCAATCCATAAAAGATGTAGAACAAGATCCAAACTAGATTCTTGCAATGCAAGAGGAATTTAATTAATTTGAAAGGAACAAAGTCTTGGATTTGGTTCCAAGACCAAAGGGCCATCCAGTTATTGGCACCAAATGGGTCTTTAGGAACAAGCTAGATGATCAAGGCTTGATAATCAGAAATAAAGCCAGATTGGTAGCTCAAGGATACTCTCAGGAAGAAGGGATTGATTATGATCAAATCTTTGCTCCTGTTGCAAGACTTGAAGCTATCAGGATATTTCTTGCATTTGTTGCTTTCAAGAAGTTTAAAGTCTATCAGATGGATGCGAAGAGTGCATTTCTAAATGGAGATATCAAAGAAGAAGTATATGTGGAACAACCACTAGATATTATTTCTCCAACTCACTCTTCCTATGTTTTTAAGCTTAATAAAGCTCTCCATGGTCTCAAGCAAGCTCCCAGAGCATGGTATGACATCCTAGCTAATTTTCTTTTAGAGAACAAATTCTGTAGAGGCAATGTTGATAAAAACTTATTTTTCAGGATACATAAAAATCAAACTTTACTAGTTCAAATTTATGTAGATGATATTATACTTAGCTCTACTGATTCAACTTTATGCAAAAAGGTTTTCTGACCTAATGCAATCCAAATTTGAAATGAGTAGTATGGGTGAGTTATCTTACTTCTTTGGCCATCAAGTGAAGCAAACTCCTAATGGCATATTCATATCACAATCCATGTATGCTAAGGAATTAGTGAAAAGATTTAGTATGTTTGATGCCTCTTATATGAAAACACCCATGCCCTCCAATGCTGTTGTAGACAATGATGAATCAGGGAAACCTGCTGATCAAAAAGTGTATAGAGCAATTGTTGGCTCTTTACTTTACTTAACAGCTAGTAGACCAGACATAGTGTTTGCTACATGCATTTCTGCTAGGTTCCAAGTTAACCCCAGAGAATCTCACCTAATTTTATTAAAAAGAATTTTGAGATATATAAAGGGTTGTCCAAATCTAGGACTTTGGTATCCAACTACATCAGAATTTGATATAACTGGATTCTTAGATTCTGATTATGCTGGATGCACAGTAGACAGGAAAGGCACATCAGGAAGTTGCCAGTTCCTTGGTGATAAGCTTATGTCTTGGTTTTGTAAGAAAAGAACATTTGTGTCTACATCAACAGCTGAAGCAGAATATATTGCTGATGGCAGTTGCTGCTCAAAGATTATGTGGATACAAAAATCAACTCCTAGATTATGGTATCAACTTATATTTTGTGACAATACTAGTGCAATATCTATAGCACAAAATCCAGTACTCCATAGTAGGACTAAACACATAGAAATTATGCACCACTTTATCAGAGATAATGTGGATAAAAACAAAATTTGCCTACAATTTATTCCTACTGACTTACAAAGGGCTGATATTTTCACCAAAACATTGGATGAAAAGAAGCACATCTTCTTTATAAATCAGCTAGGAATGATATATGGAGATTCAATAATTAAAAAAAAAGTTACTTATCCTCTCATTTCGTCGAACAGAGATCGATGAAAATTAGTCGTTCGTCGAACGGTGATCGACGAAACCTATTAGATCCATAGATCGACCAAGCCAGCTCGTTAGTCGAACAGAGATCGACGAAAATTTATCTTTCGTCGAACGCAGTTTGACGAAGCCCAAGACTCTTCGACTTCTATTTTTATTAGGTTTAGCCGAACCCCGTTCAACGAAAGCTTGCGCCTTGTTCGATCTCTCTCTTTATAATCAAATTTTGATTCCATTTCATCTTTGCGCCTACAGAAATTGCTCTGGCCTCTCTCCAGTTCCTTTTCACTTGATCATTTTTTCTTGCAGGTACTCATGGCAATCTCTCCATCAATGCTCTCTTCGATGAAGTTCGATGCCGGTTTTGACTTCGACATGGAATCCTTTGCTCATTCTGATCAGATTTTCTAGGATATTCTTCAACTCTTTGAATAACAATAGTTAAAGAATTTTATGACAACAAGGATAAATCTTCCAGTTGCTGAGATTCTGAATGCAACATCAGACACTGAATGCAACATCTATCTCAGGAACAATCTCAGGAAATCAGGTTCCTTTTTCCCCTGAAATTCTAACATAAATTTATGGATTGATAAATGGTGAAGATGATCTGGACATCACTTCTGATGAATTTAATATTGAATTGGATAAAATGGGTCACTCCACTAGAAACCCTAACCATCTTCTGAAGAATAATTTGTCTGTTGAATACAAATTCTTGGCTGATATTGTTGGCAAGGTTTTGTTGGGAAAAACCTCTGCACATGATTACATCACAAGGCACCAATTTCTGTTGATGGTGGCCTTAGTGGAAAAGAAGCAGGTTAACTGGGGATTGATTCTTTTTGAATCCATCAAGAAGAAGCAAAGCAAAATGAGTGTTTATTATGGCAGGGTCTTAGGAATTGTTCTTCAAGCAAAATGCCCAGAGCTGTTGGTGTCACCAACAGTCTTTATCAATGCAAGCAAGAGGCTAACTCCATCCCTCTTTGGCAAATGGGACAGAGTAATTCCCAAGAGGACTCCAAGGGCAGAAACATCCAAGCAAGCTTCTGAGAGCACAAGGACTGACGCAGTCACTCCCTAAACCCTACAGGAAGTTCCTCCCATTATCTCTTCAACTCCTCTCCCTTCTCAACCTCTTTAGACCAATACTGCTGAAGAAGTTCTCCCTTCCTTCACTCCCATAGACACATCTTCCCAGATACCTTCTTCTCCTCCTCTACAGACAAATCAGTCTTTAGAGTTTCCATCCTCATCTATTCCAGATGATGATTCTCTTCCCCCATTTGACTCTCTTCCACCATTTATACCACCTCAATCATTTGACCTTTTGTCTCCTCAACAAATATCTCCACCTCAATCACCCATTCATGAGGATAATCATCCACCCATCTCAGATGCTACAAACATCTTCCTACCCTCCTCTGTGTGTCCCAACCAGGCTCACACCTCTATTCCCTCTTCTTCCATACCGGCATCCATATCCTCTCAGCATACAACTGCCTATGTGTATGTTGATTTCTCCTCCATTGCTGACCCAATCAGATCTCTCCAAGACTGACAGCTCTTCTGGATGAGAAGCAATCTCCATTTCTTCAAGCCATCTAAGACCTCTCTTCCAAACTTGCCTCCTACCCTACCTCCTCATCATTTGTCCCTTCTTCCAGTGGCCTAGATTCAGGTCTCCCTAAACCTAGGCAGGGGGAGATTGTAACGCCCCAGGTTTTCTCTTATATTTAATCTAAGCGGGTTTGTGGGGGATGATAGTGGTAAAATGTACGGTTTTGTTGTTGCAAGTTTCGGGGCGAAACTTTTTGTTAGGTAGGGTGGTTGTAAAGCCCCAGAATTTCCTTGTAGTCTTCTACCTGTGGATACGAAATTGATAATGTCTTAATTATGAAATTATCGTTGCGTAGTGTAAATGGGACGGGGGCGTTACCGTTTCGGAAGCGTCGTCGTCGTCGTTCGGCGAGTTAATTCTAGGTTGAGTAAACATGCATACATAAATATATATACACATGTAAAAAAAGTATAGTTATGTATATATGCTTAGATGAAGATTCATAAACATGTGTAGGTACATTTATACAATTATGTATTCATTTAGAGAGGTTGGTATGTAGGAGGATATATACAACCATATATATATATAAAGGTTATATATATGACAGTTATATATGTATATATAAGTTATATATAAATGTTTTTTTTATATAAAGTTTTCTTTTTATATACAGCAGCTCCATCGAAATAAAGCCTGGAGTTTTCTTTTTCTCTCCCCCCCCCCGATGGTTCCCGCTCTGAGAGAGAGAGAGAGAGAGAGAGAGAGAGAGAGAGAGAGAGAGAAGCAGGCTTAGGGTTTTCGCCTGTAGCGCCGGGCGTCGGAGGTGAAGCCCGTCGGTTGAGCTTTGGTGGGGTTGTCGGGGTGTGTCTTCGTCGCCGGGGCTAGGGTTCCGGGCGGCTCTCTCTCCCTGCTCGACGCGATCCGGCGGGTCGCCGGTTGAAATCGAGGCAAGAAAACTCTTCATAATCCTCCCCTTCCTTCAAACCCCACTCCCCTAATGGTCTCCACACTTTGTCTGGTGTGCATAATACTATTCCATTTTGAGATTAGTTCAACATGCTATTAATTAATTTATTTTTTTTTCTTTGAGAATGGCGATGGAGAATTATGGATTGTCCATGTGTAAAAGAAATGATAAAAGGCATTGAGGATGGCCTAGGGGTGAATTTGTACCAGGAAACCCATGCAATCTATTGGTTCGAAATACCCAAGCTCGGGGATAAGAGTTCTCTCTCTTTCATGAGGTTCTTTGGAACCATCTGAGTCTCTCTCTTGATCTGAAATCTCTGAATCATTTCGAAATCATCTATCATTTCATAGATTTCTCCCTCCTCTCCCTCCTCTCCCTCTCCATCTCCCTCTTAAGTGATTGTGGTAATCCATACATTATTTTTCTTTCCCTCTTTTTATTTCTACCTTCAGTGTTTTACATACTATATATGGCCTATTTTGCTTGTGTGTGTGTGTTATGTGTGAATTAAATTCTTCCTCTGAGTTTTTACATTTTATGGCATGCATTCACAATGATACCCTCCTGGATTAAGTTGAAATTCAGGGGATGTTCTTGTAGTTTCAAGAGATAGAGGGGGCAACCTGTATTTATGCAAACTAACATGAGAGATTTGGGTAATTATTATTGTTATTATTATTCTGAAAGATTGATGGACAATGATTTGCGGTTCAAGTTTATTTACTCTTATTTTTGTATGAAAATGTACCCATCTGATCCTTATTTGTTAGACAGACATTGTATGAACAAAGTTCATATTACACATTATGAAGGACGGGTGTTCACTATTTCATTCACATCTCGCTTTCTCTCTTCCCTCCCCTTTCTTTTGGTTCCTGTGCATTTTGTTGAGGGGTTGCTTCCTGTGCCTTTTGTTGGGGGGCTGCTTCTTATACTAATTTTTGGGGTGGCTGCAATTGGAACTATCGGAAATTTTTTTTCTTTTCTTTCATGGGACTGCTATGCTTGGTCCTAGGTTGGATATCTTCAGTGCTGGTTGTATTTTCCCTGTTAGGGGATGCATTAGGGGTTGTTGTTTGCATTTTGGTTGTGGGCTGCAAATAACGGTCCTTCCCCTTAATGTCTTTGTTTCTTGAGGCTTGGTTATGCTAGGCTCTCCAGTTGGTTGTGTCCTTCAAGTATTAGTAGTCCCCTTGGCTTGATTTTACTGGTGATTGGAAGTCCTTCATTTCAATCCTTTCTTCTTCCTTGTCTGCCTAACCTGTTGATTTTAGGTTAGTGGCTGTTGTGTTTTCCCTTTTTGTGTCTTTATTGGTGTTCTGGGTTCTTGATTCCTGCTGTCATCCCCTTAGAATCTGGATAGCTTCTATACCTGTTTAGTTATGCTACCTGGTAGTCTGATAAGACTTCACTAGGTTTAGAAAAGTTTGCTTGCCCTAAGATCATGCAATTACTTCTTCTTTTATAAAGTTTCCCGCCGACTTGATATAAGTCTTTCTCGTTGACTTTGATGTAAGTCTTTCTAGTCGATTTCTTCGCTTATTCGGAATTGTTTCCACATTTATTTATATGTTCTTTTATTGGGTGTTCCCAAGTATCTTAATCGATGTTATCAAACCTTTTAAGTCCCTTTGGCTGAGACTTTTGATAAAGCTATGCTCTATTCTTTGAGTTGCCCTGTTTTTGGTTAGTGTTCATTGTGGTGTCTTGTCGTGCCTTATTCATCGTACTATTACGAGAAGTTCGTTGGGAGTCAAGTTTGGACTCACCAAGTGTTTTCTTTTGAACTTTGAGTGTTGTTCTGGTGTTTGTCCTTTGTGTTAAGTTTACCTTCGTCTCGTTCCGACACCAAGCCTTGCATGGTGTCGTCTTGCTAAATTCTTCGACCTTGTTGTAAGTTAAGTGTTTATCTATTGATTAACTGCTAAATCCAGTGCTTACTGATCCTCTCATCTTGAGTTGTAGATAAAAACCATTTGTCATCCCGTTTTCCCTGCCTGACACTCCTCTGTTTGATCTGTTGGATTTATGAGCTAAGTATGCTATGTTGTCTAATTCTCTGGGATAGTTTTGGTCAGTGGTTCTTGATCTCTATAATCTTCATTGTCTAATGTTCTGAGTGTTCTCTGGTGACCTGCACTGAGGTTTATTTATATACTTATATATTTGATTATGCACCCCTGCTTCTGGTGCTATATGTGAGTCTGTTGAGCGTGTGAGCTAAAAGTCACCGCCACAGCGCCTCTTTTGGGCTGTTGGTTTGTGTAGATTGGAGTCACCGCCGCAGCACAACTGTTTGGTTTTTGGACTGCGGGCATTTGTGGAAGATACCACCGTCGCAGTGCCTTCTTTTGGGGGATGCTCTTCCCTCGAGCTGATCAGTCTCAAGTTCTTATAAACATATATGCTTATATATGTGTATTATGATATTATATGTATGACCATCACCTCTGAGCCGCAATGGCGGACACGTGGTGGGCTTTGATTGTTTTGGCTAATACCGTCTGGTGTAGGCTTTTCCTCTTACTGAGTGCACTCGATTGAGCTGGCTCGAGTTGTTGTATGATTATTGATGTTTATCTGCTTAGTTCACATTTCTGCAATCTCTTATTTCTGATTGCTGCTAATCTTGGTTTTTTTGCACCCTTTGGGCTGAGGCATTCTTTTCTTATGAATGTCTCAGGTTTAGGTCTTTAGCTGTCGCAGGAGTTAGAGCGGTGTCGTTTAGTTTTCCTGTCGAGGCCCTTCCTCTCTTCTAGGTAAGGGGCAGTTCTTTAGTTGTTGCCTTCTTTTGGATGTTTTCCTTCTTTCCTGCGGGTTCGTGTCAGTTGTTGGTTCCCGTTTGGCTTTTATGCTTAGTTTACTTGCTAGTAGTTTACTGTTACTTTCGGGTTGTTTACCTACTTGCTCTCTGGGAAGCTTTATGCTAGGATGCATTAGTTACTTTATTGGTATAAAAAATGTCATTCTTGCACATCATGATTTTAAATAATTGTCACATACTTGGAAGACCGTAGAAAATACTTTCTTACTATACTAAACATAGGCATGTGCATATCATTTCTGGGATGCGGATCTTCATGCTCATGTAGGCTAAAAACAAACCTATTTTCCGCTGCGTATGTATAGCTTTCTACTTGTGGAGTAGTGATCCACCGGACCGAGGGACGCGGTCCTAAGCTAAAAATGTAAATATTCTTTTTATCTCAAACATATATATGTCTTATAAATTTATCGTAAGGGGTGTTTTCCTGAGCGTCTGTAGTCATCTCTTGCAGGACGTGGCATCACGACGCGTATTTTCCCCTTGTTCTGATAATATGTATTAAATTCGTGGGAAAATGCGGGTTTTGACAGTTGGTATTGTTGGAACATGGTCTTCCGCATCTCCTAGGTTTGAGAATAACAAATCCTACGTGTATTTAATCTTATGTGTTCAAGTGTGCAGGTTTACTAGGTCCACATGTCTCAAGGAGTACACATGATGACTGCCCCCAAAATTGAGGCCAAAATTCGAAAAAGCTCACTATCGCCGGCGGTAGCGATAGCGCGAGGCGATAGCGTTGATTAGCGCGTTTCCGGCATTGTTTTTAGAAAGAGCTAGCGCCAGGCAGTAGCGGATAGCGCTGGCGGTAGCATGGCACATATGAGGCATAGAGCAAAATGTTGCCTCGGATTGAAGATCCTCCCGCGCAAATTGTTTCTTAATCCGGGCTAGCGCCGGCGGTAGCGCTAGCGCCGGCGGTAGCGCTAGCGCCGGCGGTAGCGCTGAGGCTATAAATTGGATGCTTTGGCTCCGAATTCTTCATCCTCCTCCAATCCCAAACTCCAGAGCTTCGTGTCATAGCAGAGAGAGGAAGATTCAGAGCGATACTCCCACAATTCCATAAATCTTTAAGGAGATCCGTGGAGAAGATTTCAACACGCGTCATCATCGTGACGAAAGGCCGCATCGACTACGATCATACTCTGCGGGCCTTCGTCCACTTCTCCAAGAGATCCACATAGAGGGAGTTTTTATAATATTGTATTTTCATTTCATATCTTTTCTGTAAACGATAGTAAAATCGCCTCGTGTTGGCGACTAGGTCTGGGGTAGGACTTAGGGATGAAAATAGCCTCGTGTTGGCGACTAGATCTAGGCTAGGTCTAGGGGGTGCTCGAGGCCTTTCTGGGGATAGATTGGCTAGAGCGGCTTGAGGCCGTATCTGGGGAGAGATCGGCTAAAGCCAACCGGTTCGTGGGGATACGAGTCGGTATAGAAAACAAAAAGGATTTTTTTTAGTCGCCTCTGATTTCTAGCGTCACTGGAATCAAGTTTTGTAAAACATTATTTGATAAAGCATGTCTCTTCTTTTGTTTTTACTAAACTTCTTATTGTTTTAATCTTGCAATATTTCAAAGATTTTGAATATAATATAATATTTTTGAAAACCCTTATTCACCCCCCCTCTAAGGGCGCCGACCGATCCAACAAGTGGTATCAGAGCGAGGTTATTCCAATCGGCTTAACAACCGGGAATAATGGCGTCTCATGATCTCGCTTCAACTAGTGGGGTAAATTTTTATGAAGAAGGAAAATCACTAGCACCACCTCTATTTGAAGGAAGAAATTTTAAAGGATGGAAAATATTAATGGAAAATTTTCTTAAAGCTTTAGATGAAAAAGTTTGGAATATTACTGTCAAAAAACCACCTAGCGTATTAAATAAAAATGAAATGGTTTTAAATACAAAATCTATGAATAGTCTATTTTGTGCGTTAGATCATAATATTTCCAAACTCATTCATACTTTTCCTACTGCATACGAGATGTGGAAATTTCTTGAAATAACTTATGATTCTCCTTCTGTAGGTATGGAACAATTACAAGAACCGGAGAATATGCAAGCCTGCACAGGTATTCAAGAAAGCTCCACACATGATGGATCCATGGAAGTCACATCAAGCGAAAGGGATGATGATATGGCATCAATGGAAGAGGAGTGCCAAAAGGATGTCAAAGGAACTATTAGTTCAAATCTTGCCTCTTCCAATAGCACTGTAAGGAAATCAAAATCCCTTATCATTTGCAATTCAATTTCTACGCTGCAATTGCTACAAATTACGAAACATAAGATTAAGAAATTAAAAAGGGCTAATGCAAAACTAAGTTTAGAAAATAAAACTTTGAAGGCAAATGTGAATGTAGAATCCAAAAATGATGTGATTGAATCTCCATCGTGCGCTTTAATTGAAATTTCAAAGCCTTGTTTTGATTGTTATAATATTAAAGAAAAATTCAAGGATTTTGAAAAAAAACTGTTAATTTCAAAAGAGCATAATGAAAAATTAGTAAATGAAAATAATATTTTATTTAATAAACTAGAAGCACTAAAACTATTTGTGGAAAATTTTACAAGTGATAAAAAATCTTTTATTTCTAGTTTATCATCTAAAATGTGTAAGTCTTCTACTAGTATTATAAAATCTATTAAACATGCACCTAGTAGAATATTTAATCATAAAAGCATAATAAACTCTAACCCTCATTATATATCTCCCAAATTAAATTCAAATGTGCACAAATTTCCTATGAAATATAATTTCAAAAGTGATTATTATTTTAAACCTAAGTTTAATGAATATGGAAATTTGATGCATAATATTAAATCAAAATATGAATGGAGACCCAAAATAAAAAATGAAACATTAACTCCACTTGAAAGAATTCATTCATCTTTGTCTCCCCAAAGATTATCACGCTATATTTTGGTACCTAAAGGAACCGTTACACTTGGTTCCCTTTGGATACCCAAATCTCTCATCTACTAGTATCATCAAATGCATGAAGTAGAAACCTTACAAATTGAAATATACAAATTTCTACTTCATGATGTGCTTTAATGTCTTTTCTGTTTTTTCTTTTTGTTTTCTTTTGAACTATCATGTCGTGGTCATCCTATACAATATTGAAAATATGACTTTATCTCTTAAAAGATTAATATGTTTATAAAATCAAATTGATCAAAATTCAAAATCATATTTTATTTTGATGACCTATCTTTTATTCTTATATTCATTACTTCTAAATATCTTATATTATCCATTGAAATCAAACTCTAAATTTGCTATAAGATATTTCAAATTAAATCCCGTTATTAGATTCTTAGCCTTCACCAACAAGTGGATAAAATTCTGAATTTGTTATGAGATACTTGTCTAAATTAAAAAGAAAAACACATAAGACATATTGAAAGATTAATTGTCATAAATATTGGTGCCATACGCACCACCATGATCTATTGATATCTTTTGCTAAAACTCTCTAAAATTATAATTATGTAAAATCAAAAGATCTCTAAATTCAAAAGATCCACTCAGTTCTAACAATTCATTGGTGATCATAATAATTACATGAATGAATTAATGTAGTATGACTTGCATGTATCTCATTTGTTTATAAACCATAGAATCAACGTTATATTAATAAAACAAATGAAATCATTCATTCTATGTCAAAATATTAAATCATTATCTCAATTAAATCAAATGAAATCAAATGAAATCACTTTCTTGAATACATGCAACATTATCTCAATTAATCTTGTGGTATAACAATTACAATCAAACTCATTATTCTAGCATTATAAACTAATAGATATTATTCATGCTAGTTATCTCATATTACCATAATGAATTAATTATGAAGTAAAATAAAATAAAATTGAACGATAAAATAACTATGTGACTTTAAATTGTGATAAAAGTCTAGAAAATTTTGAATTCACATATATTATGATAATCTATCTTATAGATCATGCAAGATCTCATTTGTCACGACTTGAGATAGGTGTCCTAGATCTTTCATGTTAAAATATGCTTACAAATACAATTTTCTTCATTTTTAACCATCAAAAACATTTCCAAAAATTCTGAAAATTCAGCATGAAACTACTAATGGGACACCTAATCAAGTTCAAGCATCAAAATTTTCAAAACCCTAAAAAATCACGTACTGTTTCCCGCGTTAGCGCTAGCGCCGGCGCTAGCGTCGAGATCCAATTTTCTGTAATTTTAAAATTTTGAAAAATTCTTAAAAATATATTAATCTATGTGTACTATTCATTTTTGCACTTCTGTTTTTGTTACATTTTTGAAAAATCAAATACAAAAATACAAAAGCCAAATTACAAAATATTATGTATTTTGCCTTTGTGTTTTGTCATTTGTTTAAATTCTATTTCTAAAAACAAAAATCAAATACAAAAATATAAAACAAAAAAAAATTATCAAAAATTGTTATTCTTTGAACTTAACTTTTTACTTGTATCTTGCGAAAGGGTGATTTGGGCTATCATCCCATCATATCACCTAGTACCCGGCGAACCTCTGACAAGGTATTCCTCGGGAAGTCCAAGATCAATTTTATAAGTTCAAACTTTAAATAAAGATTATTTTTTCAAAAATAGCAAAAAATACTGTATGAACTTTATTGTAAAAATCAAGCATGATTTAATCTATCATTTAGAACTTCTATAATGGTTCAATTTATTTTTTCAAACTACTTTGAACATTGTTTTCATCATGCTTAGATATATCTATTAATATGTGCATCAATTATATGTTTAAGGTTGTGTAGAATCAAGCTTAGCATGCCTCTAAGTATGAGAAATGTTTTATGTTTGATAATGATAGAAATTCACTCACTTTTTGGCATTGTCTACATAGGGTTTAATTTAAGAATACTTGTGTATGTTTATGTATTAGTACAATGAATTAAATTTGCACAAGTATCTTACCTACACTCCTTTATTTGCACTTCTAAAAGATAAGAAAAGTGGTTATATTTTTTCATAAATTATATTGATTTGCAAAACATGTGTATTCGGAGAACTTTGTACAAAACAAAATTATAAAATAAGTGACAAAGATAACTCCACCAAGCACTACTTGAACCTCCTGATAAGTCTTAATAAGCATTGTGAGGTTGAGCACCTTGGAAAGAATAATAAAGTGTCTTGTGCAAATCAAATCTTTCTTTCAAAAATAAGAAAAACCACTTACTCTTAAGTACACCGGATCACTAGTCTCAAAATTCAAAATAAAATATGTGATCCCCCAAGCACTACTTTGCACCCTGATAAGTCTTGATGAGCATTGTGTGTGCAGAGCACCTTGGTAGTTGTACTTTTTATTTGTGCATTAAAGTATGTGGAAGTAAAATTATTTGTGCTTTGTTGTGCTTCTACTTTACATATCTCTTGTATTTTTGATTAATACACTTGTATACTCTACTTAAAAATACACTTATGTGCACATCATTATCTTCCATAACACTTCTTCTTATGAGTATTGAACCCTAACGCTAATTCTATGCTACTCATTATTTATGAAATGCACTGGATAACCTAGCATGCTTTCTACAATGTTTGGTATGTTTTGAAATTGTAAATTAAAGTAACATTGTAAAAATCTATTTTTGATAAGATTATTTCATGCTTGGTTACTGTATTGTCAAAACAAAAATCTTAAATGCAAAATGATTTACATAAACATCTTCTTTTTAAATTAAACTTATATATCTTTGTATGGATTATCCTTGATTACAATAAGATGTTTTTTGTATTTCTATAAGACTTCCGCATCATAACTATATAATTGTTTTACCTTGCACTTTCATGCTTATTTAAAATCTTTCGTCTTGTGTGCATCATCACTTGAATCTTCAAATTCCTTTCTTGCAACAAGTGGTAGACTTGCTTGGTAAACTTTATATTGGTTGATTTTTTTTGCTAAAAACTCTGATTTATTTCTCTGAAAACTTTCATGCTAAACACTCCTCAAACAAGTAAAATATTACTTACAAAAACATCCTCTTATTATTGAATTTCAAATCAAATTTTACCTCTTACTTCTAATTGCCAAAAGGATGTTATTTCTTTATTCAAAAAGTTTCAACTCTTATCTTTATAAAGTTCATTTTGAAACTCAAAAACATCTCCTTTTTGAACATAAACTCTTATTTAGTATTATGATATTTCTTTTTTCTTCCGCAATGCTCAAAACTCTGATTCATTCATGAATTTCAATATTGCTAAGAGTATTTTAATTTTCAAATAAAAATCCATATGCTATGAAATTTCCCATTAAGATTTAAATGCTAAATGTTTCCAATAATTATTATCCTGACTTCATTTCTCACCATAGCGGGGGCGTAGGGTTGTAGACATTAGATAACCTTATCTAGTCATGTCTTGTACTTAACCGGGGAGGGTTCCAGTGGGGCCTTGCGAGGCACTGGGGGGAAAGAGTGCTAGGTTAAGTTTTGTCTAGTGTTTGCATATGGGACTAACACCCCAACCTACGTCATGTTTGCAGCTCCTCATGCCCATCCGTCACTTAGTATGGGGCTAGGGTGTAGACATATTGTCTGGGAAGATTGGTTATTTTGTAAATCCTTATTTTTATGCTTAACCTTTTATATAAATGGAAAATCATTATTTTTATGCTAAAAACTCTGACTTCCTTCTATGAAAAATTTTGTAATGCTCATAACTCTGATCTATCTCAATAAAAAAAAACAATTCTAAACCTCCTTATCAATTACTTAAAAAGCTCGATCATGCCTTCTATTCTATTTACAAATTCTGTGGTGCTTTGTTTCCCTACCTGCTTTTGCTAATAACAAAGGGGGAGAACTAACGTGATAAAATGCAAAAGAGGGAGAACTAACGTGATAAATATAATTCGCTATCAAAATAAAAACCCAACATGATTGATTAAGTTGATAGCATACATATTATGGGAGCATTCACATAGGGGGAGCATATATTTAGGGGGAGCAATTCTAAATGCTAAAATCAATAATTATCCTAAAGTCATCACTCTCACACACACACAAGTAGAGTTTCATCATGCTTATTTATTAATGCTTTGTTTTATCATTAATGGATTTGTTATTATCAAAAGGGGGAGTTTGTTGGAACATGGTCTTCCGCATCTCCTAGGTTTGAGAATAACAAATCCTACTTGTATTTAATCTTGTGTGTTCAAGTGTGCAGGTTTACTAGGTCCACATGACTCAAGGAGTAAACATGAAGACTGCCCCCAAAATTGAGGCCAAAATTCGAACAGGCTCACTATCGCCGGCGGTAGCGATAGAACCAGGCGATAGCGTTGATTAGCGCATTTCCGGCATTGTTTTTAGAAAGAGCTAGCGCCAGGCGGTAGCGGATAGTGCTGGCGGTAGCATGGCACATATGAGGCATAGAGCAAAATGTTGCCTCAGATTGAAGATCCTCCCGCGCAAATTGTTTCTTAATCTGGGCTAGCGCCGGCAGTAGCGCTAGCGCAGGCGGTAGCGCTGAGGCTATAAATTGGATGCTTTGGCTCCGAATTCTTCATCCTCCTCCAATCCCAAACTCCAAAGCTTCGTGTCATAGCAGAGAGAGGAAGATTCAGAGCGATACTCTCACAATTCCATAAAGCTTTAAGGAGATCCGTGGAGAAGATTTCAACACGCGTCATCATCGTGACGAAAGGCCGCATCGACTACGATCATACTCTGCGGGCCTTCGTCCACTTCTCCAAGAGATCCACATAGAGGGAGTTTTTATATTATTGTATTTTCATTTCATATCTTTTCTGTAAACGTTAGTAAAATCGCCTCGTGTTGGCGACTAGGTCTGGGGTAGGACTTAGGGCTGAAAATCGCCTCGTGTTGGCGACTAGATCTAGGCTAGGTCAAGGGGGTGCTCGAGGCCTTTCTGGGGATAGATTGGCTAGAGTGGCTTGAGGCCGTATCTGGGGAGAGATCAGCTAAAGCCAACCGGTTCGTGGGGATACGAGTCGGTATAGAAAACAAAAAGGATATTTATTTGTCGCCGCTGATTTCTAGCGTCACTGGAATCAAGTTTTGTAAAACATTATTTGATAAAGCATGTCTCTTCTTTTGTTTTTACTAAACTTCTTATTATTTTAATCTTGCAATATTTCAAAGTTTTTGAATAGAATATAATATTTTTGAAAACCCTTATTCACCCCCCCCCCCTCTAAGGGTGCCGACCGATCCAACAGGTATCAGAGGGAGGTTAGCCGGGCTGCTGGGATAGTCTGGTTGGCCCGGTTAACCGCCTGGTGAGAATCGTTATTCATTGCATACACACACCAAGGGGTCATCAGTATGTCTTGGCTGAAGCATGAACACTACACTCATAGCATGATAAGAAGTATACGGGGCATATTATGTAGTATGGGATGCATAATATGTGTTTGTATATGGATCCTCATAGTTGACAACATGCGACTGTTATGTAGTATGGGATGCATAACATAGGGCGCATGCGTGTCCATTAGCTCATTTTTCTTTTTCCTTACATGCGATAATATGTAGTATGGGATGCATAGGATCGCATGTGTATGCCGCTCATAGCATGCATTAAGGCCTTTTTAGATTGTATAGCTCTGCATATACATCATAACATAGCATTATCACATATGCCAAGCTAAATACATACATGATGACGCTCGTACACACATGATTTGAAATAAAATTTGGCATTCATGCATTTATATTATATGCTCATAAGTTGATAGGATGATGGTATATCATCCTAAGTTAAGCATAACATCATTTCATGATTTCCCAGAGCAAGGTAATAGTAAGAGCAAGTATCTACACTTTTCTGATCTGTATCGAGTTAGGAAATTCTAGTTCCTAGCTGTTGTGTCTTAAGCTAGGTGTAGTGAGGTGTTTGTTCGTAGTTGTAGTCGATGACTCCCGAGCGTAGTGCATCGGAGTCGACTCCCCAGTTAGAGGGCGAGTTTTCGGGTGCGCGCAAGGTAAAGCGTTTGGTCCTTTAGCCGGATATCGGTCTTTCCTTGAGTGCGTTGGCTTTTCACGCTAGGTTTTTCCTCCGATTCTTTCCGCGGTGTGTGCTCGTAACCTTTTAGTTCCCGGTGGGTTTGCTTACCTCGTTTCTATTCTAGAAACAGTTATCAGTTTGCCGTGTATCGAGGTTTTTCCGGTGGCACGGGAGTTCCCTGATGTCTTCCCAGTTAATCCCCCTGGTTTTTCTGCCTGTGAGAGTTGAGGAATTTGTTTCTGACCTTGAGCCGGGTACCCGTCCTATTCTTAAGGCACCGTACCATTTGGCCCCGTGTGCGTTGTGAGAGTTGCGCACTCAGTTGGATGAGTGGATGCAGTGTGGCTTTTTCCTAGCCTAGTTCCTCGCCCTGGAGTGCTCTCGTCTTGTTCGTAAAGAAGAAAGTTAGTTCGGTGTTTCTGAAGGATGATCTTCGTTTAGGCTACCTTTAGTTGGGGATCCGTGAGTTAGATGTTCCGCGATCTGCTTTTTGTTCTCGGCTTGGACATTTCGAGTTCTTGGTAATGTCCTTTTCCTTTTGGGTAATCTTATCCGAATCTGCTTTCCTAGCCCTTTTCGGTTAGCATTTCTATCTAACGAGTGTGAGCTTACCTCTCCTTTGCTCTTTTCATCCGTTGTTTTCTAAGTTTCGGTTATAAGTTTCGGGACAAAACTTCCTTCTTGGTGGGGTGACTGTAACGCCCCAGGTTATCTCTTATCTTTAATCTAAGCGGGTTTATGGGGGATGATAGTGGTAAAATGTTTGGTTTTGTTGTTGCAAGTTTCAGGGCGAAACTTTTTGTTAGGTAGGGTGGTTGTAAAGCCCCAGAATTTCCTTGTAGTCTTCTAAGTGGGGATACGAAATTGTTAATGTCTTAATTATGAAATTATTGTTGCGTAGTGTAAATGGGATGGGGGCGTTACCGTTTCGAAAGCGTCGTCGTCGTCGTCCGGCGAGTTAATTCTAGGATGAGTCAAACATGCATACATATATATATACACATGTAAAAAAAAGTATAATTATGTATATATGCTTACATGAAGATCTATAAACATGTGTAGGTACATTTATACAATTATGTATTCATTTAGAGAGGTTGGTATGTAGGAGGATATATACAACCATATATATATAAAGGTTATATATATGAGAGTTATATATGCATATATAAGTTATATATAAATGTTTTTTATATAAAGTTTTCTTTTTATATACAGCAGCTCCATCGAAATAAAGCCTGGAGTTTTCTTTTTCTCCCCCCCGATGGTTTCAGCTCTTCGAGAGAGAGAGAGAGAGGCGTGCTTAGGGTTTTCGCCTGTAGCGTCGGGCGTCGGAGGTGAAGCCCGTCGGTTGAGCTTTGGTGGGGTTGTCGGGGTGTGTCTTCGTCGCCGGGGCTAGGGTTCCGGGAGGCTCTCTCTCCCTGCTCGACGTGATCCGGCCGGTCGCCGGTTGAAATCGAGGCAAGAAAACTCTTCATAATCCTCCCCTTCCTTCAAACCCCACTCCCCTAATGGTCTCCACACTTTGTCTGGTGTGCATAATACTATTCCATTTTGAGATTAGTTCAGCGTGCTATTAATTAATTAATTTATTTTTCTTTGAGAATGGCGATGGCGAATTATGGATTGTCCATGTGTAAAAGAAATGATAAAAGGCATTGAGGATGGCCTAGGGGTGAATTTGTACCAGGAAACCCATGCAATCTATTGGTTCAAAATACCCAAGCTCGGGGATAAGAGTTCTCTCTCTTTCATGAGGTTCTTTGGAACCATCTGAGTCTCTCTCTTGATCTGAAATCTCTGAAGCATTTCGAAATCATCTATCATTTCATAGATTTCTCCCTCCTCTCCCTCCTCTCCCTCTCCATCTCCCTCTTAAGTGATTGTGGTCATCCATACATTATTTTTTCCCTCTTTTTATTTCTACCTTATGTGTTTTACATACTATACATGGCCTATTTTGCTTGTGTGTGTGTGTGTTATGTGTGAATTAAATTCTTCCTCTGAGTTTTTACATTTTATGGCATGCATTCACAATGATACCCTCCTGGATTAAATTGAAATTCAGGGGATGTTCTTGTAGTTTCAAAAGGTAGAGGGGACAACCTGTATTTATGCAAACTAACATGAGAGATTTGGGTAATTATTATTGTTATTATTATTCTGAAAGATTGATGGACAATGATCTGCGGTTCAAGTTTATTTACTCTCATTTTTGTATGAAAATGTACCCATCTGATCCTTATTTGTTAGACAGACATTGTATGAACAAAGTTCATATTACACATAATGAAGGATGGGTGTTCACTATTTCATTCAGATCTCGCTTTCTCTCTTCCCTCCCCTTTCTTTTGCTTCCTGTGCATTTTGTTGAGGGGCTGCTTCCTGTGCCTTTTGTTGGGGGCTGCTTCTTATACTTATTTTTTGGGCGGCTGCAATTGGAACTATCGGAAATTTGTTTTCTTTTCTTTCATTGGACTGCTATGCTTGGTCCTAGGCTGGATATCTTCGGGGCTGGTTGTATTTTCCCTGTTAGGGGCTGCTTTAGGGGCTGTTGTTTGCATTTTGATTGTGGGCTGCAAATAGCGGTCCTTCCCCTTAATGTCTTTGTTTCTTGAGGCTTGGTTATGCTAGGCTCTCCAGTTGGTTGTGTCCTTCAAGTATTAGTAGTCCCCTTGGATTGATTTTACTGGTGATTGGAAGTCCTTCATTTCAGTCCTTTCTTCGTCCTTGTCTGCCTAACCTGTTTATTTTAGGTTAGTGGCTATTGTGTTTTCCCTTTTTGGGTCTTGATTGGTGTTATGGGTTCTTGATTCCTGCTGTCATCCCCTTGGAATCGGGATAGCTTCTATACCTATTTAGTTATGCTACCAGGTAGTTTGATAAGACTTCCCTAGGTTTAGAAAAGTTTGCTCGCCCTAAGATCGTACAATTTCTTCTTCTTTTATGAACTTTCCCGTCGACTTGATATAATTCTTTCCCGTCGACTTTGCTGTAAGTCTTTCTAGTCGATTTCTTCGCTTATTTTGAATTATTTTCTCATATATTTATATCTTCTTTTGTCGGGTGTTCCCGGGTATCTTAAGCGATGTTATCAAACCTTTTAAGTCCCTTTGGCTGAGACTTTTGATAAAGCAATGCTCTATTCTTTGAGTTGCCCTATTTTTGGTTAGTGTTCATTGTGGTGTCTTGTCGTGCCTTATTCATCGTACTGTTACGAGAAGTTCGTTGGGAGTCAAGTTTGGACTCACCAAGTGTTTTCTTTTGACCTTTGAGTGTTGTTCTGGTGTTTGGCCTTTGTGTTAAGTTTACCTTCGTCTCGTTCCGACACCAAGCCTTGCATGGTGTCGTCTTGCTAAATTATTCGACCTTGTTGTAAGTTAAGTGTTGATCTATTGATTAACTGCTAAATCCAGTGCTTACTGATCCTCTCGTCTTGAGTTGTAGATAAAAACCATTTGTCATCCCGTTTTCCCTGCCTGACACTCCTCTGTTTGATCTGTTGGATTTTTGAGCTAAGTATGCTATGTTGTCTAATTCTCCGGGATAGTTTTGGTGAGTGGTTCTTGATCTCTATGATCTTCGTTGTCTAATGTTCTGAGTGTTCTCTGGTGACCTGCACTGAGGTTTATTTATATACTTATATATATACATATACTTATATATATGATTATGCACCCCTGCTTCTGGTGCTATGTGTGAGTCTGTTAAGCATGTGAGCTAAAAGTCACCGCCACAGCGCCTCTTTTTGGATGTTGGTTTGTGTGGATTGGAGTCACCGCAGCAGCACTCCTGTTTGGTTTTTGGCCTGCGGGCATTTGTGGAAGATACCACCATCGCAGTGCCTTCTTTTTGGGGACGCTCTTCCCTCGAGCTGATCAGTCTCAAGTTTGTATAAACATATGTGCTTATATATGTTTATTATGATATTATATGTATGACCATCACCTCTGAGCCGCAATGGCGGACACTTGGTGGGCTTTGATTGTTTTGGCTAATACCTTCTGGTGCAGGCTTTTCCTCTTACCGAGTGCACTCGTTTGAGCTGGCTCGAGTTGTTGTAAGATTATTGATGTTTATCTGCTTAGTTCTCATTTCTGCAATCTTTTATTTCTGATTGCTGCTAATCTTGGTTTTCTTGAACCCTTTGGGCTGAGGCATTCTTTTCTTATGAATGTCTCAGGTTTAGGTCTTTAGCTGCCGCAGGAGTTAGAGCGGGGTCATTCAGTTTTCCTGTCGAGGCCCTTCCTCTCTTCTAGGTAAGGGGCAGTTCTTTAGTTGTTGCCTTCTTTTGGATGTTTTCCTTCTTTCCTGCGGGTTCGTGTCAGTTTTTGGCGCCCGTTTGGCTTTTATGCTTAGTTTACTTGCTAATAGTTTTGCTGTTACTTTCGGGTTGTTTACCTACTTGCTCTCTGGGAAGCTTTATGCTAGGATGCATTAGTTACTTTATTGGTATAAAAAAATGTCATTCTTGCACATCATGATTTTAAATAATTGTCATATACTTTGAAGACCGTAGAAAATACTTTCTTACTATACTAAACATAGGCATGTACATATCATTTCTGGCATGCAGATCTTCATGCTCATGTAGGCTAAAAACAAACCTATTTTCCGCTGCATATGTATAGCTTTCTACTTGTGGAGTAGTGATCCACCGGACCGAGGGACGCGGTCCTAAGCTAAAAATGTAAATATTCTTTTTATCTCAAACATATATATGTCTTATAAATTTATCGTAAGGGGTGTTTTCCTGAGCGTCTGGAGTCGTCTCCTGCAGGACGTGGCTTCACGATGCGTAGTTTCCCCTTACTCTGATAATATGTATTAAATTCGTGGGAAAATGCGGGTTGTGACAGAGATGCTCAATGAAGAAGCTCCAGTTGATACAACTTCAGATATTGTTATTGATTAAGTTCCTATTTCAGAAATAACTATTCGAGTTATAGATTCAATAAATGATATCTATATTAATCCCTCAATAGATATTTTCTCTTTATTATCAAAATTCAATTTGGTTTTCAGTTGTTTTCCTATGCCTCAAGATATTTCAAAGGCTATATTTCCTTATTCAGCTCCCATAGATACAGTTTTATTAGAATAAATCATCAACAACATCTCAGTTCTAGTTGCAGCAGTAGAGGAAGATGGCTTGGTGAATTCACCTCCAACTTTTGTTTATGATGATTCCCCCCTTATAGAGGATATTGAGAAAGATGTTGTTAATGCTCTTCAAGATCTTGATGAGTTGTATTATAACCCTGCACAGTCTTCTTCTTCTAATGATGATGATGATTCTGATGATTCATCTTCAAAGAAAATGAAATCCAGAAGCAAAGCTAAGGCTGCTTGCAAACCTCCTTATTCCACTAAGGACATTCCCTATTACATATTGAATAACATCACTCTCGCCAAAGACTCTCCATCCTGGATAAGATTCTCAAGGAATGAGAATAATAGGGGAAAGAAATTGATGAAAACAGGATTGAATTCTGACAAGCCAGTCAATTTTAATCCTCCTCTTCCTCCTCCTCCAATAGCTGGATCTGCAGGCATGTCCTTTTCATCTCAGAAACCTTCCTCTTAATATTTAAGATGATCAGGGGAGAGACATGGAAGTTCCAGTGGTTCTTACAGTTCAAGATCAACCAGAGCTCCTCCCTCAGGATCTGCTAGAGCTCCTTCTTCAGTTTACAAATATCAAAACTCTGATGGATCTGTTCACAGGAAAAGAAATTCTCAAGATCAACAATCTTCAAATCAGTCTAGTGATCTTAATGAAAGACCCTCATCTCCCATTAATCCAGATTTAGAAAAGGATGCTCACATGGCCAAATACAGAGAAACAATTTCAACTGCTCAAATTAATAAAACGAAAGTTGAAGGGAAAGATTATTCAAAGTTTACAACTATGTCAGAATTCAGAAGACAATAGTTTGAAAGATACAGTTCAAGTCATCTCTTCAATGTTGAAGACTACCTGAAGTTGCACCCAGCTGCAGTTATTCCTCATGCTTCATTTTAAACCCTGCTAGGAGCAAATGACCTTTATATGAGCAAGAAAGAATCTGGAAATCCCAACACAGTAATCATATTCAAACCTTCTTCAAAGAAAGAGAAAGACTTCTGAATGTTTGGTTTACTAATTTTCGCTTACAATGTAAAACTTTCTAAACTCAGTGTACTCTATTTTTTTATCTGCTGAAATGAATTTTAAATTCTGTCAGATATATATGCTCTGTGTTTTTGTTTGTTTTATTATTATTGTCAAATAGTATCCTGACCCAAATAAGGTTAAATTGTTGGAACAACCCTATTACTAATTTGGGCTTGGATCACTATCTGTGGTTAGGACTCAAGTTAACCCCAATGTATAGTCTTAGGGTCAAGGTCTAAGCTTGTCTAAGTTAGCTGAAACTTAGGAAAATTCCAAGTTTTCTGTGTTCGATGAACGTCTTCCTGTGTTCGACGAACGTCGTTTATCAGTTCGATGAACTTGATCTCCAGCTCAACGAAATCAGTCTTCCAAGCCAGTTCAACAGTTTCTATGTCTCAGTTCGACGAACTCCTGATTGAGATCGATGAACTCAGTGTTCTGTTCAGCGAATGAGTAACTCAGTGTTCAGTTCGACGAACTCCTGATTGAGTTTGACGAATTCAACTTTCTGTTCGACGAAATTCCTCCTTGAGCTTGACAAATCCTGAAGGCCAGTTATTTCTTTCTCTGAACTCAGATCTACTATTCAGCAACGGATCTATTCAAATATTTGGACTTACTCATATTCAGATAAGTCAAGATTTTATCTTTCCTTTTTATATATCCTTTCTATTCTCTTCTTTCGATAATCTAGCCGTTGACATATATTGGAAAAGGAAACCTTCATGGAAAAGGAATTAAAGTACCTGCAGAATCAGAAAGTTGTTATTACAGTTCCAAGAAAGATTTTATCTCAGATTATTCTATTCCTTATCAGAAGATTTGAATTTTAAAATCAGATTATATATCTAGGGAAAAAGGATGAATCAATATATAAGAGATATACATGTGGATACAAGACAACATAAGATACTTGTGATATACTCAGATAGAAAAGAGACATACAGAAAACTTCATCTACAACATCATCTTCATTCTTTGAGAAAAACTGAAATCTTCTATCAGAAGCATCTGCTGATTCTTAGTCTTCTTCACCCAAGAGAAAGCTTCACCAACTATAAACAAACTCTATCAGATAGGGGGAGCTTTACAATAACAGCAATCCACTAGTCTTTTCTCAGATCTTATTGAGAGAGAAGAACTTCATAAACTCTTTATTGTTCTTTCTTTTTACCCCACCTTGTACAGGGTTTTAACTCCCTTCAAAAGCTAACCTTTAGTGGAAGGTCACCTGATCAAAAACCTATGGTTTGGTTTGAGCACCAGATCAAAAGCTCAGTGGTGATAGGGCACCTGATCAAAAACCTATGTGGATTCCTACAAGCGTGGTAGAAGAGTAGATGTACCCTTGTTGATTGGGGAACTACTATAGATCCTTGTGTCTTTGCTGTGTTTATTTTCTGTACTATGCTGTGTTGTTTTGTTTTGTTTTTCTACTCACTTAACTACACATACATATATCATTATTTTAATTTCGCTATAAAATAAGTTAAAACTTTTAAAGCTCTATTAACCCCCCCCCCCCCTCTAGAGTAAATCTAAGATCTAATATCACACTTTCAACATTGTCTTGTAGGGAACCACTATTAATCTTGTGTGTTTTCTATGATTGCTTTTGTGTTGTGATAGTCAAACCTTAAAGTAGCAAATAATACTGAAAACACCTAATCACCCCCTATAGGTGTAGTTTATAGATAACCCATATCTTTCAATAGCCGACATATTGTTGGGGAAATGATTTCTCTTAACCCCTAGAAATGAGTTAAAGAAAGAGTTTTATGAATGAAAAACAAGACTAAGTAAATATACGTCGAATAGTATTCGACGCAACGTCGAAATGTAGTCGACGTTTTCTTCAGGATATGTCGAAGTAACTTTAGGAAGATTTCGACGTATGTGTTGTCGACGCCACTCTGATTTCTAGTCGACGCATCTAATGAAGTCGACGCACCTTAGTCGACGCACCTTCCTTATTCTTCTCTCGACGTCCAGCCAGGATGAATTCGACGCTTACGTCGAATAGTAATCGACGCACGTCGATTTATATGACAGATTTAAATATGCGCCAGATCTCTTTCCTTCTTTCAGTAGATCTAATTTATATGGAATAATGTTAATATTTTATAGCCATTCTGAATCATTCCTTCCTTCTATTTGATTCTTGGCTAATCTGATAAAACTCATTATGGATATTATTTGAATTTGGAATGAATTCTTTCCTTCTATTGGTATGCTAATTATAGAAACATTTCTATTTTTTTCAAATTCTCTGACTGCTAATTAATTATCCTCCTATAGCATTATCTTGAATACGCAGAGCTATAAATAAAGAGGAGGTCGGCAAAAAATAAGGAGTTGAGTGATCTACCACATACATTTTGAAATAGAGGAAAAGCTCCCAAGAGAAAAGAGAGAAATTGAGAAAAAGCTCTGCAGCAATATTCAACCATTTCTTCTTCTGCTTCTGAAATCTCACTGCTGCAAAATCTGATTGCTCTCACTAAAAGAGAGAAAGGCTACAAATCTTCTTCTCTCCATAGAAGAAAGATTTAATTCACTTCTTGTGCTTCCAATCTTCTTGCTAGGAAGAAGATTCATTATTGTTTCTTTCTTTCTTTCTTTCTTACTTAAATATTGTAAAAGAGTTTTAAGAATCTCTCTTCAAAAAAAATTCAGTGTACTGGTTCTAAGAGTCTCCTTGTCAAAAGACTCAGTTGGTTCTAAGAGTCTCCTTGTCAAAAGACTCAGGGTGGTTCTAAGAGTCTCCTTATCAAAAGACTCAGTGCAAGATAGTGAATTCCTACCAAGGGGGTAGAAGAGTGGACTACCCAAAGTTTGGGGAACCACTATATTTTCTTGTGTTGTGCTGTGATTTTCTCTCTTGCATTTACTTTAATTACTTGTCTAATTCTTGTTGGTGTGTGGGAAGCTCTAATCTGTGATCATACACATATATATATTAACTTAGCACAAAATATTTTAAATCTCTATTCACCCCCCCCCTCTAGAGAATTCTAGTGAGGTTAACTGTGCACTTTCAATTGGTATCAGAGGGAGGTTGATCTAAAAAGGATAACTCCTTGATCAAAAAATTCTACCTCTTATATATATATATCTTCAAAACTATCTTGCACATGGCACAAATCAAAGATTATGCTTCCACCAGACCACAAATTTGCAACCTTGAAAAGTTTGCACTTTGGAAGACAAGAGTTAGAATTTATTTAAACTCTATTGATGATGAATTGTTTAATATTATCTTGACAGGTCCCCCCAAGCCATTCAGGAAGGACTCAAGTGGAAAAGTGACTGAAATACTTGCTCCAAGAGCTGAATGGACAGAGGATGAGAAGAAAGCCCAAGGACATGATGCCAAAGCTATGAATATCTTAGTCTCAACCCTCTCAGATGAAATTTTCCAAAAGATTGCTGATTGTGAGTCAGCTAAGGAAGTATGGGAAGCTCTCACCAAAATGGTAGAGGGAAGTGCTGATGAGAAAAAGGATAGAAAGGAACTACTGATTTCCCAATATGAAAACTTCCAAAAGAAAGAAAGTGAAAGTGTTGCTGACATGTACTCAAGATTCAGCCTCATAATCAATGAATTGAGAACACTTGAGAAGGACATATCTCTCACTGAGATAAATGATAAATTGCTGACTTGCTTTCCCAGCTCTTGGGATTCAAGAATCTGGCCAATTAAAGACTCCAGAAGTCAAAAAGAAATATCAACAGATGTTCTATTGGGTAAATTAAAATCCTATGAACAACTGTTGAAAACCAGAGCTGAAAAAGAAAAGGCATCTCCACTCTCAAAAGAAAAGAGTATTGCATTGAAGGTTATTGATGGTGAATCATCTACTAATGATGAGGAGCTAATCAGCTTGCTGGCCAGAAAGTTCAAAAAGTGGATCAAAACAGAAGGATCCAGAAGAAGAGATTCAAAAACCAGGTATAACAAAACACCCACTAAAGAGATTATCTGTTACACTTGCAGGAAACCTGGACACATTGCTCCTGAATGTCCCAAGGAGAACAGCAGCAAGAAAGATCTAAAAAGAACAGATCCAAAGAAGAAAAAGAAAGAAAGAGGATTCATTGCTCAATCCTGGAGTGATTCAGAATCTGAAGAAAGTACCTCATCAGATATTGATCAAGAAGAGGTCAAGCAAGAAGAAACATGTCTGATGACCACTGAGAAGCTTGATGACACATCTATGGTAAATATACTTGATAATATAGATTTCTCCACTACTGATTTCAAACAAGATTTCAAAGAATTCTGTTTAGATTTAATCAAATCTGAAAAAGAAGTAAAAGAATTAAAAAATCTAAAACAAGTAAATAACCATAAAAATTATAAACTCAATCTAGAACTCTCAGAGGAAAACCTAAACAAAATCTATTTAGAAAATCTAACACTAAGAAAAGAGCTAGCAAAGGCTAAAGCCTTTGAGGACTCTCTAAATGGAAGAGGTCAGAAGATCAAAAATATTTCTGAGAATTTCACTAATAGATTTAGTCAACTAAAATTGAAAACTAATGAAGCATCTAAATCTCAATCATCTAGCAAACCTGTCTGGAAAATCCCATTCACTTCACTAGGGAGAATCATCTAGCAGAAGCAAGATCACAAGTAAGTCAAGAAATAACCACTATTTTCAATCAACCTAATCCCATTACAAATAAAGGAATCTTAGGAAAGAATCCTCACAAAAACTTTGATTATGTGTCGAACTCTTATCAATGTGCGTCGATTTCTAATCGACGCTTACACCAAAATGCGTCGACTTCTACTCAACGCAACCCTTCTCATACTTCGACTGAAAGTAAACATAGAATAAAGAAAGTGTCGACTCCATATCGACGCAACCTTAAACATACGTCGAATTCATATCGACGCAACCAATCTGACAGAAATGTCTCTCTGTTCAAAAAGTCTCCTTCCCTTTCCTTTTATTATGAACACCATTTTTGTGACATTACCAAAACAGATTGGTATGATAGACCAAAGCCCCAAAAGGAGGAAGGATATCCTGTAAAACCTACTTATTCCTTCATTAGTTCTTTCGCTGATTATAGGAAGGGACCCCAGCTGAGCAGGGTTCAAACTAATGTTTGAAATTTTATGTGCAGATGTATCACATCTCCAGGCTTGTGTGGTACTTGGACAGTGGATGCTCCATGCACATGACAGGATGCAAAAACTTGTTAATCAACTTTGAGGACAGACTTGGACCATCAGTAACTTTTGGAGACTCTAGCTGTGGCCAAACCAAGGGCTTTGGAGATTTCAATGAAGGGAAAGTCACCTTCAAGAATGTGGTGGTAGTCAAAGGACTAAAGCATAATCTGATAAGTATAAGTCAGATATGTGATAATGGTAAGTATGAGGTAAAATTCACCACACTATTCTGCCATATTATTGATATCAAGACTGGTGCCACAGTACTTAAAGGAATTAGAAAAGGAAAAGTATATGTAGTGGACTTTAGTTATTCACCCACAGAAGTCTGTTTATTCATAAATATTATTGATAAAAGTGAATTATGGCATAGGAGACTAGGTCATTTAAACTACAAAACAATTAGTAAACTAGCAAAAAATAACCTAGTTAGAGGCTTACCAAAGGGTAGATACTCTAAGGATTCTCCATGCAGACCTTGTCAACTAGGAAAACAAACAAAATCATCCTTCAAACCAATTGGTAAGGATGACTCTCCAAGGATCCTTCACTTATTACACATGGATCTTTTTGGTCCCATATCCACTCAGAGCTTAGGTGGAAAATCCTATACCCTAGTCATTGTAGATGACTACTCTAGATTCAGCTGGGTATTCTTTCTAAGGCCTAAGTCTGAAACCCATCAGACTCTCTCAAAATTCATAAAACAAATTCAATCTGAACTCAATAGTCAGGTATCCATAATCAGAAGTGATCATGGGACTGAATTTGAAAATCAGTTTATGAGTAGTTTCTGTGAAGAATTAGGTATCAAACAAAGTTTTTTAGCCCCTAAAACTCCTCAGCAAAATGGAGTGGCTGAAAGAAAGAATAGAACATTAATAGAATCAGGAAGGACATTACTTATAGAATCAGGTTTGCCAAAAACTTTCTGGGCTGAAGCAGTCAACACTGCCAACTATGTACTAAATAGAAGCCTAATACACAAAACTAAATCAAAAACTCCATATGAGCTCTTGAAAGGAAAAACACCCATAGTTAAATATTTTAAGATCTTTGGATGTGCTTGTTTTATCCTAAATAATGGAAAAGATCATCTTGCCAAGTTTGACAAGAAATCTGATGATGGAATATTTCTAGGATATTCAGCATCTAGTAAAGCCTATAGGTGCTATAACAAAAGAACTCTTAAAACTGAAGAATCTATGCACATTGTATTTGATGAAACTAACATGCTTCTTAAGGGGGAGGAGACTTCCACCAGTTCTTTTTCACAGGAAAATAACAGTATAGAAACCCAGCTTGAGCAACTAGCTCTAAATAAAGGAAAGGAAAATCAGTTAGAGGAACCAAGTGAAGAGTCTGAACAAGAAACATCAGAAAAGAGCATTCAAGACCCACTTCCACAAGAGGACATGATTCAGGAAGAACAATTGAACAATGATCCCATTGAGAATGAAGAAGAAGAACAACTGACAAATTCAAGCAGAACATGAATCAATTTGAAAGATCATCCACAAGCTCAAGTAATTGGAGATCTCAACACAGGAGTAAGAACAAGACATCAGGTCTCAAATGGGATGATGCTCCAATGCTTCCTATCACAAGTTGAACCAAAGAAGTTTGAAGAAGCAAATTGTGATCCTCACTGGATTATGGCCATGCAAGAAGAATTAGGCCAATTTGAGAGAAACAAAGTATGGAACCTAGTTGAAAGACCAAGAAACTACCCTGTAATTGGTACAAAATGGGTATACAGGAATAAACTAGATTCCACTGGAGTAATTGTGAGAAACAAGGCAAGACTTGTAGCACAAGGATATAGACAAGAAGAAGGGATAGACTATAACCATACCTTTGCTCCAGTAGCCAGATTAGAGGCAATCAGGCTCTTTCTTGCCTATGCAGCCTTCATGAAGATGAAAGTCTACCAAATGGATGTCAAGAGTGCTTTTCTAAATGGAGATCTGCAAGAAGAGGTATATGTGGAGCAACCACCAGGTTTTGTTAATCCTTCCTCTCCTAACTTTGTTTATAGACTTAACAAAGCATTATATGGTCTTAAGCAGGCTCCTAGAGCTTGGTATGAAACTCTATCAAATTTTCTTTTAGAAAACTCCTTTGAAAGAGGCAAAGTAGACAAGACACTATTTACAAGAACTCATAAAAACCAACTCCTCCTTGTTCAAATATATGTAGATGACATTATCTTTAGCTCAACCCATCCTAAACTATGTAAAAAATTTGCTAATCTTATGCAATCCAAATTTGAGATGAGTAGTATGGGTGAACTCTCCTATTTCCTAGGACTCCAAGTAAAACAAAGTAGTGAAGGAATTTTTATCTCACAATCAAAATATACTAAAGAACTAATCAAAAAATTTGGTATGGAGTCAGCATCTACCATGAAAACACCCATGGCAACCAATGCCATTATAGAAAAAGATGATAAAGGGAAATCAGTAGATCAAAAGATCTATAGGGCAATCATAGGATCCCTTCTATATCTAACAGCCAGTAGACCTGATATCATGTTTGCCACTTGCATATGTGCTAGATTCCAAGTTGATCCAAAGGAATCCCATCTCACATCTGCAAAAAGGATTCTTAGATATCTAAAAGGAACCCCTGAACTAGGACTATGGTACTCAGCAGAAACAAACTTTGAACTAATAGGTTTCTCAGATGCAGATTATGCTGGATGTAGAGTTGATAGAAAAAGCACATCTGGTACCTGCCAATTCCTAGGTGACAGATTAATCTCATGGTTTAGTAAGAAACAAACCTCAGTCTCAACCTCAACAGCTGAAGCTGAATACATAGCTGCTGGGAGCTGTTGTTCATAAATCCTATGGATGCAAAATCAACTACTTGATTACAAATTGGAAATACATAACTCTAAGATCTATTGTGATAGCTCTAGTGCTATTTCCATAGCATCCAACCTAGTCCTTCATAGTAGGACCAAACATATAGAGATCAGACATCACTTCCTTAGAGACAATGTTGAGAAGGGTAAAATAACCCTAGAATATATTCCCACAGACAATCAAAGAGCAGACATTCTTACAAAACCCTTAGATGAAACCAACATAACTATTTCATCAACACCTTAGGAATGCTTGATGGTAGTCTGTAACTACCATTGTGGGGAAGCCTAAAAGAAATGAGGAAATCTAAGAAAGTAATTGAATATGCGTCGAATACTTATCGACGCACCCTTGAGAAGAACTCGACGCTGGCGTCGATTTCTTCTCGGCAAAGATACATCGATAACCTATCGACGCTCCGTCGAATTGATATCGACGCAGGGCTATGAACACATCGACAGATCACTTCGTGGACAAATCTCCACGTAGCGTCGACTTTATATCGACGCATAGGTCGACATTCATTCGACTTACCGTCGACTTCTGCCTACAATTGGAATTGAATCCTCCCTTCCTCTTTTTGACGATCGGATTACCTAATATACCTTGATTTCTGTTTCCTTTCTCGACGTTTCATCTCCTTTTAAATAATGCTACTTATTTCATAACATATACTCTCCTAAAACCCGCCAAAACTTCGTCTTCTACCTCTGTCTCTCTTTCTCTGCAACAATGGCACCAACTTCTGATCACTCGGCCCTCGTCAAACAGATGAATGATGCTCTTGAACAATTAGTTAGTGAATTCCAGACTCGCCTGAATACCTTCGCCAATGAATGCGCTGCCATGATCAACACCTGTGCAGTCAAACTCGAAACCCTCTCTTCTTCTCTTCCTGAGCTACATGCTCTCATTCAAGAACGGCCTCTGTCGCCAGAAAGGTTTAAATCCTTCATGAAGGATGTAAACCAGGGGGAGAGGTGCTTCAGAAACCCCTCTTATCAGGTCATCTATCTATCTTAAAAAGATCAGGATTAAATTCCTTTTTAATTCTACACATTATAGATTACACCAACTTCTTTCATTATAGGTTCCACTCCTCTCAAATCACTCTGACTACACTTTCATCAAACATTTTGGTGAATCCTCTTACAACACTGAAGGGGAGCATGCTGTGGATTCAGCATTCAGGACTGATGATCCTTATACCCAGGGGGAGATTCCTGTATTAAAGGACCCAGTAATCCAGGGGGAGGAAGAAGCAGCCACCTCAGATGATTTGAATGGCCAGGTATGGATTAATGCACCCCCCTGTGATGAGGAACAGCAGCATCATTCTCCTGGCTTCTCTGCCAGTTACTTCAAGCCAAAGACACCTCTGCTTGAGGACATCCCTGCAACAGAGCTTGGAGAAGACAATCATCCCTCAGCAGAGATCACTCTACCAGAAATCACTCTGCCCTCTACTGCAGACCATCTAAGAACTCTTCTTGAAATAACTCCCTCTCCACTCAAAGAGAAAACTCCTCCTCAACTTCCTCCTCTACCTTCTTCTCTACCTCCTCTGCTACCTCTACCCCCACAAGCAGCAAGACTCCATAAACAGATCATACCTAGGCAAAGTCCAGGAGGACAGATAAAGAGAAAAAGGGAAGTCACTCCCCTCTGGCAAAAATTTTCTAAAGAAGAAAGGAAGGAGTTTGCAAAAGAAAAGAAGTATAGAAAAGCATGTGAGCAAATAAAAAGATTTGAAAAGATGCCTAGTATCTGTCCTAACAGTCCTATCAAGGAGTACCATGATCCTGACATGGAAAAGAGGCATGAAGAGATAAGAGAAAGAGAACTGTATGAATATGAAGCAGCTAGAAAAGAAGTGGAAGATAAAAGGAAAGCTTGGATGGAAAAGATTAACAAGGGAATGACTAAGGAACAAATCCTTGTTGAATCTTCTATCAAAATTCCAAATAAGTTGTTTGATATTGAAGCTTATCAAAAGAAAAATCCTCAGGCAGGGATTATCCTGGATAAGGTTCAAAAGGACAAGAAGGGTATAGGATGTACAGAAGATACATACATTCCCTATAAAAAGCCATCAAGACCTGCAAAGTTAGATTCCTGGAAAGGGAAAGGAAAAATGACTGAGAGTCCTATGAAACAGGAATCAGAGAAGAAAACAAAGGTTGATAACAAAGGACCTCCTGAGCCCAAGCCTGCACAAAAAGAATCTCACAACATCACCATTGAGATGATTGATGAAAAGGCAGCAATCATCATCAGCAAAGGCTACTCCATAAATGACACTATCCCTGATGGTGATAAACTCTTGGAAAAACTGCATAAAATCATCAGGAATGTTCAGGAAAGACCTGATAGAGCCAGTGGATACATTTTTGATGCCATTCATGACTTATCTAGGAAACTTTATTCTGCTTTTGTCAACTTCATGTACAAAAAGAAGTTTCTAGTTTAATTCTTGTGAAAGACAAATACTTGACATATGCTTTCTTTTCCTAATCTCTTTTTGGTTACTCAATATATTTCTTATCCTTACAAATACTGTGCTGGGTTAATTATATGCTAGTACAATTTCTCTCCAAGAAGGGTTAAGACAAATAGGGGGAGATTGTTGGGGAAATGATTTCTCTTAACCCCTAGAAATGAGTTAAAGAAAGAGTTTTATGAATGAAAAACAAGACTAAGTAAATATATGTCGAATAGTATTCGACGCAACGTCGAAATGTAGTCGACGTTTTCTTCAGGATATGTCGAAGTAACTTTAGGAAGATTTCGACGTATGTGTTGTCGACGCCACTCTGATTTCTAGTCGACGCATCTAATGAAGTCGACGCACCTTAGTCGACGCACCTTCCTTATTCTTCTCTCGACGTCCAGCCAGGATGAATTCGACGCTTACGTCGAATAGTAATCGACGCACGTCGATTTATATGACAGATTTAAATATGCGCCAGATCTCTTTCCTTCTTTCAGTAGATCTAATTTATATGGAATAATATTAATATTTTATAGCCGTTCTGAATCATTCCTTCCTTCTATTTGATTCTTGGCTAATCTGATAAAACTCATTATGGATATTATTTGAATTTGGAATGAATTCTTTCCTTCTATTGGTATGCTAATTATAGAAACATTTCTATTTTTTTCAAATTCTCTGACTGCTAATTAATTATCCTCCTATAGCATTATCTTGAATACACAGAGCTATAAATAAAGAGGAGGTCGACAGAAAATAAGGAGTTGAGTGATCTACCACATACATTTTGAAATAGAGGAAAAGCTCCCAAGAGAAAAGAGAGAAATTGAGAAAAAGCTCTGCAGCAATATTCAACCATTTCTTCTTCTGCTTCTGAAATCTCACTGCTGCAAAATCTGATTGCTCTCACTAAAAGAGAGAAAGGCTACAAATCTTCTTCTCTCCATAGAAGAAAGATTTAATTCACTTCTTGTGCTTCCAATCTACTTGCTAGGAAGAAGATTCATTATTGTTTCTTTCTTTCTTTCTTTCTTACTTAAATATTGTAAAAGAGTTTTTAGAATCTCTCTTCAAAAAAAATTCAGTGTACTGGTTCTAAGAGTCTCCTTGTCAAAAGACTCAGTTGGTTCTAAGAGTCTCCTTGTCAAAAGACTCAGGGTGGTTCTAAGAGTCTCCTTATCAAAAGACTTAGTGCAAGATAGTGAATTCCTACCAAGGGGGTAGAAGAGTGGACTACCCAAAGTTTGGGGAACCACTATATTTTCTTGTGTTGTGATGTGATTTTCTCTCTTGCATTTACTTTAATTACTTGTCTAATTATTGTTGGTGTGTGGGAAGCTCTAATCTGTGATCATACACATATATATATATATTAACTTAGCACAAAATATTTTAAATCTCTATTCACCCCCCCCCTCTAGAGAATTCTAGTGAGGTTAACTGTGCACTTTCACATATGATTTGCGATCTTTTAAACTAAGGCACGATTAGGGTTAAAGAAATAACACTTAAGTATATATATAGCACATCCTCTCTAACGGCTAAAAATGAAACTAAGGAAAGATCTCCACGTGTACTGTACATGGTGCAGACCTAAAAGGAAAACCGTCTGCACATTTGAAAAGAAAGTGCTCTGTCTTCATTCATCGAGTGAACTCGTGAAGTCATTGACTACTCAACGAATTCACTTAGTGACTCGACGAAAACTACACGAGGACTCGACAAAAATAACTTAGCCGAAAGCAAAGACAGGAAGAAACTATAACGGAGATCACTCAAGAACTTCTCTAGAGTACTCATCGAATTCGCCAAGTGTTCACGAGAAACCAACAGACAACTCGACGAATTCATCGAGTGTTCTCGAGTGAAAACATTGTTACTCGATGAAAAATACTTAAGACAATACTCGAGACCTATCAAGTAATCTCAACGAATTCGTCTTGTTCACACAAGATGTATCGAGGAATTCGTCGAGTCTTCTCGAGTGTACTCGACGAATTGACTTGAATAAATTTTCTTCCAGTCCAGAACAAAGCAACTACTTCATATTAACTCCTCCATAGTGTTTGAATATGATGTACACACCAATAAAGAGATTTCACATGAGTCAACACCTTGGTCTACACAATGAGGGATTACATAGCATAGGCCTGTGTTTATGACTCATTAAAACCTAACACTGGTTTGTACTTAGCAATTATTGTCCTGCAAACACAAAACTAATATACCCAATCAAATACAATATCAATTCATCTTAGTTCATGGGGAACTTCTTCAAATCAAGGCTATTGTGGCTACAATACCCAACAGTCTCTTATCTTGTAAATTATTTTATTTCTATTTAATACCAAATAAATGAATTTATTTAAAATCTATTTTGTGAACAACTAATTAGTGACCAAAAATTGGTCACTATTGCATTGAATAATAAATGACAAATTAATTTGGTCACAAAAATGTTTTTAATGACAAATATTTTTGTCACTATTGCATTGAATAATCAATTACTAAATTAATTTGGTCACAAAAAGTGCCTTTTTAGTGACAAATAGTTTGGTCACTAAAAATAACTTGTAATGAAAATTAGTTTCATCACAAAAAATATAGATTTAGTGATGAAAATTGAGCTGGTCACTAAATACATTTAATGACGGGCCTTTTGCAACCATCTTGTGATGAATTAAATTTGGTCACTAAATTTCTTTAGTGACGAAACCACAATAGTTCGAGACCAATATTTTCCTCACTAAAAGCCAGTTTTCTTGTAGTGAGTCTATTATAATAAACTAATATAATACACTATAATATAGTCAAATATAGTCTATTGTATAGTATTCTATAATAGTATATATAGTATACTATTGTATAATAGAACTATAATAGTGTATAAGTATTACACTATACTATACTATTAATATTAGTACTGAGATAGTGAAAATTACCGATTATAGTACTATATTATACAACAATATACTATATAGTAAAATATTAATATAATATACTAATATTATACTATAATATTAATACTGTAATACTTGTCTATAGTATACTATTATAGTCTATTATATAACATAATACTAGACAATATACTATACTACTAGTAATATTACATAGACTAATATTATATACTAATAGTATTATATAGTTGTATAGACTATAGTCCATAATAAACTATAGTTATAAAGATTATACTATTTTAGTATTAGTATTATAGTTATAAATACTAATAGTATAATTGCCTATATTATATAATATAGTGTATATACTATACTATATAGTAGTATACTAATAATATTTACTATATTATGGACTATATTATTGTATTATATTATAGTATAATATTATTGTATACTATATTATACTATTATAGTATAATATACACGTGTAATATTGTAGACTACTAATATAATACTCTACTAATATTTTACTATAATATAGTCTATAATAATATATAATATAATAGTATATTCTGATTATAATTGTATAGTAATACTATACTATAGAATACAAGTACTAGTTTAATACTAGTATAATATTTACTAGTCTATTACTATACTATACTGTAGTATATTATTGGTATAGTTGTATATATACTGCATCTATAGTCTAGTATATACTATAATATAGTATAATAATATAGAATTTTATACTATAGTATTGTATATAATATTGATGTTATATTATTCTATAATATATTATTATAGTACACAATGTTTTAGTAATTATATAGTATACTATAATATAGTATTATTATAGTGTAATCTAATATAGTATAATATATAATATATTATTAGTATAGACTAGTATAGTAGAATATTATATTGTTTATACTCTAATATACTATAGTCTATATACAAGAATATTGTCTACATTAATAGTACTTATTATATACTGTTGGGTATTGTAGCCACAGTAACCTTGATTTGAAGATGTGCCCCTTGAAGTAAGATAAATTGATATTGTATTTGATCTGGCATCTTAGTTGTGTGTTTGTAGGACATTAATTGCTAAGTACAAACTAATGTCAGGTTCCAATGAGTCATAAACACAGGCTTATGCAATGTAATCCCTCATTGTGTAGATCAAGGTGTTGACTCATGTGCAATCTCTCTATTGGGATGTACTTCATATTCAAACACTTTGGAAAAGTCAAGATGAAATAGTAGTTCGATTCAGGATTGGAAGAAATTTTGTCTAACTCTTTTTCGTCGAGTGCTCTCAAGAAATCTAGATGAATTCGTCAAGACGTCTCGTGAAGACTTAGTTAATTCATTGAGTTTACTCGAAAGGTCTCAGAGAAAATTGATAAGTATTTTCGTCGAGTAAAGTTGTGTTCACTCAAGAAAACGCGATGAATTCATCGAATGTTCTGCAGATTTATTGTGAACACTCGACAAATTTGTCGAGTGATCTCGTGAAGTTCTGGAGTGGTCTTAGTAATCTTTCTTCCCGTCTCAGTGAATTTTTCTATGTCCATTTCGTCGAGTCTTTATGTGAATTCATCGAGTCTTTATTGATTTCACGAGTTCATTCGAGGAATACTGACAGAGCGCATTTTTTTCATTTCGCATCTGGCTTTCCTTTTTAGGGTTTCCTCCATGTATAGTACACATGGAGATTATTCCTTAAGTCTCATTTTTAGCCGCTTGAGAAGGATCTATAAATACTTAAAGGGTATTTCATTAAACTGTAATCGTACTCATTTTAAAAAAGAAAGATCGCAATTTTGCCATCGGCTATTCTCATTCTTGAAAAGAACTGTTCTGCCGCCGACAAGTCTTCTGCATGATTCTTCTCCAAGTTTAGATTCAACAAGATCTCAGAGTTAAGTTTCATTCAAGTGCCTTTATAGATCTTGTTTTCTCGATAAGATTTCAGATCAAGTTTGTCAAAGACAAGATTTCTTCTTCCCCTTTCAAGAACAAGTCGCCATCTCAATAAAGGACGAAGAAGATCTACTTTCTCAGATCTGAAGAAGTTGAATCTCTTTGAGATTGTAAGTGATTGATTTTCAATATAAAGTTATTTTAAAATCCTTTTACAATTCTTATAGGAAGTTTATCTTCTGAGTTGTTGTTTATCCGTGTTTAGAGGATCGATTGTAGGAGAGTTTGTTTTTCGAGTTTGTAGGAGAGTTTGTTCTCCGAGTTTTTTTAGGAGAGGTTGTTCTCCGAGTTTGTAGGAGTCGTATACTCCGAGTTGTAAGATTATTTTAATCTGAGATTAGTGAAGTAGCCTAGTCTAGTCAGACGTGCTAGATAGGTGAGGAAGGAAAGTAAACATACCCATTCCGGAGAACGACAATAAATCCTTGTGTTTGTGTGTGTTCTTTGTTTTCTGTGTGCTTTTTTTTCAAGATTTTAATTCTGCTTAAAAGCCATATAATTCACCTATTCACCCGCCACCCCCTCTAGGTGATTTAGGGAGCAACTAGATACTTTCAATTGGTATCAGAGGTAGGTTGTTCGTTAAGAGGTTAACACCTTGAACAAAGCCCTCTATCTAGTTGTTCAAAGACACCATTTCTGGAATGAACAGAAATAAGGAATCTTCCATGAAGTTGCCAGTTTGTACAAAATAGAACTTCCCCATATGGAAGGAAAGAGTAAGATTCTACATGGAAGCCATCAATCCAAGGATCTTTCAGATTGTTGAAGAAGGTCCTCATGTTCCCATGATGGCATCTACAATCAACCCTGATGTACAAGTTCCTAAAAAGATGCTTGATTTAACGATGTATGAGATTGCTCTTATCGCCTTGGACAAGAAGGCGAAGAATATAATAGCCAGTGTTGTGAATGACTCTATGCTACAGAATATCTTCCACTGCAAATCTGCTAAAGAGATATGGGATTCTCTTGTAATCTTGATGGAAGGAACGGAAGATGTAAGGGATGATCGAAGATCTTTGCTGAATCAAGAATACGAAGCTTTTATGCAAGATCCAAGGGACTCTATTTCTGACACCTATGAGATGTTCTTAAAGATCGTCAACGGTCTAAAGAACTATGATTGGGAATTCACTTTTTGTCAACTGAATGATAAGTTCCTGAGATCCCTGACGAAAGAATGGGATACCAGAGCTATTGCCATTAGGGAATTCGGTAAGTTGGCTACGATGGAGCCACATATTCTATTTAGGAAGCTTCTTTCCATGAATTGAAGCTCAACATCAGGAAAGATGAGGAAGAAGGCAGCGGGACTTTTGGAAAGGAGAAGTCTGTAGCACTGAATGTCGAAGGGTAAAAGAAACGTAAGATAATGTTACTGGTGAGGACACAGTCGTTAGGTGAAGATGACGAGTCTATGGCTTTCTCATCAAGCTCAGACATGTTCGATGGAGAGTTCTCCTTACTCTCCAATCAATTCAAGAGATTGCTAAACAAAAGGAAGAAGAGGAGAAGTCAATCCTCCTCATTGGATCATAGAAGATCGTGTCGGGATGGTGAACATCATAAAAAGGGATACAACAACAACATGTATAAAACTAAACTAAATAAATATATTTCGACTGATATTATTTGTTATTGCTGTAATAAGCCAGTGCATATGATTATTGAATGCCCGTACAAGAAGACAGAAAGATTCAGAAAGGAAGACAAGATATCCTTCAAAAGTAAGAAGGAGGAAAAGAGCTTCTTGGCTAACAAGTCTAAAACTCTGAGCGACAGCGACTCCGACGAGTCAAGCTCAGACGAAGAAGCCTACTTCGGGCTCACGACACACTAAGACAAGGAAAACTACGACACCCCATATGAGGGGAAGGTAAAATCTCACACTCCCTTGTCTGAGTCTGAAGCTGAGTCCAATGCGGATGAAGGCTACACTTCTGAAGAGGAATCTTAATTGATTATTCAGCACCAAGCATTGTTGAAGTTATTTAACATATGTCGCAAGGAAGTTAAATACCAAGCCAAAGAGATTGGGCTCTCAAGACCGTGGAATCAGATCTGAGGTAAGATATTGAAAAAATACTTCAATTCATAGATGAAGTCCAACTCTTGAAGGACGAACTCAAAAGCTTTGCTGAACTATTAAATCTGAAGGAGAAATCCATAACTAAGTTTGAAGGGAAGCTAGTGGTTGAGAGAAAGCTAGTGGAAAGCTTTTCTAAACCAAAGACCATCCTTCCTCTCATTGATGGCTTTTCAGCTCCAGCGAAGGGTAGCGGTATCGTTCATCAGACCAAGAAAAGTAAGGTTGTTAAGAGAAGAGCCGTTAAGGGTAAGTGTAAGGCTGATCAATGTCAACCTTCCTTCAAGAAGGTAGTTTTTCTTACAAGCACCTATGACTTTGAATCGTCTTATGGTCACCTTACGAGACCAACTCACGTTGAGTCAAGTAAGAATAACCAAGGATGGAGCCGTCCCAAAAACATTGAAATGACTGCTTTCAAAGCCCCTTATGAAGAGATAATCCTCAAAGACTATGGTTCATTCATGCATGGACCGTCAACAAAGAAAGCACCAAAAGTTAAATCGGTTTCTACAAAACATCTTGAGAAGGAGCCATGTGTTTGCTGCAATCACGAGGCTTCTACCTCCAAGTCGGTAGCTCATGCTAGACCCCCGGTCAATGAGTTAAGCAGGAGTGGAAAAGAAGATACAACAGATTCGATTGTTAGTGTTGTGGCAAAGTTGGTCACTTCGCCATAATTAGTTGGTTTAATCCAATGATTTCTAGAACTCCACTAGTTAATAATGCAAGAACGACCACTCGCAATATTAGCAACCCAAGTGGAAGTCGTCTAACCAGAAGCCAAGGACCCAAATCCTTTTAGGTTCCTAAGGGCAATTTTTGATTGCAGGTATGTCCAAAGGCCAACAACACACATATATGGTATTTGGACAGTGGATGTTCGTGGCACATGACCGGAATAAGAAGCTTATTGCAAAACTACACCCCAATAAAGGATGGTCCAAAGGTTATCTTTGGTGGATCTGATCGGGGGATCATAAAAGGATATGGTATGATTACCAACAGTATAGTCTCTTTCACTAATGTAGATTATGTTAAGGGATTACAACATAATCTTATTAACATAAGTCAATTATGTGACAAAGGCTATATGGTTGAGTTCTACAAGGATAAGTGCTTGATAAAGTCATCTAATACGTTAGAAACTATTTTAACAGGCACTAGGAGTAGAAATATTTTCTCCTTAAATTTCTTATGTTTAGATTCTTCTACACCAGTATGCTTTTTGGCAAAAGATAGTGCATCTCTCTGTGACCAATGGCTCAAGAGACTAGCATATATTAATTTCAAAACTATAAATATTTTATTTTCTCACAGCTTAGTGTGTGACGCACTTTATGTTAAGTGCATTAAATAGAGACCTTGTCATGCATGCCAAATGGGCAAGCAGACTCTGACTAACTTTAAGAGCATTATTGGCAATGATTCTACCAGATGTTTATATCTACTTCATATGGATCTATTTGGTCCCATGCCAGTTAGGAGTATAGGAGGTAAAGATTATACCTTTGTAATTATTGATGACTACTCATATTTTGCTTGGGTATTCATTCTAAAACACAATTCAGATACTTTTGACTCTTTCACTAATTTTGTTAGGCAAATCCAGAATGATCTAAACTGCTTCGTAGTCAAAATCAGAAGTGACCACAGAACAAAATTCAAGTATGGGGCTATGACAGAATTTTGTGAAAGCTTAGGTATCTTTCATGAGTTTTCCTCTCCTCATACTCCACAACAAAGCGGAACAATGTTGAATGATTTTTCTCTTCCAGAATATTTCTGGGCAGAAGCCGTCAACACTGCTTGTCACGTGCAAAACAGAGCACTAATCAACAAAAATCATCATAAGACACCTTATAAACTTCTGAAGGGCAAGAAACCAACTGTATCTTATTTTAGAATTTTTGGCAGTAAATGCTTCATACTTAACAAAGGAAAGTATTACAAAACTAAGTTTAGTGGAAAATGATTTTAAGGTATTTTTGTAGGCTATAATAGCCATAGTAAGGCATATTGGATTTTCAACAGGAAAACTCTAGTTGTAAAAGAATCCATAAATGTTGCATTTGATGAGACAAGTAAGCTTCACAGTAGCTCTTCTAGTGTTTTTGTTGAAGGTGCAGGAGCATGTTTGAAACTAAAAGAACAAAACTTGGAAGAAGTCATCAAAAAAGATTCCAGTGATAGTTTCGGTGAATGATCCAATTACACCTGAAGAAGAACAACCTCAAGAAATAGAAGACATACCAGAAACATAAGAACCTGCTATTAGGGATGATGTTAGAAATCTGGTGAGCAAACATCAGAGAGATCACCCAGCAGATCAAATCATCGGAGATTCCAGAGTCAGAATAAGGACAAGAAGAGGTACAACTAACAAAGTTTTGCATTTAAATTTTCTTTCACAGATTAAGCCAAAGAAATTTGATGAGGCCAAAGAGGGTGCTTCATGGATCATTGAAATGCAAGAGGAGCTCAATCAATTCAAAAGATGCAAAGTCTGGAAGCTAGTGCCAAGGCCCAAAGGTAAGAATGTCATCGAGAAAAAATGGGTTTACAGAAACAAGTTGGTTGAGAACGGTTTAATCATCAAGAACAAGGCCAGACTTATTGCCGAAGGTTACCGACAAGAAAACGGATTGACTTCGATCAGACTTATGCTCTAGTGGCAAGACATGAAGAGATCAGGTTATTTCTAGCGTATGCTGCTCACAATGGATTTAAGGTCTATCAAATGGACATGAAGTTAACCTTCCCTAATGGTAATTTAAAGGAAGAAGTATATGTAGAACAACCTGCAGGTTTTGTTGATTCCTCACTCCCTGATTATGTGTATTTCTTATGAAAAGCTTTATATGGTCTAAAACAAGCACCCCGAGCATGGTGAGAAACCCTCTCTAGCTTTCTTCTTGAGAACAAATTCACAAGAGGAAAGATAGATAAGACATTATTTCTTAGGGCAGTAAAAGGCAAGATTTTGCTAGTGCAAATTTATGTCAATGACATTATCTTTGGATCTACGGATGATAACATTTGCAAAAAGTTCTCTAACTTAATGCACGGGAAATTTGAAATGAGTAGTAAGGGTGAGCTGAAGTATTTCTTAGGACTTCAGGTGAAATAATATGAAGATGGAATTTTCATCTCTCAGACAAAGTTCACCAAAGAGTTGATTAAGAAATTCGAAATGTAGAATGCAACCTCAATGAGGACTCCAATGGGTTCAACTATGACTCTGGACAAGGATGAGAAAGGGAAACCTTTTGTTGAAACCAAGAATGGAAGCATAATTAGATCCTTGCTCTACCTTACTGCCAATAGACCAGACATAATGTTTTCAACATGTGTTTGTTCTAGATTTTAGGTGAACTCTAAGGAATCTCATTATGCCACTGCTAAGAGGATTTTGAGATACCTGAAAGGCACACCGAATCTTAGCTTATGGTACCCAAGAAGTAATGACTTCAAGCTAACGGGCCTTTTAGATGCTGATTTTGTAGGTAGCAGGGATGACAGGAAAAACACTTATGGGACATGCCAAATACTTGGAAGGAGGCTTGTCTCTTGGAGTAGCAATAAGCAGAATTGTGTAGCAATTTCCACTGCTGAATTCCGCAGGCAGTTGTTGTGTGCAACTATTGTGGATCAGGAATCAGCTATAAGACAACAACATGAAGTTGAAGGAGATTTCGATGTTCTGTGACTCATCGAGTGCCATAGAAATTGCCAACATTCCAGTCTCTCATAGCCAGACAAAGCACATAGAGATACGCTATCACTTCATTCGGGAGCATGTGGAGCACAAGGACATCAACCTTAGTTATGTCCCGACGGATAAGCAAGTTGCAGATATTTTCACGAAGCCGCTTGATGAGACCACGTTCAACTATTTCAAATTAGAACTTGGTATGCTAAACAAGGATTCTTGTAGAAAAGTCAAAGAAATTAGACTAAAATCAAAAAATGGGGTCTTTCATAGAAATTAAGGAAATTACAGGATTTAATTTGACTAATTCGACGAGTCTTCAAGTCTTGTTTTGACAAAAAATTATTTTCGTTGAGTCCTTTCGACGAATTGAAGAATTTGCTCGAGTTATTTTGATGACTTCAGGACTATTTCGTTGAATGTTAATCTCTAAGATTTTCAACCAAATTTCTTTAGTTATTGGATCTGAAGAGTCATTTCCTATAATAGGTACGCGCCTCTTCTCACTTCAAAACTTTAATATATATATACATATGTCTTAAGGGTTTTACGAGTCACATACGCCTTCTCTTAAAATCTTCCGTCTATTCGTCTCCCTCTCGCCGAAATCCTCTGTTGATTAAAGTGGCAATGTCTCGCAAGAGAGCGGGACTCCTTTAGGTAGGGGGAGATCTAGATTGAACTAGATTCGCAAGCGCCACCGACGAGTTCAGTAATGTTTTTCTATGACTAGAAGAAGTCGGCCTCTCCTTCATTCTAGAACACCCATGTCGGGTGCTATACATGGATGTTTTGGATTTCTTCAAGAATGCCAAGATTCGACACCATGGAGATGTTATCAAATTTACAGTGTATGATAGAGTTATCAAAATGAAGCCATCAAAATTGTCCAGACTTCTGAAGTTGCCAATCGTACAAGAAGAGGATTGTTTGTTTGAAGAAGATCATTACAGAGCACTATTATTATGTTGTTTGCCTAGAGGAACAACTGCTGTCAGAATAAAGAATATGAATGGTGAAGGAAAACTTCTACTTAGACATAAAAGTTCTGCTGTGTAAGGTAGGCTCACATGACTACCTTTCAAATGATATGTTCAAGTTGGCAGCAGGTATAATCTGCAGAAAGAAGGTGAACTGGGTCTAATTTTATTTGAGAAAAACAAGGAAAGTTAGATAGTTCCTAATTTTGGAAGGATCATCTCACTCTATCTCAATCAACTGGATGGGAGCCAGTTTGATATGTCCACTGGAAGCCCTATTCACCATTTGAAAGGATTAATTCTTCAATTCAGTCTAGATGGTAAAGGAAAATTGTGAGGCCTGGTCTGAAGAAGGCTAAAGAAGAGGATCGAAGAAGTTGATGATGAAGAGAAAATCTATCAACCCTCTCCATCAAGGTTTGTTCCATAGTCAAACGTACCATCAGTCTAGGTGGAGAGCTCTATAGCTCCAGAATCAGCTGTTCAGAAAGAACTCTCTCTAGATCAGCAGGCCCCTCCAAGTTTGCAAAGTCAGTTTGATGCTTTTGTAGTCAATCTTAAGAAGAGTTTCAATCTGGTACCTCGGCACTACATGTAGCATCTCGATTCATGCTAGGCCCCTCGAATGCGTGTTTGGTAAGTTGACTCGAGCTCGTGCTGCACCTGAATGGGAAAATTTTGTTGCACTAAAAGACATGTCGAAATTGTCGACAAGACTCAACAGTCTCGACGGATTCGTCGAGTGGACTCAACGAATCCATCAAGTGAGCTTGATGGTCTCGATGGATTCAATGATAGGACTAGATATCCTTCGAGAAGACTCGAATCCGTCGAGAAGACTCGATGGATCGTCGAGAGGACTCAATGAATCTGTCGAGAGGACTCGACGAATCCGTCGAGAAGACTCAACGGTCTCGACGGTTCATCGAGAGGACTAGACGAATCCTTCGAATGGGTCTCGACGGTCTCGACGATCCATCGATAACACTCAATGATCTCGATGGATCAATTGAGTGGGTCTCGACGATTCATCGAGACCACTCGATGGTCTTGACGAATTCGTCGAGTGTTAGCCCTTGCCAGAATTTTCCAATTCGTTTTATGTTTCGGGATGTGTGCTGACCGGATAAGAGATTTTTGACTTATTAAAACTCTATTTTATGTCTTCTAATTAAGGTGGTCCTATAGGATAGTGACACATGGCGGTGTTGTCCAATCCAAGGCATGAGAAGAACATTAAATTAATCAGATTCTTTTATTTATCTTGGACAAGAAGCCATCCATATGAAATAGGAAAAAATATTCAGAACTTCTTCTTCTTCTTCCTCCATTGACCAAACCAACCATCCTCTTTCCTTAGAAGAACAAATCTAAGAAGAATAAGGCTAAGGACAAGATCACCGTAGATCACCGTCATTATGCTGCAAAGAAGACCAAGTCGATCCATGGACTTTTGTCCCCACTCCCTTGGTGCTATATCTTTAGATCGTATTTTGGTGAGATGTAGGATCAAAAGAGCTTGACCTTGGCGAGTTCAATGGTGTTTTCTAGGAAGATACCACTCTAGAACTTCTGTTCTAGGGAGTCATTCGCCGAGAAAATATTTTTAATCAAGTCCTCTCTTCAATCAGAAGTTGTAGGAACTGATTTCGTGAAGAATGGTGGTCTATAGAGGGAGTATTGAAGGAGAGAAGGCAAAATAATATATTTGTGTGCTGGAGGAAGAAGATGATCAGATGTTGTTCATCTGTCTTATAATATTTTGACAGAAATCTGTTTTCTGTACGCGACGGACTTCAAGCCTATTTTTATGCATGATCCGGCCACATTCAGGTCTTGCGCTTAACACAATACTGTAGCCCTCGGAAAGACCTTTCCAATGACTGGTTGTGCGTTTACAGGGGTGCTCCATAGCTCCGACAAAGTAAAATCGAAAATGGCTGTGCAGAAAATGATCTGGTTTATGTACAGGACAGCTTGCTGTCCAGGTTTGCTCTACTGGGTTCAAACCTGATTTTTTATTGGTTAGGCATAGATCTGGACCTTGGGCTCAACACAAAAGTTATTTCCCTTGGTGATACCTTTTCGGAATGGGGTGGCACATTATTTTTGGTGGTTTGTAGCTCCCAGAATTATCGTTTAAGTAAACATTAATGAATATGTGCAGAGTTTTCAAGTTTTACTGTTTCCTCTAAAAATGTTTATTGGATGCTTATAAAATTTGGTAGAGATGTGCATGATGATAATGTGATCACCCCTATTTAGTTTTCAGAATTTTTGGATACATATTTTGCATGATTATACCTGTCGGATCATATAATTGTAAAGTACCATAAATAAATATTGTTTAATACAATGATGTCGAAATTTGGTGGGAATGATTCAAGCATTATTTATGATCTATGGTAGAAGTTTCAGAGGATTTATCTTTGAAATGAGTGCTTAACTAAATGTATCGTTATAATTTATTATACTGAAATGAAATATTAAGATGCTCATTTAGACAGGGATTTTGGAAACATGCATAAATCTTTACCCATGTCTCTTGATAATCTATCAGAGATATTAGATTTATGATAACCATTTAGTAGAGAATATGATTGATGACCCTTTAGGAGAATGAGCATGGGATGATTGGTATTGACTATGCTTGATCAAGTAGTGCTTATGAATTCAATTGTGTTAAAAGCATGTTGTGAATCGAGCATGAAGATTGGTATGGTTAATATGTATGGGCAGATTTATATAGCAAAGTTGAACATAGCAGTAAACGCACAAGTAGTCATATTGGATTAAAGAGAGTATTTCCCTTGTATACACATGCCACTACACGAGAGTTATGACAACTTGGTATGAGAAGCAGTGATGGTTGGTGTGGATTATAGGATATGGTTATATCCTATGGTGTGATGTTATGGACCCGGTTGGTAGGTCCTTGATTGCTAGTTAGCATCGATCGATCTTGTAAATAATATATTGTGTTATGGACTTGGTTAGGTGTCCATGGGTGCTTGGTAGCACGGATTGTGCATGTGAATTACTTGGGTGTGTATAGTCTTCACACGGTTGCATAATGATCCTTATTAAAGGATTACTTGTGGCAGATCTATGGGCTCGCCAGTCGTCACACAAATGGGAGCTGACAGATAGATCTTGGCCGGTTGGGCTGGGTTCATTGTGCTTACATCCAAGGACCCCTTCCGTGCCATTGACCTGTTGGGTCAGGCTCTTGGTGTTTACTTCCCAAGACCACTTCCATGTCCAGTGCTGGTGCTCCGCTGTTATGCTCTTAGCGTTGAGGCGTACATGAGGCCTAGGTTTGGTAGTGTGCGTACACACCTAGTAGTGGAGAGCACGATCTACTGTCACTGTCTGGCCACGACGGGTGATGCCTGAGATGATAGCAACCCTTGAAAAGTGGGATGTACAAGTCTATGTTGACATGGCAAATTAGAGTGCGTGAGTAAATCATGGGTGAGTCATAATTTACATACATTCATTGCATTGCATTGCACCGCATAATGATCCTCATCATATAAACTTGTATGGGCACCTTTATGTGATGAGTTACATAATATTGTGAAAGATCCTTAACTTATAAACTTGTGTTGGCATCTTTATAAGTTAAGTTCAATTTAGTTCCTTATATACTCTGCTCTGCTTATACCTTGTTGCTGACTATACTGCTAGAGTAGATGTTCTGCTTATACTCTATTGCTGACTATACGGCTATAGTAGATGTTCTACTTATACTATGTTACTTACTATACTGCTAGAATAGAAGTTCTATTATATTGTGTTGCTGACTATGCTGCTAGAGTAGATGTACTCTTATAGTTGTTATATCTACTATAATAACTATTTATTTGCCACCTGCTATATTGCCTATTACTGATTATATTGCAACGTTCTCCCTCTTTCCTTCCGCCCGGTGCCTAATAGTCGTCGGGGGAGAGGATGTGAATCCACTTAGTCTTTATGACTAACGGTTGCCACATCACTATTTTTAGGAGGACATTCAGAGGAAGGTGGAACAACAGCATAGGTCGCAGGAGGACAGCCAGGCTAGGGTAACAGGGCTTGAGACTACGTTACCTTTGTTACCGTTAGTGACAGATGTGAGTGAGAGCTTTGAGATGATGCCTTAGGGAAATTTTATGCTCTGAAATGTTGCAAGAGCTTTGATAGCTTCCTGTCCATTTGTATATTTTGTTGGGACACTTTTACTTCTTGTGAATCTATGACTTCTGTTGTTTTCTATAATTGATGGGCTGGCATGATGATATTGGTTTAGCTGGCAGGATAGACATCTTGGGGTACAGGTTAGCCCGTGTGCTGACACTACCGCAAGGCGGCTATTCAGGGCATAGGACTCCCCTCGGCCGTGTCTTGTGTTCCAGGAGGGGGTATTACAAATGGTATAAGCTTGAAACGATCCTGAGATAAAGAAGTCCATTACCTTATGGCGCCACCCCGCGTTCCTCTTCAGTTTGAGGACAAACTGAATTAGCGGAAGTATTGGTGTGCCCATGTGTAACTCACATTTATTGTGTCCATTACCTTCCTTTAACTAGTGCCAACCTAACTAGGACACCACCTTATTCTAGTTTACCAAGACGTTTCGTGGCGTATCCTAGTCAAAATTTGGTGCATGCATGGTTGGTATGATGATAAACTATCCTTACGTTTGGAAATTCTGGTGAACAGTCCCTTCAATTTTATAATTACTTGACATTGGGAATTAATAAGTGTTACATGATGGAGTCAACAAGCTTAATATGACTCGTTTGGTGATTTAAATTCTCAAAAATTCTTCATGAAATAAACATGTCATGAATGATCATTTGCAGAGATTGTAGGGTATTTGAAACTGGTTTGATTTAGTTTATCATGTTGTGAATTACACCCTAAATTTTGGTAGTCTAAGGAAATCATCTCGAATTACCTTTGATTAAGGTCAAGTTCAAAACATATGAAATGCATACCTGCTAATTTGATGTCATTTGTACGTGCTCTCATTACCGTAGGATGCAACTTGATCGTCACCATAATAGTTAAATATTTAATCTTCTACATTGCGGCTGATAACAGGTGCTTCGATACAAGGGTTTATAGGGTAAAAACCCTTAGTCGAGGAATATATGCACGTGTAATAGTATTGCCTCGACAAGGCTGTTTTCTAGAGCCTCTATATCGTAAGCCAAATGTTGGATAAGGTTTATGTTTACGGTTGAAGAGCCCTTAAATGAAATGATCTAAATTGCAAGAGAAAATTGGCACCAATTTCTGAATTCTGTGCAAGTATAAGTAAGACCTGGATTAGATAAAAGTAACACTTGACTCGGGTCTCGTGTTCTTAGAAGGGAATTACGTGATTATAAACTATGCGAGGTGTAGAGTCATGGATTCACCTTGCCATGAGCCTACAATAATGCTTTGTAATATCACAGGACCAATTTTTAAGCACCACCGGATGATCATATACAAATTTTGGGAACTATTTGGAAACATAAAAGCTTTTTAAGCTTAAACCCTTGAGATAGTAACACCATGTTTGGTAATTGGTGGATTGAAAGGGCATAATGTCGTGGCAAGTGAGGTGGTGTGATGGTGCGACTTGACAATTATGTGAATTAGAAGTCAAGCGTTAAACATCGGTGATGTCTGACAATTCTAATTATCTTACCATGAGTTGATATTGGAAATATATGGACCCTGGAAATTGTAAATTCTTGTAGGCATCATGCTATGTTTGAAAAGAGTAACTCCCCTGAACTCTAGGGAATGAAATGATTTTAATGACTAGCTACATGTGTTTTCCTTGGACGAGATAACATTGCTGAAATCAATCGTTAATAACATGGATAACGATGGATTGTGCTAGAAGATGAGGTTTTGACCCCAAGGATATTCTATCTTGAATTATATAGATGATTACCCACTTGACCTTGTGTCCATTCTCATTAGAGGCTAAATTTTGGATGAATTGAAATGATTCCTTTGATCGATAACTTATGCATATGCGATGGAAACATAATGGTTACCAAGACTAAATCCTTGAGACAATAACATCATTTTTGGGAATTTGAAGGTTGTAACTGGGTACTATCATGACATTGGAAGTACATTGACCCCATAAAACTTAAAATCAAGTGGATGTCGAGTTAAGTTCTTGAAGATGGGTAGAATATATGTGATCGTTTGGATACGGTTTTGATGATCTTAAGAATTGAAGCACACATGTTTGATGATACTATAATATCGTTTAGAAAGCTTCAAGATTTTGAGGATAAATCATTATTATCAACATGAATATTTTTTTAATTTACACGATAAATGTTATGGGTTATTGAGATCTCCCTCATGGGGAGATCAGCTCGTGACAAATCTTAGGTTTGAAGAAAATTTTACCTTTAAATATTAGCGAGGTAACTTCTTTTGGAAATGATGATGTTGATCGACTACGCAGACGTACAAGCACTGAGAACTTTCATAACGAATGGAAAGTCCGTACTTATCTCGGGCAAGTTGATATTGTTAGTGCTACATGATATTTGGATGATGATGTCATGTAATGAAAGAACGAATATTGTGTAAGCTAAAAACATATTACACTCTTGGAAGATGAGTCTAGATTTTATTTACATACACAATTGCTTATCTAATGTGTATAAGGATCATTGATGATACAAGACCTTAGGCCCAAGGTGTAATCAAGGTTAATTTCTTATTACGAAGTGCCTAAGACTATCGTTTTAAACCGGGATGGCCGATTCACTTCTAGAAAATGGAGGGCAGTGCAAATGTATTTGCGCTCAAAGTTAACTTTTTGCGCCGCTTTCCACCCACAGACAGATGGACGGTCAGATAGAACTATAAGAATAATGGAGGATCTGTTGCAGTCATGCATTTTGGATAGAGGAGAGTAGTGGGACAGACTGCTACCGATGGTAGAGTTCTCATACAATAATAGTCAACAATCAAGCATCGGGATGGATCCTTATGAGGCACTCTATGGTAGGAGGAGCAGGACACCTTTGTCATAGTTCCAGGACGAGGATCCAAGGGCATTAGGCGTGGAGAACATTGATGACACCAATGCATTGATAAGGCTAATCAAGGATCACAGGCTAGAGGCTCAGAGCTGACAGGCGAAGTATTATGATGCAAAGCAAAGGGTGGTGGATATTCAAGTGTGTTGGAACATGGTCTTCCACATCTCCTAGGTTTGAGAATAACAAATCCTATGTGGATTTGATATTGTGTGTTCAAGTGTGAAGGAAACAAAGTCTATATGACTCAAGGAAAACAAAGGATGGTTGCCCCCAAACTTGAGCCAACAAATCCAACATGCTCACTAGCGCCGGCGGTAGCACCTAGCGCCGGACGCTACCGATGATTAGTACAATTCCGGTAGCACATTTAGAAGGAGCTAGCGCCTGGCGGTAGCCGATAGTGCAGGCGGTAGCATGGAGCACAGAAGGCAAGATGGAAATGTTTCCTCGGATTGAAGATTCTCCCGCACAGAATAATGCCTAATCCGGGATAGCGCCGGTGGTAGCACTAGCGCAGGCGCTAGCGCTGAGGCTATAAATAGGACCCCTCTTCTCTCATTTCAGATAGCCATTAAAGAGGGAGATTGAGTGCTAGAATTCTAGAGCCCGATTTGGCCGAAGGTTGATCTCATTCCAAACCTCTGCGGACTTCTGAAGTAGAATATCTTCACGCCGGATCCAAACGACGTCCGCTTATACAATGCTTATTCTATAGCGGATCTTCATCTCCAACTTCAGAAGTTCTTCAAGAGGGAGTTTTTTGTTATTATCATTTCTTATTTCTTGTAAACCGTTAGAGAATTCGCCTCGTGTTGGAGACTAGGTTTGGGTAGGACTTATGGCAGAAAATTGCCTCGTGTTGGCGACTAGATCTAGGTTAGGTCTAGGGGGTGCTCAAGGCCATATCCGGGGTTGGATTGGCTAGAGCAGCTTGAGGCCGAATGCGGGGAAGGATCGTCTAAAGCCAACTGGTTCGTGGGGATACGAGTCGGTATAGAAAACAAAAAGAGTCTTTCTTATTTCGCCTTAATTTTTAGCGTCATTGAAATCGAATTTTGTAATCAATTTTATTAATAATAATCATGTCTCTCTTTGTGTAATAAAATTGATTTGATCTTCATTTCTCTAAATTGTTTATTATCCTCTCTTTCATTATAAAACAATTTAGATCATTATTCAAAATCATTATTTTGATCTTTTATTATTTCAAAGATAATCAAAATATAATATAAGTTTTTAAAACCCTTATTCACCCCCCCCCCTCTAAGGGCTTCTACCGATCCAACAAGTGGTATCAGAGTGGTTTTATTCCAATCATCTTAACAACCGAGAATAATGCCGTCTCATGATCTTGGTTCTATTAGTGGGGTAGATTTTTATGAAGAAGAAAAATCTCTTAAACCACCTTTATTCGAAGGGAGAAATTATAAAGGGTGGAAATTTCTAATGGAAAAGTTTATTAAAAATTTAGATATCAATGCATGGAATATAGCAATAGTTAGACCAGCAGATGAATCAAATAAATAGGAACGTCATCTATATGCAAAAGCTTTAAATAGTATTTTCTGTGCTTTATCTCAAGAAATTTAAAATTAATATATTTTTTTTCTAGTGCATACAATGTATGGAAATTTCTAGAAGAAATATATGATTCTCCATCTACAGGTATGTAACAAATGCAAGAAGTAGAGAAAGAAAGCTCCTCTCATGATGGATCAATGGAGTGCACATCAAATGGAAAAGAAGAAATCCCTTCTTTGGAAGATGAATGTCAAATAGATGAAGACAACAAAGAAAATCCGTGCTCAAATCTCACAGCATCCAAAAGCACTATAAGGAAATCAAATCCTCTTATTGTTTGCAATTCTATTTCTACTTTACAATTGCTACAAATTACAAGGCGCAAAACTAAGAAATTAAAAAATGCGAATTGCAAATTGCGCTTAGAAAATAAAGATTTAAAAGCAAAAGTTAAATTAGAATCAAATTCTAATTTATCTAGCTTTACCCATGTCACTTCAATTGAAAATACAAAACCTTGTTTTGAGTGTAATGATATTAAAGAAAAATTTATGGAACTTGAAAAAGAAATTATTTGTGTAAAAGAACATAATAAAAAAATTATGTTTAGAAAATTCATCTTTGAAAAGTGATTGTGCTGCGTGCCAAAATTATAAAATTGAAATCAAAGAGATGGACACAACATTTGAGGAATTTAGAAACAACTATCAAAATCATATTGACTCTATTGTTTCCACTCTTAAATATAGCACAATAGCTTATAATAAAGCTAGGCATACTTTAATGATTAAGAATGATGAATTAAAATCAAAATCAATGTGCTTATGAAAATTATAAATAAAAATTCACAATATCAAGAAATATCTAAAAACATGTTGAATATGAATATGAACATGAATATTTTAACTAAACCAAATAATGGAAATAAGAAACACAACGGATTTGTAAATCAAAGTCAAAATCATCATTATTTACAAAATCATGTTTCTCCCAACTCAAAATTAAAATTGCAAAAATTTCCTATAAACAATACCTTCAATAATCATTACAATCATAATCTTCAATATAAAAATAATCACAATAGAAATTTGATGGATGAGAATAACAATAAACCAATATTTGAATGGAGGCCCAAAAATAAAACTGAAACGTTAACTTCACATGAAAGGACCCATTCATCAATATCTATCCAAAAACCTACACGTTATATTTGGGTTCCCAAAGGAACCACCACATTTGGTCCCCTTTGGATACCTAAATCTCTTATTCATTAGGTATCAACAAATGCATGAAGTAGAATATTTTCAAAAAATGAAATATACAAGTTTTCTACTTCATGATAAGCTTTATTGTCTTTTTATTTTTGTTTTCTTATCTCTTTTTGCTATCACGGTATGGTCATCATATAGACACAAGACGTTATCACTTAAAGATTTACAAATCAAATTATCAAATTGTAAAGTCATGCCCTTTATTTCTAAAGACCAATCTATTCTTCCTAAACTCATTATATATCAATATATCATATATCACCAACATGAATTGAATTCAAAAATTTTCTATGTGATATGATTTCAAACATATACTACTTCATAGGATCTTAAAATTGCTTAAACATCTCCACTTCATACGACGTAAAATTTATAAATAAAACGTAAAACAAAACCTTCAAAAACTACCAAAGGACCAAATAAAAACAGTCAAACATCCAAAAACAACAAAATTAAACATTGCAGATAGCACCGACGCTAGCAGACAGTATTGAAGATCATGTGTTCAAATTCCTGTATTATCACAAAACTAAAAACCTAGTTCCCCTCAGGATATTCCTACTCCTCTACTTTGTCTCGTCTATCTCCTCCACACTAGCACTTGGAGATCGACTTCTGCGACTCATCCGAATCGAATGACGTGGTGGATCTTGTACTGGGCTATCCCACTCACTTCGCTTCGGTGTTGATGGATTTGGCTTTAATGCTTTAATCATGAACTTCATCATCTTCTATATTCTGGAAACATCTTTCTCCACTCTTGTCATCTGCTCTCCCATTTCTTCTCAAAAAGATTCAAATGAATCATCTCGAGCCCCTCGGGATGATGCTCCTCGTCGGAGCTATGGTCAAGTAGTTTTTGATGGCTCAACCGGGAGGGATGTAGCTCATAGGTGTGAGGTACTATATATAGGAGGAAAGAAATCTATCAAGTAAAAACCAATCTCAATAGAAGGGTACCTATGAAGAATAACCCTCTGTATTATGCCACCGAGCAGGAGGTTGTTGTATCTCTGACAAGAAGGATCCCGCAACTTGTATGTATATCTGATCAATGAAAGAAACAAGTCTGCTACATTGAATCTCTCCTCCTCAAGAATAAAATACGAGACAAGACTAAGCTGTGCAGTAATCTTTGTCGTGTCGCCCAATTTCAGCATGATAGTGTGGCGTAAAATGTCCTGTACTGTAACGGCATCCACTGTAAGTGACCCCACCGTTTGGATCAAACTCATGCATTCCCTGTGGTGGAGTACCATATTTAGATTAGTCCAATACCTATCAACTCGAAACTTTTCAACCACATCCAACTTATATAGATGCTCGGTCAACCCAAACGTCTCCCTCAAGTCATCATGAGTAATAGTAACCACTTGTTCCTGCACCTGAGACCGCACTCCTCCATCCAGATTAGTCTGCGTTGGGACTTCCAAGTTCATATACAATTCTCGTAATAACTCCGAAGAAAACCCTTCCGAAAGAAACACATTCAACACTTCAGAGGTTGCAAATAGTTGCATGATGTGGTGGTGTCGAGGCATGTCAAACTCCATGAAATATGGGACACCTACTGTTGCTGCCTCCACGGCTAGTCCAGTATGCTTCTTCCCTTTTGATCCAGGAGCCATCTGCCATATTAATAAGAGGAATTAAAATTTAAACAAAAATCACTAGCGTCAGCGCTAGCACTAGCACCCGGCTCTAGCACTAGCGCCTAATGTAGCGCCAGCGCTAGTTCTCTAATCTGAAATGTTAAGATCTCTCTAAAAATAAAAGAATTCCAAATCCTAAATTACTAGATCCAAGAAACCCACATAATCTAAGCTAAAATCAAAACTAAAAATCCTCATAAAAATTCATAATGAAAAACAAAAATCTTGAAGATTCTTTTTTTAGATCTATAATCAAAATCAAAAGTTTTTCCTTAAAAGAGGTCAAAAATCTTCATCACAAACATCAAAATCAACTATTTAGAACAAGAATCATAAAAATAAGGAAGATTTGTTCTAGTTCCTCTCTTCAATAATTAAAGATTCAAGCATTGCAGATCTAGTATCTAAAACCACTTAATAACTTCAAATATCTTCATCTCTAACATCAAAATCAAAGTTTAAAACACTAATCATAAGAAAAGATGAAGTTTTACCTTAGATCTACGCATGGGATGGGTTATCTTCTAGGGTTTTTCAGGAGAGCTTGAGAGGCAATGGCCGAAATGACAAAGAGAAAACGGAATTAAATAAAGCAGCGCTACCGCCAGCGCTATCGTTAGCGCGAGTGGTATCGCTTGGTTCTGCTGTTTTGTATTTTTTAAATTTTATAAAATACTTATATTTATGCTCTATTATATGTACTACTTAGTTTTGCTGTTCTGTTTTGAATTGATTTTTGAAAAATTAAAATAATAAAAATTACTAAAGGTCAAATTACAAAAAATATTTCTTTCTCCTTTTTGTTTGTTTAACTTCTATTTCTAAATGCAAAAATTAATACAAAAACATAAAACACAAAAACTAAAAAAGAACATTATGGACTTTATTGTGAAAAACAAGCATGTTTGAAACTATCTTTAGAACTTCTACAATGTTCCAATTTATCTCTTCAAACTACCTTGAATATTGTTCTTACCATGCTTTGATATATCTATTCATATGTGCATCAATTATATTGAAAAAGTAGTGTAGAACCTTGCTTTGCATGCCTCTAAGTATGAGTAAATGTTTTATGGTTGATAATGATATTTCTTCACTCACTTTTTGGCTAAGTCTACTTATGTTTTTAATCTAAAGATGCTTGCTTGTGTATTGTAATTATACAATAAATTAAATTTGCACAAGTATCTTACCTACACTACATTTATTTTCACTAATAAATATAAAGAAAAGTTGTTGTACTTTCAAAATTCAATTGGTTTGCAAAGGAAGTGTAATCAGAGAACTTTGTACAAAAAAAATCAAGTGACAAAGATAACTCCACCAAGCACTACTTGAACCTCTTGATAAGTCTTAATAAGCGTTGTGAGGTTGAGCACCTTGGAAAGATTAGTAAAGTGTCTTGCGCAAACCTTCATTTCTTTAAAAAAAACCACTTATTCTTATGTAAACCGGATCAAAAAAAATGACATTGAAAAATAAAGTATGGGATCCCCCAAGCACTACTTTGCACCCCGATAAGTCTTAATGAGCATTGTGTGTGCAAAACAACTTGGTAGTTGTACATTTTTTTGTGCATAAAAAGTGTCAGGAAGTAATCTTATTTGTGTTTTAATGTGCACTTTACTCTACATTTGTCTTGTATTTTTGATTATAACATTTGTTTACTCTTTTCATGATACACTTATGTGCACATCATTATCTTTCATAACACTTCTTCTCATGAGTATTGGATCCTAATACTAAAATTCTATACTCTCTTTATATATGAAACGCACTTGATAACCTAGCATTCTCTCTACAATGTTTGGTATGTTTTGAATTTATGAATTGGAATAACATTGTAGTAGTCTCTTTATTTCATACATCTCTTTCATGCTTGGTTCCTACATGCTAATCTTTAGAAAATTTCAAAGAAAAATGATTTACAAAAACATCTTTTTCATTTTTTTGGACCTTTACTCACATTATTGTTAATCATCATATCTTACAAAAAGATGTTTGTTGTATTTATATAAGTCTTCCGCAACATTATGTTTACCTTGTGTTCTGTTCATGCTTATCTCTAGTCTTTCCAACTCAAAATTGTTTTCCAAATGATGGAATTCCATGGTAAATGTTATATTATTAAAAGCTAAAAACTCTGATTTATTTCTATGAAAATTATCCTAAAATTCCTTATCATTTCCTTCCCTCTCAAAGCTCGATCATGCCTTTAACTTCTAATCAAAACTTTTATGTGTTTTGCTTCCTTACCCACTTTTGCTAATAACAAAAGGGGGAGATCTAACATGATAAATAAAGTCCGCTATTAAAATAAAAAAACTAACATGATTAATTAAGATGATAACTTACATATTAGGGGAGCATTCACTTAGGGGAGCATGTATTTAGGGGGAGCAATTCTAAAATTCTAAAATCAATAAACATCCTAAGTCATCACTTTCACACACACACACAAGTATATATTAATGCTCTAATTTATCATTAATGGATTTGTTATTATTAAAAGGGGGAGTTTGTTGGAACATGCTCTTCCGCATCTCCTAGGTTTGAGAATAACAAATCCTATGTGTATTTGATCCTGTGTGTTCAAGTGTGCAGGAAACAAAGTCATATGACTCAAGGATAACAAATGAAGGTTGCCCCCAAACTTGAGCAAACAAATCCAACATGCTCACTAGCGCCGGCGGTAGCACCTAGCGCCCGACGCTAGCGATGTTTAGAACAATTCCGGGAGCACATTTTGAAGGAGCTAGCGCCCAGCGGTAGTCGATAGCCCAGGCGGTAGTGCGGAGCATGGAAGGCAAGATGGAAATGTTTCCTCGGATTGAAGATTCTCCCGCGCATAATAATGCCTAATCGGGGATAGCGCCGGCAGTAGCGCTAGAGCAGGCGCTAGCGCTGAGGCAATAAATAGGACCCCTCTTCTCTCATTTCAGACAACCATTAGAGAGGGAGATTGAGTGCTAGAAATCCAGAGCCTGAATGGCCGATGGTGGATCTCATACCAAACCTCTGCGGATTTCTGAAGGAGAATCTCTTCACGCCGGATCCAAACGACGTCCGCTTCTACAACGCTTATTCTACAACGGATCTTTGTCTCCAACTTCAGAAATTCTTCAAGAGGGAGTTTTTTGTTATTATCATTTCTTATTTCTTGTAAACCATTAGAGAATTTGCCTCATGTTGGCGACTAGGTCTGGGTAGGACTTAGGGCAGAAATTCGCCTCGTGTTGGCGACTAGATCTAGGTTAGGTCTAGAGGGTGATCAAGGCCATATCCAGGGTTGGATTGGCTTGAGCGGCTTGAGGTCGAATCCGGGGAAGGATCAGCTAAAGACATCCGGTTTGTGGGGATACGAGTCGGTATAGAAAACAAAAAGAGTCTTTCATATTTCGCCTTGATTTCTAGCGTCATTGAAATCGAATATTGTAAACAATTTTATTAATAATAATCATGTCTCTCTTTGGCTAATAAAATTGATTTGATCTTCATTTCTCTAAATTATTTATTATCCTCTCTTTCATTATAAAACAATTTAGATCTTTATTCAAAATCATTATTTGGATCTCTTATTATTTCAAAGATAATCAAAATATAATATAAGTTGTTGAAACCCTTATTCACCCCCCCCCCCCTCTAAGGGCTCCTACCGATCCAACAAAGCAGGTGATAAAGTTTTCTTGAAGAATTGACTGATGAATAGAGTGTCGCGTGTTTGTGGAAGGAAGAAGCTCAGCCGCGGTACTCGGGGCCTTATTCCATCTTGGAGCGGATTGGTCCCTTGGCATATAGGCTGGAGCTATCGTTGGAGTTGGAAAATTTACTCGACGTAATTTATGTGTCCTCCCTTCGGTAGGCACTACCTTGGCCTGAACATTTCGTCACCACTATTTCAAGTATGGTGGCAACTGACAGATCTGTCCAGTTAGAGCCTGTGCGGATAGTAGACACTGAAATCAAGAAGTTGCGACGGAAAAGTTTTCCTTTTGTAAAGGTCATGTGGTCCAATCACGGGAAGCAAGAGTACCCTTCGGAACCTATAGACCTTATGCAAAGGCATTATCCAGACTTGTTACTACAAGGACGAATGAATTTGTGTTGAACCTTATACTTTAAACACCGTAAGCCCAAACCAAATATTGGGGACTAAATTGTTTCTTTGTTTATTCGATTTGTAATGTCCCGATTCATGCTAGGCCCCTAAATTGTGTGTTTGGTAAGTTGACTTGGGCTCGTGCTACACTTGTGCAGGAAATTACAGATGCGCTAAAAGACTTGACGAAATTGTTGGGCAAACTCAACGATCTCGATGGATTCATCGAGTCGACTCAACGAATCCGTCGAGTAAGCTTGACGGTCTCGACAGATTCGTTGAGAGGACTCGATGAATCCATCGAGTAGACTCGAATCCATCGAGAAGACTCGACGGTTCATCGAGAAGAGTTGACAAATCTATTGAGAAGACTCGATGGTCTTGACGGTTCATCGAGAGGACACGACAAATCTGTCGAATGGGTCTTGACAGTCTTGACGATCTATCGAGACCACTCGACGGTCTCGTCGGATCCCTCGAGTGGGTCTCAACGGTCTCAACGATTAGTCGCAGTCTCGATGAATTCTCTGAGTGTCGGCCCTGTGCCGAATTTTTCGATTCGTTTGATGTTTCAAGATTTGTGCCGGCCGGATAAGAGATTTCTGATTTATTAAAAGTCTGTTTTATGTCTTGTAATAAAGGTGGTCCTATAGGATAGCCACACGTGGAGGTGTTGTCCAAACTAGAGTATGGGAAGAACATTAAATTAATCAGATTCTTTTATTAATCTTGGACAAGAAGCCATCCGTAAAAAATTGGAGAAAATATTCAGAACTTCTTCTTATTCCTCTATTGACAAAACCAGCCATCCTTTTTCCTTAGAATAACAAAGCTAAGAAGAATAAAGCTAAGGACAAGATCACTGGAGATCACCGCCACCATGCCGCCAAGAAGACAAACTCAATCCATGGCCGCAAATCAGGTGACTTCCGCCCCCTCTCCCTTGGTGCTAAATCTTTAGATTTTATTTTGGAGAGATGTCAGCTCAAAAGAGCTTGACCTTTGTGAGTTCAATGGAGTTTTCTAGGAAGAGACCACGCTAGAACTTCTGTTCTAGGGCGTAGTTCACCGAAAAAATAAATTCAATCAAGTCCTCTCTTCAATACTAAGTTGTAGGAACTGATTTTGTGAAGAATAATGGTCTATTGAGGGAGTATTGGAGGAAAGAAGGCGAAAAAATATGTTTGTGAGCTTGAGCAAGAAGATGAACAGATGTGGTTCATCTGTCTACAGATCCGTGCAAATTTTATAATATTTAGACAGAAATCTGTTTTCTGCACTCTGTCAGAACCCGCATTTTCCCATGAATTTAATAAACATTATCAGAGCAAGGGGAAAACACACGTTATGATGCAACATCATGCACGGGACAACTACAGACGCTCAGGCAAACACTCCTTACGATTAATTTATAAAAGACATAAATATGATGAGTAAAAAGAAAATTTACATTTTAAGCTTAGGACCGTGTCCCTCGGTCCGGTGGATCAACTAGTCCACAAGTAGAAAACTATACATACGCAGCGGAAAAATAGGTTCATTTTATCCTACATGAGCAGGAAGATCAAACATTTCAGCAATGATATGCGCATCTCTAATTTAGTATAAGTAAAGAAAGGATTTTCTACAATCTTCAAAGTATGTGAGATTTACTTAAAATCATTCTTTGTAAGAATGACATTTGTATAAATAAAGTAACTCATGCATCCTAACATAAAACATTCCCATAGAGAATTATTTCATCCACGGTAATAAGTAATAGCATAAAAGCAAGAAAGCAAAATTCAATAAGAGAACACTATGAGTGCCAACAAACCCATAGGAAAACAAACTACTACAACCACCAGAAGGCAACCTCTCACCAAGGAGGAAAGGAAGCCACCACCAGGGACAGAAAGACTCTGCTTAACCACCTGCGACAGCTATAGACGTGAACCTGAGGCATTCAAAGAAAAGAATGTCTCATCCCAAAGGGGCAAGAAAGCAGCACAATATTAAAGAAAGAGTTAAGGTCAACATGAAAATAAGAGGGTATTAGCAACTAGACTACAAAGGTAAGGACAAACAAATAACATCGATTCAGATGAAACAACTCAAAAGCGAGAGCAAAAGGAATCTAGCACCAAGAATAATGACAACCTAAATTATAATGATATATATGTATATATATATAAATGAACTGGTACAAGAACCTGAGACTGCTTAGCTCAGAAGAAAGGGCACTGAGGTGGTGGTCCTGTATCCACTGCCAACCTTAGCCCCAAAATAACCCAAACCAGGTGTGTAAAATCCACAAATGAGCACTAAGGTGGTGGTCCTTTATCCACTGCCAATCTTAGACAAAAAATAACCCAAAAACCAGGGGTCCTATGGCGATGACTCCAGTCCACACAAATCAACAGCCCAAACAAAGTCACTATGTCGGTGACTCTTAGCTCACACACTGAATAGACACCAACAGAGCATACCTGTTTCTCAATATTCCACAGAGCAAACATCGCTCTTCAAAACCGACAGGCCAAACAAAAAGAGTGCAAGGCAGGAAGACATAATCTCAGATGGTTTTAACCACAACTCAAGACGAGAATGTTATCATTAAATCGACGGGAAGATTATATATCAATCGACGGGAAAGGACTTAAGACAAAAGTATTGGCTGGAAGAAGGCCCGAGCGATGGGACGGGAGCCTGATCGATGGGACGGGAGCCCGATCGATGGATGTCCCATTGATTCTTACTTAGAAAACTCGATAAACCAGACCACCCTGCCCTATACCATCGATCGACGGGACAAGGTGCCGATCGACGGGATGGGACTTCAAACAGAAAAAATTCAGAAAAAATCTAAGGAAAATAATTTGACAGGAAACATATCAGACTACTTCTAGCATGCCTAAGCCTGGAAATTTAACCATCCAGATTCAAAAAAACAAAGGGGTACTTAAACAACATTAAAAGAGAAAGAAAAAGAAATGACAGCAAGGATTAAAATCATCATGACTAGGAAAAAGCACACAAGCAAGAAAGATGGAAAAACTGCTATTTGCAGACCACCCACTAAGAAGACCTCTTACATGTACCAAAATTTACTCAGCCCATCGATCAAAGAGGACAAAAATGTTGGATCGGTAGGTGCCCTTAGAGGGGGGGGGGGGGTGAATGAGGGTTTTAAACACTTATATTATATTTTGAAATACTTGCTTATGATAAGAGATCAAAATAGTGATTTTGAATAAAGATCTAAATTATTTTATAATGAAGGCGAGGATAGTAAACAATTTAGAGAAATGAAGATCATATCAATTTTATTTAACAAAGATAGATGATTATTATTAATAAAATTGATTACAAAATTAGATTTCAATGACGCTAGAAATCAAAGCGAAATATGAAAGACTCTTTTTGTTTTCTATACCGACTCGTATCCCCACGAACCGGTTGGCTTTAGCCGTTCATTCCTCGGATACGGCCTCAAGCCGCTCTAGCCAACCCTTCCCCAGATATGGCCTCGAGCACCCCCTAGACCTAACCTAGATCTAATCGCCAAAACGAGGCGAATTTCTGCCCTAAGTCCTACCCAGACCTAATCGCCAACACGAGGCGAATTCTCTAATGGTTACAAAAGATACGAAATAAAATAACAACAACAATATTAAAAACTCCCTCTAAGAAACTTCTAAAGTCGGAGATGAACGTGTTGGATCGGTAGGCGCCCTTAGAGGGGGGGGTGAATAAGGGTTTTAAAAACATTAGATATATTTTGAATAACTTTGAAAAAGCATTGATTATTAAACTAAAGAAGATCATGACATATCAAGTGAAATAAAAGTAAAGACATGATTTAATTAACTTGAGAAGCATGATTACAAAACTTGATCTCTTATCGAAGCTAGAAATCAAAGCTAATAGAAATAGACTCCTTTTTGTTTTCTATCCCGACTCGCATCCCCACGAACCGGTGGCCCTAGCCTATCCTCCCCGGATTCGGCCTCAAGCCGCTCTAGACAACCCTTCACCGGATGTGGCCTCAAGCACCCCCTAGACCTAGCCTAGATCGAGTCGCCAACACGAGGCGAGTTTCCCTTTAAGTCCTACCCAGACCTAGTGGCCAACACGAGGCGATTTCACTAACCGTTTACGAGAAGAATATGAAACAAAAATAATTAAAAACTCCCATCTAAAGTCAGAGGCAAAGATTCGCTGTAGAGTAAGCGTTGCAGAAGCGGACTTCGTTTGGATCCGGGGTGATGAGGTTCTCCTTCAGAAGTTTGCAGAACTTTGGTAGGACATCAACTTTCGGCCAAGATAGCCTCTCGAATTCTAGCACTCTATCTCTCTCTGATATCTCTCTGATGTGTGTCTAAAATGAGAGGAGAGGAGTCCATTATATAGACTTAGCGCTAGCGCCTGCGCTAGCGCTACAGCTGGCGCTACCCAAAATTAGGACATGTTTTGCGCGACAGAATCTTCAATTTGAGGAAACAATTCTCCCTTGCCTTCTGTGTGCGTCGCTACCGCCTGCGCTATCGGCTACTGCCAGGCGCTATCTCCTTCCATATGTGCTCCCGGAATTGCGCTATCATCGCTAGCGCCAGGCGCTAAGTGCTACCGCCAGCGCTAGTGGGAGTCTTGGAATTGCTGGCTCAAAATTGGGGGCAACCAACCTTGAGTCATGTGGACTTTGATTTCCTGCACACTTAAACACACAAGATCAAATACACATATGATTTGTTATTCTCAAACTTAGGAGATGCGGAAGACCATGTTCCAACAAACTCCCCCTTTTGATAATAAAAAATCCATTAATGATAAATCAGAGCATTAATAAATAAGCATGATGAAACTATATTTGTGTGTGTGTGAGAGTGATGACTTAGGATAATTTGATTTTAGCATTTAGAATTGCTCCCTCTAAATACATGATCCCCCTAAGTGAATGCTCTCCTGATATGTAAGCTATCATCTTAATTAAGCATTATAGTTTTATATCAGATTAATATTTATCATGTTAGTTCTCCCCCTTTTGTTATTAGCAAAAGCGGGTGAGGAGACATCACTAAAAAGTTGATAATAGGATAAAGGCATGATCGAGCTTGTCGAGAATGAAATGAGAAGGAGTTTTAGAATTATTTTCATCATAATATTGTCATAAATCAGAGTTTGTAGCATAACCAAATAGAAGGTAAATGTAAAGTTGCGGAAGACTTATAAAAACACAAGCAAACATCTTTTGTAAGACATTAAAAAATATAGGAGTTTAATTTTATAAAGAAGATGTTTTGTAAACATTTTAAAATCAGTAATAAGATAACCAAGCATGAAATGATGATATCAGAAATATAGTACTACAATGTTATGTTAATTCATAGTTTCAAAACATACTAAACATTGTAGAGAGCATGCTAGGTTATCTAGTGCATTTCATAAGTAAAGAATAGTATAGAGTTAGCATTAGGATCCAATACTCATGAGAAGAAGTGCTATGGAAGATAATGATGTGTACATAAGTGTATTTTTAGTAGAGTAAACATATGTTTTAATCAAAAATACAAGTAATATGTAAATTAAGAGCACAATAAAACACAAATAATTTTACTTCCACAAACTTCAATGCACAAAAAAAATGTTCAACTACCAAGGTGCTTTGCACACACAATGCTTATTAAGACTTATCAGGGTGCAAAGTAGTGCTTGGGGGATCACATAGTTTTATTCTTCAAGATTGATTTTTATTGTGATCCGGTGTACTTAAGAAGAAGTGGTGTTTATTTTGAAAGAAAGTTATGGTTTGCACAAGATACTTTACTATTCTTTCCAAGGTGCTCAACCTCACAACACTTATTAAGACTTATCAGGAGGTTCAAGTAGTGCTTGGTGGAGTTATCTTTGTCACTTTATTTTATGATTTTTGTCTTGTACAAAGTTCTCCGAATACACTTGTTTTGCAAACCAAGATAATTTAGGAGAAAGATAACCACTTTTCTTAATTTTTAAAAGTGCAAATAAAGGAGTGTAGGTAAGATACTTGTGCAATTTTAATTCATAGTACTAATACAAAACATACACAAGCATTCCTAGATTAAGCACAAATGTAGACAATGCCAAAATAAGTGAGTGAATAATGATCATTATCAAACATAAAACATTTACTCATACATAGAGGCATGCTACGCATAGTTCTACACAACTTTCAATATAATTGATGCACATATTAATAGATATATCAAAGCATGATGAAAGCAATGTTCAAAGTAGTTTGAAAAGATAAATTGCAACATTGTAGAAGTTCTAAATAATAGATTAGATCATGATTGATTTTCACAGAAAGTCCATACAGTATTTTTGATATTCTCGCGAAATAATTTTAATTTATAGTTTGAACTCTTATAATTTGATCTTGGACTTCCCGAGGTGTACCCTGTGAGAGGTTCGCCCAGTACTAGGTGATGTGATGGGATGATAGCCCAAATCACCCTTTCACAAGATACCTGTAAATAGAAAAGTTAAGTTCAATAAAAAAAATTGTTGATACTGGTTTTTTTATGTTTTATATTTTTGTAATTGATTTTTGCTTTTAGAAATAGAATTTAAACAAATGACAAAAAAAAACAAGAAAAAAGGCAAAACATATTTTTTGTAATTTGGCTTTTATATTTTTTTTATTTGATTTTTCAAAAATGTAATAAAAGCAAAAGTGCAGAAATAAATAGTACACATAGATTAAAATATTTTTAGAAATTTTTCAAAATTTTAAAAATACAAAAAAACACATAGGTGCGCTAGCGCCGGCGTTAGCGCTAGCGCGGGAAATATTACACGATTTTTGATGATTTTGAAATTTTTGTTTGTTGATCTTGATTAAGTGTTCAAACAGTAGTTTCATGCTGAAATTTCAGAATTTAGGAGATGTCTATATAGTGCAAATTGCATGAAACATTAGCGATTTTGTATATGACTTTACCAAATAAATTTTGCAAGTGATATATTTTATTATATCTCCATTTTAATATTTTTAAGGCTTATATTTATCAAACTAATGTAGTTTGGAAATGATAGGATATGTAAGCACGAGAAGACATGAATGAACAAATCTAATATGCTTGATTTTAGTGATAATGTTCATGCATGAGAATATCATGGATAAGCCCTAAATGAGAATACTCAGCCTGTATATCTTGGTAAACATATAAAGGCATACATAGACACAAATATTCTTTAGGCGACAATGTTAATATGATAAGTTTGAGATTAACGTTATACCAAGGTTTGATAGTGTTTCAACTTATAGACCTAGAATGGAGTGACGATTCTATTTGATTTGATATCAAGATGATTCAAAGGTCTAATAAATCATAATATACACCAACCATTATAATATCAATTGTCATCAGTTAATATATCAATTATAATTCACATAAATGTGATAGAAATAATTATTTTTAGAAGGATTTTGATAAGACTTATGATGTTAGAGAATTTTAGCAAAGGACATCAATAGATCATAATGGTGTTTGTGAATTCAATATTCATTAAGAGGGTAAATTCTTTCAAAACATTTCAGTGATTTTCTTTTTAACTAATTAAGAATTTTGAATATATATATATATGTGTGATTTTTGATAGGTGAACAATACTGATGGTTTAGATCATGTTTGACATTAAGGAGTGAACCCAATATAATTTTTTGTTGCAAACAAAGATAAACATATTGAAAGTTGAACTTTTATTTAGATCTTGAATTTTCTTTTAGATCATGTTATTTCACTAAACCAATTGTTGGTGAAGGTTAAAACTCATAATAGCCTAATAAGTGGATTTAATTTGAAATATCTTATAGCAAATTTAGAGTTTGATTCATATGGATAATATATGATATTTAGAGGCAATGAATATAAGAATAAAAGATAGGTCATCAAAATAAAATATAATTTTGAATTTTGATCAATTTGATTTTATAATCATATTGAGCTTTTAAGAGATAAAATCATATTCTTAATACTGTATAGGATGACCATGACATGATAGATCAAAAGAAATAAGAAAACAAGAAAAATTAAAAGACATCAAAGCATATCATGAAGTAGAACTTTGTAAATTTCATTTTGAAAGGATTCTAGTTTATGCAATTGATGATACCTAATGAATAAGAGTTTTAGGTATCCAAAGGGGACCATGTGGGATGGTTCCTTTGGGTACACAAATATAGCGAGATGGCTTTTGGGGAGACAAGTATGAATGGACCCTTTCACGTGGAGTTAATGTTTCATCTTTAATTTTGGGTCTCCACTCATACTTAGGATTAATATTATAATTTTGCATTAAATTTCCATATTCATTAAACTTAGACTTAAAATAATGATGACATTTGAAATCATTTTTCATGGGAAATTTTTGCATATTTGATTTTATTTTAGGGGATACATAATTTTTTAAATAATAGTGATTTTGATTTAGATTAACAAATCATTTATGTTCTTTACTCCCATTATTAAACTTATTTAAGATGTTCATATTCATATTCAACTTGTTTTTAGATATAGTTTGATATTGTGAATTTGTATTTACAATATTCATAAGCAAGTTGATTTTTGATTTTAATTCATCATTCCTGATCTTTAAATTATGTCTAGCTTTATTATAAGTGATTGTGGTATTTTTAAGAGTGGAAACAATTGAATCAATATGATCTTGATAGTTGTTTCTATATTCATCAAATGTTTCATCCATCTATTTAATTTCAATTTTATATTCTTTACACTTAGCACAATCATTTATCAAAGATGAATTTTCTATACATAATTTTTCATTTTGTTCTTTTATAAAAATAATTCCTTTTTTAAGTTCCTTACATTTTTCATTAATATCATTATAATCAAGATAAGGTTTTGTATTTTCAATTGAAGTGACATGAGTAAAGCTAGATAAATCAGATTTTGATACTACTTTAACTTTTGCTTTTAAATTTTTATTTTCTAAGCGCAATTTGTAATTTGCATTTTTTAATTTCTTAATTTTGCGCTTTGTAATTTGTAGCAATTGTAAAGTAGAAATAGAAATACAAAAGATGGGATTTGATTTCCTTACATTGCTTTCGGGAGAGGCACGATTTGAGCATATCGTTTCTTTTACATCTTTTTGGCACTCCTCTTTCGAAGACAGTACTTCTTCTTCTTTTCCATTTGATGTGTACTCCATTGATCCGTCATGAGAGGAGCATTCTTGAAGACTTGTGCAAGCTGGCATATTCTCCTGTTCTTGCATTTGTTCCATACCTGTAGAAGGAGAATCATACATTTCTTCAAGAAATTTCCATACTTTGTGTGCACTAGAAAAAAAATATATTAATTTGAAAATATCTTGAGATAAAGCACAAAAAATATATTGCATAGCTTTTGCATTTAGGTGACGCTCTTGTTTATTTGATTCGTCTGCTGGTCTTGTTATTGCTATATCCCAAGCGTTGATATCTAAATTTTTAATAAACTTTTCCATTACAAATTTCCACCCTTTATAATTTCTCCCTTCGAATAAAGGTGGTTTAAGAAATTTTTCTTCTTCATAAAAATTTACCCCACTAATAGAAGCGAGATCATGAGACGCAATTATTCCTGGTTGTTAAGCCGATTTGGAACAACCTCGCTCTGATACCACTTGTTGGATCGGTAGGCGGCCTTAGAGGGGGGGGGGGTGAATAAGGGTTTTTAAAAACTTGTGATATTTTTTGAATAACTTTGAAAAAGCATTGATTATTAAACTACAGAAGATCAAGACATATCAAGTGAAGTAAATGTAAAGACATGATTTTATTAACTTGAGAAGCATGATTACAAAACTTGATCTCTTATCGAAGCTAGACATCAAAGCTAATAGAAATAGACTCTTTTTTGTTGTCTATCCCGACTCGCTTCCCCACGAACCGGTGGACCTAGTCTATCCTCCCCGGATTTGGCCTCAAGCCGCTCTAGCCAACCCTTCCCAGATATGGCCTCAAGAACCCCCTAGACCTAGCCTAGATCTAGTCTCCAACACGAGGCGAGTTTCCCCCTAAGTCCTACCCAGACCTAGTCGCCAACACGAGGCGATTTCACAAACCATTTACAAGAAGAATATGAAATGAAAATAAATAAAAACTCCCTTCTGATGTCCGAGGCAAAGTTCCGTTGTAGAGTAAGCATTGCAGAAGCGGACTTCGTTTGGATCCGGCGTGATGAGATTCTCCTTTAGAAGTTTGCAGAACTTTGGTAGACATCAACTTTCGGCCAAGATAGCCTCTGGAATTCTAGCACTCTATCTCTCTCTGATATCTCTCTGATGTGTCTGAAACGAGAGGAGAGGAGTCCATTATATAGACTTAGCGCTAGCGCCTGCGCTAGCGCTACCGCTGGCGCTATCCAAAATTAGGACATGTTTTGCGCGACAGAATCTTCAATTTGAGGAAACAATTCTCCCTTGCCTTCTGTGTGCGTCGCTACCGCCTGCGCTATCGGCTGCTGCCAGGCGCTATCTCCTTCCATATGTGTGTTGGATCGTGTGACGCCCTTAGAGGGGGGGGGGGGGGGGGGGGGGGAGGTGTGAATAAGGGTGTGTTTAAAAATAAATTTTTTACTTAATAATTTTTAAATAGATTTTACTTTTCTAAAAAGTTACTTATAAATAATTTTAAACCAACGCAATTTTTGTATTAAACCCAACACAAATTTCTAAGATAAAGATTTAAGCAATCAAATTTGCAATTAATGAAAAGAGCATAATTATATTAATCATGAAATTTGCATACAATAAAAATGATCTTAACAATGCTTAAGATCAAGGCACAATTATGATAATAAAAAATACAATAATTTTGGTTTACCAATCCTTCTCCCAAGGATCGGAAGGCTATCACTTGTCTCTCCCAAGACCAAGCCCAAGCCTATCCTCTAGATCTTCCCAAGATCTAGATGTAGCACACAAGGCCACGATTTCCCACCAAGCCACGCAAGGACTTGGACGCTCCGCACAAGGAAGTGATTTTCCCCTAAGCCGCGCAAGGACTTAGACGCCGCACGCAAGACGACTATTTCTCTACCAATACAAAATGAAAAGTATGTGAATGAAAATACAATATGAAAAGAACAACTCCCTAGAATTTCAGATCTTTGAAAGGATGGTTGAAGCCTCGAGATGATCGTTGATGTAGAAGCGCGCCCGATCTCGTCTTCAATCTTCAATCCTTCTTTGCACAAATGGGAGTTGAAGAGGTTCTGGAGCTCTCTGGTTTGTATGCACTCAGGAAGGGACTTGAAATTCTCAAAGCTTGGAATGCACGAACACAAGGAGTCAATTTATAGAAAATCACTGTCGCCTGGGCGACATCCACTATCGGAATTTTCCGAGAGCGCTAAACTGCCGCTGGAGTGCCGTCGTGCGGGCAGTTGCTGTAACCGCTGAGCTGTCGCCTGGGCGACATCGATGTAGGATTTCCGACAGCGCAAAACTGCCGGTCGTGGTGGTGTCGTGGGCCGTTGTTGTAACCTTCGAGCTGTCGCCTGGGCGACATCGCTGTCGGAATTCTGACAGCTCAAAACTGCCTTTCGTCGTGCTGCCGTGGAGGGAAGTAGTTGTAACTTCTCTGCTGTCGCCTGGGCGACAGCGGCTGTCAGAATTTTCCGACAGTGAAATTTCCCATATTCAAATTTAGCTCCAGCAGAAATGTGAACATCTCATACCTGTTATCTGCACACCATTAATAAAAAATAGAATCAAATACAAACGGGACTTTGTTATTATCAAACCGGAGGAGTGCGAAGAGCATGCTCCAACAATCTCCCCCTTTTGATAATAACAAATCCGTATAAAAAGAAATCATGTCTATTTAGATTGTTGATTTTAACATTTGGTGTGTGCACAAAAATAACATGATATATTTCTCTTAAAATAAATAATCTCACTTTAGATGAAAGCTCCCCCTAAATGAATGCTCCCCCTAAATATATGCTCCCCCTAAATATATGATGTATTATGTAGGTGGAATATTTAGGTGTAATAGATTTGTGATTTTTCTTTTTATACTTTTAATTCTCCCCCTTTTGGTATTAACAAAAGTTAATATTAGATAAAAGAGTAGTTCTTTAAGGGAAGGGATATAGGATATAGAAATGAAGAGTAAGCGGAAGCATTTTGTTGGAAATGATTGAAGTCCATGAAATAATAGGAATATGCCATAGTATGAATAAACTCATGAAGTGACGGTATAGCCATATGAAGTAATGAAAAATAACTTAAACATGAGTAAGGTCATTTGAAAGTATCATAGAAAGACACAATAGTGTATAGAATTATGGAATATTTTCGGTCCAATTCTCATGAGATGAATGTTTATATAACATAATGATTTGTACATGTGATACTTAGATCAAACATATGAAGTTATTTAATTTACATGATCATTTAAATGTAGAACATAATATAAGCATATAAAGTTAACTTTGACTTTGAAGATATAGCACAAGATGAATAGAAAACCATTTTTCTTTTGCACAAGACACTTTATAATTCTTTCCAAGGTGCTTAACCTCACAATACTCATTAAGACTTATCAGGAGGGTAAGTAGTGCTTGGTGGAGTATCCTTGTCTTTATTTTAAACTTTTTTTTGATCACAGATGTTGTGATATTTTAATTTTGAGATATTGATAATTTTTTTTGTAATTGACCAAGGATCTCCGAATTCACTTGAATCGCAAAAGATGGTGTATATTTTGTTGTGCTAACAAATCAAGGTTGAAAGTTGTATTTATGAAGTGCAATTTTATTATGTTAAAGCAAATATGATCCATGTATATATTAAATAAAAAGACATACGTATTGATCAAAAGAAGTGAATGTGATAGTTCATTATGATATATAAACAATTTCTCATACTTAGAGGCATGCAAAAACAATTTCCAATGGTCTAAACAACTAAGTAGGAGTGTCAATACGATGATAGCTTGGAAATGAAATCATATAATCATGTAAGAGTCATTTTTTAAAAATAAAAAGCACATGGTTTGTCATCAAGTCATGAGGAGAAGCATTAATAATGACATATAACTATTGTAAATCATCAAAAGGACCCAAAATTGAAGTTTTATCAAAACGGGAGCTGTCGGAAATTTTCGACAGTCACTGTCGCTTGGGCGACAGCCAAAATTATAAATAGGGCTTTGGACCGAGTCAAACCCTATTGTGCATCATTTCCTGGAGTTAAAAACGAGAGGAAGCTGTCGGAGTTCGGCGAGATCCTAGATCTAAGGTATGGTTTTTCATTTTTAAGTGTTTTGACTAAAATTTTTTTAGAGATTTTTGATTTTAGAAAGGGGAGATGATAAATGATGTATGTTTTTTAGTTTTCCTTTGATGAATGGTGTAGATCTTGGAAGTTTTGTGTTTTAAAAATGTAGATCTAGTGGAAATCAAGGGGATCTTGTTGGATCTTGGTGAAATTTTTTTGTTTTTTATGATTTTTGTGGTTGAAGTGTTGCATTTGTACATTGTATAATTTTTTTTTAAATGCAAGATTTGTTTGAGGAAGAAGGTTGAAGATGATGAATAGTAAGGATATGGAGAAGATGTAGATTTGAGTTTAAAAAAAATATTATATAATTTTTTTTAAAGACTTGATGTTGAAATAAAACACTATTTTGAGTAGATCTGGAAGTTTATGAAAAAAATTTCAAGAGAAGTTTACTGAAGTACTGTCGGAAATTTCCGACAGTCACTGTCGCCTGGGCGACAGTGTTCCAGTGCACAACACATTTTTAATCCATGTTTTTTATATGTTATTTGCAGAATGGCTTCCAGTTCTAAAGCGCGAAGAAGTACTTCTGTAGATGCGCATAGTTCGTATCAAGTGTATCCTGGGGTGGAGAAAGCCATAGTAGGAGTAGCGAAATATGTGGAATTTGATTCGCCGAAGCACGATCATATCTATGATCGGCTTGCGAATGCAGGTATACTCTCAATAATCACACCAGAGGCATTTTCATCCTTTTAAATTCGAGAATTTTATAACCATTTGGAAGACCCAAATTTCACTGAATTGGATGGGGGAGTTAGATCAAGAATCCAGGGTCAACATGTGGAAATAACACATGTTGATATAAGAGAGGAATTTAGACTACTGATGAGTGAAAATATGCCGGATATAGTGGAGAGTTATAGAAAAGATAGAGATTGGACCCTTGTAAACATGAGTTTACATGGGAGTCAAAAGAAGACTCTAACCACTGAAGTTACGTCACTCACTCCGGATGCTTTTTTAGTTCAAGATATATTAAGGAACTCAGTCATGTTGAAGAGTGGAGATACAAGGAGTATCACGGCTCAGTTGACCCTCATTACTTACTTCATTATGGAGAATGAACCTTTTGATTTGGCGGACTTCATACTCTCCCAGATTCGGTATGCGTTTAGATTAAAGCATCCAAAATGGGTGAAGGTTCATACGCTGCCAATGGGGGCGATAATTCAGCGTGTATTATATAAGAAGTATGGATGGATAGCACAAGATTCGTATTTTGATGATTGTTATCCGGAGATATATTATACGGGTTCAATGAAGGTGAAGAAGATGCATAAAAAGGGCCATCCTGGAATTGAGATTAGAGAGCCGACAATTTCTAGGGGAGGTTCACTACGGGAGTCCATAGATGATCTGCGTGATTCCTTTGAGGAGCACAAAAAAGAAGTGAAGAAGGATCGTAGTCGAATGCAGAAGTTTATGAAGTTTCTCGTCAAAGGTCTGATGTTAAAGCCAACTCCGGAGGAAGAGGCCGAATGGCAAGTTCCAGACGAAGAACCGCCATGCCAATCGGTGAGGCGGACTCGACGTGGTAAAGCCGTGAGACGAGGACCTCCAGAAGACTGTCCAGAGAACAGCGGGGCTGGTTTTGAAGATTCTGAGTAGTTTCATCAGGCTACTGCTGCTGGTTGATGTCGGAAATTTCCGACATCCACTGTCGCCTGGGCGACAGTGAACTTCTTCAGATTTCTATTTCTGTTTAATGAACTTGATCCTTATGTTGTTTTCTACTATTTTTATTGGAACAATATTGATGTAATATTAATGATGTTTGAATTTTTGTTAAGTCTTTTGAAATTTTATGGTTTGATTTTAAAATTTAGGCTTTTTCTTTTTAATTGTTTAGGTTTTGTGATAATTTTTTTTAAATTTTATAGGCTTTAAATAGTGATATATTCATTGTGAAATGTCTAGAATTCCCAATTCTAGCCTAAGCATAGAAAAACGGGAATCCGGTAACGGCTTAGTGAATATATCCGCTAGTTGATTTTCCGTGCCTATAAAGTTGATTTTTATATTACCCTTCTTAATATGATCCCTTATAAAATGATGTCGGACATCTATATGCTTAGATCTAGAATGTAATACGGGATTGTTAGTTAAGTCTATAGCACTTTTATTGCCACACTTTAATTCTACACTACTTTGTTGCATGCCAAAATCTTCTAACGTTTGTGACATCCAAAGAGCTTGGGCACAATAACTACCTAGTGCAATATATTCAGCCTCGGTAGTAGAGAGGGCAACAGAATTCTGTTTCCTACTCGACCATGAAATAAGTGAAGGGCTAATAAAGTGGCAAGTGCCACTAGTGCTTTTCCTATCTAAAGAACATCCCGCATAATCAGAATCCGAAAAACCATGCAAAATAAAGGAATCATTATGAGGATACCATAAACCTAATTTTGATGATCCTATGAGATATCTAAAAATATGTTTCACCGCTTTTAAATGTGACTCTTTAGGATTAGCTTGAAATCTAGCACATAAACAAACGGCAAACATAATATCAGGTCTAGATGCGGTTAAATACAATAAAGATCCTATCATACTTCTATAAAGGGTTTGTTCAATTGAAACACCACTTTCATCTTTTCCTAATTTTAGTGAAGTACTCATAGGATTGTTTGCATGCTTAAGATTTTCAAATCCAAATCTTTTTAACATATCATGAATATATTTGTTTTGACATATACAAATTCCATCATGTTTTTGTGTAATTTGAAAACCTAAAAAATATGAAAGTTCTCCAACCATACTCATTTCAAATTCATTTTTCATAATTTGAACTACTTCATTACACAACTCTTCATTAGTGGCTCCAAAAATAATATCATCAACATAAATTTGTAAAATAACTAAATCATGATCAATTTGCTTAATGAAGAGTGTAGAATCAGCACTTCCTATTTTATAATCGTGCTTTAACAAATATTGAGTTAATCGATCATACCAAGCACGAGGCGCTTGTTTTAATCCATAAAGCGCTTTATCTAATTTATAAACATAATTTAGATATTTCTCATTTATAAAGCTAGGGGGTTGTTCTACATAAACCTCTTCTTTTATATACCCGTTTAAAAATGCGGTTTTGACATCCATTTGATATAATTTAAATCCTTTAAAACAAGCAAATGCAAGAAATATTCTAACCGCTTCTAATCTTGCTACGGGTGCAAAAGTTTCATCAAAATCTACCCATTCAATTTGTGGATAACCTTTTGCAACTAATCTGGCTTTATTTCTAACAATTCTAGATTCATTATCCATTTTATTTTTAAAAATCCACTTAACACCAACTACAGGATGATTTTTGGGTCGTTCTACAAGATTCCAAACCTTATTACGTTCAAATTGATTAAGTTCTTCATTCATAGCTAAAAAACAAAATTCATCATTTAAAGCGGTGGAAACATCTTTTGGTTCTATTTCAGAAACAAAACAAAGGTTTAAAAATAAAACATGTAGCGATGAACGAGTACAAACCCCTTTTTGCGGATCTCCAATGATAAGCTCCTTTGGATGATCCTTTGAGAATCTCAAATCACTTGGAGGCACATATCCTTCTCTTTCTTCTTCTTCTCTATCTTCTTCTCCTCTTTCTCCTTCTCTTTCTTCATCTTTTTCTTCTTCATTTTCTCCAAGTTCTTCATCATCATTCTCCACCGTGGGAAGGAGTTCATCTTCTTTTCCTGAAATTTTCTTTTCTACACATGAAGAAAACTCATCAAACCTAACATGAATAGATTCTTCAACTATTTTTGTTCTTTTATTAAAAATCCTATAAGCTTTACTAGTTGAAGAATAGCCAATAAAAATACCTTCATCACATTTTTCATCAAATTTTCCTAAGGAATCTTTAGAATTCAAAATAAAACATTTACAACCAAAAACTTTGAAATAAGAAACATTTGGTTGTTTATTAAAAATTAATTCATAAGGAGTTAATTTTAAAATAGGGCGAAGCATTACTCTATTAATTACATAACATGCCGTACTAACCGCTTCAGCCCAAAAAGATTTTGGTAATTTAAATTCAGATAACATCGTACGGGCTAACTCTTGAAGAGTTCTATTTTTCCTCTCCACTACACCATTTTGCTGTGGTGTGCGTGGAGCAAAAAATTCATGTTTAATTCCTAACTCCGTACAAAAAGAAATAAACTTTTCATTTTCAAATTCTCCTCCATGATCCGATCGTATGCGTTTAATTTTTAACTCAAATTCATTTTGAATACACAAACATAATTTTGAAAATTCTGAAAATGCATCGGATTTGGAGGTTAAAAATAAAGTCCAACAAAAACGAGAATAATCATCAATCAATACAAATGTGTATTTTCTACCTCCTAAGCTAGAAATTCCAATTGGCCCAAATAAATCCATATGTATTAATTGAAGTGGCCTAGTGGTAGAAATAATGTTTTTACTTTTGAAAGATGATTTTGAAAATTTTCTTTTTTGGCAAGGCACACATAGTGAAGAAGATAAATTTCCATTTAACAAAGGTAAACCTTTAATTAATTTATCTTTTGAAAGTTTTGTAATTAACTTGGCACTAGTATGTCCAAGTCGCCTATGCTATAAATCTAATTCATCATTTTTTGATAAAAACATTTCAAAGTAGAATTTGAAAAATCTAGAAATTTAATCATATATACATTATTACATCTAGGTGCGGTAAAAACAATTTCATTTGTTTTGGAATTAATAATTTTGCACAAATTTGTAGAAGATTCAAATAAAACATTTAAACCCTTATCACATAATTGACTAATAGAAATCAAATTATGCTTTAATCCTTCTACAAATAAAACATTTGAAATTGAAAAATTTTCGTTACCCACAACTCCGATGCCGATGATTTTTCCTTTTCCATTGTCTCCGAATGTCACAACTCCTCCTTTCTTCATCTCCAGGCTAAGGAACTTCTCTTTATTGCCCATCATGTGCTTTGAACGACCCGAGTCCAAGTACCACACGTCTTCTTTGTCCTTAGCCTGTCAACACACCTAGAAAGAAGAGGTGAGTAAAGATCTGGTTACCCAAGTGGTTCCACCCATAGTATAGGTAGAAGCCTTAGGCACCCAGATTTGTTTAATTTTACTTTTTCCTTCCTTCCAGCAAGAGTCTGTAGTGTGACCAAATTTATTGCATTTGGCACATGTAATGTATTTAGAAGAGTATAACTTTTCTGGACTTTTACTGGATGAGGATGCAATATTTGATAATTCATTAATTTTAGAATTTTTTAAAGTAAATTTTCTGAACTTTTCACTGTCGCCGGCGACAGTGGTTGTCGCCGGGCGACAGCTTCCAGACGTGTATCCGAGCCCAATCCTTCCAGATCCATGGAGTTGGTATCCTAAGATCATATCCAGTGATCTTCGGCCCATTCCAAATTTTTTCATGGCTAATGTTAAGTCATGAATCTGGTTTCTCTGTTTTGTATTTTCGGATACTAGATTTACATATCTATGTTCAAAAGATTTCTTTCCCACATTGACTTTGGAAATTGAAGATTTCAGATCTCTCTCTAAAATCTCATTCTTTTTAGTAAGAACTTTTATTGTAGAATGAGATTTGGAAAGAGATTCTTCAAGTTCTTTAATTCTTCCCAAAAAGTGATCACACTCTTGGCAAGAAATATCTCTTTTTCCAATAGTCTTAATTTCATTTAACAATTTTTTGTTTTCTTTAAGTAAAATGTCATTTTCAGATTTAAGAAGATCATTATCTTTTAAACTTTTTTCAAAAAATTTGCAAGTCTTTAAAAATTCAGAAAATAATTCATCATAGGTTGGAGGAGTCACTACAAGAAAACTGGGTATTAGTGACGAAAAAATAGTGACAAATTATATTTCGTCACTAAAAGCATGTTTTTAATGACGAAATATTTTTCGTCACTAAAGATAAGTCTTTAGTGACAAAATTTATGTTTGGTCACTAAAGACACATCTTTAGTGACGAACTATAAATCCGGTCACTAAAAACAAGTTAGTAGTGATGAAATTTTATTTTGTCACTATTTATTAGTGACCAAATATAATTTGGTCACTAATTTATTTATATAATGATCCACCAAGACAAGCCACCATAGCTAGCTCATTATCAAAAAATTAAATTTTTGTCATATCATGGCCATGACGATGTCCAAACGAGACGGCGGTGCCCCGATGCATGAGGTATTATTTATGCTACGAGATCAATGTTGTGTCATATTGGATTGAACTCAATCGTTGAGACTATTAATTAATATTATTTAATTTATTTAATTATGAGGTTACAGATTCGACGATAAAATTAAAAGTTATACATGATAAGAACGAAATTTCTTTTGTGCCATTAGAAGTTGTTTATGTTCACATTAACATATACTAATTGCCATGCGAAAAAATCTTTTGATAACTATTCAGTGACGAATATCGGATTCGTCACAGAGAAAACGTAAATATGGCGGGCTAATTTTCGATTCCCTCTCATTTTTTATCGCTCTGATTTTCGATTCCCTCTCATTTTTTATCGCTCTGATTTTCGATTCCCTCTCATTTTTTATCGCTCCCGAAGTTTCTTTTCCTCTTAATCGCTCGACGGGTTATAGTTTCTTTTCCTCCCGAAGTTTCTTTTCCTGGTTGCTGCGCCAAATCCAGGGTTTCCCATCGTTCCTCCATCGTTCCTCTCCGGCGAGATCAAGTTTCCTCCTCCATTCCTTTGGCGTTCCTCCGGCGAGATCTAGGGTTTCCTCCTTCCTTCGCCATTCTCTTCGATCTCGCAAGGAGTAAGCCCAACATTTCGATCTAGACCTAGGGTTCCTCCGCTTATTTCCTCTGCTCTTTCTCGCAGCCGCCAGCGACCTCTCGGACCCGTAACATTCTTGTGCGCGAGCGCCGGATCAGGTGAAAGTTTCTTTCGGACTTACCCAACTTTTTATCAAGTTCCAAGAATGCTAAAATGTCTCATTTTTTCATTCTTGTGCTGCTTGTTATGATTGAATGGGTCACTTAAAGGTCTTGGTGTAAATAAGTGATCCATGACAATTCTTTCTTTTAATTTTTCAAACATTCCATTTGTTGCATACTATTATATGATTTTTCATAAATGTGTTTTAGATCAATTTGCATGTTTTACATTTTGAGGCCAATTGTGAACCTGGTTTATTAATTAGATTTGTGAGGTAGTTTTTTGTCATATTATCTTATCTCTTGAGGCATGTATTCTTTATTTCTTCTCCAATATTCAATAGGGGTTGAATGATGTTAGAGCTTTGTCCATTATTGAACTTATGTTGAATGACAGTTGCATGAAAAGTTTTGGTACCTGGAAGTGGAAGATGCGCTTGGGCAATGCTTTCTTCCTTTTGAATTGCTTAAAATATGTAAACATGTGGTTTCTTTTATTGAAAATTTTAATGTTTCCTTATTACTTTAATTTTCTTGATTGTCTTAAAACATCTAGAGATGGAGTTTCTTTCATTAAATTTTTTAATGTTTACCTTTTTTTTTTCTTTTTACTATCTCATACTTCATGATTTACACTTTATATTCTAAGAGCTGCACAAGAGAATGTGTGAGACATAACATGTTAAAACATATTGTCATTTCTTAGTGCTTATATCTGTTGTAATCTTCTCACACTCCCCTTTTCTTGGAGCATGGATGGAGAAGATGTTAGCATTTTCCAACTTGTATCTTATAATTTTGTTCTTAATTCCGGTAAGAAATTTTGTAATTATGTTATTAAGTTGGTCATTAATCTTGATAGTTGTAGTAATGGTACTATCGATCCCATCCATAATCTTTCCTCTGCCAAATGATAATCTATTTCAATATGTTTTGTTTGTTTATGAAAAATATGATTAAAGGTCTAACTGTATAAGACTAGTAGCCTCTTGCTTAAGACTAGTAGCCTCTTTCGGTTTCAACGGATTTCATAAGTACGATTTTCTGGTCGTTTGGGGCGGCTTTTGCCATAATCATCGTTGCTCCAAGTGCAAAAGCCATCCCAAACACAAAAGCTGCCCAAATATAGCTTGAGGGATTAGCTTGAGCATGATTCCTTCACAAGTAGTTGCAACTTTTGCATGATTCCTTATCAATACATTATTTTATATTTTACATATGTCCATCTGTTAGCATTTATAGGTGTTATGTGTTTTTTTGGTCCTCTCTATTGTATGTTTATATCTTCTATATAAAGGAGAGATATAAACATTGTTCAATCATAATTTTGAGATTTTTTTGTTACTTTGTGAAGCAAATCCTTAATATTATATTTATGTTAATGTAATTTTTTTTTAATTTTTTTTTTAAATAGAGCAATGGATAAGAGTTGGATGGATATTGGTGATCGACGACAACCTGATTACATCAATGGAGTAAATTCATTTCTTGATTTTGCATTTACTCATTCAAGTAGAGGAAATACTATCCGTTGCCCTTGTTATAAGTGTGCAAATAACAATTTCCACACTCGAGAGATTGCCTTTGCACATCTTATTTTGAATGGAATTGTAAAGACCTATAAATGGTGGTCAAGTCATGGAGAGGATCATTACATTAACCCAATCGGTGACAGCGGTGATGATGCAGTTAGAGAAGATGAAGAAGAGCTTTCAGAGCATGATAACATGCACGATTTACTCTATGATTTTAATAATGTTCGAAATGAGAATATTGGAGATGAACGTGATCATGAAGGCCCTAACGAAGCAGTTAAAAATTTTTATGATTTGCTAAATGATGCTGAACAGGAATTATATCCAGGTTGCAAAGAATTTTCAAAATTTCAATTTATGGTTACTTTACTAGCACTTAAATCTGATTATGGATGGTCCGATCGATCTTTTACTGCATTACTTACAGTTTTGAAAAGAGCAATTCCTTTTAGTGAAAAACTACCTAGTAGTTTTTATGAAGCTAACAATTATATACAAGAGCTTGGAATGGAATGTAAAAAGATAGATGCTTGCATAAATGATTGCATTCTCTATCATGATAAGTTTGCAAATTTGGAGAGTTGTCCAACTTGCGGTATGTCAAGGTGGAAATCGAGCAAGATAAATGATACAGAAATTAATATGTCTTCAGGGAAGAGTAAAAACATACCAAACAAGATTCTAAGACATTTTCCGTTGATACCAAGACTTCAGAGATTGTATATGTGCTCTAAGACAGCCGAGGATATGAGATGGCATAAAGAAAAGCGTCACGATGACGGTAGTTTGCGACATCCAGCTGATGCTTTTGCTTGGAAGTCGTTTGATCAGAAACACTCAGAATTTTCATCTGATGCACGAAATATTAGGCTTGGCTTAGCAACCGATGGGTTTAATCCTTTTGGTATTATGAGCACAAATTATAGTGTGTGGCAAGTTATTTTAATTCCTTATAATTTGCCACCATGGTTATGCATGAAAGCTCCTAATCTCATCATATCATTGATTATTCCTGGTCCAACACAACCTGGGAATGATATCGATATATATTTGCAACCTTTGATTGATGAGTTAAAAATTTTATGGGAATTTGGGGTTTGCACTTATGATGCCTATGCAAAGTGCAATTTTAACATGCGTGCTGCTGTGTTATGGACGATAAATGATTTTCCAGCTTATGCTAATCTATCAGGTTGGAGCACAAAAGGTAAGCTTGCTTGTCCGTGTTGTAATAAAGACACATGGTCTTATCGATTGAAGAATGGGTCTAAGATGTGTTATATGGGAAATAGACATTTTTTGGAACCAAATCATAAATGGAGAAAAGATAAGAAGTCTTTTGATGGAACAATAGAAGTTCGACCCGCTCCAAAGATTCTTTCAGGAGATGAAATCTTAGAGCAACTAAAAGAATATGACAATGTAATTTTTGGAAAGTTTCAAAAGAAAAGAAGGCGGGATGAAACTTCACTTCCACATAATTGGAAGAAGTTAAGTATTTTTTTTCAATTACCATATTGGAGCACACTTGAGATACGACACTGTCTAGATTACATGCATATTTTAAAAAATATTACGGATAATATATTAGGCACTATGTTGAATATTGATGGGAAGACCAAAGATGATTTGAATTCTAGACTAGACCTTAAAGAAATGGGGGTAAGGTCAGAATTACATCTCATAGAAAACAATGGTAATTATGTAATGCCGCAAGCATGTTATACATTGATATTAGCTGAACGGAGGGCAATATGCAATTTTTTAGAGAATCTGAAAGTTCCAGATGGGTATTCTTCAAATATAAAGAGATGCGTAAATGCTAAAGAGGGTAAAGTGTTAAGAATGAAAGCTCATGATTGCCATGTTTTCATATTAGATCAACTTGCTCCTGCTTTCCGTGGCATTGTTCATAAAGAGGTTTATGACCCGCTAGTTGAACTAAGTATATTTTTTAAGGAGTTGAGCTCTAAGACTCTGAATGTTGAGGTGTTGGATAAGCTTGAGAGAAATATTGCTATCACACTTTGCAAGCTTGAGAGAATATTTCCACCTTCTTTTTTCACAATCATGATGCACCTGCCAATTCATCTCACACGAGAAGCTAGAATTGCTGGCCCCATACATTATCGATGGATGTACCCAATTGAGAGGTATTTTTATTAGTTATTTTAGTTTTTCTTTACTTTATCATATAATGATTATTAAAATAGTTGTATTCAACAGATATTTACGGACACTCAAATCCTTTGTGCGAAACAAAGCACGTCCAGAAGGTTCAATTGCGAAGGGATACCTAGTACATGAGTGCTTGACATTTTGTTCGAGATACATAAATAAAGTAGACACAAAGCTTAATCGCCCTGATAGAAATGATGATGGAAATGTCATGCAAGATTCAAGATTATCTATATTTCAAAAGACAGGGAGGTCATTAGGTAAAGGGATAGAAAAAGATCTTACGTATGAAGATTGGCATCAAGCTCATTTGTACATACTACGAAATTGCCCAGAAGTAGAACCATTTGTAGAGTGAGTTTCACGATCTATATTCATTCAATTGTATTATATTTTTACCTTATATAACTAAGGCTAACAACTTTTTAATAATAGACAACATTACCAGGAGCTTCTACAAGTAGATTCTAGAGATATTGGAAGAAGGCATGAAAGAACTTTTGTTAGATGGTTTGAGTCATTGGTAAGTATTATCAATTTTTCCAGACTTATTGTCTATTTAGAATTATGTTTAATATGTGCGATTATATTTTGTTTTCAACAGATATCTAAGTTATATTATGAGGGAGACACAAGAGCTAGCAAAGAATTTTTGGAACTAGCCCGCGGTCCAAAAAGAGGGGTGGCGACACACTATCCTGGTTATATTGTTAATGGCTTTAGATTTCATACTTATGAACTCGAAATCAGGCGTAAAACTCAAAATAGTGGTGTTATTGTTAAGGGGGACGAAAAATCAGGTGGCAGAGAGTATTATGGAGTTCTAAAAGATATTATTCAGTTTGAGTATGGTGTTGGTAAAAAAGTTATCTTATTTAAATGTGAATGGTGGGATACATATAATGAAGGCCGAGGCTACAAAAAGGAAAACAATGGAATTATTTCTGTTAATATAAAACGTAATTTGAGAAGCAATGAACCTTATGTCTTATCTTACCAAGCTGAACAAGTATATTATGTACCTGATAACAAAAGCAAAGATTGGCGAGTAGTTATAAAGACCGTGTCGCGCCACTTTTTTGATGTTCCATCCAATGACTTTGAAGAGCACACTGAGGATGAAATAAATTTGTATGATATGAACATTGAGATAGGATCTACACTTGATATTGTTATAGATAATGATGATAATCATGAAATTTCATTACAAAGAACTGATGTTGATCCCATAACTATTGAGAAAACGGATCTTCCCCGTATTGCTTGATCTTTTCTTACTAATCACTCAAAGATTTCCAGCAAGCTCTATGACTACACTATATTGCTTCATTGCAGAGAGGTTTGCTAGTTTTTATTTGATTTTTAATCATCTTTTCTTATCATAATTTCATGTATTTTGTGAGATTTTTTTGCATTATTTATGGTCTCAAATTGGTACTGAAGTTACTCTTTTCATGATATGCTTTAACTTGATTTTTGTATCTAAAGTACTTATTTTTTACAGGTAATTAAGATTTAAAAAGTGATGAGTACAAATATTTATGCTAAGAATAAAGATTATCATGCAGAAAGACTTATGGATAATTCACCATTGCATTCTACACATGCAAGAAGACATTCAATTGATTGGAAGACTAAGTCAACCACTTTACATCCACGGTCCACTGCAGCACGAATTTGTTCCCTTACTCAACCAGATTTTGAACCTTCCCGCAAGCATCACGCAAAACAATCACATGCCAATACTGTGTCTTCTAATCAACAAAAGCCAACACGAACACCAAGATTATTACATTTGGATCAAGCTTTGACAAATATTGATCAACATACACATGTTGAGAGTAGGGTTGAGCAATTATCTTCTTATCAGCAAAAGCCAACACAAACACCAAGATCATTACATTTGGATCGAGTTTTGACAAATGATGATCAACATACATATGCTGAGAGCGAGGTTGAGCGCACTTCTATTGAGGCTGAGGCTGAGGCTGATCATGTACTTGCTAATCCAACAAATCTTGAGCATGATAAAAATAATGGTATCTCTCGTTTAAGTTTTTATAGTTTGATATATATATATGTATATATTGAAACATGTCAACAAAAGAATATTCAATGACAGGTTCAAATGCAAAACGAAAAAGAACTCGTGGTCCAACCACAGGTGTTGAGTGGTCGAAGAGAAGACAAAATAATGTGGAGAGTATGGTTGTGCAACTACCAGAAGAACTTCGAAGAGTAGTTGGGTACAGAGCTCAAGAGCTCATTACCAAAAGTGGGCGATACGTAAGACATCATGCTCCCTTGAATGTTGAGAAATGGTCTTCAATTCCAGCTGATATCACTGATAAAATAATTAATATCATCTATGTAAGTATATAATTTTGTTTTTTTTTCCTTTAATTTAGAAATGCTTTTCATTTTTATTACAAAATTTTTGTTGTCCTATATTTTACTTAGGCCGAATTCAATCTGCCAAATGAGTCCCATGTTCGTGGTGACCTTATATCATCACTTCGTCGACATTACAATATTTGGCGTTTTAATTTGCATGCGAAGTATTACCTAAAATGGAAGAGTGATGTGCAACGACGTGCTAATTGCCCGAAGGAAATTGATCCCGATCAATGGAATTGGCTAATTAGTTACTGGGGAAATTCGCGATTCAAGGTAAGAAATCCATTAATCTCTCTAAAATTCGCGATCAAATTTTTTTTCTTATTTAATCATTGGTATAGAGGATCAGCGAGGTAAACAAACAAAATAGGAGCCAACAGAAGATAAAATCTCATGTTGGTACAAAGTCTATAGCGAGAACAATACATGAAATGGTAAGTATTTTTCTTAACATGGACAATGCTTATTACATTTAACTATAAATTGTCTACTTGGAATTTGAATTCTTATTATTTTCTAAATGCAGAGGGAAGCACCACAACAAGAGAATGAATTGCCCATTTACATAAGGTTGTGGGAGAAAACCCGTAAAGGTAAACATAATGAGTGGCAAGAGAACACAGAAGAGGAAATATATAAGAAACTATTGGAACTTCACGAATCTCAAATAATGGAGAATGGTGAAGATAAACTTACCCCTGAAGAGGCCTACACTAAAGTATTAGGACATCGCTCTGGTTATATTCTTGGATTGGGACCAGGACCTAGACCTTCAGAGCGTGGACGTACTAATATGAAACATCTACGAGAAGAAATGCGAGCAGAAATGCGAGCTGAAGTTCGAGCAGAAGTTCGAGCAGAAGTAGAAGCGGAGATGACGACACGTATCCAAGAGATGGAGGATCGAATGACCAAAAGATTTGATGCGAAGATGTTGGCACTCTTAGCGCAAACACAAATTGAGGATCAAGCTGATAACACAAATTGAAGCCCTTTACCTTACTTTTGAGATACACAAGTATGTTTATATTTTTAATACTTACTATTTGCTATTGTATTTGCAATCTTCTTAGTCAGTATTTAATGCTAAACTTATGTATTAACTTGTAGGTACTAGTGGAGCTTTGGAGCAACTAGCATAATTTCATATGCAGATTTATGCTTACCCAAACATTTAGTTACTTGTTATATTTATGTCTTCTTGAAGCTTGCATAGTATCAAAGCCAAGCATTTACCTATTATACAAATTTTGTTGTGTTTACGTGTTGTTTTTTGAAGGGTAAGGAGGCAAACTCCCATTAGTTGTAGTAATAATAGTACAAACTCTGAATTCTATTTTGACCCACTGGTAGTATTAGTGATAATAGTCCTGTTATATAAATCTTGTTTATGTTAATATTTAAGAAAATCCCAAAAATTGGAATCAGTTTTCTGCGGGAAACTGGAATTTCCTTTAGCGTGCTGATGAAGTTTGGTGGGTCATCGGTTTCCACTGCTGATAGAATGAAGGAAGTTGCAGACCTTATTCGAAGTTTTCCAGAGGAAAGACCAGTCATCGTTCTATCTACCATGGGGAAGACAACAAACAATCTTCTTCTGGTAATTCCTCCATTTTTCTCATATTTTCAAATTTTACCTCTAAGCTTACATTTCTTAACATGCATATGCAAAAAAAAAACTCAAAGGAGTTTGATGGATCCACAGTACTTCTCATTTGAGTTCACTTGTTTGAAGAAATATAAGTTCATAATAGTATTGTTGATAAAAAAATTGATTTCAGTGGGGGAATACTCATATGTATCTTTGGTGCATCAATAATTGATTGAATCTCCTTTTTGAGATGCCATTTATTATATGTTTTAGTTTCTTTTTCATGTTTTCTTTCACAATGTTTGTCATTCCATTGTGAAGGGCTCATTTGCCTGCGGACTTACACTGCTTCTCATGTTTTTATAGTGTTGTTGGATGAACTGGAGCAACTGCTGAAAGGGATTGCGATGATGAAAGAGTTGACACCTCGAACGAGAGACTATCTTGTTTCATTTGGAGAATGCATGTCGACAAGAATCTTTGTCGAGTATTTGAACCAAATTGGGGTTAGAGCAAGGCAGGTAAACTATTTCTACCCATTTTGCACACAGTTCTTTTGGGTTAATCTTGCTGCTCATCAGGCTTGAGTTTAGAATGTCAATTATTGCTGGTCATAGCCTCTTATTTTCTTAGCATGTTGCTGTTGTTTTATCGTCAGACTGGTTGCTTAAGGTGATTAGATCTTCCCATCCTTTGTAGGAGAAATTATTCGGTCCACGCAGATTAATTTATCGTGGATGAGCAAGGGCCGTGCTTCTTTCTCAAACATCGATACACCAGGTGGGAACCAGATTCTTACCCCATCTACACCACCACTGACTCTCTCCTTCTTGCTACCATTATTATCACTATCTTTATATATATAATATATAATAATCTCTTCCAGTGGTTCATTAGAAGGCGCCGCTGCTGCTTTGCTTCTGAAATGGCCTGCCCAGTCCCAATCCAACACGCCATCTCTCTCTCTCTCTATGCTTCTTTCTCTATGGCTCGTCTGAGTTGTTGCAGCAAATAGCAGCACCCAAATCAAATTCAATTTCATGGGGGTCTGATGCTCGCAAGTCGCAACTGTGAAACAACAGTACTACAGCTATATCATAGAATTCTTTGCATCCCAAATCTGTAAAATTACTTTTTCTTTTAATCCTTGATCCAAAGCGGTGATGAAAAGCAAAAAAGATGGGGGTCATGGTAGCTTTTAATTGATATATATTGGCTGTCAACCTTTTCAGAAACTGCAGCAAGACTAATGGTGGGAACCAATGAAACCAGCGCAGGCATCTGCTCTGCTGACTTCTGTATATGGTAAGATACAGTTGCTGATTTGTTTTGGCTGAAATAATTACCAGAGCCACATAAAAAGGACTTGGTTCCCTCTAATTCCAAGGAGCTCTTAGATTACGATCTTCTGAAGCAGTTAGTTCTAGCACAATTTAGATATTTGGATTGAGCCCTCAAAGTACCAAAGAAACATTGGTACAGCATCCACGATAAATTAATTAGTTACATTGGACAAAAATGCTCTAATTGGTCTTCTCATTTTTCATATAGCTACAGTGTATATATTTTAATATTTTCTTGTTAATATGAGATGACTTGTACTCTGAAGATTATGAATTTTATACAAGCAAAACTCTCCTGACTACTATCCAGTTGAAGGCATGACATTGTTTCTCATGCATAGCAGGTTTGGAAGGATGTAGATGGAGTTCTTACGTGTGATCCAAATATTTACTCAAAAGCAAGGCCAGTTGAAGACATTTTCCTCCGTAATCAGTCTCTTTTTCTCTCGTTTTGTTTCTTAAACTATGTCGCTTAAACTATGTCGAACGGCAGGTGTTCAGTGTACTTCGAATGAATTGAGTCAATGTCCAGATGATCTCTCAAGGGGCATCCAAGGTAATTCTGGTGATGCTGCTGCTTTCATACTTTTTCGATCGACCGGAGAGTCGAGATCCGTGTAACACCCCAAATCTGGTAGTTCCGCGAAGTAGGCGGAGTGGTAGTGCGGCACGTGAAGCAGGCTAGAATTCTCCCTGTCTGCTCTTAGCGCACGATCAGTGGCCTCATCGCGCACGACCAGTGATCGTGTGCCAGCGATCGTGCGTTAATTCAGAAGAGAATCGAGTTCTGTCTCGGACAGTGCGCACGACCATTTCCCTCTTCGCGCACGACCAGTGATCGTGCGCCAGCGATCGTGCGCTTATTCGCAAGAATTCAGAGTTCTGTCCCGGATAGTGCGCACGACCATTGCCCTCGTCGCGCACGACCACTGACCGTGCGCCTGTGATCGTGCGCCCTGTTTATTCTGTTCCGCGATTTTGAGCGGAGAAGAAGATCCGACCGATCAAATTTCTTGGAATTCGATCCAACGGCTGGGATTTAATGCTGGGGGGTCTTAGGGCTTTGGAGAGGGATTAAACCCTCATTATTTCATAGTGTTTCTCTCTCCTAGGCTAGAGGAAGAAGAAGGGGGCAAGGAAGAAGAAGAGGAGATTTCGCCATTGACGGAGCTCCGGAGCTCCGTTTCGCGAGCCGTTTTCAGATTCGGAGAGTGCAGCCCGGTGCGGTTCTTTCCCTCCGCGTAGAATCTCGGATCCATGGCGAAGAGGAACACGTCTAGGGTAACGATTCTTCCTCCCGAACTTTGGACTTGTATTTGTCCATTCATTCCTCTTTCTTTGCTTGCATGAGGTATCTCTTTCACCAAATGGGTGAAGTGTAGGATTTCCTCAAGTCCTTCGGGACTCCGGGTAGATTGTGTCCGTCCCCGGCATATTGCATGTAGAAAATCCGGTAGTCGTGCGGATTTAGGCATTTTGTGTGAAGTCTATTCGTGGCCGTGAGCCCGAATCGGTGATGCTTGATTTGCGACGTTGCATTTAGGTTAGACCTAGAATGCGTGCCGGAGAATGACTCCGTGAACTCACCTATAGTATTGCGGGAGTTAAGTGTAGGCGTCTTGTGAAGATCCCTACGAAAGCCCCATGCTTTGAGTTTTGGATGAAGGCAAACCTTCACCACGTTATTGATGCGGAGCGTATGTACCTCCCTTGTTGAGAATTCGCGAAGCCTAGATCCTTGTGAAGGGGTTAGGTGCGTAGCGTATATTTTGTGCAGCACTTGAAAGTGCTAAACCCTTACGGGCCGAGGTGAAGCCGTACCCGCGTCGTGCGATAGATCGCGACGATTAGAGCACGGGCAAAGCTGAACCGAACCCGTTTCCATGCAGATCGGCGAGAGGTCCCTTCCTCATGAAGGCCGTGTGATCATGGGAGAGGTCGTGGAAGGTGTCATACCTAGACCGACCAAAAGCTCTTGTTTCCCACCTAAGGTTGTGACCCTTAGGGTGGAGTGTTGTGAATTTGATGTTATGTTTAGCCTCATGCGATTGCTTAGGCGGTTGTGGGAAACCTTCGGGTGAACCCAACCAACATCATGTGCATACCTAGGTTCCCTTCTTTTGATGCTCAACCTAGAAGATTGATTGTGCTTGAAACCTCACCTTGTGTAGTTGCACTTTCTTTAGATTAGTACTTGTGCTAGTATGGCTTACTTGCAGGGTAGAATCTCCGCCACCCCGGGAAAGGGGTGGGGTCGTTATAATTTGGTCAGCTGTGCTGACCGTTACTTTGTTTGCCACCGCTTGGTGGAATGTTCTTATGCAGGTGCAGGTGAGCCTAGCGGGAAGTAGCGGGCGTTGACCCTTTTGCTGTGTTGGCCCTCGAAGGCCAGCCTTTTTCCTGTTTTCTCACGTATTGCCGGCCTGCGTGCCGATGTATGCTTTTTTTGGAGTTTTGTACATTGATTTGATGTAAGGCCCTAAGGCCGTAACTCTTACTTCTGGACTCATTCCTATGATAGTGGACATGTCTTTTTGAATGGTTTAATTAATGCTTCCGCTTACGTTTTGTACTCTCGTTTTGTAGTTACCTTTCTGGTTATCACCTTTTAACTCCTAGCTAGTGTGGTTTGTATGGCGTGGGGTCCCGGCCGGACCTGCTGTTATACTTTTCGTACTGGCAGGGTGTTACAATTTGGTATCGGACTTAAGGCGTCGATCCGTAGTTTAGCGAATTCGGGACGAATTCCTTTTAAGGGGTGGTGCGCACGGGCTGTGCATTCACCTAAAACGACAAAAACTAATAAGAATGTCCACTTAGGAATGAAAAAAACATACTTGTTTGCGGAACCTGAGCGTTCCATGATTGATGTTTGATATGTTTAGGGTCACTAAATTGTGCCTTGCATGATTATAGGTGACTAGAAGTGCTGCGGGGCGGTCCCAACCCCGTAACACCGCTGAAAGTAGTGGGTCGGCTGAGGTGCCAGCGACCACTCCTTCGGCTGAGATGATCAGAATGGTCGCAGAAGCAGTCTTCGCGATGATCAATGCTCAACCGCAAAGGCTTGCACAGCCTGCTACGCCTACTACTGATGCAGCCCCGGTAGTTGAACCTGCAGTGGAACCTGCGGTAGCACCAAGGGTTGATGCCCCTGTGCCAGTAGCTGCAGTGGAACCGGCGTTAGCACTGAGGGTGGAGCGTCAAGTTGCGCAAGTAGTTGCGGGGCGAGCGCGTGACCAGCAATTAAAGCACTTCTTGAGCTTTAATCCTCCCACCTTCTCGGCATCTGAGTCCCCAACGGTGGCAGAAGACTGGTTGTCAAGAGTTAGAAGAACTCTGAGGGCGACGGCGACGGACGAAGCCATGATGGTCACCTTAGCCACTTTCCTTCTTGACGGAGAGGCTGTGCTGTGGTGGGAAGAGCAGGAACTGCACAAATTCGGCGATAGAGACATTACTGAAATAACAATGGCTGAGTTTTCAAAGTCGTTCCTCCAGCGGTTTATCCCCTCTGCCCAACGCATTGCGTTACAAAACCAGTTCCTGAGGTTAACTCAAGGTGATCGCTCCGTTGACGATTACTTACATGAGTTTACCAGACTGAGTCGTTATGCGGGGGCATTGGTGGAGGATGAGGAGACGAAGACGAATAAATTCTATGAAGGGCTTCGGGACGAGTTGAGGCTGCTCCTTGCAGGCCCTATGACGTTTGGCTTCCAAGTGATGGTGCAAACCGCCAGATCTTTGGAGTTGGACATGAAGAGGGTACAAGCAAAGAGTGTTGTAAAGAAACCCGAGTTTCATGCGCCGGCCTCTCAGTCCAAGCCGGACTTCAGAAGGAACAAGCGGAAGTTCAAGCAGGCGGAACCAGCTTCTTCGAATGTTTCGGGAGCCACGACCGCGCGGACTCCTATTACGTGTTTCACCTGCGGGAAGGTGGGACACAAAGCTGCGGTGTGTCGAAGTGGTCCCCCAAAAGCGGCAAATCGAGCGGTGGATTATGCTCGGGCTGCGGAAAAGGGCAAAGCGGCAGAGTCTTCGGCCTCCCAACACATTCCGACTCAGCCGAGAGTCTATTCGCTTGGCCAACAAGAAGCTATACGACAAACCGATGTCGTCACAGGTACGAATTAGAAGTTAGCTTTTACAGCTATGTATATGATTCTTACTGTTGTACGACTATATGTGTTATTTGTGTACAATTAGGTTTCGTCCTAATTTTCAACTATCCGGCGAGAGCTCTATTCGATACGGGTGCATCGCACTCTTTTCTGTCTGAGGACTTCGTGGTGCGAATCGGAGTGCCGTCTACCTTTGTAGAGGATAGATTGGAAGTAGTGCTACCCAATGGATCTCGAATGAGTGCGGATAGGAAGAGCCGTGTGAAGGTGCGGATCGGAAGTCAAGATTTCGACTTGGAAGCGTCGTTACTACCGTTAGCTGAATTCGATGTGATCTTCGGCATGGACTGGCTCTCGGAGCAGCGAGCATGCATAGATTGCAATACAAAGGAGATCACTCTGGGAACGAACACCGACGATGAAACCACATTCGCCGGTATGCGAGGAGCGAGCAAGACGCTGATGTCTGCTCTCCAGGTGGTTAAGGCGGTGAGAAAAGGCGCCGAGTTGTTCTTCACCTTGTTGGAGGCTTCGGAGCCAAAGCCCAGGTTGTGTGATGTCCCAGTTGTAGCGGAATACGCCGACGTGTTTCCTAACGAACTCCCTGGGGCTCCGCCTCATCGGGAGATTGATTTCTGTATCGAGTTGGTGCCAGGTGCCAAACCTGTGGCCCGCTCACCATACCGAATAGCGCCAAAGGAATTGGCAGAGTTGAAGGTCCAATTGCAAGAGCTGCTAGAGCAAGGCTACGTACGTCCAAGTTCTTCGCCTTGGAGTGCACCGGTCCTCTTTGTGAAAAAGAAGGATGGGAGCTTGCGTCTATGTATTGATTATAGAGAGCTAAACAAGTTGACCGAGAAAAACCGATATCCGATTCCTAGAATCGATGATCTATTCGACCAACTGATGGGGTCGACGGTTTACTCCAAGCTAGACCTAAGGTCCGGCTACTATCAACTGCGAATAAGGGAATGCGACATTCCAAAGACAGCGTTCAGTACCCGCTTTGGGCACTTTGAGTTCACGGTAATGCCGTTCGGTCTATCCAACGCACCGTCGGTATTCATGGACTTGATGAATAGGACATTCCGAGAGTATTTAGATCAATTTGTGATCGTCTTCATCGACGACATTTTGGTATACTCTCAGTCGGAAGAGGAGCATGTAGGGCATCTGCACGCAGTCCTGAGCACCTTGAGGAGGAGTCAGCTATATGCCAAGTTCTCCAAGTGCGAATTTTGGCTACCGTCAGTGGCATTCCTTGGTCATGTTGTTAGTGGCGAAGGAATTGCAGTTGATCCGTCGAAGATAGGAGCGATCCAAGCGTGGCCTTTGTTGAAAAACGTAGCGGAAGTCCGAAGTTTCTTAGGACTTGCCGGCTATTATAGGCGCTTTGTGGAAAACTTCTCGAGGATCGCACTTCCTCTCACAAAACTGACTAGGAAGGATCATAAGTTCGTTTGGTCGCCCGAGTGCGCACGAGCATTTGAAGAGCTAAAGAGCCGTCTGACCACGGCGCCCATTCTATGCTCGCCACAAGGTACGGAAGGCTACGAAATATATAGCGACGCCTCAGGAAGTGGTTTGGGTTGTGTCCTAGTGCAGTTCGGGAAGGTAATTGCCTACGGCTCCCGGCAACTGAAGGTTCGCGAGAGGAATTACCCGGTCCATGATTTGGAGCTAGCGGCCGTGGTTTTTGCCCTCAAACTTTGGAGACACTATCTATATGGCGTGAAGATCGATATCTTTACCGACCATAAGAGCCTCAAGTACTTACTAGATCAAAGGGAGTTGAACATGCGCCAAAGGAGGTGGATGGAGTTCCTTGGGGACTACACCTTCGATATCAAATATACTCCCGGTAAAGGAAACGTAGTTGCAGACGCGTTGAGTCGTCGGGCTCCCGCACAAGCAAATTGGATTTTGATGCACGATGAGCGTCTAATCCGTGAGCTAGAAGAAATGGAGATCATATGCATTGATAGGAGAACGTCTACTTCAGCATGCTTGAACTGGACGGAAGTTCACTACGACCTTGCCGACCGAGTTCGACAAGCATTGGAGTTGGACGAGAGCTTGAAACGATACAAAGCGGAAACCGTTGAAGGGTTAAACGCTGATTTCTCCTTCGAAGACGACCTTATGTGGAAGCAGGAAAGGTTATGCATCCCAAACGTTGGTACTCTACGGGCGGAGTTGATGTACGAGGCTCATCATACCAAGTACTCGATCCACCCGGGGAGCACTAAAATGTTTATGGATATGAAGAAATTGTTTTGGTGGCCGGGCATGAAGAAATACATTGCCCTTTACGTGGCCAAGTGTCATACTTGCGCATTGGTGAAAGCGGAATGTCAACGTCCCGGTGGGTTTCTGAAGTCCTTGCCGATTCCGGAGTGGAAGTTTGATGATATTTCGATGGATTTCGTGCACGGATTGCCGAGATCGCAACATGGAAACGACGCCATATGGGTGATCGTGGACCGTTTGACAAAGGTATCACACTTCATTCCGAACCGGAAGGATGATTCCGTAGAGAAGCTAGCAAAGCTCTATGTGGATAGTATCGTGAGACTGCACGGTGTCCCTCGTAGCATCGTCAGCGATCGTGACGGGCGTTTCACATCGAAAGATTGGAGGCTTATCCATGAACTGTTGGGCACAAAATTGAAGTTCAGCACGGCCTTCCACCCGCAAACGGATGGACAGACCGAGAGAACCAACAGGACTATGGAGGATATGCTCCGAATGTGCGCTCTAGACTTTGGAAAGAGGTGGGAGGATCACCTCTATATGATCGAATTCGCCTACAATAATAGCTACCAAGCCAGCATAAAGATGGCTCCTTTCGAGGCCCTCTATGGTAAGAAGTGTCGTACGCCGTTGTCTTGGGCGGAAACGGGCGATACTAAGCTATTGAAGCGAAGGGATGTTGAAGAAGCAACTTCGACGATCCGGTCTATACGCGAAAGGCTATTGGTTGCCCAGGATAGGCAAGCAAAGTATTTCAACGCCAAGCATAGGAACTTAGAGTTTGCCGTCGGTGACCGGGTTTACTTGAAGATCAAACCGTTCAAAGGGGTATCAAGGATTCGACGCTTGAAAAAGCTCAGTCCGAGGTACTTAGGACCGTTCGAGATCGTGGAGCGTGTTGGTGATGCGGCTTATCGGCTTGCACTATCTGCAGAGCTGAGCGGTCTGCACGACGTGTTCCACATTTCAGTGTTGAGGAAGGCAGTGCAAGAGCCTACTCATATCGTTGCGGTCGGCAAAGTTCCGGTTGATAGTGGGTTGTCGACGAAAGTCAAGCCTTTACGCATCGAAGATACCGAAGTAAAGCAGCTGCGGAACAAGTCCATTCGGATGGTAAAAGTCCGGTGGGATAACTGCGGTCGAGAGGAGCTCTCTTGGGAGAGAGAGCAAACGATGCTTGCGGAGTATCCCGAGCTATTTCCATCAGGTAAAGTATAACTGTAATTTATGCTATTACTGTTTCCTGGATTTCGGGACGAAATTCTTTTAAGGAGGGTGGAGTTGTAACACCCCAAATCTGGTAGTTCCGCGAAGTAGGCGGAGTGGTAGTGCGGCACGTGAAGCAGGCTAGAATTCTCCCTGTCTGCTCTTAGCGCACGATCAGTGGCCTCATCGCGCACGACCAGTGATCGTGTGCCAGCGATCGTGCGTTAATTCAGAAGAGAATCGAGTTCTGTCTCGGACAGTGCGCACGACCATTTCCCTCTTCGCGCACGACCAGTGATCGTGCGCCAGCGATCGTGCGCTTATTCGCAAGAATTCAGAGTTCTGTCCCGGATAGTGCGCACGACCATTGCCCTCGTCGCGCACGACCACTGACCGTGCGCCTGTGATCGTGCGCCCTGTTTATTCTGTTCCGCGATTTTGAGCGGAGAAGAAGATCCGATCGATCAAATTTCTTGGAATTCGATCCAACGGCTGGGATTTAATGCTGGGGGGTCTTAGGGCTTTGGAGAGGGATTAAACCCTCATTATTTCATAGTGTTTCTCTCTCCTAGGCTAGAGGAAGAAGAAGGGGGCAAGGAAGAAGAAGAGGAGATTTCGCCATTGACGGAGCTCCGGAGCTCCGTTTCGCGAGCCGTTTCCAGATCCGGAGAGTGCAGCCCGGTGCGGTTCTTTCCCTCCGCGTAGAATCTCGGATCCATGGCGAAGAGGAACACGTCTAGTGTAACGATTCTTCCTCCCGAACTTTGGACTTGTATTTGTCCATTCATTCCTCTTTCTTTGCTTGCATGAGGTATCTCTTTCACCAAATGGGTGAAGTGTAGGATTTCCTCAAGTCCTTCGGGACTCCGGGTAGATTGTGTCCGTCCCCGGCATATTGCATGTAGAAAATCCGGTAGTCGTGCGGATTTAGGCATTTTGTGTGAAGTCTATTCGTGGCCGTGAGCCCGAATCGGTGATGCTTGATTTGCGACGTTGCATTTAGGTTAGACCTAGAATGCGTGCCGGAGAATGACTCCGTGAACTCACCTATAGTATTGCGGGAGTTAAGTGTAGGCATCTTGTGAAGATCCCTACGAAAGCCCCATGCTTTGAGTTTTGGATGAAGGCAAACCTTCACCACGTTATTGATGCGGAGCGTATGTACCTCCCTTGTTGAGAATTCGCGAAGCCTAGATCCTTGTGAAGGGGTTAGGTGCGTAGCGTATATTTTGTGCAGCACTTGAAAGTGCTAAACCCTTACGGGCCGAGGTGAAGCCGTACCCGCGTCGTGCGATAGATCGCGACGATTAGAGCACGGGCAAAGCTGAACCGAACCCGTTTCCATGCAGATCGGCGAGAGGTCCCTTCCTCATGAAGGCCGTGTGATCATGGGAGAGGTCGTGGAAGGTGTCATACCTAGACCGACCAAAAGCTCTTGTTTCCCACCTAAGGTTGTGACCCTTAGGGTGGAGTGTTGTGAATTTGATGTTATGTTTAGCCTCATGCGATTGCTTAGGCGGTTGTGGGAAACCTTCGGGTGAACCCAACCAACATCATGTGCATACCTAGGTTCCCTTCTTTTGATGCTCAACCTAGAAGATTGATTGTGCTTGAAACCTCACCTTGTGTAGTTGCACTTTCTTTAGATTAGTACTTGTGCTAGTATGGCTTACTTGCAGGGTAGAATCTCCGCCACCCCGGGAAAGGGGTGGGGTCGTTATAATTTGGTCAGCTGTGCTGACCGTTACTTTGTTTGCCACCGCTTGGTGGAATGTTCTTATGCAGGTGCAGGTGAGCCTAGCGGGAAGTAGCGGGCGTTGACCCTTTTGCTGTGTTGGCCCTCGAAGGCCAGCCTTTTTCCTGTTTTCTCACGTATTGCCGGCCTGCGTGCCGATGTATGCTTTTTTTGGAGTTTTGTACATTGATTTGATGTAAGGCCCTAAGGCCGTAACTCTTACTTCTGGACTCATTCCTATGATAGTGGACATGTCTTTTTGAATGGTTTAATTAATGCTTCCGCTTACGTTTTGTACTCTCGTTTTGTAGTTACCTTTCTGGTTATCACCTTTTAACTCCTAGCTAGTGTGGTTTGTATGGCGTGGGGTCCCGGCCGGACCTGCTGTTATACTTTTCGTACTGGCAGGGTGTTACAATCCGCCGATAATGTCTGTGTGAACACGTCTTCTCTTGATAGCAGGTTAATATCTCTTGGTTGTTAATTGCAGGAAACTGATTCCAAAATGATTTGACTAGATAAGTTGTTCATTAGTGTATGGGGCAACTTTATATTCTTCTATAATAGATAAAGTTGTTCACTTTTAAAATTTGTGTTTAATATGCTACTTTTAATTACAAAGCTAAATGGTTAAGTCAATTTGTAATAACCCTGCATCTATATTGTTCTTCTTTCTGCAGGTGGGGCATGCAAAGACTCTTATGTTTGTGCAGATAAACCCAAATGGAAACTCATATTCGGAGAGCTTAAGCGCCTTGAAGTTTGCCGAAAGGATATCTGGGGTTGAGTTAGGGGCTGCCTGCATTAACAAAGAGGGCACAATTATAACCATGACCACTTGGAGGCGCTTTAGATATGGTCAGAGCAAGTGTTATACTGTATTGAGGGGTTTGGGCTATCTCCCACCCTCTTTTTTTTCATATTTTTTGGTTTAATTAGAGATGAAAATATTGTATTGAGGGGTTTGGGCTATCTCCCCCTTTTTCTACTAATAAAATTATTCATATTGAATGTTTAAATTTGTGTAGATTATTTATCATATTGTTTGAATATATAAAATTGGATTCTAGTAAATAAAAGCAAAATAATTGTATAATATTTTTATAAAGAATTGAATAAAACTTAGTGACAGTTGTCATTAATGTGTCTTTAGTGATGAAAATTTAAAATTTAGTGACGAAATGTTTTTGTCACTAAACGTGCTTTTAGTGACCAAAATAATTCGGTCACTAGAACTTATTTTAGTGGCCAAATGAAATTCGTCACTAATTATGTACATTTAGTGACGAATTTTTATTCGGTCACTAAAAGTATTTAGTGACGGGGTATTAGTGACGATTTAGTGATGAAAAAAAATTGGCCACTAAAAGTCATTAGTGACGAAAACATAACATTTAGTGACGAAAATTTTCGTCACTAATACCCAGTTTTCTTGTAGTGAGTTACCTCAGTGTCGCTTTTGACACTGCATTCGTCATCAGATATGACGCTCTTTCCCATTAAGCACATGTTGGCCTCCTCTTCTTTACTTGAGTCGTAACTGCTTGCATCCTCAGAAGTAGTATCATCCCAGGTTTCCGCCTTCAACACCTTCTTCGACCCTTTGTGCTTCTTTTCTTTAAGTTCTTTCAAGTACTTTGGACACTTGCTTCGAATGTGTCCTAACTTCTTGCAGTGATATCACTCTGGTGGCAGTCTCTCTTCCTCCCCATCGCCTTCCTTTCCTTTTTTCTTCCTAAAAGTCTCCTTCTTAAAATACTTCTTAAACGTATTCCTCCTCTCCGGATTTTTCATAAATTTTCTAAATTTTTTAACAAATAAACTTTCCTCATCTTCTTCATCCTCCTCAGAATCACTAGTTTCTTCCTTCTTAGATCTTAGAGCCAATCCCTTCTTCCTTGGCTCCATATACTCTTGTTGTTGAATTTTCAATTCAACTTCATGAGTTTTCAAGTTCCCAATGAGGCTCTCCAATTGTAAGGTCTTAAGATCATGTGACTCTGAAATTGCAGTCACTTTAGGATTGAACTTCGGGGGAAGTGATCTTAAGATTTTCCTTACTAAGTTTCCATTTGAGAACACCTTTCCTAGCACCTTTGAGTCGTTCATGATTTTTGAGAATCGTGTGTACATCGTATCAATCTCTTCATCTACCTCCATTTTGAACCTTTCAAATTCAGACTCCAGTTGAAATAGCTTTGAATCTTTTACCTGCGAAGTACCTTCATGAGTGATTTCTAACAGATTCCAAATTTCAAATGCAGAATTACAAGCACAAACTCTATTAAATTCAGTGCGATCTAGTGCGAAAATAAAGCATTCATGGCTTTTGCATTGTTCTTTCATCCTAATTTATCATTGTCATCCCACTTATCTTTGGGCTTATCCATAGTTACATATCCTACAACAACTGTTGGAGAAGTGTAACTAGATTCTACCATATTCCAGACTTCTATATCTAGCGCAATTAGAAAACAACGCATACTTGTTTTCCAATAATTATAGTCTGTGCCCGTAAAAAGTGGTGGCCTACTAATTCCTTGCCCCTCAACGAACGCGTGATCGTTGTGCGCCATTACTCCCGGTGGTAAAACCGTTTTGGAGTAACCTCCCTCTGATACCACTTGTTGGATCGTGTGACGCCCTTAGCCGGGGGAGGGGGTGAATAAGGGTGTGTTTAAAAATATAATTTTTACTTAATAATTTTTAAACAGATTTTACTTTTCTAAAAAGTTACTTATAAATAATTTTAAACCAATGCAATTTTTGTATTAAACCAAACACAAATTTCTAAGATAAAGATTTAAGCAATCAAATTTGTAATTAATGAAAAGAGCATAATTATATTAATCATGAAATTTGCATACAATAAAAATGATCTTAACAATGCTTAAGATCAAGGCACAATTATGATAATAAAAAATACAATAATTTTGGTTTACCAATCCTTCTCCCAAGGATCGGAAGGCTATCACTTGTCTCTCCCAAGACCAAGCCCAAGCCTATCCTCTAGATCTTCCCAAGATCTAGACGTAGCACACAAGGCCACGATTTCCCACCAAGCCACGCAAGGACATGGACGCTCCGCACAAGGAAGCGATTTTCCCCTAAGCCGCGCAAGGACTTAGACGCCGCACGCAAGACGACGATTTCTCTACCAATACAAAATGAAAAATATGTGAATGAAAATACAATATGAAAAGAACAACTCCCTAGAATTTCAGATCTCTGAAAGGATGGTTGAAGCCTCGAGATGATCGTTGATGTAGAAGCGCGCCCGATCTCGTCTTCAATCTTCAATCCTTCTTTGCACAAATGGGAGTTGAAGAGGTTCTGGAGCTCTCTGGTTCGTATGCACTCAGGAAGGGACTTGAAATTCTCAAAGCTTGGAATGTACGAACACAAGGACTCAATTTATAGAAAATCGCTGTCGCCTGGGCGACATCCACTGTCGGAATTTTCCGACAGCGCTAAACTGCCGCTGGAGTGCCGTCGTGCGGGCAGTTGCTCTAACCGCCGAGCTGTCGCCTGGGCGACATCAATGTAGGATTTCCGACAGCGCAAAAATGCCGGTCGTGGTGGTGTCATGGGCAGTTGTTGTAACCTCCGAGCTGTCGCCTGGGAGACATCGCTGTCGGAATTCCGACAGCTCAAAACTGCCTTTCGTCGTGCTGCCGTGGAGGGAAGTAGTTGTAACTTCTCTGCTGTCGCCTGGGCGACAGCGGCTGTCGGAATTTTCCGACAGTGAAATTTCCCATATTCAAATTTAGCTCCAGCAGAAATGTGAACATCTCATACCTGTTATCTGCACACCATTAATAAAAAATAGAATCAAATACGAACGGGACTTTGTTATTATCAAACCGGAGGAGTGCGAAGTGCATGCTCCAACAATGTGCTCCCGTAATTGCGCTATCAATGCTAGCGCCAGGCACTAAGTGCTACCACCAGCGCTAGTGGGAGTCTTGGAATTGCTGGCTCAAAATTGGGGGAAACCATCCTTGAGTCATGTGGACTTTGATTTCCTGCACAGTTAAACACACAAGATCAAATACACATAGGATTTGTTATTCTCAAACTTAAGAGATGCGGATGACCATGTTCCAACAGAACGATCGCTGTAGAATAAGCGAGGTCAAAGTGATCCCTCATCGGATGTAGCGTGACGAAGTCCTCCATCAGAAACTCTCTGAGCGTTTGGTGGGAGATCAACTCTCGGCCATTGTTTGCCCAGAAAGCCCGCGACCTCTTCCTGCAGGCCAAAGTTTTTTCGGTCTGAGCGGTCTCAATATATGGTGATCGCGCAGACCGCCAAGTCTCTTCTCAGCCGCAGTTTTCTAAGTCCCAAGCGGTCAAGGCAGTGTGAGATCGACAGCCTGAGCGGTCTCCTCCTTTTCTTCCTTTTTGCTATTTGCACCCCTCATCTCTGCCCCGGCTCTCCTGTACCCCGGGCAGCCCGTAGTTCTTAGTTCTGCCCGTTTGGGCAGCCTCCTCGTCTATAAATAGAGGGGTAGGGGTACCTGGAAAGAGACTCTCTGGCCCCGAGGCTCTAGCTTACGACCTGTGTAAGCGGTCTCATTTTTTAGTGATCGTCATCCTGTGATCGTTTTCTCTCTCTTCAGCCTCCCCTGTCTTAGTAACCTGCACTTCGCAGTCTTCTTCTTTTCCCCTCTTAGTGTGTGAATTTTGGAGGTACCATTTTTGGTGCCAACAGAACGAACACGCGACCTTCAAATCCGAAGTGTCAGGTGAAATTCGTAGACTTTCGAGATGGCTGAGCGCCGCCGAGGTCGTCCTGCGCGGTCTCCCAGCGGTCACCCGTCCGATCACAATTCTTTGGAAGCGCTTGAGCGCCGTTTCGAACTCCGCGTAGAGCAGGCTCTCCGTGAGGCCGCTCGAGCTAGGCAGGATGCTGCTTCCGTCCAGCAGGAGATCGCCCGGTCTCAGCAAGAGGCCGCTCGAGACCGGCAAGAGGCCGTCCGGACTCAGCAGGAGTCCGCGAAGCAGATTGAGGCCATGAACCAAGTTCTGGCCGCAATCTCTCAGAGAATCCTTCCTACTCCGCCTCAGGTCGCCACCCCAGATCGCGTGGCGAGCGGTCGCCCGTGCGATCACCCCATTTTCCAGCCTGTAGCTCCTCAACGATCTCAGCATGAGGAGTTCGTTGCTCGCCATCATTCTTTCCGAGCCGCAGCCCAGGGGCCTCCGGCTCAAGCCCTGAATTTCGAAGAAGAGTTTGCTTTCCCACAAGCTCCTCCTGCTTCCTTTCTTGCTCCTCCAGGTCCTTCTGTTTTCGGGGAGCCTTCTCCTTTTACCGACGAGATTCGTCGAGACCCAATCCCCCATGGGTTCAGGGAGCCTCGCCTTCCCATTTTCTCAGGGGAGAGTGACCCAATGTCTCACCTCCAGGCCTTCGAGTCAGCTGTTGCTCTCAGGACTATTTCGGATGGAGTGAGGTGTAAGTTGATGGTCACCTCTTTTGATGGGGCGGCCATGGAATGGTTCTATAAACTTCCCAGTCAGTCCATTCCGAGTTTTGCTGCTCTAAGGAAAGAGCTTCTATTAAGATTTGCCACCGCAAAGAAGAGGAAGAGTGGTCCTGCGACCCTCTTCAAAATCAAGCAAGGGGACAGTGAGACCGTTGCCCACTTTGTTGATCGCTTTCAGAAGGAGATTTTGGGGATTCGAGATATGGATCCTGAACTCTACATGGTAGCCCTGATCAGCGGCCTGCAGGAAGGCCCTCTGAAGTTCGAAGTCACCACCAAGGAGCCTAGCTCCTATCAGGAGCTGATTAGCGTGGCTAATCGTTTCATAGAGGGGGAAATCAACAACCCTACCTATGTGAGCAATCTGACCAATAGGGGAGCTCAGAAGGGTTCCGCGGGATTCTATCCGGCTCCGTCTTCTTCAAAGTCCCGGCAAGATCTTCCACCTCCAGCTTCAAGAGGTAAGAATTACTGTAACATCCGCCCCAATCGAGGTAATCAATCATTTCCACCTCAAAGTTCATTTTTTCAAACTCCCGCTACTCCCGCTCCGCAAGCTACCCCAGTCCACCAGATTCAATACATCAAACCTCCTCTTCTGCCCCTCCCGTATCATTACAACGAATCCCAAGAGTCTTTTACAGACTTTGGGGTTCCAATGAGTGAAGTGCTTCAAACTGTTCAGAAGCAGCCCTTCTTCAGAAGGCCGGCTCCGTTGAATTCAGATCCGAAGACATGAAATCTAGCCCTGTACTGCGAATATCACCGAGAAAGGGGTCATTTAACGGAGAATTGCAGAGCCCTCCGTTTGTTCTTGGAGAGGCTTCTGAAGGAGGGCAAAATCTCTGATGTCATTCAGAAGAGCGATCCTGCCAAAGCCTCAACCTCTAAAGCCAAGGAGGTAGCAGAGGTTCATTGGGAATGCGAGGAAGTGGATGATGTTGGCCATCTGGGTAACATCGGCTTCCCAAATGAATGCATAGATGCTAATGATGAGGGTGCCCTAGGCAACCTCTTTTGCATCCATGGGGGTGCAGGTCCGGAATCTTCAAGAAAGGCAAGTCTGAAAAGAGTCTATCAATCAGAGGTTGCAGCTACCTCTTCAGCTCCGGTCCGAGGAACGGTCACCTTTGGAGATGAAGATCTTCCTCAGACCGCGAATCCCTTCGACGACGCAGTCGTCATCAAGTCCATAATAGAAAATTATACAGTAGAAAAGATTCTGATAGACACGGGAAGCTCAGTCAACGTGCTCTTCAAACCAGCTTTCGAGGCGCTGAAGACAGGTAAACCCCTCCTGTCAACTGAAGGACCTCTTTATGGGTTTTCAGGAGAAAAGAAGGAAGTTGAAGGGCTCGTCACTCTTTCTGTGATCTTGGGAGGGATAGCGAAATTGGTGAAGTTCATAGTCGTTGATGCTCCGAGTAGCTACAACGCAATTTTCGGAAGACCCTTCTTGAATGGGTATCAAGCCATCGTCTCCACTTATCATCAAGTGGTGAAGTTTGCTCTGAATGGCAAGCAACACCGAATTAGAAGTGACCTGAGGAAAGCCAGAGAATGCTATGTAAAGACGGTCAACATGATCGTATCGTCTCCTCCTCAGGAAGTTATGATGGCTGAATCGGTTGAAGTTCCCGAGCAAATACAGGCTATAGAAGAAGCTGAAGAAGATACAAGAGATGGAGCTCACTTGGAACCTGCCCAAGTGACTCAAGCAGTCCCAATCAGCGAGGAAGATGAGAGCAAGTGTCTCTCTATCAACGCTGAATTATCTGGAGCTGACAAGAGTCAGCTCATCTCCTGCCTCCTCCAAAACTTAGATATTTTTGCTTGGTCGGCAGCTGACATGCCAGGAGTAGATCCTAATGTCACTTGCCACCACCTCAATATCGATCCCAGCTTTGTCCCGATTCAGCAGAGGAAAAGATCCGTTGCCACCCGTCTAGCTCAGCCTATCCGCGAGGATGTGGAAAAACTCCTGAAGGCAAAATTCATTCGACCAATCCAATACCCTGCGTGGGTTTCAAATGTTGTAATGGTCAGAAAGTCAGGTGGAAAGTGGAGGATGTGTGTTGACTTCACCAAACTTAATAAAGCTTGCCCCAAGGATTGCTACCCCTTGCCTCAGATAGATTCTTTAGTTGATTCGGCGGTTGGATATTCGTTTATGAGTTTTTTAGATGCATTTTCTGGTTATCATCAAATTAAAATGCATAAGCCTGATATCCCTCACACTTCATTTATCACGAATGACGGATGTTTTTGTTATGTAGTGATGCCTTTCGGGCTTAAGAACGCCAGAGTAACTTATCAGAAAATGATGGATACGGTTTTCAAAAGCCAAAAGGGAAGAAACCTTGAAGTCTACGTTGATGATCTCCTAATAAAAAGCAAATCATTCTCTTCTCACCTTAATGATTTAACTGAAACATTTTCTACTCTCCGAGACTTTAACATGAGGTTAAACCCTTTGAAATGTGTGTTCGGGGCTACTAAAGGGAAGTTTCTCGGCCATCTTCTCACTCCGGAAGGGTTGGAGCCGAATCCTGACAAAGTAAAGGCTATCTTAGAAATGCCACCTCCCAAGTCTCCTAAAGAAATTCAGCAGCTCGGAGGGAGGATGGCAGGCTTAAGTCGCTTTATCTCTCGATCGGGAGATAAGAGTGCACCTTTTTTCAAGACCCTCCGGGGAGGGGGCAGGTTTGAGTGGACAAAGGAATGTGATGATCCTTTCGATCAACTTAAAAAGCAGTTAACATCAACCCCTTTGCTCCAAAGCCCGCGAGAGGGAGAAAATCTTTTTCTTTATTTGGGAGTTGGATCCGATGCTATAAGCTCTGTCTTGGTCCGCGAGGAGAGAAAGAAACAATTCCCAGTCTATTACGTAAGCAGAATTCTGAAAAATGCGGAGACTCGCTATCCGATCCTCGAAAAGCTGGCCTTAATGCTCGTAATCTCGGCAAGAAGGTTAAGACCTTATTTTCAAGCGCATTCAATCCAAGTTGTCACTGATCTCCCCTTAAAAGGTGTCTTGGAAAAGCCGGAGCATTCAGGAAGGCTAGCCAAGTGGGCAATAGAACTTAGTGAGTTTGACATTTCATACGTTCCAAGGGTGGCAATCAAGGCTCAAGTTCTAGCAGATTTCATGGTAGATGCCAAAGAAGTAGAGCTTGGAAAGGGGATCAACCCACCCCTCGCTTGGAAAATCTATGTGGATGGAGCCTCGGGAAGAGATTCTTCTGGAGCTGGAATTATCTTAATCAATCCGAATGGAGTAAGATTGGATCAGGCGCTGAAATTCTTTTTCAAAATAACAAACAATCAAGCTGAGTATGAAGCTTTGTTAGCTGGACTCAGATTTGCTAGAGAATTAGGAATCGATGATGTTAAAATGCTCAAGGATTCCTTGGTGATGGCTTCCCAAGTGAATGGAACCTTCGAAACGAGAGATGGTATTTTAAAGCGATACTTGACTCTGGTAAAAATTGAGGTGGGAAAGTTTAGGAGCTTTACTATTGAATATATTCCGAGGGAAGAGAATATGGAGGCAGATGAATTAGCAAAGTTTGGCCTTCTATCAGGAGGAACAACCTCAGAATTGTTCCGCCCAGCAATTGAAGAGGGGGAGGTCATGGAGATTGATCAGCGTCCGTCTTGGATGGATCCATTTGTTCTTTATCTCTCGGCTGGAAAGCTCCATTCAACGGTAAAGGATAAGAAAAGGTTTAAACGGAAAGTAGCTAACTACTATATTGTTGTAGGAGTGCTTTACAGAAGAACTTTCCTTTCTCCATTAGCACGACGCGTTTCGGAAGAAGAGGTTCCAATAATTCTTCAAGAAGTCCATACGGGAGAGTGCGGAAGTCATTCAGGGGCAAGAACCTTAGAGAAAAGAATCCTAAGGCAAGGTTATTTTTGGCCCCAAATGAGGAAGGATGCAGAAAAATTTGCCAAGAAATGTGTCAAATGTCAGAAGTTTGCTCCTCTCCAGAACCAGCCAGCTCAGCATCTCAAATCAATAGCGACCCCTTGGCCTTTTGCAGTCTGGGTGATGGATTTGGTTGGGCCTTTTCCTATGGCAAGTGGCCAGCGCCGATATATTATAGTCATGATTGACTATTTCAGTAAGTGGATAGAAGCAAAGGCATTGGCCAAAATTACTACCCAAGCTGTGAAGAATTTCATTTGGGGGGAGATAGTATGTCGGCATGGAATTCCAATCGCAATCATTACCGATAATGGCTCTCAATTTAATAATTCAACTCTCATTAGTTTTTGTGATCAAATTGGAATCGAGCTACGCTTCGCCTCTGTACATCATCTTAGAAGCAACGGGCAAGTAGAGGCTGCCAACAAGCTTATTATAAATCTTTTGAAGAAGAAAGTAGAAAATCTTAGAGGCAACTGGGCAGAACAGCTACCTTCGGTCTTATGGGCCTTGAGGACAACTCCAAATTCAGCCACTGGAGAGACTCCTTTCAAATTATCGCATGGTTCCGAAGCTCTCATTCCAGTAGAATTCGAGGTAAAAAGTCCGAGGGTGTTGTTAGCACAACAGAACCTAATTGATTGGATAGAAGAGAATGATGAAGAGTTAAAATGTAGCCTCGACTTAATTGAAGAATTGAGGGATACGGCAACCATTAGGCAAGAGGAGGTAAAAAGAAGAATGGCAAAATTATTTGATAAAAATGTAAGAACCAAGGAATTTGTTGCTGGGGACTTGGTCTTGAAGAAAGTAGATGCCGCGGCAAGAGCCGGTTCGGTTGGGAAGCTTAATCCAAACTGGGCAGGGCCATTCGTGATAAAAAAGGTGCTCAAAAATGGTGCCTACCATCTCCAGAACCATGAAGGAGAGGAGTTGCCTCACTCTTGGAGTGGAGATGATCTCAAACTCTTCTTTTCTTGAAAAGTTCGTATTCAGTTTTCTCATTCCATTTCTCACTTCTCTTTTCTTAAGCATTATGCAGACATGGCCAAGATGATCATGGCATGCATGATTAACGGCAAGATCAAATATGAGTTATTAATAAAACCAAAAGCTCATCAAGTAAGACATCGACGGATCCTACTTCTTTCCCCTCGGCTTGTTAGTTTGACGTGTAATCCTGCCAGGACCACAGATGTCGGGGAGATTTCGAATCTGTGTAGCAGTGGCTCGCCAAGCTCGAGCAGTGAAAGTTTAGGATGCCGGGTCCTAGCTGACATCTGGCACACCTTAGCAAGGAGGGATGGGTGGCTGGCTCAGCTCTGTCATGCATCGAAAAGGACATTGTTACGATCTTAATGATCTTCGGGGAAAGCAATGTCGGTATAAGCCTCATCGGCATGACCACACCTGCCCTATCGATCATTTTGATCCGTAACTCTCGAATGTTCATTAAAAATGATTGAGGAAAGCAAAAATTCAATAATCTATCAGGGAAAGCAATGTCGGTATAGCCTCATCGTCATAACCACACCTGCCCTGCGAATCATTTTTTAGATTCTCCCTTTTCTCCTTTTTCTCTCTTTCAAAAGGCTTCATTCTATTTCCCAAGTACTGAGCTCGGGCGGTCAGAACTTTTGAGACCGCATTTTCTCCTTTACCTTCAGAAGGTGTTCTATATTGATCATGATTAAATGGATTAATCTCTTCCAGGATCGGTATAAAGGTGATCGCCAACATTGAATCTGTCGAAGGGAGTTAAAATCGGTCTCAATTTGTTAAGGTCGCAAGATAATCTTCATCTAAGGCTTGTGACATTCACTCAGGCATTTCTTATCCGAATCAGTTCAAGATTGACAGGAGATCGTAAAAGCCCAGATTATCATCAGCTCTCAGCGGTCTGGATATTTAGAGGTCGCTGGGTTTCCATGATTTCCATCTGTAAAAGGGTAATCAGAAGTTGATAAATAAAATTGGTTTTTCTGCTTAATGCGGTCTGGTTATCCTGAGGTCGAATGCTAGATGAATACATGTTAAAACTATCTTCGGTATCTTCCCAAATAGCGGTCTCCCAAATTAGAGATCGCAGAACTGATCAGAAATATGTATATCATGGTAGTCCGGGCAGTAAGGGTTCGGATATCATCCGGATGACGGTTTGGTAATCTTAAGACCGCATGAGCATTGTGTTTATGCCTGAACATTAATCTTTCTGTTTTTATAGATCATAACCTGAAACTTTTTCAAAAGAGAGATGTTCGATAAAATCTAAGGCATTGAGATCGAATGCCATTTCTAGCTCAGGAGAACAAATAGAATAAATACACCAGAAACAAATTCATTCAACAAATATAGATTTAACAAAAAATCAAATTTTATATATATTCAGAAATGTCTGTTACAACGAGATCGCCCGGTCTAAAGAAAAGTTACAGCTCAATCTTTTTTCGGTCTCTTGGAGGATCGCTCAGCAGAGAGAGAAGAATCGGTCTCTGCAGAGGATTCCTCCGATTTACTCACCGGATTTCTAGATCCAGAGCTTGAGCCTGAACTAGAATCCCGGCCTTGAGTATAGCGGCTCCCACTTTCATCTTCATCCTCAATCTCGACGTTCTCATCTTGATCGCCGGCTTCATCCGCGGTCTCTTCAGCGGTCTCTGACTGCTCTTCAATCCTTTGAGCCGCATCCGGGAAGAGCTTTGAGAATGTTACGTCTTTGAATTCTTCGGTGAAACCACCAAGACCGCGAACCTCATCCAGGACCTGGTCAGCGGTCTCCTTAATATGATGCATCATGGCCTTCTGGAAAGCTGGATTAGCTGGATCATAGGCCACCCGCTCAACTTGCTATCAAAATGAAAAGGGAAAGATCAGATCGCGCGGTCACAGGTAATCATTCATATAATGCAATTAAACCTTTACCTTTTGAGCTTCACGCAGGGCAGTAATCTCATTTAAGGCGCTACGAAGAGACCGCCCCATATGATGATTTAGAATCGTGCTCCTAGCGGTCACCTGAGCACAAAGATCGGGGAGATCCTCGGTCTCGAGATTATAAGCCTCTACCGCGTTCTTTCTCCCATACAATGCAGAGGTGACCGCATAAGCGTGGCGGGTCACCTTTCCACTCCACGAGGGAAGATCAGTGGAAACCTTTAGAGACTTCCCTTTTGCGGCCCATTTGAGTAAGGGTTTTCCTTTAATATCCTTCATGTTCTTTAAGAAACCATGCAGGGGGAAGTCTTGATCTGCGGTCTCAGCAGCGGTCCCGAACGCATCAGCCTCCTGCTTCAGCCTTTTCTCCCTTTGAGTAAGTACTTCAGCTGCTGGAGAGATTTGATCTCTTTCAGGGACCTTAAAGGTCGCTGAGGTAAGAAAAACGTTAGGAGAAAGGTTATGAAAAATGAACAAAAAGAGATCGCGGGAGAGACCGCAGGAAAGGCTTACTTTCATCAGGAGTAACCTCAGCGATCTCATCCCAGATCGCCAGGTAGTGAACAAGGTCAAGCCTCTTGCCCGCCAAGAAGGCTAAAATTTTTATCTCCTCAGCAGCAAGCACCTTTATCTTTTTGAAGGTACTGTCAGGTCGTGGAGACGGCGAACTCTTGAGACCGCCGAGGTCGCCCTCGAAGACAAGAAATCTTTCTGTCCAAAAAGAGATCTTGTTGGGAAGGTTTAAGATCTTTACTCCTTCCGCAGAGAAGTACATCAGTCCCTTGAATTCTTCTTTCTTCTGGCCTTCTTTCAGAACCTTCGCAGTAAAGGTTCCACGGAACAGGTTCATCGAAAACCTTATCCTCTCCGATCTCAAGTAATTGATGAATACATTAACCAGACCGACTGAGTTTGGGGGCAGCTGGGCGAGCACGAAACCGTAATATTCCAAAATTTCCATCCATTCCCAAGGAAGGGGAATTCTCAACCCATGATCAAAGTGATCGATAGGAATAATATATTTATTTTCCTCTCCGAAATTCAGCTTTTCCTGTTCGATCGGCGGTCTCACGACAATCTGGGTTTGGATCATATACTTCTTTATAAAAGATATAAACTCATCTTTCGACAGACGTCCCTGTTTTTGATTAGCAGCCAAGAAGGTGATCGCAGAAGAAGCACGAACGGACACCATTTTGGGATGTCGCTGAGATCGGTATTATCGCGCATTCAAGAGAACATAAAGTGAAGGTTATGAAGGCAACTATTTATAGCAATCGAAGGATAATTTCGTAATCATTACTTTTGGCAGACCGCCCAGCAAAAATCTCCAGACCGCTCGACCTGGGCTAGATTATATAGCTAATCTGCGGTCTCAATAAATAGAATACAGATGAATAAAAATACCAGCAACACACAATCCAGACTTAAAAGAGATCGCAAATTATAACAATCAAGATCGCATAAAGCACAAAAATTGGAAGAAATCACAAAAATAACAGAAGATATATGGGACATTAATATCAAAAATATTACAACAAATTGTTCTTGTTGAGAGATCGCTCGGTCTCAAATTTAATGTTCATTTCTTAGGCCTATTTCTCCCTACATGAGCTGCTATATCCTGCATATCATTAACAGCAGCCAGGACAGATGCCAAATTCTGATTAGCTGACAATGCAGCTCGATGAATTTTAGACATCTCCCTGTCAACTTGCTCCATAGGGACAACCACAATTTCAGGTTGCGGTCTCTCTGCTGGATGATCACTGGAGGTACCCGGTCTCATCAGCATCTTCGAGTTACCACCTCTCAGCCTCTCGTTCTCTACGGACAGCGCAGCAGCTTTTCCCTTGTAATATTCAGCATCTCTTTCCGCTTTCTTGAGGGATCGCATGAGTTCTTCAACCTTCAGATCGCGAGACCGCGCGAGCTCTTCAATCTTCAGATCGCGTTCCTCTCGACTCCTCCTCTCGAAAGCACGCAACTTCTCCTCGAGACCGCGGATCTGATCGTTCTGGGCCCGCTCTCTAAGAAGCATAGACCGAACATCCTCAAATATAGGGTTAAGAATGCCGGTAAGCTCGGGAGGGATCGCGATGCGTTGAGGGAGTTCTCCTTCCTCGATCTCAACGTTGTCGTCATCTGCGATCACAAGAGATAAGTTATTTTAATTACAAATGATATTCAAATAGAATTTTTTGAGCAGAAAGAGTACTTGGAAAGGAATCAAGACCGCAGTCATGTAGGGCATTTTCTGTATCTTTAGTGACCGCGGGATCTGCGGTCAGTAAAAGGCGGTCTGATCCCCTTAGACGCTCTAAATTCATTCTTTCCAACTCTCTTTTCTGCGATCTATCGCCCTCTTTTCTTCTTCTTTTTAACTCTTTGTTACTTAGAAGAATATCGTCGGTCTCGATAAGAATAACCTCGCGTTTTCTTTTTGGGGAAGCAGGTCGAACCATGGGCAATGGAAAGAACTCGACAGATTTGGGGATCATCTTACCCTTACGAGCTCGCAAAACTGAGATCGCCGTCGCGTGATCTGCTGCAGCCTTGTCCAGGTCTTCCTCAGCAGCCCTCTTTTTCGCAGTCTGTGAGACCGCCTGCCTTTTCTCCTCTTCATCAAGAAGAGCCTTTTTCCTCTCCTCGGCGGTCTTGGCCGCCTCTTCTTTTTTCTTCTTCTCCTCCTCTTCTTTCTTCTTCTTTTCCTCCTCTTCCTTTTTCTTCTTCTCCTCAGCAGTCTTGGCCGCCTTTTTCTTCTTATCCTTTTCTTCCTTCTTCCTCCTCTCCTCTTCTTCCTTTTTCTCTTTCTCTTCTTCTTTCCTCTTCTTTTCCTCTTCTTCCTTCTTCTTCCTCTCCTCTTCTTCCTTTTTCTTCTTCTCTTCTTCTTTCCTCTTCTTCCTTCTTCTTCTCCTCTTCTTCCCTCTTCTTCTCCTCTTCTTCCTTCCTCTTCTTCTCCTCTTCTTCCTTCTTCTTCTTCTCTTCCTCTTTCTTCTTCTTCTTCTTCTCCTCAGCGATCTTGATCGCCTCCTCCTTTTTCTTCTCCTCCCTCTCTTTTTTCTTTCTCTCTTCCTCTTCCATCGTCTTGATCGCCGCATCAGCGATCTCCTTCTTCCTGGCTGCGATCTCCATATCAACAACAGTGTTTTGAAGAGATGAAGCCTCAAGAGGATCTAGCACCTGCATCGATGAAAAAGATGAATTGTTAGAAGAAACTTCATCAAGATAAGCGATTAATTCGAAATCATCTTCCCCTAATGAAGTTGAGACCGCAGGATGAAGAAGGAGATCGCTTCCGGTATTCACCTTTTGAACCGCAGCGGAATCCTCCGGATCAGCGTCATCAAGAAGTGTGATCGTCTCAGGGGCGGTCACATCCTGTCCATCTCCATTTCTTTTGTTTCTCTTATAAGTCAAACTGGTTGGACTTGAATTTTTCCTTTTCCTATTTTTTGCAGCGGTCTCCAGTTCGGCGATCTTTTGCCGAATAATTTCGGCCTCGGCCTTTTTCTGGTGTAGCCCAGCCAGAATGGTCTCAGTTGAGGCGATCTTAGGGGGCTGAGAAGTCTTTTGATCCAATACCTCCAGGGATTTCTGACAATTAAAATAGATAGAAAAGTCAGACATTTTCAATACAGGATCTGAAGAGGTGTTGGAAGGTTCAGAAACAGCAGAGACCGGCGCAGCTGAACTTTCTAGTTCAGATTTCTTTTTGGGAGATCGGGCGGTCTCCTTTGAAGCGCTCGCTTTCGTTAATATTTTCGGTATCTTTTTTCCTCTTCTTGAACTAACATCCTCCTTCTTCCCAGGAGAGTTTGCTTTCGGTGGAAGAGCTTTTATAAAATCAAGAATAGTCATCTCCGTAAGAGACCGCGTCTACCTAATTTTCAGAGACCGCTTGGAACTTGGTATTTCTCAATGCCTTGAAATCTGAAGATCTCAGCCGGTATTTATAGACCAAGCTGCATTTATGACGGTCGCGGTCTCAATGGTCAAAGCTTACATTTTCGAAGTTTTGGGAGCAACTTAAAAATGTGCGGGGATTATGTTTGCCCAGAAAGCCCGCGACCTCTTCCTGCAGGCCAAAGTTTTTTCGGTCCGAGCGGTCTCAATATATGGTGATCGCGCAGACCGCCAAGTCTCTTCCCGCAGTTTTCTAAGTCCCAAGCGGTCAAGGCAGTGTGAGATCGACAGCCTGAGCGGTCTCCTCCTTTTCTTCCTTTTTGCTATTTGCACCCCTCATCTCTGCCCCGGCTCTCCTGTACCCAGGGCAGCCCGTAGTTCTTAGTTCTGCCTGTTTGGGAAGCCTCCTCGTCTATAAATAGAGGGTTAGGGGTACCTGGAAAGAGACTCTCTGGCCCGGAGGCTCCAGCTTACGACCTGTGTAAGCGGTCTCATTTTTTAGTGATCGTCATCCTGTGATCGTTTTCTCTCTCTTCAGCCTCCCCTGTCTTAGTAACCTGCACTTCCCAGTCTTCTTCTTTTCCCCTCTTAGTGTGTGAATTTTGGAGGTACCATTTTTGGTGCCAACAGCCATATAAGGCTTTGGAACTATGGCACAAGACCTCTCTCAGGAATCAACAAACAAAATGAGAAGAGAAGGGTCCATTTTATAGCCTTAGTGCTAGCGCCTGCGCTAGTGCTACCGCCGACGCTATCCCATATTAGGACATATTCTGCGCGGCAGAATCTTCAATCCGAGGAAACATTTCTCTCTTGCCTTATGTGCTCCGCGCTATCGCCAGGCGCTATCTCCTTCTATATATGCTCCTGAACTTGCGCTAATCATCGCTAGCGTCAGGTGCTAGGTGCTACCGCTGGCGCTAGTGGGCATGTTGGATTTGATGGCTCAAATTTGGGGGCAACCTTCTTATGTAATCCTTGAGTCATATGGACTTTGTTTTCCTGCACACTTAAACATACAAGATCAAATACACATAGGATTTCTTATTCTCAAACCTAGGAGATGCGGAAGACCTTATTCCAATAAACTCCCCCTTTTGATAATAACAAATCCATTAATGATAAATCATAGTATTAATATATAAGCATGATGAAACCTACTTGTGTGTGTGTGAAAGTGATGACTTAGGATAATTGTCATTTTTAATATTTAGAATTGCTCCTCCTAAATACATGCTCACCCTAAGTGAATGCTCCCCTAATATGTAAGCTATCATTTTAATTAATCATGTTTGTTTTCTATTTTGATAGCGAATTATATTTATCATGTTAGTTCTCCCCCTTTTGTTATTAGCAAAAAGTCGGTAAGGAGGCACCACAGAAAAGTTTTGATAATAAGATAAAGGCATGATCGAGCTTTTAGAGAGAATGAAATGATAAGTAGTTTTAGAATAATTTTTATAGATATAAATCAGAGTTCTTAGCTTAAAGATGAACAAAATAACATTTGCCAAGTAATCAATATTATCATGTTAGAATTTCCCTTTATATAAGAGTTTTAAGCATAAACAGGTAATGATTTCCAAGTAACCAATCTACCCAGATAATATGTCTACACCGTAGCCCCGTACTAAGTGACGGATGGTCATGAGGAGCTGCAAACATGCCGTAGGTTGGGGTGTTAGTCCCATATGTAAGAACTAGACAAAATTCAACCTAGCACTCTTTCCCCCCATTGCCTCGCAAGGCCCCACTGGAACCCTCCCCGGTTAAGGAAAAGACATGACATAGAGGTCAGGTTATCTAATGTCTACAACCCTACGCCCCCGCTATGGTGAGATATATAATAATGGATAATAGTTATTGGAAATATTAATCATTTAATTCTAATGATACGTTCATAGCCTATGGGTTTATATTTTTATTTGAATTTTTTAAAGAAAAAAGTCACAGAGCTAATTTGAAATCCATTAATAAATCAGAGTTTTAGTATTACAATATTTTCATAGAAATAAATCAGATTTTTTAGCATAAAAAAATATTCTTGTTTAAAGCAACCAATATAAAGTTTACCAAGCAAGTCTACCACTTGTTGAAAGAAAGGAATGTTAAGATTCAAGTGAGGATGCACACAAAATAAAAGACTTTAAATAAGCATGAAAGTGCAAGGTAAAACAATTATATGGTTATGATGCGGAAGACTTATCGAAATACAAGAAACATCTTATTGTAATCAAATGATGATCCATAAAAAGATATATGAGTTAAATTTTATAAAGAAGATGTTTTTGTAAATCATTGTTCAATTAAAATCTTTAAGTTTAACAATAAAGTAACCAAGCATGAAATAATGTTATCAAAAAAACATTACTACAATGTTATTTTAATTCACAATTTCAAAACATACCAAACATTGTAGAAAGCATGCTAGGTTATCTAGTGCATTTATATAGAAAGAGTATTATAGGTTTTTAGTATTAGGATCCAATACTCATGAGAAGAAGTGTTATGGAAGATAATGATATGCACATAAATGTATTTTGAAGAGAGTAAACAAATGATTTAATCAAAACTACAAGACATGTGTAAAGTAAAGTGCACAATAAAACACAAATAATTTTACTTCCACACACTTGTAAGCACAAAGAAAAATATACAACTACCAAGGTGCTTTGCACACACAATGCTCATTATAACTTATCAGGGTGCAAAGTAGTGCTTGGGGATCACACATTTTTATTCTTCAATATTGATTTTTTTTGTGATTCGGTGTACTTAAGAATAAGTGGTTTTATTTTAAAAATGAAAAGTTTGCACAAGTCACTTTACTAATCTTTCCAAGGTGCTCAACCTCACAACGCTTATTAAGACTTATCAGGAGGTTCAAGTAGTTCTTGGTGGAGTTATCTTTGTCAATTTATTTCATGATTTTTTTGTACAAAGTTCTCCGATTACACTTGCTTTGCAAACCAATTGAATTATGAAAGTACAACCACTTTTCTTTATTTTTTAAGAGTGCAAGTAAATGTAGTGTAGATAAAATACTTGTGCAAATTTTAATTCATTGTACAATTACAATACACAAGCAAGCATTCTTAGATTAAAAGCATATGTAAACTTTGCCGAAATAAGTGAGTGAATGATTATCATTATCAACCATAAAACATTTACTCATACTTAGAGGCATGCTAAGCTTAGTTCTACACAACTTTTACAATACAATTTTATGCACAAATGAGTAGACATATCAAAGCATGATAAAAACAATGTTCAACGTAGTTTGAAGGAATGAATTGTAACATTGTAGAAGGTCTAAATGATGGGTTAAATCATGCTTGATTTTCAATGAAGTCCATACATTATTTTTGATATTTTAAAGAATAATTTTGATTTATAGTTTGAACTCATAAGATTGATCTTGGACTTCCCGAGGACTACCTTGTGAGGGGTTCGCCCAGTACTAGGAGATGTGATGGGATGATAGCCCAAATCTCCCTTTCGCAAGATACATGTAAGTAGAAAATGTAAGTTCAAAAAATACTTGTTCATACTTGTTTTTGTTTTGTATTTTTGTATTTGATTTTTGCATATAGAAATCAAACAAATAACCAAAGAAACGAAGTCAGAAAAAATAATTTCTTTGTAATTTGGTTTTTGTAATTTTGTATTTTAATTTTTCAAAAATCAATTATAGGCATAGATGTAAAAATGAGTAGTACATATAAAATAATATATTTTTCGCGATTTTTCAGAATTTTAAAATTACAGAAAATTGGAGACTCGAGCTAGCGCCAGCGGCAGGTCTTAGCGCTTGCGTTAGCTCACAGAGAGTGCTTATTTTAATCATATAACCTAGATTTTCTTTAATTTCACTTCCGATTTTGCTTAATTATGTTTGTGCAATGTAAGACCTATCTAATGAAGTGAAGAGACGAGAAGAAATCGCAAAAAGTTGCGGAAGTTAAAATGTTAGAACATAACTCCATATTCAATAAAGCTCTATATTCACTAAACCTTAATGCTTGGGTTTTGCACAACCATTTAAGCTTAATATTATAGGATATGCAAACAAAAAGACATGTTTGAACAAAATAGATATGTACTAATATTCTTTAGGTGGCAATGTTTTGAGATTAAGGTTATGCCAAAGTATGATAGTATTTCAACTTATTGACCTAGAATGAAGTGAAGATTCTATTTGATTTAATCTTATTGATATCAAGATGATTCTAAGGTCTAAACTTGAAATAAATCACAATACACACATAATAAACCAACCATGGTAAACAATTATAATGCCAATTGTTATCATATAATTCATATACATGTGATAGATATAGTTATTTTAAGATGTTTTTTTACATGAATTATGATATATGATTTTTAGAGAATTTTATCAAAGGACATCAATACATCATGGTGGTGCATGTGGCATTAGTATTTAAGACAATTAATCTTTCAATATGTCTTTTGTGATTTTCTTAATAATTTAGATAAATATCTCATAACAAATTTAGAGTTTGATTCATATGGATAATATAAGATATTTATAAGCAATGAATATAAGAATAGAGAGATAGGTTATCAAGAATAAAAAATATGATTATAAATTTTGATTAATTTGATTTATAAACTCATTAAGTTTTAAGAGATAAAATCATATTTTCAATAACATATAAGATGACCATTACATGAAAAAAACCAAAAAGAAAAAAGAAAAATAGAAAGACATTAAAGCATATCATGAAGTAGAAAATTCGTATATTTTATTTTTGAAAATATTCTACTTCATGCATTTGGTGATACCTAATGAATAAGTGATTTAGGTATCCAAAGGGGACCAAGTGTGGTGGTTCCTTTGGGTATCCAAATATAACGAGATGACTTTTGGGGAGACAAGGATGGATGGACCCTTTCTTTTGACATTAGTGCGTCATTCTTAAGTATGGGTCTCCATTCATACCTTGGACAAACATTATTTTTAGTTTTCAAATTTCCATTGTCATTTACTTGAATATTTGGATAAAAATGATTTTTGAATTTATAATTTGAAGGAAATTTGTTTGTATTTATGTTTAGGTTGGGAGAATAATTATGTTGTAAAAGATAATGATGATAGTATTTTGGAATTTCATTTTCAATCTTTTGAAGTTTTTTTTTCCATGGTTTGGTTTATTCAAATTTTGAGAAATCATATTCAACTTGCTTTTGGAGTGTGCTTGATATTGAGAATTTTTCTTTATGATTTCCTTATGCAAGTTAATTTTAGTTTCTAATTCATTATTCTTAAGTTTCAAATTATGTCTAGCTTTATTATAAGCAATTGTGCAATTTTTAAGAGTAGAAACAATTGAATCAATATGGTTTTGATATTTATTTTTGTATTCCTCAAATGTTTCATCCATCTCTTCAATTTCAATTTTATAACTTTTGCATGTAGCACAATCACTTTTTAAAGATGAATTTTCTAAAGATAATTTTTCATTATGTTCTTTTATACAAATAATTTCTTTTTCAAGTTCCTTAAATTTTTCTTTAATATCATTACAATCAAAACAAGGTTTTGTATTTTCAATTGAAGTGACATGAGTAAAGCTAGATAAATCAGATTTTGATTCTACATTAACTTTTTCTTTTAAATTTTTATTTTCTAAGCGCAATTTATAATTCGCATTTTTTAATTTCTTAATTTTACGCTTTGTAATTTGTAGTAATTGTAGAGTAGAAATATAATTGCAAACAATAAGATGATTTGATTTCCTTACAGTGCTTTTGGATGCTGTGAGATTTGAGCACGAATTTTCTTTGTTGTCTTCATCTATTTGGCATTCCTCTTCCAAAGATGGGATTTCTTCTTTTCCATTTGATGTGCAATCTTGTATGTTCTCCACTTCATGCATTTGTTCCATACCTGTAGATGAGGAATCATACATTTCTTCAAGAAATTTCCATACTTTGTATGCACTAGAAAAACAATATATTAATTTTGAAATTTCGTGAGATAAAGCACAAAAAATACTATTTAAAGCGTTTGCAATTAGATGACGTTCCTGTTTATTTGATTCATCCGCTGGTCTAACTATTGTTATATCCCATGCATTGATATCTAAATTTTTGATAAACTTTTCCATTAAAAATTTCCACCCTTTATAATTTCTCCCTTCGAATAAAAAGGTGGTTTAAGAGATTTTTCTTCTTCATAAAAATTTACCCCACTAATAGATGAGAGATCATGAGACGCCATTATTCCCGGTTGTTAAGCCGATTGGAATAAAACCTCTCTGATACCACTTGTTGGATCGGTAGGCGCCCTTAGAGTGGGGGGGGGGTGAATATGGGTTTTAAAAACATATATTATATTTTGAAATACTTGCTTATGAAAAGAGATCAAAATAGTGATTTTGAATAAAGATCTAAATTGTTTTATAATGAAAGAGAGGATAGTAAACAATTTAGAGAAATGAAGATCAAATCAATTTTATTACACAAAGATAGACATGATTATTATTAATAAAATTGATTATAAAATTAGATTTCAATGACCCTAGAAATCAAAGTGAAATATGAAAGACTCTTTTTGTTTTCTATACCGACTCGTATCCCCACGAACCGGTTGGCTTTAGCCGTTCCTTCCCCAAATACGGCCTCAAGCCGCTTTAGCCAACCCTTCCCCGGATATGGCCTTGAGCACCCCCTAGACCTAACCTAGATCTAGTCGCCAACACGAGGCGAATTTTTGCCCTAAGTCCTACCTAGACCTAGTAGCCAACACGAGGCGAATTCTCCAATTGTTACAAAAGATATGAAATAAAATAACAACAACAATATTAAAAACTCCCTCTAAGAAACTTCTAAAGTCGGAGATGAACGATCGTTGTAGAATAAGCGAGGTTGAAGCGATCCCTCTTCAGATGTAGCGTGACGAAGTCCTACTTTAGAAACTCTCTAAGTGTTTGGTGGCAGATCAACTCTCGGCCATATAAGGCTTTGGAACTCTGGCACAAGACCTCTCTCAGGAATCAGCAAACAAAATGAGAAGAGAAGGGTCCATTTTATAGCCTTAGCGCTAGCGCCTGCGCTAGTGCTACCGCCGACGCTATCCCATATTAGGACATATTCTGCGCGGCAGAATCTTCAATCCGAGGAAACATTTCACTCTTGCCGTCTGTGCTCCGCGCTATGGCCTGCGTTATCGGCTACTGCCAGGCGCTATCTCCTTCTATATGTGCTCCTGAACTTGCGCTAATCATCGCTAGCGCCGGGCGCTAGGTGCTGCCGCCGGCGCTAGTGGGCATGTTGGATTTGATGGCTCAAATTTGGGGGCAACCTTCTTATGTAATCCTTGAGTCTTAAGGACTTTGTTTTCCTGCACACTTAAACACACAAGATCAAATACACATATGATTTGTTATTCTTAAACCTAGGAGATGCGGAAGACCTTGTTCCAACAAAAAACATCTAATTGCTCATACCAAATCAGAAAATCTACCCACAACAATCATAGCAAAAAAAATCCAAGCTACTAGCAATAAAGGAAAAGAAATATGAAAAAGGAATACTGCGACTTGCCTCAAACTTGCGAGTCGACTCGCCGATTAGCACTCCACGGCAAGGGAAGGAGCTAGACATGAAAAAAGAAGAAGAACTCCAACCATTAGGGTTTAGCTCGATGACAAAACTCGACAAAACACGAAAAACTTACCGCACGCACAAAGATCTCGGCGAGAGCTCTCCAAAACTATGCTCCGGCGACAAATCCGAGCTCTCGAGCTCCCTCGATGGCCAACGGAAAGAGGAAAAACCCTCTTTCAACTCTCCCTCCCGAAGCTCTCCTCGAAAAAAGAAACGAAAAAGAAAAGAATGCCTGGACGGCTTGAGGAAGGAGAAGATGGTACAAAACTTAAATATTCTAATAATATAAGTGAATTAATTAAAAACCCACTGACCTAAATTATAAATTTTATATAAAAAAATCTCCATCCACTATTTGATTCATCTTTAGGCTTGAATTCTCAATATATATATATAATACTTAAAATAATTCTTATTATATATAATAATAATACCTAAAGTTAATAGATATAAGATTTCATTTATGTATATATATATAAATAATAATAATTCATGATTATGATAAATTAGGGCTCTTATATATATAGTGTTGTTATAAATTTTAGATTATCATATTATTCTATATACCTATACATATAGCACTTTTTATATAAAATCTTTTTGGACATATCACAAGTATTAAGTGCTTTATATTATCTTAACATTTTAATCATTATGATTAATCAAAATAATGAGACTATCTAGAAAATAAGAATAGTAGCATTCTTTTATAAACTATTTTATCATGTATAAACATATTTTATATATATAACAAGATATATATATAAATCTTATTACTATTTTCAACCCTTTATTTTGGTTCTCGCTCCTATTAATTATTTATACGCACACCAAGACGGTAACGCCCTCACACCGCCATTTCAGAGATAATTAAATTTAAACTAATTATTAATTAGATTTAAAATATTTAGCAAAACCCGGGGCGGTACAACCACCCCTCCTAAAAGATTGTTTTGCCTCAAAACTTTTCAACGCGAAGGGGAGCACCGACTCGGAAAGAACGCATGCATGACGGTTCTTTACCGCAAACTCAATAATACAAGCGCATCGACATAAAACTATTAACCACTTAACTATTATATAACAACTAGGTCAAAATCTAACCTGAGAACACCTGGGGGAAAACTGCTCTTCTTCCTTTACTACTACATTTAACTCAGCCTCTCCTCGATCCAACTACCGCTGCTAAGGCGGGGACGGTGGTGATGTCAGCACTGGAAGGGCAAGCTTCTGGTCGGCCGACCAGAACTGCAAACACTAGGATTTCACATGTTCTTTTTGTCCATACTGATAGCACGTACTATCCTTCAATCGACATCGAGTCGCATCATGCCATCTTTGCGCACAATATTCACATGCCTTATCCTTCTTCCAACACTAGGCAAGATCGTGCCCCATCCGACTACAAAAAGTGCAATACTTGACATTATTCTGAGCACCTTGAAGAGGCATCATCTGAAGCTGCTTCTGCATCACCTGAAGCTGCTTCTGCGCGCCCAGACTCTTGAAACACTTCTCAAGCGGATGGCCCACACGAATGCCAAAACTGCACACCATATTGCCCTTCTTACTTGGAGCAGGGCTGCCACTATCGCCATCCTTCCTCTTTCCCTTCCTCGACACCGCATCCTAACCCACAACAGGGTTCTACACCCCAGGCTGCTGCCCAAAACTAGTCGCCATCAAAGTTTGTATCTGTGCCTGCATATTGACCATTTTCCTTGACAACGCCTCGTTACTCTGACGCAACTCCTCTATCACCGCCTTACTATGCATACCTGAGGATTCATCTTCTAACCGGAGAGGTGACTCAGACGAACTACCCTTTGGAGTCATCGACTGCAATTACGAACGAATCGCTCATCTACACCTAGCTTAAGACACAACAGCTAGGAAGCTAGAATATCCTAACTCGAAACAGATCAGAAAAGAATAGATACTTGCTCTTGTTGTTTCCTTGCTCTGGGAATTCATGAAATAATGTTATGCTTAACCTAGGATGATATATCATCATCCTATTAACTCTTGTGCACATAATATGAATGCATGAATGCCGAAATTTCAATTGAAATCATGTGTGTACGAGCGTCATCATGTGTATCTTTAACTTGACACGTGTGTAAATTCTATGTTATGATGTGCATGCAGTGTTATGCAGTCTAAAAATGCCTTAATGCATGCTATGAGAGGCATACACATGCGTTCTTATGCATCCCATACTACATATTATCGCATGTAACGAAAAAGAAAAATCGAGCTAATGGACATGCATGCGACCTACGTTATGCATCCCATACTACATAACAGTCATATGTTGTCACCTATGAGGATCCATATACAGACACATATTATGCATCCCATACTACATAATATGACATGTATACTTCTTATCATTCTATGAGTTTAGTGTTTATGCTTCAGCCAAGACATACAGATGACCCTTCGATGTGTGTATGCAATGAATAACGATTCTCACCAGGCAGTTAACCGGGCCGACCAGACTATCCCAGCAACCCGGCTAACCTCCCCCTGATACAAACTGTCACAACCCGCATTTTCCCACGAATATAATATACATTATCAGAGGAAGGGCAAAACACGCGTTATGATGCCACGTCATGCAGTGGACAACTACAGATGCTCAGGCAAACACTCCTTACGATTAATTTATAAAAGGCATAAATATGATTCGTAAAAAGAAAATTTACATTTTAAGCTTAGGACCATGTCCCTCGGTCCTTTGGATCAACTAGTCCACAAGTAGAAAAATATATATACGCTGCGGAAAATTTGGTTCGTCTTATCCTACATGAGCATGAAGATCAAACATTTCAGCAATGATATGCACATCTATAATTTAGTAAAAGTAAAGAAAGGATTTTCTACGAATTTCAAAGTAGGTGACATTTACTTAAAATCAAGCTATATAAGACTGACATTTTGTATAAATAAAGTAACTCATGCATCCTAACATAAAACTTTCCCAGATAGCAATACTTCATCCACGGTAAGAAGTAATAGCATAAAAGCAAGAAAGCAGAATTCAATAGGAGAACACTATGGGTGCCAACAAACCCATAGGCAAACAAACTACTACAACCACCAGAAGGCAACCTCTCACCAAGGAGAGAAGGAAGGAAACCACCACCAGGGACAGAAAGACTCCGCTCAACCACCTACGACATCTACAGACCTGAATCAGAGGCATTCAAAGAAAAGAATGCCTCGGCCCAAAGGGGCAAGAAAGCAGCACAATACTAAAGAAAGAGTTAAGGTCAACATGAAAATAAGAGGGTATGAGCAACTAGACTACAAAGGTAAGGACAAAAAAATAACATCGATTCAGAAGAAATAGCTCAAAAGAGAGAGCAAAAGGAATCTAGCACGAAGAATAATGGCAGCCTAAATTATACTGATATATAGGTGGTGACTCCAGTCCACACAAACAGAGGCCTTGTGACGGTGAATCTTAGCTCACACATTCAATAGACCCCAACATAGCTCAACAACCACAGAAGCGGTGGTGCATAAACATATATGTATATATATATATATAAATATATAACGCTTTACAGATCAATAAAAAACACTCGGATCATTAGACAACATAGATCAAAATATTCAGGAAATAATCACCAAAACTATCCTAAAATATTTGATGAAATAACCCAATATACATGACGAAATAACACGATCAATGGACACTTAACATCACGGGACATAACAAGACATGACTTCACCACAAGACTCAACAAATGAGCTTACAACGCTCGACAACATAATTTAAGATACTAGTGCCCACACGGCCAAAAGGGCCTAAAACATTGGTGAAATAATTCAAAATACATGACAGAGTCGACGGGGAAAGATTTATCAAAGTCGACGGGAAGCTAACAAAATCGACGGGAAATCTTATAGAAAAGTCGACTGAAAGACTGCTCGATTGACGGGAAGACTTAAGAAAAATTACTGGAAACACTTTAAAAAAGTCGTATAGAAGATTGCTCGATCGACGGGAAGACATAAGAAAAAGTCGACTAGAAAAACTTTAGAAAAGTCGACTGGAAGACTGCCCGATCGATGGGAAGAAATATAGATAAGTCGACGGGAAAGATATAGACAAGTCGATGGGAAGGAGTTCATTCATGTCGACGGGAAGAATATAAACAAGTCGACGTGAAGGAGTACATTCAAGTCGACGGGAAGAGATGTAACATAATTGATGGAAAAGCTAACATTAATTCGACGAGAAGCTTACTCGATATCGACGGGAAAAGTTCAAGTCATAATCGATGGGAAATCTATCATTAAATCTACGGGAAGCATAAAAAATAATCGACGGGAAGATTATATATCAATCGACGGGAAAGGACTTAAGACAAAAGCATTGGCTGGAAGAAGGCCCGATCGACGGGACGGGAGCCCGATCGATGGGTGTCCTGTTGATTTTTATTAAGAAAACTCGATAAACAAAACCACCCTGCCCTCTCCCGTCGATCGACGGGATGGGGTGACAATCGACGGGACGAGACTTCATACAGAAAAAAAGATTCCAGGAAAAAGCTAAGTAGTCTCAGGTTCTTGTACCATTTCATTTATATATATATCATTATAATTTAGGCTGCCATTATTCTTAGTGCTAGATTCCTTTTGCTCTCGCTTTTGAGCTGTTTCTTCTGAATCGATATTATTTGTTTGTCCTTACCTTTGGATTCTAGTTGCTCATACCCTCTTATTTTCATGCTGACCTTAACTCTTTCTTTAGTATTGTGCTGCTTTCCTGCACCTTTGGGCTGAGGCATTCTTTTCTTTGAATGCCTCAGGTTCAGGTCTGTAGCTGTCTCTGGTGGTTGAGCAGAGTCTTTCTGTCCCTAGTGGTGGCCACCTTCCTTACCTCCTTTGTAAGAGGTTGCCTTCTGGTGATTGTAGTAGTTTGTTTGTCTATGGGTTTGTTGGCACCCATAGTGTTCTCTTGTTGAATTCTGCTTTCTTACTTTTATGCTATTACTTCTTACCGTGGATGAAGTATTGATCTTTGGGAAAGTTTTAAGTTAGGATGCATGAGTTACTTTATTTATACAAAATGTCATTCTTATATTGCATGATTTTAAGTAAATGTCACCTACTTTGAACATCGCAGAAAATCCTTTCTTTACTTTTACGAAATTAGAGATGTGCATATCATTGCTGAAATGTTTGATCTTCATGCTCATGTAGGATAAGACGAACCAAATTTTCCACTGCGTATGTATAGTTTTCTACTTGTGGACTAGTTTATCCACCGGATCGAGGGACACGGTCATAAGCTTAAAATGTAAATTTTCTTTTTTCTCGTCATATTTATGTCTTTTATAAATTAATCGTAAGGAGTGTTTGCATGAGCGTCTGTAGTTGTCCCCTGCATGACGTGGCATAATAACGCGTGTTTTACCCTTCCTCTGATAATGTTTATTAAATTCGTGGGAAAATGCGGGTTGTGACACACACGATGGACTTTAAGCCTATTTTTAGGCATGATCCGACCACATTCATGTCTTGCGCTCCACGCGAAAGTTATGGCCCTAAGAATGACTTTTCCAATGAGTGGTTGTGCATTTTCATGGGATCTCTGTAGATCTGGCAAAGTAAAATCGAAAATGGCTGTGCAAAAAATGATCCAGTTTATGTACAGGACAGCTTGTTGTCCAGATTTACTCTACTGGGATCAAACTCGATTTTAGATAGGTTAGGCTTAGATCTGGACCTTGAGCTCAACATGAAAGGTGTAGCCCTTGGCGATACCTTTTCGTAATGGGTGGCACATTATTTTTGGTGGTATGTAGCTCCCAGAATTCCTGTTTTTATAAACATTAATGAATATGTGCATAGTTTTCAAGTTTTACCGATTTCTCTCAAAATATTTGTCAGATGCATATAAAATTTGGCAGAGATATGTATGATGATATTGTGATCACCCCTATTTTGTTTCAGAATTTTTGGATACATATTTAGCATGATATTACCTGTCGGATCATATAAATGTAAAGTACCATAAATAAATATTGTGTAATGCAATGAGGTCAAAATTGGATGGGAATGATTCAAACATTATTTATGATCTATGGTAGAAGTTTCAGAGGATTTGGATATGAAATGAGTCCTTAACTAAATGTTTCGTTATAATTTATTATGCTGAAATGAAATACTAAGATGCTCATTTAGACAGGGATTTGGGAAACATGCATAAATCTATACCAATGTCGCTTGATAATCCATAAGTGAGATTAGATTTATGATAACCGTTTAGTAGAGATTATGATTGATGACCCATTAGGAGAATGAGCATGGGATGATTGGTATTGACTAAGCATGATCGAGTAGTGCTTATGAATTCATTTGTGTTCAAGCATGTTGTGAATCAAGCATGAAGATAGATATGGTTAATATTTATGGGCAAATTTATATAGTAAACTTGAACATGACGTTAAATGCACAAGTAGTCCTATAGGATCAAAGAGAGAATTTCCCTTGTATACACATGCCACGACACGAGAGTTATGACAAATCGGTATAAGAAGCACTGATGAATGGAGTGTATTATAGGTTATGGATATATATTATGGTGTGATGTTAAGGACCGGGTTGGTAGGTCCTTGAATGCTTGTTAACATCGATCGATCTTGTAAATAATAACATATGTTAGGGACTTTGCTAGGAGTGCTTGGCTTCTTGGTAGCATGGATTGAGCATAGGAAATACTTGGGTGTTCATAGTCTTTACACGGCTGCATAATGATAATTATTGGAGGATTACTTGTAACAGATCTACGGGCTCGCCAGTCGTCACACCGATGGGAGCTGGCAGATAAATCTTGTCCGGCTGGGCTGGTTTCTTTGTGCTCATTTCCAAGGACCTCATTCGTGTCATTGACCATCTGGGCAGGGCTCTTAGTGTTTACTTCCCAAGACCTCTTCCGTGTCCAGTACGCAGGTGCTCCGCAGTTGTGTTCTTAGCATTGAGGCGTTCGTGAGGCCTAGGTCTAGTAGAGTTCATACCCACTTAGTAGTGGAGAGCCCGATCCACTCTCATTGTCTGGCCACGATGGGTGATTCCTAAGAGGTTAGCTACTGCTGGAAACTGTGTCCAGCAATGTTCCTGATTTGAAAAAGTACTCAGATCAATGATAAATTCACTATGTATTTGATGTTATATTCTATTCATGACTACATAAGTTAAACCATATATCAAGTAATTTTCTAAGTACAAAATCATCAAGGGCTAGATATATCATTGAGATAATGCACTTATCGTTGAAATGCATAAAAACTATAAATGTAATAGAAATCACTAAGTAAAATATCATTTCAAGACTCAGTAGATGAATCGTTGAGAAAGGTATAATATCGTCGAATCAGTTTTCTACAATATCGTCTTGAAGAGAGCTTATCATTGATAAAGCTAAGTACAGATATCTTGACGATATTGTCATAAAGAATAGATATAGTCTTGAAGGTTGAAGAAACTTATTGTTGGGAAATGATGATACAAAAATTGTACCTCCAATACTCACACTAGAAATGGAATGAGGTAAACTGTGAAGTGCAGGTTACTCGAGACAGAAGATTCCAGAGGAGAGACCTATGACGAGAAAAACTATTTCAATTAATCTCAAGAGAGTTTACAGGATGTAAGACCAGAACGGGCCAAAGGAAGAGGTAAAAAGGTGAAAGAATTCGAGACCGCTTAGACAGGTTGTAAACTAGAGCCTCAAAGCCCAAAAGTCCCTTTTCAGGTACCCATTCCACTCTTTTTATAGATGCGGAGGCTGCCCAACGGGCAGATCTAAAAATTATGGGCTGCCCAGGATATAGGAGAGTCGGGGCAGTGGTAAGAGGTGTTAATAACAAAAAGAGAAAGATGGACCAGATCGCCCAGTCTGGCAGTCTTAGCAGATCCTGACTGCATGGGCCTTAGAAGAGAAAACCAGAGCAGAGGTTGGCGGTCTGGGTGGTCTCCGAAAACCAAGACCGCTGCGAAGGGTCATTCTGGCTGGAGAGGAGAGGTCGCGGATTTACGGGCAAACAAGAAAGACTAAGTCTAGATGATTCGACGACATCATCTTGAAGCAGAAATATAGTCTTGAAGAGTTAAATACATAACTCATTAAGTCATCAAGACAGGTTCATGAAGATAACATCGTTTGAAGACCTTATATCATCTAGAAGATCAAGACAATAATGTCTTGAAGAAAGACTATCAACTTGAAGCAAAGTCTAAATAATATGGAAGAAGTAATATCTTGACGATATCGTCAAGAAGAAGTAATATCGTTGAGATATAATATAAAGTCTTGACGAAAGATGTATGTTGACGATACCATCTTGAAGAAGACATATTGCCTTGAAGATTGAAGACATATTATATCTAAGGAAACATCTCGACGATATTGTCTAGAAGAAGTAATATCGTTGAGAAATCAAGTAGAGTCGTGAAGAAGGAAGTACATCGACGATATATGTTTAACCGGAAATCTGCGACCTCTCCTGTCTAGCCGGAAAGACCCTTCCCAGCGGGCTCAATTTTCAGAGACTGCCCAGACCACCAGCCTTTTCTCTGCTTTTCTCGTTTAAGGCCCGTGCAGTCAGGATCTGCTGATACCGCCAGACTGGGTGGTCTTGTCCTCTTTCTTTTTTTGTTATTAGCACCTCTTACCACTGCCCTGACTCTCCTGCATCCCGGGCAGCCCATAATTTTTGGATCTGCCTATTTGGGCAGCCTCCGCCTCTATAAATATAGGGGTAGGGGTACCTGAAAAGGGACTTTTGGGCTTTGAGGCTCCATTTTACAACCTGTGTAAGCGGTCTCGAATTATGTCACCTTTTTACCTCTTCCTCTGGCCCATTCTGGTTTTCCATCCTGTAACCTCTCTTGAGATTAATTGAAACAATTTTTCTCATCATAGGTCTCTCCTCTGGCATCTTTTGTCTCAAGTAACCTATACTTCACAGTTTTCCTCATCCCTTCTCTAGAGTGAGTTTTGGACTTGTCTTTCTTTGGCTCGCATTCTTTCTTCAAAATCAGCCGCCAATACCCAGAGTTGATCCTCAAGAGCCCGCTCCCAAGCTCGCATTATTCTAACATCCTCAAACATAGGTTTGAGGACATCGGCGAACTGATAAGGAAAAATTAGCATTTGTTGCTGAATTTCTCCCTCTTCAGAAAATGCGTTGGTCTCAACAGCATCTGATGTCTGAAGTAAAGAATAGTTAGTTTAGCCTCAAAAAAATAAAAAATGATAGAGCTCGCGTAAGGAGAAATACTCGAAAAGAATTCAAGACCACTGTTGAGTAAGTTATTTTCAATATGTTTTGTGACGGCATGGTCTGCAGTCAACAAAAGGCAGTCTGAGCTTCTATCTTTGAACGATCTGTGATTCCCTCTTCTCCTCCTCTTTCTTCGGTTCGGTAGCCATCTACATCGCTTTCTCCTCCTCCTCTTTCTTTTCCTTCTCTTCCCTCTCTTTCATCTCCACCTCAGTTCTTTTTCTGATCGCCTCTTCCATGAACTTCCTGTTTTGCTCCTCGACGGCCTCTCAGAGACTCTCGGTTTCAAAAGGATCGACCACCTGCGAGATCGAGTGAACAAGGCCGTTAGAAGAATCACAGTCAAGATAAGCAGTCAACTCTGGTTCAGCTCCCCCAAATGAAAGAGAGACTGCAGAGGAATAAGGAAGGTTGACTTGTCTTCTTACCTTCTCAGGAGCCTTTGCAAGAAGAGACAGATTCACATCTTTAGGGAGTAAGACCGCCCCTTTTGCGGTCACAGCTTTATTCTCCTCATTTTTTCTTTTCTTGTAAACTTTACTGGAAGGACTTGTATTTTTTTTGTTCTGGTCACAACTTCATGTTTGTCCGCGATCTGCTGTCTCAATTTTCCAGTCGAGGCCGCCTGTCCTTGTAGACGAGTTCTAATAACTTCAACAGACGCGGTCTCTCTAGTCTGTTTAGTGGCCTACCTAACAGCTTCCTCAGTGTTTTGGCTGTCAAAAGTGATAGACACGCCTTGAATCTCAAGCATAGGGGGGCAAGAAGAAGTGGCCGATAAGCCTGCGCTTTTCGAGGTCGTCAAGATCACATCCCCTTGCAGTACAGTTGGTTGTTTTTAGAAATGTTGGCAATCTCCTTCGCCGCTTCTATCTTTGAACTGTCTCTGGGAGTCTTGACCGCTAAAGTTTTCTTGGAGCTGGCGGTCTCCTTCTTCTTCGCTTTCGGCAAAGATGCCTTGGGAGTTCGCTTAGAGATCTGGTCCAGCACGCTCACCATCTTCAATTTTGTCTCAGACTCAGAAGTAGTGACCGCTCAAACAGCTAGCTCGCTTTTCTATCCAGGAGCTTCTGGACTCTAGAGCCCCCCAAGCCATATTTATAGATTCCCTCACATTTATGGCGGTTATGGTCTCAGTGGTCAAACAAACATTTTTGAAGTTCCAGCGAAACTTGAAAATTTGCAGGGATCATGTTTGCCCGGAAATTCGCGTCCTCTCCTCTCCATCCAGAATCACCCTTCCCAGAGGTCTCATTTATCGGAGACCTCCCAATCCGCCAGCCTTTGCTCTGGTTTTCTCATCTAAGGCCCGTGCGGTTAGGATCTGATGAGACTACCAAACCGGGCGGTCTAGTCCCTCTTTCTCTTTTTGTTATTAGCACCTCTAACCAATGCCCCGTCTCTCCTGTATCCCGGGCAGCCCGTAATATTTGAATCTGCCCATTTGGTCAACCTCCGCGTCTATAAATAGAGGGGTAGGGGTACCTGAAAAGGGACTTTTGGGCTTCGAGGCTCCAGTTTACAAACTATGTAAGCTGTCTCGATTTTTGTCACATTTTTACCTCTTCATCTAGCCCGTTCTGGTTTTCCATCCTGTAACCTCTCTTGAGATTAATTGAAACAATTTTTCTCGTCAGAGGTCTCTCCACTGGTATCTTCTGTCTCAAGTAACCTGCACTTCACAGTTTTCCACATCCCTTCTCTAGTGTGAGTTTTGGATGTACAATTTGTTGTATCAATAATACCGTCGTGAAGAATATCTATCATTTACACTGATCAAGACGATATCGTCTTGAAGGAATATTATCATCTTCACAGTTGCAGAACAACATTTAATGCGCCGGTTCTCTTGGAAATTGATATTTAGGGAATATGCACGTCATCCAACTTGCGCACTAATCAGGGAGTAATAAATAATATATTATGTACAGAATATAGCCGTTGCACAGTGTTTAAGGAAGAATATTAATACTTCTATATTCTGCAAGTTCCAAGAATGGCAAGACATTTTTTATAATCTATTCTGTCGTTTCTTTCAAATATTCTATCAAGAAATTTATGGAAGAATTCTGGAAGGGCTCTTATGCAAAGTTATAGAAGAATATAAAAAGAAGAAATTGTCGATTTCAGAAGAATAGTTCTTCTCATAATATACTGAATCTGATCAAGAAAACAAAACAGTAAAATAAGCAGAAAATCATCATCACTTGGCTAAGAAGACAAGAAAGAATCTTCCTTGAAATCTAGAATTGCATCTATCAACTGAGGAGGAGATTCAAAGGAAAGGCTTAGTAATCCACAAGGTCACTGAGCTTATATCTGCAAGAAGAAGAAGTCTGCTATTCAAATCATATATCTTGAAGACTTTTCTTCTACACCAGCAAACATTTCTGAACTATTCTGTAGGGTTCTTTGTGAACCTGAGTTTGTAGGATCTTATACCAGATCTGAGTTGGTAGGGTTCTGTGTGAGCCTGATATTGGTAGGGTTCTGTGTGAGCCTGAGTTTTGGTAGGATATTGGTACAGATCTATGTGCTTGGAAGGACTTGTAAAGTCTGAGAAAATTGTTGTAAGGTTTGAATAACCTATGTATAGGCTTTTTTGTGTGAAGGGCTGAGGTAGGATCCTTTGTGATCCGTGTTGTCAGATCTGCTGTATAGTGAAAAGATCTTATATTTGGAGAAGCTGCCTAGTCTAGAACACTGCTAGATAGGTGGGCAGGACAGTGGACTACCCTAGACATATTGTCTTGTAGGGAACCACTATAAATCTTGTGTGCTTTCTGTGTTGCTTTTGTGCTGTGATAGATAAACTTTAAAGTAACAAAGTATATTGAAAACACCTAATCCCCCCTAGGTGTAAATTATTGAAAACCCATATCTTTCAATTGGTATCAGAGGTAGGTTGAGTTCAAAGGATTAAACAACTTAGAACAAGATCTACATGTTTTTGATTGGGTTGTGATCTTTCAATATCCTGTGAGCATCATCAAGATATGAGATCAATGAGGCTGCCCATCAGCACCAAAGAAAACTTTGCCATAAGGAAGCTAATAGTCAAGTTGTTCATGGAATGTTCAGATCCCAGATTATTTATGGTTGTTGAAGAGGGACCCTATGTCCTCATGACTGGTTCAATGACTCCATTAACTCCTTTAGTCCCTAAAACTTTGTCACAGTTCACCAATGAATATGTAGATCTGATAACTATGGATAAGAGAGCAAAACAAATACTTGAAAATGCAATTGATGACTCTACATCTCAAAACTTAAGTCATTGTAAAACATCAAAAGAAATCTGGGATTCCTTGGAGATCTACATGGAGGGAACTGAAGAAGAAAACTAAAATGGGAACACCAGTGAAAGGGCCATGGTTCTTGTAGGTGAAAGCCTAAGGAGTACAAAGGATAAGATTCCTTAAATCCAGAAAATCTTTGATGACAATGAAGCTTCTGATGCAAGCACATCAAAATATGATGACATTGTAAAAGGAACTATACATTTCACTAAGAAGCTCAAAAGGAAGTTGCCTATTAGAAGAAGAGACATCCATGGGACATCCTCCTCAAACTCTAGAAGATCTGGTCAACATGATAAGTCCAAATCTTCAAATGATGAAAGGTATAACTCTAAACTCAATGAATTTGATTTGGCTAACTTTGTTTGTTGCCATTGTAAGAAGAGAGGTCACATGAATGTTGACTATCCCTCTAATAAAAAAGAATCCAAGAAGAGTGATGATAGAAGAAGTCCAATGGACAAAAAGGAATCTGAGAAAGGATTCATTGCTAAGAAAATCAGAACACTTAGTAATTCTGATTCTGATTTATCAGAAACCAAGGAGGAAGCTCTCATTTTCTTCATGGCTATTACTGAAGAAATCCAGGATGACAACACTTCTTCTGGGAAGGTACTTATTAGAGCCCCCTTATCTGTATCTGATTCTGAATCAATGACAGATTCTGTGCATGAGAGTGCGTGTGGATCTGCTTGCAATAATATACCCTCAAGATCTCCACATGAGGTTGAATCTGAGCAAGTGTATCATAATGAAGCCCTGTGGATTTCTTTGAAAAGAAGAAAGAAGCTTCTTAGAGCTCAATCTTAGGAGTTAGCATCCCTGAAAATTTGCCCAATCTGAGCTCCAAGAGACAGTTGAAAAGCTGACTGCTATGAGCAAAGAAATGGACAAACTCAAGGATGTCACAATGCATAAAAATTTTGAGTTAGGTCAGAAGAACAAAGTCATCAAGGACCTTGAGGAATTGTTATTGGCTGAGAAGAAAATTGTTGCCAGCTTCTCAATGCCCAAGACTGTCCATCCCATTATTTTCCAATTCTCTGCACCATTCAGTGATGGTGTAGAATTTGGTAAGGAGGAAGTCAAGGGAAAGGCATCTGAAGCCCAACCTTCTTTCAAAGACAAGCTTCTGGCATCAAATTTCTCTAACCTGTAATCTTCAGATGGTCATCTGACCAAGGCTTGCTCTACAAGAAGCAGTAACCTCTCGAACACACAAAGGAGAGCAAGCTTTGGGCCAAGTGTATCTAAAAACCCCCTTGAAGAGACCCAAGTGAAGAATCCAGGTTCTCATGTCCATGGATCTGCAACATCATCAATTAAAAGTAAGGGAAAGGCAGCCAAGCCTGTTCCCAAAGTGGTGAATCAAAAGGTGGTGAGATCAGCTCAACTGTACACTCACCATTGCGACGTTCAACCAAGGCTTGTTAAATCTGTTATCTTCACTCCTGCCCATCAACATTTCTAGATGGTAATGAATAGGAGAAGATACAACGGGTATGAGTGCTGGTGATGTGGAAAGATTGGTCATTTTGCCCTAGACTGCTGATTCAATCCAATAGTGCCCAATGGTAAAGGAATGCAGACCACTCAGAGATGTAATATTTCAGGATATTCCCCTAACAGAAACCTAAGAACCAAATCCAATTGGGTGCCTAAGGATAAGTAATACTTTTTGCAGGTATGTCCAAATGCTAACCCTTTTGGTATTTGGGCAATGGTTGCTCCAGGCACAAGGCTAGAGTAAAAAACAATCCAGTCAAAATAGACCAAACTGAGATACTCGAGGTTTGAAACAAACTGATTCCACTCAAATCTCAGCACACCTCCCACAAGAAGTTCAACCCTCTCTTGCTTCTATTGAGGGGGAGCTTTTAAGAGAAGACACAACTGTGATGGAAAATGATCCAGCTCTTCATAATGTGATGAAGAAGAATTTGAGAAGCCCTCTCAAATAACTGAAACAATGAAGGGGGAGTCCACTGCACAATACTCACTCCCAAGGATAGAAGGTGAGCACCATGTTCAAGCCAACATAGTCATACTCTCTCATCACCATGCTTGAGAACTAGGCAAGTCAGAGAAAGCAAAAGACATTATGTTCCCTCTGAATAACTAGAATCCAAAATTGAAGAGAATGAAATAAAGAAGAATCCAAACCTTGAAGAATGGAGCCTTGCTCAAGTAAATATCAAATTGATATTTCTATACAAGAGTTGTGAAGGAAGAAATCTTGTTGGATTTGTAGGCGCCCTTAGGGGGGTGAATAAGGGTTCTAAAACTTTTAATATATTTTGAAATACTTGAAAAGCTAAACGATCAAAATAGAGAGAAATCAAGCAAAACAATTGAAATAAAATAGAGATGTGATTTTATTAGTATGAAATGAAGGATTACAAAACTTGATTTCTTATAAGGCTAGAAATCGAAGTGGAATAATAAAAAAGACTTTTTCATTTATATCCCGACTCGTATCCCCACGAACCGGTGGCTTTAGCATATCCTCCCCCGGATACGGCCTCAAGACGCTTTAAGCAATCCTTCCCCGGAAATGGCCTCAAGCGCCCCCTAGATCAAACCTAGATCTTGTCGCCAATACGAGGAGAATTCCTCCCTAAGTCCTACCAGACCTAGTCGCCAACACGAGGAGAATTTATTACATGATTTCAATAATAGAGATGAAAATGACAACAACAATATTAAAACTCCCTCTTCAAGAAATTCTGAAGTTGGAGATGAAAGACCGATGTAGAATATGCATGGTTGAAGCAATCATCGTTCGGATCCGGCGTGATGAAATCCTCCTTCAAAAACTCACAGAACTTAGGGTGGGAGATCAACTTTCGGCAAAATAGGGCTCTGGAATTTTGGCACTCAACCTCTCTCAAACTTCTATGTAGAAAATGAGAGAAGAGGGGTCCTTTTATAGGAGAGAGAGATAGCATCTACGTTATCGCTACCTCCAGCGCTATCCTGATTTAGGAAATTGATAGGTAAAATTTAGGATGTAAATAATATTCTCCAAATTCTACGAACTATAGGCAAGAGCACCTATCGGTCATAGCATAGGATATTTAAAACAAATAAATATCAAGTGTCGTATTCCACGGGTCTGTTGATTACTTCTACTTACGCAAATTAATATTATTTTATCGAAAGTAAAATAGAGTTTTGTAAATAATTAAAAGAAGAAAAACATTTGATCGGGAATCCTTCTTAAGTAAAATATTTCATAAATCTAGAATTCGGAAGAAATCAATTCAGACAAACTTGACCGTGGAGGTTCCCAAAATATGATAGAACCTCTCTCGAGAGAACTACCACCTAACCTTAGGTTGATCGATTAAGACCCCTCGACCAGTCGAAACCCCTAAGCTTGCTTTATGATGTGAGCCCCACTATTGGATTTGACTCCAATCCGGAAGATTTGTGACACCCTCTCTCGAGGAGTGCGAACAATTCTTTCTACCGATGAGCGATCTACCGTATTTAAGGATCTCTCGATACACTAAAATATGGATCAAACTTGATTATCATACCCTAGAAATATGAAACCAAAAATTGCAAATCAACGGTAAATCTTAGTTTTCAAAATCCAAACAATGAATAAAAGATTATGAAATATAAAAGCTTAGGAATTCATCCGATCAAATGCTACAAAATTAACTACTCATGATTAAAGAAAAAGAACATTTTATAACTAAGAAAGAAGAATTACAATTGCTGGGAAAGTAAATCTAAAATAGGAAATAAAAGGACAAGACATAAAATAAAGTTACACTAAAAATGCAGGAAAACTATACTAGAAATGATCCAATCGAAGCATGGACTGGATGCCCATCACTTTGGCAGCAGCTGGCTTTTATAGGCAGAAAATTGGTGAGTCACACCCTTGGTCACGCCCGTGACCAAGGGCGTGTAAGCTATGTAAATGCGTATTGAAAGCCCGGGAACGTTGGGGAAGAGAAACCGCCAAAAATCAATTGCATGGCGGGTCACGACCTCGGTCACGCCCGTGACCAAAGGCGTGTCTTGAACGGGTCTGGAAACGGCGGGAAACGCTGCGATCTGGAGTTAATCTGGCGGTTGCAGAAGAGTCACGGCCTCGGTCACGCCCGTGACCGAGGGCGTGTAAGCTAGAAACGACGGGAATTGATTGCTGGCTGAAATGAATGCATTTCGGGCAAGTCACGCCCGTGACATTGAGGTCACGCCCTTTGTCACGCCCGTGTCAGAGGGCGTGTAATTTTAATCTGACGTGGAGGCTAACTTCTTCAACTGGAATACGCGGGGCTGGTTCACGGCCGTGACATAAAGTCACGCCCTTGGTCACGCCCGTGACCAAGGCCGTGTACTTTGCGATTTCGGCTGAAATTCTCCAAAAATTCTCCTGATTACTCTTATGAGCTTGAAATTGCTATTAACAGCCCCAGATTACCTGAAAACACAAAACAAAGTGAATTAGACATATATTAAACTAAAATTATATAAAAACTTATTAATTACTACTAAAATATTATATAAAAATAACAATAAGTAATGTACTATCAAATACCCCCATACTTAAGCTTTTGCTATTCCAGAGCAAAACTAATTTATAAGCATGAGAAGAATTTATAGGACATTCCAAAAAGATTTACTTCCAATTATGTATTCCAAATTTTATAAGACTCATATCAAATTAAGTTAAGAAATTAAAATTTAGATTTATTAGAAATAATTTATAATTCACAAATTGAAATGAGTAGAATAAATATTAGTTTCAAAATTCTCTAACTAAATCTTCATAAACAAAATTGCATTGAATTAAGTAAAATAATCCAAGATTAAAATTATATAAACTTTACAATCATGAGAAACTTTTAGAAAACTACAAAAAATTAACTATGCTCTCTCAAAAATATCTTGGATAAGCAAATAAACTTGGCTAATTGGGGTAAAATTGGCATTGAAGAAGTTACTTTGAATATAGGAAATGATGAATTTTATCCTCTCATTTCCATCTTTTTTAAATTCCTTCTTCTTTAATATCCCAAATGTATATGTTTAGGAGTGATGAATTTTATCCTCTCATCTCCATACCATATAATCTTTTAAAAATTTGGGTGCATATGTTTAGGAATGATGAATTTTATCCTCTCATTCCATGACATATGATCTTTTCAAACCTTTTTTTATGCCAAATAAAGGGTCAAATAAGAAGGTAGGGGAAGGGATAGGGTTTAAAGGCTACAAAAATTCCAAAGATACATTCTAAGAGCATAGAAAACAAATTGAGCAATCTATAAGAAACTATGAGTTCAAGTTAATATAAGTAAAATCTAAAGATATTTAACACAATTACTACAAAATTGAATTATGATATTTTAAAGAGAGAAAGTAAAACTAAGAAATATTCTAAACAAATCAAGATAATGAAAAACTCATTAAATCAAATTCATCTAAAAATTAAATCTAACATATTTTGAAGAGAAATATAAGATTAAAACTACATAAAAAGAAAACTCTTTAAAAAGCCTATAAAGAAAACTCATAATTAAAATCAATTTTGCATAAATGAAGTTTGGAGAAATTTAATATTACAAAATTTATTTTATTGGAAATTAAAATAGTTTTTTAAATGAAAACATTTTTTGAATTTTGTAAATTTTTATAACAAAATTGAAAATAAAGAATAAAAAAAATCAATTTTTTTGTGAGTTTTGAAAAAGATTTTCTAATTTTTTTTGGAATAAAAACTGAATATAAGAGAATACACCCCCATACTTAAAAATAAACATTGTCCCCAATGTTTATAAGCCAAGTAGGAGGGAAAAGAAAATAAAATGCGGAAAAAGTAAAGTGCAAGAAAAATAAAGATAAGCAAGGGGTGCCTCCCAAGAGCGCTTTCTTTTTCCCGTCTTTAAGCTAGACGGTTATTGTTAGGAAAAAGGAAAATAAAAAGAAAGGTACACAGGCAACTCCCTTAATTCATGCTCAGGTGAGCATGCAGAAATCCGCTGCCCGACTACTCCTCCGCTATAGTCGTGATTCTTTGGTTGTCCGTTAGCTTGAAATTGTGAATCCAAATTACCTATACATACCTTAGGTAATTTGGATTGCTGGAGATGAGCGGCAAATGGATCGGTGAAAATGTTTGGTTGCAACGGCTCATCATCTACAAGAAAATTATTAGTATACAAAGAATCAAGATTAAGCGAGTCAGAAAATTTTTCACAAGGAGGAGTTTCTTGCGAAAATACATGATTAAGCGTCGGTTGTTTATTTTCAAAAATAAAAGAATTATCAGAAAAATCAATACAAAGGGGAGAAAATTCATGAGACACAATTTCTTCATGAATTATAATTTCATGAGAATGAGAAGAAAGGGCGGGCGAAGGAGAAGAAGAAAAATTTTCATTTTCTAATTCGTCCGGTGTCTCCATGACTTTGCGAAATTCTTGGTACAATTGTTCTTCTTGATCTTGAGAATAAACATTTAAAGTGGGAGAAATAACATTCGGAAAAATTTCAAGATCAGAAGAAGAACAAATTTGTGGAAAAGGCGTGGAATGCAAATCATAATTGAAGGAATTTCCATTTTTGCACTGAAAACTATCCGGGTGACCTTGCCACCATGAATAATCAACATCAGAGTAAGAAGGAAATTCATTCAAATCATTATTTAAAGAAAAATTATTTTCATCATAAAAATTATTATTTTCATTATAAAAATTATAATTTTCATTAGAAAAATTAATTTGATTGTCATTAGAAAAATGTTGAAACGAAAAATAGCATTCCTCACAAGAATGATGACCCCCACAAAAAGGACAAAAAATTTGGCGCATTTGTGCGGCTTCCAAAAGAATGACTTTATTTTAAAGCTCGGCAACTTTTGCGGCCAATTGCGATAACATCATGTTTGAAGAAAGAAAAATTTACAACCGTCACTTAATAGAATGAAATTTAAAAATAAAGCAAAAATAGAAATGGGGGTGGAGAAAGAGAATGATAAAAGTAATAAAATCTACGCTTTCAAAATATCAACAAAAATACTTCCCCGGCAACGGCGCCAAAAACTTGATAGGTAAAATTTAGGATGTAAATAATATTCTCCAAATTCTACGAACTATAGGCAAGAGCACCTATCGGTCATAGCATAGGATATTTAAAACAAATAAATATCAAGTGTCGTATTCCACGGGTCTGTTGATTACTTCTACTTACGCAAATTAATATTATTTTATTGAAAGTAAAATAGAGTTTTGTAAATAATTAAAAGAAGAAAAACATTTGATCGGGAATCCTTCTTAAGTAAAATATTTCATAAATCTAGAATTCGGAAGAAATCAATTCAGACAAACTTGACCGTGGAGGTTCCCAAAATATGATAGAACCTCTCTCGAGAGAACTACCACCTAACCTTAGGTTGATCGATTAAGACCCCTCGGCCATTCGAAACCCCTAAGCTTGCTTTATGATGTGAGCCCCACTATTGGATTTGACTCAAATCCGGAAGATTTGCGACACCCTCTCTCGAGGAGTGCGAACAATTCTTTCTACCGATGAGCGATCTACCGTATTTAAGGATCTCTCGATACACTAAAATATGGATTAAACTTGATTATCATACCCTAGAAATATGAAACCAAAAATTGCAAATCAACGGTAAATCTTAGTTTTCAAAATCCAAACAATGAATAAAAGATTATGAAATATAAAAGCTTAGGAATTCATCCGATCAAATGCTACAAAATTAACTACTCATGATTAAAGAAAAAGAACATTTTATAACTAAGAAAGAAGAATTATAATTGCTGGGAAAGTAAATCTAAAATACGAAATAAAAGGACAAGACATAAAATAAAGTTACACTAAAAATGCAGGAAAACTATACTAGAAATGATCCAATCGAAGCATGGACTGGATGCCCATCACTTTGGCAGCAGCTGGCTTTTATAGGCAGAAAATTGGTGAGTCACACCCTTGGTCACGCCCGTGACCAAGGGCGTGTAAGCTGTGTAACTGCGTATTGAAAGCCCGGGAACGTTGGGGAAGAGAAACCGCCAAAAATCAATTGCATGGCGGGTCACGGCCTCGGTCACGCCCGTGACCAAGGGCGTGTCTTGAACGGGTCTGGAAACGGCGGGATACGCTGCGATCTGGAGTTAATCTGGCGGTTGCAGAAGAGTTACGGCCTCGGTCATGCCCGTGACCGAGGGCGTGTAAGCTAGAAACGGCGGGAATTGATTGCTGGCTGAAATGAATGCATTTCGGGCAAGTCACGCCCGTGACATTGAGGTCACGCCCTTTGTCACGCCCGTGTCAGAGGGCGTGTAATTTTAATCTGACATGGAGGCTAACTTCTTCAACTAGAATACGCGGGGCTGGTTCACGGCCGTGACATAAAGTCACACCCTTGGTCACGCCCGTGACCAAGGCCGTGTACTTTGCGATTTCGGCTGAAATTCTCCAAAAATTCTCCTGATTACTCTTATGAGCTTGAAATTGCTATTAACAGCCCCAGATTACCTGAAAACACAAAACAAAGTGAATTAGACATATATTAAACTAAAATTATATAAAAACTAATTAATTACTACTAAAATATTATATAAAAATAACAATAAATAATGTACTATCAGAAATATTCTTCGCGTGTGTATCTTCATTCCAAGGAAACCTTACCGTAATTCCTCTTATGCTTTTAGATATCGCTTGTGCTAGCCGCCATCTACTACAGCCTCCCGAGATTTCTCTAATCAGAGCTAGCGCCCGCGCTAGGTGCTACTGCCAGCACTAGAAGGCATGCTGGAATTTTGGCTTCAAACTTGGGGGAAGCCTTCGTATGTTATCCTTGAGTAATGTAGCATTGTTTCCTGGACAAATAAACACAAAAGATCAAATACAAACAGGATTTGTTATTCTCAAACGTAGGAGATGCGGAAGACCATGTTCCAACAAACTCCCCCATTTATAAATAAAGAATCTATTAATGATAAATCAAAGCATTAATACATAAAGCTCCCCCTAAATGTGTCATTAATGATAAATCAAAGCATAACAAAACCTACTTGTGTGTGTGTGTGTGTGTGTGAGTGATGACTTAGGATAATTGTCGACTTTTGTGTTTAGAATTGCTCCACCTAAATGCATGCTCCCACTATGTGAATGCTCCCCTTATATGTAAGCTATATTTTTAATCATTAACCATGTTAGTTCTACAAATTGATAGCATTTTTATTTATCATGTTAGTTCTCCCCCTTTTGTTATTAGCAAAAGTTGGTTAAGGAAGCAAGAGACATAAAAGAGGATTTTTGAGTAAAACATAAGGCATGATCGATCTTTTAGAGGAAATGAAATTATGAGGAGTTTTTAGCTTAAATATTTTCATAAATCAGAGTTTTTTTTAGCATAAAAATGATATGCATGTTAGAACTAATATCGATTTTACCAAGCAAGTCTACCACTCGATGAAAGAAAGGAATTTTAAGATTCAAGTGAAGATACACACAAGAGAAAAGACTTTAAATAAGCATGAAAGTGCAAGGTAAAATTTATATGGTGATGATGCGGAAGACTTATAGAAATACAAGAAACATCTTTTTGTAATCAAGACTATTCATAAGAAGAAATATGAGTTAAATTCCAAAATGAGAAGAAGTTTTTGTAAATCTTTTTCTTTTAAAATCTTTAAAGGTTACAATAAAGTAACCAAGCATGAAAGAAATGTATCAAAAAAATTCTCCTACAATGTTGTTGTAATTCACAAATTCCAGACATACCAAACATAGTAGAGATAATGCTAGGTTCTCTAGTGCCTATATATATAAAGAGTAGTATAGAGTTAGCATTAGGAACCAATACTCATGAGAATAAGTCTTATGGAAAATAATGATGTGCACATAAGTGTATTTTGAAGAGAGTAAACAAATGATTTAATCAGAAATACAAGACATATGTAGCGTAAAGTGCACAATAAAACACAAATAATTTTACTTCCTCATATTATAATGCACGAAAAATGTACAACTACCAAGGTGCTTTGCACAAACAATGCTCATTAAGACTTATCAGGGTGCAAAGTAGTGTTTGGGGGAACACATACTTTATTTTTCAGTATTTATTGTTTTTCTTTGTTATCCGGTGTACTTAAGAATAAGTGGTGTAAAGAAAAGAACTAAGGTTTGCACAAGACACTTTACTATTCTTTCCAAGATGCTCAACCTCACAATTCTTATTAAGTCTTATCAAGAGGTTCAAGTAGTGCTTGGTGTAGTTATCTTTGTCAATTTATTTGATGATTTTTTGTTTTGTACAAAGATCTCTGAATACACTTGTTTTGAAAACCAATATAATTTGAAAGCACAACCACTTTTCTTAATTTTTAAGAGTGCAAATAAATGTAGTGTAGGAAAGATACTTAAGCAAATTTTAATTCATTGTACAATTATAATACACAAGCAAACATTCTTACATTAAAAGAACACGTAGACATTGCCAAAATAAGTGAGTGAATAAATATAATTATTAACCATAAAACATTTACTCATACTTAGAGGCATGCTAAGCATGGTTCTACACAACTTTTACAATATAATTGATGCACATGTGATAAGATATATCAAAGCATGATAAAAACATTGTTCAAAGTAGTTTGAAAAGATAAATTTCAACATTGTAGAAGGTCTAAATGATAGATTAAACCATGCTTGATATGAACAATAAAATCCATACAGTTTTTTTAATATTTTGAAAATTAATACTGTTTCAAATTTGAACTCTTATATTTGATCTTGGACATCCCGAGGTCTACCCTGTGAGGAGGTTGCACCGGTACTAAGAGATGTGATGGGGTGACATCCCAAATCTCCCTTTTGCAAGATACATGTAAATAGAAAAGTTAAGTTCAAAATTTTTTTTTTGATAGTTTTTATGTTTTATATTTTTGTATTTGATTTTTTGCATATAGGAATAGAAATCAAACAAATAAACAAAGAAAGTGAATAAATTTTTTTTTTTTTAATTTTTCTTCTTTTAATTTTATATTTTAATTTTACAAAAAACAATGAAAGGCAGAAATGTAAAAATAAGTAGTACATATAGAATAACATATTTTTAGTGATTTTATGAAATTTTAAAAATACAGAAAAATGGACACTCGAGCTAGCGCCAACGCGGCAAACAATACAATATTTTTTAGGAGTTTGAAAATTTTGATTATTGATCTTGATTAAGTGTCCCAGGAGTAGTTTCATGCAGAAATTTCATAATTTTTGGAGATGTTTAGATAGGTAAAAAATGCATAAAACAATTGCGTTTATGAATGCGACTTAACCCGAGAGATCTATGACACCTAATTCATGGCTTAGAAATTTAAATATTGCATCGAGAAGAGGTTTAGTTAATATTTCAGCAAGTTGGGAGTCCGTACAAATGAAACTTACTATTACATGCTCTTTCTTAATATGATCCCTAATGATGTGATGGCGAACATCTATGTGTTTGGATCTAGTGTGGTGTATGAGATTATTTGTAAGATCTATGACACTTTTGTTGTCACATTTGAGATCAATATTTTTGAGATGAAAACCAAAATCCTCTAGAGTTTGGCTCATCCATAAGGCTTGTGCACAACAACTCACAAGAGCGATGTATTCGGCCTCCGTGGTGGAGACTGCAACCAAAGATTATTTCCAACTAGACCATGCAACTAATGAGGGTCCTAAAAAGTGACAAGTACCGCTAGTGGTTTTTCAATTTAGTGAACATCCGGCGTAATCTGAATTAGAATAGCCGTGAAGTGTAAATGAATCATTGTGTGGGTACCATAATCCTAATTTAGATGACCCGATTAGATATCTAAAAATACATTTTACCGCTTTGAAATGAGATTCTTTTGGTTTGGCTTGAAAGCGAGCACATAAATATATGGCACACATTATATCTGGTCTAGATGCACTTAAGTAAAGAAGAGATCAAAGCAAGCCTTTATATAAAGTTTGATCGATAGAAATTCTAGATTCATCTTTTCCTAATTTGAAAGAAGCACTCATAGGTGTAGAAGCTTATTTAAAAAATTTAAATCCAAATGGTTTAAGCATATCATTAAGATATTTTGTTTGGCAAATAAATATACCATCATTTCGTTATGAAATTTGAAAACTAAGAAAATAAGAGAGTTCTCATACAAGGCTCATTTCAAATACATTGTTCATTACTATGACTACTTCATTACACAACTCTTCATTAGTGGCTCCAAAAATTATATCATCAACATATATTTGCCAAATAATTAAATCGTTATTATTATGCTTAATGAAGAGTTTTTGTCGGCACTTCCGATGACATAATCGTTCTTAAATAAAAACGATGTAAGTATTTGATACCGTGGATGGAGCGCTTGTTTTAAACCATAAAGCACTTTTTCTAATTTATAAACATGATTTGGAAATTTTTCATTTGTAAAACCGGGGGGTTGTTCTACATAAACTTCTTCTTTTAAAAACACGTTTAAAAAAAGCACTTTTAACATCCATTTGAAATAATTTTATTCTTTTAAACTCGCAAATGCCAAATAGATATGTATAGATTCTAAGCGAGCAACGAGTGCAAAAGTTTCTTCAAATTATAACACCTCGATTTGAGAAAAGCCTTGAGCAACTAAGCGAGCTTTATTTCTTATAATTCTAGATTCACCATCTCATTTATGTTTAAAAATCCATTTTATGCCAACAACGGGATGATTACATGGATGTTCTACTAGATTCCAAACTATATTTCTTTCAAATTGATCTAACTCTTCATTTATAGCCAAATACCAAAATTCATCATTCAAAGCGTTTAAAACATTTTTTGGTTCAATTTCGAAAACAAAGCAAACATTTGAAAAAGTTTCGTGAAGAGAAGATTGAGTTCTTACCCCAATAGATGGTTCCCCAATGACTAGCCCCTTTGGATGATTCTTTGTGAAGTTTATGATGCTTGTAGTAACATATTCATCTTCCTTGGCCTCCTCCTTCTCTTTGGAAGGTTCCTCTTCGTCGTGCTCCAAAGATGGTAAGGGTTCATCATTTGTACATGTAGGAAGTCTTTCTACACTACAAGGAATAAATTCATCAAATTTTACATTAATAGACTCTTCAACTTTACTCGTTCTTTTGTTAAATATTCTATCAGCTTTACAAGTCGAAGTGTATCCAAGAAATATTCCTTCATCATATTTTCCATCAAACTTCCCTAAGGCATCTTTTGTATTGAGAATAAAACATTTACAACCAAATACTTTAAAATTTGATACGTTAGGTTTCTTTTGATAATATAGTTCATATGGTGTTAGATTTAAATATGGATGAAGCATGACTCTATTCATAACATAACATGATGTGCTTATGGCTTCGGCAAAAAAGGACTTAGGTAATTTATACTCAGATAGCATAGTACATGCTAGTTCTTGAATTGTCCTATTCTTTCTTTCTACAACACCAATGTGTTTAGGTGAGCGCGGAGCAGAGAACTCGTGCTTAATACCTAACATTTCACAAAAAGTTTTAAATTTTTATTTTCAAATTCTCCTCCATGATTTGAGCTAATGCATTTTGTTTTTAAATCTAGTTCATTTTGAATACGAGTACATAATTTTGAAAATTTGCAAAACGCATCAGATTTGGAAGAGAGAAATAAAGTCCTACTATATCCAGAGAAATCATCTATTAGAATAAATGTATATATTTTACCACGAAGACATGATGTGCTAACGGGGCCAAAGAGATCCATATGAATTAATTGCAAAGGTCTTGTAGTAAAAATTTCATTTTTGCTTTTAAAAGAAGATTTATTAAACTATCCTTTCTGACATGGAAAACATAGTGAGGATAAATTTCCATTTAGTCTAGTCAATCCTCTAATCATTTCCTTTTTGGCTAGTTTTAAAATGAGCTTTGTACTAGAGTGACCTAAACGTCTATGCTAAAGTTTTAACTCATCATTTTTAGTTATAAAACATTTTATAAATGATTTGGAAGGATCATGAAAGGAAACTATATATACGTTGGGAATTCTATGTGCAGATAGTAAAACATCCTTTGTGTTAGGATTAAATATTTTACAGAAATTTATGGATGACTCAAATAAAACATCTAATTATTTATCACAAAATTGACTAATATATATTAAGTTATGTTTTAATCCTTTTATATAAAGAACATTAGAGATAAGAAAGGATTCGTTACCCACTGAACCGGCTCCCATGATCCTTCCTTTACCGTTATCTCCAAAGTTTACGATCCCTCCCTTCTTCTTTTCTACGATAAGGAACTTTTCTTTGTTGCTCGTCATGTGCTTGGAGCAGCCCAAGTCCAAGTACCATACGTCCTCCGTTTCTTTAGCCTTCCTACAAATCTATAAAGAAGATGAGAGTAAAGATCCGAATACCCAAGAGGTACCACCCATAGAATAAGTGGATTCCTTAGGTACCCAGATTTGCTTTAGAGATCTCCGTTTTATTTTCCTACAAGAGCTAGATGTGTGTCCCAACCTATGACAGTTTGCACACAAAATAAATGGGGTTGAGACCCTTTTCTGAAATTCTACATTGTTATTACTGGATGAACGTTGATTTTTAGAAAATGCAGAAGATTTTTTAAATGATGGGCTACCGCTGGCGTTAGTGGCTAGCGTCGGGGTGTAGCTATCACTTTGATATCCGATCCCAAATTTTCTAGAACCATAACATTGATTCCCCAAAATCATGTCCAGAGATTTTTGACCGATTCCAAATTTTTTGATGGCGATATTGAGGCAATGAGTTTGTTTTTTAATAGATGAATTTTCTTTTACAAGCATTACACATTTATTTTCAAAACCTATTTTTTTTCAATTTGTCAGAGAGAGGTTTTTAATTTCTCTCTACGTCCCCCTTTTCTAATATATGAGTTTTGATTTGTGAGAGGGCCTTAGAAAGAGAAACTTCAAAATATTTTGCCTTATATAAGGAGTTTTCACACTATTCGCATGATACTTTTATATTTTCCAAAGAAATTAATTTTTTTTGTAAGCTTATGATTTTCTTTGATGAGAGATTCATTTTCACAATTTAAAATAATATTATCTTCTATGCTTTTATCATAGCCTTTGAAAGTTTGGACAAATTCATCATAAAGTTCTTCGAAGGTGGGACGAGTACTCAGATAGCATAGTACATGCTAGTTCTTGAATTGTCCTATTCTTCTTTCTACAACACCAATGTGTTTAGGTGAGCGCGGAGCAGAGAACTCGTGCTTAATACCTAACATTTCACAAAAAGTTTTTAATTTTCATTTTCAAATTCTCCTCCATGATTTGAGCTAATGCATTTTGTTTTTAAATCTAGTTCATTTTGAATACGAGTACATAATTTTGAAAATTTGCAAAACGCATCAGATTTGGAAGAGAGAAATAAAGTCCTACTATATCCAGAGAAATCATCTATTAGAATAAATGTATATATTATACCACGAAGACATGATGTGCTAACGGGCCCGAAGAGATCCATATGAATTAATTGCAAAGGTCTTGTAGTAGAAATTTCATTTTTGCTTTTAAAAGAAGATTTATTAAATTATCCTTTCTGACATGGAGAACATAGTGAGGATAAATTTCCATTTAGTCTAGTCAATCCTCTAATCATTTCCTTTTTGGCTAGTTTTAAAATGAGCTTTGTACTAGAGTGACCTAAACGTCTATGCTAAAGTTCTAACTCGTCATTTTTAGTTATAAAACATTTTATAGAAGATTTGGAAGGATCGTGAAAGGAAACTATCTATACGTTGTGAATTCTATGTACAGATAGTAAAACATCCTTTGTGTTAGGATTAAATATTTTACAGAAATTTATGGATGACTCAAATAAACCATCTAATTATTTATCACAAAATTGACTAATATATATTAAGTTATGTTTTAATCCTTTTACATAAAGAACATTAGAGATAAGAAAGGATTCGTTACCCACTGCACCGGCTCCCATGATCCTTTCTTTACCGTTATCTCCAAAGTTTACGATCCCTCCCTTCTTGTTTTCTAGGGTAAGGAACTTTGCTTTGTTGCCCGTCATGTGCTTGGAGCAGCCCAAGTCCAAGTACCATACGTCCTCCGTTTCCTTAGCCTTCCTACAAATCTATAAAGAAGATGAGAGTAAAGATCTGAATACCCAAGAGGTACCACCCATAGAATAAGTGGATTCCTTAGGTACCCAGATTTGCTTTGAAGATCTCTGTTTTATTTTCCTGTAAGAGCTAGACGTGTGTCCAAACCTATGACAGTTTGCACACGAAATAAATGGGACTGAGACCCTTTTATGTAATTCTACATTGCTATTACTGGATGAACATTGATTTTTAGAAAATGCAGAAGATTTTTAAATGATGGGCTACCGCTGGCGTTAGTGGCTAGCGTCGGGGTGTAGCTATCACTTTGATATCCGAGCCCAAATTTTCTAGAACCATAACATTGATTCCCCAAAATCATGTCCAGAGATTTTTGACCGATTCCATATTTTTTGATGGCCATATTGAGGACATGAATTTGTTTTTTAATAGATGAATTTTCTTTTACAAGCATTACACATTTATTTTCAAAACCTTTTTTTTTTAATTTGTAAGAGAGAGGTTTTAATTTTTCTCTCTAAGTCCCCCTTTTCTCTTGTAAGAGTTTTGATTTGTGAGAGGGCCTTAGAAAGAGAAACTTCAAGATATTTTGCCTTACATAAGGAGTGTTCACACTATTCGCATGATACTTTTATATTTTCCAAAGAAATTAATTTTTTTGTAAGCTTATGATTTTCTTTGATGAGAGATTCATTTTCACAATTTAAAATAATATTATCTTCTATGCTTTTATCATAGCCTTTGCAAGTTTGGACAAATTCATCATAAAGTTCTTCGAAGGTGGGACGAGTTACCTCAGTGTCACTAAAAACACTGGTGTCGTCATTGTTGTCTTTTGCCATCAAGCATAAGTTTGCTTCCTCCTTGTAGCTTGACTCAGATCCGCTTGATTCTTCTGAGGAAGAATCATTCAATGTCGCAACTTTCTACACCTTCTTTTTCTCCTTCCCTTTGTATCGTTTTTCTTTTTTCTCCTTTAGATACTTCGGGCACTGGCTCCGAATGTGCCCAGTCTTTCTGCAGTGATAGCACTCCATTGGTAGTCTTTCTTCTTAGTCTTCAATTTCCTTTTCTTTCTTTGAAGAAGAGGAAGACCCTTTTTCGTCGAGCATCCTTCTCGAAGTATTTCCAGAAGGTGTTCCTTCTTTCTGGATTTCTAATGAATTTCTTGATGTTCTTAACACCTTCATCATCTTCATCATCATCTTCAATGCTCTCATTCATTGACTTTTGTGCCAGCGCCTTTTCATTGGCTCCTTGTTGTATTCATCGTGTTGAATCTGGAGTTCTACCTCATGGGTTTTGAGATTCCCAATGAGGTTCTCGATTTGGAGCGTTCTTAGGTTGTGTAACTCTGAGATGGCCGTCACCTTTGGATTGAACCTCGGAGGTAGAGAGCGAAGAATTTTTCTGACCCAGTCGCCGTCGGAGAAGGTCTTTCCAAGAGCTTTTGAAGCATTGATGATCTTGGTAAAGCGTGTGTACATTGAGTTGATGTCTTCTTCGACATCCATGCGGAACCTTTCATATTCCGACACCAGTTGGAATAGCTTTACATTTTTCACCTGTGATGCACCTTCATGAGTAACTTTTAATTGATTCCAAATATCATAAGCAGTTACAAATGCAGAAATTCTATTAAATTCAGTTCTATTTAAAGCGCAGTATAAAGCATTCATCGCCTTAGCATTGTTTTTGCACTTGAGTTTATCGTTATCATCCCATATATACTTAGGTTTTTCTACTTTAACCTCTCCTACTACATTTGTAAGAGGAGAGTACCAAATTTCTACCATGTTTCATGCTTCGATATCCATGGTCATAAGAGAGCACATCATCCTAGATTTCCAGTAGTTGAAATCTGACCCAGTAAAATGAGGTGGTCTACTAACATCCCGACCCTTCGGAAAAGCGAGATCATAAGACGCCATTTATTCCTATTTGTTAGACCGTTTGGAATAAACCGCTTTGATAACACTTAATGGATGTGTAGGCGCCCTTGGGAGGGGGGGGGGTGAATAAGGGTTCTAAAACTTTTAATATATTTTGAAATACTTGAAAAGTTAAGCGATCAAATTAGAGAGAAATCAAGCAAATCAATTGAAATAAAATAGTGACATGATTTTATTATAATGAAATGAAGGATTACAAAACTTGATTTCTTATAACGCTAGAAATCAAAGGCGAATAATATAAAGACTTCTTCATTTTCTCTCCTGACTCATATCCCCACGAACTGGTAGCTTTAGCCTATCCTTCCCCGGATACGGCCTCAAGCCACTCTAACCAATACTTCCCTGGATATGGCCTCGAGCACCCCCTAGACCAAACCTACATTTAGTCGCCAACACAAGGCGAATTCCTCCCTAAGTCCTACCCAGACTTAGTCGCCAACACGAGGTGAATTTACTACACAATTTTAATAAAAGATATGAAAATGACAACAACAATATTAAAACTCCATCCTGAAGAACTTCTGAAGTTGGAGACGAAAGACCACTGTAGAATAAGCGTGGTAGAAGCGATCATAGTTCGGATCCGGCGTGAATAAATCCTCCTTCTGAAACTAACGAAACTTTAGGTGGGAGATCAACTTTCGGCAGAATAGGTCTCTGGAATTTTGGCACTCAACCTCTCTCAAACTTCTATGTAGAAAATGAGAGAAGAGGGGTCTTTTTATAGGAGAGAGAGCTAGCGCATGCGCTATCGCTACCGCCGATGCTATTCTGATTTAGGAAATATTCTCCGCCTGCGTATCTTCATTCCAAGGAAGCCCTTCTGTAATTCCTCTTATGCTTCGAGATAGCGCATGCGCTAGCCGCTATCGCCTGGCGCTATCGCCTTCTAAAATAGCCTCCCAAGATTGCTCTAATCAGAGCTAGCGCCTGTGCTAGGTGCTTCCGCCGGCGCTAGTGGGCATGCTAGAATTTTGGCTTCAAACTTGGTGGCAACCTTCAAATGTTATCCTTGATTCATGTGGCATTGTTTCCAGCACACTTAAACACACAAGATCACATACACATAAGATTTGATATTCTCAAACCCTGGAGATTCGGAAGCCCATGTTCCAACAAATCTAAGTAGCATTATCTCCTAGAATCATTCAAGAAGTGTTGATAAACTTCTCGAGATAGACAAGTATCAAATGAGTATTTCGACGACATGGATGAATTCTCAGCAATACAAAACGAATAGTCTCGATGAAAAAAATATGCGTCTCAACGTTATTGGTGAACTATCGATGACAAAAATACGCATCATCAAAATACAACGCAGATACTTAATGCTATATTGGAACTTTAATCAGAGTCGTCTAATGGATTTTTAATCTATTAACCAAGACAAAAAGGTACGCGCCATCTTCATTTACTTCTAATATAAATAGAGTGAATGCATAGGCAAAAAATTACACTTTCATTTACCCTAAGTCATTTCCAAAAAAACCTCCATTCTGTCTTCAACAATCACTCGTTCTCGACATTCTGCTTAAATGGATCCCAAGAAGGAAGAATCCTTAGTCATCTCCGGATGCGAGCTCATGAGGGGAGGATTCAGCTCTTGTTCCGAAGAGATTTGGTCAGTAATTGTGTCGGTAGAATCGGCAGTACTAGAATATCTGCTCTGCGAACCCTATGTTCTCAAGAACAGGGACGTCCATGAATTCTTTTATGGAGCAAGAATCAATCGTTCAGAGTCCATTCTAAAGTCTACTATGGCCAGGAAGAAGATCAAAGTGTCTGCCAAGAGCTTAGGAAAAGCATTGAGTATTCCAAGTCTGGAGAAAGAAGTGGAAGAGGAAGATCTGACTGCTGAAGAACTATTTGTTGGATATGCATTGTGTGGGCACAGTGGTAAGACCTACGGGTCTATTAAAAAGGCATAATTCAACCAGAAGGGAAAGCTCCTTGCAAACATTGTAGGGAAAGTAATGTTGTGCAAGCCTAGTTCCCATGGCAGGATTTCAAAGGAAATGTTTGAGACAATATGCTGGATCATTGTTCCAAAGAAGATAGACTGGAGAAAGTTCCTATTCTAGAGGATCAAGAACACCTTGAAGACCCCATCATTGTGAAGAATTTTATCTATCTTCCTCCTGAATACCCTTGGGGATGTAGTGAAAAGAAACATGGGAACACCTCTGCACTATTCAAAAAGTTTGGATTCAAAAATCCTGGATAGATGGGAGAGAGATATCTCCAAAACTCCCAAGGATGCCCATACTACTACAAAAGGAATGAAAAAGAAGACTGTGACAGTTGCTAAGTTAGAGGAGGAAGGGTCCTCTAGAAGCTCTGAAAGAGGAGGTGCATCTTCAATTCCAAACCCAAACCTATCCAACATTTCTGAGGAAGGAGGATCCCCATCTCTACCAAACCCTGCTTTGACAGATGGGGAGGTAGATCCAAATCAGATGATCCCAGAGGACATGAGTGAACCTGCTAACACAGAGGTTCCTGAAGAAATAAGAAGTCCCATTCTGGGCAATGATCCAATTGAGGGGGAGTTCTTAGTTGGAAGCTCAGCCCAAAACACTGAGACAGTTGAGGGGGAGACCTATCTAGGGTTCTCTACCCTAGAGGATCAAGCTGAAGGATCTGCTGCTGAGAAAGCAGTCCAAGAGAAGGATGCTTTAGAGAAGGAAAATGAAGACAAAGTGCTAGAGAAGGATGGAAATTTTGATCCCTGGACTGGGCATGATCTAGCTCTAATCAAAGGTAGGCATGTGCTGGAGGAAGAAGATGAGCAGATGTAGTTCAACTCTCCTGATCTTCTGGCTCAAGATAATGCTCCTAAAGATTCCTCAGAAGTAAATGTAGCTCCTAAGGTGAATACAGCTGGACCATCTACTGATCACTCAGGCTCCCTGTTCCATATGATCTCAGCCTTGCTGAAAATTCAATGAGAGAATATAAAAAAGTTCATTCTACAGACTGTAGATGACTTGAGGCAAGAAATGAAGGCTGAGATACAAACTGTAAAGAATGATATGTATTATCTCAACACTAAACACACTCACATCATTCATTTAGCAACTCTAGCCATGGAATATATTGGTGAGGAAATCAACATGGTTTGGCATCAGATACATCAGATCATCCAAAACCAAGGAACTATGTCAAGGAATACAGAGATAGCTTTTCAAAAGATAACAGGGTTCATGAATTCAGATAGAGATCAAATTCTAAGCAAAATGGAAGTGAATACTCAGAACTTAGATGAACATCTGCTTGAGGTAAGAAATAACTTGAATGAGGCTGAACAACATCTGCATGAGAGGATAAATTTAGTACAAGTAGCTCTTGATGAACACATAGCTGAAGAAGTCCTAAAGGGGGAGAAGGCAATGATAAATGATGGCTCAAATCAAGCCATGTGGACAGTCAATCAAGTCAAGCAAGCCTTACAAAAGCCTCCCCCAACCTTTGAGTTAGCAGAACCTTCTGAGAGCACTTCATCCGAGATTAATGGCATAGAAGTTGGAGAATCTTGCAGCTCTAGAAAATGGAAAAGGGTTCAGAGCAAGAGATATTGGCAGAGGAGGCTTAGGGAAATTGAGCAGGATCCACAGTCATGCAAGTGGAGTCCTAACTTTAGGACCCTGGTCTCAGAAGCCTAGATGGAGTTTGGATACCCTCAGGTTGGGTCAGAAAGAGTCTACTATTCTGTTGACTGAAATATGCACTTAACTCAAATGGAGAAAAGGATAAATAATAAACTGGCATTTCCTCATGGTCCTTCTCCAAAGGAGATTCCAAAACCATTCAGCTTCTATGAAAGGCAGTGGAGAAAAGGAAAAGGAAGCAGCAGTAGGACCTGAAGACCATATAATATTTATCTAAAAATGACTTAGGCAAATGACAGATATATTTTTGTTTTACGACATTCTCTATTTTATATCATGTTGATTGATGAATTATATAATACTTTCTGAATGTATTCAAATTATGATTTCATTTATCCTTTACATTTATCATTTAAGTGAGTTATGACTTCTTCAAATAGGGGGAGATTGTTGGGAACTGTGCCCAGAAATATGTTCCTTATTTGAAGAAGTGCTCAGATCAATATTAAATGCACTATGTATTTGATGGTAAATTCTATTCATTGTTGCAGAAGATAAATCATATATCAAGTAATTTTCTAAGTACAAAATCATCAAGGACTGGATATATCATTTAGATAATGCACTTATTGTTGAAAAGCATCAAAGCTACATCATTAGTATCAAGACTATAACGGTAATAAAAATCACTAAGTAAAATATCGTCTCAAGACTCAGCAGAAGAATCATTGAGAAAAGGTATCAAATCGTCGAATCAGTTTTCAACGATATCATCTTGAAGAGAGCTTATCGTTGATAAAGCTAAGTCTAGATGTCTCGACGATATCGTCGTAAAGAAGAGGTATAGTCTTGAAGGTTGATGATAACTTATAGTTGAGAAAGACTAAGTCTACATGATTCGACGGCATCGTCTTGAAGAAGAGATATAGTCTTGAAGGGTTAAATACATAACTCAATAAGTCATGAAGACAGGTTCATGAAGACAACATCGTTTGAAGACCTTATATCGTCTAGAAGATCAAGAAGAAATCATCTTAATGAAAGACTATCAACTTGAAGCAATGTCTAAATAAAATGGAAGAAGTAATATCTCGACGATATCGTCAAGAAGTAGCAATATCATTGAGTTATCGTTTAAAGTCTTGACGAAAGATGTATGTCGATGATACCATCTTGAAGAAGACATAATGCCTTCAAAATTGAAGACATATTGTATCTAAGGAAACATCTCGACGAGATCGTCTAGAAGAAGTAATATCGTTGAGAAATCAAGTAGAGTTCTGAAGAGGGAAGTATGTCAACGATATCGTCGTGAAGAATATATGTCATTTACACTGATCAAGACGATATCGTCTTGAAGGATTATTATCATGTTGACAGATGCAGAACAACATTTACTGCGTCGGTTCTCTTGGAAATGGATATTTAGGGAATATGCACGCCGCACATCTTACGCACTAATGATGTAGGGATGTCCGTGAGTTGGAGATTGACACGAATAAGAGCTCTCATGAGGCCCTTCATGCCTATATCGACTGCACCTACACAAGCATCTATCGTCGCAATACATTTTGCATCCAACGCAACACATACCTCAAAAGGGAGGAGTGATAGACTCTAAAATAATGATCGAAAGAGAGTCAGATTATTCCCCAAATTAACATAAAGGTTGTCAATCCTTTTTGAGAGCAAAACCAAGGTTATAGGCCACGATGCGCTCAAGCAAACTGGACCTACCCGATCCGGAATAAAGAAATTCAATAACAACCAAATCGATTTCAGAAATTGCAAGCGAGGTATTTAAAAATCACAGATAAAACGGATGCTCAACCTCCACAAATTCTAAAGCAAGAAATCACAAGAAGGGGGAGAGAATTTACCCATGCCGGATCCAACAAACGCACAAGATAAGTGGGAGAATCACTCTCTCCACGGTTCCACGGGCGTCACACTAATGGGGGTGCAACCTTCTTCCTTGGAGTCGCACCAAAGGAGTCCACGTCGGAGTCGCACCGAAGAGGGATGGAGGGAGCAAGAGATGGCTTCACACCATCAAGGGGGCGGCAGCAAGGGGAGAACCTTCTTGGACGAAATTCTCTAGGGGGAGAATTAGGTTTAGCTTTTCCAAATCTTCTTATTTCTCATAAAAAGTCTCCTTATATAGGAGTTACAAACAACACATAACCGTTCAAGATGGAGATGTAATCTCAACCATCCGAGCGGTTAAATACACACCAAATGTTTAATAATTGCAGGAAACAAATAATATAAATGCTTATATGAATATAAAATTATTACCCAAACATGGAATAATTTTATATTCATAAATATAAAATAAAAGAGCATAATAACTAACTAAAATTGGACTTTAAGTGGGCTTAGCACGCCGCGGGCGGAGGTTGTAACGCTGTCTTTCGTTAGCGTCATCATGGCACCTAAAATCCTTATGTCGTTGTGCCTCGGCAACTGGATCATCATCAAGTAGTGGTGGAGGGGCCGCAGCATTAATCCTCCCCCACTCAAAATCACGTATCTCCGATGCGTGGTCGGAGAGATAGCGGTGGAGAAGGTCGGCATCCAAGCGTCGATGCTCCGTCTCGAGTACCCATGAGTCATCCGAAGGGGGGCGGTCACGCCAACGGATGAGGAAGTGGTAGGTATCACCATCAGCAGTAGCAAGTGGCTCAACAGCAAGTATCATATCTGGAGTGAGAAATATCTTGGGAAACATGTCAGCAGTAGGAATAAAAGAATGCAACTCACCATCCGATGATATACCTGTGGGGACCGAAAGAGAGAGATCATCCGATCTACCACTCCCCAACCCATTGGAAATTTTATTGGAGGGAGAAGACGACAAAGAATTCAACTCTTGTGGAGGCAAAACAAACGGCGTCAAATATGAGACATTAAAAATGGGGGAGATACCCCAATCAGCAGGCAAATCCAAAATGAAATCATTGTCACCTAGCTTCTTTATAATCCGAAAAGGGCCAGCACACTTTGGTGCTAACTTTTTAACGGTGCCAGATGGTAGTCGTTCGGGAACTAACCGGAATAAAACCAGATCGCCAACTTTAAAGTGTGACACTCTCCTATGTAGATTAGCGTGCGCCTGATAGGACTCGTATTGAGCAGTCAAGGTAGCCCGTATACGTGTATGTAGGTCATTAATGTGTTGGGCAAAGGATTGTGCAAACTGACTTGCTTTGTAAGTTGGGGGCAACGGAACCAAGTCAAGCGGCACATGGGCCTTGTACCCGTGAACAATCTCGTTTGGAGACATACACGTGGACCTATCTTTTGAATTATTGTTGGCCAATTGGGCGTGGGGAAGAAGTAGATCCCACATGCCTTTGTGATCGCTCACTAGACATCTAAGAAGATTCCACAAGATCCGATTAAACACTTCCGTCTACCCATCGGTTTGTGGAAGATAGACGGCGGAAAACAATAATTTGGAACCCATTAAAATCCAAAGTGTTTTCTAGAAATAACTTGTATACTTGACATCTCTATCAGAGACTATTGTCTTCGACACTCCCCGGTGACTAACGACTTCTTTAAAATATAATTTTGCAATGTGATACGCATCGTTGGTCCTAGTCCACGGAATAAAATATGCCATTTTTTAGAACCTATCCACAACTACAAAAATAGAATCATGACGGCGTAAAGTGGTGGGTAGGCCTAAAACAAAGTCCATACTCACGTCTTCCCATGGTGTGGAAGGGATAGGCAAGGGTGTGTATAATCTTACGTTGGTTTTGGTGCCCTTGGATACCTGACAGCTACGACAACTACTCACTACCCTTCCAACCATCGCCTGGAGTTTTGGCCAATAATATTTTTCCTCAACTAGCGTAACGGTCTTATCCCTACCGAAATGGACACTCAACCCTCCGCTATATAGCTCCCAGATGATATGGAGTCGTAAAGATGACTACAGGATACACAACTTCCCATGCCTAAATAGATAGTCATCCTTGATAACAAATGCAGATATAGTCGTGGGGGAACTATCCTAAGCAGATAAATAGGAATCCTGAAAATCTGTACAAGTGGCGTACTCATCATTAACGCGCTCAAATCCTACAACATTAACCTCCATACTGGAAAGTAAAAGGGTATGGCGACTAAGAGCATCCGCGACTCGGTTGTCAGCTCCCGTAAGGTGCTTAAGATTAAACGTGTAACCTTGTAGGAAAGCTACCCACTTAGCGTGACGCGGGCTGATTTTATGCTGGCCATTGATGAACCGCAATGCCTCATGACCGGAAAGGATCACAAACTCCTTGGAGAGGAGATAATGCCTCCAATGGTGCAAACATCTAACAACCGCATAAAACTCCCTGTCGTAGTTCGAATAATTTAACTTAGCGCCAGATAAATTCTCACTAAAGTAACTCACAGGGTGCCCTTCCTGACTCAAAACACCTCATAATCCCACACCAGAAGCATCACAAGTAAGCTTAAAGACTTTGGTGATGTCAGGTAGACGTAAAACAGGTGCCTCAGTCATAAGCTTCGTAATGCGTTGGAAAGCATAGGTGGCGGACTTCGTCCAGGTGAACTCGCCCTTCTTCATGCAATCAGTAATGGGGGTCATGATGCTACTGAAGTCCCGTATAAAACGGCGGTAAAATGTAGCTAACCCATGGAAACTACGCACCTATCATAACGTGGTCGGCTCGGGCCAGACCTTAATGACTTGAACCTTGTTATGGTCGACTTTAATGCCCTCCAAACCGACTATGTAGCCTAAGAATTCCACTTCAGGGACATAGAAAGTACATTTCTTAAGATTAAGAAATAATGTTTCCTTCCGCAGGGTACCGCACATGGACTCATGCTAGTCCTAATGAATCCCTTCTTCAACAGGTCCTCAATTTGGGCCTGTAACTCCTTGTGGGCAGCAGGATGGTGTCGATAATGGGGCTGGTTGGGCAAAGAGGATCCCGGGACCATATCTATCGCATGCTGAATAACCCTAAGTGGGGGTAATGATGACGGTAACTCCTCCGGGTACATGTCCCTATACTCTTCCAACAGTACCCGTAACTCTCTGGGCAGATCATCCAAAACACTAGAATCAGGCTTCACACTCATATGTACTAGTGCATAAATCACTCCATCAAGAAACAGGTCCTTCACAAACTTCTTCCTACCAACTAGACTCAGCGCCCTCCTCTCTACTGGGATAGTGGAGTCCTTAGCCAAAACTACTGGCTCCTTCGGGATGGTCGGCCTCAAAGTAATGTTTTTGCCATTGCATTTAAATTCATATGTTTTGGCTCTACCAAAATGTGTCACATCACGGTCATAGATCCAAGCGCGGCCTAGTAACACATGACAAGTGTCCATCGGAAGGACATCACACCATACCTCATTAGTATAAGATTTGAATGAGAGGGGGACCAGGCATCGCTTGGTAACCGGGACGGTGATCTTGTTGATCCAAGCTACATGATATGGGGTCGGGTGAGGTTCCTTGGTCAAGGACATACGTGCGACGACGTTCTCAGAAATGACATTCACACAGTTACCACTATCGATAATCAGCTTGCAAAGTTTCTCTCCACTCTTAAAAATCAGAGAAAATATGCTCGTTCTATTCCAATCATCTAACGGTCGAGGAGTGGTCAAGTTACAACGCATCACCGTAAGGTGGTGATCGTTCTCTAAATCACTTGGGACCCCTTCTGGGCTACGACCTTAGAATTTGTTGGGCACTCAAAGGCATAGTGGCCTTGAATGCCGCAAGAGTAACATGTAGTGTTGTCCTTGCTCACCTTCCCTATGGGGATACGCTCATTCGCAGGATTCCTAGCGTTCCTAGCAGTGATCACGACAGACTTTGACTGAGTGGACCTAAACTTCCCCTTATCCAGATATGTGGAGGAAGACGCTCCAACGGTGGACTTGTTCTTCGTGTGGGAATAACGAGAGTGGGCCTTCAAGGTAAGATGCATTTCAATGTCAAGGGCGGCATTGAATGTCGTGTTCAGGTCCATGTGACCATAGCGCGGGAGCTTCATTTGAATATTGGGTTGAAACCCCTTACGAAATCGAGATAAGGTGACCTCAGGAATCTCCCAAAGATCACACCGCACCATACGGTCCTTTAGTTCTCCCATATATGCAGCTACCAAATTGGAGCCCTGCCGCGGGGTGGCAAGCTCATCGAACATCTGTGTTTGGTGGTACGCAGGGATGTACTGATCGGTTAGCAAATTCTTCATAACCGGCCAACCTATAAGTGGGACTCCCTGCCCGGCTCCTAATCTCTGCTCCTCATTCAGCCAAAAAGTCTTCGCACCACCCGTTAGCTTCATCCTTGCAACTTGGACCTTTTGAGGGTCCGTAAGGTTGTGCCATTCGTAGTAGCATTCCATATCCACTACCCAAGTAAGGAAGACCTGGGGATCTCCCAAACCATCGTAAGTGGGTGAGTCAATCATAATGGCCCTAGTAATATCGAAGACACGCTCGTGGCGGCGTTCTCGAGGGGGCACTCGGGGAGAGTCCCCATCAGAATCCGAATCATGGACCTGTTGGTGCCAGTTGGGCTGCCCGACATTAACGGGTGGTGCTGGTGGCCCTCCATGATTCAAAAGAATTTGGGCTAACATTGTCCTAAGCTCAGTCATATCGTTATGTAGCCCCTCTTTGGCCACATCGTTGGGATCCCTGTGCTCATTCGCAGCCATCCTAGACGTCGAGGGTGTAGTGTACTTCGTTCCTAGTCTAGTGCGCATGCAGGTTTTGGACAAAATATTGAGGAGTGAATTTTTTGTAGTGTCGGTTAAAGATCATAATTTTGGCAGAAAAATATTTTCAGGATGTGACTAAAAAGGAGAACCTCCACAAATTTATTTTTTGATTTTTGACGAAAAATAAAGTTTTTTGCACGCTATTCGCAGACCACGGATTTTTTTTTTAATTTTTTTAGCTTCTTTGCGCCACGGAAATGAGTAACGAGGATGTATCAATTGAGAAATTGAAACGACTGGCTTTGATACCAAATTGATGTAGGGATGTCCGTGAGTTGGAAATTGACATGAATAAGAGCTCTCGCGACGCCCTTCACGCCTAGATCGACCGCACCAACACAAGCATCTATCGTCGCAATAGGTTTTGCATCTAATGCAGCACATACATCACAAGGGAGGAGTTATCGACTCTAAAATAATGATCGAAAGAGAGTCGGATTATTCCCCAAATTAACATAAAGGTTGTCAATCATTTTGGAGAGCAAAACCAAGGCTATAGGCCACGATCCGCTCAAGCAAATTGGACCTACCCGATTCGGAATAAAGAAATTCAATAACAATGAAGTCGATTTCAGAAATTGCAAGCGACGTATTTAAAAATCATGGATAAAACGGATGCTCAACCTCCACAAATTCTAAAGCAAGAAATCAGAAGATGGGGAGAGAAGTTACCCAACCCGGATCCAACAAACGCACAAGATAAGAGGGAGAATAACTCTCTCCACGGTTCCACCGGCGTCACACCGAATGGGGGCTGCAACCTTCTTCCTTGGAGTCTCACCGAAGGAGTCCACGCCGGAGTCGCACCGAAGAGGGATGGAGGGAACAAGAGACGGCTTCACATCATCAAGGGGGGGCGGCGGCAAGGGAGAACCTCCTTGGTCGAAATTCTCTACGGGGGGAATTAGGTTTAGCTTTTCCAAATCTTCTTAATTCTCATAAATAGTTTCCTTATATAGGAGTTACAAACATCCGAGCGGTTAAATACTCACCAAATGTTTTATAATTGCAGGAAATAAATAATATAAATGCTTATATGAATATACAATTATTACCCAAACATGGAATAATTTTATATTCATAAATATAAAATAAAAAGATCATAATAACTAAATAAAATTGGACTTCAAGTGGGCTTAGCACGACGCGGGCGGAGGTCTGAATGCTGTCTTTCGTTAGCGTCATCATGGCACCTAAACTCCTTATGTCGTTGTGCCTCGACAACCAGATCATCATCGAGTAGTGGTGGAGGGGCCGCGACATCAACTAATCAAGGAGTAATAAATAATATATTTTGTATAGAATATAGCCGTTGCACAGTGTTTAAGAAAGAATATTAATACTTCTATATTCTGTAAGTTCCAAGAATGGCAAGGAATTTATTATAATCTATTATGTCGTTTCTTTCAAATATTCTGTCAGGAAATTTATGGAAGAATTCTGGAAGGGCTTTTATGCAAAGTTATAGAAGAATATAAAAGGAAGAAATTGTCGATTTCAAAAGAGTAGTTCTTCTCACAATATTTTGAATCTGATCAAGAAATCAAAACAGGAGAATAAGCAGAAAATCTTCATCACTTGGCTAAGAAGACAACAAAGAATTTTCCTCCTATACTAGAAGTGCATCGATAAACTGAGGAGGAGACTCAAAGGAAAGGCTATGTAATCCACAAGATCACTGAGCTTTCATCTGCAAGAAGAAGAAGTCTGTTATTCAAAGCATACATCTTGAAGAATTTTCTTCTACACCAGCAAACATTTCTGAACTATTCTATAGGGTTCTTTGTGAACCTAAGTTTCTAGGATCTTGTACCAGATCAGAGTTGGTAGGGTTTTGTGTGAGCCTGAGATTGGTAGGGTTCTTTATGAGCCTAAGTTTCGGTAGGATCTTGTTACAGATCCGAGTGCTTGGTAGGAATTGTAAAGTATGAGAAAACTGTTGTAAGGCTTGTATAACCTGAGTGTAGGCTTTTCTGTTTGAAGGGCTGAGGTTGGATCCTTTGTGATCTAAGTTGTAAGATCTGCTGTATTGTGAAAAGATCCGAGATTTGGAGAAGTTCCCTAGTCTAGCACACTACTAGATAGGTGGGAGGGACATTGGACTACTTCTAGACACATTGTCTTGTAGGGAACCACTATAAATCTTGTGTGCTTTCTGTGTTACTTTTGTGCTGTGATAGATAAACTTTAAAGCAGCAAAGAATATTGAAAATACCTAATCACCCCCCCCCCCCCCCCCTCTAGGTGTAGATTATTGACAACCCATAACTTTCAGCTACCCTCGAAAAGTGGGAAGTACGCTCTTTTTGCATTCTTTCCCGGGTCTTACCGCCCAGAACTGCCATCTTGCGGCGGCACCATTACTCCAAATGGTCGCCGCCACAATACGTCGATCATGCTGGCTATTCATCATCATCCATGCCACCCATAAACACAGATATATTAAATAAACAAGAAGCACACGTCCACAACAAATCACATAATATAAATGAAACATGTCCATAATGAGATAATCATAAATAACATAGTACAATCAGAGTGTTGAAATAGTAATGAAATACAACTAGGGCTTAAGCCCGATCTATCTATCTTTTCTTTGTCTCTCTCCTGACAAAGATATAGTAATCTAAACACTCACATGGCTCGACGCCCTCAAGAATATATAGTTCTTCCCTCTGTCCCGGGTAGATGTGAAGGGTAGGTAAATGATGAGGCTTATTTACCGGTGCCCTCCCGACGGCAGCAGAAAGTCCAACTCCCGGCCTGGTCACCGTCTCATGTGCCTCCCTCTGGTTTAGGTCCTGCCCTTCCTGGTTCTCCTATAATAATGAGGCCCACCGACTGTAAGTCTATAAGACTCAGCATATTCCTCCCCGCCTCCACCCGCGACTCCTAGGCACCGTACGGGAGGAGAAAGCGGAGGACATCTGGGGGGAATGAATCAAGTAGGTGACAAGTGGCTGGACTAGCAGGGTATATAAATACTAAACAAGTAAGGATAACAGTTCTATGCTAGCAGAGTATAGTGTGACAACAATAAGTAAAAGACAATGCAAGTAAAAGAAGCAGGTATAATAAATAGAGAGCAGCTACAAATGTAACATTAACTTATATGCACACACAAAAGCACATAAGCAAAGCGATCTGGCACTAAGGTAAACACATCGTACAAAAGAGCACATACTAATTTATACGATGAGGTCTCTGTTTTATGCAACAATGTTATGCTATGATATGCAATGCAATGCAATGGTGCAACTCACGCACACGACTCTGTACATACAGACCTTTAGTTCCCACTTTTTGGAGGTAGCTAACCTCTCGGGCACCATCCATCGTGGTCAAATGGTGGCAGAGGAGCGAGTGTCTCCTCACCTAGGTGGGTAAGTCACACTACAAGACCTAGGCCCTAACGTACGTTGTGATACCGGTACCCGGTACTTATGAGCTCCTGCATACTCTGCTGAATTTGGCCAGGTAGGGTTTAGGGAATCCGTCCCATCGAACGCGCAGTAAAACAACCTGGCCCCCTTTTAAACCACTAGCACTACCGAGTCAATGAACTGCTGTCGGTGTGACAACTAAGCCAGAACCGAAGACCCGCCATATCTTATGCATATGTAATTATGTATTATCTCTTACCACCGAGCCTCCAGCTCATAATTTTAAACTAACATTTATAAAAAATTGAGCCAACCGCTCGCAGCACTATCCTAGTTCTTCCTTATATCTTGAGCCTACCGCTCGCAGGACTATCCCAGTCAATTCATATATCTCGAGCCTACTGCTCACAGGACCATGCCTGTCCTTATTTCATTCCATCCGAAATTTGGGAGGGGGATTATATTTTATGTTCTCCTATTTACTACTCTTTTCTATTGTTAGTTGATCTGAGAAGCTTGGGGTGGATCCTGGACTTCTAGTGGACCACCCGGTGAAGGGCTCGCAGTGGTACTAGGGAATTCGATGGTGGCTGAATCCCAAATTCCCCTTTCCAGGATATTTACTCTTATTAGTGACAACCCATTCTTATTTACCTATTTGCTCTCCAATTGCTCCAAATCCTTGGGTGGATTAAAATTTGACTCGAACTAACGAGGGTCAGTGTTCAATTGAACACCTAAATTCTACCTCTCCTAGGGGCCGGCTAATTCATCATGTTATCTCTCAATTACAGCTGAAGGTCTCAATCCTTATACCATCACACCCTTACTTGCTATGGTTTTGTCCCCTCTTCATATCGTTGTAAAACCCGAATCAATGAATTACTAAACACATCCCAACTCTATAATATGTGTTGTCACAAATTGGAATGACCACTAATCAATCTATATAATGCACCCAATGTTCCAGGACTTAATATTTGAGTGTGTGGGGATCAATAGGGGTCTAAATCAAATACTTCAATTTTTACTATCCGCAAACCAAGATGCAATTTGAACTAGGTTTGACTCCTATGATGCAATCTTGACCATATCATGTCCAAATGAGTTCCAATTTTTACCATAGGTTCATAATGAGTAAGTTAGGGGTTGACCAGAGTTTGGATAAATTTCAACTAAATTTAACTTCCATTTAAAATCAATTACTCAATTGTCATCATCTAGATTACAAAGGAAGTACTCTAATAGTGAGTTAAATTCTGCTAATAAAATTTCCAGAGATAGTAATTAACATTATAACTTGATTCCCAGGATTCTATAATTTTCCAGAGAATTTATAACCATAAATTTCATTTAATATAAAAGGTGTGAAAATATGACTTTACAGATCAAGTACTAGATCAGGTCTCCCAAAAATTCTGAGAAAATTACTGTAGCACAATAGTGATTTTAAAAAGCCATATCCAAAGTTTCATAATTTTCCAAGCAGGTTTCAACATAAATATTTCATAATATACGAAGTGTGACAAACTGAATATATGAACTTTCATCATGAACATTATATCCAAAAATTCTACCAAAAATTCATGAGGTTCATAATCAGGTTCTTAATCAATCTCCAGAGTTTCCAAAATTTCCCAAACATTTTGCTCAGTGAATTGTAAATTATTCAAAAGTGTGACGTAAGGTGAATTTGAAAATTCCTAAGGAAATATTCTGTGAAATTCTCTACAAAAATTTGCAGAGATTCTAAATTGTATTACAAATGATTCCCCAAAGTTTCACAGTTTTCTATAAGGTACTAGCCATGAACATTTCATAAATACAAGAGTGTGACATAATTCCTATTAATCATATACCTAAAATTTTTGATCCCAAAGATCCTAAATTTCTCTGAGGTAATGTGTTATACCATAAAGAGGGTGTGACCAAAATTTCAGGAGCTAACACTTAGCCATATGTGTTGAATACACAAAACATTTCTTTTGGCTATTGGCACACCAAAACACCTTTAATGTAGAGACGTGCAAGTGTAATTACCCTATATGCAGAGACCCAAATGTTCACAAATTTTAACCATTGTCTAATAATGTCCGAGTAAGTATGACACCCAAATTTGGGGTCATTTGGAATTGTACAACTCCAAAAATTCCCCTTATATGATTTATCACATTTTAAATAAATCCTTCAGAAAATTAATTGAAAATTAACTCCAAAAATTTTAATTTTTGGACACAAGCTAGGAATAGGGCACATGCATGCAAGGCCTATATTTTAGCTCCATGAGATTTACCATTTTAAAGTTATACACAATCTAATTTCTAATTTTCAATTTGACCAGCCTCACTAAAAAGGATGCTGAGGGTTCTACAATGCTCCAAATGAGCTGATTAAAATTACTAAATAAACTAGACTCGTAGATCTACAATTTTTATACTTGTGAGTTTTACTGATTCAGCTTCTAAGCAAGGGAATCATAGAAAATTCCCAAGGTATGGATATGTGCTATATGCACACCATTCCCTACCCTCAACCAATCTTGCGTGAGAGATATATCAACATGCACAAGTCCAAACTGACCAAAATTTTGTCCAGAGACTTTTTATGACTAGATTTACTATCCACCAAAAATTTGGGTGAAATTTAGGTCACATAACCCATTAATTAACCCATGCAAGGATTTCTAAATGTTTACCAAAACCTTAGGAAATATAATTCTAAAAATTCTCAAATTTTTACCAGAGGTGTAATAGGGCATGACTCATGCATGCCTAAATTTGTAGCTCATTTGGATCAGCCAAATGAGGTGGGCACTCAAAGTAGTGCCTAGGGATTAAAATGGACACCCTACACCAAAATAGGTGCACAGGGAGCTACAGTGGTCCAAATGACTCCAAAGAAATTTCTAAATTTAGTTAAGGCATTCATCTACAATTTTCATTCAGGTCACAATTTCTGTAGAGGCATTTATGGGCCTCAAATATTTCTACAAAGTTCTATAATTTATGTGACAGATTTACATTTTCATTTAAATGATTCATTATGGTCTGCGAGTAATCATTTTGTCCAGATCGGACAGCTGGAGCTCATCATCCCCAAAAGAATCAAAGGCCAATATTCCTTCTTCCTGGGCCATTTTGCAGGCGGATTTCCGGCGAACTCCGGCCATCTCCGGCAAAACGGCCAAGCCACCACCACCAGCTGACATAGGGCTTTCGAATGGTGGTGGTCGTTTGGCCTGGGGTGGCCGGAGGAGGTCGTCGATGTAAGACCCCATTTTTTTTCTTTCAAACCCCGGATCCTATGCCCAGAACCGCCGCTTTGCGGTGACACCCTCGCTCGGGAAGGTCACCACTACAAAACGCCGATCCTGCCAGCCATATCGATCACAAAGAAGTAAAGCTTAAACAAACTTATAGAAGTTTAAGTCCACATCACATAGAAAATAAATCCATCAAGAGATGTTCACATATAATAACTGAATAAGAAGGTACGGTAATAATAAAGGGCTCATGCCCTGTACATCAATTCCTCACTACAATTTCTCTCGTGGAAGCATAAAATACTAAAGCTAAAAGAAACTCATTGATCTTGTCAATGGTGCTCCCGTGCTAGACTGCCCCATCTCCATCTGCACCGGCCTCTGGTGCTGCAGCATCTCCTCAGTCCCATAAAATGATAAGGTCCACCGACCGTTAGTCAAAATGACTAAGCAAATCCCCCGCCACTCTCCCAGTGACTCCTAGGCACCGAGCGGGAGGATTGAAGCTGAAGACAACAAGGGGTATAATCAAGAGCAGGTGACAGTGAGTCTAACTACGGAAGGGTTTATTGGTAAACAATATATAGTACAATGAGTAAAGTAGTAGTAAGTAAAACTGTAGCAAGTAAGCAGTGGTAATAAGTAAAGGAGTAGTAACGAAATGTAACCTTAATTTATAGGCATGCTCACACAAACCTATAGATCAAGGGTCATTTAGCAGGGCCTATCATATAAAATGTCCCATAACCAATTTATACGATACGGGTAAGGGTTGAAATGCAATGATATGCTATGTCATGCAAAGTATGTAGTTTAATGTTATGTTCATACAAGTGCAACTCACACACTATGACTCTATGCGCACAGACCTTTAGTTCCCCCTTTTTGGAGCAAGCAAAACTCCCCGGATACTTCCGTAGTGGCAAACGGAAGCGGTGGGTTGGGCCTCGCCGACCTCTAGGTTGGTATCTGCACTACCTAAACTAGACCTATCGTATGCCTCAACGCTAAGAACACAACAACGGAGCTCCTGCGTATTCTAACTGGCTAGTCCACCAGACTTTTCTTGGTAAACTGTTAACCACTCTTAACGAGCCAAGGTATCGACGTCGGTGCATCGACCGTCAACACTAATGACCCATCACCTAATGCACATACAATATGTCCTACTATTTCTCGATCCACAAGGCTCCCCGGGCTAACCTGCCCGTTATCATAACCTTCCGAGCTAACGGCTCGCCGGACCAACACGTCTGTACCAATAAGCACTACTGAGCCACAAGCTCACCAGACTAATTAGTCTGCTACTACAACTACCGAGCCTATCACTCGTAAAACCAAACAAACTAACCTCCTGTGGTCACGGGGTGTGGGTGTGTGTTTTAATAAGTTAATCTTACACCGCCATTTATTCCTACACTTTTTGGTTAACCCTGGACTTCCTGAGAACTACCCTATAAGGGGCTCACTGCGATACTAGGAGCTGCAATGGGATGACACCCCAAAGCTCCCCTTCCAAGGCACTTAATGTTATTAGTTACAACCCACAAGTATACCCATCTTATCATTACACCTGGATCACCCTACATATTTTAAGGCCTTCTAAAGAGAAAGACGATCTTTCGTCAGTCCGGGACACAACCTTACCCCTTAGCTTTTCGGGTACACCCAACATGTAGACTTCCAATGGTGAGCACACATCTTACTAGACTAGGTACACCAACTACCTTCCATTCCCACCTAATGATCCATAAAATACTCAAAATTTACAGCTTTACTATACGCAGACCAAATCAGTTATATGAGTTGCATAGGGGGAGGTACCCCAAATATCCATCCAACTGACTCAAGATTATTAAGAGGTGTCTATCATGATATTCTAAGCCTAAATTCAGAGAATCATATTTTTCCCTAATTACATGACATTTATTTAATCTCTCCAATATTGGTCAGGAATGAGATTTGAACATGGAGTATAAGATCTTCCCATATCATGGCCCCCATAAAATTATGGAAGGTCTATGATGTCAAAATAATAGTAATTCCAAAATTTCAAAATTTTACAGCAAGGTGTTGACCACAAATTATAATATTGAATATTTATCCAAAATTAGAAATTAAAGGAGCCACCAAACATACTTGTCTAAATTTTTTGGGAAAATTACCAGACCTTTATATTAGACAGAAAAGTCTACTGGCCAAATTTCAGAATTTATAAAGGCAAATTAATCACATAAATTAATATTCTAAATAAACCCTTTCTAGGGAAAATTGTGAAGGAACCTACTGTTAAATAATTCCAAAAATTATACAAAAATTCAGAGAGCTCTATATAGCCCTAAAATGTCCTACCACCAAGTTTCAATATTTTCCAGAGGTTATTTGGCCCTTAATTATTTATTACATTTTAAGACCAAGTATATGGCTTGTGAATGAAGTGCTAAATAAGTTAATCCAATAATTACCCAAAAATTTCTAGAGGTCTATTACATGATTATGAGGGTACCACCAAATTTTCATTACCATCCAAAATTATTTGAGCATGTAAATTCCCCTCATAAGGAGGTTCCCAAAAATGATTAATAACTCAATTCAAAGAGAATAATAGGTCCTAAAATTCTCCTAATATTTGCTAGGGAATATTTTCACCCTATGAACTTATCTTCCAAGTTTCATGCCCATCCAAGGACATGTGCCCCTATGTCCTTCACAAGGCTCAAAGTGCAACCCTAAGGTTAAAACTAGGGTCCTATGGCATATCCACCCCAAATCACTCATGGGGGTGTTGTAGGTGATCCTAAACCAGTGGTCAATGTTTCACATCATGTTGATGAGATTTGACCACAATACGCCAAATGAGCACTATACCCTAATTTGACCTAGTTTGCTCAAACTTGGGTTAACAAATTACCCAACTAAATCAGTCCCAATTGGGTTGAAATTTTTACCAGAGTCATATAATAACCCTAAAAACACCCACCAAAATTTGGAGGGGATTGGAGGTCATAAGACCCTATAACTAATTAACATTTGAATTTTGAAATTATTACAAAAACCTTAGAAAAATGTTCTCCCAAAATTCCCATCTTTGGATATGTTAAGAAGGTTGATACAAATAGCCTAGGTTTCAATTTGTCATGCCCATAGCATTTCCCTATCAAGAGTTATTCAAGAAAAGCTGACTGCCCTACCCTAGGGACCAGTCCTACCAAAATGGCTCTACAGGGAGCTACAGTGCTCCTATTGTCCTGAAACATATTTTCAATTAAACTACACACCTAAGGCTACAATATTGATGTTGGGCACTTTTCATCAGAGGGGCTCTACTATTTTTAATAATTAAAACAAAGTACGCTAAATGTGTGACATTAATACAAATAATAAAATATCATATATAATGATCTTTTACAGATCTTGGCGCACATCGTGCGGCCCGGGGTCATCGTCTACCTTCAGCCAAGGGCTGAGATTATCCCGTCTTTGGCCTCTTTCCTCCTCACTTTCCAGGCCACCTGAGCGCCGCCCCGATGGGCCAATGCCACCACCACCTTCGTTGAGGTGGTGGCCGACGATTAGGGGTGGTTAGGGTTGGCTTTAGTCAATTTGTCCTCTTTCGTTGACCCCAATGAGTCCTTGGTGCTCTAAGGAGACCCCCAATGGGTTAGGGATGTTATGGTGGGGTCAAAGGTTCAAGGTGAGGCTCTAAATTCCAACCTTAGGCTTGGTATTTAGAAATTACTATTTGCAGACCACTTGAGTTTTCTCCTTCTTACCTAAGTTCATTTGAAGCTCTTCCTATGGTTTTGTCATGACCTATTCATGACAAAACCAACTTGGGGGTCTAGTTGTTTGGGGGATGTTACAGCTGACATATCACGATTTTGTAGTTAGGAACATGAAAGATAAAAAACTAAAATCGTCATTGCATAGCTCAATTCGACAGGGGAAGAGAAGGAATCCTAGGAGTGGAGGAGAAACTTGCATGGGTCCTTGTCATTGCTCGAGAATTCCTCTTAGGGTCCATTTGAATCTCGCCGACGATTTCCTTGGATGCACAGTCGCACATACCTCGATTCCTTCAGTTAGCAGGAGGCTTTCTCTCCTCTCCCGATTCTGAAGCTAAAGGTAAAAATGAATTGTGCTGAGGGTGGCTGTATTGTTTGCAGCCATTAAGGTGGTGATATCAACAAGGTAGCACCTCCCTCAACAACCACTATTACAGCTCCAGCTCAACAAGGTTTTACTCCTCCCATCGATTCCTGGCCAGGGGAGGGAAATTTTCAAATCAATTTGAAGAGTTTGGAGCTTAGCCATTTGTGTGGCCGACCACTTGGTGGAGCTTTCTCCTCCCTCCCATCTCAATAGCATCCAACTCAGTCCAATTCTGCTGGAATTTCCTTGGGAAGGCAGAGGGCAGGCCAGGAATTAGGGAGTGGTGTCCAAGTCTCTACCCCTCCATGAATTCTTAGTGAATTCATTCTTGGTAGTGGCCGACCACCACCTTGTTGGACCTCCCCTTGGGCCCTATTGGGTCTAAGGCAATCCAGCATGCTTGTGGTCTTGTTTATGTGGGGCTGAGCCAAATGGTTCTAAGGTTGGATTAAGTCAATAAGCTTGGGTTTAGGTGTGAGCTCACTTGATCAAAATAGACCAAATTGGGGATTTTGGGTTTTGGGATTGATCCAAGCTCACACCTTTCAATGTGACTGACCCACATTGCTCTCTTAGGCACTATGGGATCACTCCAAGAGGAATTGAGTCATGGTGGGGTCATATTGGGCTTACTTGCACACAGTTGGCTATAGGGGCAATTTGGGCATTTTGGTGATTTTGCCCTAATATTCCAAAATTGATTGTGCATTATGGTTTACTTAGGTCTCATTTACTTCCCTTAGTGTTTAGGGGAGGTTGTGCTAGGTCAATTTGACCAATTGGGGGACAATTGAGCCATAAAGGATATGAGTTGTAATTTGGGCAATTTGGTAATTTTGCCCAATTCCCCAAAATTGTCTCTTCCCAAGAGTCCAATGTGGGACCATTAGGCTCCCTAAGTGGTCTAAGAGTGTTAGGGGTGATCAATTTGATCACATTGGGTCAATTGAGGATCAATATAGGGTTTAACACATTTAGATCAAATTGGGGTTTCTTAGTAATTGACCCAATTGAGCTTAATTGATGGCCCCATGATGGGGATTTTGGGTCCATTAGGTCCCCTATGAAGGTGGCCACATGATGGTGGGTCCAATTTGATCATTTGCAGTCCAATTGTCCTTATTTATGGAGGATTGACCCAGATTGGCCTAAAGTTGACTTTAGCCAATTTGGACCAAATTGGTTGACCACAAGGGTCCCTAGTGACATAATTACTACTCTAGAATGATCAAAGGGTCAATGTGAGGTTAATTTGTCTTATTGAAGCCTTTTGGCCACTCTTAGTCTAAGAAATCAAGATTTGTTAAATGCACCCCAGATGCAATTCTACAAGTTTCCTTAGGTCTATGGGCCTCTTTGGCCCACATTGTGCATTCAACATATCATCAAGGTATCTGTAAGTTATGGGGTGTCAACTTATCACCTAGAGGGGGGGATGAATAGGTTTTTCAAATTGTTTTGTCCCCTTTAGGTGTTCCTGTTTTCTGGATAATAGATTTAGAGTTTGGGAGAGCACAACACAGAAAACACACATGGACTTATAGAGGTTCCCCAAGACAGGGTGTCTTGAGTAGCCCTCTATCCCTCTGCGCCTACCTAGCAGTGTGCTAGGCTCAGCAAACTCAGCCAATTTCTCCGGCCAGCAAGCCTTACAACTCGGACCCGCAAGTCCTTGCAGCCTAGGCCCGCAAGCCCCTTCACTGCACCCGAGCCCGCAAGCTCGACACTCAGGACCTCAAGCCCTACGCATCAATGACCCGCAAGACTTTCCTGCAGCCTAGGACCGCAATCCCCTTCACTCTACCCAAGCCAGCAAGCTCGACACTCAGGCCTTCAAGCCCTACACAGCACAGACCCGCAAGTTTTGCCTGCAGTTTAGGCCCGAAAGCCCCTTCACGGCACCCAAGCCCGCAAGCTCGACACTTAAGACCTCAAGCCCTACACAACACAAACCCGCAAGTCTTGCCTGCATCCTAGGCCCACAAACCCCTTCACTGCACCCGAGCCCGCAAGCTCGACACGTTTGGACCCGCAAGTCCTCTGCCCTAGCCCTCAAGTCTCACAGATCTCAAGCCCTCAAGCTCGACACTCAGATATGAAACCAAATCTACAGTTTTGGCCCGCAAGCCTTACAAGAATGATTTACAATATGTTTTACTGCCTGGTGGAGATCGAATTCTTTTCTTGACGAAGATGCTTCTGATTTTGAATCTGAACGACACAAATCTTCTTCAAGTTTTCTTGCTTTGCCTGATGTTGACTGGCTTCCTTTCTTGAACGATTCTTAGAAGTCGATGAGACTTGACTGCAACTTGAAGAACACATGATGATCGTTTGGTTCTTCCCTTCTTCTTTTTTTCTTCTTCACCGCAGTTTGTACTATTTGATTCAAAATGCTCAGCGGTATCCTTTTTCGTTCCTTCGTTCCATGGTTTTTGGGCATTCACTATTCCATTTTATAGGAATGAGACGTCGCCTATTGGTCTCCTATGATGTCCTTTTCTGACAGAATCTCATACCTTAAGAGCACGCGCTGATTGGACAATCAGGCGGCGAGATTAACTGCTGACAGCGCGTCTGGCAACATTTGAATCTGTCTCGACGATATTTCCATTGTTACGACGACAAGGACAATATCTCGACGACAATGGACATCCCTTCTGCACTCGTTCTTAAGACTACATAAAGTCATCTAACTGATGTCGATGTAATCTTCTTGATTGCTTGATGTCGTTGTGATCACCTTATCTTCTCGACGACATGGTCGATATCATGTCGACAGATTGTTCTTCAGCAACTGCCCATCTTCGCAACTGCTTCCTCTGTGTTCTCGACGTCACGTCTTCTTTTCGATGATATTGTCGACACCTGACTTATACTTGCCTCAGTCTTGTTCCTTCTTCTAGGCATTCTGATATCAATGAGAGGTGTTGTAGTGTTGATGTTACAATGATATCATCATTTTGCTTTGCTCTGCATATTGTTGACGATATGCCAGCTGTTGTCGACGATACGCTTGATCCATTTCGATGACATCAGACATAATCAGTCTTCTTTGCTTTGCCCATCATTTCAATGATGTGCCTATACTTGTCGACGATATGTCCAGTCTTTTTCGACGATATTGTTTTTAGGCAATTATTGAAGTACTGGATATACCATCTGATCTATGCAAGCATGAACTAGATATAATATTAAATACACATTGCTCTTATCATTGAGCTGAGCACTTCTTCAAATTAGGAACACTGCTTGGCACTGTTCCCAACAATCTCCCCCTATTTGAAGAAGTCATAACCCACTCAATGATAAAATACATCTTAAGCAAATAAGCATATAATAATGATATTGCAGTTATGTTTGAGTGAACATAGAATTTGACAAATATCACATCATTTATAAATAGTGACAACTGTTTTAAAGTTTTGAACATTTCTACATTTTGCCCTTAAAGATTTAGCATCTATCTCTTTGGTTCCCTCATAGCAGCTTCACTCCTTGCTTTCTTTGCACTGGCTTCCTGCTCCTTTTAGCTTGTCTGGTGAAGTATTTAAATGGCTTGGGATGATACTTATGTGGCTCAGGAGAATCAGCTGGGATTCTACCTGCTTGCTTGTCTCTTCTGTGACCTCTTCTTGACTCTTCTTGATCTTCATACTTAGCCCATTCTTGAGGACTGTATACATTGTATCTTTCACCTTTATTAACTTTTACTCGCTCCCATGCTTTTAGAATGATGGATCTGGATTTGGGACTCCATCTTTCATAGTCATCCTTTTTCTCCATTTCCTCCCTGTACTTTCTCTTCCTCATTTTTACTTCATCTTCCTCTAGTATTTCCTTCTCTTTACCCCGATCATCAATAGCATCAGCATTGTCAACATGTTGATCAAGAAGGTCAACATGTGAGTCTTCAGCAGGGTATTCTTCAGCAAGCTCATCAAAGTATAGAGGAGGAAGATTCATTTCTTCCCTGATGGTGTTGGTGTTCTAGATGGCATTCTCACCACTGGCTTTTATCAATGATCTCTCCCCCTTTATGACTTCTCTTGACATCTACCTTTGGAGGTTCTCTTGAAGTACTAGTATCTTTTCTTTCAGCATATAAATCCCTTTCTCCAAATGGTTCTTTGTCTCCAGCAGATGACTAGCTCTTTGCTGCGATGATCAAGTTTATCCTGGATATTTGTCTTGTGTTTAACCATCCACCTATTGGTTGCTATGTAAGCCTTCTCTTTGTTGTTGCTGAGCATTATCTAATTATCCATTGCATCAGACAGGCCCTGATGAGTGAGTGCTATCTCTTTGGTAGTTTGTTCTTGCAGATTATTCACATCACTTCTCAGGCTTGCAGTTTCAGCAGATAGTTCCCTTCTTAGGTCATTGATAGCTGAGTTAACATTATTTTCAATCTTCATTCTTTGTTCTTCCAGGAGCATTCTTATTTGAGGCAATAGTGAGGACTCTACTATCCAATTCTCTGGAGGTGAACTGGCTTGTCCTGGTTCCTCTTCTTTATTCCCATCAACCATTAGAGATGGAGATTTTCTGATGGGTGACTGGTTTGACTCATTTTCCTTTTCAGGACTTGGAAGATCTCTTCTAGTCTCATCAGCAGGATTCTCTTGGTTGTCTTCTTGGGTATCTTTACTTGGGTCCTCAAGGTCTACTGATCCAGAATGGACAGCATCCTCAGCCCCAATGATCTTATTGATCACTTCTTCCACTTGAGCAAGGATCTCACCATTCTTCTCCCCCTCAGTCTCAGCATCCTCTTGCTTTGTTCCTGTTGTTGTTCCTGATGTTACCATTGTCCCGGATCCCAGACTTAGGGCAGAGGTCTGGAGGGAGACATTCCTTTTCTCTACAGGCACTTCAGAGTCAGACGAGTCTGAGCTGTTGCCTGATTCAATTTCTTCAAATGAGCTTTCTCCCTTCCTCTTCACATCTTCTGCAGTCTTCAGCTTCTTGGGAGACTTAGTCAGAACTTTCTCCCACCTTTCCAGTATCCTGAAATAGAGATAGTATTCTTCCCAGATTTGGAACTTGAAAGCTTTCTTGTATTCTCTTGAAGATGATCTGACCCCAGTTGGTCTTCTTGCTTAGGATTATCCTCGCCATAATCACAAACATGGGCTTGGATATCCTATCATGCGACCCTACTTTACAGAGGAGGGCTTTTCCTACAATATCAGCCATGAGTTTCCCTTGTTGATTAAAATTCATTCTTTCCAGAGACCCATAGGCCTTGCTGGAGTGTCCGCACCATGCCAGAGCTCTGTTAAGGTCTTCCTGGGTGAACTTCTCATTTTCCTCCCCCTTGGCGAAGGTCGGCAGCTGAAGAACCATGGCCAACCACTTAGGATTCACCTTAACTTTCATACTGTTGATCGAGCTTTTCACGGATGTTCCTTTTGAGACACCTTTGTCATTTGAGAAGAACTCCAGCACTTCTCTCTTTAATATCACTGTTATCTGAGAGAGGGAAAACTCCAGACCGACGGCGTCCAATAGCTTAATAGTGTCTTGAATCTCTTCTGGCCCTTCTGAGAAACCATTCCTCACCAGTTCACTTCCTTCATAGAGAAATCCTTCCTTCTTTGGTGCCATCTTTTACTTGATTGGAATGGATTTTAGCACTGTCGACTCGTTCACTCTTCAAAGACGCAGAGAACGCGACGGCTTTATAGGGCAAATATAGAATGTGGTTTAACTTTAAGACATCCCAACCTATTTATAGTTTCAGAGTTAGAGGACGAAGTGTCATTTGTTAAATGTCTGATTAACCAAAATTAGGATGTTATGATTCACTATCTGAAGTAGTCAGGAGTGCTCTTATTCTTTCTCTGGCTAAAGAGCATTCTTCATCATCAGATTCACTGTCTGAAGTAGTCAGGGGTGCTCTGATCCCCATACTCCTTTCTTCTTTAATATAAGAAGAGCTCCTGCTGCTTTCACTTAGAGATCTGAACTTCCTGATGTCAAATCTTCTGATCCATGAAGCTTTTAAATTCCTGAGCTGATGATTTGACACACTCAATAGAAGATCTGCTCAAGCTGTAAAGCTTTCTTTGAGTAACCTCGCATTGATACCACATGTTAGTTATGGGGTGTCGACTTATCACCTAGAGGGGGGGGGGGGGGGGGGTGAATAGGTTTTTCAAATTGTTTTTTCCCCTTTAGGTGTTCTTGTTTTCTGGATAATAGATTTAGAGTTTGGGAGAGCACAACATAGAAAACACACAAGGACTTCTAGAGGTTCCTCAAGACAGGGTGTCTTGAGTACTCCTCTGTCCCTTTGCGCCTACCTAGCAGTGTGCTAGGCTCGGCAAACTCCGCCACTATCTCCGGACCGCAAGCCTTACAACTCGGACCCGCAAGTCCTTGCAACCTAGGCCCGCAAGCCCCTTCACTGCACCTGATCCCGCAATCTCGACACTCAGGCCCTCAAGCCCTACACAGTACATACCCGCAAGTCTTGCCTGCAGCCTAGGCCCGCAAGCATCTTCACTGCACCCGATCCTGCAAGCTCGTCACTCCAGCCTTTAAGCCCTACACAGCACAGACCTGCAAGACTTTCCTGCAGCCTAGGACCACAAGCCCCTTCACTGCACCTGTTGAAATTGTTGAAGTGAAGTGGATAGGAGTCCGGCCGGTTTGAAGACTGGAGACCGCAGAGACCGCGCGGTCTGCGCTGGTGCTCTGGCGGTTTGTTCCTGGCGATCTGGTGCGATTGGCCAGCTTGCTTCTTGGTTTATGTCGCTGGTTCTGGCGACCTGTTGCGGGTTGTTTCCGGTCTTGTTCTAGTCGGTCTGTTCTTGGTTGACCGATGAGATCGGGCCGCTTGGTTTCTATTCTGGCGACTTGGTTCAAGTCGGCTAGTTGATTCTCTGTGTTGGCGATCTCAGGAAGGGTGATCGCTGTGTCCGTGCGGTTTGTGCGCGGCTGTCTGCTGACTTCGGTCTTGGACTGAATTTTGTCCAAGTGCTGTGTTCGCGCGGTCTGGTTTTGGAGACCGTTCGCGAGCTGATGGGTGGTGACTGTATCCCGGTTTGTGCGGTGACGACATCCGTCCACCCGCCTATAAATAGGGGTGCATGGCCCGTCATTCATGACGAGAACTGTAAGAACAAGAGCCCGGATAGTTTCTTGCGGTCTCAAGTTTGAGTTCGCGCGGCTTGGTTGCGAGTTAACCGTTTGTTGTGTTCGCAGGTTTGAGGTCAGCAGGTTTTGGTCTCCTTCCTTGGTGATTTCCGGTGGCTCGAATAAATAGTTCGTCTGCGGCTTGTCAGCGAACTGGTTTATTGTTCTTGTGCTGTTCGCAGTAAACTCAGCGATCAGGCGACCTTCAGCGGTTAGGCGATCTGAGTTCGGTCTGCCGACAGCTTTAGTTCTTTGTTCATTTGGATAAGCTTCAGTTCGTGCGGGCTGAGATTGCGGTCTGGCAGTGCAGTTTGTCTGCTCCTGTTCGTGCGGTCTCAAGGTGTTTCTGCGGTCTGACTGTGCAAGCGGTCTGGGAGTACAGCAGAACAATCCGGGCGGCCTGAACCTTTGTTGCAATCCGTGCGGTCTCTTTCTGGCAGACCGCCGGTTTCTGTTTTTTTGGTGTGTTTGTTCTTCTCGTCTCCGTGATTCTTATGAATCATGTCTCGCCATGTATGCCTCGCATTGTAAAGCAGTATTATTTCAATAAAGATTTCTTGTGTTGCTGGTTTTGGCATTGTGGTTGTTTGGCTATAACTCTTATTGATACAACTCCTGCTTACTCCTAAACGGTCCAATCAAAAATTTTAACATGGTATCAGAGGTAGGTTACTGGAGTGGATAAGCAGTGATCAACTAGAGTTGCCATCGTCTTTGTGAAGAAGAGACCACATAGGTTGCCATGGAAGGCGGATTTGTAAGAGGTCTTGGTATTGAACTCCTTACATCGACTAACTTCAAAAAGTGGAAGTCATGTATGGAGAGTTATTTGATTGGCGAGGATCTTTGGGAGATAGTCGGCGGAGAAGACACACAGGAGGTGTTTCCAGCAGGTGATAATATGGCAGAGGTGAGGCTTTGGAGGAGGTTGAATGCTAAGGCAGAGTTCACTCTCAAGAGGGCTATCTCACCAGAGCTGTTTGATCATATTATCGGATGTAAATCTGCTGCGGAGATCTGGACATCCTTGGATGGATTGTTCAATAAGAAGAATGTAGCAAGGCTACAGTTTCTTGAAAATGAGTTGGCTAAAGCCTCTCAAGGTGATCTTTCTATTTCTACCTTCTTCCTCAAGATGAAGAATCTCACGGCAGAAATTTCTGCTTTGGACCCTGATGAGCCAATCTCTGAGGCAAAACTGAAGAGGCATATCATTCGCTGGTTGCGGAAGGAGTATCTTGCCTTTGTGACTTCAGTTCAGGGTTGGGCAAATCAACCGTCGTTGTTGGAGCTGGAGAACCTTCTTGCTTCGCAAGAAAGTTTAGCAAGACAGATGGCGGGGGTTTCTATCTCCGGGGGAGAAAGTGATGTGATGTTCTCTGGGAAGAGGAAGAAGAAATGGGAGAAGAAGAAGCCGGGTCATGATGGACCCTCCACTTCAGGTCAGCAAGTTAGGGGCTATGCTCCTAAGTCTGATGGGAAGAAGAAAGGTGAGGGACCAAAGTGCTTTAGATGCAACAAGACCGGGCACTTCAAGAAAGATTGTCGAGTGAATCTTCAGCCGGGACATGTAGTGGAGAAGGAGATGCCAAAGTCTGGTGAAGTTGGATGGGGAGGAGCCTTTGTGTCTAATATAACGGCGATGCCCGTTAAAGCCTTGGCTTCCATCAACTATGAAGAGGACTGGATTGTTGATTCAGGGTGTGGACATCATCTCACCGGAGATGGATCAAAGTTCTCTTCTTTGGCGCCTTACTCAGAAGTGAAGTTTCTCAAAACTCAACCGGAGATAAAGGGAGAAGTTTTTCATGTCGGCAAGCGGGTGAAGGACTTGTTCGTTTTATCGACAAGTACCTATGTTGATAAGATGAGGACAAACGATGGCGCGGCCATTTGGCATGAAAGGTTGGGGCATGTAGGCATGGACAAATTAAAGGCTATGGCTGTAAAGGGCCTTGTCAATGGCTTGCCTAGCTTGTCTTCCTATGGAGACGGTCATGTCTGCGAAGGATGTCAGTTTGGTAAGTCTCATCGACTTCCATTTGACAAATCGCAAACAAGGTGCAAAGTGTCGTTGGAATACATCCACGGTGATTTGATGGGACCGACTGCCACCCCAAGCCTTGGAGGCAACAGATACATGTTGGTGTTGATTGACGACTACACCAGATATGTCTGGGTGTATTTCATGAAAGAGAAGTCAGAAGCCTTTGCTAAATTTGTGGAGTTCAAGGAGCTGGTGGAAGGTCGTTTAGGCCTGCGGGTGAAGAAGTTGAGAACTGACAATGGTGGGGAGTTCACCTCTGGTGAGTTCTCAAGTTTTTGCAGGAAACACGGCGTTCGGAGAGAGCTCACTTGTGCCCATACTCCACAGCAGAATGGCATTGCCGAAAGGAAGATCCGTCATCTGACGGAAACTTGCAAATGCTGGCTTCATGCCAAGAGTATTCCAAAGTCCTTCTGGGCGGAGGGAATGTCTTGCGCAGCTTATGTCATCAACAGATTGCCTCTAAGTCCTATCAACATGAAGACCCCTCACGAACTAATGTTCAAGGAGAAGCCGAGTGTTGCTCACCTTCGGGTGTTTGGATCAACCTGCTATGTGCATATTCCTGATGCTCTTCGAACAAAGCTTGATGCGAAAGCAAGGAAGCTAGTCTTTGTTGGGTATGATGAGCGGAAGAAGGGATGGAGATGCATGGATCCTGAGACACGAAGGTCAATTGTTTCTCGGGATGTGGTGTTCGATGAAGTAACTTCTTACAAGGGGAGTTCAGGAGTTGAACTACCAGAGGGCAGGGTTGATGAAGGAGGAAAAGCTGCAGGAAGTCTTCAAGTGGAGTTGCCTGTTTCACCAGGAGCTCCAGGTGTGTCAACCTCTGAGATGGAGGCTTCAGGTTCTGGAAGCAGGGGGAGCGATGCTCCATGTTCATCTGGGAAAGAAGCTTGCACAGAAGAAGCGGCTGAGGAGGTGGTTAGTCAGGAGCAACCTTTTAGGAGGTCGAAGAGGACTATTCAACCACCAGATCGATACACAGGAGGAAACATGGTGAACTTTGTTTCTTGTTTCTTTGCTGGTCCCTTAGATGAAAGGGAGCCGTCGAGCTTTGAGAAGGCCAGAGGTGTGAAGGAGTGGGACATTGCTATGCAGGAAGAGATGACAGCTCTCGAGAAGAATGAGACCTGGTCTCTTGTGCCCAAGCCCAAGGGCACTACTCCTGTCACTTGCAAGTGGGTCTTCAAGCTGAAGGAAAAAGCTGACGGTAGTATCGAGCGTTACAAGGCTCGCCTTGTAGCTCGTGGGTTCTCACAGCAGTATGGAGAAAATTATGATGAAACATTTAGTCCAGTGGCAAAGATGACTTCGGTTCGATTTGTTATTGCCTTGGCGGCTTCGAGTGGTTGGGAGATTTGGCAACTCGACGTGAAGAATGCTTTCTTATACGGCGAGATTGACAAAGATATCTTCATGATTCAACCGCAAGGCTTCCTTTCGAAGGAGTATCCAGACTATGTTTGCAAATTGAAGAAGGCCCTGTACGGGTTGAAGCAAGCGCCTCGGGCGTGGTACGGGAAGATTGCAGAATATCTCTTATTCTGTGGATTCGTTGCTTCAGACTCTGATTCTAGCTTGTTCATCAAGAAGGAAGGGGTGATTCGGGTGATTGTGCTGCTGTATGTGGATGACATGATTGTCACTGGGAACTCGAAGGAAGCTGTTGCAAGACTCAGGGCTGAGCTTGCTATCAGGTTTGAGATGAAGGATCTGGGGGAGCTTCATCATTTCCTTGGACTCGAGGTCCAGAGACGGGAGAGCGGAGTGCTCATTTCTCAGGAAGGATATGCAGAGCGAATCGTGAAACGATTTGGCATGGAGGAAGGGAAGAGCAGCTCTATACCTTTGGAGCAACATCATAAGCTTCGGAAGGATGAGGGGAGAATCTTATCTGATCCGTTGGTGTTCTGAGCTCTGGTTGGGAGCTTGATCTATTTGACGATCACAAGGCCGGATATTGCTTATGCAGTTGGCAAGGTGAGTCGGTACATGGCGGAACCACGGAAAACCCATCTTCTGGCGGCTAAAGGCATACTGAAGTATGTGAAGTCGACCTCTGATTTGGGTCTCCTATATAGGAGAGGGTCAAGCTTGGAGTTGCATGGTTTCATGGATGCTGATTATGGGGGAGACGTGGATGATCGGAGATCAACGTCGGGTTATGTCTTTATGACGGGCCCCACAGCTATCTCTTGGTGCAGCAAAAAGCAAGACTCGGTGTCTGTTTCTACCACGGAAGCAGAATACAAGGCTTCGGCCTTGGCAGCTCAGGAAGCTATTTGGCTCAGGAGGTTGGTAGAGGACGTTCATCAGGAGGTTCGAGGTCCCACTATGCTACGCGGGGACAATGAGAGTGCTCTCAAGCTGGTTAACAATCCAGTTTGTCACGCGAGGACCAAACATATAGAGATTGAGCACCATTTCATTCGTGAAAAGGTGTTGGGAGGATCTCTTAAGGTCGAGCATGTTCGGAGTGCGGACAATGTCGCAGACATCTTCACAAAGCCGCTGGCGAAGGGACCGTTTACTCGGTTAAGGGAGTTGCTCGGGCTAGTTTCCACTTCCCACTTCAAGGGGGAGTGTTGAAATTGTTGAAGTAAAGTGGATAGGAGTCCGGCCGGTTTGAAGGCTGGAGACCGCAGAGACCGCGCGGTCTGCGCTGGTGCTCTGGCGGTTTGTTCCTGGCGATCTGGTGCGATCGGCCAGCTTGCTTCTTGGTTTAGGTCGCTGGTTCTGGCGACCTGTTGCGGGTTGTTTCCGGTCTTGTTCTAGTCGGTCTGTTCTTGGTTGACCGATGAGACCGGGCGGCTTGGTTTCTATTCTGGCGACTTGGTTCAAGTCGGCTAGTTGCTTCTCTGTGTTGGCGATCTCAGGAAGGGTGATCGCTGTGTCCGTGCGGTTTGTGCGCGGCTTGCTGCTGACTTCGGTCTTGGACTGAATTTTGTCCAAGTGCTGTGTTCGCGCGGTCTGGTTTTGGAGACCGTTCGCGAGCTGATGGGTGGTGACTGTATCCCGGTTTGTGCGGTGACGACATCCGTCCACCCGCCTATAAATAGGGGTGCATGGCCCGTCATTCATGACGAGAACTGTAAGAACAAGAGCCCGGATAGTTTCTTGCGGTCTCAAGTTTGAGTTCGCGCGGCTTGGTTGCGAGTTAACCGTTTGTTGTGTTCGCAGGTTTGCGGTCAGCAGGTTTCGGTCTCCTTCCTTGGTGATTTCCGGTGGCTCGAATAAACAGTTCGTCTGCGGCTTGTCAGCGAACTGGTTTATTGTTCTTGTGCTGTTCGCAGTAAACTCAGCGATCAGGCGACCTTCAGCGGTTAGGCGATCTGAGTTCGGTCTGGCGACAGCTTTAGTTCTTTGTTCATTTGGATAAGCTTCAGTTCATGCGGGCTGAGATTGCGGTCTGGCAGTGCAGTTTGTCTGCTCCTGTTCGTGCGGTCTCAAGGTGTTTCTGCGGTCTGACTGTGCAAGCGGTCTGGGAGTACAGCAGAACAATCCGGGCGGCCTGAACCTTTGTTGCAATCCGTGCGGTCTCTTTCTGGCAGACCGCCGGTTTCTGTTTTTTTGGTGTGTTTGTTCTTCTCGTCTCCGTGATTCTTATGAATCATGTCTCGCCATGTATGCCTCGCATTGTAAAGCAGTATTATTTCAATAAAGATTTCTTGTGTTGCTGGTTTTGGCATTGTGGTTGTTTGGCTATAACTCTTATTGATACAACTCCTGCTTACTCCTAAACGGTCCAATCAAAAATTTTAACAGCACCCAATACCGCAAGCTCGACACTCAGTCCCTCAATCCCTACATAGCACAGACCCACAAGTCTTGCCTGCAGCCTAAGCCCGCAAGCCCCTTCACTGCACCCGAGCCCGCAAGCTCGACACGTTTGGACCCGCAAGTCCTCTGCCCTAGCCCTCAAGCCTCACAGATCTTAAGCCCTCAAGCTCGGCACTCAGATCTGAAACCAGATCTACAGTTTTGGCCCGCAAGCCTTACAAGAAAGATTTACAATATGTTCTACTGCCTGGTGGAGATCGGCTTCTTTTCTTGAAGAAGATGCTTCTGATTTTGAATCTGAACGACACAAATCTTCTTCAAGTTTTCTTGCTTTGCCTGATGTTGACTGGCTTCCTTTCTTGAATGATTCTTAGCAGTCAATGAGATTTGACTGCAACTTGAATAACATAGGATGATCGTTTGGTTCTTCCCTTCTTTTTTTTTCTTCTTCACCGCAGCTTGTACTATTTTATTCGAAATGCTCAGCGGGATTCTTTTTCGTTCCTTCGTTCCATTGTTTTTGGGCATCCACTGTTCCTTTTTATAGGACTGAGATGCCGCTTAACTGTCTCCTATAATGTCATTTTCTGACAGAGGCCCATACCTTAAGAGCACGCACTGATTAGACAATCAGGTGGCGGCATTAACTACTAACAGCGCGTCTGGAAACATTTGAATCTGTCTCGATGATATTTCCATTGTTACGACGATAAGGACAATATCTCGATGACACTGGACAACCCTTCTGCACTCATGCTTAAGACGATATGAAGTCATCTAACTGATATCGGCGTAATCTTCTTAATTGCTTGATATCGTTGTGATCACCTTATCTTCTCGACGACATGATCGATATCATGTCGACAGATTGTTCTTCAGCAACTGCCCGTCTTCACAGATTCTTCCTCAATGTCACGTCTTCTTTTCGACGATATAGTCGACACCTGACTTGTACTTGCCTCTGTCTTGTTCCTTCTTCTCGGCATTCTGATATTATTTAGAGGTGTTGTAGTGTTGATGTTACAACGATATCATCATTTTGCTTTGCTCTGCATACTGTAGACGATATGGATGTTGTTGTCGACGATATGCTTGTTCCTTTTCGAAGACATTAGACATAATCATTCTTCTTTGCTTTGCCCATCATTTCAACGATGTGCCTATACTTGTCGACGATATGTCCAGTCTTTTTCAACGATATTGTACTTAGGCAATTATTGATGTACTGGATATATCATCTAATCTCTGCAAGCATGAACTAGATATAATATTAAATACACCTTGTAATTATCATTGAGCTGAGCACTTTTTCAAATCGGGAACATTGCTGGGCACTATTCCCATCAGTATCCTTGGTCTCTTGTTCAATTTTTTTCATGAGCTTGTCATGAAAAAAATTTCCTAGGGGTCCAGTAGTTTGGGGGATGTTACAATGTCGACATAGCAAATTAGAGTGCGTGTGTAAATCATGGGTGAGTCATCATTTACATACATTCATTGCATTGCATTGCACCGCATAAAGATCATCATCATATAAACTTGTTTGAGCACCTTTATATGATGAGTTACTTAATTTTGTGAACGATCCTTAACTTATAAACTTGTATGACCATCTGTATAAGTTAAGTTCAATTCAGTTCTTTATATACTCTCCTCTGCTTATACCTTGTTGTTGTCTATAATGCTAGAGTAGATGTCCTGCTTATATTGTATTGCTGACTATACTGCTATAGTAGATGTTCTGTGTTGGGAAAACCCTGTGATTTAACTTAACAAATTAATTGATAATGATTTTATCTACTAGGTTTGCATTACCCATTGTATAATGAGGGTAATCTTGTCATTAGAAGTCTTAGGATGTCACACTCAACATAGGGTGTCAGGACCAGATGAAGGGAAGCAAAATTGGGCTAAGTTAACATTTGCATCGAATAGAATTTGACGCAACGTCTAGTCCATATCGATGTTGCTCTGAATAGAAGTCCAAGTGGTTCAACCCTTCTGTCGAAGTGACTCAAGTTGATGTTACATCAAATAGATATCGACGTAGAGTTCAGGGACTTGTCGGAGTAATTAGTGAAGTAAAAGCAGCTTCTACTTCTACTCGACGCAGAAAATGAAGTTCAGAGCTAGGCAGATCCACTCGACGGACACATCGAAAAGATGTTGACGCAGCGTCGACTAACAGAGTTCAATCAGAGCAGAGATGAAATCGAAGCTACTTCTACAAGAACTTAAAGTTACGTCAATAAGAGAAGAAATGAATTCGACGCTATGTCGAATAAAGTCTGTAAAAGTATATCTTTTCAGCTGTCTCTTTGATCCTTCTTTTCATGGCCCACATCCTTCAAGACCATTCCCCAATGGCTTAATAATTGCCTGAAATAGAAATGAGCATTGAAGAAGGAGACAAATTGGTTTCTTGGAACTATATTCCCTGTAGATGGACGAGCCGAGAATTAAAGAGGAAGGAAAGAGAATGTTGTTGCAAGATTACCTTTTCAGGGCATACCAGAAAGGGAAGGAAATTCAAAATTGACTAGAGAGAATAAAATGAGAAGAGAAGACAGAAACAATAGGGCATTAATCACAATCAGCAGTCACAGCCCGCATTTTCTCTGAATTTAGGAATATTAGAGTAAGAAAAATTACACGTCATGCAGGAGACAACTGCAGACGCTCAGGCGGGAATCTATTTCTTATTTAATCAAAACATGTTTATATGATTGGTCATCATTTGAAATCATTTATTAGAGTTTGGGGTAAGAACTGTGTCTCTCAGTTCGTGGATCAACTAGTCCACCTAGAAAATATATGTAATTGTAGCGGAAAGTACTTGATTTAGTTCACTTAAGGTCCTAAATGCACGTGATGACAGGACATAAAATAAATGATATGCACATATCTAGGCGTAGTATAAGTATAGAAAATATCTTTTAGGCGACTTTAAAGATAAGGATTTCAGTAAAACGGTATGCAATGAGGATGAAAGAAAAGCCATTTTTATAACTATAATGCACCTGAACATAAATCATTCCCAGAGAGCAAGATACACAAGATCTAAGAAGCAGTAGCAATTGAAAGTCTTTATTTAAGGGTAGCTAATTACCTAGAGGGGGGGGGGGTGAATAGGTTATTTGATGTCGCGGCCCCACCACCTATCCTTGAAGATGATCCGGTTGCCGAGGCACAACGACACAAAGATTTTAGGCGCCATGAAGACGCTAACGGAAGACGGCGTTACAACCTCCGCCCGCGGCGTGCCTAGCCCGCTTGAAGACTTCTTAATTTATGTAGTTCGTTTATTTTATATATTTGCAAATATAAAATTATTTCATATTGTGGAAATAATTTTATATTCAGCGTGCACTTGTTTTATTTTCATTTCATGCATTTGAACTTTTGGGTTGCATCTAACCGTTCGGATGGTGGAGATTAAATCGCCAACATGAACGGTTGTTTATTTTTGTAAACTCCTATTTAAGGAGGCCTTGATGAGAGTGGTAATCAGATTTTGAAGAACCTAAACCTAATTTTCTCTTTGAAAATTTCGGCCAAGAGGATTCTCCCCCCTTGCCGCCGCCCTTAGGTGTGAAGTCTCCCTCTCTTGCTTCCTCCATCCAGACGGTGCGACTCGGACTTGGCTTCCTTCGGTGCGACTCCAAGGAAGAAGGTAGCAGCCCCATTTGGTGTGAAGCCGGTGGTTCCGTGGAGAGAGTGATTCTCCCACCATATCGTGTGTGCTTGTTGTTCTTGGTTGGGTAATCTCTTCTCCATCTAGTGCTTCATCTCTCTAGTTTTGTGGAGGTTTATGCAACCGTCTTTTCCGTGATTTTTAAATACATCGCTTGCTCTCCGAATTGATTTCATCGTTATTGATCTTCGTTGCTTCTGGATCGGGAAGATCCATTGTGTTTGGCTGAGTTAGGCCTATAGCCTTGATTTGCCCTCACAAAGGATTGGAAAGCTTTGCCCTAATCTTTGGGGAACATGTTGACTAATGTTTAATCGTTGATCTAGAGTTTAAGCTTCTCCTGTCATTGTTTTATGTTTGTGAGCGAAAGATCTGTTATTGTGAGCGCTAGAATGCTTGTGTAGGTGCGGCTAGATCTAGACTTTGTTGTAGGCGAACGAGAGATTCTCCCGTGGGCGTCTCTTATGAGACCCACCCTACATCAATTTGGTATCAAAGCGAGGTCGTGTTGAATTCTATATCGACACCATCCTTACTCTGAGATCTGTAGGCTATCCGTCCTCTAGTCGGTGCGTTCGTTAGCACGGTCAAAATCTGAAAATTTTCGGATTGGTCTGCATTTAGTAAAATCTCAGAATTTTAAAACTTTTCAAAAAAATCTATAAATTTTTCTGTAGCTTCCTGCACGTATTTCCAGCAACATTAAAACAGAATTTTTTTGATTCGTCCTTGATAGGTCGGCCTGAAAATTGGGAACATCGTAATTCTATTTAGTTGGTCTGCGAATAGCGGGACAAACGTTTCAATTTTTGTCGAAATTTTAAAAAAAAAAATCTGTACGTTCACCATGTTAGTTACATCCAGAAAAAAAAATTCTGCCTAAGTTTTGAGTAATTCTTATTTAGGAAATTTTTCATATTTCTTTCCGGATTTGGGAGCCCACCCGACCCCTTTGGTTTTCTCTTTGGTCGGAGTACTCTTGGACAGATCGAACTAACTTTGGGAGACAACTCGGCCTTTTCTTTTTCGCACGATCTTTGGCTGAAGTCCTCTTGGAATATTGTTGTTGCTTGTGTTATTTTAGCGCGCGTTTGTCACATTCACGTTAATTAATTATCAGTCGCTGCATGCGCACTAGACTATGAACAGAGTATTGCACACCTTCATCGTCTAGGATGGCTGCGAACGAGCACGGGGATCGTAATGCCGAGGCCATAGAGGGGCTACGTAATGAGATGACCGAGCTTAGGACCATGCTGGCACAAATCCTTCTGAATCAAGGAGGACCTCCACCACCACCACCACCCGTTAATGTTGGGCAGCCAGATCGGCACCAACAGGTCCATGATTCGGATTCCGATGGGAACTCTCCCCGAGTGCCCCCTCGAGACCGTCGCACCAAGCACGCCTTCTACATCACTAGGGCCGTTAAGATTGACGCCCCCACTTACGATGGTTTGGGAGACCCCCAGGTCTTCCTTACTTGGGTAGTGGATATGGAGTGCTACTTCGAATGGAACAACCTGACGGACCCTCAAAAGGTCCAAGTTGCCAGGATGAAGTTAACGGGTCGAGCGAAAACTTTTTGGCTAAATGAGGAGCAGAGATTAGGAGCCGGGCAGGGAGTCCCACCTATAGGTTGGCCTATGATGAAAAATTTGCTGACCGATCAGTACGTCCCTGCATACCACCGAACACAGATGTTCGATGAGCTTGCCACCCTGCGGCAGGGCTCAAATTCAGTAGCTGAATATATGGGAGAGTTGATGGACCGTATGGTGCGTTGTGATCTTAGGGAGATCCCCGAGATCAACCTATCTAGATTTCGTAAGGGGCTTCAACCCGATATTCAGAGGAAGCTCCTACGTTATGGTCACACAGACCTGAACACGACTTTCAATGCCGCCATTGACATTGAAAAGCATCTTGCCTCGAAGGCCCACTCTCGTTATTCCCACACAATGAACAAGTCCACCATTAGAGTGTCTTCCTCCACTACCCGGATAAGGGAAAGTTTAGGTCCACCGAGTCGAAGTCTGTAGTGATTACTGATAGAAATAACAGGAATCCCGCGAGTGAGCGTGTCCCCATAGGGAAGGTTAGCAAGACCAATACTACATGTTATTCTTGCGGCATTCAAGGTCACTATGCCTTTGAATGTCCAACGAAAACTAAGGCCATAGCCCTATTAGATTCGACCACTGACCTCGCTGATTACGTCTATGAGACTGAAGAGGAGAGTGACCCAGATGGGGTCCCTAGTGACTTGGAGGACGATCACCACCTTATGGCGATGCATTGTATTTTGACAACTCCGCGTCCCGTAGATGACTGGAAGAGGACGAGTATATTTTCCCTGATCTTTAAGAGTTGCGATAAACTTTGCAAACTAGTTATTGATGACGGTAGTTGCGTGAACGCCGTTTCTGAGAACGCTGTTAAGCGCATGTCCTTGACTGCTGAACCGCACCCGACTCCCTATCAGGTTGCTTGGATCAGTAAGGTTACTATTAAGGTTACCCAGCGATGCTTAGTCCGCCTGTCATTCAAATCCTACACGGATGAGGTTTGGTGCGACGTCCTGCCGATGGACGTTTGTCATGTTTGTTAGGCCGCCCCCTGGCTATACAATTGTGATGTGATGCACTATGGTCGCACCAACACCTATGAGTTCAAATTCAACGGCAAGACCATCACCTTGAGACCGACTGAGCCGAAAGAGCCAGTAGTGTTGGCTAAGGATACTACCGTCCCTGTAGAGCAGAAAGCATTGAGTTTAGTTGGAAGGAAAGAATTTGTGAAGGATTCCTTCCTTGAGGGTATGATGTACGCTCTCGTTCTCATGAATGCAAAGACTGATAGTGGCATGTTGGATGATTTACCCCGAGAGCTACGGGTATTGTTGGATGAGTTTAGGGACGTTTACCCGGACGTTCTGCCTTCATCGTTGCCACCTCTTAGAGATATACAACATGCCATAGATCTTATCCCCGGATCGTCCCTACCCAACCAGCCCCACTATAGGCTTAATCACGCTGCCCACAAAGAGTTACAAACCCAGATAGAGGACTTACTGAGTAAGGGACTCATTAGGACGAGTATGAGCCCATGCGCTGTCCCAGCCCTTCTTGCCCCTAAGAAGGATGGCACCTGGCGCATGTGTGTCGACAGCCAGGCTCTCAACAAAATTATTATAAAATATAGGTTTCCAATTCCGCATCTAGATGATCTCTTGGATATCCTATCGGGTGCCACTATCTTCTCGAAGTTAGACTTACGGAGTGGTTACCACCAAATTAGGATCCGAGAGGGGGATGAGTGGAAGACAGCGTTCAAATCTAAGGACGGGTTGTATGAGTGGCTTGTGATGCCCTTTGGGTTATCTAATGCCACCAACACCTTCTCCCGGATGATGACGCACATCTTTAAACCGTATATGGGGAAGTTTGTTGTAGTATATTTCGACGACATCCTAGTCTTTAGCACCTCCCCCGCCGAACACTTCTCCCACATCAACGTGGTCCTCTCCACCTTAAGGAAGGAAACCTTATTTCTAAACCTTAAGAAATGCACATTTTATGTTTCGGAGGTCGAATTCTTGGGTTACATAGTTGGTTCTGAAAGTATTCGTGTTGACCCAGGAAAGGTTCAAGTGATTAGAGACTGGCCCGAGCCTACAAGCCTTCGTGAGGTGCGTAGTTTCCACTGGTTAGCTACCTTCTATCGTCGTTTCATACGCGATTTTAGTAGCATTATGGCGCCCATTAGTGACTGCATGAAGAAGGGCGAATTCACATGGACAAAATCTGCCACGTTTGCATTCCGTCGTATTAAAGAGCTTATGACCGAAGTACCGGTGTTACGTCTCCCTGACTTCAACAAAGTCTTCGAGCTTACTTGTGATGCGTCTGGCACGGGAATTGGAGGTTTCTTGAGTCAAGAGGGTCACCCGATTGGTAAATTTTAGTGAGAAATTAGCAGGCGCTAAGTTAAATTATTCCAATTATGATAGGGAGTTTTATGCGATCGTTAGGTGTTTACATCATTGGAGGCACTATCTCCTTTCTAAGGAGTTTGTGATCCTCTCTGATCATGAAGAGTTACGCTTCATCAACGGTCAGCACAAAATCAGCCCGCGCCACGCTAAATGGGTGTCCTTCTTGCAGGAATACACATTTAATCTTAAGCACCTTAAGTGGTCCAAAAATCGAGTTGCTGATGCACTCAATCGCCTCACCCTCTTGCTTTCCACCATGCAAGTCCACGTGGTAGGGTTCGAGCGCATAAAGGATGAATACGCCTCATGCCCTGATTTTCAGGAGCCATATTTATCTGCCCAGGAATAGCTGAAAATGAATTTGTAGGGAATAGCTGAAAATGAATTCTTCAAGTTAGAACGATTCTGAAAGAGGAGATGGCTTCTTCAGATTCTTCTTCTGATTTCTCTTTGAACAACGGAGAAGAAAATGGCTTTTATTAGAAATGTTGAACTCATAAATTATAGGTCATGCCTTCTATTTATAACCCGCCATCCGCGACATCTGAGACGCTCCTCCATGTCAGCATGACGTCAGATCCTCAACGGTCTTTCGTGGCTGCAGAATTGACGAGAAGTTGAGACATGGTCATCGTCTCGACATGGTTCAGCTTGATGTAGATGTACTGTTACACAATTCTTAACTTAGCGCTTTTCAGGAAGAGGGCATTGAGCAATGTGTAACTCTGTCGACGCTTTTTCTACAAGATGTCGAGCGATGTGTAGAAGCTCGACACTTTCTACTTAGACTGAAACTCTCAAAGCCTCCTTCTTAGGCGACGAGCAATATTTAGTCGTTCAACGCTCTTTATCTGTAGGTGTCAAGCGATGTATAGGAGCTCGACAATTTTTAACCTTGCCTTCTCATCTAGACTCTTTTTGCTGACGTTGAGCTAACTGAAGTTGGTCGTCGCTTGTTATTGCACGGCCTCGAGCGATATTTCTTGGCTCGACGCTTCTTGACTTGGTCTCAGATCTTCAGTCAGCGACCTTGCCTTTTGAGACAACAGACATGGGTCAACGCTTCTGGGTCACAGGCGTCGAGCGATGTGTGGTGTCTCAACGCTTGTGAACTTAGATGAATTTCTTGAGAACCTAGCTTGACCTGATCTCCTGCACAGTGATTCTAGATAATATGTCAAATACATTGTGAAGTATATCTTTGACTTAGGAATGGAATTCTCCAAATCTAGAACATTGTGGGCAATGGTCCCAACAATCTCCCCATATTTGAAGAAGTCATAACCTTAGTCAATGATGTACCCCCTTTTTAGAAAGATAACCACTATTTTCTATGCAGACAATCATAACATAATGAATATAACACTTTATAAATCCAGATTACCATAACATTCTAACAAAAGAAAATATCTCAGATATGATTTATAATATGAGCACAGAATCACAAATTACATGATCTACATCACAAGCAGTTCAGAATAAATCATGTAAATATAAGGAAAAATCACATCACAGACATATATATATGATGAAACTAAAAGTTAGTTTGCTCTGGGAGCTCATCAAGATTGTCCAAAATTATACAAAACATTATCTGAGAACTTTTAAGAAAAAAAATTCAAGTCCTATTGTTGTTCTGGTTCCTTGATATCTATTCCTCTCCTGGCTTTCTTGGATCGGGCTTCAACAACTTCTTTCCTTCTCTTGAAGTAGACAAATGGCTTTGGGAAGTATCTGATTGGTTCCTTATCACCTGCCTGAACTTTTCCAGCCAACCTGTCAGCTTTGAACTTGATCTTTAGCTCCTCCTGATCCCTGTGCTTCCTCCACTCAGCTTCAGAGTACCATTTCTCCCTTTCTCCTGGATTGCCTTTCACAGCTTTCCATGCTACCAAAATCATGTCTCTTGAGGAGGGAGACCAATGTTCATAATCATCCCATGCTTCAATTTCTTCTCTGAATTTCCTCTTGCTAGATTCTACTTGTTCATAATTATTGTTCTTTCTCTTGTTCTTATCTCAGGACTGTACATCTTTGCAATTTGCTTTTGAATTTGGGTTTGAGTTGCAGGCTTAGATTTAGAAACTTGATCATCATAGTTTATGGGAGGATAGCCTAATGTTTCTCTTATGGAATTGGAGGTCCAAACAACATGCTCAGTGCTGGCTTTAATCATTGACCTCTCTCCCTTTATGACTTCTTCTACTATATGATCTCTTAGAACATTTTTCTGAAATCTAATCTGACCCTTCAGATGATTTACTCCTCCTTCAATAGTTTTCTTAACCTTAAGAAGATGATCATCAATGGTATCTGTAGTCATTTTTACTTGATCTTTTAGGGTAGAGGAGCTCACATCAACCTTGGTTAGCATATCAGCATCATGTTTTTGCAACTTTGCTTCTATTTTGGCAGTGCTTGTTGGAATTTGAGCAACTTGTTCTTTGTATAACACCTGCATATTGTTGCTCAAGATTCCTTGATTCTTTTGAACATCATCTGTAGTCTTTGCAATACCTGTTTGTGTTTCTTTAATAGACTTTGAAGTCTCTTTGATTGAATTTAACTGTTCAGATGTATAATCCACAGAAGCACCAGCTCTTTTGAAGAATTTGACCATTTCCTCCCTCAGTGCATTCATCTGAAAGTTGAATTCAAATCTTACCAATTTCATTTGAAAATCTACTTCATTTTTCATTTTTGTGTTGTTTTCCTCAATGTACTGCTCCAGTAATCTTCTTTGATTGTTATGCAACTCCTCCAGCTGAGGTAGTATAGGACTTAGGTCCACATTAATTTCTCTTACGACACCAGCACTGGTACTGCAGTCTTCTTTGATCAAAGAGTCTTCTCTATACCTCATATGTGAGCTGGAGGATTCTATTTTGATAACTTTCTCAGCCTTTTTCCTTTTGGTGGGAGATTCTCCTCCCACATCCATAGTATTAATATCAGGATTCTCTGAAGTAGGAAACTCTTGCTGATACTCCCCCTCAATTTCTGCCTTGTTAAAATCAGTCTTGTCTTTAGCAGGGGTCTCATCCTGAGCCTCCCCCTCAACTGTTGCATTATCTGGATCAAGATTCTCAGGAGCAGGAATCTCATTCTAAAACTCCCCCTCAACTTGTGCATTGTCTGGATCAAAATTCTCAGGAGCAGGGATCTCATCTGGAGCCTCCCCCTCATTTTGAAACATCCCCTCATCTCTAGCAGGGGATCCAGATTGACCTCCTCTCTCTTCTTCTTCCTTCTCTTTCTCATCTTGAACTTTGTTTTTCTTGTCAACTCCTTTCAGTATTGGATCAGTACCTGTTTGTGTGTCAGGTATACTGTCCCTGGATTTTTCATCTTCTCTTTCTTCAGATGTTGTGAGATAAGGATTGTGGATTGGTGTGGTTTTTGATTTCCTTCTGGAGGAGGATGAGCTTGAAATACTGGAAGAGACCCGCTTCTTCCTTTTCTTCTGAATTTTCTTCTGTTTGGGAGAAGATTCTGCTGGTGGATGACTTGACAAATTCCTTTCCTATCTTTCTAGCACCCTGATGTCCATTTTCTTCATATGATTTATTTTTGACCCAAGTCTATTGTTTAAGGAATCTGGGATTACCTTTACTAGATAGAAAGATAGTATCCTACCCATATTGGGTGCTTGGATACATTCGATCACTCTATTAAACACTAATCTTCCCCAATCAGTTTATAATGTATGGATAATTCTGGTCAGTAGGACGAACATTTTCCTCGAAATTTTATCATGTGACCCTGTCTTGCATAACAATCCCTTTCCTATTATATCTGTCAGCAACTTTCCTCTTGAGTTCATCCCTTTCCTCAGCACACTACCAGAAATTTCGTGTGATGTGTCAATTCCACACCAGACTTGGGCTAATCTTATTTGCTCAGAACTCACCTCTTCTTCTTCTTCATCACTTTTGAGCCTTGGCAGTTCCAGTGCCTTAGCGAGTCTTGTAGGTGAAATCTTAATCTTCTTTCCATTTACAGTAGTTTTGAGCTTCGAGTTGGCGGTGTCTATTACTGCATTGGAGAATAGTTCTAAAACTTCTCATTTCCAGATTAGAGATGATTCAGATAGAATGAATTCTAGCCCTGATTTGTAAATTAGCTCGATGGTGGTCTTGATTTCCTCTAGTGCTGCTTGGAATCCATTGCGAACGAGCTCGCCTCCTTCGTAGACTGCTCTTGGGAGGCATTGTAGTTATTGATTTTCGATTGAAAGTTTTGATGGAGAGATTTTCTAGGGCAGAGAATTTCGAACTGGGAATTCTAGGTTCAAGAAAGCATAGGTACGAAGTGTCTTCCCTATTTATAGAATTTCTAGTTCTAGAAGATGAATAGCCGCGCGCCAGACTTGTTTAACAAGATTGATCAAATGGTTCAGATTCACCCTGTCTCGGGACAGCCTTACTCTCCTTGTAAAGGAATTGAGACCGCTCGACGCCAATTGTCCTCACGTAGCGCTCAACGCTAAGTATACGCGCTCGACGCTGAGTGTACGCGCTCGACGCCAGATGTAACTTTACTCATCTTTTTGGACTTAATTATTATTTTTATTTACTTATTACATTTTCAGTACTTATTAAAAAATTATTATTTATTCTAGCTTTATTTTGGTTTATGGTATGTTTCAAGACAACTTCATTCCATATTTAGCATTCCTAATTCAATTTTGAAGATATTGAATTTTGTCTCATCCAAAGGTTTAGTGAATATGTCAGCCAATTGTTTTTCTATGGGTACATATTAAATTATGATATCCCCATTTTCTACATGTTCTCTAATGAAGTGATATCTAATTTCTATGTGCTTTGTTCTACTATGTGACACAAGATTGTTAGCAATAGCAATAGCACTAGTAGAATCACAATATAAAGAAATTTACTTAGCTGGATTTTATAGTCTTGGAGTTGATGTTGAATCCATAGTAGCTGAACACAGCAGTTTCCAGCTGAGATGTACTCAGATTCTGCTGTAGAGATAGCTACACTGGTCTGCTTCCTGCTACTCCAAGATATTATCCTTTTGCCAAGGAATTGACAGGTGCCTGATGTGCTTTTTCTGTCCTCCTTGCATCCTGCAAAGTCAGCATCTGAAAATCCAGTCAGTTCAAAATCATTGCTCCTAGGGTACCAAAGGCCAAGATTGAGAGTACCCTTCAGATATCTCAGGATTCTTTTAACAGCAGTGTAGTGAGTTTCTTTAGGGTTCACTTGGTACCTAGCACACACATGTTGAGAACAGAATGTCTGGCCTACTAGCAGTTAGATAGAACAGTAAGCCAATAATGCCTCTGTACAAGGTAACATCAATAGATTTCCTTTTGTCATCCTTGTCCAGTGACATGTTGGCTGCCATTGGGGTTTTCATGACAGTGGAATTTTCCATTCCAAACTTCTTGATGATCTCCTTGGTGTACTTGGTCTGAGAAATGAAGATTCCTTCCTCAGACTATTTTACTTGAAGTCCCAAGAAGTATTTGATCTCTCCCATGCTGCTCATTTCAAATTTCCCTTGCATAAGGCTTGCAAACCTTTTGCAAAGGTTATTATCAGTTGAGCCAAAAATTATGTCATCTACATATATTTGTACTAGTAGAATATGACCTTTAACTGGTCTATCTTTCTCCTTGAGAATTTGTTCTCAATGAGAAATCTAGACAATGTCTCATACCAGGCTCTAGGTGCCTATTTTAGACCATACAAATCTTTTAATAAAAGATAAACATAGTTTGGATGAGTAGAGTCAATAAAACCTGGGGGTTGTTCTACATATACTTCCTCCAGAATTGTTCCATTAAGGAATGCTGACTTCACATCCATTTGATATACTATGAATCCAATATGTGCTGCAAAGGCCAGGAATAGTCTGATTGCCTCCAGTCTTGCCACAGGAGCAAACACTTGATCAAAATCTATGCCTTCCTCCTGTCTATATCCTTGGGCAACCAACCTTGCTTTGTTTTTTATAATCACTCCATTTTCATCCAACTTATTCCTAAATACCCATTTGGTCCCTATGACTTTGTGTTTCTTTGGTCTTGGTACTAATATCTAGACCTTGCATCTATCAAATTAATTTAGCTCTTCTTGCATAGCCAATGTCCATGAATCATCCTTGTTGGCTTCATCAAATTTCTTAGGTTCTATTTTGGATAGGAAGCTATGATGAAGTGCCTCATTTATTGAGTTCCCTCTTCTGGTTTGTACACCTTCATTTGGATTTTTTATAATCTGTTCTTTGGGATGATCCTTCAGGTGCTTGGTTGCATTCCTCCACCTCCCATTCTCCCTTTGTGATTCTGGGGCATCGGTTTGAGTTGGCTGTTCTTGAGGTTCTGCACGTTGTGGTTCTTCAACAACAATTGGTTCTTCAAGTGTGTCTTCTTCTTGAGACTCATCCTCTCTAGTCACAATCACAGTCCCATTAGTTTCTTCATTGTCTTCAATGTGAGGTTCATTGATATTCATCTCCTTCAATTTCTGTGTTGGACCTGCATTACTAGAGAGACTTCCCAGATCCTTATAAATAAGGCTGGTTTCATCAAATACAACATGTATAGATTCTTCTATCTTATTAGAGCTTTTGTTGAAGATTCTATAGGCTCTACTTTGAGAGCTATAACCAACAAAGATTCCCTCATGGGCCTTTTCAGCAAACTTAGTGAGGTGGTGCTTTCCATTATTTAACACAAAGCACTTACTTCCAAATATTTTGAAGTAGGCTAAAGTGGGTTTTCTACCCTTCATCAACTCATAAGGGGTCTTATTTAGTTTCATATTGATAAGTGCTCTATTCTGCACATGACATGCTGTGTTTACAGCTTCAGCCCAGAAATACTCAGGAAGTGAGGAGTCACTCAGCATACTCCTACTGGCTTTCAATGAGAGTTCTATTTCTTCTCTCAGCAACCCCATTTTGTTGGGGAGTTCTAGGGGATGAAAACTCTTGTGAGATACCTAGATTTTCACAAAACTTGGTCATTGCACCTGACTGAAATTCAGTTCCATGGTCACTTCTAATTTTGACTACTGTATTTCCTATTTCATTTTGGATTTGCCTAACAAAGCTAGTGAATACTTCTAGAGTATCTGACTCGTGTCTTAGGAAGAATACCCATGTGAATCTAGAATAATCATCAACAATTACAAGGGTGTAAATCTTTCCTCCTAGTCTATGAATTGGCATTGGTCAAAATAGGTCCGTGTGAAGTAGGTATAGACATCTTATGGAATCCTTCTCACCAATTGGTTTGAAGGATGACTTGGTTTGCTTACCCATTTGACAAGCATGGCAGGGACCCTCATGCACACACTTCCACTTTGGCCCTGCTCTCACTAGCTCTCCTGCAATGAGCTTATTTATAGTCTTATAGTTTATATGGGCTAAACTTTTGTGCCATTGCACACTACTAGAGAATTTATTTTTAGCTACTAAGCATATGGGATTTACTTGTTCAGAACATATAATATTTAAGCAGTAAATGTGGCCACTCCTAGTGCCTGAGAGAATTATCTCATTCTTTTTCATAATTAGGCACTCATCCTTGTGGAATGAAATGTCATACCCAAGATCACATAATTGACTTATGTTGATGAGATTGTGTTGCAATCCATCAACATAAGCAACTCTGGTGATGGTGACAATTCCATTTGTGATTTTTCCATATCCTTTAGCCTTACCTCTGTCTGATCCTCCGAATACAACATTTGGTCCATTCTTCATAGAAGTATAGTTATTTAGTAGACTTCTCGTTCCAGTCATGTGCATGGAACACCCACTGTCCAAATACCAGATAGTAATTTGATTGGTCTTTGGACATACCTGCAATAAGAAAATTACTTTTTCTTAGGAACCCACACAAAGTTGGGTCCTAGAACTTTGTTAGTTTGAGCTGGTTTATTTACTTGTTGTTTGATCCTTTGTGCTGTGTGTGTTTCCATTGGTCTGAGTACTGGTTTTCCAGAATTAATTCTTGGAACAGTTTGGTTGAACCAGCAATCAAGAGCAAAATGGCCAACCTTTCCACAGCACCAACAATCATATTTGTTATACCTCCTTTGAGGTCTTTTCACCTCTTTGGGTTGACTCACATTTTGTCTAGTTGCCCTATTCAATGGAATTTTGTAAAGTGTTTCAATGAATTTTGCTGATTCAGATTTCTTGACAGCAGTAGTCCTCACTACTGTCTCAGCTCCTCTCCTTTGAATTTTGTGTTTGTTCCAAATACAAAGGGGTCATAATGAATTAATTCTTTTTCTTTGTGTAGAGATTTGGCATTACTAATACTTGGTTGAATTGAGTGAGCTTTGCTAGTGGAACACTCACCCTTCCAATGTTCATCCACACCCTCTAGATCATGCTCATTTGTGATAAGCATGGCTTTGTTAAATTTTATAGGTTGCATGGGTGCCTTGTCATTATCTTTAGATTTATTTTCTGCCTTCCCATTATATCCTATGCCACATCTGTGTTGTCCAGAGAATGTGTCTATTATGGGGAGGACAGTTTGTGGTTTTGAAAATTTTGCCACGAGCTTCCTTTCAGCTAAGAGTTTTGTCTCAAGTTCTTTTATTAATTTCTCCTTAGTGCATATAGTCTGAATGTGAATGATAGACATAACTTTCAATTTGCTAAGCTCCTTGCTTACCTGATTCAGCCTCTCAGCTGCCTCAGAGCATTGGGAATTAGTCTTCTTTAGTTCAGTTATTTCTGTATGTAGCTTCTTGTTATGTCTTTTACTCTTTTTGAGGGCTTTAAAAAGTGACTCATATTTCTCAACCATTTCATCTTCATGAAAGTTAGATTTTGAGTCACTCTCATCAGACGAAAATGAATTTGCCTCAGGTTTAGAAATAGTTTTATGTTCAGATTCAGAATCAAATAAAGGAGTTCTATCAAGTACCTTCACATTAGAGATTGTCTCCTGATCCTCTTCATCCCTGAGGTCCATGAGTCCTATATTTTCTTCTTCATCCTCCTCACTATCAGACTTTGATAGTGGGGCTCTTATCATAGGTCTCTGATTCAGAATGTCTTCACTTTCGTGGACAGCCATCAGTGTTATGAGTGCCTCTTCACTGTCTGAATCAGATGATTGAGACTCACTATCACTGAGAGTGACTTTGCCTTTCTTGGCTATCAGGCTCCTCTCATGTTTCTTGTTAGACTTGTGCCTCCTCTCATCAGACTTCTTGTTGTTCTTTCTTTTTGATGGACAATCAACAATCATGTGCCCAAATTTCCTGCATCCAAAGCACACAATTTCTTCTGAATTAGATTTATTATGTTTAGAGTTATACCTGTCCTTCTTGGAATCTGGTCTGAATCCTTCTGAATAATTGGAATGCTTCTTGGATCTGGATGACTGAGAAGGCCTAGTTTTCCAGTGTTGTTTTCTTCTGAGCATCCTTTTCAGCTGTTTGGTGAAGAGTGCCAGTTCCTTATCTAATATTTCAGAGTCAGAATTGCTGGTCTCTGATTCTTCAGATTCAGATGGTATCCTGGGGGGTGATGACATCCTTTCCTTATTCTCTTGGAACTTTCTGCCTTTAGAGCAATGGGATTTTATTTGATGTGTCCTTCTGCTTTTCTGGTGTTCAGGTGAAGTTCATGGGACAGATGTTTCCCATATAGATTCCGGGGCTTAATATTTCCCAGATTTCCCATTTCCCTGATAGCACAGATCTTGATGTCCCATTCTTTGTTAAGGGATCTCAAGAATTTATCATTTAGCTCATAGTCTGTAAATGTTCTTCCATAGGTTTTCAGACCATTGACAATCTTAAAGAATTTCTCATAACAAATAGCTATAGAGTCCTTCTTGTCTTGTCTGAAAGCCTCATATTGCTGATTCAAAAGAGACTTCCTGTGATCTCTGACCTCTTCAGTTCCTTCCATATAGACAATGAGAGAATCCCATATTTCTTTGGCAGCTTTGCAATGCATTAAATTCTGGAAGGTTGAATCCTCAATTGCACTTACAATGATATTCTAAGCTCTCTTAATCATGGTGTCCAGAATTACTTCATCTTTAGTCATCTCAGAATATGTTTTGGGTCTTGATGTTTCCATCTGTGAATGAGACCTTCATAGGAACAAAAGGTCCTTCTTGTACTGTGATGTATATCCTAGGGTCAGAGGCTTCCATGAATAATCTAACCCTTTCCTTCCAAATCCAAAAATTTTCTTTTCTACAGATTGGTAACTTCATGGATGTGAATTTCTTGTTCCCTTCACTGTTTGCCATCACGATTTAACAAGTCTACCCTTAGGAGGTCTTGTTCAGGCTGTTAAACCTTTTCTTGAAGAACCTCCCTCTGATACCACTTGAAAGTCTTTATTTAAGGGTAGCTAATTACCTAGAGGGTGGGTGAAAAGGTTATTTTAAAATCTATTAACAATTCTTGATAAAATCCTAATTGAATGTGAATAATAATCAGAGCTTTCAAGAAACAAACACAAACACATAGAATTTTATAGTGGTTCCCCTATCTAGGGTAATCCACTTTCCCCCTTCTCCCCTCTAGCAGTGTGCTAGATAGGGCTTATATCTTCTCCAGATCTCAAGCCACAAAAAGGTCTTACAGCTCAGATCTCAACAGATCTTACAGTCTCAGATCTCAACAGATCCTACAATCTAAGATCTCAACAGATCCTACAAACTCAGATCTCAGCAGATCCTACCTCAGCCTTTATAACAATAGGCTTACACTCAGTTTCATCCCTGAATCTTACAACCCAGATCAGAACTGATCCTACACCTCAGATCCTTGAAAGATCCTACACTCAGATCTGACAACTCAGATCCTACAGGAATTGAATGAGATAGAAATATCACTTAGACTCAGATTCTTCAATGTATTGAGACTTCTTGATATATCTGAATGATCAGATAGAAATCTTCAACAGAACAGCAACAGCAAAATGGTCTTCTTGAATTGCACAAGCTGTGATGACTGTTCTTTTTTAGGAAGACAGATTCTTCCTCCTTGACCTTCTCTCTTCAGAAATAATATCAGCACCAGATTGCTGAAAATGATTTCTTCAAGTTAGAACGATTCTGAAAGAGGAGATGGCTTCTTCAGATTCTTCCTCTGATTTCTCTTTGAACAACGGAGAAGAAGATGGCTTTTATTAGAAATGTTGAACTCATAAATCATAGGTCATGCCTTCTATTTATAACCCGCCATCCGCGACATCTGAGATGCTCCTCCATGTCAGCATGACGTCAGATCCTCAACGGTCTTTAGTGGCTTTAGAATTGACGAGAAGTTGAGACATGGTCATCGTCTCGACATGGCTCAGCTTGCTGTAGATGTACTGTTACACAATTCTTAACTCAGAGCTTTTCAGGAAGAGGGCATTGAGCAATGTGTATCTCTGTCAACGCTTTCTCTACAAGATGTCGAGCGATGTGTAGAAGCTTGACACTTTCTACTTAGACTAAAACTCTCAAAGCCTCCTTCTTAGGCGACGAGCAATCTTTAGTCATTCAGCGCTCTTTATCTGTAGGCGTCAAGCGATGTATAGGAGCTCGACGCTTTTTAACCTTGCCTTCTCATCTAGACTCTTTTTGCTGACGTTGAGCTAACTGAAGTTGGTCATCGCTTCTTATTACACGGCGTCGAGCGATATTCCTTGGCTCGACGCTTCTTGACTTGGTCTCAGATCTTCAGTCAGCGACCTTGCCTTTTGAGACAACAGACATGGGTCAACGCTTCTGGGTCACAGGCGTCGAGCGATGTGTGGTGTCTCAACGCTTGTGAACTTAGATGAATTTCTTGAGAACCTAGCTTGACCTGATCTCCTGCACAGTGATTCTAGATAATATGTCAAATACATTGTGAGGTATATCTTTGATTTTTTAATGGACTTCTCCAAATCTAGAACATTGTGGGCAATGGTCCCAACAATCTCCCCCTATTTGAAGAAGTCATAACCTTAGTCAATGATGTACCCCCTTTTTAGAAAGATAACCACTATTTTCTACACAGGCAATCATAACATGATGAATATAACACTTTATAAAACCAGATTACCATAACATTCTAACAAAAGAAAATATCTAAGATATGATTTATAATATGAGCACAGAATCACAAATTACATGATCTACATCATAAGCAGTTCATAATAAATCATGTAAATATAAGGAAAAATCACATCACAGACATATATATATGATGATACTAAAAGTTAGTTTGCTCTGGGAGCTCATCAAGATTGTCCAAAATTATACAAAACATTATCTGAGAACTTGTAAGAAAAAAAATTCAAGTCCTATTGATGTTCTGGTTCCTTGATATCTATTCCTCTCCTGGCTTTCTTGGATCGGGCTTCAGCAACTTCTTTCCTTCTCTGGAAGTAGACAAATGGCTTTGGGAAGTATCTGATTGGTTCCTTATCACCTGCCTGAACTTTCCCAGCCAACCTGTCAGCTTTGAACTTTATCTTCAGCTCCTCCTGATCCCTGTGCTTCCCTCCACTCAGCTTCAGAGTACCATTTTTCCCTTTCTCCTGGATTGCCTTTCACATCATCCCATGCTGCCAAAATCATGTCTCTTGAGGAGGGAGACCAATGTTCATAATTATCCCTTGCTTCAATTTCTTCTCTGAATTTCCTCTTGCTAGATTCTACTTGTTCATAATTAATCTTCTTTCTCTTGTTCTTATCTTCAGGACTGTACATCTTAGCTATTTGCTTTTGAATTTGGGTAGGAGATGCAGGCTTAGATTCAGAAACTTGATCATCATAGTTTATGGGAGGATTGCCTATAGTTTCTCTTATGGAATTGGAGGTCTAAGCAGCATGCTCAGTGCTGGCTTTAATCATTGACCTCTCCCCCTTTATGACTTCTTCTACTATATGATCTCTTAGAACATTTTTCTGAAATCTAATCTGACCCTCTAGATGATTTACTCCTCCTTCGATAGTTTTCTTAACTTTAAGAAGATGATCATCAATGGTATCAATAGTCATTTTACTTGATCTTTTACGGTAGAGGAGCTCACATCAACCTTGGCTAGCATATCATCATCATGTTTTTGCAACTTTGCTTCTATTTTGGCAGTGCCTGTTAGAATTTGAGCAACTTGTTCTTTGTATAACACCTGCATATTGTTGCTCATGATTCCTTGGTTCTTTTGATCATAATCTGTAGTCTATTCTCTTATTTGGAGTTATTCATTTCCAGATAAGACAAGATTTTAATTCCTCCTTCTATTTTATTACTTTCCATTTTCTTCCCGAGAAAGTAGCCGTTTGCCAAATTGGAATAAGGAAAAGGAATTAAAGATCAGATTGCAGTTCCAAGAATTAATCCTTTTGATTATTCTATTCCTTATTCAGAGGATATGAAATTCAAATTAGAGATATATTGTCAAAAGAAAAAGGAAGACAGAAGAAGAGCAGTACCAGTAGTAGGAAGAAGAGACACAATACTGTCGAGAGAAAAATACAGAGTTCATCTTCCTCAAGCAGCAGCTCTCTCAATCTCAGAGAACAACAACAGAAATCTTCTCTCAGTTTTCTGCTGCAAGTTCAAATCTGCAAGAGCAACAACAAATCTGAGAAACATTGTCTCTCAAATTCATCAGTTTCAAAGAACATTTGTTTCATTCAAGTGAAAGCTCCATCCTCAACTGTCAACCATTTCAATCAGACAGGGGGAGCTTTACATCAACACAATCCACTAGTCTTCTCTCAGATTGTTGACAGAGAAGAACTTCATAATCCTTTTTATTCCATTTTGTACAGGGTTCTAACTCCCTTCAAAAGTTAACTGTTTGGCGGCAGGGCACATGATCAAAAACGTGCAGTTGGTGTATTGGGCACCTGATCAAAACCCCCTTGGTGATAGGGCACCTGATCAAAAACCTAGTGGATTCCTACCAAGGGTGGTAGAAGATTAGATGTACCCAGGTTTATTGGGGAACTACTATAGATCCTTGTGTCCTCTGTGATTGTGTTTATTTTTCTGTACGCTGCTGTGCTATTTTCTTTATTTGTTTTTATGACTCACTCAGTACACATATATAAATCACTATTTTAACTCCGCTATAAAAATAAGTGAAAAACTTTTTAATACTCTATTCACCCCCCCCCCCCCCCCCCCCCCGCCTCTAGAGTAAATCTAAGATCTAACCTCACTTTCAGGGTGTTCCGGAAGATTCTTCCGATACAGGGAGTTTTGCGGGTTTGCAGGCGGAAGAAGCTTAGTATGAGATAGATGGGGCTCTACAGGATCCCTGAGTGGATCAGCCCGTTGGCTTATAGACTGGAGTTGCCATCGGAGTTAGCAGGATTGCATGACGTCTTCCATGTCTCCTCCTTTAGGAAAGCTCTACTACAGCCGGAGCAACGAATTTCTACTATAGGTGTCCCGGTAACCTCCGATCGATTGATTCACCTGGAGCCGGTCTGGATAGACGACATCGAGGTGCGAGTCTTGCGGCGCAAGGATGTCCCGCTGGTCAAGGTCCTGTGGAGAAATCATGGATAGGAGAAGCTTATAATGGAGCCACTAAAACAGATGATGCAGAAGTATCCAGAGCTTTTTGCTCCAGGCATAATTAGTCTCTTATGGGATGTTACATATAATTATTATTTTTGTTTATTGGGATTAGTAACATCCTCCAAACAACTAGACCCCTAGAGTGGTTTTGTAATGACTAGGTCATGACAAAACCCTAGGAAGCTTGAAGAGATCACTTGGCCTTAGGCTTGAAGGGGAAGAGCACCTTGGTCTGCAAATAGCAATTTCTAGTTAACAAGCATAGGGTTGGACTTAAGGGCCTCACCTTAATCCTTTGACCAAAGTGATCTCTTCAAGCATAGGGTTCCCTTAGAGCACCAAGGACCCATTGGGGTCAACCAAAGAGGCCAAATTTGCAAAAGTCAACCATAACCCTAAATTGGTCAAAGTAGCCTAATTAGGGTCAATTGACCTCCACCATGCCAAATTGACCTTCCACCTACCCTTATAAGGATATTAGGGACCCAATTGACTAAAAACCCCCATCATGGGGCTACCAAGTTGGCAAATTTGACCTAAGTCAACTCTAGCCCTGTTTTGGTCAAATTGCCATATTGTGGGTCAATTGTCCTCCACCTTGCCAAATTGACCCTACCTAGACCTTCCTAACCCTTAGGGGAGGCCAATGGGTCACTAGCCAGCTATTGGGGTCAACCCAAATTGTCAAATTGACCAAAGTCAACCCCACCTTAAATTTATGTCAAAATGACCTATTTTGACCTAACCAAGCCCAGTCCACTTGGGCTAGGCCAAAGTGAGGTGGTCCATTAGTCCTAAGGCTGAAATATTACATGGAATGCCACTAATTTTCTGGAAATGGTGACTAGGAGAGAGAGTCCTCATTTCCCCCAAAAATGGAGGAGAGACAAATTGGGAGTTTCCCACAATTAGAAGAAAGAGAAAGTGGCCATTCAAGGTGAATTCATGGCATTCAAGGCAAATTGACCCCCATTCATCTCCCCATTGAATTCTAAGATGTTTTACAACCTTTCCCATGCCATCCGGTGGAGGATTCAAGAGGTTTCCAAGTGAAACCGAAATGGCCATTAATCGTACTCCACCATTAAGCCTTTCCCTCCACAAATTGACCCTTCCATCACCTTCAGAAGGGGGATATCAGTTGAAATCAAGTCCTAGATCGTCGCTATTTGGTGGAGAATCAAGAGATCGGCAAGGAGCACAACTTCTAGGGGCGGCCATGGCAAATCCGGGAAACAACCACCCTCGAGCCCGATTAAAGGTCTGGTTCTTCTCCTCTCTCTCTGTGGATAGATCCCATTAGGTTGCCTGCAAGGATTGGGGCCAATTGGTCCCTAATCGAGTAGGCGAAGAGCTATGTTTTTGGAGCATTAATCTCGCCTCCATACCCCTGTTCCGGCCTCCTCCGGCCGGCCAACCACCGCAAATCGCTGGCCACCACCTCAACGAAGGTGGTGGTGGCATTGGCCGGCCGGGGAGGCGCTTAGGTGGCCGGGAAAACATGGATGAAGGAGCTCCAGGTGCGGTTAATCCTAGCCATCGGCCAGAGGAAGAAGACAAATGGATGTTGTCCATTTTGCTTCAAGATCTGTGCAAGATCTTCGTATTAAATGTTATGATATATGTATTTCTGTCGCATATTTTGCCGTACATAGATTAGTTTATTAAACATACTTGAGCCTTCGGATTCGTCGATCTGAGTAGAAAAAGTTCGTCAAACTGATAGTTGAGTTCGTCGAACTGAATCCGGAGTTCATCGAACGGAATTCATTCATCGAACACACCCTGGAGTTCGTCGAACTGATGGTTGAGTTCGTCGAACTGAACCCGGAATTCATTCGTCGAACACACTCTGGAATTCGTCGAACTGATAGTTGAGTTCGACGAACTAAACCCGGAGTTCATCGAACGGAATTAATTCACCGAACTGATAGTTGAATTCGTCGAACTGAACTTGGAGTTCGTCGAACTGAATTAATTCGCCGAACTGAATTAATTCGTCGAACTGAATTAATTCATCGAACTGAGAGATGATCTGCTAAACTGGCAGGAGAACTGATTTTGTCGAACGCACTGAAGCACGACGTTCGCCGAACACAGAACAGATTTTGTCGAACGAAGATCGGATTTCATCGACCGCACTGAAGGGCGGCGTTCATCGAACGCAGAACAGATTTCGTCGAACGCTGGTCGGATTTCGTCGAACGTAGAGACTTGTTCCAACACATTTTGTCATACTTCCTGCAGTATTTCATTTTAATTATTAAGAATACTAGAACCCCTCAAATGAAATAGTGGTCAACACCAAAGTAGTAGCCCTTGAAGTCTACTTTATTTTAAAAATGACTTCACCCCAAAAGGAGTTCTGTAGCTCCCTGTAGGTCCATTTTGGTGGGATTGCTCCCTAGTGTAGGACAGCCACCATTTCTTGAATAACTTTTGATTGGTTTATGGGATTGACTTGAAAATTGAAACCTAGGCTATTTACACCTACCCACACATCATACCCAAAGATGGAAATTTTAGGAGAAACTTTTTCTAAAGTTTTTGTAATAATTTCATAAATCCAATATTAATTATTTAGTGGGTCAAATGACCTCCAATGCCCTCCAAATTTTGGTGGGTACTTCTTAGGTTTAGCACCTGACCCTGGTAAAAATCTCAGCCCAATTGGGACTGATTTAGATTGGAAATTGGTTAACCCAAGTTGGGTCTTATTAGGTCAAAATTAGGGCATGGTGTTTATCTTGGGATATTGTAGTCAAATCTCCTCACCATGAGTTGAAACCTTGGCCACTGGAATAGGATCACCTAAAACACCTTCATGAGTAAGATGGGGTGAGGTAGAGGTGGATATGCCCTAGGACCCTAGTTTTACCCCTTGGGGTATATAGAGCTTTGTGAAGGACATGTGGTCAAAAGCTATAGAATAGCCATGGAACCTAGGAGATATGTTCATGGGATGTATTTATGCCCTAGGAAATTTTGAGAGAATTTTAGGAGAATTTATTCCCCCTAAATTAGGTCATAACCCCTTTAGGTAAACTTCTTGTAAGAGATATTTACATGCACAAATGATCCTGAATGAAGATGAAATCTTGGTGGTGCCTTTATAATCATATGATGGACCTCTGGTAATTTCTGTGTAATTAATTAAGTGATTTAACCAGCACTTCATTCACAAGGCACTTATTTTACCTTAATCTTAAGAAATATAATTAAGGGTCCAAAGCTCTCTAGAAAAATGTGCAACTTGGTGATAGGACATTTTTGAGCACCAGGAAGCTCTGTGAGTTTTTATATAATTTTTGGAGATTGTTATCAGTAGGCTACTTCACAACATGCTCACATTAGGATTTATTTGGAATATTCATTTATGTGATTAATTTGCCATTATAAATTCCGAAATTTGGCTAGTATATTTTTCTGACTAATATGAAGGTCTAGTAATTTTTCCATAATTTTTGGATAAGTATTTTTGAGGGTTCCTTCATTAACCTCCAACTTTGAAAAGATGCTAAATATTATAATTAGAGAACAATTCCTGATTGTAAAATTGTGATATTCTGTACTTATGGTTATTTTGGCATGATAGATTTATCATAATTTTATGGGAGCCATATCATAAGAATACCTTACACTTCATGCTCATATTCCTACTTGGCAAATATTGGAGAAATGATAATAAATGCAAATAATTAAGGAAAAATATGATTCTCTGGATTTAGTTTTGAAACATCATGATAGACCTCCAGTAAATATCTTGAGTTAGTTGGATGAATATTTGGAGTTCCTCCCCTTATGTAACTCATATAACTCATTTGGTCTGCGTATAGTAAAACTGTAAAACCTGAGAACTTTATGGATCATTAGGAGGGAATGGAAGGTAGAAGTTGTACTTAGACTGGTTGAGAAGAAAGGTCACCAGAAAGGATTTTAGGTGATGAGAGTGTGCTTGGTGAATTAAGGGTAGAGCTGTGCTCGGGATTGACGAAACATCGTCTTTCCCCTAGCGGGTCATAAAATAATTAGGGTAATCCAAGTGTAATAACGAGGGTCTTCTTATGGGTAGATACCAACAACACTAAGTGTCTTGAGAATGGGGGCTTTGGGGTGTCATCCCATGATAGTTCCTAGTACCGTAGCGAGCCCCTTACAGGGTAATCCTCGGGAAGTCCAAGATGAACCATAAATTGTAGGGATAAGTTGATGTACAATATTAACTTAATAATACGCGCACCCACACCCCGTAGTTACGGGAGGATAGTTGGTTTGGTTGTATGAGCGGTAGGCTCGGTGGTTGAAGCAATGGACTAGTTAGTCCGGTGAGCTTGTGACTCAGTAATGCTTGTTGGTACGGACGGGTTGGTCCGGTGAGCCGTTAGCCCGGAAGGTTATGATGACGGGCAGGTTAGGCCGGGGAGTTTGTGGCTCGGGATATAGTAGAACATGTTTGCATGTGCATGAAGGTGGTGGGTCTTCGGTATTGGACGGTCGTTCACAATAACGTCAATACAATGACTCTACAAGTGTGGAGTTTGCACTTAGCCATAAAAGTCTGGTGGTCCAGCCACTACGGGAGTATCCTGGGAGTCTTACTAGCTCCAAAAATGGGGAACTAAAGGTCTGTGCGCATAGAGTCAAAGTGTGTGAGTTGCATTTGTATGAACATAGCATAAACTGCATAACTCTACATGTCATGGCATAAACATTGCATTTCAACCCCTACCCCTATCGTATAAATTGGTTATGGGACTCTTTATACGATAGGCCCTGCTAAATGACCCCTTGGTCTATAGGTTTGTTTGGGCATTCCTATAAATCAATGGTTACTTTTATATTATATACTTCTCTTCTTACTGTTCTTTACTTGCTCTTTACCATGCTTTCTATTACTGATTCAATTATCTATATACACATGTACCTTCTTTCAAAGACAAGCTTCTGGCATCAAATTTCTCTGGCCTGGATTCTGTAGATGGTCATCTGACCAAGGCTTGCTCTACAAGAAGCAGTAAACTCTCCAACACACATAAGAGAGCAAGCATTGGGCCAAGTGTATCTAAAAAACCCTTGAAGAGACCCAAGTGAAGAATCCAGGTTCTCATGTCCATGGATCTGCAACATCATCAATTAAATGTAAGCGAAAGACAGCCAAGCCTGTTCCCAAAGTGGTGAATCAAAATGTGGTGAGATCAGCTCAACTACACACTCACCATTGTGAGGTTCAACCAAGGCTTGTTAGATCTACTATCTTCACACCTGCCCATCAACATTTCTAGATGGTAATGCATAAGAGAAGATACAACCGGTATGAGTGCTGGTGCTATGGAAAGATTGGTCATTTTGCCCTAGACTGCCGATTCAATCCAATAGTGCCCAATGGTAAAGGAATGCAGACCACTCAGAGATGTAATATTTCAGGATATTCCCCTAACAAAAACCTTGGACCCAAATCCAATTGGGTGCCTAAGGATAAGTAATACTTTTTGCAGGTATGTCCAAATGCCAAACCTTTTGGTATTTGGGCAATGGTTGCTCCAGGCACAAGGCTAGAGTAAATAACTATCCAGTGAAAATAGACCAAACTATGATACTCGAGGTTTCAAACAAACTTATGCCACTCAAATCTCAGCACACCTCCCACAAGAAGTTCAACCCTCTCTTGCTTTTATTGAGGGGGAGATTTTGAGAGAAGACACAACTGTGATGGAAAATGATCCAGCTCTTCATAATGTGATGAAGAAGAATTTGAGAAGCCCTCTCAAATAACTGCAACAATAAAGGGGGAGTCCACTGCACATCCCTCACTCCCAACTTCCCAAGGATAGAAGGTGAGCACCATGTTCAAGCAAACATGGTCATACTCTCTCATCACCATGCTTGAGAACTAGGAAAGTTAGAGAAAGCAAAAGACATTATGTTGCCTCTGAATAACTAGAATCCAAAATTGAAGAGAATGAAATAAAGTAAAATCCAAACCTTGAAGGATGGAGCCTTGCTCAAGTAAATATCAAATTGATATTTCTATACAAGAGTTGTGAAGGAAGAAATCTTGTTGGATTTATAGGTGCCCTTAGGGGGGTGAATAAGGGTTCTAAAACTTTTAATATATTTAGAAATACTTGAAAAGCTAAACGATCAAAATAGAGAGAAATCAAGCAAAACAATTGAAATAAAATAGAGATGTGATTTTATTAGAATGAAATGAAGGATTACAAAACTTGATTTCTTATAACGCTAGAAATCGAAGGGGAATAATAAAAAGACTTTTTCATTTATATCCCGACTCGTATCCCCACGAACCGGTGTCTTTAGCCTATCCTCCCCCGGATACGGCCTCAAGCCGCTTTAAGCAATCCTTCCCCGGAAATGGCCTCGAGCGCCCCCTAGATCAAACCTAGATCTAGTCGCCAATATGAGGAGAATTCCTCCCTAAGTCCTACCAGACCTAGTCGCCAACATGAGGCGAATTTATTACATGATTTCAATAATAGATATGAAAATGACAACAACAATATTAAAACTCCCTCTTCAAGAAATTCTAAAGTTGGAGATGAAAGACTGCTGTAGAATATGCGTGGTTGAAGCAATCATCCTTCGGATCCGGCGTGATGAAATCCTCCTTCAAAAACTCACAGAACTTAGGGTGGGAGATCAACTTTCGGCAAAATAGGGCTCTGGAATTTTGGCACTCAACCTCTCTCAAACTTCTATGTAGAAAACGAGAGAAGAGGGGTCCTTTTATAGGGGAGAGAGCTAGCACCTGCGCTATCGCTACCGCCAGCGTTATCCTGATTTAGGAAATATTCTTCGTGTGTGTATCTTCATTCCAAGGAAACCTTATCGTAATTCCTCTTATGCTTTTAGATAGCGCTTGTGCTAGCCGCTACCGCCATCTACTACAGCCTCCTGAGATTTCTCTAATCAGAGCTAGTGCCTGCGCTAGGTGCTACTGCTAGCACTAGTGGGCATGCTGGAATTTTGGCTTCAAACTTGGGGGAAACCTTCGTATGTTATCCTTGAGTAATATAGCATTGTTTCCTGGACAAATAAACACAAAAGATCAAATACACATAGGATTTGTTATTCTCAAACCTAGGAGATGCGGAAGACCATGTTCCAACAAACTCCTTCTTTTGATAATAAAGAATCCATTAATGATAAATCAAAGCATTAATACATAAAGCTCCCCCTAAATCTGCCATTAATGATAAATCAAAGCATGACAAAACCAACTTGTGTGTGTGTGTGTAACGCCCCATGTTTTCTCTAATAATTAATCAAAGCGGGAATGTGAAGGATTTAGTGGTAAAATGTTTAGTTTTATTGTTACGACAAAGTTTCGGGGCAAAACTTTTTGTTAGGAGGGGTGGCTGTAACGCCCCAGGTTTTCTTGGTCTTTTATGCGGGGAATACGAGACGATAATGTCTTAAATATGAAATTATCATTGCGTAGTGTAAATGTGAGGGGGCGTTACCGTTTCGGAATCGTCGTCGTCGTCCGGCGAGTTAGTTTTAGATGGGGGCGTAAATGCGGATATATGAATGTAAATAGGTATATAAATACGTAAATATGTGTACATATGTAATTATAAGCGTGCATAAAAATTTATATATAAACATGCTATTATTAACGTACACGAATACATGTGTTCCTTTGGGTATGCATGCTTGATGTTTTTAGGAGTAGAATTTTTTGTAGGATGTTACAATTACACCAATATATATATATATATATATAAATATTTATATATATATATAATTTACTTATGCAAAATTATATACATATATATGTATATTACGTATTCATGCATTATACACTTATATGATGCAATGTATTGTTGATATATATATATATATATATATATATATATATATATATTAGTGTTTGTATGAGGAGGGATAATAATTTTTTTAAGTTAAGGAATTTATCCCTAGGGGCGGCAGCCTTCATTATGGCATTTTCCCTTTTCCCCGTGCGAGCCTGGAGCGCTGCGAGGGTTTCGCCGGAATCGAAGGGGGAGGCCGTCGGAGGGGTTTTGGGAGGTTGTTAGGCCCTATGTTCATCGTCGGGGCTAGGCTACCAGTCGTCCCTCATCAAGCTTGCTGTGTTTTGGCGAGTCGTCAGTTGATTCGAGGCAAGAAAACCCCTTCCCTCCTCTTTCCCCTCCCCTCTTTCCTTCTGTTTAACTGAAATTGGTTGTGAGTATGAGGTAGGCAGCCCTTCCTGGTGCTTGGTTCTACCTAGATTTGTGATGGAAATGGCCTAGATTCCCTTGGTTATACCTGCTAGATTTTCTTGGGTTTTATGCTCGAAATTTCTGGACCTTTTTCTTGGTAATACCTGCTAGTTGGTTACTCTTGTTTTTCCTAATCGTAAACAATGGATAATCTTGCCGTTCATTTAGAAATCGGGTTGGGCAAACATGCATACCTCTATGCTTATATTGTGCATTTCCTTAGAGGTTTGGATGGCTAAATTAGGCATAACAATGCAAAAATCTGCGTGTTTCAATAGCGAAAAGCCTGGTAGGTTTTACTGAGCTGCACCCTTCACTGGTTAAAGCGAGATATTTCACCTTTTAATTTCATATGACTGTCTTGTTAAATTCTTCCTATTTCTCTTATAGCGAGCTAAAAGTATGGTTATTTCCCACTGTTGGCTAAATTTTCCGAGAATTTCTCTTGTTGGTTCTCAAAGTTTTGGCAAAACTATTAATTTTTAACTTGGAGGTTATATAGACGTATTTTGTTTTCGAGACTTTATAATCGCTTCAAATCATTGCCCGCTTCGCTCCATAGTTAAGTGAACAAAAAGCTAATATGTGGCTTATACGTAAAGTGCAAATGCTATAGTTATTTCCCTATATTAAATATAAGACCTTCCTTGAGCGTCAAACCACGCATGTTGATGTTAAGTTCATGTTGATAACTGGTTTTAGACTGGAGTGTGGGTGGACTTATGGGCCCTCACCACAGTGGTTTTGGGTGAACCGTTGAGTATTGTTCTGGTGTTTGGCCTTCGTGATAAGTTTACCTTCGTCTCGTTCCGACACCAAGCCTTGCAGGGTGTCGTCTTGCTAAAATTTTCAACCTTGTTGTAAGTTAAGTGTTGATCTATTGATTAACTGAGGAATCCAGTGCTTACTGATCCTCTCATCTTGAGTTGTGGATAAAAACCATTTGTCATCCTGTTCTCCCTGTCTGACACTCCTCTGTTTGTTCTGTTTGATTTATGAGCTTAGTATGCTATGTTGTCTAATTCTTCGGGATAGACTTGGTGAGTGGTTATTGATCTCTATGATCTTCGTTGTCTAATGTTCTGAGTGTTCCCTGGTGAATTGCACTGTGGTTTATTTATATACTGATATATATGTACATGTATATCCTTCCTACTTGGGTTATGGTTGGGGGGCTGCCTCTTATCCTTGTTAAATTGGGGGCTATGATGTTTTTCTGTTAGGGGGTGGTTGTTGTTTGCTTAGGTTAGGGGCTGCTTTAGGGGCTGTGGTTTGCATTTTGGTTGTGGGCTGCAAATAACGGCCCTTCTCCTTAATGTCTTTGTTTCCTGAAGCTTAGTTATGCTAAGCTCTCTTGTTGGTTGTGTCCTTCAAGTATTAGTAGTCCCCTTGGCTTGATTTTGCTGGGTGATTGGGAGTCCTTCATTTCAGTCCTTTCTTCTTCCTTCTCTGCCTAACCTGTTGATTTTAGGTTAGTGGTTGTTGTGTTTCCCTTTTTGGGTCTTGATTGGTGTGCTGGGTTCTTGATTCCTGATGTCATCCCCTTGGAATCTAGATAGCTTCTATACCTGTTTAGTTATGCTACCAGGTAATCTGATAAGACTTCCCTAGGTTTAGTAAAGGTTGCTCGCCCTAAGATCGTACAATTTCTTCTTCTTTTATTATGTCTTTCTCGTCGACTTTGATATAAGCCTTTCTCGTCGACTTTGATATAAGTCATTCTCGTCGACTTTGATATAAGTCTTTCTCATCGACTTTGATATAAGTCTTTCTCGTCGACTTTGATATAAGTCCTTCTAGACGACTTTTATATAAGTCCTTCTCGTCGATTTCTTCGCTTATTCTGAATTGTTTCCTCATATATTATATGTTCTTTCGCCGGGTGATCCAGGGTATCTTAAGCGATGTTATCAAGCATTTTAGTCTTTTCGTTGAGACTTTTTAGATGAAGGTATGCTTTATTCTTTGAGTTGTCCGGTATTTGATTGGTGACCGGTTATGGTATTATTTCGTGCCTTATTCGTCGTATTGTTATGAGAAGTTAATTGGGAGTCAAGTTTGGACTCACCAAGTGTTTTCAAATGCATTGTTGAGTAGTGTTTACTTCTTTGTGACCCTATTCTTAGGGTGTTATGGTGCTGATATCTTGGGTTACGTATCGTGTCTTAATTGAAACTTAATTTGATTATTTAGAACCTTTGTGTTAAGCATTGCACAGTGTGTAGTTTTGGGTGGCAGTGGATAAAGGACCACCACCCGGTTTTGGCTTCTTGGGTGGCAGTGGATAAAGGACCACCACCTTGTTTTGGCTTTTTGGGTGGCAGTGGATAGAGTACCACCACCCAGTTTTCGCTTTTTGGGTTGGTAGAGGATAAAGGACCGCCACCTGTTTTATTTGAGCTGATCAGTCTCAAGTTCTTATAAACATATATTCTTATATATGTGTATTATTATATTATATGTATGACCATCACCTCTGAGCCTCAATGGCGGACACGTGATGGGCTTTGATTGTTTTGGATAATACCGTCTGGTGCAGGCTTTTCCTCCTACCGAGTGCACTCGTTTGAGCTGGCTCAAGTTGTGTAAGATTATTGATGTTTATCTGCTTGTTCTCCTTTCTGCAATCTTTTATTTCTGATTGCTGATCATCTTAGTTTTCTTGCACCCTTTGGGCTAAGGCATTCTTTTCTTATGAATGTCTCAGGTTCAGGTCTTTAGCTTCCGCAGAAGTTAGAGCGGTGTCATTCAATTTTCCTGTCGAGGCCCTTCCTCTCTTCTAGGTAAGGGGCAGTTCTTTAGTTGTTGCCTTCTTTTCGAAGCTTTCCTTCTTTCCTGCGGGTTCGTGTCAGTTGTTGGCACCCATTAGGCTTTTATGCTTAGTTTACTTGCTAGTAGTTTTGCTGATAATTTTGGGTTGTTTACCTACTTGCTCTCTGGGAAGCTTTTTGCTAGGATGCATTAGTTACTTTATTGGTATAAAAATGTCATTCTTGCATATCATGATTTTAAATAAATGTCACATACTTTGAAGATCGTAGAAATTCCTTTCTTACTGTACTAAACATAGATTTATGCATATCATTTCTTGGATGTTGATCTACATGCTCATGTAGGCTAAAATGAACCTATTTTCCGCTGCGTATGTATAGTTTTCTACTTGTGGACTAGAAGATCCACCGGACCGAGGGACACGGTCTTAAGCTAAAATGTAAAACTCTCTCTTTAACCCAAACATATTTATGTCTTTTATAAAATAATCGTAAGGAGTGTTTGCCTGAGCATCGGTAGTTGTCCCCTGCTTGACGTGGCATCATAGCGCGTATTTTCCCTTTGCTCTGATAATATTTATTAAATTCGTGGGAAAATGCGGGTTATGACAGTGTGTGTGTGTGTGTGAGTGATGACTTAGGATAATTGTTGACTTTTGTGTTTAGAATTTCTCCACCTAAATGCATGCTCCCCCTATGTGAATGCTCCCCTTATATGTAAGCTATCTTTTTAATCATTAACCATGTTAGTTCTCCCAATTGATAGCATTTTTATTTATCATGTTAGTTCTCCCCCTTTTGTTATTAACAAAAGTTGGTTAAGGAAGCAAGAGACATAAAAAGAGGATTTTTGAGTAAAACATAAGGCATGATCGATCTTTTAGAGGAAATGAAATTATGAGGAGTTTTTAGCTTAAATTTTTTCATAAATCAGAGTTTTTTTAGCATAAAAATGATATGCGTGTTAGAACTAATATAGATTTTACCAAGCAAGTCTACCACTTGATGAAAGAAAGGAATTTTGAGATTCAAGTGAAGATACACACAAAAGAAAGGACTTTAAATAAGCATGAAAGTGCAAGGTAAAATTTATATGGTGACGATTCAGAAGACTTATAGAAATACAAGAAACATCTTTTTGTAATCAAGACTATTCATAAGAAGAAATATGAGTTAAATTCCAAAATGAGAAGAAGTTTTTGTAAATCATTTTTCTTTTAAAATCTTTAAAGGTTACAATAAAGTAACCAAGCATGAAAGAAATATATCAAAAAGATTCTCCTACAATGTTATTGTAATTCACAAATTCCAGACATACCAAACATAGTAGAGATAATGCTAGGTTATCTAGTGCCTATATATAGAAAGAGTAGTATAGAGTTAGCATTAGGAACCAATACTCATGAGAATAAGTGTTATGGAAGATAATGATGTGCACATAAGTGTATTTTCAAGAGAGTAAACAAATGATTTAATCAAAAATACAAGACATATGTAGCGTAAAGTGCGCAATAAAACACAAATAATTTTACTTCCTCACATTATAATGCACAAAAAATGTACAACTACAAAGGTGCTTTGCACAAACAATGCTCATTAATACTTATCAGAGTGCAAAGTAGTGCTTGGGGGATCACATACTTTATTTTTGTGATCCGGTGTACTTAAGAATAAGTGGTGTAAAGAAAAGAACTAAGGTTTGCACAAGACACTTTACTATTCTTTCCAAGATGCTCAACATCACAATTCTTATTAAGGCTTATCAAGAGGTTCAAGTAGTGCTTGGTGTAGTTATCTTTGTCAATTTATTTGATGATTTTTTGTTTTGTACAACGATCTCTGAATACACTTGTTTTGCAAACCAATGTAATTTGAAAGCACAACCACTTTTCTTAATTTTTAAGAGAGCAAATAAATGTAGTGTAGGAAAGATACTTAAGCAAATTTTAATTCATTGAACAATTACACTACACAAGCAAACATTCTTAGAATAAAAGAACATGTAGACATTGCCAAAATAAGTGAGTGAATAAATATAATTATTAACCATAGAACATTTGCTCATACTCAGAAGCATGCTAAGCTTGGTTCTACACAACTTTTACAATATAATTGATGCACATATAATAAGATATATCAAAGCATGATAAAAACATTGTTCAAAGTAGTTTGAAAAGATAAATTTCAACATTGTAGAAGGTCTAAATGATAGATTAAACCATCCTTAATATGAACAATAAAATCCATGCAGTTTTTTTTAATATTTTGAAAAATAATATTGTTTCAAATTTGAACTCTTATATTTCATCTTGGACATCCTGAGGTCTACCCTGTGAGGGGTTTGCACCGGTACTAAGAGATGTGATGGGGTGACATCCCAAATCTCCCTTTTGCAAGATACATGTAAATAGAAAAGTTAAGTCCAAAATTTTTTATTTGATAGTTTTTATGTTTTATATTTTTGTATTTGATTTTTTGCATATAGGAATAGAAATCAAACAAATAAACAAAGAAAGTGAATAAAAATATTTTTTGTATTTTTTCTTTTTTTAATTTTATATTTTAATTTTACAAAAAACAATGAAAGGCAGAAATGTAAAAATAAGTAGTACATATAGAATAACATATTTTTAGTGATTTTATGAAATTTTAAAAATACAGAAAAATGGACACTCGAGCTAGCGCCAACGCGGCAAACAGTACACTATTTTTTAGGAGTTTGAAAATTTTGATTATTGATTTTGATTAAGTGTCCCAGGAGTAGTTTCATGCAGAAATTTCAGAATTTTTGGAGATGTTTAGATAGGTAAAAAATGCATAAAACGATTACGTTTATGAATGCGACTTAACCCGAGAGATCAATGACACCTAATTCAAGTCTTAGAAATTTAAATATTGCGTCGGGAAGAGGTTTAGTGAATATGCCAGCAAGTTGGGAGTCCGTACAAATGAAACTTACTTTTACATTATCTTTCTTAATTTGATCCTTAATGATGTGATGGCGAACATCTATGTGTTTGGATCTAGTGTGGTGTACGGGATTATTTGTAAGTTCTATGACACTTTTGTTGTCACATTTGAGATCAATATTTTTTAGATGAAAACCAAAATCCTCTAGAGTTTGGCTCATCCATAAGGCTTGTGCACAACAACTCACAAGAGCAATGTATTCGGCCTCCGTGGTGGAGAGTGCAACCAAAGATTGTTTCCAACTATACCATGCAACTAATAAGGGTCCTAAAAAGTGACAAGTACCGCTAGTGATTTTTCAATCTAGTGAACATCCGACGTAATCCAAATTGGAATAGCCGTGAAGTGTAAATGAATCATTGTGTGGGTACCATAATCCTAATTTAGATGACACTATTAGATATCTAAAAATACGTTTTATCGCTTTGAAATGAGATTGTTTACCCACAAATCGGTGATCACCTCGAGCTTCCAGATATTTTTCCCAGCTCCAAGCCCTGGCGGTTTTCCATCGCCCGGGCAGTCTCCCCCGAGGAGGTAGCCCCTTTTTTTGGCGACCTCGCCTCCTGGGAGGTCACCATTTGGGCGACCTCGCCAGTGAGGTCGCCCCAGGTGGGGGCGACCTCACCTCCTGGGAGGTCTCCATTTGGGCGACCTCGCTAGTGAGGTCGCCCCAGGTGGGGGCGACCTCGCCTCCTGGGTGGTCGCCCCTTGGGCGACCTCGCTAGTGAGGTCGCCCCAGGTGGGGGCGACCTCGCCTCCTGGGAGGTCTCCCTTTGGGCGACCTCGCCAGTGAGGTCGCCCCACGTGGGGGCGACCTCGCAGTGAGGTCGCCCCACTTGGGGGAAACCTCGCCTCCTGGGAGGTCGCCCTTTGGGCGACCTCGCCAGTGAGGTCTCCCCAGGTGGGGGCGACCTCGCCAGTGAGGTCGCCCCATGTGGGGGCGACCTCGCTAGTGAGGTCGCCCCAGGTGGGGGCGACCTCGCCTCTTGGGAGGTCGCCATTTGGGCGACCTCGCCAGTGAGGTCGCCCCAGGTGGGGGCGACCTCGCCTCCTGGGAGGTCGCCCCTTGGGCGACCTTGCCTGTGAGGTCGCCCCAGGTGGGGGCGATCTCGCCTCCTGGGAGGTCGCCATTTGGGCGACCTCACTAATGAGGTCGCCCCAGGTGGAGCGACCTCGCCTCCGGAGGTCGCAGTCCCGGGCAGCCCCCTCTTTTAGACCTGCTCATTTGGGCATGCCCTCCCACCTATAAATAGGGGAGTAGGGGCATTGGTTTGGGGATATTTTTGGGAGAGTTTCCAGGCCTTGCCTTTAATATGAGCGGTCTCATTTTTGAGACCATCATGCCTCTTCCCAGCAGCTCGGGCGGTCTCATTTTTGAGATCGTCAATACTTCATATCGGCAGCTGGAGCTATCTCATTTCTGAGACCTCGTTACCTCTTTTTCAGCAGATTTTGTTATCTCCTCCCAAGAGATTCTAGACATCTCTTTTTTCTCCTCTCTCTTGTCTTCCATCATAGCTCAAAGTAACCAACCATCTAACAGTTTCTTCCTCCACCTCTATTCAGCTCGAGCGAGTGTGGACCTGGAGTATTTTTGGCTCGACCACAGATTCTTTTGGATTGTATTGAAAGCGAGCACATAAATATATGGCACACATTATATCTGGTCTAGATGCACTTAAGTAAAGAAGAGATCAAATTATACCTTTATATAAAGTTTGATCGATAGAAATTCTAGATTCATCTTTTCCTAATTTGAAAGAAGCACTCATAGGTGTAGAAGCTTGTTTAAAAAATTTAATTCCAAATGGTTTAAGCATATCATTAAAATATTTTGTTTGGCAAACAAAGATACCATATTTCGATATGAAATTTGAAAACCAAGAAAATAAGAGAGTTCTCATACAAGGCTCATTTCAAATACATTTTTCATTAATAATACTACTTCATTACACAACTCGTTATTATTATGCTTAATGAAGAGCTTATTGTCGGCACTTCCGATGACATACCGTGCTTTAATAAAAATGATGTAAGTATTTGATACCATGGACGGAGCGCTTGTTTTAAACCATAAAGCACTTTTTCTAATTTATAAACATGATTTGGAAATTTTTCATTTGTAAAACCAGGGGGTTGTTCTACATAAACTTCTTCTTTTAAAAACCCGTTTAAAAAAGAACTTTTAACATCCATTTGAAATAATTTTATTCTTTTAAACTCGCAAATGCCAAATAGATACGTATAGATTCTAAGCAAGCAACGGGTGCAAAAGTTTCTTCAAAATATAACCCCTCGATTTGAGAAAAGCCTTGAGCAACTAAGTGAGCTTTATTTCTTATAATTCTAGATTCACCATCTAATTTATGTTTAAAAATCCATTTTACGCCAACAACGGGATGATTACATGGACGTTCTACTAGATTCCAAACTATATTTCTTTCAAATTGATCTAACTCTTCATTTATAGCCAAATACCAAAATTCATCCTTCAAAGCGGTTAAAACATATTTTTGGTTCAATTTCGGAAACAAAGCAAATATTTGAAAACGTTTCGTGAAGAGAAGATTGAGTTCTTACCCCAATAGATGGTTCCCCAATGAATAGCCCCTTTGGATGATTCTTTGATAAGTTTAAGATGCTTGTCGGAACATATTCATCTTCCTTGGCCTCCTCCTTCTCTTTGGAAGGTTCCTCTTCGTCGTGCTCCAAAGATGGTAAGGGTTCATCATTTGTACATGTATGATGTTTTTCTACACTACAAGGAATAAATTCATCAAATTTTACATTAATAGACACTTCAACTTTACTCGTTCTTTTGTTAAATATTCTATAAGCTTTACTAGTCAAAGCGTATCCAAGAAATATCCCTTCATCACATTTTTCATCAAACTTCCCTAAGGCATCTTTTGTATTGAGAATAAAACATTTACAACCAAATACTTTAAAATTTGATACGTTAGGTTTCGTTTGATAATATAGTTCATATGGTGTTAGATTTAAATATGGACGAAGCATGACTCTATTCATTCCATAACATGATGTGCTTATGGCTTCGGCCAAAAAAGATTAAGGTAATTTATACTCAGATAGCATAGTACGTGCTAGTTCTTGAATTGTCCTATTCTTTCTTTCTACAACACCATTGTGTTTAGGTGAGCGCGGAGCAGAGAACTCGTGCTTAATACCTAACATTTCACAAAAAGTTTTAAATTTTCATTTTCAAATTCTCCTCCATGATTTGAGCTAATGCATTTTGTTTTTAAATCTACTTCATTTTGAATACGAGTACATAATTTTGAAAATTTGCAAAACGCATCAGATTTGGAAGAGAGAAATAAAGTCCTACTATATCCAGAGAAATCATCTATTAGAATAAATGTATATATTATACCACGAAGACATGATGTGCTAACGGGGCCAAAGAGATCCATATGAATTAATGGCAAAGGTCTTGTAGTAGAAATTTCATTTTTGCTTTTAAAAGAAGATTTATTAAACTATCCTTTCTGACATGGAGAACATAGTGAGGATGAATTTCCATTTAGTCTAGTCAATCCTCTAATCATTTCCTTTTTGGCTAGTATTAAAATGAGCTTTGTACTAGAGTGACCTAAACATCTATGCTAAAGTTTTAACTCATCATTTTTAGTTATAAAACATTTTATAAATGATTTGGAAGGATCATGAAAGAAAACTATATATGCGTTGTGAATTCTATGTGCAGATAGTAAAACATCCTTTGTGTTAGGATTAAATATTTTACAGAAATTTATGGATGACTCAAATAAAACATCTAATTATTTATCACAAAATTGACTAATATATATTAAGTTATGTTTTAATCCTTTTATATAAAGAACATTAGAGATAAGAAAGGATTCGTTACCCACTGAACCGGCTCCCATGATCCTTCCTTTACCGTTATCTCCAAAGTTTATGATCCCTCCCTTCTTCTTTTCTACGGTAAGGAACTTTTCTTTGTTGCTCGTCATGTGCTTGGAGCAGCCCAAGTCCAAGTACCATACGTCCTCCGTTTCTTTAGCCTTCCTACAAATCTATAAAGAAGATGAGAGTAAAGATCCGAATACCCAAGAGGTACCACCCATAGAATAAGTGGATTCCTTAGGTACCCAGATTTGCTTTAGAGATCTCCGTTTTATTTTCCTACAAGAGCTAGACGTGTGTCCCAACCTATGACAGTTTGCACACGAAATTAATGGGGTTGAGACCCTTTTCTGAAATTCTACATTGCTATTACTGGATGAACGTTGATTTTTAGAAAATGCAGAAGATTTTTTAAATGATGGGCTACCGCTGGCGTTAGTGGCTAGCGTCGGGGTGTAGCTATCACTTTGATATCCAAGCCCAAATTTTCTAGAACCATAACATTGATTCCCCAAAATCATGTCCAGAGATTTTTTACCGATTCCAAATTTGTTGATGGCCATATTGAGGTCATGAGTTTGTTTTTTAATAGATGAATTTTCTTTTACAAGCATTACACATTTATTTTCAAAACCTATTTTTTTTCAATTTGTAAGAGAGAGGTTTTTAATTTCTCTCTAGGTCCCCCTTTTCTATTATAAGAGTTTTGATTTGTGAGAGGGCCTTAGAAAGAGAAACTTCAAAATATTTTGCCTTACATAAGGAGTGTTCACACTATTCGCATGATACTTTTTTATCTTCCAAAGAAATTAATTTTTTTGTAAGCTTATGATTTTCTTTGATGAGAGATTCATTTTCACAATTTAAAATAATATTATATTCTATGCTTTTATCATAGCCTTTGCAAGTTTGGACAAATTCATCATAAAGTTCTTCGAAGGTGGGACGAGTTACCTCAGTGTCACTAAAAACACTGGTGTCGTCATTGTTGTCTTTTGCCATCGAGCATAAGTTTGCTTTCTCCTCGCAGCTTGACTCAGATCCACTTGATTCTTCTGAGGAAGAATGATTCAATGTCGCAACTTTCAACACATTCTTTTTATCCTTCCCTTTGTATAGTTTTTCTTTTTGCTCCTTTAGATACTTCCGGAACTGGTTCCGAATGTGCCCAGTCTTTCTGCAGTGATAGCACTCAAGTGGTGGTCTTTCTTCTTAGTCTTCAATTTCCTTTTCTTTCTTTGAAGAAGAGGAAGACCCTTTTCGCCGAGCATCCTTCTGGAAGTATTTCCAGAAGGTGTTCCTTCTTTCTGGATTTCTAATGAATTTCCTGATGTTCTTGACACCTTCATCATCTTCATCATCATCTTCGATGCTCTCATTCTTTGACTTTTGTGCCAGCGCCTTTTTAATTGGCTCCTTATTGTATTCATCGTGTTGAATCTGGAGTTCTACCTCATGGGTTTTGAGATTCCCAATGAGGTTCTCGATTTAGAGCGTTCTTAGGTTGTGTGACTCTAAGATGGCCGTCACCTTTGGATTGAACCTCGGAGGTAGAGAGCGAAGAATCTTTTTGACCCAGTCGCCGTCGGAGAAGGTCTTTCCAAGAGCTTTTAAAGCGTTTGTACATCGAGTTGATGTCTTCTTCGACATCCATCCGGAACTTTTCATATTCCGACTCCAGTTGGAATAACTTTACATCTTTCACCTGTGATGTACCTTCATGAGTAACTTTTAATTGATTCCAAATATCATAAGCAGTTACAAATGCAGAAATTCTATTAAATTTAGTTCTATTTAAAGCGCAATATAAAGCATTCATCGCCTTAGCATTATTTTTGCACTTGAGTTTATCGTTATCATCCCATATATTCTTAGGTTTTTCTACTGTAACCTCTCCTATTACATTTGTAGGAGGAGAGTACTGAATTTCTACCATGTTTCATAGTTCGATATCCATGGTCATAAGAAAGCACATCATCCTAGATTTCCAGTAGTTGAAATCTGACCCAGTAAAAAGAGGTGGTCTACTAACATCCCGACCCTTCAGAAAAGCGAGATCATAAGACGCCATTTATTCCTATTTGTTAGACCGTTTGGAATAAACCGCTTTGATAACACTAGTTGGATCTGTAGGCGCCCTTGGGGGGGGGGGGTGAATAAGAGTTCTAAAACTTTTAATATATTTTGAAATACTTGAAAAGCTAAGCGATCAAATTAGAGAGAAATCAAGCAAATCAATTGAAATAAAATAGTGACATGATTTTATTAATATGAAATGAAGGATTACAAAACTTGATTTCTTATAACGCTAGAAATCGAAGGAGAATAATATAAAGACTTTTTCATTTTCTCTCTCGACTCGTATCCCCACGAACCGGTGGCTTTAGCCAATCCTTCCCGGATACAGCCTCAAGCCACTCTAACCAATACTTCCCCAGATATGGCCTCGAGCACCCCCTAGACCAAACCTACATCTAGTCGCCAACACGATGCGAATTCCTCCCTAAGTCCTACCCAGACCTAGTCGCCAACACGAGGTGAATTTACTACAAGATTTCAATAAAAGAGATGAAAATGACAACAACAATATTAAAACTCCATCTTGAAGAACTTCTGAAGTTGGAGACAAAAGACCACTGTAGAATAAGCGTGGTAGAAGTGATCATAGTTCGGATCTGACGTGAATAAATCCTCCTTTAGAAACTAACGAAACTTTGGGTGGGAGATCAACTTTCGGCAGAATATGGCTCTGGAATTTTGGCACTCAACCTCTCTCAAACTTCTATGTAGATAATGAGAGAAGATGGGTCTTTTTATAGGAGAGAGAGCTAGCGCATGTGCTATCGCTACCGCCGACGCTATTCTGATTTAGGAAATATTCTCCGCCTGCGTATCTTCATTCCAAGGAAGCCATGCCGTAATTCCTCTTATGATTCGATATAGCTCATGCGATAGCCGCTACCGCCTGGCGCTATCGCCTTCTAAAATAGCCTCCCAAGATTGCTCTAATCAGAGCTAGCGCCTGTGCTAGGTGCTACTGCCGGCGCTAGTGGGCATGCTGGAATTTTGGCTTCAAACTTGGGGGCAACCTTCAAATTTTATCCTTGATTCATGTGGCATTGTTTCCAGCGCACTTAAACATACAAGATCACATACACATAAGATTTGATATTCTCAAACCTATGAGATTTGGAAGCCCATGTTCCAACAAATCTAAGTAGCACTATCTCCTAGAATCATTCAAGAAGTGTTGATAAACTTCTCAAGATAGACAAGTATTAGATGAGTATTTCGACGACATGGATGAATTCTTAGCGATACAAAACGAATAGTCTCGATCAAAAAAATATGCGTCTCGACGTTATTGGTGAACTATCGACGACAAAAATATGCATCATCAAAATACAGCGCAGATACTTAATGCTATATTGGATATTTAATCAGAGCCGTCTAATGGATTTTAAATCTATTAACCAAGACAAAAAGGTACGCGCCTCTTCATTTACTTCTAATATAAATAGAGTGAATGCATAGGTCAAAAATTACACTTTCATTTACCCTAAGTCATTTCCACAAAAAACCTCCTTTCTGTCTCCGACAATCACTCGTTCTCGATGTTCTGCTTCAGTGGATCCCAAGAAGGAAGAATCCTTAGTCATCTCCAGATGCGAGCTCATGAGGGGAGGATTCAGCTCTTGTTCCGAAGAGATTTGGTCAGTAATTCTGTCGGTAGAATCGGCAGTACTAGAATATCTGCTCTGCGAACCCTATGTTCTCAAGAACAGGGACGTCCATGAATTATTTTATGGAGCGAGAATCAATCGTTCAGAGGCCATTCTAAAGTCTACTATGGTCGGTAAGAATATCAAAGTGTCTGCCAAGAGCTTAGGAAAATCTTTGAGTATTCCAAGTCTGGAGAAAGAAGTGGAAGAGGAAGATCTGACTGCTGAAGATCTATTTGTTGGATATGCATGGTGTGGGCACAGTGGTAAGACCTACGGGTCTATTAAAAAAGCAGAATTCAACCAGAAGGGAAAGCTCCTTGCAGACATTGTAGGGAAAGTAATGTTGTGCAAGCCTAGTTCCCATGACAGGATTTCAAAGGAAATGTTTGAGACAATTTGCTGGATCATTGCTCCAAAGAAGATAGACTAGAGAAAGTTCCTATTCCAGAGGATCAAAAACACCTTGAATACCCCATCATTATTAAGAATTTTATCTATCTTCCTCCTGAATACCCTTGGGGATGTAGTGAAGAGAAACATGGGAACACCTCTGCACTATTCAAAGAGTTTGGATTCAAAAATGCTGGATAGATGGGAGAGAGATATCTCCAAAACTCCCAAGGATGCCCATACTACTACAAAAGGAAAGAAAAAGAAGACTGTGACAGTTGCTAAGTTAGAGGAGGAAGGGTCCTCTAGCAGTTCTGAAAGAGGAGGTGCACTTTAATTCCAAACCCAAACCTATCCAACATTTTTGAGGAAGAAGGATCCCCATCTCTACCAATCCCTGCTTTGACATAGGGGGAGGTAGATCCAAATCAGATGATCCCAGAGGACATGAGTGAACCTGCTAACACAGAGGTTCCTGAAGAAAGAAGAAGTCCCATTATGGGCAGTGATCCAATTGAGGGGGAGTTCCTAGCTGGAAGCTCAGCCCAAGACACTGAGACAATTGAGGGGGAGACCTATCTAGGGTTCTCTACCCTAGAGGATCAAGCTAAACGATCTGCTGCTGAGAAAGCAGTCCAAGAGAAGGATGGTTTAGAGAAGGAAAATGAAGACAAAGTGCTAGAGAAGGATGGAAATTTTGATCCCTAGACTGGGCATGATCTAGCTCTAATCAAAGGCAGGCAAGTGCTGGAGGAAGCAAATGAGCAGATGTAGGTCAGCTCTCCTGATCTTCTGGCTCAAGATAATGCTCCTAAAGATTCCCCAGATGGAAATGTAGCTCCTAAGGTGAATACAACTGGACCATCTACTGATCACTCAGGCTCCATGTTCCATATGATCTCAGCCTTGCTGGAAATTCAATGAGAGAAGATAGAAAAATTCATTCTACAAACTGTAGATGACTTGAGGCAAGAAATGAAGGCTGAGCTACAAACTGTAAAGAATGATATGCATTATCTCAACACTAAACACACTCACATCATTCTTTTAGCAACTCTAGCCATGGAATATATTGGTGAGCTAATCAACAAGGTTTGGCATCAGACACATCAAATCATCCAAAACCAAGGAACTATGTCAAGGAATACAGAGAGAGCTTTTCAACAGATAACAGGGTTCATGAATTCAGATAGAGATCAAATTCTAAGCAAAATGGAAGTGAATACTCAGAACTTAGATGAACATCTGCTTGAGGTAAGAAATAACTTGGATGAGGCTGAACAACATCTGCATGAGAGGATAAATTTAGTACAAGTAGCTCTTGATGATCACATAGCTGAAGAAGTCCTAAAGGGGGAGACGGCAATGATAAATGCTGGCTCAAATCAAGCCATGTGGACAGTCAAGCAAGCCTTACAAAAGCCTCCCTCAACTTTTGAGTTAGCAAAACCTTCTGAGAGCACTTCATCCGAAAGTTATGGCATAGAAGTTGGAGAATCTTGCAGCTCCAGAAAAAGGAAAAGGGTTCAGAGCAAGAGATACTGGCAGAGGAGGCTTAGGGAAATTGAGCAGGATCCATAGTCATGCAAGTGGAGTCCTAACTTTAGGACTCTGATCTCAGAAGCCTGGATGGAGTTTGGATACCCTAAGGTTGGGTCAGAAAGAGTCTACTATTCTGCTGACTGGAATATGCACTTAACTCAAATGGAGAAAAGGATAAATCATAAACTAGCATTTTCTCATGGTCCTCGTTCTCCAAAGAAGATTCCAAAACCATGCAGCTTCTATGAAAGGCAGTGGAGAAAAGGAAAAGGAAGCAGCAGTAGGACCTGAAGACCATAGAATATTTATCTAAAAATGACTTAGGCAAATGACTGATATATTTTTGTTGTAAAACATTCTCTATTTTATATCATGTTGATAGATGAACTATATAATACTTTCTGAATGTATTCAAATTATGATTTTATTTATCCTTTACATTTATCATTTAAGTGAGTTATGACTTCTTCAAATAGGGGGAGATTGTTGGGAACTGTGCCCAGAAATATGTTCCTTATTTGAAAAAGTGCTCAGATCAATGTTAAATTCACTATGTATTTGATGTTAAATTATATTCATTGCTGCAGAAGATAAACCATATATCAAGTAATTTTCTAAGTACAAAATCATCAAGGACTGGATATATCATTTAGATAATGCACTTATCGTTGAAATGCATCAAAGCTACATCATTTGTATCAAGACTATAAATGTAATAAAAATCACTAAGTAAAATATCGTCTCAAGACTCAGCAGAAGAATCATTGAGAAAGGTATCAAATCGTCGAATCAGTTTTCAACGATATCATCTTGAAGAGAGCTTATCGTTGATAAAGCTAAGTCTAGATGTCTCGACGATATCGTCGTAAAAAATAGGTATAGTCTTGAAGGTTGATGAAAACTTATAGTTGAGAAAGACTAAGTCTACATGATTCGACGACATCGTCTTGAAGAAGAGATATAGTCTTGAAGGGTTAAATACATAACTCAATAAGTCATGAAGACAGGTTCATGAAGACAACATCGTTTGAAGACCTTATATCGTCTAGAAGATCAAGACGATATCATCTTGATGAAAGACTATCAACTTGAAGCAAAGTCTAAATAATATGGAAGAAGTAATATCTCGACGATATCGTCAAGAAGTAGCAATATCATTGAGATATCATGTAAAGTCTTAACGAAAGATGTATGTCGACGATACCGTCTTGAAGAAGACATAATGCCTTGAAAATTGAAGACATATTGTATCTAAGGAAACATCTCGACGATATCGTCTAGAAGAAGTAATATCGTTGAGAAATCAAGTAGAGTCGTGAAGAGGGAAGTATGTCAACGATATCGTCGTGAAGAATATATGTCGTTTACACTGATCAAGACGATATCATCTTGAAGGAATATTATCGTGTTGACAGTTGCAGAACTACATTTACTGCATCGGTTCTCTTGGAAATGGATATTTAGGGAATATGCACGCCGCACATCTTACGCACTAAAGATGTAGGGATGTCTGTGAGTTGGAGATTGACACGAATAAGAGCTCTCACGACGTCCATCACGCTTAGATCTACCGCACCTACACAAGCATCTATCGTCGCAATACATTTCGCATCTAACGCAGCACATACATCACAAGGGAGGAGTGATCGAATCTAAAATATTGATCGAAAGAGAGTCAGATTATTCCCCAAATTAACATAAAGGTTGTCAATCCTTTTGGAGAGCAAAACGAAGGCTATAGGTCACGATCCGCTCAAGCAAATTGGACCTACCCGATCCGGAATAAAGAAATTCAATAACAATGAAATTGATTTCAGAAATTGCAAGCGACGTATTTAAAAATCACGGATAAAACGGATGCTCAACCTCCACAAATTCTAAAGCAAGAAATCACAAGATGGGGGAGAGAAGTTACCCAAGCCGGATCCAACAAACGCACAAGATAAGTGGGAGAATCACTCTCTCCACGGTTCCACAAGCGTCACACCGAATGGGGGCTGCAACCTTCTTCCTTGGAGTCGCACCAAAGGAGTCCACGCCGGAGTCGCACCGAAGAGGGATGGAGGGAGCAAGAGACGGCTTCACACCATCAAGGGGGGCGGCGGCAAGGGGAGAACCTCCTTGGCCGAAATTCTCTAGGTGGGAGAATTAGGTTTAGCTTTTCCAAATCTTCTTAATTCTCATAAAAAGTCTCCTTATATAGGAGTTACAAACAACACATAACCGTTCAAGATGGAGATGTAATCTCAACCATCCGAGCGGTTAAATACACACCAAATGTTTTATAATTGCAAGAAATAAATAATATAAATGCTTATATGAATATAAAATTATTACCCAAACATGGAATAATTTTATATTCATAAATATAAATTAAAAGAGCATAATTATTAAATAAAATTGGACTTTAAGTGGGCTTAGCACGCCGCGGGCGGAGGTTGTAACGCTGTCTTCCGTTAGCATCATCATGGCACCTAAAATATTTATGTCATTGTGCCTCGGCAACCGGATCATCATCAAGTAGTGGTTGAGGGGCCGCGACATCAATCCTCCCCCGCTCAAAATCACGTATCTCCGATGCGTGGTCGGAAAGATAGCGGTGAAGAAGGTCGGCATCCAAGCGTCGATGCTCCGTCTTGAGTACCCATGAGTCATCCGAAGGGGGGCTATCACGACAATGGATGAGAAAGACGTAGGTATTACCATCAGCAGTAGCAAGTGGCTCAACAACAAGTATCGTACCTGGAGTGAGAAATGTCTTGGGAAACTTGGGAAACATGTCAGGAGTAGGAATAAAAGAATGCAACTCACCATCCGATGATATACCTGTGGGGACCAAAAGAGAGAGATCATTTGAACTACCACTACCCAACCCATTGGAAATTTAAGTGGAGGGAGAAGACGACAAAGAATTCAACTCTTGTGGAGGCGAAACAAACGGCGTCAAATCCGAGACATTAAAAATGGGGGAGATACCCCAACAAGCAGGCAAATCCAAAATGAAATCATTGTCACCTAGCTTCTTTATAATTCGCGCCAGCGCGCTTTAGTGCTAACTTTTTAACGGGGCCAGATGGCAGTCGTTCGGGAACTAACCGGACTAAAACCAGATCGCCAACTTTATAGTGTGATGCTCTCCTACGTAGATTAGCGTGCGCTTGATAGGACTCGTATTGAGCAGTGAAGGTAGCCCGTATGTGTGCATGTAGCTCATGTATGTGTTGGGCAAAGGATTGTAGCAAACTGACTTACTTTGTACGTTGGGGGCAACGGAACCAAGTCAAGCGGCACAGGGGCCTTGTACCCGTGAACAATCTCGTTTGGAGACATACCTGTTGGGAATCTTGCCCACATGATTCCTGATTTGAAGAAGTCACCAAGTCAAAATGACTTCACTTTGTATCTGATTACTTCTCTAGCCTATAATCTCAGGAAGTTAAAGAAATGTCGTCGAGAAGAACAGGCGATATCGTCGATAATGCGTGCTTGTCGTCGTAATGATGGGCAGAGCAGTAGCCGCTGACAATGTGTGCTTGTCGTCGTAATGACGGATAGAGCAGCAGCCGCTGAGAAGCAAAGTATTCATCGACTGCTGAGACATGGCGAGATCGTCGAACGAAGAATGCCGATCGTCGAACGAAGAATGGCGAACGTTGAACGGAGGATGGCAAGTTCGTCGATCGTAGAATGTTGTTCGTCGAACGCAGAGAAGCCACATGACATCGTCGTCTGGAACTCATGTCGTTGAGAGACAATATGATTACGACGACGTGATGCAAGAAGAATGCTCACGACGACACTGTCAAAGAAAGAACATCGTCGTATATACAGAATTGCCAGAATATTTTATATCGTCGAGATACCACCATCAGGGGCAGAAACAACTTGTTGTCGTAATGATGCAGATATCTACAAGACAGAATTAAAATCTTGTGGACGTGATGTCAGCAATTAATGTCGCCGCCTGATTGTCCAATCAGGGCCTGCTATGATGGATGGGCCTCTGACAAGTAAAGGAAATTGTATGTGACCGTTATACAGCTTGGCCGTCCTATAAAAGGGAACAGTGTTGCCCTAGAAAAAGCAGCTTAAGGTGCAAGAAAAAGAACGAGAAATAGAATCCCGCCGCTCTTCAATAGAACAGTACTTTTCAGCGGAGAAGAAAGAGAACAAGATTCAAGAGTTCTCATAAGAATCAGTCATCTCCATTGATTGAGAAGTCGCTGATCAACATCAGGCAAAAGAAGAAAAGGCTGAAGAAGATCCGGAGATGAAACTCAAAATCAAGAAGCATCTTCTTCATCCTTAAGAAGCCGATCTTCATCAAGACTAAGTTGTCGGATTTCATCTGGCTAAAGAAACAGTTTATTTTATTACTGTAATTATCTTGTAAGGCTTGCGGGCCAAACCGTCTAGCTTGAGGGCTGGAGAGCTGTGAGGCTTAAGGGCCAAGGCAGTACACTTGCGAGTGCATCTTGTCGAGCTTGCGGGCTCGGGGAAGTAAGGGACTGAGGGCTTAGGTTGTTGGGACTTGCGGGTCCGTGTTGTAGGGCTTGAGGGCCTTTGTGTCGAGCTTGAGGGCTCGGGAGCAGTAGGGGCTTGCGGGCCTAGGCTGTTGGGACTTGCGGGTCTGTGTTGTAAGGATTGAGGGCTGGAAGCTTTTGGCGGCATTTGTCGAGCCTAGCACACTGCTGGGTAGGTTCAGAGGGATAGAGGACTACTCAAGACACCCGGTCTTGAGGAACCTCTATAGATCATTGTGTGCTTTCTGTGTTTTCTCTTTATTTCATAAAGCTATTAACCAGAGAGAAAGAAAATCCTAAGGGGGATAATATAAACGGAAAATCCAATTCACCCCCCCCCCCCCCCCCTCTAGGTGATAAAGTATACACCCCCATAAACAACACGTGGTATCAGAGCTAGGTTGTTCAAAGAAAAGATTAACAGCTTGAACAGATCTTCCAGAGGGTGTCTAAGGATCATAACTATGGAATCAAGAATAGCTATGTGTTGTAGAGAAAATTTTCCCCTACGGAATGTTAGAACCAGAATATTCATGGAAGCTATGGATTCCAGGATGTTTCAAGTCACTCAAGAAGGGCCACATGCTCCCAATACCACATCCAATACAATGGAAAAGGATGTGATCATTCTAGACAAGAGAGCCAGAGACATCATAGCTGATGTAGTTGATACTCACACCTTCCATCAAATTACTCACTGCACTACAACCAAGGAAATGTGGGAGTCACTAGCAATCCTCATGGAAGGATCACCAGGAGTAAAAGACACTGTCATAGAGAAGGGAAAGATCGAGACCTTGTGTGATAGTAAGTCAAGCAATACAGACACAGAGGAAGAGCCTCACTTTGGACTTACTGTCCTATCTGAATCAGAGGAAGAAGTTCAGAATGAAGTCATCTCTGAACAAGGTGGAATAAGGGGAATAAGGGCTCCTCTGTCGAACACTGATTCAGATTCTGAAATGAGTCCCTCTGAAACTTATGAGGATCTTCTAGAAGAGCTCAGAAGAAGCAAGGAGATATGCAGGAAGCAAGCTGATGAAATCTTAAAACTCCAGGCCAGAAACTCTGATCTCTCGGAAAAGGCAGAAAGGCTGACTCGAGAGAACGCAGATTTTTGCCAGCTCAAGAGAGACTACAATGCAAACTGAAACCTTGACCTGATGTGCAAATTTGGAAAAACCATGAAGGCGCTGGTAGATAGCAGGGAAGCATGCTAATCTCTCAGCAAAGAGATCATGCTTCTAAAGAAGAATAGAAATCAGGTTGGTTTCCTGAAGACGAGGGCTAATAAAGTCAGAAGAATGGAGAACAAATCCTTCATTAACGGAAATCCAGTAGAAAGCTCCTTCAAACCAGAGACCTCTCCTCCACTGGTTGATGGTGGATGCTCCACTCAAAGTAGGGAGCTGTAATGCTTTAAGAAAGATAGATCAGGTAGACCCTGCGGGATACAGGCTAACTTGAGGAAGGTAAACTCACCCTCTATCTGGAAGGCTGGGCAACCGATCTTGGGAATCTCAAAAAATGATGCTCGACAAGTGAACCGGCTGAGTTCAGAATAGAGAAGAGATCAATAAAGAAGAGTGAATCTAGAAGGGAAACTATGAATGGTGACAATCACATCTACCATCAGCATAGCTCACCTTCTTTGCCTCATTCATTTGTTCACACACAAAGAACCCCAGTTCACAAAGTCAGTCAGAAAAGGCGATTCAACAAATTTGAATGCTTCTACTGTGGCAAAACAGGTCACTTTGCAATCGATTGTTGGTACAATCCAACGGCTCCAAAGGTAACGAAGGCAAAGCTTGCGAAACGCTTTATTCATTCCAACTATATATACCCTGGAGTAATTGAATCCAGTATGCCTATTAATACTAATAGATTCCAAGGACCCAAATTCATTTGGGTTCCTAAGGGATCGTAATCTTGTCTGGCAGGTAGCCCAAGTGTCCACCAGAAGCAAATCTGGGCCTTGGACAAGGTGGATGTTCTGACCCTTCGGCAGAATAGCAAAATTAGCACACTAACCATCTTAGTGCAGGTTTGGTACAAAAAGACAACACCCAAGCAGGGCGTGAGAATGCCTTAGGCAGAGGCGCTAGGAAGAATGGGTATCCTAGACGTAGTTCAACGACAAAATAGTACCGTCAGAACTGCATCTAGATAACATAAATATTATTAAATTCGATAAATCAGAGCCGCTCGATGCAGCATACATTGATGCCTCGATAAACTCAAAAATGAGTGTGCGCCCCTTCACCTACTACCCCTATAAGTAGAGTGAATGCCATGGTTGGAGCTCGTTTTCCCTAATACATTCCTCGACAAACCACCTCTTCGCCTTCGATCCGTCGTCTTCCCAAGAACAATGACAACCGAAAAAGGAACCGGCAAGATTCTATGTGTGCAGATGGAAGCTCTTATAGAAAAAGGAGTAAACAAGATCAGGGATGAGATGAAGGAGGAAATAAAGTCAATAAAGGAGGACATCACTCAACTACAAACTCAACATGCGGAGTCCACGAACCTCATCATGAACAGACACACCAACCACGAGCAAACCCTAGACGCTCGTCTTATGGAACTAAGAAACTTTATTGATGTCGGGGATCAAGAAACTCTTGAACAGATATTTGAACTGAAGGAGTCTGTGAAAGAAGTACTCCAAGACGGGGAAAGGAGAATTGAAGAAGAAATCTAGGAAGATATCAAGTGAAGCATAGCTGCATGCTCGCATCAAGCGAAGTGGGTAAGTAATCAAGTACAACAAGAGCTTCAAGTCCCCCCCTCCAAATTTATACCCACTGAACCCTCCTCCAGCTCCGACTCTGAAACCGAATCGGGTGAATCCACAACAACTAGGAAGAGAAGGAGAACATCCAGCGCGGAGTACCAGAAGAAGAGGTTAAGCGAGGTTAAGCAGGACCCAGAAGCTGATAGATGGAGTCCTCGTTCAAGAGAGATCATCACAGAATCGTGGATAGCGTTTGGACATGGTCAGAAGGACCATGAAAGAGTGTACTCCTCCATTGAATGGAATCATCACATACAAAATCTGGAAGAAAGAGCAAGACATAAGACGGCTTTTCCCCATTTTCCCCTCCTCCTCCAAAGAAGATTCCAAAGCCACAGAACTTCTATAGATGAAAGATGAAGAAGGAAGCAAGGAACGCCAGCTCCAGCAAAGACGCCCTGCTTATCAACGACTGAAAGACATTTATTTCTCTTAACTTCATTTTACATTAAGAACAATTGGTCCAGTTATATGACTAATCTCATATATGAACAATTCTCATATGAGAACATTTATATATGAATGCTTATAAGTCATATTCCTGTGATGTTGTTGCAGCTTGGTATTCATAACATGCAATCACAGCTATTGCCTTCTGATAACATGCCATGCACCTTGTGTGCTTAGCTAGCAAAATATAATACATAGGTATACGCCAGAAATCAGATGGTTATGCAGGTTATGCTAGACATTTAGATACAGATTATGCAGGTGCAAGGAAGACAAGAAAGATGTCAGAAAGGGAGCCGTAAAGAAGAGACGTCAAATCAAGGGGGAGCTTGTGCTACTCCTTGGTTAGAAAAGCAGAAGGTAAGAAGTCAGAAAGGGGGAGAAGTGGTGCTCAAGAAGACCTTAAAGGTAGGGGGAGCAAAGAAGAGGCATCAAAGCAAGGGGGAGCTACTGGCTTGATGCTCTCATAGAGTTCATCAAAGATAAGTACAATCTTACATGCTCAAAGTTAAGATAATAATATTTATTATCCAAATGAAAGTCATCTTGAATTGGAATTCTGACTTCTTCAAATAGGGGAAGATTGTTGGGAATCTTTCCCACATGATTCCTGATTTGAAGAAGTCACCAAGTCAAGATGACTTCACTTTGTATCTGATTACTTCTCTAGCCTATAATCTCAGGAAGTTAAAGAAATGTCGTCGAGAAGAACAGGCGATATCGTCGACAATGCGTGCTTGTCGTCGTAATGACGGGCAGAGCAGCAGCCGCTGACAATGCGTGCTTGTCGTCATAATGACGGATAGAGCAGCAGCCGTTGAGAAGCAAAGTATTCGTCGACCGCTGAGACATGGCGAGATCATCGAACGAAGAATGCCGATCGTCAAACGAAGAATGGCGAACATTGAACAGAGTATGGCAAGTTCGTCGATCGTAGAATGTTGTTCGTCGAACGCAGAGAAGCCACAGGACATCGTCGTGTGGAACTCATGTTGTCGAGAGACAATATGATTACGACGACATGATGAAAGAAGAAAGCTCACGACGACACTGTCAAAGAAAGAAGATCGTCGTATATACAGAATCGCCAAAATATTTTATATCGTCGAGATACCACCATCAGGGGCAGAAGGAAGATCGCAACGACAAAGTCAGAAACAGCTTGTTGTCGTAATGATGCAGATATATTCAAGACAGAATTCAAATCTTGCGGACGTGATGTCAGCAATTAATGCGGCCTCCTGATTGTCCAATCAGGGCCTGCTATGATGGATGGGCCTCTGCCAAGTAAAGGAAATTGTATGTGACTGTTATACAGCTTGGCTGTCCTATAAAAGGGAATAGTGTTGCCCTAGAAAAAGCAGCTTAAGGTGCAAGAAAAAGAACGAGAAATTGAATCCCACTGCTCTTCAATAGAACAGTACTTTCCAACGGAGAAGAAAGAGAACAAGATTCAAGAGTTCTCATAAGAATCAGTCATCTCCAATGACTGAGAAGTCGCCTATCAACATCAGGCAAAAGAAGAAAAGGCTGAAGAAGATCCGGAGATGAAACTCAAAATCAAGAAGCATCTTCTTCATCCTTAAGAAGCCGATCTTCATCAAGGCTAAGTTGTCGGATTTCATCTGGCTAAAGAAACAGTTTATTTTATTATTGTAATTATCTTGTAAGGCTTGCGGGCCAAACTGTCTAGCTTGAGGGCTGGAGAGCTATGAGGCTTGAGGGCCAGGGCAGTGCACTAGCTGGTGCATCTTGTCGAGCTTGCGGGCTCGGGGGAAGTAAGGGCTTGAGGGCTTAGGCTGTTGGGACTTGCGGGTCCGTGTTGTAGGGCTTGAGGGCCTGAGTGTCAAGCTTGCGGGCTCGGGAGCAGTAGGGGCTTGCGGCCTAGGTTGTTGGGACTTGCGTGTCCGTGTTGTAAGGCTTGAGGGCCTGAAGCTTTTCGCGGCGTTTGCCGAGCCTAGCACACTGCTGGGTAGGCACAGAGGGAGAGAGGACTACTCAAGACACCCGGTCTTGAGGAACCTCTATAGATCATTGTTTGCTTTCTGTGTTTTGCACATTATTTCATAAAGCTATTAACCAGAGAGAAAGAAAATCCTAAGAGGGATAATATAAACGGAAAATCGTATTCACCCCCCCCCCCTCTAGGTGATAAAGTAGACACCCCCATAAACAACAATACCTGTGGACCTATTTTTGAATTATTGTAGGCCAATTGGGCGTGGGGAAGAAGTAGATCCCACGTGCCTTTGTGATCGCTCACTAAACATCTAAGAAGATTCCCCAAGATCGGATTAACCAATTCTAACTGCCCATCGGTTTGTGGATGATAGGCGACGAAAAACAGTAATTTGGTACCCATTAAAATCCAAAGTGTTTTCCAGAAATAACTCGTATACTTGACATCTCTATCCGAGACTATTGTCTTCGGCACTCCCCGGTGACTAACGACTTCATTAAAATAAAACTTTGCAATGTGAGACGCATCGTTGGTCCTAGTGCACAGAATAAAATATGCCATTTTTGAGAACCTATGCACAACTACAAAAATAGAATCGTGACGACGTAAAGTGGTGGGTAGGCATAAAACAAAGTCCATACTCACGTCTTCCCATGGTGTGGAAGGTATTGGCAAGGGTGTGTATAATCTTATGTTGGTTTTGGTTCCCTTGGATACCTGACAGGTATGACAACTACTCACTACCCTTCCCACCATCGCCTGAGTTTTGGCCAATAATATTTTTCCTCAACTAGCGTAACGGTCTTATCCCTACCGAAATGGCCACTCAACCCTCCGCTATGCAACTCCCAGATGATATGGAGTCGTAATGATGACTACGGGATGCACAACTTCCCATGCCTAAATAGATAGCCATCCTTAATAACAAACACAGATATAATCGTGGGGGAACTATCCTAGGCAGATAAATAGAAATCCTGAAAATCTGTACAAGTGGCGTACTCATCCTTAACGCGCTCAAATCCTACAATATTAACCTCCATAGTGGAAGGTAAAAGGGTAAGGCGACTAAGAGCGTACGCGACTCGGTTGTCAGCTCCCTTAAGGTGCTTAAGATTAAACGTGTAACCTTGTAGGAAAGCTGCCCACTTAGCGTGCGCGGGCTGATTTTATGCTGGCCATTGATGAACCGCAATGCCTCGTGATCGGAAAGGATCACAAACTCCTTGGAGAGGAGAAAGTGCCTCCAATGGTGCAAACATCTAACAACGCATAAAACTCCCTGTCGTAGTTCGAATAATTTAACTTAGCGCCAGATAACTTCTCACTAAAGTAACTCACAGGGTGCCTTTCCTGACTCAAAACACCTCCTAATCCCACACCAGAAGCATCACAAGCTCAAAGACTTTGGTGAAGTCAGGTAGACGTAAGACAGGTGCCTCAGTCATAAGCTTCATAATGCGTTGGAAAGCATAGGTGGCGGACTTCGTCCAGGTGAACTCGCCCTTCTTCATGTAATCAGTAATGGGGGTCAAGATGCTACTGAAGTCCCGTATAAAACGGCAGTAAAATATAGCTAACCCATGGAAACTACGCACCTCTCGTAACGTGGTCAGCTCGGGCCATTCCATAATGACTTGAACCTTGCTAGGGTCGACTTTAATGCCCTCCGAACCGACTATGTAGCTTAAGAATTCCACTTCGGGGACATAGAAAGTGCATTTTTTAAGATTAAGAAATAATGTTTCCTTCCGCGGGGTGGAAAGAATCACTCTCATGTGGGAGATGTGCTCAGTAGTGGTGGTGCTATAAATAAATATGTCGTCAAAGTAGACTACAACAAACATTCCCATGAATGGCTGAAAGACGTGGGTCATCATCCGAGAGAAGGTGCTGGGGGCATTGGATAGCCCAAAGGGCATCATAAGCCACTCGTACAACCCATCCTTATACTTAAACGCAGCCTTTCATTCGTCTCACTCACGGATCCTAATTTGGTGATAGCCGCTCCGTAAGTCTAACTTTGAAAAGATAGTGGCGCCAGATAAGACATCTAACAGGTCATCTAATCGTGGAATAGGGAACAAATACTTGATGGTAATCTTGTTGATAGCATGGCTATCAACACACATCCGCCATGTACCATCCTTCTTGGGGGCAAGCATGGCTGGTACCGCACATGGACTCATGCTAGTCCTAATGAACCCCTTCTTCATTAGGTCCTCAATTTGGGCCTGTAACTCCTTGTGGGCAGTAGGATGGAGTCGATAATGGGGCTGGTTGGGTAAAGAGGATCCCGGGACTAGATCCATCACATGCTGAATATCCCTAAGCGGGGGTAATGACGACGGTAACTCCTCCGGGTACACATCCATATACTCTTCCAACAGTACCCGTAACTCTCTGGGCAGATCATCCAGAACACTAGAATCAGGCTTCGCACTCATAAGTACTAGTGCATACATCACTCCATCAAGAAACGAATCCTTCACAAACTCCTTCCTACCAACTAGACTCAACGCCCTCCTCTCTACTGGGATAGTGGAGTCCTTAGCCAAAACTACTGGCTCCTTCGGGATGGTCGGCCTCAAAGAAATGGTTTTGCCAATGAATTTAAATTCATACGTGTTGGCTCTACCAAAATGTGTCACATCACGGTCATAGAGCCAAGGTCGGCCTAGTAACACATGACAATTGTCCATCAGAAGGACATCACATCATACCTCATCAGTATAAGATTTGAATGAGAGGGGGACCAGGCATCGCTTGGTAACCGGGACGGTGATCTTGTTGATCCAAGCTACCTGATATGGGGTCGGGTGTTGTTCCTTGGTCAAGGACATACGTGCGACGGCGTTCTCAGAAATGACATTCACACAGCTACCACTATCGATAATCAGCTTGCAGAGTTTCTCTCCACTCTTAAAAATCAGAGAAAATATGCTCGTTCTCTTCCAATCATCTAACGATCGAGGAGTGGTCAAGTTACAACGCATCACCATAAGGTGGTGATCGTCCTCTAAATCACTTGGGACCCTTTCTGGGTCACTCTCCTCAGCAGCCTCAAATACGTAATCAGCGGGATCGGTAGTCGAATCTAATAGGGCTACGACCTTAGTCTTCGTTGGGCACTCAAAGGCATAGTGGCCATGAATGCCGCAAGAGTAACATGTAGTGTTGGCCTTGCTCACCTTCTCTATGGGGATACGCTCACTCGCAGGATTCCTAGCGTTCCTAGCAGTGATCATGACAGACTTTGACTCGGTGGACCTAAACTTCCCCTTATCCGGATATGTGGAGGAAGACGCTCCAATGGTGGACTTGTTCTTCATGTGGGAATACCGGGAGTGGGCCTTCGAGGCAAGATTCTTTTCAATGTCAAGGGAGGCATAGAATGTCGTGTTCAGGTCTGTATGACCATAGCGCAGGAGCTTCATTTGAATATCGGGTTGAAGCCCCTTACGAAATCAAGATAAGGTGACCTCAGCAATCTCCCTAAGATCACACCGCACCATACGGTCCTTTAGTTCTCCCATATATGTAGCTACCGAATTGGAGCCCTGTCGCGGGGTGGCAAGCTCATCGAACATCTGTGTTTGGTGGTACGCAGGGACGTACTGATCGGTTAGCAAATTCTTCATCACCGGCCAACCTATAAGTGGGACTCCCTGCCCGGCTCCTAATCTCCGCTCCTCATTCAGCCAAAAAGTCTTTGCACGACCCGTTAGCTTCATCCTGGCAACTTGGACCTTTTGAGGGTCCGTAAGGTTGTGCCATTCGTAGTAGCATTCCTTATCCACTACCCAAGTAAGGAAGACCTGGGGATCTCCCAAACCATCGTAAGTGGGGGCGTCAATCTTAATGGCCCTAGTAATATTGAAGCCACGCTCGTGGCGGCGTTCTCGAGGGGAAACTCGGTGAGAGTCCCCATCAGAATCCGAATCATGGACCTGTTGGTGCCGGTTGGGCTGCCCAACATTAACGGGTGGTGGTGGTGGCCCTCCTTGATTCAGAAGAATTTGGGCTAACATGGTCCTAAGCTCAGTCATATCATTACGTAGCCCCTCTATGGCCACAGCGTTGGGATCCCCGTGCTCATTCGCAGCCATCCTAGACGTCTAGGGTGTAGTGTACTCCGTTCCTAGTCTAGTGCGCATGCAGGTTTTGGACAAAATAATGAGGAGTGAATTTTTTGTAGTGTCGGTTAAAGATCATAATTTTGGCAGAAAAATATTTCCAGGATGTGACTAAAAAGGAGAACCTCCAGAAATTTATTTTTTGATTTTTGACGAAAAATAAAGATTTTAGCTCACTATTCGCAGACCACAGATTTTTTTTTAGCTTCTTTGCGCCACTGAAATGAGTAACAAGGTTGTATCAATTGAGAAATTGAAACGACTGGCTTTGATACCAAATTGATGTAGGGATGTCCGTGAGTTGGAAATTGACATGAATATGAGCTCTCGCGACTAGCCTAGATCTACCGCACCAACACAAGCATCTATCGTCACAATACGTTTCGCATCTAATGCAGCACATACATCACAAGGGAGGAGTGATCGACTCTAAAATAATGATGGAAAGAGAGTCGGATTATTCCCCAAATTAACATAAAGGTTGTCAATCCTTTTGGAGAGCAAAACCAAGGCTATAGGCCACGATCCGCTCAAGCAAATTGGACCTACCCGATCCGGAATAAAGAAATTCAATAACAACGAAATCGATTTCAGAAATTGCAAGCGACGTATTTAAAAATCACGGTTAAAACGGATGCTCAACCTCCACAAATTCTAAAGCAAGAAATCACAAGATGGGGGAGAGAAGTTACCCAACCCGGATCCAACAAATGCACAAGATAAGTGGGAGAATCACTCTCTCCACGGTTCCACCGACGTCACACCGAATGGGGGCTGCAACCTTCTTCCTTGGAGTCTCACCGAAGGATTCCACGCCGGAGTCGCACCGAAGAGGTATGGAGGGAGCAAGAGACGGCTTCACACCATCAAGGGGGGCGGCGGCAAAGGGAGAACCTCCTTGGCCGAAATTCTCTAGGGGGAGAATTAGGTTTAGCTTTTCTAAATCTTCTTAATTCTCATAAAAGTCTCCTTATATAGGAGTTACAAACACCCGAGCGGTTAAATACTCACCAAATGTTTTATAATTGCAGGAAATAAATAATATAAATGCTTATATGAATATAAAATTATTACCCAAACATGGAATAATTTTATATTCATAAATATAAAATAAAATAGCATAATAACTAAATAAAATTGAACTTCAAGTGGGCTTAGCACGCCGCGGGCGGAGGTTTGAACGTTGTCTTCCGTTAGCGTCATCATGGCACCTAAAATCTTTATGTCGTTGTGCATCGGCAACCAGATCATCATCAAGTAGTGGTGGAGGGGCCGCGACATCAACTAATCAAGGAGTAATAAATAATATATTTTGTATAGAATATAGCCGTTGCACAGTGTTTAAGGAAGAATATTAATACTTCTATATTCTGCAAGTTCCAAGAACGGCAAGGCATTTATTATAATCTATTCTGCCGTTTCTTTCAAATATTCTGTCAGGAAATTGATGTAGGCCGACCAAATCGATCCTACATGGACGACACGACAACGTCTCTCGATACGTTCTACTCCCTCTTTTCCACACGGTAACGAAACGCAGCTGTCACAATTATTTTTATTTATCTTTCGCGCTAACATACGGGTAGCCACACCGCACCTGGTTCGGAGAATGGCTATAGGCCAAAATCCGCTCCGGCTAAAAGGAATAATATTGATTCCGACGAGCTTGGAGTTGTACCAAAATAGATCCACCAAACATAAAACACAATTCGAAAGTGGTAGGATCTATCCCAACTAGAAAAAAGAATGAGGGTCGCCAATCTTCTTGAGAGATATCGGAAAACCAAACGAAACCACAGATTTATAATTAAAACTACCGCGATAATTATAGCTTCGAAAACCCACGCAAAAATCGTCCACCACAAAAACTATAAAAAAAAAGGAAAATCTCTTGAGTAGTATTTTCGTTACCCCTCTCGGAAAAGTAGATCAGAGATGTTGGATCCACAAGAAAAGATCACCTTCTTTCGAGATCCACGGGAAGTGCACCAAGGATGAAGAACACGTCGGTCTTCCCCGCTTCACGCCGTAGAAGTTCACCACAAAGCCTTTTCTTTCTTGCACGAGAAGGTCTTGGAGCCGAAGAAAGGAGAGATAGAGAGATGAAAGGTGATGGAGGAATAGTGTGGAGGAGAGAATATGGAGGAGGGAGAAGGGAGAGAGGGGGCGGCCGAACCTTGGAAGAAATCCCTCAAGGGGGGGCGGTGGCAATGAGAGAGGAAGAGGGAGAGAAGATTAGGTTTAGAGAGGAGAATAATAATTCTTAATATTTCATCAAAATCTAATACCATAGGTAGAGTTCTTTGCCTTATATAAGGCGTACATTCAAAAGTTTAAAAGCAGCCCAAAACAATGGCTAAACGCACACCATAAATAAAAAATGACAGAAATAAAATAATTAAAAGCAAACAATATAATTGGATAATTGCAGACCATAAACTAGCAAGATAAATTAAATTAAATCTTGTTGCGTGGGCAAAGATTGTAGCCGTGACTGCTACGGCGCCGCAAGTCTTTGTCCGGCGGTTCATCATCATCATCTTCCGCCACAATCCTATGATCACCAAGTGCGCCATGGTCGTCATCTTCATCACCAAGTTGGCCGTCGTGGTGGTCGTCGCCATCAATCCTCCCCTGCTCAAAAGGACTCATGACCGATGAGTGTGTGGGTAAGTAACTGCGTAGGAGATCCGCGTCCAGAAGTTCCACATCCGAGGCAGAGAGCCAAGAGATGTCTGAAGCGGGCGACCTCGCCACCGAATCAAAAACCTGTGAATGTCACCGTCGGGAGTGGGAAACACTGCATCCTGCAAAATCCTGTCATGCAAGAAAGCGGTCCGGGTGAACCTTGGAAATGTGTTAGGCAAAGAAGAAAAACATGTTTCATCATCAGTAGGCAACATACCTCCCGTAGACTCCGAAGGATAGAGCGATCCAGAAACCATCTCACCCCCCACCCCATTAGAAGATATAGTGGAAATATTAAACGGATAGACAGATAGTTCAGGTGGCGGAGCAACATAAAGCATTAAATCCGAAACGTTAAAAACAGGGGAAATTCCCCAATCAGCAGGTAACTTTAATAGATTTGCATTTTCGCCTATCTTCTTTAAAACCCGAAAAGGACCGGCTCTCCTATTCGCCAATTTCTTTACGGTGCCCGACGGCATCCGTTCCGGGATTAGACGAACCATTACAAAATCACCAATATTCAATGGACTGCTCACTTATGTACGTTAGCATTCGATTGATAAATAGAATATTGCTTAGCTAACGTCTCGCTAATGTGCTTATGGAGAGTGTGAACGTGCGAGGCGAAGTCCTGTGCAAATTGACTGGATTTAAAAGATGGCGGTAACGGAACCAAGTCAAGAGGCACGGGCGCCTTATATCCATGTACGATCTCATTTGGTGATAAACTAGTGGACCTATTCTTAGAATTATTATAAGCTAGTTGAGCATGAGGAAGAATAAGGTCCCACGTACCTTTATGGTCACCCACGAGGCAATGAAGTAAACTATGCAAACTTCGGTTTACCACTTCGGTTTGCCCATCCGTTTGGGGATGATAGGCCGACGAAAACATAAGTCTAGTTCCCAAAAGCTTCCAAAGTGTTTTCCACAAATAGCTAGTAAATTTAACGTCCCTATCCGTCACTATCGTTTTGGGGACGCCCCGATGAGCCACGACCTCCTTGAAATACAATTTAGCAACATGTGATGCATCGTTGGTGTTATTGCATGCGATAAATTAGGCCATTTTGGAAAACTGATCCACTACGACCAGAATAGAATCGTGACGCCTAAATGTCAGGGGTAGACCCAATATGAAGTCCATGCTAACGTCCTCCCATGGGATAGACGGAATCGGCAGTGGTGTGTAAAGACCCGCATTGGACTTGTTACCTTTCGCTAATTGACATACACGGCAACTCCCAACGATTTTATTGACTATTGGTTTGAGGCCTGGCCAAAAGAATTTATCCTCGACTAGAGTGATAGTTTTATCCCGGCCGAAATGTCCACCTAACCCTCCACTATGTAACTCCCATAAAATGTAATGGCGAAGCGAGGAACGAGGAATACATAACTGCGTATGCTTAAATAGATAACCGTCACGGATGTAGTATGCAGATATAGTAGACGAGGAATTGTCCTGAGCCGCTAAGTATATATCCTTAAAATCTGGGCATAGCACATATTCATCCTTAATTCTCTCAAATCCTATGACCGTAACTTCCATTGCAGATAATAAGAGGGTGACACGACTAAGAGCGTCCGCCACACGATTTAATGTACCCTTAAGGTGCTTAATAATGAACGTGTACTCCTGAAGGTACGAGACCCATTTGGCGTGCCGAGGGCTAATTTTACTTTGGGAGTTTACATATTTTAGCGCCTCATGATCTGATAATATTACAAATTCTTTCGAAATAAGATAGTGTCGCCAATGTTGGAGACAACGGATTACGACATAGAACTCACGATCATAATTGGAATAATTTAATTTCGGGCCCGCAAGCTTCTCACTAAAATAACCTATCGCCCTCTTGACTTTAAACTCCTCCGATACCTATCCCAGATGCGTCACATGATAATTCAAACACTTTGCTAAAATCTGGCAACCGTAGTAGTGGTGCTTCGGACATCCGTTCCATAATCGCTTGAAATGCAGTAGTGGCCGCTTTAGTCCACTTAAAATCACCCTTTTTCATGCATTCAGTGATTGGTGCCATGATACTACTAAAATTACGAATAAACCTTCGATAAAATGTGGCCAATCCATGAAAACTTCTAACCTCCCGGATATTTTTTGGTTCCGGCCATTCTCGAATAACTTGGACCTTTTTAGGGTCAACATGAATACCTTCGGAACTCACTATGTATCCTAGAAACTCTACGGAAGTCACACTAAAAGCGCACTTTTTAAGATTAATAAATAATGTTTCTTTGCGCAATGTTGTAATTAAGGATCGTCCGCAAATGTTCTTCATGGTCCATCGGCGAGAGGCTAAATACTAATATGTCATCGAAATAGACCACTACAAATTTACCCATATATGGTTTAAATATTTGAGTCATCAATCGCGAGAAAGTACTCAGTCCATTGGTGAGCCCCTCTCCAAGCACCAACCACTCATAGAGCCCATCCTTAGACTTAAATGCCATTTTCCATTCGTCTCCCTCCCGTATCCTTATTTGGTGGTAACCACTTTTAAGATCCAACTTTGAGAATATGGTGGCTCCAGATAACATATCTAATAAATCGTCCAAACGTGGGATGGGAAACCTATATTTAACAGTGATTTTATTTATGGCCCGGTAGTCTACACACAATCTCCAAGACTTATCTTTCTTTGGGACCAACAGTGCAGGGATGGCACATGGTCTCTTACTATGGCGAATATATCCCTTTGCTAATAAATCTGAAATTAAAGTTTGTAATTCATTATGTGTGGAGGGATTGAGCCGATAATGGGGGAGATTAGGCAATGATGAGCCCGGGACAAAGTCAATCTCGTGCTGGATTTCTCTCATGGGTGGCAACTTAGATGGTAAGTCCACCGGATAGACGTCCTTATACTCTTCCAAAAGCATTCGCAGAGATAACGGTAGATTCTATAAAAATAGTGAATCGTCCTTAGCTTGTAGACATACTAAAGCATAGATGACACCATTCATGAAGGTCTCACGCTCTAGTTCCTTCCTACTTATCAAGCCTATTGTTTTCTTTTCCGCAGGCACAATTGTGTCTTTGGAGGCAATCGACGGATCCTTAGGCGGTGAGGGTTTCAAGACAATGGTCTTACCGTTAAACTTAAACTCGTATGTGTTGGCTCATCCGAAATGGGTCACGTCATAATCATAAAGCCACAGACGTCCTAATAGTGCATGGCAAACATCCATGGGGATGACGTCGCACCACACCTTATCGATATAGCTCTTCACCGTGAGCGGCACTAGACAACGTTTAGAGACCACAATAGACGTTTTGTTTACCCACGCTATTTTATACGGATGGGGGTGCGGTTCAGTGACTAAGTGCATACGAGTGATAGCGTTCTCCGAAATTACGTTCATGCTACTACCGCTATCTATTATTAGTTTACACCACTTCTCACCGCTTTTAAAATTCAACGAAAAGATATTCGTCTGATTATACTCATCCAACGCTCGCGGTGTGGCCAAAATACACCTCATAACCAACATATAAGATTCATCTTCAGTATCACTCGGCTCGGCATCAGATTCATTGTCGGCTTCATAGACGATCTCGGCGGGTTCATACGTGGAGTCTAATAGTGCTAGTGGTTTACTCTTAGTGGGCACTCACTAGAGTAATGCCCTTGGATCCCACAAGAATAACATGTGGCATTTGTCTTATTAATCCGTCCTACCGGAACTCTCTCGCCAGTGGGATTCCTAATGTTCCTAGCAGTGATAACTACATAATTCGAATCAGTCGATCGAAACCTTTCTTTGTCCCTCATGGAGGACGAAGGTGGGGCTCCTAAAAGGGACTTTCCCTTCTGGAATGCTCGTCCCTTGGACTTGTAAGTGTTGTGCTTCTCTATGTCTAAGGCAGCATTGAATGTCGTGTTAAGGTCCGTATGACCATAACGCAAAGGCTTGCCTTGGATGTCTGGGTTGAGTCCCTTACGAAAGCGAGATAGTGCATCTTCGGGCATTTCCCGTATGTCACACCGTACCATCATATCTTTCAGGAGTCCCATGTACTCCGCTACCGATTTGCTACCCTGACGATGGGTGGCTAACTCGTCGAATATTTGGGTTTGGTGATACGCCGGGACATATTGGTCAGACAAGAGTGCTTTCATGGCAGCCCACCCAATTGGGGGTGCTCCATTTACGGTACCTAGACGCCTCACTTCGTTCAACCAGAATGTTTTGGCGCTACCCAAAAGCATCATCCGTGCAACCCGCACCTTCTCACCATCCGTCAGATTCTTCCACTCAAAGTAACACTGATCTCCATAATCCAGTCTAAAAATATTTGGGGTTCACCCATTCCATCGTATGATGGTGGATCAATTTTCACGGCTCTAGTTACATTGAACTCATGAGGAGCTCGAGGCGCTTGCTCATCGTTCTGATTACGGGGATGGTTTGGTCTCTCATCTCGTTGGTTGGCAACGGGATTTCGAGGCACCGCTTGATTGAATGCTAACCCTTGTATTAATTGTGTGAGTGCATCGAACTTAGCATTAAACTCGTCTCGAAGCTCCGCGATCGTTGCAGGAGCGTGCACGTCATCATGGTCGTCAGCCATGGTGGAAGCAGTTGGAAGATATTCCGTGACACGCCTAGTGCGCATAAACAACGGGACAAGTGATTTTTTTTGTAAATTTTCTGCAGAAATTATTTTTTGTTTTTTTACTAAATGCAGACCAGAATTTTAGATCAGGACAGAAATTTAACGAAATATAATTTACTCCCGCCTAATAACAAAGGTAAGTAAAAATATTTTTTGATTTTCTTACAGAAAATATTAAATAGAATATCCAGATTTTTTTTTAATTTCGTTAAAAAATGAGAATTTTAGACCGCTATTCGCAGACCGACGAATATTTTTTTTTTTAATTTTGGATGCCAAATCGTGTGACGATTGTGAGTGTCGGCGTTCTACGACAACCTAAGGATTGCGTCAATTTATAAATTGACACCAACCTCGCTTTGATACCAAATTGATGTAGGCCGACCAAATCGATCCTACACGGACGACGCGACAACGTCTCTCGATACGTTCTACGCCCTTTTTCCACAGGCTAACGAAACGCAGCCATCATAATTATTTTTATTTATCTTTCGCGCTAACGTACGGGTAGCCACACCGCACTTGGTTCAGAGAATGGCTATAGGCCAAAATCCGCTCTGGCTAAAAGGAATAATATTGATTCCGACGAGCTTGGAATTGTACCAAAACAGATCCACCAAAAATAGAACACGATTCGAAAGTGGTAGGATCTATCCCAACTAGAAAAAAGAATGAGGGTCACCAATCCTCTCGAGAGTTATCGGAAAACCAAACGAAACCACAGATCTATAATTAAAACTACCGCGATAATTAAAGCTTCGAAAATCCACGCAAAATCGTCCACCACAAGAACTATCAATGAAAGGAAAATCTCTTGAGTAGTATTTTCGTTACCCCTCTCGGAAAAGTAGATCCGAGATGTTGGATCCACAAGAAAAGATCGCCTTCCGTCGAGATCCACGGGAAGTGCACCAAGGATGAAGAACACGTCCGTCTTCCCCGCTTCACGCCGTAGAAGTTCACCACAAAGCCTTTTCTTTCTTGCACGAGAAGATCTTGGAGCTGTAGATGAAAGGAGATATAGTGAGATGAAAGGTGGTGGAGGAATAGTGTGGAGGAGAGAATATGGAGGAGGGAGAAGGGAGAGAGGGGGGCGGCCGAACCTTGGAAGAAATCCCTCAAGGGGGGGGGGGGGGGGGGGGGGGGGGGGGGGGCGGCGGCAATGAGAGAGGAAGAGGGAGAGAAGATTAGGTTTAGAGAGGAGAATAATAATTCTTAATATTTCATCAAAATCTAATACCATATGTAGAGTTCTTGGCCATATATAAGGCGTACATTCAAAAGTTTAAAAGCAGCCCAAAACAATGGCTAAACGCACACCATAAATAAAAAATGACAAAAAAAATTTAAAAGCAAACCATATAATTGGATAATTGCAGACCATAAACTAGCAAGATAAATTAAATTAAATCTTGTTGCGTGGGCGAAGATTGTAGCCGTGACCGCTACGGCGCCGCAAGTCTTTGTCCGACAGTTCATCATCATAATCTTCCACCACAATCCCATGATCACCAAATGCGCCATGGTCGTCATCTTCATCACCAAGTTGGCCGTCGTGGTGGCCGTCGCCATCAGAAATTTATGGAAGAATTCTGGAAGGGCTTTTATGCAAAGTTATAGAAGAATATAAAAGGAAGAAATTGTAGATTTCAAAAGAGTAGTTCTTCTCACAATATTTTGAATCTGATCAAGAAATCAAAACAGGAGAATAAGCAGAAAATCTTCATCACTTGGCTAAGAAGACAACAAAGAATTTTCCTCCTATACTAGAAGTGCATCGATAAACTGAGGAGGATATTCATAGGAAAGGCTATGTAATCCACAAGATCACTGAGCTTACATCTGCAAGAAGAAGAAGTCTGTTATTCAAAGCATACATCTTGAAGACTTTTATTGTACACCAGCAAACATTTCTGAACTATTCTATAGGGTTCTTTGTGAACCTAAGTTTCTAGGATCTTGTACCAGATCAGAGTTGGTAGGGTTTTATGTGAGCCTGAGATTGGTAGGGTTCTTTGTGAGCCTAAGTTTTGGTAGGATCTTGTTACAGATCCGAGTGCTTGGTAGGACTTGTAAAGTATGAGAGAACTGTTGTAAGGTTTGTATAACCTGAGTGTAGGCTTTTCTGTTTGAAGGGCTGAGGTAGGATCCTTTGTGATCTGAGTTGTAAGATCTGTTGTATGGTGAAAAGATCTGAGATTTGGAGAAGTTGCCTAGTCTAGCACACTACTAGATAGGTGGGAGGGACATTGGACTACTTCTAGATACATTGTCTTGTAGGGAACCACTATAAATCTTGTGTGCTTTCTGTGTTACTTTTGTGCTGTGATAGATAAATTTAAAAGCAGCAAAGAATATTGAAAATACCTACTCACCCCCCCCCCCCCCCCCCTCTAGGTGTAGATTATTGACAACCCATATCTTTCAGCTACCCTCGAAAAGTGGGAAGTAGGAGTCTATGTCTGTAAGATTCTCTTTTTTTTTTGCATTCTTTCCCGGGTCTTACCGCCCAGAACTGCCATCTTGCGGCGGCACCATTACTCCAAATGGTCGCCGCCGCAATACGCTGATCGTACCGGCTATTCATCATCATCCATGCCAACCATAATCACAGATATATTAAATAAACAAGAAGCACAAGTCCACAACAAATCACATAATATAAATGAAACATGTCCATAATGAGATAATCATAAATAACATAGTACAATCAGAGTGTGGAAATAGTAATGAAATACAACTAGGGCTTAAGCCTGATCTATCTATCTTTTCTTTGTCTCTCTCCTGATAAAGATATAACAATCTAAACACTCACACGGCTCGACGCCCTCAAGAATATATAGTTCTTCCCTCTGTCTCGGGTAGATGTGAAGGGTAGTTAAATGATAAGGCTTATTTATCGGTGCCCTCCCGACGGCAGCAGAAAGTCCAACTCCCGGCCTGGTCACCGTCTCATGTGCCTCCCTCTGGATTAGGTCCTGCCCTTCCTGGTTCTCCTGCAATAATGAGGTCCACCGATCGTAAGTCTATAAGACTCAGCATATTCCTCCCCGCCTCCACCCGTGACTCCTAGGCACCGTAAGGGAGGATAAAGTGAAGGACATCAATGGGGAATGAATCAACTAGGTGACAAGTGGCTAGACTAGCAGGGTATATAGATACTAAACAAGTAAGGATAACAGTTCTATGCTAGCAGGGTATAGTGTGACAACAATAAGTAAAAGACAATGCAAGTAAAAAAAGCAGGTATAATAAATAGAGAGCAGCTACAAATGTAACCTTAACTTATATGCACACACAAAAGCACATAAGCTAAGGGATCTGGCACTAAGGTAAACTCATCGTATAAAAGAGCACATACTAATTTATACGATGAGGTCTCTGTTATATGCAAGAATGTTATGCTATGATATACAATGCAATGCAATGGTGCAACTCACGCACACGACTCTGTATGTACAGACCTTTAGTTCCCACTTTTCGGAGGTAGCTAACCTCTCGGGCACCTCCCATCGTGGTCAAACAGTGGCAGAGGAGCGAGTGTCTCCTCACCTAGGTGGGTAAGTCACACTACAAGACCTAGGCCCTAACATACGCTGTGATATCGGTACCCGGTACTCACGAGCTCCTGCATACTCTGTTGAATTTGGCCAGGCAGGGTTTCGGGAATCTGTCCCATCGAATGCGCAGTAAAACAACCTGGGCCCCTTTTAAACCACTAGCACTGCCGAGTCAACGAACTGCTGTCAGTGTGACAACTAAGCAAGAACCGAAGACCCGCCATATATTATGCATATGCAATTATGTATTATCTCTTACAACCGAGCCTCCAACTCATCATTCTAAACTAACATTTATAAAAAATCGAGCCAACCGCTCGCAGCAATATCCTAGTCCTTCCTTATATCTTGAGCCTACCGCTCATATGACTATCCTAGTCAATTCTTATATCTCGAGCCTACCGCTCACAGGACCATGCCTGTCCTTATTTCATTCCATCCCAAATTTGGGAGGGGGAATATATTTTAAGTTCTCCTATTTTACTACTCTTGTCTATTGTTAGTTGATCTGAGAAGCTTGGGGTGAATCCTGGACTTCCAGTGGACTACTCGGTGAAGGGCTCGCAGTGGTACTAGGGAATACGATGGTGGCTGAATCCCAAATTCCCCTTTCCAGGATATTTACTCTTATTAGTGTCAACCCATTCTTATGTACCTATTTGCTCTCCAATTGCTCCAAATCATTAGGTGGATTAAAATTTGACTCGAACTAACGAGGGTCAGTGTTCAATTGAACACCTAAACTCTACCTCTCCTAGGGGCCAGCTAATTCATCATGTTATCTCTCAATTACAGCTAAAGGTATCAATCCTTATACCATCACACCCTTACTTGTTATGGTTCTGTCCCCTCTTCATATCGTTGTAAACCCCGAATCAATGAATTACTAAACGCACCCCAACTCTATAATATGTGTTGTCACAAATTGGAATGACCACTAATCACTCTATATAATGCACCCAATGTTCCAGGACTTAATATTTGAGTGTGTGGGGATCAATAGGGCTCAAAATCAAATACTTCAATTTTTACTATCCACAAACCAAGATGGAATTTGAACTAGGTTTGACTCCTATGATGCAATCTTTACCATATCATCTCCAAATGTGTTCCAATTTTTACCATAGGTTCATAATGAGTAAGTTAGGGGTTGACTAGAGTTTAGACAAATTTCAACTAAATTTAACTTCCATTTAACATCAATTACTCAATTGTCATCATCTAAATTACAAAGGAAGTACTCTAATAGTGAGTTAAATTCTGCTAATAAAATTTCCAGAGATAGTAATTAACATAATAACTTGATTCCCAGGATTCTATAATTTTCCAGAGAATTTATAACCATAAATTTCATTTAATATAAAAGGTGTGAAAATACGACTTTACACATCAAGTACTAGATTAGGTCTCGCAAAAATTCTGAGAAAATTACTGTAGCACAATAGTGATTTTAAAAAGCCATATCCAAAGTTTCATAATTTTCCAAGTAGGTATCAACATAAATATTTCATAATATACGAAGTGTGACAAACTGAATATATGAACTTTCATCATGAACATTATATCCAAAAATTCTACCAAAAATTCATGAGGTTCATAATCTGGTTCTTCATCAATCTCCAGAGTTTCCAAAATTTCCCAAACATTTGGCTCAGTGAATTGTAAATTATTCAAAAGTGTGACCTAAGGTGAATTTGAAAATTCCTAAGGAAATATTCTGTGAAATTTTCTACAAAAATTTGTAGAGATTCTAAATAGTATTACAAATGATTCACCAGAGTTTCACAATTTTCTATAAGGTATTAGCCATGAACATTTCATAAACACAAGAGTGTGACATAATTCAAATTAATCATATACCTAAAAATTTTGATCCCAAAGATCCTAAATTTCTCTGAGGTAATGTGTTATACTATAAAGAGGGTGTGACCAAAATTTCAGGAGCTAACACTTAGCCATATGTGTTGAATACACAAAACATTTCTTTTGGTTATTGGCACACCATAACACCTTTAAAGTAGAGACATGCAAGTGTAATTACCCTATATGCAGAGATCCAAATGTTCTCAAATTTTAACCATTGTCTAATAATGGCCGAGTAAGTATGACACCCAAATTTGGGGTGATTTTGAATTACACAACTCCAAAAATTCCCCTTATATGATTTATCACATTTTGAATAAAACCTTAGGAAAATTAATTGAAAACTAACTCTAAAAATTCTAATTTTTGGACACAAGCTAGGAAAAGGGCACATGCATGCAAGGCCTATATTTTAGCTCCATGAGATTTACCATTTAAAAGTTATAAACAATCTAATTTCTAATTTTCAATATGACCAGCCTCACTAAAATGGATGCTGAGGGTTCTACAATGCTCCAAATGAGCTGATTCAAATTACTAAATAAAGTACACTCATAGATCTATAATTTTCATAATTGTGAGTTTTACTGATTCAGCTTCTAAGCAAGGGAATCATAGAAAATTCCCAAGGTATGGATATGTGCTATATGCACACCATTCCCTACCCTTAACCAATCTTGCATGATAGATATATCAACATGCACAAATCCAAACTGACCAAAATTTTGTCGAGAGACTTTTTATGACTAGATTTACTATCCACCAAAAATTTGGGTGAAATTGAGGTCACATAACCCATTAATTAACCCATGCAAGGATTATTAAATGTTTACCAAAACCTTAGGAAATATAATTCTAAAAATTCTCAAATTTTTACCAGTGGTGTAATAGGGCATGACTCATGCATGCCTAAATTTGTAGCTCATTTGGATCAGAAATGAGGTGGGCACTCAAAGTAGTGCCTAGGGCTTAAAATGGACACCCTACACCAAAATAGGTGCACAGGGAGCTATCGTGGTCCAAATGACTCTAAAGAAATTTCTAAATTTAGTTAAGGCGTTCATCTACAGTTTTCATTTAGGTCACAATTTCTGCAGAGGCATTTATGGGCCTCAAATAATTTCTACAAAATTCTGCAATTTATGTGATAGATTTACATTTACATTTAAATGATTCATTATGGTCTGCGAGTAATCATTTCGTCCAGATCGGACAGCTAGAGCTCATCGTCCCCAAAGGAATCAAAGGCCAATCTTCCTTCTTCCTGGGCCATTTTGCAGGCAGATTTCCGGCGAACTCCGGCCATCTCCGGCAAAATGGCCAAGCCACCACCACCAGCCGACAAAGGGCTTTCGAATAGTGGTGGTCCTTTGGCCTGGGGTGGCCGGAGGAGGTCGCCGATGTAAGACCCCATTTTTTTTCTTTCAAAACCCGGGTCGTTTGCCCAGAACCGCCGCTTTGCGGTGACACCCTCGCTCGGGAAGGTCACCACTGCAAAACGCCGATCCTGCCAGCCATATCGATCACAAAGAAGTAAAGCTTAAACAAACTTATAGAAGTTCAAGTCCACATCACATAGAAAATAAAACCATCAAGAGATGTTCACATATAATAACTGAATAAGAAGGTACGGTAATAATAAAGGGCTCATGCCCTGTACATCAATTCCTCACTACAATTTCTCTCGCAGAAGCATAAAATACTAAAGCTAAAAGACACTCAAGGATCCTGTCCATGGTGCTCCGGTGCTAGACTGCCCTGTCTCCATCTGCACCGGCCTCTGGTGCTGCAGCATCTCCTCGGTCCCGTAAAATGATAAGGTCCACCGACCGTTAGTCAAAATGACTAAGCCAATCTCCCGCCACTCTCCGAGTGACTCCTAGGCACCGAGTGGGAGGAATGAAGCAGAGGACAACAAGGGGTATAATCAAGAGAAGGTGACAGTGAGTCTAACTACGGAAGGGTTTATTGGTAAGCAATATATAGTACAATGATTAAAGCAGTAGTAAGTAAAACTGTAGCAAGTAAGCAGTGGTAATAAGTAAAGCAGTAGTAAAGAAATGTAACCTTAATTTATAGGCATGCTCACACAAACATATAGACCAAACAAACTAACCTCCCGTGGTCACGGGGTGTGGGTGTGTGTTTTATTAAGTTAATCTTACACCGCCATCTATTCCTACACTTTTAGGTTAATCTTTGACTTCCCGAGGACTACCCTATTAGGGGCTCGCTGTGATACTAGGTGCTACAATGGGATGACACCCCAAAACTCCCTTTCCAAGGCACTTAATGTTATTATTTACTACCCACAAGTATACCCTTCTTATCATTACACCTGGATCACCCTACATATTTTAAGGCCTTCTAAAGAGAAAGACGATCTTTCGTCGGTCCCGAACACAACCTTACCCCTTAGCTTTTTGGGTACACCCAACATGTAGACTTCCAATGGTGAGCACACATCTTCCCTACTAGACTAGGTACACCAACTACCTTCCATTCCCACCTAATGATCCATCAAATACTCCAGATTTATAGTTTTAGTATACGCAGACCAAATCAGTTATATGAGTTGCATAAGGGGAGGTACCCCAAATATCCATCCAACTGACTCAAGATTATTACTGGGTGTCTATCATGATATTCTAAGCTTAAATCCAGAGAATCATATTTTTCCCTAATTACATGACATTTATTTAATCTCTCCAATATTGGTCAGGACTGAGATTTGAACATGGAGCATAAGATCTTCCCATGTCATGGCCCCCCATAAAATTATGGAAGGTCTATGATGTCAAAATAATAGTAATTCCAGAATTTCAAAATGTTACAGCAAGGTGCTGACTACAAATTATAATATTGAATATTTATCCAAAATTAGAAATTAAAGAAGGAGCCACCAAACATACTTGTCTAAATTTTTTGGGAAAATTACCAGACCTTTATATTAGATAGAAAAGTCTACTGGCCAAATTTCAGAATTTATAAAGGCAAATTAATCACATAAATAAATATTCCAAATAAACCCTTTCTAGGGAAAATTGTGAAGGAACCTACTGTTAAATAATTCCAAAAATTATACAAAAATTCAGAGAGCTCTATATAACTCTAAAATTTCCTACCACCAAGTTTCATAATTTTCCAGAGGTTATTTGGCCCTTAACTATTTATTGCATTCTTAAGACCAAGTATATGGCTTGTGAATGAAGTGTTAAATAAGTTAATCCAATAATTACCCATTAATTTCTAGAGGTCTATTACATGATTATGAGGGTACCACCAAATTTTCATTACCATCCAAGATTATTTGAGGATCTAAATTCCCCTCATAAGGAGGTTCCCAAAAATGATTATAACTCAATTCAGAGAGAATAATAGGTCCTAAAATTCTCTTAAAATTTCCTAGGGAATATTTTCACCCCATGAACTTATTTACCAAGTTTCATGCCCATCCAAGGACATATGCCCCTATGTCCTTCATAAGGCTCAAAGTGCAACCCTAAGGTTAAAACTAGGGTCCTAGGGCATATCCACCCCAAATCACTCATGTGGGTGTTTTACGTGATCCTAAACCAGTGGTCAAAGTTTCACATCATGTTGATGAGATTTGACCACAATACCCCAAATGAGCACCATACCCTAATTTGACCTAGTTTGATCAAACTTGGGTTAACAAATTACCCAACTAAATCAGTCCCAATTGGGCTGAAATTTTTACCAGGGTCATATAATAACCCTAAAGAGAACCCACCAAAATTTGGAGGGGATTGGAGGTCATAAGACCCTTTAATTAATTAACATTTGAATTTTGAAATTATTACAAAAACCTTATAAAAATGTTCTCCCAAAATTCCCATCTTTGGATATGTTAAGGGGGTTGATACAAATAGCCTAGGTTTCAATTTGTCATGCCCATAGCATTTCCATATCAAGAGTTATTCAAGAAAAGCTGACTGCCCTACCCTAGGGACCAGTCCTACCAAAATGGCTCTACAGGGAACTACAGTGCTCGTATTATCCTAAAACAAATTTTCAATTAAACTACACACCCAAGGCTACAATATTGATGTTGGGCACTTTTTCATCAGAGGGGCTCTACTATTTTTAATAATTAAAACAAAGTACTGCCAAATGTGTGACATTAATACAAATAATAAAATATCATATATAATGATCTTGCACAGATCTTGGCGCACATCGTGCGACCCTAGGTCATCGTCTGCCTTCAGCCAAGGGCTGAGATTATCCCGTCTTGGGCCTCCTTCCTCCTCACTTTCCCGGCCGCCTGACCGCCGCCCCGATGGGCCAATGCCACCACCACCTTCGTTGAGGTGGTGGCCGACGATTAGGGGTGGTTGGCAGGACGGAGGTGGTCGGAGTGAGGAGTTTTTGAAGGGGAAAAAGGGCTCGAAATGAGCCCCATCGGAAGCTTGATTTGATCCCGATTTGGCTCGAATCAAGACCCAATCTAGATGATGATCTTGCACTAAGAGAGGGGAAGCGGATCAGACCTGATTCGTGGCCTGGTGGCACGTATTCCGGCGAGTCGCCATTGCCGGTGGTGGAGCTTTTGGTGCCATGCCAATTTGCACTTGGAGAGCTCGATTTCTTCAGGGAAGAGGGGGGTTTCACTCCTTTCCGACCTCTGAAGGTGTTAAATAGGTCAATTGAGGCTATGAGGGAGGAGTTACTAGAATTGCCATTAATAGCCAGAAGTGGAGATTTCAGTTACACTTGGGGGGGGGGGGGGGGTTGAATTGGGCATCAATGTGGCCGGGAGAAGGCTGGAAACTTCTCCTCTCCCCAAGAGGAGATGAATGGTGCCATCAATGGGGGGATTTGGGGGTTTCTTCTCCTCCATTAACTCCCCCTTCTCTCTCTCTCTCTCTTCCAAATTGGGTTTTCTCTCTCCTGGCCAATTTCCCTGAAATTGAATGGCCTAATCAGTAGCACTCAACCCCATTATGTGGTGGACCACCTCAATTTTGGTCTAGGCCAAGAGGATTGGGCTTGATTTGGGCAAATTAGGTCATTTTGACCTAATTTAGGACAAGATTGACTTTAGTCAAATTGACCATTTGGGTTGACCACAATGGGTGGTTAGTGACCTCTTGGACTCCCTCAAGGGTTAGGAAGGTCTAGGTAGGGTCAATTTAGAAAGGTGAGTGTGAATTACCCCTTAATAGGGCACTTTTGTCCAAATTGGGGCAAGGGTTGACTTAGGTTAAGTTGGCAAATTTGGAGGTCCCATAATGGGGATTTTTGGTCCATTAGGTCTCCAGTGCCCTTATAAGGGTAGGGGTAAGGTCAATTTGGCATGGTGGAGGCCAATTGACCCTAATTGAGTTAGTTTGACCAATTTAGGGTTAGGGTTGACTTTAGTAAATTTGGCCTCTTTGGTTGACCCCAATGAGTCCTTGGTGCTCTAAGGAGACCCCCAATGGGTTAGGGATGTTATGGTGGGGTCAAAGGTTCAAGGTGAGGCTCTAAATTCCAACCTTAGGCTTGGTATTTGGAACTTACTATTTGCAGACCACTTGAGTTTTCTCCTTCTTACCTAAGTTCATCTGGTAATAAGCTCTTCCTATGGTTTTGTCATGACCTAGTCATGACAAAACCAACTTGGGGGTCTAGTTGTTTGGGGGATGTTACAGCTGACATATCACGATTTTGCAGTTAGGAACATGAAAGATAAAAAACTAAAATCGCCATTGCATAGCTCAATTCGACAGGGGAAGAGAAGGAATTCTAGGAGAGGAGGAGAAAACTTTCCTGGGTCCTTGTCATTGCTCGAGTATTCCTCTTAGGGGCCATTTGAATCTCGCCGGCGATTTACTTGGATGCACAGTCGCGCATACCTCGATTCCTTCAGTTAGCAGGGGGCTTTCTCTACTCTCCCGATTCTGAAGCTAAAGGTAAAAATGAATTGGGATGAGGGTGGCTGTATTGTTTGCAGCCATTAAGGTGGCGATTTCAACAAGGTAGCACCTCCCTCAGCAACCAGTGTTACAGCTCCAGCTCAGCAAGGTTTTACTCCTCCCATCGATTCCTAGCCAGGGGAGGGAAATTTTCAAATCAATTTGAAGAGTTTGGAGCTTAACCATTAGTGTGGCCGGCCACTTGGTGGAGCTTTCTCCTCCCTCCCCTCTCAACAGCATCCCACTCAGTCCAATTCTGCTGGAATTTCCTTGGGAAGGCAGAGGGCAGGCCAGGAATTAGGGAGTGGTGTCCAAGTCGCCACCCCTCCATGAATTCTTCTTGAATTCATTCTTGGTGGTGGCCGACCACCACCTTGTTGGACCTCCCCTTGGGCCCCATTGGGTCTAAGGCAAACCAGCACGCTTGTGGTCTTCTTTATGTGGGGCTGAGCCAAATGGTTCTAAGGTTGGGTTAAGTCAATAAGCTTGGGTTTGGGTGTGAGCTCACTTGATCAAAATAGACCAAATTTGGGATTTTGGGTTTTGGGCTTGATCCAAGCTCACACCTTTCAATGTGACTGACCCACATTGCTCTCCTAGGCACTATGGGATCACTCCAAGAGGAAATGAGTCATGGTGGGGTCATATTGGGCTTATTTGCACACAGTTGACTATAGGGGCAACTTGGGCATTTTGGTGATTTTGCCCTAATATTCCAAAATTGATTGTGCATTATGGTTTACATAGGTCTCATTTACTTCCCTTAGTGTTTAGGGGAGGTTGTGCTAGGTCAATTTGACCAATTGGGGGACAATTGAGCCATAAAGGGTATGAGTTGTAATTTGGGTAATTTGGTAATTTTGCCCAATTCCCCAAAATTGTCTCTTCCCAAGAGTCCAATGTGGGACAATTAGGCTCCCTAAGTGGTCTAAGAGTGTTAGGGGTGATCGATTTGATCACATTGGGTCAATTGAGAATCAATTTAGGGTTTTAGTACATTTAGATCAAATTGGGGTTTATTAGTAATTGACCCAATTGAGCTTAATTGATGGCCCCATGATGGATATTTTGGGTCATTAGGCCCCCTAGGCAGGTGGCCACATGATGGTGGGTCCAATTTGATCATTTACAGTCCAATTGTCCTTATTTATGGAGGATTGACCTAGAGTGGCCTAAAGTTGACTTTAGCCAATTTGGACCAAATTGGTTGACCACAAGGGTCCCTAGTGACATAATTACTACTCTAGAATGATCAAATGGTCAAGGTGAGGTTAATTTGGCTTATTGAAGCCTTTTGGCCACTCTTAGGCTAAGAAATCAAGATTTACTAAATGCACCCCAGGTGCAATTCTACAAGTTCCCTTAGGTCTATGGGGCCTCTTTGGCCCACTTTGTGCATTCAACATATCATCAAGGTATCAGTTAGTTATGGGGTATCGACTTAACACTTAGAGGGGGGATGAATAAGTTTTTCAAATTGTTTTGTCCCCTTTAGGTGTTCCTATTTTCTAGATAATTGATTTAGAGTTTGGGAGAGCACAACACAGAAAACACACAAGGACTTATAGAGGTTCCTCAAGACAGGGTGTCTTGAGTAGTCCTCTCTCCCTCGGCACCTACCTAGCAGTGTGCTAGGCTCGGCAAACTCTGCCAATGTCTCCGGCCAGCAAGCCTTACAACTCGGACCCGCAAGTCCCTGTAGCCTAGGCCCGCAAGCCCTTCACTGCACCCGAGCCTGCAAGCTCGACACTCAGGCCCTCAAGCCCTACATAACATAGACCCACAAGTCTTTCCTGTAGCCTAGGCCCGCAAGCCCCTTCACTGCACCCGAGCCTGCAAGATCGACACTCAGGCCTTTAAGCCCTACACAGCACAGACCCGCAAGTCTTGCCTACAGTTTAGGCCCGCAAGCCCCTTCACGGCACCCAAGCCCGCAAGCTTAACACTCAAGCCCTCAAGCCCTACACATCACAATCCCGCAAGTCTTGCCTGCATCTTAGGCCTGCAAGCCCCTTCACTGCACCCGAGCCTGCAAGCTCGACATGTTTGGACCCGCAAGTCCTCTGCCCTAGCCCTCAAGCCTCACAGATCTCAAGCCCTCAAGCTCGACACTCAGATCTAAAACCAGATCTACAATTTTGGCCCGCAAGCCTTACAAGAAAGATTTACAATATGTTTTACTCCCTGGTGGAGATCGACTTCTTTTCTTGACGAAGATGCTTCTGATTTTGAATCTGAACGACACAAATCTTCTTCAAGTTTTCTTGCTTTGCCTAATGTTGACTGGCTTGCTTTCTTGAACGATTCTTAGCAGCCGATGAGACTTGACTGCAACTTGAAGAACACAGGATGATCGTTTGGTTCTTCCCTTCTTTTTTCTTCTTCACCGCAGTTTGTAATATTTTATTCAAAATGCTCAGTGGGATCCTTTTAAGTTCCTTCGTTCAATGGTTTTTCGGCATTCACTGTTCCCTTTATAGGAATGAGACGTCTCTTAATGGTCTCCTATGATGTCCTTTTCTGACAGAAGCCCATACCTTAAGAGCACGCGCTGATTGGACAATCAGGTGATGAGATTGACTGCTGACAGCACGTCTGACAACATTTGAATCTGTCTCGATGATATTTCCATTGTTACGACGACAAGGACAATATCTCGACGACACTGGACATCCCTTCTGCACTCGTGCTTAAGACGACATAAAGTCATCTAACTAATGTCGACGTAATCTTCTTGATTGCTTGATATCGTTGTGATCACCTTATCTTCTCGACGACATGGTCGATATCATGTCGACAGATTGTTCGTCAGCAACTGCCCATCTTCACAGCTGCTTCCTCAGTGTTCTCGACGTCACGTCTACTTTTCGATGATATTGTCGACACCTGACATATACTTGCCTCAGTCTTGTTCCTTCTTATATGCATTCTGATATCGTTGAGAGGTGTTGTAGTGTTGATGTTACAACGATATCATCATTTTTCTTTGCTCTGCATATTGTTTACGATATGCCTGCTGTTGTCGACGATACGCTTGATCCTTTTCCACGACATCAGACATAATCAGTCTTCTTTGCTTTGCGCATCATTTCAACGATGTGCCTATACGTGTCGACGATATGTCCAGTCTTTTTCGACAATATTGTACTTAGGCAATTATTGAAGTACTGGATATACCATCTGATCTATGCAAGCATGAACTAGATATAATATTAAATACACCTTGTTCTTATCATTGAGCCTCGCACTTCTTCAAATTAGGAACACTGCTGGTCACTGTTCCCAACAATCTCCCCCTATTTGAAGAAGTCATAACCCACTCAATGGTAAAATACATCTTAAGTAAATAAGCATATAATAATGACATTGCAGTTATGTTTGAGTGAACACAGAATTTGACAAATATCAAATCATTTATAAATAGTGACAACTGTTTTAACGTTTTGAACATTTCTACATTTTGCCCTTAAAGATTTAGCCATCTATCTCTCTGGTTCCCTCATAGCAGCTTCACTCTTTGCTTTCTTGGCACTGGCTTCCTGTTCCTTTTCATCTTGTCTGGTGAAGTATTTAAATGGCTTGGGATGATACTTAAGTGGCTCAGGAGCAACAGCTGGGATTCTACTTGCTTGCTTGTCTCTTCTGTGACCTCTTCTTGATCTTCATATTTAGCCCATTCTTGAGAACTGTATACATTGTATCTTTCACCTTTATTAACTTTTACTCGCTTCCATGCTTTTAGAATGATGGATCTAGATTTGGGACTCCATCTTTCATAGTCATCCTTTTTCTCCATTTCCTCCCTTTACTTTCTCTTCCTCATTTTTACTTCGTCTTCCTCTAGTATTTCCTTCTCTTTTCCTCGATCATCAGTAGCATCATCATTTTCAACATGTTGATTAGGAAGGTCAACATGTGAGTCTTCAGGAGGGTATTCTTCAGCAGGCTCATCAAAGTATAGAGGAGGAAGATGCATTTCTTCCCTGATGGTATTGGTGTTCCAGATGGCATGCTCACCACTGGCCTTTATCATTGATCTCTCCCCCTTTATGACTTCTCTTGACATCTACCTTTGGAGGTTCTCTTGAAGTACTAGTATCTTTTCTTTCAGCATATAAATACCTTTCTCCAAATGGTTCTTTGTCTCCAGCAGATGACTGTCTAGCTCTTTGCTGTGATTATCAATTCTATCCTGGATATTTGTCTTGTGTATAACCATCCACCTGTTGGTTTCTATGTAAGCCTTCTATAGGTTGTTGCTGAGCATTATCTAATGATCCATTTCATCAGACAGACCCTGATGAGTGAGTGTTATCTCTTTGGTAGTTTGTTCATGCAGATTCTTCGCATCACTTCTCAGGCTTGCAGTTTCAGCAGATAGTTCCCTTCTTAGGTCATTGATAGCTGAGTTAATATTATTTTCAATCTTCATTCTTTGTTCTTACAGGAGCATTCTTATTTGAGGCAATAGTGAGGACTCCACTATCCTATTCTATGGAGGTGAACTGGCTTGTCCTGGTTCCTCTTCTTTATTCCCATCAACCATTGGAGATGGAGATTTTCTGATGGGTGACTGGTTTGACTCATTTTCCTTTTCTGGACTTGGCAGATCTCTGCTAGTCTCATCAACATGATTCTCTTGGTTGTTTTCTTGGGGATCCTTACTTGGGTCCTCTTGGTCTACTGATCCAGAATGGACAGCATCCTCTTCCCCAATGATCTTATTGATCACTTCTTCCACTTGAGCAAGGATCTCACCATTCTTCTCCCCCTCACTCTCAGCATCCTCATGCTTTGTTCCTGCTATTACCATTGTCCCAGATCCCAGACTTAGGGCAGAGGTCTGGAGGGATACATTCCTTTTCTCTACAGGCACTTCAGAGTTAGATGAGTCTGAGCTATTTCCTGATTCACTTTCTTCAGATGAGCTTTCTCCCTTCCTCTTCACATCCTCTGCAGTCTTCAGCTTCTTGGGAGACTTAGTCAAAACTTTCTCCCACCTTTCTAGTATCCTGATATCCAACCTTCTCATATGATGGATTTTTACACCATACATCTTTTCAAAGCTTTCAGGGTAAGATATTAGTAGAAATAGAGATAGTATTCTTCCCAGATTTGGAACTTGAAAGATTTCTTGTATTCTCTTGAAGATGATCTGACCCCAATTGGTCTTCTTACTTAGGATTATCCTCGCCATAATCTCGAACATGGGCTTGGATATCCTATCATGCAGCCCTACTTTACAGAGGAGGGCTTTTCCTACAATATCAGACATGAGTTTCCCTTGTTGATTAAAATTCTTTCTTTCCAGAGACCCATAGGCCTTTCTGGAGTGTCTGTACCATGTCAGAGCCCTGTTAAGGTCTTCCTGGGTGACCTTCTCAATTTTCTCCCCCTTGGCGAAGGTCGGCAGCTGAAGAACCCTGTCCAACCTCTTAGGATTCACCTTAACATTCATACTATTGATCGAGCTTTTCACGGATGTTCCTTTTGAGACACCTTTGGAATTTGAGAAGAACTCCAGCACTTCTCTCTTTAATATCGATGTTGTCTCAGAGAGGGCAAACTCCAGACCGACGATGTACGATAGCTTAATAGTGTCTTGAATCTCTTCTGGACCTTATGAGAAACCATTCCTCACCACTTCACTTCCTTCATAGAGAAATCCTTCCTTCTTCGGTGCCATCTTTTACTTGATTGGAATGGATTTTAGCACCGTCGACTCGTTCACTCTTGGAAGATGTAGAGAACGCGACGGCCTTATAGGGCAAATATAGAATGTGGTTTAACTCTAAGACATCCGAACCTATTTATCGTTTCATAGTTGGAGGACGAAGTGTCATTTGTTAAATGTCTGATTAACCCAAATTAGGATGTTATGATTGATTACGCTCAGGTCTATTTAAGAGTTAGATTGATGATTAGGTATCGTCGGTACGTAATTGATACGTTGAAATTTAACTTTTTAGAAAAGATCTTTCTTTCTTTAGACTTTAACCTTAGGCGGACGTTTTCGAAGAGTCCCGCGAGTAATTCTACTTTGAGGAATTACCTGTTATCCTATCGAAAGATAGAAGTAACGGCCTTTTCCTCTTTCGAAATATCGACGATTACTCTTTGGCTGTGTCGCCAAAAGCTAAGCAGAAAGGGTTTGAAAGGCTTATGTTGAAATGAAAGTTGAAAGCTTTTTGAATATGTTATGTTGTTGCAACAATTTTGTAAATGATAGTTTCCTTTTTTAAAACCTCTTTTACCTTGAGCTAGTTGCAACAACCAAAGGTTTATTGCAACAATTTTCTAAGTGTTTTTAAAAGAGTTTTAATTTGCTTTTGAGAGAAAGCTTTTGGGTTTATATAATTATCCGGACTAAAATCAATAAAGGCAAGTGGACCTTATCGATAGTAGTATAGGATATTTCTTTTGAAATATCAAGGTCGTATTTTTCCAAGGTCGTATCGATTATTTCTACTTCTACGGAACGCACTATTATTTTATCGAAAAGAGATTTGAATTGATTTTTATAGCTTTGTAGAAAAACAAATGACGAAAATTAAGGTTGGCGTGCGTTTAACGATAATTGCGATAAAAAGCGAGAAAGCACGAAAACGTTAATTTAGGAAGTAGTTTTGCTTAGAATTTTTTAGAGTTTTATAAAGCGATAATGATAACTACGGCGATTTTAAGCGATTGAGCAGTTAGCGGAATTAGCAAAAAGCAATTATATTAAAAACAAAAGACGCACTAATTGAAAACTCACGCACTCGACGGAATTAAAATGAAAGCGGAAAATTACAGAAATTAAAGAAATGCGATCCATACCCAAATAGGTAGAGGGGAAATAAATGCGTGAGCGAGTCCTATCCTAATGGATAGGAGGGAAATAAATGCGTGACGAGTCCTATCCAAATGGATAGGCGGGAAATAAATGCGTGACGAGTCCTATCCAAATGGATAGGCGGGAAATAAATGCGTGACGGAAATGAAAGCTAAGCTATTGAATTACAAAAAAGGCGCAAAATTTATCCACCTACACGCACACACCCTTGCTTGAAATGAACTCTATGTTAAAGAAAACAAAATCTATTCTCATACACACACACACACTTACTTTAATTGAAATCTAAGTTAAAGAAAACAAAGTCTATTCTCATACACACACACACACACTTACTTTAATTGAAATCTAAGTTAAAGAAAACAAAATCTATACTCATACACACACACACACTTTAATATGAAACCATCTAATATTAAAAGAAAGTTAAAAACATTAAAATCACCCTCATACACTCACACACACTAATATGAAATCAACAAAAATTAAAAGAAAGATACAAATAAGTAAAACTACTCTCATACACACACACACACAAATTAAAAAGGAAATCTAATTAAAATAACAAAAATTACAAAAACTAAATTAAAAAGAAAGAAAGAAGAAAAAAAGGAAGAACACACACACACACACATATTCCAACAAACAAGAGAAGAGAATTACAAAACAAGCTAACCTATTTTATTTCCATCAAAAATATTACAAAGTTGGAGAGAGAAAATGCAAAAAAGACAAAATTGAAAACAACAAAAAATGGCCCACAATCTCAAGAAAAGCTCTCAAAATTCTTAACCCCCACCCTCAGCCGAATCTGGCTATTTATAGGCAAAATTTTGGAATTATACGCCCTCGGACACGGGCGTGTCTGAGGGCGTGACATGACTTGGGGTGCGAATAGTCAGAACAGCTGGATCCAGGCAGGCATCTAGAAGGCTTGAGTGGAATCCTCGGACGAACACGGGCGTGACCATGTACACGGCCTAGGTCACGGGCGTGACCTAGGTCGGTTGGCTGGAGCTTGAACTGGGCGTGACACCTGGCGTGTCCTTTGTTCTTCTGGAAGGAATTGATGGGTCACGGGCGTGACCAAGTACACGGCATCGGTCACGGGCGTGACTTGATTCTTCTAGAAGGAAAGAACCTTTAGTGACTTGAATCTGGGATGCACATCCAACACGGGCGTGACCATGTACACGGCCTCGGTCACGGGCGTGACCGAGGGCATGTCTTTATGTTTGAACAGAGAGATGAAAATGTTAGGGATTAGTGAACACGCCCTTGGACACGGGCGTGTCCGAGGGCGTGTCTTAACAAAAAGACAGAAAGTTTATCAGATTAAAATAAAACTTAGTTAAAAGTCAAAATAACAAAAACAAACAATTTGTTTATTTAATTACATAGATTATTTATAATTCTAAGCAAAAATACACTAAAAACTATACAGAAAAACACGTATAATTACTATTCATCAAACACCCCCATACTTAAGCTTTTGCTATTCCAGGGCAAAAGTAAGGGATACCTATAAGACGTTTAATAAAATTTCTAATTTACTAAAGTTTTTATTAAATCAAAAGTAAGATCAAAATAAATTTAAGGTATTTAAAGAGGTAAGTCCAAAACTATGAAAGTAATTTAAAAAGAGCGAAAATTTTTTAGCGAGACTTCTAAAGTTAGCTAAATAGCGTCGATTATTGCAGTCTTTGGTACCTTTTAATTAGAATAGAATTATATAAAACTTTATCTTTTTTAAGAAAGTTTTTAAGAATAAATAAAGCCTACTAATTATGCTCTCCCAAACTTTTTCAAATTAAAATCCATGTACAATTTTATTGGCTAAGGGGTAGGGGAAAAAAAGGTAGCCTTGGCAAAAAGAAGAGTGCTTGGATTTAGGGGTGATGGACTTTATCCTCTCACCCCACCTTTTTGGTGGTTTGCTTTGATTCCCAGCGTTGGTTTACGCGGGATAATTGAAATCTTTTCTAAACTTAACCCAATGCCCGTGTTTACGGAATTTTATTTTTTTATTCCCATTGACACGGGATTTCTTTTAACATTATTGAGTGCCTGTGTTTACGGAATCTTTTTATTCCCATTGACACAAGATTTCTTTTAAAACTCCTTCTTTTACTATTTTTATGCCAAGCTAAGGGGTGTTTATAAGGGGGGTTTCAAGAGAAATTCTAGATTAATAAAAAAAGATTTTTGAGAGCAAGTTTAGTAGATTAAAAACATTCCTAAAGTTTCACAAGTTTAGAGTTAGAATAATTGAATCTAAAGATGGTTTGCCAATATAATACAAAAAGGAATCTATTTAGGGTAAACCCGAGGTAGTGCTAAAAATTCTGTTCTCAAATTAAATTAAGATCGCAAGATTTTCTTTACTACTGAAAATTCCTCGATTTAAATTTTTCAAACTATGAAATAAATAAAATTGTTTTAGCAAATCCAAAAAAGTAAAAATGCTTAAAGATAAACCTAACCTAGCCGTGGAAATAACAAAAAGCTAAGTAGGATTTTTATTGTATATATTCTTTTTATTTTTTTGATAAGTTTTTCATCAAAATTTTTTTGAGTTTTTAAGATTTTGATTATACAAAATACATAAATACTTAATGAAAAGAAAAGAAAGAAAAGTAAAAATACAAATATGAAAAAAAAATTTTGGGATTTTAATGAAATTTTTCATCATATATTTTTGATTTGTTTGGGTTTTTTTTTTCTTTTTTTTTGATTTTTTTCATAAGTTTTTCATCAAAATTTTTTTGAGTTTTTAAGATTTTGATTATACAAAATACATAAATACTTAATGAAAAGAACAGAAAGAAAAGTAAAAATACAAATATGAAAATTTTTTTTGGGGATTTTAATGAAATTGTTCATCATATATTTTTGAGTTTTACATAAGGATTTTTTTATATACAAAAGAAACAATAAAAATAAAACATTTATATGAAAAAAGATTTGTTTTGTTTTTTTTTTGTTTTTTTTTCTAAGTTAATTAATAATTTTTTTGGGGGGTTTTAATTTTAGTTATATATATTTACATAACAAATTTACAAAAAGAAAAGAGGAAAAAAGGGAGAGGGATAAAGTTGTTGTAACAATTTTAGGTATGTTATAACAACTTTTGGTATGTTGTGATTTTTTTTTTCTTTTTTTTTTCTTTTCAAAGAAAGAGATAAAATATTTACAAGAAATAAAAAGAGGGAAAACACGCCCCCATACTTAAAGCCAACATTGTCCTCAATGTTGAAGTTAAGTGTGAGGAACGAAAATATGTACAAAAATGTGAAAATTTAATTACAAAATAGATAAAATATATACAAGAATAGTTACAAAATAAAAAGGAACTCCACGAATATATACAAAATTGTTTTTTGGTTTGTTTTAGTTTTCCGAAATGTACAAAACACGAATAAAATACGTATAAAAGAAGTTAAAAGTATATATGTGATCATATTTTTTATTTAATATATATTTTTTATTTTGGTTTTAATTCTGAACTATGCATGTTTTAAAATATATCAAAATTTTTAAGAAAGATAAAGTAAATAAAGAAAAAGCTTTAAGATAAAAAGCAAGGAAGAAATAAGAGAAATAAAAAGCAAAATCAATGGGGTTTTCTCATTTCGAAATATCGACAAAAATCCCCTCTCGGGGCTGTCGAGTAATCCTACTTTGAGAAACTTCCTATTGTCTTATCTTAAAATTCCCAAAATTCTTTTTGATTTTCGTTTTGAAGTTTTTGCATTATTTTATTTTGTTTTATGTTTCCGTTTGGAAAAAGAATGATAATTTAAAATATGCATAATTATTAATATTATTTTTCATTTTGTTTTATTATTATTTATTATTATTATTTATTATTATTACTTATTATTATTATTAATTATATTTTTGTTTAAGTTTTTTGTTTTGAAATTAAAATTTATTTCATCATTTGTTTTTTTATGTAAATAAGAACAATAATAAAAAAAACGTAATGAGATAAATATGGGGGCGCCTCCCACGAGCGCTTTGTTTACCGTCTCGTAGCTTGACGCGTTGGTGGGGTACGATCTTTTTAGAGGTGGGGGAGGGGTATGGAATTTAGCTTCCCTCCCAGTTGTTCCCCCGCGTGGTAGAGTTTTAGTCGGTGACCGTTAACTTTTAAGTCGCCTTTTTCCGGGTGGGTTATAAGGACGATCCCGTATGGCCAAACCTCTTTCACTTGAAAGGGGCCAACCAACGGGATTTTAGTTTCCCCGGAAAAAGACGAAGACGTGAATTATATAGGAGGACGAGATCGCCCGACGCAAATGATTTTGGAAATTTAATTTTTCGGTCGTGGTAAAATTTAGAGCGTTCCTTATAAAATTTATTACTCTCGTAGGCGTTCGCACGCCATTCATCGAGTTTGTTTAATTGGAATTTCCAGTTTTCGGCAGTTAAATTATGATCGAGATTTAAAAGCTTTAACGCCCAAAAAGCGCGGTGCTCTAATTCTACGGGCAAATGGCACACCTTGCCGTAGACTAATCGGTAAGGCGTACAACCGATTGCGGTCTTGTACGCCGTACGATATGCCCACAACGCGTCGTCTAATTTAATTGCCAAATCCTTCCTATTAGTGGAAACGGTTTTTTCTAATATTCGCTTAATTTCTCGATTTACTACCTCCATTTGGCCACTCGTTTGGGGGTGATAGGCGGTGGCGAGCTTATGCGTGACGCCATATTTAGATAAAGTTTTTTCAAACTGGGCGTTGCAAAAGTGCGTACCCCTATCACTAACTATCGCGCGGGGCGCGCCGAAGCGAGAAAATAATTTTTTAAGAAATTTGACGACGACTCTCGCGTCGTTGGTGGGGAGAGCTTGCGCTTCCGCCCACCTAGATACGTTGTCGACCGCCACTAAAATGTAGCGATTTGTATATGAAGGAGGTGTTGGAACATGGTCTTCCGCATCTCCTAGGTTTGAGAATAACAAATCCTATGTGTATTTGATCTTGTGTGTTCAAGTGTGCAGGTTTACTAGGTCCACATGACTCAAGGAGTACACATGATGACTGCCCCCAAAATTGAGGCCAAAATTCGAACGAGCTCACTATCGCCGGCGGTAGCGATAGCGCCTGGCGATAGCGTTGATTAGCACATTTCCGGCATCGTTTTTAGAAAGGGCTAACGCCAGGCGGTAGCAGATAGCGCTGGCGGTAGCACGGCGCGTATGAGGCATAGAGCAAAATGTTACCTCGGATTGAAGATCCTGCCGCGCAAATTGTTTCTTAATCCGGGCTAGCGCTGGCGGTAGCGCTAGCGCCGGCGGTAGAACTTGGGCTATAAAAGGACCCCCTCTCCTCACGAATTAAGACATCCATTGCTTACACCTCAGAGAGAGAGATTGCTCGAGTTGCAGAGGCCTTCCTTGGCCGAATTCTGAAGTCCTAGCGAAGCGCTGCAAATTTCTGAAGGAGGATTCTATCACACCGAATCCGAACGAAGTCCGCCTCAACAAACGCTGATTCTCCAGCGGATCTTCGCCTCCTCGTTCAGAAGCTCATCTTGAGGGAGTTTTTAATTATCGTTATTTCATTTCTCTTTTATCATTGTAAACGATAGTGAAATCGCCTCGTGTTGGCGACTAGGTCTAGGGTAGGACTTAGGGCTGAAAATCGCCTCGTGTTGGCGACTAGATCTAGGCTAGGTCTAGGGGGTGCTCGAGGCCTTTCTGGGGATAGATTGGCTGGAGCGGCTTGAGGCCGTATCTAGGGAGAGATCGGCTAAAGCCAACCGGTTCGTGGGGATACGAGTCGGTATAGAAAACAAAAAGGATTTTTATTAGTCGCCTCCGATTTCTAGCGTCACAGGAATCAAGTTTTGTAAAACATTATTTGATATTAATAAAGCATGTCTCTTCATTATTGTTTTACTTGATTTCTCATTGTTTCAAATATTGCAATATTCCAAAGTTTTCTAAATATTTACTTAAATTATTTTAAACCCTTATTCACCCCCCCCCCTCTAAGGGCACCTACCGATCCAACAAGTGGTATCAGAGGTAGGTTATTCCAATCGTCTTAACAACCGGGAATAATGGCGTCTCATGATCTCACTTCTACTAGTGGGGGAGATTTTTGTGAAGAGGAAAAATCACTTGCACCACCTTTATTTGAAGGGACAAATTATAAAGGATGGAAAATCTTAATTGAAAAATTTATTAAAACTTTAGACATCGAAGTTTGGAATTTAGCAATAGCAAGACCTGCAAATGAATCAAATAAAAAAGAACTTCAATTAAATGCAAAAGCTAAACACTATTTGTTTTGCGGTCTATCTAATGAAATTTTCAAATTAATATATTGCTTTTCTAGTGCATACAAAGTTTGGCAATTTCTTGAAGAAATGTATGATTCTCCTCTCGCAGGTTTAAAACAAACACAGGAGGAGAAGGACATACAAGCATCTACCGTTATTCACGAAGATCTCTCTCATAGCAAAACCATGGAGATCATGGAAATCAACTTAGAAAAAGAGAGCAATACATTAAGAGAAAGAGAAGATGAAAATGCATCAATGGAAGAGGAGTGCCAAAAGGATGTCAAAGGAGCTATTTGTTCAAATCCCGCCTCTTCTGATTGCACTGTAAGGAAATCAAATTCTCTTATTGTTTGTAATTCTATTTCTACTTTACAATTACTACAAATTACTAAGCGCAAAATTAAGAAATTGAAAAATGCAAATTGCAAATTGCGCTTAGAAAATAAAAGTTTAAAAGCAAAAGTTAAAATAGAATCAAATGCTAATTCATCTAGTCTTACCCATGTCTCCTTAAATGAAACTATTACACCTTGTTTAGAATTTAATAATTTAAAAAAAAATACAAGGAACTTGAAAAAGAAATTATTTTCATAAGAGAACAAAATGAAAAATTATGTTTAGTAAATTCATCTTTGATAAATGATTGTGCTAAGTGTAAAGAATATAAAATTGAAATTAAAGAGATGGATGAAACATTTGATGAATATAGAAATAAATATCAAGATCATATTGAATCAATTGTTACCACTCTTAAAAATAGCACAATCAACTATAATAAAGCTAGACATAATTTAAAAATCAAGAATGATGAACTAAAATAAAAAATCAACTTGCTTAAGGAAATCATTAAGAAAAACGCTCAAAACATTCATTCACAATCACAAAGTATATCTAAAAGTAAGTTAAATATAATTTCTCAAAATTTTGATAAATCCAACAAAGGAAATAAAGAATATCAAATGCTTGAAAATAAAATTCCAAATCATTATCATTTACAAAATAACCACTCTCCCAACATAAACTTAAAGATAAACAAATTTCCTATAAAGAATGTTTTGCAAAATCATCATGGAAATTTGATGAATAAGAATAATATTAAACCAATGTTTGAATGGCGGCCAAAAGTTAAAAATGAAACACAAACTCAAATCAAAAGGGCCCGTTCAATCACATCTCCCCAAAAACAAACACGATGCATTTGGGTACCCAAAGGAACCGTCACTCCCGGTCCTCTTTGGATACCTAAATCTCTTATTCATTAGTATCCCATCATTTGCATGAAGTAGAAATCAATTAAAATGAAATACACCAATTTCTACTTCATTATGTGCTTTAATGTCTTTTCTATATTTTTCTTTTTGTGTTCTTTTTAAACAATCATGCCATGGTCATCTTATATAGTATTGGAAATATGATTTTATCTCATAAAGCTTAATGAGTTTATAAATCATTTTTGATCGAAATTCAAAATCATATTTTGATGACCTATTTTTTATTATTATATTCAATACTTCTAAACATCTTATATTATCCATATGAATCAAAATATAAATTTGCTATAAGATATTTCAAATTAAATCAGGTTATTTGGCTATTAAGAATCATAGCCGTCACCAACAAGTGGTTTAGTGAAATAACTTGATCTAAAAGAAAATTCAAGATTTAAATAAAAGCTCAACTTTCAATATGGGTGTCATTGTTCACAACAAAAATTTTATGTTGTGTTCTCTCCTTAATATCAAACATGATCTAAATCATCACTATTGTTCACCTATCAAAAGTCACATATATATTCAAAATTCTTAATTAAAGGAAAATCAATAAAATGTATTGAAAGAAGTTATCTTCATAATGAATATTGAATTCACAAACACCACCATGATCTAGTGATATCCTTTGCTAAATATCTCTAAAAACATAATTCATATCAAGAATCATCTATAAACAACTATCACAAATTATATGATAACAATTGACATTATAATTGTTTACCATGGTTGGTGTTATGGTGCATTATGTGTGTATTGTGATATATATTTCTTGTTTAGACCTTTGAATCATTTTGATATCAAATCAAATAGAATTGTCACTCCATTCTAGGTCTCTAAGTTGAAACACAATCAAACTTTGGCATAACATTATTCTCAAATTTATCATACTAACATTGTCACCTAAAGAATATTTATATCTATGTTAGGTTTTATATGACAAGGCATATCCATGTTACTATTTGTGTGAACATTACTCCTTGTTCACCGAAACCATGCATATTTGATTTGTTCAAACATGATATCTTGAGTTTTCATTTCCTTTTTTTTGTTATAAGCACAAGTCTTTAGAAAAGTCAAAATGAAAACATAAGTAAATATATCTCGTGCAATGATTAGTTTGTCAAGTCATATAAGAAATCGCTAATGTTTCATGCAATTTGGACCATCCAAAACATTTCCAAAAATTCAGCATGAAACTACTAATGGGACACCTAATCCAGTTCAAGCATCAAAATTTTCAAAACCCTAGAAAATCACTTACTGTTTCCCGCGCTAGCGTCGAGGTTCAAATTTTTGTGTTTTTAAAATTTTGAAAAATTTCTAAAAATATATAAATTTATATTTTCTACTTAGTTTTGCACTTCTGTGTTTCTTTATTTTTTGAAAAATCAAATACAAGACAACAAAAACCAAATTACAAAAAATATGTTTTGTTTTTTCTCTTGTGTTGTTTCCTTTGTTTAAAGTTCATTTTTATGCAAAAATCAAATATAAAAATTACAAAAATATGCGTTTATTTGTAAAAATCAACTCCAAAAATATAAAACAAAACAAAAACAAGTATCAAAATTATTCTTCTGAACTTAACTTTTCTATGTATCTTGCGAAAGGGTGATTTGGGCTATCATCCCATCATATCACCTAGTACCGGGCGAACCTCTCACAAGGTAGTCCTCGGGAAGTCCAAGATCAATTTTATAAGTTCAAACATTAAATAAAGGTTATCTTTCAAAAATATCAAAAAATACTGTATGGACTTTATTGTAAAAATCAAGCATGATTTAATATATTATTTAGTACTTCTATAATGTTGCGATTTATTATCTCAAACTACTTTGAACATTGTTTTCATCATGCTTAGATATATCTATTAATATGTGCATCAATTATATGTTAAAGGTTGTGTAGGATCAAGCTTAGCATGCCTCTAAGTAGGAGAAATGTTTTATGTTTGATAATGATAGATATTCACTCACTTTTTGGCATTGTCTACATATGGTTTAATTTAAGAATGCTTGTGTATGTTTTGTATTAGTACAAATAAATTAAAATCGCACAAGTATCTTACCTACACTCCTTCTTTTGCACTCTTAAAAATTAAGAAAAGTGGTTATATTTTTTCTCATAAAATCTATTGATTTGCAAAACAAGTGTATTCGGAGAACTTTGTGCTAAACAAAAATCATAAAATAAAGTGACAAAGATAACTCCACCAAGCACTACTTGAACCTCCTGATAAGTCTTAATGAGCATTGTGAGGTTGAGCACCTTGGAAAGAATAATAAAGTGTCTTGTGCAAATCAAATCTTTCTTTCAAAAATAAGAAAAACCACTTACTCTTAAGTACACCGGATCACTAGTCTCAAACAGTAAAAATAAAATCTGTGATCCCCCAAGCACTACTTTGCACCCTGATAAGTCTTAATGAGCATTGTGTGTGCAAAGCATCTTGGTAGTTGTACACTTTTTTTTTGTGCATTAAAGTGTGTGGAAGTAAAATTATTTGTGTTTTGTTGTGCTTCTACTTTACATATCTCTTGTATTTTTGATTAAAACACTCGTATACTCTACTCAAAAATACACTTATGTGCACATCATTATCATCCATAACACTTCTTCTTATGAGTATTGGATCCTAACGCTAATTCTATGCTACTCTTTATTTATGTAATGCACTAGATAACCTAGCATGTTTTCTACAAGGTTTGGTTTGTTTTGAAATTGTGAATTGAAATAACATTGTAGTAATCTCTTTGTGAAAACATTATTTCATGCTTGGTTATTATCAAATTTAAAGATTTAATTGAAAATGATTTACAAAAACATCATCTTTTTGAACTTTAACTCATATCTTGTTATGAATCATCATTGCTTACATTAAGATGTGTCGTGTATTTCTATCAGTCTTCCGCATCATCACCGTATAATTTCTACCTTGCGCTTTCATGCTTATATCAAGTCTAAAATTTCAATTTTTTCTAAAAAAGTGGTAGACTTGCTGGGTAGAATTTATATTGGTTGTTCTAACACGTGTATCATTTTTTATGTTATGAACTCTGATTTATTTTTATGTACACTTTCATGCTAAACACTCCTACAACAAGTAAAATATCGCCTATAAAACATCCTCTTTTTATTGAATTTCAAATCAATATTTTCTTCTCTAATTGCTATAAGGATGTTGTTTCTTTATTCAAAAATGCTTCAACTCTTATCTTTATAAAGTTTATTTTGAAACTCAAAAACATCTCCTTTTTGAACTTAAAATCTTATTTAGTATTATGATGTTTCTTTTTCGAAATCTTCCGCAATCCTCAAACTCTAATTCATTCATGAATTTCAATATTGCTAAGAGTATTTTAATTTTCAAATAAAAATCCATATGCTATGAAATTTCCCATTAAGATTTAAATGCTAAATGTTTCCAATAATTATTATCCTGACTTCATTTCTCACCATAGCGGGGGCGTAGGGTTGTAGACATTAGATAACCTTATCTAGTCATGTCTTGTCCTTAACCGGGGAGGGTTCCAGTGGGGCCTTGCGAGGCACTGGGGGGAAAGAGTGCTAGGTTAAGTTTTGTCTAGTGTTTGCATATGGGACTAACACCCCAACCTACGACATGTGTGCAGCTCCTCATGCCCATCCGTCACTTAGTACGGGGCTAGGGTGTAGACGTATTGTCTGGGTAGATGGATTACTTGGAAATCACTATTTGTTTTATGCTTAAAACTCTTATTTAAAAGGGAAATCATTATTGTTTGCTTAAACTCTGATATATAAAAGGGGGAGAACTACAAACAAAAGGGATAAAATAAGTCATAACTCTGATCACTTTCAATGAAAGACAAGTCTAAAACTCCTTATCATTTACTTAAAAAGCTCGATCATGCCTTCTCTTTTATTTACACATTTTCAGTGCTCTATTTCCCTACCCACTTTTGCTAATAACAAAGGGGGAGAACTAACATGATAAAATGCAAAAGGGGGAAAACTAACATGATAAATATAATCCGCTATCAAAATGCAAACCCAACATGATTGATTAAGCTGACAGCATACATATTAAGGGAGCATTCATATAGGGGGAGCCTGTATTTAGGGGGAGCAATTCTAAGTGCTAAAATCAATTATTATCCTAAAGTCATCACTCTCACACACACACAAGTATAGTCTCATCATGCTTATTTATTAATGCTGTGTTTTATCATTAATGGATTTGTTATTATCAAAAGGGGGAGTTTGTTGGAACATGGTCTTCCGCATCTCCTAGGTTTGAGAACAATAAATCCTATGTGTATTTGATCTTGTGTGTTCAAGTGTGCAGGTTTACTAGGTCCACATGACTCAAGGAGTACACATGATGACTGCCCCCAAAATTGAGGCCAAAATTCGAACGAGCTCACTATCGCCGGCGGTAGCGATAGCGCCTGGCGATAGCGTTGATTAGCGTGTTTTCGGCATCATTTTTAGAAAGGGCTAACGACAGGCGGTAGCAGATAGCGCTGGCGGTAGCACGGCGCGTATGAGGCATAGAGCAAAATGTTGCCTCGGATTGAAGATCCTGCGGCACAAATTGTTTCTTAATCCGGGCTAGCGCCGGCGGTAGCGCTAGCGCCGAAGGTAGCGCTTGGGCTATAAAAGGACCCCCTCTCCTCACGAATTAAGACATCCATTTCTTACACCTCAGAGAGAGAGAGATTGCTCGAGTTGCAGAGGCCTTCCTTGGCCGAATTCTGAAGTCCTAGCGAAGCGCTGCAAATTTCTGAAGGAGGATTCTATCACGCCGAATCCGAATGAAGTCCGCCTCAACAAACGCTGATTCTCCAGCGGATCTTCGCCTCCTCGTTCAGAAGCTCATCTTGAGGGAGATTTTAATTATCGTTATTTCATTTCTCTTTTATCATTGTAAACGATAGTGAAATCGCCTCGTGTTGGCGACTAGGTCTGGGGTAGGACTTAGGGCTGAAAATCGCCTCGTGTTGGCGACTAGATCTAGGCTAGGTCTAGGGGGTGCTCGAGGCCTTTCTGGGGATAGATTGGCTAGAGCGGTTTGAGGCCGTATCTGGGGAGAGATCGTCTAAAGCCAACCGGTTCGTGGGGATACGAGTCGGTATAGAAAACAAAAAGGATTTTTATTAGTCGCCTCCGATTTCTAGCGTCACAGGAATCAAGTTTTGTAAAACATTATTTGATATTAATAAAGCATGTCTCTTCATTATTATTTTACTTGATTTCTCATTGTTTCAAATATTGCAATATTCCAAAGTTTTCTAAATATTTACTTAAATTTTTTTAAACCCTTATTCACCCCCCCCCCCCTCTAAGGGCGCCTACTGATCCAACAGGAGGTAGGGGGCCTCTGAAATCTATGCCCCATAAATCGAAAATCTCGCATTCTAAATAAAAATTTAGGGGCATCTCGTCGCGACGAGAGATGTTACCCGACCATTGGCAGGTATCGCATGCGCTCACAAAAGTGTGAGCGTCTTTGAAGAGAGCGGGCCAATAAAAGCCCGCCTCCAGCGCCTTCTGCGCAATCCGGTTGGCTTGATAATGCCCCCCGGCCGGCCCCTCGTGGCAGAGCCACAATATTTGCGCACCCTCCTTGCTCGATACGCATCTTCGCATGACTTGGTCTGCGCAAACGCGAAATAGGAAAGGGTCCTCCCAAAAGTAGTTTTTCAAATCAGAAAAGAATTTCTTCTTTTGCTATTTTGAAAAGTCATTTGGAAGCACCCGCGCAACTAAATAGTTGGCATAATCCGCGAACTAAGGGGTGGGAGAAGTTTTTAAATTTGATAAAGTTAAAAGACGCTCCTCGGGAAATCGATCATCGATTTCCGATTCGACGAGCGCTTCCGTGATCGGGCGCTCTAAACGAGAGAGGTGGTTGGCCGCTAAATTTTCGGCCCCCTTCTTATCCCGGATCTCTAAATCAAATTCTTGTAATAGGAGGACCCATCGAAGAAGGCGGGGCTTAGCATCTATTTTATCTAATAAATATTTTAGGGCGGAGTGGTCGGTAAATACTATAATTTTTGAAAGCGTGACGTAGGGCCTAAACTTATCGATGGCGAAGACGACGGCAAGGAGTTCCTTTTCCGTGGTCGTGTAATTAGCCTGTGCGGCCGTGAGCATGCGGGATGCGTAATAGATAGGATGAAAATATTTATTTATGTGTTGGCCTAATACGGCCCCTACCGCTATATCGCTCGCGTCGCACATAATCTCAAACGGAAGGGTCCAATCGGGCGCCACCAGAATGGGAGAATGGATAAGTTTTTCTTTTATAAGTTCAAATGCCTCTACGCACGCGTCATCAAAAATAAATGGAGATTCCTTCTCCAGGAGGTGGGTTAGCGGTTTTGTTATTTTAGAAAAATTTTGAATGAACCGCCTATAAAAACCCGCGTGGCCAAGAAAACTACGAATAGATTTTATATTTGAGGGCGCGGGAAGTTTTTGATTATTTCGACCTTGGCCTTGTCGACCTCTATCCCTCTTGCGGAAATTTTGTGTCTGAGAACTAAGCCTTCTCGAACCATAAAATTACACTTCTCCCAGTTTAAAACCAGGTTCGTGTCTTCGCATCGTTGGAGGACTCGATCTAAATTTTTTAAACAATTTTGGAAGGAGCTTCCAAAGACCGAGAAGTCATCCATAAAGACTTCCATAATATCCTCTACGAGCTCTCCAAAGATCGCCATCATACATCGTTGGAATGTAGCGGGCGCATTGCAGAGGTCGAACGGCATCCTTCGGTATGCGAAGGTACCGAAGGGGCACGTAAAGGTAGTTTTCTCCTGGTCTTCGGGGGAGATAGGAATTTGTAAAAACCCCGAAAGACCATCGAGAAAACAATAATATGGATGACCCGAAAGTCGCTCCAGAATTTGATCGATAAACGGCAACAGAAAATGGTCTTTTCGGGTGGCATCATTTAATTTTCGGTAATCGATGCACACCCGCCAACCCGTAACAGTACGGGTTGGAATTAATTCGTTGTTTTGATTCTCCACTACCATTAGACCGCCCTTTTTTGGCACGACATGAATGGGACTAACCCACGTGCTGTCGGATATAGGGTAGATAATCCCCGCATCCAGGAGTTTTATTACTTCAACCTTAACTACATCTCGCATATTCGGGTTAAGTCGTCGCTGAGGCTGGATGGTTTTGCGGGAATTATCTTCTAAGAAAATTTTGTGCGTGCAAAAAGAGGGATTTATCCCCCTAATATCTGAAATTTGCCATGCAATTGCATGGCGATGCGTGGACAAAACTTTAACTAATTCGGAGGTTTCCGAATCAGTTAAAGAAGACGAAATAATAACCGGGAGTTTTAAATCCGCGGCGAGAAAAGCGTATTTTAAATGGTCGGGGAGTGGCTTAAGCTCCAAGACCGGGGGTTCTTCGTAAGAAGTTGTAATTTTTAAACTTTTAGAATTAAAAGACTCGAAAGGCGAATCTGGCGGCAATTCATCCAAAGGGGTGAGGGTTGCCAGATCCGGATCATCTAATGTTAAAGTGAGTAATTCTGCATGAGAAGAACACTCATCCTCGAACGTGGATTCTAAGTGAAAGCAGGAATCGTCGTTCGATAAAGAGTTTCGCATCGAAGGATTAATATGAAGGGTAACTTCGTCATCCCCTACCCGAAGGAGGAGGCGATCATTACTCACATTAATTAATGCTCGGGAGGTCGCGAGGAAAGGGCGACCGAGGATAATTGTTACCTCGGCGTCCTCCTCGATGTCGAGGATGACGAAGTCTACCGGGAAGATAAACTTATCAACCTTGACCAGAACGTCCTCCACTACCCCGATAGGATATTTTATCGAGCGATCCGCGAGTTGGATGCTCATTTTTCGTTGGGGTGGGAACACCCAAATCTAGTTTTTTAAAGAGGGAGAAGGGCATTAAATTAATGCTCGCTCCCAGGTCCGCTAGGGCGTATTTTATTAATAAATTGCCAAAAAGGCACGGGATGGAAAACCTTCCCGGGTCATTTAGTTTTGGTGGCAATTTATTAAGTAGGACCGCCGAGCATTCCGCATTTAATGAAGCACGCGAAATACCCTCGAGCTTCTTTTTATTAGAAAGGAGCTCCTTAAGGTATTTCGCGTATTTCGGCATCTGAGAGAGTGCCTCCCAGAAGGGGACGTTAATTTGAATTTGTTTTAATATTCGTAAAATTTTTTGAAAATGTTCGTCCTCCTCTTTATTAATTTTTGCGGGGTAAGGAATTTGCGGGCTCGAAACGCCCGGCGCTAATGTTTTTTCCTTATCTACTAAAATTGAAGACGAGGGTGGAGGGGTCGGAGGCAAAATAGTTACCTGATGCTCAACCCGCAATGGGGAGTCGACCTCCCTGCCGCTGCGAAGGGTAATGGCGTGGGCATTTTCACGCGGGTTCTGCTCCGAGTTTCCTGGCAATGCTCCAAGTGGCCGCTCGGAGATCATTTTAGCGAGCTGTCCAACCTACATTTCTAAATTTTTTAGCGATCCGGTTATATTCCGGATATTTGCCTCGTTGGACGCTATGTATTTTGTAAATATCTCCTCGAGCGGAGTAGGTTTTGGAGGGGAGGCGGAAAGCCCTGCTGAAATCCTTGGGGATATCCTTGCGGAAATCCTTGCGGGATCGCAGGTGGAGGGCGTTGCGCGTTGTTAGGATTACTCCAAGAGAAGTTCGGGTGGCTCCTCCAACCCGGATTATAGTTATTACTATAAGGGTTGTTATTAGGATTGAAGGGCGCCCGCACTTGATTGCCAACGTACTCCACCGATTCCTCGATAATACTATTATTATTTAGATTATTATTATTATGAGTATTAAAATTATTATTAGGATTATTAAAATTATTATTATTATTATTATTATTATTATTAGGATTATTAGCCCAAGCGGGAGTGGAGGAGGAAGCTGTCATCTCCGCCACTTGCTTACTCAGCCGCTCTACCTGCGAGGTTAAGTAAGTAGTGGCATCCACTTCAAAAAGACCAGCCGATTTATTAGGACGCGACCTTGGCGCATTCCACTGGTATGCGTTCATGGCCATTCTTCGATCAGAGTTTGAGCGGGCTCCGAGGTTTTGTTGTTTAACGTTCCCCCGGCGGCTGCGTCGATCATCTGTCTCGTTGAGAAATTCAAGCTGTTATAGAACGTTTGTACCTGTAGCCAAGTTGGTAGCGCGTGATGAGGACACCTACGCAGGCATTCCTTAAATCGCTCCCAAGTCTCGTAGAGAGACTCAGAATCGAATTGAATGAAGGAGGTTATATCCATGCGTAATTTAGCGGTTTTTGATGGAGGAAAATATTTAGTTAGAAAATTCTCCGTCAATTCGGCCCACGTGGTTATGGACCCTCTCGGAAGAGAAGTCAACCACGATTTAGCCTTTGTCCGCAGGGAAAAGGGAAATAAGCGCAAGCGAATTTTGTCATCGCTGACGCCATTAATCTTGAAGGTGTCGCAAATTTCTAAAAAATTTGAAAGGTGTTGGTTTGGGTCCTCATCTGGCAAACCGTCGAACTGAATCGACTGTTGTACCATTTGAATTATGCTGGATTTGATTTCGAAATTATTATTAGCTACCGCGGGGTGGGTGATGCTCGATCCTGTATCCTCTAAATTTGGCCTAGCATAATAGGCCATGGTCCGCTGTGGGGCCGCATTTAGATTAGGATCGCCCATCACGCCTATATGTATATCGCCGACGGATTCTTCGGGATCTATTTGTAGATTTTGATTACGAGATCGGCGGCGCTCGAGAGCGTGCACTCGATTTCGGGATCAAAAGGTAAAATTAGATTATCCGAAGATTCTCCTCGGGTCATACACTATTCTTTAATTAATAATTTTTTTGGAAGAAAGAGTTTTTTGTTCTTTTTATAGATTTTTTTTGATGTTTTTGTTTTGGAAATATTTTTACAAGGAAGAAAAAGAAGAAAAGAAAGAAAGAGGGGGAAAATTTTTTTTTTTTATTTTCTTTTCGTAAGTAGAAAATATCGCTATATATATTTTTTGGGTAATTTTTAAGGTTTTGTTTGGTTTGGTTTTATATGAACATATATATGTATGTTTGTAAATATATAAGCAAAAGGTTTATAATTGCAAAAGGTTTTAAATTTTGCAAATATGTGTTTATAAGAGGTGGTAAAAAGAGGAGATATATCTTTATATATTTTTTTTTTGAAGATTTTGGATTTTCCTTTTTCTTAGATAGGTTTTTTTTCTTAATTAATTTAATTTTTTTTTTGTTTTTAAGATGAAAGTAAAATATATAATTGATAGAGAGGTGAAATATAAGATAAAATTTATAGCGTTTCCTATTTCGAAATAAAGACACAAGTCCCCAGCAACGGCGCCAAAAACTTGATACGTTGAAATTTAACTTCTTAGAAAAGCTCTTTCTTTCTTTAGACTTTAACCTTAGGCGGACATTTTTGAAAAGTCCCGCGAGTAATTCTACTTCGAGGAATTACCCGTTATCCTATCGAAAGATAGAAGTAACGGCCTTTTCCTCTTTCGAAATATCGACGATTACTCTTTGGCCGCGTCGCCAAAAGCTAAGTATAAAGGGTTTGAAAGGCTTATGTTGAAATGAAAGTTGAAAGCTTTTTGAATATGTTATGTTGTTGCAACAATTTTGTAAATGATAGTTTCCTTTTTTAAAACCTCTTTTACCTTGAGCTAGTTGCAACAACCAAAGGTTTGTTGCAACAATTTTCTAAGTGTTTTTAAAAGAGTTTTAATTTGCTTTTGAGAGAAAGTTTTTGGGTTTATATAATTATCCAGACTAAAATCAATAAAGGCAAGTGGACCTTATCGATAGTAGTATAGGATATTTCTATTGAAATATCAAGGTCGTATTTTTCCAAGGTCGTATCGATTATTTCTACTTCTACGGAACGCGCTATTATTTTATCGAAAAAAGATTTGAATTGATTTTTATAGCTTTGTAGAAAAACTAATGACGAAAATTAAGGTTGGCGTGCGTTTAACGATAATTGCGATAAAAAGCAAGAAAGCACGAAAACGTTAATTTAGAAAGTAGTTTTGCTTATAATTTTTTTGAGTTTTATAAAGCGATAATGATAACTACGGCGATTTTAAGCGATTGAGCGGTTAGCGGAATTAGCAAAAAGCAATTATATTAAAAACAAAAGACGCACTAATTGAAAACTCACGCACTCTACGGAATTAAAATGAAAGCGGTAAATTACAGAAATTAAAGAAATGCGATCCCTACCCAAATAGGTAGAGGGGAAATAAATGCGTGAGCGAGTCCTATCCTAATGGATAGGCGGGAAATAAATGTGTGACGAGTCCTATCCAAATGGATAGGCGGGAAATAAATGCGTGACGAGTCCTATCCAAATGGATAGGCGGGAAATAAATGCGTGACGGAAATGAAAGCTAAGCTATTGAATTACAAAAAAGGCGCAAAATTTATCCACCTACACGCACACACCCTTGCTTGAAAGTTAAAGAAAACAAAATCTATTCTCATACACACACACGCACACTTACTTTAATTGAAATCTAAGTTAAAGAAAACAAAGTCTATTCTCATACACACACACACACACACTTACTTTAATTGAAATCTAAGTTAAAGAAAACAAAATCTATACTCATACACACACACACACATCTTAATATGAAACCAACTAAAATTAAAAGAAAGCTAAAAACATTAAAATTACCCTCATACACTCACACAAACTAATATGAAATCAACTAAAATTAAAAGAAAGATACAAATAAGTAAAACTACTCTCATACACACACACACAAATTAAAAAGGAAATCTAATTAAAATAACAAAAATTACAAAAACAAAATTAAAAAGAAAGAAAGAAAAAAAAAGGAAGAACACACACACACTTTCCAACAAACAAGAGAAGAGAATTACAAAACAAGCTAACCTATTTTATTTCCATCAAAAATATTACAAAGTTGGAGAGAGAAAATGCAAAAAAGACATAAAATTGAAAACATCAAAAAATGGCCCACAATCTCAAGAAAAGCTCTCAAAATTCTGAACCCCCACCCTCAGCCGAATCTGGCTATTTATAGGCAAAATTTTGGAATTACACGCCCTCGGACACGGGCGTGTCTGAGGGCATGAAACGGCTTGGGGTGCGAATAGTCAGAACAGCTTGATCCAGGCAGGCATCTAGAAGGTTTGAGTGGAATCCTTGGACGAACACGGGCGTGACCATGTACACGACCTAGGTCACGGGCGTAACCTAGGTCGGTTGGCTGGAGCTTGAACTGGGCGTGACACCTGACGTGTCCTTTGTTCTTCTGGAAGGAATTGATGGGTCACGGGCGTGACCAAGTACACGGCATCAGTCACGGGCGTGACTTGATTCTTCTGGAAGGAATGAACCTTTAGTGACTTGAATCTGGGATGCACATACAACACGGGCGTGACCATGTACACGGCCTCGGTCACGGGCGTGACCGAGGGCGTGTCTTGATGTTTGAACAGAGAGATGAAAATGTTAGGGATTAGTGAACACGCCCTTGGACATGGGCGTGTCCGAGGGCGTGTCTTAACAAAAAGACAGAAAGTTTATCAGATTAAAATAAAACTTAGTTAAAAGTCAAAATAACAAAAACAAACAATTTGTTTATTTAATTACATAGATTATTTATAATTCTAAGCAAAAATACACTAAAAACTATACAGAAAAACACATATAATTACTATTCATCAGCAATCTCTATGTCGAGGAATCATTTTGATGATACCAATCATCATTTCGACGATATTGTTTTGTATTCAAAATGACATTGTTCTTGTTTATTCTTGTGTATGATTAGTGTTATGTTTTAGCAGCCACATGTATATGTACTCCTTGAGTGGGCCCTTTTGCTTACTCAATTCAACACTGCTTTCATATAGTAACATGTGAGTGTTTATGAATTGATCAATAACATTGTTACCTTCACTTTAGCCTTTGCATTTCTTTGAGCTAGTAGCTCCCCCTTGATGTGATATCTCTATACATTACTCCTTTTATCTCCCCCTTGACCAGAGCATCCTGGCTTGTGGTGAGATTCTTCTTAGTCCAGATTTATGCCTGGATCACTTATTGTCCATTAGCCTTATGTGCTTTTGATTGGCTACATGGACTACTCTGCATGATAGATTTAGTTTCCCTTAGGAACCCAATATGATTTGGGTCCTAGGTTCTTGTTAGCATAGCAAGGAATTATTCTACTCACTTCAGCCTTTCTAGGAGGGATCTCCTTTGCACTAGACACACATGGGTTGTGCCAACAGTCAATTGCAAAGTGTCCCACTTTACCACAGCACCAACATTCATGGATGTTGTAACTTATTTTATGAACAAGTTTTGAGGTGGAGGAACTATCACAATGTTTATGTTCAGTAGAGAAGGCTGCAACATTCTTCCAAATTTTCCCAGCTAAGGGCCGACTGGCTGTCCTAGTATAATTATCTCTTCTTGACTTCATCTGTTTGTCACCAACAGATGTCAGCTTGATAGATGGCATAGTGTTGATAGCATCAGAAATGATCAAGTGAGAGTTGATTATACTGGGGCTACCAGCCTGCTTCTTTGCTGGAAGAGATTGGAACAGGTGATGCTTCCTTACCCTTTAATGTGGGGGCTGAAGCACCAAACACAAATGGTACATGATGGGCCATTTGGATTTCCTCATGGGGAACCTTTAATGCACTCATCCCCATGCCCTTTTGTTGGATCTGTAGGCGCCCTTAGAGGGGGGTGAATAAGGGTTTTAAAAACTTTATACTATAATAGAAAACTTTTGATATTTTGATCTAGGTTGAAACAAAAGTAAATAGATATTGAAATTAGAAATGAAATCAATTTTATTAAACAAGAAAAGACATGATTAACATTTATAAAATTGATTACAAAATCTGATTTCAATGACGCTAGAAATCGAAGCGAATAATATGAAAACCCTTTTTGTTTTCTATACCTACTTGTATCCCCACGAACCGGTTGGCTTTAGTCGATCTCTCCCTAGATACGGCCTCAAGCCGCTCAAGCCAATCTATCACCAGAATGGCCTCGAGCACCCCCTAGATCTACTCCCTAGACCCAGTCGCCGTGTGGCGAATTCCTCCCTATGTCCTACCTAGACATAGTCGCCATGTGGAGAATTCCCCCTAGTCCCCGCAAGGCCCTAGTCGCCGTGTGGCGAGTTCCTCTACAGAACAAAAGATATTAAGGTTACAATTTGAAAGTAAAAACAAAACACAAACTAAAGACTCCCTCAAAAGTAGAACATGATGTCGATGTAGATGCGATCGTATTGGTCTTCCAGTTCTTTGCATTCACGAACGTTGACGGAGTACTTCGGGCTGCTTGGAGAAGGCTCTCACGAGTTCTCTGAATAAATGGCTTCTATTCCTTCTATGTCAGCGATAGTGCAATTTCCTTCCTTCAGCCAATATCTCTTTCCATATTTGCCCCTCAATCAACTGCAGACGGGATGTTTCCAAAAGCTACCGCCGGGCGATAGACCTAACGCGCCGCGATAGTACTTGCCAAACATAGCGACCCATCGACATTCCTTTTTCTCCACTTTCCTTTCTGTCAATAGTTTCCATATATACTAACACCAACGTCAGTGCTAACGCTCCGCGGTAGGTCATTTTGTCGGGTGCATCTTCGTCGAGTTGTCCTCACAATTCGTCGAGCGCAGCATTCATTTCGCCGAACGGAACTAGCGCGTCGCGGTAACGCTGACGCCCTGCGGTAGTGTATACATTTCATCGAACAACAGCTTGCATCTCAGCGGCTTCCCTTCTCAGCGGTTCGTTAAGGCTAGCGCCAGCGGTAGAGTTAACGCGGAGCGGTAGAGCATTCAGATCTTCTCAGCGGTTTCCCTTCTCAGCGGTTTCGTCTCAGCGGTTCGTTGGTGCTAGCGCCAGCGGTAATGTTAACGCGGTGCGGTAGCAACAAAACACAGCACCACGGAGATTTGAAATCACAGAATCCTGCATACTATAAACACAAAACAAGTATGATCAAATATAATTGGATTTGTTATTGTCAAACCAAGAGATGCGAAAAGCATGTTCCAACAAACTCCCCCTTTTGATAATTACAAATCCCCTTAGAAAGAAATAATACAATTGATAGGAATTTGTGTTTATAATAGAGATAAGCATGAAATGTAAGACATATGCATATGCTCCCCCTAAATGAATGCCCCCCTACAACAAATCTTCCTATGAGCTTAACTCCCCAAAAATGTTAATTTCTTTCAAATTTATTCTCCCCCTTTTGGTATTATCAAAAGAGGGTGGAGAGGAAGGCCAACAAAAAGTGTGTAATTACTGTGTAGATAGGGAATGAGCATGATAAACATGTAAACACTAAGGAAAAATACAAGGGATAGGAGTGAAAAGAGAATGTGAAGAGATTGTCATAAAAAGACCACTTGTTGGGAAAAATGTATTCATGATCGAGCGAACAAGTAGTAAAGAGGTGAAAAGCATGACGGAATATTTTTATGAAGAGAACATCTATATAGGAATTCAGAAGCAAAGTAGATGATTAAGAATTTTAGATATATCAAAATAGATGTTGTAGCATTTTAAGTACACAAAATAATTTCAGTTTTAACATAGCCATACACTAGTTTTGAAAGGTATACAATACAGAGTTCTCATGGCGTAGCGGAAAAAAATATGTAAGCATGACATAAGTTATCAAGACAAGATAGAAGAATACAATGTTCAAAATTTAGAAATCAAGTACACTTATACATTGTAATGATCATGCAAGGCAATCTAGTGCATTTACTTAAGAATTTAGAGAATACATGTAGATAAGCAATAGACTCTAATTCTCATGAGTAGAAGGCTTACAAGTGTTAACGATGTGTACAAAATAGTGTTTTTGAGAAAAAATAAACATATGAGTTAATCAAAACACATGACATGTATAATGGAATAAACACAATATTATTGAACAAGCGTTTTTAGAGTTACCTCTTCCCACAAAGCTATATAAATTATTCAATGCATATAGTAAAATAGTACAACTACCAAGGTGCTCTGCACACACAATGCTTATTAAGACTTATCAGGGTGCAAAGTAGTGCTTGGGGAATCACAATTATTATCTTGAATTTTATTTATTTGTGATTCGGTGTACAAGAAGAAGTATATAAAAAAACAATTTGCGACAAGGCACTTTACAATTCTCTCCAAGGTGCTCAACCTCACAATGCTCATTAAGACTTATCAGGAGGGTGAGTAGTGCTTGGTGGAGTTATCTTTGTAAATTATTCATTTGAATTTTTTTGCTTAACGACAAAGGACTCCGAATTCACTTGTATGTGCAAACAAAAAGTTTTTGAAAAGACACACTTCTTCAAAGAGAGGTGCATGAAAAAGATTTTAACATATGGTGAAGGTAAAACTAAGCATGCCTAACAATAATATGAAGAAGTTACAGTACACAATCATGTAAGAGAAGATTAAATTCATATGTAGTTTGTCAAAAAGTGTAAGTGAAAGCAAAAATCATTAGCAAATATAAGACATTTACTCATACATAGAGGCACGCTATGCAATACAACACATGGTTTCTATCATCAATTTCAAAGCACATATAAGATAATGATCAAGGCATGATACACAACCAATGTCAGTAAGATACTTGAACTAGAGAATGAAACATTGTATACTATGCTTGGCAAGATGAACCATATCATCCTTGAAACATTGAGAAATTGCATCAGTTTTTATAAATTTTAAGTTTTCAATAACCAAAAATAAAACAAATAAAAAGCATGTTTTTGATGTCTTAGTTTGTTTTTCAATTTTGTAGTTTGTTTTGATATATAGAAAAACAAAGCATGTTTTTAGTTGAATTTTGATTTGTTTTACTTTTTTTTTGTGTTCTTGGAATTTTAAAAGAAAATAGCAGAAACTGAAAAATGAAAAAGAAGCTGGAAATTCAGAAATATCCACTATCGCCAGTGGTATCCAGCTATCGCCGGGCGATAGTGACAGAACTCGAATTTTGGGGAACAAGTGAAACTTTTCAGCATTTTTCTTTTTAATATATTTGTGCAGATTTGTGACAATGTAGTTCAGCAAAGAAAGCAGACATATGCATACACAAAAATGCGTATTTTGCAAGTTTAAGCTTGGATGTCCAATACCCCAAATTCTAGCCAAGGTGTCACAATACACTTTCAAAATACATGTGTTTTTCACATGCAGGAGAGTTTAAATGCATGAGTGAAATGATAACATGTTTGAACACAAAATAAGCATGAATGAAATGATCATAAATATGTGAAATAATATTCATGCAATGAATACAACATAAGTATGTCTAAGATCAAGATACCCAAACAACATATCTACACTCTAGCCCCGTACTAAGTGACGGATGGGCATGAGGAGCTGCACGCATGTCGTAGGTTGGGGTGTTAGTCCCATATGCAAACACTAGACAAAACTCACCCTATCACTCTTTCCCCTCAGTGCCTCGCAAGGCCCCACTTGAACCCTCCCCGGTTAAGGACAAGACATGACTTAGAAGTCAGGTAATCTAAAGTCTACAACCCTACGCCCTCGCTATAGTGAGACACACAATGTGGTTTAATGATCATGGGCATACTAAGCATTTAAACTTATTGAACCATTTTTTAAACTATGGCTTATATGCGAGATTAATTTCTTATTAGATTTGATTTTAAAGTAACATAGTTATTATAGATTTTAACTTTCAATTGTTTTCCTTTAAGATTGATTAATTATTCCATCAATAGATAACTAGCATGAAAGATAGTATTGATTAGTTGATAATGCTAGAAAGAAGAGGTTGATCACAATTTTATGGCGTAAGATTTATTACATTAATGTTGCATGTATTCAAACCTTGTCATTCAAATATTGGACATAGAATGAAGTGATGGTTCTAGTTAATTTATTCTTTTAGATATAAAGATGATTCTATGATCTTCATATAAATGAGATAAATGCAAAACATAATTGATTCATATGATGGTCATGATCACAAACTATCTGATGGAATCAATATTATCTTTTATAGATTTTTAATATTTGAATTAAAAAGATCTATTGAATTGGCAAGATTATTATACATGATCATGAATTTTAACACAGGAATTACATACTCATAATTAATTCTTCGTGATGATATAAATGCGATATTATTAAAGGACATTCATATTCAAATTTTTTTTTTGAATTATTAGAGAGATATTATAAGGTGAAAACTTAAGATAAATATAAAGAGAAAAATATTTTTGGTTATTTAGAAAGGTTTTGTAAATTTTCTCTTTGATTTTGTGAAGTCTTAAATAAATCACATATATATATATATATTTATGAAAGTATAGTGATAATAAAGGTAATACAATAATTTTTCAGAAAATAATATTTAAGATAAATTGGAATTTTGAAAATTATGCTACCGCCGGTGTTAGAGACTAACGCCAGGCGCTAGCAACAGAGTTGAGATTCTTGATTTAAACACAAATGATTTTTGCATATTTTCAATTCCGATTTGACATGATTATGATTTTGACATACTAGGGGTAATCAAATAATGACGCAAATATATTACATACCTAAGCAAAACTTGCGCTTTATAAGTTTAGCCTAATACCCCTAAAAACACCTTTTGAATCCATTTTGACACTTATTTAATTTAGTCTTAATAATATCATATGACAAATTTAGTTTTTCAAATTTTATAAGACTTTTAGGAAATGGATTTAGAAGGATAAAAATAAAGGATAAGTAGATCACTTGAAAAATGATAAGATTTTCTATTCAACTTTATTCAATTTGATGTATTTATGAATTTTGGTTTAATATGTGAAAGTCATATCACAAGTTATATAAAGTGATCATATCATGATGGCTCAAAGAAATAATGGCAAAAAAAGGAAATTAAGCATATCATGAAGTAGAGAATTGATATTTCATTTTTAATTGATATCTACTTCATGCAAATGATTGAATACTAATGAATGAGAGATTTAGGTATCCAAAGAGGACCGTGTGTGACGGTTCCTTTGTGTACCCAAATACATCGTGTTTGCTTTTGGGGAGATAGTGATGAATGGGCCCTTTTGAGTGGAGTTTGTGTTTCATCTTTAACTTTGGGCCGCCATTCAAACCTTGGTTTAATATTATTTTTAGTTTTCAAATTTCCTTAATCATTTACTTGAATATTTGGATCAAAATGATTTTTGAATTTATAATTTGAAGGAAATTTGTTTGCATTTAATTTTAGGTTGGTAGAGCGATGATGTTGTAAATGATAAAGATTTGAAATTTTATTTTCAAGCGTTTGATATTTTTTGTTTCCTTTGTTAGGCTTAGACATATTATGAAAATTCATATTTAATTTGCTTTTGGAATTTGCTTGATATTGAGAATTTTTATTTATAAATTTCATAAGCAAGTTAATTTTTGTTTTTAATTCATCATTCTTAATTTTTAAATTATGTCTAGCTTTATTATAAGCGATTGTGCTATTTTTAAGAATGGAAACAATTGAATCAATATGATCTTGATAGTTATTTCTATATTCATCAAATGTTTCATCCATTTCTTTAATTTCAATTTTATTTTCTTTACACTTAGCACAATCCTTTTCCAAAGATGAATTTTTTAAACATAAATTTTCATTTTGTTCTTTCATAAAAAGAAGTTCCTTTTCAAGTTCCTTGCATTTTTCTTTTAGATCATTAAATTCTATACAAGGTGTAATGTTTTCAACTAAGGAACCATGGATAGAACTAGATAAATTTGAATTTGATTCTTCATTAATTTTTGCCTTTAAATTTTTATTTTCTAAGTGCAAATGTTTATTAGCATTTTTTAATTTCTTAATTTTGCGCTTTGTAGTTTGAAGCAATTGTAATGAAGAGATAGAAGTACAAAAAATAGGATTTGATTTCCTTACAATGCTTGTGGATGAGGCAGGATTTGAACATATAGTTCCTTTGACATCTTTTTGGCTCTCCTCTTCCGAAGATAGTACTTCTTCTCTTTCACTTGATGTGCACTTCATGAATCCATCATGAGAGGAGCATTCTTGAAGACTTGTGCAAGCTTGCATATTCTCCAATTCTTGTGATTATTCCATACCTGTAGAAAGAGAATCATAAGTTCTTTCAAGAAAATTCCAAATCTCAAAAGCTGTAGGTAAAGTATAAATAAGTTTGAAAATATTTTGATCTAACGCAAAAAATAAACTATTCATAGATTTTGCATTTAAAACAATTTCATTTCTAGTTAGTACGCTATGTGGCTTTTCAATAGTAATATTCCAAACTTTTTCATCTAAGGCCTTAACAAAATTTTTCATTAATATTTTCCACCCTTTATAATTTTTACCCATAAATAAAGGTGGTGATAATACTTTTTCATTTATATTAAAATTTTCCCCACTAGTAGAAGCGATATCATGATCAAGAGACGCCATTATTCCCGGTTGTTAAGCCGATTTGGAACCTACCTCTGATACCACTTCTTGGATCTGTAGGCGCCCTTAGGGGGGGGGGGGGTGAATAAGGGTTTTAAAAACTTTATACTATAATAGAACTTTTGATATTTTGATCTAGGTTGAAACAAAAGTAAAGAGATATTGAAATTAGAAATGAAATCAATTTTATTAAACAAGAAAAGACATGATTAACATTTATAAAATTGATTACAAAATCTGATTTCAATGACGCTAGAAATCGAAGCGAATAATATGAAACCCCTTTTTGTTTTCTATACCGACTCGTATCCCCACGAACCGGTTGGCTTAAGCCGATCTCTCCCCGGATACGGCCTCAAGCTGCTCTAGCCAATCTATCACCAGAAAGGCCTCGAGCACCCCCTAGATCTACTCCCTAGACCCAGTCGCCGTGTGGCGAATTCCTCCCTAAGTCCTACCTAGACCTAGTCACCGTGTGGCGAATTCCCCCTAGTCCCCGCAAGGCCCTAGTCATCGTGTGGCGAGTTTCTCTACCGAACAAAAGATATTAAGGTTATAATTTGAAAGTAAAAACAGAACACAAACTAAAGACTCCCTCAAAGGTGGAACTTGATGTCGATGTAGATGCGATCGTATTGGTCTTCAAGTTCTTTGCATTCACGAACATTGACGGAGTACTTCAGGCTGCTTGGAGAAGGCTCTCACGAGTTCTCTGAATATATGGCTTTTATTCCTTCTATGTTAGCAAAGCCTAATGGAGGAAGCACCGCTCTTTAAATAGATTCGACAGCTATCACCTGCGCTAGTACTACCGCCCCGCGATAGTGACACGACACGCACACGGATCGTGGCAGTTAAGGCAACTTCTGAGCGCAAACGGTTATGACAGCCTAGCGCGCTGCGGTAACACTATCCCCCGCGATAGTGCGATTTCCTTCCTTCAGCCAATATCTCTTTCCATATTTGCCCCTCAATCAACTGCACACAGGATGTTTCCAAAAGCTACCGCCGGGCGATAGACCTAACACGCTGCGATAGTACTTGCCAAACATAGAGACCCGTCGACATTCCTTTTTCTCCACTTTCCTTCTGTCAATAGTTTCCATATATACTAACGCCAACGTTAGTGCTAACGCTCTACGGTAGGTCATTTCGTCGGGTACATCTTCGTCAAGCTTTCCTCACAATTCGTCAAGCGCATCATTCATTTCGTCGAACGGAACTAGCGCGCCGCGGTAACGCTGACGCCCTGCGGTAGTGTACACATTTCGTCGAACGCCAGCTTGCATCTCAGCGGCTTCCCTTCTCAGCGGTTTGTTAATGCTAGCGCCAGCGGTAGAGTTAATGCGGCGCGGTAGAGTATTCAGATCTTCTCAGCTGTTTCCCTTCTCAGCGATTTCGTCTCAGCGGTTCATTGGTGTTAGTGCCAGCGGTAATGTTAACGCGGCGCGGTAGCAACAAAACACAGCACCATGGAGATTTGAAAGCACAGAATCTTGCATACTATAAACACAAAATAAGTATGATCAAATACAATAGGATTTGTTACTGTCAAACCTCCTCACCACCCGGCTCGGGGTGGTGGAAAGGGTCCGAGTCAGCGGAGAGCTCAGCCCAAAGGAGCAGGCCGAGATCCTGGCCTGCGTGCAGAAAAATGTGGATGTCTTTGCTTGGAGCGCCGCAGAGATGCCCGGGATCGATGCGGATGTGGCTTGCCATCGCCTCAACCTCGACCCCGGCACCCGACCCATCCGTCAGAAGAGGAGGGCCGTGGAGGACAAGCTTGAAGAACCCATCCGAGAGGAGGTGGGTAAACTCCTGCAGGCAGGTTTTGTATCGGAGATCCAGTATCCAGGCTGGGTCTCCAACGTAGTTATGGTAAAAAAGGGAGGAGGTAAGTGGCGTATGTGTATCGACTTTTCACTTCTTAATAAATCATGCCCGAAATATTGCTAGTCCCTGCCTAGAATCGATGCGCTGGTTGACTCAGCCGTTGGTTTTTCTGTAATGTCTTTCTTAGATGCTTTTTCAGGTTATCATCAAATCCGCATGCACCCCCCGGACATCAAGGATGTTTCCTTCATCACGGGGGATGGATGTTACTGCTATAAGATGATGCCCTTCGGGATCAAGAACGCAGGTGCTACGTACCAAAGGATGATGGATAGGGTCTTCCGCGAGCAAAGAGGAAGAAATTTAGAAGTCTACGTTGATGACCTCATGGTGAAATGTCGGGACCTTGGGTCTCACCTCTGAGACCTTGAAGAGATGTTCGGGACCCTGCGAAAATACAAGATGAAACTCAACCCCTTGAAGTGTGTCTTCGGGGCTAGCAGGGGAAAGTTCCTAGGCCACTTACTAACCCCGCCGGGAGTGGAACCTAACCCGGACAAGGTCAAGGCAATAATGGAGTTGGGGTCGCCAAGGAACCCAAAAGAAGTTCAGAGCCTCACGGGGAAGCTGGTCGGACTCAGCAGGTTCCTCTCCAAGGCGGGGGAGAAGTGGTCACCCTTCTTTAAGGCACTAAAGGGCAACAAAAAGTTTGAGTGGACCTCGGAATGCGAGGGAGCCTTCCAAGCCTTGAAAGAACAACTCACCCAAACCCCCTTACTCTAAGTGCCGAGATCGGGAGAAGAGCTATCCCTATACCTGGGAGTAGGGTCGAAGGCGGTGAGTGCAGTTTTGGTCTGGGAGGAGGGGAGAAAACAATTCCCTATCTACTATGTCAACCGAGTGCTGAAGAAGGCGGAGCTCCGATATCCAATCTTGGAGAAGTTGGCTTTTGCGTTAGTGGTGGCGGCACGGAGGCTCCGGCCCTACTTTTAGGCACACTCCATCAAAGTAGTAACGGGCCACCCTCTTCGCAAAATCATGGAAGGGGTGGAGCACTCGGGAAGATTGGCCAAATGGTCTGTGGAGCTGAGCGTGTTCGATATTACGTTCGTTCCCAGGACGACAATCAAGGCCCAAGCGGTGGCGAACTTCATGGCCGACTACATGACCGAGGTGGGGGAACATGAACCGCCTCCCCCGGTGGCATGGAGGATTTTAGTGGATGGTTCCTCGGGGAAGCACTCCTATGGGGGAGGAATCATCCTAGTGAGTCCTCAAGGGACAAGAATCGAGCAAGCCCTGAACATCCGTTTCCCAATTACCAACAACCAAGCGGAGTACGAGGAAGTGATAGCAGGCCTGCGGTTGGCTCGAGAGCTGGGAGTGGAAGACGTGGAGGTCTCGACAGACTCCATGACGGTAGCATGCCAAGTCAAGAGAGAGTTCGAGGCGAAGGACCCGACTCTCTTGTGATACTTGGAGAAGGTTAAGGGAGTCATCGGGCAATTCCACACTTTCTCCATCAAACACGTGCCAAGGGAAGAGAGCACTCCCGCGGACCTCCTAGCCAAGTTTGGTCCTCGAGCTGGTGGTACGGTTTCAGAACTCTTCCGGCCCTCCATCGAGGAAGGAGAACTGATGGAAGTAGATCAGTGGATCTCGTGGATGGATCCCTTCATCTCTTTCTTAACTTCAGGAAAATTCCTCGAGGGAGACATAGACAGGCGACGCTTCAGGTATAAGTCAGCCTATTACTCTTTGCATGCAGGAGGGCTGCACAGGAAGACTCTCTCGGGACTCCTGGCCCGCTGTGTTTCCGAGGAGGAGGTTCCGAGAGTCCTAGAAGAAATTCACTCAGGGGAGTTTGGGAGTCACTCCGGGAGCCAGACTCTGGAAGGAAGGGTGATGAGGCAAGGATATTTCTGGCCCACCCTCAGCAAAGATACGGGCGAGTTTGCAAGGAGGTGTTCGAAGTGCCAACTCTATGCTCCACTCCAACTCCTTCCAGCCCAGAGACTTCGGACCATCACAGCTCCCTGGCCATTTGCCATATGGGGGTTGGACCTTGTCGGCCCTTTCCCTCAAGCTAGCGGCCAGAGAAGGTTCTGGCTGGTCATGATCGATTATTTTTCCAAGTGGGTAGAGGTGAAGGCGCTCGCCAAGGTAACATCTCAAGTTGTAAGAAATTTTGTGTGGGGAGAGATAATTTGTAGGCACGGGCTCCCTCTGGCCATAGTGACAGACAATGGGCCGCAGTTTTCAAGCGAGGAGTTTGTTAGCTTTTGCACCCAACTAGGCATCGATCTCAGGTTCGCATCGGTTCACCATCCGAGGAGCAACGGCCAGGTGGAGGCGGCGAACAAGATAATCGTCAACCTATTAAAAAAGAAAGTAGAGAACCTCCGAGGGAATTGGGTGGAGCAACTACCATCCGTTCTCTGGGCCCTGAGGACTACTCCAAACACCGCCACTGGGGAGACCCCGTTCAGACTCTCACATGGGTTCGAAGCAGTCCTTCCCATTGAGTTCGAAGTGAAGACCCCCAGGGTGATCGCCGCAGGTGAAGGGGATGAAGAATGGCTGGTGGCCAACGATGAAGGACAAAGGCTATCCTTGGACCTGGTGGAGGAACTCCGGGACCAGGCCACCATCAGGCAGGAGGAAATCAAGCGACGAATGGCCCGATATTTTGACAAGCACATCCGAGTAAAGCACTTCCAGAAAGGAGATCTGGTCTTGAAAAAGGTCGACGCAGCCAGAAGAGGGGCCGCAGTAGGTAAGCACGACCCCAATTGGGAAGGACCTTACATTGTAAGTAAAGTGCTCAGGTCGAGAGGATACCACCTCCGGGATGTGGATGGGCTACGTCTTGGCCGTGCTAGGAGCGGAGATGATTTAAAAAGATTTTATCCTTAGCCATTTTTTGTAGATGACTTTCCATATTTCCTCCTCAGCATATGCATTTTGGAGTAATCCTTTGGCAGGTCTCAAATAGTTCTTATGTTGGAATGCCCTAGATCGATTCCGCTCCCGGGCTCTCACTAGACGGGGGGTTCAGGTTAATCTCTGGAGAGGCTGGCAAGGTGACAAGTATTGGTGTTGGAATGCCCCAGATCGATTCCGCTCCCGGGCTCTCACTAGACGGGGGGTTCAGGTTGATCTCTAGAGAGGCTGACAAGGTGACAAGTATTGGTGCTGGAATGCCCCAGATCGATTCCGCTCATGGGCTCTCACTAGACGGGGGGTTCAGGTTGATCTCTGGAGAGGCTGGCAAGGTGACAAGTATTGGTGCTGGAATGACCCAGATCGATTCCGCTCCCGGGTTCTCACTAGACGGAGGTTTTAGGTTGATCTCTGGAGAGGCTGGCAAGGTGACAAGTATTGGTGCTGGAATGCCCCAGATCGATTCCTCTCCCGGGCTCTCACTAGACGGGGGCTTCAGGTTGATCTCTGGAGAGGCTGGCAAGGTGACAAGTATTGGTGCTGGAATGCCCCAGATCGATTCCGCTCCCGGGCTCTCACTAGACGGGGGGTTCAGGTTGATCACTGGAGAGGCTAGCAGGGTGACAAGTATTGGTGCTGGAATGCCCCAGATCGATTCCGCTCTCGGGCTCTCACTAGACGGGGGGTTCAGGTTGATCTCTAGAGAGGCTGGCAAAGTCGCAAGTGGGTTGGGCAGGTAAAACAAGATACTCATGACAAGAGATTTTGGCTCGCAAGCAACCCCAAGACCCGGGCGAGGCGAGACCGGAGGTCCGCTCGCGCACGAGAGTCATTCGCGGTAGGGCAATAGAGTCGGCGGCTCACAAGGTCACTCGCGAACGGTATCGAAGCGAATAAGGAAGGTGAGCCGGGAGGAGTCTGTTCTCGCGGCGAACCGCAGATATCGGTGGGAGCTCTCCACAGGCGAGTGCGAACGGGGTAGGCTAATATAGACCCCTCCTGTAAGGCTCTCCGACGAATAACGTCCCGAATGGAGATAAGGCCCTACCACATAAGTCCTAATGACGCCACGGAAGAAAGGTAGGCGAGAGCGACCTGGACACAACGCGACGAGGAAAAGCTGCCAACAAAATAGAGGCGAGCGCGAACGCCGAACGCAGATCTACAGATACGAACATAAGAAGATCAGGGCCGCGCGGGCGCAACAGAGAAAATCGCAGGCGAATCATAAATAAAACTATAACACAGAAAAAGATTGATGAAACATTCCATTTCATTCCTCACAAAAGATTACAATTCAGCGGCGGTCTCGCCGGAGACAAAAAGAAAGGAAAACTTTTACATTATTAACAAAAAGGAAAATCAAGGCGGCTCGCCAGGCAGCTCTTCAATCACTCTCTCGACCCTCCGCCTCGGAGATGGGCGCAAACTAGTCGGGAATGACTTCCTCCGCGGTGAATTCCATGGCATCGGGGATGATCATGCCCGCTCCCTTGAGAATGTTGAGGACGAGCTCCGTGATCTCCATCGACCTCTTGCGGCCGGCTTCCTTCGCTTCCCGCGACTGACCGCGAGTCCCAGCTCGCGTAGGAGGGGGAGGTAGCACCGCCGAGGCTAGGTCGTTGACCTGGGCCTTGAGGCAAGTGTTCTCCAGCTCCAAGTAAGCAATCCGCGCGTTGAGCTGACTGACATACTCGGCATCCTGCAAAAGGCGGGTTAGCGAGAGGAGAACGAAGCCGAACTGAAAAAGACTTCCGTTGAGCACTACTTACCAATCCGCCTTGAAGACTGGCGAGGAGGCCCTCTGACAAGGCCTCTTTTCCCTTAAGCTCTGTGACTTCATCCGCGGACTTCTGAAGCTCGACTTTGAGTTCCTTGATCTCCCTATCCGCCGTGAGGTACCGGCGACCCACCATGTGGGTTAGCTCCATCGCCCGGAACTGGGCTCGCATTTATTCGTACACGACCCCCTCGACATTAAGGACCGAAAGAGGGAGGCGTCCTCGCGACCATAGAGGCCAAAGGAGAGGGCGAACGCCTCCCCCCGGCCTTGCCGTCCTTTACCCAGGAAGGGAGCAGAGAGGTGCAGGCGATCTTGTTCTGGTCAGGGTCCCACGCGAGCACTGGTTCGCTGACTGCATCCACCAACTTCATGCCGAGTCCGAAGTTAGTATGGCTCGACGGCTTGGGCCTGGCGACAGGCTCCCCTGGCTCGCCCCCCTCTTTGGCGAGCTCCTAATCCGCGGAAGGAGAGGGTAGGTCAGGCTCAGACAGGTCCACGACCTCCTTCGCCTTGGCAGCAGAGGGAGTCTTCCGGGTCTTCTTCGCCGCCCCCTGCGAGGCGGGCCGGCGTTGGAGAGGAGCACGCTTCCTTCCCGACGAAGAACTCGGGACGTCGCGGCAGGCCTCGGCGGCCAAGCGTGTGAGCGAGCCGGGATAAAGAGAAGAGGGAGGCGCATGAGGCGGATTGAGGGGGAGTTCGCATTCTCCTGCAAAGATAACGGGGAACGTTAGACGATCAAAGGAGGAGGGAGTAAGAAAGTTGACAAGTGCGAGTCAAACCTTCTCCCGGAAGGACGGGTGGCAGGAGGTCCACTCGCTCTCAGAGGAAGGCGACCTCGATGTTTTTTTCCTTTGAGGAACTGGTACAGGGCCGCATCATAACCCCTAGCGAGGTCGGAGGGCGGTAGGCAGCCTCGTCTCGTTGGGTAGGGGTGTAGGAGATGTTGCCGAAGGGACCCTTCACCAGGACGAACTTCTGCATCCAATAGTGACTTTTATTGACCGTCTCGCAGACGGTAACATGCTGGCTCGCGAAGTGAGCCGTTCCATCCCTGTTCACGCGGAATGAAAAGACCTTGCGGAAGACGAGTAGGCTGAACTCGATCCTCTCCGCCCTGAGATAGCTGGTGAACGCGACCCCCGCGGAGATCGCGTTCGGCGTTAGCTGGCTCGGCAGAATGCCGAAATACTTCAGCACCTGGAAAGGCCGACAAATTTTAAGCGCCATTCGCGATGCAAGTCAGGAAAACTAGGGGTGAGAAATAAGTATACCTGGCGCACTTCCGGCCAGAGTGGGAGTCGAAACCCATTTTCGAAATGGGCGACGGGAATCGCGAGCTCGTCCGGGTGCGGGTCGCTGATGGTATCTCTATCGGTAGGGCAGCGAGCCACAAAACCATAGTGGATGAACTGGTCTGCGGTGGCCTAGTATTCCTCCTTCGTGAGGTTGGCGCAGTAGAAAATGTCGTCGAGGAAGGCCCTGGCACACTTGGCTCGCCCCTCGGTTTCCGCCTCGCTGACCATGGTGTCTGTGATCCGCTGAATCGCAAAGGCCGTGAGGATGAGCTAGATCTGCGAGAGAAACAGAAGGAGAAAGAGCGCGAGGAAGGAACAGTAAATGCGGTGGTTGAAAGGAAAAAGTTCGGCTATTTATAGGAATAAGAAAGGCGGGAAGAAGCCGAAGCGTCGATATCTGTGGATAGCGGATTCGCGCGGTACTCTTCCTCCTCCAGGGATCCAATTCGCTCCCCGCGAGTCGACAACCTGTCAAAAGCTTCTCTCCTGTGGCGAGCTAACACCAAATAATGAATCATAAAGAAAAAAGCAAGGGAGGTGCGCGAGTGCGAGTAAAAGATATGTAATTTGCGCAAGAGCGAACCAAGCAGGGTAAAAGAACGAGATAAGAAACAGAAAAAATAAGAGGCTCGCAAGCGAGTCAAAAATATTGTTATTATAGACTCATAAATATTGTTCGCGGCCCCTCCTATTGAAGAGGAGGGGAAAAGAAAAACAATAGAAAAGCAATACGTAGATCCTTAGTATCGTAGCCATTTCCAGCGACCGCGACCTCAGACACCAGGGCGAGGGGGGACTCGCGGGTAATGATACTCGCGGAGTGACCACTTCGCCTGGCTCGTCAGCCGCATGTAGTCATCGATACGAGCAATATACACCCCGGGGGAGGTCGCGTCGCCATGATCGGTCGGCCGTGTCTCAGCGAGAACGCGCGCGTTCGCATCCTCCATCGCGGCAAACCTTTCGTCATTGGCCAGCCGGTCCAGCCGATTCTGCTCGTGTAGATCCCTCAGCAGGATGGTATGCTTCTGGATATCTCCGTAACCCCCCTCTTCATTCGCTCCGAATCGTTGGGATCCCTCAGAAAGTCAGCAACCTGGCTCGGCGAGGGGGGGTGGAGATATCTCCAGCGCTCCAGACTCTGACTTGGAGAGAGGGGTCGTTGAGTCACCTGCGAAGTAGTAATCAGCGACAAAGTAAGAAATAACACTCAAAGGCGACAGCCTAACCTAGTGGGGGAATTCGAGTACTAGGCCGCTGGCGGGAGGTGCCCGGCTGGCCTCAGAAAGCTTCAATAAAGGCAGGGGTGAAGGCCTTACCCAAACCGGAGGCGGGCGTGGGTCTGGAGCGAGGTCTGGACTCGGCAATCAACGTCCATCCTGGGCTCCTCTGACCCGATAAGCCGAATCCAGGAGTTGAGATAGTTTGATTCGGCATGACGGGCGAGTTTGCCGGGGGAAGAATTTGATCCTCCGGGGGCGTGAGAGAGGACACTGCATGAAAAAGTAAGCACGATTTAGCGAGTCAAGCAACGTGAAGGAAGCCACCCACCTTATTGCGAAGGCGAGTCCTGTCGACCAACGGCCCTCGTGTCCACAAGAAGAACGTCACCCTCACCCAGGGAGGAGAGAGGGATCTCGGTGTTTGGCCTTCCTTATTCGCTCTCGTCCGGAGGATCATTCTGCGAACATGATAAATAAGGACGAAAAAGAAGAACATCAAACAAGCGAGCTTAGCGACAATACCTGTGAGGCGCGCCCAACATCCGGAGAGTGCGGCGAAGAGGAAGACTCTCCCCCACCAGCCGCGCGCCGAATGGCCTTTGCCGTCCTTAGGGAAGGAGGAGGCGGGGAGCGTCGCGGAGAATTCCAGGAGACGATGACTGCAGTCTTCCCCTTCTGGGCCGCTTGCGAAGCCTTTAGGCGGGCCAACATCTCATCCTTTTTTGACATCGCATTGGGGCCCGCGACGAGTAAGAAAAGATAGAGGAAAATGAAAAGTTCGAATGACAGCCAGGGAGAGTGGTATTTATAATGATGGGCATGGGACCCACCGAAAGATTCTCACCACGTCACCGAGGGGCCGACGAATATCAAGGGTTGGATGATTCTTCGCGAGCCTAGATATCTTAAACAACACAGCAAGGCATTTATATAGAAAAGAAATATGTTAAGTGCTCAGAAGAAAATAGAATCATATACACAGACTTCATAAACAGTATTTAAGCATGGAGGAAAAAATATAGAGTATATCAACATTGTTCATCACTCAGGAGGGGTAGGAGGAGTTTTTCTTTTCCTAGTGAATACTAGAGTTTTTAAAGAGGAGAGTTGCTCCTTCTTAGTAACAGGTTGTTCACTCAGCTCCCCCTGAGTCACAGCAGTTTGCTCCCCCTGAGATGGAATATCCTTTGAGCCTTCTACTTCTGCCTCTTCAGTTTCTTTCTCAGCTCCAGCTTAAATTATGTCAGCATTTGGCTCCCCCTGAGCTTCAGCTTCTTCAACTTCAGCATCAGTTTCCTTTTCAATTTCTGCTCTGCTAGCCTCCCCTTGAAGGAGGACTACTTGTTGTGTAGCTTCTCTTGATATAGAGAATACATCTGGTATCTGGTCCTCAGCATGTAGCTCTGGTACTAATTCATTCCCAATTGTCTTAAGCAGTGCAAGAATATCAGCTTTTGAAGTAGGAAGGGACTTGTGTGAGAGAGATTTATGACTTGAGAGCTACTCTTCATCTAATTTCTCCCCCTTCTTGACCTTCTTAGCTAAGGAGGTTAAGAAAGACTTGGTCACTTTAGAGGAAGAGACAGAGGACTTCAAGCTTTGCACAAAGGCATTGACCCCATCTACTTGGGTTTGCATGTGCATGATGGAAGAGTGAAGTTGGGAGCAGTGTCCATCCAGCATTTCTTGAAATTTTTGGGCTACTGACTGGATACACTGGGTGATGAGAGTTTGAGTGGACAGAGATGGTTCAGATGTGTTGGAGTAGGATATAATGGTGGAGGTGGAGGTGATGAAGGTGGAGAGAGAGCTGTATCATTGTGATGAGGTGAGTTTGATGGAGGAGGTGGAGGAATAGAGGAGGGTTGAGCATGTGATTGAATTGGTATTTGTGAAGGTGTAAGTAAGATAGGAGGTGTGAGGGTAGTAGAAGCTATAGGTGTGGATGATGTTGGTAGAGAAGAGGTGTCTGTATGAAGAGGAGGAGGTGAGGATGGATGGCTAGGAGAGTTAGGAGGAGAGGGAGTCCTGTCAGGAATGGCACCAGGCTTGGGAATTTGCCTGATCCATTTAGAGAAGAGGGATATGGACATCCTTTTTCCAGGGGGAATGTGGATTCCTTTTGACCTACATAGGTTAGGGAAGGAGTTAAGGAGTACCTGGCTCATGATCCTCATATAGGCATTCTCTTTGTGAGAATATTTGTAGCCTATCATTTTTAGAAAGCAGCTGGCCCAGTCAACCTTCTTTTTCAGCACAAGGGCCCCCATGATGTTTAGTTGCTGCTTGGGCACTGCATCATGGGCAGAGATCTTGCATAATAGAACTTTTCCTACTATGTCTGCCAATAGCCTATATTCCTCAGAAAAATCTATTTTCTTCAGGTGGATTGGTTTATCTTTGGAGAACTTCATGACGAGTAATAGATTCTTGGTTTCCTCAGGGGTGAGGTCCACAGGTTCATCACCTGGTAAGGGAATGTTGATGAAGATTCTTTTAGCTATTCTTAGAAAATAATTTGCTTTCCTTTTGATTTGAAATAGAATAGTGGTTGTTGTGTACCTGATGGAAGATCAAAGGTGTCCCTAAGGTGTTCTGCTGAGATTAAGACATGTGTCTCATAGAGTGTTCCTGTGATTTCTCCTTGCTCAGATATCTGAACATGATTCAAAAACTCAGTGAGTTCTGTCTCTAGGATTCTACATCTTGTGGAAATAAGGTTGTCCAAACCAGCTTCAGTGAAGAGAGCTATGATGCTCTTATAGTTTTCGGCAGCGGCTTGGAAGGATTCAAGATCAATGTCGAAACCAGAGTTGATCTTGGGAGCCATTTAGGTCAGTGAGAGAGAGGAAGAGATGGCTGGACTGAGAAATGAGAAGGATGAGAGATGCAAAGAGCGTGCTGAATTTTAACTGAAGAGTCTTTTTATGTCAGGTGAAACGTTGACACGAGACACAACTCGAGGTTTATTCGGTACACCAGAAGATGTGACTGAAAATATTTTGGTATTGCCGCTCACTTTCATGAAGTCAACGTTGCGTCGAGTGGAAGTCGATGTATGCGTCGGTATAGCCTGATAGGGTTTCCTATTGGCGTATGCGTCGATATGATTCGACGTATACGTCGAGTTTATTAATCATTTTTAGTTATCGACGATGCGTCGATTATGGAATCGACTTGATTTTTACTTTGTCTGAGAATTTCTGTTTTTTCTTGAGGGGTTATTTCTTCCTATTCCTAAGGTTTTCTAAGTCAGCTTTGGACTAATTTTATAGATGATTGGGTTGATTGTGCCAACATTGTTTGGCAATGTGGCCAATTTTATTACAAATATAACACCTAATTGTCTTTTGGTTAAGGAAATTTGAGTTTAGGGAGGGATAGAGATGATGATTATGATAGAGTTGTTGATTAGGATAAGAGTTTTGATCAGGATAGTAATTTTGATTATGAAAAGAGTTTTGATTAGGATAGAGGTTTTGATCAGGATAAAAGTTTCCTGAATGGGGGTTAAGATAGAGAGTTTTTGAGGGATAGCTATGTCCTGTATTTAAGTTGCTCTGAGGTTTTATGCGTCTATATCTATTCGACGTATGTTGAGAGTTGCGTCGATATGTATTCGGCGCTTTCTTTAGATTGCGTTGATCTGGAATCGATGCATAAATGTAGTTGCGTCGATTGTAAGTCGACGAACTGTTATTCATGCGTCGATTTGAGGTCGAAGCATCTAAGTGATTGCGTCGAGTCGAATTCGACGTACTATCATTCATGCGTCGATATGAAGTCGACGCAATTTTATCTTCACAGATTTTATTTTTCCCTTTTTCTGATTGGAGTTTTGTTTCTTTATAACTTGTTTCTTTTGACATAGTTGCTTTCTCAGAGGTAGTTTGAGAGTCTTCTTCTGAATGGTATGATGATGATTCATTAAGGTGGTTTATCTCTTTGAAGGTGAGGTCTTCTGTATTTTGTGAGTCTTCTTCTAAGTTTGTTGATTTAATGGGTTTAGTAAATTTAACAGGGCTCATCCAAGCAGGTTTGGTAGATGGTATTGAACTAGTTTGAGGATCAGCTCCTAACCTCAGATTCTTATGTCTGATTATTTGTTTTTCGGTGATTTTTTTAAGTGTTTGGCTTCTGACTTTTATAGATTCTTCAAAAGCTTTTTCCTGGGATACCTTATTCTTAAGAAGTTGTTTTTCTATTTTAGCACTATTTATTTCCTTTTCTGTTTTATAGATTTTACACCTAAGTTCATAATTTTTTGAACATGTATCTTCTATTTTTCTCATATTAATTTGTTCTTTTAGATTCTTAATTTCTTGTTTAGCTTTTAGTTGATCTAAACAGAGTCTTTCAAAATCATTTTTAAAATCTTCACAGAGAAAATCTATTTCATCAAAAATGCTTGCCTCTCCCTTATCATCAGATTCCTCTATGAGAATAAGGCTATTTGTTGTTGAAGAGATGCTTCCTTCTAATCCTGTTTCACTCCATGATTCAGCAATGAAGCCACTTTCTTTCTTCTTCCCCTTTTTCTTGAGATCTTTCTTTTTCAGATCATTCTTTTTCTCAACATTCTCTGGACATTCTGGAGCAATATGTCCAGTTTTTCTGCAGGAATAACAAATAATTTCTTTAGTAGGAGTCTTATCATACCTTGGTTTTGACTCTCTCCTTCTAGATCCATCTTTCCCGACCCATCTCTTGAATCTTCTAGCTAGGAGGCTGAATAATTCTTCTTCAGTAATAGAAGTTTCCTCTTCTTTTGCTTTTAATGCAATGTTTTTATCTTTTGAGGAGGTTGGTGTGTTTTCCCTTCTTTCCTTTTCTTCTCTGGTTTTAAGTAGTTGCTCATAGGATTTGAGTTTTCCTAAGAGGGCATCTGTTGAGATTTCCTTTTGTCCTCTAGTATCCCTTATTGCCCATATTCTTGAGTCCCATGAACTTGGGAGACTCATTAGCAATTTGTCATTTATCTCTGTGAGAGAGATCTCTCTATCCAAGCTCCTTAATTGATTGATGATCAGACTGAATCTGTCATACATCTCAGATATGCTTTCTTCATGCTTCTTTTGAAAGTTCTCATATTGGGAGATCAATAGAGCCTTTCTATCTTTCCTTTCATCAACACTTCCTTCTACTATCTTTGTAAGAGCCTCCCAGATTTCTTTGGTTGATTCACAGTCAACAACCTTTTGAAAGATTTCATCTGAGAGGGTTGAGACAAGAATGTTCACAGCTTTTGCATCACTTGTTCCTACCTTCTTTTCTTCAACTGTCCACTCAGCCCTTGGGACAAGTGTTTGAGTCACTTTACCACTTGAGTCCTTTCTATAGGGCTTAGGAGGACCTGTCAAAATAACATTGAACAAATCTTCATCCATAGAATTCATATAGATCCTAATCCTTGTTTTCCAAAGTGCAAACTTTTCAAGGTTGCAAATTGGTGGTCTGGTGGAAGCATAATCTTTGATTTGTGCCATGTGACAAATAGTTTTTAGAAATCTATATATATATATATGAGGTAGGATCTTTTTGATCAAGGAGTTACCCTTTTTAGATCAACCTACCTCTGATACCAATTGAAAGTGCACAGTTAACCTCACTAGACTGGGGTGAATAAAGATTAAAAATACTTTGTGCAAAGTTAACAAATATATATATATATGTGTGTGTAATAATCAAAGATTTAAGCTTTCCACACACACCAACAAGAATTAAGCAAGTAAAGAAAGTAAAATAGCAAGAAGAAAATCACAGCACAACACAAAGAAATATAGTGGTTCCCCAAACTTTGGGTAGTCCACTCTTCTACCCCCTTGGTAGGAATTCACTAACTTGTACTGAGTCTTTTGATAAGGACACTCTTAGAACCAGCCTGAGTCTTTTGATAAGGAGACTCTTAGAACCAGTACAACTGAATTTTTTGAAGAGAGATTCTAAAAACTCTTGTACACAGTTTGAAAATGAAATGAGAATAAGAAGAAGAAGTAGTAGAGAAACAATAGAAGCAAGAAAAAATCTTCTTCCTAGCAAGAAGATTAGAAGCACAAGTATAGTGAATGAAATCTCTCTTCTATTGTGAGAAGGAGATTGTAAGCCTTTCTCTTTATCAATGAGATCTTTCAGAAATTGCAACAGTATGGCTTCAGAAGAAGGAGAAGAAGAGGGCTTGTCGTTTGCTGCAGCACACTTTCACTTCTCTCAGCTTATCTCACTTTTCTCTTGGGAGCTTTTCCTCTGTTTCAAATGTATGGAGTGGATCACTTGATTTCTTCTCTGCCGACTTCCCTCTTATTTATAGCTCTGTTTATTCAAAGAATACTATAGGAGAATAATTAATTAGCAGACAGAGAAATAGTAAGAGAGAAAAGATTCCATAATCAATATTTCTGTAGAAGGAAAGAGATCATTCTGATTTCAAATAATATCCATAATAAACTTAATCAATTAAGCCAAGAATCATTTAGAAGGAAAGACTGATTCAGAACGGCTATAAAAGAATAATATAATTCCATAAGAATCAGATCTACAGAAAGAAGGAAAGAGATCTGGCGTGTTTTGAATTTGACATAGAAATCGACGTACGTCGATTACTAATCGACGAAAGCGTCGATTTCAGACTAGCTGGACGTCGAGAGGAGAATATGGAAGGTGCGTCGACTTCACTAGATACGTCGACTAGAAGTCAGAGTTACGTCGACATAGTTTACGTCGAATTCTGTTTGGAGTTACTTCGACTCATTCTGAGAGGAACGTCGACTACACTTCGACGTTGCGTCGAAAACTATTCGACGCATATTTACTTAGACTAATTTTCTATTCTTAGAATTTATATTCTACTCATTTTTAGGGGTTAAGATAAATCATTTCCCCAACAGTCTTCCATGTCTCCTCCTTTAGGAGAGCTCTACTATAGCTGGAGCAGCGAATTTCTACTATAGGTGGCCTGGTAACCACCAATCGATTGATTCACCTGGAGCCGGTCCGGATAGACGACACCGAGGTGCGAGTCTTGCGGCGCAAGGAGGTCCTGCTGGTCAAGGTCCTGTGGAGAAATCATGGATAGGAGAAGCTTATCAGGGAGCCACTAGAACTGTAAGACCCCATTTTTTTTTTCAAAAACCCAGGTCTTATGCCCAGAATAGCCGCTTTACGGTGACACCCTCACTCGGGAAGGTCGCCACTACAAAACGTCGATCCTACCGGCCATATCGATCACAGAAGAAGAAAAGTATATTTGAACATTTAAAAAAGCTAAAGTCCACATCACAGGAAATATATAAAACCATAAATGGTAAATGTCCACAGAGAGTAACTGAAATAAAAATATAACAATGATAAAGGGCTCATGCCCTGTACATCATATCCTCACTACAAGGTCACTCGTGGAAGCTAACTACTAATTACTCATTGATCCTGAAACTTGTGATCCTATACTGGAATGGCCCGCCTCCGTCTGCACCGTCCTCTAGTGTTGCTGCGTCTCTTCGATCCCCTAAAATGATATGGTCCACCGACCGTTAGTCAAAAAGACTAAGCCAATCCCACACCCCTCCCCCGGTGACTCCTAGGCACCGTGCGGGAAGGATGAAGCAGAGGAGAACAAGGGGTGTAAACAATAGCAGGTGACAGGGGTACAAGGAATGTTTCTACACTACACATGTAAATATATATAATTGAAGCAGTAAAAGAGCGCAGATCTTGGCGCAATCAGACGGTGGCTGGCCTTCTTCTTCCTTCAGCCAAAGGCTGAGAAGATCCCATCCTGGGTGATCTTCCTCCTCACTTTCCCAGCCACATGTGCGCCGCCCCGGCCGGCCAATGCCACCACCACCTTCGCCGGGGTGGTGGCCGGCGGTTAGAGGTGGTTGGCCGGCCGGAGGTGGCCAGAGGGAGTGGTTTTTGCGGGGGAAAAAGCTTGCAAAATGCAGCTTTTAGGGAGCTTGATTCGAGCCTTATTTGGCTCGAATCAAGCCCCAAAATAGATGGGGATCTAGCACTAGGGGAGAGAGGGAGGATCGGACCTGAATTGAGGGGATTTGCCTTGCCGATCTCCTATCCACCACGACCACACGAAGCTCTTGGATGCCATGGAACTTCTACACCAAGATGGCTGGTTCATTCGGGTAAGTGGGGGAAAACCCTCCCCTCTGCCCGGTAAAGATTTTAAATGGAGCAATTTGAGGAGAGGAAGGGTCTCTCCTTGATTGCCACCATTAATGGCCATCAAGCACATTTTCGGCCACCATGAAAAACCACGAAATGCAGCCCCCATATGGCATGTAATGACTGTCTATCTACTCCAAACTGAAGAGGGGAGATGTACCACTCAATTGGGAGAGAAATGGGTGGCCCTTGGTCTCCTTTGGCCATGAATGGCCACCTTCCTCTCTCTTTCTCTCTCCTCCATTTTTGGAGGAAAAGAGGATTCTCTCTCCTAGTCACCATTTTCAGAAATTTAGTGGCATTCCATGTAATTTGTCAGCCTTATGACTAATGGATCACCTCACTTGTGCCTAGCCCAAGTGGATTGGGCTTGATTAGTTCAAAATAGGTCATTTTGACCTAAATTTAGGGTGGAGTTGACTTTGGTCAATTTGACCATTTGGGTTGGCCCCAATGGGTGGTTACTGACTCATTGGCCTCCCCTAAGGGTTAGGAAGGTCTAGGTAGGATCAATTTGGCAAAGTGGAGGTCAATTGACCCACATACGGGCAATTTGACCAAAATAGGGATAGAGTTGACTTAGGTCAAATAGGCCAAATTAGTGGCCCCATGATGGGGATTTTTGGTCCATTGAGTCCCTAATAACCTTATAAGGGTAGGGGAAAGGTCAATTTGGCATGGTGGAGGCCAATTGACCCTAATTAGGCTACTTTGACCAATTTAAGGTTAGGGTTGACTTTGGTCAATTTGGCCTCTTTGGTTGACCCCAATGGGTACTTGGTGCTCTAAGGGACCCTCCAAAGGGTTAGGTGTGCCATGGTGGGGTCAAAGGGTCAAGATGAGGCCCTACAGTCCAACCCTAAGCTTGGTAACTGGAAATTTCTATTTGCAGACCAAGGTGCTCTTCTCCTTCAAGCCTAAGGCTAAGTGATCTCTTCAAGCTTCTTAGGGTCTTATCATGACCTAGTCATAACAAAACCACTCTAGGGGTCTAGTTGTTTGGGGGATGTAACAAATCCCAATAAACAAAAAAAAAAATCGTCCTCGAAATTCAGGCTGGGCTCGTGGGGTTTTCTCCGAGAGTGACTGAACGTAACACCCCTTAAGAATTGATGTTATTTCTGACTCGAAGAGCACCGACTACCACTGCCACACTAGTTCTAGTGGCTCTCGGGTGAATCAATCGATTGGAGGCTACCGAGCCATCTATAGTAGAAATTTGCTGCTCCGACCGTAGTAGAGCTCTCCTAAAGGAGGAGACATGGAAGACGTCGTGCAATCCCGCTAACCCCGGTGGCAACTCCAGTTTATAAGCCAACGGGCTGATCCACTCCAGGATCCTGTAGAGCCCTATCTACCTCAGACTGAGCTTCTTCCGCCTGCGAACCCGCGAGACTCCATGCATCAGACGTATCTTCCGGAACACCCGGTCTCCAACTTGGAACTCTACTGCACGATGTCGCGCATCATAATACCTGACCTGGCTTCTCTGGGCCTCCAACATCCTAACTCAAATCAGTCTCACATGGGTATCTATGTCCTCCATAATTGCTGAGCCGAGTGCCATGGGATCCTCATCCTGGATCTAAGATAGTGGAGTCAAATCGCATCAAATACCAATGGGAGCGTCCTTCCATCCCGAGGTGACCCTAACTACCTTGGTCAATCTATCCTCTATGTTCCAAATAAACTTGTGCCCGGAGTGGGGATGTGGTAACCTGTGTATGAAATCCATAATTATTTCCTCGAACTCCACTCTAACATGGGCAGTGACTGTGGTAGTTCTCCAAAGACTCTTGCATTTGGCCTTCACCGTGCATCACAAAACTTATGACGTCTTTCTTCATTCCGAGGACATACGTGTTCCAGAATACACCATTTTCCTGGTGACTAAAGCTCTTGTTTGTATGGGTGAGGAACGCCTCTATAAAGTTTTCTCTACATGTTCAGATTCTTTTCCTTCAAGTATGTCCGAGTGATCAATCATCTCCACTCCACGACATATCCAGTTCTTACCACTGGTGGAATTGATCAGATCATCAGGCGTCCCAATTATCCTCAATATTTACGGGGTGCGCTTGTGAATCTTATGAACATATGTTAAACAAACAACACTAGTATCAAAGTTTATAAGATGACTCCCGATCACTTTCTATGTGGAGTTTGATTCATAGGGTATACGGGTAAAATCTTTTGAAACCCTAAGTTTTTCACAAGTCAATTTCATCAAGGAAGTATCACCACGTTTATTTCACCAAATTCCTATTACTTCCACATATGCTAGTCTTGATCACTTTTGGATGGTCCAAAGTAAGATAAACTTAGATCGTTCTTATCATAGTAAATTCAAACACTATATTCTAATTCCAATAAGTTATCGTCTAAGATCGCTGGTTATCTGTCATCATAGCTCCCAAGGTATAAGGGCTATTATTGTAGTTAAAATCTTCTACCATGATAGGGCGTGATTTATAATGAATCATATGTTAATCACTTTAGAAAGCCCTAAACTACCAGAACTTTCAAATATAACTAAAGCTTGCACGACCTAATTTCAGTTCCCAACTTCCAGAAAGGCATCTGCATCCCTAAGTGACTAAACCTAGCAACTTTATATTTCAAATGATTCAACTAAGGTTAAGTCATTGCTTGATCAACGATGTCTATCCATTGCCCTGGTATTACTACGGATCATCATTCCGAACATACTTGTAAACAATCTCATCTTCGCCGGAGTAACATCGAATATGATCAACTTCAAAATCATTATTTTCACGACGCAACATCTTCTAAATTAGATCTAAAGGAAACCCAAGTCAGTAACTAATTTGCCCAATAAACAAAAGGTCAGCCCCAATAAACAAAAGATAAGCCCAATAAACAAAAGATAAGCCACAATCTATTTTTGGCTAAGTATCTTGATATCGTCATGTTATGTTCGTCCCAAGTATGCAAACAATCATTAGGGCACACAACCTTAGACTTGGGGTTCTATCTTGAGGCTCGTTGGTATACTCCACACCTTAGAATCATCCAGGTACCTTCTACGACAACCTTATCAGGGTCAACATATGACCCAATCTCGAATGGGTATCTTTTGAACTTCAATTCTTATCTGATGGTGGTTGTCTCTATATAAACATATCACTGGTACGAGGGTTAGATCTACGAGTCCCCTACCATTTTGCTTATGTGTCAATCTCTTTCTCTAGCCTCTTTGGGGTATCCTTGTACCTTCACCAAAGTTATACCTACGGTCTATTTCAGACTAGGCCATGGTATAAACTGTCATGGTAAGTTATGTGTCCTAGTGGGGTTGAGTCTAACTCATTGACTAAAGGACTATCTAAAGAGATCTTTGTAGCCAGAGGTATTCACTGATGGGGGCAAGGTTCGCCGCAGGCTACAAAAGAAAACTTGCCAAAAGGATTCAGTTAAAAGTGTACTTTTTCATGTGATTTCACAAATGGGCACACCATTGCTTCCGCTGCTTAGTTTGTCCTCAAACTAAACTCGTGCGGGGTGGCCCATGGTTTGTAGACTTCTTTTCTTCGGATCGAGGTTTCCTCTGATACCACTTTGTAAGACCCCCTTTTTTTTCAAAAACCCGGGTTTTATGCCCAGAACCGCCGTTTTGCGGTGACACCCTCACTCGGGAAGGTCGCCACTACAAAATGCCGATCCTGCCATCCATATCGATCACAGAAGAAGAAAAGTATATTTGAACATATAGAAAAGCTCAAGTCCACATCACAGGAAATATATAAAACCATAAATGGTAAATGTCCACAGAGAGTAACTGAAATAAAAAGATAACAATGATAAAGGGCTCAAGCCCTGTACATCATATCTTCACTACAAGGTCACTCGCGGAAGCTAACTACTAATTACTCGCTGATCCTGAAACTTGTGCTCCTATACTGGAACGGCCCGCCTCCGTCTGCACCGGCCTCTAGTGTTGCTGCATCTCTTCGATCCTCTAAAATGATATGGTCCATCGACCGTTAGTAAAAAAGACTAAGCCAATCCCCCACCCCTCCCCTGGTGACTCCTAGGCACCCTACGGGAAGGATGAAGCGGAGGAGAACAAGGGGTGTAAACAATAACAGGTGACAGGGGTACAAGGAATGTTTCTACACTACACATGTAAATATATATAATTGAAGCAGTAGAAGAGCATAGTAAGAGCAGGTAAAGATTAAGTAAAGTGCAGTAAGTAAGGACATGTATTTAATAGAAAAGTAAAGAAAAGTAACCATTGATTTATAGGAATGCCCATACAAACCTATAGACCAAGGGGTCGTTTAGCAAGTCCTATCATATAAAAAGTCCCATAACCAATTTATACGATAGGGGTAGGGGTTGAAATGCAATGTTTATGCCATGACATGCAGAGTTATGCAGTTTATGCTATGTTCATACAAGTGCAACTCACACACTTTGACTCTACGCGCATTGACCTTTAGTTCCCCCTTTTTGGAGCTAGCAAGACTCCCAGGATACTCCCGTAGTGGCAAACAGAAGCGGTGGGTTGGGCCTCGCCCACCTCTAGGTTGGTATTCCCACTACCTAACCTAGACATATCGTACGCCTCAACGCAAAACCGCGGAGCATCTGCATACTCTTACTGGCTGGACCACCAGACTTTCATGGCTAAGTGCAAATTCCACACTTGCCGAGTCAACGTATTGACGTCGGTGTGAACGACCGTCCAATACCGAAGACCCACCACCTTCATGCACATGCAAACATGTTCTACTATATCCCGAGCCATAAACTCCCCAGTCTAACCTGCCCGTCATCAACAAACCTTAATGAGCCACAAGCTCACTGGACTAACTAGTCCGCTGCTTTAACTACCGAGCCTACCGCTCGTACAACCAAACCAACTAACCTCTCGTAACTACGGGGTGTGGGTGTGCGTATTATTAAGTTAATCTTGTTCATCAACTTGTCCCTACTATTTATGGTTAATCTTGCACTTCCCGAGGATTACCCTGTAAGGGGCTCGCTACGGGACTAGGAACTATAATGTGATGAAACCCCAAAGCTCCATTTCTCAAGACACTTAGTGTTGTTGGTATCTACCCATAAGATTACCCTTCTTATCTTTACCCTTGGATTACCCTAAGTGTGTTTTATGACACGCTAGGGAAAAGATGATCTTTCGCTTATCCCGAGCATAACTTACCCTTAACTCACCAAGCACACTTTCACCATCTAATCCATTTTGGTGACCTTCAATCTCTTCAACCTGACCATGCGCACCAACTATATGCCACTTCCACTTGGTAGGCCCCTAAATATCCAAATTTCACATTTTTACTATACGCAGACCAAACTAACTATATGAAGCTTACAAGTAGAGGTACTCCAAATATTCATCCAACTGACTCGAGATATTTACTGGAGGTCTATCATGATGTTTCAAAACTAAATCCAGAGAATCATATTTTTTCCACAACATTTTAACATTTATTTAAATTTCTCCAATATTTGCCAAGTTTGAATATGAACATGAAGTGTACGGTATTCTTATGATATGTCTCCCATAAAATTAAGATAAATCTATCATGCCAATATAACAGTATGTAATGAATATCACAATTTTACAGTAAGGAAATGTCCTCTATTTTTAGTATTTAACTTCTATCCAAATTTGAAGATTTATGAAGGAACTACCAAGAATTCTTATGCCAAAATTATAGAAAAATTACCATACCTCAATTATGTCAAGAAAAGCTCAACTACAGAGTTTCACTATATATGGAAATCATTTTCTTACTGAAATAATTAATCCAAATAATTCCTAATTTGCACATGTTGTGAAGTAACCTACTGATATCTATTTCCAAAAATTCCATAAAAATTCACAGACTTCCTAGTGCTCTAAAATGTCCTATCACAAAGTTGCACATTTTTCTAGAGAGTTTTGGACCCTTAATTATATCTCTTAAGATTGAGACAAAATATGTGCCTTGAGAATGAAGTACGGGTTAAATCACCTAATTAATTTCACAAAAATTACCAGAGGTCCATAACATAAATATAAAGGTACTACCAAGGTTTCATCACCATCCAAGACCATTTGAACATGTAAATGTCTCTTATAATAAATTTCTCTAAAGGGGGTTATGACCTAATTTAGGGGGAGTAAATTCTCCTAAAATTCTCTCAAAATTTCCTAGGGTATAATTACATCTCATGAACACATATCCTAGGTTCCATGACCATTCTATAGCTTTTGACAACATATCCTTCACAAAGCTCTATGTGCACCCCAAGGGGTAAAACTAGGGTTCTAAGCCATATCCACCTCTACACCACCCCATCATACTCATGAAGGTGTTTTAGGGGATCCTAAACCAGTGGCCAAGGTTTCAACTCATGGTGAGGAGATTTGACCACAATACCCCAAGATAAACATCATGCCCTAAGTTTGACCTAATTAGACCCAACTTAGTTTAACCAATTTCCAAACTAAATCAGTCCAAATTGGGCTGAGATTATTACCAGGGTCATGTGATAACCATAAGAAGTACCCTCCAAAATTTGGAGGGAATTGGAGGTCATTTGACCCAATAATTAATTAATATTTGATTTTTGAAATTATTACAAAAACCTTATAAAAATGTTCACCTAAAATTCCCATTTTTGGATATGATGTCTTTGTAGGTGTAAATAGCCTATGTTCCAAATTTTAGGGAAGTACCATTTACCAATCAAAATATATTCAAGAAATAGTGGCTGCCCTACCCTTGGGACCAGTCCCACCAAAATGACCCTACAGGGAGCTATAGTACTCCTTTTGGGCTGAAACAAATTTTCACTTAATCTAAACACCAAGGGCTACAATATTGGTGTTGAGCACCTTTTCCTTTAAGGGGCTCTACTATTTTTATTAATTAAAACAAGATACAACATAAGTGTGACAATAATACACATATTATAAAAATCAAATGAAAAGATCTGAGCACAAATCTTGGCGCAATCAGACGGTGGCTGGCCTTCTTCTTCCTTCAGCCAAAGGCTGAGATGATCCCGTCCTGGGTGATCTTCCTCCTCCCTTTCCCAGCAACCTGAGCGTTGCAACGGCCGGCCAATGCCACCACCACCTTCGTGGGGGTGGTGGCCGGCGATTAGAGGTGGTTGGCCGGCCGGAGGTGGCCGGAGGGAGGGGTTTTTGCGGGTGGAAAAAGCTTGCTAAACACAACTTTTTGGGAGCTTGATTCGAGCCCGATTTGGCTCGAATCAAGCCCCAAAATAGTTGGGGATCTAGCACTAGGGGAGAGAGGGAGGATCAGACCTAAATTAAGGGGATTTGCCTTGCCGATCTCCTATCCACCATGGCCACACGAAGTGGGGGAAAACCCGCCCCTCTGCCCGGTAAAGATTTTAAATGGAGCAATTTGAGGAGAGGAAGGGTATCTCCTTGATTGCCACCATTAATGGCCATCAAGCACATTTTCGGCCACCATGAAAAAACACGAAATTCATCCCCCATGTGGCCTATAATGAATGTCTATCAACTCCAAGCTGAAGAGGGAAGATGTACCACTCAATTGGGAGAGAAATGGGTGGCCCTTGGTCTCCTTTGGCCATGAATGGCCACCTTCCTCTCTCTTTCTCTCTCCTCCATTTTTGGGGGAAAGGAGGATTCTCTCTCCTAGTCACCATATTAAGAAAATTAGTGGCATTACATTTAATTTGTCAGCCTTATGACTAATGGATCACCTCACATGGGCCTATCCCAAGTGGATTGGGCTTGATTAGGTCAAAATAGGTCATTTTGACCTAAATTTAGGGTGGAGCTGACATTAGTCAATTTGACCATTTGGGTTGGCCCCAATGGGTGGTTACTGACTTATTGGCCTCCCCTAAGGGTTAGGAAGGTCTAGGTAGGGTCCATTTGGCAAAGTGGAGGTCAATTGACCCACATTAGGGCAATTTGACCAAAATAGGGCTATAGTTGACTTAGGTCAAATTGGCCAAATTGGTGGCCCCATGATGGAGATTTTTGGTCCATTGAGTCCCTAATAACCTTATAAGGGTAGGGGAAAGGTCAATTTGGCATGGTGGAGGCCAATTGACCCTAATTAGTCTACTTTGACCAATTTATGGTTAGGGTTGACTTTGGTCAATTTGGCCTCTTTGGTTGACCCCAATGGGTCCTTGATGCTCTAAGGGACCCTCCAAAGGGTTAGGTGTGCCATGGTGGGTTAAAAGGGTCAAGATGAGGCCCTACAGTCCAATCCTAAGCATGGTAACTGGATATTGCTATTTGCAGACCAAGGTGCTCTTCTCCTTCAAGCCTAAGGCCAAGTGATCTCTTCAAGCTTCCTAGGGTCTTGTCATGACCTAGCCATGACAAAACCACTCTAGGGGTCTAGTTGTTTGGGGGATGTTACAAGAACAGATGCAGTAGAAGTATCCAGAGCTTTTTGCTCTAGGCATAATTAGTCTCTTATGGGATGTTACATACAATCACTTGCGGTAGAAACCCCGCAGGCCTAACCTAAATTTCGAGGATGAAATTATTATTTTTTTTATTGGGATTTGTAACGTACCCCAAACAACTAGACCCCTAGAGTGGTTTTGTCATGACTAGGTCGTGACAAAATCCTAGGAAGCTTGAAGAGATCACTTGGCCTTAGGCTTGAAGGGGAAGAGCACCTTGGTCTGCAAATAGCAATTTCTATTTACCAAGCATAGGGTTGGACTTAAGGGCCTCACCTTAATACTTTGACCATACCATAGCACACATACACCTTTAGGGGTTCCCTTAGAGCACCAAGGACCCATTGGGGTCAACCAAAGAGACCAAATTGACCAAAGTCAACCCTAACCCTAAATTGGTCAAAGTAGCCTAATTAGGGTCAATTGACCTCCACCATGCCAAATTGACCTTGAACCTACCCTTATTAGGATATTAGGGACCCAATGGAGTAAAACCCCCATCATGGGGCCACCAAGTTGGCAAATTTGACCTAAGTCAACTCTAGCCCTGTTTTGGTCAAATTGCCCTATTGTGGGTCAATTGGCCTCCACCTTGCCAAGTTGACCCTACATAGACCTTCCTAACCCTTATGGGAGGCTAATGGGTCACTAGTGAGCTATTGAGGTCAACCCAAATTGTCAAATTGACCAATGTCAACCCCACCTTAAATTTAGGTCAAAATGACCTATTTTGACCTAATCAAGCCCAATCCACTTGGGCTAGGCCTAAGTGAGGTGGTCCATTAGTCCTAAGGCTGAACAATTACATGGAATGCCACTAATTTTCTGGAAATGGTGACTAGGAGAGAGATTCCTCATTTCCCCAAAAAATGGAGGAGAGAGAAATTGGGAGTTTCCCCCAATTAGAAGAAAGAGAAAGTGGCCATTCAAGGTGAATTCATTGCATTCAAGGCAAATTGACCCCCATTCATCTCCCCATTGAATTCTAAGATGTTTTACAACCTTTGCCATGCCATCCGGTGGAGGATACAAGAGGTTTCCAAGTGAAACCGAAATGACCATTAATGGCACTCCACCATTAAGCCTTTCCCTCCTCAAATTGACCCTTCCATCACCATCAGAAGGGGGATATCAATTGAAATCGAGTCCTAGATCGTTGCATTTTGTGGAGAATCAAGAGATCGACAAGGAGCACAACTTGAAGGGGCGGCCATGGCAAATCCGGGAAACAACCACCCTCGAGCCCGATTAAAGGTCTGGTTCTTCTCCTCTCTTTCTGTGGATAGATCCCATCAGGTTGCCTTCAAGGATTGGGGCCAATTATTCCGGCCTCCTCCCGCCAGCCAACCACCGCAAATCGCCGGCCACCACCTCAACGAAGGTGGTGGTGGCATTGGCTGGCCGGGGCGGCGCTTAGGTGGCCGGGAAAACAAGGATGAAGGAGCTCCAGGTGCGGTTAATCCTGGCCGTCGGCCAGAAGAAGAAGACAAATGGATGTCGTTCGTTCTGCTTCAAGATCTCTGCAAGATCATCATATTAAATGTTATGATATACGTATTTCTGTCGCATATTTTGTCGTACATAGATTAGTTTGTTAAAAATACTTGAGCCGTCGGATTCGTCGATCTGAGTAGAAGAAGTTCGTCGAACTGATAGTTGAGTTCGTTGAACTAAATCCAAAGTTCGTCGAACGGAATTCATTCATCGAACACACCGTGGAGTTCGTCGAACTGATGGTTGAGTTCGTCGAACTGAACCCGGAATTCATTCGTTGAACACACTATGGAATTCGTCGAACTGATAGTTGAGTTCGATGAACTGAACCCAGTGTTTGTCGAACGGAATTAATTCACCGAACTGATAGTTGAATTCGTCGAACAGAACCCGAAGTTCATCGAATGGAATTAATTTGCCGAACTGAATTAATTCGTCGAACTAAATTAATTCGTCGAACTGAGAGATGATCTGCTGAACTGGCTGGAGAACTGATTTCGTCTAACGCACAGAAGCACGGCGTTCGCCGAACACTGAATAGATTTCGTCGAATGAAGAACAGATTTCGTCGAGCGCACTGAAGCACGGCGTTCGTCGAACGCAGAACAAATTTCGTTGAACGCAGGTCGGATTTCTTCGAACGCAGAGACTTGTTCCAACACATTTTGTCACACTTCCTGCAGTATTTCATTTTAATTATTAAGAATACTAGAACCCCTCAAATCAAAAAGTGGTCAACACCAAAGTTGTAGCCCTTGGAGTCTACATTATTTTAAAATTGACTTCACTCCAAAAGGAGTTCTGTAGCTCCCTGTAGGTCCATTTTGGTGGGACTGGTCCCTAGTGTAGGATAGACACCATTTCTAGAATAACTATTGATTGGGTTATGGGATTGACTTGAAATATGAAACCTAGGCTATTTACACCTACCCACAAATCATACCCAAAGATGGAAATTTTAGGAGAACCTTTTTCTAAGGTTTTTGTAATAATTTCATAAATCCAATATTAATTATTTTGTGGGTCAAATGACCTACAATGCCCTCCAAATTTTGGTGGGTACTTTTTAGGCTTATCACCTGACCTTGGTAAAAAATCTTAGCCCAATTGGGACTGATTTAGTTTGGAAATTGGTTAACCCAAGTTGGGTCTTATTAGGTCAAAATTAGGGCAAGGTGTTTATCTTGGGATATTGTAGTCAAATCTCCTCACCATGAGTTGAAACCTTGGCCACTGGTTTAGGATCACCTAAAACACCTTCATGAGTAAGATGGGGTGGTGTAGAGGTGGATATGCCCTAGGACCATAGTTTTACCCCTTGGGGTGCATATAGAGCTTTGTGAAGGACATGTGGTCAAAAGCTATAGAATAGCCATGGAACCTAGGAGATATGTTCATGGGATGTATTTATGGCCTAGGGAATTTTGAGAGAATTTTAGGAGAAGTTATTCCCCCTAAATTAGGTCATAACCCCTTTAGGTAAACTTCTTGTAAGAGAAATTTACTTGCACAACTGATCTTGGATGAAGATGAAATCTTGGTGGTGAATTTAAAATCATATGATGGACCTCTGGTAATTTCTGTGTAATTAATTAGGTGATTTAACCAGCACTTCATTCACAAGGCACTTATTTTACATTAATCTTAAGAAATATAATTAAGGGTCCAAAACTCTCTGGAAAAATATGCAACTTGGTGATAGGACATGTAAGAGCACTAGGAAGCTCTGTGAGTTTTTATATAATTTTTGGAGATTGTTATCAGTAGGCTACTTCACAACATGCTCACATTGGGATTTCTTTGGAATATTCATTTATGTGATTAATTTGCCTTTATAAATTCCGAAATTTGGCCAGTAGACTTTTCTGACTAATATGAAGGTCTAGTAATTTTTCCATAATTTATGGATAAGTATTTTTGAGGGTTCCTTCATTAACCTCCATCTTTGGAAAGATGCTAAATATTATAATTAGAGAACAATTCCTGATTGTAAAATATTGACATTCTGTACTTATGGTTATTTTGGCATGATAGATTTATCTTAATTTTTTGGGAGCCATATCAAAAGAATACCTTACACTTCATGCTCATATTCCTACTTGGCAAATATTGGAGAAATGATAATAAATGCAAATAATTAAGGAAAAATATGATTCTCTGGATTTAGTTTTGAAACATCATGATAGACCTCCAGTAAATATCTTGAGTTAGTTGGATGAATATTTGGAGTACCTCCCCTTATGTAACTCATATAACTCATTTGGTCTGCGTATAGTAAAACTGTAAAACCTGAGAACTTTATGGATCATTAGGAGGGAATGGAAGGTAGAAGTTGTACCTAGACTGGTTGAGAAGATTGAAGGTCACCAGAAAGGATTTTAGGTGATGAGAGTGTGCTTGGTGAATTAAGGGTAGAGTTGTGCTCGGGATTGACGAAAGATCGTTTTTCCCCTAGCGGGTCATAAAATACTTAGGGTAATCCAAGTGTAATAACAAGGAGGGTGTTCTTATGGGTAGATACCAACAACACTAAGTGTCTTGAGAAAGGGGGCTTTGGGGTGTCATCCCATGATAGTTCCTAGTACCGTAGCGAGCCCTTACAGGGTAATCCTCGGGAAGTCCAAGATAAACCATAAATTGTAGGGATAAGTTGATGTACAAGATTAACTTAATAATACGCACACACCCACACCCCGTAGTTATGAGAGGTTAGTTGGTTTGGTTGTACGAGCGGTAGGCTCGGTGGTTGAAGCAGCGGACTAGTTAGTCTGGTGAGCTTGTGACTCAGTAATGCGTGTTGGTACGGACGGGTTGGTCCGGCGAGCCGTTGGCCCGGAAGGTTATGATGACGGGCAGGTTAGGCAGGGGAGTTTATGGCTCAGGATATAGTAGAACATGTTTGCCTTTGCATGAAGGTGGTGGGTCTTTGGTATTGGACGGTCGTTCACACCGACGTCAATACGTTGACTCGGCAAGGGTGGAATTTGCACTTAGCCATAAAAGTCTGGTTGTCCAGCCAGTAAGAGTACGCAGATGCTCCGCGGTATTGTGTTGAGGCGTACGATAGGTCTAGGTTAGGTAGTGTGAATACCAACCTAGAGGTGGGCGAGGCCCAACCCACCGCTTCCATTTGCCACTACGGGAGTATCCTGGGAGTCTTGCTAGCTCCAAAAAGGGGGAACTAAAGGTCTGTGCGCATAAAGTCAAAGTGTGTGAGTTGCATTTGTATGAACATAGCATAAACTGCATAACTTTGCATGTCATGGCATAAACATTGCATTTTAACCCCTACCACTATCGTATAAATTGGTTATGGGACTCTTTATACGATAGGCCCTGCTAAATGACCCCTCGGTCTATAGGTTTGTATGGGCATTCCTATAAATCAATGGTTACTTTTATATTATATACTTCTCTTTACTTACTGTTCCTTACTTTCTCTTTACCATGCTTTCTATTACTGCTTCAATTATCTATATACACATGTGTAGTTGTAGACATTTGTTGTAGACTAAATCCGTCGTCATCTGCTTTGCTTTATACCTCTTGCTGTCCTCCGCTTCATCCTTCCCGCACGGTGCCTAGGAGCCACTGGGGGATGGGTGGTAGGAAACGAGGCTTAGTCTTTTTGACTAACGGTCGGTGGACCATATCATTTTAGGTGAACGAGGAGACACAACAGCACCAGAGGCCGGTGTAGACGGAGTCGGGCCAGTCTAGCACAGGAGCACTAGTTCCAGGATCAGTGAGTGTTTAGTAGATTATGCTTCCGTTAGTGAAATTGTAGTGAGGAATTGGTGTACAGGGCATGAGCCCCTTTATTAGTGTAACCTTGGTTATTTCAGTTACATCATGTGGACATTTATTATTTATAGCATGTGATTGTGGACTTGAACTTCTTTTTGTTCATTTGTACTCTTCTTCTTCTGTGATCGATATGGCCGGCAGGATCGACGTTTTGTAGTGTCGACCTTCCCGAGTGATGGTGTCACCGCAAAGCGGTGGTTTTGGGCATAAGACCCGGGTTTTCAAAAGAAAAAAAAGGGTCTTACAAACTATATATGTATATATTATACTAGTAATTTTAATAATAGAGTACTGTCATAGTACATTAATTTATACTATAGTAAACTAGATATACAATATTATAAAAAATTTATAATATAAAGTAAACTATAGTATAATACTATAATATATTATTGTATTATATAATAGAATACTATAATACTATAAGATAGAATTATAATATACTATAGTACTATTATATATTAATAATATAATATATTATATAGCACATCACACTATATAGTATACTATTATAATAATATTAAATTACTATAGTGTACTATAATAGTCTATAGTATATAATATAATACTATATATAGTATATTATAGTATTAGTCTATGTACTAGGTTTAGTACACTATATAATACTATATACTCTAGTATAGTATACAATTCTAGCTTATACTTATACATTATAGTGTAATATTAAACTAATACTGAAAGTATCTAGTTGCTACCTAAATCACCTAGAGGGGGTGAATAGGTGAATTATATGGCATTAAGCGGAATTAAAAACTTGAAATAAATGTGCATATAAACAAAGAGCACACACACAAAAACAAGGATTTATTGAGGTTCCTCGGAATGGGTATGTCCACTTTCCCGCCTCACCTATCTAGCACTCCCGGCTAGACTAGGCTACTTCACTAACCTCAAATTTAAACAAATTTTACAACTCATAGTATATAACTCCTATAAACTCGGAGAACAATTTCTCTTACACTCGATCATCTAAACTAGGATCTACAAACTCGGAACTAAACACTTCCTACAAAATAAGTAAAAGGTTTTTACAAGATACAATAGATTGAAAACAATCTTCTTAGATCTCTAGGAAATATTTCTTCAGATCTGAAAAATAGTCTTCTTCTTCCTTGCTAGAGTGAAGGCTTTGATCTTGAAAGAGGAAGGAAGAGAAAAACTTTATCTTTTGAAATCTTGATCTGAGAACATTAGAATCTACTGATCTTGAAGGAACTTGATAGAATCTGAAACAAGAGATCTGGTCGACTCTTATGTTGGAGAAGAATTTTTTGAAAACTTTATCGGCCATGAAATTTATCTTTGCGAGAAGAAAGAAAGCCGACAAATGTAAAAGACTGTTTTTGCAATTTTTCTTCTCTATTTTTGATTAGGGTTTAATAACGAATAACCCTTAACTATTTATATGATTCTTCTCTAATGACTAGAAATGAGATTTAAGGGATAACCTCCATGTGTACTGTTCATGGAAGAAGCCCTAAAAACAAGCCGTCTAAAAATTAAAAACAAAAAGCCGATAAGGCAATTCCTTGAATGCACTCGTGAAATGTTTTGATCAATCGACAAATTCCACTAAAAATTTCAACGATTTTGTCTCAATGAGTCGACGAATTAAACTTAACGAAATTTACTTAGCTGATATATATACTGGCGGGAACTTCCACTGACTACTCGAGAACACTCGACGAATTCGTCGAGTGTTCACGAGAGGTCACTGATCACTCGACGGAAGGAGTTAAGAATGTAACTGAGACCTTTTGAGTGATCTCGGCAAGTTTGTCTAGTCCACTCGAGATGTCTCGATGAGTGAATCGAGTCTTCTCGATTGTACTCGACATGGGAAAATTTTTCATCCATCCAGAAAAACTGCAACAGCTCCTTCCCTTTTTCAAAACTTTGCATATGATGTACATCCCAATAGAGAGATTTCACATGACTCAACACCTTGTTCTACACAATGAGGCATTACATTGCATATTCCTGTGTTTATGAATCATTGAAACTCGTCATTGGTCTGTACTTAGAATTTAAGATCCTGTAATAATACAGCTAGAGTACCATATCAAATACAGATTTAATTCATCATATTTTATGGGGGACTTCTTCAAATCTATGCTACTGTGACTACAATACCCAACAATCTCCCCATATTTGAAGAAGTCAGAACACTATCTACTAAGGTTAATTGCACAGATAATAAATAAAATCACATACATAGAGAGTGATAAAGAATTAAAATAGAAATATGAATTGAACCAACAAAACATTAATATATATATATAAATGTTTATAAGGGTAAGACATGGTTCACACAACATTCATCAAAGATCATTCTTTCATTCCTTTGCCCATATGGCTCTTTTCAAATTGTCTGTCAGAGTAGGCATTTGGCTTTGGATAATATCTTGGAGGTGGAGCAGGTGCTTGGGGGTTATTATTGCCATAAGTTCTGAAATAAATTTTCCTCTTCAACTGAGTTGCCTTGTGTTTGTTTATCTCTTCCTAAATATAGTGATTGTGAGGTAGCTCATTAGAGATGTTAATTAACTTGAAGTTGTCCAAGATTATTCCATTAGATGTTGTACTCTACACTTTAGAATATTCTCTTTTGTCTTCTGATACTTCCCTCAATACAAAACCTACATTTTTCTGATTGAAGGATCTGATCTTGTTGCAAAAGAACCTTCCCCATACTTTTTTTTCATTATAGGGGGCTCCGAGGGTTCAGCACCATTTTCTGGATCTGACCATAATCTAGTATATTGATAAGGAAATTTATGTAGTTTTAAAAATAATTCAAATTAACATCCCGATGTAGGCAAGTGTACCTATCAAAAATATAGTATAGGAAGGATGTCGTATTTGCCCGAGGAATGTTGAGTAATCTTACTCACGTAAATTAATATTATTTTATCAGAAAAAAATAGAGTCTTGAAAATAATTAAAAGAAGAGAAACATTTGATCGGGAATCCTTCTTAAGTAAAATATTTTATAAATCTAGACTTCAAAAGAAATCGATTTAGACAAACTTGACCGTGGAGGTTCCCAAAATATGATAGAGCCTCTCTCGAGAGAACTACCACCTAACCTTAGGTTGATTGATTAAGACCCCTCGACCAGTCGAAACCCCTAAGCTTGCTTTATGCGGTGTGCCCCACTATTGGATTTGACTCCAATCCAGAAGATTTGCATTACCCTCTCTCGAGGAATGAATGTAAATCTTTTTATCTTTGAGTGATCTCCCCGTTCACATGGATCTCTCGATCACTGGCATATGGATCTTTGATCGAGAAACATATTCGCGACATATGAATTCGAAACAATTAATTTCAAAGATAAATCCTAGTTTTCCAAAACCAAACTATGAAAAAGAGATTACTAAACACCACTACTTAAGAATTCATCCGATCAAATGTAAATAAAATTAGCTACTCATAATTAAAGGAAAGATAATTTTATAACTAAGGAAGTATAATTACAATTGCTGGAAATAGAAATTCTAAATTATGAATTAAAATTGCAAAACATAGAATAAAGTGCATAAATAAAATTACACTAATGAAATGCAGAAAAACTACTCTAAAATTTACCCAATCGAAACAAGGACTGGATCCCTATCACATTGGCAGGAGCTGGCTTTTATAGGCAAAAAATTGGTGAGTCACGCCCTTGGTCATGCCCGTGACCAAGGGCGTGTAAGCTGCGTAACTGCGTATTGAAAGCCCGGGAACGTTGGGAAGAGAAACCGCCAAAATTGATCATCTCGACGGGTCATGGCCTAGGTCATGCCCGTGACCTAAGGCGTGTCTTGACCGAGTCAGGAAACGGCGGGAAACGGCGCGATCTGGAGTTAATCTGGCAGTTGCGGGAGAGGTCACGCCCCTTGGTCACGCCTGTGACCAAGGGCGTGTAAGCTGGAACTGCTCGGCGGTGGAAACTGCTTGTATTGAATGCATGTTGGGCGAGTCACGCCCGTGAACTGAAGGTCACGCCCCACTGTCACGCCCGTGACAGGGGGCGTGTAACTTTCATCTGATGTGGCGGCGTGTTCTGGAAGCTAGAAGTTGGCTCGGCTGGGTCACGGCCGTGACATGGAGTCACGCCCACAGGTCACGCCCGTGACCTGGGGCGTGTACTAGAGATTTTTGCAGATTTGTTCCTTTATTTCTCCTGAACACGGCTGTGAGGTTGAATTTATTATTAGTAGCCCCAGATTACCAGAAAACACAAAATAAAGCGAATTAGATATATATTAAACTAAAATTATATAAAAAACTAATTAATTACTACTAAAATACTATATAAAAATAACTATAAATAATGCACTATCAAATACCCCCATACTTAAGCTTTTGTTATTCCAGAGCAAAAACTAATTTATAAGTATGAGAAGAATTTATAGGACATTTCCAAAAAGATTTACTTCTAATTATGTACTCCAAATCTTATAAAACTAATGTCAAAATAAGTTAAGAAATTAAAATTCATATTTATAAGAAATAATTTATAATTCATAAATTGAGATGAGTAGAATAAATATTAGTTTCAAAATTCTCTAACTAAATCTTCATAAACAAAATTGCATTAAATTAAGTAAAATAACCAAGATTAAAATTATAGAAACTTTAAACATCATTAGAAACTTTTAGAAAACTACAAAATATTAACTATGCTCTCTCAAAAATATCTTAGGATAAGCAAATAAACTTGGCTAATTGGGGTAAAGTTGGCATTGAAGAAGTTACTTTGCATATAGGAAATGATGAATTTTATCCTCTCATTTCCATCTTTTTTTAAATTTCTTCTTCTTTTTTTATATCCCAAATGTATATGTTTAGGAGTGATGAATTTTATCCTCTCAACTCCATGCCATATAATCTTTTACTAATTTGGGTGCATATGCTTAGGAATAATGAATTTTATCCTCTCATTCCATGACATATGATCTTTTCGAAATTGTTTTATGCCAAATAAAGGGGTTAAACAAAAAGGTACGGGAAGGGCTAGGGTTTAAAGGCTACACAAATTCCAAAGATACATTTTAAGAGCATTGAAAACAAATCGAGCAATCTATAAGAAACTTTGAGTTCAAGTTAATATAAGTGAAATCTAAAGATATTTAACACAATTTCTACAAAATTGAATTATGATATTTTAAGAAGAGAAAATAAAACTAAGAAATATTCTAAACAAATCAAGATAATGAAAACCTCATTAAATCAAATTCATTTAAAAATTAAATCTAACATATTTTGAAGAGAAATATAAGATTTAAAAATTCATAAAAAGAAAACTCCTTAAAAAGCCTATAGAGACAATTCATAATTAAAATTAATTTTGCATAAATGAAGTTTGGAGAAATTTAATATTACAAAATTTATTTTATTAGATTTTTTGATTTTTTTTACATTGAAACAAAATGTTTTTTTAATATTCTTGGACTTCTCAAGGGCTACACAATGAGGGGCTCGCAAGGTACTAGGCGGTTTTGTGGGATGAAAACTCACACGGCCCTTTCGCAAGAAATTAAATTTTTAATTTTATAATTTTTTTGGTATTTTTAATATTTGCAGAAGAGAAAAATAAGACCCAAAAACATAAAAATTTAAAAGAAAACATTTTTAGAATTTTGTAATTTTTCATAACAAAAACAAAAATAAGGAAAGAAAAAAAAACATTTTTTTACAATTTTGAAAAAGATTTTATAATTTTTTGGGATTTTTAATAAAAACAGAAAATAAGCGAATACACCCCCATCCTTACAAATAAACATTGTCCCCAATGTTTATAAGCCAAGTAGGAGGGAAAAGTAAATAAAATGCTGAAAAAGAAGATTGCAAGAAAAATAAAGATAAGCAAGGGGTGCCTCCCAAGAGCGCTTTCTTTTTCCCATCTTTAAGCTAGACGGTTATTGTTAGGAAAAAGGAAAATAAAAATAAAGGTACACAAGCAACTCGCTTAATTCACGTTTAGGAGAATGTGCCAAAGTCCGTTGCCCGGCGACTCCTCCGCTATAGTCTTGATTCATTCGTTGTCCGTTAGCTTGAAATTGTGAATCCAAATTACCCATACATACCTTAGGTAATTTGGATTCATGGAGATGAGCGGCAAATGGATCGGTAAAGATGTTTGGTTGCAACGGCTCATCCTCTATATGAAAATCGTTAGAATAAAAAGAATCAAGATTGAGCGAGTCAGGAAATTTTTCACAAGGAGGAGTTTCTTGTAAAAATTCATGATTAAGGATCGGTTGTTCATTTTCTAAAATAAAATTTTTATCTGAAAAAACAATACCAAGGGAAGTAAATTTATGGGCGACAAAATTTTCATGAATTTTGATTCCATAATATTTATGTGGTGGGTTTAAAAATTCGTGAAAAAGTGGAATAGAGTCGGGCGGAGTATAAGATGAAACATGTTCATCTTCTATTTCGCTCGGCTCCCCCATTATGTTAATAAATACTTGGTATAAAATATTATTTTCTTCTTGGGAAAAACTATTCAAATTTTGAATAGGAATATCCGGAGAATCACCAAGAGAAGAAAAAGAATTTTGTGGGTAAAATGTGGAGGAAGAAAAATTTTGATCAAAAGAAATTTCTTCATTGCACCGTAAATTATCCGGGTGATCTTGCCACCATGAATAATTATTATCGGAGCAAGAAGGAATTTCACAAGAATGATAATCTTGAGAAAAATTAGGTTGATCAAAAATATTTTGAGAATAAAAATAAGAATAACACTCCTCACTAGAATGATTTGCACGACAAAAATTACAAATAAGTTAGCGCATTCGTGCGGCTTCCAAAAGGTTTACCTTATGTTGAAGCTCGGCAACTTTTGCGGCCAACTGCGATAACATCAATTTTTTTTTTGAAAAAGAAAATTACACAACCGTCACTTAATAGAAAAGAATTTTAAAAGAAAAGGCAAAAAGAGAAATGGGGACGGAGAAAGAGAATGATAAAAGTAATAAAATTCACGCTTTCAAAATATCAACAAAAATATTCCCCGGCAACGGCGCCAAAAACTTGATAAGGAAATTTATGTAGTTTTATAAATAATTCCAACTAACATCCCGATGTATGCAAGTGTACCTATCAAAAATATAGTATAGGAAGGATGTCGTATTTGCCCGAGGACTATTGAGTAATCTTACTCACGTAAATTAATATTATTTTATCAGAAATAAAATAGAGTTTTGAAAATAATTAAAAGAAGAGAAACATTTGATCGGGAATCCTTCTTAAGTAAAATATTTTGTAAATCTAGAATTCAAAAGAAATCGATTTAGACAAACTTGACCGTGGAGGTTCCCAAAATATGATAGAGTCTCTCTCGAGAGAACTACCACCTAACCTTAGGTTGATCGATTAAGACCCCTCGGCCAGTCAAAACCCCTAAGCTTGCTTTATGCGGTGAGCCCCACTATTAGATTTGACTCCAATCCGGAAGATTTACGTCACCCTCTCTCGAGCAATGCATGTAAATCTTTTTATCTTTGAGTGATCTCCTCGTTCACATGGATCTCTCGATCACTAGCATACGGATCTTAGATCAAGAAACATATTCGCGACATATGAATTCGAAACAATTAAATTCAAAGATAAATCCTAGTTTTCCAAAACCAAACTATGAAAAAGAGATTACTAAATACCACTACTTAAGAATTCATCCGATCAAATGTAAATAAAATTAGCTACTCATAATTGAAGGAAAGATAATTTTTTAATTAAGGAAGTAGAATCACAATTGCTGGAAATAGAAATTCTAAATTATGAATTGAAATTGCAAAACATAGAATAAATTGCATAAATAAAATTCACTAATGAAATGCAGAAAAACTACTCTAAAATTGACCCAATCGAAGCAAGGACTGGATCCCTATCACATTGGCAGGAGATGGCTTTTATAGGCAGAAAATTGGTGAGTCACGCCCTTGGTCACGCCCGTGACCAAGGGCGTGTAAGCTGCGTAACTTCGTATTGAAAGCCCGGGAACGTTGGGGAAGAGAATCAGCCTAAATTGATCATCTCGACAGGTCACGGCCTAGGTCACGCCCGTGACCTAGTGTTGGATCGGTAGGCGCCCTTAGAGGGGGGGGGGGGTGAATAAGGGTTTTAAAAACTTTTGATATATTTTGAATATTTTAGAAAAAATTTTGATTATTAAACTAAACAAGATCAAGACATATCAAGTGAAGTAAAAGTAAAGACATGATTTTATTAACTTGAGAAGCATGATTACAAAACTTGATCTCTTATCGAAGCTAAAAATCAAAGATAATAGAAAAAGACTCCTTTTTGTTTTCTATCCCGACTCGCTTCCCCACGAACCGGTGGACCTAGCATATCCTCCCCGGATTCGGCCTCAAGCCGCTCTAGCCAACCCTTCCCCGGATGTGGCCTTGAGCACCCCTAGACCTAGCCTAGATCTAGTCGCCAACACGAGGCGAGTTTCTTCCTAAGTCCTACCCAGACCTAGTCGCCAACACGAGGTGCTTTCACTAACCGTTTACAAGAAAAACATGAAATGAAAATAAATAAAAACTCCCTTCTGAAGTCGGAGGCGAAGATCCGCTGTAGAATAAACTTTCGGCCAAGATAGCCTCTGGAATTCTGGCACTCTACCTCTCTCTGATATCTCTCTAATGTGTGTATAAAACGAGAGGAGAGGAGTCCTTTTTATAGCCTCAGCGCTAGCGCCTGCGCTAGCGCTACCGCTGGCGCTATCCCATATTAGGACACATTCTGCGCGTCAGAATCTTCAATCGGAGGAAACAATTCTCCCTTGCCTTCTGTGTGCGTCGCTACCGCCTGCGCTATCGGCTACCGCCAGGCGCTATCTTCTTCCATATGTGCTCCCGGAATTGTGCTATCATCGCTAGCGGCAGGCGCTAAGTGCTACCGCCTGCGCTAGTGGGAGTCTTGGAATTGTTGGCTCAAAATTGGGGGCAACCATCCTTGAGTCAGGTGGACTTTGATTTCCTGCACAATTAAACACACAAGATCAAATACACATAGGATTTGTTATTCTCAAACTTAGGAGATGTGGAAGACCATGTTCCAACAAACTCCCCCTTTTGATAATAACAAATCCATTAATGATAAATCAGATCATTAATAAATAAGCATGATGAAACTATATTTGTGTGTGTGTGAGAGTGATGACTTAGGATAATTTATGATTTTAGCATTTAGAATTGCTCCCCCTAAATACATGCTCCCCCTAAGTGAATGCTCTCCTGATATGTAAGTTATCATCTTAATTAAGCATGTTAGTTTTATATTTTGATAGCTGATTATATTTATCATGTTAGTTCTCCCCCTTTTGTTATTAGCAAAAGCGGGTAAGGAGACACCACTAAAAAGTTAATAAGATTATGGCATGATCGAGCGTGTAGAGAAGGAAATGATAAGGAGTTTTAGAATACTTTTTATTGAAATAAATCAGAGTTTGAGTATCACAATATTTTCGTAAATCAGAGTTTATATCATAAACAAATATAATGATTTCCAAGTAACTAAACTACCCAGACAATATGTCTACACCCTAGCCCCGTACTAAGTGACGGATGGGCATAAGGAGCTTCAAACATGTCGTAGGTTGGGGTATTAGTCCCATATGCAAACAGTAGACAAATCTCAACCTAGCACTCTTTCCCTCAGTGCCTCGCATGGCCCCACTGGAACCCTCCGCGGTTAAAGACAAGACATGACTAGAGATATGGTTATTGTACAACCCGTATTCGCCGAGTGGGTCCCACAGGACAACTGGCGAGACCTAGGCCAGTCAGATCATTCGCCCCGGCTCAGGCAGGTGAAAACACCCCCGGGTTAGTGGGGGTAAGCTGCAGGAGAAGAGGGGCTAGGCGAGTGACCCCCTCCCGGACCACTCGCCCGGAAGCGTGGGTATTCGCCCAGCTAGGCGGGCGTCCCCCAGCTAGGCGGGCGTCCCCCAGCTAGGCGGGCGTCCCCCAGCTAGGCGGGTGTCCAGGAGAGGAGGACCTAGGCGAGTGGTGCCCTCGCGGACCACTCGCCCGGATGTGTGGGCATTTGCTCAGCTAAGCGGGTGCCCAGCGAGTGGTGCCCTCATGGACCACTCGCCCAAGATGATTTGAGGAGGAAATGACCATAATATCCCTTGTGGGTTGCAAATAGCCCTCCAGAACAGCGGAGTTAGGCTATTAGCAGACCAATTTGGGGTGCGGTTAGTAAAACCAAAAGGCGGATTTACGCTATTTTAGTCCAAGACTAGAAAATCTATAAATAGACCCTTAAGGGCACCTTGGAGGAGAACTGATTTTTTTGAGAATCCTCTCCTCTAGGCTAGTTTTGGTTGGCAGCCAGTGCCCTCCAAGGTGCCCGGTTGAGCTTTGGTTTGGGAGGGGAAGCTCTCTAAGATCTTCCGGGTGTGTGGCGGGACCTCCTCGCTTCAGCCTTGGGTCTTTTCCTATTCTCACATACACCATCAAGAGAGTCTAGTGAGGGAGAAATAAGCATCGGCTACACCCCCAGTGGGTCCGAACTCAAGAGACCAGTTGCTGGTTTCAACATTTTTGGTGCGGTGAGCGTGGACCGTAGCCAGTGAAGGAAAATCCCAAGCTAGGTTCGATGACAGGAGATGGAGGGAATGGTTCTGACTCAGGCCACTCGCAGCCACCAGTGACAGGCGAATGGCTGGAGATGTTTGAGAAGTTCAAGCGAGAGGTCCTGCAGACAGTTCTCGCTGGGCGGGGCGAGTGCGAGACCCCGGCAGTCCCCGTGGTTCCGCCCCTGCAGATCGGCGAGAACGCACCGGGCAGCGGCCGGGGAAGGAGGTGCCAGCAGAAGGAAGTGCGCGAGATCTCCCCGGGCGGCAGCTGTTCAGCAGTCCAGCGAGTGCTAAGGTCTGCGAGCTGGTTCCGCGCGAGAGGACCACTCGCCGAGCAGGGGAAGAAAGCCCTTTTTGCGAGATGATCCTCTCGGCCCCAGTGCCAGAGGGGTTCCGGGGGCCGGAGATGTCTTTACTACACCGGCAAGGAGGATCCAGTCGTGCACCTGCAGTGGTTTGAGGACATGACATCAATCCTTCCCATGTCGGATGCTTTTCAATGTCGACTCTTCGCAACCACTCTGAAGGAGAAAGCAAGGGACTGGTTCCACCAGCTTCCCGCAGGTTCCATCTACGCGTTCGACGATCTGCGCCGAAGCTTCCGACTGCGCTTCTCGACGTCAAAGAAGAGGAAGAAGGACGCAGAGGCTCTCTTCAAGATCAGGCAAAGGGAGGGGGAATCCCTGGCACATTACGTGGATAGGTTCCAGGAGGAGATACACCTTGTGCAGGAGGTGCCAGGATTCGCCCTCAAGATGGCGTTCATCGTAGGGTTGCGAGATGGGTTCTTCAAGATGGACCTGAAGAGAAGACATCCTTTGGCTTTCGAGGAATTGATGGAGCGAGCAGCAGAGGAGATTGAAGGGGAGGCGGCCAACCCGGAGTTCTACAAGAGGTTGGCAAAGATGAGCGAGCCCGATGTGAAGCAGCAGGAGGGAAGAAGGAGAGAGGAACCCAGAGGTCAAGGGTTCGAGAGACCACATCGGAATTGGAGGTATCAAGAGCCCAACAATAGGATAGGTTGGAGGAATCAGGAAGGACCGGCGAGAGGTCAGGAAGGGGGATACCAAGGAAGGGAGATGGGGGGAGTCAATCCGGGGTGGAGGCAGGGCCCCCGACCCCCACACCCTCCGAGGGAGCAAGCTATGGCAGTAGGCCGAGGAAGAGGAGGTAGAGGAGCGAGAGGAGGAAGAGGAAGAGCAGGAAGAGGGGACAGGGTGGCGTTGCCCTATTGTGACTTTCATCAGGAAGAAGGTCACGCGGCCGCCACCTGTCCAGAATTCTTGGAGATGAGAGGGAGAGGTCAGCCACGGTGGCAGCATGCCAGGATCGAGGAAGTGCTCCCAGAGGAGGAAGAGGACCGATGCGAGGAAAGGGCGGATATAGGAGCCAGAGGGGGAATCGGGGCGATTCATGGTGGGGTTGGGATAGAGGCCACTCAAAAAAGGAGATTCCAGGCGATGTTCCGGAGAGACGTCGCATCAACTTCCCAGACCCCACCCCCCACAGAGAAGCTCACCTTCTCCTCGGAGGATATGCCCAATTATGAAGATCCATTCTGCGACGCTCTGGTGATCCAGACGGCGATAGAGAACTTCATAGTCTCCCGGATCCTGGTGGACAATGGGAGCTTGGTGAATGTTATCTTTAAGAAAGCTTTCGATGCGATGGAGGTGGAGAAAAAGAGGGTGCAGGCCTCGGATGGGCTGCTGTTCGGTTTCTCAGGAGAAAGGAAGGAGGTTGAGGGAGGTGTTGGCCTCCAGGTGACGTTGGGAGGGGTCCCCAGGAATTGCCGGTTTGTCATCGTTGACTCTCCGAGCAGCTACAATGCCATATTCGGACGCCCTCTCATCAGTGCTTTCCGATGTGTGCCCTCATCATACCACCAATGCCTGAAGTTCCACAGTGGAGGAGTCCAGATCCGAATCTGGGGAGATGCAAAAGTGGCGAGGCAGTGCTATGTGACTGCCGTCAACACCATCTCTTGGATGGCGGAGGCTGAGAAGATGGATGAAGAGATGAGGAGGCCGGAAGGGCCCGGAGAAGAAGCGAGGAAAGGAGTAGAGGAAGAGGGTAAAACCCGAGGAGAGGAGATGGAGTTAGCTCAGGAGGAGCGGGTCGAACCGATGGAGGAGGAAGGCGCGGCAGAGGAGAAGGCCAGGGTAGAGGGGCAAGAAGCGAGGGGCAGATGGGAAGAGCCTGCCCGGCTTGAGGCGGCAGCGGAAGTAGTGGAGATGGAGGTTCTCACCCAGGGAGGAAGGGTGGAGAAGGTGCGTGTCAGCGGGGGCCTCAGCTCGGAGGACAGGGCAAGGATGCTGGAGTGCATCCAGAAGAACGTCGACATCTTCGCATGGAGCGCGGCGGACATGCCAGGCATCGAGGCGGACGTGGCTTGCCATCGTCTCAACCTTGAACCAGGAGCCCACCCCATCCGACAGAAGAGGAGGGCTTTCGCCGACAAGCTCGAAGAACCGATCCGCGAGGAAGTGGCCAAGCTCCTTGAAGCAGGTTTTGTATCGGAGATCCAGTATCCAGACTGGGTCTCCAATGTCGTCATGGTAAAAAAGGCCGATGGCCGTTGGCGTATGTGTGTTGATTTTTCTCTGTTAAACAAAGCCTGCCCTAAGGAGTGTTATCCTCTGCCTCAGATCGACGCGCTGGTTGACTCAGCCGTCGGTTTTTCTGTGATGAGTTTTTTAGATGCTTTTTCAGGTTATCACCAGATCAGGATGCACCCCCCGGATATCAAAGATGTCTTGTTCATCACCCGAGAGGGGTGCTACTGCTACAAGATGATGCCCTTTGGGCTGAAAAATGCAGGGGCAACCTACCAGAAGTTGATGGACCGAGTTTTCAAGGAGCAAAGGGGAAGGAACTTGGAGGTTTACGTAGATGACCTCATGGTAAAGTGCAAGAGCGTAAGCATCCACCTACAAGACCTCGAGGAAACTTTCGCCACCCTTCGCAAGTACAAGATGTGCCTGAACCCCTTGAAGTGTGTGTTCGGGGCCAGCAGGGGGAAGTTCCTGGGACATCTACTCACCCCTTCGGGGGTAGAGCCTAACCCAAACAAAGTCAAAGCTATCATGGAATTGGGATCGCCTCGGAACGCCAAAGAGGTCCAGCGCCTAACGGGAAAGCTCGCGGGGTTGAGCAGGTTTCTCTCCCGGGTCGGAGAGAAATGCTCCCCCTTCTTCAAAACGTTACGAGGCAACCGGAAATTCGAGTGGACAAAAGAATGTGAGGAGGCCTTCCAGGCCTTGAAAGGCCAGCTCACCCAGGCTCCGCTGCTCCAGGGACCAAAGGAGGGGGAGGACCTAGCCTTATACCTCGGGGTCGGGACTGAGGCCGTAAGCTCCGTTCTGGTCCGGGAAGAAGGGAAAGAAGCAGCTGCCCGTCTACTACGTGAGTAGGGTCTTGAGGGAGGCGGAACTCAGATACCCAATTCTAGAGAAGCTGGCCTTCGCTCTGGTCGTAGCGGCGAGAAAGCTCAGGTCATACTTCCAGGCTCATTCGATTCAAGTGGTGACCGACCACCCCCTCCGCCAGATCTTCGAGGGAGTAGAGCACTCGGGGAGGCTCGCAAAGTGGTCAATAGAGTTAAGTGAGTTCAACATCACCTTCGTCCCCCGGCTATCCATGAAGGCATAGGTAGTGGCAGATTTCATGGCAGATTATGTGGTCGAGATGGAAGAGAACGGAGCCCCACGACATTTTCCGTGGAAGCTGCTGGTGGACGGAGCTTCAGGCAAAAATTCTCTCGGGGGAGGGGTGGTGCTGGAGAGCCCCCACGGGATGAAGATCGAGCAGACACTCGTTATACATTTCCCAATCACCAACAACCAGGAGGAGTATGAGGCAGTGATCGTCGGCCTGGGTCTGGCTCAGGAACTGGGAGTCCATGACGTGGAGGTCCTCACCGACTCGATGGTAATAACCTCTCAGATCAAGGGAGAGTTCGAAGCAAGGGAACCTACACTCATAAGATACTTAGCCAAAGTGAGAAGCCTCATTGGAGTATTCAAGACCTTCTCCATCAGGCACATCCCTCGGGAGGAGACCTCTTCGGCAGATCGCTTGGCCAAGACCGGCTCTCGGGCCGGAGGGACCCTGACAGACCTCTTCCGCCCTTCGATCGAGGAGGGGGAGCTCATGGAAGTAGAACAGCGATCCTCTTGGAAGGATCCCTTCGTTACTTTTCTTGCAACAGGAAAATTTCCGGAGGAGGTTCCGGACCAGAGGCGCTTCCGGTACAAGTCCGCCTACTACGTGCTCCATGAGGGGGACTTGTATCGGAAGACTCTCTCGGGCCTCCTGGCCCGATGCATCTCCGAGGAGGAAGTTCCGAGGATCTTGGAAGAAGTTCACTCTGGCGAATGTGGCAGCCACTCGGGAAGCAGGATGTTGGAGGCAAGGATAATAAGGCAGGGATACTTTTGGCCAACCCTAAGCAAAGATGCGGCCACCTTCGCCAAGAAATGCCAGAAGTGCCAAATTTTCGCCCCACTTCAACTCATGCCGGCTCAGAGACTAAGGAGTATCACGGCACCCTGGCCGTGTGCCATATGGGGGATGGATCTGGTAGGACCCTTCCCCCAGGCTAGTGGGCAGAGGAGATTTCTCTTAGTCATGATCTATTACTTCTCAAAGTGGTTGGAGGTCAAGGCGCTGGCTAAGGTCACCTCCCAGGTGGTCCGCAACTTCGTATGGGGGGAGATCATCTGTCGGCATGGCCTTCCGCAGGCCATAGTCACGGACAACGGTCCACAGTTCGCAAGCGAGGAGTTCATCAGTTTCTGCGGCCAGTTGGGGATAGACCTCAGGTTTGCATCCTTCCACCATCCCAGGAGCAACGGGCAGGTGGAGGCGGCAAACAAGATCATCGTGAACTTACTCAAGAAGAAGGTGGAAAATCTTAAGGGCAATTGGGTGGAGCAGCTCCCCTCGGTCTTGTGGGCTTTAAGAACCACCCCCAACACCGCCACTAGAGAGACCCCTTTCAAGCTCTCTCACGGCTTCGAGGCCGTCATTCCCATAGAGTTCGAAGTCATGACGCCACGGGTAAAGGCCGCCACGAATGGAGAGGAAGATTGGAGAGCTGGGAACGAAGAGGAGTTGCGGCTCTCCCTCGACCTCATCGAAGAAGCCCGGGATCTAGCAGCCATTCGCCAAGAAGAGGTCAAGCGGCGGATGGCCAAGTACTTCGACAAGCACATCAGGGTCAAGCAGTTCGAAAAGGGGGACCTAGTGCTCAAGAAGGTTGACGCGGCCGGGAGGTCTGCCATAGTGGGAAAGCTTAATCCCAACTGGGAAGGCCCCTATGTCGTGGAGGAAGCGCTAAAGTCTGGGGGGTATCGCCTTCAGAACGTGGAAGGCCAACCCCTCAGCCACACCTGGAGCGGTGACGATCTTAAACGTTTCTATCCCTAAAATTATGTAATGAAAATGTTTCGAAATAAGAATATTTTGTTTAAGATATGTGTTTGAGATTGATACTGCAGCTTGTAGGAAAAACCCCAAAAGCTCCAAAAATGGCCCCGAGCAGACCCGCTGTCCAGGCTCTCATCTAGTTGGCAGGTCCGAAGGCTTACTCGGTGGCAGGTACAATGTGAAAGGAAAAATGGCCCCGAGCAGACCCGCTGTCCAGGCTCTCATCTAGCTGGCAGGTCCGAAGGCTCACTCGGTGGCAGGTTCACTGTGAAAGGAAAAATGGTCCCGAGCAGACCCGCTGTCCAGGCTCTCATCTAGCTGGCAGGCCCGAAGGCTCACTCGGTGACAGGTTCAATGTGAAAGGAAAAATGGCCCCGAGCAGACCCGCTGTCCAGGCTCTCATCTAGCTGGCAGGTCCGAAGGCTCACTCGGTGGCAGGTTCAATGTGAAAGGAAAAATGGCCCCGAGCAGACCCGCTGTCCAGGCTCTCATCTAGCTGGCAGGTCCGTAGGCTCACTCGGTGGCAGGTTCAATGTGAAAGGAAAAATGGCCCCGAGCAGACCCGCTGTCCAGGCTCTCATCTAGCTGGCAGGTCTGAAGGCTCACTCGGTGGCAGGTTCAATGTGAAAGGAAAAATGGCCCCGAGCAGACCCGCTGTCCAGGCTCTCATCTAGCTGGCAGGTCCAAAGGCTCACTCGGTGGCAGGTTCACTGTGAAAGGAAAAATGGTCCCGAGCAGACCCGCTGTCCAGGCTCTCATCTAGCTGGCAGGCCCGAAGGCTCACTCGGTGACAGGTTCAATGTGAAAGGAAAAATGGCCCCGAGCAGACCCGCTGTCCAAGCTCTCATCTAGCTGGCAGGCCCGAAGGCTCACTCGGTGACAGGTTCAATGTGAAAGAAAAAATGGCCCCGAGCAGACCCGCTGTCCAGGCTCTCATCTAGCTGGCAGGTCCGAAGGCTCACTCGGTGGCAGGTTCAATGTGAAAGGAAAAATGGTCCCGAGCAGACCCGCTGGCCAGACTCTCATCTAGCTGGAAGACCCGAAGGCTCACTCGATGGCAGGTTCTAAAATTTTCAAAGAGTGACCTCAAGAGCACTCGCATAAACCACGCGCCGAAAGGTGATCTCACCCCACCTTCATGACTACCTAAGCGAAATCCCGTAATACGCGAATGGTCTGAAGGCTCACTCGGTGGCGGGAAGTCGAAAAGAGCGGTGCATCCTATGTCGTCATCGAGCATTCGGCGAATGGCAAAGACAGTTACACTACGGCCTAGCGCCCTAATGAGCCTAGCGAGATATAACGGCGAATGAGAAAAAACCAAGATAGCACAAAAATTGTAATCCATATTTATCCTTCAAATGGACTCGCCCGGTTCATGATTACATTCAAAATGATAGATAAAAAAGAGAAAAATACAAAGAACCCATCTCATGGGTCGGCAGGCTTCTCGCCAGAAGACCCACCGCTTTCGCTCGAATCTGGTAAGAGGGCGTCTTCTTGCGGCTCGCCGACCTCATCCTCCGGGAAGGGGATGGGAATGTAGAGCTCGGGGACGACATGTCGGGCAGAGAGGCATTCGGCCTCCACCTTCAGGTACCCAGCCTGCCGCAGCACCTGCAGCACGTGCTTAACGACGCTCTGGGCGTTCTCCTGCATCAACTACTCCAGTTCGTGGTGGGGGTAAAAGTGCCCCTACTCGCCAGGGCGAGTGCCGAGACATCGGCTTCTCGCGACCGCTGGGCCTCGGCCTTAACCAACCGGACTTCATCCTCAAGGCCGGCCACCCACGCACGAAGCATCTCGGCGACTGTGGTATTCTGCAAAAGAAAAAGAAAATATTACTAAACATATATATATAGGTCATAAGAAGAGAGTGCATCAATCGGCAACAGGTCACTCGCGAGGATGGAAAGTATATACCTCTGCAACGGGGCGGCTGGCGAGAAGGGTTTCCACGGCGGTCAACTTCGTCCTGAGTTCCTGCGCCTCGGCAAAAACAATGCTCCTGGACTCCTCAACATCCGCCAAGTTCCGCGCCATGCTCCGGCGCCAAGACATATGCGCGAGTTCAAGCGCCCGCAGCATGGACCTAGCACTCTCATGGGCGAGAACCTGAGTCGTCTCGGCATCATAGACTTCGGCGTCATCCCGGCCATAGAGGGCATACGCGATGGTGTAAGCCTCGCCACTGGCGAGGTCGCTCTCTATCCACGACGGATGGAGGGTGGAGAGCGAGACCCTGTTGGCATTCCTGTCCCACTTAACCAGGGGAGCCCCTGAGGGGTCCACGTACTTCTCGCCGGTGGGGAAGTTCCGGTGATCCCTGGGCAATGGAGGCGGCGGCAACGACGATCCCGCACGGATTGTAGTCTCGCCTGGCACATCCGTCCCCAGGGTTTGGGTCTGAGCACTCGCCCCTGGGGTCTCGTCCAGGACCCCCTTCCCCTTGGCGGAGGAGGGATTTTTCGGCTTCTTGGAGGTAGAGGAAGTAAGCGCTCCGAGTTTTTGCTTCTTTCCGCAAGGCTTGGAGGAGGAGGGTTCCTCCCGACACGCATCCGCGGCGGCCTGCGCAAACGACACGGAAGCCCCAGAAGGACGCGGCGGGTGAAGAGGGAAATTCCGTACGCCTAGATAAGAATACGAAAGAGTCAGCGAATGGAAGCAAGTCCGTGAAAGCTAAGCAAATGCAGAAGGTCTCGAAAACTTACCCTCGCCCTGCGGAATGAACGGGAGCGAGTTGACATTTCGCCGAAGGTGGACCAGGTCCATCCCGTGCTGAAGGATGTATTGGTGCAGCTTGGCCTCGTGCCCCCCTAAGTTCGGGGGGCGAAAGGTCGACTCCTCCTCCTGCACCGGGGCGAGAAGGGTATTCCCTAGGTTCCCGCCGACGAAGATGAAGCGGCGAACCCAATCGTGGTTCTTGTTGGGGAGACCGTAGTGTTTGAGGGGGTTTTGACCCGAGAAGAAGGAGATGTCGTGCGAGCAGCGGAAGGTGTACAGTTTGCGGAAGACGGGTAGCGAGAACTCGATCCCCTCCTCTCGCAGGTAGCACGCAAACCCGACCAGCATGGCGATGGAGTTGGGATTGAGCTGGGCGGGCACGACCCCATAGTATCGAAAAGTCTGGCGGAGTTCTGGCCAGATGGGAAGGCGAAACCCCACCTCGAAGTGCTCTAGAAGAATCGCGAGAGCACATGGCGAGATGGAGTTTAGACGCTCCTCCGGACGGGGCTTTCGCGCCTCGAACGCCGGCGGAACATAGTCAGCAACCGCGGTCAAGAAGGCCTCCTCGGAGTGGTCGCAGGAGTAGAAGACGTGATTGATGAATGCACTGGCGCACCTGGCCCTACCTTCCGCATCGCCACCCATTTCGCGAATACTGAAGAAGAAGAAGGGAGCAGCAGAGAGGAGAGAAGCGCGAGTGCTAGCGCAAGGAGAGAGAGGGAGCGGATGGCAAGGTAATTAATATGGTGGTTGAACGGCCTATTTATAGAATACCTAAAAGACGCTTGGGCTTTCGAGGCAACAGGTGTGCGGATAGCAATCACGCCTTCCCAACGCCTCGAAACCCGGGCCGATCTCTCCCGCCCATCAAAGGTGAATGCCCAGTGGTTATCCGCTCGACGGCCACGTGAAGGAGTTGCGAAAGCATTCGGCAATATCATATTATTCGGCATGGACAAGAAAGTTGCGAGAAATAAAAACGAAAATAGAAATAAAGCATTCGCAAAGTACAGAGTATGAAATTATTACAAGCATAAATAAAGTCCGATACCCTCAGCATCATAAATAGAGTAAAAGGTAAAAAATACAAAGGAGGCGAATGAGGACCAGACTAGCGCTCCTCCCAGTACCACCGACCATGCCCTCGCGGCCCAGCCTCCGGAGGCATTCGCGGGCGATAATACGCGAGCATGGAGGTGATCTCGTGAAACGCCAGCTGAAGCTGATCCCGGGCGCGCGCGGCATGTCTCGCGGGAGATAGCTCCCCTCCTTTACCTCCCAGACGCTCCACCACCACGAGAAGGCACGTGTAGTCCTTCTGAAGGTCCCTCAGCTCGCGCGTGACCTCCATCCGCACGTCATCCACCTGGCAGGCGATGTTCCGTTGAATGTGGATGAGCTTCCCCAAGACCTCCGCAACTCGCTCCTTCAAGGTCGCATGATCTGAGGAGTCTCCAAGGAAGTCAGCGAGATCCCCGGGAGAGGGGAGAGGCGAGAGCATCACGTCTTCCCCATCGTGGTAAGACCCAAAGGGAGAGGCTTCTCGATAACCTGCGAGATAATTGACTGGTCAGTCGCGTTAAACTGAGCGAATGAGCTAAATGAAGTAGAGGTCGCTAACCTGGTACAGGTTCCTTCTGGCCTGGGGGACGCGACGAGTGGGGGTGCGCACCAGACAAACCGGTGTTATGAGGAAGAACTTTTCCTTTCCCAGGGCGGTAGGGCTGTAAAGGAGGAGCTGGGGCACCCGCAGAACCACCCGGACGGCCCTGTTGGGCGGGTCCCTTCTCAGGGGATACTCTCGGCGCGAGTACGGAGGGGTTCGGCCGAGCAGGGGAACTCGGAGGAATGGAGTCCCGCGGCGGAAGGTCAGGATCGGGGGCTGCGAAAAAATAGTGGTCAATAATGAGTAGCATGAAGCAAATCAAGAGGATTCACAACTAACCGGACTGCAACGTGGTTTCGCCCGGAGGAGGTGGATTAGCAAGGTCCAGATCTGGAGGCCCCTCATTTGAGGGAGGAGGCACTGCGGCGCTGGTCGAGATGGCCCCGTGGCCGTCCTCGGGCACCGAAACCCCCTGCGAATGGTCAGAACAATTGCAGGATTAGGGGCAGGCACCAAGCAAAGACAAAAAGAGCCCTCATACCTGCGTCCCGAGGTCCGGAGGAGTTTTCGCAAGAGGGGTATTCACCTGAGGGGTACTCGCCGGAGACTCCGAGGCGGCCTCGCCTCTTTGGCGATTCAGCCGAATCGCCTTGGCGCGGCGCGAGACATAGGGGGCACTCGGATCCCGTTTAGACATGAGCCAGGGAGCGAATTTGGCAGCCTTGGGGGCGGATGCACTTTGGGCCGCAGCCAGGCGCTCGATCATCTCCTGCGAGAGAGGTCTCGCGGAAGGTTTGTGAGAAGACATTGATATCGGCGAAAGACTAAGGGAGAGAAGGAGCCCCGAGTCGAGGAATGAAAGCATCCTAGGAAGATCTGACATGAAGAGATATTTATAGGGCAACGGTGGGACCCACAGAATCTTATGGGCCCAGTCAGCCAGCACTCACCGAATACCGGGTTGGACTGTTCTTTCCGAGCGTAGGAACCGCTCGCAAAGAGCGGGGATTGTGTACAACCCATATTCGCCGAGTGGGTCCCACAGGACAACTGGCGAGACCTAGGCCAGTCAGATCATTCGCCCCGGCTCAGGCAGGTGAAAACACCCCGGGTTAGTGGGGGTAAGCTGCAGGAGAAGAGGGGCTAGGCGAGTGACCCCCTCGCAGACCACTCGCCCGGAAGCATGGGTATTCGCCCAGCTAGGCGGGTGTCCAGGAGAGGAGGAGCTAGGCGAGTGGTGCCCTCGCGGACCACTCGCCCGGATGTGTGGGCATTTGCTCAGCTAAGCGGGTGCCCAGCGAGTGGTGCCCTCATGGACCACTCGCCCAAGATGATTTGAGGAGGAAATGACCATAATATCCCTTGTGGATTGCAAATAGCCCTCTAGAACAGCGGAGTTAGGCTATTAGCAGACCACTTTGGGGTGCGGTTAGTAAAACCAAAAGGCGGATTTACGCTATTTGCAGTCCAAGACTAGAAAATCTATAAATAGACCCTTAAGGGCACCTTGGAGGAGAACTAATTTTTTTGAGAATCCTCTCCTCTAGGCTAGTTTTGGTTGGCAACCAGTGCCCTCCAAGGTGCCGGTTGAGCTTTGGTTTGGGAGGGGAAGTTCTCTAAGATCTTCCGGGTGTGTGGCGGGACCTCCTCGCTTCAGCCTTGGGTCTTTTCCTATTCTCACATCCACCATCAAGAGAGTCTAGTGAGGGAGAAATAAGCATCGGCTACACCCCAGTGGGTCCGAACTCAAGAGACCAGTTGCTGGTTTCAACAGTTATCTAATGTCTACAACCCTACGCCCCCGCTATGGTGAGATATGTAATCATGGATAATAATTATTGGAAACATTTATGCGTTTTAAATCAAATTATAATTTCATAGCCATTGGGTTTTAATATTTGAATATTTAAAGAAAAGTTCACATAGCTAATCCATTAATAAATCAGAATCTTAGCATTACAATATTTTCATAGAAATAAATCAGAGTTTTTAGCAAAAAAAGAAAATATTCATGTTTAGAGTAACCAATATAAAATCTACCAAGCAAGTCTACCATTTGTTGAAAGAATGGAATTTTGGTATTTAAGACTTTGATATAAGCATGGGAGCGCAAGGTAGAAATATATGGTGATGATGCGGAAGACTTATAGAAATACAAGAAACATCTTATTGTAATGATGATCCATAAAAAGATATATGAGTTAAATTTCATAAAGGTGATGTTTTTGTAAATCATTGTTCAATTAAAATTTTTAAGTTTAACAATAATGTAACCAAGCATGAAATAATGTTATCAAAAAAGAGATTACTACAATATTATTTTAATTCATAATTTCAAAACATACCAAACATTGTAGAAAGCATGCTAGGTTATCTAGTACATTTCATAAATAAGGAGTAGTATAGAATTTGCATTAGGATCCAATACTCATGAGAAGAAGTGTTATGGAAGATAATGATGTGCACATAAGTTTATTTTGAATAGAGTAAACAATGGTTTTAATCAAAAATACAAGAAATGTGTAAAGTAAGAGCACAATAAAACACAAATAGTTTTACTTCCACAAACTTCAATGCACAAAAAATGTACAACTACCAAGGTGCTTTGCACACACAATGCTCATTAAGACTTATCAGGGTGCAAAGTAGTGCTTGGGGGATCACATAATTTATTTGTAATGTTGAGACTAGTGATCCAGTGTACTTAAGAATAAGTGGTTTTTAATTTTGAAAGAAAGTTATGGTTTGCACAAGATACTTTACTATTCTTTCCAAGGTGCTCAACCTCACAACGCTTATTAAGACTTATCAGGAGGTTCAAGTAGTGCTTGGTGGAGTTATCTTTGTCACTTTATTTTATGTTTTTTTTTGTTTTGTACAAAGTTCTCCGAATACACTTGTTTTGCAAACCAATAGAATTTATGAAACCATAACCACTTTTCTTAACTTTTAAAAGTGCAAATAAAGGAGTGTAGGTAAAATACTTGTGCAATTTTAATTCATTGTACTAATACAAAACATACACAAGCATTCTTAGATTAAACACATATGTAGACAATGCCAAAATAAGTGAGTGAATAAAGATCATTATCAAACATAAAACATTTACTCATACTTAGAGGCATGCTAAGCGTAGTTCTACACAACTTTTACAATATAATTGATGCACATATTAATAGATATATCAAAGCATGATGAAAGCAATGTTCAAAGTAGTTTGAAAAGATAAATTGCAACATTGTAGAAGTTCTGAATAATAGATCAGATCATGCTTGATTTTCACAGAAAAGTCCATACAGTATTTTTGATATTTTTGCGAAATAATTTTAATTTAAAGTTTGAACTCTTATAATTTGATCTTGGACTTCCCGAGGTCTACCCTGTGAGAGGTTCGCCTGGTACTAGGTGATGTGATGGGATGATAGCCCAAATCACTCTTTCGCAAGATACATGTAAATAGAAAAGTTAAGTTCAAAATAATAATTTTTGATACTTGTTTTTTTTTATGTTTTATATTTTTGTAATTGATTTTTGCTTTTAAACAAATGACAAAAAAACAAAAAAAGGCAAAACATATTTTTTGTAATTTGGCTTTTATATTTTTGTATTTGATTGTTCAAAAATGTAATAAAAGCAAAAGTGCAGAAATGAATAGTACACATAGATTAATATATTTTTAGAGATTTTTCAAAATTTTAAAAATACAGAAAAACACATAAGTCCGCTAGCGCCGGCGTTAGCGCCAGCGCGAGAAACAGTACACGATTTTTGATGATTTTGAAATTTTTGTTTGTTGATCTTGATTAAGTGTCCAAATAGTAGTTTCATGCTGAAATTTCAGAATTTTAGGAGATGTCTATATAGTGCAAATTGCATGAAACATTAGCGATTTTGTATATGACTTTACCAAATAAATTTTGCAAGTGATATATTTTATTATATCTCCATTTTAATATTTTTAAGGCTTATATTTATCAGACTAATGTAGTTTGGAAATGATAGGAAATGTAAGCACGAGAAGACATGAATGAACAAATCTAATATGCATGATTTTAGTGATAATGTTCATGCATGAGAATATCATGGATAAGCCCTAAATGAGAATACCCAGCCTGTATATCTTGGTAAACATATAAAGGCATACATAGACACAAATATTCTTTAGGCAACAATGTTAGTATGATAAGTTTGAGATTAACGTTATACCAAGGTTTGATAGTGTTTCAACTTATAGACCTAGAATGGAGTGACAATTCTATTTGATTTGATATCAAGATGATTCAAAGGTCTAAACTCGAAATAAATCACAATATACACCAACCATTATAATACCAATTGTCATTTGTTAATATATCAATTATAATTCACATAAATGTGATAGAAACAATTATTTTTAGAAGACTTTTGATAAGACTTATGATGTTAGAGAATTTTAGCAAAGGGCATCAATAGATCATAGTGGTGTTTGTGAATTCAATATTCATTATGAGGGTAAATTCTTTCAATACATTTCAGTGATTTTCTTTTTAACTAATTAAGAATTTTGAATATATATATATGTGATTTTTGATAGGTGAACAATAGTGATGGCTTAGATCATGTTTGACATTAAGGAGTGAACACAATATAATTTTTTGTTGCGAACAAAGATAACCATATTGAAAGTTGAACATTTATTTAGATCTTGAATTTTCTTTTAGATCATGTTATTTCACTAAACCACTTGTTGGTGAAGGCTAAAACTCTTAATAGCCTAATAATTGGATTTAATTTGAAATATCTTATAGCAAATTTAGAGTTTGATTCATATGGATAATATAATATATTTAGAGGCAATGAATATAAGAATAAATGATAGGTCATAAAAATAAAATATGATTTTGAATTTTGATCAATTTGATTTTATAGACATATTGAGCTTTTAAGAGATAAAATCATATTTTTAATGCTGTATAGGATGACCATGACATGATAGATCAAAAGAAATAAGAAAACAAGAAAAATTAAAAGTCATGAAAGCATATCATGAAGTAGAACTTTGTATATTTCATTTTGAAAGGATTCTACTTCATGCAATTGATGATACCTAATGAATAAGTGTTTTAGGTATCCAAAGGGGACCATGTGGGATGGTTCCTTTGGGTACCCAAATATAGCGAGATGGCTTTTGGGGAGACAAGTACGAATGGACCATTTCAAGTGGAGTTAATGTTTCATCTTTAATTTTGGGTCTCCACTCATACTTAGGTTTAATATTATAATTTTGCATTAAATTTCCACATTCATTAAACTTAGACTTAAAATAATGATGACATTTGAAATCATTTTTCATAGGAAATTTTTGCATATTTGATTTTACTTTAGGAGATACATAATTTTATAAATACTGGTAATTTTGATTTAGATTAACAAATCGTTTATGTTCCTTACTCCCATTATTAAACTTAGTTAAGATGTTCATATTCATATTCAACTTGTTTTTAGATATAGTTTGATATTGTGAATTTGTATTTACAATTTTCATAAGCAAGTTGATTTTTTATTTTAATTCATCATTCTTGATCTTTAAATTATGTCTAGCTTTATTATAAGCGATTGTGCTATTTTTAAGAGTGGAAACAACTGAATCAATATGATCTTGATAGATGTTTCTATATTCATCAAATGTTTCATCCATCTCTTTAATTTCAATTTTATATTCTTTACACTTAGCACAATCATTTATCAAAGATGAATTTTCTAAACATAATTTTTCATTTTATTCTTTTATAAAAATAATTTCTTTTTCAAGTTCCATAAATTTTTCTTTAATATCATTACAATCAAGACAAGGTTTTGTATTTTCAATTGAACTGACATGAGTAAAGCTAGATAAATCAGATTTTGATACTACTTTAACTTTTGCTTTTAAATTTTTATTTTCTAAGCGCAATTTGCAATTTGCATTTTTTAATTTCTTAATTTTGCGCTTTGTAATTTGTAGCAATTGTAAAGTAGAAATAGAAGTACAAAAGATGGGATTTGATTTCTTTACATTGCTTTCGGGAGAGGCACGATTTGAGCATATCGTTTCTTTTACATCTTTTTGGAACTCCTCTTCCGAAGACAGTACTTCTTCTTCTTTTCCATTTGATGTGTGCTCCATTGATCCGTCATGAGAGGAGAATTCTTGAAGACTTGTGCAAGCTTGCATATTCTCCGGTTCTTGTGATTGTTGCATACCTGTAGAAGGAGAATCATACATTTCTTCAAGAAATTTCCATACTTTGTATGCACTAGAAAAACAGTATATTAATTTTGAAATATCGTGAGATAAAGCACAGAAAATACTATTTAAAGCTTTTGCAATTAGGTGACATTCATTTTTATTAGTTTCATCCGCTGGACTAACTATTGCTATATCCCATGCATTGATATCTAAATTTTTAATAAACTTTTCCATTAAGAATTTCCACCCTTCGAATAAAGGTGGTTTAAGAGATTTTTCTTCTTCATAAAAATTTACCCCACTAATAGAAGCGAGATCATGAGACGCCATTATTCCCGGTTGTTAAGACGATTGGAATAACACCGCTCAGATACCACTTCTTGGATCGATAGGCGCCCTTAGAGGGGGGTGAATAAGGGTTGTAAAAACTTTTGATATATTTTGAATATTTTAGAAAAAGTTTTGATTTTTAAACTAAACAAGATCAAGACATATCAAGTGAAGTAAAAGTAAAGACATGATTTTATTAACTTGAGAAGCATGATTACAAAACTTGATCTCTTATCGAAGCTAGAAATCAAAGCTAATAGAAAAAAACTCCTTTCTGTTTTCTATCCGACTCGCTTCCCCACGAACTGGTGGCCCTAGCCTATCCTCCCCGGATTCGGCCTCAAGCCGCTCTAGCCAAACCTTCCCCGGATGTGGCCTTGAGCATGCCCTAGACCTATCCTAGATCTAGTCGCCAACACGAGGCGAGATTCCCCCTAAGCCCTACCCAGACCTAGTCGTCAACACGAGGCGATTTCACTAACCGTTTACAAGAAAAACATGAAATGAAAATAAATAAAAACTCCCTTCTGAAGTCGGAGGCAAAGATCCTTTGTAGAATAAGCATTGTAGAGGCGGACTTCGTTTGGATCCGGTGTGATGAGATTCTCCTTCAGAAGTTTGCAGAACTTTGGTAGGACATCAACTTTCGGCCAAGATAGCCTCTGGAATTCTGGCACTCTACCTCTCTCTAATATCTCTCTAATGTGTGTATAAAACGAGAGGAGAGGAGTCCTTTTTATAGCCTCAGCGCTAGCGACTGCGCTAGCGCTACCACCGGCGCTATCCCATATTAGGACACATTCTGCGCGGCAGAATCTTCAATCGGAGGAAATAATTCTCCCTTGCCTTCTGTGTGCATCGCTACCGCCTGCGCTATCGGCTACCGCCAGGCGCTATCTCCTTCCATATGTGCTACCGGAATTGCGCTATCACCGCTAGCGCCAGGCACTAAGTGCTATCGTCGGCACTAGTGAGAGTCTTGGAATTGCTGGCTCAAAATTGGGGGCAACCATCCTTGAGTCATGTGGACTTTGATTTCCTGTACACTTAAACACACAAGATCAAATACACATAGGATTTATTATTCTCAAACTTAGGAGATGCGGAAGACCATGTTCCAACACCTAGGGCGTGTCTTAACCGAGTCAGGAAACGACGGGATACAGCGCGATCTGGAGTTAATCTGGCAGTTGCGGGAGAGGTCACGCCCCTTGGTCACGCCCGTGACCAAGGGCGTGTAAGCTGGAACGGCTCGGCGGCGAAAACTACTGTATTGAATGCCTGTTGGGCGAGTCACGCCCGTGACCTGAAGGTCACGCCCCGCTATCACGCCCCTGACAGGGGGCGTGTAACTTTAATCTGATGTGGCAGCGTGTTCTAGAAGCTGGAAGTCGGCTCGGCTGGGTCACGGCTGTGACATGGAGTCACGTCCCCAGGTCACGCCCGTAACCTGGGGCGTGTACTAGAGATTTTTGAAGATTTGTTCCTTTATTTCTCCTGAACATGGCTGTGAGCTTGAATTTATTATTAGCAGCCCCAGATTACCTGAAAACACAAAATAAAGCGAATTAGATATATATTAAACTAAAATTATATAAAAACTAATTAATTACTACTAAAATACTTTATAAAAATAACTATAAATAATGCACTATCAAATATTGCATAGGAGGTTCATACATCTGAGAAGGATCATACTGATTAGCTTCTGGAGGATTTTGTGGAAAATTTTGATAAGGATGCTGCTTAGCTACTCTTCCTAACAACTCTGTATGAAGCCACTAAAAGTTCTGGTGGTTGTAGACATTGGCTTTATGAAATCTACTTTCAACCTCTCTGCTTAAATCATGCAATTGACTTAGGACATTCTCCTCCCCCTTTCTGACTTCTTCATTCAGGGTATGGAAAATTTCCTCTTTGAAACTTGTCAACTCATCAATAACAAGATCCCTGCTAGTTTCTCCTTGCTGAAATTTCCAGCCTTGACCATCTAGAAATTTTTTGGAGTTAATATTAACATGCTTCAGACCTTCATTAGTGTAGCTCAAATCTTGAACACCTTTGGAGAAATAATTATCTAACTCATTTTTCATGGTAGAAAGATTATGCTTGACCTCAGCTAGGCCATTATTAAGATCAACTTAAACTTCTTTGACCATGTCAAACACTTGCTTTAAAGAGAAATCAAAATGCTCTTTTTAAGTTACTAGCAAAGCTTCAATAGACTTAAGTAGAGAAGAGTAAGAATGAGAGTCAAGAGAATGTTGAGGAGTAGGAACTCCAAAACTTTCATCTTGAAAAAGAATCTCATCTAACTTAACTCCCCCTACAGAAGGCCACACTCTAAAGAAAAACATTTTCTTGAGCTGGAGATGCATATTGCACATCCTGTCCTTCTTCCTCTCAGGCAAAATTTCTGTTTCTTGGGCTTGAATCTCTTCCCAAATCTCCCCTTCTTTTTCTGCAAAAGGATTTTGATCTTCTTTCTGATTCTACCCCTCAGACACTGTAAGAGAGATCTTATCAACAGGAGGAACAAAATCATCAATAAGAACTCCACCAGGTGTGGATTCTTTCTCCTAAACCACTTCTTCTTCACCAGACTGGTGGGCACTTGGAACTATCTTCTCAGCAACACAACTTACTTGAACTAACTCATTTTCAGGGGCATCATCATCATCACCATTCTTACCATCACCATCTGAAAACTTCTCTTGCTCTCCCTCAGAAGGATCAGCTCTCTTTTTTGGTGAGTGACCAGGAATAAGACTGAGTCTCTTTCAAGATTGATTATGAACTGATCAATCTTACTTTGTAAACTAGAGGGGTCCACATGCTCTTCCTCATAACTTCCCAAATCAATAGGTAGATCCTGAGCTTCATCATTAACTGGAGGAGATGGAATGAGGGGCAGAGGGGACTGAGCTGCACAAGGCTCTTTCTGAACAAATGATTCTGGAGATTGAGAGCTCTCCCCCTAAAATGTTGCAACAGGAGACTTGGGAGAAGCATGTGGAGGTGAGGTGGGAACTACAGGCTCATCCTCCAAATCTTCTTCAACATTCAACTCAGATTTCTCTGCACTAGGCCTAGAAATCTACCTTTCCCATCTGCTAAAGATAGAAGAATCTATCTTCTTGAGGTGATGAACTGCTATTCCTGAAGAGATGTTAAATTGATTGTCATCAATCTGATTCAAGCAGAGAGTGATAATCCTTCCAAAATTTGGTGAAGTCAAGGTAGCCTTAATCTTTTCAAACACTATCAAACCCCAATCTAATTTCTTTCCGCACACTACTATTGTCAAAACCATGAACATATCACTAGACAGGTATTCATGTGAGCGAACTTTACATAACATACCTCTGTCTATAATGTCTGAAAGTAGTTTTCCTTCACCATTCATAAGCTTTCGACGAATGGAGGTGGAATTCTTAGGCAAACCATAGAATAATAAGGTTCTTCTGAAATCCTTTTCAACAAGAATGTCTTCTTCAGTAACTGACAACAGCTGCAAGAGCTTTGTAAGCAAAGAGGGCTTCATTCTGATAATTGTGTCCACAATTCAGCTTTTGATAGATGACCCTTGTCGCCAAAGATGAGCATTATGGAAAAATTCTAATACCCCTGTCCAAAACTCAATAAGGATTCTCTAACACAAATGACAGACCTGTTACTTCAGTCATCAAGACAACGATTTGGAAATCATCGGATGCGCTGCTAAAACCTGTTCTGACAAGCCCTCCACCTTTCTGTAAGTTCCGAGAGCTTTTGCGAGCCATGGAAAGCTGAAGATGAGTCGACGAACGGTTGAAGATGGTGAATCATCGAAAGAGGGAGAAGATGAGTCATCGCAAGGTTTCAGAATGTCTCGATGAATGGCGTGTGTGAACTCGTGAACCCTTATAATAATTATATAGTATAAATATTTTGAGTAAAGAAATAGGCGCATACATTTAAAGTAGAATGATTCTTCGGATCCAATAATTATAGAAATTAGGGTATAAATCCTGTGAGAGAGGCATTCGTCGAAATGACTTGAAGATTCGTCGAAATGACTCGAGTAATTTCTCCAATTTGTCGAAAGGACTCAACAAAATAAACTTTTCGTCGAAACTATTCTTGAAGACTCGATGAATTCATCGAATTTACTCATGTAATTCACTTAAGTTCTTTGAAAGAGCAGATTTTATAATTTTTGACTGATTTCTTTGCCTTTCTTCACGAATACTTGTTCAATATACCAAGTTCCAACTTGAAATAGTTGAGCTTGGCCTCATCTACCGACTTTGTGAAAATATCTGCAACTTGCCTATCCATCGGGACATAACTGAGGTTGGTGTCCTTGTTCTCCACATGCTCCCGGATGAAGTGATAACATATCTCTATATGCTTTGTCCGGTTGTTAGAGACGAGATTATTAGCAATTTTTATAGCGTTTGATGAGTCACAAAACATAAGAATCTCTCCTTCAACTTCAGGTTGTAATCTTCTAATTGATTCCTGATCCATATGAGTTGTGCATAGCAACTGCATGCAGAGACATACTCTAATTCAGCAGTTGAAATTGCTACACAATTCTGCTTCTTGATACTCAAAGAAATAAGCCTCCTTGCAAGGAATTGGCAAGTCCCGAAAGTGCTTTTTCTGTCATCCCTGCTGCCTGCAAAATCAGCATCTGAAAAGCCGGTAAGCTCGAAGTCTTTACTTCTTGGATACCATAAGCCAAGATTCAATGTTCCTTTAAGGTATCTAAAAATCCTCTTTGCAGCGGCATAATGAGATTCCTTAGAGTTCACCTGAAATCTAGCACAAACACATGTTGAAAACATTATGTCTGGTCTACTGGCAGTAAGGTAGAGCAATGATCTAATTATGCTTATGTACATGGTTTCATAAATAGGTTTCCCATTCTCATCCTTTTCCAGAGACATAGTTGAACCCATTTGAGTCCTCATTGAGGTTGCATTCTTCATTCCAAATTTCTTAATTAACTCTTTGGTGAACTTTGTCTGAGAGATGAAAATTTCATCTTCAGATTGTTTCACCTGAAGTCTTAAGAAATACTTCAGCTCACCCATACTAATTTCAAATTTCCTTTGCATCAAGTTAGAAAACTTTTTGCAAAGGTGATCATCCGTACATCCAAAGATAATATCATCGACATAGATTTGCACTGGCAAAATCTTGCCTCTTACTTCCCTAAGAAATAATGTCTTATCTATCATTCCTCTTGTGAATTTATTCTCAAGAAGAAAGCTTGAGAGGGTCTTATACCAAGCTTTGGGTGCTTGTTTTAGACCATATAAAACTTTGCGTAAGAAAAAAACATAATTAGGGAAGGAGGAATCAACAAAACCTAGGGGTTGTTCAACGTATACTTCTTCCTTTAAATTACCATTAAGGAAGGCGGACTTCACGTCCATTTGATAGACCTTAAATCCCTTGTGAGCTGCGTACGCTAGAAACAACCTGATCACTTTGAGTCTTGCCACTAGAGAATAACGTTGATCGAAGTTGATCCCTTCTTATTGTCGGTAACCTTGGGCAACAAGTCTGGCCTTGTTCTTAATGATCACACCATTTTCATCCAGCTTGTTTCTGAAAACCCATTTCATCTCGATAACATTCGGACCTTTACGCCTTGGTACCAGCTTCCAAACCTTGCATCTTTTGAATTGATTGAGCTCCTCTTGCATTGCAATAATCCTTGAGGCATCCTATTTTGCCTCATCAAATTTCTTTGGCTCAATCTGCGAAAGAAATCTTAAATGCAAAACTTCGTTAGTTGTACCTCTTCTTGTCCTTATTCCGACACTGGTATCTCTTGATGTTCTTCTTTATTAGGGTAGTTGGAATACTCACTGAAACTGTCCTTGAAGAATCTTCTTTTGTGACTTCTTCTAAGCTGAGCTCTTTCAGCTTCATACCTGCACCTGCATCTTCAACAAAAACACTAGAAGAGCTATTGTGAAGCATGCTCGTCTCATCAAATACAACGTTTATAGATTCTTCTACAACCAGGATTTTCTTATTAAAAATACTATATGCCTTACTGTGGCTACTATAGCCTACAAAATACCTGTAAAACATTTTTCACTAAACTTAGTTTCGTAATACTTCCCGCCATTAAGTACGAAGCATTTACTGCCAAAAATTATAAAATAAGACACAGCTGGTTTCCTGCCCTTTAGAAGTTCATAAGGTGTCTTACGATGATTCTTGTTGATTAGTGCTCTATTTTGCACGTGACAAGCAGTGTTGGCGGCTTCTGCCCAGAAATATTCTGGAAGAGATGAATCATTCAACATTGTCCTGCTTGCCTCTATGAGTGTTCTATTCTCTCTCTCGGCAACTCCATTTTGTTGTGGAGTATGAGGATATTAAAACTCATGAAAGATACCTAAGCTTTCACAAAACTCTATCACAGCCCCAGACTTGAATTTTGTTCTGTGGTCACTTCTTATTTTGACTACGGAGTAGTTGAGTTCATTCTAGATCTGCCTAACAAAGTTAGTGAAAGAGTCGAAGATGTATGACTTGTGTTTCAGAAAGAATACACAAACAAAATGTGAGTAGTCATCAACAATAACCAATGTATAAGCTTTACCTCCTAAACTCTGAACTAGCATGGGACCAAATAAGTCCATCTGGAGCAGATATAAACATCTGTTAGAATCATTGCCAATAATGCTTTTAAAGGTAGCCCGAGTCTGCTTACCTATTTGGCATGCATGACAAGGTCTCTCTTTAATGCACTTAACGTCAAGTGCATCACACACTAAGTTGTGAGAAAATAGCATACTTACAGTTTTGAAATGAATATGTGATAGTCTCTTGTGTCATTGATCATAAAGAGATGCACTATCTTTTCTTAGAAAACCTACTGGTGTAGAAGTGTCTAAACAAAGAAAATTTAAGCAGAAAATATTTCTACTCCGAGTGCCTATTAAAATAGTTTCTGAATTATTATATTACTTTATCAAGCACGCTTGTCCTTTTAGAACTCAACCATATTGCCTTTGTCACATAATAGACTTATGCTAATAAGATTATGTTGTAATCCCTTAACATAAGTTATGTCTGTGAAAGAGACTATACGGTTGGTAATTATACCGTAGACTTTTGTAATTCCCCGATCAGATCCACCAAAGATAACCTTTGGACCATCCTTGACTGGGGTGTAATTTTGCAATAGGTTTCTTGTTCCGGTCATGTGCTGTGAACATCCACTGTCCAAATACCAGATAGGCGTGTTGTTGGCCTTTGGACATACCTGCAATCAATAATCAATTGCCCTTAAGAACCCAAACAAATTTGGGTCCTTGGCTTCTTGTTAGATGACTTCCACTAGGAATGTTATTATTGCGAGTTTTCAATCTTGCATTATTAACTCGTGGATTCTTGAAGTTCATAGAATTAAACCAGCAATCAATGGCCAAGTGACCAACTTTGCCACAGCACCAACAGTCAAATTTGTTGTACCTTCTTTTCTTCTCCTTCTTAACTTCTTGAATGTGGGGTCGAGCAGGAGCTACAAACTTGGAAGTAGAAGCCTCGTGATTGCAACATACACATGGCTCCTTCTTAAGTGGCTTTGTAGCAACAATTTTTACTTTTGGTGCTTTCTTAGCAGACGGTCCATGTACGAAAGAACCATAATCCTTGAGGACTATCTCTTCATAAGGAGCTTTGAGAGAAGTCGTTCCGAAGTTTCAGGGACAGCTTCATCCTTGGTTACTTTTATTTGACTCAATGTGAGTTGGTCTCGTAAAGTGACCATAAGAGGATTCAATGTCATAGGTGTTTGTCAGAAAAACCACCTTCTTAAAGGAAGGATGACTTTGATCAACCTTGCCCTTACCCTTAACGACTCTTCTCTTAGCAACCTTACTTTTCTCGGTCTGATGACCGATACCGCTACCCTTCGCAGGAGCTGCGAAACCATCAATAAGAGGAAGAATGGTCTTTGGTTTGGAGAAGCTTTCTACTAGCTTCCTTTCAACCACTAACATTCCTTCCAACTCATTTATAGATTTCTCCTTCAGCTTTACCAGTTCAGTAGAGCTTTCAATTTGTCTTTCAAGAGTTGGACTTCATCTCTAAAAGGAATTATTTGTTCAATTTCTTCCCTCAGATTTGATTCCACGGACTTGAGAGACTCAATCTCTTTTGCTTGAGATGCCCTCATCCGCATTAGAACACGTCTCAGACTCTAAAAGAGGAGTTTGAGAGTCATCCCCTCATAAGAGGTGTCGTAGTTTTCCTCATCGATTTGAGCCATGAGCCTGAAGTAGGCTTCCTCGTCTAAGGTTGACTTATCTAAGTCATTGTCGTTCAGAGTCTTAGAATTCTTAGCCATGAAACTCTTTTAATCCTTCTTTTTCTTTTCTTCCTTTCTTGATCCTTCTTTCTTTTTGTACGAGCATTCAACGATCATATGCCCTGGCTTATTGCAGCAATAACAAATAATATCAGTCAAAATATGTTTATTCTGTTTGGATTTATACCTGTCGCTGATGTATCCTTTCTTGTGATGTTCACCATCACGTCTTGATCTTCTATGATCGGATAAGAAGGATTGATTTCTCCTCTACTTCCTTTTGTTAAGCAATCTCTTGAATTGCTTGGAGAGCAAGGAGAACTCTCCATCAGACAAGTCTGAGCTTGAGGGGAAAGACACAAACTCGTCATCTTCGTCTAACGATTGTGTCCTTATTGGTGACACAATTTTACCTTTTTTTGACCATTCGACATTCAGTGCTATAGACTTCTTCCTTCCAGAAGTCTTACTGCCCTCTTCCTCATCTTTCCTGATGCTGAGCTTTAGTTTATGGGAAAGAAGCTTCCCAAACAAAATCTGAGGATCCATCATATCCAACTTACCAAACTCCCTTATGGTGATTGCCTTGGTATCCCATTCTTTCATCAGGCATCTCAAGAACTTGTCGTTTAATTCTCCAACAGTGAATTCCCAGTCATAATTTCTTCGACCATTGACGATTTTGAAGAACATCTCATAAGTATCTGATATGCAATTTCTTGGGTCTTGCTTGAAGGCTTCGTACTCTTGATTCAGCAAAGATCTAAGATCATCTCTGACTTCTTCGGTACCTTCCATCAAAACAACAAGAGAATCCCACATCTCTTTAGCAGGCTTGCAGTGAAAAAGATTTTGCAACATAGTGTCATCCACTGCACTGACAATGATGTTCTTTGCCTTCTTATGCAAGGCGACAATGGCAATCTCGTCCTTTGTCAGATCCAACATCTTCTTAGGAACTTGCACATTATGATTGATGGTAGATGTTGGCATAGGAATATGTGGGCCTTCTTCAACAATCTGAAAAATTCTCAGGCCGGCGGCTTCCATGTAGAATCTTACTCTTTCCTTCCACCAAGGAAAGTTCTCTTTAGTGCACAACGACAACTTCATGGAAGAATCCTTGTTTTTATCCATTCCATACAAGTTATATTTAAACAACTAGATAGAGGACTTTGTTCAAGGTGTTAACCTCTTAAAGAATAACCTACCTCTGATACCAATTGAATGTATCTAGTTGCTACCTAAATCACCTGAAGTGGGTGAATATGTGAATTCTATGGCTTTAAGCAGAATTCAAAACATGAAATAAAAGCGAACAGAAACAAAGAGTTCACACACAAACAAAAGGATTTGTAGTGGTTCCCCGAAATGAGTACTTCCACTTTCCCGCCTCACCTATCTAGCACTCACTAATCTCAAATTTAAATAAATTATACAACTCGGAGTATTCAACTCCTACAAACTCGGAGAATAATTTCTCCTACACTTGATCCTTTAAACTAGGATTTACAAACACGGAAGTAAACACTTCCTACAAAATATGTAAAAGTTTTTTTACAAGATACAATAGATAAAAAAATATTATCTTAGATCCCTAGGAAATATTTCTTCAAATCTGAAAAATTGTCTTCTTCTTCCTTGCTAGAGTGAAGGATTTGATCTTGAAAGTGGAAGGAAGAGAAAAACTTTATCTTTTGAAATCTTGATCTGAGAACTTTAGAATCGACTGATCTTGAAGGAACTTGATAGAAACTGAAAGAAGAGATTTGGTCGACTCTGATCTTGGAGAAGAATCTTTTGCAAAACTTTGTCGGCCACGAAATTTATCTTTGCGAGAAAGAAGAATGTCGACAGACGTGAAAGACGATTTTTGCAATTTTTCTTCTATGTTTACGATTAGGGTTTAATAAATAATATCCCTTAACTATTTATATGATTATTCTCTAAAGGCTTGAAACGAGATTTAAGGGATAACCTCCATGTGTATTGTACATGGAAGAAGCCCTAAATACAAGTCGTCTGAAATTTGAAAATGAAAAGCAGATAAGGCAATTCGTCTAATGCACTCGTGAAATGTTTTGATCACTCGACGAATTACACTAAACATTTCAACGAATTAGTCTCAATGACTCGATGAATTCAACTTACCAAAATTCACTTAGCTGAAATATATACTGGCGGGAACTTCCAATGACTACTCGAGAACACTCGACAAATTCGTCGAGTGTTCACGAGAGGTCACTGATCACTCGATGAAAAGAGTTAAGAATTTAATTAAGACCTTTCGAGTGACCTCGATGAATTCTCCTAGTCCACTTGAGATGTTTCGATGAATGAATCGAGTCTTCTCGAGTTTACTCGATGAGTTGACTTGAGCAAATTTTTCATCCATCCAGAAAAATAGCAACAACTCCTTCTTCCCTTTTTCAGCGCTTTGCATATGAAGTACATCCTAATAGAGAGATTTCACATGAGTCAACACCTTGGTCTACACAATTAGGGATTACATTGCATAGGCATGTGTTTATGACTCATTGAAACCTGACATTGGTTTGTACTACGAATTTATGATCCTGCAATAACGCATCTAGAATACCATATCAAATACAGATTCAATTCATCTTAGTTTAAGGTGGACATCTTCAAATCTAGGCAATTGTTGGTGATTGGGTTTATACTATAATTTAACCTGACATTGGTTTGTACTATAATAGCAAAGTACTACAATGCAAATCACCAGAACATCGAGTTTTCTGTTGGTGATTGGGTTTACTTGAAGATCAAACCGTTTAAGTGAGTATTAAGGATCCTACGCTTGAAAAAGATGAGTCCAAGGTACGTAGTACCGTTTGAGATATTGGAACGCATTGGTGAAGTTGCCTATCAGCTTGCTTTATTATATTACTTTATCAGTATGCTTTGAAAGAGCCTACACATATTGTTGCGGATGATGAAGTGTCGATTGATGGTGGGCTAGAGATGAATGTCAAGACCATGCACATCGAAGACAATGAGGTGAAGCAATTGCAGAACAAAGCCATCCAAATGCTAAAGGTATGTTGGAATAATATCGTGAGAGAGGAACTCTTTTGGGAAAGAGAACAAACAATGCTTGCGGAGTACCCTGAGTTATTCCTCTCAGGTATAAATTAAATTCTTATACCTTACTATTTTCATAATTTTGAGATGAAATTGTTTTAAGGGAGGTGGAGTTGTAACACCCCACATTTCCCAAAATGGGGCTGAAAGAAAGAGCTGCCTAGATTCGTCGAAAGGTCTCAACGAACAAGACTAATCTGGCAAGTGTTGGATCTTACGGTGCCCTTAGAGGGGGGGTGTGAATAAGGGTTTTATGGAATTTTAAATCTTAATTAAATTTATCAAAGTTTGTGACCTAAGTTTAGGAATATTTTATAAGAAAATATATTTTGATATCTCAGAAAAGATTGTATTGAAGATTCCTTTTCTAAACAAGAGAAACACAACTTTTTGTTAACTGTTGCTAACGCCTCGCGTTAAGTGTTAACGGTGGACATTAGCTCTCCAGAAAATATTTCTTAGTGCAAAAAGATTGTCGCAGTGATTTTACTTATGAAATCTTAAATGAAATACAATTCCAAAAAATCAGAGATAATGAAAACGATTATTGTATTTCAAAGATAATTACACAAATGTTAATTTTAATACTTTAATGAAATATAAATTAAAATATTCTTGAAGAGGAAATAAAATCAATTGAATAGAACATTAAAAGACATTATTTTATTTCATCATAAATTGAATACACAAATGTTTGATTTCTATAATGCTAGAAATCAAGGCGAGAATATGTAAAAACACTTTTTGTTGTTTCACCGGTCCTTCTCCCAAGGACCGGTTGGCTATAGCCTATCTTACCCCATATAAGGCCTCTAGCCACCCCCTAGATCTACCCTCGACCTAGTCACCACGCACAAGGCGGCGAATTACCCCCTAACTCGCACAAGGACCTAGTCGCCAACACAAGGCAAATTTACCCACGGAATCCTTCCCGGAATCCGACGTTCTCCCCGAACGATTTCTCCACACCAAAATACAAAGAGAATAAAATAAAAGATTACAAGATAAAGTAAAGAGAAACACACCAAGAAATTCTGAAGGTGAAGATAAAGACGATGTAGATGTTGGCATTCTTGAAATGATTATCCTTCGTATGTGATATGCGTTGTAGACCTTCTCCTTCAAAATCCTCTTTAGATCTTCATGATAGCCCAAGGGAGATCTCTCAAATGTTGTACACGAGCCTCTCTTCAAATTATTAGAATTCTCGAATCATCTTAAATAGAATGAGAGGAGTTGTACTTTAAATTGCCACATAAGCTAGCTCGTGGCGTTAAGAGTTAACGCCTGTGTTAGTGAACGTGCACTATCATGGCTGAGATCGTACAACTGCCAAGATCATGGCAGTTCGTCGAACGACATCTCATTTCATCGAACATCATCAAATTTCGTTGAACGCAATTTCGTCGAAAGAAATTTCGTCGAACGCAATTTCGTCGAACGTCATCAAATGTCGTCGAACGTCATCAAATTTTGTCGAACGCAATTTCGTCGAACGTCATCAAATTTCGTCGAACGCAACTTCGTCGAACGCAAATTTGTCGAACACAATTTTGTCGAACGTCATCAAATTTCGTTGAACGCAATTTCGTCGAACGCAAATTTCGTCGAACGGAATCTCAGTTCGTCGAATGCAATTTCGTCGACCGACATCTCATTTCGTCGAACGGCTAGCGCCCATCGTTAAGACCTAACGCCTGGCATTGTCTCTGGCTTCTCGACGGATTCGTTCTCGACGACATTTCTTCTCGACGGATTCCTTCTCAACGGAAGTTAACGCGGGGCATTAACAACTAACGCGGGCGTTAGCTCTCTTTCCAGAGAGTCATCTCCACTCATTGGGATGTGTAGCTATAGTTCTTGTACAACCTGCATACTATAAACACACAAAATACAAGATCAAAAACAACACTGTATTTGTTATTCTCAAACCAAGAGATGCGGAACATAGGCTCCAACAGCAAATGTTAGTGAAAGATCTCGACGAATTGTCGAATGAACTCGATGAATCGTCGATTGGAATCAGCGATTATCGACAAACACTGTTTTTGGATAAGTTTTGACGAATTGTCGAAGGGTCTCAAGAGGTCTCGATGAATCCTCGAAATGTCTCACTGAATTCTATGGTCTTGACGAATTATCATGACTACTCGACGAATGTAGACAGAGCACTTATTTTTACCTATTTCGACTTTGATGGAAGTTGACGTCAAGTCTTAAGCCTGAAGCTGTTCTGATCCTTCTAAAAAATAGATATGATGGCTAGGATCATTTCTTAATCCTATAAAGGATGTTTGGGAGATAACATTAGGTATATTATTACCTTTACACTCTCTCTCCATGCTTGAGAAATCTGAGATCCAAGGAAGAAGAAGACATTTTCTTCCATTGATGGAGCTACAAAACTCTGAGTCAAGAGACAATTCCATATCCACGGAGAGCTTCCTGCTGTAGTTCTTTCTATCCTATTGAAATCTTGGATTCATGGCATCGAAGAGAGCGGGAAGGGTAACTATCCTTCCTCCAGATCTTAGGACGTGTTTGGTCCTCTCATTCTTTTTTTTATGCATTTTGATGTTGTCTATTTCACTATTTAGTGAAGTGTAGGACTTCCTTTAGTTCTTTGGAACTCCAGGTAGATTGTGTCCATCCCCGACATTTATTGCATGTAGAAATCCGGTAGGCATACGAATTTAGGCATTTTGTGTGAAGCCTACCCGTGTCATTAGCCCGAATCGGTGATGCTTGATTGTGACGTGCATTTAGGTTAAGCATAGAATACATGTCGGAGAATGACTCCGTGAGAAATGGCATCGTATTGCAGAACTTGAGATTTAGGTGTCTTTCCAAGAGCCTAACGGAAGCCCCATGCTTGGAATGTGGCTGAATGCAAACCTTCACCAAGAGTTTTGAAGTGGAGCGGTCTTATACCTCCTTCATTGGTTATATATGCGAAGCCTAAGTCCTCTTGGAATGATTAGGTGTGTAGTCGTCGTTTAGTGTAGCACTTGAATGTGTTAAACCCTTACAGGCCAAGGCTAAGTCATATCTGCGTCGTGTAGTAGATCACGATGACTAGAGCACGGACAAAGCTGAATTGAACCCATTTCCATGCAGATTGGTGAGAGGTACCAACCTCCTATACACCGTATGATCATGGGACAGGTCGTGGAAGGTATTCACCTAAACCAGCCAAAAGCTCTTTTTCCACCTAAGTTTGTGTTAATTACATAGTGTGGAGTTGATTGTGGAATGATGTTATGTTAGCGACATGTGATTGCTTAGGTGGTTGTGGGAATCCTTTGGGTGAACCAAACCAACATCATGTGCATACCTAGGTTCCCGTTACTTTTATGCTCAACCTAGAAGATTGATTGTGCTTGAAACCTCACCCAATGTAGTGTAGTTGTACTTTCTTTATATCATTACATGTTGCATGTACTGCTTGCTTGTAGGTTGGCAGTGACACACCCCTTAGCCGTATAGATGGCCAGGGGGTGGCATCGTTGCGCGATTTGTGGTCAGCTCATAGCTGACCCTCATTTACCTCTAATTGGATGTTGGTGCAGGTGCTGGTGAGCCAAGCGGAAAGTTGCGAGCTGAAGCCATATGTTGTGTTAGCCCTTGAAAGCTAACCTCTGTTTTACTGCTTTCCATATATTATCGGCCTGCGTGCCAATGAATGTTTTGAGTTAGATACATTGTCTGAATGTAAGGCCTTAAGGCCATAACCTATTAATGTTTCATTCCTGGGATAGTGGACAATTCTGAAAGTTTTGTGAATTAATGCTTCCGTTTACGCTTGTGATACTCTCCTGTAGTTTCTTTTCTGTTATCTTATTAACGTCTAGCTAATGTGTTCAATATGGCGTGGGTCCCGACCGAAACAATTGTTATATTGTTTGTATTTGCAGGATGTTATATAGTATCTAATAGTATTACTACTATAGTTACATTGTATAATATCAATTTTATAATATTACATAATTAATATTATTAATAGTATTATATAGTCACTAAAAGACTATATAATATTATTGCATACAATAGTATATTATAGTATAATATTTTTACTATATTTATAAATTACACTAAAATTATAATAGTAATCTATAATATATTATATATATTAGTATAGTATAATATAATATAGTTTATTATAATATATGCTATATAATAATAGCCTAATACTAGGTATACACAAATAAATTTATCATATTATACTAATGTCATTATAATATAGTATATTAAACTATTGTATACTACACTATAATTAGTATATTCTAATTGATTATATACTTGTAAGTATAGGGTATGCTAATACACTATATAATAGCCTTTACTAGTATAATATTATATTATAAGTAGCATAATACATATACTAGTAATATTAGTCTCATACAATAATGTACAGTAATATTATACTATAAACACTATATAATAGTATACTATAGTCTACTAGTTTATTAATATAATAGTATATAGTAGTATATTGTTTACTAATACTATTCTACATATATATTATAGTATAAAACTAATATACTATACTATTTATTATACTAGTATATATTATAATACAATGTAGTATAATTGATTATAATAATATAATGTTCTATTGTATAATATGGACTATATATTATAGTCTAGTGTATTAGTAATACTGTAGACTATAAATAGTACTATATAGTATAGTATGTATAATGGGCTCTATAATATAGTACAGTACAAAGATTATACTAGTTTTAATATCCTCTAATAGTATTTAAAATTATACCACTATAGTAATGTATACTAATATATTATACTGTATACTATAATATTATAATAGTATTATAGTAGTATAGTTATATAATATATAATACATTATATATTACATTATTAAAAGAATTTGTAAGACTATAGTATTCCATACTAGCAAATATAGTATATACTAGTATGGTAGTATAGATTAACTATATAGGTATATACTAGACTAGTAATTATAATAATAGAGTATTGTCATAGTACACTAATATACTCTATAATAAACTAGATATACAATATTATAATAATTTTCATACTATGTAGTAAACTAAAGTATAATACTATAGTATATTAAACTAATATACAATTGCATACTATAATACTAGTATATAGTATTATAATATACCATAATACTATTATATATTACTAATATAATATATTATATAGTGTATTACACTATATAGAATAATATTGTAATAATATATTAAATTACTATAGTGTACTATAATTGTCTATAGTATATCATAGTATTAGTCTATGTACTAGGTTTAGTGCACTATATAATACAATGTACTCTAGTATATTATACAATTCTAGCATATACTAGTACATTATAGTTTAATACTCTACTAATATTGTAATATCCCTCTCCCGCACCTGGAGAGTTCTCAGATCTTATGTCCAGAACCGCCGCCTTACAGTGGTGCTAACACGCGAGTTAGCCGCCTCCGCAAGATGTCGATCCTGCCGGCAAGAACGATCAAACAGGCCAATAAGAGATAAGAAGAAAACTAAGTAAAATAAACTAAGTCCACAATCACACAAATTTGTATATATATATATCCAAATGAATACTGGTCCAACAATGACTACAATAAATGAAAGAGAGTAAGGTATTATGCCCGGTACATGTCCAAAATAAAGAAAAACAACCCTCTCACTCTACATTTATGCGGAAGCTATAGAACTTTTGGCAATCTATCGTTAAATAGTGGTGCTACGCAGAAACTGCTCCTCGAGCCTTGCCATTACGTCCTATTGATCGTACTGCTGCTTCAGCTCCACAGAATCCTGTGGTCACAACCGACCGTTAGTCATAAATATTAAGCTAGTTTTGTCCCCGCCTCCACTCATGACTGCTAGGCACCGTGCGAAAGGACGAAGCGAAGGACACCAAGGGGTAAAAACAAGCAGGTGACAAGTGGCAAAACTACCAAGACATATGTACTAAACAAGTATTGAAACTGATTCTAAGATAGCACATGTATGGTATATCACCATTAAATAAAAGCAGTACAAAAAGGAGCACATATAGTAATAAGGAAGAGCAGCTACAAAAATAACCTTAACTTATGGGAATGCCAATGCAAACCTATAATTTAAGGGATCAGGCATTAAGGTAAACTCATCGAATAAAAGAGCTAATACTAATTTATACGATGAGTTCTTGTTTATGCAATGATGCTTTGCAATGCTATGCAATGCAATGATGCAACTCAACAACCCACTCTATATGTCCAGACCTTTTATTAGTTCCCTATGATCGAGGGTGTCAACTCAGGTACCTAGTAAAGGCAAATAGGGCTGTGGATCGGGCAAGTCCACTTCTAGGCTTATGTCACACATCTCCCAGCCTAGACCTCTTATACGCCTCTAAGAACACACAGGTTAAACTTGTACTGCTTGATACAATAATGCCTCTAAGTGAAACACCGAGCCCTCATCTCGTATGACACCCCGATCCTTCCTTATATAATACCAAGCCTACCGCTCGCCAGACTTAACCCGTCCTTCCTAATATAATACCGAGCCTACTGCTTGCAGGACTTAACCCATCCTTCCTTATATAATATAGAGCCTACCGCTCGGAGGACTTAAGACGTCCTTCCTTATATAATACCGAGCCTAGCGCTCGCAGGACTTAACCTGCCCTTCCATATATAATACTGAGCCTACCGCTCATAGGACATAACTCGTCCTTTCTTATATAATATCGAGCCTACCTCTTGCAGGAATTAACTCGTCCTTCCTTATATAATACCGAGCCTACTGCTCGCAAAACTTTCTAACCTTGTACCATACCGTTCCAAATTTGGGACGAGGTTTAGCGTATCAAATTCTCAGACTTAGACTACTCTTGTCTACCATTTAGTTATACTTAGAAGTTTAGTGTGAATCCTGGGAATCTCGAGGGCTGCCCTGCGAAGGGCTCGCAGTAGTACTAGGGAATACAATGGGTTGTAGCCCAAATCCCCCCTTTCTAGGATAATTACTCTTTTTGGTGACTACCCATTCTTTTATACCCGCTTCCTCTCTAGTTACTCTAAAGTCCTAAGGTGGATCACAAATAGATCGGACATGTGAGTGTCAATGTTCAATTTAACATCGAACCCTGCCTTTCTTAGTGACCGATTATTTTGTATGTCATCACTCAATACTTACTTAAGGTCCCAATTCATACATCAATCACACTTATCCGTGCTGGCAGATCATTCCTCACTTCTACAATCAAATCATTGTCAATTCTTGAATTGGTAGTTTTGCTAAACGCACCCCAACCCCTTTTTCTTGTATATGTCACTAATGATTAATCCCTTAATCAATTTATGCCTTCATAATGATTGGGGGTTTAACAATTCTATATGTGATGATCATATGGGGTGGTCTAAGTCAATTATCAGGGCCCAAAGGGTCCAATAAATCTTTTAGAGGTTCATATTGCTATCAAAAGTCTATGTACAAATTTTTATCGCATTCCAGTGTTAATAATTCAAGATATAAATTTCTCAAATTATAACTCCAAGTGATACATTATGAAGGAAGTATGATGACCTCTCAATAAATAAATCTAACAAAATTTCCAGAGGTTTATATTGCTATCAAAAGTCTATGTACAAATTTCTATAGCATTCCAGTGTCAATAATTAAAGATATGAATTTCTCAAGTTATAACTCCATGTTCTACATTGTGAATGAAGTACTAAATATGTATAACCATAATTTTCATAAAAATTTCCCGAGGTTCATATTGTTATCACAAGTTTATGTCCAGATTCCTACAGCATTCCAGTGTCAATAATTCAAGATATGAATTTCTCAAGTTATAACTCCATGTTCTACATTATGAATGAAGTATGATGTCTTCTCAATGAATAAATCTAATATAATTTCCAAAAGTTCATATTGCTCTGAATAGTCTATGTACAAACTTCTATAGCATTCCAGTGCCAATAATTCAAGATATGAATTTCTCAAGTTATAACTCATTATTCTACATTGTGAATGAAGTAGTAAATATATATAACCATTAATTCCATAAAAATTTCCAGAGGTTCATAATGTTATCACAAGTTTATGTCCAGATTCCTATAGCATTATAGTGTCAATAATTCAAGATATGAATATCTCAAGTTATATCTCCAAGTTCTACATTGTGAATGAAGTACTAAATATATATAACCATAAATTCCATAAAAATTTCTAGAGGTTCATAATGTTATCACAAGTTTATGTCCAGATTTCTACAGCATTCCAGTGTCAATAATTCAATATATGAATTTCTCACGTTATAACTCCAAGTTCTACATCGTGAAGGAAGTACTAAATATATATAGCCATAAATTCCATAAAAATTTTTAGAGATTTGAAATGTTATCATATGTTTATGTCTAGATTCCTACCGCATTCCTTTGACAACAATTCAAGATATAATTTTCTCAAGTTATAACTTCAAGTTCTACATTGTGAAGAAGTACCATAAATATTGAACCATAAATTTCACAAAAATTTCCAGAGATCTCAGTTGGTCTCATAAATCCAACTGTCCAATTTCAAGTAGCTTTAAGTTAATTAGCTCACCTAAATATGGGATGAAGTAAATTGGGATAATTGAATATATAATGAGTAATGAACTATATTATTTTCAAAAATTCCACCAAAATTCTAGAGAGTGTAATCTCACTCTATTAAGTGAATTCCATAAATTTTTCACTTTTCAGAAAGTCTTGACCCTAAAAATACTCATTTAAAGTCTATGTGACAATTCACATAAATTCTAAATTTCCTAGGGAAATAAACCCAAAAGTTTATGATTTTCCCCAAGGGATATTATCCCATAACCCTAACTGTATGTTCTAAGTTTCATTAGAATTGACAAAGGGAATATCTTTAAATTCTCAGAACAATATTGCTTAAGAACCTTATTGGTCACCTTGTAACACCTAAACTTTTTGCATGTGAATTTCATTCACATACAAGAGTCCAAATGGGCTCAACATTTAACTAGGGCACATTCATGGTCTTATTATAATGCCACCAAAAATTTGGGTTAAGATATGTTGATTTAATCAAGAAAATCTAGTAATACATGGTGGTGATATATGCACACCAAAACTCCCTTCACATGCATGTGGAGTATGTAACATCCCCCAAACATCTATACCCCTAGAGTGGTTTTGTCATGACTAGTTCATTACAAAACCTTAGGAATCTTGAAGAGACCACTTGGCTTTAGGCTTGAAGGGGCAGAGCACCTTGGTCTGCAAATAGCAATTTCTAGTTACCAAGCTTAGGGTTGGACTAAAGGGCCCAACCTTGACCCTTTGATCCCACCATAGCATACCTAACCCTTTAGGGTCCACTTAGAGCACTAAGGACCCATTGGGGTAAACCAAGTGAAAAAGTTGACCAAAGTAAACTCTAACCTTAAATTGGTCAAAGTAGCCCAATTCGGGTCAATTGGCCTCCACCATGCCAAATTGACTTTGCCCCTATCATTATAAATATATTAGGGACCCAATTGACCAAAAAGACCCATCATGGGGCGTCCAATTTGTCCAATTTGACCTAAGTCAACTCTAGCCCTATTTTGGTCAAATTGCCCTGTTGTGGGTCAATTGGCCTCCACTTTGCCAAGTTGTCCCTACCTAGACCTTCATAAACCTTAGGGGAGTCCAATGGCTCGCTAACCACCCATTGTGGTCAACCTAAGTGGTTAATTTGACCAAAGTCAACTTAACCCTAATTTTTGGTCAAGATGACCTATTTAACCTAATCAAGCCCAATCCACTTGGGATAGGCCTAATTGGAGTAGCTCATTAGCTTAGGAGGCTGATAATTACCATGAGTTGCAACTCAATTTCTATAAATGATGACTAGGAGATAGAAACCTCATTTTCCCCAAACATGGAGGAGAGAAAAAGAGAAGGAGATATGTCATTCATGGCTTAAGGAGACCAATTGCCACCAATTCCTCTTCTAATGTCTCCATTCAGTTTCCCCAATCAATTTGGAGGAGTTTAATGGCCATTGCCAGACACATAGAGTGGGAATTTGAGGAGGTTTCACTTGGTTGAAAATGGCCATTAATGGCCATTCATGACAATTGGGGGTTACACCTTCCCCCTCCCCAATTAAACCATATAACTCCTTCAGTGGAGGGAGAGGAGGAGTTTCCCCACCTTACCTGAAGAAGTCAAGCCCCCAGGACAGTAGTTGACATGGCACCCAAAAGATTGAGGCCGGCCATGGAGGACCACCCAATCAGCACGCTTCAAGGCTCCTAGAAGGTCTGGTTCTTCCCCTCTCTCTTTGTGGATAGATCCCAACAGGTTGGGTGCATGGTTTGGGGCCAATTGGTCCCCAATCGGGTAGACCGAAAGATCCATTTTTGGAGCTTTAATCCCACCTCCATACCCATATTCCGGCCACCTCCGGCCAGCCAACCACCGCTAATCGCCGGCCACCACCTCAACGAAGGAGGTGGTGGCATTAGCCGGCCGGGGCGGCGCTTAGGTGGCCGGGAAAAAAGGATGAAGGAGCTCCAAGAGCGGTTAATCCTGGCCGTCAGATAGAGGAAGAAGACAAGCGGATGTCGTCCGACCTGCTTCAAGATCTGTGCAAGATCTTCATATTAAATGATATGATATATATATTTCTGTCACATATTTTATTGTACCTAGATTTAATTACTAAAAATACTTTGGCCCCTCTGATGAAAAAAAGTCCAACATCAAAGTTGTAGCACTTGGTGTGTACTTTATTTTAAAATTTGATACAGCCCCAAAAAAGCACTGTAGCTTCCTGTAGAGCAATTTTGGTGGGACTGGTCCCTAGGGTTGTACAAACACTAATTTTTTATTAACTTTTGATTGGGTCATGGGATTGACTTAAAAATTGAAAATAGGCTAAATGTATCTCCGCCCTTAACATATCCAAAGATGGGAATTTTTAGAAAACATTTTTCTATGGTTTTTATAATAATTTAATAATACATGTATTATTTATTTATAGGGTGTAATGACCTCCAATCCCCTCCAAATTTTGGTTGGTGCTTCTTAGGGTTATTATATGACCCTGGTAAAAATTTCAGTCCAATTGGGACTTATTTGGTTCGGTAATTAGTTAACCCAAGTTTGGTCAAACTAGGTCAAACTAGGTCAAACTTGATCAAAAGTGCACATGATGGAATTAGGTGGTCAAATCTCATCCAAGTGGTGTGAAACTTTGTCCACTAGTTTAGGATCACATAATACACCCCCATGAGTAATTTGGGGTGATGCGGGGTGGATATGACCTAGGACCCTAGTTCTAACCTTAAGGTTGCACTTTAAGCCTTCTGAAGGACATAAGGGCATATGTCCTTGAATGGTCATGAAACTTGGTAGATAAGTTCATAGGGTGTAAAAACTCCATAGGAAATTTTATGAGGATTTTAGGAACACTTATCCCCTCTGATTTAGGTTATAACCATTTTTGGGAACCTCCTCATAAGAGAAATTTACATGCTCAAGTAATCTTGGATGACGATGAAAATTTGGTGATACCCTCATAATCATGTAATAGATCTCTGGTAATTTTTGCGTAATTATTGAATTAAGTTATCTAGCACTTCATTCATAAGTCATTTATTTGGTCTTAAGAATATGTTAAATAAATGAGGGCCAAATATCCTCTGGAAAATTATGAAACCTGGTGGCAGGACATTTTAGGGCCTTAGAGAGCTCTGTTAATTTTTGTATAATTTTTGGAATTATTTATCAGTAGGTTCCTTCACAATTTTCCCTAAAATGGGTTTACTAGGAATATTTAATTATGTGATTAAGTAGTCTTGACAAATTCTGAAATTTGGCTAGTAGACTTTTTTGATCAGTATGAAAGTCTGGTAATTTTTCCATAATTTTTAGACAAGTATTTTTGGTGGTTCCTTCTTTAGTTTCTAATTTGGGGTAGCTATTCAATATTATAATTAGAGGCCAACCACTTACTGCAAAATTGTGATATTCTGTATTTACTGTTATTTTGACTTCATAGATTTTTCATAATTTTATGGGGGTCATATCATAAGACGATCTTACACTTCATGTTTAATTTCATGCTTGGCTAATGTTGGAGAAATTATAATAAATGCCATATAATTAAGGAAAAATATGATCCTCTGGATTTGGTCTTAGAATATCTAAGATGGACTCCCAGTAATAATCCTGAGGCAGTTGGATGAATATTTGGGGTACCTCCCCTTATGTAACTCGTATTGTTTGCCCGGAAAACCGCTTCTTGGGTTGGACCGTTATCAGACCGCGCGGCCTCCTGGGCCAAGCCGCTGGGTCCCGGGATCGGCGGTTCTCAGTTCAAGAAGGGCCAGGCCGGGCGGCCTGGTGTCATTTCCGGGTCGCCCCCAAAGGGATAAGATCGTCAAAGAGCCAAGGCAAGAAGATCATCCGCGGTCTCAGCTAGAAGACCGCGCGGGTTGTCCCATAGAAACTCGAAGTTCCAGCCCCGAAGAACAGGCCGGGGCTCCAGATCGAAGGCTATCCAAGTTACCTCTTGAAGATCGGCTAAGTCATGACCAGAAGGCAGACCGCGGCCTCAATCTCCAAACCGCGCGGTCTGCATTATTGACTTGGTCCCGGTGTCCTCAGCCGCAAGCAAGACAGGTCGGGAAGGCAGGCCGTCAGATCGCGCGGCCTCTTTCTTTTTCTTCTTTGTGCATCCCGTCACCGCCTGCCCGTTTCTCCTGTACCCGGGCAGGAGGTTATTCTATCCCTGCCCATTCGGGCAGGCCCCCAAGCCTATAAATAGGGGGCAGCACTGTTCACAAGACACGCACACTCGAATCCAAGAGCTCGCTTGTCTGAGCTCCGGTCTCGAGTTTCTGGTCTCGCGAGCTGTTGACCGGCCGGCTTCTGCTTTCTCGCATTTGTAACCGCTACTTTTCAATCAAAGGAAAGCCCGTCGCAGGAGTGGCATTTGCCGCGACGGGCGAAGTCTGGCCTCGACCGCTGCTAGCGGTCTGAATTCTCTAGCTAAATAGTAACCGATAGTCCGCAGCCCTCAATTTTCTTCGTAAGCGCACTTTTGAATCGAACAGAAACACGCGACCTTCAGATCGCGGACTGTCAGCGAAATCTTTTGGTTCAGAATGTCAGACCACCAGTTCCCTCCGAGAGACCGATCCGACCGCAGTGATGACTCTTTGTGGGAAGCTCTGGAGCGGACAAAGAGAGAAGCCGACCAGGCTCGGAAAGCGACTGATCAGCGTCTGGATGCGATCACTCAGGCTCTAGCTTTATTAACCCAGCGGTTAGCCCCCCAACAGGCCGCGGTTAACCCGGCCATGACCCCTGTTCCACCTCCTCCACCTCCATACCCATTTGCGCAGGTCGCTCACTCCCAACCGCCACCAGAAGGTTCTGCGGACCGGCCGAACTTCTACCAAGAGGCCGCGCGATGTATGCCGGCTCGGGTCCTTGACTTTCAAGGGGCGACCTCTCAGGCCGCTCGCTTTTCCTATCCGCCTGAGGTCGCCGCCTACCAGTCCTACCCGGCCGGAGCACCTGCCCGCTCCTATCAGGCGGCCTGTCCGCAAGTGACCACGGCAGAGGTCCCTTATAACCCTGCTTTCCCTCTGTACGAGGATGCCGAGGAGAGTTCTCCCTTCACCGACGAAATCCGAGGAGAGCCGGCCCCAAACAACTTTCGAGAACCACGCATGTCAGCATATAGTGGGGAGTCCGATCCAGCAATACACCTCCAGGCATTTGAATCGGCTGTTGCTCTGAGGACCATCACTGATGCAACAAAGTGCAAGCTTCTGGTGACGTCCTTTGATGGGCAGGCCAGAGAATGGTTTTACGGATTGCATCCTCGATCTATCAGATGCTTTGCGGAATTGCGTAGAGAATTTCTGCTTCGATTCTCTACCTCTAAGAAGAGGAAGAATGGTCTGGCAGCCCTATTCGAGATACGGCAGCAAGAAAACGAAACATGGGCCCGTTTCGTCGATCGTTTCCAAAGGGAAATAATGGAGGTGCAAAACGTCGACCCAGAGTTATATAGGGTCGCTTTGATGCATGGCCTTAGAGAGGGGCCGTTGAAATTCGAGGCTCAAATCAGGGAGCCAAAAACATACCAGGAGATGATTAGTCTGGCTAATAAATTCATCAGGGGGGAAAAGACTAATCCTGGTTATGTTGCCAAATTGCTCAGCGACAATGATCAGTTCAATCCCGCATCAACTCATCAGCAACGTTATAATCATCCATCTCGGCCTGATTTCGAACCCCGGGCTCAGAGGGGGAGAAATCTTAAGCCTAAACAACCATTTCTCGGCCATCAACGGTTTCAAGATCAGAAACCGTCGTTGGCCATCGCACCCACTCAACCCATGGGAGTTCCGCAAATAATGCCCGTGTATCTGCCACAATACATCGCACAACCATCTCCACCTATCCCGTCCATCCGATATGATGAATCACAGGATTCATTCACCCCTCTCAACGTAACCATGAATGAGGTCGTGCAGATTCTTCAGAAGAGGCCTGACTTTAAAAGGCCCCCTCCTTTGAAATCAGAGGTTCGCAATCGGAACCCGAACCTTTATTGTGAATATCATAAAGAAGAGGGGCATCAGACTGAGGATTGCCGGGCCCTCCGGTGGTTGATAGAAAAACTCCTGAAAGAGGGAAAGCTTCGGGGGTTGATTCGGCAAGAAACTCCGGTTGAACCGCGAGCTGAGAAGAAGAAAGAAGTGGTCGAAGTGACATGGGAGTGTGCAGATGTGGAAGAAGCAGGTTGCTATGGGGATATACATCCCACAACCGAATGTATAGAGGTGAATGACGTTGGCCCTCTTGGCAACATCTATTGCATTCATGGTGGGGCAGGAGTAGAATCTTCTCGAAAATCTAGCATCGGGAGAGTTATGAAGCAAGAAGTGGCAGTCGCCTCCACTTCTACTCCAGAAAGGGCGGTCGTTACGTTTGGCTAGGAAGATCTGTCCCCAAATGCAAATCCTTTTGATGATGCAGTGGTGATAAAGGCGGTTATTGAGAACTACACCGTGCATAAAATCCTGGTTGATACCGGCAGCTCAGTTAATCTCATCTTCCGCGAGACGTTTGAAGCCCTTAAGACTGGGAAGTCTTTGCTCTCCACAGAAGGGCCCCTCTATGGCTTCTCGGGAGAGAAGAAAGAAGTAGAGGGGTGCGTAAAGCTTTTGGTATCACTGGGGGGTATAACGAAGCTAATAAACTTCGTGGTGGTGGAAGCCCCAAGCAGCTATTGTGCAATTTTCGGAAGGCCAATTCTGAACGCTTACAGAGCTGTAGTATCTACTTTTCATTTGGCCTTGAAATTCGCCGCTGAGGGACGTCAATATCGGATCCGAAGCGATCCAAGGGTTGCACGTGAATGTTATGTAAAGACAGTTAATATGATCACCGAGGCACCACTTTGCGAGGCTCAAAATGACATCCACAAGGTGTCCAAATTCCCTGAGGAAATCAAAGAAAGCACAGAGCGGAAAGGAGTTTTCCTGGAACCTGCCCAGGAGACCCAAGAGATCCCCATTGCTGAGGGGGAAGAGAAAAGGCTTATCATCAACGCCGAGCTGTCGGAGGAGGAAAAAGCTCAACTAACCTCCTGTCTGTTGGAGAACTTGGACATCTTCGCCTGGTCAGCGGAGGACATGCCTGGGGTAGATCCCGACGTAGCGTGCCATCACCTCAACGTCTCTCCTGAATTCAAGCCGATCCAGCAAAAGAAGAGGGAGGTGGCAACAAAGCTAGCATTGCCCATCAGAGAGGAGGTCTCCAAGCTCCTGAAAGCGGGTTTTGTTTCTGAAATTCAATATCCAACGTGGATGTCAAACATTGTAATGGTTCCAAAATCTGGTGGGAAGTGGCGCATGTGCGTGGACTTCACGAAGCTCAATAAAGCGTGCCCCAAAGATTGTTATCCCTTGCCTCGGATAGATGTTTTAGTTGATTCCGCGGTAGGATATAATTTCATGAGCTTCCTAGATGCGTTTTCTGGTTATCACCAGATTAAGATGCACAAACCTGATATCCCGCATACATCCTTCATTACCAATGATGGATGTTATTGTTATCTCGTCATGCCCTTCGGGCTCAAAAATGCGGGGGCGACATATCAGAGGATGATGGACACAGTGTTCAAAAAACAGAAGGGGAGAAATCTTGAAGTATATGTAGATGATCTTCTTCTAAAAAGTAAAACTTTTTCAATCCATCTGAAAGACCTCGTAGAGACGTTCGCTACTCTGCGGAGGTTTAAATTAAAACTGAATCCTTTGAAATGTGTGTTTGGGGCCAACAAAGGAAAATTTCTGGGACATCTTCTCACTCCCGATGGCCTCGCACCAAATCCCGATAAAATAAAGGCCATCCTGGATATGAACCCTCCCCGTAACCCGAAAGAGGTGCAACAACTTGGGGGGAGGCTTGCAGGATTGAGCCGATTCATTTCCAAGTCGGGGGACAAAAGCGCTCCATTTTTCAAAACACTTAGGGGGGGATCTAAGTTCGAATGGAGTAAGGAGTGCGACAATGCTTTTGAACAGTTGAAAAAGCAGTTAACCTCAACCCCTCTTCTTCAAAGCCCTCGCGAAGGGGAAACACTATTCTTATACTTGGGAGTGGGCCCAGATGCGATAAGCTCTGTCCTGGTGCGGGAAGAGAAAAAGAAGCAGTTTCCGATATATTATGTCAGCCACATCCTCAAAGATGCGGAAACTAGATATTCAATCTTGGAGAAATTAGCCTTGGCTTTAGTCATGTCGTCACGAAGGCTCCGCCCCTATTTTCAGGCTCATCCCATTCAGGTGGTCTCGGATCATCCACTAAAAAGTATCTTAGAAAAGCCGGATCATTCAGGAAGGTGGGCTAAATGGGCAATTGAGCTAAGCGAGTTCGAAATATCATACGTTCCCAGAACGGCAATAAAGGCACAAGTATTGGCAGATTTCTTGGTGGACACGACGGAGTCTAATCCAGAACAGAGAGTACAATCTCCCTTGGCTTGGATCATTTATGTGGATGGGGCTTCTGGCAGAAACTCCGTGGGAGCCGGGGTGGTTCTGATCAGTCCAAATGGCGTCAGGCTGGAGCAGGCTATCAAATTCTTCTTTTCAGTTACAAATAACCAGGCCGAATACGAAGCATTCTTGGCTGGCTTGAGACTCGCGAAGGAGCTTGGGATAGAACATATTCATGTGAAAACCGATTCTCTTGTGATGGCCTCGCAGGTTCTGGGGAATTATGAAACAAGAGAACCAATGTTGAGAAAATATCTATTCCTAGCGAAGAAAGAAATTGGGAGATTCAAATCCTTCATCATCGAACACATTCCGAGAACACAGAATGAAGAGGCAGACGAATTATCAAAGTTTGGTCTTCCATCCGGAGGGGTGACCTCAGAACTTTTTCATCCGGCAACAGATGGGACGGAAGAAGAGGAGCTCATGCAGATCGATCAAAATCCTTCCTGGAAAGATCCTTATGAACTATTTCTGTCAAAAGGGGAGTTTCATTCGTCAATCAAGGACAGAAATAGATTCAGAAGAAAGGCAGCGTACTACTACTTGATGGCAGGAGTCTTGTATAGGAAAACTCTGATTTCTCCCTCAGCACGGTGCGTTTCAGAAGAGGAGGTCCCGGCTATACTTCAGGAAATTCATTCGGGAGAGTGCGGTAGTCATTCAAGAGCAAAGACTTTGGAGAAAAGGATCTTGCGGCAGGGATATTTTTGGCCGACCATGAGGAAAGATGCTGAAGCCTTTGCCAGGCGATGTGTCCAGTGCCAAAAGTTCGCTCCTCTTCAGCATTTGCCTGCTCAGTCACTCAGGTCGATAACCGCGCCGTGGCCTTTTGCAGTATGGGGAATGGATCTTATGGGACCTTTTCCGATGGCCAGCGGTCAACGCCGCTTCATCCTTGTAATGATCGACTATTTCAGTAAGTGGATTGAGGCAAAAGCGCTAGCAAAAACAACAACTCAGATCGTCAGAAACTTCATCTGGGGGGAAATAATTTGCCGGCATGGAATTCCGTTAGCAATTGTTATCGATAACGGTCCACAGTTCAACAATTCTGAGATGAAAAGCTTCTGCGATCAGGCAGGAATTGATCTGCGATTTTCCTCAGTACATCATCCCAGGACCAATGGCCAGGTGGAAGCAGCGAACAGGCAAATCCGGCAGCTCTTGATGAAAAGGGTCTTAAATCAAAAAGGGAATTGGGCGGACCAGCTTCCTTCCATCCTTTGGACTCTTCGTACTACGCCATCTTCAGCTACAGGGGAGACGCCGTTCAAACTATCTCATGGCTCAGAGGCCGTTGTTCCCGTAGAATTTGAAGTGGTCACTCCAAGGGTTATATATGCAAAAGAGGGAGGAGAATCGTGGATGGATGAAAATGATGAGGCTATGAGGTACAGTCTGGATCTGATCGAGGAGCTTCAAGACGAGGCAACTATCAGACAGGAGGAAGTTAAAAGGAGGATGGCAAAATATTTTGACAAGAATGTCAGGGTAAAGCAGTTCGCAAGCGGTGATTTGGTATTAAAGAAGGTAGATACTGCGGCCAGGTCTGGTAATGTTGGAAAGCTGGATCCTAATTGGGCAGGACCTTTTATCATCAAAGAAGCATTAAAGAATGGGGCCTACCGTCTCCACACCAGTGAAGGGGAAGACATCCCGCGTACTTGGAGCGGTGACGATCTTAAACGATTCTATCCTTGAATTATCTCTTTTATTCTCTACATTTCTTTTTAAATGAAAAGCCCTATACTGACACCTCTTCTTGTTTGATGGTTCCATGCATTGTGAATTTCAATATACATAACTCATTCCCTAAACTTCTGAGATATCGCCAAATTCTGCTTGAACCCCCTCGGATTGTAGTCGTAGCGTAAAACCCACCAAGACCATGTGATGCGGGGAGTTTTCGCACACATGTAGTGGTAGCTCGCCAATTCCGCTGCGGTGGTCTTCAGAATTTTGGATCCCGGCCGATATCTGACACACCCCTGCATCAAGGGAGGTCTAGGTGATTGTCAGCTCTATCAAGCCCCGAAGGGATATAGTTACAGCTTTGATGATCTTTCTGAGGAAAGCAATGTTCGCCGCCGAGGCCCACCTGCCCAACTGATCATCATAGTCTGTGACCATCGAATACTCTTAGGTACTCTCGAAACGGTGCCTAGTCGGGCCCACAACTGAGTTGATCTCTCTGAGGAAAGCAATGTTCGCCGCCGAGGCCCACCTGCCCAATTGATCAACTCGGCTTGTAACCCTAGGCAAGAGAGCGGATGAGTCGTTTACAGCTCTTATGACAACTTGAGGAAAGCAATGTTCGCCGCCGAGGCCCACCTGCCCACTTGGTCATTTGAGTCTGTACATACCTTTTTTTTTCTCTACAGGAAGGCATTTGCCTCTTATGGTTTCTTGTATAAAAACAAATTCGAGGAAGACATGGTTAAGACAGGTGCAGGTGTTCGTCTACCCTAATAAAGGGTTATGATAAATGAGACCGAGCGGTCTGAAAATCCAAACCGAATGGTCTGATTGGATATAAGTTGGGATATTCTCTGACAAGTATATGATTACCCGGGTTGTTATTTAACCGGGCGATCTTATAAAAATTTTTAATTGGATATCTCCAGAGCCGATTATCTGTTACCCAGGTTGTTATATAACCGGGCGGTCTTATCAATGTTTTATAAGATGGAAATCTCCGAAGATGATCATCTATAACCCGGGTGACATTCAAACCGGGCGAGACCATTCATCTTCTATAAAGATTGATGTTTCTGGAAATGATATATAGTTGCTCGGATTTCATTCTGACCGGTCGAATTTATCTATCTGTCCATCCGTTAATGAGTTAGGTATTTCTACATTCAGATCATATGGTTGTCCCGATTGCATTCTAACCGGGCGGATATGCCCGTCTTTTATTAAGTAAAATGTTTCTGAATCTATTCATATGATCGCCCGGGTTGCACTCTAACCGGGCGGATCTGACCATTCCTAATCAAGATTCCGGAACAGATTATCTGATTGCCCGGGTTGTATTCAAACCGGGCGGGATTATTCATCATTTATAAAATTGGATACTTCTGGAGCTAATTATGTGATCGCTCGGGTTGCCCTTTGACCGATCGGATATATCTATCCCTCTACTCCATCAAGGTAATACTTATGGATCTGGCTATGTAATCCGGGTTGAATATTAAAACCGGCCGAGCATTATCCATCCCTGAATGAATAATCAGAATTGGATATTCCTGGATTTGAATATGAGGTCGCTCGGATTGTGTTCTAACCAATCAGGTTAAGCTATTTCTTAGCAAAAGTTATCTCCAGACATAATGGATTACTCGCCAGAACCGAATCCGAACTGCGTGAAAGTTGTTATTCATTACATAGCAGCAAGTATTTAATATCTACAAATGAAGAGAAGCCGCGCGATCCGAATTATAGCCGCATGAATCTATCTGTTATTAGAAATCGAATATCCTGAGATCCAAATGAATAATCGCGCGGGCTGGATAAAGGATCTTCGAAGACAATCAATCATCACTTATGCTCGGACCAGGATGTTCGCGCGGTTGGATCATAACGAGCAAAGAAAAAAGACAAGGTATCACAAGTAAGTAATAATAGAAGGATAATCAGACAGGTAAAATCTCTTTCATTTTTTCAAAATGTGTTTACAAAATATTGACCGCCCGGCCAACAAAAAGAAACCGGCGGTTACAAAAATTAAAACAAAAGACAAAGGCACTAGTCTGCCGATTCTTTCTTCTTCTTCTTAACAGGAGAATTTGAGTCCGCACCATCGATGTCCACCTCCGGCGAGTAACCTTCGCTTAATGAGGAGGAGCCGGATGAACTGCTGTCGCTAGACCGCCCGGTCTTGCTTGCAGAGCCGGTAGGTCCAGAGGACAAGCTGTCCTCATCGTCATAGTCATCAGCATCTCCATCCGCGTCGGCCTCTTCAGCGACTTCGTCACTTCCATCGCCTCCTTGATGGAACACGATCTCCCTGCCCGCATCGGCTTCGGCCTCCTCGCCCACCTTGGATTTTCCTTTTTTCCGCCGGCTGATTTCGTCAAGCTGGACCTCCAAGGCGGGGAAAAGGTCGGAGAAGGTGGTTCCGCCGAATCCTTCGGACAGACCGCCCCGGTCTCCCATGAGACCCAAGGCCTTGTTGATCCCTTGGGCCACATGAGGTAGCACCTCGTCCTGGAAGGCCGGGTTGGTCATCTCGTATTGTCTCTGCAAAAGAAAGGTAAAATGAATTAGGTCGCCCGGGCTGATCGAAGGGGAACGCATTGTCTTTTTGAAAAACTCACCGCCACGACTTCCTGAAGCCGCGCGTTCTCCTCTCGAAGCCGCGTATTCTCCGCGGCCTGCTCCACGTACTTCTTCTCCAGGTGTTTCTGAACAGAAACTAGCCGCTTATACGCCAAGGCCATGAAGTGGTTGGCCGAAAACCCCCAGGCGCCGGCTTGAGCCGCTAGCCGGGGGAGCTCTTCTTCAGGGGTTCTCATCAGCTTCCTTAAGGTCTTTCGACCATACAAGGCGGCCCCAGCGGCTAAGGCATGGCGTTCAATTTTGTCGCTCCCCCATGGAGGAAGAGCGGTGGATACTCGGATCCGGCTTCCGTCCCTATGCCAAAGGACGGTCGGATTGCCCTGCAGATCGGGCGGGTTCCCACAAGAGCGGAGGAGCTCGTAGTCATCAGGAGAAGCCGGGCCTTCTTCCTCAGACGATAGCGATCTGTTTCGCTTCAGCCTCTTCTCCCTTTGAGTCAAAACCGGGACGACTGGCGTGACCGGCTTGTTCGCGGGAACGGCGTGGGCAGCTGTAAAGAGAAAACAAAAGTATAAGTAACGAAGTCCGCGCGGTTACATACAAGCGGTCAAAAAGAACTTACTATGCTCAGGGAGGATATCTTCCAGCTCCGAGAACAGCGGGATGTAGTGGTTGATATCCAACCGCTCGTTCTCAAGGAACGCGAAGGTGTCCGCCTCAATCTTTCCGACCTGAGGGATCTGGAAAACTTCTTCCCCTCGGACTTGCGGGTTGGTCTGCAACAGTCCGAAGTTACCTTCGAGCATTACAAACCGCTCCGACCAGTCGGAGACTTTGTTCGCCAAATTGACGATCTTCAATCCATGGCAGCCGAAGTAGAGGTGCCCCCTGTAAGTTGAAGACCCCAAGTCGGAAACTGCCCGCACAGAGAAGAATTTTCTGAACAAATCGATGGAAAATCTGGTTCGCTCGAACCGCAGGTAGGAGATGAAGCTATATATTGAAGCGATGGAGTTCGGCGGAAGCTGACCGGGCACAACCCCATAATGGTCAAAGATGGCAATGACTTCAAGCGGCAGTGGAAACTTGAAGCCATATTCGAAGTGGTCAACTGGGACGGCGATCTGGTGCGGATTGGAAGAGTTAATCCGCTCGTCACGCAAAGGAAGTCGCGCGAGCAGATTACTCCCAACCATGTGACTGGCAATGAAATTGTCCAGTTCGTTCTGAGTGAGGCGGCATTCCGGATGGTCCGCCGAATGGAATGCCAAGGCCGCGTCAGCTCGGACGGCTTTAACTTTAACAGGTCGCTGCGACTTGTTCTTGGATCGCGCCATCTGTAAATCATGAGAATGACTTCGGAAAATTCCCTACTTATAGATTTCTATGATCTGTGAATAGTAAAATCATATCGCGGCTATACATTCTAACCGCACGGTCAATGGCCTATATGGTTAAATTCACCAGAGAAATAAAAGAAGCAAAGGCATCCAGAAAAAACAGAAACAAGCATACATCACAGTTCGCCCGGCCAGAAGTCAGTTCGAATAAAACATAAGATCTAAACAAAGGCACCAAATATTGCGGTTAAAAAGAAGACCGCGCGAGTTATTCAGAATAAGAGAGAAAAAAATTGTTCAAATCAATGGGCCACATTCATAATACAAGTTCTCAAAAGTTGGTCACGGCTGACGGCGCTCTGGGGAGACATCCTCTCGGTGAAGTCGCGCGACCTGGTCACTGGTTGTATTCAGGAGAGAGTAAATCTGGCTTGTATGATAATGAAGGTGGTTGATTGTACTATGAAGCCGCCCGGCATCCCTTTCGACCCGCGAAGCGGCAATCATACGGGGGGTTGCGGCGGCCTCGTCAATCATTGGATCAGCCGCCCGGACTGGGGGAGGATTCGAGCTCGCTCCAATAGTCGGGCGGCTAACAGCTACCACCCCATCGTTCATATTTCGCCGACCAGCGGCGACTTCTCTGGTTAAGCGCAGGAATTTATCCTGGTAGTATTTCGAGTCGCTCTCAAATTTGGCAGAGGCTCTCTTCTCTTTCTCCAGTTGGACGGTCAGAGCAGCCCGCGTAGCCACCACTGCTGCCCGCGCGGCCTCAAGCTGGGTCTCCAGGACTTTCACCCTCTCTGTGCTGGATCTCCTGTCAATCTCTGATTGTGCCAGAGCGGTCCGAGTGGCGGCCTCCTGGTTTTCTGCCTCCTTCAGGCGGGCTCTCAGGTTGATCAAATCTGCCTCAAGGCGATCAAACAGCTGCGGCCCTTCCGGCAGGGTCGTCGCGCAGGTTGAAATCAGGGGAGCTGGCGGAGGCAGGCTGGCCTCAAGATCGCCCGGTTTCATAATCTGGTCCGCGCTATCTGGAAAAAGCCGTTCGGTTATGAAAAATAAAAGCATGCAACGCTATATACAAGTAAAAATGAACATAAATACGAGAGCAGTGCCTGGGCGGGCAGGCCATTTAGACCATCCCGAGTTCATCCTCTGACATTGCTCACGCCAGAGTCTCTCCGTACTTGGCCTAATGAAAGGGAGCCGGGCCGCCAAAGAAAAGAGGTTCGGCGGCGGGTTCACTAATTCATTATGGCGAGGCCGCGGAATGGAAAAGCGGACAGCTTTGTAGTCCGTAGAATCCTTACCTGCCGCAAGAGGGTCAGGCCGCGACGGCTTGTTCAAGGCCTGTTCCGCCCTCTCCTTCTTCACCATCATTATCTCCTCCCCGGTCATCGCTGGGGGAACCTCCTCGCGCGCTCTCAGAACTTCTTCAAGCTCCCTCGTTCTCTCTTCGACCTCCAAGGCAGTCCGGGCGGCAGCTTCTCTTTCTTCGGTCTCCGACCGAGCGATCTCTTCAGGCCGGACTGTATCATCAGTGGCAGGAGCGTTTCGTTCGGAAACGATCGGGCTGTCAAGAAGCTGGTCTCGCTTCACCAGCTCGTCCATATCCCGGAAAATCCCATTAAAAGATAAGCTGCTCGCCGGGTCCGGAGGCAGTTCGCCCGGTTTCGTATCAGGGGTAGCCGGTGATTCATTTGACTTGTTGGATGGAGGAGTCACGAGGCCTAGCTCCTCCTTTAATCGCGAATTGGTCTGGAGGAGGGAGTCGGTCGGTTTCTTGAGAGCCGCCCTTTCCTTAGCGGCTAGCCTCTTGACCTTCTTTGTTATCCGCTCGGTCACGGACCCGGTCTGCTTCCTCTTCCTCTCTCTCTTACCCAGAGCTGGCTGAACTTCTTTTAGGGGGCTGGGATAATCGTCCACGGACAGTGGAGTATTCGGTTCGCCCGTCCTGGGGGAACTAACCGCCCCTTCCTCTAGATCCCTGACAAGCAGGTGAGGGTTCCCGGATGGAGTGATTTCCACTCCAAACGAGGCGGTTTCGCCGACCTTCTTCGAAGGGCTGTCTGAAACAACTTTTTCAGAATTGGCGGCCACCTCTTTGCTCGGCAAGCTAGCGGTCTGTTGGTTGAGGTCGCTAGAAGGGATCGACGAGACATCAGGGGGAGGCCCCGAACTGTTTACCACGGGCTCTGCAGGAGTATTGGGGGTTGTTAAGTCCACGACAGGCTTGAGGATATCCGCTGCGGCTTTCTCAGCCCGCTTCCTCTTCTTCCGATCTTTCCGGTCTTGCTTTTCTTTCTCCTTATTCGGCTTCTCTAACGGTTCGCGCCTCTTATCTTCTGCCCTCTTCTGGTCTCCGCTGGGATCCACGCGGTCTAGCACAGTATCCAGGAAGTCCATTACTGAAGAATTACCGGTCTTAAAAGTTCTGACCGCAACTAGCAAGTAATACCCCGTGATTTCAAGAAAAAACTCCGTAGAATGAATTCTCTGGCTCTCTTATAGAATTCAAGGCAGGTCGGATGCGGTCTCCCGGTCAAAGCTAATATTTTCGAAATTCTCTTGAGATTTGAAAATATGCGGGGATTATGTTTGCCCGAAAAACCGCTTCTTGGGTTGGACCGTTATCAGACCGCGCGGCCTCCTGGGCCAAGCCGCTGGGTCCCGGGATCGGCGGTTCTCAGTTCAAGAAGGGCCAGGCCGGGCGGCCTGGTGTCATTTCCGGGTCGCCCCCAAAGGGATAAGATCGTCAAAGAGCCAAGGCAAGAAGATCATCCGCGGTCTCAGCTAGAAGACCGCGCGGGTTGTCCCATAGAAACTCGAAGTTCCAGCCCCGAAGAACAGGCCGGGGCTCCAGATCGAAGGCTATCCAAGTTACCTCTTGAAGATCGGCTAAGTCATGACCAGAAGGCAGACCGCGGCCTCAATCTCCAAACCGCGCGGTCTGCATTATTGACTTGGTCCCGGTGTCCTCAGCCGCAAGCAAGACAGGTCGGGAAGGCAGGCCGTCAGATCGCGCGGCCTCTTTCTTTTTCTTCTTTGTGCATCCCGTCACCGCCTGCCCGTTTCTCCTGTACCCGGGCAGGAGGTTATTCTATCCCTGCCCATTCGGGCAGGCCCCCAAGCCTATAAATAGGGGGCAGCACTGTTCACAAGACACGCACACTCGAATCCAAGAGCTCGCTTGTCTGAGCTCCGGTCTCGAGTTTCTGGTCTCGCGAGCTGTTGACCGGCCGGCTTCTGCTTTCTCGCATTTGTAACCGCTACTTTTCAATCAAAGGAAAGCCCGTCGCAGGAGTGGCATTTGCCGCGACGGGCGAAGTCTGGCCTCGACCGCTGCTAGCGGTCTGAATTCTCTAGCTAAATAGTAACCGATAGTCCGCAGCCCTCAATTTTCTTCGTAAGCGCACTTTTGAATCGAACACGTATAACTCATTTGGTCCGCGTATAGTAAAACTGTAAAAACCCTAGGTACTTTATGGATCATTAGGTGGGAATGGAAGGTAGAGGTTGTACCTCGACTGGCTGAGAATATGTGAGGACACCAAAAGGAGTTTATGAGTTGAGAGTGTGCTTGGAGAGTTAAGGGTAAGGTTGTGTCCGGGACCGACGAAAGATTGTCCTTCCCCTTAGTAGGTCATAAAATATGTAGGGTAATTCAAGTGAAGTGTTAAGAGGGGTAATATTATGGGTAGATACCAATAACACTAAGTGTCTTGAGAAAGGGAGCCTTGGTCTATCATCCGATCATAGCTCCTAGTACTGTTGCGAGCCCCTTACAAGGTAGACCTCGGGAAGTCCAAGATTAACCATAAATTGTAGGGAAAAGTTGATGTACAAGATTAACTTAATAATACACTCACCCACACCCCGTTGTTATGGGTATATTAGTAGGTTTGGTCTTATGAGCGGTAGGCTCGGTGGTTATAGCAGCAGACTAATTAGTCTGGTGAGATTGTGACTCAGTAATACTTGTTGGTGCGGACGGGTTGGTCCGGCGAGCCGGTGGCTCTGAAGGTTATGGTGACGGGCGGGTTAGCGCGGGGAGATTATGGCTCGAAGATTGATGGTAAACATGTTTTCATGTGCATAAAGGTGGTGGGTCTCCGGTATTGGACGTTCGTTGGCACCGACGTCAATACGTTGACCCGGCAAGTGTGGAATTTGCACTTAATGTAAAAGTTTGGTGGTCCATCCTGTAAGAGTACGCAGATACTCCGCGGTTTTGCGTTGAGGCTTTCGATAGGTCTAGGCTAGGTAGTGTGAATACCAACCTAGAGGTGGGCGAGGTCCAACCCACCGCTTCCGTTTGCCACTACGGGAGCATCTTTGGAGTCTTGGTAGCTCTAAGAAGGGGAAACTAAAGGTCTGTGCCCATAGAGTCGAAGTTTGTGAGTTGCACTTGTATGAAGATAGCATTAAACTGTATAACTCTGCATATCATGGCATAAGCATTGCATTTTAACCCCTACCCCTATCGTATAAATTTGTTATGGGACTTTTTATACGATAGGCCCTGCTAAACGACCCCTTGGTCTATAGGTTTGTATGGGAATTCCTATAAATCAATGGTTACATTTCTATTGTGTACTTATCTTTACTTAATGTTCTTTACTTGGTCTTTACCATGCTCTATTACTACTTCAATTATTTATAAACACATATGTAGTTGTAGACATTTCCTGTAGACAAGATCTGCCATCATCTGCTTTGTTTTATACCCCTTGATGTCCTCCGCTTCATCCTCAAACATGGTGCCTAGGAGCCATTGGGGGTGGGGTGGGGTGGGGAACATAAGGCTTAGTCTTTTTGACTAACGGTCGATGGAACATATCATTTTAGGGGATCGAGGAGACGCAGCAGCACCAGAGTCGGTGTAGACGGAGGCGGGCTAGTCTAGTACAGGAGCACCAGATTCAGGATCAGTGAGTGATTAGTAGTTAGCTTCCACGAGTGATCTTATAGTGAGGACATGATGTATAGGGCATGAGCCCGTTATTATTGTAACTTTTGTTATTTCAGTTATATCATGTGGACATTTATTATATATAGCATGTGATTGTGGACTTGAACTTCTTTTTATTCATTTATACTTTTTTTCTTCTGTGATCGATATGGCCAGCAGGATTGGCATTTTGTAGTGGAGACCTTCCCGAGAGTTGGTGTCACCGCAAAGCGGCGGTTCTGGGCATAAGACCCGGTTTTGTAGCGAAAAAAGGGGTCTTACAAACTGTTATCAGAGCAAACCTCAATCTGAAGAAAAGAAGTCCACAAACCCTGGGCCACCCCGTGCGAGTTTAGTTTGAGGACAAACTAAGCAGCGGAAGCAATGGTGTGCCCATATGGGGGAATCACATGAAAATGTCCACTTTTAACAGAATCTTGTAGCCAAATCTCCTTATGAGTGACATGTTTTCTTTTGTAGCCTGCGACGAACCATGCCCCCAGCAGGCAATACCTCCAACTGCAAAGATCTTTGTAGATAATCCTTTAGTTAATGAGTTAGACTAAACCCCACTAGGGCACCTGACTCACCATGACAATTTATACCATGCCCTAGTCCTGAAATAGACCGTAGGTATAAATTTGATTAAGGTCCGAGGATACCCCAAAGAGTCTAGAGAATGTGAGATTGACACATAAGTAGAATGGTATGGGACTTATAGACTCAACCCTCATACCAGTGACATGATTACATTAAGACAACCACCATGACAAACATCGAGGGTCGGATAAGAATTAAAGTTCGGAAGAGACCCGTTTAGAATTAGGTCACATGTTGACCCGGATAAGGTTGTCGTAGAAGGTACCTTGAAGAGTCCAAAGTACGAAGCATACCAACAAGCCTCAAGATAGAACCCTAAGTCTAAGTTTGCGTGCCCTAAGGATTGTTTGTATACATGGGACGAATATAACATGTTGATATCGAAGATACTTAGCCTAAAATAGATAGTGGCATATCTTTTGTTTTAGGGGGCTTACCCTTTTGTTTATTGGGCAAATTAGTCACTAACTTGGGCTTCCCTTAGATCTAAGTTAGAAAATTTTGTGTCATGAACATAGTGATTTTGAGGTCGATCTTTTTCAACATTACTCGGGCAAAGATGAAATGGTGTAACAGTATGTTCGGAGTAATGATCTGTAGTATTAACAGGACAATGGATAGACATCATTGATCGAACAACAACATGACCTTAGTTGAATAATTAGAAATGTAAAGTCGCCTGGATTAATTACTTAGGGATGACGATGCCTTTCTGGAAGTTGGGAACTAAAAGTAGATCTTACAAGTTATAGTTATATCCGAAAGTTCTTGTGGTTCGGGGCATTCGGAAGTGATTAACTTATGATTTGTTAAAATTCACACCCTATCATGGTGGAAAAATCTTAACTACAATAATAGCCCTTATACATTGGGAACTATGAGGATGAATAACTGGAGATCTTAAGCGATGACTTATTGGAATTAAAATATAGTGATTGAGTTTACTATGATAAGAATGATCTAAGTTTATCTTACTTTGGGCCATCTGAAAGTGATCAAGACTAGCACATGTGGAAGTGATAGGAATTTGGTGAAATAAAATTGATGATATCTCCTTGATGAAATTTGTTGGGAACAGTGCACAGTAGTGTTCCTGATTTGAAGAAGTGCTCAGCTCAATGCTAAGTACAAGGTGTATTTAATATTATATCTATTTTATGCTTGCAGAGATCAGATGATATGTCCAGTACTTCAATAATTGACTAAGTAAAATATCGTCGAAAAAGACTGGACATATCGTCGACAAGTATAGGCATATGGTTGAAATGATATGCAGAGCAAAGCAACATGATCATGTCGGTTATCGTCGAGATAACATACACATGATGATATCGTTGTAACATCAACACTACAACACCTCTCAACGATATCAAAATGCCGAGAAGAAGGAACAAGACTGAGGCAATTAGAAGTCTGGTGTCGACCATATCGTCGAAAAGAAGTCGTGTCGTTAAAAAAAGGCAAGGGGAAGGTCAGTGTCGAATACATCATTGAAAAGAAGCTGTGTCGTCGATAAGATTGATGACAACTATATCGTCGAAAAGAAGACGTGACGTCGAGAACATTGAGGAAGCAGCTGTGAAGACGGGTAGTTGCTGAAGAACAGTCTGTCGACATGATATCGAACATATCATCGAGAAGATAAAGTTGATACAACGATATCAAGCAATCAAGAAGATTACACCGACATTAGTTAGATGACTTCATGTCGTCTTAAGCACGAGTGAAGAAGAGTTGTCCAATGTCGTCGAGATATTGTCCTTGTCGTGATAACAATGGAAATATCGTCGAGACAGATTCAAATGTTGTCAGGCGCGCTGTCAACAATTAATGTTGTCGCCTGATTGTCCAATCAGCGCGTGCTCGTAAGGTATGGGCATTTGTCAGTAAAGGACATTATAGGTGTCCTTTAAGCGGCTCCTACATCCTATAAAAGGGAACAGTGATTCCCTAAAGAAAAAAGAGGAGAACTTAGAAACAAAAAAGTATCCCGTCGAGCAATACAAAGATGCGGAGAAGAATCAAGAATAAGAAGAGGAGAACAAAAACGCACATCCAGCATTCTCCAAATTGCAGTCAAGCTACATCGACTGTTAGGTATCATTCAAGTCCAGAATCCAGTCAACATCATGCTAAAGGAAAAAGATTGAAGAAGATCTGTGCTACCAACGCCTACATTTGAAGCATCTTCTTCAAGACAAGAAGCCGATCTCCATCAGGCAGAAAATATTATATTATATAACATTCTTTGTAAAGGCTTGCGGGCCAAATCTGTAAGATCTATTTTCATATCTAAGCGTCAAGCTTGAGGGCTTGAGATCTGTGAGGCTTGAGGGCTAGGGCAAAGGACTTGCGGGTCTAAATGTGTTGAGCTTGCGGGCTCGGGTGCAGTGAAGGGGCTTGCGGGCCTACGTTGTATGCAAGACTTGAGGGTCTTTTGATGTGTAGGGCTTGAGGGCCTGAGTGTCAAGCTTGCGGGCTCGGGTTCAGTGAAAGGGGCTTGCGGGCCTAGGCTGCAGGGACTGGCGGGTCCGAGTTGTAAGGCTTGCGGGCCGGAGATATTGGCAGAGTTTGCCGAGCCTAGCACAATGCTAGGTAGGCGCAGAGGGTGAGAGGACTACTCAAGATACCCTGTCTTGAGGAACCTCTATAAGTCCTTGTGTGTTTTCTGTGTTGTGCTCTCCCAAACTCTAAATCATTTATCCAGAAAACAAGAACACCTAAGAGGGACAAACCAATCTAGAAAACCTATTCACCCCCCCCCCCCCCCCCCCCCCTCTAGGTGATAAGTCGACACCCCATAACTAACAAGTGGTATCAGAGCGAGGTTGTTCAAAAGAAAAGCTTAACGGCTTGAATAGATCTGCTCTTGGGTGTATCAAATCAACTGAATATCATATCCTAACTCTATGGAGAAAGTCAAACGATCTGACATCAGGAAGTTCAGATCCTTAAGTGAAAGCAACTGGAGCACTTCTCATGTTGAAGAAGAAAGAAGTATAGGGATCAGGGCCATAGAGATCAGAGCACCCTTGACTATCTCAGGAAGTGAATCTAAAGATGAAGAATGCTCTATGGTCAGAAGAAGAATAAGAGCACCCTTGACTCTCACAGACTGTGACTCTGAGGATGAGGAGGTCTATGGGTTGATGGCTCTATGAGATGAAGATAATCATGATGGATCACATTATGAACAGGTATGCATCATTCACACACCTTTACTACCTGCTTCAATTATAAAGATCAAGAGTGCATCGGATGATTGCTCATCTTCTGGAAATGATAAAGAAGACTGCTCATCATGCAACAATAAGAACCATGTTGATCTAATAGAACAGTTTGGTGATCTCTTGGTTGCTCTGAGAAAGAGCAAGAAGCTTGTTAGGAAGCAAGCTAAAGAGCTAGAATCACTCAAACACATTAAGGCTGAGATGAATGAGGAAATAGGTTTGTCCCACAATGAGGGCACCAATTCATGTGAGCTCAAGAAGATCATAGACAAGCTTCATGATGAAAGAAACCAAAGGGAAGAACTCATTAGGAAAATTGAGAATGATCTTCTTAAGAAAAGAAGCATAGTGGCTCAATTCTCTAAGCCCAAAACTATACTGCCCATCATTGACACCTTCTCCTTCTATGGAAATAGGAGGGGATTGGGTTTCAATGAAGGGGCAGTAGATACTAGGAATGGAGAAAAGGACAAAACTAAAGATGAGCCTCATACCACCTTTCAGAGGGTAGTGCTTCCCTCTAACAAGTATGACCAGGACAGTGTCCATGGTCACTGGATGAATGGAAGCTCCAATAGCTTGGGAAATGCTCCTAACTATGGGAGGAGAAAGGGCATGAGGATGAGTGCATTAAAGGCTCCCCATGAGGAAATCCAAATGGCCCATCATGGACCATTTGTGTTTGGTTCCTCAGCCCCCACCTTCAAGGGTAAAGGAGAAACACCTTCCCAATCTCTTCCAGATAAGAAGCAGGCTGGTAGCACCAGTATAATCAACTCTCACTTGACCATATCTGATGCCATCAACACCATGTCAGATACCAAGCTGACATATGTTGCTGACAAACAGATAAATTCAAGAAGAAATAAGTATACTAGAGCAGCTAGTTAGCCCTTAGCTGGGAGAGATTGGAAGAATGTTGTTGCCTTCTCTACTGAACATAAGCATTGTGATTCTCCACCAACCTCAAAAATTGTTCAGAAAAGAAGGTACAACATCCATGAATGTTGGTGTTGTGGTAAAGTGGGACACTTTGCCATTGACTGTTGGCACAACCCTAGTGATCCTAGTGCAAAGGAAGGCCCACCTAGAAAGTCAGAGGTGAGTAGAAGAATTCGTTACTCTGCTAACAAGAACCTACGACCCAAATCACCTTGGGTTCCTTAGGGATATTAAATCTGTTTTGCAGGATAGTCCATGTAGCCAATCAAAAGCAAACACGGCCATTGGACAATGAGTGATACAGGGATAACTCTGGACTAAGAAAAACCTCACCACATGCTAAGATGCACTGATCAAGGGGGAGCTAAGAATAAAAATCAAAAGAAACATCACATCAAGGGGGAGCCACTAGCTCAAGAAAATACAAAAGCTAAGGTGAAGGTAACTATATTAATGTCCAATGCATAACTTCATCCTTATCATATTGTAAAAGTAATTTTTACTTGAGTAAGCAAAATCTGTCACTCAAGGAGCATATGTGTATGACACTGCTAAAGCATTGAACTGAACATACAAAAGAGTGAACAAAAAACAATATCATTTTGAACACAAAATGATATCGTCAAAATAGTGATTGGTATCGTTGAAATGATTTCTCGACATCAATATAGGATCATGAGGATACCTAAGTGTCGATCTAACATTCAAGAGATCTGAAATTTATCGATCGCAATCGTTCAATCTAAGTTAATCAGACCTTTGTCAAATGACACTTCGCATTCCAATCCCGAAACAATATATAAGATCAGATGTCTTAAGGTTAAAACACTCTCTACATTAGCCCTAAAAAACTATCGTGCTCTTTACGACTTCGAAGAGTGAACGAGTCGATAACATTAGAATCCTCTCAGCTCAAGTAAGAAATGGCACCAAAAAAGGAAGGATTTCTCTATGAAGGAAGTGAAGTGGTGATGAATGGTTTCTCAGAAGGGCCAGAAGAGATTCAAGACACTATTACGTTATTGGACGCCGTCGTTCTGTAGTTCGCCCTCTCTGAGCCAACAGTGATTTTGAAGAGAGAAGTGATGGAGTTCTTCTCAAATGCCAAAGGTGGCTCAAAAGGAACATCCGTGAAAAGCTCGATCAACATGATGAAAGTTAAGGTGAATCCTAAGAGGTTGGCCAGGGCTCTCCAGCTACCAACCTTCGCCAAGGGGGAGGAAAATAAGAAGGTCACCCAGGAAGAACTTAACAGGGCTCTGGCATGGTGCGGACACTCCAGCAAGACCTATGGGTCTCTTGAAAGAAAGAATTTTAATCAACAAGGGAAACTCATGGCTGATATTGCAGGAAATGCCCTCCTCTGTAATGTAGGGTCACATGATAGGATATCCAAGCCCATGTTCGAGATTATGGCGAGGATAATCCTAAGTAAGAAGACCAACTGGTGTCAGATCATCTTCAAGAGAATACAAGAAAGCTTTCAAGTTCAAAATCTGGGAAGAATACTATCTCTATTTCTACAGATATCTCACCCTGAAAGCTTTGACAAGAAGTATGGTGTAAAATACATCACATGAGAAGGATGGATATCAGGATACTAGAAAGGTGGTAGAAAGTTCTGACTAAGTCTCCCAAGAAGCTGAAGATTGCAGAGGATGTGAAGAGGAAGGGAGAAAGCTCATCCGAAGAAAGTGAATTAGGCAACATCTCAGAATCGTCTGACTCTGAAGTGCATGTGGAGAAAAGGAATGTTTCCCTCCAGACCTCTTCCCTAAGTCTAGGATCCAGAACAATGGTAACAGTAGGAACAGAGCAACAGGATGCCGAGACTAAGGGGGAAAAGAATGGTGAGATCCCTACTCAAGTGGAAGAAGTGATCAATAAGATCATTGGGGCTGAGGATGTTGTCCATTCTGGATCAATAGACCAAGATGGCCCAGGTAAAGATCCCCAAAAAGACAACCAAGAGAATCCTGCTGATGAGACTAGCAGAGATCTATCAAGTCCTAAAAAGGAAAATGAATCAAACCAGTCACCCATTAGAAAATCTCCATCTCCAATGGTTGATGGGAATAAAGAAGAGGAACCAGGACAAGCCAGTTCACCTCCAGAGAATAGGATAGTGAAGTCCTCACTATTGCCTCAAATAAGAATGCTCCTGGAAGAGCAAAGGCTAAAAATTGAAGGTCATGTTAACTCAGCCATCAATGATCTAAGAAGGGAACTATCTGCTGAAACTGCAAGCCTGAGAAATGATGTGAAGAATCTACAAGAGTATACTGCCAAAGAGAAAGCACTTACTCACCAGGGTCTATCTGATTCAGGGGATAATCAGATAATGCTCAGCAATAACATAGAGAAGGCTTACATAGCAACCAACAGGTGGATGGTTGAACACAAGACAAATATCTAGGATAAACTTGATCATCACAGCAAAGAGCTTGACAGTCATCTGCTGGAGACAAAGAACCATTTGGGAAAGGGATTTATATGCTGAAATAAACGATACTAGAACTTCAGGAGAACCTCCAAAGGGAGATGTCAAGGGAAGTCATAAAGGGGGAGAGATCAATGATAAAGGCCAGTGGTGAGCATGCCATCTGGACCACCAATACCATCAGGGAAGCAATGAATCTTCCTCCTCTATACTTTGATGAGCCTGCTGAAGAATACCCTACTGAAGATTCACATGTTTACCTTCCTGATCAACATGTTGATAATGCTGATGCTACTGATGATCAGGGTAAAGAGAAGGAAATACTTGAGGAAGATGAAGTAAAAATGAGGAAGAGAAAGTTCATGGAGGAAATGGAGAAAAAGGATGACTATGAAAGATGGAGTCCCAAATCCAGATCCATCATTCTAAAAGCATAGAAGCGAGTGAAAGTTAATAAAGGTGAAAGATACAATGTATACAATCCTCAAGAATGGGCTAAATATGAAGATCAACAAGAGTCAAGAAGAGCTCACAGAAGAGACAAGCAAGCATGTAGAATCCGAGTTGATGCTCCTGAGCATCTCAAGTATCATCCCAAGCCATTTGAATACTTCGGCAGACAAGCTGAAAAGGAGCAGGAATCCAGTGCCAAGAAAGAAAAGAGTGAAGCTGCTATGAGGGCACCAGAGAAATAGATGGCTGGATCACTAGGGGCAAATGTAGAAATGTTGAAAACATTAAACCATCTGTCACTATTTATAAATTATCAATGAAGTGATATTTATCAACCTCTGTGTTCACTCAAACATAGCTGCAATGTCATTATAATATGTTTATTTGCTTAAGATGTACTTTATCATTGAGTGGGTTATGACTTCTTCAAGTAGGGGGAGATTGTTGGGAACAGTGCCCAACAGTGTTCCTGATTTGAAGAAGTGCTCAGCTCAATGATAAGTACAAGTTGTATTTAATATTATATCTAGTTCATGCTTGCAGAGATCAGATGATATGTCCAGTACTTCAATAATTGACTAAGTAAAATATCGTCGAAAAAGACTGGACATATCGTCGATAAGTATAGGCATATCGTTGAAATGATATGCAGAGCAAATCAACATAATCATGTCGGTTATCGTCGAGATAACAAACACATGATGATATCTCTATAAAATCAACACTACAACACCTCTCAACGATATCAGAATGCCGAGAAGAAGGAACATGACTGAGGCAAGTAGAAGTCTTGTGTCGACCATATCGTCGAAAAGAAGCTGTGTCGTTAAAAAAGTCAAAGGGAAAGTAAGTGTCGAAGACATCATTGAAAAGAAGTTGTGACGTCGATAAGACTGATGACAACTATATCTTCAAAAAGAAGACGTGACGTCGAGAACACTGAGGAAGCAGCTGTTAAGACGGGCATTTGCTAAAGAATAGTCTGTCGACATGATATCGAATATATCGTCGAGAAGATAAAGTTGATACAACGAAATCAAGCAATCAAGAAGATTACGCCAATATTAGTTAGATGACTTCATGTCGTCTTAAGGACGAGTGCAGAAGGGATGTCCAATGTTGTCGAGATATTGTACTTGTCGTCGTAATAATGGAAATGTCGTCGAGACAGATTCAAATGTTGCCAGGCACGCTGTCAACAATTAATACTGCCGCCTGATTGTCCAATCAGCGCGTACTCTTAAGTTATGGGCATTTGTTAGTAAAGGACATTATAGGTGACCGTTAAGCGGCTCCTCCGTCCTATAAAAGGGAACAGTGATGCCCTAAAGAAAAAAGTGGAGAACACAGAAATGAAAAAGTATCACGCCGAGCAATACAAAGCTGCGGAGAAGAATCAAGAATATGAAGAGGAGAACAAAAAACGCTCATCCAGTGTTCTCCAAGTTGCAGTCAAGCTACATCGATTGTTGTGTATCATTCAAGTCTAGAAGCTAGTCAACATCAGGCTAAAGGAAAAGGATTGAAGAAGATTTGTGCTACCAACGCCTACATCTGAAGCATCTTCTTCAAGACAAGAAGCCGATCTCCATCAGGCAGAAAAGATTATATTGAATATCTTTCTTTGTAAAGGCTCGCGGGCCAAATCTGTAAGATCTGTTTTCAGATTTAAGCTTCAAGCTTGAGGGCTTGAGATCTGTGAGGCTTGAGGACTAGGGCAGAGGACTTACAGGTCCAAACGTGTAGAGCTTGCGGGCTCGGGTGCAGTGAAGGGGATTATGGGCCTAGGCTGGAAGGGCTTGAGGGCCCGAGTGTCGAGTTTGTGGGCTCGGGTGCAGTGAAGGGGCTTGCGGGCCTAAGCTGCAGGAAAGACTTGCGGGTCTGTGTTGTGTAGGGCTTGAGGGCCTGACTGTCGAGCTTGCGGGCTCGGGTGCAGTGAAGGGGCCTGCGGGCCTAGGCTGCACGGACTGGTGGGTCTGAGTTATAAGGCTTGCGGGCTGGATACATTGGCAGAGTTTGCCGAGCCTAGCACACTGCTAGGTAGGCGCAGAGGAAGAGAGGACTACTCAAGACACCCTATCTTGAGGAACCTCTATAATTCCTTGTGTGTTTTCTGTGTTGTGCTCTCCCAAACTCTAAATCTTTTATCCAGAAAACAAGAACACCTAAAGGGGACAAACCAATCGGAAAAACCTATTCACCCCCCCCCCCCCCCCCCCCTCTAGGTGATAAGTCGACACCCCATAACTAACAAAATTGACTTGTGAAAAATCTTTGGGTTTCAAAAGAGTTTACCTGTATGCCTTATGAATCAAACTCCATATAAAAATGATTGGGAGCAATCTTACAAACATAGATACTAATAATGATTGGATAACCTATACTCATAAAAGTTTACGGGTACACCCCTTTAAATTTTGAGGATAATTGGAACATAGCTTGATCAGTTCCATTTATGTTAAGAACAGGATAAGTTGTAGAGTTGAAATAATTAATTACCCGGACGAACGGGAAGGAATAAGAGTCTGAACTTGTAGAGAAACTTTATAAAAGCGTTGTCTACCCATATAAACAAGAGCTTTAGTCACCGAAAAAATGGTGTATTCCGGAACACGTATGTCCTCAGAATAAAGAAAGACGTCATAAGTTTTGTGATCCACGGTGAAGGACAAGTGCAAAAGACCTTGGAGAACTACCACAGTCACTGCCCGTGTTAGAGTGGAGTTCGAGGACGTAACTATGGATTTCACACACAAGTCACCACTCTGAACACAGTTTTATATGGAACATCAAGGATAGATTAACCAAGGTAGCTAGGGTCACCCTGGGCTGGGAGGATGCTCTCGTTGGTATTTGATGGGATTTTTTGAGCAGTTTGTCCATTATCGTGGTGTGACCAGTATGATCGTGTCGGATCAGAATGAACAGTTTATGTCCAAAGAGAGAAGATCAGTCCAGGCTTATCTCAGCTCTTGGTTGACGTTCATCACAACTTTCCACCCTCACAGGGACGGAGGCACAAGACTCCACTGTCTTGGATCCAGGATGAGGATCCCAAGGCACTCAGCTCAGAATTTATGGAGGACATAGATACCTATGTGCGACTGATTCAAGTTAGGATACTGGAGGCCCAAAGCAGCCAGGTCAGGTATTACGATGCGTGATATTGTCAGGTAAAGTTCCATGTTGGAGACTGGGTGTTCCGGAAGATACGTCCAATGTAGGGAGTCTTGCGGGTTCGCAGGCAGAAGAAGCACAGTCTGAGATAGATGGGGCTCTACAGGATCCTGGAGTGGATCAGCATGTTGGCTTATAGACTAGAGTTGTCGCCAGAGTTAGCGGGATTGCACGATGTCTTACATATCTCCTCCTTTAGGAGAGCTCTACTACGGTCAGAGTAGCGAATTTCTACTATAGATGGCCTGATAGCTTCTGATCGATTGATTCACCTGGAGAGGGTCTGGATAGACGACACCGAGATGCAAGTCTTGCGGTGCAAGGAGGTCCCGCTGGTCAAGGTCCTGTGTAAAAATCATGGATAGGAGAAGCTTATCAGGGAGCCACTAGAACTGATGCAGTAGAAGTATCCAGAGCTCTTTGCTTCAGGAATAATTAGTCTCTTATGGGTTGTTACATACAATCACTTGCGGTAGAAACCCCGCAGGCCTAACCTGAATTTCGACGAAATTATTATTTTTCGTTTATAGGGATTTGTAGCATCCCACAAACAACTAGACTCCTAGAGTGGTTTTGTCATGACTAGGTCATGATAAAACCCTAGAAATCTTGATGAGACCACTTGGCCTTAGGCTTGAAGGGGAAGAGCACCTTGGTGTGCAAATAGCAATTTATAGTTACCAAGCTTAGGGTTGGACTTAAGGGCCCAAACTTGACCATTTGACCCCACCATAGCATACATAACCCTTTTGGGGTCCCCTTAGAGCAATAAGGACCCATTGGGGGTCAACCAAGTGGCCAAGATTACCAAAGTCAACTCTAACCTTAAATTGGTCAAAGTAACCCAATTAGGGTCAATTGGCCTCCACCATGCCAAATTGACATTGCCCCTACCCTTATAAATATATTAGTTACCCAATTGACCAAAAAACCCCATCATGGGGCCACCAATTTTGCCAATTTGACCTAAGTCAACTCTAGCCCTATTTTGGTCAAATTACCCTGTTGTGGGTCAATTGGCCTCCACTTTGCCATGTTGACCCTACCTAGACCTTCCTAACCCTTAGGGGAGGCCAATGGGTCACTAACCACCCATTGGGGTCAACCCAAGTGGTTAATTTGACCAAAGTCAACTCAACCCTAATTTTAAGTCAAGATGACCTATTTAACCTAATCAAGCCCAATCTACTTGGGCTAGGCCTAATTGGAGCAGCCCATTAGCATTGGAGGCTGATAATTACAAGGATTTGCCACTCAATTTCTGTAAATGATGACTAGTGGAGAGAGAGAGACCTCATTTTCCCCAAACATGGAGGAGAGAGAAAGAGAAGGAGAAATGGCATTCATGGCATAGGGAGGCCAATAGCCACCAATTCCTGTTATAATGTCTCCATTCAGTTTCCCCGATCAATTTGGAGGAGTTTAATGGCCATTCCCGGCCACATAGAGGGGGAATTTGAGGAGGTTTCACTTGGCCAAAAATGGCCATTAATGGCCATTCATGGCAATTGGGGGTTACCCCCTCCCTCTCCCCAATTAAACCATATAACTCCTTCAATGGATGGAGAGGAGGAGTTTCCCCACCTTACCTGAAGAAGTCGAGCCCCCAGGACAGGAGTTGACATGGCACCCTGATGCGCAAATCTAGCACACCGCTATAGGCGGTAGCGAGACTGCGACACGAAATGGCAGTGTACCGATCATTCAAGCAATAATATGAGGAAGCAAATCCCCAAGTATCGAATCTCTCAAGGAACATAGTAAGGTGGAGTTAACTATTAGGCAGGACTTGAGATCGAAGTCCTATAGGTCGGGGTTACGATGGGTGGTTGATTTGGTTTGCGGAAATAAAAGAAAATAACTAAACTACTCCTATACAATGTCGTTATGCAATGCTTCGCTTGGCGAGATGGAAACTTGGCAGGCCTTGATAGCACTGCTTCGCAAGGCGGATGGGCGAGTAGGCAAGCGGATGAGGTGAATAATTGCGAAATCGAACTGTGCAAGCCTTGAGCGCACTGCTTCGTAAGGCGAATGGATTACACGGGCCGCTATGCCATGCTTCACTAGGCGGATGGACGAGTAGGCTTGCGGATTGTGTGAGTGGCAGCGACGGAGTGAGGGTCGCAAGCACCTCATCAAAAAGCACGCCACTAGCAATTGCTAGTGCGGCACACGAACGTAGTGGATGGAGTGGTGGATGAAGTGGTGGCGCATCTCATATACACAAATAAATAAATGGTTTCATAGAAATATGAAATAAACATTGCAATTGAAGATAATTGTGCATATCATCCAAAAATACAAGAATCTACCCTACAATATCATTACAAGTTGAAAAAGAGTAAGAAATCGACCGAATCCGAAGGCTCGTTGAGATTCACGGTTGGAATCGCAAGGTTGTCAATCCGCGTCCAAGCTCGGTCCGCAACTACGTCCGGGGTAGAAGAGGGTTGTCACTACCTCCCAATGGACCCTTCTTCTTCGTCTCACTATCCGCTCGGCTTCAATATATGGCTCCCAAGCTTGATGATGAAATCTGGGCGGAGATCCTTCCTTTTGAAGCTTGTGGATAAAGGAGATGGCCGAGATGATCTCCGGGCTCAATATAGGCATGAAGACTAGTCCCGGAGCACCTCCTGGTGGTAGAAGATGATGCAGGGGGCGGAATAGGCGAACAACGCTCGAAAATGGTGGAGAAAAAGTGTCGTCCGACCTAATTTCGCGGACTGCGTATTTATAGAAAATAGGGCGCACGATCAGTGGCGCACAACCAGTGGTCGTGCGCACTGTGCCCGAAAACCTGCAAGACAAAACTTTACAGAAAATAATAAAGCGCACGAAAAGTGGCGCACAATCAGTGATCGTGCGCACTATCGTCGGTGGTCGTGCGCGCTGGTCAAGACAGAACTCAGATTTGAGGGGTTAAGTGCGCACGATTAGTGGCGCACGACCAGTAGTCATGCGCAATAGAACCAGTGATCATGCACAGTGTTCCTGTACATATTTGTAACGGGAACACCTGCACGACTCCTGTTCCAGCAAAAACACCAATCAAACCACTGAAAGTGGCACTTAACAATGCATGAAAGCTAATAAAGAAGATAAACATGAAAATACACTAAGACGGGCCTAGAGGTGCACATAGCATGGAACATCAAATATGTTCGAAAACATGCCTAATGTGTAGCGCATAGACTAGATAATCGGCCCAGATGAGTCCATAAAAGTGTATATAATTGAGACTCATCACACCCCCAGACTTACCTGTTTGCGCGTCCCGAGCAAACAAATTCTAAGCAAATGGGGAAAGAAAAGTAGATGGCTTAAAATTACAATACAGAGTACCATTCGAAGTCGCATGCTCACGTGCATAAGAAATTAATAGAGAAGATTTCACATTACACAAACAGTTTATAGATTTTTAAAAGAGTAAAAGCATATTACAACTACTCAAAATGGTGAACTACGGTGAATCATCTGGTCACACATATGGAGAAAGTAAACTAAGCGCTGAGATGAGCATTGCTCAAGATTGGTGTGCAGGAAAAACTCCACTGAAATCCATCGTTGTCGGTGACCATAAGCTCGCCCGATCACATTCTCTCCACGACATTGGATTGGTTCAAAGCGTGAGTCGATAGAACTTTAGGTTAGAGATGGGGCTTGGGTTACGGTGAGGTAAACAAAGATAAACATGGAGGCAAAGACACACCTAACCCAACATGAGCATAAGGTAGAGCTACCCGCACGACTATAAATAAACAAGTGCACCAGACCCCCAGACTTGGACTTTTGCAATATAGGTGTGTGCACCGCCTACTCCCAATACCAATACTTACAAAATTTTCAGTTTAACTTTTTCATAACAATCTTTTTTTTCTTTTTTTTCTTTTTCTTTTCATTCTTCTTTTTATTTCTTTTCTTTTTCAGCAAATTTTACAATAAACACGCCCACAGTTTCCACTATAAAAATTACCACATCAACAACTCAATAATGAAAGTAAAACAAAACTAAAGCTCGAATTTGGCTGTGCGACTAGGATCGGCTTTTAGGATTTGGTGAGATAAAAGTGGAGCTGAATCAAGAGGAAGGGGTAGGCACAAAGGGACTAGCGAGTGAAGATATCAGGAATTGCACAAAAGCTCAACCAGGCCAAAATGATGGCCTACGTCATTCTCACGCACTAGAACTATCCTATGCCAATGCTTCAAGAATCTCTTGGGGCAAGTTCTAGCCACCGAGAAAGATTCTCCTTTCTCCCGACTCAAGCAATACGAGTCTAGCGATCGTTTACACACATCCCTATGCTACTGTTTGATTCACACCGAATTCACCATTTGAGTAGAGTAAACAGCATTTACACTAATAGAAAAAAATATAAAACCATAAGTATAAAAAGAAGTCTAATCTACACAAATTTCTATGCAACCAAGCACTTGACTAGGAACACTACTGGAGTCAACATTTTACTCAGCTACATAGTCCTAAGCCAGCACCTAGAATTTCCCAAATAAGTAGAAGAATTAAATTCGACTCAGAGCATGCATACATATGAGTACGCGCTCAAGTGGGTGTAGTGGTGTGTGGTGCATATGAAACAACACTTATAAAACTGAACTAAGATGTACTTCTAGTACGCAGTGTCATGTGCACGTGCAGTGAGTAACACATAGTGGCTCTCCCCCAGACTTAATCTGAGCAATAGAAGCAAATGATGTAACCATGAAAATTAAATAAAAGACTAGGGGAAGAAAAGTTATACATGCTCAGAAATGAGCATACCGGAAGATTGGCGTGTAAATCAAGACAAAGCTGCAGCATCTGCCATCCAAAAGAAGGACCTGCAGGGGTGAGCTCTGCCAAAACAAAAGAAAATATACAAAAATAAAATGAAATACAGCTAACTAAACTAAACTAGATGAAATAAAATTGCAGGAAAAGTAAGATAACTACTGGGTTTATTGTCCTCCCAGCATGACTTATTTAAAAACATAACAGTTCTAGCTAATGGGCGTATGATAAAGGAAATGAATAGGTAATTGTTCTAATATGCGTGTCGGTAGTGGGTATCAATACGGCGACAGAATAGTTACTCCCCTACCTAAATAATAATACCTGCTTAACACAGGTAGAGGAAATAGGAAGTAAGAAGAGGAGGAAGGCTGGTCCTCACTCGTCTCACCACAAAATAAATCCTTGCCCAACAAGATGTCATCTCTAAGGAGGCTGCAGGAGGAGAAGGCAATGAGTGGAGCTTCCTCTACGGAGGGGGGATCAACCTCCACACAAAAGAGGATGCTCTCATCATTGCCTTGAGCATCATGCTCCAAGTCCTCCTGGGGTACCTGTGGAGGATCAACCTGCATAGGCTCGGATAGAGAAGGGGGTTAGGGAATAAAAGAGAAGAAAAACATAAATGATCTGAAATCAGGGGAGTGGTCCTAGTCTCACTCCCAAGAGGTTGGGGAAATAAGATATTGTCGGCATCATCGATAATGCTGCAGGGCTCAGTAGGATCATCAGTGACCTCCTCGATTTGGACTTCCTCCACCGGTGCTGAGGTAGAATCCTCGTCACCTTGGAAAATATCCTCCTCCATAGGACTAGGGACAACACATAAATCACCTGCCTTATCCTGTGAAACATCCTCAATAATGTCGTTAGAGACAAATGTAGTAGAATGCACAATAGGAGGAGGAATAGTGCTTGGATAAAAGTCAAGCACCGGTTCCTCACAAAGAATCGAATCCATAAAAGGTAATATATGCACGAGGGATATGGGCTCAGCAATGTCAGTGCCTAGATCAGCCACACATCTGGTGACTGTGTTCACGCAATACCCTTCAAAATGTGAAGGTGACACGGACACATAACCAGATGTTGAAGGTATGCCGCCAGAGTTAGGAGTCGGGACGATCCGGATATCCGGCTCGTCATCCTCGTCCAATTGGCAAAGATAAGCAGCACAATCCTTCAAAGCATGATCCGTGCTCTGACAAAACAAGCACTGTCTTGCGGGCTTCTTTGGCACAGCAGGTGCTGAAGCCAAAAAGAAGTGTGACGGTAAAGGCTTAGCAAAATAGCCATAGGACTTACGCACACCATATGGAGTACCAGACGAAGTCGGTGCTCCATATATTAGGCCTTGAGTCTTAGGGCTATTATCTCCCTTTGGACATCTATCACTAGCATGAGAGATATCTCCACACCAACGACAACGAATATTTAATTGAGACTAGATAATCGACCCAGATGAGTCCATAAAAGTGTATATAATTGAGACTCATCACACCCAAAAGCTTGAGGCAGACATGGAGGACGACCCAATCGGCAAGATTCAAGGCTCCTAGAAGGTCTGGTTCTTCCCCTCTCTCTCTCTCTCTGTGGATAGATCCCATCAGGTTGGCTACAAGGATTGGGGCCAATTGGTCCCCAATCGGGTAGGACAAAAGCTCCATTTTTGGAGCTTTAATCCCGCCTCCATACCCCTGTTCTGGCCACCTCTGGCCGGCCAACCACCACTAATCGCCGGCCACCACCTCAACGAAGGTGGTGGCATTGGCCGGACGGGGCGGCGCTTAGGTTGCCGGGAAAACAAGGATGAAGGAGCTCCAGGCGCGGTTAATCTTGGCCATCGGCTAGAGGAAGAAGACAAGTGGATTTCGTCCGTCCTGCTTCAAGATCTGTGCAAGATCTTCATATTAAATGATATGATATATATATTTCTGTCACATATTTTACTGCACCTAGATTTAGTTACTAAAAATACTTAGGCCACTCTGATGAAAAAGTGCCCAACATCAAAGTTGTAGCCCTTGGTGTGTACGTTATTTTAAAATTTGTTTCAGCCCAAAAGGAGCACTGTAGCTCCCTGTAGAGCCATTTTGATGGGACTGGTCCCTAGGGTTAGACATCTAATAATTTTTGAATAACTTTTGATTAGGTCATGGGATTGACTTGAAAATTGAAACATAGGCTAAATGTATCTCCACCCTTCCAAAGATGCGAATTTTTAGAAAACATTTTTCTAATGTTTTTGTAATAATTTAATAATTTATATATTATTTAATTATAGGGTCTAATGACTTACAATTCCCTCCAAATTTTTGTGGGTGCTTCTTAGGGTTATTATATGACCCTGGTAAAAATGTCAGCCCAATTGGGACTTATTTGGTTGGGTAATTAATTAACCCAACTTTGGTCAAACTAGGTCAAACTAGATCAAAAGTGCACATGATGGAATAAGGTGGTCAAATCTCATCCAAGTGGTGTGAAACTTTGTACACTGGTTTAGGATCACATAATACACTCCCATGAGTAATTTAGGGTGATGTGGGGTGGATATTATCTAGGACCCTACTTCTAACTTTAGGGTTGCACTTTAAGCCTTGTGAAGGACATAGGGGCATATGTCCTTGAATGGTCATGAAACTTGGTAGATAAGTTCATAGGGTGTAAAAATTGCCTAGGAAATTTTATGAGGATTTTAGGAACACATATCCCCTCTGATTTAGGTTATAACAATTTTGGGATCCTCCTTATAAGAGAAATTTACATGCTCAAATAATCTTGGTTGGTGATGAAAGTTTGGCAGTACCCTCATAATCATATAATAGATTTCTGGTAATTTTTGTGTAATAGTTGAATTAATTTATCTAGCACTTTATTCATAAGTCCTCTATTTAGCCTTAAGAATATGTTAAATAAATGAGGGCCAAATATCCTCTGGAAAATTATGAAACTTGGTGGCAGGACATTTTAGGGCATTAAAGAGCTCTGTGAATTTTTGTATAAGTTTTGAAATTATTTATCAGTAGGTTCCTTCACAATTTTCCCTAAAATGCTTTACTTGGAATATTTAATTATGTGACTAAGTAGTCTTGATAAATTCTGAAATTTGGCCAGTAGACTTTTCGGATCAGTTTGAAGGTCTGGTAATTTTCCCATAATTTTAGACAAGTATTTTTGGTGGTTCCTTCTTTAGTTTCTAATTTGGGGTAACTATTCAATATTATAATTAGAGGCCAACCCCTTACTGGAAAATTGTGATAATCTGTATTTACTATTATTTTGACCTAATAGATTTTCCATAATTTTATAGGGGCCATATCATAAGAAGATCTTACAGTTCATGTTCCATTTCACACTTGGCTAATGTTGGAGAAATTATAATAAATGCCATATAATTAAGGAAAAATATGATCCTCTGAATTTAGTCTTAGAATATCAAGATAGACTCCCAGTAATAATCCTGAGGCAGTTGGATGAATATTTGGGGTACCTCCCCTTACGTAACTAATATAACTCATTTGGTCTGCGTATAGTAAAAAGGTAAAACCTGGGTACTTTATGGATTATTAGGTGGGAATGGAAGGTAGAGGTTGTACCTAGACTGGATGAGAAGATGTGAGGTAACCAAAAGGAGTTTATGAGATAAGAGTGTGCTTGGAGAGTTAAGGGTAAGGTTGTGTCCGGGACCGACGAAAGATCGTCCTTCACCTTAGTAGGTCATAAAATACGTTGGGTAATTCAAGTGAAGTGTTAAGAGGGGTAATCTTATGGGTAGATACCAATAACACTAAGTGTCTTGAGAAACGGAGCCTTAGGCTATCATCCCATCATATCTTCTAGTACCGCTGCGATCCCCTCACATGGTTGACCTCTAGAAGACCAAGATTAACCATAAATTGTAGGGATAAGTTGATATACAAGATTAACTTAATAATACACTCACCCACACCCCGTTGTTATGGGTATATTAGTCGGTTTAGTCTTATGATTGGTAGGCTCAGTGGTTGTAGCAGCAGACTATATAGTCTGGTGAGCTTGTGACTTAGTAATGCTTGTTGGTGTGGACGGGTTGGTCCGGCGAGCATGTGGCTCTGAAGGTTATGGTGACGGGCGGGTTAGCATGGGGAGCGTATGGCTTGGAGATAGATGGTAAACATGTTTGCATGTGCATAAAGGTGGTGTGTCTCCGATATTGGATGGTCGTTCACACCGATGTTAGTACGTTGACGCGAAGTGTGGAATTTGCACTTAGCCATAAAAGTCTGGTTGTCCAGCCAGTAAGAGTACGCAGATACTCTGCGGTTTTGCGCTGAGGCGTACGATAGGTCTAGGATAGGTAGTGTGAATACCAATCTAGAGGTGGGCGAGGCCCTACCCACCGCTTCCTTTTGCCACTACGGGAGTATCCTGGGAGTCTTGCTAGCTCCAAAAAGGGGGAACTAAAGGTCTATGCGCATATAGTCGAAGTGTGTGAGTTGCACTTGTATGAACATAACATTAAACTGCATAACTCTGCATGTCATCGCACAAGCATTGCATTTCAACCCCAACCCCTTTCGTATAAATTGGTTATGGGTCTTTTTATACGATAGGCCCTGCTAAACGACCCCTTGGTCTATAGGTTTGTATGGCATTCCTATAAATCAATGGTTACATTTCAATTGTGTACTTATCTTTACTTACTGTTCTTTACTTGCTCTTTACCATGCTCTATTACTGCTTCAATTATTTATATACACATGTGTAGTTGTAGACATTTCCTGTAGACAAAATCCGTCGTCATCTGCTTTGTTTTATACCCCTTACTATCCTCTGCTTCATCCTCCCACACGGTGCCTAGGAGCCATTGGGGGTGGGGTGGGGAACATAAGTCTTAGTCTTTTTGACTAACGGTCGGTGGACCATATCATTTTAGGGGATCGAGAAGACGCAGCAGCACCAGAGGCCGATGTAGACGGAGGCGGGCCAGTCTAGAACAGTAGCACCAGATTCAGGATCAGTGAGTGATTAGTAGATAGCTTCCATGACTGATCTTGTAGTGAGGACATGTTGTACAGGGCATGAGCCCTTTATTATTGTAACCTCTATTATTTCAGTTATATCATGTGGACATTTATTAAATATAGCATGTGATTGTGGACTTGAACATCTATTTGTTCGTTTATACTTTTCTTCTTTTGTGATCGATATGGCCGGCAGGATTGGCGTTTTGTAGTGGCGACCTTACCGAGAGTTGGTGTCACCGCAGAGCGGCGGTTCTGGGCATAAGACCCGATTTTGTAGCGAAAAAATGGGGTCTTACAGAGTACACCATGCAAAGGTCCAAATGAACTTAAATTTTTACAAAGGACTATATTTGATCTAATTAACATGCTGCCCAAGATTTGGGTCAATTTGAGTTGATTTACCCATGTAAATCTAGTGCTACATGGTAATGTTATATGCACACCAAATTCCCTTACACATGCATGTGGAATACACAAACATGAAAAAGTCCAAATGAACTTAAATTTTTACCATGGACTATACTTGACCTAAATAACATGCTACCCAAGATTTGGGTCAATTTGAGTTGATTTACCCATGTAAATATAATGCTGCATGGTAATGCTATTTGTACACCAAATATCCCTTTCACATGCTTGCGGAATACACCAACATGCAAAGGTCCAAATGAACTGAAATTTTTACCATGAACCATATTTGATCTAATTAACATGCTACCAAAGATTTGGGTCAATTTGAATTGATTTACCCATGTAAATTTTGTGCTACGTGGTAATGCTATATGCGCACCAATTCTCACTTTCTCATGCATGTGGAATACACCAACATGCAAAGGTCCAAATGACCGTAAAATTTTACCATGGAGTATATTTGATCTAATTAACATGCTTCCCAAGATTTGGGTCAATTTGAGTTTATTTACCCATGTAAATCTAGTGCTACATGGTAATGCTATATGCACACCAAATTTCCTTACACATGCATGTGCAATTCACCAACATGCAAAGGTTCAAATGACCTTAATTTTTACTATGGACTTTACTTGACCTAATTAACATGCTACCCAAGATTTGGGTCAATTTGAGTAGATTTACCCATGTAAATCTAGTTCTACATGGTAATGCTATATGCACAACACATATCCCTTTCACATGCATGTGGAATACACCAACATGTAATGGTCCATATGAACTTAAATTTTTACCATGGACCATATTTGATCTAATTAACATGCTACCCAAGATTTGGGTCAATTTGAGTTGATTTACCCATGTAAATCTAGTGCTACGTGGTAATGCTATATGCACACCAAATATCCCTTTCTCATGCATGTGGAATACACTAACATGCAAAGGTCCAAATGTCCTTAAATTTTTACCATGGACAATATTTGATCTAATTAACATGCTGCCCAAGATTTGGGTAAATTTGAGTTGTCCAATTCCATAAATCATTTTAATTTGATAAATAAAATAATGAACAAACTATAGAAAAATTATTCTCAAACATCCCAATTTTTGGGCAGTTGGTATCTTGGGACTAATGTCAAGCATGTCCAAAATCTCAAGTCAATTAGGTAGGCCATTTGAGAGGAGCACACAAAATGGTGTCTAGGGGACCTTATGTACATGCTCTACGAAAATTAGTGCACGAGTTATATTGCTCCAAATGCCACAAACTCAAGACAAGATTTCAGATAAGACCTAGTCTTACAATTTATGTGAAGATAATTTTCTCTGGTGAGGCCTCCAAGTGAAATTATACCATATAATAGTATAATAGTATAGCTTATATTATATAGTTAGTATATAATTAATACATATATAAAGTATTATAGTATAGTATTATAGTATAGTACTATATTTATACTACTACAATAGTATAGTATATTATGCAGTATAACTATATAAGTAATTATAAATTATAATACCTATACTAGTATATTATGAACTAAAGACAATATACATTAATAGACTATAGTAAATATTACAGTATATTGACTATTGAATGCTAATATAATATTATATTAGGTAGACTATATTACACATGTATAACCTATAATATTATAAGTTTATTAGGGTATGGGTATTATATTGTATTATAATATGCACACCATACTATACTAGTATATATATACTAGTATACTATACCCTATATAATACTATACTATAGAGTATGTAAGGCAATTGCATAATATTAATTATATAAACTAGTAGCTTGTAGACGATAATATAATATACATATATTGCATACTATATTAGACTATAACAAACTAATACTAATACACTAATATATAATTATAGTATTTACTTTGTATAATACTATATTATACTATAGTATGATCTAGTATTATATTAATATACTGTTGTATAACCTATAATATCTTATTATACTCTAATAATACAATATACTTTTGCCTATTATACCATAGTATATTTTAGCATACTATAGTATATACTATAATAATATATTACAATATATTAGAGAAAGTATCTAGTTGCTACCTAAGTCACCTAAAGGAGAGTGAATAAGTGAGTTTTATGGCTTTTTAAGATGAATTAAAATCAATAAAGATTAGCGCACAAAAAACAAAGAGCACAAACAAACAGAATGATTTATAGTGGTTTTCCGGTATGGGTACTCCACTTTCCGGTCTCACCTATCTAGCACACCCGGCTAGACTAGACTACTTTACTAATCTCAAATTATAAATAATCTTACAACTCAAAGTACAACTCCTACAAACTCGAAGAACACCTTCTCCTACAAATAGCTCGGAGAAGAATTTCTCCCACAAACTCGATACTCTAAACTAGGATGTACAAGAACTTGGAAGATAAAACTTCCTACAAGAATATGTAAAAAGATAATACAATAACTTTGGATTAAAAAATCAATCTCTTAGAATCTCAAGGAGATTCTACTTCTTCAGATCTGAAAATATTGGTCTTCTTCTTCCTTGAAAGAGATGAAGTCCTGAACTTGAACATGGAAGAAGAAATAGTTTGTCTTGAACGATTTGATCTAAATACTTGATGACAACACAAGATCAAGAGATCACTTGAATCAATCTGAGCACAAAGATCTTGTTGAATCGAAACTTGATGAAGAATCTTGCATTGGACTTGTCGACGACAGAATATCTTCTGTGCGATAACGAGAAAATAACCGACGAAAGTTGCGAAGTTCCTTTTTCAAATTAGCACGATTAGGGTTAAAATAATCATCCTTTAAGTATTTATAGCACCTCTTCAAATGGCTATAAACTAGTCTTAAGGAAAGAGGTCCACGTGCATTGTACATGGAATAAAACCCTAAAAGGAAAAAATTACATTGAATAGAAGAAAACACGCTCTGTCTGGATTCGTCGAATGAACTCATGGAAGAAAGAATTACTCGACGAATTCATATTATGACTCGACGAATTAGACTTAGAAAAAATGCACTGAGACGGGAAGAAAGATCTAAGACCACTCGATAAGTTTACTAGTTCACTCGATGAATTCATCGAGTGTTCGCAAAAAATTGGCAGACCACTCAACGAATTCGTTGAGTGTTCTCGAGTGAACAATCTTTTACTCGATGAAAAATTCTTGACAGATTTCTGTTAAACATCTCGAGTAAATTTGAGGAATAGCTTGGTCTTCACGAGTTATCTCAACGAATTCACTTAGATTCCTTGAGACCACTCGACGAAAAGGACTTAGACTATTTTCCTCCACTTCTGAATTCAGTGAATATGAAGTACATCCCAAAAGAGAGATTTCACATGAGTCAATACCTTGGTCTACACAATGAGGGATTACATTGCATAGGCCTGTGTTTATGACTCATTGAAACCTGGCATTGGTTTGTACCTACAAACACATAATTAAGATACTTCATTAAATACAATATCAATTCATCTTAGTTCAAGGGACACTTCTTCAAATCAAGGTTATTGTGGCTACAATACCCAACAATCTCCCCCTATTTGAAAAAGTCACAATCCTGTCTATTAAGGTAAATTGCACAGATAAAAAATCATAACCATAGACACAAACAAAGAGCATGACATAAAGAAGTAAACAATATGAATTGAAATGTAAAAAACATCAATATATATATATATGTTTTTCATCTTTCAACAAAGTCACAACACACATCTAAGGCCTTTTAGCCTTGCCCTACTTGCTGTTCTTCATCTGCCTAACAAAATATGCTTTGAGATTTGCCTAGTATCTTGGAGGAGGTGGAGGAGCATCTGGATTGCTGTATCCATAGTCTCTAAAATGAAACTTTCTTTTCAGCTGAGATGCCTTGTGCTTATTTATCTCTTCTTGACCGTAATACTTCTGAGGCTCTTCATTTGAAATATCAACAAGCTTGTATGTGTCCAAGATGATTTATTTAGAAATTTGACTCCATACCTCAGTGTATTCTCTTCAGTCGGTCACTGGCTCCCTGATCTCTATGCCTGATCCTCTCCTTTTAGAATGATCTGACCTTCTTGCAAAAGGGCCTGCACCATATTTCCTTTTCTTAACAGCAGGCTCAGATGATTCTTGAATATCTTCAGGAATATCTTCTGGAAAATCATCAGGAATATCTTCTAGAAAATCTTCAGGGTCAGACCATACCTGGGTATGCTGTGTAAGATCCCCTAAACAACTAGACCCCTAGAGTGGTTTTTTCATGACTAGGTCAGGACAAAACCCTAGGAAGCTTGAAGAGATCACTTGGCCTTAGGCTTGAAGGAGAAGAGCACCTTGGCCTGCAAATAGCAATTTCTAGTTACCAAGCATAGGGTTGGACTTTAGGGCCTCACCTTGACCCCTTTGACCCCACCATGGTACACCTAACCCTTTGGAGGGTCCCTTAGAGCACCAAGTACTCATTGGGGTCAACCAAATAGGCCAAATTGACCAAAGTCAACCCTAACCCCAAATTGGTCAAAGTAGCCTAATTAGGGTCAATTGACCTCCATCATGCCAAATTGACCTTGCCCCTACCCTTATAAGGATATTAGGGACCCAATGGACTAAAAAAAACCATCATGGGGCCACCAATTTGACCAAAGTCAACCCTAACCCCAAATTGGTCGAAGTAGCCTAATTAGGGTCAATTGACCTCCACCTTGCCAAATTGACCATAACTAGACCTTTCTAACCCTTAAGAGAGGCCAATGGGTCATTATACACCCATTGGGGTCAACCCAAATGGTCAAATCGACCAAAGTAAACTCCACCCTAAACTTAGGTCAAAATGACATGTTTTGACCTAATCAAGCACAATCCACTTGGGCTAGACTCAAGTGAGGTGGTCCACCACCTAATGGGGTTGGATGATACTAAAATTGCCATTCAATTTCAAGAAATTCGGCCAGGAGAGAGAAAATCTCATTATACCCAAAAATGGTGGAGAGAGAAAGAGAGAAGTAATGGCATTCATGGCCAACAGGAGGCCAAATGCCTCCCCAATTGATGGGATTCACAACCTCTATCAGTTATGAGAAGTTTAGGAGGTTTTCCAGCCAACATGGGGGCTGATTTTGGCTGTTTTATCCATGGACGAAATTCTCCTTTGATGGCCATTAATGGCATTCAAGGTATAACCCCCCTCTCCCTCGATTAAGCTCTCTATCATCTTCAAAAGACTGAGAGGAGTGAAACCCACAACTTTTCAGAAGGAATCGTGCAGTGGAGGATCAGATCGGCATGGCTTCCAAGCTCCAAGGTCGACCATGGTGATGGGCCAAATGACAAGGCTTCAAGGCTCCAAGAAGGTCTGGTTCTCCTCCTCTCTCTCTATGGATATATCTTAGATCAAAATAGGTGAGAAATCGGGCTCAATTTATCTGGTTCGCCGGAAACCTGAAACTCTGAGACTTTCCATGAAAATTGACTTGGTCGGGTTCGCCGGAAACCGCCGCTCCGACAGCCGTGCTGCCGCCCGGCGATAGCCACCACCTCAACGGAGGTGGCGGTGGTTGTGGCCGGCTAGGTAGGTGGACTGGAAATTGAGGGAGGAGGTGCTACAGGTCGGTGCAATCCTGACCCTTGGCTGGAGGAGGAAGATGACCAGCTGCCCCACGATTTTGCTTTAAGATCTGTGCACAGATCTGGTAATTAGTTTAATTGATATTTGTATTTTCTGTCACAAGTATTGTTGTACCTAGATTTAATTACAAAAAATACTTCGGGCCCTCTAAAGAAAATGTAGTCTAGACCAAAGTTGTATCCCTTGGAGTCTACTTTAATTTAAATTTTGTTTCATCCAAAAAGAAGCACTGTAGCTCCCTGTAGAGCCATTTTGGTGGGACTGGACCTTAGGGTAGGACATCCACTAATTTTGGAATAACTTTGGATTGTGTCATGGGATTGACTTGAAAATTGAAATATAGGCTATTTGTACCTACACACTTAACATATCTATAGATGGGAATTTTAGGAGAACATTTTTCTAAGGTTTTTGTAATAATTTAATAATTCATATATTATTTAATTATGGAGTCTAAGGGCCTCCAATCCCCTCCAAATTTTGGTGGGTGGTCTTTAGGGTTATCATATGAACCTGGTAAATATTTCAGCCCAATTGTGACTGATTTGGTTGAGTAATTTGTTAACCCATGTTTGGTCAAACTAGGTCAAAAGTGCACATGATGGAATTAAGTGGTCAAATCTCATCAAGGTGGTGTGAAACTTTGGCCATGAATGCCATTACTTCTCCAACAATGTTCCTGATTTGAAGAAGTACACAGCTCAATGATAAGTGCAAGTTGTATTTAATGTTTTATCTAGTTCATGCTTGCAGAGATGAGACAATATGTCAAGTACTTCAACAGCCTGCCAGAGTATAATATCGTCGAAAAAGACTGGACATATCGTCGATAAGTGCAGGCACATCGTCATGACGATGAACAAAGCAAACGCTGAGACTTGGCGAGTTCGTCGAACACAGAATGTAGTTCGTCGAACACAGAATGCAGTTCGTCGAACGCAGAAAGTAGTTCATCGAACGCAGAAAGCAGTTCGTCGAACGCAGAATGAAGTTCATCAAACGAAGATAAAGGACAGAAGCAAACGATGAGACTTCGCGAGTTTATCATACGAACAATGAAGTTCATCGAACGCAGAAACGGGATAAAAGAATGAAGTTCGTCGAACGCAGAATGTTGTTCGTCGAACGCAGAATGAAGATCGTCGAACGCAGAGAAGACATGAAGATATCAAAGGAAGGAATGTCATCGAGAAGATGCAGTATCGTTGACATCAACAGAGTATCCTTGTCGTCGATAAAGAACAGACATCATTGTAAAGAAGTCATGACATCGAGAAGACTGAAGAAGGACAACTGAAGACAAGAACAGTCTGTCGACATGATATCGCTCATGTCGTCGAAAGAACAAAGTGATTACGATGACAGACTACAAGGAAGAAGATCACGACAACACAGTCAGAGATAGCATATCATCGTATATGCAGGAATGCTGGGATATCTCGTATCGTCGAGATACCAGCATCAGAGGTAGAAGCTAGAAGACTTGTAGATCCACCAAGGTTTAAGGCATCAACATAGTCGATTCGTCGAGATATTATCCATATGGTCGTAATGCTGTCAGTATCGTCATGAAGCTGGAAATATCATTGAGACGGAATTCAAATGTTGGGGATGCGCTGTCAGCATTTAATGCCACCGCCTAATTGTCCAATCAGCGCGTGCTCTTAAGGAATGGGGCATCTTACACTTAAGGAACTTTTTCAGAAGACCGTTGGGGGCCTCACAATCTTATAAAAGAGATAAGAGGATGCCCTAGAATCAACAATCTTGGTGAGAAAAGAAAAACGAAAAAGTATCCCGCCGTTGCTTCAATACAACAGTACATTCTGCGGAGAAGAAGAAGATCAAGTGGAGAACAAGAATCAAGTGTTCTGAGAAGAATCAGTCATCTGCATTGACTGATAAGAAGTCGTTCCTCATCAGGCTAAGAGAAGAGATTGAAGAAGAACTGCGCTTTCAAGATCTGAATCAGAAACATCTTCTTCAACCTCACGAAGCCGATCTCCATCAGGCTAAGTTGCCGATCTCCATCAGGCAAAAGAAGCAGTTGTCATCACTGTAATTTCTTATGAGGCTTGTGGGCCTGAGTTTCTAGCTTGAGGGCTGGAGAGCTGTGAGGCTTGAGGGCCAGGGAAGTGGACTTGCGGGTCCGATTTTGTCTAGCTTGAGGGATGGAGAGCTGTGAGGTTTGAGGGCCAGGGCAGTGGACTTGCGGGTCCGAATTTGTCGAGCTTGAGGGCTTGGGTGCAGTAGGGGCTTGCGGGCCTAGGTTGTAGGCACAGGACTTGCGGGTCTGTGTTGTGTAGGGCTTGAGGGCCTGAGTGTCGAGCTTGCGGGCTCGGGTGTAGTAGGGGCTTGCAGGCTTAGGCTGCAGGACTTGCGGGTCTGTGTTGTAAGGCTTGCGGGCCTGAAGATTAGGCGTAGTTTGCCAAGCCTAGCACACTGCTAGGTAGGCGCAGAGGGAAAGAGGACTACTCAAGACATCCTGTCTTGAGGAACCTCTATAGATCACTGTGTGCTTTTCTGTGTTGTGCTTTATAATTTTATAGATCTACTAATCAGAATTCAAGGACACCTTAAGGGGATAAAATAACTTGAAAAACCTATTCACCCCCCCCCCCCCCCCCCCCCTCTAGGTGATACGTTGACACCCAATAAACAACAAGTGGTATCAAAGGGAGGTTGTTCAAAGAAAAGCCTAACAGCTTGAACAAATCTGCCCTTGGGTTTTCATTCATCGTAGCTATGGAATCAAAAATAGCTATTTGCTCTAAGGAGAAATTTGCCCTTTGGAAAGTTAGAGCAAGAATATACATGGAGGCCATGGACCCTAGAATGTTCCATGTTGTACAAAGAAGGGCCTTATATCCCCAAGACCGTGTCCAAGAAAATGACTGAAGATGAGATCATCATAGTCAACTTGGACAAGGAAGCCAAAGACATTGTAGCTTGTGCAGTTGACATCTCAACCTTTCAGAAGCTGGCTTACTGCATAACAGCAAAAGAGATGTGGGACTATCTAAAAGTCCCTATGGAAGGATCAAAAGAAGAAAGAAGCAAAGCAGCTAAGGAGAAAGTCAGAACATTGAGTGAGAGTGACTCAAACTGTTCAGACTCAGAAGAGAAGACTCAGTTTGGGCTGACTGTCCTATCTGAGTCAGAGGAAGAAATTCAGGATGATGTCTCACCTGAAAAGGTATGCATAAGGGCTCCTCTATCTACCTCATATTCAGAATAGGAGACAAGCTCATCTAGAAATGATGAGTGGTCCAAGTCATACAATGATCTCCTAGAAGATGTCAAGATGCTCAAGATGCTGTGCAAGGAGCAGGATTCAAAGATCTCCTATCTTCAAGCAAGAAATCTTGATCTCTCAGAGAAAGCAGAAAAACTAACTCTAGAGAATGCAGAGTTTTGTCAACTCAAAAAGGACTTCAAGGAAAGTTCCAACCTTGACTTGATAAGTAAATTTGGGAAGACTCTGAAGGCATTAATTGAGAGCAAGGAGCTGTGCTACTCACTAACCAGAGAATTGGTTCTTCTGAAGAAGGACAAAATTCTGCCCAAAGTCCTGAAATCTAAGAATGACAACATCAAAAGGGTGGAGAATAAACTCCCCTTTGTAGTGAATCATGTGGCAAGCTCCTCCAAATCAGAGACCTCTCCTCCACTGGTAAATTGTTGTTGCTCCACTCAAAGAAGGGAGCAGGGACGATTCAAGGAATACAGATCAAGCAGACTCTATGGGATGAAGGCTTGCATGAGGAAGGTAATCTCACCCTCCAATAAGAATGATGTGCAATCCAATCTAGGGTATCTCAAGAATGGGAGCTCCACAAGTGGAGCAAAGAACATGCCAAAAATCTCAAGGGTACCTCATGGGAGGATGGCCACAAGGAGGCATGAATTTAGCTGGTCTACAGAAACAAGGAAATACTTAAAGAAGAATGACTCTAGAAGGGAAACTATGAATGGTGACATTAAACATCACATCTACCATCAGCACAGTTCACCATCTTTGCTGCATTCATTTGTTCACACACAAAGAACCCTTGCTCACATAGTCAGTCAGAAAAGGAGATACAACAGGTTTGAATGCTGGTGCTGTGGAAAGATCGGGCACTTTGCAATTGATTGTTGGTACAATCCAATTGCTCCAAGGGTAACGAATATTAAACCTTCAAATTATCACTATGCATACCCTATAGTAGTTAAATCTAGTATGCCCGTTAATGCTAACAATTTCCTAGGACCCAAATTCACTTGGGTACCTAAGGGTTTGTAATCTCTTTTTGCAGGTAGTCCAAGAGCCCACCAGAAGCATATTTGGGCCTTGGACAAGGTGGTTGTTCTGACCCACATGCAGAACAGCAAAATCTATTTTGAAAATGAGGTTAGATCTTAGATTTACTCTAGAGGGGGGTGAATAGAGTATTAAAAACTTTTCACTTAATTTTATTGCGGAATTAAAATAGTGATATATATATGTATTGAGTGAGTAATAAAAGCAAATACAAAGAGAGCACACAGCACACAGAAAATCACAACACAAAGGACACAAGGATTTTTATAGTAGTACCCCAATAAACCTGGGTACGTCTACTCTTCTACCACACTTGGTAGGATCCACTAGGTTTTTGATCAGGTTCCCTATCACCAAGGGGTTTTTGATCAGGTGTCACACACCAAGGAGCTTTTGATCAGGTTCTCTAACCCAACCATAGGTTTTTGTTCAGGTGCCCTACCACCAAGTTAACTTTTGAAGGGAGTTATAACCTTGTACAAGATGGAATAGAAAGGGTTAAATGTTCTTCTCTGTCAATATTCTCAGAGAAGACTCTAGTGGATTGTTGATGTAGAAAAGCTCCCCCTGTCTGATATGAAATGTTTGACAGTAGATGGATGGAAGCTTTCTCTTGAATAAATTGATCTTCCTGTAGCTGATGAATTTGGAAGAGTAAGTTCTTCATATTATTGTTGCTCTTTTGAAGATCTGATCTTGCAGCAGAGACTGAGAGATGGTGTTGATGATGTTCTCATTGAAGAGTGCTTCTTGAGGAAGAAGATGAAGATAATCTGTAAAACTTTTGTTCTTCTTTTTCTTCCTGTAAATTTTTCTGTCGGTTGTACTGTAGTATGTTGTTGTGAAAACTGTGATATGATACTGTATATCTTCTTCCCTTATTCATTTGAAATCTTTGACAGATTTGAAAAATCAAATCCCTTATTTCAAGGAATAAAATATTCTGAAGATATATGTACTGTACTGTAGATCTGATACACCGCTTATCTTTTTCCTTTTCCATGAGAGTGTCCTTTTCCGCTGAATGTCAACGGCTATAATCTCGTAATAATAATAGGAAATATATTAACATTACTTATCTGGAAGAATAGAGCCGTTGCAGAAGATATCTGAGTTCAGAGAATGGAATAATATAATCTGTCTGAAATAAATCTGCTGTCATTTAATTTGTCGACCTGAGGAACAAGTTCGTCGAACATAATTGGATTTGTCGATCTCAGAGCTGTGTTCGTCGATCTGAAGATATTCGTCGAACGCAATGTTGAGTTCGTCAACCTCAACTGAATCTGGCTAGAAGAATTGAATTAGTCGAGCTGAGAAGAACTTTCATCGATCTGAGCATCTGATACTTATTCTTCGAACGCAGAGCTGAGTTTGTCGAACGCAGAGAGGAGTTCGTCGAACACAGAATTAGTTGGCAAATTCGTCGACTGCTGAGACTGAACAAAATTGTCGACCATTGAGACTGAATAAGATCGTCGACCGCTGAGACTGGATAAAATCATCGACCGCTGAGCCGCTGAGACGCTGAGATAGAAGCGATTCGTTTGTCAAACGCAGAGTGTAAGCCGTTTGTCGAATGTAGAGTGCAGTTCATCGAATGCGGTGTGGAGTTCATCGAACGCAGAAATTGAATCATTTCCTTAGTTCTATCAGCCTAAAACCTTTACCCATAAGACTATACATTGGGGTCAACATTGTCCTAATCAGCAGATAGTGATCCTAGCCCAAATAAGTAAAAGGGTTGTTCCAACAATCTCCTCCTATTTGGGTTAGGAAACTATTTGACAAAAATTGAAAACAAACAGAAATAACAACAAAACAACAGAGCATATATATCTGATATATTTTAAATATTTCAGCAGATATAAATATATGATACTCTGAGTTTTGAAACATTTCAATGAAAACAGAAATAATAAAACCTTTTGACTTTCTGAAATCTGCTTTCTGAATTCTGATATTGTCTTTCTCTGATTTTTCTGAATTTTGATTAGCTGAGTTGTAGCAATAACTGATACTGAATCTGCTTTAACAGAAATTATTTCTTAGTCTGCTTTGCTTCCAATCAGAATTTGAATCTGCTATAACATCTTCCCCTAAATCTGTCAAAATCTGAATCTGTATCTGTTTCTTCTTCTATATCAAAAGTTGCAATATATGTAGCTTCTTCATGCAGCATTTCCTTTTTTTCATAAAACATGATAGCCTGAGAGCATCTCCACCTGAGACTGGAGCTTCTTCAGCTTTCTCCCCTTACCTAGTTCACAGAACATCTCCCCCTGAGCAAAAACTGCATCAAATGGAGCTTCTTCATAGAACTGAAAACATGCTTCTTTATCACTATTTCCTCTTGAAGCTTGAGCATCTTCAGAAAACAACTCCCCCTGTCCAAAAGGAAAGTATCTCCCTTTGACAAAAAGGAGCTTCTTCAATACATCTCCCCCTGCCTAGTTTCAGGAAGACCTGGAGCTAGGCCCCTAGAAGAAGGGACTTTTGAGGAGGAAGGGAAGGATGCAATCTTTATATTGCTACTGTTCCTGCAAAATAAAATAGAGATCAAGTGCAAAGGAACTGGAAGAGAAGCAATTTCTGTATGCATTCAGTAAAAATAAAAGATTTGATATGATGACAGAACAGAAATAAAAGCTTCATCAAAACTGGGTTCGATGAAAAATAGATTTTCGTCGATCTCGGTTCGACGATCTTGATGACTTCGTCGATCTCCGTTCGACGAAAAACTAGATTTCGTCGAGCTCAGTTCAATGAAGAGATGGATAAGTAGAAAAATTAATTTTTAACAGATTGAATCTCCATCTATCATTCCCAGCTGATTTATAAAGAAAATATATTTCTTTTCATCCAAGGGCTTGGTGAAAATGTCAGCTCTTTGCAAATCAGTAGGAATGAACTGTAGGCAAATTTTATTTTTATCCACATTATCTCTGATAAAGTGGTGCCTAATTTCTATGTATTTAGTCCTACTATGGAGAACTGGATTTTGTGCAATAGATATTGCACTAGTATTGTCACAAAATATAATTGAATTATTTAAGTTGACACCATAGTCTAGGAGCTGATTTTGTGTCCACAATATCTGTGAGCAGCAACTACCTGCAACTATATATTCAGCTTTAGCTGTTGATGTAGACACAGATGTTTGTTTCTTACAAAACCAAGACATAAGCCTATCACCAAGAAACTGGCAAGTTCCTGATGTGCTTTTCCTGTCTACTCTGCATCCAGCATAATCAGAATCTGAGAATCCAGTTAATTCAAATTCTAATGCTGTTGGATACCAAAGTCCTAGATTAGGACAACCCATTATATATCTCAAAATTCTTTTTAGCAAAATTAGTTGAGATTCTTTGGGGTTAACATGGAACCTAGCACAAATACAAGTAGCAAACATTATATCAGGCCTACTTGCTGTTAAATAAAGTAATGAGCCAATAATTGCTCTATATACTTTCTGATCAACAGGTTTCCCTGATTCATCAGTATCAACAATAACATTTGAGTGCATGGGTGTTTTCATGGTGGAAGCATCAGACATACCAAACCTTTTAACTAATTCCTTAGCATACTTGGATTGTGATATGAATATGCCATGTGGAGTTTGCTTCACTTGAAGACCAAGGAAGTATGATAACTCACCCATACAACTCATTTCAAATTTAGATTGCATCAGATCAGAAAACATTTTGCATAGATTTGAATCAGTAGAGCCAAAAATAATATCATCTACATATATTTGAACTAGTAAAGTTTGATTTTTATGTAACCTAAAAAATAGGGTTTTATCAACTATGCCTCTACAGAATTTGTTCTCCAAAAGAAAACTAGCTAAGGTCTCATACCATGCTCTGGGAGCTTGCTTGAGACCATAGAGAGCTTTAGTAAGCTTAAATACATAAGAAGAGTGAGTTGGAGAGATGAAATCTGGTGGTTGTTCCACATGGACTTCTTCTTTGATGTCTCCATTAAGATATGCATTCTTCACATCCATTTGATATACCTTGAATTTCATGAATGTAGCAAAGGCCAAAAAGATCCTTATAGCTTCAAGTCTTGCAATAGGAGCAAAGGTCTGATCATAGTCAATTCCTTCTTCCTGTGAATATCCTTGAGCTACCAATCTTGCTTTGTTTCTGACTATGTTGCCTTGATCATCAAGGTTGTTCCTGAAGACCCATTTGGTGCCAATGACTGGATGTCCCTTTGGTCTTGGAACCAAATCCCATACCTTGTTCCTTTCAAATTGGTTGAGCTCCTCTTGCATTGCAAGAATCTAGTTTGGATCCTGTTCTGCATCTTTTATGGTTTAAGATTCAACTTGTGATAGGAAACAAGTGTGCATCTGATTTTGGTGTAGTTGATGCATTGTTTGAACACCTGCTGAAATATCACCAATGACTTGGGATATTGGATGATCTCTAACTGTGATGTGATCAATAGTTGGAGTGGGTTCAGCAATGATATCCACTTGGGGAATTTGTTCAGCTGTCACTTGATTTGAACTGGCAGCAAGATCTAGATGATCTTCTTCTTCACTTTCTTCAAGATTTTGAGTTGATGGAAGTGTAGAATCTTCTTTCTGTAGATCTAGTCCATTTAGCTCTTCACATAGAACCGGTACCTGCAAAATATTTTTGGTAGAGGTGGTATTCCTCTCCTCAATTAACATGTTAGTCTCATCAAAAGATACATGCATGGACTCTTCTATCTTAAGATTAGATTTGTTGTAAACTCTATATGCTTTACTAGAAAGTGAATATCCAAGGAATATGCCTTCAGCAGCTTTTGCTTCAAACTTCCTGAGATACTTCTTGTCATAGTTATGCACATAGCATTTACATCCAAATATCTTAAAATAGTTAACCTTAGGCTTTTTATTCTTGAGTAATTCATAGGGAGTTTTGCCCTTAATTTTGTGCATCAGGCTTCTATTCAACACATAATTTGCTGTGTTCACTGCCTCTTCCCAAAAAGAGAGTGGAAAATGAGCATCAGCAAGCAATGTAGTTGCTGATTAAATAAGGGTTCTATTTTTCCTTTCAGCTACCCCATTTTGTTGAGGAGTTCTAGGAGCAGAGAAACACTGCCTGATCCCTTCTTTTCCACAGAATCCTCTCATCAGAAGAGACTCAAACTCAGTGCCATGATCACTTCTGATCAATGCAACTAGAGTAGAGTACTCAAACATGATGGACCTGAGAAAGTCTGTCAGAACACTGAAGGTGTCAGACTTGTTCCTAAGAAAGAACACCCAAGTGAATCTTGAGAAGTCATCTACAATAACTAGAGAGTAATTCTTCCCTCCTAGACTTTGTATTGCAGTAGGTCCAAAAAGGTCCAAATGCAGCAAGTATAAAATCATAGGTGAATCACTCTTGGATAAACATTTAAAACTACTTCTAGTTTGCTTACCTAATTGACAAGCCCTGCAGAGTCCTTCCTTCTTATAAGAACCAGAAGGTAATCCTCTAACAAGATTGTCCTTAGAAAGCTTAGATATAGTTCTAAGGTTAATATGTCCAAGCCTTTTATATCATAATTCATTTGTTTTACTTATATAATTGCATAAGCAAATATCAGAATTGGCAGAGTCAAAGTTGACTAAATAAATATTTCCATGTCTAATACCAGATAACACATTAATGTTTTTATTATTGGTAATAAGACATAAGGAATGATTGAAAGTTACCTGATAACCTTCATCACATAACTGGCTTATGCTGATGAGGTTGTGCTTCAGACCCTTGACATAGGCTACTTCTTTGAAGGTCACTGCTCCAACTTTGATCTGTCCATAGCCTTTGGTTTGTCCACAATTGGAGTCTCGAAAGATCACCTTGGGTCCAAGCTTTGCCTTGTAGTTGCTCAGGTTGGCCTTGTTTCCTGTCATGTGCCTTGAACAAACACTATCCAAATACCATTATTCATTCTTGTTTGGATAGCTGTGTACCTACAAAACAGAAAAATAAACTAGTTGTTTTTGACCCAGACTACCTTGGGTCCTTTTATTTTACCACAAAACTCTGAAATAAAAGATATTTCAGGTTGGTCCTTATAACCTTGTGGATGATATCACCTTGGAGGTATTATCCATTCAGTGAAAGGATTGAAAGTATGTGAAGAATAAGAATTGTTCAGATTTTCTGTATAATTTCAGTTCGACGAACTGGGCTAAGTTCGTCGATCGGCGTTCGACGAATGGACATGCTTTCGTCGAGCGCCGTTTGAATAATGACTATACTAGAAATCTATCTTCAGAGTTCGTCGATCTCCGTTCGATGAAGTGAATTCATTTCGTCGAGCTCCGTTCGATGAATTCTGCTGAATTCCTTTATTCTTAACAGCCTTACTTGAAATGTTTTTATTTGCATCTACAACCTCTTTGCTCTTAGCAGAAATGAATTTTATAGGTGTAGAAAGTATGTTTTTCTTAATCAGAGGTGGCTCACTTGATGATGCACCCAAGCCTAGTTTTCCACTTAATCTGGCATTTACTATGCTTGTAATGTCCATCAGTTTGATGCTTCTCCCATTTAGGGATTCATCAAATTTCTTATCCTCAGATAGTTTATTCTCAATGAGAATAATATGTTCTCTAGAGGCAGCCAATTCTTTCTTAAGAATAGCATTATCTTCACTTAATTTGTTCATTTCAGCTAGCTTATTTCTGAGAGAGATTATTTCCTTCTCAGATTTGATTAAGTCTAAGCAAAGAACATTGAATTCATCTTTGAATCCAATTAAATTGAAATCAAAATTAGAGATTACCTGATCAGCATCAATTTCAGCTTCTGATTCTGATTCTTCTTCATATGAGTTGTTTGCTGAGGCATTGATAGCCATCATGCAGAAATTCTTTTCTTCTTCATCATCCTCATCATCAGAAGAGCTGGATGAAGATGCACTTACTGACTCACTGCTTTAGTCATAAATGGCCATCAGGCATTGGTCATTCTCCTTTGATTCTTCTTCATCATTAAAAGAACTGTATGAAGATTCTGACTCAGTCTCACTCCAAGTTTCAGCTATAAATCATCTTCCCTTATGGTTGTGCTTGTGGGAGGAAGACTTGTTGGAGTGTCTTTTGTCTTCCTTTTCTTTTCTCTTCTCCTTCTTCTGATTCTCTGGACATTCTGGCAGAATGTGTCCAGGTTTCCTGCAGCCATAACAAATAATTTCCTTAGGATTTGATTTGTCATACCTTGGCTTTTCTCTTGATCTGGAGTCCTTCATTCTGAAGTCCTTCATTGCCATCTTGTAGAACCTTTTGGCTAGAAGGCTCATGAACTCCTCATCTCTTGGAGCCTTTTCTTCCTCTACAGCTTAAAAAGCTATGCTTCTCTCCTTCTTGGATGCTGGAGATGAAGTAGATTGCTCAGCTTCTCTAGATTTGATAAGCTGCTCAAAGGATTTGAGTTTGTCTAATAAGCTCTTAGTAGAGATCTCATTAAGGCTTCTGTCTTCCTTGATTGGCCAGATCCTAGAGTCCCATGTGCTGGGGAAGCACATAAGGATCTTATCATTGATCTCAGTGATGGAGATCACTTTGTCCAGGGACTTAGGCTCATTGATTATGAGGCTGAGCCTTTTATACATGTCAGCAACTGTCTCAGATTCTCCTTTCTTGAAATTTTCATACTGGGAGATTAGGTGAGATCTTTTATCCTTTCTTTCATCAGCTGATCCTTCAACCATATTGTTGAGTAAGATCCAGATTTCCCTTGTTGAGGTGCATTCCACCACTTTCTGGAAAATGTCATCAGACATTGTTTGTGCCAATATGTTCATAGCTTTGGCATCTGCACTTCTTTGCTTTTTCTAGGCTTCTGTCCATTCAGGTGGTGGAACATCATTGTTTGTTGTTGTGGTTTCAGCACTTGTTGTTGCGGTAGGTGTTGGAGGTCCTGACAAAATAACATTAAAGATTTCCTCATCAATAGAATTCATGTACAACATAATCCTTGCCTTCCATAGTGCAAACTTACTGAGATTGCACATAGGAGGTCTTGTGCTAGAATATTCGTTGTTCTGTGCTATGAGTTTTTAACAAAAATAAAATGAAACTCTAAAATAAATTTCAGATCTAATTGATCTTTAAGATTCAGGTGTTAGCCTATATAAAATCAACTACCCTCTGATACCAATTGAAAGTGATGTTAGATCTTAGATTTACTCTAGAGGGGGGTGAATAGAGTATTAAAAACTTTTCACTTAATTTTATTGCGTAATTAAAATAGTGATATATATATATGTGTATTGAGTGAGTAATAAAAGCAAACACAAAGAGAGCACACAGCACAGCACACAGAAAATCACAACACAGAGGGCACACAGATTTTTATAGTAGTTCCACAATTAACCTGGGTACGTCTACTCTTCTACCACACTTGGTAGGATCCACTAGGTTTTTGATCAGGTGCCCTATCACCAAGGGATTTTTGATCAGGTGTCCACACAGCAAGGAGCTTTTGATCAGGTGCTCTAACCCAACCACAGGTTTTTATTCAGGTGCCCTGCCACCAAGGAGTTAACTTTTGAAGGGAGTTATAACCCTGCACAAGATGGAATAGAAAGGGTTAAATGTTCTTCTCTGTCAATATTCTGAGAGAAGACTCTAGTGGATTATTGATGTAGAAAAGCTCCCCCTATCTGATATGAAATGTTTGACAGTAGATGGCTGGAAGCTTTCACTTGAATAAATTGATCTTCCTGTAGCTGATGAATCTGGAAGAGTAAGTTCTTCAGATTATTGTTGCTTTTTTGAATATCTGATCTTGCAGCAGAGACTGAGAGATGGTGTTGATGATGTTCTCAGTGAAGAGTGCTGTTTGAGGAATAAGATGAAGATAATCTGTAAAACTTTTGTTCTTCTTTTTCTTCCTGTAACAATTCCTGTCGGCTGTACTGTAGTACGTTGTCGTGAAAACTGTGATATGATACTGTATATCTTCTTCCCTTATTCATTTGAAATCACTGACAGATTTGAAAAATCAAATCCCTTATTTCAAGGAATAAAATATTCTGAAGTTATATGTACTGTACTGTAGATCTGATACGCCGCTTATCTTTTTCCTTTTCCATGAGAGTGTCCTTTTCCGCTGAATGTCAACGGCTATAATCTCGGAATAATAATAGGAAATATATTAACCTTACTTATCTGGAAGAATAGAGCCGTTGCAGAAGATATCTGAGTTCAGAGAATGGAATAATATAATCTATCTGAAATAAATCTGCTGTCATTTAATTCGTCGACCTGAGGAACAAGTTCATCGAACATAATTGGATTCGTCGATCTCAGAGTTGTGTTCAACGATCTGAAGATATTCGTCGAACGCAATGTCGAGTTCGTCGACCTCAACTGAATCTAGCTAGAAGAATTGAATTAGTCGAGCTGAGAAGAACTTTCGTCAATTTGAGCATCTAATACTTATTCTTCGAATGCAGAGCTGAGTTCGTTGAGCGCAGAGAGGAGTTCGTCGAACACAGAATTAGTTGGCAAATTCGTCGACTGCTAAGACTGAACAAAATCGTCGACCGCTGAGACTGAATAAGATCTTTGACCGCTGAGACTGGATAAAATCGTCGACCGCTGAGCCGCTGAGACGCTGAGATAGAAGTAAGCCGTTCGTCAAACGCAGAGTGTAAGCCGTTCGTCGAACGCAGAGTGCAGTTCGTTTGTCGAACGCAGAAACTGAATCATTTCCTTAGTTCTATCAGCCTACAACCTCGACCCATAAGACTATATATTGGGGTCAACATAGTCCTTATCAGCAGATAGTGATCCTAGCCCAAATCAGTAATAGGGTTGTTCCAACATATTTACTAACAAACTTAGTGCATGTCATCCTACTAAAAAGGGGCCTAAAAAGCTGATGTTAGCTGAATAAGTCTTGGAATCTATAATCGTCGATACAAAAAGGTGTTACGACGACACAATGGACGTTACGACGACAAAGGATCAAGTTGGGAGGATGCGCATCCAAGGATCATTTCGACGACAATAAGCGTATCGTCAAAATATAATCGAGCTATTTATCACGGGATTAGATCGGTCCATCAGAGCTGTCTGATCGCTCTCTTTCCTTCAAAGGTACGTGCCTCTTCACCTACCGACACTATAAATAGAGTGAATGCTCGAGAATAAAAATTACGCTATCATTTGCCCTAAACTATTCCGTCGACAAACCCCCGCTTCATCTCCGACGTACTGCCTTCTCTCTCACTCCGAATCAATGGCTCCCAAGAAAGAAGAGGTGATCTCCGGTTGTGAACTCCAGCGAGCAGGCTTCAATGCATGCTCGGATAAGATAAGGTCAGTAATAGGGTTGCTGGAGGCATCAGGTCTGGAATATCTCCTATGTGAACCCTCGGTTCTTCTCCACCATGAATTAGCAGAATTCTTCGCCGAAGCAAGAATCAACCACACCGAATCAAAAATCAAGTCCAAGGTGGGAGCTAAGAAGGTTAAGATATCTGCGAAAAGTCTAGAAAAAGCGCTGCATCTGCCAAGAATCTAAGGGGAGAGGAAGAAGAAGAGTTGACCTCGGAAGATGTATCCACAAGCTATATTTTGTGCGGCCACACAGGAAAGACCTACGTGTCCATTAAAAGAGCGGAATTTAATCAAAAGGGGAAGCTGCTGGCCGACATTGTTGGCAAAGTTCTGCTATGCAAACCTGTGTCCCATGACCGAATCTCAAAAGACATGTTTGTTGTCATGGCCCGGATAATTCACTCTAAGAAGACCAACTGGAGTGAGTTCCTCTTCCAGAGAATGAAGAATACCCTGAAGTCCCCTTCCTACGGAAGAATACTGTCCCTCTACCTGCTAAATACCCAGGGTGAAGTACTGAATAAGAAAATGGGAGTTTCTCTACACTACTCCAAGATATTGGATGCAAAAATGCTAGATCGATGGGATAGGTCTATCCCTAAACCATCATCTAATGTCCAGCCTGCTCCAAAGAAACAACCATCCCCAACAGACCACTCAGAAAAAGAAGATTCATCCAGTAGCTCTGATGACATACCACCACCACAAATCCCTGGTACAACTGAGGGGGAGACATCCACCCAAAGGGATTGTCAAGGAATAGTACCAGAACCTGCTCCCACGGAGGTTATTGAAGAAAGTAGAAACCCCAACTTGGGGAGTGTTCCCGCTGAGGGGGAGTTCCAACTTGGAAGCTCAACCCAATACGCAGAGATGATTGATGGGGAGCTCCCGGCAGGAGGCTCAGCCCAAGGTAATGCACAAGTTGAGGGGGAGACCCACTGGGGTACTCTACCCCAGAAGATCGAGGCACTGTGTCGGAGCCCATAGAAGACCTCACTCTCTCAGACTGCAGAGAGTTAGTAGCAACAAGTAAGATTGTGCTTACTTTCCCTGGTGAGACAGTACCAGAAAATGTCAAGGGGAAGGCTAAGGCAACATCACACATCAGTGAAGAATCATCAGCAAGTATCTCTGAAGAAATTCCACTAGAAAGAGAAGAGGAAGATGAACAAGCTGTTGAGCCATCTTCGGCTCAGTCAGGTTCTCTTTTCCACATGATGTCAGCTCTACTAAATGCTCAGCGCAAACAACTACAACAATTCATAGTAAAAACTATGGATAATCTAAGAGAAGAGATGAAGGGCGAGATCCAGAAAGTGAAGAAAGACATACTCCACTTCAACACCCAGTTCGCTCACTTCTACACACTGGCAGCTCCGGCCATAGAGAAGATGAGCGAGGAAGTAAACAAAGTGGAACATCAAACCCACACAATCCTGAAAAAGCAAGAAACATTCTCAAACAATGTGTACTTTGGTTTTGAGAAGATAGAGACAGATGCTACAAATAACAGAAATCAAATTCTAAATAAGGTCTATACCATAGATACCCATCTTCTTGAAATAAACAACAATTTGGATGTGACTGAAAAACACCTGCATGAAAAGATGAATCTAGTCAGAGAAGGACTTGAGGAAAGGGTAATTGAATAAGCCATAAAGGGGGAGAATGAAATAATAAATGACAGTTCACATAAAGCGATGTGGATAACAAATCAAATAAAGCAGACAATGCAAAAACCCCCATCATTATATGAGGCTACCAACCCTTCTGCAAGCACTGAAACAGCTGAATATGGAATAGAATTTGGAGAATCAGCAACTTCCATGTTGGAACAACCCTATTACTGATTTGGGTTAGGATCACTATCTGTTGATTAGGACTAAGTTGACCCCAATGTATAGTCTTAAAGGTATAGGTTTTAGGCTGTTAGAACTTAGGAAAAGATAAGTTTTCTTCATTCGACGAACTCCATACTGCGTTCGATGAACTCAATCCTGCGTTCGACGAATGGCATGCTCCTGTTTTCGACGAACTTGGCAAGGTTCTGCGTTCGACGAACTCAGTCTGCGTTCGACGAACTCCTCTCTGCGTTCGACAAAATGCTCTCAGCGGTCGACGAAAGCTCGTCTCAGCGGTTGATGAACCTCGTCTCAGCGGTCGATGAACTTCAGTCTCAGCGGTTGACCAAGTCTCAGCGGCCGAAGAATTGGTTCAGATCGATGAAAGATCTTCTCAGCTCAACGAATTCAATATTCCAGCTAGCTTATCAGATATTATCCCTCAGTTCGACGACCTCCAGCTTGAGATCAATGAACTCCAGATTGTGTTCGACGAATTTGTTCAGATCGACGAAATTTGTGTTTAGTTCAGTATTTCAGACAGATTATTTTTATTTCATTCTCTGAAATCAGATCTTCCATCAGCAACGGCTCTATTTATTCCAGATAAGTCAAGGATTATATCCTTCCTTTTTATTTTATTCCGTTCCATTCTCTTCCCGAGAAAATAGTCGTTTGGTGGAAAAGGATACATTAATTAAAAAGGAATATCAGTTTGCAGTTCCAAGGAAACATTCAATTCAGAATATTTTATTCCTTAAATTAAGGGATTTGAATTTCAAATCACTCAGAGATTTCAAAAGAAATAAGGAAGAAGATCGACAGTATTATTACAGAATAACAGAACAGCAAGAAAAAAAAGAGAGGAAGAAAGCTGTCGAGAGAAATACAGAAGGAGGAAAAGAAAAAGTATTCACAGATCATCTTCATCTTCCTCAAGCAACAATCTCATTCTCTGAGAACATCAACACCTCTCAGTTTCTGCTGCTAGATCAGATCTTCAAGAGCAACAAATAATCTGAGAAAACATTTTGTCTATCAGATTCATCAGCTATCTCGAAGATACAGGAAGATATTACATTCAAGAGAAAGCTTCATCCTCAGCTGCTAAGCATTTTTAATCAGACAGGGGGAGCTTTACATCACACATTCCACTAGTTTTCTATCAGATTATTGACAGAGAAGAACATCTTAACCCTCTTTATCCCATTCTTGTACAGGGTTATAACTCCCTTCAAAAGTTAACCCCTTGGTGGCAGGGCACCTGAACAAAAACCTATAGTTGGGTTAGAGCACCTGATCAAAAGCTCATTGGTGTTTGGACAACTGATCAAAAATTCATTGGTGATAGGGCACCTGATCAAAAACCTAGTGGAATCCTACTAAGGGTGGTAGAATAGTAGATGTACCCAGTTTGATTGGGGAACTACTATAAAATTCTTGTGTCCTCTGTGTTTGTGTGATTTTTCTGTATTGTGTTGTGTACTCTCTTTGTGTTTGTTTTTATAACTCACCCAATACACATATAAGTATCACTATTTTAATTCCGCTATAAAAATAAGTGAAAAACTTTTTAATACTCTATTCACCCCCCCCCCCCCCCTGAGTAAATCTAAGATCTAACCTCACTTTCAATTGGTATCAGAGGTTGGTTGATTCTTTACAGGATAACACCTGAATCAAAAGATCAATTAGATCTTAAATTTTTTTAGAGTTTTATTTTTCTAAAAATCCATGGCACAGAACAAAGAATATTCAAGCACAAGACCTCTTATGTGCAATCTAAATAAGTTTGCACTATGGAAGGCAAGGATCAGATTATACATGAATTCTATTGATGAAGAAATTTTAATGTTATTTTGACAGGACCTCCTACACCTACAACAACAACAAGTGCTGAAAACACAACTAACAACAAGCTGTTCCACCACCTGAGTGGACAGAAGCTCAAAAGAAGCAGAGAAGTGCAGATGCCAAGGCAATGAATATTTTGGCACAAACAATGTCTGATGACATTTTCCAAAAAGTTGAGGAATGCACTTCAGCAAGGAAAGTTTGGATGTCACTCAACAATATGGTTGAAGGATCAGCAAATGAAAGAAAAGATAGAAGATCCCACCTTATTTCTCAGTATGAAAACTTCAAGAAAGGAGAAACTGAGACAGTGGCAGATATGTACAATAGACTCAGTCTCATAATCAATGAGCTGAAGTCTTTAGACAAAGTGATCTCTATCACAGAAGTGAATGATAATATCCTTATGTGCTTCCAGCACATGGGACTCTAGGATCTGGCCAATCAAGGAAGCCAGAAGCCTTAATGAGATCTCCACTAAGAGCTTGTTAGGCAAACTTAAATCCTATTAGCAGCTTATCAAGACTAGAGAAGCTGGGCAATCTACCTCATCACCAGCATCCAAGAAAAAAAAGAGCATTGCTTTCCAAGCAATTGAAGAAGAAGAATATTCTCCAAGAGATGTGGAGTTCATGAGCCTACTAGCAAAGAGATTCTATAAAATGGCTAAGAAGGACTTCAGAAAGAAGGATTCCAGATCAAGAGAAAAACCAAGGTATGATAAATCAAATTCTAAATAAATTATCTGTTTTGGTTGCAGGAAACCTGGACACATTCTACCAGAGTGTCCAGAGAATCAAAAGAAGGAAAAGAGAAAAGACAAAGAAGAATAGAGGCACTCCAGCAAGTTTTCCTCCTACAAACACAAGCATAAGGGAAGAGGATTTGTAGCAGAATCATGGAGTGAAACTGATTCAGGGTCTTCATCCAGTTCTTCTGAAGATGAAGAAGAATCAAAGGAAAAAGGCCAATGCTTGATGGCTATCTATGAATCAAGCAGTGAGTCAGAACTTGCATCTTCATCCAGCTCCAGTGATGATGAGGATGATGAAGAAGAAAGAAGCTTCTGCATGATGGCTATCAATGCCTCAGGACATAATTCTGAAGAATCAGAATCTGAAGCTGACAGTGATCAGGTAATCTCTAATTTTGATTTAAATTCAAAAGAATTCAAAGATGAATTCAAAGTTCTTTGCTTAGACTTAATCAAATCTGAGAAGGAAATAATCTCTCTCAGAAATAAGTTGGCTGAAATGAACCAACTAAGTGAAGAAAATGCTAATCTTAAGAAAGATTTAGCTGCCTCCAGAGAACACATTGTTCTCATTGAGAACAAGTTGTCTGAAGCCAAGAAATTTTAAGAATCCCTAAATGGGAGAAGTATCAAATTGATGGACATCACAAGCACAGTGAATGCCAAATTAAGTGGCAAACTGGGCTTGGGTGCATCATCAACTGAGCCACCTCTTATTAAGAAGAACATACTTTCTACACCAGTAAAGTTCATCTCTGCCAAGAGCAAAGAGGCAGTAGAAGTAAATAAAGATATTTCAAGCAAGGTTGTTAAGAATAAAGGAATTCTGCAGAATTCGTCGAACGGAGCTCGACGAAATGAATTCACTTCGTCGAACGGAGATCGACGAACTCTGAAGACAGATTTCCAGTATAGTTATTATTCGAACGGCGCTCGATGAAAGCACGTCCATTCGTCGAACGGTGATCAACGAACTCAGCCCAGTTCGTCGAACGGAAAATATACAAAAAATCTGAAGAATTCTTATTCTAAATATGCTAAGAATCCTTTCACTGAGTTAATAATTCCTCCAAGGAGATATCATCCACAAGGTTATATGGATCAGCCTGAGATGTCTTTCATTTCAGAGTTTTGTGGAAAAACAACTAGACCCAAGGTAGTCTTGGTCAAAAACAACTAGTTTATTTTTTCTATTGTGCAGGTACAGGGCTATCCAAAATTAAAAGAACAATGGTATTTGGATAGTGGGTGCTCAAAGCACATGACAGGAAACAAGACCAACCTGAGCAACTATAAGGCAAAGCTTGGACCCAAAGTGATCTTTGGAGACTCCAACTATGGACAAACCAAAGGCTATGGTCAGATCAAAGTTGGAGCTGTTACCTTCAAAGAAGTAGCTTATGTCAAGGGTCTGAAGCATTACCTCATCAGCATAAGCCAGTTATGTGATGAAGGTTATCAGGTAACTTTTAACCATTCCTTATGTCTTATTACCAATAATAAAAACATAAATGTATTATCTGGTATTAGATATGGAAATATTTATTTAGTCAATTTTGACTCTGCCAATTCTGATATTTGCTTATTCAATTCTATAAGTAAAACAAATGAATTATGGCATAAAAGGCTAGGACACATTAACCTTAGAACTATCTCTAAGCTCTCTAAGGACAATCTTGTTAGAGGACTGCCTTCTGGTTCATACAAGAAGGAAGGACTCTGCAGAGCTTGTCAATTAGGTAAGCAGACCAAGAGTAGTTTTAAATCTTTATCCAAGAGTGATTCACCTAGGATTTTGTACTTACTGCATTTGGACCTTTTTGAACCCACTACAATACAAAGTCTAGGAGGGAAGCATTATTCTCTAGTTATTGTAGATGACTTCTCAAGATTCACTTGGGTGTTCTTTCTTATGAACAAGTCTGATACCTTCAATGTTCTGACAGACTTTCACAGGTCCATCAAGATTGAGTACTCTACTCTAGTTGCATTGATCAGAAGTGATCATGGCACTGAGTTTGAATCTCTTCTGATGAGAGAATTCTGTGGAAAAGAAGGGATCAGGCAGTGTTTCTCTGCTCCTAGAACTCCTCAACAAAATGGGGTAGCTGAAAGGAAAAATAGAACACTTATTGAATCAGCAACTACATTGCTTGTTGATGCTCACTTGCCACTCTCTTTTAGGGCAGAGGCAGTGAACACAACAAATTATGTGCTGAACAGAAGCCTGATACATAAACTTAAGGGCAAAACTCCCTATGAATTACTTAAGAATAAAAAGCCTAAGGTTAACTATTTTAAGATATTTGGATGTAAATGTTATGTGCATAACAATGATAAGAAGTATCTCAGGAAACTTGAAGCAAAATCTGTCGAAGGTATATTCCTTGGATATTCACTTTCTAGTAAAGCATATTGAGTTTACAACAAATCTACTCTTAAGATAGAAGAATCCATGCATGTATCCTTTGATGAAACTAACATGTTAATTGAGGAGAGGAACACCACCTCTACCAAAAATACTTTGCAGGTACCAGCTCTATGTGAAGAGCTAAATGTATTGGATCTACATAATAAAGATTCTCCACTTCCATCAACTCAAAATCTTGAAGACAGTGAAGAAGAAGATCATCCATAAGATCTTGCTGACAGCTCAAATCAATTGACAGCTGAACAAATTCCCCAAGTGGATACTATTGCCGAACCAACTCCAACTGTTGATCACATCACAGTTAGAGATCATCCAATATCTCAAATCATTGGAGATATTTTAGCAGGTGTTCAAACAAGGCATCAACTACACCAAAATCAGATGCACACTTGTTTCCTATCCCAGATTGAACCTCAATCCATAAAAGATGCAGAATAAGATCCAAATTGGATTCTTGCAATGCAAGAGGAGCTCAATCAATTTGAAAGGAATGAGGTATGGGATTTCGTTCCAAGACCAAAAGGCCATCTAATCATTGACACCAAGTGGGTCTTCAGGAACAAGCTAGATGATCAAGGCAACATAGTCAGAAACAAAGCAAGATTGGTAGCCCAAGGATATTCACAGGAAGAAGGAATTTACTATGATCAGACCTTTGCTCCTGTTGCAAGACTTGAAGCTATCAGGATTTTTCTGGCCATTGCTGCATTGAAGAAATTCAAAGTATACCAAATGGATGTGAAGAGTACATTCTTGAATGGAGACTGTTGGGGAAATGATTTATCTTAACCCCTAAAAATGAATAGAATATAAATTCTAAGAATGAAAAATTAGTCTAAGTAAATATGCGTCGAATAGTATTCGACGCAACGTCGAAGTGTAGTCGACATTCCTCTCAGAATGAGTCGAAGTAACTCCAAACAGAATTTGACGTAACCAATGTCGACGTAACTCTGATTTCTAGTCGATGTATCTAGTGAAGTCGACGCACCTTAGTCGACGCACCTTCCATATTTTCCTCTCGACATCCAGCCAGTCTGAAATCGACGCTTCCGTAGAGTAGTAATCGACGCACGTCGATTTCTATATCAGATTCAAAAACACGCCAGATCTCTTTCCTTCTATCTGTAGATCTAAATTTTATGGAATGATATTATTCTTTTCTAGCCGTTTTGAATCAGTCTTTCCTTCTAAATGATTCTTGGCTAAATTGATTAAGTTTATTATGGATATTATTTGAAAACAGAATGATCTCTTTCCTTCTACAGAAATATTGATTATGGAATCTTTTCTCTCTTACTATTTCTCTGACTGCTTATTGATTATTCTCCTATAGTATTCTTTGAATAAACAGAGCTATAAATAAGAGGGAAGTCGGCAGAGAAGAAGAAAAAAGCAATCCACTCCATACATTTGAAATAGAGGAAAAGCTCCCAAGAGAAAAGTGAGATAAGTTGAGAGAAGTGATAGTGTGCTGCAGCAAACAATAAGCCTTCTTCTCCTCCTTCTGAAGCCATACTGCTGCAATTTCTGAAAGCTCTCATTGAAAAAGAGAAAGGCCTACAATCTCCTTCTCACTATAGAAGAGAGATTTTATTCACTATTTCTTGTGCTTCTAATCTTCTTGCTAAGAAGAAGATTCTTTCTTGTTTCAATTACTTCTTCTCCTTCTTCTTCTTATTCTTATTTCACTCTCAAATTGTGTAAAAGAGTTTTTAGAATCTCTCTTCAAAAAATTCAGTTGTACTGGTTCTAAGAGTCTCCTTATCAAAAGACTCAGGCTGGTTCTAAGAGTCTCCTTATCAAAAGACTCAGGCTGGTTCTAAGAGTCTCCTTATCAAAAGACTCAGTACAAGATAGTGAATTCCTACCAAGGGGGTAGAAGAGTGGACTACCCAAAGTTTGGGGAACCACTATATTTCTTTGTGTTGTGCTGTGATTTTCTTTTTGCTGTTAATTTCTTTATTTGCTTAATTCTTGTTGGTATGTGTGGGAAGCTTAAATCTGTGATTATTACACACATATATATATATACATTTGTTAACTTTGCACAAAGTATTTTTAAATCTCTATTCACCCCCCCCCCCCCCCTCTAGAGAATTCTAGTGAGGTTAACTGTGCACTTTCAATTGGTATCAAAGCGAGGTTGATCTAAAAAGGGTAACTCCTTGATCAAAAAGATCCTACCTCATATATATATATATATATATTTTTCTGAAAACTATTTTTCACATGGCACAAATCAAAGATTATGCTTCCACCAGACCACCAATTTGCAACCTTGAAAAGTTTGCACTTTGAAAAACAAGAATTAAAATTTATCTAAACTCTATTGATGGAGAATTATTTGATGTCATTATGACAGGTCCTCCCAAGCCATTCAAGAAGGACTCAAGTGGAAAGGTCACACAAACACTTGCTCCAAAGGCTGAATGGATAGATGAAGAAAAGAAAGCTCATGCATGTGATGCCAAGGCTATGAATATCTTAGTCTCAACCATCTCAGATGAAACCTTCCAAAAGATTGTTGAATGTGAGCCAGCTAAGGAAATAAGGGAAGCTCTCACTAAAATGGTAGAAGGGAGTGCTGATGAGAGAAAGGATAGAAAGGCATTACTCATCTATCAATATGAAAACTTCCAGAAGAAAGATAGTGAAAATGTTGCTGACATGTATGCCAGATTCAGCCTCATAATAAATGAGTTAAGAACACTTGAGAATGACATATCTCTCACTGAGATAAATGACAAATTGCTAACTTGCTTCCCTAGCTCTTGGGACTCGAGAATTTGGCCAATTAGAGACTCCAGAAGCCAAAATGAAATCTTAACAGATGTTCTGTTGGGTAAATTAAGATCCTATGAATAGTTGCTGAAAACAAGAGCTGAGAAAGAAGTGAAAGAAAAGACTACTTCACTCTCAAAGGAAAAGAGTATTGCTTTAAAACTACTGCAGGTGAACCCTCTACAAGTGATGAGGAGCTGATCAGTCTACTGGCCAGAAGATTCAAGAAGTGGATCAAAACAGAAGAATCCAAAAGGAGAGATTCAAAAACCAGGTATGATAAAACCCCTACTATAGAGATTATATGTTACTCTTGCAGGAAACCTGGACATATTGCACCTGAATTTCCTAAAGAGATCAGTAACAAGAAAGATCTGAAAAGAATAGATCTAAAGAAGAAGAAGAAAGTGAAAGGATTCCTTGCTCAATCATGGAGTGATTCAGAATATAAAGGAAGTACCTCATCTGAAAATGATCAAGAAGAGGCTAAGCAAGAGGAAACCTGTTTGATGGCTACTGAGAAGCCTGAAGATAAATCTCTGGTAAATATATTTGATGATATAGACTTCTCTTCTACTGATTTCAAAAATAATTTCAAACAATGTTGTTTAGATCAAGTCCAATCTGAAAAGGAAATAAAAGAACTAAGAAATGAATTGAACAATCTCAAACAAATGGATACACAATATAAAAACTATGAGCTCAGTCAAGAACTCTCTAGATCAGAGGAGCAACTAGATAAAATAAATACTGAAAATCAAACACTGAAAAATGAGCTAGCAAAGGCAAAAGCCTTTGAAGATTCCCTAAATGGCAGAAGTCAAAAACTCAAGAAAATCTCTGAAAATCTCACTGATAGATTTAGACAACTAGAGTTTAATACTGATTTAGAACCCAGACCTCAGTCACCCAGCAAACTTGTCTGGTGACATCCTATTCACTTCACTAGGAAGAATAATCTCATAGGAAAAGAATCACAAGAAAATCCAGAAACTACTACTGTTTTTAATAAAAATAATTTCACTATGTATGAAGGAATCCTAGGTAAATATCCTCTGAAAAGAAACAAACTTGCGTCGAATCAGTATCGACGTGCATCGAATTCGACTCGACGCAACCTTAAACATACGTCGAATTCATATCGACGCAACCAATCTAACAGAAATATCTCCTTTTCCAAAAAGTCTTCTCAATCCATTTCTTTTTATTATGAATACTATTTCTGCAATATTACTAAAGACTGTTGGTATGATAAGCCAACACTCCTAAAGAAGAAAGGGTACTCTGAAAAACCAACTTACTCTTTCATTGAACCTTTTCTGTTGGGAGGAAGGGACCCCAGCTTAGCAGGGTCCAAACTAATGTTTAACATCTTATGTGCAGATGTATCACACATTCAGGCTGGTGTGGTACTTGGATAGTGGATGCTCCATGCACATGACAAGGTACAACAATCTATTAACCAAATTTGAAGATAGACATGGACCATCAGTGACTTTTGGAGACTCTAGCTGTGGGCAAACCAGGGGCTTTGGAGATTTCAAAGAAGGGAAAGTTACCTTCAAGAATGTGGCAGTAGTCAAAGGACTGAAGCACAATCTGATAAGTATAAATCAGATATGTGACAGTGGTAAGTATGAGGTAAAATTCACCACACTATTTTGCCATATTATTGATGTCAAGACTGGTGCCATAGTACTCAATGGAATTAGAAAAGGGAAAGTATATATAGTAGACTTTAGCTCCACACCCATAGAAGTTTGTTTGTTCAACAATATTATTGATAAAAGTGAATTATGGCATAGGAGATGGGGTCATCTAAACTACAAAACCATTAGTAAACTAGCAAAGAATAACCTAGTTAGAGGTCTACCAAAGGGTAGGTACTCTAAAGATTCTCCATGTAGACCTTGCCAACTAGGAAAGAAGACCAAATCATCCTTCAAACCCATTGGTAAGGATGACTCCCCCAGGATTCTCTACTTACTGCACATGGATCTCTTTGGTCTCATATCCACTCAGATCATAGGTGGAAAGTCTTATACCCTAGTCATTGTGGATGACTATTCTAGATTTAGCTGGGTATTCTTTCTAAGGGCTAAGTCTGAAACCCACAAGGTTCTCTCAAGATTCATAAGACAGATTCAATCTGAATTCAATACTCATGTTTCCATAATCAAAAGTGATCATGGGACTGAATTTGAAAATCAGTTAATTTGTAGTTTCTGTGAGGATGTAGGTATCAAACAAAGCTTCTCAGCACCTAGAACTCCTCAACAAAATGGAGTTGCTGAAAGAAAGAATAGAACCTTAATAGAATCAGGAAGGACCTTGCTTGCAGAATCAGGATTACCAAAAACCTTCTGGGCTGAAGCAGTCAACACTGCAAACTATGTTCTAAATAGAAGCCTCATACGTAAAACTAAGTCAAAAACTCCATATGAGCTGCTGAAGGGAAAAACACCCATTGTTAAATACTTTAAAATTTTTGGATGTGCTTGTTTTATCCTAAATCATGGGAAAGATCATCTTGCCAAGTTTGACAAGAAGTCTGATGATGGAATATTTTTAGGGTACTCATCATCTAGTAAAGCTTATAGATGCTATAACAGGAGAACTCTCAGAATTGAAGAATCCATGCACATTATATTTGATGAAACTAACATGCTGTTTAAGGGGGACGAAACTTCCACCAGTCCTTTTCCACAGGAAAACAGCAGCTTAGAGACTCAGCTTGAACATCTGACTCTAAAGAACACAGACACTGGGAAAGAAAACCAGCTATAGGAACCAATTGAGTAGTCTGAACAAGAACATGAAGAAGGTTCAGAAAAGAGCAATCAAAACCAACTCCCACAAGAGAACATGGTTCAGGAGGAACAGTTGGACAATGATCCCATTGTTAATGAGGAAGAAGAGCATCTGACAAATCCAAGCAGGATATGGATCAATATGAAAAATCATCCACAATCCCAAGTAATTGGAGACCCCAATACTGGAGTAAGAATAAGACACCAAGTCTCCAATGGGATGATGCTCCAATGCTTCTTATCACAAGTTGAACCAAAGAAGTTTGAGGAAGCAAATTGTGATCCTCACTGGATTATAGCCATGCAAGAAGAACTAAGCCAATTTGAGAGAAAAAAAGTGTGGAACTTAGTTGAGAGACCAAGAAACTACCCAGTTATTGGTACAAAGTGGGTATACAGAAACAAACAAGATTCCACTAGAGTAATTGTCAGAAACAAGGCAAGACTTGTAGCACAAGGATACAGACAAGAAGAAGGAATAGACTACAATCAAACCTTTGCTCCAGTAGCCAGATTGGAAGCAATCAGACTCTTTCTTGCCTATGCAGCTTTCATGAAGATGAAAGTCTAGCAGATGGATGTCAAGAGCGCTTTTCTGAATGGTGACCTTCAAGAAGAGGTGTATGTAGAGAAACCCCAGGTTTTATCAATCCCTCCTCTCCTAACTTTGTTTATAGACTTAACAAAGCTCTTTATGGCCTTAAGCAAGCACCTAGAGCTTGGTATGAAACTCTCTCCAACTTCCTAATAGAAAATTCTTTTGAAAGAGGTAAAGTAGATAAAACACTTTTTACTAGAACCCACAAGAATAAACTCCTGCTTGTTCAAATCTATGTAGATGACATCATCTTTGGCTCAACTCATCCCAAATTCTGTAAAAGATTTGCTAATCTAATGCAATCTAAATTTGAAATGAGTAATATAGGAGAATTCTCTTATTTCTTAGGGCTACAAGTAAAACAAAGCAGTGAGGGGATCTTTATCTCACAATCTAAATACACTAAAGAGTTAATCAAAAAGTTTGGTATGGAATCAGCATCTACCATGAAAACACCTATGGCAACTAATGTCATCATAGAAAAGGATGATAAGGGAAAATCATTAGATCAAAAGACCTATAGGGCAATCATAGGATCCCTTCTCTATCTAACAGCTAGCAGACCTGACATTATGTTTGTCACCTGCATATGTGCTAGATTTCAGGTTGATCCAAAAGAATCCCATCTCTCCTCTGTAAAAAGAATTCTTAGAAATCTAAAGGGAACCCCTGAACTAGGTCTATGGTACTCAGCAGAAACCAACTTTGAATTAACAGGTTTCTCAGATGCAGACTATGTTGGTTGTAGGGTTGATAGAAAAAGCACATCTGGTACTTGCCAATTCCTAGGTGACAGATTAATATCATGGTTCAGTAAGAAACAAACCTCAGTCTCAACCTCAACAGCTGAAGCTGAATATATAGTTGTTGGGAGCTGTTGTTCACAAATCCTATGGATGCAAAATCAGCTTCTTGACTATAAATTGGAAGTCAATAACTCTAAAATCTATTGTGATAGTTCTAGTGCTATATCCATAGCATCCAACCCAGTCCTTCATAGTAGAACCAATCATATAGAAATCAGACATCACTTTCTTAGAGACAATGTGAAAAAAGGCAAGATAACCTTAGAATATATTTCTACTGATAGCCAAAGAGCAGACATTTTCACCAAACCCTTGGATGAAACTAAGCATACTTACTTCATCAACACCTTAGGAATGCTTGATGGAATCTTGTAAACATCATTGTTGGGCAAATCTAAAAGAGGTCAGAAAACTAAGAGAGCACTTGAAGATACGTCGATTACCTATCGACGCACCGTCGAAAAGAACTCAACGCTGCCATTGATTTCTTACAGACAAAGATAGGTCGATCCCTTCTCGACGTACCATCAACTTGATATCGACGCAAATCTGCGAACACGTCGACTGGTCCCTATGCTGACAAAAATTCGACGGAGCGTCGACTCCGTATCGACGCATGCGTTGACTTCATGATAAAACTGGAAACAAATCTTTCCTTCTTCTTTTGACAATTGGATTACCTAATATCCCTTGATTTTTGTTTCCTTTTCGACATTTCACCTTCTTTAAATAATACCTCCTATTTCATAACTCACACTCTCCCAAGCCACCAAAAACTTCATCGTCACCCTTTCTCTCTGCATCAATGGTGCCAACTCCTGTTCAATCTGCCATCATCAAAGTGATAAACAATGCCCTGAAAAACCTCCTGAATGAATTTCAAACAAGACTGAATAATTTCTCCAACGAATGTGTCGCAATGATAATCGCCTGTGAAGCCAAACTGGCCGTCCTATCCGCTTCTCTTCCTGAGCTTTATGTTCTTCTTCACGAACAACATCTGTCGCCAAAAAGGTTTACATCCTTTCTGCAGGATATAAACCAGGGGGAGAGTTGCTCCAGAAACCCCTCTATTCAGGCTCAAATCTTCTCCAATCACTCTGATTACACCTTCAACAAACACTTTGGTGAATCCTCATCCTACCATACAGAAGGAGACCATGTTGTGGATTCAGCATTCAGAGTAGATGCCCCATATGTTCAGGGGGAGATTGTTGTAGTACAAAATACAGAAGTCCAGGGGGAGGAAAATGCAGCTACTTCTGATGACCTGAAAGGGCAAGTCTGGATTGATGTACCCCTGTGTGAGGAAGAATATCAGTATCACTCTCCTGGCTTCTCTTCCAGTCACATCAAAATTAGGACACCTCTACTTGAGGATGTTCCTCCAGAAGAAACTCCTCCTCCTAAAGTTCCTTCCCCACCTTCTCCTTCTAAAGAGAAAACTACATCTCCACCTCTGCCTCTACCACCACTTCAACCTCCTTCTCTACCTCCTCTACTACCTTTACCTCCACAAATGCTACCTAGGGATAGACCAAGAGGACAAATGAAAAGAGAAGAGAAGCCATTCCTCATTGGCAAAAATTCTCCAAAGAAGAAAGGAAAGACTATGCAAAGGAAAAGAAGTACAGAAAAGTTGTTGAGGAGATAAAAAGGTTTGAAAGAATGCCTAATATCACTCCTAACAGTCCTGTAAAGGAATACCATGACCCTGACATGGAAAAGAGGCATGAAGAAATGAGAGAAGGAGAGTTGTATGAATTTGAAGCAGCAATGAAAGAGACAGAGGATAAGAGGAATATCTGGATGGAAAAGATCAAGAAGGGGATGACCAAAGAACAGATTCTTGGTGAATCTTTCATCAAACTTCCAAAGAAATTGTTTGATGTTGAAGCATATCAGAAGAAAAATCCTCAGGCAGGGCTTACCCTAGACAAAGGACAAAAGCACAAAAGGGGTGTAGGGTGTTCAGAAGATGACTACATTCCCTATAAGAAGCCTAAAAGACCAGAAGGATTAGAAAAATGGCATAGTTCACCCTGGAAAGGGAAAGGAAAAGTGTCTGAGATCCCTGAGAAACAAGAATCAGAGAAGAAGAGAAAATATAGGCCCAAGGTTGACAACAAGGGACCATCTGAGCCCAAATCTACACAAAAGAAACCTCAAAGCATTACAATTGAAATGATTGACGAAAAGGCAGCAATTATCATTAGTAAGGGCTATTCCATAAATGACACTCTTCCTGATGCTGAAAAGATCCTGGCAAAGCTGCACACAATTATCAGAATTGTTCAGGAGCATCCTGATAAAGCCAGGCCCTACATTTTTGAAGCTATTGAAAATTTATCTAAGAAACTTTACTCTTCCTTTGTCAACTTCATTTATAACAAAAAGTTCTTAGTTTGAAATCTTGTGAAAGATACTTACATGCTACTTTCTTCTGATTATTTAACATATTTCTTTTCTATGTAACTGCCTTGCTGTGTTGATTAAAAGCTGATACAATTTCTCCCTGAATAGGGTTAAGACAAATAGGGGGAGATTGTTGGGGAAATGATTTATCTTAACCCCTAAAAATGAGTAGAATATAAATTCTAAGAATGAAAAATTAGTCTAAGTAAATATGCGTCGAATAGTATTCGACGCAACGTCGAAGTGTAGTCGACGTTCCTCTCAGAATGAGTCGAAGTAAGTCCAAACAGAATTCGACGTAATCTATGTCGACGTAACTCTGATTTCTAGTCGACGTATCTAGTGAAGTCGACGCACCTTCCATATTTTCCTCTCGATGTCCAGCCAGTCTGAAATCGACGCTTCCGTAGAATAGTAATCGACGCACGTCGATTTCTATATCAGATTCAAAAACACGCCAGATCTCTTTCCTTCTATCTGTAGATCTAAATTTTATGGAATGATATTATTCTTTTCTAGCCGTTTTGAATCAGTCTTTCCTTCTAAATGATTCTTGGCTAAATTGATTAAGTTTATTATGGATATTATTTTAAATCAGAATGATCTCTTTCCTTCTACAGAAATATTGATTATGGAATCTTTTCTCTCTTACTATTTCTCTGACTGCTTATTGATTATTCTCCTATAGTATTCTTTGAATAAACAGAGCTATAAATAAGAGGGAAGTCGGCAGAGAAGAAGAAAAAAGAAATCCACTCCATACATTTGAAATAGAGGAAAAGCTCCCAAGAGAAAAGTGAGATAAGCTGAGAGAAGTGATAGTGTGTTGTAGCAAACAACAAGCCTTGTTCTCCTCCTTCTGAATCCATACTGCTGCAATTTCTGAAAGCTCTCATTGAAAAAGAGAAAGGCCTACAATCTCCTTCTCACTATAAAAGAGAGATTTTATTCACTATTTCTTGTGCTTCTAATCTTCTTGCTAAGAAGAAGATTCTTTCTTGTTTCAATTACTTCTTCTCCTTCTTCTTCTTATTCTTATTTCACTCTCAAATTGTGTAAAAGAGTTTTTAGAATCTCTCTTCAAAAAATTCAGTTGTACTGGTTCTAAGAGTCTCCTTATCAAAAGACTCAGGCTGGTTCTAAGAGTCTCCTTATCAAAAGACTCAGGCTGGTTCTAAGAGTCTTCTTATCAAAAGACTCAGTACAAGATAGTGAATTCCTACCAAGGGGGTAGAAGAGTAGACTACCCAAAGTTTGGGGAACCACTATATTTCTTTATGTTGTGCTGTGATTTTCTTTTTGCTGTTAATTTCTTTATTTGCTTAATTCTTGTTGGTGTGTGTGGGAAGCTTAAATCTTTGATTATTACACATATATATATATTTGTTAACTTTGCACAAAGTATTTTTAAATCTCTATTCACCCGCCACCCCCCCCCCCCCCCCCCCCCCCCACACCCCTCTAGAGAATTCTAGTGAGGTTAACTGTGCACTTTCAGAGACATCAAAGAAGAAGTCTATGTAGAACAACCACCAGGTTTCATCTCTCCAACTCACTCCTCTTATGTATTTAAGATTAATAAAGCTCTCTATGTTCTCAAGCAAGCTCCCAGAGCATGGTATGAGACCTTAGCTAATTTTCATTTGGAGAACAATTTCTGTAGAGGCATAGTTGATAAAACCCTATTTTTCACGATACATAAAAATCAAACATTACTAGTTCAAATATATGTAGATGATATTATTTTTGGCTCTACTGATTCAAATCTATGCAAAAGGTTCTCTAACCTGATGCAATCTAAATTTGAAATGAGTAGTATGGGTGAGTTATCTTACTTCCTTGGTCTTCAAGTGAAGCAAACTCCACAAGTCATATTCATATCACAATCCAAGTATGCTAAGGAATTAGTGAAAAGGTTTGGTATGTCTGATGCTTCCACCATGAAAACACCCATGCCCTCCAATGCTGTTGTAGATACTGATGAATCAGGGAAACCTGTTCATCAGAAAGTATATAGAGCAATTGTTGGCTCTTTACTTTACTTAACAGCTAGTAGACCTGACATAATGTTTGTTACATGTATTTGTGCTAGGTTCCAAGTTAACCCCAAAGAATCTCACCTAATTTTATTAAAAAGAATTTTGATATATATAAGGGGTTGTCCAAATCTAGGACTCTGGTATCCAGCAGAATCAGAATTTGAATTAATTGGATTCTCAGATTCTGATTATGCTGGATGCAGAGTAGATAGGAAAAGCACAATAGGAACTTGCCAGTTTCTTGGTAATAGGCTTGTGTCTTGGGTTTGTAAGAAACAAACATATGTGTCTACATCAAAAGCTGAAGCAGAATACATAGATGCAGGCAGTTGCTGCTCACAGATATTGTGGATACAAAATCAGCTCCTAGACTATGGTATTAATCTAAATAATTTAATTATATTTTGTGACAATACTAGTGCAATATCTATAGCACAAAATCCAGTACTCCATAGTAGGACTAAACACATAGAAATTAGGCACCACTTTATCAGTGATAATGTGGATAAAAATAAAATTTGCCTACAATTCATTTCTACTGATTTGCAAAGGGCTGATATTTTCACCAAGCCAATGTATGAAAAGAAACATATTTCCTTTATAAATCAGCTAGGAATGATAGATGGAGATTCAATATGTTAAAAATTAAATTTTCTACGTATCCCATCTCTTCATCGAACTGAGATCGATGAAATCTAGTCGTTCGTCGAACGGAGATCGACGAAGTCATCTAGATCGTCGAACCGAGATCGTTGAAAATTTATTTTTCGTCGAACGCAGTTTTGATGAAGCTTTTGTTACTGATTTTATTTCATAATAATCAAATCTTTTATTTCATTTTAACTGAATGCCTACAGAAACTGCTTCTCTTTCCAGTTCCTTTGCACTTGATCTCAATTTTATTTTGTAGGAACAATAACAATATTAAAACTGCATCCTTTCCTACCTCCTCATATGTACCTTCTTCTAGGGGCCTAGCTTCAGGCCTTCCTGAAACTAGGTAGGGGGGATATCTTGAAGAATCTCCTTTTTGTTAGGGGGAGATACTTTCCTTTTGACAGGGGGAGAGGTTTTGAAGAAACTCCTTTATGATAGGGGGAGATGTTTTATGAAGATGCTCAAAGTTCAAGGGGAGATGCTGTATGAAAAAGAAAAATCATTCAGTTGATGAAGAAGCATGTTTTCATTTCTTGATAAAGCTCATAGCAGTTTGCAGTTTTAGTTTTTGTTTCAGATTGAGATATAGCAGATTCAAATGCAGATTGGTAGCCAAGCAAATTAAGAAATAATTTTTGTTAGAGCGGATTCAATTCAGATCAACAAATTCAGAAAGCTGAAAAATGCAGATTCAGAAATATTGTTTGATATAGCAGATACAGCTCAGATAATCAAATTCAGAAAGCTGGAGGCAATGTCAGAATTCAGAGAAAGACAAAAGGTTCTATTTATTTGTTTTTAGTTTTGTTTTCAATGTAAAATTTCAAAACTCAGAGTATCATATTTTATATCTGCTGAAATAGTTAAAATCTATCAGATATATATGCTCTGTTGTTTTGTTGCTTGTTTTATTATTCAATTTTGTCAAATAGTGTCCTAACCCAAATAGGGGGAGATTGTTGGAACAACCCCATTACTGATTTGGGCTAGGATCACTATCTGTTGATTAGGACTAAGCTGACCCCAATGTATAGTCTTAAGGGTCAAGGTTTTAGGCTGTTAGAACTTAGGAAAAGATAAGTTTTCTGCGTTCGACAAACTCCATACTGCGTTCGACGAACTCAATCCTGCATTCGACGAACGGCATGCTCCTGTGTTCGACGAACTTGCCAAGGTTCTGCGTTCGACAAACTCAGTCTGCGTTCGACGAACTCCTCTCTACGTTCGACGAAATGCTCTCAGCGGTAGATGAAAGCTCATCTCAGCGGTTGATGAACCTCATCTCAGCAGTCGATAGACTTCAGTCTCAGCGGTTGACCAAGTCTCAGCGTTTGACCAAGTCTCAGCGGTCGACGAATTGGTTCAGATCGACGAAAGATCTTCTCAGCTCAACGAATTCAATATTCCAGCTAGCTTATCAGATATTATCTTTCAGTTCGATGACCTCCAGCTTGAGATCGACGAACTCTAGATTGTGTTCGGCGAATTTGTTCAGATCGACGAAATTTGTGTTCAGTTCAGTATTTCAGACAAATTATTTTTATTTCATTCTCTGAAATCAGATCTTCCATCAGCAACGGCTCTATTTATTCAAGATAAGTCAAGGATTATATCCTTCCTTTTTATTTTATTCCTTTCCATTCTCTTCCCGAGAAAATGGCCGTTTGGCGGAAAAGGATACATTAATTAAAAAGGAATATCAGTTTGCAGTTCCAAGGAAACATTCAATTCAGAATATTTTATTTCTTAAATTAAGGGATTTGAATTTCAAATCAGTCAGAGATTTCAAAAGAAATAAGGAAGAAGATTGACAGTATTATTACAGAATATTATTACAGAATAACAGAACAGCAAGAAAAAAAATAGGAAGAAAGCTGTCGAGAGAAATACAAAAGGAAGAAAAGATAAAGTATTCACAGATCATCTTCATCTTCCTCAAGCAGCAATCTCATTCTCTGAGAACATCAACACCTTCTCTAAGTTTCTGCTGCTAGATCAGATCTTCAAGTGCAACAAACAATCTGAGAAAACATTTTATCTCTCAGATTCATCAGCTATCAGGAAGATACAGGAAGATATTACATTCAAGAGAAAGCTCCATCCTCAACTGTCAAGCTTTTTCAATCAGACAGGGGGAGCTTTACATCACACATTCCACTAGTCTTCTCTCAGATTATTGACAGAGAAGAACATCTTAACCCTCTTTATCCCATTCTTGTACAGGGTTATAACTCCCTTCAAAAGTTAACCCCTTGGTGGCAGGAAACCTAAACAAAAACCTGTAGTTTGGTTAGAGCACCTGATCAAAAGCACATTAGTGTTTGGACACCTGATCAAAAATCCATTAGTGATAGGGCACCTGATCAAAAACCTAGTGGAATCCTACCAAGGGTGGTAGAAGAGTAGATGTACCCAGGTTGATTGGGGAATAACTATAAAATCCTTCTGTCCTCTATGTTTGTGTGATTTTTCTATATTGTGATGTGTGCTCTCTTTGTGTTTGTTTTTATAACTCACTCAATACACATATAAGTATCACTATTTTAATTCCGCTATAAAAATAAGTGAAAAACTTTTTAATACTCTATTCACCCCCCCCCCCCCCCTCTAGAGTAAATCTAAGATCTAACCTCACTTTCATTCCTGGAAAAGAAAGAGAATTCAGAGCAGCCAGTATAGGCAAAAGAGACTGAGGGAAGTTGAGCAGGATCCACAATCAGGAAGGTGGAGTCCTATCTCAAGATAAATAATAACATAATCTTGGATCTATTTTGGATACCCTCGGGAGGACTATCAGAGGGCATACCAGTCAGTTGAATGGCAGAAACATCTGAAGCAGCTGAAAAGGAGGAAGAATCACAAGCTAGCATTCCCACAAAGGTCCTCCTCCTTCTCCTAAGAAGAATCCCCTACCCATCAACTACTATCAGAGGCAAAGGCAGAAAACCAAAGGGGCAAGCAGCAGCAGACACTGATGGGGCATCAAATTAAAATCTTAATGATTCTGTTGGGGCAAATGAATGCTAATGTTTATTCATGAACATCTAATCTAATTATATGTTTGGTATCTATTGTGAAGAACATTTAATCTGCTTATGTGATTGTTGCTTTATGTGCGATGTTATTATCTGAAATATCTTTTCATGAGTGGCATTCAGGTAAGTTAGGGCTTCTTCAAATAGGGGGAGATTGTTGGGAACAGTGCCCAGCAATGTTCCTGATTTGAATAAGTGCTCAGCTCAATGATAACTGCAAGTTGTATTTAATGTTTTATCTAGTTCATGCTTGCATAGATGAGACAATATGTCCAGTACTTCTACAGCCTGCCTAAGTATAATATCGTCGAAAAAGGCTGGACACATCATTGACAAGTACAGGCACATTGTCATGATGATGAGCAAAGCAAACGCTGAGACTTGGCAAGTTCGTCGAACGCAGAATGCAGTTCATCGAACGCAAAATGCAGTTCGTCGAACGCAGAAAGCAGTTCGTCGAACACGGAATGAAGTTCATCGAACGAAGAGAAAGGACTGAAGCAAATGTCGAGACTTGGCGAGTTCGTCGAATGAAGAATGAAGTTCGTCGAACGCAGAGACGGGATAAAACAATGAAGTTCGTCGAACTCAGAATGTTGTTCGTCGAACGCAGAGAAGACATGAAGATATTAAAGGAAGGAATGTCGTCGAGAAGATGCAGTATCGTCGACATCAACAGAGTAGCCTTGTGTTGGGAAATTAATTTATCTTAACCCCTAGAAATGAATAGAAAATGAGTTATCAGAGCAGAAAATTGGTTTAAGTAAAACATGCGTCTAATAATAATCGACGCAACGTCGAAGTGCAGTCGACGTTCTTCTCAAAATGAGTCGAAGTAATTCTAAACAGAATTCGACGTAACCAAAGTCGACGTAACTCTGATTTCTAGTCGATGAACCCAGTAAAGTTGACGCACCTCTGTCGACGCTCTTTCCATATTTTCTTCTCGACGTATAGCCAGGCTGAAATCAATGCTTATGTCGAATAGTAATCGACGCACGTCGATTTCTGTGACAGATTCAAAAACACGCCAGATCTCTTTCCTTCTTTCTGTAGATCTGAATTTTATGGAATTATATTATTCTTTTCTAGCTGTTCTAAATCAATCTTTCCTTCTGAATGATTCTTGGCTAATTTGATTAAGATTATTATGGACATTATTTGAAAATAGAATGATCTTTTTCCTTCTACAGATATAATGATTATGGGAACTTTTCACTCTTACTATTTCTCTGACTGCTAATTGATTATTCTCCTATAGCAATATTTTGAATAAACAGAGCTATAAATACACAAGGAGGTCGGCAAAGAAAAACAAGAAGTGATCCACTCCATCCATTTGAAAAAGAGGAAAAGCTCCCAAGTGAAAAGAGAGAAAGCTGTGAAAAATGAAAGAGTGATGCAGCATAGAAAAAGACTTCTTCTCCTCCTTCTAAAGCCATACTGTTGCCATTTCTGAAAGCTCTCACTGAAAGAGAAAAAGGCCTACAATCTCCTTCTCACTATAGAAGAGAGATTTCAAATTCACTATACTTGTGCTTCTAATCTTCTTGCTAGGAAGAAGATTCTTTCTTACTTTAATTGTTTTTTCTTCTACTTCTTCTTCTTATACTTATTTCACTCTCAAATTGTGTAAAAGAGTTTTTAGAATCTCTCTTCAAAAAATTCAGTTGTAGTGGTTCTAAGTGTCTCCTTATCAAAAGACTCAGGCTGGTTCTAAGAGTCTCCTTATCTAAAGACTCAGTGCAAGATAGTGAATTCCTACCGAGGGGTAGAAAAGTGGACTACCCAATGTTTGGGGAACCACTATATTTCTGTGTTGTGCTGTGATTTTCTTTTTGCTATTTCTTTTGCTTAATTCTTGTTGGTGTGTGGAAAGCTCAAATCTGAGAATATTACACACCCCTGAGGAAATCACCCCAGAGGAAATCAAAAATCTATTACTCATCATGAAGTTCTCCAAAGATAAACCAATCCACCTGAAGAAAATAGATTTCTCTGATGAATATAGGCTATTGGTAGACATAGTAGGAAAAATTCTACTATACAAGATCTCTGCCCATGATGCAGTGCCCAAGAAGCAACTGAACATCATGGGGGCCCTTGTGCTGAAAAAGAAGGTTGACTGGGCCAGCTGCTTACTAAAAATGATAGGCTACAAATATTCTCACAAAGAAAATGCCTATATGAGGATCATGAGTCAGGTACTCCTCCACTCCTTCCCTGACCTATGTAGGTCAAAAGCAATTCCCATTCCTCCTGGAAAAAGCATTTCCATAGCCCTCTTCACAAAATGGACCAGGAAAATCCCCAAGCCTGGCTTCATTCCTGAAAGGACTCCCTCTCCTCCAAATTCTCCTGTGCATCCATCTTCCCCTCCTCCTCAACATACATACATCTCTTCCCTACCAACGTCATCCACACCAATAGTCTCTACTACCATCACAACTCCTATCTTACCTACATCTTCACATACACCTGCTCAACCCTCCTCTATTCCTCCACCTCCTCCATCAAACACACTTCATCACAATGATACAGTCCTCTCTCCACCTTCATCACCTCCACCTTCACCATTATCTCCTACTCCAACACACCTTGAACCATCTCCATCCACTGAAACTCTCATCACCCAGTGTATCCAGTCAGCAGCCCAAAAATTTTAAGAAATTCTGGATGGACACTGCTCCCAACTTCACTCCTCCATCATGCACATGCAAACCCAAATAAATGGGGTCAATGCCTCTGTGCAAAGCTTGAAGTCCTCGGTCTCTTCCTCTAGGGTGACCAAGTCTTTCTTAACCTCCTTGGCTAAGAAGGTCAAGAAGGGGGAGAAGTTAGATGAAGAACAGCTATCCAGTCACAAATCTCACTCACATAAATCCCCTCCTACTTCAAAATCGGATAGTCTTGCTCTGCTTAAAACCCTTGGGAATGAAATATTACCTGAGCTGCATACTGCAGAACAAATAACAGATGTACTCAATATAGTAAGAGAAGTTGCACAACAAGTAGTTCTCTTTCAAGGGGAGGCAAGTAGAGTAGAGAAAGAAGTTGAAAAGGAAGCTGAAGTTGAAGGTGTGGCTGAATGTGAGAAAGAAAAAGAAGCTGAAGCTCAGGGGGAGCCAGATGTTGTTTTAGCTGAAGAAGGAGCTGGGAAAGAAGCTGAAGAAGCAGACAAAGAAGGCATAAAGGAAGTTCCATCTAAGGGGGAGCAGACTGCCTTAACTCAGGGGGAGCTGAATGAACATCCTACTACAATCTCTATAAAAACTCCTTTAGTATTCTCTAGGAAGAGAAAAACTCCTCCTACTCCTCCTGAGTGACATTTTGAACAATTTTAATATACTCTTTAAATGCTTAGGTGCTAATTGATCTGTACAAATAGCTTGTTTATATGATTTCTGTTTCTATTTCTCTTCTGATGAATGATTGGCAAATTTCTTTAATTCCTTAGACAAAAGGTAAAAATTTCTATCTGATCAGGGTTAAAACAAATAGGGGGAGATTGTTGGGAAATTAATTTATCTTAACCCCTAGAAATGAGTAGAAAATGAGTTATCAGAGCAGAAAATTGGTTTAAGTAAAACATGCGTCGAATAGTAATCGACGCAACGTCGAAGTGCAGTCGACGTTCTTCTCAAAATGAGTCGAAGTAATTCTAAACAGAATTCGACGTAACCAAAGTCGACGTAACTCTGATTTCTAGTCGATGCACCCAGTAAAGTCGATGCACCCAGTAAAGTCGACGCACCTCTGTCTACGCTCTTTCCATATTTTCTTCTCTACGTCTAGCCAGGCTGAAATCAACGCTTATGTCGAATAGTAATCGACGTACGTCGATTTCTGTGACAGATTCAAAAACACGCCAGATCTCTTTCCTTCTTTCTGTAGATCTGAATTTTATGGAATTATATTATTCTTTTCTAGCTGTTCTGAATCAATCTTTCCTTCTGAATGATTCTTGGCTAATTTGATTAAGATTATTATGGACATTATTTGAAAATAGAATGATCTTTTTCCTTCTACAGATATAATGATTATGGAAACTTTTCACTCTTACTATTTCTCTGACTGCTAATTGATTATTCTCCTATAGCAATATTTTGAATAAACAGAGCTATAAATACACAAGGAGGTCGGCAAAGAAAAACAAGAAGTGATCCACTCCATCCATTTGAAAAAGATGAAAAGCTCCCAAGTGAAAAGAGAGAAAGCTGTGAAAAGTGAAAGAGTGCTGCAGCAAAGAAAAAGCCTTTTTCTTCTCCTCCTTCTAAAGCCATACTACTGCCATTTCTGAAAGCTCTCACTGAAAGAGAAAAAGGCTTACAATCTCCTTCTCACTATAAAAGAGAGATTTCAAATTCACTATACTTGTGCTTCTAATCTTCTTGCTAGGAAGAAGATTCTTTCTTACTTTAATTGTTTTTCTTCTACTTCTTCTTCTTATTCTTATTTCACTCTCAAATTGTGTAAAAGAGTTTTTGGAATCTCTCTTCAAAAAATTCAGTTGTAGTGGTTCTAAGAGTCTCCTTATCAAAAGACTCAGGCTGGTTCTAAGAGTCTCCTTATCAAAAGACTCAGTGCAAGATAGTGAATTCCTACCAAGGGGGTAGAAGAGTGTACTACCCAAAGTTTGGGGAACCACTATATTTCTTTGTGTTGTGCTGTGATTTTCTTTTTGCTATTTCTTTTGCTTAATTCTTGTTGGTGTGTAGGAAGCTCAAATCTGAGAATATTACATATATATATATATATATATCAACTTTGCACAAAATATTTTTAAATCTCTATTCACCCCCCTCTAGAGAATTCTAGTGAGGTTAACTGTGCACTTTCACCTTGTCGTCGAGAAAGAACAGACATCGTTGTACAGAAGGCATGACATCGAGAAGACAGAAGAAGGACAGTTGAAGACAAGCATAGTCTGTCGACATGATATCGCTCATGTCGTCGAAAGAACAAAGTGATTACGACGATAGACTACAAGGAAGAAGATCACGATGACACAGTCAGAGATAGCATATCATCGTATATGCAGGAATGTTGGGATATCTCGTATCGTCGAGATACCAGCATCAGAGGCAGAAGCTAGAAGACTTGTAGATCCACCAAGGTCTAAGGCATCGACATAGTCGTGTCATCGAGATATTATCCATATCGTCGTAATGCTGTCAGTATCGTCATGAAGTTGGAAATATCATTGAGACGGAATTCAGATGTTGCGGATGCGCTGTCAGCATTTAATGTTGCTGCCTGATTGTCCAATCAGCGCGTGCTCTTAAGGAATGGGGCATCTGAAACTTAAGGAACTTTTTCAGAGGACCGTTGGGGGCCTCACACTCTTATAAAAGAGATAAGAGGATGCCCTTGAATCAACAATCTTGGTGAGAAAAGAAAAATGAAAAAGTATCCCGCCGTTGCTTCAAGACAACAGTACATTCTGCTGAGAAGAAGAAGATCAAGTGGAGAATATCACAACCAGCATTTTCCCAAGAATTTAATACATATTATCAAAGCAAGGGGAAAATACACGTCGTGATGCCACGTCCTGCAGGAGACGACAACAGTACATCCTTACGATAAATTTATAAAAGACATATATATATGTTTGAGATAAAAAGAAGATTTACATTTTTAGCTTAGGACCGTGTTCGGTCGGGTGGATCACTACTCCACAAGTAGAAAGCTATACATAAGCAGCGGAAAATAGGTTTGTTTTTAGCCTACATGAGCATGAAGATCCACATCCCAGAAATTATATGCACGTGTCTATGTTTAGTGTAGTAAGAAAGGATTTTCTACAATCTTCAAAGTATGTGACAATTAATAAAAATCATGATATGCAAAAATGACATTTTTATACCAATAAAGTAACTAATGCATCCTATCATAAAGCTTCCCAGAGAGCAAGTAGTTAAACAACCTGAAAGTAACAGCAAAATAACTAGCAAGTAAACTAGCACAGGAAAACTAGAGCTATGGGCGTCAACAACTGACATGAGCCCATAGAAAAGAAGGAAAACACCCAAAAGAGGGCAACAACTAAAGAACTTACCCTTACCTAGAAGAGAGGAAGGGCCTCGACAGGAAAACTGAACGACACCTCTCTAACTCCTGCGGCAGCTAAAGACCTGAACATGAGAAATTCAGAAGAAAAGAATGCCTCAGCCCAAAGGGTGCAAGAAAACCAAGATTAGCAGCAATCAGAAATAAAAGATTGCAGAAAGGAGAGCTAAGCAGATAAACATCAATAATCTTACAACAACTCGAGCCATCTCAAACGAGTGCACTCGGTAAGAGGAAAAGCCTGCACCAGAAGGTAATAGCCAAAGCAATCAAAGCCAACCACGTGCCCGCCATTGCGGCTCAGAGATTGTGGTTATACATATAGTATCATAATACACATATATAAGCATATATGTTTATAAGAACTTGAGACTGATCAGCTCAAATAAAACAGGTGGCGGTCCTTTATCCTCTGCCAACCCAAAAAGCCAAACCCGGGTGGTGGTACTCTATCCACTGCCACCCGAAAAGCCAAAACCGGGTTGTGGTACTCTATCCACTGCCACCCAACAAGCCAAAACCGGGTGGTGGTACTATCCACTGCCACCCAAAAAGCCAAAATTGGGTGGTGGTACTCTATCCACTGCCACCCAAAAAGCCAAAACCGGGTGGTGGTCCTTTATCCACTACCACCCAAAAACTACCCACCGCACAAGGCTTAAGACAAAGGTTCTAAATAATTGAATTAAGTTTCAATTAATACACGGGACGTAACCCGAGATATCAGCACCATAACACCCTAAGAATAGGGTCACAAAGAAATAAACACTACTCAACAATTCATTGAAAACACTTGGTGAGTCCAAACTTGACTCCCAACGAACTTCCCGTAATAGTACGATGAATAAGGCACGACAGGACACCACAATGAACACTAACCAAAAATAGGGCAACTCAAAGAATAGAGCATAGCTTTATCAAAAGTCTCAGCCAAAGGGACTTAAAAGGTTTGATAACATCGCTTAAGATACCTGGAAACACCCGGCGAAAGAACATATAAATATATGAGGAAACAATTCAGAATAAGCGATGAAATTGACAGAAAAACTTGCCAAAAGTTGACAGGAAAACTTAACAAAAGTTGACGGGAAAAGACTTATATCAAAGTGGACGGGAAGGACTATATCAAAGTTGACTAGAAGACTTCATGTCAAAGTCGAAGGGAAACTTCATAAAAGAAGAAATAATTGCACGATCTTAAGCTAAAATGTAAAATTCTCTTGTTTTATCCAAGCACATTTATGTCTTTTATAAAATAATCGTAAGGAGTGTTTGCCTGAGCGTCGGTAGTTGTCCCCTGCTTGACGTGGCATTATAGCGCGTATTTTCCCTTTGCTCTGATAATATTTATTATATTCGTGGGAAAATGCGGGTTGTGACAGAGAACACGAATCAAGTGTTCTCAGAAGAATCAGTCATCTCCATCAACTGTAAGAAGTCGTTCCTCATCAGGCTAAGAGAAGAGATTGAAGAAGAACTGCGCTTTCAAGATCTGAATCAGAAACATCTTCTTCAACCTCAAGAAGCTGATCTCCATCAGGCTAAGTTGTCGATCTCCATCGGGCAAAAGAAGTAGTTGTCATCACTGTAATTCCTTCTAAGGCTTGCGGGCCTGAGTGTCTAGCTTGAGGGCTGGAGAGCTGTGAGGCTTGACGGCCAGGGCAGTGGACTTGAGGTTCCGATTTTGTCTAGCTTGAGGGCTGGAGAGCTGTGAGGCTTGAGGGCCAGGGCAGTGGACTTGCGGGTCCGAATTTGTCGAGCTTGAGGGCTTGGGTGCAGTAGGAGCTTGCGGTCCTAGGCTGTAGGAATAGGACTTGCGGGTCTGTGTTGTATAGGGCTTGAGGGCCTGAGTGTCGAGCTTGCGGGCTCGGGTGCAGTAGGGGCTTGCGGGCTTACGCTGTAGGACTTGCAGGTCCGTGTTGTAAGGCTTTCGGGCCTGAAGATTTGGCGGAGTTTGCCAAGCCTAGCACACTGCTAGGTAAGCGCATAGGGAAAGAGGACTACTCAAGGCACCCTGTCTTGAGGAACCTCTATAGATCACTGTGTGCTTTTCTGTGTTGTGCTTTATAATTTTATAGATCTACTAATCAGAATTTAAGGACACCTAAACGGGATAAAATAACTTGAAAAATCTATTCACCCCCCCCCCCCCCCCCCCCCCCCTCTAGGTGATAAGTTGACACCCAATAAACAACAGTGGGGTGGATATACCCTAGGACCCTAGTTTTAACCTTAGGGTTGCACTTTAATCCTTGTGAAGGACATAGGGGCACATGTCCTTAGATGGTCATGATACTTGGTAGATAAGTTCATGTGGTGCAAATACTCCTTAGGAAATTTTAAGAGAATTTTAGGACCTAATATTCCCTCTGATTTGGGTTATAACCATTTTTGGGAACCTCCTTATGAGAGGAATTTATATGCTCAAATAACCTTGGATGGTGATGAAATTTGGTGGTACCCTCATAATCATGTAATGGATCTCTGGTAATTTTTGTGTAATTATTGAATTAATTTATTTAGCACTTCATTCACAAATCATCTATTTGGTCTTAAGAATATAATAAATAATTAAGGGCCAAATATCCTTTGGAAAATTATGAAACTTGGTGGTAGGACATTTTAGGACTATAGAAAGCTCTGTGAATTTTTGTATAATTTTTGGAATTATTCATCAGTGGGTTACTTCACAATTTTCCCTAGTATGGGTTTACTTGTAATATTTATTTATGTGAATAATTTGTCTGGATATATTCTGACATTTGGGAAGTAGACTTTTTTGATTAGTATGAAAGTCTGGTAATTTTCCCATAATTTGTAGACAAGTATTTTTGGTGGTTCCTTCTTTAAATTCTAATTTGGGGTAATTGTTCAATATTATAATTAGAGGCCAACCCCTTACAGCAAAACTTTGATATTATGTATTTAATGTTATTTGACCTCATAGATTTTCCATAATTTTGTGGACGCCAAATCATAAGAGGATTTTATACTTCATGTTCAATTTCATGCTTGACAAATGTTGGAGAAATTATAACAAATGCCAAATAATTAAGGAAAAATAGGATTCTCTGGATTTAGTCTTAAAACATCATAATAGACCTCCAGTAAATATCTTGAGTCAGTTGGATGAATATTTGGAGTACCTCCTCTTATGCAACTCATGTAACTCATTTGGTCTACGTATAGTAAAACGGTAAAACTTGAGTAATTTGTGGATCATTAGGTGGGAATGGAAGGTAATTGGTGTACCTATCCTGGTTGAAGAGATTGGAGGTCACCAAAAGGAGTTTAGGTGATGAGAGTGTGGTTGGTGAGTTAAGGATAAAGTTATGCTCGGGGTTGACGAAAGTCATAAAACACTTAAGGTAACCCAAGTGAAATGTTAAGAGGGATTTTCTTATGGGTAGATACCAATAACACTAAGTGTCTTGAGAAAGGGGGCTTTGGGCTATCATCCCATCGTAGCTCCTAGTACCGTTGCAATCCCCTAACAGGGTAAACCTCGGGAAGTCCAAGATTAACCCTAAATTGTAGGAATAAGTTGGTGTACAAGATTGAATTAATAATGCACACACCCACTGTAACACCTCAATTTCCAGTGCAATTTCTCGAGAAATCAAAAGCAGAAGAATACATTTCTCGAGAAAAAGAAAGGGCAGGAAATGCCATTTCTCGAGAAAAAGAAAGGGCAGGAAATGCCAGTTCTCGAGAAAAAGAAAGGGCCAGGTCATTCGTCGAACGCCGTTCGACGAATGCCAGATCGGGTCGTTCAATGAACGCCAAGTTGTTCATCGAACGCAGCCTTCAAGCCGTTCGTCGAACGCAGCCTTCAGGCCATTCGTCGAACGCAGCCTTCAGGACATTCGTCGAACACAGCCTTCAAGCCATTTGTCGAACGCAGCTTTGACGAGTTCGTCGAACGCAGCTTCAAAGAGTTCGTCGAACGCAGTACGTCAAATTCCTTAAGCGGCTGAGGATAATTTCAACCACCGCCATAGCTAAGAAAATATATAGGCAGCCAAATTACAGTTTCCCTTCTAAATTTCTGATTTCAAGCTCGCTCCAAAGGCGGAGAAATTGTGATTTCTGAAGGAGGTCTCTTTGGGCTATCCTTTTGTTGTGTTGAGGGCAAATTCATGGAGGAGATTGCTAGCATGTTTATGTCATCGTCGATTCAGTGGAGAGGAAGCTGTTTCAAAAGAGTCCAGCCGAGTTCCTCTCAGATTTATGGCACCAAAATGAGTGTTGAGGGTAACGATTCTCCTCCCTAATGCTTGGACATGTACATCCTTTGTTTTGCATGATTTTGGTAGACTTCTACTAATTAGTAGATCGGATCATCCGGTGGGTTGATGTTATCCCCACAAAAATTTCCATATACAGTCCGGAATGGTAGTACGAACATAGGCATGCTGTGTGAAGCCCATCTGGATAGGTTCGTCCGGATTGGTGATGTTCATTGCTTGTAGCATGACGGATAAGACTCCGTGTATATGTTGAGTTTTGGGTTCTTGTACTGTGTTGTACATCAAATTGATCTGAAGTTGTTTCCCAGAAAGTACGCGAGAAAAGTGAGCAGAACTAGGTTCTGTTACTAACGCTGGGTGTTAGATTTAACGCCGATGGTAGCTCCAGGTGAGCAGATTGTGTGTCCCCATGTGGTTACAGTTAGACGGGCACAAGGGGAAGCCAAACCCGTGTCAGGCATAGTTGAATACTGGCATTTATGAGCGCGGGCACAAGCTGAACCGAATCAGTTCCATAACCAGTCAGTGATGAGGTCACTCCTCTGGGTTCACTGAGGGAATTTTGGATTAGAAACCATAAGGTAGTGCTAGCCTTGACGGTCGCAGCTCATAATATGATCCAAGTTGAAAAAGGACTAGTGGATGGTGTGTCGGAACTTCGTGTGTACGGCCTAGCTCAATTTGGTTGTCTAAGTTGAAATAAGACTTAGCTTGGAGGTGTAACTCGGGGAGTATGCCAAAGTGTGCCTTGAGAAAACGAAGAGGATGGCGATGGATGCCTCCGTTGGTGTTGTTTGCAGATACATATATGTTTATAAACTGCTGACTCTTGCTTGCAGGGATGGAGCACCGCCGTACCAAGCATGGGGTGGGGTCGTTATAAGTCTGGGTCAGCTAAAGCTGACAGGTTACTTATTTTCACGCTACTTGGTGGGTTTGTTTGTACAGATCCTGGCGAGGCTAGCGGGAAATAGCGGGTTGAAGCTCCTGCTGCTGTGTTGAGTTGGCCCTCGAAGACAGAGTTGTTTTGTTTACTGTTTTCATGAGTGGTCGGCCTGCGTGCCGATGTTTGGAAGCCACCTTTATTATAAACATGTTGTAAACAAGCCTGGTAAATAACTTGTTGTATTTCATTCCTAGTTGCTTATGTAGACATTGTTAAAACTGGTTTTATTTGAAATTAAATGCTTCCATTGTGTGACTCTGTGTGCTGAGATGGTTATGTTATTAACTGTTTAATGCTAATTAAGTAACGCGCTCTTCTGTTCGTTTCATATGGCATTGGGTCCCGGCCGGACCTACTTCTATATGCTATGTAACAGGTAGGGTGTTACAAATTGGTATCAGTTACGGGTCTCGGTCCCTTTCCGTCTAAATTCGTGGTCGAATTCTTTTAAGGGGTGGTGAGCACGTGTGTGCGTTGCCGTTAACTCGTGTAAATAACCAATAATTGTCCACTTTAGGAATGAATTACATGTATGTGTGTAGCATTGGGGGCGCTGATTAAATCCTGAAATTTCTCTACCTATGTGGGTCCCGGCGAGTCAGGAGACCGCGACCATGTGACAAAACACCTCTGAGCCATTAGGTGCGCCACCTCAGATCCATGTGGAGAACCTCTGAGCTGGTGGGTCGTGATGGACGTGTGGTGGTGGGGGGGGGGGGGGGGGGGGGGGGGTTGTTGGGTCCAGCGTTTCTTCACTTGACCCGTAGCGTCATTCCTACTTCCTGATGCGATGTTCGGCAAGTGCACCGGTCGCTATCAAGTAATAAATGTTGGGAATAGAATCCCCGAGTGTCGGTCTCTTGAGGAATGCAGGTTGGGTGAACGAATCGCGTTGTGTGACAATTGTTACACAAGCGGGAACAAACACAACAAGAGGGGTTTTGATTTGGTTTCCTATTGTTAACAACAATAAAAGAAGTGCGGGTCGAAATCACCGCTTCGCAAGGCGAGATGGGTGCAACGGCCGCGATGCCGAGCTTCGTGAGGCGGATGGATGGTGCGCAAGCGAGTGAAGTGATCACTAGTGCGGGGAGTGAAGGTCGCAGACACCTCTTCACAAATCGCCGCTAGCTCTTGCAAACGCGAATCGAACACAATGAGTGCGTGAGTGAGTGAATGGAGTCGAAACGAATCACAAGCAAATGTTGATGAACAGAGAAGAAACAAACATTGCATTTAAACTAAACATCATGATATTCAAGTTCAAATGATTCAAAGAAATACAACAAAGGGGAGAAGAAGAAGATAACCAATGGATGAATACTAGAGGTCGTTCACGGCCGGAATGGTAGTTTGTCAAGCTACCTCCGGACTCGGACGGACTGTGCTTCCGGCGTCGAGAGACTATCACGATCTCTCCACGTGCTTCCGTCATCTTCTACCTCAGGATTGTTGTTCTTCTCACCGGACAGAAATGGAGACAGCTTGCTTGAGTGCATGAGGATGGCGGAGAATGCTTCTGGATGATGGAGAAATGCTTAGGATGGCCGGAGACGACTTCCCCTTCCAGAGAAGATGAGGTGGAGGTGGCTGGAAGTGGAAAACAGCGGCGTACGGACTGAAAATCGCGCTCCCGGAAGCCGGGCCATCCCTAATTTGTGGAACAGGTCATTATATAGGCGCTGGCGAGAATACTGTGCACGGTCATTGGCGCACGACCAGTGGTCGTGCGCGGGAGTTCTGTGATCGTGCGCCTGCCTGGGCGGAACCTGCAACGTATGAAATTTATAAAATAACATGTTCGCACGACCAGTGGCGCACGACCAGTGGTCGTGTGCACTATCGTAAATGGTTGTGCGTTTGGTCAAGACAGAACTCAAATTTTGGGGGTTGAGTGCGCACGATCAGTGGCGCACGACCAGTGGTCGTGCGCAATAGAATCAGTGATCGTGCGCAGTGTTCCTGTACAGAATTGTACCGGGAGCACCTGCACGACTCCTGTTCCTACAGAAATGCTAATCAGGCCACTGAAAGTGGCACTATACAATACGATAAGGCTAACAAAGGAGAATAAACATAAAAACACACCAAAATAGGCCAAGAAGTGCACCTACATAGAATGACAAATATGAGCTAAGACAAGGCTAAAGTGCAATGGAATGAGTAGAAAAACGGCCCAGATGAGTCCATATATTTGTATATAATTGGGACTCATCACACCCCCAGACTTAACTATTTGCGCGTCCCGAGCAAACGAATTCGGCGGAGTGTGAAAATGGTAGTTAACAAAGAAAATTACACAAAGGAGTACGGTGTGAAGTAGCAGAAGCATGCTAATAGAAATTTAGTAAAAAGAGATTCTAACTATGCTAACTAATTTATAAAAGTATTAGAGCGTAAATAAAGATTTATCAATTCTCAGTTGGTGAATTGTGAAGAACTTGAACGATCATGCCCGGTGTGAAAGTAACAAGCCACTAAGGAGGGTGTTGCACAAGATCGGGGTTCAGGAATAACTCCGCTGAAATCCATCAACGTCGTGAACCATAAGCTTGCCCGGTCACACTCTCTCCACGGTGCTAGCAAACTCACAAGATAAATCAATAGGACTTTAGGATTATATTGGGGCTTAGGTTGCGGTATGGTATTCAAGGATAAAGACGAAGGCTACGCAACCCAAATGAGTCAACGGAACGGTGCACCCAACAAAACCAAGAACAAAGCTCATGTGACACACCCCCAGACTTATCATGAAAACTAGGTGTGCACAAGGTCTACTGCACAAATACCAACAGATTTTCTATTACGCTCGGAAGGATTTCTTTTCAATACAATTCTTTTCCCAGATTTTCATTTTAATATCATATTTTTCTTCTTTTTCTTGTCCTCCGGTTGGTTCATAATCAGCAAATAAAACTTATTTCTCCTTCGCATCACACAGATTCCAAACATCACACCAAATCAAGAATATGAGTGCAGTTAAACAGCTATTTGGTTGCGAAAGTAGGATAAGCTTCAGGATTTGGTGAATGGAGGAGGAGCTAAAACAAAGAAGTGGTAGGCACAAATGTTGGCTTGCAAAGGTGAGCGAATAGGACAGGGAAAGACAAGGCTCAAACTAGCCAAAAGGTGGCCTACATCACATTTAACTCAAAGACTCGAGCAGCACACAACTAGTGCTCGTATACACACAACACCGGGTTATCGCCAATTTCGTTCACATTCACCATTTGAGTATAACAAATCTAAACTACGCAAAAATACTAGTCATAAATTAAACGCATAGAGATAATCTAGTTGTACTCAAATTCTACTATAGCATGCGGATGCGACTAGAACACTGCATGAGTCAACATCGCACTCCAAATAGTAATTCCTAAGCTAACACCCTAATTCACATTCCAAACCAAAATAGTTTATTCGGGAACGAAACAAATAGGCAAGCGCGCGCTTATGTGGGTGAAGTGGTGTATGAAGCATGGAATAATGATGATGATAACGAAAAAAAGTAAATAAACTTCTAGCATGCGGTGCAACTCGTGCGCAAAGTGGATAACAACATGCTTTCCCCCAGACTTAATCTAAACATTACATCACAAAAATTGAAAGCTAGGAGGGAGAAGTGTTACCCAATGCTCAGAATTGAGCAAACCAGACGATTGGCGTTAATTTCATGAGCAATCCGCAGCATCCGCCAAGGACAAAGAATCAAAGCACACCTGCAAGCAACACACTAAAAGCAGCAAAAATATATAAAAACTGAATTAAAACATGTGATAAAAATAAAAATTAGGAGATCTGGGTTGTCTCCCAGCAGCGCTTTTATTTTATGTCCTTAAGCTGGACCAAATACCTGTATTATAATTGTTTATAATGTGCATAAATTAAATAAAAGTGCATAAAAAGAGAGTTTCACAAACTAAGAACTAAAAATCAGCTGTAGGCGCTTTTATGGTGCACGTCTCCTAGTATTACCAACTGACACTCCTTGTTTATAGTGGCGCCATCGTATAACTTCAGTCGATGCCCGTTGACCTTAAATTTGTCTCCCTTATCCCCTGATATTTCGATGGCACCAAAGGGAGAGACATCATTCACTAAGAATGGACCGCTCCACCTCGACTTTAACTTTCCTGGAAAGAGGCGGAGACGGGAGTTGTAAAGCAGCACTTGGTCCCCAATTTTGAACTCCTTAGGGATGATGTGTCGATCATGCCATTTTTTTTTTTGTTTTCTCTTTGTAGATGCGAGCGTTTTCATACGCGAAATGCCGGAGCTCTTCTAATTCGTTGAGTTGGGAACGACGCACCTCGGCTGCGGCACCAATGTCCATGTTCAACAGTTTGGTTTCCCATAATGCTTTATGCTCCAGCTCCACAGGGAGGTGGCATGCCTTGCCATAGACTAGTTGAAACGGAGTCATGCCGATAGGTGTTTTGAAAGCGGTCCGGTAAGCCCATAATGCGTCGTCGACCTTTTCAGACCACTCCTTCCTATTTGAATGTATCAATTTTTTGATTATTCGCTTGAGCTCGCGGTTGGATACTTCTACTTGTCCACATGTTTGGGGGTGGTAAGCTAAAGAAATCTTATGATGGATCCCAAACTTTTTCATGAGCTGCAAAAACTGCTTATTACAAAAATGACTACCGCCATCGCTGATAACAGTTCTCGGCGTCCCAAACCTGGAGAAAATATTCTTGTGGATAAAGTGTAGCACTGTGCTGGCATCATTCGTGGCAACTGCCTCGGCTTCCACCCATTTTGAGACATAATCAACTGCCACAATGATATAAGGCTTACCATGAGACATTGGGAAAGGACCCATAAAGTCTATCCCCCAGACATCAAATGGTTCGCAAACTAGCATGTTATTGAGGGGCATCTCATCACGCCGGGAGATGTTTTCGATCCTTTGGCATTCGTCACACTTGGTGACATAGGCATGGGCGTCCCTGAAGAGAGTCGGCCAAAATAATCCGCATTGCAAGATTTTACGTGTTGTTCAAACAGCCCCGAAATGCCCGCCAGCTTCTCTGTCATGGCAGTGTTGCAGTATAGACTGAAACTCGGCTTCAGGAACGCAGCGCCTGATAATCCCGTCACTGCAAGTGTGGAATAAGAGCGGGTCTTCCCAAAAATATTATTTTGAATCAGAGGTAAGCTTCCGTCTCTGCTGAGGGGACAGATTCGGGGAGAAGGTTTTACAAGCCAAGTAGTTAGCGATATCAGCGTACCATGGGGCGGTTGGCGGGAGCGTATTGATTGCGAATAATTTTTCATCCGGAAAATAATCGGTCGTTTCCTCCACAAAGTTGTTGGGACTGTCAGCCGTCATATCGTACTCCAAACGCGAAAGATGGTTAGCTATTACGTTCTCCACCCCTTTCTTGTTTTTGATTTCCAAATTGTATTCCTGCAAAAGTAAAATCCAACGAATCAGGCGCGGTTTGGATTCTTTTTTGCTGAAAAGATACCTGAGTGCGGCGTGGTCCGTGTACACAATTACTTCGGAAAGCACCAAGTATGTGTGAAATTTTTCAAAGGCGAAGACCACGGCTAGCATTTCTTTCTCCGTAGTGGTATAGTTTGCTTGCGCGCTGTTGAGAGTTCGACTGGCATACGCAATGGTGTGAAAAGTCTTGTCTTTCTTTTGACTGAGCACAGCACCCACGGCCACATCACTTGCGTCACACATGATAATAAAGGGTAAATTCCAGTCGGGTGCCACCAAAATTGGAGCCGAGATGAGTTGTCCCCGTAAGGATTCAAAGGCCTGCGTGCATGCATCGTTGAAGTGGAAGGGGACGTCCTTAACAAGCAGGCGAGATAAAGGCTTTGAAATGGATGAGAAGTCCTTAATAAACCTTCGATAGAATCCCACATGACCAAGAAAACTGCGGACACCTTTCACTGACATAGGTGGAGGGAGGTTTTTGATAACACTTACCTTCGCCTGATCTACCTCGAGCCCTTGGCAGGAAACCTTATGCCCCAACACAATTCCTTCGTGGACCATAAAGTGGCATTTCTCCCAGTTCAAGACAAGGTTGGTGTCCTCACACCGCTTCAAGGTCTTGGCCAAATTCGCGAGACAAGTATCGAAGCTGCTGCCAAATAAAGTGAAGTCATCCATGAAAACTTTGAGGAAATCTCCCACCATGTCAGCGAAAATGGCGAGCATACAGCGCTGGAAAGTTGCGGGGGCACTACATAGTCCTAACGGCATTCTCTTGAACGCGAAGGTACCGAAAGGACATGTAAATGTTGTTTTGTCTTGATCAGACGGGTCTATTAAGATTTGATTGTAACCTGAGTACCCATCCAAGAAACAGTAGTAATCCTGCCCCGCTAACTTTTCTAACATCTGATCAATGAAGGGGAGTGGGAAATGGTCCTTGCGTGTAGCATCATTCAGCTTGCGGTAGTCGATACAGACTCTCCACCCGGTGATCATTCGGGTAGGTAGCAACTCGTTCTTTTCATTGGCAAAAACGGTGATCCCTCCCTTTTTTGGTACCACCTAAACTGGGATGACCCATTTACTGTCGCTGATTGGGTAAATGATGCCAGAGTCTAAGAGCTTTATCACTTCTGCCTTCACTACCTCTTGCATTTTCGGGTTCAAATGCCTTTGGGGCTGTGCTGTGGGTTTGTACTGATCTTCAAGGAGGATCTTATGCATGCAGACCGTGGGGCTGATTCCCTTAATGTCTGCAAGAGAGCGTCCGAAGACTTTATGGTACCTTCTCAGCACACCCACCAATGCGGTTTCATTGGCGGCAGAAAGAGCTGCGGAAATAATCACCGGATGCGTGGCATTTTCTCCAAGAAAAACGTACTTTACAGAATCCGGTAATTGTTTGAGAGCGGGATAAATGTTTGGATAAGCAGAATCGCTGGATGGCCCTCCGATTGAATGCGAAACATCGGGCTGGTTCGAATGTGCACCATCATTGCCTGCGTCCTCGCGCTGCCAACATGTCTCGTTGTCATCCAAACCCACATCGATCTGACCATCGAATTCTTCAAGTGGCTCTGCCGGTTCGCATTCCGTGATTTCGAAGAGTTGCGACGGATTGTGGACGTTGAAGGATATAGCGTCCTCCCCCAATCTGAGCATTAGCTCCCCCTGCTCCACATTAATGATAGCACGAGCCATAGCAAGAAAGGGCCGCCCCAAGATAATGGGTACTTTAGTATCAACCTTCATGTCGAGGATGACGAAATTGGCTGGAAAAGCGAGACCGTTTACTACTATTGTGAGGTCCTCGACAATTCCAGATGGTTTCTTGATCGACCGATCAGCTAGCTGTAGCATTACCTGCGTCGGCTTCAAGGTCCCTGCGCCTAGTTCACGAAAGATAGAGAGCGGCATCAAGTTGATTGATGCTCCCAAATCACAGAGCGCCTGGCTGAAACGGTGATGACCGATCCTGCAAGGAATAGTAAAGCTGCCCGGATCTTTGCACTTTGTGGGCATATTGGATATGATGGCGGAGCACTCCTCAGTGAGATCGATAGTCTTAAGATCCTCCAACAGTTTCCGCTTCGAAATCAAGTCTTTCAAGAACTTGGAATAGCCTGGTATTTGAGAAATGGCTTCAATCAGTGGTATGCTCACTTGCACACCTTTCATTATTTCCAGGAATTTGCGGAATTGCTTCTCGGATTTCTCATTTCGCAACCTGTGGGGGAATGGGGGCTGAACAACACTTCTCGAGGGTTGTGCCTTGCTCACGGGGTCTGGCTCAATATGAATCTGAGTCTGCTTCTCGGCCATGTCTGCATTACACTTGTCAGTGGAGTTCACAAGTGGTTCCTGTCGTGGAAGATTGTCAACACCTCTACCGCTTCTCAATCGCATGGTGTTCACAGACTCTGGCTGCTGACTTGCAAGCCCAGAAACGACATTGGTAAGAGTCCCTATAGTAGAGTGAAGCTGTTGAATTGTTGCAGATTGGTCATTTATTTTATGCAGCATCCCGACCACAAAGGTTGCCAACTGTTCCGTCTGCCCTGACGGCACACATTCCGCTGCTCCGTTGAATGTCACTATATTAACTTCAGCAGTACTGGGGGGGGGGGGGGGGGGGGGGGAATGACATGACTCCAGTGCTGGCTAGTCTGAACTATATTCACTACTACTTCCCACGCGTCCTTCCCCGATTTATTAAACAGGGCCCCACCGGCTGCCACATCGAATAACAGACGGAATTTGTCCAGCACGCCGAAATAAAAAACCTGAATCAAAAAGATTTCTGATAGATCTTCACGGTAACATCCCCTATGCAGGGATTGAAAATGCTCCCAAGCGTCAACTAACGTCTCCTCCTTTCCCTGGCCGAAGGTTATAAGTTCCCTGTACTTGTCCAGGACTCGGGTACGGTGTTGAAACTTATGCAAAAATCTCCCTTCGAGTTGCTTCCATGTGGTCGCCTCTCTTTTCCGGATATCCTAGTACCAACTTTTGGCTTTATCATGTAGGGAAAATGAGAATGCTAGGATCTTTTGCAGGTCGTTTTCAACTCCACTGAATATACATGTATAATAAATCTCTAAGAAGTCCTGCATGTGTTGTACCGCATCCTCATGCTTATCCCCACTGAACTTGCAATTCCCAATCATATACTCAATGATGTCGGAGGAAATCCCGAAATCATGATCATTCCTTTGTGCTTGAACCTTTAAATCATTTAAACTTCCTTGATAGATGTATTGCTGAATAGAGGTCATGCTAGGAATACTTGAAACCCAAAAGATTAGCGCACGATGGAAAGAACGAAGGTAATTCGATGTGCGTATCAAAAAAAAGAAACAAGGATAACAGAGGTAAACAAAGAGAAATAAAAATAATGCCTCGTGCAACGATTCTTCACGCAAACTAATTCATCACGTCTGCAGTCCCCAGCAACGGCGCCAAAAACTTGATGCGATGTTCGGCAAGTGCACCGGTCGCTGTCAAGTAATAAATGTTGGGAATAGAATCCCCGAGTGTCGGTCTCTTGAGGAATGCAGGTTGCGTGAACGAATCGCGTTGTGTGACAATTGTTACACAAGCGGGAACAAACACAACAAGAGGGGTTTTGATTTGGTTTCCTATTGTTAACAACAGTAAAAGAAGTGCGGGTCAAAATCACCGCTTCGCAAGGCGAGATGGGTGCAACGGCGGCGATGCCGAGCTTCGTGAGGCGGATGGACGGTGCGCAAGCTAGTGAAGTGATCACTAGTGCGGGGAGTGAGGGTCGCAGACACCTCTTCACAAATCGCCGCTAGCTCTTGCTAACGCGAATCGAACACAATGAGTGCGTGAGCGAGTGAATGGAGTCGAAACGAATCACAAGCAAATGTTGATGAACAGAGAAGAAACAAACATTACATTTAAACTAAACATCATGATATTCAAGTTCAAATGATTCAAAGAAATACAACAAAGGGGAGAAGAAGAAGATAACCAATGGATGAAGACTAGCATCCGTTCACGGCCGGAATGGTAGTTTGTCAAGCTACCTCCGGACTCGGGCGGACTGTGCTTCCGGCGTCAAGAGACTGTCACGATCTCTCCACGTGCTTCCATCGTCTTCTACCTCAGGATTGCTGTTCTTCTCACCGGACAGAAATGGAGACAGCTTGCTTGAGTGCTTGCGGATGGCGGAGAATGCTTCTGGATGATGGAGAAATGCTTAGGATGGTCGGAGACGACTTCCCCTTCCAGAGAAGATGAGGTGGAGGTGGCTGGAAGCGGAAAACGGCGGCGTACGGACTGAAAATCGCGCTCCCGGAAGCCGGGCCATCCCTAATTTGCGGAACAGGTCATTATATAGGCGCTGGCGAGAATACTGCGCACGGTCATTGGCGCATGACCAGTGGTCGTGCGCGCTGGAGTTCTGTGATCGTGCGCCTGCCTGGGCGGAACCTGCAACGTATGAAATTTATAAAATAACATGTTTGCACGACCAGTGGCGCACGACCAGTGGTCGTGCGCACTATCGTAAATGGTCGTGCGTTTGGTCAAGACAAAACTCAAATTTTGGGGGTTGAGTGCGCACGATCAGTGGCGCACGACCAGTGGTCCTGCGCAATAGAACCAGTGATCGTGCGCAGTGTTCCTGTACATAATTGTACCGGGAACACCTGCACGACTTCTGTTCCTACAGAAATGCTAATCAGGCCACTGAAAGTGGCACTCAACAATATGATAAGGCTAACAAAGGAGAATAAACATAAAAATACACCAAAATAGGCCAAGAAGTGCACCTAGCATAGAATGACAAATATGAGCTAAAACAAGGCTAAAGTGCAATGGAATGAGTAGAAAAACGGCCCAGATGAGTCCATATATGTGTATATAATTGGGACTCATCACTTCCTTAAAGAAAAAGTAGCGCCCTTCCCATCAACCCGGGCTTTTGGGACAGTTGGTTGCGCTTGATCCAACAAATGGTATTTATACTATGATATATATTTTAATGTAATAATTTATAGTATGTAACACCCCACTTTTCCCAAAATGGGGTTGAAAGGGAGAGTTGTCAAGATTAATCGAAAGGTCTCGACAAAGAAGACTTATCCATTTAATGTTAGTGAAAGATCTCTACAAATTGTCGAATGATCTCGATGAATCGTCAAATGGTTTTAGCGATTATCGACGAACACTATTTGTAAATTAGTTTCAACGAATTGTCGAAGTGTCTCGAGAGGACTTGACAAATTGTTAAAATGTCTGAACGAATTCTATGGTCTCGACGAATTCTCATGACTACTCGATGAATGCAGACATGGCGCTTATTTTTACCTGTTTTGACTTTGACGGAAGATGACGTCAAGTCTTAAGTCCAAAGTTGTTCTGATCCTTCTAAAAAATGGATCTGACGGCTAGGATCATTTCCTAATCCCTTAAAGAATGTTTGGGAGATAACTTTATGTCAATTATTATCATTACACTCTCTCCAAGCTTGAGAAATTTAAGAGCCAAGGAAGAAGAAGAAGAAATTTTCTGCCATTGATGGAGCTCCGAAGCTTCGAATCGCAAGACATTTCCAGATCTACAGAGAGTAGCCCGGTGCGGTTCATTCCATCTGATTGAAATCTTGGATTCGTGGCGCAGAAGAGAGAGGGATGGGTAACGATCCTTCCTCCCAGTCTTAGAAAGTATTTGGTCCTCTCATTCCTTTTTCTATGCAGTTTGAGGTTGTCACGTTAACTAATTAGTGAAGTGTAGGACTTCTTTTATTTCTTCGGAAGTCTGGGTAGATTGTGTCCATCCCCGACATTTATTGCATGTAGAAATTCGGTAGATGTACGAATTTTGGCATTTTTGTGTGAACCCTACCCGCGACCATTAGCCTTGATCGGTGATGCTTGATTGTGATGTGCATTTAGGTTAAGCTTATAATGCGTGTCAAAGAATGACTCAGTCAGAAATGGCATCGTATTGCGGGACTTGAGATTTAGGTGTCTTTCGGAGAGCCTAACAGAAGCCCAATGCTTGGAATGTGGTTGATGCAAACCTTCACCACGAGTTTTGAAGTGGAGTGGTCTTGTAACTCCTTCATTGGTTATGTGTGCAAAGCCGAAGTCCTCTTGGAAGGATTAGGTGCATTGCCATCTTTTAGTGTAGCAATTGAATGTGTTAAACCCTTATGTGCTGAGGCGAAGCCATACCTGCATAGTGCAGTAGATCATGATGACTAGAGCATGTACAAAGCTGATCCAAACCCGTTACCATGCAGATTGGTGAGAGGTGCCAACCTCTTGTACACCGTGTGATCATGGGAAAGGTCATGGAAGGTATTCACCTAGAACGACCAAAATCTCTTTTCCCACCTAAGTTTGTGTTACTTTGGGTGGAGTTGATTGTTGATTGATGTTATGTTAGCCTCAATTGATTGCTTCGGAGGTTATGTGAATCCTCTGGGTGAACCGAACCACTATAATGTCCATACCTAGGTTCCCCTTACTTTGATGCTCAACCTCGAAGATTGATTGTGCTTGAAACCTCTGCCTGCTTCTGTACAGCTTGCTTGCAGGTTGGCGGTGACACGCCCCTAAGCCGGCTAGATGGTCGGGGTGGGATTGTTGGGCGATTTGTGGTCAGCCTATAGCTGACCCTCGTTTACCTCTTATTGGATGTTGGTGCAGGTGCTGGTGAGCCAAACAGAAAGTAGAGGGTTGAAGTCATATGCTGTGTTGACCCTTAAAGGCCAATCTCTATTTTACTGCTTTCCTTAGATTGTCGGCATGCATGCCAAAGAATGTTTTGATTTAGATTCATTGTCTGAATGTAAGGCCTTAAGGTCATAACCCTTTAATGTTTCATTCCTAGGATAGTGGACAATTCTGAAAGTTATGTTAATTAATGCTTCCGCTTGTGATACTCTCGTGAAGTTACTTTTCCGTTATCATCTTATTAACGTCTACCTAGTGTGTTCAATATGGAGTGGGGTCCTGGACGAACCTATTATTATATTGTTTGTACTGGCAGGATGTTAGAATTTGGTATCGAACTTTTGGGGTCGATCTTTAGTTTAGCGAATCTGGGGCTGAATTCATTTTATGGGGTGGTGTGTACGTGATGTGCGTTCACCCAAAATGATAAAACACAGATAAGAAAGTCCACTTAGGAATGAAAAACATGCTTTTTGCGGAACTTGAGCCTTTCTTGCTTGTCTGTTGCTATGTTTTTGGTCACTAAATTATGTGTTACATGATTATAGTTGAGTAGGAGTGGTGCGGGGTAGTCTCGACCACGTAATACCGCTGAAAGTAGTTTGTCCGCTGAGGCACCAGTGACCACTCCTTATGCTTAGATGATTAGATTAGTTGCTGAAGCGGTCTTCGCGATGATCAATAATTAGCCAGGATATGGTAAACAGCCTACTACTCCTACTCCTGATGTGGCCCCGAATCTTGTTGTTGCAGTGAAACAACGAGCGGAAACCACAGTAGATCTCAGGGTGCAACATAGAGTTGAACATGTAGTTGTGGGATGAGCGCGTGACCAGCAATTGAAGCAATTTCTAAGCTTCAATCCTCTAACCTTCTCGGGGACCGAATCCTCAACAGAAGCAGAGGACTGGCTGTCAAGAGTAAAGAGAAATCTATGGGTGACAGCAACCAAGGATGCGATGATTGTCACCTTATCCACTTTCCTTCTTAATGGTGAGGCGGTGCTTTGGTGGGAAGAATTAGAAGTGCACAAGTTGGCTGGTAGAGATATTACTGACATCTCGATGGCAAAATTTTCAGAACTGTTCCTCCAGAGATTTATCCCATCTGCCCAGCGCATTACGTTGCAAAATCATTTCTTGCGATTAACTCAAGATGATCATTCTGTAAATGACTGCATGCATGAGTTCACCAGACTGAGTCGCTATGCAGGACTTCGTGATGAGTTAAGGCTGCATCTAGCAGGCCCAATCACTTTTGGCTTTCATGTTCTGGTGCAAACTGCCAGATCTCTAGAATTGGATATGCAGAGGGTGCAGCAAGAAAAAGGCCTCAATGCAAAGAAGCCAGAGTTTCACGTGTCTACCTCTTAAACAAGGCCAGAGTTTCGATGAATTAAGAGGAAATCTAGGTTCGCGAAACTAGCTCCCTCTAATTTATCTGGAGCAACTACTGCACGGGGCCCTATTATGTGTTTCACTTATGGAAAGGTGGAACACAAAGCCCGGGTGTGTCAAAGTGGTCCCCCGAAGGCAGAAAACTGAGCCATGTACTATGCTCATGTGGCGGGTCCATATTATGCGGAGAAAGGCAAAGCTGCGGAGTCTTCTGCTTCCCAGCATCCTCTGACCCAACCGAGAGTCTACTCGGTGGGCCAACAAGAACCATTAGAAAGAATGATGTCGTCACAGGTATGAATTATAATTTAGCTTTTACAGATTGACATGATTTATACTTTGCGTGCGACTATACATTTGTTGTTATGCAATTAGGCTTCATCCTAATTTTCAACTATCTGGCGAGAGCTCTTTTTGATATTGGAGCTTCGCACTCCTTCTTATCTAATACTTCATGGTGCAAATCCGAGTATCGTCTACCTTGGTGAAGGATAGATTGTAGGTAGTGCTACTGAATGGATCTCGTATGAGCGAGGATAGGTTTACTCAGGTAAAGGTGCGGATAAGGAATCAAGATTTTGACCTGGAAGCCTCATTATTACCGCTAGCTGAGATTGTTGTAATCTTTGGCATGAACTGGCTCTCAAAATAGCCAGCATGCATAGATTGCAATCAGAAGGAGATTACTCTAGGAAAGAAAACCGGTGATGAGACCACGTTTGCTGGAATGCGAGGAGCGAGAAAGACACTGATGTCTGCTCTCCAAGTGGTTAAGGCGGTGAGGAAAGGCACAGAGTTGTTCTTCACCCTGTTGGAGGCTTCAATGCCTAGTCCAAGTATAAGTGATGTCCTGATAGTGGCGGAGTACGTTGACGTGTTCCTAACAGACTCCCTGGGGATCCCCCACGGTGAGAGATTGATTTCTGTATCGAGTTGGTGGCAGGTGCCAAGCCTGTATCACGCTCACCAAACTGAATAGCGCCAAAAGAATTGGCAGAGTTAAAAGTTAAATTGCAAGAACTATTAGAGTAAGGCTATGCGCGTCCAAGAACATCCCCTTGGAGTGCACTGGTCCTCTTTGTGAAAAAGAAGGATGGAGATTGTATCTATGCATCGATTAGAGAACTGAATAAGCTGACAGAGAAGAACCGTTATCTGATTTCGAGAATCGATGACTTGTTCGACCAACTTAGTGGGTCGACAGTGTATTCTAAGCTAAACTTGAGGTCCGACTATTATCAGTTGAGAATAAGGGAATGTGATATTCCAAAGACAGCGTTCAGTACCCGCTTTGCGCACTACAAGTTTATTGTCATGTCGTTCGGTCTTTCCAATACACCGTCGGTATTTATGGACTTGATGAATTGAACGTTCCGAGAGTATTTGGAACGATTTGTGATTGTCTTCATCGATGACATTTTTGTATACTCTCAGTCCGAAGAGGAGCATGCAGAGCATCTGGATGCAATTTTGAGCACTTTAAGGAGGAGTCAGCTATATGCCAAGTTCTCCAAATACGAGTTTTGGCTATCATCAGTAGCATTCCTGGGTCATGTCGTTAGTGGTGAAGAAATTGCGGTCAATCCGTCAAAGATAGTGGCTATCTGATAGTGGCTTGTGTTGAAATATTTGGTGGATGTCCAAAGTTTCTTAGGACTTGCTGACTACTATAGGCGCTTTGTGGAGAACTTCTTGAGGATTGCACTTCCCCTCACTATATTGAGTAGGAAAGATCAGAAGTTCATTTGGTTGCCCGAGTGCGCATGAGCTTTTGAGGAGCTGAAGATCCGTCTGACCACGACGCCCATTTTATGCTCGCCATGTGGAATGAAAGGCTATGAAATATATAGTGATGCCTTGGGGAGTGGCTTGGGTTACGTCCTAGTGCAATTCCGAAAGGTAATTGCCTATGTCTCCCGACAAGTGAAGGTACACGAGAGAAACTACCCAGTTCATGACATGGTGTTAGCGACCCTGTTATTCGCTCATAAGCTATGGAGGTATTACTTATTTGGCATGAAGATTAACATCTTTAGGGACCACAAAAGCCTCAAGTACCTGTTGGATCAAAAGGAGTTGAATATACAACAAAGGAGGTGGATGGAGTTCCTTGGGGACTACACCTTTGACATTTGTTACACTCCCGGGAAGGGAAACATAGTTGCAGACACATTGAGTCATCGGGCTCCCACGTAAGCAAATTGGATTTTGATGCATGATGAGCGTGTAATATGTGATCTAGAATCCATGGGGATCACTTGTGTCGATAAGAGAGTGTCTACTTCAGTATGCTTGAACTGGATGGATGTTCAATACGACCTTGCCGATCGAGTTTGACAAGCATTGGAGCTCGATGAAAGCATGAAACGTTACAAGGCGGAGACTGTGAATGAGTCTAACGCTCAATTCTCTTTCGACGATGGTTTGTTATGGAAAGATGCGAATTTATGGTAGAAATTGATGCACGAGGCTCATTTTACTAAGTACTAAATTCACTCGGGGAGCACAAAGATGTATATGGATATGAAGAAACCCTTATGGTGGCCAGGAATGAAGAAAGACATTCCTCTCTATGTGGTAAAGTTTCATACTTGCGCGTTAGTGAAGGCTGAATGTCAAAGGCCTGGTGGGTTTCTAAAGTCTTTACCGATACCGGAATGGAAGTTTGACGATCTTTAAATGGATTTCGTGCACGGATTGCTGAGATCACAACATGGAAACGTCACTATTTGGGTGATCGTAGATCGTTTAATGAAAGTATTGCACTTTATTATGAACCAGAAGGATGATTCCGCGAAAAAACTCGCAAAGCTATATGTCGATAACATAATACGATTGCACGGAGTTCCCCGTAACATCGTGAGCGGTCATGATGGATGTTTTACATCTAAGGGCTAGAAACTAATCCCCCAACTATTGGGTACCAAGCTGAAGTTTAGCAAGGCCTTCCACCTGCAAATGGATGGACAGACCAAAAGGACCAATAGAAAGATGGACGACATGCTCCGGAAGTGCCCTTGGATTTCAGAAAGAGATGGGAGGACCATCTCTATATGATTGAGTTCGCCTACAACAACAACTACCAGAAAAGTAATAAAATGGCTCCTTTCGAAGACCTTTATGGTAGAAAGTGTCGTACGGCGCGGCGTTGTCTTGGGCTGAAATGGGCAATACAAAGTTGTTATACGCAAAGATGTGGAGGAAGCGAATACATCAATTCAAGCAATACGAGAGCAGTTGCTCATTGACCGGGATAGGTAGGCAAAGTACTACAATACAAATCCCTGAAACTTTGAGTTTGTCGTTGGTGATTGGGTTTACTTGAAGATCAGATCGTATGAGTGAGTATTAAGGATCTAACGATTGAAAAAGCTGAGTCCAAGGTACGTGGGACCGTTTGAGATATTGTAATGCATTGGTGAAGCTGCCTAGCAGCTTGCTCTATCTGGGGAGCTAAGCATTCTGCATGACGCATTCCACATTTCCATGTTGAGAAAGGCTGTGAAAGAGCCTACACATATTGTTGTGGATGATGAAGTGCCGATTAATGGTGGGCTAGAGATGAAAGTTAAGCCCATGTGCATTGAAGACACCGAGGTGATGCAATTACAGAACAAAGCCAACTGAATGGTATATGTCTGTTGGAAGAATAGCGGGAGAGAGGAACTCTCTTTGGAAGGAGAGCTAACAATGCTTGCGGAGTACCCTGAGTTATTCCTCTTAGGTATAATTTAAATTGTTGTACCTTACTATTTTCGTAATTTTGGGTTGAAATTCTTTTAAGGGAGGTGGAGTTGTAACACCCCACATTTCCCATAATGGGGATGAAAGAAAGAGCTGCCCAGATCTGTCAAAAGGACTCGACGAACAAGACTAATCCGACGAATGTTAGTGAAAGATCTCAATGATTCGTCGAATGATCTCGACGAATCGTCGATTAGCTTCAACGATTATTGACAAACACTGTATTAGGATTAGGTTCAACGAATTATCGAAGGTTCTCTAGAGGCCTCGACGAATCATCGAAATGTCTCGATGAATTCTATGGTCTCGATGTATTGTCGTGACTACTCGACGAATGCAGACAGAGCGCTTATTTTTACCTGTTTCGACTTTGACGGAAGTTGACATCAAGTCTTAAGTCTGAAGCTATTCAGATCCTTTTGAAAAAAGGATTCGACGGCTAGGATCATTTTGTAATCACATAAAAGATGTTTGGGAGATAACTTTAGATCAATTATTATCTTTACACTCTCTCTCCAAGCTTGAGAAATCTGAGATCCAAGGAAGAAGAAGAAGAAGACATTTTCCGCCATTAACGGAGCTCTGATGCTCCGAATCACGAGATATTTCAAGATCCACGGAAAGCTGTCATGTGTAGTTCTTTCCATCAGATTGAAATCTCGGATTCATTGCACATAAGAGAGCGGGAAGGGCAAAGATCCTTTCTCCTGGCCTTAGGAAGTGTTTGGTCCTCTCATTCTTTTTTCTATGCATTTTGAGGTTGTCTCTTTCACTACTTAGTGAAGTGTAGGACTTGCTTTAGCTCTTCGGATCTCCGGGTAGATTGTGTCAGTCCCCGACATTTATTGCATGTAGAAATCCGGTAGGCATACGGATTTAGGAATTTTGTGTGAAGCCTACCTGTGACGTTAGCCCAAATCAGTGATGCTTGATTGTGATGTGCATTTAGGTTAAGCCTAGAATGCGTGCCATAGAATGACTCCGTGAGAAATGGCATCGTATTGCGGGACTTGAGATTTAGGTGTCTTTCGGAGAGCCTAACGAAAGCCCCATGCTTGGAATGTGGTTGAATGCAAACCTTCACCATGAGTTTTGAAGTGGAGCAGTCTTGTACCTCCTTCATTGGTTATATGTGTGAAGCCAAAGTCCTCTTGGAAGGATTAGGTGCGTAGCTATTGTTTAGTGTAGCACTTGAATGTGTTACACCTCTACAGGCTAAGGCAAAGTCGTACCTGCGTCGTGCAGTATATCACGACGACTAGAGCACGAGAAAAGTTGATCTGAACCCATTTCCATATAGATCGGTGAGAGGTACCAACCTCTTATACACCGTGTGATCATGGGAGAGGTCGTGGAAGGTATTCACCTAGACCATCCAAAAGCTCTTTTCCCACCTAAGGTTGTGTTACTTAGGGTGGATTTGATTATGGATTGATGTTATGTTAGCCTCATGCGGTTTCTTAAGCAGTTGTGGGAATCCTTCGGGTGATCCCAACCAACATCATGTGCATACCTAGGTTCCCCTTACTTTCATGCTCAACCTACAAGATTGATTGTGCTTGAAACCTCACCCAATGTAGTGTAGATGCACTTTCTTTATATTATTATATGTTGCATGTACTAGTTGCATGCAAGTTGGCGGTGACACGCCCTGAGCCAGCAAGATGGCCAGGGGGTGGGATCATTATACGGTTTGTGGTCAGCTCATAGCTGACCCTCGTTTACCTCCTATTGGATGTTGGTGCAGGTGCTGGTGAACTAAGAGGAAAATAGCGGGCTGAAGCCATATGCTGTGTTGGCCCTTGAAGGCCAACCTCTATTTTACTGATTTCCTTGTATTGTCGTCCTGTGTGCCGATGAATGTTTTTATTTAGATACATTGTCTGAATGTAAGGCCTTAAGGCCATAACTCTTTAATGTTTCATTCCTGGGATAGTGGACAATTCTGAAAGTTATGTGAATTAATGCTTCCGCTTACGCTTGTGATACTCTCGTGTAGTTTCTTTTCTGTTATCATCTTATTAATGTCTAGCTAGTATGTTCAATATGACGTGGGGTCTTGGCCAGACCGATTGTTATATTGTTTGTACTGGAAGGATGTTACATAGTATCTAATAGTATTACTAATATTGTTGTATAGTATAATATTAGTTTTATAATATTACTTCAATGATATTATTAATAGTATTCAATAGTCACTAAAAGACTAAAATATTATTGCATACAATGTTATAGTATAGTACAATATTTTTACTATATTTATAAATTACACTAAAATTATAATAACAGACTATAATATAGTATATATTTTAGTATAATATAATATAGTTTATTATAATATATGTTATACAATAATAGCCTAACACTAGTTATACACAAATAAAGTTATCAGATTATACTATTGTCATTATAATGTAGTATATTAAACTATTGTATACTACACTATAATAAGTATATTCTAATTGACTATATACTTGTAATTATAAGGTATGTTAGTATACTATAAAATAGCTTTTACTAGTATAATATTATACTATAAATAGCATAATGTATATACTAGTAATATTAGTCTCATACAATAATGTACACAAATATTATACTATAGACACTATATAATAGTATACTACAGTCTACTAATTTATTAATATAATAGTATATTGTTTAGTAATACTATATTATATATATTATAATGTAATACTAATATACTATACTATTTATTTTACTAATATATAGTATAATAAGATGTAGTATAATTGATTATAATAATATAATAGTCTATTATATAATATGGACTATATATTATCGACTAGTGTATTAGTAATACTGTAGTCTATATATAGTATTATACTTTATAGTGTGTATAATAGGCTCAATATTATAGTACAGTACAAAGATTATACTAGTATTAATATCCTCTAACAGTATTACAATTATAGTACTATAATATATTATAGTAATATATTAGTATTAATATTTCAATATAATACTATATATACTCTATGTATACTGTACAATTGTTGTACAACCTTATTCTCTGAGGGTGGGGCCTGTCCAACGCCACGTAGGTAGAAGTCAAAGTCAATGGTCAAACAAGAGATATCAGACAACGTACCGGGACTATGTAAACCCGGGGTGCAAGTAGCACCTTGCTCGCCCCCAACTGGCGAGAAGGAGTACGCCCCCGGAGCTATCCAGACATACGAGCGAGAAGGTCAAAGGCATGGACATACTCGCCTATTAGCGACTTTCATCAACCAACTCGCCAGCCTGCAGCGAGATCCTTGCCTATTCGCTCGCTTAGGCCTTTGCTCAACAATCTCAAAGGGGGCCAGGGACAGTCGCCTGCACCCCCTCCCTTAAGATTTATTTGGAAATAGACCCCCCGGGGTACCAGGAATTGCACTTGCCAACAAAACCAGAGCCTCACCCCCCTTATAGCGAGAATCCTCCCTAGCCAGTGCCCTCCTAGTACCAAGCTCGGCCATTCGGTTGTTGTGGAGGAAAAGACTACTTTGAGCTTCTGGGTATGTGGTGGTACCTCCCTGTGGTAGCACATGTGGTTCTATTTGTTATCGTTCTAATTCCTCCGCCATCGCCAGTCAAGTCATCTTGTCAGACCGCTGGGCGAGTAGCCTCCGGCTGCATTGATCCAAATTTTAGAGTCCAGAGTTTCCTGGCTTCAACACTTTGGTGCGATGAGCGTGGATCGTAGCCAGAGGAAGAAAGCTTGGTAGAAAGGTGAGATGCTGGTAGTTGGTGACCTTGAGGAGGTAGTTGGTAACTCGGACGGAGGAGGCGAGTTTGTAATGTTGGCTGTCTTTGAAGAGTTCGCGCGGCGTTTAGAGGGGACCATGCAAGCAGCTCTTCAACCTGGCACGGAGGGTACGAAGACTTCTCCTCATCACCTGATTTTGACTAGGGAAGGTGCTCACCCTCACCGAGCAGGGAAAGAGCATGAGGAGGAGCCCGAGCGACCAAGGAAATTGCAGTTCTGCCCGCAGGCCTCGCAGGGAGCTGGCGGAATCTGATTCAGCGAGATGGAAAAGCAAGCGAGGTACTACGATACTCGCCAATTCTGCGAGTATGGAGTTGATACTCGCTAGGCAGAGGATCATTGCCAGGTGGGTGGGAGGAGCCCATTATGTGAGGAGATCATTGTTGCGCCCGTGCTGGAAGGGTTTAGAGATCCCGTGATGAATTACTACTCAGGGAGGGAAGACCCTATCCGGCACATCCAATGGTTCGAGTATGTAGCCTCCATCTGAACCATGTTGGACGCCTTCAAGTGTAGGATCTTCGCTATCACCTTCATAGGTAAGGCCAGGGACTGGTTCCACCAGTTTCCAGAAGGTTTGATCTACTGCTTCGAGGATCTGTGTAGGGGTTTGACAATACGGTTGGGCACGGCCAACAAGTTGAAGAAGGAGGCAACGACCCTCTTCAATATGGTGAAGGGAGCAAAGGAGATGTTGGGGCACTATATCGATCACTTCCAAGAGGATATGTTGGACTTTTAGGAGGTGGATGGTTCCACCTTGCAGCTAGCCCAAACATTCGGCCTTCGTGAGGGCCTCTTCAAGTTGGAGCTCGGTAGGAACCCTCCCTATACTTACAACAACCTCATCAAGAGGGCCAATAATTTTGTTCAAGGAGAGGCTTCTAATCATGGCTTCTTAGACAGGCTCACCAGGGTGACCAGGGAGGGCGAGAAAGAAAAAGAGAAGACCCCCGAGAGAAGGAGGAAAGAAGAGCCCAGGAGGGAAGAGAAGAGGAAGCCAGAGGAGAGGAGAAGGGAGGAAAGGAAGAGGGAGGAGCCCAGGAAGGAAGAGCCAAGAATTAAGAGGAGACTCATCGTGGCACCGGAGCGTCGGGAGGAGGAAAGACACTACCAAGTTCCCATTAACCGGACGCCTGGGAGGCTGACAAGAGGACCTCGGCATCAGGATTAGGGAAGGAGATCCCCGGAGAGAAGGCGCTTCCACCAGCCAGAGAGGCATCAGGAATGAAGAAGGTAGGAAGTGATGTCGGTTGCTCGGCGAGGCAACCAGCAAGGTCGGAAGAATCGACAAAGGAGGCCGCAGGCAGAGGAGATCCCCCTCTATTATGATCTGCATGAGGTAGAGGGGCACGGGACGATGGCTTGCCCAGATTTTTGGGAAGCCAAAAGGAGGTTGACAGCAGGAGAAGCAGGATTAGAGCAGCGGAGGATAGAAGCCCATGTCGATCTGCCGGCAGTGCAAGCCGTCGGCCGAAGGAGGAATGAGGACCGGGTCGATCATGGAGGTCAAGGGGACATCGCCCAAGGAGGCAGAGGAGTGGGTGTGATCCACGGGGGAGCAAGGCTGGGAGCTTCCTGCAAGGGCATTCTCCATCAAATCTATCGAAGGAGTGTCGCCTCAACCTTGCAAGCACCTCCACCGTTGGAGGAAATTACCTTCTCAGAGGACATGTTGGGGAATGAAAATCTCTTCCATGATGCCCTTGTGATCCAGGCGGCAGTGGAGGACTTCACCGTTAATCAAATTCTTATCGATAACGGTAGCTCCGTAAACATAACTTCAAGGATACGTTCGACGGGCTGGGCATCTGGGCAGAAAGAATTCGGGCGTCAGATGGTCCCCTCTTTGGCTTCTCAGGAGAGAAGAAGGAGGTGGAAGGAGGAGTAGATCTCCTTGTAACACTCGGTGGCACCCCGCTCAAGTATTGCTTCATCAACATTGACGTCCCGAGTTACTACAAGGCTATCTTCGGAAGGCCGCTTCTCAACACCTTCAAGGCCATTCCGTCTTCCTACCATCAGTGCCTCAAGTACTGTCAAGGGGATATCTAGGTGAGGATCAGAAGCGATCCAAGATCCTCCTGTGAGTGTTACCTCAGCGCGGTCAGTACCATCAGCTGGATGGCTGACGCAGAGGAGTTCAAAAGAGTGCTGGGGAGCACGGCTAGGCTGAAAGTAGCTGAGGAGGTGGAAGAGATTGAGGTACTCACCGAGGCTAGAGTACCTTGATTGTTGAAGGTCGGAGGGTCACTAAAGACCGAAGAAAAGATCAAGATGGCGGCGTGTCTTCAAGAGAACGAAGAAATCCTTGCCTAGAGTGCTGCTGAGATGCCAGGGATTGACGCAGAGGTTGCCTGTCATCACCTCATTATAGACCCCGCGGTCAAGCCCATCCGCCAGAAGAAGAGGTCAAGTGCCACTATGTTGGACATACCTATCAGAGAGGAGGTGAAGAAGCTGCTTGAAGCAGGCTTCGTGTCGTAGATCCAGTACCTAGGCTGGGTCTCGAACGTGGTAATAAAAATAAAGCTGGGGGCAGCTGGAGGATGTGTGTCAATTTTTTGTTATTGAATAAAAGTTTCCCAAAGGATTGTTATCTCTTGCATCGAATCGACACGCTGGTTGATTCAGCCATCGGTTTTTCCTTAATGAGCTTTCTCGATGCATTTTCAGGATACCAGCAGATCCGGAGGCATCCCCCCGACTGCCGCGATGTCTCCTTCATCACTGGAGATGAGTGCTACAGCTACAAGATGATTCCCTTCGGGTTATTGAATGCAGGGGCGACTTACCAGCGGATGATGGACCATGTCTTCAGGGAGCAGAAAGGGAGGAATCTGGAGGTATATGTGGATGATCTCTTGATCAAAAGCAAGAGCGTCCAGGAGCATATAGCTGATCTGGTGTAGACCTTTGTGACACTGAGGAAGTTCAAGATGAGGATCAACCCGGCAAAGTGTGTGTTCAGAGATGGAAGGGGGAAGTTTCTGGGGCATCTCATCACCCCGAAAGGGGTAGAGCCAAACCCTGACAAGGTTAAGGCAATCCTGGAGATGACTTCGCCGAAGATGATGAAAGAAGTCCAAAGGTTGATGGGAAGTCTGGAGGGTCTTAGCCGCTTTCTGTCAAAGGCAGGAGAGAAGTGCTCTCCATTCTTCAAAATTCTTCGAAAGAGAGAGGACTTCAAATGGTCTGAAGAATGCGAGAAGGCGTTCGATAGGCTGAAACAGTAGTTAACCCAGACACCCCTCCCGCAAAGTCTGAAAGAAGGCGAAGACCTACTCATCTACCTACGAGTAGGAACGAAAGCCGTGAGCTTCGTTCTAGTCTGGGAGGAAGGGAATAAGCAGCTACCCATCTACTATGTTAGTCAGGTGTTGAAGAAGGCAGAACTCCGGTATCCGATCCTAGAGAAGCTCGCCTTCGCCTTGATGGTGTCAGCACGGAATCTCCGGCCTTATTTTCAAGCTCACTCCATCCGGGTTGTAACTAATCATCCTCTCCAAAGTATCTTAGAGGGAGTGGAGCATTCAGTAAGGTTGGAGAAATGGTTGGTAGAACTCAGTGAGTTTGACATTTCCTTCTCTCCCTAGGTGACAATCAAAGCACAAGTTGTGGCTGACTTCTTAGTCGAATTCTCAGGAGAAGTTGGTCGAAGTGAGGGGCCTTCCGATCTAGTCCCCTGGAGGATGTTCATGGACGGGGCTTCGGGCAAGAGCTCTGTGGGAGTAGGCATCGTTCTTGTCAGCCCACAGGGATGTAGGAACGATCAAGCGGTCAAGATCCTCTTCACCATCACAAACAATCAAGCAGAGCACGAGGCCATAGTGGCACGCTTGCATCTCGCGAAGGAGTTGGGCATCCAAGAAATCAGGGCTTTCACTGATTCAATGGTGGTTGCATCATAGATTCGAGGAGAGTTAGAAGTACGCGACACCATCCTGCAGAAGTATCATGTCATGGTCAAAGGATTGATTAGAGGCTTTCAATCCTTCTTCATCGAGCATGTACCGAGGGAGAAGAACTCAGTAGTGGATTGTCGGTCCAAGTACGGGCCAAGGGCTGGATGGACTATCACTGAGTTATTTTGACCGTCAAGGGAAGAAGGGGAGATGATGAAGATTGAGATGCGCCCTTCTTGGATGGATCTGTTTGTAGCATTCCTGAATTCTGGACAGCTCCCTGCGGATGACGGGGACTAAAGAAAGTTTCGATACAAAGCAGCGTACTACTTATTGCATGACGGGGAGCTATATCGTAAGACCATATCAGACCCCTGGCCAGATGCGTCTCTGAAGACGAAGTACCTCGAGTGTTTGAAGAGATCCACATAGGAGAGTGCGGAAGTCATTCTGGGACTCGCACTATAAAGCAGAGAATCCTAAGGCAGGGTAACATCTGGCCTACTATCCGGAAGGATGCGGAGGTCTTCTCAAAAAAGTGTCAGAAGTACCAGTTATTCGCCACCTTCAGTTGCAGCAAGCCCAACAACTTCGCTCGATCACCGGCCCGTGACATTTCGATATCTGGGGAATGGATTTGATAGTCCCCATTCCTTTAGCCAGTGGCCAGAGGAAGTTCGTTCTCGTCATGATTGACTACTTCTCCAAGTGGATTGAGGCCAAAGCTCTGGCCAAGACCACCTCTCAGATCGTGAAGAACATCATCTGAGGGGAGATCGTCTGCAGATTCGGGATCCCTCTCGTCATCGTCACCGACAATGGTCCACAATTTGCCATCTTGGAGTTGGAGGACTTTTGTAGGCAGATGGGAACTGATCTTCAATTCACTTCAGAACATCACCCCAGGAGCAACGGGCAAGTGGAGGCCGCCAACAAGCTGATCATCAACCTCCTGAAGAAGGAAGTCGAGAACCTATGAGGTAATTGGGTGGAGCAGCTCCCCTCAGTTTTGTGGTCTTTGAGGACGACTCCTAGCTCAGCCATAAGGGAAACCCATTCAAACTCTCTCATGGGTCTGAGGCTCTCATCCCAGTAGAGTTCAAAGTTAGAAGTCCAAGGGTGGTTGCGGCTAAAGAAGGAGACGAAGAATGGCGGCTGGAGAATGATGAAGCTCAGAAGCTATCTCTCGACTACAATGAAGAACTCTGAAACTTGTCCCCAGCTCGGCAAGAGGAGATCAAGCGTCGAATGGCAAGAGACTTCGACAAGCACGTTCGCCTCAAGCATTTCCAAGCAGATGATCTAGTCCTGAAGAAAGTGGACGCGGCAGGATGATCAACTGCCGTTGGGAAGCTCAACCCAAATTGGGAGGGGCCCTTCATCGTCCACGAATCACTAGCTACCGGAGGATATCGCCTGCAAAATTATGAAGGGGAGCTGCTTGGTAATACCTGGAGTGGTGACTACCTGAATAGGTTCTACCCCTTACAGTTGTATGTACATCCCTCTTTTTTATTATATACAACTTAGAATATATAAAATCTCCCGCCCCATGAAATACGGGATGGTGTGAGTCTTTTTTAGCAAGACATTTCAAGAGTAATGAAGATTGGTGAGATCAATCTCTACGGCAGGTTGGGGAACAGGCCTCTGACTCAATCCTCATAAAAATCAGAACGGATGATGGGACAGTGGCTCGGAAGTGAGTTCTCCTAAGACCAAGCCTCTGCACTGACGGTAGAGATCATCAGCTCCCCCCTTGCACGTTGGCCATAGATACCCTCCAATGACATTTCTCATCCGACTAGAAAGATTATCAGGGAAAAGTCTGGACGCCGACCTCCCGACTCAACGAAGAGATGATCGATCTGACTGGGCCAAGACCCTTGAACAAAGGAGTGTTATACCCCCCAAAGAGCAAAAAAGCTTGCAGCTAAAGCTTTTCTCCTGTTATTTTATCCAATCATATGAGTTAGTGCGTTTAATCCCCTCCGATTGTTCAGTAACAGTATGAAGACTCGTCAGAATCCAAGAACGAGGGAAGTAGGATGGAGACTATTGGGATTGTGTGTCCCGTTGGACCCCACCGACTGTCCTTCCCTACCTAGCAGTTCTCTCGGCATCCAGCAGCAGAGTAGGATGGAGACTATCGGGATTATGTGTCCCCTTAGACCCTCCCCCCCCCCCCCCCCCGACTGTCTTTCCCTACTTAGCAGTTCTCTCAGCGTCCAGCAGCAGTGTAAGAGGGATACTATCAGGATTGTGTGTCCCCATGGACCCTCCGACTGTCGTTCCCTACTTAGCAGTTTGCTCGGCATCCCTCGGGATTGTCAGGAAAGGACGGAGCCGTGAGACCTTGCAGAACCTTGCAAAAATCATGCACAGCTCAACTGACAGCAAGTTTTGAAGATGGCGAGTATCCCTATAGACGAGAATCTCCTGTACGAATATCTAGCAACGAGGATCCCATAAGAGAGTAAGGTAAGATAGTCGGGAGATACAGATCTCTTCCAAAGTCACTTAGATCAGAAAGGTAAATGAGTATGAACGAGCGAGCCTACGAGCCTAGTGATATCGTAGTATAAGCGCAAGAAAAACAAAGGTTATCAGCTATCATAAAATAAATATAACTATTTCTATCAAAAAATGTTATCTACCAAAAAATTGCAAGCCCGACTGCGCGAGAAACATCAAAAATGTTCAAAATACATATGTCCATCCCGATGAGGGATCATAATCGGAAGAATTCGACTTTTCGTCCTCCTCGCCAGCCTGCCCCTCGTCCTTGCTCGCGTCCAGAATATCAGAAAGAAGCCCTTCCGTCATCAGCTTCTCAGCCCCCGGCACCAGCAGGCCCGCAACCTGAAGCTTCGCGAAAACCAAGTCGCCAGCGGCTAGGGATATCTCACGCCGAAGCGATGACAACTCCTAAGAAGACATGAATGTTCCCTCTATGCGGCAAGAAGGTCCAACCTCCGAGGAATGCTGGGCGGGCATCCTCGATTCCAACTCGGCAATGCAGAATTGTGCAGCCTCCTGCGAGGTCTGGCTAGACCGCAAGTCGCTTTCCAGCTTGGAGATTGTCTCCGCCGTGACCAGCTTCTCTTCCTACAAAGGAGAGAAAGGTAAGGTTCCAAAAGCAGGATAAAAAAACAGTGCATAAATTAGAGCCCTTGCGAACTACCAATATCACCTCAAAGCCTCTGCTCGTTTCTGCCTTATCCCCGGCCACTCTGGCCCATTTTATGGCCTCGGCTTCACGCTTCTCCGCCTCCATGGTTAGCTTCCAGTAAAGCGCGAGCTCCTGCTCTGCACCAATAAGGTTCTGGGCGGTCTAATGAGCAAGTTCCGTGGCCCGCAACATAGCGCGCGACCCGTGATCGGCAAGGAAGCGAGGAGTAGCATTCTGAAGCACCTTCGCGTCATCTCGCCTATAAAGGCCAAATGTGACATAGAAGGCGTCGTCATTAGGAACCTCATCCTCGCTCCCTAAAGGCATGCGAGAACTTAGGCAGACCTCGCTCCGCTCCCTGCTCCAGGAAATGAGCCGCTTGCCATCCAGACCCCGATTCAGCGAACCCTTACGGATGTTCGGGTGATTTTCTGGGATGATGTCCTCCTCCTCGCGCGCTCACTCTGTTTCCACCCTTTGAGCGATTTCTTTCCTTTTCCATTTCTTCAACTCTGGAGGTTCATGTGCATCTGTCCATCACGCCGCGCAAAGAATCTCGGTCGGATCGCCGGGCCTAGGAGGGATTCCTGAAAGAGGGGATTCCTCCTCGCCTTCCTCCTCATCTATCTGTCGCCGCATTGCAAATGTCACCGAGGGAGATGGAGGAGGTGGGGTCTCGCCCGCTATAGGCAGAGGTATTGAAGGCAGATGGCGACAAACTAGAAAAGAGGCGTTAGAAGACAACAAATTTCAGATCAACTCAACTCGCGCCATAGCTACGTTGCCTTAGCTAGGCTCCACATAGGTGAGTTGGTCGACATTCTTCCGCCAGAAGATGATGTCAAAATTTTTATCCTTCATCGCCAAGAAGAGATCCTCGCGACCACCGCGAAGGGAAGGGTTGGCGTACGCCGCAGCCGGTCTCTGTTGCGGACGAATAGGTACTTGCAAGAAGTCACCGGAGATGAAGATTAACTTTTCGTTCCAACAATGAACCTTGTTCGAGGTTCCCGACACCTTGCAGTGGTGGCTGCCGAAGTAGACGACCCCTTCCTTGGTCTCCGCCATATTGAAGATATTCCTGAAAACTTCAAGATCGAAAGCGATCTTCTCGGTTCGTAGGAAGCACAAGTAGCCAACGATGATGGCCACTCTGTTCGTATTGATCTTCGTGGGGACCCACCCATAATACCTCAGAATCAGGCAGACCTCGGGCCAGATGGGAAGTTACAAGCCAACCTCGAAATGAGAAAGGGGAAAGGCGAGCTTCCCATCCGAGATGGTATTTATTCACTCTCTGAAAGCCAGCAGACAGGCGCGGAAGCCCTGGGAGAGGTAGTGGTGAACGAACCACTAGAGATCCTCAGGGTGTGTGATAGATTTTTTGAACTTCTTCGTGATGAAGTTCTGGGCATAGCTTAGGCGGCGAACTTCGGCATCCACCGAAGGAGTCATCGAGAAGGGAAGAATCTTGACGGGATAGTTGGATACTCGAGAGGCGTCGGGAAAGCATATCGACTTCGTACCCCTCCCCAGCCCCTATTTATAGAAATCGCAGGGGGGTGGGTCGCGAATTAACTGCGCGCGAGATACCTGCCTACTCGCTCGATACGAAGCCGCATACCACCAATACGAACAATAATCACAGAAACCATCTCGCAATAAGTAGCGACAAGCATCAATAAGCGTAAAAGATCCTGTAAAAGATGGAAGCAACACAAGCGTGACTAACCAGCAAAGCTCAAAATTACTACAGGCAGTTCGAAGTTATTACAAATAGAGTTCGAATAATGTTCATAAATTACAAGAGAAAGTTGAAGGTCCTAATTCACAGAAGGATCGTTGCGTCTATCCGAGTTTGTGCTATGTCGCCCGGAAAAGCCTAGCTGACGAGCGAAACCCATCTTCTCCTTAGCCCTCGCCATAAGCTCCTCACTAAGTCAAATATGCTCTTCCATACGAGTAAGGGTCCCGAGGGATCCCATACTCGCTCGGATGCTACGAGTATCCGCCTTCAGCTAGTCCTGGTGATGCTCCACATCCGCCATCCGCCGCTCCAGCTCATTGATGAGATAGTGCTTTCCTTCCGAAGTCTCCAACCGATGCTCAACCCCTCTCGATATTCACAATGCGCCTCTTTAGCTGAGATATACGCCGATGTACCTCGTACTCCATCAACCTTTCGACTTTCATCTCAAGATCGAGATAGGCAGGGGCCATCTTCATCCTATACTCACGAGTAGGAAGCCCTAGTGCCTCGATGAAGTCCGATCCCGGAGACATCGCTTGAGCTGGAAAAAGGTAAATTAGTAAAAGAGTCGCGAATGTTGGAACATGCTTTCCGCATCTCTTGGTTTGACAATAACAAATCCTATTGTATTTGATCATACTTGTTTTGTGTTTATAGTTTGCAGGATTCTGTGCTTTCAAATCTCCATGGTGCTGTGTATTATTGCTACCACGCCGCAGTAATGTTATTGCTGGCGCTAGCGCTAACGAACCGCTGAGACGGAACCGTTGAGACGAAACCAAACCGCTGAGATGAAACCGCTGAGACGGAACCGCTGAGACGAAACCGCTGAGACGCTGAGAAGAAACCGTTGAGAAGGGAAACCGCTGATATGCAAGCTGGCCAGACGAAACGATCTACCGCGGAGCGTTAGCACTGACGCTGGCGTTAGTATATATGGAAATTATTGACAGAAAGGAAAGTGGAGAAAAAGGAATGTCGACGGGTCGCTATGTTTGGCAAGTACTATCGCGGCGCGTTAGGTCTGATGCCCGGCGGTAGCTTTTGGAAACATCCCGTCTGCAGTTGATTGAGGGGAAAATATGGAAAGGGATATTGGCTGAAGGAAGGAAATCGCACTATCGCGGGGCGATAGTGTTACCGCGGCACGCTAGGCTGTCATAACCGTTTGCGCTCAGAAGTTGCCTTAACTGCCACGATCCGTGTGCGCGTCGTGTCACTATTGCGAGGCGGTAGTACTAGCGCAGGTGGTAGCTGTCGAATTTATTTAAAGAGCGGTGCCTCCTCTGTTGGTACTTGCTGATACAGAAGGAAGAGAAGCCATATATTCAGAGAACTCGTGAGAGCCTTCACCAAGCAGCCCGAAGAAGAACTCCGTCAACGTTCGTGAACGCAAAGAACTTGAAGACCAATACGATCGCATCTACATCGACATCAAGTTCTACTTTTGAGGGAGTCTTTAGTTTGTGTTTTGTTTCACTTTCAAATTGTAACCTTGATATCTTTTGTTCGGTAGAGGAACTCGCCACACGGCGACTAGGGCCTTGCGGGGACTAGGGGGAATTCGCCACACGGCGACTAGGTCTAGGTAGGACTTAGGGAGGAATTTGCCACACGGCGACTGGGTCTAGGGAGTAGATTTAGGGGGTGCTCGAGGCCTTTCTGGTGATAGATTGGCTAGAGCGGCTTGAGGCCGTATCTGGGGAGAGATCGGCTAAAGCCAACCGGTTCGTAGGGATACGAGTCGGTATAGAAAACAAAAAGGGTTTTCATATTATTCGCTTTGATTTCTAGCGTCATTGAAATCAGATTTTGTAATCAATTTTATAAATGTTAATCATGTCTTTTCTTGTTTAATAAAATTGATTTCATTTCTAATTTCAATATCTCTTTACTTTTGTTTTAACTTGGATCAAAATATCAAAAGTTTTCTATTATAGTATAAAGTTTTTAAAACCCTTATTCACCCCCCCCCCTCTAAGGGCGCCTACAGATCCAACAAGTGGTGTCAGAGCGAGGTTATTCCAAATTGGCTTAACAACCGGGAATAATGGCATCTCTTGATCATGATCTCGCTTCTAGTAATGTAGAAAATTTTAATATAAATGAAAAATTATTGTCACCACCTTTATTTATGGGCAAAAATTATAAAGGGTGGAAAATATTAATGAAAATTTTTCTTAAGGCCCTAGATGAAAAAATTTGGAATATTACCATCGAAAAGCCACCTAGCGTACTAACTAGAAACGAAATTGTTTTGAATGCAAAATCTATGAATAGTATATTTTGTGCGTTAGACCAAAATATTTTCAAACTTATTTATACTTTACCTACCGCATATGAGATTTGGAATTTTCTTGAAAGAACTTATGATTCTTCTTCTATAGGCATGGAACAATCGCAAGAACCGGAGAATATGCAAGCTTGCACAAATTTTCAAGAAAGCTCCTCTCATGACGGATTCATGAAGTGCACATCAAGTGAAAGAGAAGAAGTACTATCTTCGGAAGAGGAGTGCCAAAACGATGTCAAAGGAACTATATGTTCAAATCCTGCCTCATCCACAAGCGTTGTAAGGGAATCAAATCCTATTTTTGTACTTCTATCTCTTCATTACAATTGCTTCAAACTACAAAGCGCAAAATTAAGAAATTAAAAAATGCTAATAAACATTTGCGCTTAGAAAATTAAAATTTAAAGGCAAAAGTTAATGAAGAATCAAATTCAAATTTATCTTGTTCTATCCATGGTTCCTTAGTTGAAAACACTACACCTTGTGTAAAATATAATGAATTAAAAGAAAAACACAAGGAACTTGAAAAGGAACTTTTTTGTATGAAAGAACAAAATGAAAAATTTTGTTTAGAAAATTCATCTTTGGAAAAGGATTGTGCTAAGTGTAAAGAATATAAAATTGAAATTAAAGAAATGGAGGAAACATTTGATGAATACAGAATAACTATCAAGATCATATTGATTCAATTGTTTCCATTCTTAAAAATAGCACAATCGCTTATAATAAAGCTAGACATAATTTAAAAATTAAGAATGATGAATTAAAAACAAAAATCAACTTGCTTATGAAATTTATAAATAAGAATTCACAATATCAAGCAAATTCCAAAAGCAAATTAAATATGAATTTTCATAATATGTCTAAGCCTAACAAAGGAAATGAAAAATATCAAACGCTTGAAAATGAAATTTCAAAACAGTATCATTTACAACATCATCGTTCTCCCAACCTAAAATTAAATGCAAACAAATTTCCTTCAAATTATAGATTCAAAAATCATTTTGATCCGAATATTCAAGTAAATGATTATGGAAATTTGAAAACTAAAAATAATATTAAACCAAGGTTTGAATGGCGGCCCAAAGTTAAAGATGAAACACTAACTCCACTCAAAAGGGCTCATTCATTACTAACTCCCCCAAAAACAAACACGATATATTTGGGTACCCAAAGGAACCGCCACACCTGGTCCTCTTTGGATACCAAAATCTCTCATTTAATAGTACCCTATCAATTGCGTGAAGTAGAAATCAATTGAAATGAAATATCAATTTTCTACTTCATGACATGCTTTATTTCCTTTTTGTTTTGTTCTTTTGTTTCTGTGAGCCGTTATGATAAAATCACCTTATATAAGTTGTAACATTTTTTTAACCAAAATTCATTAACACTAAATTGAAATAGCTAAGATAATGCCACATGATAATTTAACTTTTCAAGACAAATAAGAATAAATATCAAACTATGGAATAAAAATTTTTCCTAACCATGCAGGAGATTCTCAAAATATTTTAGCAAGATAAGCATAAAAGAACTCTTAAACAAAAACAGAAATTAGTCCAAACTGAAGTAGATAAACCCAGAAAGTATGCTGATACTAACGCCAACGCTAGAACAAGGGCCACGCAGTAGTAACAGCAGTCTTTTTTTGTGTCTCTGAAAACCTGCATTAATTACAAAAATAAATAAAATAATCTTCATTCTCCTACTCTCCAGCCCCCATATTGTTGCTTTCTCCTTCATCACCCCCACGACGTCTTCGATGAACCGATGCTCGTGGCTGCTCCACTTCTGGACTCTCCTCTCTAGGCGGTGATGGAGTCAATTTAAGGGCCACCATGATCATCCGTACCATCTTCTCAATTCCAGAAATCTTTTTCGACATTCTTGTCACCTTCCTATTGATATACGCTCCCTGCTCCGCTAGCTCCTGAAGTTCTCATTGGGTCTCTCTTACTGACACACCTCGTCGAACTGGAGGTTGTGGAGTTGGAGCTCGCTCTTGACGTGGTGAAAGTGCACAGTTAACTTCACTAGAATTCTCTAGAGGGGGGTGAATAGAGATTAAAAAATACTTTGTGCAATTATATATATATGTGTAATAATCACAGATTTAAGCTTCCCACACACCAACAAGAATTAAGCAAGTAAAGAAGAAAAATGACAACAAGAAAATCACAGCATAACACAAGAAAATATAGTGGTTCCCCAAACTTTTGGTAGTCCACTCTTCTACCCCCTTGGTAGGAATTCACTAACTTGCACTGAGTCTTTTGATAAGGAGACTCTTAGAACCAGACTGAGTGTTTTGATAAGGAGACTCTTAGAACCAGTACAACTGAATTTTTTGAAGAGAGATTCTAAAAACTCTTTTACACAGTTTGAAAATGAAGTAAGAAAGAAAAGAAGAAGTAGAATAAGTAGAAGAACAAGAAACAATATATGTAAGAAGGAATCTTCTTCCTAGCAAGAAGATTAGAAGCACAAGTATAGTGAATAGGGTCTCTCTTCTATAGTGAGAAGGAGATGGTAAGCTTTTCTCTCTTTTATGAGAGCTTTCAGAATTTGCAGCAGAATGGCTTCGGAAGAAGAAGGAGAAGATGAAAGCTTGATTTTTGTTGCAGCACTATTTCTCAATTGTCTCTCTTTTCACTTGGGAGCTCTTCCTCTTTTTCAAAATGAATATGGTGGATCACTTATTGTATTCTCTGTCGACCTCCTTCTTATTTATAGCTCTGTTTGAAATATAATGCTAAAGGAGAATAATCAATTAGCAGACAAAGAATTAGAAAGAGGTAAGAGTTTCCATAATTAATATTTCTGTAGAAGGACAAGAATTCATTCTGATTTCAAATAATATCCATAATAATCTGAATCAAATAAGCCAAGAATCAAATAGAAAGAAAGGCTAATTCAGAACGGCTATAAAAGAATAATATTATTCCATAAGAATCAGATCTACAGAAAGAAGGAAAGAGATCTGGCGTGTTTTTGAATTACTTATAGATATCGACGTGCGTCGATTATTATTCGACGTAAACGTCGATTTCATCCTGGCTGGACGTCGAGAGGAGAATAAGGAAGGTGCGTCGACTAGGATGTGTCGACTTTATCACATGCGTCGACTGGAAGTCAGAGGTACGTCGACTAGGATTACGTCGAATTCTTCTAAGAGTTACTTCGACTCTTCCTGAGAGAAACGTCGACTATATTTCGACGTTGCGTCGAATACTATTCAACGCATATTTACTTAGCCCAATTTTTTCATACTTAGAATTTATGTTCTACTCAATTCTAGGGGTTAAGATAAATCATTTCCCCAACAATCTCCCCCTATTTGTCTTAACCCTACATAGAGAGAAATTGTATCAGTCTTTTAATCAACAAAGCAAAGCATTTATATAGAGAAGAAATACGCTAAGCAATTAGAAGAGAATAGAATAAGTAATTGTCTTTCACAAAATTTAAGCTAGAAACTTCTTGTTGTACATGAAATTGACAAAGGCAAAATAAAGTTTTCTAGATAAGTTTTCAATGGCATCAAAAATATAGCCCCTGGCTCTATCTGGATGTCCTGGACATTTCTGATGATTGTGTGCAATTTCTCCAGGACCTTGTCAGCATCAGGGAGAGTGTCATTTAGAGAATAGCCCATGCTGATGATGATTGCTGCCTTTTCATCAATCATCTCAATTGTAATATCTTGAGGTTTCTTGTGAGTAGGCCTGGGCTCAGGTGGTCCTTTGTTGTCAACCTTTGGCCTATATTTTCTCTTTTCTGATGGCTGTTTCTCAGGGATCTCAGTCATCTTTCCTTTCCCTTTCCAGGGTGAGTCAAGCCATTTGTCTAATTTTGTAGGTCTTTTGGGCTTCTTATAGGGAATGTAAGTGTCTTCAGCACACCCTACACCCTCTTGTATTTTTGTCCCTTTTCTAGAATGAATCCTGCCTGAGGATTTTTCTTTTGATAAGCTTCAACATCAAACAGTTTCTTTGGAAGTTTGATGGTAGATTCAGCAAGAATTTGTTCCTTGGTCATTCCTCTGTTGATCTTTTCCATCCATACTTTCCTCCTATCTTCTACTTCTTTCCTGGCTGCTTCATATTCATACAGCTCTCTTTCTCTTATTTCTTCATGCCTCCTTTCCATGTCAGGATCATGGTATTCCTTTACAGGACTTTTGGGAGTGATATTAGGTATTTTTTCAAACCTCTTTATCTCCTCAACAGCCTTTTTATATTTCTTTTCCTTTGCATATTCTTTTATTTCCTCTTTGGAGAATTTTTGCCAGTAGGGGGTGGCTTCTCTTTTTCTTTTTATTTGTCCTCCTGGACTTTGCCTAGGTAGGATTTGGGTAGGTGCTTTAAGCTGCTCAGTAAGTTTTGTTACTGGTGGAGGTAGAGGTAGCAGTGGAGGTAGAGAGGAAGGTTGAAGTGGAGTTTTCTTTTTAGGTGGAGAAGGAACTTCTTCAAGAAGAGGGGTTTGATCTGCAATGGAAGGCAGAATGTCCTCTAGTAGGGTAATTTCTGCTGAGGGATGTTTGTCTCCTTCAATCTCTCCTGAAGGGATATCCTCAAGTAGTGGTGTCTTCAGTTTGATATAACTGGCAGAGAAGCTAGGAGAGTGATGCTGAATTTCTTCCTCACATGGGGTTGCTTCAATCCACACTTGTCCTCTCCAGTCATCAGAGGAGGCTGCTTCTTCCTCCCCTTGGACTTCTGTGTTCTTTACCACAGCAATCTCCCCCTGGGTATGTGGGGCATCTACTCTGAATGCTAAATCCACAGCATGATCTCCTTCAGTATGGTAAGATGAGGTCTCTCCAAAATTTTTGTGGAAGGTGTAGTCAGAGTGATTGGAGAAGATTGGAGCCTATTGTAAGAAGAGAAGTTGGTGTAATACTTTAGAGATAATATTTAGAGTTGGAGAGGAAATTAACCCTGAGCTTTTAAGAGAGATAGAGAACCTGACAAGTGGGGTTTCTGGAGCAACTCTCCCCCTGGTTTATATCCTGCATAAAGGATTTAAACCCTTCTGGCGACAGAGGTTGTTCTTGAATGAGAGCATTAAGCTCAGGAAGAGAAGCAGAGAGATTTGTCAGTTTGGCTGCACAGGTGTTGATCATGGCAGCACACTCGTTGGCGAAGTGGTTCAGTCGAGTCTGAAAGTCATTTATTAGTTGTTCAAGAGCATCGTTCATCGCTTTGATGAGGGACGATTGATCAGGAGTTGGTTCCATTGATGCAGAGAGAGAGAGAGAGAGGTAGAAGACGAAGTTTTGGCGGTTGAGGAGAGTATATGTTATGAAATAAGAGGTATTATTTAAAGAAGGTGAAACGTCGAGAAAGGAAACAGAAATCAAGGTATATCAGGTAATCCAATCGTCAAAAGAGGAAGTAAGGATTTGATTCTAATTTTGACAAGAGGTCGACGTTACGGCGAATTGTTGTCGACGCATGGGCATTGATGTCGAAGTATGCGTCGATATGAAGTCGACGCTCCGTGGAGATATGTCAGCCTACCATTTTGTCGACGTGTTCATAGACTTGCGTCGATATAAAGTCGACGGTGCGTTGATAAGGGATCGATGTAGCTTTGCCTGAAAGCAATCAATGCCCGCGTCGAGTTTTTCACGACGGTGCGTCGATATGTATTCGACGTATCTTCAAATACTTTTTTAGTTTTTCTGATTTCTTTTAGATTTCCCCAACAATGGTGGTTACAGGCTTCCATCAAGCATTCCTAAGGTGTTGATGAAGTAGTTATGCTTAGTTTCATCCAAGGGTTTTGTGAAGATGTCTGCTCTTTGACTGTCTGTAGGAATATATTCTAAGGTTATCTTACCTTTTTCTACATTGTCTCTAAGGAAGTGATTTCTGATCTCTATATGTTTGGTTATACTATGAAGGACTGGGTTGGATGCTATGGATATAGCACTAGAGCTATCACAATAGATCTTAGAGTTATTGACCTCCAATTTGTAGTCAAGAAGCTGATTTTGCATCCACAGGATTTGTGAGCAACAGCTCCCAGCAGCTATGTATTCAGCTTCAGCTGTTGAGGTTGAGTCTGAGGTTTGTTTCTTACTAAAACATGATATTAACCTATCACCTAGGAATTGGCAAGTACCATATGTACTTTTTTCTATCAACCTTACATCCAGCATAATCTGCATCTGAGAAACCTATTAATTCAAAGTTGGTTTCTGCTGAGTACCACAGACCTAGTTCAGGGGTTCCCTTTAGGTATCTAAGAATCCTTTTTACAGAGGTGGGATGGGATTCTTTTGGTTCAACCTAAAATCTAGCACATATGCAAGTGGCAAACATAATGTCAGGTCTGCTAGCTGTTAGATATAGAAGGGATCCTATGATGGCCCTATATGTCTTTTGATCTACTGATTTTCCCTTGTCATCCTTTTCTATAATGGCATTAGTTGCCATAGGTGTTTTCATAGTGGAGGCTGATTCCATACCAAACTTTTTGATTAATTCTTTAGTGTATTTTGATTGTGAGATAAAGATTCCCTCACTGCTTTATTTCACTTGTAGTCCTAAGAAATAAGAGAGTTCTCTCATACTACTCATTTCAAATTTTGATTGCATTAGATTAGCAAATCTTTTTCAAAGTTTGGGATGAGTTGAGCTAAAGATGATGTCATCTACATAGATTTGAACAAGGAGTAGTTGATTTTTATGGGTTCTAGTAAAAAGTGTTTTATCTACTTTTCCTCTTTCAAAAGAATTTTCTAAAAGAAAGTTGAAGAGAGTTTCATACCAGGCTCTAGGTGCTTGCTTAAGACCATAAAGTGCTTTGTTAAGTCTATAAACAAAGTTAGGAGAGGAGGGATTTACAAAACCTGGTGGTTGCTGATGCGCGTTGGCAAGTGCACCGGTCGCTGTCAAGTAATAATTGTGGAGAATAAATTCCCCGGATGTCGGTCTCTTGAGGAATGCAGGATGGGTGATCAAATCGTGCAGTGAATATTGTTACACAAGCGTTTCACAAACACAACAAGGGGTTTTTGGTTGGTTTTCCTAATTTTAACAACAATAAAAGAGATGCGGGTCGAGAACACCGCTTCGCAACGTGAGGTGGATGCAACGGCCGCGATGCCGTGCTTCGTGAGGCGAATGAAGTGGACTCAGGCGCGAGAGAGTGAGGGTCGCGAACACCTCTTCACAACCGTCATCAGCTCTTGCCAACACGGAGCAAACGCCTTGCGTGCGTGTGTGAGTGAGTGCGCTTGAACGTGGTGAATCACAACCAACCCATGAATAAGAACACAGAAACATTCATTCTCATCAAGTAAATATCACAATATTCATTTAGTAAAAGATTCAAAGGGGTACAATCAAGGAAAGAGGAAGGAGATAACCGGCGGTGAAGACTAGCGGCCGTTCACGGCCGGAATGGTAGGTTGTCGGGCTACCTCCGGACTCGGGCGGACGATGCTTCCGGCGTAGAGGGCTGTCACAATCTCCCTACGTGCTCCGTCGTCTTCGACTCAAGGTCTCTTCTTCTTCTCACCGGGCGGAAAGCGAAAATGATTGCTTGGAGGCTTGCGGATGATGGAGAACACTCACGGACGATGGAGGATGTCTAGGAATGGACCGAGGAAGCTTCCCCTTGCGTAGGAGATGAAGTAGGGGCGATCCAAGGGGGCGGTCAGCGGCGTACGGAACAGAAATCCCGCTCCCGGCATGAAAAATCGCCCTAAAATCGCAACAGGCGCTTAAATAGGCGCTGGATTAAACACTGCGCACGATCATTGGCGCACGACCAGTGGTCGTGCGCACTGGAATCCTGCGATCGTGCGCACTGCCTGGACAGAACCTGCACGAGATGAAATCATGAAATACAATATTCGCACGACCAGTGGCGCACGACCGGTGGTCGTGCGCACTGGAGTTGATGGTCGTGCGCACTACAGCAAACAGAACTCAGAAATTTAATGGTCAATGCGCACGAGCAGTGGCGCACGACCGATGGTCATGCGCACTGGAGTCGATGGTCGTGCGCACTGCACCAGACAGAACTCGTGAAAAAGGGTTAAGTGCGCACGATTAGTGGCGCACGACCGGTGGTCGTGCGCACTAGAACAAGTGATCGTGCGCAGTGTTCCTGTGCAGAATTGCACCAGAAACACTTGCACGCCTCCTATTCCAGCACAAACACAGATCTAGCCACCAAAAGTGGCACTTAACAACATATGAGTACTATGAAAGGAAATAAACACGAAAACACACCAAAGTGGGCCAAAATGTGCACCTAGCATGGGTTATCAATTATAAACTATAATAAGGCTAAAGTGCGTGATATTGACTAAATAATGGCCCGGATGAGTCCATGAAGGTGTATATAATCAGGACTCATCACACCCCCAGACTTAACTGTTTGCGCGTCCCGAGCAAACGAATCCGGCGGAAGTTGAAAAAGATAATTAAAATAGCGAATTACGCAGGGGAGTACAGTGCGAAGTAACATATGCATGCGAGTAGGAATTCTAGTAGAAGAAGATTCTAGCTATGCTAACTAATTTACGTAAGTACTAAAGCGTACTCAAAGATTTAATTGTACTCAGTGGGTGAATTATGAAGAATTTGACGATCATGCCCGGTATGAAAGTGACGAGACGCTGAGGCGGGTGTTGCAAAAGATCGGGGCTTAGGAATAACTCCGCTGAAATCCATCAACGTCGTGAACCATACGCTTGCCCGGTCACACTCTCTCCACGGCGCTAGCAAACTCGCAAGTCAAATCAGTAGGACTTATAGGATTAAAACGGGGCTTAGGTTACGGAATGATATGCAAAGATAAACATGACGGCTACGCAACCCAAATGAGCCAACGGCACACTGCACCTTACAAAACCAAACAACTATGCTCGTGTGACACACCCCCAGACTTATCATGAAAACCAGGTGTGCACACAGCCTACTTTACAAATACCAACAGATTTTTCTCTTTAGCTTGGGAGGATTATTTTCAGGATACTCCTCTTTTTTTCTTTTATATATTTTTCTTCTTTCAAGCAACCTCCAGTTGGTTCAAAATCAGCGGATAGACATTATTTTCTCTTCAAAGCACAATGATACCACACACCACACAAGTTGGAAATTATGAGCACAGTTAAAACATTTTTTTGGTTGCGGGCGTAGGATAGGCTTCAGGCTTTGGTGGATGAGGAGGAGCTGAACATAAAAAATGGTAGGCACAAATTTGGCTTGCAAAGGCGAATGAAAGGGGCATGGAATAACAAAGCTCAAACTAGCCAAATGGTGGCCTACATCATGCTTGACTCAACAAGTAGCTCTCACCCATGCTTCAAGAGTCGCTTGGGGCAAGTTCTTAGCCCACGAGAAAGATAAACCTTCCTCCCGACTCGGGCAACACACGTTTAGCGACCGCACACACACAACACCGGGTTATCATCAATTTCATTCGAATTCACCACTTGAGTACATTAAATCTAAATTTACGCAGAGATACTACACATAAATTAAATGCATAAAGAAAATCTAATTCTACTCAGGTTCTACTATAGCATGCGAAGCGACTAGAACACTACATGAGTCGACACCGCGCTCCAAATAATAATTCCTGTGTTAATAGCCTATTTCACATTCCAACCGAACTAGTTTAAACGGAACAACACAAAAGAAAGCACGCACTCAAGTGGGTGAAGTGGTGTGTGAAGATGAACGAAACTAAATAACTGAAATTAAAATACTTCTAGCATGCAAATGAGATGAGCATGTGCAGTGGGTGACAAAGAAACGGCTCTCCCCCAGACTTAATCAAAACCATACAACATAATGATATGACAGTGAAAATCAAAATTGAAAGCTAGGGAAGAAGTTACCCAATGCTCAGCACGTGAGCATACCAGAAGAATGGCGTTTAAAATCAAAAATAGTCCGCAACATCCACCATCGAACACAAAACCTGCAAGCAAAACTCAAAACAACAAAAGCAAAAACAAAAACTGAACAAGGAAAGGTTAGATAAAAGGAAATATATAAAAAAAAAACGGAAATCTGGGTTGTCTCCCAGTAGCGCTTTCATTTAACGTCCTTAAGCTGGACCAAATACCTGTATTAGCATTGTTTATAAAGAGTGCAGGAATTTAAAAAGAAAAAGTTCAGAACTAGAGTTTCACACAAAAGATAAGAGACAAGAATAGGAAATCAGCTGCCGGTGCTTGTATGAAGTCCATCTCCCAATGTCAACAACTGACGCTCCTTGTTAATAGTGGCGCCATCATATAACTTCAGCCGATGTCCATTGACCTTAAACTTGTCCCCCTTATCTCCAGATATTTCAATGGCACCAAAAGGCGAGACATCGGTCACGGAGAAAGGACCACTCCACCTCGATTTAAGCTTCCCTGGGAAGAGGCGGAGACGGGAGTTGTAGAGTAGCACCTGGTCCCCAATTTTGAACTCCTTAGGAATTATATGCTGATCATGCCATTTCTTCGTTTTCTCCTTATAGATGCGAGCGTTTTCATAAGCAAAATGACGGAGCTCCTCTAACTCGTTGAGTTGGGACCGACGCACTTCGGCCGCGGCTCCAATGTCCATGTTCAACAGTTTGGTAGCCCATAATGCTTTATGCTCCAGCTCTACAGGGAGGTGACATGCCTTGCCATAGACTAATTGAAACGGAGTCATTCCAATGGGTGTTTTGAACGCAGTCCGGTAGGCCCATAATGCGTCATCGACCTTCTTAGCCCACTCCTTCCTATTTGAATGTATTGATTTCTCAATTATTCGCTTGAGCTCGCGGTTGGAGACTTCGACTTGCCCGCATGTTTGGGGGTGGTAAGCCAAAGAAATTTTATGATGGACCCCAAACTTTTTCATGAGCTGCACAAACTGTCTATTGCAAAAATGACTCCCGCCGTCGCTGATGATAGTTCTCGGCGTCCCAAACCTGGAGAAGATGTTCTTGTGGATAAAGTGCAGCACAGTGTTGGCATCATTCGTGGCAACCGCCTCAGCTTCCACCCACTTCGAGACATAATCAACTGCCACAATAATGTAATGCTTACCATGAGACATTGGGAAAGGGCCCATGAAGTCTATTCCCCAGACGTCAAAGGGTTCGCAAACCAGCATGTTATTAAGGGGCATCTCATCACGCCGGGAAATATTCCCAGTCCTTTGACATTCGTCGCACTTGGTGACATAGGCATGGGCATCCCGGAAGAGGGTCGGCCAGAACAATCCACATTGCAGGATTTTTCGTGCTGTTCGAACGGCCCCGAAGTGCCCGCCGGCCTCTCTGTCATGACAATGCTGTAATACAGACTGAAACTCAGCTTCCGGAATGCAACGCCTAATAATCCCGTCGCTGCATGTGTGGAACAAGAGCGGATCTTCCCAAAAATAGTATTTTGCGTCGGAGACAAGCTTCCGTCTTTGCTGAGGGGACAAACTCGGGGAGAGTGTTCTACAAGCCAAGTAATTAGCAATATCTGCATACCAAGGTGCGGTCGGGGAGGATGTAGTGATTGCAAATAACTTTTCATCCGGGAAATAGTCGTCAGTTTCCTCCACAACGCAATTAGGAGTGTCGTACTCCAAACGTGAGAGATGATCAGCAATCACATTCTCCACCCCTTTCTTATCTTTGATTTCCAGATTGTATTCCTGCAAGAGTAAAATCCAACGAATCAGACGCGATTTGGATTCTTTCTTACTGAAAAGATACCTGAGAGCGGCGTGGTCCGTATACACGATCACTTCGGAGAGTACCAAGTATGAGTGAAACTTTTCAAAAGCGAAGACCACAGCTAGCATTTCTTTCTCCGTGGTGGTATAATTGGCTTGTGCACTGTTGAGAGTTCGACTGGCATACGCGATAGTGTGAAAAGTCTTGTCTTTCTTTTGACCGAGAACAGCACCTACGGCCACATCACTTGCGTCGCACATGATAATGAAAGGTAGAGTCCAGTCGGGTGCCACCAGAATTGGGGCTGAGATGAGTTGCCCCCGTAAAGTTTCGAAGGCGTGCATGCATGCTTCATCGAAATGGAATGGGACGTCCTTAACCAGCAGGCGAGATAAAGGCTTTGAGATGGAGGAGAAGTCCTTGATGAACCTTCGATAGAAGCCCACATGGCCAAGAAAACTTCGAATGCCCTTCACTGACATGGGTGGAGGGAGGTTTCTGATGACACTAACTTTCGCTTGATCCACTTCAAGCCCTTCGCAGGAAACTTTATGCCCCAAGACGATTCCTTCGCGCACCATGAAGTGGCATTTCTCCCAGTTTAAGATAAGATTGGTGTCTTCACACCGCTTCAATGTCTTGGCCAAATTTGCGAGGCAACTGTCAAAACTACTGCCAAATAGAGTGAAATCGTCCATAAAGACTTCGAGGAAATCCCCTACCATGTCAGTAAAAATGGCGAGCATACAACGTTGGAAAGTTGCGGGGGCATTACACAGTCCGAATGGCATTCTTTTGAACGCGAAGGTACCGGATGGACATGTGAATGTAGTCTTGTCTTGATCAGAAGGGTCAATTAAAATCTGATTGTACCCTGAGTACCCATCCAAGAAACAGTAGTAATCCTGCCCTGCTAACTTTTCTAGCATCTGATCAATGAAGGGGAGTGGGAAATGGTCCTTGCGCGTCACATCGTTCAGCTTGCGGTAGTCAATGCAGACTCTCCACCCAGTGATCATTCGGGTCGGTAGCAGCTCATTCTTCTTGTTAGCAACGACAGTGATCCCGCCCTTCTTTGGGACCACCTGGACTGGACTGACCCATTTGCTGTCGCTGATTGGGTAAATGATCCCAGCATCTAAAAGCTTTATCACTTCAGCCTTCACAACCTCTTGCATTTTCGGGTTCAGCCGCCTTTGGGGTTGTGCTGTCGGTTTGTACTGATCTTCAAGGAGGATCTTATGCATGCAGACCGTGGGGCTGATTCCCTTGATGTCAGCTAGAGAACGTCCGAAGACCTTGTGGTACCTTCTCAGCACACCCACTAGTGCAGTTTCGTTGGCAGCGGAGAGGGCTGCCGAGATAATCACCGGATGCGTGTTTGTTTCTCCAAGAAAGACATACTTGAGAGAGTCCGGAAGTTGTTTGAGAGCCGAACAAGGGTCTGGATCAGCAGAAACGTTGGAGGGCTCTCCAATTGAATGTGCCAAATCGGGCTGGTTTGAGTGAACACCCTCCTCCTCCTTGTCTTTGTGCTGCCAACACACCTCGCGGTTATCCAACTCCACATCGTTCTGACCATCGAATTCTTCAAGTGCCTCTGCTGGCTCACACTCCGTTATTTCAAAGAGTTGCGAAGGGCTATGGACATTGAACGATATAGCATCCTCCCCCAGTCTTAGAGTGAGCTCCCCCTGCTCCACATTAATAATGGCACGAGCAGTAGCCAGAAAGGGCCGCCCCAAGATAATGGGTACATTTGTATCGACCTTCATGTCGAGAATGATAAAATCAGCTGGGAAAGCGAGACCGTTTACAATGATTGTGAGGTCCTCGACAATTCCTGATGGCTTCTTGATCGACCGATCAGCGAGTTGCAGCATTACCTGTGTTGGCTTCAAGATACCAGCACCAAGTTCACGAAAGATAGAGAGTGGCATCAAGTTGATTGATGCCCCCAAGTCACAGAGTGCCTGGCTGAAACGGTGCTGGCCAATCCTGCAAGGGATCGTGAAGCTGCCCGGATCCTTGCACTTTGTGGGTAAATTGGAAACAATGGCGGAGCACTCCTCGGTGAGGTCGATAGTTTTGAGACCCTCCAACTGCTTCCGCTTCGAGATCAAGTCTTTCAAAAACTTGGAGTAGCCCGGCATTTGAGAGATAGCTTCAATGAGTGGTATGCTCACTTGCACTCCTTTCATTACTTCCAAGAATCTGTGGAATTGCTTCTCGGATTTCTCGTTGCGCAGCCTGTGGGGAAATGGGGGGTGAGCAGCGCTTTTCGAGGGTTGTGCCTCACTCACGGGGTGTGGCTCGAAATGAATTTGAGTCGGCTTCTCGTGGATGTCTTCATTAGGCTTGTCAGTGGAAACCGCAAGCGGTTCCGGTCGAGGGGGATTGTCTACACTTCTCCCACTTCTCAATCGCATGGTATTTACTGACTCAGGATGCTGAATTGCAAGTCCAGAAACAACATCAGAAAGAGTCCCAATAGTAGAGCGAAGCTGTTGGATTGCGACTGATTGGTCATTCATTTTGTTCAATACCCCAACCACCAAGGTTGCTAACTGTTCTGGTTGATCAGGCGGCACCAAATCCGCTGCTCCCTTGAGCGTCACGGCATTAACTGCAGCGGGTACTTGTGGAGCAAATGACATGACTCCAATGCTGACTGGTGTGAACAATATTCACGACCACTTCCCATGCGTCCTTCCCTGATTTATTAAACAGGGCCCCACCGGCTGCCACATCAAATAGAAGACGGAATTTCTCCCGCACTCCAAAATAAAAAATCTGAATTAAGAAAGCTTCCGAGAGATCACCACGGTAACAACCCCTATGCAGGGACTGGAAACGTTCCCAAGCATTGTCTAACGTCTCCTCCTTCCCTTGTTCAAAGGTCATGAGTTCCCTGTACTTATCCAAGGCTTGAGTACGATGTTGAAACTCTTGTAAAAATCTCCCTTCGAGTTGTTTCCATGTGATCACCTCTCGTTTCCGGGTATCCCAATACCAGCTTTTGGCTTTTTTGTGCAGGGAGAATGAAAATGCCAGAATCTTCTGTGGGTCATTTTCAACTCCACTGAAAATACAAGTGTAATAGATGTCTAAGAAATCCCGCATGTGTTGCCCCGCATCTTCATGCTCATCTCCGCTGAACTTGCAGTTCCCATACATGTACTCAATGACGTCGGCGGAGATCCCAAAGTCATGATTGTTCCTTTTTGCTTGATCCCTTAAATCGTTTTAAGCTTCCATGGTAGATGCATTCCTGAATAGAGGTCATGCTGCGAATACAGAGATGAACAAAAGAGGTGAAAGAAAGGGAAATTCTTGTGCAACAAAGCTTCACACAGACGAATTCATCACGTCTGCACTCCCCGGCAACGGCGCCAAAAACTTGATGCGCGTTGGCAAGTGCACCGGTCGCTGTCAAGTAATAATTGTGGAGAATAAATTCCCCGGATGTCGGTCTCTTGAGGAATGCAGGATGGGTGATCAAATCGTGCAGTGAATATTGTTACACAAGCGTTTCACAAACACAACAAGGGGTTTTTGGTTGGTTTTCCTAATTTTAACAACAATAAAAGAGATGCGGGTCGAGAACACCGCTTCGCAACGTGAGGTGGATGCAACGGCCGCGATGCCGTGCTTCGTGAGGCGAATGAAGTGGACTCAGGCGCGAGAGAGTGAGGGTCGCGAACACCTCTTCACAACCGTCATCAGCTCTTGCCAACACGGAGCAAACGCCTTGCGTGCGTGTGTGAGTGAGTGCGCTTGAACGTGGTGAATCACAACCAACCCATGAATAAGAACACAGAAACATTCATTCTCATCAAGTAAATATCACAATATTCATTTAGTAAAAGATTCAAAGGGGTACAATCAAGGAAAGAGGAAGGAGATAACCGGCGGTGAAGACTAGCGGTCGTTCACGGCCGGAATGGTAGGTTGTCGGGCTACCTCCGGACTCGGGCGGACGATGCTTCCGGCGTAGAGGGCTGTCACAATCTCCCTACGTGCTCCGTCGTCTTCGACTCAAGGTCTCTTCTTCTTCTCACCGGGCGGAAAGCGAAAATGATTGCTTGGAGGCTTGCGGATGATGGAGAACACTCACGGACGATGGAGGATGTCTAGGAATGGACCGAGGAAGCTTCCCCTTGCGTAGGAGATGAAGTAGGGGCGATCCAAGGGGGCGGTCAGCGGCGTACGGAACAGAAATCCCGCTCCCGGCATGAAAAATCGCCCTAAAATTGCAACAGGCGCTTAAATAGGCGCTGGATTAAACACTGCGCACGATCATTGGCGCACGACCAGTGGTCGTGCGCACTGGAATCCTGCGATCGTGCGCACTGCCTGGACAGAACCTGCACGAGATGAAATCATGAAATACAATGTTCGCACGACCAGTGGCGCACGACCGGTGGTCCGTGCGCACTGGAGTTGATGGTCGTGCGCACTACAGCAAACAGAACTCAGAAATTTAATGGTCAATGCGCACGAGCAGTGGCGCACGACCGATGGTCGTGCGCACTGGAGTCGATGGTCGTGCGCACTGCACCAGACAGAACTCGTGAAAAAGGGTTAAGTGCGCACGATTAGTGGCGCACGACCGGTGGTCGTGCGCACTAGAACAAGTGATCGTGCGCAGTGTTCCTGTGCAGAATTGCACCAGAAACACTTGCACGCCTCCTATTCCAGCACAAACACAGATCTAGCCACCAAAAGTGGCACTTAACAACATATGAGTACTATGAAAGGAAATAAACACGAAAACACACCAAAGTGGGCCAAAATGTGCACCTAGCATGGGTTATCAATTATAAACTATAATAAGGCTAAAGTGCGTGATATTGACTAAATAATGGCCCGGATGAGTCCATGAAGGTGTATATAATCAGGACTCATCAGTTGCTCCACATATACCTCTTCTTGAAGGTCACCATTCAAAAAGGCACTTTTGACATCCATCTGATAGACTTTCATCTTCATGAAAGCTGCATAGGCAAGAAAGAGACTGATTGCTTCCAATCTGGCTACTGGAGCAAAGGTTTGGTTGTAGTTTATTCCTTCTTCTTGTCTATATCCTTGTGCTACAAGTCTTGCCTTGTTCCTGACAATTACTCCAGTGGAATCTAGTTTGTTTCTGCATACCCACTTTGTACCAATCACTAGGTAGTTTCTTGGTCTTTCAACTAAATTCCACACTTTGTTTCTCTCAAATTGGCCTAGTTCTTCTTGCATGGCCATAATCTAGTGAGGATCACAATTTGCTTCCTCAAACTTCTTTGGTTCAACTTGTGATAAGAAGCATTGGAGCATCATCCCATTGGAGACTTGGTGTCTTGTTCTTACTCCTATATTGGGGTCTCCAATTACTTGAGATTGTGGATGATCTTTCAAATTGACCCCTGTCCTGCTTGGACTTGTCAGATGTTCTTCTTCCTCATTTGCAATGGGATCATTGTCCACCTGTTCTCCCTGAACCATGTTCTCTTGTGGGAGTTGGTTTTGAATGCTCTTTTCTGAATCTTCTTCATGTTCTTGTTCAGATTCCTCACTTGATTCCTCTAGCTGGTTTTCTTTTCCATTATCTGTGTTCTCTAGAACCAGCTGCTCAAGCTGAGTTTCTATGCTGCTGTTTTCCTGTGGAAAAGAATTGGTGGAAGTTTCCTCCCCCTTAAACAGCATGTTAGTTTCATCAAATGTAATGTGCATAGATTCTTCAATTTTGAGAGTTCTCCTATTATAACATCTGTATGCTTTACTAGATGATGAGTACTCCAGAAATATTCCATCATCAGACTTTTTGTCAAACTTGGCAAGATGATCTTTCCCATTATTTAGAATAAAGCAAGCACATCCAAAAAATTTAAAGTATTTGACAATGGGTGTTTTTTCCCTTCAGGAGCTCATATGGAGTCTTTGATTTAGTTTTGTAAATGAGGCTTCTATTTAGAACATAGTTGGCAGTGTTGACTGCTTCAGCCCAGAAGGTTTTTGGTAATCCTGATTCTGCAAGTAAGGTCCTTCCTGATTCAATTAAAGTTCTTTTCTTTCTTTCAGCAACTCCATTCTGTTGAGGAGTTCTAGGGGCTGAGAAACTTTGTTTAATACCTATATCCTCACAGAAACTACAAATCAACTGATTTTCAAATTCAGACCCATGATCACTTCTGATAATTGAAACATGAGTGTTAAACTCAGATTGAATCTGTCTTATGAATTTTGAGAGAATCTTCTGGGTTTCAGACTTAGTTCTTAGAAAGAATACCCAGCTAAACCTAGAATAGTCATCCACAATGACTAGTGTATAAGATTTTCCACCTAAGCTCTGAGTGGATATGGGACAAAAGAGATCCATATGTAGTAAGTAGAGAATCCTGGGAGAGTCATCCTTACCAATTGGTTTAAAGGATGATTTGGTCTGTTTTCCTAGTTGGCAAGGTCTACATGGAGAGTCCTTAGAGTACCTACCCTTTGGTAGGCCTCTGACTAGGTTATTCTTTGCTAGTTTACTAATGGTTTTGTGGTTTAGGTGACCCAGTCTCCTATGCCATAATTCACTTTTATCAATAATATTGTTAAATAAACAAACTTCTGTGGGTGAGGAGCTAAAATCCACTATATATACTTTTCCTTTTTCTAATTCCATTGAGTGCTATGGCACCAGACTTGACATCAATAATATGACAAAGTAGTGTGGTGAATTTTACCTCATACTTACCACTGTCACATATCTGACTTATACTTATCATATTGTGCTTCAGTCCTTTGACTACTGCCACATTCTTGAAGGTAACTTTTCCTTCTTTAAAATCTCCAAAGCCTCTGGTTTGCCCACAGCTAGAGTCTCCAAAGGTCACTGGTGGTCCATGTCTATCCTCAAAATTGGTTAACAGATTTATGTACCATGTCATGTGCATGGAGCATCCACTGTCCAAGTACCACACCAGCGTGGAGATGTGATACATCTGAACATAAGATTTAAAACATTAGTTTGGACCCTGCTGAGCTGGGGTCGCTTCCTCCCAACAGTAAAAGATTTAATGAAAGAATAAGTGGGTTTTTCAGAATATCCTTCCTACTTTAGGGGCATTGGCTTATCATACCAATTTTCTTTGGTAATGTCGCAGAAATAGTGTTCATAATAGAAGGACATAGATTGAGAGGACTGTTTGGAAGAGGAGAAATTTTTGTCAGATTGGTTGCGTCGATATGAATTCGATGTAGGCTTATGGTTGCGTCGATATGAAGTCGACGTATGCTCAAGGTTGCGTCGAGTAAAGGTCGATGCTTCCTTCATTCTGCGTTCACTTTTAGTCGAAGCATGGAAGAAGTTGCGTCGGGTAGAAGTCGACGCACTTTGGTGTAAGCGTCGATTAGAAATCGACGCACGTTGATAAGAATTTGACGCATGTTTATTTCTTTTCTGAGGATATTTACCTAGGATTCCTTCATATGTAATGAGATTATTTTTATTAAAGACAGTGGTTGTTTCTGGAATTTCATGTGACCTCTCTCATGTTGGATGATTCTCCCTAGTGAAGTGAATAGGATGTTTCCAGACAGATTTACTGGATGATTGAGGTTTGGGTTCTTCATTAGTGTTAAACTTTAGTTGTCTAAATCTGTTAGTGAGATTCTCATAAATATTCTTGAGCTTCTGACTTCTCCCATTTAGAGAGTCTTCAAAGGCTTTTGCCTTTGCTAGCTCATTTCTTAGTGTTAGATTTTCTGTATAGATTTTATCTAGTTCCTCCTCTGAGAGTCCCAGACTGAGCTCATAGTTTTTATATTGTGTGTTCATTTGTTTGAGATTGTTTAATTCATGTCTTAGTTCTTTTATTTCTTTTTCAGATTTGATTAGATCTAAACAGAATTCTTTGAAATTGTTTTTGAAATCAGTGGAAGAAAATTCTATATCATCAAATATATTTACCATAGATGTATCCTCAGACTTCTCAGTGGCCATCAAATAGGTTTTCTCTAGCACTTCCTGATCATTGTCAGATGAGGTACTTTCTTCAGTTTCTGAATCACTCCATGATTGAGCAATAAAACCTTTCTCCTTCTTCTTCTTCTTCTTCTTCTTTAGATCTGTTCTTTTCAGATCTTTCTTTTTGCTGATCTCTTTAGGACATTCAGGCGCAATGTGTCCAGGTTCCCTGCAAGAGTAACATATAATCTCTTTATTAGGAGTTTTGTCATACCTGGTTCTTGAGTCTCTCCTCCTGGATCCTTCTGTTTTGATCCACTTCTTGAACCTTCTGGCCAGTAGACTGATCAGCTCCTTATCACTTGTAGAGGGTTCACCTTCAACAGCCTTCAATGCAATACTCTTTTCTTTTGAGAGTGAAGGAGCCTTTTCTTTCTCTTCTTTCTCAGCTCTTGTTTTCAACAGTTGTTCATAAGATTTTAGTTTACCCAACAGGACATCTTTTGAGATTTCTCTTTGACTTCTGGAGTCTCTAATTAGCCAGATTCTTGAATCCCAAGAGCTAGGGAAGCAAGTTAGCAATTTGTCATTTATCTCAGTGAGAGATATGTCCTTCTCAAGTGTTCTCAACTCATTTACTATGAGGCTGAATCTGGCATACATGTCAGCAACACTTTCACTTTCTTTCTTCTGGAAGTTTTCATATTGAGAGATGAGTAGTGCCTTTCTATCCTTTTTCTCATCAGCACTTCCCTCTACCATTTTGGTGAGAGCTTCCCATACTTCCTTAGCTGACTCACATTCAGCAATCTTTTGGAAGATTTCATCTGAGAGGGTTGAGACTATGATATTCATAGCCTTGGCATCACATGCTTGAGCTTTCTTTTCTTCATCTGTCCATTCAGCCTTTAGAGCAAGTGTTTGTGTGACCTTTCCACTTGAGTCCTTCTTGTATGGCTTGGGAGGACCTGTCATAATTACATCAAACAATTCTCCATCAATAGAGTTCAGATAAATTCTAATTCTTGTTTTCCAAAGTGCAAACTTTTCAAGGTTGCAAATTGGTGGTCTGGTGGAAGCATAATCTTTGATTTGTGCCATGTGAAAAATAATTTTTAAAAATATATATATATAAATAAGAGGTAGGATCTTTTTGATCAAGGACTTAACCTTTTTAGATCAACCTCCCTCTGATAACAATTGAAAGTGCACAATTAACCTCACTAGAATTCTCTAGAGGGGGGTGAATAGAGATTAAAAATACTTTGTGCAATTATATATATATATATGTGTGTAATAATCACAGATTTAAGCTTCCCACACACCAACAAGAATTAAGCAAGTAAAGAAGAAAAATGACAACAAGAAAATCACAGCACAACACAAGAAAATATAGTGGTTCCCCAAACTTTGGGTAGTCCACTCTTCTACCCCCTTGGTAGGAATTCACTAACTTGCACTGAGTCTTTTGATAAGGAGACTCTTAGAACCAGACTGAGTCTTTTGATAAGGAGACTCTTAGAACCAGTACAACTGAATTTTTTGAAGAGAGATTCTAAAAACTCTTTTACACAGTTTGAAAATGAAGTAAGAAAAAAAAGAAGAAGTAGAACAAGTAGAAGAACAAGAAACAATATATGTAAGAAGGAATCTTCTTCCTAGCAAGAAGATTAGAAGCACAAGTATAGTGAATAGGATCTATCTTCTATAGTGAGAAGGAGATGGTAAGCTTTTCTCTATTTTATGAGAGCTTTCAGAATTTGCAGCAGAATGGCTTCAGAAGAAGAAGGAGAAGATGAAAGCTTGATTTTTGCTGCAGCACTATATCTCAATTGTCTCTCTTTTCACTTGGGAGCTCTTCCTCTTTTTCAAAATGAATATGGTAGATCACTTGTTGTATTCTCTGCCGACCTCCTTCTTATTTATAGCTCTGTTTGAAATATAATGCTAAAGGAGAATAATCAATTAGCAGACAAAGAATTAGAAAGAGGTAAGAGTTTCCATAATTAATATTTCTGTAGAAGGACAAGAATTCATTCTGATTTCAAATAATATCCATAATAATCTGAATCAAATAAGCCAAGAATCAAATAGAAGGAAAGGCTGATTCAGAACGGCTATAAAAGAATAATCTTATTCCATAAGAATCAGATCTACAGAAAGAAGGAAAGAGATCTGGCGTGTTTTTGAATTACTTATAGATATCAATGTGCGTCGATTTCATCCTGGCTGGACGTCGAGAGGAGAATAAGGAAGGTGCGTCGACTAGGATGCGTCGACTTTATCACATGCATCGACTGGAAGTCAGAGGTACGTCGACTAGGATTACATCGAATTCTTCTAAGAGTTACTTCGACTCTTCCTGAGAGAAACGTCGAGTATATTTCGACGTTGCATCGAATACAATTCGACGCATATTTACTTAGCCCAATTTTTTCATACTTAGAATTTATGTTCTGCTCAATTCTAGGGGTTAAGATAAATCATTTCCCCAACACGTGGAGGATGAATAGATAGGGAGGATAATCTGGCCGGACGACAGTCAAGATAATAAACTTCCATATTGAGAGACCGGCATTTCTTGCATACAACTCGTTGAATTATTCCTCCTAACGGAAGAGTATTCAATCGCTGTCGTCGTGGATCTTTCAATTTATATGTATAACGGATCATAGATAATAGGAGATCTGCCATATCAAACTTAATTCTTTCTAAAATATGAGAGGTGACCATACTCAATTGAGATGTGATCATCCTTGTATCTCCCGCTTTTATAATTATTGTTTGTCGTAGGATCTCTTGGATAATGTATGCGTCGGGAGTCAGTGTTGTAACCGATGAAATCAATTCATCGACACCTTCTCGACCATGCAACACTTCATTTATTCGAGTCCAGTTCCGAAGAGTTCGAAACCTCTCTACAATATCCAAGTGATTACTACTCCCTTCAAGGCAAAACTCCTCACGTAAATCATCATGAGTTATCTCTACCTCATGACCTTGAATATAGGAATGTACTCCACCTTGAAGATCTGTCTGAGCCAGATCCTCCAATCTCATGTAAAATTCTCTTACCAAAACTGAAGAAAAATTATCATCTATGATCACTGAGAGTACACCTGCGTCAGCCAAATACTCATATATATGTTTATGAACGGGTAGTTCTATCCCCACCGCCATTGCCACTCCGATGGTAGCATCCTCAATTCCAGAGAATATTGCTCCACCCTCTTGATTCCGACCTACGTTTGACCGTCGAGCATGATGACTAGAGGAAGCCATTATCAGATCTGAACCAAAATAAAATTAAAGCAAAACATCAAAATCTGGACAAGAGATTACATCAAAATTGGTACAGGAGAGTTACCGCGACGCGGTAAATTTCTGCCGCCGCGCGGTAACTAACGAAACTACTGCTCGTCTTCCTCCTTCAAATCCACCAAAAATCCTCCTAATCATTTCTGAAAAGACTCAAAAATTCCAGATCTGAGATATTTCAACTAATCAAACATGAATACTCAACACAATAACTCATAGATCCACCAAAATTACTTGAAAAATTTGTCAAAAATCCTCTTATGATTGCCATGAAATTTCTTCAAATACGCTAGATCCTAGCTTGAATCACTAACATGAACCATAAAAGAATGTAAAATAACAAAAGAAAATCCTTACCTACTTCTATCGCTGGCGGAAGTCGAAGGAAAATATGAGATCCAAAACCCTTGACCAAATGAGATCTGACCGGGTCAAAGCCTTTTATTTCACGTGGCTACCGCGGAGCGGTACCTCTATCGCTGGCGGTATCGCACCTTTTTCTATGAGTGTTTATTTTTCCGACCAAAATTCGTATTTTCATGACCAAACTTATCTGATTTCTGTATATTGAACAATAGTGTCACCAATCTGAACAACTATATTCATCAGAAAAATTCTGAAAAATTTCACGTTTTCCCAAAAATTCGAGTTCTGCCACTAACGCCCGACGATAGCATAGTACCGCTCGCGTTAGTGAATACTTCTGTATTTGCAGTATCTTTTTCATTTTTTTTTTTCAGTTTCTGCTATTTTCTTTTAATATTCCAAAAACATGCTTTGTTTTTTTATATATATCAAAACAAACTACAAAATATAGATAAAAGAAATTAAAACACCAAAAACATACTGTGTGATTCTATATATAAAAAAACCAACTACAAAATTGAAAAACCAATTAAAACAACAAAAAACATGTTTTATATTTATTGTTCTTATTTTTTTGAAAATCAATTTTTTTTTATAAAAACTGATGTGTTTTTCAATGTTTCAAGGATGATATAGTTTATCTTGGCAAGCTTAGTATACAATATTTTATTTACTAGTTCAAGTATCTTAATAACATTGTTTTTGTATCATGCCTTGATCATTATCTTATATGTGCCTTGAAATTGATTATAGAAATCATGTGTAGCATTGCATAGCGTGCCTCTATGTATGAGTAAATGGCTTATATCCGCTAATGATTTTGTTTCACTCACACTTTTGACAAACTACATATGAATTTAATCTTCTCTTACATGATTGTGTAGTGTAACAACTTCATATTATTGTTGGCATGCTTAGTTTTACCTACACCACAAGTAAAAATCTTTTTCATGCACCTATCTTTGAAGAAGTGTGTCTTTTCAAAAAACTTTTGTTTGCACATACAAGTGAATTCGGAGACCTTTGTCGTTAAGAAAAAATTCAAATGAAAATTTGACAAAGATAACTCCACCAAGCACTACTCACCCTCCTGATAAGTCTTAATGAGCATTGTGAGGTTGAGCACCTTGGAGAGAATTGTAAAGTGCCTTTTCGCAAACATTTTCCTTTTACATACTTCTTCTTGTACACTGAATCACAAATAAATAAAATTCAAAATAATAATAGTGATTCCCCAAGCACTACTTTGCACCCTGATAAGTCTTAATAAGCATTTTGTGTGCAGAGCACCTTGGTAGTTGTACTAGTTTACTATGTGCATTGAATAATTTATATAGCTTTGTGGGAAGAGGTAACTCTAAAAACACTTGTTCAATAATATTGTGTTTATTCCATTATACATGTCATGTGTTTTGACTAACTCATATGTATACTTTTATCAAAAACACTATTTTGTACACATCATTATCACTTGTAAGCCTTCTACTCATGAGAATTGGAGTCTATTGCTTATCTACATGTATTCTCTAAATTCTTAAGTAAATGCACTAGATTGCCTTGCATGATCATTACAATGTATAAGCGTACTTGATTTCTAAATTTTGAACATTGTATTCTTCTATCTTGTCTTGAAAACTTATGTCATACTTACATTTTTTTCCGCTACGCCATGAGAACTCTGTATTGCATATCTTTCAAAACTAGTGTATGGCTATGTTAAAATTGAACTTATTTTGTGTACTTAAAATGCTACAACATCTATTTTGATATTTGTAAAATTCATAATCATCTACTTTGCTTCTCAATTCCTATATAGATGTTATTTTCATAAAAATATTTCGTCATGCTTTCCACCTCTTTACTACTTGTTCGCTCGATCATGAATATGTCTTCTCCCAATAAGTGGTCTTTTTCTGACTATTTCTTCATATTCGCTACTCACTCCTATATTCTTTTTCCTAAGCATATATCACTTTCTCATGTTCACTCCCTCTCTACACATTTATGGCACGCATTAACGTTTAACTTTCTCTCCACCCTCTTTTGATAATACCAAAAGGGGGAGAATAAATTTAAAAGAAATTAACATGTGTGGGGAGTTAAGTTCATAGGAAGTTTTGTTGTAGGGGGAGCATTCATTTAGGGGGAGCATATGCACATGTCTCAAATTTCATGCTTATCTCTATTATAAACACAAATTCCTATCAATTGATTTATTTCTTTCTAAAGGGATTTGTTATTATCAAAAGGGGGAGTTTGTTGGAACATGCTTTCCGCATCTCTTGGTTTGACAATAACAAATCCTATTGTATTTGATCATACTTGTTTTGTGTTTATAGTTTGCAGGATTCTGTGCTTTCAAATCTCCATGGCGCTAGCGCTAACGAACCGCTGAGACGGAACCGCTGAGATGAAACCAAACCGCTGAGATGAAACCGCTGAGACGGAACCGCTGAGACGAAACCACTGAGACGGAACCGCTGAGAAGAAACCGCTGAGACGCTGAAAGAAACCCCTGAGAAGGGAAACTGCTGAGATGCAAGCTGGCCAGACGAAATGATCTACCTCGGAGCGTTAGCACTGACGCTGGCGTTAGTATATATGGAAATTATTGACAGAAAAGAAGGTGGAGAAAAAGGAATGTCGATGGGTCGCTATGTTTGGCAAGTACTATCGCGGCGCATTAGGTCTGATGCCTGGCGGTAGCTTTTGGAGACATCCCGTCTGCAGTTGATTGAGGGGCAAATATGGAAAGCGATATTGGCTGAAGGAAGGAAATCGCACTATCGTGGGGCTATAGTGTTACCGCAACGCGCTAGGCTGTCATAACCGTTTGCGCTCAGAAGTTGCCTTAACTGCCACGATCCATGTGCACGTCGTATCACTATCGCGGGGCGGTAGTACTAGCGCAGGCGGTAGCTGTCGAATCTATTTAAAGAGCGATGCCTCCTCCGTTGGTGCTTGCTGATACAGAAGGAAGAGAAGCCATATATTCAGAGAACTCGTGAGAGCCTTCACCAAGCAGCACGAAGAAGAACTCTGTCAACGTTCGTGAACGCAAAGAACTTGAAGTCCAATACGATCGCATCTACATCGACATCAAGTTCTACTTTTGAGGGAGTCTTTAGTTTGTGTTTTGTTGTACTTTCAAATTGTAACCTTAATATCTTTTGTTCGGAAGAGGAACTCGCCACACGGCGACTAGGGCCTTGCGAGGACTAGGGGGAATTCGCCATAGGGCGACTAGGTCTAGGTAGGACTTAGGGAGGAATTCGCCACACGGAGACTGGGTCTAGGGAGTTGATCTAGGGGGTGCTCGAGGCCTTTCTGATGATAGATTGGCTTGAACGGCTTGAGGCCATATCTGGGGTGAGATCGGTTAAAACCAACCAGTTCGTGTGGATACGAGTCGGCATAGAAAACAAAAAGGATTTTCATATTATTCGCTTCAATTTCTAGCGTCATTGAAATCAGATTTTGTAATCAATTTTATAAATGTTAATCATGTCTTTTCTTGTTTAATAAAATTCATTTCATTTCTAATTTCAATATCTCTTTACTTTAGTTTTAACTTAGATCAAAATATCAAAAGTTTTCTATTATAGTATACAGTTTTTAAAACCCTTATTCACCCACCCCCCCCCCCCCCCCCCCCCCTCTAAGGGCGACTACAGATCCAACAGCGAAAAGTCAATTTGATGCATCATTCATACTTGCTCGCGCTGGTGCTACCCTCAGTTGATGAAGAGGATAAGGTGTTGGCTGAGAAACATCCTGGCGGGGATGTGAAGCTATACGGCGAGGAGACTGCGATTCCCGAGGGCTAAGCCTCCGCCGAGGAGGAGGAGATTGGCGCGGCGAAGGCGAGCGACGAGGAGAGATATGCCGGCCCCCTGAATGTCCACACCAACCGTTCCCGCCACAATTGTGATGAGACGAAGGCACCGCGTCGGACCGTCGAAGAAGATGAGATGTAGGGGTTGCGGAAGAAGATCCTCCCCCTCCCCTTCCCCCAGAAGCCTGAATACTCGGTGCATCTTGGGCTGCAGTGCGAGGAGCCCCGGACGAGGAAGATGGCTGCGAGATGGTGACTCTCGAGTTTTATAGAGTTAAACGGGTCCCACCCTCCGCGCTCTCTGATAAGGGGGGCGGTTGGCGAGGAGCTTACTGCATTGGGATAACGCCCGCGGGAATGACCGGGGAAGGCGGGAAGTGCTCGGCACTCACGCTTTCTTCCACCAGAGGCGCTTGTATGTTATCCTCCGCGGGAAGCTCGCCTGAAAAAAAGAGTCAGCGCCAACAGAATGGCAGTATCACGATTTCAGTAAAGAGGCGAAAATAACCTTCTCGGAGAGGATCGGGACTGGCTCTTAGATGCTCGTCCTCGGCGTCCAGTCTGAGGGCGTCACCCCCTAAACCTTCATTGTTCGGCCGGGCTGGGGTCGACTTAGGTAAGGAGGCCGCGAGATCAATGCGAGTGCCCTCCTCGCTTGACAGATTGGAACGGCGATCAGAAGATTCCCTCTTCATCTTGCGCGTATCAGAGCTCTTCGTCTTTTTCATCAGCTTCCTTAGCAACTCAGACCTCGCGAACATTTTGTAAGACCCCTTTTTTTTCAAAAACCTGGATCTTATGCCCAGAACCGCCGCTTTGCGGTGACACCAACACATGGGTCTGGTCGCCACTACAAATCGTCGATCCTGTCGGCCATATCGATCACAGAAGAATAAAAGTATAAACGAACAAATAGAAGTTCAAGTCCACAAATCACATGCTATATATATGAATGTCCACATGGTATAACTGAAATAACAAAGTTACAATAATAAAGGGCCCATGCCCTATACATCATGTCCTCACTACAAGATCACTCGCGGAAGCTAACTACTAATCACTCACTGATCCTAAAATTGGTGCTCCTGTGCTAGACTGGCCCGCCTCCGTCTACACCGGCCTCTGGTGCTGCAGCATCTCCTCGGTCCCCTAAAATGATATGGTCCACCGACCGTTAGTCTAAAAGACTAAGCCTTATGTTCCCCACCCCACCCCCAATGGCTCCTAGGCACCGTGTGGGAGGATGAAGTGGAGGACAATAAGGGGTATAACAAAGAGCAGATGACGGTGAATCTAACTACGGAAAGTTCTACCACTACACATGTGTATACAGGTAATTGAAGCAGTAAAAGATCATAGTAAGAGTAGGTAAAGAATAAGTAAAGTGCAGTAAGTAAAGACATGTATATAATAGAAAAGTAACCATTGATTTATAGAAATGCCCATACAAACCTATAGACCAAGGGGTCGTTTAGCAAGGCCTATCGTATAAGAATTCCCATAACCGACTTATATGATATGGGTAGGGGTTGAAATGTAATGTTTATGCCATGACATGCAGAGTTATGCAGTTTATGCTATGTTCATACAAGTGCAAATCACACACTTCGACTCTATGCGCACAGACCTTTAGTTCCCCCTTTTTGGAGCTAGCAAGACTCTCAGGATACTCCTGTAGTGGCAAACAGAAGCGGTGGGTTGGGCCTCGCCCACCTCTAGGTTGGTATTCACACTACCTAACCTAGACCTATCGCACGCATCAACGCAAAACCGCGGAGCATCTGCATACCTTACTCGGCTGGACCACCATACTTTTATGGCTAAGTGCAAATTCCACACTTGCCGAGTCAACGTATTAACGTCGGTGTGAACGACCATCCAATACCGAAGACCCACTACCTTCATGCACATGCAAATATGTTCTACTATATCCCGAGCCATAAACTCCCTGGGCTAACCTGCCCGACATCATAACCTTTCGGGCCAATGGCTCGCCGGACCAACCCGTCCGTACCATCAAGCATTACTGAGTCACAAGCTCACCGGACTAACTAATCCGCTGCTTCAACCACCGAGCCTACCGCTCATAAAACCAAACCAACTAACCTCCCGTAACCACGGGGTGTGGGTGTGTGTATTGTTAAGTTAATCTTGTACAACATATTACTCCTACAGTTTATGGTTAATCATGGACTTCCCGAGGATTACCCTGTAAGGGGCTCGCTACGGTACTAGGAACTATAATGGGATGACACCCCAAAGTTCCATTTCTCAAGACACTTAGTGTTGTTGGTATCTACCCATAAGATTACCCCTCTTAACGCTTCACTTGAATTACTCTACATATTTTATGACCTTCTAAGGGGAAAGACGATCTTTCGTCGGTCCCGAACACAACCTTACCCATAACTCTCCAAGCACACTCTCATCTCATAAACTCCTTTTGGTGACCTTCAATCTCTTCAACCTGACCATGTACACCAACTACATGCCACTTCCACTTGGTAGGCCCCTAAATATCCAAATTTCACATTTTTACTATACGCGGACCAAACTAACTATATGAAGCTTATAAGTATAGGTACTCCAAATATTAATCCAACTGACTCAAGATATTTACTGGAGGTCTATCATGATGTTTCAAAACTAAATCCAGAGCATCATATTTTTCCTTAATTATTTGCATTTATTATCATTTCTCTAATATTTGTCAAGTATGAATATGAGCATGAAGTGTAAGGTATTCTTATGATATGGCTCCCATTAAATTAAGATAAATCTATTATGCCAAAATAACAGTAAGCAAAGAATATAACAATTTTACAGTAAGGAAATGTCCTCTGTTTTTAATATTTAACTTCTATCCAAACTTGAAAATTTATGAAGGAACTACCAAGAATACTTATGCCAAAATTGTATAAAGTTTACCAGACCTCTATTATGTCCAGAAAAGCTTACTGACAGAGTTTCACAATTTATTGGAAACATTTTCTCACTTAAATAATTAATCCAAGTAAATCCTAATTTGTACATGTTGTGAAGTAGACTACTGATAATAATCTCCAAAATTCTATAAAAATTCACACAGCTTGCAAGTGCTTTGAAATGTCCTATCACCAAGTTGCACAATTTTCCAGAGAGTTTTGGAGCCTCAATTATATTTCTTAAGATTAAGGTAAAATAAGTGCCTTGTAAATGAAGTACTGGTTAAATCATCTAATAAATTTCACAAAAAATACCAGAGGTCGATAATATGAATACAAAGGAACTATAAAGGTTTCATCATCATCCAAGACTATTTGAGCATGTAAATGTCTCTTATAAGAAATTTTCCTAAAGGGTTTATGACCTAATTTAGGGGGAATAAATTCTACTAAAATTCTCTTAAAATTTACTAGGGCATAATTACATCCCAGGAACACATCTCATAGGTTCCACGGCCATTCTATAGATTTTGACCACATATCCTTCACAAAGCTCTATATGCACCCCAAGGGGTAAAACTAGGGTCCTATGGCATATCCACCTCTACACCACCCCATCTTACTCATGAAGGTGTTTTAGGTGATCCTAAACCAGTGGCCAAGGTTTCAACTCATGGTGATGAGTTCTGACCACCATACCCCAAGATAAACACCATGCCCTAACTTTGACCCAATTTGACCTAACTTGGGTTGATAAATTAACCAACCAAATCAGTCCCAATTGGCCTGAGATTTTTACCAGGGTCATATGATAACCCTAAGAAGTACCCACCAAAATTTGGAGGGCATTGGAGTTCATTTGACCCAATAATTGATTAATATTTGATTTATGAAATTATTACAAAACCTTAGAAAAAGGTTCTTTTAAAATTCCCATCTTTGGGTATGATGTGTGGGTAGGTGTAAATAGCCTAGGTTTCAATTTTCATGTCAATACCATAACCCAATCAAAAGTTATTCAAGAAATGGTGGTTGTCCTACACTAGGGACCAGTTCCACCAAAATGGACCTACATGGAGCTACAGAACTCCTTTTAGGGTGAAATTAATTTTAAAATAAAGTAGACTCCAAGGGATACAACTTTGGTGTTGACCACTTTTTCATTTGAGGGGTTCTAATATTTTTAATAATTAAAATGAAATACTGCAGGAAGTATGACAAAATGTGTTGGAACAAGTCTCTGCGTTCGACGAAATCCAATCTGCGTTCAACGAAATCTATTATGCGTTCGACGAACGTCGTGCTTCAGTGCGTTCGACGAAATCTGACCTGCGTTCGATGAAATATGTTTTGCGTTTGACGAACGCCATGCTTCAGTTCGACGAAATCAGTTCTCCAGCCAGTTCAGCAGATTACCTCTCCGTTCGACGAACTCTAGATTCAGTTCAACGAATTAATTCGTTCGGCAAATTAATTCTGTTTGATGAACTCCGTGGTCAGCTCGATGAACTTAACTATCAGTTCGGTGAATTAATTCCGTTCGACGAACTCCGGGTTCAGTTCGACGAACTCAACTATCAGTTCGACGAACACCAGAGTGTGTCCGACGAATGAATTCCGTTCGACGAACTCCGGGTTCAGTTCGACGAACTCAACCATCAGTTCGACAAACTCAAGCTACAGCTTGACGAATTATTTCTACATCAGATCGACGAATAAATGAAATAACGATATAACATAATCATTCAATATGAAGATCTTGCACAAATCTTGAAGCAGAACGGACGACATCCGTTTGTCTTCTTCATGTGGCCGACGGCTAGGATTAACCGTACCTGGAGCTCCTTCATCCTTGTTTTCCCGGCCACCTAAGCGTCGCCCCGGCCGGCCAATGCCACCACCACCTTCGTTGAGGTGGTGGTCGGCGATTTGCGGTGGTTGGCCGTGGCCGGAACAGGGGTGTGGATGAGGGAATAAAGCTCCAATAACGGAGCTCTTGGCCTACCCGATTGGGGACCAATTGGCCCAAATCCTTGCAGGCAACCTAATGGGATCTATTCGCAGAGAGAAGAGAAGAACCAGACCTTCTTGGAGCCCGACGACGATGGCGGCGGTGTTCAGCCATGACTTTTCCCTTCTCCGGCGAGCTTGCCCGATCTCTCCATTCTCCACCAAAACCTTCGATCCAATATATGATTTCGACTGCCATCCACCTTTTGAAGCTAATGGTGGAGTTAGATTTGAGAATGGGGGGCTGTATAGGGGGAATTTGAGGGGGGGGGGGGGGGGGGGGGGGGGGGGGGGGGGGGATTTCGGCCATGGCCATTAATGGCCATTAAGCCTAATTTCGGCCATGGTGAAAACTCCCCATTTCAGCCCCCATGTGGGCTGGAAAAACTCTTAAAATTCTTGTAACATACAGGGGAGATGAATCCCCATCAATTGGGAGAGCCTTTGGCCTCCCCTTGGCCATGAATGACATTACTTCTCTCTTTCTCTCTCCTCCATTTTTGGGGAAAATGGGATTTTCTCTCTTCTGGCCGAATTCTCTAAAATTGAATGGCAATTTTAGTAATTCTCAACCCCATTAGGTGGTGGACCACCTCAATTGAGTCTAGCCCAAGTGGATTGGGCTTGATTAGGTCAAAATAGGTCATTTTGACCTAAATTTAGGGTGGAGTTGACTTTGGTCAATTTGACCATTTGGGTTGGCCCCAATGGGTGGTTTGTGACCCATTGGCCACCCCTAAGTGTTAGGAAGGTCTAGGTAGGGTCCATTTGGCAAAGTGGACGTCAATTGACCCACATTAGGGCAATTTGACTAAAATAGGGCTAGAGTTGACTTAGGTCATATTGGCCAAATTGGTGGCCTCGGGATGGAGATTTTTGGTCCATTGAGTCCCTAATAACCTTATAAGGGTAGGGGAAAGGTCAATTTGGCATGGTGGAGGCCAATTGACCATAATTAGGCTACTTTGACCAACTTAATGTTAGGGTTGACTTTGGCCAATTTGGCCTCTTTAGTTGACCCCAATGGGTCCTTGATGCTCTAAGGGACCCTCCAAAGGGTTAGGTGTGCCATGGTGGGGTCAAAGGGTCAAGGTGAGGATGTAAGGTCCAACCCTAAGCTTGGTAACTGGAAATTGCTATTTGCAGACCAAGGTGCTCTTCTCTTTCAAGCCTAAGGCCAAGTGATCTCTTCAAGCTTCCTAGGGTTTTGTCATGACCTAGTCAAGACAAAACCACTCTAGGGGTCTAGTTGTTTGGGGGATATTACAAATCCCAATAAACAAAAAAATAATTTCGTCCTCGAAATTCAGGCTAGGCTCGCGGGGTTTTCACCGAGAGTGACTGAACGTAACATCCCCTAAGAATTGAAGTTATTTCTGACTTGAAGAGCACCGACTATCACTGCCACACCAATTGTAGTGGCTCTTAAGTGAATCAATCGATCGGAGGCTACCGGGCCATCTATAGTAGAAATTTGCTGCTCCGGCCGTAGTAGAGCTCTCCTAAAGGTGGAGACATGGAAGACGTCGTGCAATCCCGCTAACTACAGTGGCAACTCCAGTCTATAAGCCAACGGGCTGATCCACTCCAGGATCCTGCAGAGCCCCATCTATCTCAGACTAAGCTTCTTCTGCCTGCGAACCCGCGAGACTCCATGCATCAGACGTATCTTCCGGAACAGCCGGTCTCCAACCTGGAACTCTACTGCACGATGTCGCGCATCGTAATACCTGACTTGGCTTCTCTGGGCCTCCAGTATCCTAACTCGAATCAGTCGCACCTGGGTATCTATATCCTCCATTAATTTCGAGTCGAGTGCCTTGGGATCCTCATCTTGGATCCAAGACAGTGGAGTCTTGTGCCTCTCTGTCCCTCTGAGGGTGGAAAGTTGTGCTGAACGTCAACTAAGAGCCCAGATAAGCCTGGACTGATCTTCACTTTTTGGCCATAAACCGTTCATCCTGATCTGACACGATCGTCCTGGGTACACCACGATAATGGACAAACATCTCGTCAAATCCCATCAAATACCAACGGGAGCATCCTTCCGTCCTGAGGTGACCCTAGCTACCTTGGTCAATCTATCCTCGATGTTCCAAATAAACTTGTGCCCAGAGTGGGGATGTGGTAACTTGTGTATGAAATCCAAAATTATATCTTCGAGCTTCCACTCTAACACGGGCAGTGACTGTGGTAGTTCCCCAAAGACTCTTGCACTTGGTTTTCACCAGTCTACAGACTTGACCGTGCATCACAAACCTACGACATCTTTCTTTATTCTGGGGAAACACACGCTCTGTAATACACCATTTTTCCGGTGACTAAAGCTCTTGTTTATATGGGTAGACAACGCTTCTATAAAATTTTCTCCGCATGTTTAGGTTCTTATTCCTTCAAGTACATCCGAGTGATCAATCAACTCCACTCTACAACTTATCCAGTTCTTACCATTGGTGGAACTGATCAGATCATCAAGCGCCCCAATCATTTTTTATTCATAAAGTATACGGGTAAAATTTTTTAAAACCCTAAGGTTTTTCACAAGTCAATTTCATCAAAGAAATATCATGTTTATTTATCTGAATTCCTATTACTTAACCTATGTTAGTCTTGATCACTTTAGGATGGTCCAAAGTAAGATAAACTTAGATCATTCTTATCATAGTAACCTCAAACACTAGATTCTAAATCTAATAAGTCATCATCTAAGATCTCTGGTTATTCATCAGCAAAGCTCCCAAGGTATAAGGGATATTATTGTAGTTAAAATTTTCTACCATGATAGGGTGTGATTTTAACAAACCATAAATTAATCACTTCTGAATGCCCCAAGTCACAAGAATTTTCGGATATAACTATAACTTGTAAGATCTAATTTCCATCCTCAACTTCTAGAATAGGACATCGGCATCCTTAAGTGATTAATCCTGGCGACTTTACATTTCTAATGCTTCCACTAAGGTCAAGTCTTTGTTCGATCAATGATGTCTATCCATTGTCCTGGTAATACTACAGATCATTATTCCGAACATACTGTTACACAATCTCATCTTCGCCAAAGTAACATCGATTACGATCGACTTCAAATTCATTAGGTTCACGACGCAACAGTTTCAAAATTAGATCTAAGGGAAACCCAAGTCAGTAATTAATTTGCCCAATAAACAAAAGGTATGCCCCAATAAACAAAAGATAAGCCCCAATAAACAAAAGATAAGCCACTATCTATTTTGGGCTAAGTATCTTTGATATCGTCATGTTATATTCGTCCCAAGTATGCAAACAATCCTTATGGCACACAACCTTAGACTTGGGGTTCTATCTTGAGACTTGTTAGTATACTCCATACTTTAGACTCTTCAAGGTCCCCTTTACGACAACCTTATCAGGGTCAACATGTGTCCCAATCCTAAATGGGTCTCTTCTGAACTTGAATTCTTATCTGATGGTGGTTGTCTCTATATTAACATGTCACTGGTACGATGGTTAGATCTACGAGTCCCCTACCATTCTTTTTATGTGTCAATCTCTCTTTCTCTAGCCTCTTTGGGGTATCCTCGTACCTTCACCAAAATTATACCTATGGTTTATTTCAGACTGGGGCATGGTATAAATTGTCATGGTAAGTCAAGTGTCCTAGTGGGGTTGAGTCTAACTCATTGACTAAAGGACTGTCTAAAGAGATCATTGCAGCCGGAGTTATTTCCTACTGGGGCAGGGTTCGTCGCAGGCTACAAAAGAAAACTTGTCAAAAGGTTCAATTAAAAGTGGACTTTTTCATGTGATTTCCCCATATGGGCACACCATTGCTTCCGCTGCTTAGTTTGTACTCAAACTAAACTCGCGTGGGGTGTCCCGGGATTTGTGGACTTCTTTTCTTCGGATCGAGATTTCCCAAAACCCACAGGTCCCAGGATCGAAATCTGGCTTTGATACCAATTTGTAAGACCCCGTTTTTTTTTTTCAAAAACCCGGGTCTTATGCCCAGAACAGCCGCTTTGCGGTGACACCAACACACGGGTCTGGTCGCCACTAGAAAATGCTGATCCTGCCGGCCATATCGATCACAGAAGAAGAAATGTATAAACGAATAAATAGAAGTTCAAGTCCACAAATCACATGCTATATATATGAATGTCCACATGGTATAACTGAAATAACAAAGTTACAATAATAAAGGGCTCATGCCCTATACATCATGACCTCACTATAAGATCACTCGCGGAAGCTAACTATTAATCACTCACTGATCCTGAAACTGGTGCTCCTGTGCTAGACTGGCCCGCCTCCGTCTACACCGGCCTCTAGTGCTGCAGCATCTCCTCGGTCCCCTAAAATGATATGGTCCACCGACCGTTAGTCAAAAAGACTAATGTAACGCCCCTAAATTTTCGGATATTAATTTAAATATATTGTTGACGTCATAATGAAGAAAGGGCGTTACGTTAGTGCGGAGTTAGCGGTGCGCCGTCATTGCACGTTTTAGCGTTCGTAAGTCGACCAAATTTTGGAACGACCCGGAATTGGAAAATTTTACGTTAGGAAATTAGATTATTTAATTTTAGAAAGTTCCTTAAAGTTTCGTAACGATCCGAGCGATTTTAGAGCCTCGGTAGATTTTTAGAAAATTTGCATGCTTTTGGCATTGCCGTAAACTTCGGAAATTTATATCTCGAGAACGGTACATCGGATTTTGATTCCAACTTCGCCGTTGGATTCGTAGCGCCGCCGTTCACCTTTGGTGCGAATTTTGTTGATTTCGGCATTCGTTTATTTTTGATCATAATGTTATATTATTATAATTATTATTATTTTTATTATTATTAACGTATATACGTATATCTATATTAATAAGGATGGTTCGCTGCTAAGGAATGTCAACAATGTAGGTCACAGTAAATGACCCTTTTGCCCCTGTCGGCACGAAAAAATGGGTGCAGCTGCGGGAGGCGGGCTTGGTCACGCCGGAACGCTGGGGGGGTTCGGGCGCGCTCAAGCGGGGCCGGGCGGGTGCGAGTGCGCGCTCAAGAGGGGGCCGGGCGGGTGCGAGTGCGCGCTCAAGCGGGGGCGGGCTCACGCGGGGGCTGGGCGGACGGGAGGGGATAGCAGCTGTTTGAGCATACAGCGGCTTTCCGCTATATAAACAGCGGAAAGCCACTGTTTTTGGCGATGTGGGACTAAAAGTCCCACATCGCCAAGTCAGCGGACGGGGCCCACAGCGCCATTTCAGCGGGCGGGGCCCGCCTGTGGGCCCCGCCTGGTATTTAAAAAAAAAAATCTGATTTTGCTTTGTCCAGCAGCGAGTTATGATGTTAACCAAATAACTTAGGTAATTGTTATGGGCAAACCCATTTAGATAGGGGCAAACCAACTTTTAAAATAAAAAATATTTAATAGCTATTAAGCTTTATGGCGTTAAATTTATACTGGCAAACCAAAAGTTTTCTTCCGCCTCTTTCGTTTTCCCAAAACCTAGCCGCTGATTTGCAGCTGCTTAGCCCCACGCGCTCTCGTTTCCTGCGTCATTCATCGTCGGCGAGGCAGTTCATAGCTTTTTGTCGCTGCTTAGCCCCACGCCTCCCGTTTCCTGGTTCGTTCATCGTCGGCGAGGCTCATCATCCGCTGCTTTGCCACTGCTTAGACCAACTCCTCTCGCTCTCGCTCGTTTCCGCATTGTTCAACTCCGGCGAGCGATGCTGCCTCCCGATCGATTCCGGCGAACCTCTCTCATCATCTCCAACGATTTAGGTAAAACCCCTCACATCATCTCCGGCGAACCCTTCTATTTGTTTGCTACCTCCCGATCGTCTACAGTGCAACATTAAACCAAATTTATTCCCTGAATCGACAGTCATTTTGCAACATTAAACAAAATATCATTGGCAGTCATTTTGCAACATTAAACATGTGCATATCTTTGTTCATGTGTTCATGTGCATATCTTTGTTCATGTGAGCAAATGAGCTGTTCATTAATGTGTTAGTTTTGTTTAACTTTATTTGTGTAGAGCAAATGAATATGGAAAGTTTGAAATTGTTAACATATGGAAATTCGTCTCCACCAACACAAACACAAATTGATGTTGGATTTCATTTTGTCACGTCGCGGTGTTTTGTAATATTGATGATAACTACTAGTTTTATTATGTAGAAGTTTTTAGAATGATTTTATTTTTTGGTTTGCCCGTAACATTATGGTTTGCACGTATAATTTTTTGGTCTGCCCATAGAATTGGTTTGCCCCTATCTAAATGGGTTTGCCCATAACAATTACCATAACTTATTATATGCAATGGGATTTCCAAACCCCTTCCACGATCAGCATTTTGAAATGCTCACACAATTATGCTGTCGAGCAACATTCTTAAACAAATAACGTAAAAAAAAATTTCCACTTTTTTTTTAAGTTTCGTTAAATAAAAAATATAACTTTTTTTAGATTTTTGTTTTTAAGTTTTTTGTACATTTTTTTAATAAAAAAAAATGTGGGCACTTTAAAAAAAATTGCGCGAAGGCCGGCGAGGGGTGAGCGAGGGTTCATTTGGCGCGGCGGTGGCGTGCGGCGTTTGTGGCAAACCCCGCCGCAAGGCGCGTAACCAAATGGCAGGTGGCGGCGTTTGCCGCGTTTGCACCCGCCGCGCCAATAGAAACGGAGCAAAAGCTCCATTTCGATCCCCCGCCTCCTCCCTCCGGTTCCATTGGAGCGTTTGCTCCCGCCGGTTCTTGCCCGCCACCGCCGCGCCAAATAAAGCTCTAAGCTCTGTTTGACGCTTCGTTTTTGCTCAGGTGAGTTTGGAGAAAAATTCTACCGTTGCAGAATACTAGAATACATATTTGGCTACTGTCACGAAAAAATTATTATAGTTCTGAACATAAAAATAGATGAAATTTTTGGGCGGTTAATAATCACAGCTGTCTTGACCGCCGCCGCCACGCCAAATGGAGCCTTAATTTCACATATCTTATAATATTGACATGCAAATTATTATTATTTTTCATTAGTGCGTGAATTTAGATGATTATGGGTAAATAATAATTCTTAAACATACTTTCAAATAAATGACAATAATAATTATTTAAAGTAGAAATCGACGAAGTCCGCGTAAAATAACACAGGTAATTAAAATGAGATAAGTTTGCAAAATTATAAATTGCACTCATCCATCTTTTCAAATTACAAATATATGTTGTATGACGTTAAGTCGACAATTAAGTTTAGCGAACAAGAGCAAGTATAACACAATCTCTTCATGTGCGAACGTGTATCAAATTGAGAGAGTTTGCGCGAATATCACAACCTCATGTGCGCGGGCAGATGGCGTATCAGTGCCTTCACAAAGTGTATTACGAGGGATGAAGCGCCCCGTCTTTGGAACTCATGTTATGTGAGATTTGATATCAGTATATTGGTAGTTCTATGATAAAGCATTCTCTCACTCTTATAAACTAATCCCAAGGCTCAAACTCTGGACAGGCGGTGAAATGCGTACAAATCGGAAAGAACACCGACGGCGAAAGCACTATGTTGGGTCAACACTGACACTGAGAGACGAAAGCTAGGGAAACAAATGGGATTACATAACCCAGTAGTCCTTGCCGTAAATGATGGATGCTAGGCGTTGTGCGTTTCGACTCATGCGGCAGCTGGGTACTGCCGCGAGATTTTATGGGGTTACATTTTGTTATTATTTTTAATTTATTTTCGATTTGAATATGTAATGAATGTAAAATTATTGAAAAAAAATTTGAAATATTGTTTTTAATCAAAAAAACAATGTGGGCGGGGTGAGGCCGCCGGGGGGCGGGCGAAGCCCGCCGCAAGCAGGTGGGTATTGCCGCGGGATTTTATGGGGTATTTTATTTTCTTTTTTAATATGTAGTCAATGTAAAATAATTTATAATTTTCAATAGGTGACGGGGGCGAAGACCGGTGAGGGGTGGGCGAATACCGGCGAGGGGCGGGCGAAGCCCGCCGATGCCGAGGGGGCGGGCGAAGCCCGCCGGTGCCGAGGGGGCGGGCGAAGCCCGCCTTGAATGACAAGCGGGCGAAGCCCGCTTGATTGCGGCCGAAGGCCGCCCGAGAGCATCGAGCACGGGTGTAGCCCGTGCGAAGATGCTCGTATATATATATATATATATATTCGTTTATATACGAGTGACAGTGCACGGGGGGGCCCCCGTGCCCCGCGCGACAGTACTCGCCCGCCCCACGCGGGCTTCGCCCGCACCTGAGGGGCTTCGCCCGCACCCGGCAGGCTTCGCCCGCACGCGACACACCCAGATATATTTAAATTTTTTTGTATTTCATTTTAGAAAATTCCCAAAAAAAAATATTAAATATAAAGAATATATTATATATAAATTTATGTTTTTTGCTTGTATTTCATGCAAGCAAGCATTATAAACTTCAGTTAGAATCAAGCTTCATAACTTAGGTAGATGGACTTATGTATAAATTTCATATAATTTTCAATGACTGTAGACTAATAATACATGGAAGAGGGCAGAGACAAAATGCAGACCTTCGGTACTGAATAGTAGGTTGACCTGATGTGTTCCACCCTGAGGAAAGGAGAAAGCATTCGATGATACAATCAATGAAGATTAATTATTTTTGGTGGCGGGCAGAGAGAATAGGCAAACCTTTGGAGCTGAGTAGCAGGCGAACTGAATAGGAAAAAACAATCGATTTCTGCATTTTCTTCCACCATCGGAATTCCTGTAAAAGTTGACATGTTTAGAATTTGCGTCTTGAATGTTCACGTATTAACTTTTTTTTGAAGGTGTAGTAGAATGAAAGTTGACTCTTAAGTACCTTAGTGTAAATTATGTTTCTTTGAGATCACCTAAGCGAAGACCTCTTTGTACACTACATTTTTCGTGTGTACACCTTCATGGCCTTCTATTAAGCCATGTTTCACCAGTACTGTCGTGTTTTGTTCTGAAACACCTCTTGATAGTGCTACATATAGCTGACCATGTCCGAAGACATTATTTGGAAGGTAGATTCCTACATTGCCAATTGTTTGACCTTGAGCTTTGTTAATAGTTAATGCAAAGCACAGACGAACTGGGAATTGTTTTCGCATTAGTTCAAACGGCATTTTTGCGTCTTCGGCAGTTTTTAGTGGTATGCGCGGTAGGAATATGCGCAGTCCCTTGAATTGACCACCTAATATATCAGCTTCGATTAGATTTCTGCCAAATCTACGACATATTAGTCTTGTGCCGTTGCATAATCCAATGTTTGGGTCGATATTTCGTAAAAGCATTATTGGTGCGCCCTCTTTTAGTTCAAGCTTGTGTGGTGGTAGATTACCGGGATTAATTGAGTTCAGAAATTCAAGTTGATACAAATTACGTGCATCTTCGGCCACCGAGTCGAATGAGTAGTAAGTTATTTTTTCTCCAGGAAAAACATGTAGACACTTTGTGTTTAATGAGTTTACATCCTCATTCAACGGAGTGAGTAACGCTCTTGTCTCCATGTAATTATCTTCATGTGCGCTTGAATGTAAATTTGGAAATACTCGTTCAATTAGGAGTTGAATAGATCTTTCGCCCTCCCATGGCATAGCCATTGAAGAAGGAATTTGAACCATGTCGTCATCGATTGTTGGTTCATCTCCGTCGCCAACACGAAGCAAAAATTCGGAGAAGGTTGTGTCATTGCGAGCTCTCATATTTTCAGTTAGTTGCAGCAATTTAATTTCAGGCCATAAATAGGATTCAACTATGCTTGCACAAATAATTTCTGATTTAGTGCCGTTCACGACCACTGACATTACTTGGCGGAAATCTCCTCCCATGATAATGACCTTGCCTCCGAATGGCTTATTTATGTCCGTAATATCTCTAAATGTACGGTCAACAGATTCGAATGCTTTCTTGTTGGTCATTGGCGCCTCGTCCCAAATGATTGCAGACGTGTGTTTGATCAAATTGGACAGATCAGATTGCTTCCTAATATTATACATGCACATTGGTGTAAATTGTATTGGAATTTTGAGCTTAGAATGCGCTGTGCTTCCTCCTGGAAGTAGGGTTGCCGCAATACCGGAAGAAGCGGTGGCTAACATTATTTTGCCTTCTTTTCGGAAAGCTGCAAGCAAAGATCGATAGACAAAAGTTTTTCCAGTTCCCCCTGGACCGTCGAGGAAAAAAATATTACCATCTTGTTGTCTTATAGATGTAGAAATCGTTGTGAAAGCGAGCCTTTGTCCGGAGTTTAGACCTGCAATACCATTTACATCGGCCTCTGGAACGACAATTGACATTTCATGTTCGATAAGGTTGGAGAAGCTGTCTAAATCTTCGAAGGTTTCGCTGATACGGGGTAGATCAAACTCAGATATATTGCGTTTGTGTTGATGGAAAATTTTGTTCAAATCATGAAGAAGCTTGTTCACTAAGTATGCAGTGTTCGCAGTGCTTGTACATGCGTAATCTTCTGTCATGTTCATATAGTTTTCGTCCCATAGCTCTCTTACTGCAGTAGGCTCGCAATATAACAGAATTGTTGCAAACAGCCTTCGCAGTGAATTAGGCATTCTGGAATGGCGAGCTTCTGTTAAGCATTCACGTAGGCTGTTGTCTTCTTCTAGAAAGCCACGACGTTCTGCAGCTTGTTTAAAAGTTAAATAACGCACGTCAGAGACAGTTAGGAGATCATCGAAGGACTTGGGCCCAGGGATATGATTCAATAGTAGTCTCAAATAAAATCTTTCACCTTCGGATGGTGCAACAGCATACAACCGTCCGATCACCCTTCGATTTCGTAGCCTTGGGGTCCATGTTCTTGATGGGATCAACCACCTGTAATGTTTGGCGAACTCGACGTATAAGTAATTTGTTTGCTCGATTCCTTCGTTATAAAATCGGAAGAATTCAGTTAACATTGTGCGACTGTTCCTTTCATCACTTAGAACATCTGATATTGATTGACGACTACGAAATTGAACGTGATGTCTATTAGGGAGATGTACCTGCAAGCGGACTACGGATGGAAAAGTCTGATATAGGCCGAACTTAAATATTTTCCACATAGCTTCCGGAGCACATATCCAACGACCATCAACATATTTGCTAACTTCGTCGTAGTTTGGTCCTGGTCGAACTTCGAATGATACACAATCAGGTCCTTTATAGACGTATTTGTATAAATATTTGATACTTTTGATGCTGCTGCATATCTCGACATTGATGTGGCAGTCATATTTTAGAAGCAACCATGGATTGTAGGGGACGACCCAACGATTGTCGATCATTATGTCACCTTCTCGATCGAGTGCAATGTATCTGTTTTCATTCCTTCGTCGGTACAGTGGGTACGAATCAGAACCCTGCGTAGTGGTTTCGCAGTATTGCTTTGGGTAGCCTTTCTTGCAACCATTAATTTTCATGCATGATGCGTTCTGATTGAAAGGTCCGCATGGTCCATGTATCATGTGTTTTAGTACAGCAGTATAAAGCTCTGGCTCTTCACTTTGGTATGGTATCTCAGCTCTTACGATGCAGTCATAATCATCTGGACTGGATAGCTTGTCAGAATCACATAGAATAATTAACATATGTACGTGCGGTAGACCTCGTTTTTTGAACTCGACAACATGAACATATGCGACGACTCTGCCTAGAACACCTTTGTGGAAGATATCATCTTTTAAAGTATCGTATTTAGCTTGAAATATTCTAGTTATTAAATCTGGACGGTCATGTGGAGTCTGGCCAGGTAGGAGCTCAGCTTTGATTTCTTCCCAGGATGGATTGCATGTCATTGTTAAAAAAATATCAGGCTTTCCGAAGTTTTTCACAACAGACATTGCGTCTTGGTATCTCTGATACATATCTCTTGGACTTCCAACAAAGGTAGATGGCAAGACAGTTCTACGACCGACGTTCGCTGATGTGTGTAAAAGATTGAAATGAATGTATAGTTAGGGGATGCTTTAAGAGAGATCTTTTTGTATGTAAATTTAAGTAATTTGTGAAGATAGAAATGACAAACCCGCATCATTCTCGCCCGAATCCAAGCAATCTTGCAGTCCCTGGTACAGTTCAGCTCGAATGTCGCTTTGGTGTGATTTTATCTAACTCAATTTTTGGGTTTCTATTTTTACTGCGTTATCCACTGCATATTGTTGAAGAAGACGCCCCCGTGTAGTAGTATTGTTGGAGTAGCCCCACGAATCTGAGTATGTTGAAATAAATGTTGTTATTTAAAAATGTGTTAGCAAAGTCTATTGTGGAAGAAGAGCTAGTGTACCTGTAGTATGTATGAGTAATAGTCACAACAGCTGACCCTTTCCCCACGGTGCATTTGGGGCTCGCCATGCCAGCCATATGTACCACATGGTAGTAAAAGAGGGTATTGTAGTGGATCATAATATCCAGAATATTCCTTTATATTTAGTAGATTCCCTGCAGTTGTCTGAACCACAATGTCTCTGTTGGTTGCATCGAAAGAGTCTTCTCCGCCAACCAATATTGCGGCTACTTGAGATGCTGTAGGTAGTGAGTACTGATGTTGGTTAGAGGGTCTCTCCTTGATCAGGAGTCTGCATTCCTGTATGTCAGTGCGTCTTGCTAAATGGCGTAGGATTTGAACGAATGGGTTGTAAGCATTTAAAATGCCAGTGATCTTTTGAATCAAGCTTTCAAGCAGCCCATCATTTTCTTGCAATCTATTATGTAATTCATTTTCCGTGTCGTAAATGAACATTTGTAAGAACCTAGGTCTGCATCCCGGAGCAGGTAGAAGAGAACCGATTCGATGATATATTGCGTCGTGTGCTCTGAGACTATAGATACCCCTGTTGAGAGCCGGCAAGATCTCATCTATTGTAATGCCGATTGACGTGAATGAGAAAACGTGGTTGTAAGCACGAATATTTTGTCTAAAGTGCCGTCCTTCAGTTGTTTGAGCAGTATAAAGGTTGTACAGGTCAACCGGCACAGGTATAGGTTGAAGAGAAACCTTTCCTCCGGTGCAACATATAGTTGGTGTTTCTTTGTGAAAAAGTTTGGCTTGACAGTGTCTGCAAAGTTTTGAGGGAAGCAAAGTGGCCGCAGGGACATTGCGCGCTGGGTAGCAGTTTCGTGCAATGTTACAAAATGGAAGTGACATATGAGGGTTCTCAGTTGTTGTTGCGGGTATTGTTGTCGTTGGTAAGATGTCAGTTTGTTCGGGGTTGGTATTTGTTTGAGGCGATGTTTCTGAAGTTGTTGTTCGTCTCTGGCGTAGTAGTTGTTGTCTTTGATTGTGTTGTTCTGTGGTGCGTTGATGGCTCCTACGTTGTCTCATGTCTAGTGTATTTTGCGCATTATGGCTTGAGGTGGTACTTCTCCTTGAACGCGTCGTTGTTGTACGACGGTGTTGTGCAGTAGGTTGTGTATTAGCCTGACCGCGACGTTGTTCTCGTCTCCGTGCATTTTGTGCTTGACGTTGCTCGGTAGACATTCGGGCCCTCGAACGTTGAACTCGAACCCGAGTTCGTTCTCTTCGTTGTTGAATAATCTCTGCGGAGTGGAGGATTATTTATTGAAGTTAGTTGTAGTTATTAGTTAAAGTAAATTTGTACCGCTAGCCGATGGTGATTGGATAGTGGTATTGTTGGGGTTGGTGACGACAGTAGTTGCTGGAAGGTCCAATTGCTCTTGAGTAATCGTATTTCGAAGAACGTATGGTTGATTTTGGTTTGTTGACTGTCGAATAGCTCGTAGTTCTCGCCGTCTTGCATTGCGTGCATCCCGTTGTTGTTGTGTTAATGGTGTTCTTGTGTTGGTGTTTCGTTGCCGGTCCATTTTTAGGATGAAAGAACCGGGTACAGAAACTAATCAGCCTTGCATCTTCTTGCTTGCCGACTGTCACTGTGTAAACAAATGCCAAATAAGATGGCATTAGAATGTATAATGAATTAGTAATAGAAGTATACAACTCCTAATATAAGATGCAGTAAAACACCATAAGATGCAGTAAAACAACACTGGAGTAAACATAAAATATGAACTCCTTAACACCATCGGAATACCACAGAAACTGTAATTGAAACATAAAGTGGAGTAGGGGTATGCCATGTTAATTTGATACGAAAATGTAGCAAAGAAATCGCTGGCAATGTAGCATGCAATGTTAATTTGATACTATGCCTTATCATAGCCTTCTTCCAATTATGTAATAACACAGGGATGAATATCCAAGTGCTCATGAAGATGACCTTTGGGAAACTGTAATTGAAACATAAATCATCTTCCCAACTTAAATTAAAATGAAGGAAGCAGTGATTTCATTAATTTGATAGGGCCTTTGGAAAACTGAAAATGCGAAGAACTCGTGAAATTTGTGACGTGAACAAAATAGTCAAACAATTTTTCCGTAATGAAAAGGAAGTTGAACAGTTTCAGTTAAAACTGTAGTTGTGAAGAACAATTGGGGAGATAATGTGAAAGATTTTATAAATGGGGCCAGTTTTCAGGAATGGGGCCAGATTTCAGAAATGGGGCCAGAGAACTAAAGTTTTTATTAAATGTGCATCAGGATTTAAATTATATGTTCGCAGAATTCAGAAATGGGGCAGAAATGACGTCCTTCTGAGTAGCAGAGGAGAGAGTGTGGGAGAAATGAGGTTACCGAGGGAGGCAAAAATTGGGGAGGAGGAAGAAGAGGATGGAAGGCTTACAGAGGAGGAGGATGAGATTTTTGTGCTTGAGGCGGTTCGGCAGAACTCTTCTGCGTTGCAAACGGTGAGTAGGTAGAACGTAGGATTTACCGGCACTTGTGGAAATGGCGCCTCAGAAGATTTCTTCTGCGGAGAGCATGGAGGGGGATATCGCAGGGGAGGAGGGATCGGCGAGGTTTTTTTGTGGGGGAGACGCGAGGGTTTTTTGCAGGGGAGATGGGCGGCTAAGGAGAGCGGGATTTACCTGCGGAGGTTGAGGAGGTACTTCTGGTAATCTTCTGCGGAGTGCACGGGAGGAGGGACCGGCGAGGGTTTTCTGCGGGGAGACGGGCGAGTAAGAGTAGCGAGATTAGGGTTATGTGGAGAGCGGGATATCATCATACGGCGGAGATCTAACGTTTTAACGGTTCAGATTTATTTGATGGGCCTTAGGTGTTACACCAAAGGAGGCTCCATACATCTTTGTATATATAGTATAGATATTAGGAATTCGTCTATAGTTATTCGTCGATAGTTATTAGCAACTATCATTATTTTCGGTTATTATTATTTCCAGTCATTCGTTTATAGTTATCCGCCTTGGTTAGTACTATTATTATTATTATTTTTATTTATTATTATTTTTATTATTATATAAGACCTATATATATAGAGCGATGTTAAACGCAGGCCAGTTTTGGCTATATGCAGGCCATAGAATATTAAAAAGTTCGTTGTTAAACGCAGGCCGATTTTAGCTATATGCAGGCCACCGTTTTTAAAAAAAAAGATATCATTGTTCCTTTTAAAACTTTAGGAAAAATGATTCAAGTAGTTTAATACTTCATGTATTATGTGTTTTTTCCTTCCATGCAACTGTGTCCCAAGGAGTTTACTCGTTTGTCCGAGTCCGATGTATTTTTAAATTACAACAGGCCTAAAGCTATTCATGGGTATTTGCTACAACGATGGCGAGGGCGGCGATGGCGGCGATGGCGGTGATGGCGGCGATGGCGACGATGGCGATGATCGCGACGTCGTCGGCGATGGTGGCGATGGCGGAGATTCCGTCCATGACGGCGATGGCGGCGATGGCGGCGTCGTCGGCGATGGCAGCGATGGCGGCTATAGCGGCGTTGGCGGCGATTGCGGCCATGGCGGAGATTTTGTCCATGACGGCGATGGCGGCGATGGTTATACTTCGGGTAGTTACTTATTTTTTGAATGTTATTTTGCTTGTTGTTACTTACTTATTTTATTATTTTATAAATATTAATTTGATTTTTGAATATGGTATGTAAATATGAAATTTGGCCTGCATGAATCATTTTTTGGCCTACATATATCCGCGGCATGCATGTAGCCAAAACCGGCCTGCATTTAACATCGCTCTATGTATAAAGGATATCTGTACATCTCCTTCCTCCTGTGTCCGCCTGAGCCAGAGAAAAAAAACAAGAGAGAGAGTCCTGTTCGTGAATCTTCCGGTTGCCGCCGACGGAGCTCCAGTGGTCGAAATCGCGAACCGAGCTTAGATCCGGGAAGCTCTCGACGAGAGCTTCGCACTCGTGGTAATTTCTTTCTGTATCGTGAAACTTTTTCGTTAGGATTTTTCGGCCCTAACCTCTTTTCGCCCGATTTCTTGTAGATCTTGACTTCTCCCGCCTTTTGTCACCCCGATCTACGACGTGGAGCGATTCGGAAAAATTTTCCGGCAAAAAGGCAAGTGGTGGTTTTCCCCTTCCCTTGCTCCAAATTGATAATCGTAGGATTGTTAGAATAATTTTTAATTGCTTGAAATTGTGTCTCGCTGCGTCGGAAGCCCATTTTTGCGTGCTCGTCGCCGCCGAAATTTCGTTGGATTGTCCTATTTCGCTAAATTTGTGACACGCGATCGTAGATATTTTCCCCTCTTTTTCCTATCAAATTAATGATATTTTTGTTGTGCATAATTGGCCGCGTGCGCCGTCAAGTCCATTTTGCGTTCGTCGATCGAGCTTCGCTCATCAAATTTGTCGCTTCGTGTTGGTTAAATAAGTCCGTTGATTGAGTCCTTCCACCCGTCTTGAGGTTGATCACTCACCGAGTGGGCCCCATTTCAGTCGAGCTTGTGCGTCAAATTTATTCGAAGAGTTTGGGTTATGATTTGACAAGGCTGATTTGCCTTGCCAAATTCCGTGCGTTAAGACTAGTGGTAACTAGTCTAGTTTAGTCGTGCCTTTCTCGAGATATAAGTAGTTGATTTGGGGATGTTGGGGTTGGTAGATTAAAACTACCGCCGCAGTGCCCTGCTCATAAATTGAATGTTTTACGGGATTTTACCCGTGTTGGTTTGCTGGTTGTTGTAGTTTTACTGTTGGTGTGTTGGCGGAGGTATCTCCTACCGCAGTTACTGGATATTTTTTCCAGTTCGGGTGTGTCAGGCTATGAGACCACCTTTCCCTTGGGCCCCTTGTGGAGTTTGTTCTATGGGTGTGCTGGCGAAGGTATTCCCCCACAGTCACCGAAATTTTACCGGTGTTGTTACTAAATAATTTATTTCTGAAATTTTATAATGACGTTATAATCTTATTATAGCCGGGCATTTTAGCCCTAGCTTTCTACCGCGCTTGGGTAGTCAGGTACACGTGATTATTCTTGTAGGTGCCTTCTATTGATTACTTAGCTTTCTTACTGCTCTTTCTTTCTGTATAGTCGGTCTTGGGTAGGTACCCCTGTTGACCGTTGTTTAGTTTGTTTAGTTTTCTCCCGCCACTTGTACTTTCTTGCTGAGGCGTTCTCTCTTGTGAATGCCTCAGGTTCAGAGTAGTAGCTATCAGTGGAGCTAGAGCTGGTATTTTCGGTGTTGTAGTAGTAGCTGTGACTGTCTCACCTCACCGTTGTGAGGTAGTTGTTCGTGGTTTTGTTTTATTTATAGTTCAGGCATGCTATTGTGGTCTGTGGGTTCGTGTCAGGTTGTTGACACACACAGAGTGGCGTTGATTTTGGATACTTTGTGTTGGGGAAATGATTTATCTTAACCCCTAAAAATGAGTAGAATATAAATTCTAAGAATGAAAAATTAGTCTAAGTAAATATGCGTCGAATAGTATTCGACGCAACGTCGAAGTGTAGTCGACGTTCCTCTCAGAGTGAGTCGAAGTAGCTCTAAACAGAGTTCGACGTAACTTATGTCGACGTAACTCTGACTTCTAGTCGACGTATCTAGTGAAGTCGACGCACCTTAGTCGACGCACCTTCCATATTCTTCTCTCGACGTCCAGCCAGTCTGAAATCGACGCTTCCGTCGAATAGTAACCGACGCACGTCGACTTCTATGTCAAATTCAAAACACGTCAGATTTCTTTCCTTCTATCTGTAGATCTGAAATTTATGGAATGATATTATTCTTTTCTAGCCGTTTTGAATCAGTCTTTCCTTCTAAATGATTCTTGGCTAAATTGATTAAGTTTATTATGGATATTATTTGAAATCAGAATGATATCTTTCCTTATACAGAAATATTGATTATGGAATCTTTTGTTTCTTACTATTTCTCTGTCTACTAATTGATTATTCTCCTATAGTATTCTTTGAATAAACAGAGCTATAAATAAGAGGGAAGTCGGCAGAGAAGAAGTGAAAAGTGATCCACTCCATCCATTTGAAACAGAGGAAAAGCTCCTAAGTGAAAAGTGAGAAAATTTGAGAGAAGTGAAAGTGTGCTGCAGCAAACAGCAAGCCCACTTCTTCTCCTTCATCTGAAGCCATACTGCTGCAATTTCTGAAAGCTCTCATTGATAAAGAGAAAGGCTTACAATCTCCTTCTCACAATAGAAGAGAGATTTCATTCACTATATTTGTGCTTCTAATCTTCTTGCTAGGAAGAAGATTCTTTCTTGCTTCTATTGTTTCTCTTCTAATTCTTCTTCTTATTCTCATTTCATTTTCAAACTGTGTAAAAAAGTTTTTAGAATCTCTCTTCAAAAAATTCAGTTGTACTGGTTCTAAGAGTCTCCTTATCAAAAGACTCAGGCTGGTTCTATGAGTCTCCTTATTGATGAGTCCCAAATATATACACATTTATGGACTCATCCGGGCCGATTTTCTAGTCTTTGCACGTCACTTTAGACAAGTTTTCATTCCTATTTAACATTCTATGCTAGGTGCACGTCTTGGCTCGTTTTGGTGTTATTTCTTGTTCATCTTCGTTACTAGTCGTCATGCAGTGTTAAGTGCCACCTTCAGTGGCAAGACTGGTGTCGTATGCTGGAACAGGAGTCGTGCAGGTGTTCCCGGTACAATTCTGTACAGGAACACTGCGCACGATCACTGGTTCTATCGCGCACGACCACCGGTCGTGCGCCACTGATCGTGCGCACTTAACGCCATTTTATGAGTTCTGTTTGGCTTATCGCACGACCATTTACGATAGTGCGCACGACCACTGGTCGTGCGCCACTGGTCGTGCGAACATTGTATTTTATAATTTTCTTCCCTTGCAGGCTCCGTCCAGTCAGGTGCACGATCGCAGGATTCTAGTGCGCACGACCACTGGTCGTGCGCCAATAATCGTGCGCACTGTTTATTCCAGCGCCTATAAATTGACCTGCTCGCGAATTAGGTCGAAATCCCCTCATTTCTTCCGCCCGAGTCCGCCGTTTTCGCCCCTTCCGCAGGTTTTACGCCCCCTAGGCCTCCTCCATCATCCAAGGGCTTCAAGGAGGAGATTCTACACTCATCTTCATCGCCAAGGAAGGAGTTCTTCGCATCGGACGTGGCCGGATTGTAAAACGCTAGAGAAGACGGGTCCATTGGGAGGTGTGACAACCCTCCTCTACCCCGGACACAGTTGGGACCGAGCTAGGACGTGGATTGACAACCCGACGATTCCTACCGTGAATCTACAATGAGACTCCGGATTCGGTCGTATCTCTTGCCTCTTTCTTCTACTTGTGTGGTTGTATTTGTTTGTAATCTCTATATTTAGATGATGACACTATGAATCTTGTTTATTAATGTTTATTTCATGTTTATGGAATTATATTATTCATATGTGTGAATGAGGTGCGCCGCCATCCATTTTCCACTCCACCACCGTGCCCGGTGCCGCACTAGCAATTGCTAGTGGCGTGCTTGTCGAAGAGGTGTTCACGACCCTCATTCCGTTAGCCTACTCGCCCATCCGCCTACCGAAGCGTGGCATCGCGGCCCGTACTCCATCCCTCCTAACGAAGCAGCGCGCTCAAGGCCTGCACAGTTCGATTCCATTAGCCTACTCGTCCATCCGCCCTTGCGACGCAGCACGCTCAAGGCCTGCCTAGTCTCCACTCCGCCAAGCGAAGCATTGCATAGCGGCATTGCATAGGAGTAGTTGTAATATTTTATTTTATTATTCACAAATCAAACCTCTTTCGTTCGCACTCCGCCTATCGCTGGACTTCAATCTCAAGTCCTTCCTCGAAACCTAACTCCACCTTACTGTGTTCCTCAAGAGACCGACACTCGGGGATTTTCCCCATTATTATTACTTGCGCGACCGGTGCACTTGCCGAAAATATCGCATCAAGTTTTTGGCGCCGTTGCCGGGGAACACAGTCGTGTGAGTTTTCTGGAGAGGGAGAACCTGAGAGAGAAGCCCTTCAATTTGTAAATTGCATTTCTTTGTTTTATTTATTTTTTTCTATTTCATTTTCCTGTTTTAATTAGGTTGCTTTAGTAATTTTTGTTAGGTGTGGTATTTCTCACAATAGTGTCCTTTGTTTTGAATCGTTTTATCTTCGCACTATGTGGGCACATCTAAATATCCGTTGCCGTTGGTGTGGAGCTACTTCCCACTCTAGTGATGAATGCCCTACGGAGAACAGTAGGCATAATTCTTATAGCCCAGCATATGGAGCACCGACTTCGTCTGGTACTCCATATGGTGCGCGTAAGTCTTATGGCTACTCTGCTGAGCCTTTACCGTCATACTTCTTTTCGGCTTCAGCACCCGCTGTGCCAAAGAAGCCTGCTAGGCAGTGCCGGTTTTGTCAGAGCAATGATCATGTCTTGAAGGACTGTGCCAAGTATCTTCGCCAATTGGACGAGGATGACGAGCCGGATATCCGGATCGTCCCAACTCCTAACTCTGGCGGCACACCTTCAACATCCGGTTATGTGTCTTTGTCACCTTCACATCTTGAAGGGTATGGCATGGATACGGTCACCGGATGTGCGGTTGATCTATGCACCGACATTGCTGAGCCTATTCTCCATGTGCGTCCACCACTTCTAGTGGATTCGATTCTTTGTGAGGAATCAGTGCTCGACTTTTATCCGAGCACTATTCTTCTCCCTGTTGTGCATACTACATTCGTCTCTGACGACATTGTCGATGATATGTCACAAGAGAAGGCCGTTGATCTTAGTGTTATGCTTGTTCCTATGGAGGAGGACAACCTTCCAGGTGAAGAGGAGTTTTCCTCAGCACTGGTGGAGGAAGTCCAAATCCTAAGCTTGGCCACCGTTGATCACGCCGAATCTTGTAGCATTGATGACAATGCAAACATTCTTTTACTTACCCAACCTGATGGGAGTGAGACTGGGACCGCTCCCCCGATTTTTGATTATTTATGTTCTTCATCTTGTTTATTTCTCGATCCCCCCTCTTCATCCGAGCCTGTGCAGGTTGAGTCTTCACATGTACCCCAGGAGGATTTGGTGCATTGTGCCCAAGTCAATGATGAGAGCATCCTCTTATGTGAGGAGGTTGATTCCCCCTCCGTTGAGGAAGCTCCACTCATTGCCTTTTCCTCCTGCCACCTCCCTGTGGGCGACACCTTGCTAGGCAAGGATGTGTTTGGTGAGTTGAGTGAGGATATCTCCTCCTCTTCTTACTTTCTTTTCCCTCTACCTGTGACGAGCAGGTATTATTTATATTCTGGTAGAGTCGTGATTGTTCTTTCTCCGTATAGGTACCCGCTACCTACACGCATATTAGAACAGTTACCTGTCCACTTTTCTTTTCATAGGCCCATTAGCTAGAACCTTCATGTTTTTAAATAAGTCGTGCTGGGATGACAATAACCCCAGTAGTTATCTTCTTTTTCTTGCATTTTTATTTCTTCTAATCATGTTTAGTTAGCTGTAGTTTATTTTAGTTTGTCTTTTTCTTTTGTTTCTGCGGAGCTGACCCCTGCAGGTATCTTTTCTGGATGGCGGATGCTGCGGCTCATTTTAGCTTACACGCCAATCTTCTGGTGTGCTCATTTCTGAGCACTGGGTACTCTCTTTCCCTAGCCTTTTCTGATTTTCATGTCATATATTTTGTGGATTGTTTAGTTTAAGTCTGGGGGAGAGTAGTTTTGTTTACCCGCTCACGTGCACTATTGCACTGCATACTAGAAGATTTCATTTAAAACGTTTTGTTTATTTGCATTGCACACCACTACACCCACTCTAGCGTGCACTTAGCTGTTGGCACGTCTTGAGCTGAACTCATTTCTTTTTGTGTGATTTGGAAAATCATTGTGCTGGCTTAGGATTGTGAGTCGGAGTAAAATGTTGACTTCTATAGTGTTCCTAGTCGAGTGCTCATGCCTAACATAGAAATTCGCGTAGATTCAATTTCTTTTTATGCTTTTAGTTTATATTTTTCTATTAGCGTAAATATTGTTTACTACACTCAAAAATTGGTGAATCCGGTGTGAATCAAACGGTAGCATAGGAATGTGTGTAGACGTTCGTTAGCCTCGTATTGCCCGAGTCGGGAGAAAGGATTATCTTTCTCGGTGGCTAAGAACTTGCCCCAAGCGATTCTTGAAGCATGGGTATAAGGTTAGTCAATTGCGTGAATGTGATATAGGCCATCATTTTGGCCCGGTTGAGCTTTGTGCCTATTCCTATCGCTATATCCTCGTTAGCCCAGTTGTGCCTACCCTTTCTTTGATTCAGCCTCACTTTTATTTCACCAAAGCCTAAAAGCCAATCCTAGTCGCACACCCAAATGTGATCTTTAGTTGTTTGTTATTTGAATGATTGGGGTGTTGATGTTGTGATACTTTTGTGAAAATGTGGATGCGCTTCATTGCTCATTTTGCTGAAAATATTTTGAAAAGAGAAAGAAAATAAGAAAAAGAAGAGAAGTGAAAAGAAAAGAAAAAGATATGAGCTTTAATGAAAAATCTGTGTAAAAATCTATGTTTGGGAGTAGGCGGTGCACACACCCATGTTGTTAAGTCCAAGTTTGGGGGTGTGATGTACCCGCGTGTTTGTGTGGTGAACGAGAATAATTTCTGCATAAGCTTATTTGGGTTTAGTGCTTGAGCCGTCGTTTTTATCATTGGATACCTCACCTAAACCCAAGCCTCATCTAAAACCTAAAGTCCTTTTGATTCACGCATTTGAGTCAAACCAGTGCCGTGGAGAGAGTGCGAACGGGCAAGCTTATGGTCACCGACATTGATGGATTTCAATGGAGTTGTCTCGAGCCCCGATCTTTGGCAATGCTCGCCTCAGCGTCCAGTTTACTTTATTCCTATGTATGACCTTGTGATTCACCGTGATTCAATTTTTGAGTAAATGTAATATATAAATACGCTCCTAGGAAATTATAAACTAATATGTATAATTAGAAATTTTATCTACTGTATTTCTACGCACATGAGCATGCGACTTCGCATGGTACTCCGCTTGATAGTTTCTTCGCCAACTTATGTTTTTCCTGTCCGCGAGAGATGGTTTGCTCGGGACGCGCAAACAGTTAAGTCTGGGGGTGTGATGAGTCCCAAATATATACACATTTATGGACTCATCCGGGCCGATTTTCTAGTCTTTGCACGTCACTTTAGACATGTTTTCATTCCTATTTAACATTCTATGCTAGGTGCACGTCTTGGCTCGTTTTGGTGTTATTTCTTGTTCATCTTCGTTACTAGTCGTCATGCAGTGTTAAGTGCCACCTTCAGTGGCAAGACTGGTGTCGTATGCTGGAACAGGAGTCGTGCAGGTGTTCCCGGTACAATTCTGTACAGGAACACTGCGCACGATCACTGGTTCTATCGCGCACGACCACCGGTCGTGCGCCACTGATCGTGCGCACTTAACGCCATTTTATGAGTTCTGTTTGGCTTATCGCACGACCATTTACGATAGTGCGCACGACCACTGGTCGTGCGCCACTGGTCGTGCGAACATTGTATTTTATAATTTTCTTCCCTTGCAGGCTCCGTCCAGTCAGGCGCACGATCGCAGGATTCTAGTGCGCACGACCACTGGTCGTGCGCCAATGATCGTGCGCACTGTTTATTCCAGCGCCTATAAATTGACCTGCTCGCGAATAAGCCGAAATCCCCGCATTTCTTCCGCCCGAGTCCGCCGTTTTCGCCCCTTCCGTAGGTTTTCCGCCCCCTAGGCCTCCTCCATCATCCAAGGGCTTCAAGGAGGAGATTCTACACTCATCTTCATCGCCAAGGAAGGAGTTCTTCGCATCGGACGTGGCCGGATTGTAAAACGCTGGAGAAGACGGGTCCATTGGGAGGTGTGACAGCCCTCCTCTACCCCGGACGCAGTTGGGACCGAGCTAGGACGTGAATTGACAACCCGACGATTCCTACCGTGAATCTACAACGAGACTCCGGATTCGGTCGTATCTCTTGCCTCTTTCTTCTACTTGTGTGGTTGTATTTGTTTGTAATCTCTATATTTAGATGATGACACTATGAATCTTGTTTATTAATGTTTATTTCATGTTTATGGAATTATATTATTCATATGTGTGAATGAGGTGCGCCGCCATCCATTTTCCACTCCACCACCGTGCCCGGTGCCGCACTAGCAATTGCTAGTGGCGTGCTTGTCGAAGAGGTGTTCACGACCCTCATTCCGTTAGCCTACTCGCCCATCCGCCTACCGAAGCGTGGCATCGCGGCCCGTACTCCATCCCGCCTAACGAAGCAGCGCGCTCAAGGCCTGCACAGTTCGATTCCGTTAGCCTACTCGCCCATCCGCCTACTGAAGCGTGGCATCGCGGCCCGTACTCCATCCCGCCTAACGAAGCAGCGCGCTCAAGGACTGCACAGTTCGATTCCGTTAGCCTACTCGTCCATCCGCCCTTGCGACGCAGCGCGCTCAAGGCCTGCCTAGTCTCCACTCCGCCAAGCGAAGCATTGCATAGCGGCATTGCATAGGAGTAGTTGTAATATTTTATTTTATTATTCACAAATCAAATCTCTTTCGTCCGCACTCCACCTATCGCTGGACTTCAATCTCAAGTCCTTCCTCGAAACCTAACTCCACCTTACTGTGTTCCTCAAGAGACCGACACTCGGGGATTTTCCCCATTATTATTACTTGCGCGACCGGTGCACTTGCCGAAAATATCGCACCACTTATCAAAAGACTTAGTGCAAGATAGTGAATTCCTACCAAGGGGGTAGAAGAGTGGACTACCCAAAGTTTGGGGAACCACTATATTTCTTTGTGTTGTGATGTGATTCTCTTCTTGCTATCTTACTTTCTTTACTTGTTTAATTCTTGTTGGTGTGTGTGAGAAGCTTAAATATGTGATTATTACACACACACATATATATATATATATATTTGTTAACTTTGCACAAAGTACTTTTAAATCTCTATTCACCCCCCCCCCCCCCCCCCCTCTAGAGAATTCTAGTGAGATTAACTGTGCACTTTCAATTGGTATCAGAGCCAGGTTGATCTAAAAAGGGTAACTCCTTGATCAAAAAGATCCTACCTCATATATATATATATATAAATTTCTAAAAACTATTTTTCACATATCACAAATCAAAGATTATGCTTCCACCAGACCACCAATTTGCAACCTTAAAAAGTTTGCACTTTGGAAAATAAGAATTGGGATCTATATGAATTATATTGATGAAGATTTGATCAATGTTATTTTGACAGGTCCTCCTAAGCCCTATAGAAAGGACTCATGTGGTAAAGTGACTCAAACACTTGTCCCAAGGGCTGAGTGGACAGTTGAAGAAAAGAAGGAAGGAACAAGTGATGCAAAAGCTGTGAACATTCTTGTCTCAACCCTCTCTCATGAAATCTTTCAAAAGGTTGTTGACTGTGAATCAGCCAAAGAAATCTGGGAGGCTCTTACAAAGATAGTAGAAGGAAGTGCTGATGAAAGGAAAGATAGAAAGGCTCTATTGATCTCCCAATATGAGAACTTTCAAAAGAAGCATGAAGAAAGCATATCTGAGATGTATGACAGATTCAGTCTGATCATCAATCAATTAAGGAGCTTGGATAGAGAGATCTCTCTCACAGAGATAAATGACAAATTGCTAATGAGTCTCCCAAGTTCATGGGACTCAATAATATGGGCAATAAGGGATACTAGAGGACAAAAGGAAATCTCAACAGATGCCCTCTTAGAAAAACTCAAATCCTATGAGCAACTACTTAAAACCAGAGAAGAAAAGGAAAGAAGGGAAAACACACCAACCTCCTCAAAAGATAGAAACCTTGCATTAAAAGCAACAGAAGAGGAAACTTCTGATACTGAAGAAGAATTATTCAGCCTCCTGGCTAGAAGATTCAAGAAATGGGTCAGGAAAGATGGATCTAGAAGGAGAGAGTCAAAACCAAGGTATGATAAGACTCCTACTAAAGAAATTATTTGTTATTCCTGCAGGAAAACTGGACATATTGCTCCAGAATGTCCAGAGAATGCTGAGAAAAAGAAAGATCTGAAAAAGAAAGATCTTAAGAAAAAGGGGAAGAAGAAAGAAAGTGGCTTCATTGCAGAAGCTTGGAGTGAGACAGATTTTGAAGACATCACTTCATCCAAAAGTGACAATGAAGAGTCTAAGCAAGAAGATCTATGCTTAATGGCTCTTGGAAGCACATAAGAAGAATGTATTGTTGAATCATGGAGTGAAACAGGATCAGAAGGAAGCATCTCTTCAACAACAAATGCAAATAGCCTTATTCTCATAGAGGAATCTGAGGATAAGAGAGAGGTAAGCATTTTTGATGAAATAGATTTTCTCTGTGAAGATTTTAAAAAAGATTTTGAAAGACTCTATTTAGATCAACTAAAAGCTAAACAAGAAATTAAGGATCTAAAAGAACAAATTAATATGAGAAAATAGAGGATACATATTCAAAAAATTATGAACTAAGGTGTAAAATCTATAAAACAGAAAAGGAAATTGATAGTGCTAAAATAGAAAATCAACTCCTTAAGGAGAAGGTATCCCAGGCAAAAGCTTTTGAAGAATCTATAAAAGTCAGAAGCCAAACACTTAAAGAAATCACTGAAAAACAAATAATCAGACATACGAATCTGGGGTTAGGCGCTGATCCTTCAACTAGTTCAATACCATCTACCAAACCTGCTTGGATGAGCCCTGTTAAATTTACTAAACCCATCAAATCAACAAACTTAGAAGAAGACTCACAAAATAAAGAAAACCTCACATTCAAAGAGATAAACCACCTTGATGAATCATCATCATACCATTCAGAAGAAAACTCTCAAACTACCTCTGAGAAGGCAACTAGGCCAAAAGAAACAATTCATAAAGAAATAAATCTTCAAATGGAAAAGGGAAAAATAAAATCTGTGAAGACACAATTGGGTCGACTTCATATCGACGTATGAATGATAATACGTCGAATTCTAATCGACGCAATCTCTCAGATGCTTCGACCTCAAATCGACGCATGAATAAAATTACGTCGACTTACAATCGACGCAACTATTTTCATGCATCAATTCCAGATCAGCGCAATCTAGAGAAAGCGCCGAATATATATATCGACGCAACTCTCAACATACGTCGAATAGATATCGACGCATAAAATCTCAGAGCAACTTAAATACAGGACATAGGTACTCTTCAAAAACTTTCTATCTTAACCCCCATTCAGGACCCTTTCATCTTAATTAAAACTTTTATCCTAATCAACAACTCTATCCTAATCAACATCTCTATCCCTCTCTAAACTTAAATTCCCATAATCTAAAGACAATTAGGTGTCATATCTGTAATAAAATTGGCCACACTGCCAAACAATGTTGGCACAATCAATCCAATTATTTATAAAATTAGTCCAAGGCTGACTTAGAAAACCTTAGGAATAGGAAGAAATAACCCCTCAAGAAAAACCCTAAATTTTCAGACAAAGTAAAAATCAAGTCGATTCCTTAAACGACGCATCGTCGATAACTAAAAATAATTAATAAACTCGACGTATGTGTCGACTCATATCGACGTATACGTCGATAGGAAACCCTATCAGACTATACTGACGCATACATCGACTTCCACTCAACGCAACGTCGACTTCATGAAAAAGAGCGGCAATACTAAAATATTTTCGGTCACATCTACTGTTGTACCGAATAAACCTCGAATTGTGTCTCGTATCGACGTTTCACCTGACTTAAATGGACTCTTCAGTTAAAATTTTGCACACTCCTGAGCTTCTCTCATACTTCTCATTTCTAAGTCCAGCCATCTCTTCTTCTCACTCACTGACCTAAATGGCTCCCAAGATAAACTCTGGTTTCGATATTGATCTTGAATCCTTCCAATCCGCCGCCGAAAACTATAAGAGCATCATAGCTCTCTTCACTGAAGCTGGCTTAGACAAACTCAATTCCACAAGATGCAGAATCCTAGAGATAGAACTCACTGAGTTAATGAATCATGTTCAGATATCTGAGCAAGGAGAAATCACAGTAACACTCTATGAGGCACCTGTCTTAATCTCAGCAGAACACCTTAGGGTCACCTTTGATCTTCCATCAGGTACACAACAAACACCATTCTATTTCAAATCAAAAAGAAAGCAAATTATTTTCTAAGAATAGCTAAATGAATCTTCATCAACATTCCCTTATCAGGTGATGAACCTGTGGACCTCACCCCTGAGGAAAGCAAGAATCTATTACTCATCATGAAGTTCTCCAAATATAAACCAATCCACCTGAAGAAAATAGATTTTTCTGAGGAATATAGGCTATTGGCATACATAGTAGGAAAAGTTCTATTATGCAAGATCTCTGCCCATGATGCAGTGCCCAAGCAGCAACTAAACATCATGGAGGCCCTTGTGCTGAAAAAGAAGGTTGACTGGGCCAACTGCTTACTAAAAATGATAGGATACAAATATTCTCACAAAGAGAATGCCTATATGAGGATCATGAGTCAGGTACTCCTCCACTCCTTCCCTGACCTATGTAGGTCAAAAGGAATCCTCATTCCCCCTGGAAAAAGGATGTCCATAGCCCTCTTCTCAAAATGGACCAGGCAAATTCCCAAGCCTGGTGCCATTCCTGACAGGACTCCCTCTCCTCCTAACTCTCCTAACCATCCATCCTCACCTCCTCCTCTTCATACAAACACCTCTTCTCTACCAACATCATCCACACCTATAGATTCTACTACCCTCACACCTCCTATCTTACTTACACCTTCACAACTACCAATTCAATCACCTGCTCAACCCTCCTCCACCTCCTCCATCAAATTCACCTCATCAAAATGATACAGTCCTCTCTCCACCTTCATCACCTCCACCTCCACCATTATCTCCTACTCCAACACATCTTGAACCATCTCCATCCACTAAAACTCTCATCACCCAGTGTATCCAGTCAGCAGCCCAAAAATTTCAAGAAATGCTGGATGGACACTGCTCCCAACTTCACTCTTCCATCATGCACATGCAAACCCAAATAGATGGGGTCAATGCCTCTGTGCAAAGCTTGAAGTCCTCTGTCTCTTCCTCTAAAGTGACCAGGTCTTTCTTAACCTCCTTAGCTAAGAAGGTCAAGAAGGGGGAGAAATTAGATGAAGAGCAGCTCTCAAGTCATAAAGCTCTCTCACACAAGTCCCTTCCTACTTCAAAAGTTGATAGTCTTGCACTGCTTAAGACAATTGGGAATGAATTAGTACCAGAGCTACATACTGAGGACCAAATAACAGATGTACTCTCTATAACAAGAGAAGCTACACAACAAGTAGTCCTCTTTCAAGGGGAGGCTAGTAGAGCATAAATTGAAAAGGAAACTGATGCTGAAGTTGAGAAAGAAAAAGAAGCTGAAGCTCAGGGGGAGCCAAATGCTGACATAATTGAAGCTGGAGCTGAGAAAGAAACTGAAGAGGCAGAAGTAGAAGACTCAAAGGATATTCCATCTCAGGGGGAGCAAACTGTTGTGACTCAGGGGGAGCTGAGTGAACCACCTGTTACTGAGAAGGAGCAACTCTCTTCTTTAAAAACTTTAGTATTCACTAGGAAAAGAAAAACTCCTCCTACCCCTCCTGAGTGATGTGTTGAAAAATGTTGATATACTCTTTCCTCCATGCTTAAATACTGTTTATGTAGTCTGTGTATATGATTCTATTTTCTTCTGATTACTTAACATATTTCTTTCCTATATATGAATGCCTTGCTGTGTTGATTAAAAGCTGATACAATTTCTCCCTGAGTAGGGTTAAGACAAATAGGGGGAGATTATTGGGGAAATGATTTATCTTAACCCCTGAAAATGAGTAGAATATAAATTCTAAGAATGAAAAATTAGTCTAAGTAAATATGCGTCGAATAGTATTCGACGCAACGTTGAAGTGTAGTCGACGTTCCTCTCAGAATGAGTCGAAGTAGCTCTAAACAGAGTTCGACGTAACTTATGTCGACGTAACTCTGACTTCTAGTCGACGTATCTAGTGAAGTCGACGCACCTTAGTCGATGCACCTTCCATATTCTTCTCTCGACGTCCAGCCAGTCTGAAATCGACGCTTCCGTCGAATAGTAATCAACGCACGTCGATTTCTATGTCAAATTCAAAACACGCCAGATTTCTTTCCTTCTATCTGTAGATCTGAAATTTATGGAATGATATTATTCTTTTCTAGCCGTTTTGAATCAGTCTTTCCTTCTAAATGATTCTTGGCTAAATTGATTAAGTTTATTATGGATATTATTTGAAATTAGAATGATCTCTTTCCTTCTACAGAAATATTGATTATGGAATCTTTTCTTTCTTACTATTTCTCTGTCTACTAATTGATTATTCTCCTATAGTATTCTTTGAATAAACAGAGCTATAAATAAGAGGGAAGTCGGTAGAGAAGAAGTCAGAAGTGATCCACTCCATCCATTTGAAACAGAGGAAAAGCTCCCAAGTGAAAAGTGAGAAAATCTGAGAGAAGTGAAAGTGTGCTGCAGCAAACAACAAGCCCTCTTCTTCTCCTTCTTCTGAAGCCATATTGCTGCAATTTCTGAAAGCTCTCATTGAAAAAGAGAAAGTCTTACAATCTCCTTCTCACAATAGATGAGAGATTTCATTCACTATACTTGTGCTTCTAATCTTCTTGCTAGGAAGAAGATTCTTTCTTGCTTCTATTGTTTCTCTTCTACTTCTTCTTCTTATTCTCATTTCATTTTCAAACTGTGTAAAAGAGTTTTTAGAATCTCTCTTAAAAAAATTCAGTTGTATTGGTTCTAAGAGTCTCCTTATCAAAAGACTCAGGCTGGTTCTAAGAGTCTCCTTATCAAAAGACTCAGTGCAAGATAGTGAATTCCTACCAAGGGGGCAGAAGAGTGGACTACCCAAAGTTTGGGGAACCACTATATTTCTTTGTGTTGTGCTGTGATTCTCTCTTGCTATCTTACTTTCTTTACTTGCTTAATTCTTGTTGGTGTATGTGGGAAGCTTAAATCTGTTATTATTACACACACATATATATATATTTGTTAACTTTGCACAAAGTACTTTTAAATCTCTATTCACCCCCCCCCCCCCCCTCTAGAGAATTCTAGTGAGGTTAACTGTGCACTTTCACTTTGCTAGCTGCTAATTGTCTCTTGCTATTTTATAGTAGTTTACTTGCTCTCTGGGAGGCTTTATGTTAGGATTCCATGTTAGGTATTTTAAGTATAACAGACTTATATCATTACTTCATAACGCCTTTTCAAAACGAATGTCACTTTATTCTAAAGGTTATAAAAAGCTCTTTTGTACTTAAATTAAACCTAGAAGTTTGCATATCATGTGATATTAATCGATTGTCATGCTCATATAGGATAATAAGTAAATAAAACCAAGTATTTTCCGCTGCATATTTCTATTTACACCGTTATTCATGGGTTAGTTGACCCGCATAACCGAGGGACACGGTTAATAAAATGAACTTATATTATGTTTTTAAATTATAAATCCATGGTTTTTCATGATAAGTAATAGGAGTAGGTTTTGTCTGAGCGCATGTAGTTGTCCCCTGCATGGCGTGGCATCACGGCGCATATTTTCTCTTGCTCTGACGTATTATTTAATACGGAGAAAATGCGGGTTGTGACAGTTGGTATCAGAGCTAGGTTTGTTTGACAAGGTTGTCGAGCGACTAATTCTGATATAGTTTAGTTGTTTGGTTTCATTGCATACACACACTGATGTGTCATCAGTACGTCTTGGCTGAAGCACGAACACTACACTCATAAGCATGATAAGAAGTATACGGGGCATATTATGTAGTATGTGATGCATAATATGTGGTCGTATATGGATCCTCATAGGAGGCAACATGTGACTGTTATGTAGTATGGGATGCATAACAATCATCACATGGATGCGCATTAGATTTTTACTTTCGTTGCATGAGATATTATGTAGTATGAGATGCATAATATTTCATGTGTACGCCGCTCATGACATGCATTAAGGCCTTTATTAGAATGCATAGCACAACATACATTATACTGCATTGCATAAGCACACGTGTCAAGCTAAAGATCTACATGATGACACTCGTACACACATGATTTTAAAACAAAGGTATAAGAAGTTCATGCATTCATAGAATATGCACAAGTGTCTAAGGGGACGACGGAGTATCATCCCAAGTTTCATGCATAGCATCATTTATAAATCACATAGCAAGTTAGCAGCAAAAGCAAGTGTCTACTCGTGTATGGTCTGAACTAATGTGTGGTGTCCTAGTGTTGAGAGTTGTTTGTTTGTGTTTTAATTTAGAAATGCCGCGAAAGCATCCTGCGACGAGGGAGACTCCCCAGTCCGAGGGCGAGTCGCCAGGTGCGCAAGGTGAAGCTGTGATTGAAGGATTGCGCCAGAGCAACGAAGCTCTGTCGAGGCAGTTGATTGAGATGCAATCTCAGATTCAGCCATTATTGTCTGCCGTTGCGGGGCAGCAGGCCGTGGTGCAAGACCCTGTTGTGGGTCAAGCTGTGCCTGCTCCTCCTACCCCTCTTGTGCCCCCAGTGTTGTTGCCGCCCGAGATGAATTTCATCTCGCACTTCCAGTGACTAGGACCTCCCACCTACGACAGGAGAGCCGATTTCATGGCGTTAGACGACTGGATTATCGCTATTGAGGAAATGTTTTCCTATTCTGGGATTTTTGCCGACCAAAAGGTGATGGTCGCCGCGTACCAGCTGAAGGGTCTTGCAAAGAGCTGGTGGATAAGAGAGAAGGAGAACCTAACAGGTGGATGTTCATGGGAATCCTTCAAGAAGTTGTTGCTGAAGAAATGTCTACCGTTGGTCGAGCAAGACTGCCTGATGAACAACATTCTGCATCTGAAGCAGAGGCAACTCACTGTTAGCGAGTATGAAGTCGAATTTAGCAAGTTGAGCCGATTTGGTCCAGATCTAGTCACCTCAGAAGCAGGAAGAGTGAAGCGGTTCCTGGGAGGACTTCGCAGTGATATTCAGCAATTAGCTTGCGCTTATAGATCGGAGAACTATGCTGAGGCAGTTGAAGTTGCTCTGAAAGCTGAGGCGATTGATAACGCCAAGAATTGAGGTGCTGCGTTAAGGAAAGATAAGAGGAAAGGTGTTGATGAAGGAAGTTCCAGGGCATCTGGCCCCGCTTCAAAGAAGAGCGGTGGAGAAGCGTGCAGTTTCTGTGGGCCGTGGCCACCCTTATGAAAAGTGTTTCAAGAGGATCGGAGCTCAGAAGCAGCAGCGGGTGCTCGCCATTCAGGGCGCACCCAAGGGAGAACTGGTGTGCACTACCTGTGAGAAGAAAGGTCACGATTCGAGCAGGTGTTGGATGAAAGACAGAGTCTGCTATCAGTGTGGGCAGAAAGGACACATGAAGTCTGCGTGTCCAAAGAACCAGCTCCCGTTGCAGCCCGCTCCGCTTCGGGCCTTGCCGCCACCGCCGCAAAATCTGGGTATCGTAAAGGGAAAGTTGAATGTGATGACGAGGGAGGAAGCTCAAACCTCCACTCAAGTGATATCGGGTTAGATTCTAATCTAACTCTTAGTTTTCATCTTTTGCCCTAGTTACTTTCCCCCTTTTAGTTACATATCCGCTATTATAGGAGAGTTTAAGGTAAAGAACCGTATGACGCATGTTCTTTTTGATTCCGGTGCTACCCACTCGTTCGTGGCTAGGACGTTCGTAGAACGCCATCGGTTGAATCTCGATCAAGTTGGTGATTCTTTTTGTGTCAAGTTTCCCTCCGGTGACACGGTGGTGTCGAACCAGTGTATCCAGAGATGTCCTATCCTCTTGGGTGATTTCTTAGCATTCGCTGATTTGAAGATGCTGGACCTAGAAGACTTTATTGTTATTTTGGGCATGGACTGGTTGTCCCGTTATGATGCTGTGATCCAGTGCAAGGTTAAGCGCTTGAACTTCAAAATGGACAACGGCCACCCCATGTGTGTGTATGTCTTTCCGCGCCAATATTCCCCGATTATTTCTGCGGTATGTGCTCGGAGACTTTTAGCTTCCGGTTGTTTTGCTTACCTCATTTCTATTATAGAAACTGCTAGTGGTTCGCCGCCTGTCGAGGATATTGTTGTGGTGCGGGAGTTTCCGGATGTTTTCCCGGTTAGTCTTCCTTGTCTTCCACCTGAGAGAGATGTAGAGTTCATTATCGATCTTGAGCCTGGTACTCGCCCTATTTCTAAGGCATCGTACCGTATGGCTCCGCCTGAGCTAGAGGAGTTGCGTACTCAGCTCGATGAGTTGCTGCAGTACAGGTTTATTAGGCCGAGCTCTTCGCCTTGGGGTGCTCCAGTCTTGTTTGTGAAGAAAAAGGATGGCTCTATGAGGTTGTGCATCGACTATCGAGAATTGAACAAAGTAACCATCAAGAATAAGTATCTGTTGCCAAGGATAAATGATTTGTTTGATCAGTTGCGTGGTAGCACGGTGTTTTCAAAGATTGATCTTCGTTCGGGCTACCACCAGTTACGGATCCGTGAGTCATATGTTCCACGGACAGCTTTTCGATCTCGGCATGGGCATTTTGAGTTTTTGGTGATGTCCTTTGGTCTGACGAATGCACCCTCTGCCTTCATGGATACGATGAACCGAGTGTTCAAAGATTTTTTGGATCATTTCGTGGTCGTGTTTATAGACGACGTTCTTGTGTATTCTCAAAGCGCCGAGGAGCATGCTCAGCACTTGCGTTTGGTTTTGACTACCTTAAGGGAGCATAAGTTATATGCGAAGCTGAGCAAATGTGAGTTTTGGCTACCTCAGGTGTCCTTTCTGGGCCATGTGGTGAGTAAGGATGGAATTTTAGTGGATCCAGAGAAGATTTCTGCGGTTATGGATTGGAAGAGACCTACTACACCCAAGGAGATCAGAAGCTTCCTGGGGTTGGCAGGTTATTATAGGAGGTTTGTGGAAGGATTTTCGGTATTGTCTGCTCCGATGACTAAGCTAACGCAGAAAAACACAGCATTCGTGTGGAGCGATGAGTGCGAAGGAGCCTTTCAAGAATTAAAGAGGAGATTGCGCACTGCTCTAGTTTTAACCTTGCCTAGTGAAGGAGCGGAGTACGATGTTTATGTAGATGCATCGCACGTCGGACTCGGATGTGTCTTGATGTAGGGAGGTAAAGTGATTATGTACGGGTCGAGACAGCTGAAGGTCCATGAGAAAAATTATCCTACGCATGATCTGGAATTTGCGGATGTGATCTACGCTCTAAAGCTTTGGAGACATCTATTGTATGGCGCATTGTGCAAGATCTATACAGACCATAAGAGCTTGAAGTACGTCTTCACTCAGAAGGAGTTGAATTTGCGCCAGCGTAGATGGTTAGAGTATGTCGCGGACTATGAAGTCGATATATTGTACCATCCGGACAAGGCTAACGTAGTAGCTGACGCGTTGAGCAGAAAGACCGCGCAGATCTTCAACCTTACCGTGTAGTCGTTGGTTGAGGAGTTCCTTTTGATGGACATTTCTGTAGGCAGTAGTGTCGGGCCCTCTCGCTTGGAGGCAGAAGAGCCTTTCTGGATCACCCTCACAAGGTTACATCAGAAAGAGGATCCCGATCTTCAGCATCTCCGAGGAAGGACAGAGAAGGGAGAATTGCCTGACTTCTCGATAAATGAAGGCGGTACCCTGAAGTGCCGAGGTAGATTTTGTATCCCCGCGGTGGGTGATATTCGGACGAGGATTTGCGATGAAGCACATGGTTCTAGTGTGGCCTACCACCCTGGTTCTACGAAAATGTATAGAGATTTGAAACAGATCGTGTGGTGGTATGGAATGAAGAATGACATAGCTAAATTTGTGTCTGAGTGCTTCACCTACAAGCGTGTCAAGGCAGAGCACAAAAGGCTTGGTGGCAAGTTGACGCCTTTGGACATATCGAGTTGGAAGTGGGAGAGTATATCAATGGACTTTATTACCGGTTTGCAAAGATCTCCCCGAGGGCATGACTCAGTGTGGGTCATAGTGGATAGATTGACGAAGTGTGCGCACTTCGTGCCTTTCAAGGTCGGATATTCTATGAAGAAGATAGCAGAGTTGTATTTGGATGAGGTCATCCATTTGCATGGAGTGCCAGTGAGTATCATGTCAGATCGAGACTCCAGGTTTATGTCGCGATTCTAGCAGAGCTTACAAGGAGCTTTGGGCACCGACCTCAGGTTTTCGACCGCATACCATTCGCAGACCAATGGTCAAACGGAGCGAGTTAATCAGATCGTGGAAGATATGATCAGATGTTACATCTTGGACCACGGTGGAGCTTGGGACGAGCGTCTCAGACTTATGGAGTTTGCATACAATAATAGCTTTCAAGAAAGTTTGTAGATGGCCCCGTTCGAGGCTTTGTATGGGAGGCGTTGTAGGACTCCCTTGTTTTGGGCCGAGGTTGGTGAGAAGCCATTGCTATGTCCGGAAGTCCTTGAAAAGATGAGTATTGTTGTAACCCATATTCGGGAAAAGCTTCGTGTGGCTCAGGAGCGTTATGAGAAGTACGCAAATCAGCGAAGGGTTGAACTGGAGTTCGCGGTTGGGGACATGGTTTTTCTGAAAGTTTCTCCGATGCCTGGTGTTAAAAGATTTGGGAGGAATCATAAATTGGATCCCCGGTATGTGGGACCCTTCCGGATTGTTGAGCGCATCGGAGTGTCAGCGTGTAGGCTGGAATTACCTGCTACCTTCCCTGACGTCCATGATGTGTTTCATGTGAGTCAGTTGCGGAAGTGTGTTCTTAGTGATCGTCATGTCCTTGACTCGGTGCCCCAGTTGCAACCTAATCTGTCTTATGTTGAAGAGTCTGTCTTTATTCTAGAGACTCAGGACCGAGTGTTGCGAAAGAAGACGATTCCTATAGTCAAGGTCCTTTGGCGAAACCAAGACGTCGAGAGTACGACTTGGGAACTGGAATCTGTTATGAGGACATCTCATCCTCATCTTTCTCTTAATTATCTTTGGTGAGTGTTTTCATCCGTAGTTTTAGTTCTCGCTTCTATCTTTTGTATTTGAGATATTCGTTAAAGTTTCGGGACGAAACTTCTTTTTAAGGGGAGTGGCTGTAACGCCCCTAAATTTTCGGATATTAATTTAAATATATTGTTGACGTCATAATGAAGAAAGGACGTTACGTTAGTGCGGAGTTAGCGGTGCGCCGTCATTGCACGTTTTAGCGCCCGTTCGGTCAAGTCGACCAAATTTTGGAATGACCCGGAATTGGAAAATTTTACGTTAGGAAATTAGATTATTTAATTTTAGAAGGTCCATTGTTTCGTGACGATCCGAGCGATTTTAGAGCCTCGGTAGATTTTTAGAAGATTTGCATGCTTTTGGCGTTGCCGTAAACTTCGGAAATTTATATCTCGAGAACGGTACGTCGGATTTTGATTCCGACTTCGCCGTTGGATTCGTAGCGCCGCCGTTCACCTTTGGTGCGAATTCCGTTGATTTCGACATTCGTTTATTTTTGATAATAATGTTATATTATTATAATAATTATTATTTTTATTATTATTAACGTATATACATATATATATATATTCATTTATATATATTAGGAATTCGTTTATACCGCTTCTGTCGCAACACCTTCAGCGGTATGAAAATCGCGTGCGTGTCTCCTCTTGGTTGTCTCCTGCGCATGTGTCGTGCCCTAATGTCTTCCTTCCTGCCGCTTGAAATCCATCGCCCCTCCACGATTTCTTCTTCTTCTCCCCGCTCTGCTTTGTTCGGCTCCGACTACTTCGTTCTTCCTCTCCGTCGACAGCCATCGGCGGTACGTACGACCGCCTACATGCCCGCTCCTCTTCTTCTCTCCCTCCGTTTGCTTTCCATGCTCAGCCCTCATCGATGCAATTTCTCTCGCCTGCTCTTCTTCTCACGCTCATAAGACTGTAAGCCTCCAAATTTCTCTCCTTCTCCTTCCCCACTGCCATTTCGTAATTTCATTTCTGCCTTTGAGGTCGGCGTTGCTGCCCCGTTCTCACAGCCTGTCCCCGCAACTCTTTCATTTGTCGATATATACCTCTTTAGAAACCCTATCCACGGGCAGTACTCCGGCGAGAGCGCACGTCATCTTTGCGGTTCAGTTCTTGCTATGCATTTTAATGGCGAATTTATGGATGTCAATCTGCTCTATTTCTTCGCTCATCTTTTGCTCCCATCGTTTCCCCGACAGTTATCCTCCAGGTAATAGCTTATTCAAGCATCGTTAATTCACTCCAGATTTTTCTTACCTTTCACCTGCATCTCGATTGTTTATCTTCTTCATTTTGCAAGTTAGATGAAGAAGGAAACCACCAAGCATCGACAGACGAAGGCGAATGGATAGAAAAGATGTCAATGGGCACAGCTGGTAGGGATATTCTTTTCTGTAAAACTGATTTTATAGTTGATTTAATTAGTTAAAATTAAGGCCTTTTACTTCGTCTAAAAATTTAAAGTTGCCCAAACATTCAACTGATAGTATGCACACAAGCTTCGCGTTGAAATGACCATAAGAGACCTCTCCACAAGGAAGAACACCACTCCACATGGGACACCAATGTTCCATGGAATTTCACCATATTAACCTTCAATGGATTAAAAAATAGCAGCTCAGTAAGTTATTTCCCAATCTATTTTTGTGTCATGCTACCATTAGTTCAACTTCTATCCATAATTGCCTTGAACCCCTTCTCCTCCAGCGATGAATTTTTCTCTTAGGACTTGGGATGTCTTAGCTAGGATATAACAAGTTCTGAATTTTTTTCTCTGTAGGGATGTCTTGGTGAATTTTTCTCTCTTAGGCCTTCGGATGAATTGTTTATCACGTGAATCATGATACCATGGCTACGATAGGTTCATTGTTGTTCTTAGTAAATTTGTTTCTCTTAGGCCTTGGGATGAAATTTTTTATCACGTGAATCATGATGCCATGGCTAGGATAGGTTCATTGTTGTTCTTATATTCTCCATCGTGTGTATATTGTTAGATGTTTCTTAGTTGATTTACTTGAGGAAGATTTAGATGCATTTCTTTGTTAGTGGACTCTCGCGCTTCAGTGAGATTTGCACTGCATTTCTTTGTTAGTGTAGCACCTGAATTATGATTAATTATCGCTTAGAACTATGCTTTTCATTTGACTTACATTATCCATGATCTCCTTATCATATGTCTGATTTGCATTTCACTTTTGGTTGTATGCCAACATAGATGATATGGCGCTCCTACGATTTTTTATGCCATCTTGGAATGATAAATAAGAATGATGAGCAGATATGATATCATTTGCATTTGGCTTGCACATATTTGATCACTGGATACCATTGCTTTATCGGATGGTTTTCTTTCTAACGCATATTGTAGGTACACATTCATATTCTCTCAATATTTTAGTGACTGTTTTTATTAAATTATTTATACCTTATATCTGTTTTTAAGTACATAATAATGTATCTTTACATAATTATCAGTCATTATATGTATACTCTTACTCTTATATGTACCCCGATCACGGCGATAGCCCCAAGCCATGCTCCCCTGCTCTCGGGCGCACAGGCTTCGCACAATGTCGCTCGCGCCACTCACAGACCCCCAAGCGTCGCCTCACATTGGTTGTTGCTCGACTACCTAACACAGATAAGGCAGGTCCTCAAATCATCCATCATCATTCAACAACGATCTCACATATATTCCTATTCAATTATGTCGCTAATACTTTTTTCAACTCACCCGGATTAGTCCATCAAAGACGCTGATAAGGCCACGGGTCCCTCGAGCGTTATCGCATTGATCTACGCGTTCAAAAACTAGAGTGACATCGATGTTTACGCGGGAATGCAGTGTTGTGAAGAAGTTCGGAATTATTTGTCGAAGGATAAAGTTTGTTTTATTCCTCAGAACAGGATCACTCCTCCAGCTCAGAAGCTTCTATCATTTTAGCTAAAAATTTCCACTGTAGCATTGTAGTCATTTTTTTCCAGTGTTTTTGTGTTTGTTTTAGTAATCCGGGCTTATTCAGAACTTTGAGTGGAATTTATGATAATTTGGTTATACTAAGTTTATTTTCTGACATTTTCCATCTGCAAATTTCAGGTGATTGTGACGTGATCTTCTGGTTTCAAATTTCTTATGTAATAACTTGGAAGTTCATGACAAATTACAAATAATTGAATTTATTCAGATTGATATCAGCAATGAGGCCTATTCAGAGGGTTTACTTGATTTTACAATGTTGTTGTAAGCATATTCTATCCCTAACTTCTGGATGAATTCTTCAGATTTCATTGATTTTTTATTGTGCTATTGTTGCAGCTACGTCATCCTACATATGATCTTCTAAAGCAAATATTTAACCTTCTTTCATTTTCCAATGCTTATGAAATCGAATCCGCCTGAATGCTCGATCAATCTCTTTCCGATCTGCATATATAAATGAAAATGTTGCCATCAAGCCGGACCTTTTATAATGATTTGAGAGCACTCCATTATATTGATTTGACCACTCCATTATAATGATTTGAGCACTCCATGGATCGCAGAAACGTTGCCATCTTGCAAAGGCCATTTTATGAAGAATAATAGTGAGCCTGATTCGGCGCTCCCGCCGCTCACGAATCTCCATAAGCACCGCAAAATCGGCACGGGAGAGAGCACCGACTGTCGTTGTTGGGGTACTGTCGCTACGGAGAGCATCGAGCACTGAGGGTAACACCTAACCTAATGCACAATAGGTCAATAGGTTGTACCCCCAAAAAAGGTCAGCCCGGTGCACAAAGCATCCCCGCACAGCGAGGGTCCGGGGAAGGTTCCCACCACAAGGGTGAAATGTAGGCAAACCTTAACTTGCATTTTTGCAAGAGGCTGCTTCCCGGACTCGAACCAGTGACCTCAAGGTCACATGTTGACACCTTAACCGGTCCGCCATGGCTCCCCTTCAATAGGTTATACTAAAAATATGTTAACTTATTCAGGATCAATGATACGTATGTTCGTATGATGCGGCAATGTTAAATGCTAAATAATGATCTGCCCATTAACATTAAGCCCCAAAGTATAAAAATAACAAATTTAGAAATATTTTCTGTACCATTTCATCATCATCAATTGATTTTGGCTTTTAATAATGTTGTTCATTATATACCCAACAAAGGGTCCCTTTAGCAAGACGTTTAAGATCGTCACCGAGAAAAAAAACTAAAATTTGAAGAAAAAGTGGATGAAGTTCCTAACGCGATGTCAAGGGTTCGCGAACGATGGTTCATAACCACCGCGTTCACGTCTGCCTGCTAACTAAACACCGGTCGGATTTATTAAGTTGCTTGGTCTTCAAATATTAAATTTCTTACTTTTGCTGTTAATAGCTAGGATTGATAATTTTACATGTTTGAAACTTAGTTGGTTAATTTGTTAAATTGTTGTTATCTGTGATTTGGAATTTCAATTGTTTACGAGCTGAAATTTTTGATGATCAGATTGCGTAGATGAAATACATGACAAAATTTGGTATATTTTTGGGAAAATACTCCAGCGTCTTCTACAATCTACCCACTACATTGTCTGTACACCCGGAGATTTGAAATGCCCCCTATGCACGTCTTCATAAAACAAAGTCGAGTTGCTCTTTTACGTCTCTCTTAAACTTCAACTTTTGATTATTTTCCGGAGGGAATCATGGTGATATTACTCTTAAATTATCTCTTCTTTGCATGCGCATTTGTACAGGAGAACCTACTACGAATGTTTCTTTCTTATCATCTCCTGTGATTATGTACTTTGATATATATTTGTTATTATTTAATATATTCATGCTATTGTTGGCATCAATCGCGAAATGTTTACTTCATCGTATTGATTATTCACTTATCATCACGGCCAAAAAAACCATAGTTCAAGATTTATGAATGATCTATGATATTTATATAACTTGCATGATCTATGATCGAAGTATCCTAAAATGGTATTGTTGCAATAACCACACCAGAAGCGCACAGAGCTTGCTATCAGGATTCAGGAACGATCCCGTTGAACTGGATGGCGTGGATGTCGTCTGCCGGAAGCCGCATGGAGAGGTGCGACGGCTGGGAAACCTTAGACAGAAGCGGGATTTCTTTTAGTCTGGCGGCGGGCGTGAGTTGCGGGGTCTCCACTCAGTTTTAGTGTGTGAGTTTGAGAAATCTATTAAATGGGTTTCATTCTTTTTTGGGTGTGCACATTGAAACGGTGCTCGAAGCATCCGAGTGAACATCAAATTTGGAATGAACTACCCGTTGCCCCCAGCGGGGGTATTTATAGGCGTAACCCTAAATCCCCGACTACCCGTTAACGGACCCGTTAGGGTTCCGTTTAACATATGATACACGTGCTAAATATACCTTAACATTCTCCTCCTATATTGTAGCAATTGTATCATATAACAGGTTAAGCAAAACATATTAGTTAGATAACGACAGAATGAGTTTCAGATTAAAACAACAAGAGTTTTAGATCAAACATCTAAACTCAAACAGGTTCCAAACATGCAAAAGCTAAAGCAGAAGTAAGAACAGTAATCTGAAAAACAGAACTCAAACAGGTGACGGGTCGGTCTACTCAAACAGCAGATCATCTCCATCTATGTCGAAATCCACTTTATCTCCTCCAGACTCCAATTGATCTGCATTTAAACATTTGAATGTCATGAGAATAAAACTCAATGAATCCATACATATGCATATCAATAGTAAAGTTATTAGTTCTTACAAGTTTGAACATAATACTCTAACTAGGAAGAAAGACTCACAGGTCCGCATCTCTTATCTAATTTACAGAAAATTAGAAATTTGGTTTCCTAGAACCAAGCAATGTTCCTTCGATTATTAAGATTATTACCAGACGTTTCACAATTGTATTATATCATCAAGTTTGGAATGATACAACAAGCTGTGACCAATATATCATCAAGTTTGGAATGATATAAGTAATGATCATAATATCAGGACGCATATAAGTAACTTTAGTACTCGTTTTTGGAATGATACCCAATTCAGCCTTTGAAAAAAGGTAGTTGTGTAAGTCATCAAGTTTGGAATGACTAGCAACTAAACAATCTCAGGCTTCATTAAGTAACATCTGGAATACTTCAGTGTACTCAGTCTAGATGCGTGAATGTAGGCAGACTCGGTTCTAAAATCTTAAACAAACATAGGTATTAAGTCCCACTAAATAGACTTTAATCCCATGTCCCCCGATGTTTTAGATGTAAGAATCTTGCATAAGCCATTGGTAAGGACATCTGCTACAGTATCTTTTGATCTCACGTCCAAGAGGGAAATGATCCCTTGACTGGTGAGATAGGTCAACCAGGCCTGTTTCATCCGTAGTTGCCTTCGCTTACCATTGAACAGAGAATTTGTTGCAATGGTTTTTGTGGCTTGATTGTCACAAAATATCGAGATAGAGTTCATTTTCAGACTCATCATTGGAATATCCATAACCAAATCTCTGACCCACTCTGCTTCTTCAGCAGCTGAAGCAAGAGCATAGAGTTCGGATTCCATAGAGGATAGTGCTATGCACGTTTGTCTCTTAGATTTCCAAGCTACTGCGGCTCCTCCTAGGGTAAACACATAACCACTAGTGGACCTACTATCACCAACGTTTGAGCACCAGGAGGCGTCAGAGTACCCTTCAAGCACAGGAGGGTGTCCACTGTAACATAAAGCATACTGCTCAGTATACTTTAAGTATCGCATTAGCCTTTCCAAGGCGTCCCAGTGGTCCTTTCCAGGGTTACTAGTGAATCTACTCAACATGCCGACCTTAAAGGCTATGTCGGGTCTAGTGCAAGTAGTAGCATACATGAGACTACCAATGAGTTTGGAGTAATCCAACTGTCGAATAGGTGAACCATCATGAGGTTTCAGTCTATTATTATAATCGTATGGAGTCTCAATCTTCCTGCACTTATCATAACCCCACTTTTCTAGTAGAGTTCGGATGAAGTGACTCTGGCTGAGGGTGATTCCCTTATCCGTAAAGTTTACTTCCATGCCTAGGATGGTCTTCACCACACCTAAGTCAGTCATGCTAAATTTTGACTTCAAGGTAACCTTAACGTCTTCCACCTCAGACTGATCAGTACCCAGTATTAGCATGTCATCAACATACAAACAGATTATAGCGACGGAGTGAGAACTTGTCCGTATGTACAGACATTTATCTGAAAGGCTGGATTTAAAATTCAGGCCTTTTACGCAAGTGTCAAACTTCTCGTGCCATAGCTTTGGTGCTTGCTTCAATCCGTAGAGTGACTTAATCAACTTACAGACCTTGGTTTCGAGACCTTGTACGACAAACCCTTCAGGTTGACGCATGTAGATCTCTTCAGTTAGATCTCCATTTAAAAATGCAGTCTTAACATCCATCTGATGAACGACGAAATGTTCAATAGATGCGATAGCGAGAAGAACCCTGATCATTGCAATGTGACAAACAGGTGAGTATGTATCAAAGTAGTCAACTCCACTCACTTGAGTGAAGCCTTTGGCAACTAGACGTGCTTTGTACTTAGCGATACTCCCATCTGGATTCAGTTTCTTCTTAAGAACCCACTTGCTCCCAATGGTCTTAGCTCCTTTGGGTATGTCAACTAATGTCCAAGTGTGGTTCTCCATGAGAGAGTGCATCTCATCATCAATAGCTTCTTTCCATAACAGGGAATCCCTGGATCGCATCGCTTCCGTATAGGTGGATGGATCAGCGTCAACGTGGTACGTCATAAAATCTGTACCGAAGCTTTTAGGAACACGTTCCCTATTAGATAACCTAGTGGACTCTAGGGCACTAGTGTGAACTGGCTCAGTGTCAGGGAGTCGTAGTGCCGTCCCAACGAGGGTATCAGAACTGGTGTCTGGCAGACCGGGAAGAGTCAAGTTCTTATCTCTAAGAAACTTATCCTCAAAGAACACAGCGTCTCTAGACTCAATAACCGAGTTGGTAGAGAGATCTAGAAATCGGTCTGCAGCACTATCCACCGCACATCCTAAGTATACACAAGTGTTCGTCTTAGGTCCTAACTTAGATCTCCTTATGTCAGGTATCCTAACATAGGCGATACAACCCCAGGTTTTTAGGTGATCAAATCTTGGCGGTCTCTTAAACCAAAGCTCATACGGGGTTTGCTTCAATTTAGCATGAGGAACCATATTTAGGATGTGATTCGACGCGAGGGCTGCTTCTCCCCAATAAGCGGCAGACATACCGGCAGTCAACAACATAGAATTCAACATCTCTGTTAAAGTTCTATTTTTCCGCTCGGCAATACCGTTTGACTGGGGCGAATAAGGGGCAGTGGTTTCAGGTATGATGCCATGGCTGGCAAGAAAATCCCTAAACTCACCCGAGACGTACTCACCTCCTCGATCACTCCTAAGTCGCTTAATTTTCAAATCCAACTGGTTCTCAACCCTATTTTTGAAAATTTGGAATTTTCAAAAGCTTCATCTTTTGATTTTAAGAGATAGATGTGAGTATATCTAGAGAAGTCGTGGATAAAAGTTATCAGGTACTTCCGACCACCACGTGTGACAAAACTTTTGTAGTCACAAATGTCAGAGTGTATCAACTCTAGTAAACGTGTACTCCTAGACACCTGACTGAATGGTGTTCTAGTTATCTTGGTTTGAGCACATATCTCACATTTGTCGAATTTGGTTTTAGTGTCTAAGGGGATGTTGTGAGTTCTAGCGAGCAGAAGTAGTTTTCTATAGTTGACATGTCCTAGTCTTACGTGTAGAGTCTTAGGATCAATCAAATTAGAACTAACCTGATTAACTACTTCGTTTGCTAGACTCAGACGATACATTCCGTTGACTACGTTCGCACGACCAAAATAATGTGAGTTAACCATGAGGGTCACCCTACCACCACTGATGTTAAAGGACATACCCGCATCGCTTAACAAACTAATCGATATTAAATTAGAAGCTAATGTAGGAATGTATTTAACATCTTTCAAAATTAAATGCGTACCTGAAGAGAGTAGCAGATCCACGGTCTTGGTCTGGAGTACCTCAGCAGTGGCTCCATTTGCCACAGTAACTGTCTCAGAGGTTGGAGTGACATCCTTCAGCAGAGCAGAGTTGTTGCAGACGTGGCAGGTCGCCCCCGAATCTAACCACCAGTCAGTACTGGCCTGAACGTTCCCAACCTTGGCAACAAAGTGAGAGGGCGCAGTCTGATGGAGCATATGTGCTCTGTTATCAGGCTTTGGTGGGTTAGCATCGGGCTTCTTGGGTTGCCTGCACTCAGAAGCGCAGTGACCCCACTTGTTGCAGTTGTAGCACTTGCCTTTGAACTTCTTGATCTTCTTGCTGGTGTCTACTACTACGGGTGCACTGGGGGGAGGTCGAGTCCGATCAGATCTAGGCTTCCTCTTTGGGTGTGTGACCATATTAGCAGCAGATTGCTGCTTGCTCACCACCTCCTTAACATGCCTTGTCCGATTCTCATCCTCAATGCAGATGAACCGCTTGAGTTCTTTCAGACTGACCTGAGTCTTCTTGCGATACATCTCCGTCTTGAAAGAGTACCATGCTGAGGGGAGCTTGTAGATGATGGCACCAGCAACGGACCCATCTTGCAGAGAGAGACTTTCACTGTTGAGCTTGGCCACCAGATTCTCCAGGTCGGCGATCTGGGGAAGGATTTCCCTATCCTCTGTGAAGGTGAATCCCATGAACCTGTCCACCAGATGCGTCTTGGACATGTTCTCCTCCTCCTTGAACTGATCTTCCAGCGCATTCCAGATCTCTTTCGCTGTCTTCAGTTTCCCAAACGTCTCGGCCAGTGAATTGGAGAGACAATTCAGGAGATAATCACGACAGAAGTCTTCGTCGCTGATCCACTGAGCAATGTCGTCTTCACCTTTGAAATCTGCGAGGCCAGTCTGCAGCGTATAAAAGATATTCAGATATTTCATACCGAACTGGGTATTCCTCTTCCAGGCACTGAACTTCGAATGGGAGAATTTCTTCAGCTTTATCAACGGCACGGGAGAGGAGAGACTGCTGCTCTTCGAAAGCGAGGCCATCGCTTGCAGACGGTTCAGAACTTCTCAAGCACTGGAACAAAAACTGCACTGTAAAAGATCACTGCACTTCACTTAACAGTCTCTCCCAGATCTTGGTTGAAGTTGCAGATCGAAATACTGTTGAAAAACTGCAACCGGCGGCTTCTCCTCCTAGAGCCGAATACAGGAGTGGTCGCAGATCCCTTGCGGCAAGCCTGACGAAGAAGGAGATTCACAGCAGCCCGCCGGCAACCTTTGCTCTCGATATCTGAAGGAGGAGCAGTCGGATTCTGGGTTTCTGCACTGGATCGCAGATCACGCCGGCGACTGGATCGGTACCCAGGCAAGGAGGAAGACTATAACTTAACTCGATTTCGCCAAGATGAGGGAAGAAAACCGGCTGTCCTTTTCCTCCAGAGAATCGAAGAGGAACTCTGCGATTTCACTGATTCTGAGATGAAGAAGGAGGAAATCGCTGACGGAGAACGCCCACACAGGAAACAACGACCTCTAGGGCTTGCGGCGTCGGCTACTCCTGCGAACGCGGCGACGAACTTCTCAGCGGCTTCTCTTTCGCGTACGAGAACTACAGCGGTGCGACGGCTCACAGGCGAGGGAAAAGCGACCACGAAGAGGAAGGAGAGGCGCGATCCTCGGACAGGAAAAACAAACGACCACGCACAGAAGAAGAACGAATCTGTGATGGCTCCGACCAACTGGCGTCGTCTTCCCCGCGAGAGACGAGTGGCGAATACCATCCCAACGCACGAACAGGGAGCGGTTATTGGCCTGCGTCTCCTTCGTTCCCTCGATCGACAGGGAAGCACTGCAGCGGTTTTCGATCGGGAACAACGGTTACTAGGGAGAAGAAACCACACGGGAGAGGGGGGGGGGGGGGGGGGGGGGGGGGGGGGCGGGCTAAACGCTCACGAGAGAAAGACTTCGAAAATGAAACGGTGCTCGAAGCATCCGAGTGAACATCAAATTTGGAATGAACTACCCGCCGCTGGGTATTTATAGGCGTAACTCTAAATCCCCGACGACCCGTTAACGGACCCGTTAGGGTTCCGTTTAACATATGATACACATGCTAAATATACCTTAACACGCATAGCCTACTGCGACGTGCACGTAACAACTTACTATATATCATGTTTGTTTATTTCAATTTTCAATTTTCTTGATTGTACTTTTACTCACCCTTAATGATATATGAAATCATTTTAAATAATATTTAGGATGTGCAGGGGAAATGATTCGCACCTATTTCCCAACAGTCGTAATCATTCATTAGGCCAAGTCTCATACTTTCTTCTCATACTGATTACTATCATATTTCATACACAAACAAACAACTTATGTACACATGAGCAGCTATTTCTCTTTTGACTCAAGGCACGGATTTAATCATATTTGTTGTTTCTTTTATATAGAAATAATAGTAATAATCTATGTAATATGTTAAAAACATGTAGACATGGCCTGTCTAATTACTAATTAAATCAATGCTTACAAGATGTTTGGTCAATTGTCACAATGATGCATACAAGTCTTTTTAATTCAAGCAGTGCCAGATCTGCCGGATTTGATAAATTATCTGCCGCTCCTATTTGATGAAAGATTGTAGAAGGTCTCCACAGCGACATGTACGCCGGTTCCTTTCCTTCAACCAGTCAGGTCTCCTCGCCTTCATTCAGTCAGGTCGCCTTCAATCCTTACCAGTTTTTTTTTTAAATTTCTAATTTCCTTTTCATGTATCAATAATCAATATTTGCACATAGCTATATTTGTTATTGATGATGCAGCAGCTTGAGGTAACGGTCCCAAAGTAAAGCTGGAGATTGTATATCGATGGATAATGCCATTCTCCGCATGGAGTGATTAACACAATTAGTTTAGATATTAACTTTTTCAATTGTATTTCTGGACAAATATACAAAATACTAGAAATATGTTGTGTTGGCATGTAATTATGATGTATTTTGCAATGTACAAAATGGTAAATAATGTCACCGGCAAATAAAAAGGTGAAATCCTAGGCTTTCTTCGGATTGTATAATGAGGTGTACTGACTCATGAGCAACTGAGTACAAAGATATTGATTATTATTTGGTATAAGAACTTTAATCGAGTTGCTGGGATGAACTCAATCAACGCCGACAATGAAAACCCTTGCCGTTGGAGAAAGAAAATTACTGGAATATGTCATCTCCGGCGGTGGTGACTCCAAAGGCAAAAACAAAAAATTATGCGGTCGGTGCTTCCTAAAATGATGTGAAACTGAAAACTGCAGTTGCCATTTGATGCCGAGTCGGGTTGAACTTCAACGGCCCATTGCAGGGGCCTGGACAGAATCTCTGCTGGATGAAGTCAATCAACGCAAGCAATGAAATCCCTTGCCGTTGGAGACAGAAAATCACTGGAATATGTATGTTTCGGCGGTGGAGACCAAGCTGAAGGACTATGCATTTACGCACTGCAAGCAGTGCAATTCGACACTGCTACCAACTGCATTCAATGCATTTCTGCACTTCAAGGCAGAAATAGTCAAATTAAGAATTGTACATGTGTACGATGATCAAATTAAGAAATGCATCAGAGTGGAGCCATTTTTGTACCAGAGAATAATCACAAATGGCTTGCAAGTGCACTTGCTACCTGACATTTCATTAAGGTTTGGAGCATTTTTTGGCATCTGGAGAAGTTATGTATGTCTCAATTATATGTTTCTTTCTGTGCTTCAATTGCTTATTAACTACAGTTATGTAGGAAATAAGAATTCAGTTAAAAATTTTTTGACTTTAGATGTCATTTGTATGTATATATAATCACATGTCATAATATGCACCAAACTGTCATTTGCCTTTGAACCCAGTTTTAGTGAACCCAGTTTTAGTTGATTTCAACAGTTCAATGCTTTAGGGTCTATGAATGATATGCAAAAGAATTTTCATATCTATGCTGTAGAAATAAATTTGGGCCTCAGTGAATTATATGATAATATACATACATATATACAGACATATACGAGCATCTTCGCACGGGCTATGCCCGTTCTCGATGCTCTTCGCAGCGACAGTACACTTGCAGCGACGGTACCTCTGCCCAAAGTCACCCCTTCTCGGGCGCCCGGTCAATTGACAGTGCAATTACAATGCTGTGCTCGGGGGTAGCGATCAGAGGGCAAACCGTCGTGCGATATCTGTGAGCCCGAGAGAAGGTGATTGCAGCCGGAGTGACGGCCGCAGTCAAACTACATTCGTGTCCGGGGTACTGTCGTGCACGTGTTGTTTGCGAACTGCAGGACTATCGTCACGTTAGGACACTACCGAGGAGTGGCTACTGTCGAGCTGGGCACGGGGTCTCCCGGTGCACTGTAAATTGACCGAGCGCCCAAGAAGGGTGACTTTGGGCAGAGGTACCGTCGCTGCAAGTGTACTGTCACTGCGAAGAGCATCGAGCACGGGCGTAGCCCGTGCGAAGATGCTCTTATATATCTGTACTATATAATAAGAAAGTTAAGCCTTGCTATCGTGTTTTGTCCGTCAAAAATAAAATAGGCGTGAGAGAGAGAGAGAGGAGAGAGAGGTGGAGGAGAGAGAGGTGGAGGAGAGAGAGGTGGAGGAGAGAGAGGAGAAGAGAGAGAAAGAGGGGAGAAGAGAGAGAGGCGTTAGGATTACGTAATTAGGTTACGTAATAATTATTGAGCACTTAATTAGTAGTATTAATAAATTTATTTGTATTTTTTATTTTTTCTTGGTCATTGAATAAACATCTTTGTTTTATATTTAGTGGATTATATAAGATCTAAAGTATCATTTTTGAGGTTCATGTTAACTATTTCACAAAAATAAATCGTCTTCTGTTTATTTTTTTAACATTAAAAAAACTAATTTGTAATAAAAGAGTCTTCTGATTATTTTTTTACCTTTTTGCCCCAGCATTCAACTTTTTTAATGTTACCTCTTTTTATTACAAAATTTTCAATTTTTTAATTTATACGAGCAAAACAATATTTGAATTTCGTCATAATTTAAAAAGACGACACAAGTCTCTTATATGAATACGAGCATCTTCGCACGGGCTACCGCCCGTGCTCGATACTCTCCGCTTCGACAGTACCCCAGCTGCGACGGTACCTCCGCACAAACTCGGTCGCTCTGGAACGCTCGCTCAGTTGACAGTGCACGGAGAGCCCCCGTGCCCTGCGCGACGGTAACCCGCCTCGGCAGTGTCCCTGCGCACCACCGCTCCCGCCGCTCGCGAACCACCGTGCCAACTGACCGAGCGTTCGAGAGCGGCCGAGTTTGTGCGGAGGTACCGTCGCTGCTGGGGTACTGTCGAAGCGGAGAGCATCGAGCACGGGCGGTAGCCCGTGCGAAGATGCTCGTATATATATAGGATATCTGTACATCTCCTTCCTCCTGTTTCCGCCTGAGCCAGAGAAAAAAAAACAAGAGAGAGAGTCCTGTTCGTGAATCTTCCGGTCGCCGCCGACGGAGCTCCGGTGGTCGAAATCGCGAACCGAGATTAGATCCAGGAAGCTCTCGACGAGTGCTTCGCACTCGTGGTAATTTCCTTCCGTATCGTGAAACTTTTTCGTTAGGATTTTTCGGCCCTAACCTCTTTTCGCCCGATTTCTTGTAGATCTTGACTTCTCCCGCCTTCTCTCACCCCGATCTACGACGTGGAGCGATTCGGAAAATTTTTCCGGCAAAACCTAAGGCAAGTGGTGGTTTTCCCATTCCCTTGCTCCAAATTGATAATCGTAGGATTGTTAGAATAATTTTTAATTGCTTGAAATTGTGTCTCGCCGCGTCGGAAGCCCGTTTTTGCGTGCTCGCCGCCGCCGAAATTTCGTTGGATTGCCCTATTTCGCTAAATTTGTGACACGCGATCGTAGATATTTTCCCCTCTTTTTCCTATCAAATTAATGATATTTTTGTTGTGTATAATCGGCCGCGTGCGCCGTCAAGTCCATTTTGCGTTCGTCGATCGAGCTTCGCTCATCAAATTTGTCGCTTCGTGTAAATAAGTCCGTTGATTGAGTCCTTCCACCAGTCCTGAGGTTGATCACTCACTGAGTGGGCCCCGTTTCAGTCGAGCGTGTGCGTCGAATTTATTCCAAGAGTTTGGGTTATGATTTGACAAGGCTGATTTGCCTTGCCAAATTCCGTGCGTTAAGACTAGTGGTAACTAGTCTAGTTTAGTCGTGCCTTTCTCGAGATATAAGTAGTTGATTTGGGGATGTTGGGGTTGGTAGATTAAAACTACCGCCGCAGTGCCCTGCTCATAAATTGAATATTTTACGGGATTTTACCCGTGTTGGTTTGCTGGTTGTTGTTGTTTTACTGTTGGAGTGCTGGCGGAGGGATCTCCCACCGCAGTTACTGGATATTTTTTCCAGTTCGGGTGTGTTAGGCTATGAGACCACCTTTCCCTTGGGCCCCTTGTGGAGTTTGTTCTATGGGTGTGCTGGCGGAGGTATTCCCCCACAGTCACCGGAATTTTACCGGTGTTGTTACTAAATAATTTATTTCTGAAATTTTGTAATGACGTTATAATCTTATTATAGCCGGGCATTTTAGCCCTAGCTTTCTACCGCGCTTGGGTAGTCAGGTACACGTGATTATTCTCGTAGGTGCCTTCTGTTGCTTACTTAGCTTTCTTACTGCTCTTTCTTTATGTATAGTCGGTCTTGGGTTGGTACCCCTGTTGACCGTTGTTTACTTTTGTTTAGTTTTCTCCCTCCACTTGTACTTTCTTGCTGAGGCGTTCTCTCTTGTGAATGCCTCAGGTTTAGAGTAGTAGCTATCAATGGAGCTAGAGCTGGTGTTTTCGGTGTTGCAGTAGTAGCTATGACTGTCTCACCTCACCGTTGTGAGGTAGTTGTTCGTGGTTTTGTTTTATTTATAGTTCAGGCATGCTTTTGTGGTCTGTGGGTTCGTGTTAGGTTGTTGACACTCACAGAGTGGTGTTGATTTTGGACACTTTGCTAGCTGCTAATTGTCTCTTGCTATTTTATAGTAGTTTACTTGCTCTCTGGGAAGCTTTATATTAGGATTGCATGTTAGGTATTTTAAGTATAACAGACTTATATCATTCCTTCATAACGCCTTTTCAAAATGAATGTCACTTTATTCTAAAGGTTATAAATAGCTATTTTGTACTTAAATTAAACCTAGAAGTCTGCATATCATGTGATATTAATCGATTGTCATGCTTATATAGGATAATAAGTAAATAAAACCAAGTATTTTCCGCTGCATATTTCTACTTACACTGTTATTCATGGGTTAGTTGACCCGCATAACCGAGGGACACGGTTAATAAAATGAACTTAAATTATGTTTTTAAATTATAAATCCATGGTTTTTCATGATATGTAATAGGAGTAGGTTTTGCCTGAGCGCATGCAGTTGTCCCATGCACGGCGTGGCATCACGGCGCGTATTTTCTCTTGCTCTGACGTATTATTTAATACGGAGAAAATGCGGGTTGTGAGCTCAGTTGGTGATGAGAATTGTTGAAGGTTTCTCATCAAGGGTGGCGGGGGTTCGAGACCTGCCATCAACAACGCGCTGCGCTAAGAAACAGGCATAGACGGATGCGTTGGGGTGTACGGGCTGCAGCCCCGGTCCAGTGTGCTGGCGGAGGTGTCTATAAGGCTCGGGTCGTTTGCACTTTTTTGTAACGACCCGAGCCTTATAGATCCGGAGCCGTTAATTCACTAGCCCACGGTCTATAGTGCTCGGGTTGTTACAACTAAGCCTTATGTTCCCCACCCCACCCCCAATGGCTCCTAGGCACCGTGTGGGAGGATGAAGCGGAGGACAACAAGGGGTATAACAAAGAGCAGATGACGGTGAATCTAACTACTGAAAGTTCTACCACTACACCAAAAATTAAAGGGGGAGAGGAAGAAGAGCTGACACTGGAGTATATCTCGGCCAGCTACTCCTGGTGCGGCCATACCGGGAAGACCTACGGGTCCATCAAGAGGAATGAGTTCAACCAGAAAGGAAAATTGCTAGCAGACATCGTGGGAAAGGTGCTGCTATGCAAACCTGGGTCGCACGACTGAATCTCTAAGGAGATGTTTGTCGTCATGAAAAGGATAATTCTAACCAAGAAGACCGACTGGAGCAGATTTCTTTTCCAGAGATTAAAGAGTATCCTGAAGACCCCCTCCTATGGAAGAATTATGTCCCTCTTCCTTCTGCACAACCTCGATGATGTGTTACACAGAAGTATGGGAGTGCCCCTGCACTACTCTAAATGACTGGATGCAAAGATGCTTGATCGATGGGATAGGTTTATCCCTAAACCTTCATCTGGTGTCCAACCTGCTCCAAAGAAACCAGCAGCACCAATAGATCCCTCCAAAGATGATTCGTCCAGCAGCTCCGACGACATACCCCCAATCCCTGGTACGTATGAGGGGGAGACTTCCACCCTAAGGGATTTTCCAGGAACAGTACCAGAACCTGCTCCCACAGAGGTTATTGAAGAAGATAGAAACCCCAACTTGGGGAGTGTTCCTGCTGAGGGGGAGTCCCAACTTGGGAGCTCAGCCCAAATCGCAGAGATGATTGATGGGGATCTCCCTGCTGGAGGCTCATCCCAAGGTGATGCACAAGTTGCGGGGGGAGACCCAACTGGGGTACTCTGCCCTAGAAGATCAAGGCACTATGTTTGAGCCCATGGAAGACATCACTCAGTCAGACGGCAGAGAACTAATCGTAGCAAGTAAGAATATGCTTACATATCCAAATGAGACAGTACCAGAAGATGTCCAAGGGAAAGCCAAAGTGGCAATCCTCATAAGTAAAGAATCATCTGCAGATATCTCTGAAGAAGCTCCACAAAAAGGAGAAGATGAAGACGAACAAGCTGCTGAGCCATCTTCGGCTCAGCCAGGTTCTCTCCTTCACATGATGTCAGCTCTACTAACTGCTCAGCGAAAGCAATTAGAGCAATTTATTGTAAAGACTGTGGATAATCTAAAGAAAGATGTGAAGGGCGAGATCCAGAAAGTAAAGAGCGACATACTCCACCTCAACACCCAGTGCGCTCACTTCTACACTCTGGCAGCTCCAACAATTGAAAAGATGTGTGAGGAAGTCAATAAAGTGGGACATCAAACCCACAAGATCCTGACTAATCAAGTAACATTCTCAAACAATGTGGACTATGCGTTTGAACATATAGAAACGGGTACCACCAATAACAGGAATCAAATTCTGAATAGAATCAATGAGAATGCTCATACACTAGATACCCATCTACTTGAAGAAAGGAACAACTTGGATGTGACTGAACAACATCTGCATGAACAGCTGACTCTGGTCAGAGAAGGTCTTGAAGAAAGGGTAATGGAACAAGTCCAAAAGGGGGAGAATGAGATAATAAACGCTGGTTCACATCAGGCAATGTGGATAACAAATTAAATAAAGCAGACAATGCAAAAACCCCCATCAGTATATGAGTCTGCCAACCCTTCTGCAAGCACTGACTCAGCGGAGTATAGCATAGAATTCGGAGAATCAGCAACCTCCAAGAAAAGAAAGAGAATTCAGAGCAACCAGTACCGACAAAAGAGACTGAGGGAAGTTGAGCTGGATCCACAATCAGGAAGGTGGAGTCCTGTCTCAAGAGAAATAATAACAGAATCATGGATACAGTTTGGATACCCTCAGGAGGACTATCATAGGGTATACCAGTCAGTTGAATGGTAGAAACATCTGAAGCAGCTGGAAAGGAGGAAGAATCACAATCTAGCATTTCCACAAGGTCCTCATCCCTCTCCTAAGAAGATTCCAATGCCAATCAACTATTATCAGAGGCAAAAGCAGAAAGCCAAAGTGGCGAGCAGCAGCAGACGCTGAAGAGCACTTAATTAAATTCTAAATTAGAATGGGGCAAATGAATGATAACTTTCATTCAAGGACATTTAATCTATTTATGTGCCTGGTGTTTTGTTTCAAGAACATTTATTCTATTTTTTTGTGATTGCTGCTTGATGTGATTCTGTTACCTGAAATGTTAAAAAATCTTTATGTATATGGCATTTATCATTGAGATAAGTTTGGACTTCTTCAAATAGGTGGAGATTGTTGGGAACAGTGCCCAGCAGTGTTCCTGATTTGAAGAAGTGCTCAGCTCAATGATAAGTGCAAGTTGTATTTAATGTCATGTCTAGTTCATGCTTGCAGAGATGAGACTATATATCCAGTACTTCAACAACCTTCCTAAGTATAATATCATCGAAAAAGGCTGGACATATCGTCAACAAGTACAAGTACATCGTTGAGATGATTGGCAAAGAAAAGAAGAATGTTTGTGTCTGCGTCGTCGAGAAGAATGGGAGATATCATCGACAAAGTATGCTTGTCATCATGATGAAGAGGCTAAGTTAGATTGATGACAACTACATCGTCGTAAAGAAGGAGTGACGTCGAGAAGACTGAAGAAGGACAGCTGAAGATAAGCAGTTGCTAAAGTATAGTCTGTCGACATGATATCGCTCATGTCGTCGAAAGAACAAAGTGATTACGACGACAGTCTGCAAGAAAGAAGATCACGACGACACAGACAGAGATAACATATCGTTGTATATGCAGAAACGCCAGAATATCTCGTATCTTCGAGACATCAGCGTCAGAGGCAGAGGCAAGAAGACTTGAAGATCTACCAAGGTCTAAGACAACGACGAAGCCTGTCGTCAAGACGCTGTCTGTATCGTCATAAAGCTGGGAACACCAACTAGATGGAATTCAAATGTTGCGGACGCGCTGTCATGCATTTAATGCCGCCGCCTGATTGTCCAATCAGTGCGTGCTTCTTGCGGAATGGGTATTTGACATTAAAGGACACTTTTCATGACCGTTGAGCATTTTCTCGAAACTATAAAAGGGAACAGTGATGCACTAGAAAAATAGAGAGACAAGAACGAAAAAGAATCCCGCCGTTACTCTTCAATACAACAGTACATTCTGCAGAGAAGAAGAAGAACAAGTAGAGAACAAGAATCAAGCGTTCTCAGAAGAATCAGTCATCTCCATTGACTGATAAGAAGCCGATCAACATCAGGCAAAAGAAGAGGAGGCTGAAGAAGATCTAGTGCTGAAAACGACAAATCAAGAAGCATCTTCTTCACGTCTAAGAAGCCGATCTCCATCAGGCTAAGTTGCCGATCTCCATCAGGCTAAGTTGCCGATCTTCATCAGGAAGAAGAAATAGTTTTCATTACTATAAATCTATCATTGTTGTAAGGCTTGAGGGCCTAAGTGTCTAGCTTGAGGGCTGGAGAGCTGTGAGGCTTGAGGGCCAGGGGAAGTGGACTTGCGGGTCCAATATTGTCTAGCTTGAGGGCTGGAGAGCTGTGAGGCTTGAGGGCCAGGGCAGTGGACTTGCGGGTCCGATATTGTCGAGCTTGAAGGCTTGGGTGCAGTAAGGGCTTGCGGGCCTAGGCTGTAGGCACAGGACTTGCGGGTCTGTGTTGTGTAGGGCTTGAGGGCCTGAGTGTCGAGCTTGCGTGCTCGGGTGCAGTAAGGGCTTGCGGGCTTATGCTGTAGGACTTGTGGGTCCATGTTGTAAGGCTTGCTGGCCTAAAGCTTTGGCGGAGTTTGCCGAGCCTAGCACACTGCTAGGTAGGCGCAGAGGGACAGAGGACTACTCAAGACACCCGGTCTTGAGGAACCTCTATAAGTTCTTGCGTGCTTTTTGTCTTGTGCTATTCTAATCTATAGATCTTTTAACCAGAAATCAAAGAACACCTAACGGGATAAAATAATTTGAAAAACCCATTCACCCACCTCTAGGTGATAAGTTGACACCCAATAACTAACACAGTGGATAAAGGACCGCCACTCGTTTAATTTGAGTTGATCAGTCTCATAAATAGAAGTACCAAGATAAATGAACTTTACCTGTATCTCAAAAAGGGTATTGGTGCAATTGGTCCGTTGTTTAGCTCTATGCTTTGGAGCTTCTTTTCTGTAAGTTTGACTTGGGTTGGTACCCCTTAAGCCTTTTATTTTCCTTGTTTCGTAAAACTTTTATGTTCTTCTGCCACTTGTGCTTTCCTTGCTGAGGCGTTCTTTGTTTTTATTGAATGCCTCAAGTGCTGAGCTATAGTAGCTAGAGGCGTAGTTCGAAGACCTAGGGAGTTGTAGCTGATGTCTTACCCCGCTGCTGCGAGGTAGTAGTAGTTAGTTTTCTTCTTGTGTTCAGACATGCTAGTTTGAAGCCAATGGGTTGGTGTCAGGTTGTTGACGCCCATTGTGCCTCTCTTTGTTGCATTGTAGTTGACTTGCTAGTTATTGCCACTACTTTTCGATCTCGTATATCTTGCTCTCTGGGAAAGATTTATTCCTAGGTGCATTATAGTTATAAAAAATGATTTTCTTCTATCCTCATCGCATATTTGAGTGATCAAATCCTTATATTTATGTCACATACAAGTATCTTCATGCCAAAATATAAATCTAGATATGTGCATATTGTTTCCTTTACGTCCAGACATCACGTGCATATAGGACCTTAATTGAACCAAACCAAGTACTTTTTCCTCTGCAAATTTTACATATATATTTTCTTCTGTGGACTAGTTGATCCACGAACTGAGAGACACGGTCCTTAACCCAGATCTGATAAGTGATTTCAAAAAATGAATCATCATGAAAACCCGTTTTGTAAACAATAAGAATTAGGTTTCTGCCTGAGCGTATGTAGTTGTCTCCTGCATGACGTGACATCATGATGCGTATTCTCTCTACTCTGATATTTCTAATTGCTGAGAAAATGCGGGTTGTGACAGTTGGTATCAGAGGCAGGTTATATCGACAAGTCGGTCGAGTGACTAATTCTGATATAGTTTAGTTGTTTGGTCTCATTGCATACACACACCGAAGTGCGTCTGTACGTCTTGGCTGAAGCATGAACACTACACTTATAAGCATGATAAGAAGTATACATGGCATATTATGTAGTATGGGATGCATAATATGTGTTTGTATATGGATCCTCATAGGTGACAACATGTGACTGTTATGTAGTATGTGATGCATAACACCAGTCCCATGGATGTCCAGTAGCTCGATTTCTATTTTTCGTTGCATGCGATATAATGTATTATGGGGTGCATAATATTTCATGTGTAAGCCGCTCATAACATGCATTAAGGCTTTTCTTAGAATGCATAGCACAACATGCAAATCATAACATCGCATAAAGCACCCGTGCCAAGCTAAAGATTTATATGATGACACGCGTACACCCATGATTTCAAAACAAACACAAGAAAATTTGTGCATTCATGACCTTTGCATGAGTCACAACTGATGATGTAGTATCATCCCAGGTTTTAGCATGACATCATAAAATCACAGAGCAAGGTGGTAGCAATAGCAAGTATTTGTAAATGTATGTTCTGAACTAAGCAGAGCAGTCTTAGTGTAAGTTTAAGTTTTGATTGTAAGTTTATGCATTTTAGCAGAAGTGGTGTGTAAGCGAGTTGCGACTAGATTGACTCCTCAGTCGGAGGGCGAGTCGTCTGGAGCGCAGAGTGAAGCTTTGATCGAGAGTCTGCGCCAGAGCAATGAGGCTCTGACGAGGCAAATGGTTTCGATGCAGTCGCAAGTTGAGGCATTGTTGTCTGCCGGTGTAAGGCAGCAAACCGCGATGCAGGCCCCCGTAGTAGAGCAGACCTTTCCTACCCCTCCTACTCCCCTGGTACTCCCAGTAGAGATACCGCCGGAAATGAACTTCATTTCGCACTTTCAGAGGTTGGGACCTCCATCGTATGACGGACGAGCTGACTTCGTGGCCTTGGACAATTGGCTTATAACCATGGAGGAGATGTTCTCGTATTCAGGGATCACCGCGGATCAAAGGGTGATGATTGCCATGTACCAGCTAAAGGGCTTCACAAAGAGCTGGTGGTTGAGGGAGAAGGAAGATCTTAATAGAGGATGTACGTGGGAAACCTTCAAAGGGATGCTGATAAGGAAGTTCCTGACGTCAGTAGAATGAGACCGATTAATAAATGACTTCCTGCATCTGAAGTAGAGGCAGCTCTCAGTAAGTGAGTACGAAATTGAGTTTTGCAAGCTGAGTAGGTTTGCCCCAGCCCTGGTATCCTCGGAAGAAGGTAGGGTGAAGAGATTTCTGGGTGTTCTCCACACCGACATCCAGCAGCTGGCTAGCGCGTACAGGTCGTAGAAGTACGCTGAGGTAGTTGAGGCAGCACTGAAGGTGGAGGCGATTGATAATGCCAAGAACCGAGGATCGGCAGTGAAGAAGGGAAAGAGGAAGACTGGAGAAGAAGGGAGTTCTGGTGCACCTGGCACGGCTCCGAAGAAAGGAAGCAGAGAAGCATGCTGTTTCTGTGGCCGCCCTGGCCATCCAGTTGAGAAATGTTTCAAGAGAAAGGGAGTTCAGAAGCAACAACGAGTGCTGGCAATCCAGAGTGCTCCGAAAGGAGAGGTGCTTTGCCCGTTATGCAAGCAGAAGGGGCATGCTGAGGCCCAGTGTTGGACCAAGGAAAAAGTTTGCTTCCAGTGCGGGCAGAAAGGGCACATGAAGTTCCAATGTCCGCGAGTCCAACCCCCGTTGCAGCCAGTTCCACTTCAAGCCTTGCCGCCGCCGTAGCATCAAGACAAAGGGATAGGAAAGCTGAACGTGATAACCCAAGAGCAAGCGCAGTCCTCGACCTAAGTGATCTCAGGTTAGACTTCAATCTAGCTGTTAAGTTTCGGTTTAGTTTCGTTGCGTTAGACTAGTTTCTTTTGCGCATTTATGGGGAGAGTTATGGTAAAGAGTCGTTGGGCGCGTGTTCTGTTTGATTCTGGTGCTACCCATTCATTCGTGTCTAGGACTTTCGTCGAGCGCCATTGTTTGACCCCTGAGTTGGGCAAGGATTTGTTCCTCGTTAAGGTTCCTTCTGGTTATTTGGTATCCTCGAACCAGCGCATCCGGAGATGCCCCGTCCTCTTAGGATATTTCTTGGCGTTTGCTGATCTCAAGGTGCTGGAACTAGAAGACTTTGACGTGATATTGGGTATGGACTGGTTGTCCAGTTATGATTCTGTCATCCGATGCAAGGAAAAGCGTCTGGACTTTGTGATGGACAACAGTCATCCCATGAGCATTTTTGGATCTCCATGCTAGAGTTCCCTGATAATTTTTGCGGTATTTGTTCGAAAACTGTTAAATTACGGTTGCTTGGCTTACCTTGTTTCGGTGTTAGAAACTGTTAGTGGTTCGCCGTGTATCGAGGGTGTTCCGGTGGTGCGAGAGTTTCTTGATGTCTTCCCTGTCAGTCTTCCTGGTCTTCCTCCTTATAGAGATGTGGAGTTCGTTATTGATCTTGAGCCTGGTACTCATCCTATCGCCAAGGCACCGTACCGTATGGCCCCGCGTGAGCTAGAAGAGTTGCGAACTCAGTTAGATGAGCTGTTGCAATATGGATTCGTTAGACCAAGTTCTTCGCCCTGGGGAGCTCCAGTGTTGTTTGTGAAAAAGAAAGATGGTTCTATGAGGTTGTGCATAGACTATAGGGAGTTGAATAAGGTAACCATCAAGAATAGATATCCGTTGCAGCGAATCGATGATCTGTTTGATCAGTTACGTGGTAGTTCAGTATTTTCAAAGATTGATCTTCGATCAGGTTACCATCAGTTGAGGATCCGTGAGTCGGACGTCCCTCGAACTGCCTTTCGTTCCCGTTATGGTCATTTTGAATTCCTGGTAATGTCATTTGGCTTGACAAATGCACCCTTTGCGTTTATGGACATGATGAACCGTGCGTTCAAAGACTTTTTAGATCACTTAGTAGTAGTTTTCATCGATGACGTGTTGGTGTATTCCAGGAGTGCCGAAGAGCATGCTATGCATTTGCGCTTAGTATTGTCTACTCTAAGAGAGCACAAGTTGTATGCGAAGCTGAGTAAGTGTGAGTTCTGGCTTTCTCAGGTGTCCTTTTTGGGTCATGTAGTGAACAAGGATGGAATTACTGTAGACTCAGCAAAGATTTCTGCCGTGTTGGACTGGAAGACGCCTACAACGCCTAAGGAGATAAGGAGTTTCTTAGGGTTGGCAGGTTACTATAGGAATTTTGTCCAAGGATTCTCGGTGCTATCTGCACCCCTGACTAAGCTTACCCAGAAGAACGCATCTTTTTTTTGGAGTGATTCCTGTGAAGCGGCCTTCCAGGAGTTAAAGAGGCGTTTGTGCAGTGCTCCTGTCTTGGCTTTGTCGATCGAGGGAGTAGAGTATGCAGTTTATGTAGACGCATCTCTCTTTGGACTGGGGTGCGTTCTGATGCAAGAAGGAAAGGTGATTGCTTATGGGTCAAGACAACTTAAAGTTCATGAAAGGAATTACCCTAAGCATGACTTAGAATTTACGGCAGTAATTTATGCCTTAAAGCTTTGGAGACATCTTCTTTATGGAGTGTCATGCAAGATTTTTACGGATCATAAGAGTCTGAAGTATGTCTTTACCCAGAAAGAACTAAATTTGCACCAGCGTAGATGGTTGGAGTATGTGGCAGATTATGAAGTTGACATCCTTTATCATCCGGGTAAGGCTAATGTGGTGGCCGATGCCCTGAGTAGAAAGTCCGCGCATGTCTTCAATCTCTCTGTGCAGTCCTTAGTGGAGGAGTTTATGCTGATGGATATCTCAGTCGGTAGTACTACCGCACCTTCGAGTCTTGAAGCTGAAGAGACTTCTTGGATTTCCTTACGAGACTGCACCAGAAGGAAGATCCTGACTTGCAGCATCTCCGAAATAGGACCGAGAAAGGGGAATTACCAGACTTTTCAATCGATGATAAAGATACCCTGATGTATCGAGGTAGATATTGCATTCCCGCATCAGAAGATATTCGAGCAAAGATCTGTAGTGAAGTGCATGACTCAAGTGTTTCCTATCATCCTGGTTCCACGAAAATGTACAAAGAACTGAAGCAGATCGTTTGGTGGTCAGGTATGAAGAACGATATATCTAAGTATGTTTCATAATGTCTTACTTGCCAGCGCGTTAAGGCAGATCATAAGAGGCCTGGAGGTAAACTGAACCCTTTGGATATTCTAAGTTGAAGTGGGAGAGTATTTCAATGGACTTCATTACTGGTTTACCGAGATCCTCCGAAGGACACGATTCGGTATGGGTCATAGTTGACAAATTGACAAAGTGTACTCACTTTGTGCCTTTTAAGATCGGCTACTATATGGAGAAAATAGCCTAACTTTATTTGAATGAAGTCATCAGATTGAATGGTGTGCCCGTGAGCATTGTGTCGGATCGGGATTCCAGATATATGTCTCGCTTCTGAAGGAGTTTGCAGGGAGCTTTGGGTACTGACCTTAGATACTCTACCGCTTACCACCCTCAGACCAATGGTCAGACGGAGAGAGTGAATCAAATTTTGGAATATATGATCAGGTGCTATATTTTGGATCATGGAGGAGCTTGGGATAAGCGTCTTGGGTTGATGGAATTTGCCTACAATAACAGTTATTAGGAAAGTCTGCAGATGGCCCCCTTTGAGGCTCTATATGGGAGGCGTTGCTGAACTCCCTTGTTTTGGGCCGAGGTTGGTGAGAGTCCGTTGTTAGGCCCAGAAGCTTTAGAATAAATGAATGTTGTCATGACTCATATCCGCGAGAAGCTTCGTATTACCCAGGAGCGGTATGAGAAGTATGCCAATCGGAGAAGGGTGGACCTGGAATTCGTTGTTGGGGATATGGTGTTCTTGAAAGTTTCTCCGATGCCGGGCGTTAAGAGATTTGGAAGGAACCATAAGTTGGACCCCCGGTATGTGGGACCATTCCAGGTTGTGGAGCGCATCGGAGCGTCAGCTTATAGACTAGACTTGCCTGCTTCATTCCCTGATGTTCATGGTGTGTTTCACGTGAGCCAGTTGAGGAAGTATTTACGTAGTGAACGATTTATTCTCTATTTAGTGCCACAATTGCAGCCCAATCTTTCCTATGTAGAAGAGCCTATTCGAATTTTGGAGACTCGGGAGCGGGTGTTGCGGAAGAAGATGATCCCGATGGTTAAAGTTCTTTGGAGAAATCAGGGCGTCGAGAGCGTAACTTGGGAGTTGGAGTCTGCCTTGAGAGAGACTCATCCTAGCCTCTTCTCCTAGATTTTCGGGTAAATCTTCCGTCTAGAATCTTTGTTTTTTCTGTATCTTACGTGATCGTTGGATTTCACGTTTCGGGACGAAGCTTCCTTTTAAGGGGATTGAATGTAACGGCCCTGGTTTTTCGTTAAAAATTTACGTACCCGTTGTGTCGTAATTTTTGGCGTAAGGGCGTTACGTCAACCCTTCGAATTTTAGTTTTGAGTCTTAGCTTAGATAATGTATCTAATTTAGGTTGCTCGTGCGAGATTTCACGTCGTTCGAGTTAAGGGGAAAACTCAGGGTTATTTAGAATAATTATTGAGATTTCAGCTTCGAGAATTTTGATCTCGAGTTTGGCTCGTCGGAGTTGAATTCTGACTCTGCCGTTGGATTCGTAGCGCCGATTTTCAGTTTAGGTGCAAATTTTATGAAAATCCGAGGTGATTTAGTTGCCCTCGTAGTTTAAATAGAATGAGAGAATTATTTATTAATTAATCAAGAATTTAGGGTTTTATATAAATACCAAAGTTTACAAAAGACCCTATTCTTCTTCTTCTCCAAAGAGCCGACCAGAGTTCTTGCGTGAACGAGAGGCACGCCGAGGATTTCTTCCGGCCGGCGATTCGAGAGCTATAGTATACGGGATCGAAATCGGAGAGTAGAATCGGAAAGCTCTCGGCGAGATCTTCGTTCTAGTGGTAAGAGCTTCCTATTTCTTGGGATTTTTGGGGTCAAGGTAGTTACCTAACTCCTCTTTTTGGCCCAGCAAGTTTCAGGTTTTTTGTGCTATGGTGAGTTCTTAGCCGATCCATAGCTTTTGGAGCTGAGAACTTCGTGTTTGGAAGGTTTAAGGCAAGTGACATTCCTTTTTTCTTCTCTCTTTTGTTGGAATGTTACTCCTTGTGTTGATTTGTTGTCATGTGCGGTCTAGCATGTGATTCAGTGATTTTTTGCTTTGCTAGGCAAAGCCTATATCCTCCTTATTGGTCTCCCCTGATTCGTTTAACTTCCTCCTATATACTTAACTGTTAAATTGCTGTCAAGAAAATGATCTGTTTTTACTCAAAAATTTCATTTTTTTTGCTTCTTCTCGAGAAATTCAGAGTTCTTCTCGAGAAATACAGAGTTCTTCTCGAGAAATCATTACTGCTTCTCGAGAAATCATTACTGCTTCTCGAGAAATCCTGATTGCTTCTCGAGAAATCCTGTCTGCTTCTCGAGAAATCCTGACTGCTTCTCGAGAAATCCTGACTGCTTCTCGAGAAATCCTGACTGCTTCTCGAGAAATCTTTTCTGCTTCTCGAGAAATCCAGACTTCTTCTCAGGAAATACAGACTTCTTCTCAGGAAATACAAACTTCTTCTCAAGAAATACAGACTTCTTCTCAGGAAATACAGACTTCTTCTCAGGAAATACAAACTTTTACTGGAGAAATCCTTGAACCTTCTGATCAATGTTTTGGGTCGTTTTCTTCATTTATGACCATGTTCTTAGGGTTTTCCGGTGTTGTTTCTCGGGCTATGTCTCGTGTGATAATTAAAATTAATTAATGAGATCTACTGCCTTTAGCCTTGCACGGTGGCCATTATAAAGTACATGAACAGCAGGCATGGCATGTGGTCTTGTGGGCCGTGTTTGGGGGGCAGTAGGTAATTATTTGAGCCTTGCACGGTGGCCATTTTAAGGGACATGAACAGCAGGCTTGGCCTGTGGTCCTGTGGGGCGGTTTTTGGGTAGGCAGTGGATAAAGGACCGCCACCCGTTTAATTTGAGCTGATCAGTCTCATAAATAGAAGTAACAAGATAAATGAACTTTACCTGTATCTCAAAAAGGGTATTGGTGCTCTTGGTCCGTTGGTTAGCTCTATGCTTTGGAGCTTCTTTTCTATAAGTTTGGCTTGGGTTGGTACCCCTTAAGCCTTATATTATCCATGTTTCGTAAAACTTTTATGTTCTTCTGCCACTTGTGCTTTCCTTGCTGAGGCATTCTTTGTTTGTATTGAATGCCTCAGGTGCTGAGTTGTAGCAGCTAGAGGCATAGTTCGGAAACCTTGGGAGTTGTAGCTGTTGTCTTACCCCGCTGCTGCAAGGTAGTAGTAGTTAGTTTTCTTCTTGTGTTCATACATGCTAGTTTGAAGCCAATGGGTTGGTGTCAGGTTGTTGACGCCCATTGTGCCTCTCTTTGTTGCATTGTAGTTTACTTGCTAGTTATTGCCACTACTTTTCGATCTCGTATATCTTGCTCTCTGGGAAAGATTTATGCCTAGGTGCATTGTAGTTATAAAAAATGATTTTCTTCCATCCTCATCGCATATTTGATTGATCAAATCCTTATATTTAAGTCACATACAAGTATATTAATACCAAAATCTAAATTTAGATATGTGCATATCATTTCCTTTACGTGTAGACATCACGTGCATATAGGACCTTAATTGAACCAAACCAAGTACTTTTTCCGCTGCAAATTTTACATATATATTTTCTTCTGTGGACTAGTTTATCCACTAACTGAGAGACACAGTCCTTAACCCAAACCTAATAAGTGATTTCAAATAATGAATCATCATGAAAACCCGTTTTGTAATGAATAAGAATTAGGTTTCCGCCTGAGCGTCTGTAGTTGTCTCCTGCATGACGTGGCATCATCACGCGTATTCTCTCTACTCTGATATTTCTAATTGCTGAGAAAATGCGGGTTGTGACATTTAGTGTCGACAGGAAGGACTGGTGTCGATGGGAAGGGCTAACTTTTCTTAATCCCCCTTACAGTCGTCGGGAAGGGCTAACTTGCCATCGACCCCCTTACAGTCGACGAGAAGGGCCAACTTCCCGTAAACCCCTTGCAGTCGACGGGAAGGGTTAGCTTCCCGTCGACATCAACGGGAAGGGTGAGCTTCCCGTCGACATCAATGGGAAGGTGTGTCGTCGGGACTACCAACGCTTGGCGGCAGCGCTACCGCCACCGTTAGCAAACAGAAAATTTCAGGTTCTCCCCCTTTGGATGGTAGGAGTTCCTGGATTCCCATGTCAATTGGGTGAGGTGTAAATGAATATTATGATTCTGAAATGGGGCATTTCGATGCATAATTGAATGAGGAATTTAAAGGACATGTTTATATAAATGCTCACATCGTTGATAATCTATCAGATGATTAGATTTGTAATAACCACTCAATATGGGTGATGACTTCAAGGGTTTGGAAAAATGCCGTGAATTGAGCACGCGAATTGAATATTGATGATAAGTTGGGCTTACTTATTTAGTAAGATATGAATATGTCTCTATACTCACAAGTAGTCCTGCAGGGTCTCATAGAGTAATTTTATCTTATACGCACGCCACCACACAAGAGTTATAACAACTTGGTATGGGTAGCATTGATGGATTGATGCGGGTTATAACATATGGTTATATCATACGGTGAAATGTTGAGGGCCCGGTTGTTGGGGGCCTAGGATGCTAATTAGCTTTATTTCTACTGTTGATATAGGATTACTAAGATTGTACCCTCACTACTGTCACCTGCTCTTGCTAATACTGTTTTTATATTGCAGCTTATCTTCAATCCCTTCTGCCCAGTGCCTTGGAGTCGTCGGGGAAGAGGATGTGAAGCCACTTAGTCTTTATGACTAACAGTTATTACACCCCTATTTTAGGAGCACCCTCAGGTGGAACAACAATGTACGATACAGAAGGACAGCTAAGCCAGGGTGATAGGGCCTGCGACGATGATACCTTCTCTACCGTCCATGATAGTTGTTAACGAGTGTTTGGGATGTAGCCTTAGGGCAAGTTTGTACTCATATGTTTAACAGGGCTTATGTAGATACCTATTCTTTTGTACTGTAATGGACATTATTACTTAGTTTTGAATAAATGGCTTCTGTTGTTTTTGTATTATTGATGGGTTGGCATGATTATATTTGAGAATAGCCGGAAGTATAGGCGTCTTGTGGAGGGGGATAGCCCATGCGCTGGCACTACCGCAAGATGGCTGTCCTCGGCATAGGACTCCCCTCGTCCGTGTCTTATGTTCCGGGAGGGGGGGTCTTACACTGTGTGACTTAAAGTCCTTCATTTCAGTCCTCCCCTTATTTCTTGTATGCCTAACCTGTTGAGTTTAGGTTAGTGACTGTTGTTTTTCCCTTGTGGATCTTGTTTGGTTTTCTTGATTCCAACTAAAGTCTTAATTTGTATGGCTAATAATTTTCTCATTCTGTGCTTAAATTCTTATGTTAAGAGGTTGTAATCCTCTTTATCATAAATTACTCAATTTGATGTCTTTTTCCCCTGACTGTTAAGATGCCTGCTTGGTATGCAAGCTTTAGGCCAAACATTTTGAGCTTACTTGTATATTTCTCCATTTCTTTCACCTGTACAAATAATCTTTCATACCCTCTTAAACTTTAATTATGCTAATTGGATGTTGTTCATGCAAAAATCTTCATTCCCTTGGTTTAGAAAAGATTACTCTTCTTAAGAGTGTTTGTTTATTTCTTCTGAAGTTTTTTTTCATGTGTTTTGAAGTTGAGTTTGAGCTCTGGTGGAATGTTTTGGTGGTTGGAAGAAATTTTGTAGAATCCTAAGTTAAAATCGGCATCCCATCCCGTCGATCGTCCTCTAGTCCCGTCGATAGACGGGAGAGAGCAGGAAGTTTGGGTTTGTTGATCTTCTAAGAAACAATCAATGGGACCTCCCATCGATCGGGCTCCCGTCCCATCTTTCGGGCTCCCGTCCCGTCGAACAGACCCTCTTCCAGCCGATTTTTCTTTGAAGCTTCCCGTCGACTTTTGTTCAGTCTTCCCGTCGAGTTTCGATATGTCTTTCTGTTGATTTCATTGCATATCTCGGATTGTTTCCTCAATAATTTAAGTCCTCTTTTCCAAGGTATTCTCGGTTATCATAAAGTTTGATGTCGAGCATTTTTAGTTCATTTGTTGTGACTTTAGATGAAGTTATATGTTATTCGTCGGGATCATCCCAATATTCGACGGAATCATTTTAATCCAGTTTCTTTAGGCTCCAGTTAGCATTTTGAGCCTCCCAACCATTTCTATTATGACTAATAGGATTGTTTCCTCATGTAATCCAAGGTAATTTTCCCTTGGCTTGTGCATGGTATATGGTTAATCATGTGGTTACTATCTGAATGGTTAAGAAAAGTGAAAGCATGGGTTTCTTTCTTTTGGAATTTTTATTCCTTCATGACTCATGTATAACCCTCCTTGAATGCCAAACCAGGTATGTTGGTGATAAGTATAAATTGGAATAATTTCTTTTATACTAGAGTGTGGGTGGATTTATCAGGCCCCCACCACAGTGGATTTATATACTAGAGTGTGGGTGGTATTTTAGGCCCCCACCACAGTGGTTTCTTTTATACTGGAGTCTGGGTGGTATTTCAGGCCCCCACCATAGTGGTTTCTTTTATACTAGAGTGTGGGTGGATTTATCAGGACCCCACCACAGTGGTCTTATATACTAGAGTGTGGGTAGTATTTTCAGGCCCCACCATAGTGGATTCTTTTTAGACTGGAGTGTGGGTGGATATGTCAGGCCCCCACCATAGTGGATAATGATGGATTTGTTTTGAACTGGAAGGATGGGTAATGGGAACAATGTGGTCCTCCATCACAGTTCTTTTAGTAGTGGTTGGTAGGACAATGAGGCCACCACCACGGCGCCTTTTTATACTTTTGGGCTCCGAACTCCCTTATACAGCAACTTTATTGCTTGATGCCCCCGTTTATGGGCTTGTTTTTTTGTGAACTTGTGTTCTTGTTCAAGCTGATTATGCTAAATCTATGCTTACTCTTGGCTAGTATTTATTCATGTTGCATAATAGCTTTCATTCTTATACTTGTTGTTACTTGCTCCCTTTTGGGCTGAGGTGTTGGAGCATGCGTTTCACACTCTTCCGGTTTGATAATAACAAAGTCCCGTTTGTATTTGATTCTATTTTTATTAATGGTGTGCAGGTAACAGGTATGAGATGTTCACAATTCTGCTGGAGCTCAATTTGAGAGTATGAAATTTTCACTGTCGGAATTTTCCGAAAGCTGATGTCGCCCAGGCGACAGCAGAGAAGTTACAACAACTTCCCCTACAGCAACACGACGAGCGGCAGTTTTGCGCTGTCGGAAATCCGACATCAATGTCTCCCAGGCGACAGCTCGGAGGTTACAACAACTGCCCGCACGACAGCACTACGAGCGGCAGTATAGCGCTGTCGGAAATTCCGACAGCCGATGTCGCCCAGACGACAGTGAATTTCTATATATTGGGTCCTTTTGTTCGTGCATTCCAAGCATTGATAATTTCAAGTCCCTCCCTGAGTGCATACGAACCAGAGAGCTCCAGAACCTCATCAACTCCCATTTGTGCTTAGAAGGTTTGAGATTGAAGACGAGATCGGGCGCGCTTCTTCATCAACGATCATCTCGAGGCTTCAACCTTCCTTTCAGAGATCTAAATTTCTAGGGAGTTGTTCTTTTCATATTGTATTTTCATTTATATACATTTCATTTTGTATTGGTAGGGAAATCGTCTCCTTGTGCGTGATGTCTAAGTCCTTGCGCGGCTTAGGGGAAAATCGCTTCCTTGTGTGGAGCGTCTAAGTCCTTGCGTGGCTTGGTGGGAAATCGTAGCCTTGTGTGCTACGTCTAGATCTTGGGAAGATCTAGAGGATAGGCTTGGGCTTGGTCTAGAGAGAGACAAGTGATAACCTTCCGATCCTTGGGAGAAGGATTGGTAAACACAAATTGTAAAAGGGTTATTATCATATTTGTGCCTTGATCTTAAGCATTGTTAAGATCATATTATTTGTATGTGATTTTCATAATTATAAAGTTATGACTTTTTCTTTAATTGCAAATATGGTTGTTTAATCTTTAACTTAGAAATTTGTGTTTGAATTTATTCTAAAAATTACATTAGTTTGAAATTTTTATAAGTAACTTTTAGAAAAGTAAAAGTTGTTTTAAAATTCTTAAGTAAAAATCATATTTTCAAAAAGGCCCTTATTCAACCCCCCCTCTAAGGGCGCCTCAAGATCCAACACGTGGTATCAGAGGGAGGTTACTCCAAAACGGTTTTACCACCGGGAGTAATGGCGCACAACGATCACACGTTCGTTGAGGGGCAAGGAATTAGTAGGCCACCACTTTTTACGGGCACGGACTATAACTATTGGAAAACCCGAATGCGGTGTTTTCTAATAGCTCTCGACATGGAAGTTTGGAATATGGTCGAGATGAGTTATTCTTCTCCAACAATTGTTGTAGGAGATGTAACTATGGCCAAACCCAAAGACAAGTGGGATGACAATGATAAATTAAGATGTAAAAACAATGCAAAAGCCATGAATGCTTTATTTTGCGCACTTGATCGCACTGAATTTAATAGAGTTTGTGCTTGTGATACTGCATATGAAATTTGGAATCTTTTAGAAATCACTCATGAAGGTACTTCGCAGGTAAAGGATTCAAAGCTATTTCAACTGGAGTCAGAATTCGAAAGATTCAAAATGGAGGTGGATGAACAAATTGATACAATGTACACACGATTTACTAAAATCGTGAACGATTCAAAGGTGTTGGGTAAGGTTTTCTCTAATGGAGATTTAGTGAGGAAAATCTTAAGATCACTTCCCCCAAAGTTCAATCCTAAAGTGACTGCAATTTCTGAGTCACATGATCTTAAGACCTTACAATTAGAGAGCCTCATTGGGAATCTAAAAACCCATGAAGTAGAGTTGAAGATTCAAAGCCAAGAGTACAATTTGGAGCCCAAAAAGAAAAGCTTGGCGTTGAAATCTAAAAAAGAAGTTGAAACTGAATCTGAAGAAAGTGAGGAAGATGAGGAAGGACTGTTTGTGAGGAACTTTAAGAAGTTTTTGAGAAATCCGGAGAGGAGAAATTCATTTAAGAGATTTTTCAAAAAGAACGATTTTGCCTACCAGAAAGGCAAAGGAAAAATGGAGAATGAAGAGGAGCGTCCGCTACTGGAGTGCTACCATTGCAAGAAGATTGGTCATATCAGAAGCAAGTGCCCAAAGTATCTGAAAGAGCAAAAAGCAAAGAGGCACGATAAAAGTTACAAGAAGAAAGTGTTAAAGGCAGAGACTTGGGATGATTCTTCGTCTGGTGAAGAAAGTGATTCCTCAACACAGGAGGAAGAGGAGGCAAATGTCTGCTTGATGGGGAAAGAAAATGCGTCATCTGACGACGATTGCAGTGTCCAAAGCGATACTGAGGTAACTCCTCCATCTTATGAAGATGTATATTCTGAATTTATGAAAACTTGCAAATTTTTGGATAAAAGCCTAAAACAAATTGATTTTTTAAAATCTGAAAACAAAGTTCTTTTGAAAGTAAATAAAAAGTTATCAAATGATTTGAAATCTATTGGGAACGAGAAGGAAATTTGTCAAGAGTGTGATCACTCTTCGACAAGGATAAAAGAACTTGAAAACACTATTTCTAAGTCCGATCAAAAAATTGATCAACTTCTAAAAGAGAAAAAGGATTTAGAAAAAGTTGTTAAAATCTCTCATTCTCAATTAGAGAATTATAAGAAAAGTGTTGCAAATAGATGTGGCATGATAGTAAAAGAAAATTCAATTTTAAAGTCCAAAGTAAATGAGTTAAACATGGCAATTGGAAAATTTGGTGTTGGAAAAAAATCTCTGGATATGCTTTTAGCCAACCAATTCCATGGGACAGCAAAATTTGGGCTAGGATACTTTCCGACAGCTGCTGTCGGAACCAGCGACAACTCTAGGTTCAGAAAACCTGTTTTTCAAAATGAAAATTTTTCTAAGTCCACACATAAAGATGTTTCCACCAGCAAGAGTCCAGAGAAACCATTAAAAAATGGTTCCTCACCATTCATTGTGTGTGCCAAATGTCATCGATTTGGTCACATCTCGGGCTCATGTTGGAAGAAAGGAAAAGTTAATGTCAAACAAATCTGGGTACCTAAGGCGTCCACCTATACAATGGGATCGACCACTTGGGTAACCAGATCTTTACTCTCATCATCTTTTTAGGTGTGCGTGCAGGCTAGGAACAAGGAAGACGTGTGGTATTTGGACTCTGGATGTTCAAAACACATGACAGGCGATAAATCAAAGTTCCTTAGCCTGGAGATGAAGAAAGGTGGAATAGTGACATTTGGAGATAATGGCAAGGGTAAAGTCAAAGGCATTGGAGTAGTAGGTAACGAAGAATTTAAAATTTCAAATGTTTTATATGTTAAAGGTTTGAAACATAATTTAATTTCTATTAGTCAACTATGTGATAAAAATCTAAATGTTCTATTTGACTCTAGCTCAAACCTTTGCAAAATTATTGATTCTAAAACAAACGAAATCGTACTTACTGCACCAAGAATAAACAATGTCTATACAATCACTTTTCATGATTTATCTCATTCTACACTTAAATGTTTTATTTCAAAGAATGATGAACTTGAATTATGGCATAGGAGACTAGGACATTCTAGTGCCAAACGCATAGTAAAGATTTCTAAAAATAAAATTATAAAAGGTTTGCCAAATTTGAATGGAAAGCTTTCTTCATTATGTTCACCATGCCAAAAAGAAAAGTTTACAAAATCATCTTTTAAAAGCAAAAATGTTATTTCTACTACTAGACCTTTACATTTATTACATATGGACTTTTTTGGTCCAATTTCTACACAAAGTCTAGGAGGTAGAAAATATACGTTTGTTATTATTGATGATTATTTTAGATTTTGTTGGACATTGTTTTTAAATTCAAAATCTGATGCTTTTGATGAATTTGTAAAACTAATTTCACGTATTCAAAATGAACTTGATTTAAAAGTAAAATGCATTAGATCAGATCATGGAGGAGAATTTGATAATGAAAAATTTATTTCATATTGTAATGAATTTGGGATAACACACGAATTTTCCGCTCCACGCACACCACAGCGAAATGGTGTAGTGGAGAGGAAAAATAGAACACTTCAAGTATTAGGACGTACTATGCTTTGTGAATTTAAATTGCCAAAATATTTTTGGGCCGAAGCCGTTAGTACTGCATGCTATATTATTAATCGTGTCATGATTCGTCCCACATTACAATTAACTCCTTATGAAATTTATTTTCAAAGAAAACCAAATGTATCTTACTTTAAAGTTTTTGGTTGTAAATGCTTTATTCTGAATACAAAAGATAACTTAGGCAAATTTGATGAAAAATGTGATGAAGGAATTTTCATTTGTTATTCTTCAACTAGCAAGGCCTATAGAGTTTATAATAAATGTACTAAAGTGGTTGAAGAATCTATTCATATAAAATTTGATGAAAACATTTCTTGTGTAGAAAATACTAAAGTTGCAGGTAATGAGAAAAATGAAGAAGATGTGGAACAAAATCTGAAGAAAAATGATGATGATAATGATGAAGAAAAAGTAGAGAAAGAAGATGAAAAAGATGGTGAAGAAGAAGAAGAACAAGGATATGTACCTCCAACCGAGCTAAGGTTCTCAAAAGATCATCCGCAAGAACTTGTTATTGGAGAACCATTAAGTGGGGTACGTACACGTTCTAGTTTACATGAAAGTTTTTCAAATTTATGTTTTGTCTCAAATATAGAACCAAAAGATGTTGCCACCGCTTTAAATGATGAATCTTGGTTTCTAGCTATGAATGAAGAACATAACCAATTTGAAAGAAATAAAGTTTGGATTCTTGTAGATAGACCTAGTGATCATCCTGTGGTAGGAGTCAAATGGATTTTCAAAAACAAATTAGATAGTGACTCTAGGGTCACTAGAAACAAAGCTAGGCTTGTAGCGAAAGGATATAATCAAATTGAAGGGGTAGATTTTGATGAAACATTTGCACCCGTAGCACGTTTGGAAGTAGTTAGAATTTTTGTTGCATTTGCTAGTCATAAAAGGTTTAAATTATTGCAAATGGATATTAAAACTGCATTTTTAAACGGGTTGATTAAAGAAGAAGTTTATGTTGAACAACCCCCAGGATTTGTCAATGAAAAATTTCCTAATCGCGTATACAGATTGTTAAAAGCTTTGTATGGTTTAAAACAAGCACCACGAGCATGGTATGATAGATTGACTATATATTTATTACAAAATGGTTTTAAAATGGGTGGTGTTGATTGTACACTCTTCATTAAGCAAGTAGATGATGATTTAATTGTTTTACAAATCTATGTTGATGATATTATTTTTGGAGCCACTAATGAAGAGTTGTGTAATTTTGTTGTAAAAATGATGGAAAGTGAATTTGAGATGAGTATGGTAGGAGAATTAAAATATTTCTTAGGATTTCAAATTGTTCAAAAACATGATGGAGTTTTTATTAACCAATCAAAATATATTCATGATGTTTTAAAACGATTTGGATTTGAAAATCTCAAACAAGCAAATACTCCTATGAGTGTATCTTTAAAATTAGGAAAAGATGAAAATGGAATATCAATAGATCAAACTTTATATAGAGGCATGATAGGTTCACTTTTATATTTAACTGCTTCTAGACCGGATATTATGTTTTCAGTTTGTTTATGTGCTAGATTTCAAGCCGATCCCAAAGAATCACATTTAAAAGCGGTAAAAAGAATTTTTAGATATTTAATTGGCAAATCTAAACTTGGTTTATGGTATCCTCATAGCGATGATTTTACTCTTTTTGGCTACTCTGATTCTGATTATGCCGGTTGTTCACTAGATAGGAAAAGCACTAGCGGCACTTGTCACTTTTTAGGCCCTTCACTCATTTCATGGTCGAGTAGGAAACAGAATTCTGTTGCCCTCTCAACCACCGAGGCCGAATACATCGCACTTGGTAGTTGTTGTGCACAAGCTCTTTGGATGAAACAAACTTTAGAAGACTTTAATATTAAACAACAAACTATTGAATTATGGTGTGATAATAAAAGTGCAATTGATTTAACATACAACCCAGTCCATCATTCAAGGTCTAAGCATATTGATGTGAGACATCATTTTATTAGAGATCATATTAAAAATAACCACATAAAAATTTCATTTATAGGCACGGATAATCAACTAGCGGATATATTCACTAAACCGTTACCGGATTCCAGTTTTTCTATGCTTATGCTAGAATTGGGAATCCTAGACATTTCACAATGATTATATCACTACTTATGACCTATAAAATTAAAAAAAATATATATCACAAAACCTATACATTTTAAAAAGAAAGACTAAATTTTAAATCAAACCATAGAATTTGAATTACTTAAGAAAAATTCACACATAATTAATATTACATAAAATTGTTTCACAAAAAATAGTAGAAATCAACATAGGATCAAGTTCAGATAACAGAAATGAAATCTGGGCAAATTCATTGTCGCCCAGGCGACAGTGGATGTCGGAAAATTTCGACATCAGTTAGAAGCAGCACCCTGATGATAACTACTCAGAATCCTCATAACCAGCCCCGCTGCTCTCTGGACAGTCTTCTGGAGGTCCTTGTCTTACGACCTTACCACGTCGAGTCCGCCTCACCGATTGGCGTGGCGGTTCTTCATCTGGAATTTGCCATTCGGCCGCTTCTTCCAGAGTAGGCTTTAACTTCAAATCTTTCACCAGAAATTTCATAAACTTCTGCATTCTACTGCGATCCTTCTTCACTTCTTTTTTGTGCTCCTCAAAGGAATCACGCAGATCATCTATAGACTCTCGTAGTGATCCTCCCCTAGGAATTATAGGCTCTCTAATCTCAATTCCAGGATGAGGCTTTTTCTGAGTCTTCTTCACTCTCATAGTTCCCGTATAGTATATCTCAGGAAAACAATCATCAAAGTACGAATCTTGAACTATCCATTCATACTTCTTATATAGTATACGTTGAATTATTGCCCCCATTGGCAAAGTATGAATCTTCACCCATTTTGGATGTTTTAATCTAAAAGCATACCGAATCTGGGAAAGGATGAAGTCCGCTACATCAAAAGGTTCCTCCTCCATAATAAAGTATGTAATCAGCGTCAACTGTGCCGTGATACTACTTGTATCTCCACTCTTTAACATAACTGAGTTCCTTAATATATCTTGGACTAAATATGCATCCGGAGTGAGTGACAAAACTTCAGTGATTAGGGTCTTCTTTTGACTTCCATGTAAACTCATGTTTACAAGGGTCCAATCTCTATCCTTTCTATAGCTCTCTACTATATCAGGCATATGTTCACTCATAAGAAGACCGAATTCCTCTCTAAGATCAACATGTGTTATTTCCACTTGTTGACCTTAGATTCTAGATCTCACTCCCCCATCCAATTCGGTATAACTCGGGTCTTCCAAATGATTATAAAATTCTCGAATCAAAAAGGATGAGAACGTATCTGCTGTGATTACTGAAATTATACCTGCATTCGCAAGACAATCATAGATATGATCGTGCTTTGGAGAATCAAATTCTACATATTTTGCTACTCCAATTATAGCTTTCTCAATCCCAGGGTAAACTTGATACGAACTTTGCGCATCTTCAGACATGCATCTTCGTGCCTTAGAACTGGAAGCCATTCTGCAAACATAACATAACAAAAATGAATTAAACAAGTTCTGTGCACTGGAACGATGTCGCCCAGGCGACATTGACTGTCGAAAAATTCCGACAGTACTCTAGTGAACTTTTTTAAAAAAAAATTCAACTAAACTTCCAGATCTACTCAAAATCAAGCTATATTTCAAAATCAAGTTAACTAAAAAAAAAAAATTCTAGAACAAACCACATCTTCTCACATATCCATTACTATTCATCTTCTTCAACCTTCTTCAAAAGGACAAGCTTCAGTTTTTTCAAATCACACCATGTAAAAATACAAACCTTAAACCCCAAAAATCACAAAATCCAAACATATTTCACCAAGATCCAACAAGATCCACTTGATTTACACTAGATCTACACCTTTTATACATAAAACTTCCAAGATCTACACCATTCATCAAAAGTAATATGAAAAACACATTTTTCCTCTTCTCTCTTTTCCAAAATCACAAATCTCTAAAAGTTTTGAATCAAAAACTTCAAAATAAAAAACCCCATACCTTAAATCTAGGGTTGTCGCCGAACTCCGACAGCTTCCTCTCGCCCTTCAGTCCAGAAAATGATGCACAATAAGGTTTGACTCAGTTTTAAGCCGTATTTATAATTTTAGCTGTCGCCCAGGCGACAGTGACTGTCGGAAATTTTCGACAGCTCCCGATTTGCTTAATCTTCAGTTTTTGGTCCCTTTGATGTTTTCCAATAGTTATATGTCTTTATTAATGCCACAACTCATGAATTGATGCCAAACCATTTTTTTTATTTTTTAAAAAATGGCTATTACATGATTATATGATTTCATTTCCAATCTATCATCGTATTGACACTCCAATTAAGTTGTTTAGACTATTGGAAATTGTTTTCGCATGCCTCTAAGTATGAGAAATTGTTTATATATTATAATCAGGGGCGGATCCAGGAATTTTAATTAGGGGGGCCCAATCTAAAGGTGAAGCAAATTTTTTTTAATATACTGTATTAAATATAAAAATCAAAGCGAGTTGGTTGAAGTGGAGAGGCGCGTCAGGGATCTTATGTTATTGTAAATTACCATTAAAACTTAAAGACAAGTTTTACCGTACTGCAATTAGACCAACGATGCTCTATGGTTCTGAGTGTTGGGCAGTGAATTGTGTACATGAGCAAAAAATGGGAGTTGCGAAGATAAGAATGCTTAGGTGTATGTGCGGACACACGAGACTAGTTAAAATTAGGAATGAATGTATCAGGGATAAGACAGGAGTAGCACCAATTGCTGAGAAGATGCGAGAAGCTGACTAAGATGGTAGAAGCTCGACAAAGGATCCATATAGCCAACCCAATTATAGTGGGATAAAGGCTTGAGTGTTGTTGTTGTTGTTGTTGTTGTTGTTTGTAATGTATTAAATATAAAAATACATTTTTGATAAAAACCCTTTATTTTTAATAAATAAAAACGAGACAAACAATCATATAAATGTTATTACAATGAAAAATTGATCAAACAATAATGATTTTGTTGCAATAAAAAAACTGAGCATAGAGAAATCAACAAAAAATTCAATAGAAGTGAGTTTTTACCCGAGTTTAAGTAGTAAAGGAGCCGAATTTCTGCGGATCCTACAAGGCTGCAACAGAGCGGATGACATGAGCTTTATTAAATTTCCTACTATACCTGATTATGCTTGTAACAAGTAGTTCTACAAGACCGGTAGAACAGGGGTCGGTCGAGCTATAATGGGTCGCGGTGGTAGTGCGTCCGTGATAGAAAATTGCGGGCCGATTGATGGAGGCTTCAGCTGTGGCTGGGGACGACAGGACCACGAAAGGATGAAAACAGAATGACGAGCATTGTTGCTTTCTCTTGACAAATGTGTCTTTTACCAAATGGATGTCTTCGTCGACGACGATAAGGATCGTGGAGGCGCAGGAGATGGCAGATGCAGGGAACGGACACGTTGGCCATGCTGGGAGGCGTCAGCGTTCCTGCTGTAGACGACGCAAATGTTTTTGTGCTCGTCTACTGGCGTAGAGGCCGCTGCACGCTTGCGGGAATCGAAGCAGGGCGGATCAAAATAGCAGCGTCTTCATAGAAGGGGGGTCAAACATCATTTTCCTCTCGTAAAAAAAACGAAAATCTCCATCTTCTCGGAGACATTTCTCCCTCATTCGGATACCGTTTTTGATGTGTAAGTAGTCAAAATTCATCGGCTCGACGAGAGGAATCCAAATCTCATAATATTTTTGCAAAATTATTGGTGGGGCCCGGGCCCCCGCCGGCCCCCCCCTTAGATCCGCCCCTGATTATAATGAACTATCACGTTCACTTCTTTGATCCATACATATGTCTTTCTATTTAATATATACATGAATCATATTTGCTTTAACATAATACAATGACACTTCATAAATACTACTTTCAACCTTGATTTGTTAGCACAATAAAATATACACCATCTTTTGCGATTCAAGTGAATTCGGAGATCCTTGGTCAATTAAAAAATTATAAATATCTCGAAATTAAGATATCACAAAATATGTGATCACAAAAAAAGGGGAGTTTAAATTAAAGATAAGGATACTCCACCAAGCACTACTTACCCTCCTGATAAGTCTTAATAAGCATTGTGAGGTTAAGCACCTTGGAAAGAATTGTAAAGTGTCTTGTGCAAAAGAAAAATGGTATTTTATTCTTATTATGCTATCTCTTCAAGGTCAAAGTTGTCTTTATATGCTTATATTATGGTCTCTATCCCAATGATCTTGTACATTAAATAACTTCATATGTTTGATCTAAGTATCACTTGTACACATCATTATGTTATATAAACATTCATCTCATGAGAATTGGACGGAAAATATTCCAAATTTCTATACACAATTATGTCTTTCCATGATACTTTAAAATGACCTTAATCATGTTTAAGTTATTTTATTTTATTACTTCATATGGCTATACCGCCTATTCATGAGTTTATTCAATACTATGACATATTACTATTACTTCAAGAACTTCAATCATTTTCCCAACAAGTGCTTCCGCTTACTCTTATTTTCTCCATCCTATCTCTTCCCTTAAGAACTACTCATTCATTTCATATTACCATTTGCTAATACCATAAGGGGAGAATTATAAGTATATTCAAGAAATCAAAGAACAATTACACCTAAATAGTCAACCTAAACAATACATCATTTCAATTTACTATAACATTTAGGGGGAGCATTCATTTAGGGGGAGCATTCATTTAGGTGGAGCATTCATCTAGGGGGAGATTACTTGTAAGAGGAATATATCATGTTATTTTTGTGCACACACCATATGTTAAAATCAACAACCTAAATAGACATGATTTCTTTTTTATACGAATTTGTTATTATCAAAAGGGGGAGATTGTTGGAGCATGCGTTTTGCACTCTTTCGGTTTGATAATAACAAAGTCCCGTTTGTATTTGATTCTATTTTTATTAATGGTGTGCAGGTAACAGGTATGAGATGTTCACAATTCTGCTGGAGCTCAATTTGAGAGTATGAAATTTTCACTGTCAGAATTTTCCGACAGCTGATGTCGCCCAGGCGACAGCAGAGAAGTTACAACAACTTCCCCCACAACAACACGACGAGCGGCAGTTTTGCACTGTCGGAAATCCGACATCAATGTCGCCCAGGAGACAGCTCGGAGGTTACAACAACTGCCCGCACGACAGCACTACGAGCGGCAGTTTAGCGCTGTCGGAAATTCCGACAGCCGATGTTGCCCAGGCGACAGCGAATTTCTATATATTGGCTCCTTTTGTTCGTGCATTCCAAGCATTGATAATTTCAAGTCCCTCCCTGAGTGCATACGAACCAGAGAGCTCCAGAACCTCATCAGCTCCCATTTGTGCTTAGAAGGTTTGAGATTGAAGATGAGATTGGGCGCGCTTCTTCATCAACGATCATCTCGAGGCTTCAACCTTCCTTTCAGAGATCTGAATTTCTAGGGAGTTGTTCTTTTCATATTGTATTTTCATTTATATACATTTCATTTTGTATTGGTAGGGAAATCGTCTCCTTGTGCGTGACGTCTAAGTCCTTGCGTGGCTTAGGGGAAAATCGCTTCGTTGTGTGGAGCGTCCAAGTCCTTGCGTGGCTTGGTGGGAAATCGTGGCCTTGTGTGCTACGTCTAGATCTTGGGAATATCTAGAGGATAGGCTTGGGCTTGGTCTAGAGAGAGACAAGTGATAGCCTTCCGATACTTGGGAGAAGGATTGGTAAACACAAATTGTAAAAGGGTTATTATCATATTTGTGCCTTGATCTTAAGCATTGTTAAGATCATATTATTTGTATGTGATTTTCATAATTATAAAGTTATGACTTTTTCATTAATTGCAAATATGGTTGTTTAATCTTTAACTTAGAAATTTGTGTTTGAATTTATTCTAAAAATTACATTAGTTTGAAATTTTTATAAGTAACTTTTAGAAAAGTAAAAGTTGTTTTAAAATTCTTAAGTAAAAATCATATTTTCAAAAAGGCCCTTATTCACCCCCCCTCTAAGGGCGCCTCAAGATCCAATATGAGGTATTCTTTTCTTTTGAGTGCCCTAGGTTCAGGTTCAGGTTTGTAGCTGCGGCAAGCGGTAGAGCTACGGTTAGTTGCATTTGTCCGTTTCCTCCTCACTATTGTGAGGTAGTGGTTTCTTTGCTCTAGGTGTAGTCTTCTAGTGTTAGATTGCTTGCTAGCTTATTTGCTCTTACTTGTTGGTTATTTCTAATGCTTGCTCTCTGGGAAGTTTTATGTTAGGTTGCATGAGTTATTTTATGTATAGCAAATGACATTCTTGCATAGCATGATTTAATGTAAATGTCACATACTTTGAAGATCGTAGAAAAATCCTTTTTTACTTATACTAAATCTAGGGATGTGTATATCATTGTTGGGATGTTTGATCTTCATGCTTATATAGGATAAAATGAAACTATCTTTCCACTGCGTAAGTATATATTTCTACTAGTGGACTAGTTGATCCGCTGGATCGAGGGACACGGTCTTAGGCTAAAAAAAAGTAAATTCTCTATTTTAATTCAAACAGATTTATGTCTTTTTTATAAATTTTCGTGAGTAATGGCTGCTTGAGCATTTGTAGTTGTCCCCTGTAGGACGTGGCATCATAACGCATATTTTCCCCTTGCTTTGATAATATTTATTAAATTTGTGGGAAAATGCGGGTTGTGATATCCAGATTGGAATTGTGCTCAAGAAAGTCCTTGTCATGCATGCCAAATGGGCAAGCAAACAAAGGCTTTCTTCAAATCAGTTAGTGTAAAAGAATCCACTAGATGTTTTTACATGCTGTACATGGACTTTTTTGTCCATTGTCAATTCATATCTTGGGGGGAATAGTCTACACACTTGTGATCATTGATGATTACTCTAGATTTGCTTGGGTGTTCTTTCTAAAACACAAGTCAGATACACTAGACATATTCATTACATTTGTCAAGAAATTCACAATGAAATGAAATACACTGTGGTTAATATCAGAAGTGACCAAATTTTGTGAAAGTCTAGGCTTCTTTCAGGAGTTTTCCTCTTCAAGAACTCCACAACAAAATGGAGTTGTAGAGAGAAAGAACAAAACACTTATTGAAGCAAATAGAACAATGTTGTGTGATTCCTCATTACTAGAATATGTCTGGGCTGAGGTTGTTAACACAACATGTCATGTGCAAAATAGAGACTTGATCAACAAAACTCGCAATAAGACTCCCTATGAGCTTTTGAAAGGTAGAAAACCAACCTTTCCGAGTTCAAAATATTTGGAAATAAGTGATATGTATTGAACAATGGAAAGCACCAGCTAACCATGCTTGCTGAGAAATCTTATGAAGGCATCTTTGTAGGATACAATCTTCATAGCAAAGCTTATAAGATTTATAATCCTAAATCTAAGTTGGTTGAAGAATGTAACATCCCCCAAACAACTAGACCCCTAGAGTGGTTTTGTCATGACCAGGTCATGACAAAACCCTAGGAAGCTTGAAGAGACCACTTGTCCTTAGCCAGGAAGAAGGAAACCACAGTGGTCTACAAATAGCAATTTCTAGTTAACAAGCATAGGGTTGGACTTAAGGGCCTCACCCTGACCCTTTGACCCCCAACATAGCATACCTAACCCTTTAGGGGTCCCCTTAGAGCACCAAGGACCCATTGGGGTCAACCAAAGAGGCCAAATTGACCAAAGTCAACCATAACCCCAAATTGGACAAAGTAGCCTAATTAGGGTCAATTGACCTCCACCATGCCCAATTGACCTTTCCCCTACCCTTATAAGGTTATTAGGGACCCAATGGACCAAAACGCCCCATCATTGGGCCACCAATTGGGCCAATTTGACCCAAGTCAACTCTAGCTCTATTTTGGTCAAACCAACACTTTTTGGATAAATTGGCCCAATTGGGGCACCACCATGACTCAACCAACTTTGGGTGATGTCAAGGGATTCAAGACACACCACTTGGACCAGTGAACCAATCAGTTGACCAAGTCAACACCTCAAGTCAACACTTGGTCAACCTTGCCCAAAAAGAGGGGAAAAGGCTAACTCAAGCTCAATCCACTTGGGCTAGGCCCAATTGAAGTGACACTCTTGTCTCATGAGGCTGAAATTACATGGAATGCCATCCAATTTCTGGAAGGGGTAACTACGAGAAATAAATTGGGAGTTTCCCCCAATTTGAAGAGAGAGAAAAGGATGATTAATGACATTCATGGCCAAGGGAGGCCAATTGATCTCCCAATTGATGGGGATTCATCTCCTCTGGCTGTTACAAGAAGTTTGGGGGTTTTTCCTGCACACATGGTGGCTGAATCAAGAGGAATTCAGTTGGCCGAAATTCACCATTATTGGTGATAATGGTGATTGATGGTTTGGCTCTTCCCCTCCCCCAATTGGACCTTATAACACCTTCAGTGGATGAAGAGGAGGAGTTTCCCCACCTTCCCTAAAGAAATCGAGCACCAGAAGCTAGGATCAACATTGCGCCGAAAGCTCCACCTCCTGCCATGGCGACTCGCCAGAATTTGCGCCACCAAACCTCCACACAGGTCTGATCCGCCTCCTCTCCCTTAGTGCTAGATCTTATGATAATTTGGGGCTTGATCCGAGCTCAATTGGGATCGGACCGTGCTTCCGAAAGGGCTAGATTTGAGTTCTCTTTCCTCTCCTCTAAACCCCGATTCCGACCACCTCCAGCTGGCTAACCACCCCCCTTATCATCGTCCACCACCTCAACGGAGGTGGTGGTGGCATTGGCTGACCGGTAAGAGGCACAGGTGGCCGGGAAATCGTCCCGCAAAGAATCCCAGGACGGGATGTCGCTCGCCGTCCATCCAATGGGGACGATGACTATGAGCCGTCGGATCTACCATGATCAGCTATTCACAGATTTAAATTATTATGTTATATCGTTATTTCATTAATTCGTCGATCTGAGTAGAAGAAATTCGTCGAGCTATAGCCTGAGTTCGTCGAACTGATAGTTGAGTTCGTCAAACTGAATCCGGAGTTCGTCGAACGGAATTCATTCGTCGAACAAACTCTGGAGTTCATTGAACTGATAGTTGAGTTTGTCGAACGGAATTAATTTGCCGAACTGATAATTGAGTTCGTCGAACTGAACCCGAAGTTCGTCGAACGGAATTAATCAGACGAACTGAATTAATTCGTCGAACTGAATTAATTCGTCGAACTGAATCTGGAGTTCGTCAAACTAAATCTGGAGTCTGTCGAACTGAGAGATGATCACTGAACTGGCTGGAGAACTGATTTTGCCGAACTGAAGCACGGCGTTGGTCGAACGCAGATCAGATTTCGTCAAACGCAGATCGGATTTCGTCAAACGTAGAGACTTGTATTTTATTTTAATTATTAAAAATACTATAACCCCTCAAATGAAAAAGTGCCCAACATGAATGTTGTAGCCCTTGGTGTCTAGTTTAAGTGAAAATTTATTTCAGGTCAATAGGGGCACTATATCCCCCTGTGGAGTCATTTTGCTAGGACTGGTCCCTAGGGTATGGCAGTCACAAGTTCTTGAATATCTTTCTACTGGTAAATGGTATGACCCTGAAATTTAAAACATAGGCTATTTACACCTACCCACACATTATACCCAAAGATGTGAATTTTAGGAGAACCTTTTTTAAGGTTTTTGTAATAATTTCATAAATCAAATATTAATTAATTAGTAGGTCAAATGACCTCCAATGCCCTCCAAATTTTGGTGTGTGCTCCTTGGGGTTATTGTATGACCTTGGTAAAAATCTCAGCCCAATTGGGACTGATTTGATTGGGTAATTTGTCAACCCAAGTTAGGTCAAATTGGGTCAAAGTTAGGGCATGGTGTTTATCTTAGGGTATGGTGGTCAGAACTCATCACCATGAGTTGAAACCTTGGCCACTTGTTTAGGATCACCTAAAACAACTTCATGAGTAAGATGGGGTGGTGTAGAGGTGGATATGCCCTAGGACCCAAGTTTTACCCCTTGGGGTGCATATAGAACCTTGTGAAGGCCATGTGGTCAAAATCCCTAGAATGGCCATAGAATTTAGGAGATATGTTCATGGGGTGTGATTATGCTCTAGGGAATTTTCAGAGAATTTTAGGAGTACTTATTTCCCCTAAATTAGGACATAACCTCTTTAGGGAAATTTCTTATAAGAGATATTTACATGCTCAAATGGTCTTGGATGATGATGAAACCTTAGTAGTGCCTTTATAATCGTATGATGGACCTCTGCTAATTTCTGTGTAATTAATTAGATGATTTAACCAGCACTTCATTCACAAGGCACTTATTTTGTCTTAATCTTAAGAAAAATAATTGAGGCTCCAAACCTCTTTGGAAAAATGTGCAACTTGGTGATAGGACATTTCAGAGCACTAGGAAGCTCTGTGAATTTTTATAAAATTTTTGGAGATTGTTATCTGTAGGCTACTTCACAACATGCTCATATTAGGATTTCTTTGGAATATTTATTTAAGTGGTTAATATGCCTTTATAAATTCTAAAATTTGGATTGAGAACTTTTCTGATCAATATAAATGTCTGGTAATATTCCCATAATTTTTGGACAAATATTGTTGGCGGTTGCTTCTTTAATTTCTAATTTTGGTTAAATGTTCAATATTATAATTAGAGGACAATTCTTGATTGTAAAATTGTGACATTCTGTACTTATGGTTATTTTGGCATGATATTATCTTAATTTTATGGGATCCATATCATAAGAATACCTTACACTTCATGCTCATATTCATACTTGGCTAATATTGGAGAAAGTACAATAAATGCTAAAATGTTAAGGAAAAATATGAATATCTGGATTTAGTTTTATGTTGCCATGATAGTCCTCCAGTAAAAATCTTGTGTCATGTGGGTGAATATTTAGAGTACCTCTACTTATAAGCTTCATATAGTTAGTTTGGTCTGCGTATAGTAAAAATGTGAAATTTGGATATTTAAGGGCCTACCAAGTGGAAGTGGCATGTAGTTGGTGTACATGGTCAGGTTAAAGAGATTGAAGGTCACCAAAAGGAGTTTTGGTTATGAGGGTGTGCTTGGTGAGTTAAGGGTATAGTTGTGCTCGGGATTGACGAAAGATCGTCTTTCCCTTAGCCTGTCATAAAATACTTAGGGTAATCCAAGTGTAATAACAAGGAGGGTGTTCTTATGGGTAGATACCAACAATACTAAGTGTCTTGACAAAGGTGGCTTTGTGGTGTCATCCCATTATAGTTCCTAGTACCGTAGCGAGCCCCTAACATGGTAATCCTCGGGAAGTCCAAGATTTACCATAAATTGTAGGGATAAGTTGATGTACAAGACTAACTTAATAATACACACACCCACACCCACACCCCGTAATTACGGGAGATTAGTTGGTTTGGTTGTACGAGCGGCAGGCTCGGTGGTTGAAGCAGCGGACTAGTTAGTCTGGTGAGCTTGTGACTCAGTAAAGCTTGTTGGTACGGACGGGTTGGTCCGGCGAGCCGTTGGCCCGGAAGGTTATGATGATAGGCAGGTTAGGCCGGGGAGTTTATGGCTCGGGATATAATAGAACATGTTTGCATGTGCATGAAGGTGGCGGGTCTTCGGTATTGGACGGTCGTTCAAACCGACGTCAATACGTTGACTCGGCAAGTGTGGAATTTGCACTTAGCCATGAAAGTCTAGTGGTCCAGCCAGTAAGAGTACGCAGATGCTCCGTGGTTCTGTGTTGAGGTGTACGATAGGTCTAGGTTAGGTAGTGTGAATACCAACCTAGAGGTGGGCGAGGCCCAACCCACCTCTTTCATTTGCCACTACTGGAGTATCCTGGGAGTCTTGCTAGCTCCAAAAAGGGGGAACTAAAGGTCTGTGCGCATAGAGTCGAAGTGTGTGGGTGGCATTTGTATGAACATAGCATAAACTGCATACCTTGCATGCCATAGCATAAACATTGCATTTCAACCCCTACCCCTATCGTATAAATTGGTTATGGGACTCTTTATACGATATGCCTTGATAAATGACCCCTTGGTCTATAGTTTGTATGGGCATTCCTATATATCAATGGTTACTTTTCTATTATATACATGTCTTTACTTATTGTACCTTACTTGTTCTTTACCCTGTTTTACATACCGCTTCAATTATCTATATACATATGTGTAGTTGTAGAAACATTCCCTGTAGATTATGCCCCTGTCACCTGCAATTGTTTAAACCCCTTGATGTCCTCCGCTTCATCCTTCTCGCGCGGTGCCTAGGAGTCACCGGGGGAGGGGTGGGGGATTGGCTTAGTCTTTTGACTAACAGTCGGTGGACCTTATCATTTTAGGGGACCGAGGAGGTGCTGCAGCACCAAAGGTCGGTGCAGATGGAGGCAGGCCAGTCTAGTACAGGAGCACAAGTTTCAGGATCAGTGAGTGATTAGTAGTTAGCTTCCGCGAGTGTTCTTGTAGTGATGACATGATGTACATGGTATGTGCCCTTTATTATTTTAACATTGTTATTTCAATTATACTATGTGGACATTTATTATATATACCATGTGATTTGTGGACTTGAATTTCTATTTGTTCGTTTATACTTTTCTTCTCTTGTGATCAATATGGCCAACAGGATCGACATTTTGTAGTGGCGACCTTCCCGAGTGATTGTGTCACCACAAAGCGGCGGTTCTGGGCATAAGACCCGGGTTTTCACAAGAAAAATAAGGGGGTCTTACAAAGTGGTATCAGAGGAATACCTCGATCTGAAGAAAAGAAGTCCACAAACCTTGGGCCACCCCGCGCGAGGTTAGTTTGAGTAAAACATAAGCAGCGGAAGCAATGGTGTGCCCATATGGGGAAATCACATGAAAAAGTCCACTTTTAACTGAATCCTTTTGGCAAGTTTTCTTTTGTAGCCTGCGGCGAACCTTGCCCCCAGCAGGGAATACCTCTGGCTACAAAGATCTCTTTAGACAGTCCTTTAGTCAATGAGTTATACTCAACCCCACTAGGACACATGACTTACCATGACAATTTATACCATGCCCTAGTATGAAATAGACCATAGGTATAACTTTGGTGAAGGTACAAGGATACCCCAAAGAGGCTAAAGAAAGAGAGATTGACACATAACCAGAAGCTAGGGGACTCGTAGACTCAGCCTCGTATCGGTGACATGATTACCTTGAGACAACCACCACGACAAACATCGAGGGTCAGATAAGAATTCAAGTTCAGAAGATACCCATTTGGGATTGGGTCATATGTTGACCCTGATATGGTTGTCGTAGAAGGTACCTGGATGAGTCTAAGGTGTGGAGTATATCAACAAGTCTCAAGATAGAACCCCAAGTATAATGTTGTGTGCCCTAAGGATTGTTTGCATACTTGGGATGAATATAACATGGCGATATCAAAGATACTTAGCCCAAAATAGATATTGGCTTATCTTTTGTTTATTGGGCCTTATCTTTTGTTTATTGGGGGTGACCTTTTGTTTACTGGGCAAATTAGTAACTGACTTGGGTTTCCTTTGGATCTAATTTAGAAGATGTTGCGTCGTAAACATAGTGATTTTGAGGTCAATCTTATTCAATGTTATGCAGGCAAAGACGAGATGGTGTAACAGTAGGTCTGGAATGATGATCTGAAGAATTACCAGGACAATAAAAGGACATCGTAGATCAAGAAACGACTTGACCTTGGTTGAATCATTGGAAATGTAAAGTCGCCAGGATTAATCACTTAGGGTGCCGATGTCCCATTCTAGAAGTTGAGGACGAAAACTAGGTCATACAAGTTGTAGTTATATTTGAAAGTTCTGGTAGTTTGGGGCATTCATAAGTGATTAACTCATGAATTGTTAAAAATCACGCCCTGTCATGGTAGAAAATTTTCACTACAATAATAACCCTTATACCTTGGGATCTATGATGATGAATAACCCGAGATCTTAGACGATGACTTATTGGAATTAAAATATAGTGTTTGAGTTTACTATGATAAGAACGATCTAAGTTTATCTTACTTTGGACCATCCGAAAGTGATCAAGACTAGCATATGTGGAAGCGATAGGAATTTGTGAAATAAACGTGATGATATTTCCATGATGAAATTGACTTGTGAAAATCTTATGGTTTCAAAAGAATTTTACCCGTATACCTTATGAATCAAACTCCACAGAGAAAGTGATTGGGAGTCATCTTATAAACAAGAATACTAATAAAGATTAGTTAACATATACTCATAAGATTCACAAGTGCAACCCCTGAAATTTTGAGGATGATTGGAACGTTTGATGATCTGATCAGTTCCACCCTTGGTAAGAACTGGATAAGTTGTAGAGTGGAGTTGATTGATCACTCAGATGTACTTGAAGGAATAAGAACCTAAACATGCGGAGAAAACTTTATAGAAGCGTTGTCTACCCATATAAATAAGAGCTTTAGTCACCAATTTGGCCAATTTCACCCAAGTCAACTCTAGCTCTGTTTTGGTCAAACCAACACCTTTTGGATAAATTGGCCCAATTGGGGCACCACCATGACTCAACCAACTTTGGGTGATGTCAAGGGACTCAAGACACACCACTTGGACCAGTCAACCCATCAGTTGACCAATTCAACACCTCAAGTCAACACTTGGCCAACCTTGCCCAAAAAGAGGGGAAAAGGCTAACTCAAGCTCAATCCACTTGGGCTAGGCCCAATTAAAGTGACACTCTAGTCTCATGAGGCTGAAATTACATGGAATGCCATCCAATTTCTGGAAGGGGTGACTAGGAGAAAGAAATTGGGAGTTTCCCCGAATTTGAAGAGAGAGAAAAGGAGGATTAATGAGATTCATGGCCAAGGAAGGCCAATTGATCTCCCAATTGATGGGGATTCATCTCCTCTGGCTGTTAAAAGAAGTTTGGGGGTTTTTCTTGCTCACATGGGGGCTGAATCAAGAGGAATTCAGTTGGCCGAAATTCACAATTAATGGTGATAATGGTGATTGATGGTTTGGCTCTTCCCCTCCACCAATTGGACCTTATAACACCTTCAGTGGATGAAGAGGAGGAGTTTCCCCACCTTCCCCAAAGAAATCAAGCACCAGAAGCTAGGATCGACATGGCGTTGAAAGCTCCACTTCCAGCCATGGCGACTCGCCGGAATTCGTGCCACCAAAACCCCACACAGGTCCGATCCGCCTCCTCTCCCTTAGTGCTAGATCTTATGATAATTTGGGGCTTGATCCGAGCTCAATTGGGCTCGGATCTTGCTTCCGCAAGGGCTCGATTCTAGATCTCTTTCCCCTCCTATAAACTCTGATTCTGACCACCTCCGGCCGGCCAACCACCCCCTATCGCCGGCCACCACCTCATTGGAGGTGATGGTGGCATTGGTGGCCAGGAAGAGGCATAGGTGGCCGGGAAATTGTCACGCAAAGAATCCCAGGACGGGCTGTCGCTCGCCGTCCATCCAACGGGGATGATGACTAAGAGACATCGGATCTGCCATGATCAGCTATTCGCAGATTTAAATGATTATGTTATATCGTTATTTTATTAATTCGTCGATCTGAGTAGAAGAAATTCGTCGAGCTGTAGCCTGAGATCGTCGAACTGATAGTTGAGTTCGTCGAACTGAATCTGGAGTTCATCGAATGGAATTCATTCATCGAACACACTCTGGAGTTCGTCGAACTGATAGTTGAGTTCGTCGAACTGAACCCGGAGTTCGTCGAACAGAATTAATTCGCCGAACTGATAGTTGAGTTCGTCGAACTGAACCCGGAGTTCGTCGAATGGAATTAATTCGCCGAACTGAATTAATTCGTCGAACTGAATTAATTCGTCGAACTGAATCTGGAGTTCGTCGAACTAAATCTGGAGTTCGTCGAACCGAGTTATGATCTGCTGAACTGGCTGGAGAACTGATTTCGTCGAACTGAAGCACGGCGTTCGTCGAATGCAGATCGGATTTCGTCAAACGCAGAGACTTGTATTTTATTTTAATTATTAGAAATACTAGAACCCCTCTAATGAAAAAGTGCCCAACATGAATGTTGTAGCCCTTGGTGTCTAGTTTAAGTGAAAATTTATTTCAGGTCAATAGGGGCACTATAGCCCCCATGTGGAGTCATTTTGCTAGGACTGGTCCCTAGGGTAGGGTAGTCACAAGTTCTTGAATATCTTTCTACTGGTATTTGGTATGGCCCTGAAATTTAAAACATAGGCTATTTACACCTACCCACACTGTTGGAACACTGTCTTCCGCATCTCCTAGGTTTGAGAATAACAAATCCTATGTATTTGATCTTGTGTGTTCAAGTGTGCAGGTTAATTAGGTCCAAATGACTCAAGGTTTACATATGGTGGTTGCCCCCGAAATTGAGTCATCAACTCCAAACTGATCACTAGCGCAGGCGATAGTGGATAGCGCCGGCGCTAGCTCGATGCACAGAAGGCATGGTGAAATTGTTGCCTCGGATTGAAGATCTTGCCGCGCAAAGAGTTTCCTAACCAGGGATAGCGCTGGAGATAGCGGATAGAGCCAGCGGTAGCGGAGCGCACAGAAGGAATAGAACAACGGGTTGCCACGGATTGGAGATTCGGGCGCACAAATTGTTTCTTAATCCGGGCTAGCGCCGACGGTAGCGCTAGCGCCGGCGGTAGCGCTTGGGCTATAAAAGGACCCCATCTCCTCGTGTTCTAGACACCAATTGTATACACCTCAGAGAGAGAGATTGCTCGAGTTCCAGAGGCCCATCTTGGCCGAATCTTGAAGACCCAGCGAAGCTCTGCCGATTTCTGAAGGAGGATTCCATCAAGCCGAACCCGAGCGAAGTCCGCTTCGACAAACGCTGATTCTCCAGCGGATCTTCGTCACCACTTCAGAAGTTCATCATAAGGGAGTTTTTAATTATTGTTATTTCTTTTTCATCTTGTAAACGGTAGTGAAATCGCCTCGTGTTGGCGACTAGGTCTGGGTAGGACTTAGGGGGAAATTCGCCTCGTGTTGGCGACTAGATCTAGGCTAGGTCTAGGGGGGCTTGAGGCCACATCCGGGGTGGGATTGGTTAGAGCGGCTTGAGGCCGAATCCGGGGAGGACAAGGCTAGGGCCACCGGTTCGTGGGGAAGCGAGTCGGGATAGAAAACCAAAAGTTGTCTTTTCTATTTAGCTTTGATTTCTAGCTTTCATAAGAGATCAAGTTTTGTAATCATGTCTCTCAAGTTAATACAATCTTGTCTCTATTTTCTCTTTACTTGATTGTCTTGATTGTCTTGATTGTCATATTCATAGTTTTAAAATCCTTAAAACCCTTATTCACCCCCCCCCCCCCCCTCTAAGGACGCCTACCGATCCAACAAGTGGTATCAGAGCGGTTTTGTTCCAATCGGCTTAACAACCGGGAACAATGGTGTCTCATGATCTCGCTTTTCCTGAGGGTCAAGGGGTTAGTCGACCACCTCTCTTTACTGGGTCAGATTTTAACTACTGGAAAAATCGAATGATGTGTTTTCTTATGACCATGGATGTAGAAGTATGGAACATGGTAGAAGTGCGATACTCTCCGCCTACAACTGTAGTAGGAGAGGCGACATTAGCAAAACCTAAGGATAAATGGGATGACAACGATAAACTAAAGTGTAAAAATAATGCTAAAGCAATGAACGCTTTATATTGCGCCTTAAATAGGACTGAGTTTAATGGAATTTCTGCATGCACTACTGCTTATGATATTTGGAATCAATTAGAAGTAACTCACGAAGGTACATCGCAGGTGAAAGATGCAAAGCTGTTTCAACTGGAATCTGAATACGAGAAATTCAGGATGGACACGGAAGAGGACATCAACTCCATGTACACTCGCTTCACAAAGATTGTCAACGCATCAAAGGCACTTGGAAAGACCTACTCCGACGGGGACTTGGTGAGGAAAATCCTTCGTTCCTTACCACCAAGGTTCAACCTGAAGGTGACAGTCATCTCGGAGTCGCACAACTTAAGAACACTCCAGATCGAGAACCTCATTGGGAATCTCAAAACCCATGAGGTAGAACTGCAAATTCAACATGAAGAATACAACAAAGAGCCGAAGAAAAAGGCGTTGGCACTAACATCAAAGAAGGAGTGCACCGAAGAGGACGATGATGATGAAGAAGGACTCCTGGTGAAGAACTTCAAAAAGTTCATCAGGAATCCAGAAAGAAGGAACACATTCAGAAAATTCTTCCAAAAGGACACTCGACGAAAGGGATCTTCCTCTTCATCAAGGAAAGAAAAAGGAAGCGATGACGAAGAAGAAAGGCCGCCTCCAGAATGCTATCACTGCAGAAAAACCGGGCACATTCGGAGCCAGTGACCAAAATACCAAAAGGAACGGAAAGAACAAATGAAAGCAAAAGAAAAGAAGAAAGTGCTGAAGGCCGCTACTTGGGATGACTCTTCCTCTGAAGAGTCAAACGGTTCTGAGTCAAGTAGTGAGGAGGAAGCAAACTTGTGCTTGATGGCTAAAAGCGACGACAACGACACCAGTGTTCTTAGCGACACTGAGGTATATCCTCCTACCTTTGAAGAACTTTATGATAAATTTGTTTTATTAAATCATGAAAATGAATCTATTATGAAAGAAAATCGTAGGCTCACAAAAAATTTAGTCTCTCTTGAAAAACGAAAGGTTTCATGTCAAGAATGTGAGCACTCTCTATTTAAGACAAAAGAACTTGAAATTTCTCTCTCTAATGCCCTCTCACAAAACAAAATCATTGCAAAAGAAAAGGGGGACTTAGAGAGGAAATTGAAAATTTCTATGTTAGAAATAGAAAAGAACAAAAAGGGATTTGAAAATAAATGTGTTATGATTGTGAAAGAAAACACATCTCTTAAAGAACAAAATCATAACCTCAATTTAGCCATAAACAAATTCGGGATTGGACAAAAATCCCTGGATATGCTTCTGGGTAATCAATGCTTTGGGTCTAAAAAATTCGGACTTGCATATAAAAATGATCACTACCGCCCGGCGATAGCTACTAACGCCGGCGGTAGCTCTTATGTTTAAAAATCTTCTATTTTTTCTAACACTCGAACTTCATCCTGCAAGAGCAACATAGAAACTCCGAAAAGGGTCTCAACCCCCTTCATTTCGTGTGCAAATTGTCTAAAATTTGGACACACGTCTGACTCTTGTAGGAATATAGCACAACGAACTGTAAAACAAATCTGGGTACCTAAGAAAACCACTTACTCTATGGGTGGTACCTCTTGGGTATCCGGGTCTTTACTCTCATCTTCTTTCTAGATATGCAGGAAGGCTAAGGAAACAAAAGACGCGTGGTACTTGGACTCAGGCTGCTCCAAGCACATGACGGGCAATAAAGCAAAATTCCTTAGCCTAGAAATAAAGAAAGGAGGGATCGTGACATTTGGAGATAACGGTAAAGGAAGGATCATGGGTATTGGTACAGTAGGTAACACATCTTTTCTTATATCAAATGTACTCTATGTGAAAGGATTAAAACATAACCTAATATCTATAAGCCAACTGTGTGACAAAGGTTTAGACGTACTATTTGAATCATCTACTAACCTTTGCAAAATTGTTAATCCTAAAACAAAAGATGTATTATTAACTGCACCTAGAATTCATAATGTTTATATAGTTTCATTTCATGATCTTTCTAAATCTTCTATAAAATGTTTTATAACCAAAAATGATGAATTGGAATTATGGCACAGACGTTTAGGCCACGCTAGTTCAAAGCTCATCTTAAAACTAGCAAAAAGAGAATTGATTAGAGGATTGCCTAAACTAAATGGAAATTTATCTTCATTATGCTCTCCATGCCAAAAAGGCAAATTTACAAAGTCATCATTTAAAAGCAAAAAAAAAATTTCTACATCAAAACCATTACAATTAATTCATATGGATCTCTTTGGTCCCGTTAACACTGCAAGTCTTGGTGGTAGATTATACACTTATGTTCTTATAGATGACTATTCTAGATACTGTTGGACTTTATTTCTCTCCTCCAAATCTGATGCGTTTTGCGAATTTTCAAAATTATGTACTCGTATTCAAAATGAATTAGATTTAAAAATAAAATGCATTTGCTCAGATCATGGAGGTGAATTTGAAAATGAAAATTTTAAATGTTTTTGTGATATGCTAGGTATTAAACATGAGTTCTCCGCTCCACGCACACCTCAACAAAACGATGTTGTGGAATGGAAAAATAGGACAATTCAAGAACTTGCACGCACCATGTTATCTGAATACAAATTACCCAAGTATTTTTGGGCAGAAGCCGTAAGCACTGCTTGTTATGTAATGAATAGAGTTATGCTTCGCCCATCCTTAAATCTCACACCATATGAACTCTATTTTCAAAAGAAACCTAACGTATCGTATTTTAAAGTATTCGGATGTAAATGTTTCATTCTTAACACAAAAGACTCTTTAGGAAAATTTGACGAAAAATGCGATGAAGGAATATTTCTTGGTTATTCTTCAACTAGTAAAGCATATAGAATATTTAATAAAAAATCAAGTAAGGTTGAAGAATCAATTAATGTTAGATTTGATGAGTTTGTTCCATGTGCAGAGAAGCTCTCTATAGGTACCGATGATGAACCCTTGCCATCCTTGGAGCACGACGAAGAAGAGCCGTCCAAAGAAGAAGAAGAAAAGTCTAATGAAGATACACTCGTACCTCCAAGCGTGTTAAACTTCTCCAAAAATCATCCAAAAGAACTCATCATTGGGGAACCTTCCACCGGGGTGAGAACTCGTTCCTCTCTTCATGAAACGTTTTCTAATATTTGCTTTATTTCTGAAATCGAACCTAAAAACGTTTCCACCGCTTTAAATGACGAATTTTGGTTTCTGGCTATGAATGAAGAGTTAGGACAATTTGAAAGAAATAAAGTTTGGAATTTAGTTGAAAGACCATCTGATCATCCAATTATAGGAGTAAAATGGATCTTTAAAAATAAATTAGATGGTGAATCTAGGATTGTAAGAAATAAAGCACGCTTAGTTGCTCAAGGTTATTCACAAATCGAGGGGGTAGATTTTGAAGAAACTTTTGCACCCGTTGCTCGCTTAGAATCTATACGAATATTTTTGGCCTTTGCGAGTTTTAAACGAATAAAATTATTTCAAATGGATGTTAAAAGTGCTTTTTTAAATGGGTATATTAAGGAAGAAGTCTATGTAGAGCAACCCCCCGGTTTCATAAATGAAAAATATCCAAAACATGTTTACAAATTAGAAAAAGCGCTTTATGGTTTAAAACAAGCGCCCCGTGCATGGTATGATCGTCTTACATCATTTTTGTTAGAGCACGGTTATGTTATGGGAAGTGCAGACAACACACTCTTCATTAAGCATAAAAACAATGAATTAATCATTTTACAAATATATGTTGATGACATAATTTTTGGAGCCACTAATGAAGAGTTGTGTAATGAAGTAGTTGAAATAATGAAAAATGAATTTGAAATGAGTCTTGTAGGAGAACTATCATTTTTTCTTGGCTTTCAAATCTCACAACGAAATGATGGTATTTTTATTTGCCAATCAAAATATGTTCAAGATATGCTTAAACGTTTTGGCTTTGAAAACCTTTAACAAGCTTCAACTCCTATGAGTGCTTCTTTAAAATTAGGAAAAGATGAATCTGGTATTTCTATCGATCAAACACTATATAGAGGAATGATATGCTCTCTTCTTTATTTAAGCGCATCTAGACCAGATATAATGTTTGCCGTTTGTTTATGTGCTCGCTTTCAAGCCGATCCAAAAGAATCTCATTTAAAAGCGGTAAAACGTATCTTTCGTTATCTAATAGGGTCATCTAAGTTAGGATTATGGTACCCACACAATGATTCTTTCACACTCCATGGCTATTCAGATTCAGACTACGCAGGGTGTTCACTAGATAGAAAAAGCACTAGCGGTACTTGTCATTTTTTAGGACCCTCTTTAGTTGCTTGGTCTAGTAGAAAACAATCTTCGGTTGCACTCTCCACCACGGAGGCCGAATATATCGCACTTGGTAGTTGTTGTGCACAAGCATTATGGATGAGTCAAACATTAGAGGACTTTGGTTTTCACCTCAAACACATAGATCTTAAATGTGACAACAAAAGTGCAATAGACCTCACATATAATCCAGTACATCATGCTAGATCCAAACACATAGATGTTCGTCATCATTTCATTAGGGATCACATTAAGAAAGAGAATGTAAAAGTAAGCTTCATTGGGACGGACTCACAACTCGCTGACATATTTACTAAACCTCTTTCCGATGCACGATTTCGTTTACTACGACTTGAATTAGGTGTTCTAGATCTTTCTTGTTAAAACATGTTTACAAATATAATTTTCTTCATTTTTCACCATCAAAAACTTTTTCAAAAATTCTGCAAATTCAGCATGAAACTACTAATGGGACGCCTAATCAAGATCAAACATCAAAATTTTCAAAACCCTAAAAAATCACTTACTGTTTCCCGCGCTAGCGCTAGCGCCGGCGCTAGCATCAAGTTTCAAATTTCTGTGATTTTAAATTTTCTAAAAAATCTTAAAAATATGTAAATCTATTTGTACTACTTTGTTTTGCACATCTGTTTTTCTTCTATTTTTGAAAAATCAAACAAAACTACAAAAGACAAAATTCCAAAAATATGCTTTTCGTTTAACTTTTGTCATTTACCAAAATCAAATATAAAATTACAAAAAAAAAACAAAAATATGTTTTACTTTTATTTAAAGTTATGGTACAAAACTCAAAACACAAAAACATAAAACTTGCAAAACCCAAATTTTTTTTAATGATAATCAAGCATGAGTTACGCTATTATTTTGAATTTCTATAATGTTGCAATTTATGTTTCAAAATTCTTTGAACATTGTCTTTACCATGCTTTGATTTATCTATTTCTATGTGCATGAATTATATTAAAGGTTGTGTAGAATCAAGCTTAGCATGCCTCTAAGTATGAGTAAATGGTTTATGTTAGATAATGATATGAATTCACTCACTTTTTGGCATTGTCTACATATGGTTTCACTTAAAAATGCTTGTGTATGTTTTGTAATTGTACAATGAATTAAAATTGTACAAGTATCTTACCTACACTCCCTTCTTTTGCACTATGAAAAAGTTAAGAAGAGTGGTTATATTTTTTTTAAAAATTCTATTGGTTTGCAAAACAAGTGTATTCGGAGAACTTTGTACAAAACAAAATCATAAAATAAATAACAAAGATAACTCCACCAAGCACTACTTGAACCTCCTGATAAGTCTTAATGAGCATTGTGAGGTTGAGCACCTTGGAAAGAATAATAAAGTGTCTTGTGCAAACCATACTTTTCAAAATAAGACAAACCACTTATTCTTAAGTACACCGGATCACAAGTCTCAAAACAGTCAAAATAAAATCTGTGATCCCCCAAGCACTACGTTGCACCCTGATAAGTCTTAATGAGCATTGTGTGTGCAAAGCACCTTGGTAGTTGTACATTTTTTTTGTGCATTAAAGTGTGTGGAAGTAAACATATTTGTGTTTTCTTGTGCTCTCTACTTTACATAGTACTTGTATTTTTGATTAAAACACCTGTATACTCTACTCAAAAATACACTTATGTGCACATCATTATCTTCCATAACACTTCTTCTCATAAGTATTGGACCCTAATGCTATTCTATACAATTTTTTTGTTATGAAATGTACTAGATAACCTAGCATGTTTTCTATAATGTTTGGTATGTTTTGAAATTATAAATTGGAATAACATTGTAGTACTTTCTCTTGAATAACATTATTTCATGCTTGGTTACTCTTATTATTAATTGAAAATGATTCACAACAACATCCTTTTTGCAATATAACTCATATCTTTTTTGGATCATCTTGCTTATGATGTTTTTGTATTTCTACAAGTCTTCCGCATCACTCTCATATTATGGCTTTACCTTGCATGCTTACTTAAAAAGTCTGGTTTCTTTTTACCAATCCTTTAGTTGTTTTATCAAATATTTTCCTTGCATGGTAAACCGTCTATTAGTTACTATTAACAGATTATTTATACTCACACTCTGATATTTCTCTAAAGGGGATCAATTAAAGCTATAAACTCCCTATCATTCACCTTTTAACCTTTAAAGCTCGATCATGCTGCTATCTTATTATCGCTAATGTGGTGCCTTCTAACCCACTTTTGCTAATAACAAAAGGGGGAGAACTAACATGATAAATAAACTCCGCTATCAAACTAAAATTCACATGAATAAGTATAGTGATAGTCAACATATTAGGGGAGCATTCACATAGGGGGAGCACGTATTTAGGGGGAGCAACTCTAAAAATACTAATCATTTATATTTATCCTAAGTCATCATTCTCACACTCACACAAATAGGATTTCAACATGCTTATCTTTTAATGCTCTGATTTATCATTAATGGATTTGTTATTATCAAAAGGGGGAGTTTGTTGGAACACAGTCTTCCGCATCTCCTAGGTTTGAGAATAACAAATCCTATGTATTTGATCTTGTGTGTTCAAGTGTGCAGGTTAATTAGGTCCAAATGACTCAAGGTTTACATATGGTGGTTGCCCCCGAAATTGAGTCATCAACTCCAAACTGATCACTAGCGCAGGCGATAGTGGATAGCGCCGGCGCTAGCTCGATGCACAGAAGGCATGGTGAAATTGTTGCCTCGGATTGAAGATCTTGCCGCGCAAAGAGTTTCCTAACCAGGGATAGCGCTGGCGATAGCGGATAGCGCCGGCGGTAGCGGAGCGCACAGAAGGAATAGAACAACGGGTTGCCACGGATTGGAGATTCGGGCGCACAAATTGTTTCTTAATCCGGGCTAGCGCCGGCGGTAGCGCTAGCGCCGGCGGTAGCGCTTGGGCTATAAAAGGACCCCATCTCCTCGTGTTCTAGACACCAATTGTATACACCTCAGAGAGAGAGATTGCTCGAGTTCCAGAGGCCCATCTTGACCGAATCTTGAAGACCCAGCGAAGCTCTGCCGATTTCTGAAGGAGGATTCCATCAAGCCGAACCCGAGCGAAGTCCGCTTCGACAAACGCTGATTCTCCAGTGGATCTTCGTCACCACTTCAGAAGTTCATCATAAGGGAGTTTTTAATTATTGTTATTTCTTTTTCATCTTGTAAACGGTAGTGAAATCGCCTCGTGTTGGCGACTAGGTCTGGGTAGGACTTAGGGGGAAATTCGCCTCGTGTTGGCAACTAGATCTAGGCTAGGTCTAGGGGGGCTTGAGGCCACATCCGTGGTGGGATTGGCTAGAGCGGCTTGAGGCCGAATCCGGGGAGGACAAGGCTAGGGCCACCGGTTCGTGGGGAAGCGAGTCGGGATAGAAAACCAAAAGTTGTCTTTTCTATTTAGCTTTGATTTCTAGCTTTCATAAGAGATCAAGTTTTGTAATCATGTCTCTCAAGTTAATACAATCTTGTCTCTATTTTCTCTTTACTTGATTGTCTTGATTGTCATATTCAAAGTTTTTTTTTCTAAAATAATCAAAATAGTTTTAAAATCCTTAAAACCCTTATTCACCCCCCCTCTAAGGACGCCTACCGATCCAACACACACATCATACCTAAAGATGGGATTTTTAGGAGAACCTTTTGCTAAGGTTTTTGTAATAATTTCATAAATCAAATATTAATTATTTAGTGGGTGAAATTACCTCCAATGCCCACCAAATTTTGGTGGGTGCTCCTTGGAGTTATTGTATGACCTTGGTAAAAATGTCAGCCCAATTGGGACTGATTTGGTTGGGTAATTTATCAACCCAAGTTATGTCAAATTGGGTCAAAGTTAAGGCATGATGTTTATCTTGGGGTATGGTGGTCAGAACTCATCACCATGAGTTGAAACCTTGGCCACTAGTTTAGGATCACCTAAAACACCTTCATGAGTAAGATGGGGTGGTGTAGAGGTGGATATGCCCTAGGACCCTAGTTTTACCCCTTGGGGTGCATATAGAACCTTGTGAAGGCCATGTGGTCAAAAGCCCTAGAATGGCCATGGAATTTAGGAGATATGTTCATGGGGTGTGATTATGCTCTAGGGAATTTTGAGAGAATTTTAGGAGTACTTATTTCCCCTAAATTAGGCCATAACCCCTTTAGGGAAATTTTTTATAAGAGATATTTACATGCTCAAATTATCTTGGATGATGATGAAACCTTGGTAGTGCCTTCATAATCATATGATGGACCTCTGGTAATTTCTGTGTAATTAATTAGGTGATTTAACCAGCACTTCATTCACAGGGCACTTATTTTGTCTTAATGTTAAGAAAAATAATTGAGGCTCCAAAAATCTCTGGAAAAATGTGCAACTTGGTGATAGGACATTTCAGAGCTCTAGGAAGCTCTGTGAAGTTTTATATAATTTTTGGAGATTGTTATCTGTAGGCTACTTCACAACATGCTCATATTAGGATTTCTTTAGAATATTTATTTAAGTGGTTAATATGCCTTTAGAAATTCTAAAATTTGGCTTGAGAACTTTTCTGATCAATATAAATGTCTGGTAATATTCCCATAATTTTTGGACATATATTGTTGGTGGTTTCTTTTTTAATTTCTAATTTTGGTTAAATGTTCAATATTATAATTAGAGGACAATTCTTGATTGTAAAATTGTGGCATTCTGTACTTATGGTTATTTCGGCATGATTGATTTATCTTAATTTTATGGGAGCCATATCATAAGAATACCTTACACTTCATGCTCATATTCATACTTGGCAAATATTGGAGAAATTAAAATCAATGCTAAAATGTTAAGGAAAAATATGAATCTCTGGATTTAGTCTTATGATGCCATGACAGTCCTCCAGTAAAAATGTTGTGTCATGTGGGTGAATATTTGGAGTACCTCTACTTATAAGCTTCATATAATTAGTTTGGTCTGTGTATAGTAAAAATGTGAAATTTGGATATTTAGGGGCCTACCAAGTGGAAGTGGCATGTAGTTGGTGTACATGGTCAGGTTGAAGAGATTGAAGGTCACCAAAAGGAGTTTAGGTGATGAGGGTGTACTTGGTGAGTTAAGGTTAAAGTTGTGCTAGGGATTGACGAAATATCGTCTTTCCCTTAGCCTGTCATAAAATACTTAGGGTAATCCAAGTGTAATAACAAGGAGGGTGTTCTTATGGGTAGATACCAACAACACTAAGTGTCCTGAGAAAGGGGGTTTTGGGGTGTCGTCCCATTATAGTTCCTAGTACCGTAGCGAGCCCCTAACATTGTAATCTTCGGGAAGTCCAAGATTTACCATAAATTGTGGGGATAAGTTGATGTACAAGATTAACTTAATAATACGCACACCCACACCCCATAGTTACGGGAGGTTAGTTGGTTTGGTTGTACGAGCGGTAGGCTCGGTGGTTGAAGCAGCGGATTAGTTAGTCCAGTGAGCTTGTGACTCAGTAATGCTTGTTGGTACGGACGGGTTGGTCCGGCGAGCCGTTGGCCCGGAAGGTTATGATGACGGTCAGGTTAGGCCGGGGAGTTTATGGCTCGGGATATAGTAGAACATGTTTGCATGTGCATTAAGGTGGTGGGTCTTCGGTATTGGATGGTCATTCACACCGACGTCAATACGTTGACTCGGCAAGTGTGCAATTTGCACTTAGCCATGAAAGTCTGGTGTTCCAGCCAGTAAGAGTACGCAGATGCTCTGCGGTTCTGCGTTGAGGAGTATGATAGGTCTAGGTTAGGTAGTGTGAATACCAACCTAGAGGTGGGCGAGGCCCAACCCACCGCTTCTGTTTGCCACTACGGGAGTATCCTGGGAGTCTTGCTAGCTCCAAAAAGGGGGAACTAAAGGTCTGTGTGCATAGAGTCGAAGTGTGTGAGTTGCACTTGTATGAACATAGCATAAACTGCATACCTTGCATGTCATAGCAAAAACATTGCATTTCAACCCCTACCCCTATCATATAAATTGGTTATGGGACTCTTTATACGATAGGCCTTGCTATACGACCCCTTGGTCTATAGGTTTGTATGGGCATTCTTATAAATCAATTGTTACTTTTCTATTATATACATGTCTTTACTTACTGTACCTAACTTATTCTTTACCCTGTTTTATTACTGCTTCAATTATCTATATACATATGTGTAGTTGTAGAAACATTCCCTGTAGATTATGCCCCTGTCACCTGCTATTGTTTATACCCCTTGATGTCCTTTGCTTCATCCTTCCCGCACGGTGCCTAGGAGTCACCGGGGGAGGGGTGGGGGATTGGCTTAGACTTTTGATTAACAGTCGGTGGACCTTATCATTTTAGGGGACTGAGGAGATGTTGCAGCACCAGATGCCGGTGTAGACGGAGGCAGGCCAGTATAGTACAGGAGCACACGTTTCAGGACCAGTTAGTGATTAGTAGTAAGCTTCCGCGAGTGATCTTGTAGTGAGGACATGATGTACAGGGCATGTGCCCTTTATTATTTTTACATTGTTATTTCAGTTATACCATGTGGACATTTATTATATATAGCATGTGATTTGTGGACTTGAACTTCTATTTGTTCGTTTATACTTTTCTTCTTCTGTGATCAATATGACTGGAAGGCTCAGCGTTTTGTAGTGGCGACCTTCCCGAGTGATGGTGTCACCGCAAAGCGGCGGTTCTGGGCATAAGACCCAGGTTTTCAAAAGAAAAAAAGGGTCTTATAAAGAATCAATACATGTTATCTTTGATGAATCTAACATGTTACTTGAGAATTCTCCAAGGTGTCCAGATGCAGGTACAAGTTCAGGGCTTAAGAACTTGACTACGTTTGTGCGTCCTAGATACAGGGAAACCCTGGGAGAGGCTGTTACCACTGATTGAGTTTTCCTACAATAACAACCACCAAGCGAGCATTGGGATGGCACCATATGAGTCCCTTTATGGGAGTAAGTGTCGGACGTCATTGTCTTGGTTCCAGGATGAGGATCCAAGGGCACACCGATCAGAGTATATAGATGATACATATGCTTTCGTACAGAAGATCTGTGACCAGAAGCTGGAGGCTTAGAGCCGGCAAGCCAAGTATTACGTTGTGATGCATCGGAAGGGGGAGTTCCATGTAGGAGACAGAGGTTTCTTGAATATATGACCGGTGCATGGTGTCTCGCGGGTGCGAGGACAGAAGAGGCTCAGCCCTTGATTTATGGGGACTTATATGATCTTGGAGCGGATCGACCCCTTAGATTATAGGCTGATGCTGCCACCGGAGTTGGCAAACCTGCACGACATCTTCCACGTCTCCTCACTTTGGAGAGCCTTACTTCGGCCAGAAAAGCATGTTACGACTACAGCAGGCCCGAAAGCATCCGACAGATCACTCCATCTGGACCCCATCCGTATCGATGATACAGCCGTCCGTGTTCTCCGAAGAATGAAGGTTCCCCTTGTCAAGGTGTTGTGGCCCAATCATGGATGAGAGGAGCACATATAGGAACCAAAGAATCTCATGAAACAACAGTACCCGGGACTATTCACCTCAGGTACAATCTAAACACTTATAAAAAGTTTTTATTCTCATCTTGCATTGAATTTCGTAGACTCGAACTTAAATTTCGAGGACAATTATTTTTTTGTTTATTGGGATTTGTAACATCCCTAATACAACTAGACCCATGGTCGTGTTAGGGCATATCATGAGGAGAGAAGGGTGAGTGGAGGCAAGCAGATGATCTTAGAGTTCACTAACTTGGGGTGAACTCACATAGTCCTCACAAGTGAGCACAAGACAACTTAGGTCAAATTTGCCAAATTGAACTCACAATTACTGATTGACCTCACCACTATGTTTCTAACCCTAATAGAGACTCAATTAACCAAGATCCCCAACAATTGGTCAACCACATAGGTCAAATTGACCAAAGTCAAACATAAGTCAACATAGCCCTATTCAACACAATTAGACTAAATTGTCCACCAATACATCAAATGGACTTCACCTAGGTCCTCCTAATCATTAAGGGAGGTAATTAGGTCAATAATCACTGATTGATTCCACTCAATTGCAAGGAATTGACCAAAGTCAACTCTTAGTCATCATAACCCAAATTAACCCAATCAAGGATCAATTGACCCTCAATTAGCCAAATTGACATCACCCCTAACCTTATAACCCCATTAGGGATCTATTGGACCCAAAATCCAGTCAAGTGGTCAACCAATTCATCAAATTTGACTAAACTCAAACATAGGCTAATTTTGGTCAAACTCACACCATATGGATAAATTAACTCAATTGGAGCCACACCATGGTCCAATGGACTTTGGGTAAAGTCCCATGACTCATGACCATCAAGTGGGGCTAACCCACCCATTAATTTGACCAAGTCAAGCCAAGAGTCATCCAAGGTCAACATAAGGCTTTAAAGAAGAAATCAAAAGCCCAAATGGAATCCAAGTGGACCAAGGCCCCATCCACTACCTAATTAGCAGGACACATACCTATTGGCACCCCACTCTTGAAATTGGAGAGAGAAAATATGCTTGGGGGGCAAAAATGACATATTTTTCCTAAGGTAAAAAGGGTGTTTTGAGTAATGGAGGTTCCATTTCCCTTACCTCCTTCCCAAGCCTTTAGCCGACCCCCAACCATGAACAGTCTATTCAGGGGATGGCAGCGCTCAACGACAATGGAGAAAGCAGAAAAGTCATGGCTGACAGTCCATACTCCCCATCCTCTCTATACAGCTCTCACCCTCCTCATCCGACCCTTCCATCGTCTTCAGAGGACCGTAAGAAGTTGAGTCAGCCAGTGAGGGGAAGGTCATTGTTGGAGAATCGGCAGTCTGAGCAAGCTCGCCAGAGAAGGTGAGAACCATGGCCAGCCGACGGAGCACACGTCGCTGATCTCCAATAGAGGTCCGTTTCTCCTCTCCATCTGTGCTAGCTTTCTAGCTCTCTAGTCTGAGAAATCGGGCTCAATTGAGCCGCGATCCATGTAAGACCCCCCCTCCCAGAACACAAAACACGGCTGAGGTGAGTACTATGCCCAGAACATTCGCCTTGTTGTAGCTTCAGCACACGGGCTAACCTGTACCACGAGATATTTATCTTGCCGGCTAAACCAATATCATCATTCCAACCCATCAATAATAGAAAACAACAGAAGCCATAGATTCACTATAAGTAAAAGTGTCCCAACAATATATACAAAAATACATGTAGCTACAAAAACTCCTACAAAATATCAGAGTATAGAATTGCCTCAAGGGCTATATCTAAAGGCTCTCACTCACATATGTCACTAACGGTAGCAAAGGTATCATAGTCTCAGGCCCTGTCGCCCTGGCCTGGTTGTCCTCCTGCATCGTGCGCTGCTGCTCCACCTGCCGCTGGGTGTCCTCCAAAAAATAGTGACGTAGCAACCAGTTGTCATAAAGAGTATGTGGCTACTCATCCTCTCCCCCGACAACTCTTAGGCACCGGGAAAAAGGAAGGAGGGAGAACGCTGCAATATAATCAGTAATATACAATATAGCAGGTGGGAAGGAAATAGTTATCACAGTAGATATGATAAGAGTATAAGAGTACATCCTAGTAGTATAATCAGCAACAGAGTATAAGAAGAGCAGAGTATATAAAAAACTGAACTGAACTTAACTTATAAGGATGCACATACAAGCTTTTAAGTTAAGGGCCTTCCACGATAATAAGTATCTCATCATATAAAGGTGCCCATACAAGTTTATATGATGCGAATCTTTTTGCAGTGCAATGCAATGAATGTATGTAATATGACTCACCCATGATTTACGCACACTCTGAATTGCTATGTCGACATAGACTTGTACTTCCCACTTTTCGAGGGTAGCTAACCTCTCAGGCATTACCCGTCGTAGCCAGACGGTTACAGTTGATCGGGCACTCCACTACTAGGTGGGTATACACACTACCAGACCTAGGCTTTATATACACCTCAATGATAAGAACACAACAGCGGAGCACCTGCATACTGGACACGGAAGGGGTCTTGGAAAGTGAACACCAAGAGGCCAGCCCAACCGGTCAATGGAACAGAAGGGGTCTTTTGAAGTAAAGACAAAGAGCCCAACCCAACCGGCCAAGATCTATCTGCCAGCTCTCGTCTGTGTGAGGACTAGCGAGCTCGTAGATCTGCCACATGTAATCCTCCACACAGGAATCATAACTATCATGTGCCAACACTCGCACTAGCCGTATAACCCAAATACCCAAGGGCTCCAACAGAGTCCTTTTATTTTTCCAACATACTCGTGCTTTTAAGCACGCAAGGGTTTCCACTAAGTCCCTTTCCATCGCACCTTAGGATGTCAACGCATCATAATTATTAGGTCGAGGCCTTACTATTATATGGAAGGGTTATCGTAACTCTAAGCAGTGGTTATACGCATCATGGGTTTTTCACCCAAACGATCCTATGGATTACATGTGTATCCAATAATCACGAAGAGATCGTCAACATCATAGAGTTATTCAAGTGTATTACCTGGATTATCCAATTGATATTTCCATTATAGCACATGCTGGTTTACAATTCAGAACTTTTTTCACCCACTTCAACCTTAACTGATTTCGATTTACAATTTAAGCGATAAGATAATTCTCCACAAATATATATCCATATCTCATAAAATATAACATGGCATATATGACAACATTAAGTTCAAGTCTACCAATTTTCATAGGTGTCCGATGATTAGTTTAAGAGAAATCCAAGAACAACAAAATCTGTACATTTTGGACACAGCCTACAGAAACTGAATTTCCCAGAGCTAAAGACCACCAAAAATTATGTGCCACCCCATTCCAAAAATGTATTTCCAAGGGCTACAACTTTCGTGTAGAGCCCAAGGTCCAAATCTAAGACTTACCTCTCTAAAATCAGGTTTGAACCCAACAGAGTAAATCTGGATAGCAAGCTGTCCTGTACATAAACCGAATCATATTATGCCAAACCATTTTTGATTTCACTTTGCTGGAGCTACAAAGCTCACCTGAAACACCACAACCACTCCTTGTGAAGGTCTTTCCGAGGGCTACAACTTTCATGTTGAGCATAAGACCTGAGCATGGCAGGATTATGCCTAAAAATAGGTCCGAATTCTGTCGCGTGCAGAAAATAAATTTCTGTCCATGTTATAAAATATGCACGGATCTCAAGACAGATGAACATCATCTGTTCATCCTCTTCCTCCAACACCCATATAAATCTCACCTTCTCTCCTCCAATACTCTCTCAATAGACCACCATTCTTCACGAAATCAACTCCTATAACCTCATTTTGAAGAGAGGAGAAGATCGAAGACATTATTTCGGCGAACGACGCCCTAGAACAGAAGTTCTAGCGTGGTCTCTTCCTAGAAAACTCCATTAAACTTACCAAGGTCAAGCTCTTTTGAGCCGACATCTCTCCTAAATCAGATCTAAAAGATCTAGCACCAAGGGAGAGGGGGCGGAAGTCACCTGATTTGCGGCCATGGATCGAGTTTGTCTTCTTGGTGGCATGGTGGAGGTGATCTCCGGTGATCTTGTCCTTTAGCATTATTCTTCTTAGCTTTGTTCTTCTAAGGAAAAGGATGGCTGGTTTGGTCAATGGAGGATGAGGAAGAAGAATTTCTGAATATTTTCTCCAATTTCTTACGGATGGTTTCTAGTCCAAGACTAATAAAAGAATCTGATTAAATTAATGTTCTTCCCATTCTCTAGATTGGACAACACCGCCATGTGTCGTTATCCTATAGGACCACCCTGATTACAAGACATAAAAATATACTTTAAACAACTCAAAAGTCTTTTATCCTGTCTGCACACATCCTGAAACATCAAATGAATTGGAAAAAAATCTGTACAGGGTCGATACTCGATGAATTCGTCGAGTGGTATCGATGAATTCGTCGAGTGGTCTCGATGAATCATTGAGACCCACTTGACGGATCGTCGAGACCAACTCGAGGACCGTTGAGACCCACTCGACGGGTCGTCGAGACCTACTCGATGGACCATCGAGTCCTCTTGACGATCGTCGAGACCCACTCGCTGAATCGTCGAGTCCTCTCGATGATCGTTGAGACCCACTCGATGAATCGTCAAGCCCCACTCGACGGATTCGTCGAGTCTTCTCGACAAATCCGTCAAGACCGTCGAGTCTTCTCGATGGTTTGTGATGGATTTAAAATTAAATTCCTGCGGAGCCTGGGTTCGGTTAGCTTCTGGCGGGCATTTTCGAGGAGTCTGGTGAGTACTCTTACTTCGAGGAGCTAAACCTTTATCCCACCTGTCGAGGTGATGCAAGTAATGGTCGCTCCCGCTTTCAGAATATCGGGGGTAGCACCGCGGCGACGGGGCCGAAATTCTTTTTTGGTTAATTAATTTTTATAAAAAAGGTCTCTCGCAGAGTTTTTGAAAATAATTTATCCAACCTATCTTGCGATAAAGGCAAGTGCACCTTATCGTTTATAGTACAGGATATAATTTTTTTTTAGAAAATGATATCGCGGTCGTATTTTTCCGAGTCCGTGTTGATTATCTCTACGTTGAGGACGCGCTATTATCTTATCGATGAAAATAAGTGTGATTGCAGTAATTCTAAAAAGCAGAAAAGACGAAAATCGCGGGCTTGGTGTGCGTTTAGCAAAAACCAAGAAAAGCCATGATAATGCAGAAAATCTAAGCTATGAAAGCGATAAATAATGCATAAAATTGCGGGCTTGGTGTGCGTTTAGCAAAAACCAAGAAAAGCGATGATAATGCAGAAAATCTAGCTATGAAAGCGGTAAATAATGCAGAAAATGTAGCTATGAAAGCGGTAAATAGTGCAGAAAATCTAAGTTATGAAAGAGGTAAATCTATGCTATGAAAGCGAGAAAAGCTATGCTAAGAAAACAATATTTTCATTAAGCAGAGAAAAAAGATATTACAATCTTAGAGAGAGAAAGAGTTGAACAAAGAGAGAGAAAGTTATAAAAACAACACAAAAGTGGATCACAAATCCCAAAAAACATCAGAATTTGTGAACCCATTAGCCATCAGGTTACCCCCTCTATTTATATGCAAAAGTGAGGGCTGCAATTAGCAAAAAAAGATATTTTGGAGCTAATGGGAAGCAGCTGGAGGGTTCACTGAGAGGTTGGCAAGTTTGACTTGAGTGCTATGGGGTGCGGATAGCAACTGGCAGGTTGACTGGAGTAAGTTGGAAGGTGAGCTGGCATGTGAGCTCGCGGTTCTGGGCTGGTCTCAGCGGTTCTGGGCTGGTCTCAGCGGTTTTGGGCTAGGTCTCAGCGGATCTGGGCTGGTATCAGCGGTTCTGGGCAGGGTCTCAGCGGTCTCAGCAGTTCTGGGCTGGGTCTCAGCGGTTCTGGCCTGGTCTCAACGGATCTGTGCTGGGTCTCAGCGGTTCGGGCTGGTCATCTCAGCGGTTCGGGCTGAGTCATCTCAGCGGTTCGGGCTGGTCTCAGCGGTTCTGGGTCTGCAGGCAGGGAATTAAATAGAGGCAAAAATGCTCTGGCCTGGTTTCGATCCCGCGCCACTAAGAAAGGCTAACCAGACCACAACCACTAAGCCAAGCGCTCATATCTGTAAGCACAAGAACTATATTATATATATTATATATATTTACAGATTTATTTTTTTGCATATTAACCTTTAACATAATACATTAAAATACATAATTTTTATTAATTTAATACATTAATATATATTATAGATTTAACTTAATACATATATACTATTGTTATAGTATTATACATCATTATTATTTAACTTTAATAATATATATACACGATATATATTATAAATACAGTAAAAAAATCATATTTAAATAACTATATTTACATAAATATTATCTCTTTATAGATTATATTTTCATATAGTTAATTTTATTATTACATATTTAACTTATTTATAGTTTATATTTACATATATAGATAAGATTTTATCGTAAAATTCAAGCATCAGAGATAGATGACGCTCTGAAGAAGATGAAAAATGGAAAGGCGGTTGGACCAGACGATATACCCATTGAAGTATGGAAATGCTTAGGGAGGGAAGGAATTTTATGGCTTACACGTTTCTTCAATAAGATACTGAAGACAAAAAGGATGCCAGACCAATGGAGAGAATGTATTTTGGTACCTTTGTATAAGAACAAAGGAGATATACAAAATTGTGTCAATTACAGGGGAATTAAATTAATGAGTCATACTATGAAACTATGGGAACGAGTAATAGAGAGACGAGTTAGACGAGAGACTAGCATCTCAGAGAATCAATTTGGATTCATGCCAGGGAGGTCAACCATGGAAGCTATACATCTCTTGAGGAGACTCATTGACAACTATCGGGAAAGACAAAAAGATTTGCATATGTTGTTTATCGATCTGGAGAAGGCATATGATAGGGTTCCAAGAGAGGTCTTGTGGAGAGTCTTAGAAAAGAAAGGTGTAAATGTATCATACATTGACGTAATCAAAGATATGTATACAAATTTAGTGACCAGGGTGAGGACATCTGGAGGATTAACACAGGAATTCCCTATCGCTGTTGGCTTACATCAAGGGTCAGCTTTAAGCCCTTACCTCTTTACCCTTATTTTAGATGAGCTCACCGGACATATCCAGCAAGCAATACCTTGGTGTTTATTATTTGTAGATGATATTGTTTTGGTCGATGAGACGCGCGAGGGTGTAAACGCGAAACTGGAATCTTGGCGAGACACTTTAGAAAAGAAGGGTTTTAGGTTGAGCAGGACAAAGACAGAGTATATAGAGCTTAAATTTAGTAGTGCAAGAAGGTCAGATGACTCCGTCATTAAATTGGGTGACCAAGATATTTCCAGCAGTGAGTGCTTTAAATATCTGGGATCGATAATTCAAAAAGATGGAGGTGTAGATAAAGATGTGATTCATAGAATCCAAGCAGGTTGGTTGAAGTGGAGAGGCGCGTTTGGGATCTTATGTGATCGTAAAGTACCACTAAAACTTAAAGGCAAGTTTTACCGTACTGCAATTAGGCCTGCAATGCTCTACGGTTCTGAGTGTTGGGCAGTGAATGGTGTACACGATCAAAAAATGGGAGTCGCGGAGATGAGAATGCTTAGGTGGATGTGTGGTCACACGAGACTGGATAAAATTAGGAATGAATGTATCAGGGATAAGATAGGAGTGGCGCCAATTGTAGAGAAGATGCGAGAAGCTCGTTTAAGATGGTTTGGACATGTACATAGGAGACCATTAGAGGCACCTGTTAGGCGTTGTGAGAGTTTAGTCACTAGACATGTTAAACGGGGGAGTGGTAGACCAAAAAAGACTTGGAATGAAACTATAAAGAAAGACTTGATGTACTTAGGCATTAATGAGACTATGCTTAAAGATAGGGCGCAATGGCGACAGAGGATCCATATAGCCGACCCCACTATGGTGGGATAAAGGCTTGAGTGTTGTTGTTGTTGTATATAGATAAGATTTTTATTTAATGAATATTTACATATATTTTTAACTACTTTATATATATTTAAATACATATATATATATATTTACATATATATATTTACATATATATATTTAAATACTTTATATATATATATTTAAATACTTATATATATATATATATTTACATATATATTTAAATACTTTATAGTTCCCTTTTACATATAAATATATAAATATAAAAATTAGCTAAAACAAATCATTTATTCAATAATTTACATGGAATATGTACAATATTACCCAAAATTATGCTAAAAACTATACTAAAAATATGCATAATTTATTATTCATCAAATACACCCATACTTAAGCTTTTGCTATTCCAGAGCAAAAGTAAGAGATACTTATAAGATACTAATAGAATTTTTAATTTACCAAAATTTTATTTAATCGAAAAGTAAGCTTGAAATAAATATAGGAGATTTAAAGAGGTAAGTCATATATTGTGATAAGGATTTAAAAAGAGCGAAAAAGATTTAGCCTACAAGACTTCTAAAGTTAGCTAAGTAGCGACCTAAATATTTGTAATAATTAGCACCATGATTAGAATAGAATTATAAGAACTTTAACTTTTTAAAGAATTTTTTTTGAGAATAATTAAAACTTACTAATTATGCTCTCTCAATTTTTTTCATTTATATCTAGTTTTCAATTTGATTGGCTGGGGGGTAGGGGGAGCTTGGTAGGAGAAGAGACTTTTGATTTGGGGGTGATGGATTTTATCCTCTCACCCAACTCAATTTTTTTTTTTGCTTTTGATTAGGGAATGAAAGTTTTATTCCCAAAGTGAACATTCAATCTTCAAAACTAACCCAATGAATATGTTTAGGGAACGAAAATCTTATTCTCATGCCATATAATCTTTTAATAAAATTGGGTGCCTATGTTTACGGAATGAAATCTTATTCCCATTGACATAAGATCTTTTAAAATAAAATACCAAGAAAGGGGATGTAAGGGGTTTAGAGATTTCTAGATTAAGAAAATTTTTGAGAGCAAGTTTTAGTAGGTTTAAAACATTTCTAAAGTTTCACAAGTTTGGAGTAGGAATAATTAAAGTCTAAAGATGGTCTGCCAAAATAATACAAGAAGAAGCTATTTAGGGTAAACTTGAAGTAGTGCTAAAAAAGTTTTTCTTAAATAAAATTAAAAACACAATATATTACTTACAACTAAAATTCATGAATCTAAATCTTACAAACCATGATACGAATAAGGGTTTTGGCAAATTAAAAATAATGATAAATGCTTATAAATAAACTCAAACTAATTTTGAAAAATACAAAGCTAAGTAGGGGTTTTTATTATATTTTTGGGATTTTATCATTTTTTTGTATGATTATTTTTTTTTATTTGGATTTTTCTGAATATTTACAAAGTATGAAATAAATTTTTTTATTTTTGTGGTTTAAATTTTTTTTTTGGATTTTTCTAAATATTTACAAAGTTTGAAGAACGGAAAAAGAGACCCCCATACTTAAAACCCAATATTGTCCCCAATGTTGTAATTTAAGTATGAAGAAGTAAAAGAAAAGGAAGATGCAGTTTGTAAAAAAATTAAAGACGAGAAAATGCAAGAAAACCCTGCAAAAATAAAGTAGACAAAAGTAAAAATATTAGATAAATATGGGGTGCCTCCCACAAGCGCTTTGTTTACCGTCGCATAACTTGACTAATTTAGTTTTTTTACTCGCTCTAGGTCCGCTAGGGCGTATTTTATTAACAATTTGCCAAAGAGGCACGAGATGGAGAACCTTCCCGGTTCATTCAATTTGGGCGGCAATTTGCTAAGTAGGACCGCCGAGCATTCCGCACTAGGTGAAACACGCGAAATACCCTCGAGCATCTTTTTATCAGAAAGGAGCTCTTTAAGATATTTCGCGTATTTTGGCATCTAAGAGAGTGCCTCGCAGAAGGGGATGTTAATTTGAATTTGTTTTTGAAATACTTAAAAAAATTATAATGTTCGTCCTCCTTCTCTTTATTAATTTTCGAGGGGAAAGGAATTTGCGGGGTCAAAATGATCGGCGCAATTGGAAAATCGAAATATATATATATTTTTTGGGGGTTTTGGTTTAATCGGAGGAGAGGGTGGAGGGGTCGGAGTCGAAATATGTACCTTAGGCTTAACCCGCGATGGGGAGATGACCTCCTTGCCGCTTCAAAGGGTTTAAGCGGGGGCATTTTTACGCGGGTTCGGCTCCGTGTTCCCTGGCAGTGCTCCAAATGGCCTCTCGGAGACCATTTTCGTAAGTTGTCCGACCTGCATTTCCAAATTTTTTAGCGATCCGGTTATATTCTGGATATTTATTTCGTTGGACGTTACGTATTTTTCGAAAACTTCCTCGAGCGGGGAAGGTTTTGGAGGAGGAGGAGGTTGATACCCCTGCTGAAGTCCTTGGGGGAACCCTTGCTGATAGCCTTGGGGACCCGCATTTGGGGGGCATTGCGCATTATTAGGGTTGCTCCAGGAGAAGTTCGTGTGATTCCTCCAACCCGGATTATAGTTATTACTATGAGGATTGTTATTAGGGTTGAAGGGGCCCCGAACCGGATTGCCCAGGTAATCCACCGTCTCCTCGATTAAATTATCATTATTATTATTATTATTATTATTATAATTATTATTAGCATTATTATTAGCGGCACTCGCCCACCCAGGAGCGGAGGAGGAAGAATTCATCTCCGCCACTTGCTTACTTAGCCGCTCTACCTGCGAGGCTCAGTGATAAGTGGCATCTGCTTCATAAATTCCAGCCGGTTTATTAGGACACGACCTTGGAACGTTCCATTGGTACGCGTTCATGGCCATTTCTTCGATCAGAGCTTGAGCAGCCTCCGGGGTTTTGTTGTTTAACGTTCCCCCGGCGGCTGCGTCGATCATCTGTCGCGTTGAGAAATTCAAGCCATTGTAGAACGTTTATACCTGTAGCCAAGTTGGTAGCGCGTGATGAGGACACCTACGCAAATATTCTTTAAAACGCTCCCAAGTCTCGTAAAGAGACTCATAATTGAATTGTATAAAGGATGCGATGTCGGTGCGTAATTTAGCGGTTTTTGACAGAGGAAAATACTTAGTTAGAAAATTTTCCGTCAATTCGGCCCACGTGGTTATGGACCCTCTCGGAAGAGAAGTCAACCACGATATAGCCTTTGTCCGCAGGGAAAAGGGAAATAAGCGCAAGCGAATGGCGTCATCGCTGACGCCATTAATTTTGAAGGTGTCGCAAATTTCTAGAAAGTTTGAAAGGTGTTGGTTTGGGTCCTCATCTGGCAAACCGTCGAACTGAATCGACTGTTGTACCATTTGGATAATGCTGGATTTTATATTGAAATTATTATTAGCTATCGCGGGGCGAGTGACACTTGACCCATTATCTTCCAAACTCGGCCTGGAATAGTAGGCCATGGTCCGTTGTGGGGCCGCATTTGGATTGGGATCTGCCATATTATCGGCTATAGTATCGCCGGTTAATTCTTCGAGATTTAAGGGTTGTTGTTGGTCACGAGATCGAAGGCGCTCGTGAATAGTGAGCTCGATTTCTGGATCAAAAACAAAATTCCGGATAATCCGAAGAGTTTCCCCAGGTCATTTACTTTTATATAAAAAAAAGTTTTATTTTTTTTTCTAAAAAAATTTTTGATTTATTTTTTGGATTTTTTTTTATGATAATTTAAGTAAAAGAAAGAAAGAGCTTTTTAAATAATTTTTTTTTGAATTTTTAGATTTCTTAGATGAAAATATATATAGATGATTTGTGTTTTGCAATTTTTTTAGTTTTTTTAGTTTTTCTATTTTTTTGGTTTAGAAATATATGTACGAGAGAAAAAGGGGGAGGAAGAAGTAAAAGATAAAATTAATAGCGATTCCCTGTTTCAAAATAACGACACGAAAAGTCCCCGACAACGGCGCCAAAAACTTGATGGATTTAAAATTAAATTTCTGCGGAGCCTGGGTTCGGTTAGATTCCGGCGGGCATTTTCGAGGAGTCCGGCGAGTACTCCTACTTCGAGGACCTAAACCTTTATCCCACCTGTCGAGGTGATGGAAGTAACGGTCGCTCCCGCTTTTGGAATATCGGGGGGGTAGCACCGCGGCGACGGGGCCGAAATTCCTTTTTTGGTTAATTAATTTTTATAAAAAAGGTCTCTCGCAGAGTTTTTGAAAATAATTTATCCAACTTATCTTGCGATAAAGGCAAGTGCACCTTATTGTTTATAGTACATGATATAATTTTTCTTAGAAAATGATATCCCGGTCGTATTTTTCCGAGGCCGTGTTGATTATCTCTACTTTGAGGACGCGCTATTATCTTATCGATGAAAATAAGTGTGATTGCAGAAATTCTAAAAAGCAGAAAAGACGAAAATCGCGGGCTTGGTGTGCGTTTAGCAAAAACCAAGAAAAGCGATGATAATGCAGAAAATCTAAGCTATGAAAGCGATAAAAAATGCATAAAATCGCGGGCTTGGTGTGCGTTTAGCAAAAACCAAGAAAAGCGATGATAATGCAAAAAATCTTGCTATGAAAGCGGTAAATAATGCAGAAAATCTAGCTATGAAAGCGGTAAATAATGCAGAAAATCTAGCTATGAAAGCGGTAAATAATGCAGAAAATCTAAGCTATGAAAGCGGTAAATCTATGCTATGAAAGCGAGAAAAGCTATGCTAAGAAAACAATATTTTCATTAAGAAAAAAAAAAAGATATTACAATCTTAGAGAGAGAAAGAGTTGAACAAAGAGAGAGAAAATTATAAAAACAACACAAAAGTGGATCACAAATCCCCCAAAACATCAGAATTTGTGAACCCTTTAGCCATCAGGTTACCTATTTATAGGCAAAAGTGAGGGCTGCAATTAGCAAAAAAGAAAAGATATTTTGGAGCTAATGGGAAGCAGCTGGAGGGTTGACTGAGAGGTTGGCAAGTTTTACCTGAGTGCTAGGGTTGCGGATAGTAGCTGGCAGGTTGACTGGAGTGAGCTGGAAGGTGAGCTGGCATGTGAGCTGGCGGTTCTGGGCTGGTCTCAGCGGTTCTGGGCTGGTCTCAGCGGTTCTGGGCTGGGTCTCACCAGATCTGGGCTGGTCTCAGCGGTTCTGGGCTGGGTCTCAGCGGTCTCAGCGGTTCTGGGCTGGGTCTCAGCTGTTCTGGTCTGGTCTCAGCGGATCTGGGCTGGGTCTCAGCAGTTCAGGCTGGTCCTCTCAGCGGTTCAAGCTGAGTCGTCTCAGCGGTTCGGGCTGGGTCATCTCAGCGGTTCGGGCTGGTCTCAGCGATTCTGGGTCTGCAGGTAGCGGATTAAATAGAGGCAAAAATGCTCTGGTCTGGTTTCGATCCAGCGCCACTAAGAAAGGCTAACCAGACCACAACCACTAAGCCAAGCGCTCATATCTGTAAGCACAAGAACTATATTATATATATTTACAGATTTATTTTTTTGCATATTAACCTTTAACATAATACATTAAAATACATAATTTTTATTAACTTAATACATTAATATATATTATCGATTTAACTTAATACATATATACTATAGTTATAGTATTATACATCATTATTATTTAACTTTAATAGTATATATACATGATATATATTATAAATACAATAAAAAATCATATTTAAATAACTATATTTACATAAATATTATCTCTTTATAGATTATATTTTCATATAGTTAATTTTATTATTACATATTTAACTTATTTATACTTCATATTTACATATATAGATAAGATTTCTATTTAATGAATATTTACATATATTTTTAAATACTTTATATATATATACATATATATTTAAATACCTATATATATATATATTTACATATATATATTTAAATACTTTATATATATATATATTTAAATACTTATATACATATATATATTTACATATATATTTAAATACTTTATAGTTCCTTTTTACATATAAATATATAAATATAAAAATTAGTTAAAACAAATCATTTATTCAATAATTTACTTGGAATATGTACAATATTACCCAAAATTATGCTAAAAACTATACTAAAAAATGCATAATTTATTATTCATTAGTTTGTGAAACCTCTTTTTGCGCTGGCATCATTTCCTCACTCAAGTGCACCATGATCCTAAGTCAACTTACCAACCCGCGTTCAAGGGGCTTAACATGAATCGAGACATTACAAATCTAATAAACGAAGAAACAATTTCATCCCAAAATTTTAGTTTGGGCCTACGGTGTTTTAAAGTACAAGGTTCTACACAAATTCTTTCATACCTTGTTGGAACAAGTCCGGATAATTCCGTTGCATATGGTCCATAGGTTCCCAAGTGTACTTCTGCTTCCCGTGATTGGACCATAGGAGGTTTACCAAAGGAACACTTTTCCGCCGCAACTTCCAGATTTTAGAGTCAACTACCCACACAGGCTCTAGTTGGACAGATCTGTCAGTTTCCACCGGACTGGAAGTAGTGGTGATGAACTTCTCAGGCTGAAGTAGTGCCTTCCGAATGGAGGACACATGAAATACGTCGTGCAAATTTTACAAATCCAACGGTAGCTCCAGCCTATATGCCAAGGGACCAATCCGCTCCAAGACAGAATAAGTCCCTAAGTACCGCGGGCTGAGCTCTTAGCATGCGATCCCTGATTAGCCTTATCATCGCATCAGTGTCATCAATGTACTACACCCCTAATGCCCTTGGATCCTCGTCCTGGACCCATGTCAAGGGTGTCCTACACCTTCTACCATAGATTGCTTCACAAGGAGCCATCTGGATGCTTGGCTCTCCTCTATCCAAAACGGTATGTAGTCTCTCACACGGCTCTCCTCTATCCAAAATGCATAACCGCAGTAGATCCCCCATTGTTCTGATAGTTCTTTCTGACTGGTCATCCGTCTGCGGGTAGAAAGCGGTGATAAAAGTTAACTTTGTGCCGAAATACGTTAGCACCGCCCTCCATTCTCTATAAGTGAATCACCCATCCCGGTCTGAAATGATAGTCTTGGGCACTCCACCATAAGAAATTAACCTTAATTACACCAAGGGCCTAAGGTCTTGTATGATCAATGATTCTTATACACATGAGATTAGCAATTGTGTAAGTAAAATCTAGACTCATCTTCCAAGAGTTTAATATGTTTTTATCTTATACAATATTGGTTCTTTCATTACATGACATCAACATCCAAATATCATGTAGCGCTAGCAATATCAATATGCTCGAGATAAGTACGGAATTTCCATTCGTGATGAAAGTTGTCATTGCTTGTACAAGCAGTGACTCGTAAATTTTTCTGAGAATGATCAAATTCTTTATCTCCACCAAGTACGCCTACGTAGTCAATCAACATCATCATTTCCAAAAGAAGTTACCTTTCTAATATTTTAAGGTAAAATGTTCTTCAAACCTAATATTTGTCATGAGCCGATCTCGCCATGAGGGACATCTTATTAACCCTTAACATTTATCATGTAAATAAACAAATATTCATGTTGAAAATAATGATTTATCCTCAAAATCATGAAGCTTTCTAAAAGCGATTATAGTATCATCAAACATGTGTGCTTCGATTCTTGAGATCATCAAAACCATATCCAAAGGATCACATATATTCTACTCATCTTCAATAACTTAACTCGGCATTTACTTGATTTCAAGTTTTATGGGTTCAATGTACTTCCAATGTCATGATACTACCCCATTTGAACCTACAAATTCCCAAACATGATGTTATTGTCTCAAGGATTTAGCCTTGGTAACCTTTATGTTTCCATCGCATATGCATAAGTTGTCGATCAAAGCAATCGTTTCAATTCATCCAAATTTAGCCTTTAATGAGATTGGCCACAAGGTCAAGCGGTAATCAACTATATAATTCAAGATATCATATCCTTGGGGTCAAAACCTCGTCTTCTAGCATAAACCATCATTATCCATGTTATTAGCAATAGATTCCAGCAATGTTATCTCATCCAAGGAAATCACATGTAGCTAGTCATTAAAATCATTTCATTCCTTAGAGTTCAGGGGAGTTACTCTTGTTAAACAAAGCAAGATGCCTACAAGGTTTTACGATTTCCAGGGTCCTTATATTTCCAATATCAAGTCATGGTAAGATAATTAGAATTATTAGACATCACGGATGTTTGACGCTTGACTTCTAATTCACATAATGGTCAAGTCCCACAATCATACCACCTAACTTGCTATGACATTATGCCCATTCAATCAGCCAATTAACAAACATGGTGATACTACCTCAAGGGTTTAAGCTAATAAAGCTTTTATGTTTCCGAATAGTTCCCAAAATTTGTATATGATCATCCGGTGGTGATGCTTAAAAATTGGTCCGGTGATATTACAAAGCATTACAGTAGGCTCATGGCAAGGTGAATCCATGACTCTACACCTCGCATAGGTTATAATCACGCCATTCTCTTCTAAGAACACGAGACCCGAGTCAAGTGTTACTTTTGTCTAATCCAGGTCTTACTTATACTTGCAGCGATTTCAGAAATTCGTGCCAATTTTCTCTTGCAATTTAGATCATTTCATTTAAGGGCTCTTCAACCGTGAACACAAACCTTATCCAACAGTTGTGTTATGATGCAGAGCCTCTAGAATTGGTTATGGCCAATACTCTTCATAATTCCAACGCCATTAAAAGTCAACCGTGGAATAGGAGGTCAAGTACTCAACTTTTTCGATGATAATCAAGTTGCACCCAATCATCCTGAGAGCATATACAAATAACATCCAGTTATTATATGCATTTCATATGTTTTGAACTTGACCTGAATCAAATGTAATTCGAGATGATTTCCTTAGACTACCAAAATTTAGGGCGTAATTCACAACATGATAAACTAAATCAAATCAGTTTCAAATGACCTACAATCTCTGCCAACGATCATTCATGACATGTTTATTTCAGGAAGAAGTTTCGAGATTTGAAATCACCAAACGAGTCATACTAAGCTTGTTGACTCCATCATGTAACACTTATTTATTTCCCAATGTCAAGTAATTATATAATGGAAGGGAGTGTTCACCAGAATTTCCAAACTTAGGGATAGTCTATCATCATACCAGTCATGCATGCACCAAATTTTATCAACTTCCCAGCTATAATGTTGTCACAAATATATAAACTGACAAACATTGATCTATATTCCAAAGTGTTAGTTTACTACTCTCCTTGTTTACTTATCTGCATAGTCTTAGAACAGTATAGAGAGAATTATCATCCTTAAAATGCTCTCTTTTCTTTTTCGCTAATGAAATTTCTATTGACCAAAGCATGGCATTAACAGTCCATCTTGCTCAGGGTGAACTGATTGTTCAAGGATTACGACCTTGTAGTGTTGAAAAAAAATTGTTAAGATTATCAATTCCCCCAGAAACCCTAAACCCTATAAATTTTCACCTTCTCTCCTCCAACACTTCCTCAATAGACCACCGTTCTTCTTGAAATCAACTCCTATAACCTCATTTTGAAGAGAGGAAAAGATCAAAGACATTATTTCAGCGAACGACGCCCTAGAACAGAAGTTATAGCGTGGTCTCTTCCTAGAAAACTCCATTAAACTCACTAAGGTCAAGCTCTTTTGAGCCGACATCTCTCCTAAATCAGATCTAAAGATTTAGCATCAAGGGAGAGAGAGCGGAAGTCACATAATTTATGACCATGGATCGAGTTTGTCTTCTTAGCGACATGGCGGTGGCGATCTACGATGATCTTTTCCTTAGCTTTATTCTTCTTAGCTTTGTTCTTCTAAGGAAAAGGTTGGCTGGTTTGGTCAATGGAGGAAGAGGAAGAAAAAGTTTTGAATGTTTTCTCCTATTTCTTACGAATAGTTTCTTGTCCATGATTAACAAAAGAATCAAATTAAATTAATGTTCTTCCCATTCTCTGGATTGGACAACACCGCCACGTGTCACTATCCTATAGGACCACTTTGATTACAAGACATAAAATAGAATTTAAACAACTCAGAAGTCTCTTATCTGATCGACACACATCCCGAATTATCAAATGAATCGGGAAAATTCTATACAAGGCCGATACTCCACAAATTCGTCGAGTGGTCTTAACGATTCGTCGAGTTGTCTCGACGAATTGTCGAGACCCACTTGACGGATTATAGAGACCAACTTGACAGACCGTCGAGACCCACTCGACGGATCATCGAGAACAACTCGATGAACCGTCAAGTCCTATCGAGGATCGTGGAGTACTCTCGATGATTGTCGAGACGCACTTGACGAATCATCGAGTATCACTCGATGGATTCATCGAGTCCTCTCATTGAATCCGTCGAGACCATCGAGTCTTCTCGACGGTTCGTCAAACCTCTTTTTGCGCTGGCATCATTTCCTCACTCAAGTGCACCACGAGCCCGAGTCAACTTACCAACCCGTGAGAAAGTGCACAGTGTGCCTCTGAGTATTCTCTAGAGGGGGTGAATAGAGATTTAAAAATTTTCTATCCTAATAATGCACACACAATAAAAATACTAAGTATTATGAATTAAGCAATCCAAAGACAGAATAAAGTAAACACAGATTGCTGAAAAGAAATAATCACAGAAAATTGAAAGATGGAACAGCACAGAAAATCAACACACAGATGACACAAGGATTTTTATAGGTGTTCCCCAAAATGTGGCTACTCCTCTCTTCTACCTCCTTGGTAGGATTGCACAACCTGTGCTTGAGTCTTTTGATAAGGATACTCGTAGAACCACTGAGTCTTTTGATAAGGAGACTCATAGAACAACTGAATATTTTGATAAGGGAACTTTCAGAACCACTGAATCCTTTGAAAGTGGGATTAATAAAACTCTTTTACAGTGTGAAGAATAAGGAAGAAGAAAGAAAGAAGATGGAGATAAGAATTCTGTTCTCAGAATTCTTCAGAAACAATTTCTAAAGAACTTCAGCTTCAATTTTTCTTTCACTGGATCTGTTGATGATGAACCCTTGCTTATGATTGTGATGATTTGCAAGGGTTATTTTCAGATCCTTTTCTATGAGTACTTCTTGTAATCTAGGTGTTATATGATGATGACCAAGAAGGAACAACTGTCTATCTTTCCTGTGTAGAGAGAGAGCACTTATATTTCTGTCTTAGGGTTAGAGAAGGGAGAAGATGAAAAGCCTTATTCGACAATATGAATAATGTTATGAATACCCAATATTTCTTATCTTCTCCTGCAAACTTATTGTGTATGATTGGTATTTGAATTTCTTTCTCCATTTAGATTGTCCTGAAAAAGAATTCTTATTGGACCTTTGATTTTCCTTTCCTCTTGTGATCCCGACTCGTCCATCAGCTATGAATACCTTCCAAGAATGTTTTTGCTGTGTCCTGGAGTACTCCAATCTATTCTGGGAAATAATCGAGCCGTTGGAGAACTGTCTTTAGCTTGGTGATCCTTCTAAAACGGTGTTATAAGGACATCAAAGAAAGCTTCCTTTTTTAGACTGTATTCGAAGTAGCATCGAATTATATTTCTTTCTTATCAACGCACCTCTGAGTGCTTATCAGAGTAGGCTTCGAATTCCTTCTTAGATCTGGATGAACTCAGATGTCGACGTTGCGTCGAATTGACTTTGTACAACCTCGATATTAACCTAGTGGGTGAACAAAGACGGAGGAATAACCAACAAGTAAAAGTCTCGCGGGAGGGATATATGTTAATAGGCAGAAAATAAGAGAAAGAACAAAATCGACATATGCTCCCTGCGTTCGATGAACGGCGCTCTGCGTTCGATGAAAAGGTTCAAAGCTGCGTTTGACGAAACCTAAGCAGCGCTCGACAATCCCGCCTCAGCTCAGCGGTCGACGAACAGATTGTTATAGCGGTCGACACTTTTTACTCAAGCTCAGCGGTCGACGCTTGTACCCCAGCTCTGCGGTCGGCGAAGCCCTGAGTTCGACGAACCCCGCTGTCCGTTCGACGAATTCGCTTCTCAGTCCGACGCCCGTCTCAGCAGCTATCTCTATCTCCTCCCAGCGGATTCGCTGGGACGAGCACTTATCTCAGCGGAAGAATCCGCAGAAGGGGGCACGAGACCCGGTGTCGATGGACGTTGCTGGTGAGAACGCGAGCGAGGTCCTCACAGGTCGCTCGCTCAAATGGGGCTTTTATTCCAATAGAGCGAGTCGTGTCCCCGCGAACCCAAGTTTCAGGGTCAACTCGCAAGAAGGCAAGCGAGCCGGGTACTCGCCGGCTGTTCGCAAGAAGGTGAGCGAGCCAGGTACTCGCCGACTGTTCGCAAGAAGGCGAGCGAGCCAGGTACTTGCCGACTGCTCGCAAGAAGGTCGACGAGCTGGGCACTCGCCGGCTGTTCGCGAGAGGGTAAGTGAATCGGATTCTTCCCAAGTCTTAGGGTTCAGCAGAACGCCGAAGTGCGTTCGACGAACGCCGAGCATTTATCGAGATCGTTGAACCCACCTCAGTGTTCGACGAATTTCGTTCTCCGTTCGATGAAACTTGTTCGACGAACTCGCCTTTCCGTTCGACAAAGCTCGTTCGACGAACTCATCTTTTCGTTCGACGAATTCACCTCTCTCGCGAGTGAAGCTCTCATAAACCACTCATCCATAGACTAAAGAGGTGGAGTTACTCCTCTGCCCCTGGTGGTCTGCTGGTAGCCCCTCCAAACAGCAGAGTCTGGCTGTTAGCAGGCCAAATTGGGGTGCGTTTAGTAAAACCAAAAGGCAGAATCCCGCTATTAACAAGCCATGAGTAAAAAAGAAACTATAAATAGACCATAAAGGGCACCTTGGGAGAGGATTCCAGTATCAGATCTCTGAGCTTCTTCTTCTTCCTTAGTTACTTTGGTTCGGCTCTATAGCTCTCCAAGGTGCCCAAGTCTCAGCTTTGGCTTGGGAGGGGAAGCGCTCAACGATCTTCCGAGTTTGTGGTGGGACCTCCTCCCTGCGACTATGGTCTTATTCCATTTATAAGTCTCCGGTCTGCTCTTTTCGAGGGACTAGTAAGGACCAGCTGCCCCTCAACTCGTTGAGGGCCCGAGCTTCATAAGAGACCGAGAAATCAGTTTCAACATTTTGGTGCGGTGAGCGTGGAGCGCGTCTGGTCCAAGAAGATTCCGAGAAAGGAACATTGCAGGAGATGAAGATCAAGGTGAGGAGCTCCACGGGTCGCCTCCGGAGGCAGTGCAGAAGATGTTCTCTGACTTCAGGCGAGAGGTCCTTGACACCCTCGGGTTCACGGTCGTAGCACTACGTAGCGAGTTCACGACCCCCGTGGGTCAAGCATCCCAACCTCCGGCGGCGGTTGGCGAGGGAGCCCCGGGAGGAAGGACTGGAAAAGAGGTGGCCGGAGGGTCAGTGCCAGACCTGGAGGGGCGAGTGCTATTCGCCAGTCCGGCGACCTCGGCACAGGCGAGTGCGGCACAGGAGAGTGTGGCACAGGTAGGCGCAATGGAGGCGGGCATGACGCCGACGAATGCGATCCCGGTGGGGGGAGGTACCCACGGGGGCCAGTCCGGCAACGGTGGCTCTCGCGAGTTTGGCCCCGGCGAGCTCTGGTTGGGCGAGAGAGCTCGGGGGGCGAGTTGAGCAGGAAAGGGCAGCAGGGGGAGGAAGCCCTTTTTGTGAGTTGGTGCTCTCTGCACCCATCCCGGAATGGTTCAGAGAGTGGGACAGGGTCTATTACCATGGTCGGGATGAACCGGTCCATCATCTGCAGTCATTCGAGGACTCGGTCTCTATCAGGCCGATGTCAGACGCCTTCAAGTGTCGGCTCTTCGCCGTCACCCTGAAGTAGAAAGCTCGGGAGTGGTTCCACCAACTCTCCGTCGAATCGATCTACGCTTTCGAAGATCTGCGTAGAAGTTTCTTGTTACGGTTTTCAACTTCGAAGAAGAGGACGAAGGACGCCGAGTCCCTCTTCAAAGTGAAGCAGGAGCCTAAGGAGTCGTTGGCTCATTACGCAGATCGGTTCTAGGAGGAAGTTCTGCTCACCCAGGAGATGCCCGGATTTGCTCTTCAGCTCGCCTTCATGTTGGGGCTGAAAGAGAGTTTCTTTAAGATGGACCTGAAGAGGAAAGCCCCCGTATCCTACGAGGAATTGATGGAGAGGGTGGCAGAAGAAGTCGAGAGTGAGGAGGCCAATCCAGAGCTCACCAAGAGGCTAGCAAAGCTCACTGAGCCGGAGGTCAAGCAGCCAGAAGTAAGAAAAAGGGAAGAGCCCCGGGCCCCGGAAGGGGGATGGAGGCAGCCTGGCGGGGGGATGCAAGGTCAGAGAAGAGGCTACGCCCCAGGAGGGGGTAATTTCTATGGGGGGCAAGGAAGACCTCAACAGTTAGGGTGGAGGCAGGGTCCGAGGCAGATGCCTCCCTCGCCTCAGCAGGCTAAGGCGATCAGACGAGGAAGAGGAGGAGGAGGAGGAAGTGGAAGGAGAGAGGTAGTGGAAGCAGGAGCGGGGAGGAGAAGAGGAAACAGGGCGGCAGAGGTCGAGAGGGGGGAGGCGGTGTTGCCATACTATGACTTCCATGATGAGGAAGGTCACACAATGGCCACCTGCCCGAGTTCTTGGAGACAAAAAGAGCCAGGGTTCTGGTGCCGCGGTAGCAGCAACAAGTGAGGATAGAGGAAGTCCTGCCTCGGGAGGACGAGAGGTGTGAAGACAGGGTCGATTTGGGGACCCGAGGAGGGATCGGGGTGATCCACGGGGGAGTGGGGGTAGAGGCAACCCGCAAGGCGAGCCTCCATACCATCTACCGTCAGAGCGTGGCTTCAACATCCACGGATCCACCCCCAGCAGACAAAATCACTTTCTCGCAAAGGGATATGCCGGGTCATGAGGACCCTTTTTGCGACACATTAGTCATCCAAACTGCCATCGAGAACTTCACGGTGTCCCGAATTCTCGTGGACAACGGAAGCTCGGTCAACGTCATCTTCAAGAGGGCGTTTGATGAGATGAAGGTGGAGGCCAGAAGGGTGTTGGCTTCAGATGGCCCTTTGTTTGGATTCTCAGGGGAGAGGAAGGAGCTAGAAGGCGGAGTGGGACTCCATGTGACCTTGGGGTGGTAGTCCCGGGACAGCCGCTTTGTGATAGTGGATGCCCCTAGCAGCTATAGCGCCATCTTCAAAAGGCCTCTCATCAGCGCGTTCTGATGCGTCCCATCCACCTTCCACCAGTGTCTCAAGTTCAGCACCGGAGGAATCCAGATTCGGGTCCGGGGAGACCCCAAGGTGGCGAGGCAGTGCTTTGTGACTGTCCTCAACACCATCTCTTGGATGGAAGAAGCGGAGGAGTGGGACAAGGTGATGGAAGAAGTGGCCGAGGCCGAAGAGGAGGAGAGGTTGGAAGGAAGGAGGGATGAAGGATTAGTTCATACCCAGGAAGGGGTAATTAAAAGGCCCAGGGCAGAGGAGGGGAAAGAGGGAGAGAAAGAAGAAGAGGCCTCAGGAGAAGGGGCGGAAGAGTTGATGGTTGTGGAAGAGGATGAGATGGGGGAAGGAGCCAAAGCGCTCGCTTGTGGCGGAGGGGAGGACGGTGCCTGGGGGGAGCGATCCAGGTTGGAAGCAGTGGAGGAAGTGGTGGAGGTGGAGGTGACCACCAAGGCCGGGACAATTGAGAAAATCAGGATCAGCGTGGAACTCAGCCCGGAGGACCAGAGAAAGGTCTCGGCTTGTGTCCAAGACAACGTGGATGTCTTCGCATGAAGTGCCGCAGAGATGTCGGGGATCGACGCAGATGTGGCATGCCATCGCCTCAACCTCAATCCCAACACTCGCCCCATCCGCCAGAAGAAGAGGTCTACTGCTGACAAGCTGGAGGCACCTATCCGGGAGGAGGTGAACAAGCTCGTCAAGGCTGGTTTTGTATCAGAGATCCAGTACCCCGGTTGGGTATCCAACGTAGTAATGGTGAAAAAGGGGGATGGTAAATGGAGGATGTGTCCGAAGCTGTTTTTGGGCAGCAAAAGAACGCGCACGATCAAAGGCGCACGATCAACCGATCGTGCGTGAAGGAACGACGATCAGTGGCATTTCAGGCAGAAATTGCCCCCAAACAGACTCCGACCACTGTAATACAAGGAATCACACCAAGAACGGGCATACATGTGCACTAAGAGTGGAATAATAGACGGCTATTAAAAATAAATGAAAACAAGCCTAAAGTGTGGTGCAAAGACTAGAAAATCGGCCCAAATGAGTCCGAAAATATGTATACAATTGGGACTCATCACACCCCCAGACTTACCTGTTTCCGCGTCCCGAGCAAACTACTCTCGGCGGGCAGGAAAAACAAGGGTTAGAAAGGTGAATGTGGCTAGGAGTAATATGTGATGAGTCCTGATCATATACACATTTATGGACTCATCTGGGCCGGTTTTCTAGTCTATGCACTTCACTTTAGACATGTTTTCACTCATATTTGATACTCCTTGTTAAGTGCACCTCTAGGCCCATTTTTGGTGTTGTTTCTTGCTATTCATCTCTAGTAGTTTTCATGCATCGTTGAGTGCCACTTTCAGTGGCAGGATTCGTGGTTATGCTGGAACGTGAGTCGTGCAGGTGTTCCCGGTACAAATCTGTACAGGAACACTGCGCACGATCACTGGTTCTATCGCGCACGACCACTGGTCGTGCGCCACTAATCGTGCGCACTTAACACCCATTTTATGAGTTCTATTTGGCTTATCGCACGACCACTTACGATAGTGCGCACGACCACTGGTCGTGCGAACATTGTATTTTATAATTTTCTTCCCTTGCAGGCTCCGTCCAGTCAGGCGCACGATCACAGGATTCTAGTGCACACGACCACTGGTCGTGCGCCAATGACCGTGCGCACTGTTTATTCCAGCGCCTATAAAATGCCCTGCTCGCGAATTAGGTCGGGGATCCCGCATTTCTTCCGCCCGAGTCCGCCGTTTTCGCCCCTTTCGCAAGTTCTCCGCCCCCCTAGGCCTCCTCCGTCATCCTTGAGCTCCAAGGAGAGGTTTCTAGCCCAAAGATTGCCAACGTCGAGCAAGGAGATCGTGTATCGGAGTTGATTGGATCGTGACACGAAAAAGACGAGCCATTGGGAGGAAGTGACAGCCCTACTCTACCTCGGACGCAGTTGAAGACCGAGATTGGACGCGGATTGACAACCCAGCGATTCCAACTGTGAATCTTCGGCAAGGCTTCGGATGTGGTCGACTCCTTTACTCTCTTTTTCCTTCTTTATGTGGATGATTGTATAGGTTAGATTCTTCTATATCTTGATGATGAACACTATGAATCGTGCTTGTAATTTTAATTTCATGTCTATGTGAAGTTATATTTTGTTCATATGTGTATGAGGTGCGCCCCCATCTAATTTCCATTCCGCCGTCGTGTTCGGTGCCGCACTAGCAATTGCTAGTGGCGTGCTTGTCGAAGAGGTGCTTGCGACCCTCATTCCGTTAGCCTACTCGTCCATCCGCCGACCGAAGCGTGGCATCGCGGCCCGTGTAATCCATCCCGCCTAACGACGCAGCGCGCTCAAGGCCTGCATAGTTCGATTCCGTTAGCCTACTCATCCATCCGCCCTTACGAAGTAGCGCGCTCAAGGCCTACGTAGATTCCATCCCGCCAAGCGAAGCATTGCATAGCGGCATTGCATAGGAGTAGTTGTAGTTGTCTTATTTTATTTTCCAAAAACCAAATCCCCCATTTCCGCATCCATCTGCTCGAAAGGACTTCAATCTCAAGTCCTTCCTTGATAATAAACTCCACCTTACTGTGTTCCTTTGAGATCGATACTTGGGGATTCGTTCCCATTTTATATTACTTGAACGATCGGTACACTGCCGTTTCGTGTCGCAGTCTTACTACCGCCTATAGCGGTGTGCTAAGATTTGCGCCATCAAGTTTTTGGCGCCGTTGCCGGGGAACACAGTCGTGTGAGTTTTCTGGAGAGGGAGAACCTGAGAGAGAATCCCTTCCATTTGTAAATTGCATCTCTTATTTTATTTCTGTTCTTTTTATTCTATTTCCTGTTTTAATTAGGTTGCTTTAGTAATTTTTGTTAGGCATAGTATTTTGCACAATAGCATTTTTATTTTGAATCGTTTTATCTTCACACTATGTGGGCACATCTTAATATCCGTTGCCGTTGGTGTATAGATACCTCCCACTCTAGTGATGAATGCCCTACGGAGAATAGTAGGCATAATTCTTATAGCCCAGCATATGGAGCACCGACTTCGTCTGGCACTCCATATGGTGCGCGTAAGTCTTATGGCTACTCTGCTGAGCCTTTACCGTCATACCTCTTTTCGGCTTCAGCCCCCGCTGTGCCAAAGAAGCCCGCAAGGCAGTGCCGGTTTTGTCGGAGCACTGATCATGTCTTGAAGGACTGTGCAGAGTATCTTCGCCAATTGGACGAGGATGACGAGCCGGATATCCGGATCGTCCCAACTCCTCACTCTGGCGGCACACCTTCAACATCCGGTTATGTGTCTTTGTCACCTTCACATTTTGAAGGGTATGGCATGGATACGGTCACCGGATGTGCGGCTGATCTATGCACCGACATTGCTGAGCCTATTCTCCATGTGCATCCACCACCTCTAGTGGATTTGATTCTTTGTGAGGAATCGGTGCTCGACTGTCATTCGAGCACAATTCTTCTCCCTGTTGTGCGTACTACGCTCGTCTCCGACGACATTGTTTATGATGTGTCGCAGGATGAGGTGGGTGATCTGAGTGTTGTGCTTGTTCCTATGGAGGAGGACAACCTTCTAGGTGAAGAGGAGTTTTCCTCAGCACCGGTGGAGGAAGTCCAAATCCTAAGCCTGGCCACCGTTGATCCCGCTGAATCTTGTAGCATTGATGACAATGCAAACATTATTTTACTTCCCCAACCTGATGGGAGTGAGACCGGGATCACTCCACCGATTGATGTTTATTTATGTTCTTCGTCTTCTTTATTTCTTGATCCCCTTCCTTCATCTGAGTCTGTGCAGGTTGAATCTTCACAGGTACTTCAGGAGGACTTGGAGCTTTTTGCTCAAGTCAATGATGAGAGCATCCTCTCATGTGAGGAGGTTTGTTCCCCCTCTGTGGAGGAAACTCCACTCATTGCCTTTTCCTCCTGCCACCTCCCTGTTGACGACACCTTGCTAGGCAAGGATGTGTTTGGTGAGTTGAGTGAGGATATCTCCTCCTCTTCTTACTTTCTGTTTCCTCTACCTGCGTTATGTAGGTATTATTATTTAGGTAGAGGGGTGACTGCTCTGTCTCCGTATCGGTACCCGCTACCGATGCACATATTAGGACAGTTACCTGTGCATTTTCTTTTTCATAGACCTATTAGCTAGAACTGCTTTAAAGTTGAATAAGTCGTGCTGGGAGGACAATAACCCCAGTAGCTATCTTACTTTTTCCTGCATTTCTTATTTCATCTTGTTTAGTTTAGTTAGTTGTATTCATTTTAGTTTGTCTATTTGCTTTTGTTTTTGCGGAGCTGACCCCTGCAGGTATCCTTCTTCTGGATGGCGGATGCTGTAGCTTCATTTTAGCTTACACGCCAATCTTCTGGTGTGCTCATTTCTGAGCACTGGGTACTCTCTTTCCCTAGCTTTTTCTGATTTTCATGTTATATATTTTGTGGATTGTTTAGTTTAAGTCTAGGGGAGAGCAGTTTTTGTGCCCGCTCACGTGCACTATTGCACTGCATACTAGAAGATTTCATTTAAAATGTTTTGTTTATTTTCATTGCACACCACAGCACCCACTTGAGCGCGCTTAGCCGTTGGCACGTCGCGAGTTGAATTTGTCTTTTTGTGTGATTTGGAAAATCATTGTGCTGTCTTAGGATTGTGAGTCAGAGTAAAATGTTGACTCCTGTAGTGCTCCTAGTCGAGTGCTCATGTCTCGTTTAGAAATTCATGTAGATTCAATTTCTTTTTATGCTTTTAGTTTATATTTTTTTTTCTATTAGCGTAAATATTGTTTACTACACTCAAAACTTGGTGAATCCGGTGTGAATCAAATGGTAGCATAGGGATGTGTGTAGACGTTCGTTAGCCTCGTATTACCCGAGTCGGGAGAAGGGATCATCTTTCTCGGTGGCTAAGAACTTGCCCCAAGCGATTCTTGAAGCATGGGCATACGGTTAGTCAATTGCGTGAATGTGATATAGGCCATCATTTTGGCCCGGTTGAGCTTTGTGCCCACTCCTATCGCTTTATCCTCGTTATCCCATTTGTACCTACCCTTTCTTTGATTCAGCCCCATTGTTGTCTCACCAAAGCCTAAATGCCAATCCTAGTCGCACACCCAAATCTGAGCTTTAGCTGTTTATTATTTTCATGAGTTGGGTTGTTGATTTGGTGATATGTTTGTGAAAATGTGGTTATGCATCATTGTTTTAAATTGCTGAAAATTTGTGAAAAGAAAAAAAAGTAAAAATAAGAAAAAGAAGATAAGTGAGAAGAAAAGAATAAGCCATGAGCTTTATTGAAAAATCTGTGTATAAATGTATGTTTGGGAGTAGGCGGTGCACACAACCATGTAGTAAAATCCAAGTCTGGGGGTGTGGTGTACCCGCGTATTTGTGTGGTGAATGAGGAGAATTTCTGCATTAGCTCATTTGGGTTTAGTGTTTGAGCCATCGTCTTTATCATTGTATACCTCACCTAAACCCAAGCCCCATTTAAAACCTAAAGTCCTATTGATTCACGCATTTGAGTCAAACCAGTGCCGTGGAGAGAGTGCGAACGGGCAAGCTTATGGTCACCGACATTGATGGATTTCAATGGAGTTGTCCCGGGCCCCGATCTTTGGCAATGCTCGCCTCAGCGTTCAGTTTACTTTCTTCCTATGTACGACCTTATGATTCACCGTGATTCACTTTTTGAGTAAACGTAATATATAATTACGCTCCTAGGAAATTATAAACTAATATGTATAATTAGAAATTTAATCTACTGAATTTCTACGCACATGAGCATGCGACTTCACATGGTACTCCGCTTGATAGTTTCTTCGCCATCTTATGTTTTTCCTGTCCGCGAGAGATGGTTTGCTCGGGACGCGCAAACAGTTAAGTCTGGGGGTGTGATGAGTCCTGATCATATACACATTTATGGACTCATCTGGGCCGGTTTTCTAGTCTATGCACTTCACTTTAGACATGTTTTCACTCATATTTGATACTCCTTGCTAAGTGCACCTCTAGGCCCGTTTTTGGTGTTGTTTCTTGCTATTCATCTCTAGTAGTTTTCATGCATCGTTGAGTGCCACTTTCAGTGGCAGGATTCGTGGTTATGCTGGAACGTGAGTCGTGCAGGTGTTCCCAGTACAAATCTGTACAGGAACACTGCGCACGATCACTGGTTCTATCGCGCACGACCACTGGTCGTGCGCCACTGATCGTGCGCAGTTAACACCCATTTTATGAGTTCTGTTTGGCTTATCGCATGACCACTTACGATAGTGCGCACGACCACTGGTCGTGCGCCACTTGTTGTGCGACCATTGTATTTTATAATTTTCTTCCCTTGCAGGCTCCGTCCAGTCAGGCGCACGATCACAGGATTCTAGTGCGCACGACCACTGGTCGTGCGCCAATGACCGTGCGCACTGTTTATTCCAGCGCCTATAAAATGCCCTGCTCGCGAATTAGGTCGGGGATCCCGCATTTCTTCCGCCCGAGTCCGCCGTTTTCGCCCCTTTCGCAAGTTCTCCGCCCCCCTAGGCCTCCTCCATCATCCTTGAGCTCCAATGAGAGGTTTCTAGCCCAAAGATCGCCAACGTCGAGCAAGGAGATCGTGTATCGGAGTAGATTGGATCGTGACACGAAGAAGACGAGCCATTGGGAGGAAGTGACAGCCCTCCTCTACCTCGGACGCAGTTGAAGACCGAGATTGGACGCGGATTGACAACCCAGCGATTCCAACCGTGAATCTTCGGCAAGGCTTCGGATGTGGTCGACTCATTTACTCTCTTTTTCCTTCTTTATGTGGATGATTGTTTAGGTTAGATTCTTCTATATCTTGATGATGAACACTATGAATCGTGCTTGTAATTTTAATTTCATGTCTATGTGAAGTTATATTTTGTTCATATGTGTATGAGGTGCGCCCCCATCTAATTTCCATTCCGCCGTCGTGTTCGGTGCCGCACTAGCAATTGCTAGTGGCGTGCTTGTCGAAGAGGTGCTTGCGACCCTCATTCCGTTAGCCTACTCGTCCATCCGCCCTTACGAAGTAGCGCGCTCAAGGCCTACGTAGATTCCATCCCGCCAAGCGAAGCATTGCATAGCGGCATTGCATAGGAGTAGTTGTAGTTGTCTTATTTTATTTTCCAAAAACCAAATCCCCCATTTCCGCATCCATCCGCTCGAAAGGACTTCAATCTCAAGTCCTTCCTCGATAATAAACTCCACCTTACTGTGTTCCTTTGAGATCGATACTTGGGGATTCATTCCCATTTTATATTACTTGAACGATCGGTACACTGCCGTTTCGTGCCGCAGTCTTACTACCGCCTATAGCGGTGTGCTAAGATTTGCGCCATCAATATGCGAAATCAAATAATCATGTTCATAAAACTCACGTAGAAGAAATCTCTATTATGCAAAGTAATTTACAAATATCTAAAATAGTAAATAAGAGATTAGTTGACTCAAAAGCTGAACCAAGTATGATCTGCCAGTCACGTGTAGGGAGAATGTAAGGATGCGCTCAAACGAGTATTTTGAAAAATACGGGATACGGAACTAACTCCACCGAAATCCATCGGTGTCGGGAGCCATAAGCTCGCACTTTCGCACTCTTTCCGCAGCATCAAGTAAAACTACACACAAGTCAATAGGGCTTTCGGGTAAATATGAGGCTTAGGTTGCGGTAGGATATACAATGATAAACTCGGAGGCTAACACACCTAACACAATTGAGCAATACAATTTGTAAACCCCGGCAACAAATTAAGCTGATGTGTTCATCGCCAACACCCAATATAGAGTAAATCCTATCAAACAATTCAGAATTTCTGAATTAGAATATAGAACTCAGATTTTTTCTTTTTGAAGCACTAATCTTTTCACTTTTTTAGCTCACTAATACCTTTTTTATTTTTTTCTTTTCTCCTTTTTTTTTCAACTTAAGCAATCCAAATATGTACCCAAACATAATAGCACAGCACAATAATCAGTCATACTATAAAGCTCGAAACACGTGCGCATACAGGTTTGGTAATCTTGGCTTAAGCGAGAGCGGTGGAGCTAAACAGAAAAGGTGGGATAGGCACAAAATTGGTTAGCAAGGATGAATTTTTGGTTTTTGGCTCAAAGCTCAAACGGTCCAAAGAATGGCCTACATCATGCTAATGCGTTAGAACTACCCGGTGCCTATGTTTCGAGAATCGCTAGGGGCGAGTTCTTAGCCACCGAGAAAGATAGCTCTTTCTCCCGACTCGAGAAATACGAATCTAGCGTTCGATACCAACTCACCTAAACTACCGGTAGATAGACACAGGTTCATGCTTTGAGTAAAGTAAAACTCTAATTACTAAATTAGATAAGAATAAAGCTACAACGCATGAAAATCGAAATAACTTCTACACAAAATTCTATGCAAAACATGAGTATTCGATTAGAACATACTGGAGTCAACATCGTACTCCAAAACACAATTCCTAGCTAACACAATTGACCTCCCGGCTCCATTCCAAAAGGAAATTTGGCACGGTAGCACTCGCAAGTAAGTGCGTGCATAGTGGGTGCAGCGTGTGCGTGCCACATTAAATTGATAAACTGAAATAAACTGAAAGCTAAAATAATAACACTACCGGAATGCGTGCGTGCGTGCACATGCATGGTTCTCACTCTCCCCCAGACTTACACGAAAGCATGATCAAAAATATGATTCTTTAAACATTAAACTAAGGAGAAAAGGGAGAGTGTACCCCATGCTCAGAAGTGAGCATACCAGAAGAATTGGCGTTTTGTACTGAATGCGGTTGTTCTGCCTTGCTCCAAGAAATACGGACCTGCGATTAAAGAATTCCCCAGGCACAACAAAAATATAATAAAGAAAATAAAGAAGAACGAAAAAGCGGAACCAAGCGGTCCCAAATGGGTTGTCTCCCAAGAGCCCTTTTGTTTAATGTCCTTAAGGTCGACTAAATACCTGTATTAAAGCATAGTTCATAAAGTCTAGGAATAAGCAAAAGCTAATAAATCCTAATTATTATTACAAGTTCAAAACAAATCAGCTATAGGCTGATTTGAAGTAGTAACAACTGATGAAAGGAAAGGGTCCGGGGACCTGGTAGTAGGGGTGAAAATTAAGTAGGATGCTCAGCCTCCAACCCCAAATCTCCTCCTTTTTTGCTCTCTTCTTCTCCTCCAGTATTATGTCTTCACAGAAGAACCGCTTGCCCCCTTGTAACCAATCCTCAAGGGGAAGCACCAACGATGATGAGGAAACAAGATGTTCCTTCACTGTACCTTCCTCTTCCCGCCAGGCTTTCGGCTCCTCCATGCATAAGATCTGATCAACCGTAGGAGGGACTGATGGCGCAAATCTCGCACACCGCTATAGGCGGGAGCTCGACTGCGACACGAAATGGCAGTGTACCGATCGTTCAAGTAATATAAAACGAGGAGTAATCCCCGAGTATCAAATCTCTCAAGGAACACAGTAAGGTGGAGTTAACGTTCGAGGAAGGACTTGAGATCGAAGTCCTTGAGTCGGATGGAATGCGGAAACGGGGTGATTTGGCTTTTGGAAAATAAAAGAAAACAACTACAACTACTCCTATGCAATGCCGCTATGCAGTGCTTCGCTTGGAGGGATAGAGACTAGGCAGGCCTTGAGCGCGCTGCGTCGCAAGGGCGGATGGACGAGTAGGCAAGCGGAGTCGAACTGTGCAGGCCTTGAGCACACTGCTTCGTTGGGTGAATAGATTACACGGGCCGCTATGCCACGCTTCGCTAGGCAGATGGAAGAGTAGGCAAGCGGATGGAATGGTTCACACTGGCGGAGTCGGGATGGATTACACGGGCCGCTATGCCATGCTTCGCTAGGCGGATGGAAGAGTAGGCATATGGATGAGGGTCGCAAGCACCTCGTCGACAAGCACGCCACTAGCAATTGCTAGTGCGGCACACGAACGTGACGACGGGATGGAGGATGGATGGTGGCGCAACTCGTACACATTTGAACAAAATATAACTTTACATAGACATGAAATTAAGATTACAAGCACGATTCATAGTGTTCATCATCAATACATGAGAGATCTAGCTACAAACACATCAATAAGAGAAGAACAAGGCAAGAAATCGACCGAATCCGAAGGCTCGTTGGAGATTCACGGTTGGAATCGCCGGGTTGTCAATCCGCGTCCAAGCTCGGTCCGCAACTACGTCTGGGGTAGAGAGAGCTGTCACTACTCTCCAATGAGCCCGTCTTCTTCGTGTCACGATCTGGTAGAGGTTGCAAACTTCCTCTTGCTTGATGGCGATGGCGGCTAGATCTTCCTTTGAAGCGCTAGGATGAAGGAGGAGGCCGAGAGGAAGCTCCGGCTCAAGATTGGCGTGAAGAACAAGCCCGGAGCACCTCCAGATGGTGGGCGGCAATGGAGGGGCAAAATCGGGGCTCTAGAGCGAGAAAACGGCGGGCTGAAGCGGAAGAAATGCGGAGCCCCGACCTAAATCGCGAGCAGGAATATTTATAGGCGCTGGAATAAACAGTGCGCACGATCGGTGGCAGACGACCAGTGGTCGTGCGCACTAGAATCCTGTGATCGTGCGCCTGCCTGGGCGGAGCCTGCAATGTAAGAAATTTATAAAATAACATGTTCGAACGACCAGTGGCGCACGACCAGTGGTCGTGCGCACTATCGTAAATGGTCGTGCGTTTGAACCAGACAGAACTCAAATTTTGGGGGTTAAGTGCGCACGATCAGCGGCGCACGACCAGTGGTCGTACGCAATAGAACCAGTGATCGTGCGCAGTGTTCCTGTACAGAATTGTACCGGGAACACCTGCACGACTCCTGTTCCTACAGAAATGCTAATCAGGCTACTGAAAGTGGTACTCAACAATACGATAAGGCTATCAAAAGAGAATAAACATCAAAACACACCAAAATAGGCCAAGAAGTGCACCTAGCAAAGAATGAGCTAAAACAAGGCTAAAGTGCAGTGGAAAGACTAGAAAAACTGCCCTGATGAGTCCATATATGTGTATATGATCAGGACTCATCACACCCCCAGACTTACCTGTTTGTGTGTCCCGAGCAAACGAATTCCTCAAGCGGCTGAGAAAAATACACAGCTGGCATACAAATTGTAAAGCATAGTATCATGCGAAGTCGCATGCTCATGCGCGTAGAAATACAGCAGACCAAATTTCTAATAGTACATATTAGTTTATACTTTTCTAGGGGCGTATTTATATATTACATTTATTCAAAATGAAAATCACGGTGAATCATAAGGTCGTACATAGGAAGAAAGTAAACTGAACGCTGAGGCGAGCATTGCCAAAGATCGGGGCTCGAGACAACCTCCATTGAAATCCATCAATGTTGGTGACCATAAGCTTGCCCGTTCGCACTCTCTCCACGACACTAGTTTGACTCAAATGTGTGAATCAATAGGACTTTAGGTTTTAAATGGGGCTTGGGTTTAGATGAGGTATACAATTATAAAGACGATGGCTCAAATACTAAACCCAAATGAGCTAGTGCAGAAATTATCCTCATTCACCACACAAATACGCGGGTACACCACACCCCCAGACTTGGATTTGACTACATGGGTGTGTGCACCGCCTACTCCCAAACATACATTTATACACAGATTTTTCAATAAAGCTCATATCTTCTTCTTTTCTTCTCACTTCTCTTCTTTTTCTTATTTTCTTTTTTTTCTTTTCGCATGTTTTCAGCAATTTAAACAATGATGCATATCCGCATTTTCACAAACATATCACTACATCAACAACCCAATCATGAAAGTAATATACTAGAGCTCAAATTTGGGTGTGCGACTAGGATTAGCTTTTGGGCTTTGGTGAAATAAAAGTGGGGCTGAATCAAAGAACGGGTAGGAACAACTGGGCGGGCGAGGATAAAGCGATTGGAATGGGTAAAAAGGCTCAACCGGGCCAAAATGATGGCCTACATCACATTCACACAAATGACTAACCGTATACCCATGCTTCAAGAATCGCTTGGGGCAAGCTCTAGCCACTGAGAAAGATGATCCTTCCTCCCGACTCGGGCAATACAAGGCTAACGAACGCCCACACACATTCCTATGCTACCGTCTGATTCACACCGGATTCACCACTTTTTTGAGTAAAGTAAACAATATCTATGCTAATAGAAAATACAATCTAAAAGCCTAAAAAGAAATTGAATCTACACGAATTTCTAAGCGAGACATGAGCACTCGACTAGAAGCACTACAGGAGTCAACATTTTACTCCGCCTCATAATCCTAAGCCAGCACAGTGATTTTCCAAATCACACGAAAAGAAATGAGTTCGGCTCAAGATGTGCCAACAGCTAAGTGCGCGCTCATGTGGGTGTTGTGGTGTGCAATGAAACTGAACAAAACAAAAATAAATGACAGCTCCTAGTATGCTGTGCAATGGTGCACGTGAGCTGGTAAATGGGACTACTCTCCCCCAGTCTTAAACTAAACAAAATGCGCAAAATATAGCCATGAAATTCAGAATACTGCTAGGGAAAGAGAGTATCCAGTTCTCAGAAATGAGCACACCAGAAGATTGGCGTGTAAGCTAAAATGAGCAGCAACATCCGCCATCCAGAAAAGATACCTGCAGGGGTCAGCTCCGCAGAAACAAAGAAAATAGAAAACTGAAAAAGAAATACTACTAACTAAATACGATTAGGTGAAATGAAAATGCAGAAAAGAAAGCTAACTACTGAGGTTATTGTCATCCCAGCACGACTTATTCAAAAACTAAAGGTTCTAGCTAATGGGCGTATGAAAAAGGAAATGAACAGGTAACTGTTCTAATACGCGTGTCGGTAGCGGGTACCGATACGGCGACAGAACAGTTACTCCTCTACCCAAATAATAATACCTACATAACGCAGGTAGAGGAAACAGAAAGTAAGAAGAGGAGGAGATATCCTCACTCAACTCACCAAACACATCCTTGCCTAGCAAGGGATCATCTCCAGGGAGGCAGTAGGAGGAGAAGGCAATGAGTGGGGCTTTCTCTACGGAGGAGGGATCAACCTCCTCACGTGAGAGGATACACTCATCATTGACTTGAGCAGAATGCTCCAAGTCCTCCTGAAGTACCTGTGAAGACTCAACCTGCACAGGCTTAGATGGAGAAAGGGGATTAAGAGATAAAAAAGAAGAAGAACATGAATAAAAATCAATCGGGGGAGTGATCCCGGTATCACTCCCGGCAAGATCCAAGGATAGATCGCTATCATCATCGTAAGAATCATAGCGAGGGGAACCCAAGAACTCAAGGGCCTCGGTGGTGGTTTGGACCTCCTCGTCCCATGAAGAAGTGCAAACCTCCTCATCAGAGAGAGTATCCTCCTCATCCCACCGAGGTGCACCATCGTGTTCAAAGTATTCATTCTCCCCTTCGGGGAAAACAAACTCCTCATCCCACTTTGGAGCATCCTCGGAGTTAGAAGCATCACCCCACTCCTTCACTTCGATAGGATCATAAAGAATGTGTGTAGAAAAATCATGCAAAGAAACTGGAGGAACATCAGAATCAGAAAGTAGAATATCAGGTTCCTCCGCAAAAAGATCTGCTAATGCCTCCCCGATGGAAAGAATACTTTCCTCATCCCACTCAGGTGCATCTAGGAGCTCCAATTCCTCTCCTTGTTGGCCAACATATGAGTGATCATCATCACTAGGAGTGAAGCCATACATAGGGAGTGAGGAGTCCATGCATGAAATAAGATCGGGGGCAGATGGCACGATTGCCTCCATAGGTAAAGAATGAGTGATAGGGACAATGTTGTCATGAGTGGAGGAGCGGCGGTCAGGATTGAAAAGACTAGGGAAGTCCTTCAATTCATGACCCTCTCCTCGACACAACAAGCAAACAACGTTCCTACACTGCCTAACATTTAACTCATTCATTTGGTCTATATAATAGACCATCTTGTCGTAAATGCTAGGAGAAATGTCCCATGATGACATATTTGACAATTAAAGCAGATATAATGAGACTGAAATTCCTTGCAAGAAAATTTACACAAACTAATAAAACTTCTTGGATTAGACTTGCCTAAAACTTTAAAATAAGAGGGAAAGAAATAATAACAAGCAGTAAATAAGTAAAAAGCAAACAAAAATAATAAGGCGGCTATACACACTGGAAGAAACTTCTCTCTCTCAGTTCTCCCTCTCAAGAAAACTCACACGTCTGTGTTCCCCGGCAACGGCGCCAAAAACTTGATGGCGCAAATCTCGCACACCGCTATAGGCGGTAGCTCGACTGCGGCACGAAATGGCAGTGTACCGATCGTCCAAGTAATATAAAATGAGGAGTAATCCCCGAGTATCGAATCTCTCAAGGAACACAGTAAGGTGGAGTTAACGTTCGAGGAAGGACTTGAGATCGAAGTCCTTGAGTCGGATGGAATGCGGAAATGGGGTGATTTGGCTTTTGGAAAATAAAAGAAAATAACTACAACTACTCCTATGCAATGCCTCTATGCAGTGCTTCGCTTGGCGGGATGGAGACTAGGCAGGCCCTGAGCGCGCTGCGTCGCAAGGGCGGATGGACGAGTAGGCAAGCGGAGTCGAACTGTGCAGGCCTTGAGCGCACTGCTTCGTTGGGTGAATGGATTACACGGGCCGCTATGCCACGATTCGCTAGGCAGATGGAAGAGTAGGCAAGCAGATGGAATGGTTCGCACCGGCGGAGTCGGGATGGATTTCACAGGCCGCTATGCCACGCTTCGCTAGGCGGATGGAAGAGTAGGCATACAGATGAGGGTCGCAAGCACCTCGTCGACAAGCACGCCACTAGCAATTGCTAGTGCGGCACACGAACGTGACGGCGCGATGGAGGATGGATGGTGGTGCACCTCGTACACATATGAACAAAATATAACTTCACATAGACATGAAATTAAGATTACAAGCACGATTCATAGTGTTCATCATCAATACATGAGAGATCTAGCTACAAACACATCAATAAGAGAAGAACAAGGCAAGAAATTGACCGAATCCGAAGGCTCGTTGGAGATTCACGGTTGGAATCGCCGGGTTGTCAATCCGCGTCCAAGCTCGGTCCGCAACTACGTCCGGGGTAGAGAGAGTTGTCACTACTCTCCAATGAGCCCGTCTTCTTCGTGTCACGATCCGGTAGAGGTTGCAAACTTCCTCTTGCTTGATGGCGATGGCGGCTAGATCTTCCTTTGAAGCGCTAGGATGAAGGAGGAGGACGAGAGGAAGCTCCGGCTCAAGATTGGCGTGAAGAACAAGCCCGGAGCACCTCCAGATGGTGGGCGGCAATGGAGGGGCGAAATCGGGGCTCTGGAGCGAGAAAACGGCGGGCTGAAGCGGAAGAAATGCGGAGCCCCGACCTAAATCGCGAGCAGGAATATTTATAGGCGCTGGAATAAATAGTGCTCACGATCGGTGGCGCACGACCAGTGGTCGTGCGCACTAGAATCCTGTGATCGTGCGCCTGCCTGGGCGGAGCCTGCAATGTAAGAAATTTATAAAATAACATGTTCGCACGACCAGTGGTCGTGCGCACTATCGTAAATGGTCGTGCATTTGGTTCAGGCAGAACTCAAATTTTGGGGGTTAAGTGCGCACGATCAGCGGCGCATGACCAGTGGTCGTGCGCAATAGAACCAGTGATCGTGCGCAGTGTTCATGTACAGAATTGTACTGGGAACACCTGCACGACTCCTGTTCCTAAAGAAATGCTAATCAGGCTACTGAAAGTGGTACTCAACAATACGATAAGGCTACCAAAAGAGAATAAACATCAAAACACACCAAAATAGGCCAAGAAGTGCACCTAGCAAAGAATGAGCTAAATCAAGGCTAAAGTGCAGTGGAAAGACTAGAAAAACGGCCCAGATGAGTCCATATATGTGTATATGATCAGGACTCATCAGGGACATCCTGCATCCTCGTACAAAAAGAAAGGGGGTCAGGAAATAAATTAGAAGAAAAACTAAAAGAAATCTCATCTGAGGGGATAATCCCGGCTTCATCCCCCATGTGGTGTGGCAATGATAAATTGATGAGATCATCAAATATTTCACTAGATTCAACAGCGCACGCAATGACCTCCTCCATAACTTGGACTTCCTCGCACTGGACCGAAACGGTTGCTTCGGCACAATCGAGACTGTCCTCCTCCATGAGAGTGGGCACGACACTGCGCAGGTCTGCAAACATCCTGCAAATTGACCTCAATGACAATATCAGAAATAGATGTAGATTCATGTGTAGTGGTAAAAGACGTGCTTCTTAAGAGTTCGGGCTCACTCTCCACACAAGGGCACAAATCCATGCAAAGTGGTACATGAACCGAAGAGGTATAGGGGGACGCATCAGAAACGGAGTCAAGAGGGGCACTGATGCACGTGTCGATTCCAGAGACTTCAAGAAGTGAAGGTGGAAGGGATACGTAACCAGAGGAAGAAGCTGTGCTCGCAAAATTCGAAGATGGGACGATCCAGATATCCGGCTCATCGTCATCCTCCAATTGGCGAAGGTAATCCGCATAGTCCTTCAAGTCATGCTCTCTACTTTTGCAAAATAAACACTGTCTCACCGGCTTAGCCGGCACCCAACGTGCGGCAGCCGAGTAAAGGTGCGACAACAAAGGCGTAGTAGAGGAGCCAAGAGATTTATGGGACCCGTATGGTTTCTGAACGACACCATGCTCTTTGGGACACCTATCACTAGCGTGGGATGTGTCCCCACACCAACGACATCGGATATTCAAATGCGCCCACATGATATAGAAGAAGAAAATAGCATGAAAAAGAGTAAATTAAAAAGGAACAAAAGTCTCAATCGCAAACAATCGATTCACAACCAAAATCTCATCACGCCTGCATTCCCCGGCAACGGCGCCAAAAACTTGATGCGCAAATCTTAGCACACCGCTATAGGCGGTAGTAAGACTGCGACACGAAACGACAGTGTACCAATCGTTCAAGTAATATAAAACGAGGAGTAATCCTCGAGTATCGAATCTCGAAGGAACACAGTAAGGTGGAGTTCACTATTGAGGCAGGACTTGAGATCGAAGTCCTTTAGTCGGATGGATGCGGAAACGGGGGTTTTGGATTGTGGAAAATAAAGAGAAAATGCTACAACTACTTCTATGCAATGCCGCTATGCAATGCTTCGCTTGGCGGGATGGAGACTACGTAGGCCTTGAACGCACTACTTCGTGAGGGCGGATGGACGAGTAGGCAAGCGGAATGAGGGTCGCAAGCACCTCTTCGACAAGCACACCACTAGCAATTTCTAGTGCGGCAAACGAACGTGACGGCGGGATGGAGGATGGAATGGGGCGCACCTCAAGCAACTTAAACACCAAAGCATTTCACATAGACATGAAATATATAGAAATACAAACTAGTTTAAGTGCCACTTCATCATAATAATAAAGATCTACAACATATACACATCAATAAGAGAAGAACAAGGCAAGAAATCGACCGAATCCGAAGGCTCGTTGTAGATTCACGGTTGGAATCGCCGGGTTGTCAATCCGCGTCCAAGCTCGGTCCGCAACTACGTCCGGGGTAGAGAGAGCTGTCATGACTCTCCAATGAACCCGTCTTCTTCGTCTCACGATCCGGTAAAGGTTGCAAACTTCCCCTTGCTTTATGGTAATGGCGGCTAAATCTTCCTTTGAAGCTCTAGGATGTAGGAGGAGGCCGAGAGGAAACTCCGGCTCAAGATTGGCGTGAAGAACAAGCCCGGAGCACCTCCTGGTGGTGGGAGATGATGCAGGGAACGGAAGAAGCGAACAGGACTCGAAAACGGCGGAGCAGAATGGTCGTCTGACCTAATTTTGCAGGCTGGATATTTATAGAAAACAGGGCGCATGATCAGTGGCGCACGATCAACTGATCGTGCGCACTGAAAGCTGGTGATCGTGCGCTCTGTGCCCGAAACCTGCAAAACAAAACTGTAGAAAAAATATAAAGCGCACGACCGTGCGCACGATCGTGCGTAGAAAACGCACGACCAAAATCCAATGCTGTTTTTGGGCAGCAAATGAACCCGCACGATCAGAGGCGCACGAGCAACTGATCGTGCGTGAAGGAAACACACGATCAGTGGCATTTCAGGCAAAAATTGCCTGCAAACAGACTCCGAGCATCGCACGATCCATGAACCTGCATGAAAACCTCCAGGACTACAGGAAAACAAGGGATCACACCAAGAATGGGCATACATGTGCACTAAGAGTGGAATAATAGACGGCTATTAAATATAAATGAAAACAAGCCTAAAATGTGGTGCAAAGAATAGTAAATCGGCCCGTAATAGACGGCTATTAAATAAAAAATCGGTCCGTAATAAAGTGTGGTGCGTTGATTTTTCATTGCTAAATAAATCATGCCCCAAGGATTGTTACCCCTTGCCTAGAATCGACGCGCTGGTTGACTCAGCCATCGGTTTCTCTGTAATGTCTTTTCTAGATGCTTTTTCAGGTTATCACCAAATTCGCATGCACCCTCCCAACATCAAGGATGTCTCCTTCATTACGGGGGATGGATGCTATTGTTATAAAATGATGCGTGTTCGGCAAGTGCACCGGTCGCTGTCAAGTAATAAATTTTGGAATAGCTTCCCCGAATGTCGATCTCTTGAGGAATGCAAGTTGTGGTGACAAGAAAATAGACTGAGGTGATTGTTACGACGAGTAAAAGAAAGTAAAAACAAGGGGGCGTTGTGATTGGTGTCCTAAGCTATTGCAGAAATAAGATGCGGGTCAAAACTCCGTTTCGCAAGGCGGGATGGATGCAAAGGTCGCGATGCCGTGCTTCGGAAGGCGCGTGACGGGAAAGTAACTGTGACGATTGAGGGTCACACACACCTCTTCGCAAAGTGGGGGTGAGTGTGGCGGCCGCGATGCCGCGCTTCGGTAAGCAGGTGGAGTGGCCTCAATGCGAGGTTTTGTGAGGGTTGTATTCACCTCATCGCCAACATCACCACTAGCAATTGCTAGATGGCTAACTAGAACGCGTGTGTGGAAGTGGAGTGGGGGCGGAGCGCACGCAGCAAAGCATTAAGCAAGAATTAAAAAAAGAGTATACTTCCATTCATACAAATAGAGATCACTCTAGTTCAATACAATAGTTAAGCACACATTTCCAAGAGAGAGAGGGTAGAGGAAACCACGAGATGAGAAGCCTCGCCGTAGATCTTGGTCGGAATGGGGGGTTCTCAAGCCTCCTCCGAGCTCAGTCCTTGGTTGCTTCCGGGGTTCAGAGGCTGTCACTACCTCCAAACATCATTCGTCTTCTTCTCAGAGCTGGGTCTCTTCCACTTCGCCTAATGGAGATGCCGCACCTTGAAATGCTTGTTGTAGATGGCGGGGAAAGCTTCCGAAACCCTTGATGGAGCTTAGGATTGATGGAAGAAGCTTTCCCAAGGAAGGGATGGATGGATGGAGCTTGGAGAGGAAAAACGGCGGAGCTTGCGGAAGAATTCGCGCCCAAAACAGTGCTCCCTTCGACCTAAAATCGCGGGCTGCGTATTTATAGAAAAATAGGTCGCACGATCAGTAGCGCACGACCAGTGGTCGTGCGCATTGGAAGTTGGTGGTCGTGCGCTCTGTGCCAGAAACCTGCAAAACAAAACTGCAGAAAAAATATAAAGCGCACGCCGTGCGCACGATCGTGCGTAGCAAACGCACGACCAAACTCCGAAGCTGTTTTTGGGCAGCAAATGAACCCGCACGATCAGAGGCGCATGAGCAACTGATCGTGCGTGAAGGAAACACACTATCAGTTGCATTTCAGGCAGAAATTGCCCCCAAACAGACTCCGAGCATCGCACGATCCATGAACCTGCATGAAAACCTCCAGGACTACAGGAAAATAAGGGATCACACCAAGAATGGGCATACATGTGCACTAAGAGTGGAATAATAGACGGCTATTAAATATTAATGAAAACAAGCCTAAAGTGTGGTGCAAAGACTAGTAAATTGGCCCAAATGAGTCCGAAAATATGTATATAATTGGGACTCATCACACCCCCAGACTTACCTATTTGCGCGTCCCGAGCAAACCATCTCTTACGCGGACAAGAAAAACATAAGCTGACATAGAAATTGTAAAGCGGAGTACGATGCGAAGTCGCATGCTCATGCGCGTAGAAATATAGTAGACAAAATTTCTAATTATACATATTAGTTTATACTTTTGTAGGGGTGTATTTATATATTACATTTACTCAAAAAGTGAATCACGGTGAATCATAAGGTCGTACATAGGAAGAAAGTAAACTAAACGCTGAGGTGAGCATGGCCAAAGAGCGGGGCTCGAGACAAACTCCACCGAAATCCATAGGTGTCGGAGACCATAAGCTCGCCCGGTCACATTCTCTCCACGACACTAGATTGGTTCAAAGCGTGAGTCGGTAGGACTTTTAGGTTTTAAACGAGGCTTGGGTTATGGTGAGGTAAACAAATATAAACATGAAGGCTTAGAGCACAAAAAACCCAAATGAGCAAATGCATAACACTATCCAAGTAGCCACAAAACACGCGGATGCACCACACCCCCAGATTTTGACTTGGAGCATGGGTGTGCACCGCTACTCCCAAATACAAATCTCAAACAGATTTTCCAATTAAACACTTAAAATTCATTTTTTTTTTCTTTTTCTTTTTTTCAATTTTTTTCTTATTTTCTTTTTCTTTCTTTGGCAATTTCAGCAAATTTTCAAGGATGCTCATCCACATTTTCACATTGTACTTCCACAATCAACACCACCAATTTAAAATTTAAACAAAATGCTTGCATTTGGATGTGCGACTAGGATTGGAGTTTAGGCTTTGGTGAACAATAGTGGAGCTGAACCAAAAGAACGGGGTAGGCACAACTGGGCTAACGAGGAAAAGACGATAGGAATGGCACAAAGGCTCAACCGAGCCAAAATGATGGCCTACGTCATTCTCGCACAACAGAACTATCCTATGCCAATGCTTCAAGAATTGCTTGGGGCGAGTTCTTAGCCACCGAGAAAGATTATCCTTCCTCCCGACTCAGGCAATACGAGGCTAACGAACATCTACACACATTCCTATGTTACCGTTTGATTCACACTGGATTCACCAATTTCGTAGTAAAGTAAACAATATCCACGCTAATAGAAAAATATAATCTAAAAGCATAAAAAGAAATTGAATCTATACAAATTTCTATGCGAGACATGAGCACTTGACTAGGAGCACTCCAGGAGTCAACATTTTACTCCGCCTCATAATCCTAAGCCAGCACAATGATTTTTTTCAAATCACACAAAAGAGACAAATTCGACTCGCGACGTGCCAACAGCTAAGCGCACGCTCAAGTGGGTGTAGTGGTGTGCGGTGCATATGAAACAACACTTATAAAACTGAACTAAAATGTACTTCTAGTATGCAGTGTCATGTGCACGTGCAGTGAGTAACACATAGCGGCTCTCCCCCAGACTTAATCTAAACAATCCAACAAAAGATACAGCCATGAAATTCAAAATGAAGTCTAGGGAAAGAGAGTACCCAATGCTCATAAGTGAGCATACCAGAAGATTGGCGTGTAAACCAAGAAAAGCTGCAGCATCCGCCAGCTAGAAGAAGGACCTGCAGGGGTGAGCTCCGCAAAAACAAAAGAAAATGTACAAAGCAAAATGAAATACAACTAACTAAACTAAACTAGATGAAAATAAAAATGCAGGAAAAGGTAAGATAACTATTGGGGTAAATGTCATCCCAGCACGACTTATTCAAATTTAAAAGAGTTCTAGCTAATGGGCGTATGAAAAAGGAAATGAACAGGTAACTGTTCTAATATGCGTGTCGGTAGCGGGTACCAATACTGCGACAGAACAGTTACTCCCCTACCTAAATAATAATACCTGTTGAACACAGGTAGCGGGAATAGGAAGTAAGAAGAGGAGGATAGCTGGTCCTCACTCATCTCACCACAAACTAAATCCTTGCCCAGCAAGGTGTTGTCTTCAGGGAGGCGACAGAAGGAGAAGGCAATGAATGAGGCTTCCTCTATGGAGGGGGGATCAACCTCCTCACATGAGAGGATACACTCATCATTGACTTGAGCAGAATGCTCCAAGTCCTCCTGAAGTACCTGTGAAGACTCAACCTGCACAGGCTCAGATGAAGAAGGGGGGTTAGGAAATAAAAAAGAAGAAAAACTTAAATGAACATCAATCGGGGGAGTGGTCCCGGTCTCACTCCCATCAGGTTGGGAAAGTAAAATCATGTTTGCATTGTCATCAATGCTACAAGGTTCGGCGGGATCAACAATGGCCATGCCCAAGAGTTGGACTTCCTCCACCGGTGCTGAGGAAAACTCCTCTTCACCTAGAAGGTTGTCCTCCCCCATAGGAACAAGCACAACACATAGATCGCTAGCCTCATCCTGCGACACATCCTGAACAATGTCGTCTGAGACGAGTATAGTAGTATGCACAACAGGGGGAGGAATAGTGCTTGGATAAATGTCAAGCACCGATTCCTCACAAAGAATCAAATTCATGCTTGGTGATATATGGACAGGGGAGGTGGGCTCGGTCATGTCAGAGCCTGGATCAGCCACACATCTGGTGACTGTGTCCACATCATACCCTTCAAAACTTGAAGGTGAAATGGACACAAAACCGGATGTTGAAGGTGTGCTGCCAGAAGTAGGAGTTGGGACGATCCGGATATCCGGCTCGTCATCCTCGTCCAATTGGTGAAGGAATGCAGCACAATCCTTCAAAGCATGATCCGTGCTTTGACAAAACAAGCACTGCCTTGCGGGCTTCTTTGGCACAGCAGGAGCTGAAGCCGAAAAGAAGTGTGATGGTAAAGGCTCGGCAGAATAGCCATAGGAGTTACGCGTACCTATGGAGTACCAGACGAAGTCGGTGCTCCATATGCTGGGCCTTGAGTGCTAGGGCTACTATATCCCTTTGGGCATCTATCACTAGCATGAGAAATATCTCCACAAAAACGGCAACGAATATTGAATGAAGCCCACATAGTGTGAAGATAAAATGATTCAAAATAAAAATACTATTGTGCAAAATGCTACACCCAACAAAAATTTACTAAACAACCTAATAAAAACAGGAAAACAGAATAGGAAGAATTAAAACAAAAAAAAACACAATACACAAATGGAAGGGCTTAAATCTCAGATTCTCCCTCTCCAGAAAACTCACACGTCTGTGTTCCCCGGCAATGGCGGTAAAAACTTGATGCGTGTTCGGCAAGTGCACCGGTCGCTGTCAAGTAATAAATTTGGGAATAGCTTCCCCGAATGTCGATCTCTTGAGGAATGCAAGTTGTGGTGACAAGAAAATAGAGTGAGGTGAATGTTACGACGAGTAAAAGAAAGTAAAAACAAGGGGCGTTATGATTGGTGTCCTAAGCTATTGCAGAAATAAGATGCGGGTCAAAACTCTGCTTCGCAAGGCAGGATGGATGCAACGGCCGCGAAGCCGTGCTTCGGAAGGCGCGTGGACGGAAAGTAACTGTGACGATTGAGGGTCGCACACACCTCTTCGCAAAGTCAGGGTGAGTGCGGCGGCCGCGATGCCGCGCTTCGGTAAGCGGGTGGAGTGGCCGCAATGCGAGGTTTTGTGAGGGTTGTATTCACCTCTTCGCCAACATCACCACTAGCAATTGCTAGATGGCTAACTAGAACGCGTGTATGGAAGTGGAGTGGGGGCGGAGCGCATCGCAGCAAAGCATTAAGCAAGAAATTAAACAAGAGTATACTTCCATTCATACAAATAGAGATCACTCTAGTTCAATACAATAGTTAAGCACTCATTTCCAAGAGCGAGAGGGTAGAGGAAACCACGAGATGAGAAGCCTCGCCATTGATCTTGGTCGGAATGGGGGGTTGTCAAGCCTCCTCCGAGCTCAGTCCTTGGTTGCTTCCGAGGTTCAGAGGCTGTCACTACCTCCAAACATCATCCGTCTTCTTCTCAGAGCTGGGTCTCTTCCACTTCGCCTAATGGAGATGCCGCACCTTGAAATTCTTGCTATAGATGGCAGGGAAAGCTTCCGGAACCCTTGATGGAGCTTAGGATTGATGGAAGAAGCTTTCCCAAGGAAGGGATGGGTGGATGGAGCTTGGAGAGGAAAAATGGCGGAGCTTGCGGAAGAATTCGCGCCCAAAACAGTGCTCCCTCCGACCTAAAATTGCAGGCTGCGTATTTATAGAAAAATAGGTCGCACGATCAGTAGCGCACGACCAGTGGTCGTGCGCATTGGAAGTTGGTGGTCGTGCGCTCTGTGCCAGAAACCTGCAAAACAAAACTGCAGAAAAAATATAAAGCGCACGACCGTGCGCACCATCGTGCGTAGCAAACACACGACCAAACTCCGAAGCTGTTTTTGGGCAGCAAAAGAACGCGCACGATCAGAGGCGCATGATCAACCGATCGTGCGTGAAGGAAACGCACAATTAGTGGCATTTCAGGCAGAAATTGCCCCCAAACAGACTCCGAGCATTGCACGATCCCTTGAACCTGCATGAAAATGTCCAGGACCACTGGAATACAAGGAATCACACCAAGAACGGGCATACATGTGCACTAAGAGTGTAATAATAGACGGCTATTAAATATAAATGAAAACAAGCCTAAAGTGTGGTGCAAAGACTAGTAAATCGGCCCAAATGAGTCCGAAAATATGTATATAATTGGGACTCATCAGTTGTGCGTTGATTTTTCATTGCTAACTAAATCATGCACCAAGGATTGTTACCCCTTGCCTAGAATCGACGCGCTGGTTGACTCAGCCGTCAGTTTCTCTGTAATGTATTTTCTAGATGCTTTTTTAGGTTATAAACAAATTCGCATACACCCTCCCGACATCAAGGATGTCTCCTTCATTACGGGGGATGGATGCTATTGTTATAAAATGATGCCCTTCGGGCTCAAGAATGCAGGGGCTACGTACCAACGGATGATGGACCGGGTCTTCTGAGAGCAAAAGGGAAGGAATCTGGAGGTCAATGTTGATGACCTCATGTTAAAGAGCCGGGACCTCGAGTCTCACCTCCGAGATCTTGAGGAGACTTTTGGGACTTTGCGGAAGTACAAGATGAAGCTCAACCCCCTGAAGTGTGTTTTCGACGCTAGCAGGGGAAAGTTCCTAGGCCATTTTCTCACCTCGGCAGGGGTGGAGCCTAACCCAGACAAGGTTAAAGCAATCTTTGAGTTGGGGTCGCCAAGAAACGCGAAGGAAGTTCAACGCCTCACGGGAAAATTAGCTGGGCTCAGCAGGTTCCTCTCCAAGGAGGGTGAGAAGTGTGCCCCCTTCTTGGAGGTGCTACGGGGAAACAAGAAGTTCGGATGGACCTCAGAATGTGCGGAAGCTTTCCAAGCTTTGAAAGGGCAACTCACCCAGACCCCACTACTCCAGGAGCCGAGGCAAGGGGATGACCTATCCCTATACTTAGGAGTAGGATCGGAGGCGGTCAGTTCGGTGTTGGTCCGAGAGGAGGGGAGAAGGCAATTCCCCGTCTACTACGTCAGCCGAGTGCTGAGGAAGGCGGAGCTCCGATACCCAATTCTGGAGAAGTTGGCATTCGCCTTGGTGGTATCGGCCCGGAAGCTTAGGCCATACTTCCAAGCACACTCGATTAAAGTGGTGACCGACCACCCGCTTCGCAAAGTCATGGAGGGGGTGAAGCATTCGGGGAGGCTGGCCAAATGGTCCGTGGAGCTAAGTGAGTTCGACATCGCTTTCGTGCCAAGGACGTTAATCAAGGCACAAGCGGCGGAAGACTTCATGGTGGACTATGCAACTGAAGTAGGGGAGCATGAGTCACCCTCCCCGATCGCCTGGAAGATGCTAGTGGATGGCGCGTTAGGAAAGCATTCCTATGGAGGAGGGATCGTCCTGATAAGCCCCCAAGGAACAAAGATCGAGCTGTTTCTAAGCATCCTTTTCCCTATTACCAACAACCAAGCCGAGTACGAGGCAGTGATAGCGGGCCTACGGCTGGCTAGGGAGCTAGGGGTGCAGGACGTGGAGGTCTCAACGAATTCAATGGTGGTGGCATGCCAAATCAGTGGAGAATTTGAAGCAAGGGAGCCAACCCTCTAGCGCTACCTAGAGAAGGCCAAGGGGATCATCGGCCTGTTTCACACTTTTTCCATTGCACATGTGCCAAGGGAAGAGAGCACCACTGCAGTCCTACTGGCCAAGTTCGGTCCTTGAAGAAATCCACTCAGGGGAATGTGGCAGTCACTCCGGGAGCCGAACTTTGGAGGGGAGAGTGCTGAGGCAAGGCTACTTCTGCCCTACCCTCAACAAGGATGCAAAGGAGTTCGCAAGGAAGTGTTCAAAGTGCCAACTCTACGCTCCACTCCAACTCCTCCCAGCCCAAAGGCTCCGGACCATCACAGCTCCGTGGCCCTTCGCTATATGGGGATTAGATTTGGTGGGACCCTTCCCCCAAGAAAGTAGCCAAAGGAAATTCCTACTGGTGATGATAGACTACTTTTCCAAATGGGTCGAGGTGAAGGCGCTAGCAAAGGTAACATCTCAGGTAGTGAGAAACTTTGTTTAAGGTGAGATAATTTGCAGGCACGGGCTCCCTCTAGCCATCGTGACGGATAACGGACCTCAATTCGTCAGCGAAGAATCTGTTAGTTTTTGCAACCAACTCGGCATAGATCTTAGGTTCACGTCGGTCCACCACCCCAGGAGCAACTGCCAGGTGGAGGAGGCGAACAAGATAATTGTCAATCTACTAAAGAAGATGGTAGAGAATCTCAGAGGCAATTGGGTGGAGCAGCTACCCTCCATTCTGTGGGCCATGAGAACTACCCCAAACACAGCCACCGGGGAGACCCCTTTCAAACTTTCCCACGGGTCCAAAGTCGTTCACCCGATAGAGTTCGAAGTCAAGACCCCCAGGGTGATCACCGCGGGTGAAGGAGATGGTGAATGGTTGATAGAAAATGATGCGGAGCAAAGGTTGTCCTTGGACCTGGTAGAAGAGCTCCGAGACCTCGCTACTGTCCGACAGGAGGAAGTCAAGAGGCGGATGGCCAGATACTTCGACCAACACATCCGGATAAAACACTTTGAAAAGGGAGACCTAGTACTAAAGAAGGTTGACGCGGCCGGGAGAGGAGCCGCGGTTGGCAAGCTAGAACCCAATTGTGAAGGGCCTTACGTTGTAAGTGAAGTGCTCAAGTCAGGAGGGTACCACCTCCAGGATGTGGAAGGGGTATCTCTTGGCCGTGCCAGGAGTGGGGATGATTTAAAAAGGTTTTATCCTTAGCCATTTTTTGTAACTGACTTTTTATATTTCCTACTCAATACATGCATTTTGGAGCAATTCTTTGGCAGGTCTCAAGTGGTTTGGTGCCGGAATGCCCCAGATCGATTCTGCTACCGGGCTCTCAAAGACGGTGGGTCAGGTTGATCTCTGGAGAGGCTGGCAATGTTTCAAGTGGTTGGTGCTGGAATTCCCCAGATCGATTCCGCTACCGGGCTCTCATAGACGGTGGGTCAGGTTGATCTCTGGAGAGGCTGGCAATGTTTCAAGTTGTTGGTGCTGGAATGCCCCAGATTGATTCCGCTGCCGGGCTTTCATAGACGGTGGGTCAGGTTGATCTCTGGATAGGCTGAAAATGTTTCAAGTGGTTGGTGCTGGAATGCCCCAGATCGATTTCGCTGCCGGGCTCTCATAGACGGTGGGTCAGGTTTATCTCCGGAGAGGCTGGCAATGTTTCAAGTGGTTGGTGCTGGAATGCCCCGGATCGATTCCGCTGCCGGGCTCTCATAGACGGTGGGTCAGGTTGATCTCTGGAGTGGCTGGCAATGTTTCAAGTGGTTGGTGCTGGAATGCCCCAGATCGATTCTGCTGCCGGGCTCTCATAGACGGTGGGTCAGGTTGATCTCTGGAGAGGCTGGCAATGTTTCAAGTGGTTGGTGCTGGAATGCCCCAGATCGATTTCAAGTGGTTGGTGCTGGAATGCCCCAGATCGATTCCGCTGCCGGGCTCTCATAGACGGTGGGTCAGGTTGATCTCTGGAGAGGCTGGCAATGTTTCAAGTGGTTGGTGCTGGAATGCCCCAGATCGATTCCGCTGCCGGGCTCTCATAGACGGTGGGTCAGGTTGATCTCTGGAGAGGCTGGCAATGTTTCAAGTGGTTGGTGCTGGAATGCCCCAGATCGATTCCGTTGCCAGGCTCTCATAGACGGTTGGTCAGGTTGATCTCTGGAGAAGATGGCAATGTTTCAAGTGGTTGGTGCTGGAATGCCCAGATCGATTCCGCTGCCGGGCTCTCAAAGACAGTGGGTCAGGTTGATCTCTGGAGAAGCAAATAAATAGGTTACTCAGGACAAGTGACTTGGCTCGCGAGCCACTTCCAGGCCCGAGCGAGGCGAGACCAGAGGTCGTTCGCATACGGTAATAGATCGCGGCTGAGCGACTGAGTCGGCTGTTCGCAAAGTTACTTATGAATTTCAGCGGTGCGAGTAAAGATGGCGAGCCAGAGAGGGCCCGTCTCTACGGTGGTCCATGGATAACACTAAGAGCTCGCAGAAGACGAGTGCGAGCGAGGCGGTCTAATACTGGCCCCCTCTCGCAATGTTCCCCAACGAGGTACATCCCAAACAAGGATAAGATCCTACAACCTGAGTCTTGCCATCGTCACAGAAGAGAAGGGAGCGAGAGCGACCTAGGTACAATACGGCGAAGGGAGAATCGTAAATTAAAGAGACGCGGGTGCGAGCATCAAATGAACGTTTCAAAAGCACGAGCATAAGGAAATCAAGATCACGCGAGCACGAATGAAAGAGGACATGCGAATAATAAGTAAGGCGATAATATTGGGAAGATGGACAAAATGACTCTTTTCATTCTTCACAAAAATTACAGTCCAACGGCGGGCTCGCCGGCAAAAAGAAAAGTTTTACATTATAAATAGCAAAAAGTTAAGGTGACTCGCCAGGTAGCCCTTTAGTCGCTCTCTCGATCCTCTGCCTCGGAGATGGGCACGAACAAGTCAGGGATGACTTCTTCCGCAGTGAACTCCATGGCGTCGAGAACGATCATGTCCGCCCCTTTGAGAGTGTCGAGGATGAGCTCCGCGATCTCCATCGACCTTTTGCGGTCGGCTTCTTTCTCCTCTCGCGACTGACCGCGAGTCCCAGCTCGCGGAGGAGGGGGAGGAAGCACTGCCAAGGTCAGGTCGCGGATCCGGGCCTTGAGGCAAGTGTTCTCCGTCTCCAGGTCCGCGATCCTCGCGTGAAGCTGGCTGACGGACTCGACATCCTGCGAAGAGCGGGTTAGCAAAGGGAAAGCGAAGCAATACATGAAAAGACTTTTGCAGAGCATTGCTTACCAGTCCGCCTTGAAGACTGGTGAGGAGGTCCTCAGACAAGGCTTCCTTCCCTTTGAGTTCCGCGACCTCATCCGTAGATTTTTGGAGCTCAACGTTGAGCTCCCTGATCGCCCTGTCTGCGGTAAAGTACCGGCGCCCCACCATGTGGGTAAGCTCCATCGCCTGGAATTTGGCCCGCATGGCCTCGTACACGAGCCCTTTTGGGGTATAGGATCGGAAGATGGAGGTGTCCTCACGACCATAGAGCCCGAAGGCGAGGGCGAACGCCTCACCCCCAATTCTGTCACCCTCCACCCAGGAAGGGAGGAGGGATGAACAGGCGATCTAATTCTGATAAGGGTTCCACACGAGCACAGGCTCGCCGACCGCGTACACAAGCTTCATGCAAGCCCAAAGTTTGCATGGCTTTTCGGCTTGGGCTTGGCGGCCGCCTCCCCCGGCTCGCCATCCTCTTTGGCAGGCTCCCGATTCGTCACAGGAGAGGCGGAGAGGTCGGGTTCGGAGAGTTCCACTACCTCCTTCGTCTTGGAGGCAGAGGGGGCCTTCTTGGCCTTCTTTGCCGCTCCCTGCGAGGCGGGTCGGGGCGGAGGAATGGCTCGCTTCTTCCCCGATGAGGAGCTCGGGACGCCGCGAAAGGCCTCCGCGGCCACGCTCGCGAGCGAGCCAGAGGTGAGGGAGGAAGGAGGCGCGTGCGGAGGATTGAGTGGAAGTTCACACTCTCCTGCAAAAATAACTAAGAGCGTTAGCTGGTCGAAGGAGAAGGGAATGAGGAGATTGGCGAGTGCGAGTCAAACCTTCTCCTGGGGGGACAGGCGGCAACAGGTCAACCCGCTCTCGGAGGTAGGCGACCTCAAAGCTTTTTCCCTTGAGGTACAGGTACAGGCCCGCATCACAACCCCCTAGCGAGGCCGGAGGGCGATAAGCGGCCTCGTCTCCCTGGGTGGGGGAGTACGAGATATTTCCGAAAGGGCTCTTCACCAGGACGAACTTCTACGTCCAATAATGAGACTTATTCACCGTCTCGCAGATAGTGACATGCTGGCTCGCGAAGTGAGCCATCCCGTCCTTGTATGCGCGGAATGAGAAGACCTTGCGGAAGACGAGCAGGCTGAACTTGATCTTCTCTGCCCTGAGATACCTGGCGAACGCGACCACCACGGCGATCGCGTTCGGTGTTAGCTGGCTCGGCAAAACCCCAAAGTACTTGAGCACCTGGAGAAGTCAACAAGGGTTATAGCGTCACTTGCAAAGCGAGTCAGGAATGTAAGGGTCAAGGAACAAACATACTTGGTGCACTTCCGGCCAAAGTGGGAGTTGCAACCCATTCTCGAAATGGGCGATGGGGATAGCGAGCTCATCAGGATGCGGGTCGCTGATGGCGTCCCTCTCGGTAGGGCAACGAGCCACAAACTCGGAGTGAATGTACTGATCAACGTTAGCCTGGTACTCCTCCTTCGTAAGGTTGGCACAGAAGAAAAGGCCATCGAGGAAGTCCCCAGAACACTTGGAATTTGCGAATCGCAAAAGCCGCGAGAGCGGGCTAGGTTTGCAAGAATGTTAGAAAGAGAGTGAGCGCAAAGGAGGAATAGTAAATGCGGTGGTTGAAAAGAAAAAAGGGCGACTATTTATAGAAATAAAAAAGGCGGGAAGAAGCCGAAGCGTCGGTGTCTGAGGATAGCGGATTCGTGCGGCATTCTTTCGCCCCTCGGGGTCCTATTCTCTCCCGGCGAGTCGACACATCGTCGAACTTTCTCCCGTTAATCATCGGCGAGCTAGCGTTGAATAATAAGAAGCAAAATGCGAGGGCAGGACGCGAGTGCGAGTAATAGAAGCACAAACATAATCAATGAATGAGCGAGCCGGGCAAGGCGAAAGAAAAGATAATAAACATGGAAAGTAAGGGCTCGTAAGCGAGTCAAAGTATCATTATTACAGGCTTATAAAAATTGTTCACGACCCCTCCCAACGAAGGGGAGGGGGAAGAAAAATAATAAAATGCAAAGAAGGAATCCTTAATATCGCAGCCACTTCCAGCGACCGCGACCCCAGACACCAGAGCGAGGGGGGACTCGCGGGTAGTGATACTCGCGAAGCGACCGGTTCGCCTGGCTCATCAGCCGCATGTAGTTGTCAATTCGAGCAATGAACACCCCGGGGGAGGTTGCGTCGCCGTGATCAGTCGGCCGCACCTCGGCAAGGATGCGCGTGTTCGCGTCCTCTATCGAGGCAAACCTTTCCTCGTTAGCGAGCCGATCCAGCCTATTCTGTTCATGCAGATCCCTCAGCAGGGCGGTATGTTTCTGGAATATTTGGTGAACCGCCTCTTCATTCGCTCCGGATCACTGGGATCCCCCAGAAAATCAGCAACCTGACTCGGCGAGGGGGGTGGAGATATCTCCAGCGCTCCAGACTCCGACTCGGTGGGCGGGGTCATATGGTCACCTGCGGAGGAAAAATCAGCAAGGAGGTGGAAAATGACACTCAATAGCGACAGTCTAACCTAGTGGAGGAATTTGAGTACTAGGCCGCTGGCGAGAGGTGCCTGGCTGGCCTCGGAACGCTTCAACAAAGGCAGGGGTAAGGGCCTTACCCAGACCGGGAGCGAGCGCGGGTCTAGAACCGAGCCCGGGCTCGGCGATCAGCGTCCCTCCGGGGCTCCTCTGTCCCAGGATGCTGAATCCAGGTGTGATGATGTTCTGATTCGGCGGGGTAGGCGAATCCGCCGGAGGAGGAACTTGTTCTTCCAAGGCAGCGACAGGGGATGCTGCATAAGGAGCGAGCGTGATTTGGCGAGTCAAGAGGTGCGAGGGAAGGCAAGGTAAGCCACTCACCTCGTTGCGAAGGCGTGCCCCGTAGGTCGAGGGCCCTCACATCCAAGAGCGGGGTGTCAGCCCTGCCGGTGGATGGGATATGGGTCTCTGTGGTTGACCTCCCTAAGGCATTATCATCCGGAGGAGTGTTCTGCTAGTAGAACAAATTAGGTTGAAAGAGTAAAGCATTAAAACCAGCGAGGCTTGATGATAGTACCTACGAGTCAAGCCCGTCCTAGGGGAAGTACAGCGAAGGAGAGGATCCACCCTCGCCGGCCAAGCGTCGGACGGCCTTCGCCGTTCTGAGGGTGGGTGGAGGCGGAGAACGCCTCGGAGAAATCCAGGAAGTGATGGCGGCAGATTCTCCCTTCTGGGCCGCCTGCGAGGCCTTTAGGCGAGCCAACATTTCCTCTTTTTTAGACATCGCGTTGGCGCTCGCGGCGAGTAAGAAAAGGGAGAAAAGAATAACAAGTTTGAATGCCGGCCGGGAAGGATGGTATTTATAGTGGTGGGCATGGGGCCCACCGAAAGATTCTCGCCACGTCACCAAGGGGCCGGCAAATACCAGGGGTTGGATGATTCTTCGCGAGCCTAAAGTGCCTCGCGAAGAGCGGGGATTGTGTACAACCCTGATATTCGCCTAGTGGGTGAACAAAGACGGAGGAATAACCAACAAGTAAAAGTCTCGCGGGAGGGATATATGTTAATAGGCAGAAAATAAGAGAAAGAACAAAATCGACATATGCTCCCTGCGTTCGACGAACGACGCTCTGAGTTCGACGAAAAGGTTCAAAGCTGCGTTCGACGAAATCTAAGCTTCGCTCGACGATCCCGCCTCAGCTCAGCGGTCGACGAATAGATTATTATAGCGGTCGATGCTTTTTACTCAAGCCCAGCGGTCGACGCTTGTACCCCAGCACTGCGGTCGGCGAAGTCCTGAGTTCGACGAACCCCGCTGTCCGTTCGACGAATTCACTTCTCAGTCCAACGGCCGTCTCAGCGGCTATCTCTATCTCGTCCCAGCGGATCCGCTGGGACGAGCACTTATCTCAGCGGAAGAATCCGCAGGAGGGAGCACGAGCCCCGATGTCGATGGACGTTCCCAGTGAGAACGCGAGCGAGGTCCTCACAGGTCGCTCGCCCAAAGGGGGCTTTTAATCCAACAGAGGGAGAAAGAAGGTTAGAAGGCGAACCAGAGCCATTGAAGGATACTCGCGGGAAGGGGCGCGAGTCGTGTCCCCGCGAACCCAAGTTTCAGGGTCAACTCGCAAGAAGGAAAGCGAGCCGGGTACTCACCGGCTGTTCGCAAGAAGGCGAGCGAGCCAGGTACTCGCCGGCTGTTCGCAATAAGGCGAGTGAGCCAGGTACTCGCCGGCTGCTCGCAAGAAGGTCGACGAGCCGGGTACTCGCCGGCTGTTCGCGAGAGGGCAACCGAATGAGATTCTTCCCAAGTCTTAGGGTTCAGCAGAACGCCGAAGTGCGTTCGACGAACGCCGAGCATTTGTCGAGATCGTTGAACCCAGCTCAGCGTTCGACGAATTTTGTTCTCCGTTGGCTGAAACTTGTTCGACGAACTTACCTTTCCGTTCGACAAAGCTCGTTAGACGAACTCATCTTTCCGTTCGACGAATTAACCTCTCTCGCGAGTGAAGCTCTCATAAACCACTCATCCATAGACTAAAGAGGTGGAGTTACTCCTCTGCCCCTGGTGGTCTATATGTAGCCCCTCCAAACAGCAGAGTCTGGCTGTTAGCAGGCCAAATTGGGGTGCGTTTAGTAAAACCAAAAGGCGGAATCCCGCTATTAACAGACCATGAGTAAAAAAGAAACTATAAATAGACCGTAAAGGGCACCTTGGGAGAGGATTCCAGTCTCAGATCTCTGAGATTCTTCTTCTTCCTTGGTTACTTTGGTTCGACTCTATAGCTCTCCAAGGTGCCCAAGTCTCAGCTTAGGCTTGGGAGGGGAAGCGCTCAACGATCTTCCGGGTTTGTGGTGGGACCTCCTCGCTGCGACTAAGGTCTTAGTCCATTTCTAAGTCTCCGGTCTGCTCTTTTCGAGGGACTAGTAAGGGACAGATGCCCCTTAACTCGTTGAGGGCCCGAGCTTCATAAGAGACTGAGAAATCGGTTTTAACAGACTTCCTTCTTATCGACACACCTTTGAGTTCTTATTATTTCGGCGAACGATGCCCTAGAACAAAAGTTCTAGCGTGGTCTCTTCCTAGAAAACTCCATTAAACTGACCAAGGTCAAGCTCTTTTGAGCCGACATCTCTCCTAAATCAGATCTAAAGATTTATCACCACTGGAGAGAGAGCGGAAGTCACCTGATTTACGGCCATGGATCGAGTTTGTCTTCTTGGCAGCATGTTGGCGGTGATCTCCGCTGATCATGTCCTTAGCTTTATTCTTCTTAGCTTTGTTCTTCTAAGGAAAAGGTTGGCTGGTTTGGTCAATGGAGGAAGAGGAAGAAGAAGTTCTGAGTGTTTTCTCCTATTTCTTATGGATAGTTTCTTGTCCAAGACTAACAAAAAAATCTGATTAAATTAATGTTCTTCCTATGATCTGGATTGGACAACACCGCCACATGTTGCTATCCTATAAGACCACCTTGATTACAAGACATAACATAGACTTTAAACAACTCAAAAGTCTCTTATCTAGTCGGCACACATCCAGAAACATCAAATGAATCGGGAAAATTCTATACAGGGCCGAAACTCGACGAATTCGTCAAGTGGTCTCGACGAATCGTCGAGTCCCACTTGACGGATCGTAGAGCAACTCGACAGACCGTTGAGACCCACTCAACGGATAATCGAGATCAACTCGACGAACCGTCGAGTCCTCTCGACGATCGTGGAGTCCTCTCGATGATCGTGGAGACCTACTCGACGTATCGTCGAGTCTTACTCGATGGATTCATCGAGTCCTCTCGTTGAATCCGTCGAGACCGTCGAGTCTTCTCGATGGTTCGTCAAACCTATTTTTGTGCTGGCATCGTTTCCTCACTCAAGTGCACCACGAGCTCGAGTCAACTTACCAACCCGCGAGAAAGTGCATAGTGTGATATGAGTATTCTCTAGAGGGGGGTGAATAGATATTTAAATATTTTCTATCCTGATAATGCACACACAACAAAAATACTAAGTATTATGCATTCAGCAATCCAAAGACAGAATAAAGTAAACACTAATTGCTGAAAAGAAATAATCACAGAAAATTGGAAGAAGGGACAGCACAGAAAATCAACACACAGATGACACAAGGATTTTGATAGAGGTTCCCCAAAATGTGGGAACTCCTCTCTTCTACCTCCCTGGTAGGATTGCATAACCTGTGCCTGAGTCTTTTGATAAGGAGACTCTTAGAACCACTGAGTCTTTTGATAAGGAGACTCTTAGAACCACTGAGTCTTTTGATAAGGAGACTTTTAGAATGACTGAATCCTTTGAAAGAGGGATTAATAAAGCTCTTTTACAGTGTGAAGAATAAGGAAGAAGAAAGAAATAAGATGGAGATAAGAATTCTTTTCTCAGAATTCTTCAGAAGCAATTTCTCAAGAACTTCAGCTTCTATTTTTCTTTCACTGGATCTGTTGATGATTAACCCTTGCTTATGACACTACAACATTTTCGGCCTTTAGCAACACGTGAAAACTGTTCTCTAAAACTGCAAAGTGTTGCCAAAACATTGAAAACTATTGCCATAGGGGTGTCTTCTATAGGCGTGTTGCCAAGGTCTAAGGCAACAGTTTTCATACCTTTAGACAACACTATATAAAAAGCTATTGCCTAAACTCATACAGTAGGCAACAGTGTTTCAGCGGACCTATTGCAACAGTTTAGAACTGTTGACTTATAGTGTTACAATTGAAAACTGTTGCCATAGGGGTGTTGTCTATACACGTGTTACCAAATGTCTAAGGCAACAATTTTTATACATTTAGGTAACACTATAAAAAATTGTTGCCTAAATTCTTAGAATAGGCAACAGTTTTTCAGTGGAGCTTTAACTCGGTCCGTGATAGTGAAACGTAAACACGTATTATTTTTCATTGCGATTTAATAAAAATATTGTAAAACATAATATCTTTCGATGTGTTTTATAGAAAATGTCGTAAAATTAATATTCAAGCATTCTAAAACATGCATGATTATAGATGATTCTTCTTGTAGTGCAATAAGAATTCGTGAAAATTTGCCGATTTGGCTATTTAGAGACCTTGTAGTGCAATAAGAATTCGTGGAAATTTGCCGATTTGGCTATTTAGAGACCCGAGATTGACTAAGTTTAATTTTAACTATAACTTTATGGTTTGTTAATAGATATTTTGGGTGTGCAAATAGTCATAGAAAGCTATAGGAACATTTTTAATGTGTTGCAAAAGATTATTTTAAAAGGTAACACCGCATAATTGTTGCTTAAAGTGCGTCGACAAAAACAACATTTCGAAACTGTTCTCAATAATTGATAAGAGAACATTTATTGCATGTTGCGTCACAAATATTGCCTAAAACTATTACTTAATGGCAACATTTATAAACTGTTCTCTATTCAATGTTTAGGCAACATTTTTTGAATGTTGCCGAATAAAGTGTTGCTAAAGGCAAAAATTGTTGTAGTGTGATTGTGATGATTTGCAAGGATTATTTCAGATCCTTTTCTCTGAGTACTTCTTGTAATCTAGCTGTTATATGATGATGACCAAGGAGTGATGGCGGCGACATCCCCGACATGTAGATGAAGATGGAGCCGGCACATTGGATGAAGATTTTTGCGGCTTCGCCATCGAAATACTTACGGCGTCGCGACACAAGAACACAGTACTAACATCATCATCGCCGCAAGAAAACGCTACCACCGTTGGGCACATTTGATGAAGATCTTGCAGCCTCGCCATCGAAATACTTATGGCGTCGCGATGCAAGAACTCACTACTTTCAACGTCATCGCAGCCGCAACATCACATTTCAAGTTTATGATAGTCGATGCGGCAACGAAAAATATGGTGCACGCCATCACCGCCCCTTTTGAAGAACGCCATCGCCGCAAGGAATATTAAATTATAATTATTCAATTATAATTATTAAATATCATTATCATGTTTATTTTTATTTTGGTCTGTATTTAGATAAATAATAATTATAATTATTCTATTATAATTATTAATTATCATTATCAAGTTTATTTATATTTTGGTCTGCATTTAGTGAGGTTTATTTTGTTTAATTTGGGATTATATATTTCCTTATTTTCGTTATTTGATTTGGGTTGCATATATCCATAATTTATTCTGCATTCATGATGGACTATTTTTGAGCCATCAAATTTTAGAATTATATCTTGGAGAAGATTGAGTGGTGTAGCCTATAAATAGACCATATATTGTAATGAGATGATTATGGAATGAAAAAAAAAGAATTTTGCAAATCCTAAAGGATTCTTCTCCCTCTCACGTTACTTTCTTAGGCTTTCTCTCTCTAGCTGCCCCTCTCTCTTCTTTCTCCCTCTCACGTACAACTCTCTTTCCTCTCTCTTGGCCGCCCATCTCTTTTCTCCCACTTGAAGATCTCTTGCAAGGTACTTGGAGTTTGTCGCGGTGGATTGCGGAACCGGCGTGAAACGAAGAAGGCGGACGTGCTACTCATCGTTGACTCATCCCCGGTGGACTCGTGGAAAGAGCGCTCAATATTTTTGTGGATCCAAAAATTACTCGGATCTACGATTCCGAGTGGGGTAACGAAACTTCTACCCGTGTGTGATTTCATTTCTAGATAGATCTTGTGGTGGAGAAATCTTGGGGTTGAAGTTGATAGCATAAAAAAAACTCGTGGTTTCCTCAATTTAATTTTTTGTGACTATCTTAATAAGTTTATCTTAGTTCGCGAGGCTTGGCGAACCTCCTTTTTCTTGTTGGGGGAGAGCTACCAATTTTGAGTCGTAATTTTTTGGGGTGGATCTCTTTTGGTATAACACGCGCTTGGTCGGACCCGTTACCGGGCCTTTTGAGCCGGAAAGAATATTGGCCCATAGCCCTTATTCGATCACGAACGGTGTGGCTACCCGTATGCTAGCGTTAATTTGAATAAACTGAATTATTCTTGTGGCTGCATTCGCTATTGTCCGCGTAGAAATTTGGATCCGGGAAGGCGTTATAATAAAAAATAACATTATAACTTGAATCGAATGAGCCGACCTACATAATTTGGTATCAAAGCGAGGTTCGTGTCAATTTCTTAATTGACGCATTCCTTAGGTTTTCTTATAACGCCGACACTCACAATCTTCACACGATTTTGCGCTCAAAATTTAAAAATAAAATTTCGTCGGTCTGCGAATAGCGGCCTAGTATTTTTATTTTTCTGCGAAAATAAAAAAAATAAAATTCTGGAAATTCCCCATATTCTTTTCAGTAAGAAATCAAAAAAAGTATTTTACTTACCCAAGTTATTAAGCGGGAATAAAATTATCTTTCATAAAATTTTGTCCTGCTTAAAATTTCTGGTCTGCGTTTAGCGTCCTAAATCTTTTATTTTTCAGGAAAAAAAAATTAATATTCTACATATTATTTCCTGTTAGAAAATCAAAAAAATATTTTATCCTAGTTACTAGGCATAAAGAAAAAAATTCATCAATAAGAAATATTTTCTTACCCTAGTAATTAGATCGGAAAAAATTAATATTTTATAAAATTTTCTACTTAGAATGTTTGTGCACTTAGACTCGTATTACCACTCACCTCACTACGAGTATGGCCTCTGACGTGTATGCTTCCCTTAGACAAAGGAATCATTCAGTTGCAGAATACATGGGCCTTTTTGAGGACATGATGGTTAGGTGCGATATTATGGAGATGCCTGATATCACCCTCTTACAGTTTCGTAGGGGGCTCAATCCCGACATTCAAGGTAAACTCATCCGCTACTGTCACACTGACCTAGACACCTGTTATAACGTCGCGCTGGAAATTGAGAAGCACCTTGCTCACAAGTCTAAGACTCGTTCGTTTGAGAAGGGAAAGGCCATCTTAGGACCTTCCCCCTCTTTATCCCTGAGAGATAAGGACACGTTCCGGTCTGCTGACTCGAACTCAGTAGCCATCACAGTTAGGGATGCCATGAACCCGCGCGGTGAGAGTATTCTGGTATGTGAGGGTCATCCCACAAATGTTATACATGATGCGGGGGGCATGTTTGACCTCCATACTGTCGAGTGCCCTGCTTCGTCAGCGACCTCGGTCTTAGTAAAGTCTCCTCCAAAATGTTCTGATCTAGTTGTTGACTTTTCTGAAATTTCTTAGTTAGTGACGTTGATTGCGCCGACCGCTGACGGCGATGTCATTATTCAGGAAGATCATAGCGATGATGAGGAGGTAGGTTACCCTAGTGATATGGATGATGATCTCCCCTCTGATCCAGTTTTAAAATTGTCTATTGATTCAGATTCAGACGACGCTCCTAGTGCATTGGAAGATTTGGCTAGCGAGGGAAAGACACTTTTGGAAGACTTAGATGATGCAAACCCGGAGGAACTTGTTTTGAGGTTGCCACCGTTAAAGAAAAAATCATCCAATTTAATTTCTCTACCGGGCCCGATTCATTCGATTTCACCGACCTTCCCTCCTGAACCGTTGATACCATTGGCGGATTATAATATTGGACACGAACTGGTTATGACTTGTCCGAAGTATTGTGAGAATTTGATGGCCGCTTGCCATGTGTTGCTTGGACGTCCATGGTTTTATGATCTTAATATGACAATTGTTGAAAAAACTATTATTTATGCGTTAAACTTTCATGGTAAGCAAATCGTTTTGAATACCGCGCTAAGTTTGTTTGAGCGTAAGGAGTGTGTTCGTGACTCTTTTCTTGGTGATTTTAATAAGACTACTATGTTAGTGGAGAACACGTTTTCTAGGTCACGTTTGCACGCTCTCACTTACAAAATAATTAAAGACTCTCACATGTCCACGCGTTTCTAACGAACCACCAAATAAATTTACCAGTCTAGCGCCGAATGAAATTGTGCAGGTATATAAGACACCGGCGCCACTTGATTTGATTTCGTTACCTCCATCATTTAAGTCAAGTCAATTAGCCCAAGACTTTGCCTCTCATGTTCATATTTTACCTATGCACATTAATGAATCGTTAGCCACGTAATATTCATCTTATCAATTTAATGCTAACATACATAGAAGGGCATCTCGCTTTGAAATTGGTGATTTGGACGTGGTGCCTCTCATCCCTGAACGGTTGTCTTCGGGCTCTTTAGAGAAATTAGCGAGTCAGAGAGCTGGACCTTCTCGAATTTTAAAAATATTAGGAGAAAACATTTGTCATTTGAAGTTACCTACGGATGGGGGTATATCCCTTATTTTTCATGTTTCTTATTTAATACCATATGTTTCTCCACCACTGGAAATGTCTGCCTCTCCGTTTATCATTTCCACTAAATATTCTAACGGGTTGGGGGTGAGTTTATCACTGGAACGCTCTTTCCTTCGGGTTCCATTGGAGGTATGTTGTCTTTTGATGTTGTAGCATTTTCTCCATCTTTGTCTAATGCTTCTCCAAGGGTCCCCAAGACCGACTTTTTGCTTGACAGGAATATACAGGTTGAGGTGATTCCACCCGCACATGGTGACATTCGTGGCTTCTGGACTCGGTGGCATGATCATCCCACCTCGGGTGACTCTTGGGTACTTGAATCGGAGGTGGCACTTGTGGATGACTTTCTGCGCCCACACATTCAAGTCAACTCATCGGTGATGAGTTATTTCGAGCGGGGGAGGATTGATGGCGGTGACATCCCCCGACATGTAGCTGAAGATGGAGCCGGCACATTGGATGAAGATCTTGCGGCTTCGCCATTGAAATACTTACGGCGTCGCGGCGCAAGAACACACTACTATCATCATCATCGCCGCAAGAAAACGCTACCACCGTTGGGCACATTTGATGAAGATCTTGCGGCCTCTCCATCGAAATACTTATGGCATCGCGGCGCAAGAACGCACTACTTTCAACGTCATCGCCGCCGCAACATCACATTTCAATATTATGAGAGTCGATGCCGCAACGACAAATATGGTGCACGCCATCGCCGCCCCTTTTGAAGAACGCCATCGCCGCAAGGAATATTAAATTTTAATTTTTCAATTATAATTATTAAATATCATTATCATGTTTATTTTTATTTTGGTCTGTATTTAGATAAATAATAATTATAATTATTCTATTATAATTATTAATTATCATTATCAAGTTTATTTATATTTTGGTTTGCATTTAGTGAGGTTTATTTTGTTTAGTTAGGGATTATATATTTCCTTATTTTCGTTATTTGATTTGGGTTGCATGTAGCCATAATTTATTCTGCATTCATGATGAACTATTTTTGAGCCATCTAATTTTAGAATTATATCTTGGAGAAGATTGAGTGGTGTAGCCTATAAATAGGCCATATATTGTAATGAGATGATTATTGAATGAAAAAAAAGAATTTTGCAAATCCTAAAGGATTCTTCTCCCTCTCACGTTACTTTCTTAGTCTCTCTCTCTAGCTGCCCCTCTCTCTTCTTTCTCCCTCTCACGTACAACTCTCTTTCCCCTCTCTTGACCGCCCATCTCTTTTCTCCCACTTGAAGATCTCTTGCAAGGTACTAGGAGTTTGTCGCGGTGGATTGCGGAACCGGCGTGAAACGAAGAAGGCGGACGTGCTACTCATCGTTGACTCATCCCCGGTGAACTCGTGGAAAGAGCGCTCAATATTTTTGTTGATCCAAAAATAACTCGGATCTACGATTCCGAGCGGGGTAACGAAACTTCTACCCGTGTATGATTTCATTTCTAGATAGATCTTATGGTGGAGGAATCTTGGGGTTGAAGTTGATAGCATAAAAAGAACTCGTGGTTTCCTCAATTTGATTTTTTTGTGACTATCTTAATAAGTTTATCTTAGTTCGCGAGGCTTGGCGAACCTCCTTTTTCTTATTGGGGGAGAGCTACCAATTTTGAGTCGTAATATTTTGGGGTGGATCTCGTTTGGTATAACACGCGCTTGGTCGGACCCGATACCCGGCCTTTTGAGATGAAATGAATATTGGCTCATAGCGCTTATTCGATCCCGAACGGTGTGGCTACCCATATGCTAGCGTTAATTTGAATAAACTGAATTATTCTTGTGGTTGCATTCGCTATTGTCCGCATAGAAATTTGGATCCGGGAAGGCGTTATAATAAAAAGTAACATTATAATTTGAATCGAATTAGTCGGCCTACATCAAGGAGCAGCTGTCAATATTTCCTGTGCAGAGAGAGCACTTATATTTCTGTCTTAGGGTTAGAGAAGGGAGAAGAAGAAAAGCCTTGTGTGACAGTATGAATAATGTTATGATTACCCTATATTTCTTCTCTTCTCCTACATACTTATTGTGTATGATTGGTATTTGAATTTATTTCTCCATTTAGATTGTCCTGAAAAAGAATTCTTATTGGACCTTTGATTTTCGTTTCATCTTTTGATCCCGACCCGACCATCAACTATGAATACCTTCCAAGAATGTTATTTCTGTGTCCTGGAGTACTTCATTCTATTCTTGAAAATAATCGGACCGTTGGAGAACTGTCTTTAGATTGGTGATCCTTCTAAAAAGGTGTTATAAGGACAGTAGAGAAAGCTTCCTTCTTTAGACTGTATTCGACGTAGCATCGAATTATATTTCTTTCTTATCGACGCACCTCTGAGTTCTTATCATAGTAGGCTTCAAATTCCTTCTTAGCTCTGGCTGAACTTAGATGTCGACGTAGCGTCGAATTGACTTCCTTCTTATCGACGCACCTCTGAGTTCTTATTGAAGTGGCTTCGAAATAGTTCTCAGCTCTGAATGAACTCAGATGTTAACGTTACGTCGAATACCATTCGATGTATCTGTCGAGTGAAATATAAGTTGTGTCGACTTCACTGATGGATTCAACATGATCTTCCTTCTACGTCGAGTCTCTTTCGTCATTGCGTCAACTTGACTTATACTTCGATAGGTAGATTAAGTTTCTTGGACTTCTTGTCAGAGTTGCGTTGACATCAAGTCGAAGTTGTGTCGACTTTCATTTAACATAAGTCTTAACTTGACTGACTTTGTAATTATCATGACCTGGCCTTGACACTAAAAGATGAGTGTGACATCTTAGGGCATCTAATGACCATTTTACCCTTTCAATACAAAGAGGTTAATACTCCTGGGAATTGAAATCATATATAAATAATTTGTTAAGTTAAATCACAAGAAGTTTTTCCCAACAATCTCCCCCCATTTATCTTAACAAATTTAATAGATTCATTAAAGTGATTTTACTCATACTTTGACATAATTCTTAATACAAGCAATTATACATAAAATAGACATGTATAATAGACCGAAATAAAATCTGATTGATATAACTGAATGCTTATCAAAGTAAATTACCTAAGTCATGAATTACTTTTTCTTCCTGAGCTATATTGTCAAGGCCTCATAGACCTTCTTGGATTTCCTCTCCACATACTTGTAGTTTGCTGGAATGGCTTTCTCTGGGTTCTTCTGAATTCTTTCATGTCCCTTGAAAAGCTTTTCCAGATCAGTTTCTATTTCAGAATACACATCACTACGCTTGGATCCCATACTGATGACTTTAGTAGTCAGCAAGCTGATTTCTTCCAAGTCTATATCCTCTGCATCATGATCTAGTACTATGAAGGTTCACTGAGGAATGCCTTACACTGGAGCTATTTTAAATGCAATCTTTCTTTTCTTCTTATAAGGCAGGTCTTCTAAATCTTGACAGATTCCAAGACCCTTTGTACCTTGTTGCTCTTTCTCATCCCTGAATTTAGCCTAAGGGTTCTTTACAATATATTTAGAAAGATCAAACATAGTGCTGGGAATCTTGAATGCCTCTTCTAATTGTTCTTTTTCCACAGCCTCTTTACCTTTTTCCAGCCTTTCAATGAACAGCCTTCTCTTTTCTTCAAGCTCTCTTTGAGAGGCTTCAAATTCATATTTTTCTTTTTCTCTGATTTCATCTAGAGCACTGCCAAGTTTTGGATCAACATATTCCTTCATTGTATTTTCAAGAATTTCAACTTTCTCATAAGTTTTGTAATAGGATCTATCCTTCTTGTACATTTTCTTTGTTCTTTTGTATACCTCTCCCAGATTGGTATATTTCTTCCATATCCTCTTCCTCTTCCATCTCTTCCTCTGAAATGTCGTCCTTGCCCTCTTCCTCTGTATGGGGGTCTTCCTCTCAAGGCAGGTGCTTCGGCAATTGGACTGGGTGCTGGAGTAGGATTAGGAGGGAGCTGAGCTGGTGGTGGAGATGATGGTACATATTCAGGTACCTGGTCAGCAGGCTTAGATAATGGAATAGATGCAGAGACCTGGTCAACGGGATTGACCAGGGATAGTGTTGTTGTATATTCTTCAGAGTAGGTCCAGAACACATGTGTCTCAAGGATGGACAGTTCAGTAGACTCATGTTACTATTGCACACTCTTTAAGTAACCAATGTCATCTGAAAATAGGTCACTATCCCCCTATTTTGATGACTCCCATTGTATTAAAGTTAGGGTTCTTGGAGGAGAGGAAGATGCTAGGGGTGAAAGAAACTTGGAAGTAATGGCAGGCTCTCCTTTAGAATCAAAGTAGAAAGGGAAAGTTGTAGTATATACTGAGTCTTGAGGTTGCCTGCTGATACACTTCTCCCCCTACTTTATATCATTGAGAAAATATATAAAGACATCAACAAGCAATAATGACAATCTAATTTCTGTATCAATTGCCTTTATTTGAGCAGTGAAGTGTCGCAACCTTCTATGTTGAGCACACAATTTTCTATAGTAGTCGTTCAAAAAATCTAGGTAAAGAGAACTGAATTGAGAGAGCAAAGTCTCTAGAGCTATATCAACTGCTTCGACAATATCTCTTTGATTGGGATGAGATGCCATTGATGTCCTGGGAGTACCTGCAATGAAACCGAAAGAGAGAAGAAGAAAGGAAAATAGACGAGACTGAAAGGGAGAGAAGTCGAAAATCACACTAAGGTCGAATGCCTGAGTTGCTTTGAGTAGATGAATCATCGCAACTTAGGGTTATATTCGAAGCAACGTCGAAAAGAAATGAATTTAGTGCGCCAAAACATGTTGATTTTGCTTCTAGAAGAAGTTTGCGCGCACTTTGCAAAATCGACGTAAAGTCGAGTAGAATTCAATGTGGCTCCAAATATAGTCAGCAACAATGATGTCGACGGAAGCACCAATATGTATTCGACGCTACGTCGAGTGCTAATAAAAGGAACTATCCCAGACAACTCTCGAAGCTGGCGTCGAGTAGAAATCGACGGTGCGTCGATTCGTATTCGACGCAGCTCTGAATAAACATTATATTTTTCTTAAAAATTTTTTGTTGTTTTTCCCAGCAATATCTTTCTATAAGAAATAAGATTGAACACATAACAAAAGTGTCCTAGAGAGCTCCATCAAGCATTCCAAGTGCAGTGATGAAGAACTTGTGCTTACTTTCATCATGTGGCTTAGTGAAGATATCAACCCTTTGAATATCAGTGGATATGTATTGAAGATTGATCTTACCCTTCTCAACATTGTCCCTCAGAAAGTGGTTCCTTATCTTTATGTGCTTAGTTCTGCTGTGTAGAACAGGATTGGAAGCTATAGAAATAACACTAGACCTATCACAAAATATTGTGGAATTGATAAGAGAAAAGTCGCAATCTAACAACTGATTTTGCATCCACAGTATTTGTGAGCAGCAGCTTCCTGCAACTATATACTCAACTTTAGCTGTAGAAGTGGAGAGTGTGGTTTGCTTCTTACTAAACCATGAGATCAGTCTAGTACCCAGGAATTGACATGTTCCTGAGGTGCTTTTTCTATCCAGCCTGCATCCAGCATAGTCTGCATCTGAATAGCCAACTAGGTCAAATCTAGATTCTGCTGGATACCACAAGCCAAGTTCAGTTGTACCCTTTAGATATCTGAGTATTCTTTTTATAGAACTCATGTGGGATTCCTTGGGGTCAACCTGGAACCTAGCATATATATAAATAGCAAACATTATATCTAGTCTGCTAGCTGTCAAATAGAGAAGAGAGCCAATGGCTGCTCTGTAAGTCTTCTGATCAAAGGACTTACCCTTTTCATCTATATCCAAGACAGCATTAGTAGTCATGGGGGTCTTCATGACAGATGCATTTTCCATCCCAAACCTCTTAATGAGTTCTCTGGTATACTTGGATTGGGATATGAAAATTCCATCTGCATTCTACCTTACTTGGAGGCCTAGGAAATAGGATAGTTCCCCCATGCTACTCATTTCAAACCTTGACTGTATTAGGTGAGCAAACCTTTTGCATAGTGATTGATCTGTTGGCCCAAATATAATATCATTTACATATATTTTCTCTAGTAAGAGATGATTCTTTTGTACTCTTGTGAAGAATGTTTTATCCACTTTCACTATTCCAAGGGAGTGTTCCAGAAGGAAGGTGGATAAGGTCTCATACCAAGCTCTTGGAGATTGCTTGAGGCCATATAGTGCTTTATCTAACCTATATACAAAAGAGGGAAAGATGGATTGACAAAATCTGGGGGCTGCTCCACATACACTTCTTCCTAAAGAGTTCCATTTAGGAATGCACTCATCACATCTTTTTATAGACTTTAATCTTCATGTGTGCAGCATAGGCAAGGAACATTCTAATGGCCTCCAGCTTTACTACTGGATCAAATGTCTGGTTGAAGTCAATCCCCTCCTCTTGCTAATCTCCTTATGCCACATGTCTAGCCTAGTTCCTGACTATGACTCATGAAGAATCCATCTTGTTTTTGAATACCCATTTTGTTCCAATCACAAGGTAATTCCTTGGTCTCTCAACCAATGTCCATACCTTGTTTCTCTCAAATTGGGTTAGCCCTTCCTTCATTGCAGATATCAAGTGAGGATCATTGTCTGCTTCTTCAAACTTCTTAGGTTCATATTAAGAGAGAAAAAATTGCAGCATTGTTTCATTTGTTAGCTGATTCCTTGTCATGACTCCAACTGTCAAACCTCCTATGACTTGAGTTGGAGGATGATCCTTTAGAGTCATCCTGGTTCTTGTTTACTTATTAAGGATGTTCTCCTCTTCTTGAAGAACCACTTGCTCATTGACAGTGGGGGCACCATCTTCATTCTCTAGAATGATCTCAGTGGCTGGTTGTTCAGGTGCTGCAAGTTCCTCTTCACCTGCTGTAGAGTCTACATATGAATCAATGCCAATGTTTTGTTTTCCTTTGTCTTGACACATTGATGAGGGATCCATGATGCTCAGCCTTTCAACTTGCTCTGCTAGTTGGTTTTCTTCCTGCAAAACAGTGTTGGTGGGAGTTTCCTTCCCGTTATAAAACATGTTAGCTTCATCAAAGACCACATGCAAAGACTCCTTAATATTGACAGAGCTTTTATTGTATCACCTATAAGCCTTGCTTGATGAGGAATATCCTAAAAATATTCCATCATCAACCTTCTTGTCAAATTTGGCAAGATGACTTTTCCCATTATTAAGGATAAATCAAGTACAACCAAATATCCTAAAGTATGTGACTATAGGTTTCTTTCCCTTCAGTAACTCATAAGGAGTCTTTAACTTTGTCTTTTGGATGAGACTTCTATTCAGAACATAGTTGGCAGTATTTACTGCCTCAGCCCAAAAGGACTTTGGCAAGTTGGATTCAACCAATAATGTCCTTCCAGCCACCCCATTTTAATGGGTGTTCTATGAGCTGAAAAGCTTTATCTTATCCCTTCATCCTTACAGAATCTACACATTATCTGATTTCTAACTCAGTACCATGATTACTTCTGATCATAGCAACATGAGTATTGAATTCAGATTGAATTTGTCTAATGAATCTAAAGAGGATCTTGATGGTGTCTGACTTAGATTTTTGAAAGAACACCCAGCTGAATCTAGAGTAGCCATCAATAATGACTAGAGTATAGGATTTACCTGCTAAGCTCTGAGTGGACATAGGACTAAATAGGTCCATGTGCAGCAGGAATAGTATTATGGGGGAATCATTCTTACCAATTGGTTTGAATGATGATTTGATCTGCTTTCCTAGTTGGCAGGCTCTACATGGAAGGTCTTTATTGAACTTACCTGTTGGTTAGCCTCTTACTAGGTTATGCTTAGACAATTTGGTAATGGTCTTAAAGTTAAGGTGACTAAGTATCCTATGCCACAACTCATTATTTTCTAACTGGGAGTTAAATAAGTAGATCTCTAACTTAGTATACTCAAAGTCTACAACATAGATCTCACCTTTCCAAGGGCCAGTCAATACTACTTGGTTAGTTATAGAACTAACTATATGCATGACACAAAGACTTAGTGAATACCACTTTGTATTCACCATCACACAGCTGACAAATACTAATTAGATTATGTTCAAGTCCTTCAACATAAGCTACCTTAGAGAAGGGGACTTCCTCAATCCTGAGCAAACCATATCCTTTGGTTTGACCAAAGTGGGAATTCCCAAAAATTACCTTAGGCCCATCCTTGGCCTTGTAGTTTTACAGTAGTTCTTTTGCTCTTGTCATATGCATGGAGCATCCACTGTCCAAATACCACTACTGGTTTGTGGTTGAACAGTCTCCCTTCTGCACATGAAATTAAACATTAGTATAGACCCTCACTTGATGGGGTCTCTTTCTTCTATCATCATATGGAGTTATGAAAGAATAAGATGGTCTTGTAGTATACCCCTTAAGGTGAATAATTGCTGCATTATTATGCCAGCAATGTTTGGCAATGTGCCCAACTTTAGAACAGCAAAAACATTTATGAATATAAGTAGAGAGAGATTTAGATGTTTGAAAAATTCTTGCCGGAAGCATGCGTCGAGAAGAAATTGAAAGTGAGGTTAGATCTTAGATTTACTCTAGAGTGGGGGGGGGGGGGTGAATAGAGTATTAAAAACTTTTTCAGTTAATTTTATAGCGGAATTAAAATAGTGATATATATATGTGTATTGAGTGAGTAATAAAAGCAAACACAAAGAGAGCACACACCACAGTACACAGAAAATCATAACACAGAGGACACAAGGATTTTTATAGTAGTTGTTGGATCGGTCGGCGCCCTTAGAGGGGGGGGGGGGGGGGGGGGGGAGGGGGTGAATAAGGGTTTTAAAAACTTTAGATTATATTTAGAAAACTTTGGAATATTGTAATATTTGAAACAATGAGAAATCAAGTAAAACAATAATGAAGAAACATGCTTTATTAATATCAAATAATGTTTTACAAAACTTGATTCCTGTGACGCTAGAAATCGGAGGCGACTAATAAAAATCCGTTTTATTTTCTATACCGACTCGTATCCCCATGAACCGGTTGGCTTTAGCCGATCTCTCCCCAGATACGGCCTCAAGCCGCTCTAGCCAATCTATCCCCAGAAAGGCCTCGAGCACCCCCTAGACCTAGCCTAGATCTAGTCGCCAACACGAGGCGATTTTCATCCCTAAGTCCTACCCCAGACCTAGTCCCCAACACGAGGCGATTTCACTACCGTTTACAGAAAAGATATGAAATGAAAAGACAATAATATAAAAACTCCCTCTTTGTGGATCTCCTGGAGAAGTGGACGAAGGCCCGCAGAGTATGATCGTAGTCGATGCGGCCTTCCGTCACGATGATGACGCGTGTTGAAATCTTCTCCGCGGATCTCCTTAAGGCTTTATGGAATTGTGGGAGTATCGCTCTGAATCTTCCTCTCTCTGCTGTGACACGAAGCTCTGGAGTTTGGGATTGGAGGAGGATAAAGAATTCGGAGCCAAAGCACTCAATTTATAGCCTCAGCGCTACCGCCGGCGCTAGCGCTACCGCTGGCGCTAGACTGGATTAGGTAACAAATTGCGCGGCAGAATCTCCCATCCGCGGTAATGAGGCTTTCATTCCTTCTGTGTTCACCGATACCGCCGGCGTTATCTGCTACCGCCAGGCGTTAGCTCCTTCCATAACAGCTTTTGGAAACGCGCTCTTCATTGCTAGCGCCCGGCGCTAAGTGCTACCGTCGGCGCTAGTGGGAGTATCTCTCTTCTGTTTTCATTCGTCGGAATTCGTCGGGAGTTCACGAGAACATTCGACGAACGACAGCTAGCGCCTGCGCTAGTGCTACCGCCAGCGCTAGTGGAAGATTTGGATTTGATGGCTCAACTTTGGGGGCAACCTTCTTATGTAATCCTTGAGTCATGTGGACTTTGTTATCCTGCACACTTGAACACAGAAGATCAAATACACATAGGATTTGTTATTCTCAAACCTAGGAGATGCGGAAGACCGTGTTCCAACAAACTCCCCCTTTTGATAATAACAAATCCATTAATGATAAATCAGAGCATTAATCTAAATAAGCATGAAGAAACATATTTGTGTGTGTGTGAAAAGGATGACTTTAGGATAATTATTGATTTTAGCATTTAGAATTGCTCCCCCTAAATATATTCTCCCCCTATGTGAATGCTCCCCTAATATGTATGCTATCAACTTAATTAGTCATGTTGGGTTTTTATTTTGATAGCGAAATATATTTATCATGTTAGTTCTCCCTCTTTTGCATTTTATCATATTAGTTCTCCCCCTTTGTTATTAGCAAAAGCGGGTAGGGAAACAGAGCACTAAAAAATGTGTAAATAAAAGAGAAGGCATGATCGAGCTTTTTAAGTAAATGATAAGGAGTTTTAGACTTGTCTTTCATTGAAAATGATAAGAGTTATGACTTATTTTATCCCTTTTGTTTGTAGTTCTCCCTCTTTTATATATCAGAGTTTAAGCAAAAAAAATAATGATTTCCCCTTTAAATAAGAGTTTTAAGCATAAAACAAATAGTGATTTCCAAGTAATCCATCTACCCAGACAATACGTCTACACCCTAGCCCCGTACTAAGTGACGGATGGGCATGAGGAGCTGCACACATGTCGTAGGTTGGGGTGTTAGTCCCATATGCAAACACTAGACAAAACTTAACCTATCACTCTTTCCCCCCAGTGCCTCGCAAGGCCCCACTGGAACCCTCCCCGGTTAAGGACAAGACATGACTAGAGATAAGGTTATCTAATGTCTACAACCCTACGCCCCCGCTATGGTGAGAAATGAAGTCATGGATAACAATTATTGGAAACATTAAGCATTTAAACCTAATGGGAATTTTCATAGCATATGGATTTTTATTAGACAATAAAATACTCTTAGCTATATTGAAATTCATGAATGAATCAGAGTTTGAGCATTTGCGGAAGATTTCGAAAAAGAAACATCATAATACTAAATAAGAGTTTAAGTTAAAAAAAAGAGATGTTTTTGAGTTTCAAAATGAACTTTAGAAAGATAAGAGTTGAAGCATTTTCGAATAAAGAAACAACATCATTTTGGCAATTTGAAGTAAGAGGTAAAATTTGATTTGAAATTCAATAATAAGAGGATGTTGTTATAAGCAATATTTTACTTGTTGGAGGAGTGTTTAGCATAAAAGTTTACATAGAAATAAATCAGAGTTTTAAGCATAAAAATGATATGCGTGTTAGAACAACCAATATAAATTTTACCCAGCAAGTCTACCACTTGTTTTTAGAAAAATTGAGATTTTAGACTTGATATAAGCATGAAAGAACAAGGTAAAAATTATATGGTGATTATGCGGAAGACTTGTAGAAATACATAAAACATCTTATTTTAATCAAGGATAATCCATAAAAAGATATATGAGTTAATTTCAAAAAGAAGATGTTTATGTAAATCATGTTTCAATGAAAATCTTTTATGGTTGACAAAAATAACCAAGCATGAAATAATACTATCACAAAGAGATTACTACAATGTTATTTCAATTCACAATTTCAAGTCATACCAAACATTGTAGAAAGCATGCTAGGTTATTTAGTGCATTTCATAAGTAAAGAGTAGTATAGAGTTTGCATTAGGATCCAATACTTATGAGAAGAAGTGTTATGTAAGATAATGATGTGCACATAAGTGTATTTTTGAGTAGAGTAAACACATGTTTTAATCAAAAATACAAGTAATATGTAAAGTAAAAGCACAATAAAACACAAATAATTTTACTTCCACTCACTTCAATGCACAAAAAATGTACAACTACCAAGGTGCTTTGCACACACAATGCTCATTAAGACTTATCAGGGTGCAAAGTAGTGCTTGGGGGATCACATAATTTTATTCTTGTTTTTTTTATTGTGATCCGGTGTACTTAAGAGTAAGTGGTTTTTATTTTGAAAGAAAGTAATGGTTTGCACAAGATACTTTACTATTCTTTCCAAGGTGCTCAACCTCACAACGCTTATTAAGACTTATCAGGAGGTTCAAGTAGTGCTTGGTGGAGTTAACTTTGTCAAATTATTTCATGATTTTTGTTTTGTGCAAAGTTCTCCGAATACACTTGTTTTGCAAACCAATATAATTTATGAGAAAGATAACCACTTTTCTTAATTTTTTAAAAGTGCAAATAACGAAGTGTAGGTAAGATACTTGTGCAATTTTAATTCATTGTACTAATACAAAACATACACAAGCATTCTTAGATTAAACACAAATGTAGACAATGCCAAAATAAGTGAGTGAATAATGATCATTATCAAACATAAAACATTTACTCATACTTAGAGGCATGCTACGCATAGTTCTACACAACTTTTACAATATAATTGATGCACATATTAATAGATGTATCAAAGCATGATGAAAGCAATGTTCAAAGTAGTTTGAAAAGATAAATTGCAACATTATAGAAGTTCTAAATAATAGATTATATCATGCTTGATTTTCAATGAAGTCCATACAATATTTTTGATATTTTTGAAGAATAATTTTTACTTAAAGTTTGAACTCATAAAAAATTGATCTTGGACTTCCCGAGGACTACCTTGTGAGAGGTTCGCCTGGTACTAGGTGATATGATGGGATGATAGCCCAAATCACCCTTTCGCAAGATACATGAAAAAAGTTAAGTTCAAAACTAACAATGTTTGATAATAATTTTGTTTTTATTGTTTTATATTTTTGTATTTGATTTTTGCTTTAAGAAATAGAATTTAAACAACTGACAAAACACAAATGCAAAACATATAATATAAAATAAAAGCATATTTTTGTATTTTGATTTTTCAAAAATAAAATAGAATCAGATGTGCAAAACTAAATAGTACATATAGATCAAAATTTTTTTAGAAATTTTTCAAAATTTTAAAAACACAAAAATTCGAAACTCGATGCTAGCGCCGGCGCTAGCGCTAGCGCGGGAAACAGTAAGTGATTTTTTAGGGTTTTGAAAATTTTGATGTTTGAACTTGATTAGGTGTCCCATTAGTAGTTTCATGCTGAATTTTCAGATTTTTCGGAGATGTTTAGATAGTGCAAATTGCATGAAACGTTAGCGATTTTCTTATATGACTAGACTACCTAACCATCGCATGAGACATATTTTCTTATATCTTTATTATGATATTTCAAAGGCTTATGTTTACCAAAATAATGTAAACTGAAAATAGATAGAGAATGTAAACACAAGACATCATGTTTGAATCAGCCAAATAATACATGTTCTAATGATTAATCCATAAACTATGTGATTGATGGAATTTTAGTATTCTATTATGATTTCAAATCACATAGTTGTCATAAAATATGAATAACATCATAAATGTTGTACCTAGCATAGATATATAAGCATAGACCAAAACGAGATGCTAGGATGATGAGTTTGGATGCAATGTTAAACATAGGATTAATCATGTATTTTGTGAAAAATATTTCTCTTCATTATAAAGGCTATCATAATCAACAAAACAAGATCAATGCATTTCGCATTTTAATTTTTAACTTAAGCCCTTTAATAAACCATTTAAATCCATTAAAGTAATATCATTAGTCTTGACAAAACTTAAAAAAAACTAACATAGACACAAATATTCTTTAGGTGACACTGTTAGAATGATAAGTTTGAGATTTATGTTATGCTAAAGTTTGACAGTGTTTCAACTCATAGACCTAGAATGAAGTGAATATTTTATTTGATTTGGTCTTGTTGATATCAGGATGATTCTAAGGCCTAACTTTACAACAATACATAATACATCAACCATGTTATGTAATTATAATATTAATTGTCATCATATAATAAAGAACATATTGATAATTGAGTTTTCTTTTAGATCTTGATCTTTTCTTTTAGATCATGTTATTTCTTTACTTTGGTTGATGTGGGCTATAAAGCTTAATAGGCTAATCATATCTAATAGCAAATTTATAGTTCAATTTATGAATGCTATATGATATATATAGGCAATGAATATAAGAAAGAGAGATAGGTCATCAAAACATAAAATATGATTATGAATTTTGATTAATTTGATTGATAAAATCATTAAGTTTTAAAAGATAGAATCATATTTCAAATAACATATAAGATGACCATTACATGATAGCTCAAAAAAATAGAAGAGACATTAAAGCACATCATGAAGTAGAAATTTGTGTATTTCATTTTAATTGATTTCTACTTCATGCAAATGATGGGATACTAATGAATAAGAGATTTAGGTATCCAAAGGGGACCGGGAGTAGTGGTTCCTTTTGGTACCCAAATATATCGTGTTTGCTTTTGGGGAGATATGATTGAATGGACCCTTTCTTTTGACATTAGTGCGTTATTCTTAATAATTGGTCTCCATTCATACTTTGGTTTAATGTTATTCTTATATGTCAAATTTCCATTATGATAATCTTTATATTGATGATTATGATTGTGATGATTATTGAAGGTATTTTTCATAGGAAATTTGTGACCGTTTAATTTTTCGGTGGGAGAAGATTGATATTGTAAATGATGATGATGATAGTGTTTTGGAATTTCATTTACAATCTTTTGATGTTCTTTACTCCCATTGTTGAGCTTAGACGTATTATGAAAATTCATATTTGTATTCAACTTGCTTTTGGATATTGCTTGATATTGTGAACTTGTGTGTTTTGAATTTTTATTCATAATTTCCATAAGCAAATTGATTTTTGATTTTAATTCATCATTTTTGAGTTTGAAATTATGTCTTGCTTTATTATAATTGATTGTGCTATTTTTAAGAGTTGTAACAATTGATTCAATATGTTTTTCATATTTATCCATATATTCATCAAATGTTCCGTCCATCTCTTTTATTTCAATTTCATAGTCCTTACACTTAGCATAATTAATTTTTAAAGATGAATTTTCTAAACATAATTTTTCATTTTGTTCTCTTATAAAAATAATTTCTTTTTCAAGTTCCTTAAATTTTTCTTTAATATCATTATAATCAAGACAAGGTTTTGTATTTTCAATTGAAGTGACATGAGTAAGGCTAGATAAATCAGATTTTGATACTACTTTAACTTTTGTTTTTAAATTTTTATTTTCTAAGCGCAAAAGTTTATTAGCATTCTTTTATTTCTCAATTTTGCGCTTAGTATTTTGTAACAATTGTAATGAAGAGATAGAAGTACAAAAGATAGAATTTGATTTCATTACATTGCTTTTGGATGAGGGAGGATTTGAACATATTGTTCCTTTGTCTTCTTCTTGGCACTTCTCTTCCAAAAGTAAGATTTCTTCTTCTTTTTCTCTTGGTGTATTGTTCTTCTTTTCTATTTCAATATTCTCCATGGCTTCGTTCCGAGAGAGATCTTCTTGAACGATAATGGATGCTTGTTCGTTCTTTTCCTCCTGTGTTTGTTCCATACCTGCGAGAGGAAGATCATACATTTCTTCAAGAAATTTCCATACTTTATAAGCACTAGAAAAGCAATACACAAATTTGAAAACTTCATTAGATAGTGCACAAAATAAATAATGTTTGGCTTTGGCATTTAGCTGACGTTCCTTTTTATTCGACTCATCCGTACGTCTTATAATTGCTAAGTTCCATACTTCGATGTCTAAAGTTTTAATAAATTTTTCCATTAATAATTTCCACCCTTTATAATTTTTCCCTTCGAATAAGGGTGGTTTATGTGATATTTCATCTTCACAGAAATTTGCCCCACTAGTTGAAGCGAGATCATGAGACGCCATTATTCCCGGTTGTTAAGCCGAATTGGAATAACCTGGCTCTAATACCACTTGTTGGATCGGTCGGCGCCCTTAGAGGGGGGGGGGGGGATGAATAAGGGTTTTAAAAACTTTAGATTATATTTAGAAAACTTTGGAATATTGTAATATTTGAAACAATGAGAAATCAAGTAAAACAATAATGAAGAAACATGCTTTATTAATATCAAATAATGTTTTACAAAACTTGATTCCTGTGACGCTAGAAATCGGAGGCGACTAATAAAAATCCTTTTTGTTTTCTATACCGACTCGTATCCCCACGAACCGGTTGGCTTTAGCCGATCTCTCCCCAGATACGGCCTCAAGCCGCTCTAGCCAATCTATCCCCAGAAAGGCCTCGAGCACCCCCTAGACCTAGCCTAGATCTAGTCGCCAACACGAGGGGATTTTCAGCCCTAAGTCCTACCCCAGACCTAGTCGCCAACACGAGGCGATTTCACTACCGTTTACAGAAAAGATATGAAATGAAAAGACAATAATATAAAAACTCCCTCTATGTGGATCTCCTGGAGAAGTGAACAAAGGCCCGCAGAGTATGATCGTAGTCGATGCGGCCTTCCGTCACGATGATGACGCGTGTTGAAATCTTCTCCGCGGATCTCCTTAAGGCTTTATGGAATTGTGGGAGTATCGCTCTGAATCTTCCTCTCTTTGCTGTGACACGAAGCTCTGGAGTTTGGGATTGGAGGAGGATAAAGAATTCGGAGCCAAAGCACTCAATTTATAGCCTCAGCGCTACCGCCGGCGCTAGCGCTACCGCTGGCGCTAGCCCAGATTAGGTAACAAATTGTGCGACAGAATCTCCCATCCGCGGTAACGAGGCTTTCATTCCTTCTGTGTTCACCGATACCGCCGACGTTATCTGCTACCGCCAGGCGTTAGCTCCTTCCATAACAGCTTCCGGAAACGCGCTCTTCATTGCTAGCGCCCGGCGCTAAGTGCTACCGCCGGCGCTAGTGGGAGTATCTCTCTTCTGTTTTCATTCGTCGGAATTCGTCGGGAGTTCACGAGAACATTCGACGAACGACAGCTAGCGCCTGCGCTAGTGCTACCGCCTGCGCTAGTGCTACCGCCAGCGCTAGTGGAAGATTTGGATATGATGGCTCAACTTTGGGGGCAACCTTCTTATGTAATCCTTGAGTCATGTGGACTTTGTTATCCTGCACACTTGAACACACAAGATCAAATACACATAGGATTTGTTATTCTCAAACCTAGGAGATGCGGAAGACCGTGTTCCAACAGTAGTTCCCCAATAAACCTGGGTACGTCTACTCTTCTACCACACTTGGTAGGATCCACTAGGTTTTTGATCAGGTGCCCTATCACCAAGGGGTTTTTGATCAGGTGTCCACACACCAAGGAGCTTTTGATCAGGTGCTCTTACCAAACCACATGTTTTTGTTTAGGTGCCCTGCCATCAAGGGGTTAACTTTTGAAGGGAGTTAGAACCCTGTACAAGATAAGGTAAAGAGGGGTTATGAAGTTCTTCTCTGTCTATATTCTAAGAGAAGATTCTAGTGGATTGTTGATGTAGAAAAGCTCCCCCTGTCTGATATAAAATTGTTGACAGTTGAGGATGGAAGCTTTCTCTTGAATAAACTGATCTTCCTGTAGCTGTTGAATCTGAGAGAATAAGTTCCTCAGATTGTTTGTTGCTCTTTGAAGATTGGATATCTAGAAGCAGAGATCTGAGAGATTGATCTTGATGAAGTTCTCAGAGATTGAATATGTGCTGCTTGAGGAAGATGAAGACTGAAAAGCTTTTTCTGTATATTTCTTTCTTCTTCCTCTCGACTATATTATGCTTCTACTTTCTTTTTCCTGTACTGATAATCTGTAATGTGTTCTAGGTTAATCCTGTCGTGAAAATTGTGTAATAAAATAATACTGTATATCTTCTTTCCTTATTCTTTTGAAATCTCTGACAGAATTTAAATTCAAATCCCTTATTTTAAGGAATAAAACATTCTTAAGAGATATATCCTGTACTGCAAATATGATACACCTTTTACCTTTTTCCTTTTCCATGAACATGTCCTTTTCAGCTAAATGTCAACGGCTATAATCTCAAAATAAAAAATGGAAAGGTATAATCCTTACTTATCTGATATAATAGAGCCGTTGCTAAAGGATCTTTTTTCAGAGAAATAGAATAACCGATCTTCTGAATAAATCTGCTTTAGAGAAATTTTCGTCGATCTGAGAAACAAGTTCGTCGAACAGAATTGGATTCGTCGATCTCGAAGATGAGTTCGTCGATCTGAAGATATTCGTCGAACGCAGACTGAGTTCGTCGAACGGATGATGGAGTTCGTCGAACTGAAAGAACTTATCTGTTGGCCTGGCTGGAAGAAAAGAATTAGTCGATCTGAGAAGAACTTTCTTCGATCTGAACATCTGATACTTATTCTTCGAACGCAGAGCTGAGTTCGTCGAACGCTGAGAGATGACAAATTCGTCGACCGCTGAACTGAACAAAATCATCGACCGCTGAGACTGAATAAAATCGTCGACTGCTGAGACTGAATAAAATCGTCGACCACTGAGATGCGGCAAGATCGTCGATCGCAGATTGAAGCACGCCGTTCGTCGAATGCAGATTGACACGCCGTTCATTGAACGCAGATAGCATTTCGTCGAACGCAGCGTTGAGTTCGTCGAACGCAGAACCTGAATATTTTCTTGAGTTCTAATAGCCTAAACCCTTGACCCATTGACTATACATTGGGGTCAACTTTATCCTAATCAGCAGATAGTGATCCTAGCCCAAATTAGTAATAGGGTTGTTCCAACAATCTCCCCCTATTTGGGTTAGGACACTATTTGACAAAATTAAAAAAAACAGAAATATCAACAAAACAATAGGGCATATATATCTGATAGGTTTTAAATATTTCAGCATATATAAATATATGATACTCTGAGTTTTGAAACATTTCAATGAAAACAGAAATAATAAAAAACCTTTGCTTTTTTGAATTCTTGCTTTCTGACTTTCTGAATTCTGATATTGTCTGAACTGTATCTGCTATATTTCAGCTTTCTGAATTTGTTGATCTGAACTGTAGCTTTATAATATGAATTTGATATCTTCTCTAACAGAAATTATTTCTTAATTTGCTTTGCTACCAATCTAGTTTGAATCTATCATAACATCTTCCATATCAAAAGCTATATTCTGAATCTGAACTTGAACATGAAAACTTTATCTGAATTTGCATTAAGCTGGAGCAAACATTGCATTTGAAATTTGCAACATATGAAGATTGATCATAAATCATTTCCTTCTTTCATAAAACATGTTAGCCTGAGAGCATCTCCCCCCGAGACTGGAGCTTCTTCAGCTTTCTCCCCTTGCCTAGTTCATAGAACATCTCCCCTTGAGCAAAAACTACACGGAGCTTCTTCATAGAACTGAAAACATGCTTCTTCATCAGCATTTCCTCTTGAAGCTTGAGCATTTCAGAAAACAACTCCCCCTGTCAAAAAGGAAAGTATCTCCCCTTGACAAAAAGGAGCTTCTTCAATACATCTCCCCCGCCTAGTTTCAGGAAGACCTGGAGCTAGGCCTCTAGAAGAAGGGACTTTTGAGGAGGTAGGGAAGGATGCAATCTTTATATTGCTACTGTTCCTGCAAAATAAAAAAGAGATAAAGTGCAAAGGAACTGGAAGAGAAGCAATTTCTGTAGGCATTCAGTTAAAATAAAAAAGATTTGATTATGATGATAGGTCAGAAATAAAAGCTTCATCCTAACTGGGTTCGACGAAAAAAGAGTTTTCATCGATCTCGGTTCGACGATTTTGATGACTTCGTCGATCTCCATTCGACGAAAGACTAGATTAAGTCGATCTCAGTTCGATGAAGAGATGGGATAAGTAGAAAACTTAATTTTTATCAGATTGAATCTCCATCTATCATACCTAGCTGATTTATAAAGAAGATATGCTTCTTTTCATCCAAGGGCGTGGTGAAAATATCAGCTCTTTGTAAGTTAGTAGGAATAAATTGTGGACAAATTTTATTTTTATCCACATTATCTCTGATAAAGTGGTGCCTAATTTCTATGTGTTTAGTCCTACTATGGAGAACTGGATTTTGTGCAATAGATATTGCACTAGTATTGTCACAAAATATAATTGAATTATTTAGATTGACACCATAGTCTAAGAGCTGATTTTGTATCCACAATATCTGTGAGCAGCAACTGCCTGCAACTATGTATTCAGTTTCAGCAGTTGATGTAGACACAGATGTTTGTTTCTTACAAAACCAGGACACAAGCCTATCACCAAGAAACTGGCAAGTTCCTGATGTGCTTTTCCTGTCTACTCTGCATCCAGCATAATCAGAATCTGAGAATCCAGTTAATTCAAATTCTGATGTTGTTGGATACCAAAGTCCTAGATTAGAACAACACTTTATATATCTCAAAATTCTTTTTAGGAAAATTTGGTGAGATTCTTTGGGGTTAACTTGGAACCTAGCACAAATACAAGTAGCAAACATTATATCAGGCCTACTTGCTGTTAAATAAAGTAATGAGCCAATAATTACTCTATATACTTTCTGATCAACAGGTTTCCCTGATTCCTCAGTGTCAACAACAATATTTGAGGGCATGGGTGTTTTCATGGTGGAAGCATCAGACATACCAAACCTTTTCACTAATTCCTTAGCATACTTAGATTGTGATATGAATATGCCATTTGGAGTTTGCTTCACTTGAAGACCAAGGAAGTATGATAACTCACCCATGCTACTCATTTCAAATTTAGATTGCATAAGGTTAGAGAAGCTTTTGCATAAATTTGAATCAGTAGAGCCAAAAATAATATCATCTACATATATTTGAACTAGTAAAGTTTAATTTTTATGTATCCTGAAAAATAGGGTTTTATCAACTATGCCTCTACAGAAATTGTTCTCCAAAAGAAAACTAGCTAAGGTCTCATACCATGCTCTGGGAGCTTGTTTGAGACCATAGAGAGCTTTATTAAGCTTAAATACATAAGAAGAGTGGGTTGGAGAGATAAAACCTGGTGGTTGTTCCACATAGACTTCTTCTTTGATGTCTCCATTAAGAAATGCACTCTTCACATCCATCTGATAGACTTTAAACTTCTTGAATGCAGCAAAGGCAAGGAAAATCCATATAGCTTCAAGTCTTTCACAGGAGCAAAGGTCTGATCATAGTCAATTCCTTCTTCCTGTGAATATCCTTGAGCTACCAATCTTGCTTTGTTTCTGACTATGTTGCCTTGATCATCAAGCTTGTTCCTGAAGACCTATTTGGTGCCAATAGCTATGGTCTTTTCCTCTTAGAACTAAATCCCAAACCTTGTTCCTTTCAAATTGATTGAGCTCCTCTTGCATTGCAAGAATCCAGTTTGGATCTTGTTCTGCATCTTTTATGGTTTGAGGTTCAATATGAGATAAGAAACATGTGTGCATCTGATTTTGGTGTAGTTCATGCCTTATTTGAACACCTGCTGAAATATCACCAATGACTTGGGATATTGGATGATCTCTAACTGTGATGTGATCAACAGTTGGAGTGGGTTCAACAATGATATCCACTTTGGGAATTTGATCAGCTGTCACTTGATTTAAACTGTCTGCAAGATCTGGATGATCTTCTTCTTCACTGTCTTCAAGATTTTGAGTTGATGGAAGTAGTGATTCTTCTTTCTGTAGATCTAGTCCATTGAGCTCTTCACATAGAGCTGGTACCTGCAAAATATTTTTGGTAGAGGTGGTGTTCCTCTCCTCAATTAACATGTTAGTCTCATCAAAAGATATATGCATGGACTCTTCTATCTTAAGAGTAGATTTGTTGTAAACTCTGTATGCCTAACTAGAAAGAGAATATCCAAGGAATACGCCTTCAACAGCTTTTGCTTCAAACTTCCTTAGATACTTCTTGTCATTGTTGTGCACATAGCATTTATAGCCAAATATCCTAAAATAGTTAACCTTAGGCTTTTTATTCTTGAGTAACTCATAGGGAGTTTGCCCTTAAGTTTATGTATCAGGCTTCTATTCAGCAAATAATTTGTTGTGTTCACTGCCTCTGCCCAAAAAGAGAGTGGCATGTGAGCATCAGTAAGCAATGTAGTTGCTGATTCAATTAGGGTTCTATTTTTCCTTTTAGCTACCACATTTTGTTGAGGAGTTCTAGGAGCAGAGAAACATTGCCTGATCCCTTCTTTTCCACAGAATTCTCTCATCAGAAGAGATTCAAACTCAGTGCCATGATCAATTCTAATCAATGAAACTAGAGTAGAGTACTCAATCTTGATGGACCTGAGAAAGTCAATCAGAACACTGAAGGTGTCACACTTGTTCCTATGAAAGAACACCCAAGTGAATCTTGAGAAGTCATCTACAATCACTAGAGAGTAATGCTTCCCTCCTAGACTTTGTATTGTAGTAGGTCCAAAAAGGTCCAAGTGCAGTAAGTACAAAATCCTAGGTGAATCACTCTTGGATAAAGATTTAAAACTACTTCTAGTTTGCATACCTAATTGACAAGCCCTGCAGAGTCCTTCCTTCATGCATGAACCAGATGGCAGTCCTCTAACAAGTTTATCCTTAGAAAGCTTAGATATAGTTCTAAGGTTAATATGTCCAAATCTTTTATGCCATAATTCATTTGTTTTACTTATAGAATTGAATAAACAAATATCAGAATTGGCAGAGTCAAAGTTGACTAAATAAATATTTCCATGTCCAATACCAGATAACACATTAATGTTTTTATTATTGGTAATAAGACATAAGGAATGGTTAAAGGTTACCTGATAACCTTCATCACATAACTGGCTTATGCTGATGAGGTTGTGCTTCAGACCCTTGACATAGGCTACCTCCTTGAAGGTCACTGCTCCATCTTTGATCTGTCCATAGCCTTTGGTTTGTCCACGGTTGGAGTCTCCAAAGATCACCTTGGGTCCAAGATTTGCCTTGTAGTTGCTCAGGTTGGCCTTGTTTCCTGTCATGTGTTTTGAACAGCCCTATCCAAATTCCATTGTTCATTCTTGCTTGGATAGATGTGTACCTGCAAAATAGAAAAATAAACTAGTTGTTTTTTACCCAGACTACCTTGGGTCCTTTTGTATTACCACAAAAATCTGAAATAAAAGACATTTCAGGCTAATCCTTATAACCTTGTGGATGATATCTCCTTGGAGGAATTATCCATTCAGTGAAAGGATTGAAAGTATGTGAAGAATAAGAATTTTTCAGTTTTTCTGTATATTTTCTGTTCGACGAACTGGGCTGAGTTCGTCGATCGTCGTTCAACGAATGGACATGCTTTCGTCGAGCGCCATTTGAATAATAAATATACTGAAATTCTGGCTTCAGAGTTCGTCGATATCTGTTCGACGAAGTGAATTCAGTTCGTCGAGCTCCGTTCGACGAATTCTGCTGAATTCCTTTATTCTTGACAACCTTGCTTGAAATGTTTTTATTTACATCTACAACTTCTTTGCTCTTAGCAGAAATGATTTTTATTGGTCTAGATAGTATGTTCTTCTTAATAAGAGGTGGCTCACTTGATGATGCACCCAAGCCCAGTTTGCCATTTAATCTGGCATTTACTGTGCTTGTGATGTCCATCAGTTTGATGCTTCTCCCAATTAGGGATTCTTCAAATTTCTTGGCCTCAGATAGTTTATTCTCAATGAGAATAATATGTTCTCTGGAGGCAGCCAAATCTTTCTTAAGATTAACATTTTCTTCACTAAGTTGGTTCATTTCAGCTAGCTTATTTCTGAGAGAGATTATTTCCTTCTCAGATTTAATTAAGTCTAAGAAAAGAACTTTGAATTCATCTTTGAATTCAATTGAATTGAAATCAAAATTAGAGATTACCTGATCAGTGTCATTGTCAGCTTTTGATTCTGATTCTTCTTCATCTGAGTTATTTGCTGAGGCATTGATAGCCATCATACAGAAGCTTCTCTATTCTTCATCATCTTCATCATCAGAAGAGCTGGATGAAGATGCATTCTCTGACTCACTGCTTGAGTCATAAATGGCCATCAAGCATCGATCATTCTCCTTTGATTCTTCTTCATCATCAGAAGAACTGGATGAAGACTCTGACTCAGTTTCACTCCAAGTTTGAGCTACAAATCCTCTTCCCTTGTGATTGTGTTTGTGGGAGGAAGACTTGCTGGAGTGTCTTTTATCTTCCTTTTCTTTTCTCTTCTCCTTCTTCTGGTTGTCTAGACATTCTAGTAGAATATGTCCAGGTTTCCTGCAGCCATAACAAATAATTTCCTTAGGATTTGACTTGTCATACCTTGGCTTTTCTCTTGATCTGGAATCTTTCTTTTTGAAGTCCTTCTTAGCCATCTTGCAGAACTTTTTGGCTAGAAGGATCATGAACTCCTCATCTCTTGGATCCTTTTCTTCCTCTTCAGCTTGAAAAGCTATGCTTCTTTCCTTCTTGGATGCTGGAGATGAAGTGGATTGCTCAGCTTCTCTAGATTTGATAAGCTTCTTATAGGATTTGAGTTTGCCTAACAAGCTCTAAGTGGAGATCTCATTAAGGCTTCTGGCTTCCTTGATTGGTCAGATCCTAGAGTCCCATGTGCTGGGGAAGCACATAAGGATCTTATCATTGATCTCAATGATGGAGATCATTTTGTCCAAGGTCTTCAGCTCATTGATTATGAGGCTGATCCTGTTATACATATCAGCTACACTTTCATTTTCTCCCTTCTTGAAGTTCTCATATTGAGAAATAAGTTGAGATCTTATGTACTTTCTTTCATCAGCTGATCCTTCAACCATGTTGTTGAGTGAGATCCAGATTTCTCTGGCTGAAGTGCATTCCACCACTTTCTGGAAAATGTCATCAGACATTGTTTGTGCCAGAATATTCATAGCTTTGGCATCTGCACATCTTTGCTTCTTCTGTGCATCTGTCCATTCAGGTGGTGGAACATCATTGTTGTTTGTTGGTGCTTCAGCACTTATTGTTGTTGTTGGTGTAGGAGGTCCTGTCAAAATAACATTAAAGATTTCCTCATCAATAGAATTCTTGTACAATCTAATCCTTGCCTTCCATAGTGCAAACTTACTGAGATTGCACATAGGAGGTCTTGTGCTAGAATATTCTTTGTTCTGTGCCATGAGTTTTTAGAAAAAGAAAACTCAAAAATAAATTTAAGATCTAATTGATCTTTATGATTCAAGTGTTAGCCTGTAAATAATCAACTACCCTCTGATACCAATTGAAAGTGAGGTTAGATCTTAGATTTACTCTAGCGGGGGGGGGGGGGGGGGGGGGTGAATAGAGTATTAAAAACTTTTTCACTTAATTTTATAGCGGAATTAAAATAGTGATATATATGTGTATTGAGTGAGTAATAAAAGCAAACACAAAGAGAGCACACAGCACAGTACACAGAAAATTACAACACAGAGGACACAAGGATTTTTATAGTAGTTCCCCAATAAACCTGGGTACGTCTACTCTTCTACCACACTTGGTAGGATCCACTAGGTTTTTGATCTGGTGCCCTATCACCAAGGGGTTTTTGATCAGGTGTCCACACACCAAGGAGCTTTTTATCAGGTGCTCTAACCAAACCACTAGTTTTTGTTCAGGTGCCCTGCCACCAAGGGGTTAACTTTTGAAGGGAGTTAGAACCCTGTACAAGATGAGGTAAAGAGGGGTTATGAAGTTCTTCTCTGTCAATATTCTGAGAGAAGAATCTAGTGGATTGTTGATGTAGAAAAGCTCCCCCTGTCTGATATAAAATTGTTGACAGTTGAGGATGGAAGCTTTCTCTTGAATGAACTGATCTTCCTTTAGCTATTGAATTTGAGAGAATAAGTTCCTCAGATTGTTTGTTGCTCTTTGAAGATTGGATATCTAGCAGCAGAGATCTGAGAGATTGATCTTGATGAAGTTCTCAGAGATTGAATAGGTGCTGCTTGAGGAAGATGAAGACTGAAAAGCTTTTTCTATATATTTCTTTCTTCTTCCTCTCGACTGTATTATGCTTCTACTTTCTTTTTCCTGTACTGATAATCTGTAATGTTTTCTAAGTTAATCCTGTCGTGAAAACTGTGGAATAAAATAATACTGTATATCTTCATTCCTTATTCTTTTGAAATCTCTGACAGATTTTAAATTCAAATCCCTTATTTTAAGGAATAAAATATTCTGAAGAGATTTATCCTGTACTGCAAATCTGATACGCAGTTTACCTTTTTCCTTTTCCATGAAGATGTCTTTTTAAGCTAAATATCAACGGCTATAATCTCGAAATAATAAAAGGAAAGGTATAATCCTTACTTATCTGATATAATAGAGCCGTTGCTAAAGGATCTAAATTCAGAGAAATAGAATAACTGATCTTCTGAAATAAATCTGCTGTAGATAAATTTTCGTCGATCTGAGACATAAGCTCGTTGAACAAAATTGGATTCATCAATCTCAGAGATGAGTTCGTCGATCTGAACATGTTTGTCGAACACAGACTGAGTTCGTCGAACGGACGCTGGAGTTCGTCGAACTGAGAGAATTTATCTGCTGGCCTGGCTGGAAGAAAAGAATTAGTCGATCTGAGAAGAACTTTCTTCGATCTGAACATCTGATACTTATTCTTCGAACGCAGAGCTGAGTTCGTCGAATGTTGAGAGTTGACAAATTTGTCGACCGCTGAACTGAACAAAATCTTCGACCGCTGAGACTGAATAAAATCGTCGACCGCTGAGACTAAATAAAATTGCCAACCGTTGAGACGCTGAGACGCGGCAAGATCGTCAAACGCAGATTGACACGCCGTTCGTCGAACACAGATTGACACGCCGATCGTCGAACGCAGATAGCATTTCGTCAAACGCGGTGTTGAGTTCGTCGAACACAGAACCTGAATATTTTCTTTAGTTCTAACAACCTAAACCCTTGTGAAAGTTGAGTTTTGTTCTCATTCTTATTATTAAAAGTCTTATTTAACTTTGTTTCAAATTAAGTGATATATATAAATATATATGAGTGCTGATTGAGAAAGTAAAACATAAATAAACAAGCACATAACCAAATGACACAAGATATATAGTAGTTCCCCAAAACCTGGGTACATCTACTCTTCTACCCACTGGTAGGAATCCACTAGGAGGTTGTTGATAAGGTGCCCTCACACCAAGGTGATTTTGATAAGGTGTCCACACACCAAGGTGATTTTGATAAGGTGTCCACACACCAATGGGAGTTTTGATCAGGTGCCCAATTCACCTATAAGCTTTTGATAAGGTGCTTATAAACCAAGCTGCAGGTTTTTGCTAAGGTGCCCTGTCACCGAGAGTAAACTTTTGAAGGGAGTTTTAACCCTTTACAAGATGGGAAGGAGAAAGGGAAAAGATATATTGTTCTTCTCTTTTAGCTGAGAAGACACTTGAAAATCCTGATTGGATGTTGAGTTGGATCTTGATGAAGATGGTGAAGAGAGCTCCCCCTGTCTGATTTAGTTGTGGAGACTCCTTGGTTCCGAATCCTCTATTTCAAATGTATGGAGTGGATCACCTCTCATTGTTCTCTGTCGACCTTCTCCTTATTTATAGCTCTGTGTATTAAGATAACACTATAGGAGAGAAATCAATTAGTAGATAGAGTATTTAGAAAGAGAGAAATATTTCCATAACTATTATATCTATAGAAAGAAAGAATTCATTTTGATTTCAAATAATATCCATAATGAGTTTTATCAGATTAGCCAAGAATCAAATAGAAGGAAAGAATGATTCAGAACGGCTATAAAATATTAACATTATTCCATATAAATTAGATCTACTGAAAGAAGGAAAGAGATCTGGCGCATATTTAAATCTGTCATATAAATCGACGTGCGTCGATTACCATTCGACGTAAGCATCGAATTCATCCTGGCTGGACGTCGAGAGAAGAATAAGGAAGGTGCGTCGGCTAAGGTGCGTCGACTTCTCTATATGCGTCGACTAGAAACACAGCTTCCAGCTCCCCCTGAAGTTCAGTTTCTTTATCTTTCTCACCATCTTCCTTTGCAGCCTCATTTTCTGCTCTGCTTCCCTCCCCTTGTAGTAGTGCCATTTGATTTGCAGCATCCCTTGCTATGTTGAGTACCTCTATTGTTTGTTCATCATTATGTAGCTCAGGTACTGTCTCATTCCCAAGGATTTTGTCAGATTTTGGAGGAGGGGACTTGTGAGAGAGAGATTTAGGATTGGAGGGTTGCTCTTCATCTAGATTCTCCCCCTTCTTGACCTTCTTGGCCAAGGAGGTTAAGAAAGACCTAGTCACTCTAGAGGAAGAGAGAGAAGATTTCAGATCTTGCACAGAGGCACTGACCCCATCTATTTGGGTGTGCATGTGAAGGATGGAGGAATGAATCTGGGAGCAATGCTCATCTAGCATTGCTTGGAATCTTTGAGCTGTGGATTGTATGCACTGGGTGATGAGAGCCTCAGTGGATTCAGATGGTTCATGGTGTGAGAGTTGATGAGGAGGTGGAGGAATAGATGAGACATGGGCATGTGATTGAGGTGGTATTTGTGATTGTGTGGATGATGAAGGTACAGATGAGAGATTTGTTGAAGGAGGAGGAGGAGGAGGATGAGCAGGAGAGTTAGAGGGAGAGGGAGATCTTTCAGGGATGGAACCAGGCTTAGGGATTTTCCTGGTCCATTTAGAAAAGAGAGCAATTGACATCCTCTTCCCTGGAGGAATGGGGATTCCTTTTGACCTACATAGGTCAGGAAAGGAATGGAAGAGGACTTGACTCATGATTCTCATGTAGGCATTCTCTTTGTGAGAGTATTTAGAGTCTATCATCTTGAGTAGCCATGTGGCCCAGTCTACCTTCTTCTTCAACACAAGGGCCCCCATGATGTTCAGTTGTTGTTTTGGTACTGCACCATGTGCTGAGATCTTGCACAGTAGAACTTTCCCTACTATATCAGCCAGCAGCCTATATTCATCAGAAAAGTCTACCTTTTTCAGATGGATTGGTCTATCTTTTGAGAATTTCATGGTGGTGAGCAAATGCTTGATTTCATCAGGTGTGAGTTCAATGGATTCATCACCTATTAGGGGAATAATCAAGACTTGTTTAGTCATTCTTTTAGAGGCTCATTGTCTTTCCTTATTTCTTTTAAACTAAGATGATAGTAGGATATACCTGATGGAAGATCAAAGGTGGCCCTAATATGTTCTGCTGAGATTGAGACTGGTGTCTCATATCGTGTTCCCTGCATTTCTCCTTGTTCAGATATCTGAACATGAGTTATTAGCTCTGTGAGCTCTGATTCCAGGAGCTTGCACCTAGTGGAGATGAGTTTGTCCAGTCCTGCTTCAGTAAAGAGAGCAATGATGCTCTTGTAGTTTTCTGCGGTAGCTTGGAAGGACTCAAGGTCAATGTCGAAGCCTGAGTTGGTTTGGGAGCCATTTTAGGTTAGTGAAGGAGAGAGGAAGAGATTAGCTGGTCTGAGGAGCACGAAGAATGAAAGAGGCAATGTCGTGAAGGTTTCTAACTGAAGAGTCTTTTTAAGTCAGGTGAAGCGTCGAAACTGGACTCAATTCGAGGTTTATTCGGTACTTCAGTGGATGTGACCAAAAATAATTTAGCATTGCCACTCGTTTTTATGAGGTCCGCGTTACATCGAGTGGAATTCGACGTGAGCATCGATTTAGTCTGCTTTGGGATGCAAGGGTTTCTTATCGTTGTATGCGTCGATAGCAGTCGACGCATGCGTCGATTGTGCTTATTGATCTGAGTTATCGACGTTGTGTCGATTAGAAGTCGACGTGACTTTTAATTTTCCTGAAAAGTTCTGGGTGTTTATTTCTTTTTATCTCTTCTTAATCCTAAAGGTTTCTAAGGTAGCCTAGGACTTGGTTTTAAGACCAATTTGATTGATTATACCAACACTTTTTGGCAAGGTGGCCATTTTTGTTGCATATGTAACACTTGAGTATCTTACTTTTGTGAGAGTTTGAGTTTAAAGGTGAATAGTAGTGTTGACTAGGATACCAGTGTTGATTAGGATAGAAGGTTTCATTAGGATGGGAAGTTTGGTTACCAAGTTTTGGGTAAAAATTTTGGTTAGAATGTTGATTAGGATAGAAATTATGATCAGGATGAATGAGTCCTGAATAAGGGTTAGGATGAAAGACTTTTGGAGGAAAGATGTTTAAATTGTTCTGAATTTTTGTGCGTCGATATCCATTCGACGCATGTTGATAGTTACGTTGATTTGTATTCGGCGCTTTCTCCAGATGGTGTCGATCTGATTTCGACGCATAGAAAAAGTTGCGTCGATTGGAAGTCGACGTGCTTTTGTTCATCCATCTAGAAGAGGTCGAAGCATCTGAGAGATTGCGTTGAGTAGAAGTCGACGCACTATCGTGCATGCGTCGATGTGAAGTCGACGCAACTGTATCTTCATAACTTTTCATTTTGCCTTTCTCTGTTTTTACTCCTTTATGTCTTGTTTTTCTTGGTTTGATTGTTTCTTCAGATGAAGTTTGTGAGTCATCAGCTGAATAATAAGATGTTTCATCAAATTCCTTTATTTCTTTGAAGGAGTTTTATTCCTTATCTTTTGGGTCTTTTTCTTGGTTTGTCATTTTGACAGGTTTAGTGAATTTTACAGGGCTCATCCAAGCAGGTTTGTTGGATGGAATTAGGCTGATTGAGTGATCAGCCCCTAACCCAAGATGGTTGTGTCTTATTGTTTATTTTTCAGTGATTTCCTTAAGAGTTTGGCTTCTCATTTTTATTGATTCTTCAAAGGCTTTTTCCTGGGTTACTTTATCCTTAAGGAACTGATTTTCTATTCTAGCCCTTTCTATTTCCTTTTCTATTCTGCTAGCTATTGATTCATAATCTTTTGAGGATTTAATTTCTGTGTTTCTCTGGTTTTTAGCTATATTGATTTGTTCTTTTAGATCTTTAATTTCTTGTTTTGTTTTTAGTTGATCTAGGTACATTCCCATAAAATCATTTCTAAAATTATCACTTTGAAAATCTATTTCATCAAACATGCTTACCTCATCCTCATCCTCAGATTCCTCAATGAGAATGAGGTTCTTTTCTTTTTCATCATCAGAAGATATGCTTTCTTCTGATCCTGTTTCACTCCATGATTTATCATCATTCTTTGAGTCTTCAAAGGCCATCAAGCATAGGTCTTCTTGCCTAGATTCTTCATTGTCACTCTTAGAGGATGAACTATCCTCAGAGTTTGTTTCTCTCCAGACTTCTGCAATGAAGCCTCTTTCTTTCTTCTTCCCCTTTTTCTTCAGATCTTTCTTTTTCAGATCCTTTTCTGTTTCAGCATTCTCTGGACATTCTGGGGCAATGTGTCCAGGTTTCCTGCAAGAATAGCAAATAATTTCTTTAGTGGGGGTTTTGTCATACCTTGGTTTTGACTCCCTCCTTTTTGATCCATCTGTCTTGACCCATTTCTTAAATCTTCTGGCCAAGAAACTGAATAATTCTTCTTCAGTGACAGGGGTTCCTTCTTCTGTTGCCTTTAGAGCAATGTTCCTGCTTTTTGAGGAAGTTGGAGTGTTTTCTCTTCTTTCCTTCTCCTTTCTAGTTTTCAGCAACTGCTCATAGGATCTGAGTTTTCCTAAGAGAGCATCTATTGAGATCTCTTTTTGTCCTCTTGTGTCTCTTATTGCCCAAATTCTTGAGTCCCATGAACTAGGGAGACTCATTAGCAATTTGTCATTAATCTCAGTGAGAGAGATTTCTCTATCCAAGTCTCTTAGTTGATTGATGATCAGACTGAATCTGTCATACATTTCAGAGATGCTTTCTTCAGCCTTCTTTTGGAAGTTCTCATATTGAGAGATCAATAGAGCCTTTTTATCTTTCTTTTCATCAGCACTTCCTTCCACCATCTTTGTGAGAGCATCCCAAATTTCTTTGGATGATTCACAGTCAACAACCTTTTGAAAAATGTCATCTGAGAGAGTTGCGACAAGTATGTTCATGGCCTTTAGATCATATGTTCTTGCCTTCTTTTCATCTTCTGTCCACTCAGATCTTGGAACAAGTGTTTGTGTGACATTGCCATTTGTATCCTTTCTATAAGGCTTTGGGGACCTGTCATAGTAATATCAAACAAGTCAGCATCAATGGAATTCATATAAATTCTAATTCTTGTTTTCCAAATTGCAAACTTTTCAAGATTGCACATTGGAGGTCTGGTGGAAGCATAATCTTTGATTTGTGCCATATGATAAAATTGTTTTGAAAAATATATATATATATATGAGAGGTAAGATCTTTTTGATCAAGGAGTTATCCTTTTTAGATCAACCTCCCTCTGATACCAATTGAAAGTGCACAGTTTACCTCACTAGAATTCTCTAGAGGGGGGTGAATAGAGAATTAAAAATTATTTTGTGCAAAGTTGATATATATATGTGTATGATCACAGATTATAGCTTCCCACACATCAACAAGAATTAAACAAGTAAAGAAAGTAAATGCAAGAAAAGAAATCACAGCACAACACAAGAAAATATAGTGGTTCCCCAAACTTTGGGTAGTCCACTCTTCTACCCCCTTGGTAGGAATTCACTATCTTGTACTGAGTCTTTTGATAAGGAGACTCTTAGAACCACCCTGAGTCTTTTGACAAGGAGACTCTTAGAACCAACTGAGTCTTTTGACAAGGAGACTCTTAGAACCAGTACACTGGATTTTTTGAAGAGAGATTCTAAAAACTCTTTTACAATGTTATAAGTAAGAAAGAAAGAAAGAAAGAAATAAGAACAAGAATGAATCTTCTTCCTAGCAAGAAGATTGGAAGCACAAGAAGTAGTGAATGAAAATCTCTCTTCTATAGTGAGAAGGAGATTGTAAAAACTTTTCTCTCTTTTGAGAGAACTTTCAGAGTTTGCAGTAGAATGGCTTCTGAAGAAGAAGGAGAAGATGAAGGCTTTTTCTCTGCAGCACACTATCTCTTTTCTCAGTTTTTCTCTCTATTCTCTTGGGAGCTTTTCCTCTATTTCAAATGTATGTGGTGGATCACTCAACTTATTATTTTCTGCCGACCTCCTCTTTATTTATAGCTCTGTGTAAAAATAATGCTATAGGAGGATAATTAATTAGCAGTTAGAGAATTGGAAGAATAGAAATATTTCCATAATTAGCATACCAATAGAAGGAAAGAATTCATTCCAAATTCGAATAATATCCATAATGAGTTTTATCAGATTAGCCAAGAATCAAATAGAAGGAAAGAATGATTCAGAACGGCTATAAAATATTAACATTATTCCATATAAATTAGATCTACTGAAAGAAGGAAAGAGATCTGGCGCATATTTAAATCTGTCATATAAATCAACGTGCGTCGATTACCATTCGACGTAAGCGTCGAATTCATCCTGGCTGGACGTCGAGAGAAGAATAAGGAAGGTGCGTCGACTAAGGTGCGTCGACTTCTCTATATGCGTCGACTAGAAATCAGAGTAGCGTCGACAACACATACGTCGAAATCTTCCTAAAGTTACTTCGACTTAATCTGAAGGGAACGTCGACTACAGCTCGACGTTGCGTCGAATACTATTCGACGCATATTTAATTAACCTTGTTTTTCTTTCTTAGAATTCATATTCAACTTAATTCAAGGGGTTAAGAGAAATCATTTTCCCAACACCTTGACCCATTGACTATACATTGGGGTCAACTTTATCCTAATCAGCAGATAGTGATCATATCCCAAATCAGTAATAGGGTTGTTCCAACAGAAATCGAAGCATCTTTAGAGTTGCAACGAGTGTAATTCGACGTGTTTGCATAGTTCTGTCGATAATAATTTGATGTAGAGTATTGGTTGCGTCAAATATAATTTGACGCACCCTCATACTTGCTTCGAATTGATGTCGAGGCATATGTTGAACTCCGTCGAGTTGCATTCGACGTATCTTTAAAACTGCATCGAGTTCTAGGCGACGTATAATTCTTTTTATTAAGATTTTTATAATTTTTCTTTGTCTTTTCTAAGGAGTGTTTACCTAGAATCCCTACTTGGTTAGTAAAGTTTACCCTATTTAATATAGTGAGTTTATTAGGATTGTTATTTTGTTCTTCACCTGAGTCTAGGTTGTTATTAGGTTGATTCATGCTAGACCTAATGAATGCTACATGATTTTCCCAAGCATGTTTGCTACGGATTAGGGAGTTGGTGGATGATAGTGATTCTAGGTTAAGATGATTAATTCTCTTGGAGAGATTTTGTGAGATATCCTTATGCTTTTGACTCCTTCCATTGAGTGAGTCCTCAAAGGCTTTTGCCTTTGTAAGTTTCTTTTCTAAGTCAGAATTTTCACTACCTAATATGTATATTTCTTATTCTTTTTAAACAATTGACCCCTCAGATCATAGTTAACTGAGTACAAATAATCTTTCCTAAGTTCATATAGTTCTGTCCTAATTATTTTATGTTCCTTTTGACTATTAATACAATCTTAACAAAATTCTTTGAAACAATCTTTAAAATCTTCTGAGGAAAAGTCAAAATAATCAGAGAGTGTTACCTGATTTTCAGCAGTGGAGTCTTCCAGAGTCATTAAGTAGGCTTCTTCAGTTCCACACTCTTCATCACTATCAGAAGAGTAGGAGCTTGACTCAAACTTTGAATCACTCCCGGTTTTGCCCAGGTTTTCTGCATGAGAAGCAGATAATTTCCTGTTTAGGAGTTTTGTCATACCTTGGCTTGCTTGAACTCATTTCTTTACTTATGGAGTACTCTGTCTTGACACATCTATTGACTCTTTTAGCCAAGAGATTGAACATCTCTTCTTCAGAGTGGAGGGATCTGCTTCAATAGTATTTAGTGCAAGTGTCCTTTCTTTAGGAGTTGAGATTCTCTCATAGGCTTCTAACTCAGCCCTGCTCTTTAGTAGGAGCTCATAGGACTTGAGCTTCCTTAGCAGAGCTTCTATTGATATTTCGCTAAGGCATCTAGAATCTTTGATGGACTAGATTCTTGAGTCCCATGTGCTTGGGAAGCACATGAGAAGCTTTTCATTAATTTCTGTCAGAGAAATTTCTTTGTCAAGCCCTCTCATCTCATTTATGATAAGGCTAGACCTGTCATACATTTCAGCTATGCTTTCATAAGCCTTCTTATTAAGCTTCTCATATTGGGATATGAGAAGATACTTCTTGTCTTTTCTTTCATCAGAGCTTCCTTCAACCAATCTGGAAAGAGATTCCCAGATTTCTTTGGCAGAGTTGCAATCATCAACTTTTTGAAATATGTCATCTGACATGGTTGACACTAGGATATTCATGGCTTTGGCATCACATGCCTCACCTTCTTTGTAGCATCAGTCCACTTTTTTTGGGGACTATAGTTTGTGTTACTGTCCCACTAGCATCTTTTCTTACTGGGACTGGGGGACCTGTAATAATGACATTAAAAATGTCATCATCAATAGAGTTCATATATAGCTTTATTCTTGCCTTCCAGAGTGTAAACTTATTCAGATTACACACTGGTGGTCTTGTTGATGCATAATCCTTAGATCTCATTTTCTTTAAAACTAGTTTTAACTGATTTATAATAATGAAATGAGAGGAGGAGATCTTTTTGATCAAGGTGTTAACCTTTTAATGATCAACCTCCCTCTGATACCAATTGAAAGTGCACAGTGTACTCTGAGTATTCTCTAGAGGGGGGTGAATAGAGATTTAAAGATTTTTTATCCTGATAATGCACACACAATAAAAATACTAAGTATTATGCATTTAGCTATCAAAAGACAGAATAAAGTAAACACAGATTGCTGAAAAGAAATAATCACAGAAAATTGAAAGAAGGAACATCCCAGAAAATCAACACACAGATGACACAAGGATTTTTGTAGAGGTTCCCCAAAATGTGGGTACTCTTCTGTTCTACCTCCCTGGTAGGATTGCACAACCTGTGCATCAGTATTTTGATATGGAGACTCTTAGAACAACTGAGTATTTTGATAAGGAGACTCTTAGAACCACTGAGTCTTTTGATAAGGAGACTCTTAGAACCATTGATTCCTTTGAAAGAGGGATTTAAAATTCTTCTGCAGTGTGAAGAATAAGGAAGAAGAAAGAAAGAAGATGGAGATAAGAATTCTGTTCTCAGAATTCTTCAAAAGTAATTTCTCAAGAACTTCAGTTTCTATTTTTCTTTCACTGGATCTGTTGATGATGAACCCTTGCTTATGATTGTGATGATTTGTAAGGATTATTTTCAGATCCTTTTCTCTGAGTACTTCTTGTAATCTAGCTGTTGTATGATGATTACCAAGAAGGAGAAGTTGTCTATCTTTCCTGTGCAGATAGAGCACTTGTATGCCCATTATATTTGGGCAATGCACATATTATGATGAAAGGTATCATCCCTAAAAAAGTTAGGATTTTTGGAATGAAAAATCCTAGGTATTTACTTAATAAAATAAATGTCACATAAGAGTTTTAATCAAATAAAGGGGACCAAATGACTTAGGATGATCCTGTTTTTCTGCCACATGATGATTTAGTGTAATTAATATCTCTGAAAATTTTATTGGGAATTTTGAAGTTGATATTACTAGCTATTTGAGTATAATTATATATGCCATATAGATGTATAACTGAAATAAACACAACCTAATGTCTTGAGAAAAATCCAATTTTCTATCACATGATACTTTATGTAGAAATAGATCTATGGAAATTTTAGTAGGATTTTTAAAGTCATTCATATGGTAAATTACCAAAAATGTCATTTGTCACCATTATGTTTTAATGAAATTTTTATGGTTAATATTATCTGGAAATTTCTGAAAGTTTGAATAGTCTGTTTTTACAGCATTATAAACTTATGGTAATTTTTCCAGAATTTATGAATGAATATTTTTGGTACTTTCTGTGTAATGTGACATATTGACCTAAATACTTAAATATTGAATTAATGGTCATAAACACTGCGGAAAATTTGAAATTCAGTCTTTCATAGTATTTCACGATTACATTCCACTGATAAAATACTTGGAGCTCTTTGAATTCTGGAATTGTTACTTCATGTGTAAAGTGATATGTGCATTATCTTTAAAGAATTTTTATTCATGGCCAAAATAATTAAGAAAATTATGAATTTCTTACCATGACTTAATTTGTTCATGATGAACCTATGGTAAAAATGTTAGGGAATTTGGCCAACTTATAATGAAGTTCACATCATAGAGTTCAATCTAGTTAAATTTTAGTGTTGGTCTGCGGATAGCAAAAACTTGAAGTAATGTTTAGACTAGCAAAAAATACTTGGGAATTGAATGAAACTTGAGATCTTTCTACCTTAGTCAATTTGGGATATTTAGAGTGATAATATGATCATCGTGTATTTTAAGATAAAAGTGGAACATATTGATAAATACTTATGGGTTTGCACCACACACCGCAAATAGGTCGTCGCGTTGCCTAAAGAGCTCTAAGTTATACTTAAATAATTTTTGAGCAACTATGAGAATAACCTTGGCAAGGGGTAGTAACAAATAAAATTAAATATTCTGAGAAAGGAAATTCTGGGATGTCACCCCAGAATACTTTCTAGTACCACTGCGAGCCCTTCACCGGGTAGACCTCGGGAAGTCTAGGATTCACCTTAAATCACTATGATCGACTAAACGACATCCAATAGTAACTTAAATAAGAGAATTTGAGGAAGGTAAATGTAACGTCCAAATTCGCACTAGGCCCCTTGAGCGAGGAAAAATGACGGCGCAAAAAGAGGTTTGACGAAGTCATCGAAAAGACTCGACGGTCTCGACGGATCATCGAGAGGACTCGAAGAATCCATCGAGTGGGTCTCAATGATCCGCCGACACCACTCGACGAATTCGTCGAGACCACTCGACGAATCCGTCGAGTGGGTCTCGACGGTCCATCAAATGGGTCTCGATGGTCTGTCGAGTGGGTCTCGACTATTCATCAAGTGGGTCTCGATGGTCTGTCGAGTGGGTCTCGATGATTCATCGAGACCACTCGAAAAATTCGTCGAGTATCGGCCCTGCACAAAATTTTTCCCCATTCAATTGATGTTTCGGGATGTGTGCCGACCGGATAAGAGACTTCTGAGTTGTTTAATGTTTATTTTGTGTTTTATAGTCAAGGTGGTCCTATAGGATAGCGACACATGGATGGATTGTCCAATCCATCGCATGAGAAGTATTTATCTCATTATTTTTAGTCAAATCAGCCCCCATTTTCTCTCTCCTCCCTTAAACCTTAAACTTCATTCCCTCATCCAAGAGTTGATTACTTGTCTTCCCCTTCACCACATCTCAAGCACTGAGACCAGCAATTTTCTTGAAAAAATCAACCTTGGAAGGAGGATTGAAGCTTGGTTGACCACCACAAAGCCACCAAGAAGACAAACTCGATCAATGGCCACAAATCAAGTGACTTCCGCCCCCTATACCTTGCTGCTAGATCTTTAGATCTGATTTAGGAGAGATGTCGGCTCAAAAGAGCTTGACCATGGTGAGTTTAATGGAGTTTTCTAGAAAGAAACCACGCTAGAACTTCCATTCTAGGGCATCGTTTGCTGAGATAATATCTTCGATCTACTCCTCTCTTCAAAATGAAGTTGTATAGTAGGAGTTGATTTCATGAAGAATGATGGTCAAACGATTGAGTTTATGTATGTGCTGGAGGAAGAAGATGAACAGATATTGTTCCTCTGTCTTAAGATCCATATAGATTTTATAATACTTAGGCAAATATCTGTTTTCTACTCGTGACGGACTTCAAGCCTATTTTTAGGCATGATCCAGCCATATTCAGACCTTAGGCTCAACACGAAAGTTGTAGACCTTGAAAACACCTTTCTAGATTGGGGTGGCACATTATTTTTGATGGTTAGTAGCTCCCAGAAATCATGTTTTAGTACACATTGATGAATATGTACAGAGTTTTGATGTTTTACTGATTTCTCTCAAAATATTTATCGGATGCTTATAAAATTTGGTAGAAATGTGCCTGATTATATTGTGATTACCCCAGTTAAGTTTCAAAAATTTTGGATGCTTATTTGATATGAATTTGCCTATTGTATAATATAAATATGAAGTACCATAAATAAGTATTGTGTAATATAGTGAGGTCAAAAATTAGTGGGAATGATTCAAGTATTAATTATGATTTATGGTAGAAGTTTCAGAGTATTTATCTTTGAAATGTGTCCATAATTAAATGTGTCATCATAAATTATTATGCTGAAATGAAATATTAAGGTTCTCATTTAGACAAGGATTTTGGAAACATACATAAAACCATATCTATATCACAAGGTAACCTATCAGAGAGTTAGATTTGCGATAACCGCTTAGTAGAGATTACGATATATGAACCTTTAGGAGAACGGGTTCGAGATGATTGGTATTGAATAAGCGTGATCGAATAATGCTTATGAACTCAATTGCGTTCAAAGCATGTTGTGAATCGAGCATGAGGATTGGTATGGTTTACACGTTTGGGCCGATGTATAGTAAACTTGAACATGACATTAAACGCACAAGTAGTCCTATAAGATCAAGGAGAGTTTTCCCTTACATACAAATGCCACAACACAAGAGTTATCACAACTCGGTATGGGTAGCAGTGATGGTTGGTGTGAATTATAGGATATGGCTAAATCCTTTGGTGTTATGTTAAATACCTGGTTGGTAGGTCATTGTATGCTAATTAGTTTCGATGGAACTTGTAAATAGTAACTATGTTTTGGACTTGGTTTGGAGTCTTTGGGTGCTTGATAACATGGGTTGAGCATAGGAATTACTTGGGTGTGTATAGTCTTCACACGATTGCATAATGATCTTAATTGGAAGATTACTTGAGGAGGGTCTACAGGCTCGTTAGTCATCACACCGATAGAAGCTGTCGGATAGACTCTAGAACCGGTTGGACTTGGTCCTTTGGTGCTTACCTCCCAATGACCCCTTCCACGTCATAAGACTCAGCTGGTTTAGCGAGCAAGGGTACGCAGGGTCCCCGCTATTGTATTTTTAGCGTTGCGCGTACGTAAGGCCTAGGTCTGGTAGTGTGCATACTCACCTAGTAGTGGATAAGCCTGTTCCACTGTCTCCTTCTGGCCATGACGTGAGGTGCCTGAGTGGCTAGCTACCCTCAAAAAATGGGAAGTACAAGTCAATGTCGACATAGTAAATTAGAGTCCGTGAGTAAATCATGGGTAAGTCATCATACATACATTCATTGCATTGACTTGAACCACCTCAGACCCTCATCATATAAACTTTTATGGGCATCTTTATATGATGAGTTACTTTTATGCTTAGATCCTTAACTTATAAGCTTGTATGTGCATCCTTATAAGTTAAGTTCAATTCAGTTCTTTATATACTCTTCTCTACTTACACTCTAATGTTTACTATACTGCTAGAATAGATGTACCCCTTATACATTTGATATAACAGTTGTGATTACTACTTCCATTGCCACCTGCTACATTGTACATTACTGATTATTTTGCATCTTTCCTTCCTTCCTTCTACCTGGTGCCTGTGAGTCATCGGGGGAGAGGATGTGAAGCCACTTAGTCTTTATGACTAACAGTTGTTACAACACTATTTTTAGGAGCACACCCAAATGGAGCAGCAGCGTGCGACACAGGACGACATCCAGGCAAGGGTAATAGGGCCTGAGTCTATGTTACCTTCGTTATCATCAGTGACAGATGTTTGTGAGAGTTAGATCTTAAGTGGAGGTTAGAAGTAATAATAATATCACCATGCCAACCTATAAATAATAATAAAGTGGAAGCACCAACACACAAGCAAGCCTCTTCCAGGAGACGCTTATCCTGCCAGCTAATCTCAATATCACCATGCCAACCCATAAATAATAATAAAACTACAGAAGTCAAAATTCTATAAAAAGCATAAAGCCCATAAGGATGCATAAGGGGCACATCTATTAAAGCGGAGGTTAGATCTTAAGTTACTCTAGAGGGGGGGTGAATAGAGTATTACAAAATTTTCCTTAGTTTTTATAGCAGAATTAAAGTAGTGTTATATATATGTGTAAGCAGTGTGAGATATATATATAAGCAGAAAAACTAAATAAGTAAAAGCACACAACACAACACAGAGAAACAAACAAACACAGAGGACACAAGGAATTATAGTGGTTCCCCAATAAATCTGGGTAGTCGACTCTTCCACCACCCTTGCTAGGGGTCCACTAGGAGTGTTGATCAGGTGCCCTAACACCAAGGTGATTTTGATCAGGTGTCCACACACCATAGAGCTTTTGTTCAGGTGCTCAAAACCAACTAGATTTATTGATCAGGTGTCTTGCCACTAGGGAGTTACACTTTTGAAGGGAGTATTAACCTTGTACAAGAGAGGTGAGAAAGAGGTTATAGTGTTCATCTCTGTCAAGATGCTGAGAGAAGACTCTAGTGGATTTGTTGTAAAGCTCCCCCTGTCTGATTGAAGTATTTGATAGATGGTGGAGAGGCTTTCTCTTGAAACAGAAATCTTCTGTAGCAGATTGATCTGGAAGAAATAGTTCTTTAGATTCTTTGTTGCTCTTTTAGAAGACTTGAACTTTTTAGCTGATATCTAAGAGATTGATCTTTGAAGAAGATGTTCTCAGAGAAATGGTGATTGCTTCTTGAGGAAGAAGAAGACTGAGAATATTTGACTGAGTGTTCTTCTATTTCTTTCTCTATCTCTATTGTTGTACGCTCTCTCTGTATTCTGTAAGAAATGTATTTGAATTCTGTCGAGATGATGAGACAATAAAGTCTGTCTTTGATATATTCTCTTTTTGGAATAGAATAATCAGACTTTAATTCTTTCCTGGAATAACAACAAAGACCAAATGACTTTTGGCAGGTCCTTTAATTCCGTAGCCGTGAAAAATTCCTTTTCATTAATTGCCAACGGCTATCTTTGTCTTGGAATAAGGAAAGAAGTAATATAATAACTGAATATAATATCCTTACTTATCTGACTTGAATACGTCCAAATATATTGAATATATCCATTAGAGTCGTCGATCTGTGTTCAGAGAGTCGACAAATAACTGATCTTTAAGAATTAAATACTCTGGGGACTGTATTTGTCGAACTGAGCTTTAATAAAGAATTTGTCGAGCTCTGGATGAAAACTGTCGAGCGCTGGCTGGAATCTGTCGAGCGCTGGAAGGAATTCGTCGAGCGCTGGCAGCCATCTGTCGAGCGCCGATAGCCATTTGTCGAACGCTGGGAACTTAAATTTTACCTTAAGTTCTAGCTAATCTAACAGCCTAAAGACTTGACCCTTAGACTATACAATGGGGTCAACTTGATCCTAGTCAAAACATAGTGATCCTAGCCCAAATCAGTAATAGGGTTGTTCCAACAATCTCCCCCTATTTGGGTTAGGATACTATTTGACAATTATTCAAATAAATACAACATCAAATTAAACAGCAGGGCATAAATATATATCTGACAGAATGCAAATTCATTTCAGCAGATAGAATAAAGTACAGTGCTCTGAGTTTATAAACATTACAGTCAAAATGTTAAACTAGAACAAAATAGAGTCTGAACCTTTTTATTTCTTTGCTGATGAAGGCTTAAAGATAATTACCCTGTTGGGATCTTCAGATTTCTTCTTACTTAAATAGAGGTCCTGAGCTCCCAGTATAGTTTGAGATTTGCTTTGAATAACTACTGCTTGTGGGTGCTGTATCAAAAATTCTTCAGCATTGAACAGATTCTTTGATTTATACTTTTCAAATTCTTTTCTTCTATACTCTGACATGGTTGAATATTGAGAGTAATCTTCTCCTTCAGCTTTTGCTTTATTTATTTGAGTTGTGGCAATTTTCTCCTTGAATCTAGCCATGTGAGCTATTTCTTCAGCTTCTCTATCAACTGGGTAATAAGAGCTTTCATCAGGATCAATGGCCTGCAATGAAGGTTGGTCAGAAGTAATATTTCTTTGCCTGTGCAAGGATCCATCAGATATATGATATTTGTATTCTGTGGAAGCATTCCTGGAAGAATTTGAAGGAAGTCCTGAAGACCAATAACTCTGATAACCACTTGTGCTAGCTGGTGTACTTGATTGCTGAGAGGTGAACTTCTGAGAGGAAGAAGAGGCTGCTGCTGAACCTGCTGCTGGAGGAGGAAGAGGATGATAATATTTGACAGGCTTGTCAGAATAATAACCAGTTTTCCTCATATTCTTTCTTCTCTTGTTCTCATTCCTGGAAAATTTCATCCAGTGTGGAGTATCTTTATCAAGAGGAATGTTATGAAGAATATAATAAGGGATATCACTATCAGGATTAGGAGGCTTGGGGACAACCATTGACTTTGCTTTTCTTTTCTTTCTCTTCTTTGATGATGTATCATCAGAATCACTTTCACTATCATCTTCAATAGAATCAGAAGATGGAATTGGTTCATCATATAAAGCATTGACCAATTTAAGAGCTTTAATCTTTTGCTCTTCAGCTTCAAAAGTTGCATCTTCTGCTTTCTAGATTTCATCAAAATCAGGAATTGGGGATTCATCAAAAACAAAGGTTGGAACATCAAAACTTTTGATAATTTCCTCTAAAATTACAACTGATTCTTCTGCTTGACTTTGAATTTGAACTGAAATAGGAACTTGATCTGCAATCTGAACTTCAAAACTTCTGATAATCTTTTTTCAACAAAACTTTATCTATTAGAGCAGTATATGGAACAATTGCTCTAGAATATTCATGATATTTTAGCAGAACTGAGTAAACAGAATTGAACTTAGACAGAAAATGAATAATATCTAAAGAAGGATGAATATAGATATTATTTGTCTCCTCTATGACTGGAATTTCTGAAACTTCAAACAAATCAAACATTTCTAAATCATAAACTGGAACTGCATCTTCAACAAAAATTGGAACCTCTGAAACTAGAGCTTCTGGAGCTTCTTCATAAGGCATCTCCCCCTGCCTAGCTTCAGGGAAACTTGAATCTAGGTCCCTAGAAGAAGGGACAGAAAGAGAGGAAGGAATTGAAGATATTTTAGAAGATAATTAAGAAATGGCTGTAAGAATTGGAGCAAGTTTTGCATCCAGGATGGAGTCAAGATTAGAAAAAATATGATGAACTGGAGCAAGTTTTGCATCCATGATTTAATCTAGCTTGGGAAGAATGTAATCAATAATTTGATCAGCAACAGATTGGAAATTTAGAAATAAAAATTCAGGTGGATGAGATGAAGATGATTGAGAAGTGGATGGAATGGAAGTTGGTACAAAGATGTTTCTGACATTGGCAGATTGTGAAGGGATGTCTGAATGAATAGGGCAAGAATGATGGATGGGTGACTGATGATCATCATGCATGGGAGATGGAGGTGGAGAAGTATGAGGAGGTAGAAGGGTAAATGAAGGAGGTGGAATGTCATCAATGGGTGTAGGAGAATTTGGAGGTGGAGTTTGTGCAGGGGAAGTATGCTGAGGTGGAGATGGGAGAGGAGGAGAAGAAACAAGAGGAGGAGCTTCTGGAAGGGTTGAGGGAGTGACTGGATCAGTCCTGGTGCCTTCAGAAGCTTTCTTTGGTGCAACTGTTCCTGGGTTCTTCTTTGGAATAACGCTGTCCCATTTGGTAAAGAGAGCTGAGGTCAGCTTCTTGATAGAATTAATTGTTACCTTGGGAGAGACTAGAAGGTCTTGGTGCCTTTCCTGCAAACCTATGCCTATAATTCTTCCAAAATAGACATTATCCTTAGAAACTTTCTTCTTAATTAACTCAAAGAGAACTGATCCCCAATTTACTTTCTTCTTTTCCATCAAGGCCACCATCAACAGAAATTGGTGCCTTTTAATGTAATCATGACCTGTTGTCTTGCCTAACAAAACCTTTCCAATAATATCAGATGAAAACTTGTATTCCAAGGACAAGTTTTTCTTAAGCAAATGATTGGGGTTTCCAGTAGAATGACCCATTTTAATCAAAGCTTCACCATATTCAACAGAGCTTAGCTCTAAATCATCATCACCATTCACAAAACCAAAAACTTCAGATAAAATGGTTGGGGTAAGAGAAACCTGATGACCTGAGATGGTTCTAGTTAAACTTTCATCTTCTGGCTTAGCCGTGTAACCCCATTTCTTTATTTCTGCAGTATGCAATTTATCCTTGTGCTCATGAACTTCTTCAACTGTTGTTCTTCAAAAAGTTGAAGAATATCTTTGAATACCTGGTCTGATTGTGCAAATGATTCCATATCAATGTCAAATCCGGCGTCAAACTTCATGGAGTAAAGCGTGGCTTGAGAAATCGCCATTAGTACCTGCAAGAGAAAAAGATCAAGTGCAGAGGGGAACTGGAGGGAAACGATTTCTGTAGGTGCAATCTATTAAGAAATTAAATAGAGATTATATAGACCGGAGAAGAGGGCGCATTTGTGGAGCGATGTTCGGCAAAAACCTAATAAAAGCAGAACTCTAAAAGACTTTAGGTCTCCGTCAAACAGCGTTCGACAAAAATATCTTTTTCGTTGACCACCGTTCGACAGATGAGATTTTCTTTTTCGTTTCTGAAGTTAAAAGATTCTGTCGACCATTGTTCGACAAATGATTCAAATTCGTCGTCCTCCGTTCGACAAATTTAGGGGATAAATAGAAATTTTAGTTTTTAACAGATTGTATCTCCATCTATCATTCCTGTTTGATTTATAAAGAAGATATGCTTCTTTTCATCCAAGGGCTTGGTGAAAATGTCAGCTCTTTATAAATCAGTAAAAATAAATTGTAGGCAAATTTTATTTTTATCCACATTATCCCTAAGGAAGTGGTGCCTAATTTCTATGTGTTTAGTCCTACTATGGAGAACTGGATTTTGTGCTATAGATATTGCACTAGTATTGTCACAAAATATAGTTGAATTATTTAAGTTGACACCATAGTCTAGGAGCTAATTTTATATCCACAACATCTGTGAGCAGCAACTGCCAGCAGCCATGTATTCAGCTTCAGCTGTTGATGTGGACACAGATGTCTTCTTCTTACAAAACCAAGACACAAGCCTATCACCAAGAAACTAACAAGTTCCTGATGTGCTTTTCCTGTCTACTCTGCATCCAGCATAATCTGAATCTGAGAATCCAGTTAATTCAAATTCAGATGTTGTTGGATACCAAAGTCCTAGATTAGGGCAACCCTTTATATATCTCAAAATCCTTTTTAATAAAATTAAGTGGGATTCTTTGGGGTTAACTTGAAACCTAGCACAAATACAGGTAGCAAACATTATGTCAGGCCTACTAGCTATTAAATAAAGTAGTGAGCCAACAATTGCTCTATATACTTTTGAATCAACAGGTTTCCCTGATTCATCATTATCAACAATAGTATTTGAGGGCATGGGTGTTTTCATGGTGGAAGAATCAGACATACCAAATCTTTTCACTAATTCCTTAGCATACTTAGATTGGGATATGAAGATTCCATTTGGAGTTTGCTTCACTTGAAGACCAAGGAAGTATGATAACTCACCCATACTACTCATTTCAAATTTAGATTGCATTAGATTAGAAAATCTTTTGCATAAATTTGAATCAGTAGAGCCAAAAATAATATCATCTACATATATTTGAACTAGCAAGGTTTGATTTTTATGTATCTTGAAAAATAGGGTTTTATCTACTATGCCCCTACAAAAATTGTTTTCCAACAGAAAACTAGCTAAAGTCTCATACCATGCTCTGGGAGCTTGTTTGAGACCATAGAGGGCTTTCTTAAGCTTAAATACAAAAGAGGATTGAGTTGGAGAGATGAAACCTGGTGGTTGTTCCACAAAGACTTCTTCCTTGATTTCTCCATTCAAAAATGCACTCTTCACATCCATTTGATATACCTTGAACTTCTTATATTCAGCAAATGCAAGAAAGATTCTGATTGCTTCAAGTCTTGCAACAGGAGCAAAGGTCTGATCATAATCAATCCCTTCTTCCTGTGAATATCCCTGGGCTACCAGTCTTGCTTTGTTTCTCACAATGTTGCCTTGTTCATCTAGCTTGTTCCTGAAGACCCATTTAGTGCCAATTACTGGATGGCCCTTTGGTCTTGGAACCAAATCCCAAACCTTGTTCCTTTCAAATTGGTTGAGTTCCTCTTGCATTGCAAGAATCCAATTTGGATCTCGTTCTGCATCTGTTATGGTTTGAGGTTCAACTTGGAAACAAGTATGCATCTGATTTTGGTGTAGTTGATGCCTTGTTTGAACACCTGCTGAAATATCTCCAATTACTTGTGATATTGGATGATCTCTAACTGTGATGTGGTCAACAGTTGGAGTTGGTTCAGCAATGATTTCTTCTTGGGAAATTTGTTCAGCTGTCACTTGAATTGGTTTGTCAGCAAGATCTACTGCATGATCTTCTTCCTCACTATCTTCAAGTGCTTGAGTTGATGGAGGTAAGGAATCTCTCTTCTGTAGATTTAACTCATTGAGCTCTTCACATAGGTCTGGTACCTGCAAAGTATTTATGGTAGAGGTGGTATTCCTCTCCTCATTTAACAAGTTAGTTTCATCAAAAGAAACATGCATGGACTCCTCTATCTTAAGAGTAGATTTGTTGTAGACTCTATATGCCTTACTAGATAGAGAGTATCCAAGGAATATGCCTTCAGATGCCTTAGCTTCAAACTTCCTTAGATATTTCTTATCATTATTATGCACATAGCATTTACAACCAAAAATCTTAAAATAGTTAACCTTAGGCTTTTTATTCTTGAGTAGTTCATAGGGGGTCTTACCCTTAAGTTTATGTATCAGGCTTCTATTCAACACATAATTTGCTGTGTTCACTGCCTCTGCCCAAAAGGAGAGTGGCAAATGAGCATCAACAAGCAATGTAGTTGCTGATTCAATTAGTGTTCTATTTTTCCTTTCAGCTACCCCATTTTGTTGAGGGCTTCTAGGAGCAGAGAAACACTTCCTGATCCCTTCTTTTCCATAGAATTCTCTCATCAGAAGAGACTCAAACTCAGTGTCATGATCACTTCTGATCAATGCGACTACAGTAGAGTACTCAGTCTTGATGACCTGAGAAAGTCTGTTAGAACTTTGAAGGTGTCAGACTTGTTCCTAAGAAAGAACACTCAAGTGAATCTTGAGAAGTCATCTACAATAACTAGAGAATAATGCTTCCCTCCTAAGCTCTGTATAGCAGTAGGTCCAAAAAGATCTAAATGCAGCAAATACAGAATCCTAGGTGAATCACTCTTGGATAAAGATTTGAAACTACTTCTAGTCTGCTTACCTAACTGACAAGCCCTGCAAACTCCTTCCTTCTTGTATGAACCAGAAGGCAGTCCTCTGACAAGATTGTCCTTAGAAAGCTTAGAGATAGTTCTAAGGTTAATGTGTCCAAGCCTTTTATGCCATAATTCATTTGTCTTACTTATTGAATTAAATAGACAGATGTCTGTATTGGCAGAGTCAAAATTGATTAGATAAATGTTTCCTTGTCTAATACTAGATAATACATTTATATTTTTATTATTGGTAATAAGACATTGGGAAGGGTTAAAGGTTACCTGATAACTTTCATCACATAACTGGTTTATGCTGATGAGGTTGTGCTTGAGACCTTTGACATATGACACTTCTTTGAAGGTGACTGCTCCAATCTTGACTTATCCATATCCTTTTGTCTGTCCACAGTTGGAGTCTCCAAAGATAACTTTGGGTCCAAGCTTTGCCTTATAATTGCTCAGGTTGGCCTTGTTTCCTGTCATATGCTTTGAGCATCCACTATCCAAGTACCAATATTCCTTTATCTTTGGATAGCTGTGTACCTGCAAGGACAAAAAAATAAACTAGTTGTTTTTGACCCAGACTACCTTGGGTCCTTTTGTCTTACCACAATATTCACAAATAAAGGACATTTCAGGCTGATCCTTATAGCCTTGTGGATGATATCTCCTTGGAGGTATTATCCATTCAGTGAAATGATTTTTAGTTTGTTTTGAATTAGAATTCTTGAATTTTTTTGTATAGTATCTGTTTGACAAATATGGGTAAATTCGTCGATCGCTGTTCGACGAATGTACATGATTTCGTAGAACGCCGTCCATGTAATAACTATACTGAAAATCTGTTTTTAGTTTTCGTCGATCTCTGTTCGACAAATTGAAATCTTTTCGTCGAGCTTCGTTCGACGAATTCTTCTAAATTCTTTTATTCTTAACAGACTTGCTTGAAATATCTTTATTTGCTTCTACAGCCTCTTTGCTTTTAGCAGATATGAATTTTATGGGTGTAGATAATATATTCTTCTTAATTAGATGTGGCTCACTTGATGAGGCACCCAAGCCCAGTTTGCTATTAAGTCTAGCATTTACTGTGCTTGTTATGTCCATCAGTTTGATGCTTCTCCCATTTAGGGATTCTTCAAACTCCTTGGCTTCAGACAACTTCCTCTCAATGAGAACAATATGTTCCCTGGAGGCAGCCAAATCTTTCTTAAGATTTATATTTTCTTCACTTATAATTTTCATTTCAGCTAGCTTACTTCTGAGTGAGATTATTTCTTTCTCAGATTTTAGTAAGTCTAAGCAAAGAACTTTGAATTCAGCTTTGAATTCAACTGAAGTAAAATCAAAGTGAGATAATACCTGATCTGCATCGTCTTCTGCTTCTGATTCTGATTTTTCTTTATCAGAATTATGTCCTGAGGCATTGATAGCCATCATGCAAAATGTTCTTTCTTCTTCATCATCATTGGAGCTGGATGAGGAAGCAAATTCTGACTCACTGCCTGAGTCATATATTGCCATCAGACATTGGTCACTTTCCTTTGATTTTTCTTCTGTTGGGCATATTGCCCTCAATAGTACCTTGATTTGAAGAGGCATCACTCTCAATGCTAAGGACATATTATATTTGATGAGCTATACTTGTGTAAGATATACAGATGCAGGTGACTCAAAAGGAAGGGCCAAACATGCCCTTAGATGTGGAGAAATCATCTCCCAAAATATGAAGTTTTGTCTCAGCTGAACCGCTGAGACGAGGGGTCAAAACCACTGAGACGAGGAGCCGTCTCAGCGTATCCGCTGAGAAGAAGGTGCCTCCGCTGATAAGTTCATTATACGCTGAGAATCAGCATGGTTGTCAAACAAAGACAGCCGTTCGTCGAACGCTGAACGTCGTTCGTCGACCGCTGAGACGAGACCAAAGCAGGAGCCACTGAGAAGACACACAAGGCAAGTTCGTCGAACGCTGAAGGCCGTTCGTCGACCGCTGAGACGAGATCAAAGCAGGAGCCGCTGAGAAGACACACAAGGCAAGTTCGTCGAACGTTGAACGCCGTTCGTCTACCGCTGAGACGAGATCAAAGAAGGAGCCGCTGAGAAGACACATAAGGAAAGTTTGTGGAACGCTGAGCTGGCAAGATCGTCGAACGCAGGGGACAACTGGTTCGTCGAACGCAGAGTGTTCCGCGTTCGTCGAGCGCTGTCCTTCTCTACGGAAAAGAAGGGCGGCGGGACCTGCAGCTAGGACTAGTTGTAGAAAAGTTGTGTGGGGTCCACCAGGTTCTCCCATACTTCTCAGCAGATCAGCTAAGAGCCGTTGAAGATCAGAGATGTATAAAAGGAAGAGTTAGGGCACATTTGAAAAAGCCAATTGCGTGCAAAAGAGATCAACTGTTACATTGATGGCTGAAGCTCTCGTCTTCTTCCTCCTACTCACTGAACAAGAAGAAGAAAACAAAGAAAGAAAGTTAGCTCCTTTGCAAGAAGGAGCAAGGTGATCTTCCATCACTCTGTCGAAGAGGAAGATCAAGTTAGTAGCTGGCATCGACATCTTCAGCTACAGGAAGCACAGACGGTGCAGGATCTACAGGAGAGTACCTCTACTGTAGAATATTTCTAAATCATTTTTCGGTAGGGCATTTTGCCTGAGCTGTAAGACATTTTGGTCTGAGATTGTAGGAACCTGAGGGTTCTGAGTTGTAGGGCTGATGGCCTGAGTGTAGGATATGGAGAAGATCTGAGGTAGGGCTTAACAGCCTGAGGTAGGACTAGGAGGTGGTCTGAGAAGTAGGAGGAGGAGTCCTCTGAGTAGTAGGACCTGGGAGAGGTCTGAGTTGTAGGATCTGGAGCAGATCTGAGGTAGGGCTTAACAGCCTGAGTTGTAGGACATTATTGTCTGAGCTATAGGAGGTGTTATCCTCTGAGTTTGTAGGGCAGTTGTGCCTGAGGTAGGAGCTGGTGATAGCTCTGAGTTGTAGGGACTTGTGTCCTGAGGTAGGATCATTCTTGATCTTAGAAGTTCTGAGGAACTTGTGCTGTAAGCTCTTTGAGCCGAGATTGGAGAAGTTGGCCCTGTCTAACACACTGTTAGAAGGGTGGAGGAGGAAAGTGGACTACCCATAGACACACTGTCTTTGGGGAACCACTATAAATTATCATGTGCTTTCTGTGTTTGTTGATTTGCTTGAACTGATTCTGAAAACAACTAAAGCTAATCAAGTAAAATTCAAAAGACCTATTCACCCCCCTCTAGGTGATTTAGACTACAAACCTTATATTCTTTCAAGTGGTATCAAAGCGAGGTTGGTCAAAAAGGACTTAACGGTCTGACCAGATCCTAAAAGTTTAGTCAAGTCGTCACCCAATGGCCTCCAGTGTAATGCAGAAGGAAATGAGTTCAATGAAACTGCCCATATGTAACAAAGCTAACTTTGTCATATGGAAGCAGAGGGTTAGACTGTACATGGAAGCCTCAAACCCTAGAATCTACATTACTATTCATAAAGGCCCCTTCACTATCACAAAACCCTCTTCTGTTGATCCTACCCGGCATGTAGGCAAACCATACACTGAAATGACCAAGGATGAGATAGCATTGACTACTATGGATAAAAGGGCTCAAAATATCATAGTCAATGCTATTGATGACTCAACCTTTCAAAATTTAGTGCACTGTATATCTGCTAAGGAGATGTGGGATACTCTGATAGTGTACATGGAAGGAACTGAAGATGTGAGGAATGACAGGAAGTCACTCCTCAATCAGGAATATGAAGCTTTCAGGCAGCAAGGGAAGGAGAGCATCTCCATGTGTTATGAAAGGTTCTTTAGAATAATAAATGAACTAAGGACCTATGAGAGAGTGTTCACAAATTATGAGCTGAATGATATGTTCCTCAGATCTCTAACAAGAGAGTGGGACACAAAAATTTGTGCCATAAGGGAGGTGGCTAAGTTGAATGAAATTCCTCCCCAAACTCTTTCTGGAAAGCTGCTCTCTTCTGAAATGCAGCTGTCTGCCAGGAAGGAAGACGAGCAGAAGGCAAAGGGTGATACCAGGGAAAATTCTCTGGACTTCAAGGCTGACTACTCAAGAAGAGGGAGAGAAGGCTCACTCTCCTCCCAGAAGATCTGCTGAACCAGAAGATTCTGAGCCTAGCTCATCAAGCTGCTCTTCTTCAGATGAAGAAATTGCTGTTCTTACAAGGCACTTCAGAAAGCTGTTGAGGAGGAAGCGATGGAAGAACAAGCCTTCCTCCTCACATCACAACAAGGAAGACAGCAAGGAGTCAAAGCATCTCTCCAGAAGTGACAGGTATGAGTCTAACTCAAAATATAATTCTTCCAAAGTTGTTTGCTATTGCTGCAGCAAGCCTGGGCATGTCATTGCTGACTGCCCTGTGAAGAGAAAAGAGAAGGATGAGAAGAAGGCTCATCAATCAAGAAGCAAGAAAGGAGAGAAATCCTTTCTAGCCAAGAAGAAGAAGAAAAGCTGGAGTGAATCAGACTCTAGCTCATCAGAATCTGAAATGGAAGAAGCCCTCATTGGGCTGGCAGCTGTTGAAGAAACTGCTGTTGGCAGGACTGCAGTCAGGGCGCCTCTATCACATTCAAACAGTGATGAAGAGGAGGATGAAGAAGACATTGTTCAGCTAGGCCTCATGGCCTTCACTGATGAGGAAGGAAGTCAGGATGCCTCTGACAATGCTCAGGTACTGTCTCATACCACTGCAATTTCTGATTATGAGACTAGTCCAGAATTTGTTGCACCTTCATCAATTGATGGAAGGGGCATGGATGCTGAGGAAGAACTCAATCAATTGATTGATAAATATGGTGTTCTCTTGGAGGCTCTGAAGAAGAGCAAGAAGCTTGCCAAGAGGCAAGCCCAGGAAATTGTTTCCCTCAAAGTGACCAAGGAAGTCAACACTGAACCTACCACCCTGGTGGCTCAGATGAGCAGACAAATTAGTCATTTACAGGGATTAACTATTGTGCAATTAAGCACTATTTCCCTGAAGAACAAGGTCATTAAGGACCTTGAGGAAAAACTTGAGAAGGAGAAGAGCCTGGTGGCTCAATTCTCCAAGCCCAAATATGTGCTTCCCCTTATTGACACCTTCTCCTCTCAAGCCAATAAGAGAGGACCTGGATTCAACAAGATGGAAATAGGAGAATGGAGTGGAGTAAAGAGAAAGAAGAAGGCTAAGCCTCAACCCACCTCTCAAAAGGTGTTGCTTCCTCTCAATAGGTATGACCATGAAGGCATTCATGGTCACTGGAAGGAAGGGAGTTGCTATAGGTAGGGAAATGCTCCTTCCCATAGTGAAAGAGAGGGCATGGGCTTGAGTGCAATGAAAGCTCCCCATGAGGAAATACAAATGGCCCAATCTGAACCATTTGTGTATGGTGCTTCTGCACCTTCACTCAAGAACAAGGAAGCAAGCACTTCCAAATCTGCCTCAGCAAAAAGCATGACTACTGTCAAATCTGGGGACAAGGCCTGCTGCTCAGTGTCCGATTCCCTCAGATCTTGTATGACTGCTAAGCCAAAGCAAGCTGAGGCCATCCGAACAAAGAGCAGCAAGACTGTCCATAAATTATCCTTTAGTCAGATTATTGCTGAAAGAAACAGGATGAGTGCTGCAGTCTCCTCTGCTGAACATGTGCACAGTGCTGTACCTATTCAGAAAAATGCCCAAAAAAGGAGATACAATATTCATGATTGCTGGTGCTGTGGCAAGGTGGGACACTTTGCCATAGATTGTTGGTACAACCCCAATATAACTAATGCAAAGAAGAGCTTTCCTGCTTGGAGTGTAGCTAGTGTGAGAGCATCTCATCAAACTAACAGGTACCTAGGACCCAAAACTTATTGGGATCCTAAGGATAACTAAATCCTTCTTTGCAGGGTAGTTCAAGTACCAATCTCAACCAAATATGGTACTTGGACAGTGGGTGCTCAAGTCACATGACAGGATCTAGGAGTCTTCTACAGGATTACAAGCCTGTGAAGAATGGACCCAAAGTCATCTTTGGGGATCAGAAAAGGGGGTCACCAGAGGTTACGGTATGATCTCTAATGGCATAGTCTCTTTCACAAAAGTAGCTTATGTTGAAGGGTTGCAACACAACCTTGTCAGCATAAGCCAACTGTGTGATCTTGGCCATGTCATTGAATTTCACAATGATAAGTGCCTCATCAAAAAGTCTAATGACTTAGTGGTCATCCTTTCAGGTACTAGGAGTGGAAATGTTTACTGTTTAGATTTCTTCTACAAATCTTTTTCATCTCATGTATGTCTTGTAGCTGATGAGACTGAGTCTCTTTGTGTTCAATGGCACAAGAGACTTGCCAACATCAACTACAAGACAATGCATAGACTATTCTCTAAGAACTTGGTTAGGAATAGTCCTAATTTAAAATGTGTTAAAAATGGCCCATGTCATGCTTGCCAAATGGGTAAGCAAACAGGGGCCACTTTTAAAAGTATTGGCCCCAAAGACACTAAGAGATGTCTTTATCTATTGCACATGGACTTGTTTGTTCCTATGCCAATTCAAAGCTTAGGAGGGAAGTTGTATAACTTAGTGATTGTTGATGATCACTCAAGATATACATGTGTATTTTTCCTTAGGAAGAAATCTGATACTCTAAATGTCTTCATGAGTCATGTCAAGGCCATTCAGAATGATTTACAATGTACTGTGGTCAGAACTAGGTATGACCATGGCACAGAGTTTCAATCTGAAGCCATGACAAGGTTCTATCAAGAACTAGGTATCATTCAAGAATTTTCCTCCCCAAGGACCCCACAACAAAATGGGGTGGCTGAGAGGAGGAATAGATCATTGATAGAAGCTGGGAGAACATTGCTTTGTGACTCTTCACTCCCAGAATACTTCTGGGCTGAAGCAGTCAATACTGCCTATTATGTTCTCAATAGAGCTTCCATCAATAAAGATCATGGAATTACCCCCTATGAGATTTTGAAAGGCAAACAACCTATAATTTCATACTTTAGGATCTTTGGGTCTAATTGCTACATTTTAAACAATGGAAAAGCTCAGTTAACCAAGTTTGCTGAAAAGTGCAACATGTGGATTCTTGTTGGATATAGCTCACATAGTAGAGCCAATATGGTATATAACAAGAAAACCCATGTTGTTGAAGAGTCCATGCATGTAGTATTTGATGAGTCCAGCCTAATCTACAAGGGCTGGCCCAGTTCTTCTGTTTTGACAGGAAGTGAAGATGCAATGGAAGAACTATCCATACAAGAACCTTCCAGCAGAAGTAAAGCAAATCCTGATGCAGAAGTTCAAGAAGAAGCAGAGGTGCAAGATGCTGAAGATGCTGAAGAAGCTGCTGAACCAGTGGAAGAAGTTCAGCAAGTAGAGCATAGATTACCTGCAGCTACAAGACATCTCAGGGATCATCCCTTGGAACTGATTATTGGAAATGCCTAGCAAGGTGTGACAACCCAAAGCAGAGCTCATAATGGGCTCTGTTCCTCAGTTTTCTATCACAGGTTGAGCCTAAGAAGTTTGAAGAGGCCAATATGGATCCATTCTGGATCCAGGCAATGTAAGAAGAACTTTTGCAATTCAAAAGATGCAAAGTATGGAAGTTGGTGCCAAGACCACAAAGACACAACATCATTGGCACCAAATGGATATTCAGAAATAAGTTAGAAGAGAATGGGACAATCATCAAAAACAAGGCAAGGCTGGTTGCAAAAGGATATAGGAATAAGACTAGGAATAGACTTTGACCAAACCTTTGCCCCAGTTGCAAGGTTGGAGGCCATAAGACTATTCCTAGCATATGCTGCTCACAAGGGCTTCAAAGTCTACCAGATGGATGTCAAATCAACATTCCTGAATGGAAATCTATAAGAGGAAGTATATGTAGAGCAACCTTCAAGTTTTGTACATCCCACTCTCAAATCTCATGTCTATTTTCTTAGGAAAGCCCTGTATGGTCTTAAGCAAGCTCCAAGAGCTTGGTATGAGACTTTGTCCAGCTTTCTCCTCAAGAACAAGTTCATGCGGGGAAAGATAGATAGCACATTGTTTCTTAGGGAAACAAGGGGCAAGTGTCTCTTAGTCCCAATTTATGTTGATGACATTATCTTTGGGTTTACTGATGACAACCTCTGCATGAGAATTGCCAATCTAATGAAGGGGGAGTTTGAGATGAGCAGTATGGGTGAGCTCAAATATTTCCTTGGGCTCCAGGTGAAACAGTCTGATGATGGAATTTTCATCTCCCAAACTAAGTACACCAAGGAGCTCATCAAGAAATTTGGGATGGAGTCTGCATCCACCATGAGAACACCCATGGGATCTAATGTATCATTAGACAAGGATGAAAAGGGGAAGGCCTTTGATGAATCCATGTACAGGTGTATCATTGGATACCTGTTGTACTTAACTGCTAGTAGGCCAGACATTATGTATTCTACATGTGTTTGTGCTAGGTATCAGGCTTGTCCTTAGGAATCTCACTAAACCTCTGTCAAGAGGATCTTAAGATACCTCAAGGACAGCCTGAATCTTGGCCTTTGGTACCCTATGAATAATGACTTTGAACTGATAGGCTATTCAGATGCAGATTTTGCAGGATGTAAAGAGGACAGGAAAAGCACAAGTGGCACTGTCAATTCCTAGGGAGGAAGCTGGTCTCATGGAGCAGCAAAATGAAAACCAGTGTGGCCATATCCATAGCTGAGTTAGAGTACATTGCAACAGGTAGCTGCTGTGCTCAAATTCTGTGGATCCAACATTAGTTGGAAGATTACAACATCAAGGTAAGACATTCTCCCCTACTGTGTGACTCATCTAGTGCAATTTCTATTACTAAAAATCCTGTTTCCCATAGCAAGACCAAGCACATAGAAATTAGGTATCACTTTCTTAGGGAGCATATAGAGTGTGAAGATATCAAACTTGAATATGTCCCTTCAGACAATCAAGTAGCTGATATCTTCACTAAGCCATTGGATGAGGCCAAGTTTAATGCTTTCAAGATAGAACTAGGGATGTTGAGTGTAGACTAGTACTCACATTGAGGGGGAGCTAGAATGGGATGTTCAATTTGAACAGGTTCAGCTATTACAGAAAATTGCTCTCCAATTAGGGGGGATCAAATTCCCTGCTCAGGTTGAGGGGGAGATGGCAAATGCCAAGAATGTATAGGTTGACCTATAAGTTGATCCAAAGGGATCTATAGATGTTGCCTCCCAATCCCTAATGGGATAAATGGTTGAAGAAACCAGAAAGGGGGAGAAAGGGCCAATGCTAAGTAAGAACCTATGATGAGGATGTTAGAAAGAGGGAGATAGGGCATATGCTACACAGATCATTTTTGTGATATGGTTTTTGTTGTTAATGTACCTTAGCATTGGGGATGTTTTGCCTTCTTCAAATAGGGGGAGATTGTTGGGTATATTTCCCTCAATAGTACCTTGATTTGAAGAGGCATCACTCTCAATGCTAAGGACATATTATATTTGATGAGCTATACTTGTGTAAGATATACAGGTGCAGGTGACTCAAAAGGAAGGGCCAAACATGCCCTTAGATGTGTAGAAATCATCTCCCAAAAGATGAAGTTTTGTCTCAGCTGAACCGCTGAGACGAGGGGTCAAAACTGCTGAGACGAGGAGCCGTCTCAGCGTATCCGCTGAGAAGAAGGTGCCTCCGCTAATAAGTTCATTATACACTGAGAATCAGCATGGTTGTCGAACGAAGACAGCCGTTCGTCGAACGCTGAACGCCGTTCGTCGACCGCTGAGGCGAGATCAAAGCAGGAGCCGCTGAGAAGACACACAAGGCAAGTTCGTCGAACGCTGAACGCCGTTCGTCGACCGCTGAGACCAGATCAAAGCAGGAGCCGCTGAGAAGACACACAAGGCAAGTTCGTCGAATGCTGAATGCCGTTCGTCGACCGCTGAGATGAGATCAAAGAAGGAGCCGCTGAGAAGACACACAAGACAAGTTTTTCGAACGCTGAGCTGGCAAGATCGTCGAACGCAGGGGACAACTGGTTCGTCGAATGTAGAGTGTTCCGCGTTCGTCGAGCACAGTCCTTCTCTACGGAAAAGAAGGGCGGCGGGACCTGCGGCTAGGACTAGTCGCAGAAAAGCTGTGGGGGGTCCACCAGCTTCTCTTATACTTCTCAGCAGATCAGCTAAGAGCCGTTGAAGATCAGAGATGTATAAAAGGAAGAGTTAGGGCTCATTTGAAAAAGCCGGTTGCGTGTAAAAGAGATCAACTATTACATTGACTGCTGAAGCTCTCGTCTTCTTCCTCCTGCTCACTGAACAAGAAGAAGAAAACAGAGAAAGAAAGTTAGCTCCTTTGCAAGAAGGAGCAAGGTGATCTTCCATCACTCTGTCAAAGAGGAAGATCAAGTTAGTAGCTGGCATCGACATCTGAAAGAAATCGTTGTCTACCTAAATCACCTAGAGGGGGGTGAATAGGTGATCTCTACTGCGATTGCGGAATAAAAATTTTTGCACAAACACAACAAAAAAATCACAGCACAGAGACACAAGATTTATAGAGGTTCCCGAAGGGTGGGTACTCCTCTCTCCCGCTCTGCCAATCTAGCACTTCGGGCTAGCGTCGGCACCTTCACCAAAACTCAGATTTATCAACAAATACTACACTCGGAGACAACGACTCCTACAAACTCGGAGAGCAATCTCTCCTACAAACTCAGAGTAAACAACTCCTACAACTCGGAGTAGCAAACTCCTACAGAAATTAAATAGAGTTTGAAATGAAACTTCTCTTGAATCTCAATAGAGATTAACTTCAGATCTGGAAAGACTGAATCTTCTTCTTCCTTTAGAGTGAAAGCTTGGATCTTCGAGGATTAGGAAGAATGAAGAATCGGCAAACCTGATCTGAGTAGGCCCTTTGATTAAATCAAAAAGATCTTCAATATTGAGAGCAGCAACTTGATCAAAGGCCTTCTTATCTGAGAAATCTTTAGCAACACTGAAGAACGAAACTTGAGAGGCGCACTTTAGATCTCAGAAAACTTTTCCAGCGAGAGAGGAAGAAAACGGCTGGCTTCTTCTTTTTCGATATGGTTAAAAACTTGTGTTTGCCCTAAAATAAAAGACTATTTATAGGGAGACCTCCAACGGCTCGGGCGACAAACAAGGAGGGGTCGCCACGTGTACTTTGCATGGCGGCGAACCCTAATTTTCGAAAACGAAACTGAAATTTGAAATCCGTCTGTCCGTCATTCGTCGATACTTCACGTGAACATTCGACGAATTGACTTAGCCATTGAAAATACTGATCAAAGCTTAAAAACTGTTTTCTGTTTTCATTCGTCGGAATTTGTTGGAAGTTCTCGAGAACATTCGACGAATTGACTTAGCCGCACATTTTCCTTCACAAGCCTGCCTTTTTGACTTCTGTCTGCGTTCGTCGATATTCGTCGGGAGTTCATGAGAACATTCGACGAATAGACTTAGCCGCAGAAATTTCTTCTTCAAACTAGAAATTTGGATTCTGTCTGGATTCGTCGAGATTCATCGGAACTTCACGAGACATCTCGACGAATTGACTCAGCAAAAATTTCTTTTCTTCTGAAAACCTGCTCCACTCCTCAAACTTGAAAACCTTCAGTTATGAGTATATGAAGTACACCCCAATAGAGAGATTACACATGGACCAACACTTTGTTCTACACGATGAGGGATTACACTGTCTAGAACTATGTTTGGTGATCCATTGCAACCTGACTTTGGTGTGCACTTAGCATTAAGACCTGTCATAACACATCTAAATAGAAATCATCAAATACATACTCAATTCAATTTAGTTCACTAGGGGACATCTTCAAATCCAGCCAATTGTGGATACAATACCCAACAATCTCCCCCTATTTGAAGATGTCATAACCCTATGCACTAAGTTGAATTGTTCAGAAAATATAATGAATATGAAGAGCACTAAATAGGCAGTAATATTTAAAGCAAAACTCAATGTTTATCTTAACACAGAAATATATATATATATATATTTATATATATATATATATATATATATATATGTAAACAAAGAAAATAGCATGATTCCAGAACAGCTCAGCTCATGCTTGATCCTTTCCTTTCAGCTTTCCAAAAATTCTTTCCACTGCTTCAGCTCTCTTTTCCTGTTCAGATTCCATTCTTTCAAAAAATGCCTTTGGCTTGGGCCAATATTTATCAGGAGCAGTTTCTTTGGTTCCACCTGTCTTGAAATGAATTCTCCTTTCAGTTGTTCTCTTTTTGAACTTGTCCCATTCATCCAGACTGTAATGATCACTGACACTTTCATGGTACTTACTGACAAGGTTGAAAGATGTAAGAATGATATTCTTTGAAGTGGGACTCCAGCTTTCTTGGAAATTTCTTGGAGGAGGCCTATCATAGAATTCTCTGATCTTCTTATGAGGATTGGACCTTTTATTAGAAGGTTTATCACCAAATATCTTCCTTTTTAAAGACTTTTCAGGAGATTCACGAACCTTGGATCTTTCAAGCACTGGATCATCCCAGAACTCTTGGTAGGAGGAGGCTGGGATATCTTCTTCAGCAAAAACAAAATCCTCAACAGGAATTGGAGAAAACTTGGAGCACTTGGACCTGGAGCATCTGGCATTTTGTCCACCACAGTGAATCCAAGCATGCTTGCAACTTCCTTGAACAGCCAACTTGTTGATTCATGGGTATACCAATTTACATCTTTAACATTTTGCAAGATGTTCTCCTGAAGCTCTTGCATTTTTGAAAATACATTTCCATCCAAATCATTCACTTTACTAGCACTCTCCTCTATCTTAGACACAATACTCTCCTCCCCCTTTATGACATCTTCATGTAGGAGGGTATAGAGTTTGGCCAGTTGCCTTTCAACTTGATCATCCAGAAAATTAATCCTTTGATCATGAGAAATTCTGAGAGCTGTTTGAGCAGTATTCAGATGAACAACATCTTCAGCAACCTGATGCAAGTTATTTAGATCATGCCTTTCCTGCCTTTGTCATCCAGGCTTCTTGATCTCTTTTGAATTTGCCCATTTCATGTCTTATTTTAGTCATTTCCTGCCTCAAAGCACTATCAACAGTTGGAAACTCCCCCTCAACATGTTCACCTCTTCCCTGATCAGGAGCTGGAGTAGGTCCACTTCCCCTTGAGGATTGGAATCACGTGTTTTCAATATTTATATATAAAAAAAAATTGGGCGCATACCTGATTTCACGGATGGCTCTTCGGATCCAATAAATTGTATTTAATAAAAAGATTTCACGGGAGACGTGTCCGAGAAGAGAAATATTTTGACATGTGAAATCCCGTGAAACTTCATGAAATTTTCTGATTTATCCAGTGAAATCCCGTGCAATTTCGTGAAATTCCAACAGTCCTGTCTTCAAGATTCCTTGTTAAGCATTCCAAGTTCCATTTTGAAGAAATTGAACTTGGTCTCGTCCAGAGGCTTTGTAAAAATATCTGCAATTTGCTTGTCAGTATTAACATATAACAAATTTATATCCTTACTCTCAACATGTTCCCGGATGAAGTGGTAACGAAGCTCGATGTGCTTTGTTCTGCTGTGAGAGACTGGATTATTTGCTATGGCAATAGCACTTGAGGAGTCACAGAACATGGGGATTTCTGTGAGCTTTAAGTTATAGTCCTCAAGCTGATTCTTTATCCACAAGAGTTGTGTACAGCAACTGCCGGCAGAGATATACTCCGATTCAGCAGTTGATATTGCAACACAATTTTGCTTCTTGCTACTCCATGAAACAAGCCTTTTTCCCAAGAATTGGCAAGTTCCTGAAGTACTCTTTCTATCATCTTTGCTACCTGCAAAATCAGCATCTGAAAAACCAATTAGTTCAAAGTCATTGCTTCTCGGGTAGCATAAGCCGAGATTTGGTGTACCCTTAAGGTATCTCAAAATCCTCTTTGCAGCGGCAAAATGAGATTCCTTACAGTTCACCTGATACCTGGCACAAACACATGTTGAAAACATTATATCCGGCCTACTAGCAGTAAGGTAGAGCAAGGACCCAATTATGCTTCTGTACTTGGTTTCATCAAAAGGTTTCCCTTTCTCATCCTTGTCCAGAGACATGCTTGAGCCCATTGGAGTCATCATAGAGGTTGCACTCTCCATTCCAAATTTCTTAAGGAGCTTTTGCTGAACTTCGTCTGAGAGATGAAAATTCCATCTTCAGATTGGTGCACCTGGAGTCCTAAGAAATATATCAGCTCTCCCATACTGCTCATTTCAAACTTACCTTGCATCAAGTTAGAAAACTTTTTGCAAAGTTTGTCATCTGTAGAGCCAAAAATAATATCATCGACATAGATTTGCACAAGCAAAATCTCGCCGTTCACTTCCCTAAGAAACAATGTCTTATCTATTGTTCCTCTTGTAAATTTGTTCTCAAGAAGGAACCTAGACAATGTCTCATACCAGGCTCGGGGTGCCTGTTTGAGACCATACAAAGCTTTATGCAAATAATATACATGATCAGGAAAGTTAGGATCTGCAAAACCTGGAGGCTGAGCTACATATACTTCCTCTTTAAGGTCTCCATTCAGGAAGGCTGACTTCACATCCATCTGGAAAACCTTAAAGCCCTTATATGCAGCATAAGCCAAAAATAATCCGATGGCTTCAAGTCTTGTTACTGTTGCAAAGGTTTGATCAAAATCAATCCCTTCTTCTTGCCTGTATCCTTGTGCAACCAGTCTTGCTTTGTTATTTGTAATGATGCCCTTTTCATCAAGCTTGTTTCGGTAGACCCATTTGGTTCCAATCACATTTTGTCCTTTGGGTCTTGGTACTAACTCCCAAACTTTACATCTCTTGAATTGGTTGAGCTCTTCATGCATAGCAAGGATCCAAGATGGATCGGTGTTTGCTTCTTCAAACTTCTTCGGCTCAATCTGTGAAAGAAAACTTAAATGTAAAACTTCGTAGTTGTACCTCTTCTCATTAGAACTCTGCTTGAAGGATCTCCGATAATCTGATCAGCTGGATGATCTCTTGAATATCTGACTCCCAAATTACTTGCATTTCCAGGAGCAACTTGAGGTTCAGCCACCTCTGGAACATCTTCTTCTTAATGAACTTCTTGTTCATCTTCAGAGTGATCTGAGATCTCTTCTGCCAACTTTGGTGCATCATCTGTGGTATTTACTCCATCTTCCATAGTGAGTTCCTTTAGCTTTTCACATGCATCTTCAATGAACACACTAGACGAGTTGCTATGCAGCAGGCTCGTCTCATCAAATACAACATGGACTGTTTCTTCTACCACTAGAGTTTTCTTATTAAAAATCCTATATGCCTTACTATGGCTACTATATCCTATGAAAATACCTTTAAAACATTTTTCACTAAACTTGGTTGTAGGATGTTTTCCATTATTAAGTACATAGCATTTACTGCCAAAAATTCTAAAATATGAAATCTTTGGTTTTCTGCCCTTTATAACCTCATATGGGGTCTTACGATGGTTCTTATTGATGAGTGCTCTGTTTTGCACATGGCAAGCTGTGTTGATAGCTTCTGCCCAGAAGTATTCTGGAAGAGAAGAATCACTCAACATAGACATGCCAACTTCTATGAGGGTTCTATTCTTTCTCTCGGCTACTCCATTTTGTTGTGGAGTACGTGGAGAGGAAAACTCTTGGGAGATACCTTGACTTTCACAAAACTCTGTCATGGCCCCAGACTGAAATTCTGTTCCATGGTCACTTCTGATTTTGACCACTGAACAATCAAGTTCATTCTGAATAAGTTTGACAAAAGTAGTGAATATGCCAAAGGTTTCTGACTTAAGTTTTAGAAAGAACACCCATGCAAACCGGGAATAGTCATCAACAATAACCAAGGTGTAAGCTTTCCCACCTAAGCTTCTAACTAACATTGGACCAAATAAGTCCATATGCAGCAGATGAAGACATCTGGTAGAATTATTGCCAATTATGCTCTTAAAGCTAGCCTTTGTTTGCTTATCCATTTGGCAAGCATGGCAAGGGCTTTCTTTAATGAATTTAACTTTGGGGGCATCCCTTACCAAGTTGTGAGAAAATAACATAGATATAGTTTTGAAATTAATATGTGCTAGTCTCTTGTGCCATTGGTCACAAAGAGATGCACTATCTTGGGCAACAAAACACACTGGGGTAGAAGACTTTAAACATATAAAATCCAAACAGTATATACCACTACTCCTAGAGCCTGTTAAAATTGTTTCCGCAGACACGGACATCTTTATCAGGCATCTATCTCTAAAGAACTCAACGGTATAGCCTTTGTCACACGTTGGCTTATGCTAATCAGATTGTATTTCAATCCTTTCACATGAGCTACACGTGTGAAAATGACTGAGCCGTTGTTGGTTATTGATCCATATCCTATAATAGTACCTCGTTTAGATCCGCCAAACTTTACTTTAGGCCCGTTCTCAACTGGAACATAATCCTGAAGTAATCTTCTTCTCCCGGTCATATGCCGAGAGCAACCATTGTCCAAATAACAGATAGGAATTTCGTTGGCCTTTGGACATTCCTGCAAACATGATCAATACCCCTTAGGAATCCAAACATTTTTGGGCCCTTGGCTCCTTGTTAGTGGAACACCACTTGGAACATTAACTTTGCAAGTGGCCGGTCTTGCACTGTTAACTCATGGAGTTCTTGGCACAGTATGATTGAACCAACAATCTATGGCAAAATGACCAATTTTGCCACAACACCAGCATTCAAATCTATTGTATCTCCTCTTTGTGTTCTGCTGAGCCTTTTGAACAGGTGGCTTTGCAGGAGGAGCAACCTTGGAGGTAGAAGCCTCGTTGGTGCAACATACACAATTCTTAGGCACAATAGGCTTGACCTGCGGTGCCTTCTTAGCATTTGATCCATGAACGAATGGTCCATGATGCTTCAATTGAACTTCCTCATAAGGAGCCTTGAGGGAGCTAGATCCAAAGTTTCTGGGTTTGGTCCACACTGAGTTCACCTTGGCAGGCTCAACATGGGTTGGTCTGCTGAAGTGACCATAAATGCTCTCAAAATCATAGGTGTTCGTAGGAAAAATCACCTTCTTGAAAGTTGGAGCACACTGTGGACCCTTACCCTTTGCTTTAGCAGCTCTTCTTTTGGCTGACTTACTTAGGCTCTTTTCAGCAACATGGCCCAAACTACAATTACCAGAACCAGCAGTGAAAGTGTCTATGATAGGCAAAACTATCTTGGGCTTAGAGAAGTTCATTGTGATCTTCTTTTCTTCCTCAAGCTGTTTCGTCAAATCATTGATAATTTCACTCTTCTGAATGCCTGCTGAAGTGGCCTCCGAGAGTGCAATCTTCAAGGATAAGATTTCTTCCCTGGGTAGGTTAGATTCTTCAATCTCCTTTCTCAGGTTAGATTCTTGATCCTTTAGGGATTGAATCTCCTTTGATTGAGTTTTAACAAGCTTTCGACACTTATTAAACCCCTTCAACATTTCCTCATACTTAGCAGTCAACTCAGAATCCTCTTCCGAATAGTAGCTTTCATTAGCATCAGATGCCGTTTCTGAACATGAAAGAGGTGTAGAAGATAATACCTGACCGGTGAAAGGAACAATATCTTTGTCATCATCTGACATGGCCATTAGACTGTAGAAGCAGTATTTTGTGAGATCTTTTCCTCTATATTGACCAAATTGGTCTTCTGTATCAGGTTGAGCCATCAATCCAAAGAATGCCTCTTCATCTGAGTTAGACTCATTTGTGTCACTATCACTCAGAGTCTTGGACTTCTTGGCAACAAAACTCTTCTCTTCTTTCTTCTTTCCTTTGAAGGACTTCTTTTCTTCTTTTCTTGAAGATTCCTTCTTCTTGTGTGGGCAGTCAGCTATAATGTGCCCTGGCTTTTTACAACAATAACAAACGGGTTCAGTATAATCGTGTTTGTTCGGTTTAGAACCATACCTGTCGTTTCTATCACGATGTGATCTCCTGTGATCTCTTGAGGAAGATGAGCCTTTTCTCATTTGTCTCGTCTTGCTAAGCAACTTTTTGAATTGCTTGGAAAGGAGGGAAAGTTCTCCTTCAGATAATTCTGATTCTTCAGAAGTGTTTTCAGCTTTATCCTCAGAAGATTCATCCCTCGCAGGGGACAGAGCCCTGCTTCTCCGGGAGATTTCAGCCTTTAGAGCAATGGTATTCTCCTTGCCAGAGCTCCTACTGTTTTCCTCTTCTGACTTCCTGATATTCAACTTCAGCTCATGGGAAAGCAGCTTCCCATACAGAATCTGTGGCTCCGTAGTAGCCAACTTACCATATTCTCTGATAGCTATCACTTTGGGGTCCCATTCCTTAGACAGGGATCTAAGGAATTTATCGTTTAGTTCACCCATGGTGAATACCCTTCCATATTTTCACAAACCATTTACAATCTTGAAGAATTTCTCGTAGGTGTCAGAAATTATGTCTTTGCCTTGTTGCTTGAAGGCTTCATATTCTTGGTTCAGCAAAGACTTCCTGTCATCTCGAACTTCTTCAGTACCTTCCATCAGAACCATAATAGAATCCCACATCTCTTTTGCAGACTTGCAGTGAATTAGATTTTCTAGCATTGAATCATCAACTGCACCTGCTATGATGTGCTTCGCTTTCTTGTCCAGAGTGACAAGTGCAATTTCGTCCTTTGTCATATCCATTAGTTTCTTTGGCACCTTTTCAGTGGGATCAATGGTAGAAGCAACCGTAGGAATGACGAGACCTTCCTTAACTATCTGGGAGATTTAGGGATCATTTGCTTCCATGTAGAAGATAACTCTTTCTTTCCACATTGGGAAGTTCTCCTTAGTGCAAACTGGGAGCTTGGAGAAAAACCTTTCCATGCCTCTGTCCATAGATAAAGATCTTGACAACGTTGAAGGATCTTTAATCTAGGTGTTAACCTCTTAAAGATAACCTCCTTTGATACCAATTGAAAGAAATCGTTGTCTACCTAAATCACCTAGAGGGGGTGAATAGGTGATCTCTACTGCGATTGCGGAATAAAATTTTTTGCACAAACACAACAAACAAAATCACAGCACAGAGACACAAGATTTATAGAGGTTCCCCAAGGGTGGGTACTCCTCTCTCCCGCTCCGCCTATCTAGCACTTCGGGCTAGCGTCGGCAACTTCACCAAAACTCAGATTTATCAACAAATCCTACACTCGGAGAAAACAGCTCCTACAAACTCGGAGAACAACCTCTCCTACAAACTCAGGGTAAACAACTCCTACAACTCGGAGTAGAAAACTCCTACAGAAATTAAATAGAGTTTGAAATGAAACTTCTCTTTAATCTCAATAGAGATTAACTTCAGATCTGGAAAGACTGAATCTTCTTCTTCCTTTAGAGTGAAAGCTTGGATCTTCGAGGATTAGGAAGAATGAAGAATCGGCAAACCTGATCTGAGTAGGCCCTTTGATTAAATTGAAAAAGATCTTCAATATTGAGAGCAGCAACTTGATCAAAGGCCTTCTTATCTGAAAAATATTTAGCAACACTGAAGAACGAAACTTGAGAGGCGCACTTTAGATCTCAGAAAACTTTTCCAGCGAGAGAGGAAGAAAACGGCTGGCTTCTTCTTTTTCGATCGGGTTAAAAACTTGTGTTTGCCCTAAAATAAAAGACTATTTATAGGGAGACCTCCAACGGCTCGGGCGACAAATAAGAAGGGGTCGCCACGTGTACTGTGCATGGCGGCGAACCCTAATTTTCGAAAACAAAACTGAAATTTGAAATCCGTCTGTCCGTCATTCGTCGAGACTTCACGTGAATATTCGACGAATTGACTTAGCCATTGAAAATACTATCAATGCTTGAAAACTGTCTTCTGTTTTCATTCGTTAGAATTCGTCGGGAGTTCTCCAGAACATTCGACGAATTGACTTAGCCGCACATTTTCCTTCATAAGCCTTCCTTTTTGACTTCTGTCTGCGTTCGCCGATATTCGTCGGGAGTTCATGAGAACATTCGACGAATAGACTTAGCCGCAGAAATTTCTTCTTCAAACTAGAAATTTGGCTTCTGTCTGGATTTGTCGAGATTCATCGGAACTTCACGAGACATCTCGACGAATTGACTCAGCAAAAATTTCTTTTCTTCTGAAAACCTGCTCCACTCCTCAAACTTGAAAACCTTCAGTTATGAGTATATGAAGTACACCCCAATAGAGAGATTACACATGGACCAACACTTTGTTCTACACGATGAGGGATTACACTGTCTAGAACTATGTTTAGTGATCCATTGCAACTTGACTTTGGTGTGCACTTAGCATTAAGACCTGTCATAACACATCTAAACAGAAATCATCAAATACATACTCAATTCAATTTAGTTCACTAGGGGACATATTCAAATCCAGGTAATTGTGGATACAATACCCAACAACATCTTCAGCTACAGGAAGCACAAACGGTGCAGGATCTACAGGAGAGTACCTCTACTGTAGAATATTTCTAAATCATTTTTCTGTAGGACATTTTGCCTGAGTTGTAAGACCTTTTGGTCTGAGATTGTAGGAACCTGAGGGTTCTGAGTTGTAGGGCTGAAGGCCTGAATGTAGGATCTAGAGCAGATCTGAGGTAGGTCTTAACAGCCTGAGGTAGGACCAGGAGGTGGTCTGAGAAGTAGGAGGAGGAGTCCTCTGAGTAGTAGGACCTGGGAGAGGTCTGAGCTGTAGGATCTAGAGAAGATCTGAGGTAGGGCTTAACAGCCTGAGTTGTAGGACATTATTGTCTGAGCTGTAGGAGGTGTTATCCTCAGAGTTTGTAGGGCAGTTGTGCATGAGGTAGGAGCTGGTGATAGCTCTGAGTTGTAGGGACTTGTGTCCTGAGGTAGGATCATTCTTGATATGAGAAGTTCTGAGGAACTTGTGCTGTAAGCTCTTTGAGCCGAGATTGGAGAAGTTGGCCTTGTCTAACACACTGTTTGAAGGGTGGAGGGGGAAAGTGGACTACCCATAGGCACATTGTCTTTGGGGAACCAATATAAATTATCGTGTGCTTTCTGTGTTTGTTGATTTGCTTGAACTAATTCTAAAAACAGCTAAAGCTAATCAAGTAAAATTCAAAAGACCTATTCACCCCCCTCTATGTGATTTAGACTACAAACCTTATATTCTTTCATCTCATCATCAGATGAGCTGGATGATGATTCAGATTCAGTTTCACTCCATGATTTTGCTATAAATCCTCTTCCCTTCTTTTTGTGCTTGTGGGAGGAAGATTTGCTGGAGCTTCTTTTCTCTTCTTTTTCCTTTTTCTTTTCTTTATTTTGATTTTCTGGACATTCTGTCAGGTAGTGTCTAGGTTTCCTGCAACCATAGCAAATAACTTCCTTAGGATTTAATTTGTCATACCTTGATTTTTCTCTTGTTCTGGACTCTTTCTTTCTGAAGTCCTTCTTAGCCATTTTGTTAACTCTCTTGGCTATGAGGCTCATGAACTCCTCTTCTTTTGGAGACTTCTCTTCTTCTTCAGCATCAACTGCTTTGAAAGCTATGCTCTTTTCTTTCTTTATTGATGGAGATGAAGTGGATGATTCAGCTTCCCTGGATTTGATGTGCTGCTCATAAGATTTGAGTTTGCCCAACAAAGCTTCAGTGGTAATCTCATTGAGGCTTCTGGCTTCCTTGATTGGCCAGATTCTAGAATCCCATGTGCTGGGGATGCACATTAGGATCTTATTATTGGCCTCAGTGATAGAGATCACTTTGTCCAGAGATTTCAGCTCATTGATTATGAGACTGAGTCTGTTATACATGTCTGCAACTGTCTCTGTTTCTCCTTTCTTGAAGTTTTCATACAGAGAGATCAAGTGTGATCTTCTGTCTTTCCTTTCATCTGCAGAACTTGCAACCATATTGGTTAGTGAGATCCAAATCTCTCTGGCTGAAGTACATTCAACCACTTTCTGAAATATGTCATCAGACATAGTTTGATCCAGAATGTTCATGGCTTTAACATCTGCACTCCTTTGCTTCTTTTGTGCTTCTGTCCACTCAGGAGGTGGGACAACATGGTTGACTGCTGTTGCTTCAGTGCTTGTTGATGTTGTAGGTGCTGGAGGCCCTGTCAGAATAACATTGAAAATCTCTTCATCAATTGAGTTCATATAAAGCCTAATCCTTGCTTTCCACGGTGCAAACTTACTAAGATTGCACATAGGAGGTCTTGTGCTTGAATATTTCTTGTTTTGTGCCATGAGTTTTTAACAGAAGATAAATAAACAAAAACTCTAAATTAATTTAAGATCTAATTGATCTTTGTGATTCAGGTGTTAGCTTGTAAAGAATCAACCTACCTATGATACCAATTGAAAGTGGAGGTTAGATCTTAAGTTACTCTAGAGTGGGGGGGGGGGGTGAATAGAGTATTAAAAACTTTTCCTTAGATTTTATAGCGGAATTAAAGTAGTGTTATATATATGTGTAAGCAGTGTGAGATATAAATATAATCAGAAAAACAAAGTAAGTAAAAGCACACAACACAGCACAGAGAAACAAACAAACACAGAGGACACAAGGAATTATAGTGGTTCCCTAATAAATCTGGGGAGTCCACTCTTCTACCACCCTTGGTAGGAGTCCACTAGGAGTGTTGATGAGGTGCCCTAACACCAATGAGATTTTGATTAGGTGTCCACACACCACAGAGCTTTTGTTCAGGTGCTCAAAACCAACTAGATTTTTTGATCAGGTGTCTTGCCACCAGGGAGTTACAATTTTGAAGGGAGTATTAACCCTGTACAAGAGATGTGAGAAAGAGGTTATAATGTTCTTTTCTGTCAAGATGCTGAGAGAAGACTCTAGTGGATTTGTTGTAAAGCTCTCCCTGTCTGATTGAAGTATTTGACAGATGGTGGAGAGGCTTTCTCTTGAAACAGAAATCTTCTGTAGCAGATTGATCTAGAAGAAATAGTTCTTCAAATTCTTTGTTGCTCTTTTAGAAGATTTGAAACTTTTTAGCAGATATCTAAGAGATTGATCTTTGAAGAAGATGTTCTCAGAGAAATGGTGATTGCTGCTTGAGGAAGAAGAAGACTGAGAATATTTGACTGAGTGTTCTTCTTTTTCTTTCTCTATCCCTATTGTTGTACTCTCTCTCTGTATTCTGTAAGAAATGTATTTGAATTCTGTCGAGATGATGAGACAATAAAGTCTGTCTTTGATATATTCTCTTTTTGGAATAGAATAATCAGACTTTAATTCATTCTTGGAATAACAACAAAGACCAAATGACTTTTGGCAGGTCCTTTAATTCCTTAGCCGTGAAAAATTCCTTTTCATTAATTGTCAACGGCTATCTTTGTCTTGGAATAAGGAAAGACAGAATATAATAACTGAATATAATATCCTTACTTATCTGACTTGAATACATCCAAATATATTGAATATATCCGTTAGAGTCGTCGATCTGTGTTCAGAGAGTCGACAAATAACTGATCTTTAAGAATTAAATACTCTGGGGACTGTATTTGTCGAACAGAGCTTTAATAAAGAATTTGTCGAGCTCTGGCTGAAAACTGTCGAGCGCTGGCTGGAATCTGTCGAGCGCTGGCAGGAATTCATCGAGCGCTGGCAGCCATCTGTCGAGCACTGATAGCCATTTGTCGAATTCTGGGAACTTCAATTTTACTTTATGTTCTAGCTAATCTAACAGCCTAAAGACTTGACCCTTAGAATATACAATGGGGTCAACTTGATCCTAGTCAAAACATAGTAATCCTAGCCCAAATCATTAATTGGGTTGTTCCAGCACGGTAGCTAGGCCCATCTCTACGGCTCCATATAGGATGGAACCGAAGGAGCTTGCAAACATTTTGGACGCAGCTTCAAGAGCTAGTAACTTTGGGGTTCGTCCGCCCCAGTTCATTACCTTGGGGAGCCCCATTTCTATTCGTGAAGAAGAAGGACGGTTCGCTCCGGCTATGTACAAATTACGGAGAGCTCAACCTGGTGACGGTCTAGAACATTTATCCACTATCCAGGATTGACGAGCTCTTTGATCGGCTTGAAGGAGCACACTAGTTTACGAAACTTGATTTGCGCTCGAATAATTATCAACTATGGATCCAGGAGGAGGATATCCCAAAGACCTCTTTTAGTTCAAGGTATGGTCTATATGAGTTTACTGTCATGCCATTTGGGCTCACAAATGCCCTCTCTGCGAAGATGAGCCTGATGAATAGGGTGTTCGAGCCTTACCTCGATGTCTTTGTGATTGTGTTCATCGATGACATCTTGGTTTATTCTAAGTCAAAGTAGGAGCATACGAAGCATTTGGCTTTGGTATTAGCGAAGCTGAGGGAATACCAGCTGTTTGCCAAGTTTAGTAAGCGTGAGTTCTTACTCCGGGAGGTCGCTTTACTATGCCATGTATTTAGTGGAGCAGGTTTTGCAGTAGACCATGCCAAGGTACGAGCAGTAAGGGAATAACCGACTTTGAAGTAGGCAGTGGATGTGCGCAGTTTCTTAGGACTTGCTGGTTACTACCGCAAGTTTGTTGAGGGATTCTCGAAGATTGTTATTCCCCTCACCACTCTGACCATGAAGGATGTTCCTTTTGTATGGTCACCCAAAAGTGAGGCCGCGTTCTAGGAGTTGAAGGATCGCCTCACGTCAGTCCCGATCCTTTCCCTTCCATCGGGGAAGGGAAGGGATTTTCGATTATGACTATACACTGAACTATCACCCAGGTAAGGCAAACTCGGTGGCCGATGCGTTAAGCCGAAGGGCACTCACATCGCGTTTGGAGTCCAGATTGATGGCCATGGAGTTGGCCAAGATGCTTTAGTAGATGTAGATTATGCTTGTATCTAGGGCCGATCTAGAGGCGTACGCTAAGTACCTGGCTACTATGAGCATAGTTTGTGATATACGTGAAAGCATCCAAGCTAAGAAAAGGAAGGATGTTGCTTTGGGGCCTTTATTTCGAGCAGTGGAGACTGGTTCTATAGAGGAATATACACTGCGGGAGGACCTTGTTCATTTCCACGACAGAGTATATATTCTTGCAGGTGGAGGAATCCGGGAAGATATACTGAGGGAGACTCACTGCACCAAATATTTGGTGCATCCTGGGATCGTCAAGATGTATGCCGATCTGTGGAAGATGATGTTTTGGCTGGGAATGAAGAGGGATGTCACTCATTTTGTCACGTATTACGAGGCATTCCATAAAGTGAAGGCAGAATCTAAGAGCCCCGGTGGTTTGTTACAGTCATTGACTATTCCTGAGTGGAAGTTTGAAGATATCTCCATTTATTTTGTACACGGTCTACCTCACTCCCGCTCTAGGAGTGACTCTGTATGGGTGATTGTAGATCAGTTGTTGAAGGTTCATTCCGATCAGGAAAGATACTCATGTCGATGTTTTGGTGCGCCTCTTTATGGAGTAGTTTGTCCGATATCATGGGGTGCACAAAACTATCATTTCAGATCGAGACGGTCGTTTTAACTCCAGGGAGTGGATGGCAGTATAGGCAAATTTGGGCTCACGATTGACTTTTAGTACAGCCTTCCATCCTCTGAACCACAACTAGTCTGAGAGGACTATCAGGATGATTGAGGACCTATTGCGGCTATGTGTCTTGGATCAGGGAGAGCCTTGGCAGAGAATTCTACCTTTGGTGGAGTTTTCCTACAACAATAGCCATCAGGCAAGCATCGGCATGGCTCCTTATGAGGCACTATATGGAAGGAGGTGCAGGACGCCTCTATCTTGGATCCTGGATGAAGATCCGAAGGCACTGGGGGTGGAATACATTGATGATACAGATGCGATGATTCCGCTGATTTGGGATCGCATGCTAAACGCACAGAGCCAGCAGGCAAAGTACTATGATGCGAGACACCGGATGGTGGAGTTTCAGGTAGGAGACAAGGTTTTCTTGAAGATCAAACCAATACATGACATATCCCGTGTCTGGGGATGGAAGAAGCTCAACCCTCGTTATATGGGGCCTTATACTATACTGGAGCGAATCGGCCCCTTAGCTTATCGGTGGGAGCTACCTCCGGAATCTGTGAATTTGCACGACATTTTCCATATATCCTCCCTGCAAAGTGCATTGCTTTGCCCTGATCAGTACGTCGTGACTACATTTGGTCGTGTGGCAACTGACAAATTGTCCAGTTTGAGCCTGCGCGGTTCGTAGAAATTGAAATCTGGAGGTTGCGGCGAAAAAGAGTTCTTTTAAAAAAGGTCTTATGGTCCAATCACAGGAAGCAGTACACTTGAGAGCCTATGGACCTTATGCAACAACGTTATCCGGATTTGTTCCTGCAAGGTACGAATGAATTCGTGTCGAACTTTGCACTTTAAATACTGTAAGCCCAAACTCAATTTCAGGGATGAAAATTTTTATTTATTTATAGGATTTGTAACCTCCCGATTTGCGCTAGGCCCCTTGAGCGAGGAAAAATGCCGGCGCAAAAGAAGGTTTGACGAATCCGTCGAGAACACTCGACGGTCTGGATAGATTCGTCGAGAGGACTCGACGAATCCATCGAGTGGGTCTCGACGATCCGTCCAGACCACTCGATGAATTTGTCGAGACCACTTGACGAATCTATTGAGTGGGTCTCAACGGTCCATCGAGTGGGTCTCGATGATCCGTCGAGACCACTCAACGAATTCGTCGAGACCACTGGATGAATTCATCAAGTATCGGCCTTGTACATAATTTTTCCCATTCATTTGATGTTTTGGGATGTGTGCCGACCGGATAAGGGACTTCTTAGTTGTTTAATGTTTATTTTGTGTTTTATAATCAAGGTGGTCCTATAGGATAGCGAACATGGATGGATTGTCCATTCCAAAGCATGGGATGTATTTATCCCATTATTTTTAGTCAAATCAACCCTCATTTTCTCTCTCCTCCCTTAAACTATGAACTTCATTCCCTCATCCAAGAGCTGATCACTTGTCTTCCCCTTCCCCAAATCTCAAGCACTGATACCAGCCATTTTCCTGAAGGAAATCAACCTTGGAAGGAGGATTGAGGCTTGGTCGATCACCACCATGCCGCCAAGCAGACAAACTCGATCCATTGCAGCAAATTAGGTGACTTTCGCCCCCTCTCCCTTGGTGCTAGATCTTTAGATCTGATTTAAGTGAGATCTCCGAACAAAAGAGCTTGACCTTGGTGAGTTTAATGGAGTTTTCTAGGAAGATACCACTCTAGAACTTTCATTTTGGGGCATCGTTTGCCGAGATAATATCTTCGATCTACTCCTCTCTTCAAAACTAAGTTGTAGGAGTTAATTTCGTGAAGAACGGTGGTCTAATGAGGGAATATTGTAGGAGAGAAAGTGAAATAATATATGTATGTACTGGAGGAAGAAGATGAACAGATGCTGTTCATCTGTCTTAAGATCCGTGCAGATTTTATAATACTTAGGAAAAAATCTGTTTTCTCCACGTGACGGATTTCAAGCGTATTTTTTGGCATGATCCAGCCATATTTATGTTGGAATTTTTTGTGAATAGCACATCACATGCGCGCAATGGAATAATGAAACAAGAACAACCCGAAGTAGTTACAGGATCTTACGATTTCATGAATCTTGAAATAAAAGAGCAACACATTGCAATAAACCTGAAAGGGATTGAGTCAACACTCAACCAAGATGCTCCAAATCTGGATCCAAAACCGTGTGGCTGAGTTCCAAGCACAAAAAGTGTATCCGTGCTTCTATTACAGTCCACACGAGCGAAGGAGAACCCCAAGCCTCTTGTCGAACAAGATCTGGGTTAGAGAAGAAGTGCCCTCAGCATCTCCCACGGATTGCTAGATCCGACAAAGAGAGAGGCGATGACGGTGGATGGGATCTCGCGGAAAACCCTTACAGAATAGTTTCGCCTCTATCTCAGATATTGAGACATAGGGAAAATATAATCAGTTCCCTATTTAGACACAAGGGCATGAAAATTTGATATCCACAGACCCTAGTCATTAATAGGAGTATTCGATGTGTATTGTCGTGATCATTGTAATTCATCAAGATGATCTCGACGATATCATCGTGATGACCTGTATCATCTTGATAGTCAAGACGACATAGTCTTGATGACCTATATTGTCGAGACGATCTTGATGATATCGTCATGATGACCTGTATCGTCGAGACGATCTCGATGATACCATCTCGATGCCTAAAATATCATCTTGACAGTCAAGACGATATCATTTAGCACTCGATGATACATCTTAAGTGATAGTCGGTCATATCGTCATAATCATTCGATGATATTCACAATACCATTTTAATGATTTCGACGATATATGCAGTGTCGTCTTAAACACGTGCCAACACGCTCCAAACAATATTCCTAATATCTGTGGAACATTTAGACGACTCGACCTAACTCCAATGAGTCAAAGGATTGGTCCTTCACTCATATTCAATATGAGTAAGGCCAACACAATCCTTCCTCCAACTTCTCCAATCACTCTTATGTGCGACCCTATAAGCCCATATTGCATTGGCAGTGAGACTAACTGATTGATTGCTTTGAGATCACCACAGAAATAACAACAATCTCCCACTTGATCACAAAGTATTAACAGAAGTCTCACAAACAATGAGCGGCATTTAGCAATACATCATTGCTACCCATGCAATAAGAGTTTATAACTCAACAAGCCTGTCTTGACCAATGTATTAGTGTTGTCATGTCCCTTTGTACCTTACAACCGGATAGAACTAGAGGCATGGACCGTGTCACCCTCATATCATATATTGACTCAACCAAGCATGGCCATGCATTTCTCAGTATCATTCCATCAAGGGGCCCAAAGATGTACCTCCTATCATATAGGAGGACAAATTCTATTTTTGTCCACACACAAACACCCAAATGATTCGTTACATACCACTAACCACCCTTATCATCAACCTTTCTCATGGATGACTTTAGATGCCATCTAAGTACGCTCTTACTCACTTGATGAATGATGTGATTTCAGGTCAAAGAACTACAAACACCATTGTCGGTTGAGACCTACTTGTGACACATTCACATAACAATCCATAAAGTAGTCCCATGGTGGGTCTGTCCAGTACAATTTGTTCACTAACAAGTACCCATGTGATGACTTGATATCACAATATCATGACCTGTGAGAACCGATCATCAGTCAACGCACATGCTAGTCTAATTATACCATTGATGAGTCCCAAATATATACACATTTATGGACTCATCTGGGCTGATTTTCTAGTCTTTGCACTTCACTTTAGACATGTTTTCACTTATATTTGATTCTCCATGCTAAGTGCACATTTAGGCCCGTTTTTGGTGTTATTTCGTGTTCTTCTCCTTTGGTATTTGCTATGCATTGTTAAGGGCCACTTTCAGTGGCTGGATTCATGGTTGTGCTGGAACAGGAGTCGTTCAGGTGTTCCCGGTACAAATCTGTACAGGAACACTGCGCACGATCACTGGTTTTATTGTGCACGACCACTGGTCGTGCGCCACTGATCATGTGCACTTACCCCCTGAAATCTGAGTTCTGTCTTCCTTATCGCACGACCACTTACGATAGCGTGCACGACCACTGGTCGTGAGCCACTGGTCGTGCGAACATTGTATTTTATAATTTTCTTACCTTGCAGGCTCCGTCCAGGCAGGCGCACGATCACAGGAAGCTAGTGCGCACGACCACTGGTCGTGCGCCAATGATCGTGCGTACTGTTTATTCCAGCGCCTATAAATTGACCTGCTCGCAAATTAGGTTGGGATCCCGCATTTCTTCCACCCGAGTCTGCCGTTTTCTCCCCTTCCGCAGGTTCTCCGCCCTCCTAGGCCTCCTCCATCATCCTTGAGCTCCAAGGAGAGGTTTCTATCCCAAAGATCGCCAACATCGAGCCAGGAGATTGTGTATCGGAGTAGATTGGATCATGACACGAAGAAGACGAGCCATTGGGAGGAAGTGACAGACCTCCTCTACCTCGGACAAAGTTGAAGACCGAGCTTGGACGCGGATTGACAACCCAGCGATTCCAACCGTGAATCTTTGGCAAGGATTCGGATGTGGTCGACTCCTTTACTCTCTTTTTCCTTCTTTATGTTGATGATTGTTTAGGTTAGATTCTTCTATATTTTGATGATGTGCACAATGAATCTTGTTATGTAATGTCTATTTCATTTATTTGAGATTATATTATTCATATGTGTTCATGAGGTGTGCCCCCATCTAATCTCCATTCCACCTTCGTGTTCGGTTCCGCACTAGCAATTGCTAGTGGCGTGCTTGTCGAAGAGGTGCTTATGACCCTCATTCCGTAGGCCTACTCGTCCATCCGCCTACCGAAGCGTGGCATCGCGGCCCGTGTAATCCATCCCCCCTAACGAAGCAGCGCGCTCAAGGCCTGCATAGTTCGATTCCATCCGCCTACTCGTCCATCCGCCCTTGCGACGCAGCGCGTTCAAGGCCTTCCCAGTCTCCATCCCACCAAGCGAAGCATTGCATAGCGGCATTGCATAGGAGTAGTTGTAATATTTTATTTTATTATTCGCAAACCAAACCCCCCATTTCCGCATCCATCCGCTCGAAAGGACTTCAATCTCAAGTCCTTCCTCGATAATAAACTCCACCTTACTGTGTTCCTTTGAGATCGATACTTGGGGATTCATTCCCATTTTATATTACTTGAACGATCGGTACACTGCCGTTTCGTGCCGCAGTCGAGCTACCGCCTATAACGGTGTGCGAGATTTGCGCCATCAAGTTTTTGGCGCCGTTGCCGGGGAACAGAGTCGTGTGAGTTTTCTGGAGAGGGAGAACCTGAGAGAGAAACCCTTCCATTTGTAAATTGCATTTCTTTGTTTTATTTCTTTTTATTCCATTTTCCTGTTTTAATTAGGTTGCTTTAGTAATTATTGTTAGGTGTGGTATTTCGCACAATAGTGTTTTTCTTGTTGAATCATTTTATCTTCGCACTATGTGGGCACATCTCAATATCCGTTGCCGTTGGTGTAGAGATACCTCCCACTCTAGTGATGAATGCCCTACGGAGAATAGTAGGCATAATTCTTATAGCCTAGCATATGGAGCACCGACTTCGTCTGGTACTCCATATGGTGCGCGTAAGTCTTATGGCTACTCTACTGAGCCTTTACCGTCATACTTCTTTTCGGCTCCAGCTCCCGCTGTGCCAAAGAGGCCTGCAAGGCAGTGCCGGTTTTGTCGGAGCACTGATCATGTCTTGAAGGACTGTGCCGAGTATCTTCGCCAATTGGACGAGGATGACGAGCCGGATATCCGGATCGTCCCAACTCCTAACTCTGGCGGCACACCTTCAACATCCGGTTATGTGTCTTTGTCACCTTCACATCTTGAAGGGTATGACATGGACATGGTCACCGGATGTGCGGCTAATCTATGCACCGACATTGCTGAGCCTATTTTCCATGTGCATCCACCACTTCTAGTGGATTCGATTCATTGTGAGGAATCGGTGCTCGACTTTTATCCGAGCACTACTCCTCCCCCTGTTGTGCATACTATACTCGTCTCCGATGACATTGTCGATGATGTGTCACAGGAGGAGGCGATTGATCTTAGTATTGTGCCTACTCCTATGGAGGAGGACAACCTTCTAGGTGAAGAGGAGTTTTCCTCAGCACCGGTGGAGGAAGTCCAAATCCTAAGCCTGGCCACCGTTGATCCCGCTGAATCTTGTAGCATTGATGACAATGCAAACATTATTTTACTTCCCCAACCTGATGGGAGTGAGACCGGGACCACTCCCCCGATTGATGTTTATTTATGTTCTTCGTCTTCTTTATTTCTTGATCCCCTTCCTTCATCTGAGTCTGTGCAGGTTGAATCTTCACCGGTACTTCAGGAGGACTTGGAGCTTTTTGCTCAAGTCAATGATGAGAGCATCCTCTCATGTGAGGAGGTTTATTCCCCCTCCGTAGAGGAAGCTCCACTCATTGCCTTCGCCTCCTGCTGCCTCCCTGTTGACGACTCCTTGCTAGGCAAGGATATGTTTGGTGAGTTGAGTGAGGATATCTCCTCCTCTTCTTACTTTCTGTTTCCTCTACCTGCGTTATGTAGGTATTATTATTTAGGTAGAGGGGTGACTGCTCTGTCTCCGTATCGGTACCCGCTACCGATGCGCATATTAGGACAGATACCTGTGCATTTCCTTTTTCATAGACCGATTAGCTAGAACTGCTTTAAAGTTGAATAAGTCGTGCTGGGATGACAATAACCCCAGTAGTTATCTTTCTTTTCTACATTTTTATTTCATCTAATCATGCTCAGTTAGTAGTATTTTTTTTTAGTATTCTATTTTCTTTTGTTTTTGCGGAGCTGACCCCTGCAGGTATCTTTTCTGGATGGCGGATGCTGCGGCTCATTTTAGCTTACACGCCAATCTTCTGGTGTGCTCATTTCTGAGCACTGGGTACTCTCTTTCCCTAGCTTTTTCTGATTTTCATGTTATATTTTGTGGATTGTTTAGTTTAAGTCTGGGGGAGAGCAGTTTTTGTGCCAGCTCACGTGCACTATTGCACTGCATACTAGAAGATTTCATTTAAAATGTTTTGTTTATTTTCATTGGACACCACAACACCCACTTGAGCGCGCTTAGCCGTTGACACGTCGCGAGTTGAATTTGTCTTTTTGTGTGATTTGGAAAATCATTGTGCTGGCTCAGGATTATGAGGCGGAGTAAAATGTTGACTCCTGTAGTGCTCCTAGTCGAGTGCTCATGTCTCGTTTAGAAATTCGTGTAGATTCAATTTCTTTTTATGCTTTTATTTTATATTTTTCTATTAGCGTAAATATTGTTTACTACACTCAAAAATTGGTGAATTCGGTGTGAATCAAATGGTAGCATGGGGATGTGTGTAGACGTTCGTTAACCTTGTATTGCCCGAGTCCGGAGAAAGGATTATCTTTCTCGGTGGCTAGAACTTGCCCCAAGCGATTCTTGAAGCTTGGGTATATGGTTAGTCAATTCCGTGAATGTGATATAGGCCATCATTTTGGCCCGATTGAGCTTTGTGACTATTCCTATCGCTATATCCTCGTTAGCCCAGTTGTTCCTACCCTTCCTTTGATTCAGCCCCACTGTTGTCTCACCAAAGCCTAAATGTCAATCCTAGTCGCACACCCAAATCTGAGCTTTAGCTGTTTATTATTTTCATGAGTTGGGTTGGTGATTTGGTGATATGTTTGTGAAGATGTGGATGTGTTTTATTGTTTAGTTGCTGAAAATGATAAGAAAAGAAAAGAAGAAAATGAGAGAAAGAAAAGAAGTGAAAAGAAAAGAAAAAGATAAGAGCTTTAATGAAAAATCTGTGTAAAAATATATGTTTGGGAGTAGGCGGTGCACACACCCATGTTGTTAAGTCCAAGTCTGGGGGTGTGATGTACCCGTGCGTTTGTGTGGTGAACGAGTATAATTTCTGCATAAGCTTATTTGGGTAGTGCTTGAGCCATCGCTTTTATCTTTGTTTATCCTCACCTAAACCCAAGCCTCACCTAAAACCTAAAGTCCTATTGATTCACGCATTTCAGTCAAACCAGTGCCGTGGAGAGAGTGTGAACGGGCAATCTTATGGTCACCGACATTGATGGATTTCAATGGAGGTTGTCTCGAGCCCTGATCTTTGGCAATGCTCGCCTCAGCGTTCAGTTTACTTTCTTCCTATGTACGACCTTGTGATTCACCGTGATTCAATTTTTGAGTAAATGTAATATATAAATACGCTCCTAGGAAATTATAAACTAATATGTATAATTAGAAATTTTATCTACTGTATTTCTGCTCACATGAGCATGCGACTTCGCATGGTACTCCGCTTGATAGTTTCTTCGCCAGCTTATGTTTTTCCTGTCCGCGAGAGATGGTTTGCTCGGGACGCGCAAACAATTAAGTCTGGGGGTGTGATGAGTCCCAAATATATACACATTTATGGACTCATCTGGGCCGATTTTCTAGTCTTTGCACTTCACTTTAGACATGTTTTCACTTATATTTGATTCTCCATGCTAAGTGCACCTTTAGGCCCGTTTTTGGTGTTATTTCGTGTTCTTCTCCTTTGGTATTTGCTATGCATTGTTAAGTGCCACTTTCAGTGGCTGGATTCGTGGTTGTGCTGGAACAGGAGTCGCGCAGGTGTTCCCGGTACAAATCTGTACAGGAACACTGCGCACGATCACTGGTTCTAATGCGCACGACCACTGGTCGTGCGCCACTGATCGTGTGCACTTACCCCCTGAAATCTGAGTTCTGTCTTCCTTATCGCACGACCACTTACGATAGCGCGCACGACCACTGGTCGTGCACCACTGGTCGTGCGAACATTGTATTTTATAATTTTCTTACCTTGCAGGCTCCGTCCAGGCAGGCGCACGATCACAGGAAGCTAGTGCGCACGACCACTGGTCGTGCGCCAATGATCGTGCGCACTGTTTATTCCAGCGCCTATAAATTGACCTGCTCGCGAATTAGGTCGGGATCCCGCATTTCTTCCGCCTGAGTCCGCCGTTTTCGCACCTTCCGCAGGGTCTCCGCCCCCCTAGGCCTCCTCCATCATCCTTGAACTCCAAGGAGAGGTTTCTAGCCCAAAGATCGCCAACATAGAGCCAGGAGATCGTGTATCGAAGTAGATTGGATCGTGACACGAAGAAGACGAGCCATTGGGAGGAAGTGACAGCCCTCCTCTACCTCGGACACAGTTGAAGACCGAGCTTGGACGCGGATTGACAACCCAGCGATTCCAACCGTGAATCTTCGGCAAGGCTTCAGATGTGGTCGACTCCTTTACTCTCTTTTTCCTTCTTTACGTTGATGATTGTTTAGGTTAGATTCTTCTATATTTTTATGATGTGCACAATGAATCTTGTTATGTAATGTCTATTTCATTTATTTGAGATTATATTATTCATATGTGTTCATGAGGTGTGCCCCCATCTAATCTCCATTCCACCTTCGTGTTCGGTGCCGCACTAGCAATTGCTAGTGGCGTGCTTGTCGAAGAGGTGCTTGCGACCCTCATTCCGTTAGCCTACTCGTCCATCCGCCTACCGAAGCGTGGCATCGCGGCCCGTGTAATCCATCCCGCCTAACGAAGCAGCGCGCTCAAGGCCTGCATAGTTCGATTCCGTCTGCCTACTCGTCCATCCGCCCTTGCGACGCAGTGCATTCAAGGCCTGCCCAGTCTCCATCCCGCCAAGCGAAGCATTGCATAGCGGCATTGCATAGGAGTAGTTGTAATATTTTATTTTATTATTCGCAAACCAAACCCCCCATTTCCGCATCCATCCGCTCGAAAGGACTTCAATCTCAAGTCCTTCCTCGATAATAAACTCCACCTTACTGTGTTCCTTTGAGATCGATACTTGGGGATTCATTCCCATTTTATATTACTTGAACGATCGGTACACTGCCGTTTCGTGCCGCAGTCGAGCTACCGCCTATAGCGGTGTGCGAGATTTGCGCCATCAACCATCATTGCCCTTAGCTTCTAAGATGATACATCGACCAGGGACTATTTAAGAATGAAGCTTTTTATAAGCATAGGCCCCCACATTCAAGTCACGTACTTGAATTCCAATGGAAACGAACATTCTAAGGGCATTTATTATGCTAATTATTCTATCATATAGAAACAGTTAACATAATAAAAGAACTTGCCATAAATGCAAAATGAAATATAAAATACTCTATTCATCATATGAATAACAACCTACACAAATGCAATCTACAAGTCTCCCACTAGAGATGATCATTCAGGTATCTAATACCCAATGATCTAGTATGACCACCATGCTTTCTCTGTGCAAGAGGCTTCGTATGTAGACCCGCAATATTCTCTTTAGTTGGTACTCTGCATATGCTCACATCTCCTCGATCGACAATTCTTTTATAAGATAGAATTGCCGAAGTATGTGCTTGGAGCGCTGATGAGATTTAGGTTCCTTAGCTTGGGCAATTGCACCATTGTTGTCACAGTAGAGAACAATGGGCTCAACAATGTTAGGAACTACATCAAGCTCGCCGATGAATTTCCTAATCCACACAGCCTCCTTTGCCGCATTCGCTGCAGCGATAAACTCAACTTCTGTCGTATAATTGACAACTGCCTCTTGCTTGGAACTCCTCCAACTTACAGCTCCTCCATTAAGGAAAAATACAAAACCTGACTGGGACTTTGAATCATTCTTATCAGTTTGGAAGCTAGCATCCGTGTAACCATTTACAACGAGCTCTTCCTCTCCACCAAACACCAAGAACCTATCCTTAGTCCTTCTCAAGTACCTTAGGATATTCTTGATGGCTATCCAGTGACAATCATCTGGATCAGACTGATACTTGCTTGTCACGCTCAAAGCATAGGAGACATCGGGTCGAGTACATAACATAGCATACATGATTGATCCAATTGCCGAAGCATGTGGAATCAACTTCATGCGGTCCTTATCTTCCAAAGATTTAGACATTGGTCCCTAGAGTGACTCACACCATGATACATGGGTAAGAATCCCTTCTTGGATTCATGTATATTGAACCGTTTCAGCACCTTCTCAATGTATGTACTTTGGGTCAAACCCAGCAACTTCTTTGATCTATCTCTATAGATCTTAATACCAAGTATATAAGTCGCTTCGCCCAAGATTTCATAGAAAAGCAGTTCCCTAGGTTGTTCTTAACAACTTGCAAGGTCAGAATGTCATTCCAGATCAACAATATGTCATCTACATACAGTATCAGGAAGACAACTATGCTCCCACTAATTCTCTTGTAAAAATAAGGCTCATCTTTGTTCTTGATGAAACCAAACACTTTGATTTTCTCATCAAAACACAGATTACAACTTCGAGAAGCTTGTTTCAATCCATAAATGGATCGATTCAACTTGCATATTTTAGTGGTTCATTTGGAGATTCAAAACCCTCGGGTTGTGTCATATACACTTCCTCAAGGAGGTTTCCATTTAGGAAAGCCGTTTTGACATCCATTTGCCAAATCTAGTAGTCATAAAACACAGCAATATAAAGTAGAATTCTGATGGACTTGACCATAGCAACAGGGGAAAAGGTCCCATCATAGTCAACACCATGAATTTGCTTGAATCCTTTAGCCACTAATCGCGCTTTGAATGTCTGTACATTCCCATCCATGTCGGTTTTCTTCTTGAAGACCCACTTGTACCCTATGGGTCGTACCCCTTCAGGTGGTTTCACCAAGGTCCAAACTTGGTTTGCATACATGGAGTCAATTTCAGATTTCATGGCGTCAAGCCACTCCTCGGATTCTGGTCCATTCATAGCCTCTTGGTAGGTTGCAGCCTCATCATCATGATCCATCAACAACACATTACCTATTTGAGATACGAGAAATCCATATCTCACAGGCTCAAATCATGGTCTACCAGATCTACGTAAGATTAGTGTTTCTTCAGCAGGCTCTCCAACTACAACTAATTGTAGTCCTTGCTCAGGTTCCAATTCAGGTTCGTTTTCAATTTGTGGTTCTTAAATTTCTTCAAGTTCTACCTTCACAGTCTTTCTGCATAAGAACTCTTTCTCCAAAAAGACGCCAGTCCTTGCAACAAACACATTGCCCTCAGACGGCAGGTAGAAGTAGTATCCTTAAGTCTCCCTAGGATACCCCAGTAGATAACACTTAGCCGATTTGGGTTCCAGCTTGTCAGACATTTGACGTCGTATGTATACCTCACAACCCCAAATTTTAATGAAAGACATACTAGGACGCTTCCTAGTCCATATCTCATATGGTGTCTTTAGACCCATTTTCATTGGAGCACGATTTAAGGTGAAAGCAGCAGTCTCTAGAGAAAATCCCCAAAAGGAAACTGGCAGATCTGCATGACTCATCATTGATCGCACCATGTATAACAAGATACGATTCCTCTCAAAAACATCATTATGTTATGGTGTTATAGGTGGGGTCAGTTGTGATACAATACCACACTCTCTCAGAAGATCACGAAACTCATGACACAGGTACTTTGCAAATGTTCACATCTCCTCGATTGACAATCTCTCGAAAAAGATGGAGTCGCCAAAGTATGTGCTTGGAGCACTGATGGGATCTAGGTTCCTTAGCTTGGGCAATTGCACCGTTGTTGTCATAGTAGAGAACTACGTGATCAACAATGCTAGGAACTGCATCTAGCTCGCTGATGAATTTCCTAATCCACACAGCCTCCTTTGGTGCATTTCATGCTACAATATACTCGCTTCTGTCATTGAATCGGCAAATGTCTCTTTCTTGGAACTCCTCCATCTTACAGCTCCTCCATTAAGGCAAAATACAAAACCTATGTTGACCAGGCTCCCATCAACCTGGCAGGGCTGGGAACCACTCGGTGGCCAGAGGGTTTCAGGGTATTTAGCCCCGATGCTGGCCCGCTGACCAGGCTCCTATCAAGCTGGCAGGGCCGGGAACTGCTCGGTGGCCGGAGGTTTTCAAGGTACTTAGCCCTAATGCTGGCCCGCTGACTAGGCTCTCATCAAGCTGACAGGGCTGGGAACCGCTCGGTGGCCAGAGGTTTTCAAGGTACTTAGCCCCGATGCTGGCACGCTGACTAGGCACACATAAAGCTTGCAGGGCTGGGAACTGCTCGATGGCCAGAGGTTTTAAGGTACTTAGCCCCGATGCTGGCCCGCTGACCAGCCTTCCATCAAGCTGGCAGGGCCGAGAACCGCTCGATGGCCGGAGGTTTTCAAGGTACTTAGCCCCGATGCTGGCCCTCTGACCAGGCTCCCATCAAGCTTGCAGGGTCGGGAACCGCTCGGTGGCCGGAGGTTTTCAAGGGACTTAGCCATGATGCTGGCCTGCTGACCAGGCACACATCAAGCTGGCAGGGCCGGAAACCGCTCGTTGGCCGGAGGTTTTCAAGTTATATAGCCCCGATGTTGGCCCACTGACCAGGCTCCCACCAAGCTGGCAGGGCCGGGAACCACACGGTGGTTGTATGGTTTAGAAGTACTTAGCCCCGATGATGGCCCACTGACAGGCTCCCATCAATCTGGCAGGGATGGTAACTGCTCGGTGGTTGTAGATTTTCAAGGTACTTAGCCCCGATGCTGGACCGCTGACCAGGCTCCCATCAAGCTGGAAGGACCGGGAACCGCTCGGTGGCTAGAAGTTTTCAAGGTACTTAGCCCCGATACTGGCCCGCTGACCAGGCTCCCATAAAGCTGGCAGGGCCGGGAACCGCTCGGTGGCCGGAGGTTTTCAAGGTACTTAGCCCCGATGCTGGCCCGCTGACAAGGATCCCATCAAGCTGGAAGGGCCGGTAACCGCTCGGTGGCTGGAGGTTTTCAAGGTACATAGCCCCGATGCTGGCCCGCTGACCAGGCTCCCATCAAGATGGCAGGGCCGGGAACCGCTCAGTGGTCGGAGGTTTTCAAGGTACTTAGCTCCGGTGTTGGCCTGCTGACTAGGCTCACATCAAGCTGGCAGGGCCGGGAACCGCTCGGTGGCCGGATGTTTCAGAAGTACTTAGCCCCGATGCTGGCCCGCTAACCAGCTCCCACCAAGCTAGCAGGGCTGGGAACCGCTCGGTGGTCGGATGTTTCAGAAGTACTTATCCCCGATGCTGGCCCGCTGACCAGGCTCCCATCAAGCTGACAGGTATGAGAACCGCTCGGTGGCTGGAGGTTTTCAAGGTACTTAGCCACGATGCTGGCCCGCTGACCAGGCACACATCAAGCTGGAAGGGACGGGAACCACTCAGTGGCCGGAGGTTTTCAAGGTACTTAGCCCCGATGCTGGCCCGCTGACCAGGCTCCCACCAAGCTGGCAGGGCCGGGAACCGCTCGGTGGTCAGATGTTTCAGAAGTACTTAGCCCCAATGCTGGCCCGCTGACCAGGCTCCCATCAAGCTGGCAGGGCCGGGAACCGCTCGGTGTCCGGAGGTTTTCAAGGTACTTAGACCCTATGCTGGCCCGCTAACCATGCTCCCATCAAGTTGGCAGGGATGGGAACCGCTCGGTGGCCGAAGGTTTTCAAGGTACTTAGCCCCGATGCTGGCCCGCTGACCAGGATCCCTTCAAGCTGGCAGGGCCGGGAACCGCTCGGTGGCCGGAGGTTTTCAAGGTACTTAGCCCCGATGCTAGCCCGCTAACCAGGCTCCCATCAAGCTGGCAGGGCCGGGAACCACTCGGTGGCCGGAAGTCCCCTAAGTGATTTTTTCCACCGAGATGGCTCCGCTAGCCAGGCTCTTACTAGCTGGCTGGGTAGGAAGGCCTCTCTAGGAGGTTAAGTATGTTTCCCCCGAGGTGGCTCCACTGGCCGGGCTCTCACTAGCTGGCAGGGTAGGAAGGCCTCTCGGGGAGGGTAAGTATTTTTCTCCCGAGGTGGCTCCGCTAGACGGGCTCTCACTAGCCGGCGGGGTAGGAAGGCCTCTCGGGGAGGCTAAGTGTTTTCCCCTGAGGTGGCTATGTTAGCCGGGCTCTCACTAGCCGGCAGGGTAGGAAGGCCTCTCGGGGAGGGTAAGTATTTTTCCCCTCAAGATGGCTCCGCTCGCCGGGCTCTCACTAGTCGGCAGGGTAGGAAGGTCTATTGGGGAGGCTAAGTGATTTATCCCCGGAGGTGGCTCCGCTAACCGGGCTCTCACTAGCCGGCAGGGTAGGAAGGCCTCTAGGGGATGGTAAGTACTTTTCCCCCGAGTTGGCTCCGCTAGCCGGGCTCTCACTAGCCGGCAGGGTAGGATGGTCTCTCTGTGAAGCTTGAGCAAATTTTCACCGGGACGATGTGGGGTCTTCTCAATTTCATTCAGCGCCACTCGCCAAATATGTAGGGTTGGAATTTTCTTTCCGAGAGTGTACCCCGCTCGAAAAGAGCAGGAATTGTGTACAACCCTGTATTGGCCGAGTACGCTTCCGGGACCCAAGGGGTATTTTAAGAAATCTTTTTCTAGTACCGTCTAGGGCAGGAAGAGAGGGGGGAGAGCGGTGGAGGCGGAGGAGAACGGTGGAGGCAGGAGCCTCCCGCTCGCCCAACAAGCAGAGGGGGCAAGCCGAGGCGGGCTGCCTCGCATTCTCGCCCCCGCCCCAGCAGGGGGCAAGCCGGAGGTGGCCTGCCTCGCGGTCTCGCCCCCGCCCTAGTAGGGGGGCGAGCCAGAGGTGGGCTGCCTCAAGATCTCGCCCCCGCCCCAGCAAGGGGCGAGCCGGAGATGGCCTGCCTCACGGTCTCGCCCCCGCCCCAGCAGGGGGGCGACCCGACAAGTTGGGTGGGGGGGGGGATGCCCCCTCTCGCCTAGCCTAGAGGAGAGGGGCGGTCTGCGTTTAGTGCCTTGGAATGGCGGGATTTGGCTATTGGCAGGCCAAACTTGAGGGTATTTCCTTAATCTTGTAGGCCAGAATGTAGCTATTGGCAGACCAAGTCCAGAAATCTATAAATAGGACCAATGGAGCACCATTTGGAGGGACTTCTCTTTTGGCCACTCTCTCCCCATGTTTCTTTGGTGGGTGGAGAGAGCCTCCAAAGGTGCCCAAGCTTAGCATTGGCTTGGGAGGGGAAGCGCTCCAAGATCTTCCGGGTGTGTTGTGGGACCTCCTCGCTAAGCCCTTGGTCTCATTCTTAGTTCCTTAGCCTCTTAGCCTAGAGCTCTCCCTTGGGAGAAGTAAGTGTGAGGTCACCCCCCAACTTGTTGAGGGCCCGAACTCCACAGAGGCCAATTTTTTGGTTTCAACAACTGGGATTTTGAATCATCCCTATCCGTTTGGAAGCTAGCATCCGTATAACCATTTACAATGAGCTCTTCCTCTCCACCAAACACCAAGAACATATCCTTAGTTCTTCTCAAGTACATTAGGATATTCTTGACAGCTATCCAGTGACCATCACCAGGATAAGACTAAAACCTGCTAGTCATGCTCAAAGCATATGAGACATCGGGTCAAGTACACAACATTGCATACATGATTGATCAAATTGCTGAAGCATATGGAATCAACTTCATGCTGTCCTTATCTTCCAAAGAATTAGGACACTGGTCCTTAGAGAGACTTACACCATGTGACATGGGTAACAATCCCTTCTTGGACTCAAGCATGTTGAACCGTTTCAACACCTTCTCAATGTATGTACTCTGGGTCAAACCCAACAACTTCTTTGATCTATCTACATAGATCATAATACCGAGTATATAAGTCGCTTCAACCAAGTCTTTCATAGAAAAGCATTCCCCTAGCCTGTTCTTAACAGCTTGTAGGGTCGGAATATCATTCCTGATCAGTAGTATGTCATCCACATTCAATATCAGGAAAACGACAATGCTGCCACTAATCCTCTTGTAAACACAAGCCTCATCCTCCTTCTTGATGTAACCAAACTCTTTGATTTTCTCATCAAAACATAGATTCCAGCTTTGAGAAGCTTGTTTTAATCCATATATGTATCGATTCAACTTGCATATTTTAGTGGCTTCACTTGGAGATACAAAACCCTCGGGTTGTGTCATATACACTTGCTCAAGGAGGTTTCCATTAAGTAAATCTATTTTGACATCCATTTGCTAGATCTTGTTGTCATAATACGCAATAATAGCAAGTAGAGTTCTGATGGACTTGACCATAGCAATAGAGGAAAAAGTCTCATCATAGACAACACCATGAATTTACCTGAAACCTTTAGCCACCATTCGGCCTTTGAATGTCTGTACATTCCCATCCATGTCGGTTTTCTTCTTGAAGACCCACCAACACCCTATGGGTCTTAACCCTTCAGATGGTTCCACCAAAGTCCAAACATGGTTTGCATACATAGAGTCCATTTCAGATTTAATGTCCTTGATGAGTCCCAAATATATACACATTTATGGACTCATCTGGGCCGATTTTCTAGTCTTTGCACTTCACTTTAGACATGTTTTCACTTATATTTGATTCTCCATGCTAAGTGCACCTTTAGGCCTGTTTTTGGTGTTATTTCGTGTTCTTCTCCTTTAGTAGTGGCTATGCATTGTTAAGTGCCACATTCAGTGGCTGGATTCGTGGTTGTGCTGGAACAGGTGTCATGCAGGTGTTTTCGATACAATTCTGTACAGGAACACAGCGCACGATCACTGGTTCTATTGCGCACGACCACTGGTCGTGCGCCACTGATCGTGTGCACTTACCCCCTGAAATCTGAGTTCTGTCTTCCTTATCGCACGACCACTTACGATAGCACGCACGACCACTGGTCGTGCGCCACTGGTCATGCGAACATTGTATTTTATAAATTTTCTTACCTTGCAGGCTCCGTCCAGGCAGGCGCACGATCACAGGATGCTAGTGCGCATGACCACTGGTCGTGCGCCACTGATCGTGCGCACTGTTTATTCCAGCGCCTATTTAAAGACCTGCTCGCGAATTAGGTCGGGGAGTTGATTCCAGTCCGCCGTTTTCTCGTTCCAGAGCCCCGATTTTGCCCCTCCATCGCCGCCTACCATCTGGAGGTGCTCCGGGCTTGCTCTTCACGCCAATCTTGAGCCGGAGTTTCCTCTCGGCCTCCACCTTCATCCTAGCGCTTCAAAGGAAGATCTAGCCACCATCGCCATCAAGCAAGAGGAAGTTTGCAACCTCTAACGTATCGTGAGACGAAGAAGACGGGCTCATTGGAGAGTAGTGACAGCTCTCTCTACCCCGGACGTAGTTGCGGACCGAGCTTGGACGCGGATTGACAACCCGGCGATTCCAACCGTGAATCTACAACGAGCCTTCGGATTCGGTCGATTTCTTGCCTTGTTCTTCTCTTATTGATGTATATGTAGCTAGAGCTAACATTAAGATGAAGTAGCACTTAACTTTATTTGCATTTCTATAAATTTCATGTCTATGTGAAATACTTTACTGTTTGAGTTGCTTGAGGTGCGCCCCATTCCATCCTCCATCCCGCCGTCACGTTCGTGTGCCGCACTAGCAATTGCTAGTGGCGTGCTTGTCGACGAGGTGCTTGCGACCCTCATTCCGTATGCCTACTCTTCCATCCGCCTAGCGAAGCGTGGCATAGCGGCCCGTGTAATCCATTCCGACTCCGCCGGTGCGAACCATTCCATCCGCTTGCCTACTCTCCCATCCGCCTAGCGAAGCATGGCATAGCGGCCCGTGTAATCCATTCGCCCTACGAAGCAGTGCGCTCAAGGCCTGCACAGTTTGACTCTGTCTACCTACTCGTCCAGCCGCCCTTGCGACGCAGCGCGCTCAAGGCCTGCCTAGTTTCCATCCCGCCAAGCGAAGCATTGCATAGTGGCATTGCATAGGAGTAGTTGTAATATTTTACTTTATTATTCACAACCCAAATCCCTTTCGTCCGCATTCCACCTATCGCTGGACTTCGATCTCAAGTCCTTCCTCGAAACCTAACTCCACCTTACTGTGTTCCTTGAGAGACCGACACTCGGGGATTTTCCCCATTATTATTACTTGCGCGACCGGTGCACTTGCCGAAAATATCGCATCAAGTTTTTGGCGCCGTTGCCGGGGAACACAGTCGTGTGAGTTTTCTGGAGAGGGAGAACCTGAGAGAGAAGCCCTTCCATTTGTAAATTGCATTTCTTTGTTTTATCTCTTTTTATTCCATTCTCCTGTTTTAATTAGGTTGCTTTATTAATTTTTGTTAGGTGTAGTATTTTGCACAATAGCATTTTTATTTTGAATCATATTATCTTCGCACTATGTGGGCACATCTTAATATCCGTTGCCGTTGGTGTGGAGCTACCTCCCACTCTAGTGATGAATGCCCTACGGAGAATGGTGGGCATAATTCTTCTCGCCCAGCATATAGAGCATCGATTTCGTCTGATACTCCATATGGTGTGCGTAAGTCTAATGGCTACTCTGCCGAGCCTTTACCGTCTTACTTCTTTTCAGCTTCAGCACCCGCTGTGCCAAAGAAGCCCACTAGGCAGTGCCAGTTTTGTCGGAGCACAGATCATGCCCTGAAGGATTGTGCTGCTTTTCTTCGCCAATTGGATGAGGATGACGAGCCGGATATCCGGATCGTCCCGAATCCTGACTCTGGCGGCACACCTTCAACATCCGGTTTTGTGTCTTTGCCACCTTCACATCTTGAAGGGTATGGCGTTGACACAGTCACCAGATGTGTGGCTGATCTGGGCACCGACATTGCTGAGCTTATTCTCCCGGTGCATCCACCACCCCTAGTGCACTCGATTCTTTGTGAGGAATCGGTGCTTGACATTTATCCAAGCACTATTCCTCCCCCTGTTGTGCATGCTACTTTCATCTCTGACGACATTGTTGAGGATGTGTCGCAGGATGAGGCTGGCGATTTATGTGTTATGCCTGCTCCTATGGAGGAGGACAACCTTCTAGGTGAAGAGGAGGTTTCCTAAAACCGGTGGAGGAAGTCCAAATCTTGGGCATGGCCACTGTCGATCCCGCTGAACCTTGCGGCATTGATGACAATGCCAACATTATTTTACTTTCCCAACCTGATGGGAGTGAGACCGGGATCACTCCCCCAATTTTTGATTATTTATGGTCTTCGTCTTATTTATTTCTCGATCCCCCCTCTTCATCCGAGCCTGTGCAGATTGAGTCTTCACAGGTACCCCAGGAGGATTTGGTGCATTGTGCCCAAGTCAATGATGAGAGTATCTTCATATGTGAGGAGGTTGACCCCTCCTCCATAGAGGAAGCCTCATTCATTGCCTTCTCCTCCTGTCGCCTACCTGAAGATGACACCTTGCTGGGCAAGGATAGTTTTGGTGAGATGAGTGAGGACCAGGCCTCCTCCTCTTCTTATTTTCTTTTCCCTCTACCTGTGAGGAGCAGGTATTTATATTCGGGTAGAGGCGTGACTGTTCTATCACCGTATCGGTACCCGCTACCGACACGGATATTGGGTCAGTTACCTGTCCACTTCTCCTTCCATACTCCCATTAGCTAGATATTATAAAATTTTGAATAAGTCGTGCTGGGATGACAGTAACCCCAGTAGTTATCTTACTTTTCCTGCATGTTTATTTCTTCTAATCATGTTTAGTTAACTGTAGTATTTTAGTTTGTCTTTTTCTTTTGTTTTTGCGGAGCTCACCCCTGCAGGTCCTTCTTCTGGATGGCGAATGCTGCTCTTTTTCCTGGTTTTCAAGCGTCTTCTGGTATGCTCACTTACTGAGCATTGGGTAATCTCTTTCCCTAGACTTCATTTTCAATTTTCATGGTTACATCATTTATGTCTATTGCTTAGATTTAGTCTGGGGGAGAGTAGCTATATGTCACCCACTGCACGTGCACATCTCATTTGCATACTAGAAGTATTTTAATTTCAGTTATTTAGTTATGTTCAATTTCATTGCACACCACTACACCCACTCGAGCGTGCACTTAGCTGTTGGCACGTCTTGAGCTGAACTCATTTCTTTTTGTGTGATTTGGAAAATCATTGTGCTGGCTTAGGATTGTGAGTCAGAGTAAAATGTTGACTTTTGTAGTGCTCCTAGTCGAGTGCTCATGTCTCGCATAGAAATTCGTGTAGATTCAATTTCTTTTTATGCTTTTAGTTTATATTTTTTTATTAGCGTAAATATTGTTTACTCTACTCAAAATTGGTGAATCCGGTGTGAATCAAACGGTAGCATAGGAATGCGTGCAGACGTTCGTTAGCCTCATATTGCCTGAGTCGGGAGAAGGGATTATCTTTCTCGGTGGCTAAGAACTTGCCCCAAGCGATTCTTGAAGCATGGGCATACGGTTAGTCAATTGCGTGAATATGATATAGGCCATCATTTTGGCCCGGTTGAGCTTTGTGCCTATTCCTATCGCTATATCCTCGTTAGCCCAGTTGTGCCTACCCTTTCTTTGATTCAGCCCCACTTTTATTTCACCAAAGCCTAAAAGCCAATCCTAGTCGCACACCCAAATTTGATCTTTAGTTGTTTGTTATTTGAATGATTGGGGTGTTGATGTTGTGATACTTTTGTGAAAATGTGGATGCACTTCATTGCTCATTTTGCTGAAAATATTTTGAAAAGAGAAAGAAATAAGAAAAAGAAGAGAACTGAAAAGAAAAGAAAAAGATATGAGCTTTAATGAAAAATCTGTGTAAAAATATATGTTTGGGAGTAGGCGGTGCACACACCCATGTTGTTAAGTCCAAGTCTGGGGGTGTGATGTACCCGTGCGTTTGTGTGGTGAACGAGTATAATTTCTGCATAAGCTTATTTGGGTAGTGCTTGAGCCATCGCTTTTATCTTTGTTTATCCTCACCTAAACCCAAGCCTCACCTAAAACCTAAAGTCCTATTGATTCACGCATTTGAGTCAAACCAGCGTCGTGGAGAGAGTGCGAACGGGCAAGCTTATGGTCACCGACATTGATGGATTTCAATGGAGGTTGTCTCGAGCCCTGATCTTTGGCAATGCTCGCCTCAGCGTTCAGTTTACTTTCTTCCTATGTACGACCTTGTGATTCACCGTCATTCAATTTTTGAGTAAATGTAATATATAAATACGCTCCTAGGAAATTATAAACTAATATGTATAATTAGAAATTTTATCTACTGTATTTCTACGCACATGAGCATGCGACATCGCATGGTACTCCGCTTGATAGTTTCTTCGCCAGCTTATGTTTTTCTTGTCCGCGAGAGATGGTTTGCTCGGGACGCGCAAACAGGTAAGTCTGGGGGTGTGATGAGTCCCAAATATATACACATTTATGGACTCATCTGGGCCGATTTTCTAGTCCTTGCACTTCACTTTAGACATGTTTTCACTTATATTTGATTCTCCATGCTAAGTGCACCTTTAGGCCTGTTTTTGGTGTTATTTCGTGTTCTTCTCCTTTAGTAGTTGCTATGCATTGTTAAGTGCCACTTTCAGTGGCTGGATTCGTGGTTGTGCTGGAACAAGTGCCGTGCAGGTGTTTCTGGTACAATTCTGTACAGGAACATAGCGCACGATCACTGGTTCTATTGCGCACGACCACTGGTCGTGCGCAACTGATCGTGTGCACTTACCCCCTGAAATCTGAGTTCTGTCTTCCTTATCGCACGACCACTTACGATAGCGCGCACGACCACTGATCGTGCGCCACTGGTCGTGCGAACATTGTATTTTATACATTTTCTTACCTTGCAGGCTCCGTCCAGGCATGCGCACGATCATAGGATGCTAGTGCGCGTGACCACTGGTCGTGCGCCACTGATCGTGCGCACTGTTTATTCCACCGCCTATTTAAAGACCTGCTCGCGAATTAGGTCGGGGAGTTGATTCCAGTCCGCCGTTTTCTCGTTGCAGAGCCCCGATTTCGCCCCTCCATCGCCGCCTACCATCTGGAGGTGCTCCGGGCTTGCTCTTCACGCCAATCTTGAGCCGGAGTTTCCTCTCGGCCTCCTCCTTCATCCTAGCGCTTCAAAGGAAGATCTAGCCACCATCGCCATCAAGCAAGAGGAAGTTTGCAACCTCTACCGGATCGTGAGACGAAGAAGACGGGCTCATTGGAGAGTAGTGACAGCTCTCTCTACCCCGGACGTAGTTGTGGACCGAGCTTGGACGCGGATTGACAACCCGGCGATTCCAACCGTGAATCTACAACGAGCCTTCGGATACGGTCGATTTCTTGCCTTGTTCTTCTCTTATTGATGTATATATAGCTAGAGCTAACATTAAGATGAAGTAGCACTTAACTTTATTTGCATTTCTATACATTTCATGTCTATGTGAAATACTTTACTATTTGAGTTGCTTGAGGTGCGCCCCATTCCATCCTACATCCCGCCGTCACGTTCATGTGCCGCACTAGCAATTTTTAGTGGCGTGCTTGTCGACGAGGTGCTTGCGACCCTCATTCCGTATGCCTACTCTTCCATCCGCCTAGCGAAGCGTGGCATAGCGGCCCGTGTAATCCATTCCGACTCCGCCGGTGCGAACCATTCCATCCGCTTGCCTACTCTCCCATCCGCCTAGCGAAGCGTGGCATAGCGGCCCGTGTAATCCATTCGCCCTACGAAGCAGTGCGCTCAAGGCCTGCACAGTTCGACTCCGTCTGCCTACTCGTCCATCTGCCCTTGCGATGCAGCGCGCTCAAGGCCTGCCTAGTCTCCATCCCGCCAAGCGAAGCATTGCACAGCGGCATTGCATAGGAGTAGTTGTAATATTTTACTTTATTATTCACAACCCAAATCCCTTTCGTCCGCATTCCACCTATCGCTGGACTTCAATCTCAAGTCCTTCCTCGAAACCTAACTCCACCTTACTGTGTTCCTTGAGAGACCGACACTCAGGGATTTTCCCCATTATTATTACTTGCGCGACCGGTGCACTTGCCGAAAATATCGCATCAGGCCTCAAGCCACTTCTCGGATTCTGGTCCATTCATAGCCTCTTGGTAGGTTGCAGGTTCATCATTATGATCCATAAGCAACACACACTACGAATTTGAGACATGAGAAATCCATATCTCTCAGGCTCAACTCTAGGTCTTCCAGATCTACGCAGGACTTGTGTTTCTTGAGCAGGTTCTCCAACTACAACAAATTGTAGTCCTGGATCAAGTTCCAATTTGGGTTCATTTATTATTTGTGGTTCTTGAACTTCTTCAAGTTCTACCTTGGTGTTTTCCCTAGACAGAAACTCTTTCTCTAGAAAAACACCACTCTTCGCGACAAACAGTTTGCCCTCGGATCATAGGAAGAAGTGATATCCTTTGGTTTCCTTAGGATATCAAACAAGATAACACTTATCTGAATTGGATTCCAGTTTGTCAGACATTTGACGTTGTACATATGCCTCACATCCCCAAATCTTAATGAAAGACATACTAGGACGCTTCCCAGTCCATATCTCATATGGTGTCTTTTGAACTGTTGTTGGAAACACTGCCTAACAATGTTCCTGATTTGAAGTAGTGCTCAGGTCAATGATAAAAGCATTATGTATTTGATGGTTTGCTTAGTTTATACTTGCAGAGATTAGATCATATGTCCAGTACTTCTCCAATCTCACTAAGTCTAAAATCGTCTTGAAGGACTGGACATATTGTCGAATAAGCTCTCATACATCGTCGAGATTACTCTCAGAGATAAGCAGAAGTTTCATGTCAGTTATCATCGAGATAATGTGGAAAATTAGACGATATTGTTGTGACATTGAAGTACACACGGCGATATCATCGTAAGAACAAGAAGAATTGATCAAGTTTAAGTATCGTCATGTTAATCTGAATCACACGATGATATCGCTGAAGGGTCTAAAAATACTTAAGTCAATCTATTCGGTAATGTCGACGACATCATCGTAAAGAAGCCTAGTTGTTGAGAAGGCTAAGGGAGAACACGTGAAGACAGCTTACAGAAGAAGAATCGCTTGTCTTCAAGATGATCAAAATCATATCGATGAGAAGTCAAAGTGATCAAGGCGATATCGTCGATACGACGGTATGGTTTCAAAGACATTGTCAAGAAGACCGCAAGTCAAAAACAAGTTTACGACAACATTTGTAAGATGACTTCATATCGTCATGAGTTCAAGTGCAGCTGAGATATCTAGTTTCATCGAGATATCTTTCTCTAAAGAAGATTGAAGAAGACTTGAAGATTTGTCCAAGTTTAAGATGGATCGGCGTAACGACAAGTTCTGTCATTGAGATGTTGGAAATGTCATCGAGACAAATCAGGATATTTCAAATCGCGTTGTTTGTATTTAATGTCGTTGCCTGATGGTCCAATCAGCTCGTGCCATTATGGAATGGTCCTCTGACACTTAATGGACATCATAGGAGACTGTAAGTCGGCTCCTCAGTTATAAAAATGAGATAAGTGTCTTCCCCAATTTAAATACAAGAATAGCGATAGATAGAATATACACTCGATTCCATAGAAAAATAACAAGGCTACGTGAAGAAGGAATAAGAACCAGAGAACAAAACAATCTTCATCAAGTGTTCTCCAAGTTTTAGTCCAGCAACATCGGCTGATAAGAATTGTTCCAGATTGAAGAAAGGATTGAAGAGGAATCTGTGATGTCTAAGAAAACATCAAAAACATTCTCTTCAAGCCCAGAAGCCAATCTTCATCCGGTTAAAGAAGTAATTCTTATTCTTTCCCTGTAGGGCTTTTACGAGTCTGAGTTTGTAGGATCTATTGCAGATCTGAGATTATAAGGCTTGAGGGCCTGAGTATTGTAGGTCTTGAGGGCCTGAGTATTGTAGGGCTTGAGGGCCTGAGTATTGTAGGGCTTGAGGGCCTGAGTATTGTAGGGCTTGAGGGCCTGAGTATAGTTGGCCTTGAGGGCCTGAGTATTGTAGGGCTTGAGGGCCTGGGTATTGAAGGACTTGAGGGCCTGAGTATTGTAGGAATTCAGGGCCCGAGCTGTAGGCCTTGAGTTGTAGGGATTGAGGGCCTGAGATTGTAGGGCTTGCGGGCCTGGGTTTTGGTAGAGTTTGCCAACCCCGGCACACTACTAGAAAGGCGTAGAGGGATAGTGGACTAGTCAAGACGCCCTGTCTTGAGGAACTACTATACATCTGATGTTCTTGTGTGCTTTGTTTATGAGGTTTGTTGTTGTGCTGTGGTAAACTTATTTAGTTCTTGTGCATAAAAATAAAAAATCATTCATCACTTATTCTCCCCCCCCCCTCTAGGTGATAGTTCCATAACTAACAAGTGGTATCTAAGATAGGTTGATCAAAGAGTGACTTAACAGTCAGATCTAGATCTTAGAACTATTCATTATGGCTGGAGGTGATCAACACAGAGAAATGAGATCCATGAAGCTCCCAACCTGGACCAAATAGAACATTCCTATTTGGAAAGAAAGGGTAAGACTTTTCATTGAAGCTGCTGATCCCTGGGTGTATGTAGCTGTTCAAGAGGGTCCCTTCACCCCCATGTCTGCATCTACCATTGATCCTACTCATAGAGTGCCATAGAAATATGTTGATATGAGCAAGGATGAGCTTGCACTCGTAAGCCTAGATAAGAGAGCACAGAACATTATTGTGAGTGCAATTGATGACTAAGCCCTCCAAAATCTTATTCACTTCAAAACTGCCAAGGATATGCGGGACTCCCTGGTTGTTTATATGGAGGCGACTGAAGAAGTAATGGATGACAGGAAATCCCTTCTGAATCAGGAGTATGAGGCCTTCAAGAAAGGCAAGAATGAAAATATCTATAACAGCTATGAGAGATTTTGGAAGAGAATTCACAAATTCAGATCTAAATGCTAAGTTCCTTAGATCTCTCACTAAGGAATGGGAAATAAAAATTTGTGCAATTTGAGAAATGTGTCAGCTGGGCAATATGGATCCAAAGAACCTATATGGGAAAGTGCTCTCCCTTGAGCTTCAACTTAACCAGAAAAGGTAAAGAAGAAATCTCAAGGGGGAGCACCAAAGAAAGATCTATAGCTCTTAAGGCTGAGAGAATGAGGAGATCTAAGGATAAGACTCCTGCATATCAGGACAGATCTGAAAGCAGTGAAGCTTCTGATGCCAGCACATCAGAATCTAACAACACTGATAAAGAGATGGCCCTCCTATCTAAGCAGTTCAAAAAACTGATATCTAGAAGGAGAAGAGACAGCTATAGACCATCTTTTTCAAGCTCCAGAAGATCTGCTTAATATGACATATATAAATACTCAAGGGATGACTGTTGGACATGTGAGTCACATCCCTTTGTTTGAGAATAACAAATCCCAAATTGTATTTGATCTTGCTTGTCGTGTGTTTATAGTGTGCAGGAACTATAGGTGCAATACTCCACAGGTAGAAAGCACCTGAATTCAAACATCTGGAAGAATGCACTACCGCCAGCGTTAGAGCTACCGCCAGGCGCTATCTCAAGTTCCGTTCGACGATTTTTCCTGCGTTCGACGAAAATTTCATTCGACGAAAATTCCGTTAGACGAATTTTCCTGCGTTCGACGAAAATTTCGTTCGACGAAAATTCCGTTCGACGAAATTGCTCCATGCAACCACTACCGCCAGCACTATCTCAAGATCGTGCACAGTGACACGCCGCCGATGGTTTCGCAACCGCTCCACACGAACACTACCGCAGGCGCTAGGAGCTACCGCAGGCGCTAGGAGCTACCGCAGGCGCTATCTTCAAGTTCTATAAAATGATGGGCTCTCTCTCGTTTTAGTTAGTCCTTCTAGAGAGATTACTTGTGCCATATTTCCAGAGCTGTTACTCTGCCGAAAGTTCATCTCCCACTCAAAGCCAAAGAGGATTTCTGGAGAAGGAAGCCACCACGCTGCATCTGAAAAAAGATCGCTTCAACCTCGCTTATGCTACAGCGATCCTTCATCCTCATCATCAGAGATCTCAAATGGGGAGTTTCATTATTCTTATATTTATCTTCATTTCATATATTTTTGTAACCGTTTAGAGAATTCGCCTTGTGTTGGCGACTAGGTCTGTGTAGGACTTAGGGGGAAATTCACCTTGTGTTGGCGACTAGTTCTAGGTGATTAGATCTAGGGGTGCTTGAGGTCATATCCGGGGAAGGATTGGCTAGAGCGGCTTGAGGCCTTATCAGAGGAAGGATAGGCTAAAGCCAACCGGTTTGTGGGGATACAAGTCGGTATAGAAAAGGAAAAAATATTTACATTTGTACGCCTCCGATTTCTAGCGATATGGAAATCAAATTTATGTAAACACCTTTTTCATATAATATAATCATGTCTCTTTTTGTGTTTACTTGATTTCTATCATTTGGCATAATTTATAGAATTGCAAATTACAATTGTTTCCTCCTTTAAGATAAATTGTTATTTTGTTCTAATTTTCTCTAAACAATTTAGTAAAAATTTACAAAGAATTTTATTCCCTTATTCACCCTCCCCTCTAAGGGCGCCGTAAGATCGAACAAGTGGTATCGGAGCGTAGGTTATTCCAATCAGTTTAAAAACCAGGAATAATGGCGTCTTATGATCTCGCTTTTTCCGAGGGTCAGGGAATTAGTAGACCTCTACTCTTTACCGGGTCAGATTATAATTATTGGAAAAATAGGATGCATTGCTTTCTTATGACCCTAGATATTGAGGTATGGAATATGGTAGAAGAGGAATACTCTCCTCCTACATTTGTAGTTGGAGAGATAACTTTCAGATAAACCAAAAGATAAATGGGATGATAGGGATAAACTAAAATGCAAAAATAATGCCAAGGCCATGAATGCTTTATTTTGTGCGTTAGATCAAAATGAATTTAATAGAATTTCTGCATGTACTACTGCTTATGAAATTTGGAATCATTTGGAAGTTACTCATGAAGGTACATCGCAGGTTAAAGATTCAAAGCTTTTCCAACTTGAGTCGGAATATGAAAAATTCTGGATGGATGAAAGTGAAGATGTTGATGCCTCCAAAGCACTTGGAAAGACCTTCTCCAACGGCGACTTGGTCCAAAAGATCCATCGTTCCCTTCCACCAAAATTCAACCCGAAGGTGACGGCCATTTCAGAATCGCACAATCTAAGGACGCTCCAAGTTGAGAGCCTCATTGGGAATCTCAAAACCCATGAGGTAGAACTCAAAATCCAACATGATGAATACAACAAGGAGCCAAAGAAGAAGGCGTTGGCATTAAAATCAAAGAAGGAGTGCCAAGAGGATGAGGATGAAGATGAAGATGAAGAAAGTGTTTTGGTGAAGAACTTCCGAAAGTTCATACGAAATCCGGAAAGGCGAAACACTTTCCGGAAATTTATCCAAAAGGATGGAAGATGGAAAGGGTCGTCCTCAATGAAGGAAAAGGAGAGCGACGATGAAGAAGAAAGACCTCTATCGGAATGCTTTCATTGTAGGATGACCGGGCACATTCGGAGCCAGTGCCCAAAGTTCTTGAAGGAGAAGAAAGAAAAGCGGCACAAAGGGAAGGAGAAGAAGAAAGTGCTAAAAGCTAGAACATGGGATGACTCCTCCTCCTCCTCCTCCGAAGAATCAAGTGGGTCTTCATCAAGCGAAGATGAGGAAGCAAACATGTGCCTCATGGGACATGGAAACGACGGCGACGACACCAGTGTTCCTAGTGACACTGAGGTAACTCCTCACACTTATGATGAACTCTTTAATGAATTCCTTGAAACTTGCAAAGCTTTTGATAAAAATATGAAAGATAGTATTTTATTGAATCGTGAAAATGAATCTCTTATTAAAGAAAATCAAAAGCTTTCCAAAAAGGTAAATGTTTTAGAAAAGAAAAAGGTTTCTTGCCAAGAATGTGATCACTCCACTAAATTGGCAAAAGATATTGAAGAGTCACTTTCTAAAGCCCTCTCTCAGGCCAAAACTCTTACAAAAGAGAAGGGGGGATTAGAAAGGAAATTAGAAGCCTCTCTTTTGCAAATCAAAAATAATAAAAAAAGTTTTGAAAATAGGTGTGTCATGCTTGTGAAAGAAAATTCTTCACTTAAAGCACAAGTTCATGATCTCACCATGGACATTAAAAAATTTGGAATAGGCCGAAAATCACTGGAAATGATTTAAGGGAACCAGTGTCATGGTTCTGGAAAATTTGGGCTCGGATATCGAGGTGAGGGCTACCGCCCGACGCTAGCCATTAACGTCGACGCTAGCAACTAACGCCGGCGCTAGCACCTCATTCCAGAAACCTGAATTCTCTTTTTCAAAATGTTTTTCTTCTGTAAATCCAATTTCTTCCAGCAAGAAAATTTTCCAAAAAAGGGTCTCAACCCCCTTTATTTCGTGTACAAACTTTTATAGGTTAGGTCACACATCTAGTTCTTGCAGGAAAATAAAACAAAATACTTTAAAACAAATCTGGGTACCTAAGGCTTCCACTTATTCTATGGGTGGTACCACTTGGGTATCCGGATCTTTGCTCTCATCTTCTTTCTAGATGTGCAGGCAGGCTAAGGACAATGAAGACGTGTGATTCTTAGATTCAGGATGCTCCAAGCACATGGCGGGAAATAAAGCAAAGTTCCTTAGCCTAGAAAAGAAGAAGGGAGGGATCGTGACGTTTGGTGATAACGGAAAAGGAAGAATCATGGGAATTGGTACAGTTGGTAACAAATCCTTTACTATATCTAATGTTCTTTATGTGAAAGGATTAAAACACAACTTAATTTATATTAGCCAATTATGTGATAAAGGATTAGATGTGTTATTTGAATCTTCCACTAATCTATGCAAAATATCTAATCCTACTACAAAAGATATTTTACTAACTGCACCAAGAATACATAATGTTTATATAGTTTCTTTTCATGATCTTTCTAAATCATCTATAAAATGCTTTATCACAAAAAATGATGAATTAGAACTTTGGCATAGAAGACTAGGATATGCTAGCACAAAGCTCATTGTAAAACTTGCCAAAAGTAATTTAATTAGAGGATTGCCTAGATTAAATGGAACTTTACCTTCACTTTGTTCATCATGTCAAAAAGGTAAATTTTCTAGATCCTCTTTCAAAAGTAAAAATTTCATTTCTACTACAAGACCCTTGCAAATAATTCATATGGATCTTTTTGGTCCCGTTAGCACTGCAAGTCTTGGTGGTAGATTATATACATATGTCTTAATAGATGATTTTTCAAGATATTGTTGGACATTATTTCTCTCTTCCAAATCCGATGCGTTTTGTGAATTTGCAAAATTATGTACTCGTATTCAAAATGAAAGTGATTTAAAAATTAAATGCATTCGCTCGGATCATGGAGGAGAATTTGAAAATGAAAAATTTACATCCTTTTGTGATATGTTAGGCATTAAACATGAGTTCTCTGCACCACGCACACCACAACAAAATGGTGTTGTAGAAAGAAAGAATAGGACACTTCAAGAACTAGCACGCACTATGTTATGTGAATATAAATTACCTAAGTCCTTTTGGGCCGAAGCCGTAAATACATCATGCTATGTTATGAATAGAATCATGCTTCGCCCATCTCTTAATCTCACACCATATGAACTCTATTTTCAAAAGAAGCCTAATGTATCTTATTTCAAAGTCTTTGGTTGTAAATGTTTTATTTTGAATACAAAAGATAACTTGGGAAAGTTTGATGAAAAATGTGATGAAGGAACTTTTCTTGGGTACTCTTCAACTAGTAAAGCTTATAGAATTTAAAAAAAAAAAGAACTAGTAGAGTTGAAGAGTCAATAAATGTAAAATTTGATGAGTTTGTTCCTTGTGTAGAAAAAACTTTCCGCAGACAACGAGGATGATCTATTACCACCTTTGGAGCATGGTGACAAAGAACCTTCCAAAGAAGAAGTAGAGGAGGTCAAGGAAGATGAATTGTACCTCCAAATACCTTAAAATTCACGAAGGATCATCCACAGGAATTGATAATTGGTGAACCATCCATCGGGGTAAGAACTCGCTCTTCTCTTCATGAATCTTTTTCAAATATTTGTTTTGTTTCCGAAATAGAACCAAAAACCGTTTCTATTGCTTTAAATGATGAATTTTGGTTTTAATTTGAGCGACATAATGTTTGGAAATTAGTTGAAAGACCATCTAATCACCCGGTTGTAGGTGTAAAATGGATTTTTAAAAATAAATTAGATGGTGAGTCAAGAATCTCTAGAAATAAAGCACGATTAGTAGCACAAGGATATTCTCAAATTGAGGGGATAGATTTTGATGAATCTTTTGCACCCGTTGCTAGGATAGAGTCTATAAGAATTTTTTTAGCATTTGCAAGTTTTAAAAGAATAAAATTATTTCAAATGGATGTGAAAAGTGCTTTTCTAAACGGGTTTGTCAAAGAAGAAGTTTATGTTGAACAACCCCCCAGTTTTATTAGTGAAAAATTTCCAAATCATGTTTATAAACTAGAGAAAGCACTTTATGGTTTAAAACAAGCGCCCCGTGCATGGTATGAAGGACTTACATCATTTTTATTAAAGCACGGTTATATTATGGGAAGTGCGGATGATACTCTCTTCATTAAGCACAACAATGATTATATAATTATTTTACAAATATATGTTGATGATATTATTTTTGGATCTCCTAATGAAGAGATGTGTAAAGAAGTTATTTTAGTGATGAAAAATGAATATGAAATGAGTCTTGTAGGAGAACTTTCTTATTTCCTTGGTTTTCAAATATCACAAATAATTGATGGTATCTTTGTATGTCAAACTAAATATGTCCATGATATGCTTAAACGTTTTGGATTTGAAAACCTTAAACATGCTTCTACACCAATGAGTGCATCACTAAAATTAGGAAAAGATGAATCAGGAATTTCTATAGATCAAACTTTATATAGAGGTATGATAGGATCTCTACTTTATCTAAGTGCAACTAGACCTGATATTATGTTTGCCGTATGCTTATGTGCTCGATTTCAAGCCAATCCAAAAGAATCTCATTTAAAAGCCGTAAAACAAATTTTTAGATATCTCATTGGGTCATCTAGATTAGGATTATGGTACCCGCACAATAATTCATTCACACTTCACGGCTACTGCGATTCGGACTACGCCGGTTGTTCACTTGATAGAAAAAGCACTAGTGGTACTTATCATTTTCTAGGACCTTCATTAGTTGCATGGTCTAGTAGGAAACAAAACTCGGTTGCACTCTCCACCACGGAGGCCGAATACATTATATTAGGAAGTTGTTGTGCACAAGCACTATGGATGAGCCAAACTTTAGAGGACTTTGGTTTTCATCTAAAACTTATTAAACTAAAATGTGACAAAAAAGTGTCATTGATCTCACAAATAATCCGGTACACCATTCTAGATCCAAACATATAGATGTACGTCATCATTTCATAAGGGATCACATTAAGAAGGAAAATGTAAGAATTAGTTTCATTGGCACGGACTCTCAACTTGCTGATATATTTACTAAACCTCTTCTCGATGCAAGGTTTCAAATGTTAAGGTTGGAATTAGGAGTCTTAGACATCTTAGGATGAATAACATGTAAAATGCTAATGTTTTATGCAATTTGAGCAATCAAGACATCTCTGAAGATTACAAAATTTCTGCATAAGACTACATTTAAGACCTCTAATCAATATCAAAAATCAGATTTTTAAAATTCTTACAAAATCGTGTACTGTTTCCAGCGCTAGCGTTAGCGCCGGCGCTAGCGTGGGTGTCTGTTTTTTCTGTGTTTTATAATTTCAAAAATACAAAAATATGTTTTTGTGATTTTTCTGTTTTATTTCATTAAAAAAAATTTCAAAACAACAAAACAACTGTGTGATCTTTATTGCTAATATCAAGCATGAATGAATTCTATTATTTAGAATTCTTTACAATGTTAAAATTTATTCCTTGAAATTACTATGAACATTGTTTTGATTATCATGCTTTGATATATCTATTTAAAGTGCATCAATTGTATTGAAAAATATGTGTAGAACCAAGCTTAGCATGCCTCTAAGTATGAGTAAATGTATTATGATTGATAATGATACCTTTCACTCACTTATTTTTGTAATCAACAAGTGTGTTTAAATCTAAAAATGCTTGCTTGTGTATTGTATTTGTACAATGAATTAAAACTTGCATAAGTTTATTGCCTACACTACATTTGAATTGCATTTATGAAATTTAGAAAAGTGGTTAAGTTAAAAATTTGGGTTTGCAAAACAAGTGTATTCGGAGAATGTTGTCTCACAAATGTGAACAAAGAATTATATATGTAGACAAATATAACTCCACCAAGCACTACTTGAACCTCCTGATAAGTCTTCATAAGTATTGTGTGGTTGAGCACCTTGGAAAGAATAGTAAAGTGTCTTGTGCAAACCTTGGTTACTACACCACTTTGTTTTAAAAAAAATTATGTGCATTAAAAGTGTGTGAAAGTTGTTATACTTGTGTTTTATTGTACACTTTACTCTACATATGTCTTGTATTTTGTGATTTAAATCAAGTGTTAACATTGCTCAAAATACACTTATGTGCACATCATTATCTTTCATAACACTTCTTCTCATGAGTATTGAATTCTAATGCTTTATCAATACTACTCTTTATATAAGAAATGCACTAGATAACCTAGCATGATCTCTACAATGTTTTGGTATCTCTTGAACTTAAAATTAAGTAACATTGTAGTATAATCTCTCTTTGATATGTTCATTTCATGCTTGGTATCTTTATGAAAAAATTTGAGATTTCAAAGGTTAAAACATCTTTCAATTTTGAACTAAAACTCATATTTTTACTTATGTTTTTCATGCTTACAAAAAGATGTTTCTTATAATCTTCCGCTTGCTTACAACTCTTATCTTTTTATTTGAAATCTCTTATATTTACTTTGCTTAAACTCTTTATCATTTCATACATTACAAAAGCTCGATCATGATTTATAACTAGACTAAAGAATGCCTCCTTACTACCCTCAACCCACCTTCTTTTGATAATACCAAAAAGGGGAGATTAATTGAAGAAATCTATATAGGAGAAATATAGAAGATAAAGTGGAGAATATTTCATATAATCTATCATTTAGGGGGAGTAAAACATAAATTGCATTTATGTAGGTGGAGCATTAAGATAGGGGGAGTATGCATATCATCATCCTTATCATATACTATAGTTGCACTATCATCTTGCTTATCATATACTATAAACACTATTGTTGATTTCTTGCTAAGAGGATTTGTTATTATCAAAAGGGGGAGATTATTGGACATGTGTGTCACATCCCTTTGTTTGAGAATAACAAATCCCAAATTGTATTTGATCTTGCTTGTCGTGTGTTTATAGTGTGCAGGAACTATAGGTGCAATACTCCACAGGTAGAAAGCACCTAAATTCAAACATCTGGAAGAATGCACTACCGCCAGCGTTAGAGCTACCGCCAGGCGCTAGCTCAAGTTCCGTTCGACGATTTTGCCTGCGTTCGACAAAAATTTCGTTCGACAAAAATTCCGTTCGATGAATTTTCCTGTGTTCGACGAAAATGTCGTTCGACAAAAATTCCGTTCGACGAAATTGCTCCACGCAACCGCTACCGCCAGCGCTAGCGCTACCGCCTGGTGCTATCTCAAGATCGTGCACACTGCCACGCCGCCGACGGTTTCGCAACCGCTCCACACGAACGCTACCGCAGGCGCTAGGAGCTACCGCAGGCGCTATCTTCAAGTTCTATAAAATGATGGGCTCTCTCTCGTTTTAGTTAGTGCTTCCAAAGAGATTACTTGTGCCATATTTCTAGAGTTGTTACTCTGCCGAAAGTTCATCTCCCACTCAAAGCCAAAGAGGATTTTTGGAGAAGGAAGCCACCACGCTGCATCCGAAGAACGATCGCTTCAACCTCGCTTATGCTACAACGATCCTTCATCCTCATCTTCAGAGATCTCAAATAGGGAGTTTCATTATTGTTATATTTATTTTCATTTCAAATATTTTTGTAACCGTTTAGAGAATTCGCCTTGTGTTGGCGACTAGGTCTGGGTAGGACTTAGGGGGAAATTTGCCTTTTGTTGGCGACTAGTTCTAGGTGATTAGATCTAGGGGGTGCTCGAGGCCATATCCGGGGAAGGATTGGTTAGAGCGGCTTGAGGCCTTATCCAAGGAAGGATAGGCTAAAGCCAACCGGTTTGTGGGGATACAAGTCGGTATAGAAAAGGAAAAAATCTTTACATTTATACGCCTCCGATTTCTAGCGATATTGAAATCAAATTTATGTAAACACTTTTTTCATATAATATAATCATGTCTCTTTTTGTGTTTACTTGATTTCTATCATTTGGCATAATTTATAGAATTGCAAATTACAATTGTTTCCTCCTTTAAGATAAATTGTTATTTTGTTCTAATTTTCTCTAAACAATTTAGTAAAAATTTACAAAGAATTTTATTCCCTTATTCACCCCCCCCCCCTCTAAGGGCGCCGTAAGATCCATAAACGACATGTACTAATCGAAACCTAGTAAATTTGATTTAACTATCACTGCCTGCTATTCCTGCAATAAAGCAGGTCACATGATTGCTGATTGCCCTTCCAAGAAGAGGGAATCAAAGAACTATGAAGACAAAAGAAGGTCAAGGGACACGAAGAAATCTGAAAAAGGGTTTATAGTAAAGAAAATAAGAACCCTAAGTCATTATGATTCAAGATACTCAGAAAATGAGGAGGAAGCACTTATTGGCCTTATGACCATAAATAAAGAAATACAGGATGACAATATCTCTCCTAAGAAGGTACTAATCAGATCTCCCCTATCTACTTCTGAATCTGAATCAGTGGCAGATTCCTTGCATGATGATGAAGGTGATTCTGCTGCCAACAACACATCCTCAAGATCCTCAAATGAGGTTGAAACTTAACTCATACAGCAATATAAAGCTTTCACGAAAAGCAAGAAACTCCTCAAAGCTCAGAATATGGAGTTGGATTCCTTGAGATCTACCCACTCTGAATTCTAGGAGACAGCTGAGAAGCTGGCTGCTATGAGCAAGGAAGTGGACAGATTCAAGGAAGCCACAAAGCTCAAAAATGCTAAACCGGCTCAGAAGAACAAGGTCATCAAGGACCTTGAGGAAATGTTGCTGGATGAAAAGAACATTGTTGCCAACTTTTCCAAACCCAAGACTGTCAAGATGTATTCCGACCTGTGGAAGACGATGTTTTGGCTAGGAATGATGTGGGATGTCACTCATTTTGTCACGTATTGCGAGGCATGCCAGAAAGTGAAGGCAGAATGTTAGAGCCCTGGTGGTTTGTTACAGTCATTGCCTATTTCTTAGTGGAAGTTCGAAGATATCTCCATTAATTTTGTACACGGTCTACCTCGCTCCCGCTCTGGGAGTGACTCTGTATGGGTGATTGTAGATCAGTTGACGAAGGTTCATTCCGATCAGGAAAGATACTCATGTTGATGTTTTGGTGCGCCTCTTTGTGAGTGTAGTTTATCCTATATCATGGGGTGCCCAAAACTATCATTTCAGATCGAGACGGTCGTTTTACCTCCAGGGAGTGGAGGGCGGTAAAGGCATATTTGGGCTCACGGCTGACTTTCAGCACAGCCTTCCATCCTCAGACCGATGGCTAGTATAAGAGGACTATCAGGATGATTGAGGACCAATTGCGGTATGTGTCTTGGATCGGGGAGAGCCGTGGGAGAGACTTATACCTTTTGTGGAGTTTTCCTACAAAAATAGCCATCCGGCAAGCTTCGACATGGCTCCTTATGGGGAACTATACAGAAGGAGGTGTAGTATGCCTCTATCTTGGATCCAGGATGAAGATTCGAAGGAACTGGTGGTGGAATACATTGATGATACATATGCGATCTTTCCGCTGATTCGGGGTTGTATGCTCAAGGCACAGAGCCGACAGGCAAAGTACTATGATGCGAGACACCGGATGGTGGAGTTTCAGGTAGGAGACAAGGTTTTCTTGAAGATCAGACCAATACATGGCATATCTCGTGTCTGGGGGTGGAAGAAGCTCAACCCTCGTTATATGGTGCCTTATAATATCTTGGAGCGAATCAGCACCTTAGCTTATCGGTTGGAGCTACCTCCGGAATTGGATAATTTGCACAACGTTTCCCATATATCCTCCCTGCGAAGAGCATTTCTTTGCCCTTATCAGTACGTCGTGACTACATCTGGTCATGTGGCAACTGACAGATCTGTCCAGTTAGAGCCTGTGCGGATAGTAGACACTGAAATCTGGAGGTTGCGGTGAAAAAGTGTTCTTTTAAAAAAGGTCTTATGGTCCAATCACGGGAAGCGGGAGTACACTTTGGAGCCTATAGACCTTATGCAACATCGTTATCCGGATTTGTTCCTGCAAGGTACGAATGAATTCGTGTTGAACTTTGCACTTTAAACACTGTAAGCCCAAACTCAATTTCAGGGATGAAATTATTTATTTATTTATAAGATTTGTAACCTCCCGATTTGCGCTAGGCCCCTTGAGCGAGGAAAAATGCCAGCGCCAAAGGAGGTTTGACGAATCCGCCGAGAAGACTCGACAGTCTAGACAGATTCGTCGAGAGGACTCGACGAATCCGTCGAGTGGGTCTTGACGATCCTTCGAGGCCACTCGATGAATTCGTCGAGAACACTCGTCGCATCCGTCGAGTGGGTCTCGAAGGTCCATCAAGTGGGTCTCGATGATCCGTCGAGACCACTCGACAAATTCGTTGAGACCACATGATGAATTCATTGAGTATCGTCCCTGTACAGAATTTTTTCCCATTCATTTGATGTTTCAGGATGTGTGCCGACCGGATAAGAGACTTCTGAGTTGTTTAAAGTTTATTTTGTGTTTAATAATCAAGGTGGTCCTATAGGATAGCGACACATGGATGGATTGTCCAATCCATAGCATGGGATGAATTTATCCCATTATTTCTAGTCAAATCAACCCTCATTTTCTCTCTCCTCCCTTAAACCTTGAACTTCATTCCCTCATCCAAGAGTTTATCACTTGTCTTCCCCTTCCCCATATCTCAAGCACTGATACCATCCATTGTCCTGAAGGAAATCAAGCTCGGAAGGAGGATTGAAGCTTGTTCGACCGCCACCATGCCGCCAAGTAGACAAACTCGATCCATTGCAGCAAACCATGTGACTTCCGCCCCCTCAACTTTGGTGCTAGATCTTTAGATCTGATTTAGGAGAGATGTCGGAACAAAAGAGCTTGACCTTGGTGAGTTTAGCGGAGTTTTCTAGGAAGAGACCACTCTAGAACTTTCGTTCTAAGGCATCGTTTGCCGAGATAATATCTTCGATCTACTCCTCTCTTCAAAACTTTGTAGGAGTTGATTTCGTGATGAATGGTGGACTAATGTGGGAGTATTGGAGGAGAGAAGGCAAAATAATTTATGTATGTGCTGAAGGAAGAAGATGAACAGATGTTGTTCATATGTCTTAAGGTCCGTGCAGATTTTATAATACTTAGGCTAAAATCTGTTTTCTCCACATGATGGATTTCAAGCTTATTTTTAGGCATGATCTAGCCATATTCATGTTGGGGTTTTTTGTGAACAGCACATCACATGGGCGCAACAGAATAAAGAAACAAGAACAACCCGAAATAGTTACAGGATCTTGCGATTTCATGAATCTAGAAATAAAACAGCAACACAGTGCAATAAACCCTAAAAGGATTGAGTCAACACTCAACCAAGATTCTCCAAATCTGGATCAAAAACCGTGTGGCTGAGTTCGAAGCACAAAAAGTGTATCAGTGCCTCTATAGCATTCCACACGAGCGAAGGAGAACCCCAAGCCTCTTGTCGAAAGATCTTGGTCGGTGAATAAGTGCCCTCAGCGTCTCCCACAGATTGCTAGATCCGACAAAGGGAGAGGCGATGATGGTAGATAGGATCTCGCGGAAAACCCTTACAGAATAGTTTTGCCACAATCTCGGATAAACAGCCTTAGGGAAAACCTAATCTGTTCCCAATTTATACCCAAGGGCATAAAATTGGATATCCGCAAACCCCAGTCATTAGTAGGAATATTCGATGTGTATCGTCCCGATGACCTCCATCGTCTTGATAGTCAAGACGATATAGTCTTGATGACCTATATCATCGAGATGATCTCGATGATATCGTCATGATGACCTGTATCTTTGAGATGATCTCGACGATACCATATCGATGCCTAAAATATCATCTTGACAGTTAAGATGATATCACTTAGTCTCGACAATACATCTTAGGTGATAGTCGGTCATATCATCATAATCATTCAGCGATATTTAAAATATCGTTTTAATGATCCCGACGATATATGTTGTGTCGTCTTAAACACGTGTCAACACACTCCATAGAATATTCATAATATCTGTGGAACATTTACCCGACTCGACCTAAGTACAATGATTCATTGGATTGGTGAGCTCAATATCATATATATTGACTCAACCAAGCATGGCCATGCATTTCTCAGTCTCATTCCATCAAGGGGCCCATGGATGTAACTCCTGTCATATAGGAGGACAAATCCTATATTTGTCCACACACAACACCCAAATGAATCGTAACATTCCCAATAGCCACCGTTATCATCAACCGTCTTCATGGATGACTTTTGATGGCATCTAAGTACGCTCTTCCTTACTTGATGAATGTTGTTACTTCATGTAAAAGAACTACAAACACCATTGCCATATGAGATCAACTTGTGACACGTTCATATAATAATCCACAAAGTAGTCTCATGGTGGGTCTGTCCAGTACAACTTGTTCACTAACAAGTACCCATGTGATGACTTGATATAGCAATATCATGACCTGTGAGAACTGGTAATCAGTCAATGCACATGCTAGTCTAAATATACCATCATTGCCCTTAGCTTCTAAGATGATACACCGACTAGGGACTATTTAAGAATGAAGCTTCTTATAAGCATATGCCCATGCATTCAAGTCACGTACTGGAATTCCTATGAAAGCAAACATTCTAAAGGCATTTATTATGCTAATTAATCTATAATATAGAAATAATTGACATAATAAAAGAACTTCCCATAAATGTAAAAAGAAATATAAAGTACTATATTCATCACATGAATGACAACCGACACAAATACAATCCACAAGACTCCCACTGGAGATGATCATTCAAGTATCGCATACCCATTGATCTAGTATGACAATCATGCTTTCTCTGCGTAAGAGGCTTTGTTAGTGGATCAACTATGTTTTCTTTAGTCTGTACTTTGCAAATGTTCACATCTCCTCGATCGACAATCTCTCGAATAAGATGGAACTGCTGAAGTATGTGCTTGGAGCACTGATGGGATCTAGGTTCCTTAGCTTGGGCAATTGCAACGTTGTTTTCATAGTAGAGAACTACTTGATCAACAATAAAAGGAACTGCATCTAGCTCGCCGATGAATTTCCTTATCCACACAGCCCCCTTTGCTGCATTTGCTGCTACAATATACTCGGCTTCTGTCGTAGAATTGGAAAATGTCTCTTGCTTGGAACTCTTCCAGCTTATAGCTCCTCCATTAAGGAAAAATACAAAACCTGACTGAGACTTTGAATCATCCCTATCAGTTTGGAATCTAGCATCCGTATAACCATTTACAACGAGGTCTTCCTCTCCACCAAACAGCAAGAACATATCCTTAGTTCTTATCAAGTACTTTAGGATATTCTTGACAGCTATCCAGTGACCATCACCAGGATAAGACTGATACCTGTTAGTCATGCTCAAAGCATATGAGACATCGGGTCGAGTACACAACATTGTATACATGATTGATCCAATTGCCGAAGCATATGAAATCAACTTTATGTGGTCCTTATCTTCCAAATATTTAGGACACTGGTCCTTAGAGAGACTTACACCATGTGACATGGGTAAGAATCCCTTCTTGGACTCAAGCATGTTGAACCGTTTCAACACCTTCTCAATGTATGTACTCTGGGTCAAACCCAACAACTTCTTCGATCTATCTATATAAATCATAATACTGAGTATATAAGGCGCTTCACCCAAGTATTTCATAGAAAAGCAGTCCTCTAACCTATTCTTAACAGCTTGTAGGGTCTGAATATCATTCCCGATCAGTAGTATTTCATCCACATACAATATCAGTAAAATGACAATGCTCCCACTAATCCTCTATTAAACACAAGGCTCATCCTCGTTCTTGATGAAACCACACTCTTTGATTTTCTCATCAAAATGTAGATTCCAATTTCGCGAAGCTTGTTTTAATCCATATATGGATCGATTTAACTTGCATATTTTAGTGGCTTCACTTGGAGAAACAAAACCCTCGGGTTGTGTCATATACACATGCTCAAGGAGGTATCCATTAAGGAAAGCTATTTTGACATCCATTTGCTAGATCTCGTAGTCATAATATGCAACAATAGCAAGTAGAGTTCTGATGGACTTGACCGTAGCAATAGAGGAAAAGGTCTCATCATAGTCAACACCATGAATTTTCCTAAAACCTTTAGCCACCAGCCGGCCTTTGAATGTCTGCACATTCCCATCCTTGTCAGTCTTCTTCTTGAAGACCCACCTACACCTTATGGGGCATAACCCTTCAGGTGGTTCCAACATAGTCCAAACATGGTTTGCATACATGGAGTCCATTTCAGATTTAATGGCCTCAAGCCACTTCTCGGATTCAGGTCCATTCATAGCCTCTTGGTAGGTTGCAGGTTCATCATTATGATCTATAAGCAACACACACAACCAATTTGAGACATGAGAAATCCACATCTCTCAGGCTCAACTCTAGGTCTACATGATCTACGCTGGACTTGTTTTTCTTGAGCAGGTTCTCCAACTACAACAGATTTTAGTCCTGGCTCAAGTTCCAATTCGGTTTCATTCATTGTTTGTGGTTCTTGAACTTCTTCAAGTTCTACCTTGGTGTTTTCCCTAGACAGAAACTCTTTCTCTAGAAAAACACAACCCTTTTCGACAAACACTTTGCCCTCGGATCACAGGTAGAAGTAATATCCTTTGGTTTCCTTTGGATATCCCACAAGATAACACTCATCTAATTTGGATTCCAGTTTGTCAAACATTTGACGTTGTACGTATGCCTCACATCCCCAAATCTTAATGAAAGACATACTAGGATGCTTCCCAGTCCATATCTCATATGGTGTCTTTTGAAGTGTTGTTGGAAACAGTGCCCAATAGTGTTCCTGATTTGAAGTAGTGCTCAGGTCAATGATAAAAGCATTATGTATTTGATGGTTTGCTTAGTTTATACTTGTAGAGATTAAATCATATGTCCAGTACTTCTCCAATCTCACTAAGTCTAAAATCGTTTTGAAGGACTGGACATATTGTCGAATAAGCTCTCATACATCGTCGAGATTACTTTTAGAGATAAGCAGAAGTTTCATGCCAGTTATCGTCGAGATAATGTGGAAATTTTGACGATATTGTTGTGACTTTGAAGTACACACGATGATATCGTCGTAAGAACAAGAAGAATCGATCAAGTCTAAGTATCGTCATGTTAATCTGTATCATACGACGATATCGCTGAAAGGTCTAAAAAGACTTAAGTCAATGTATTTGGCAATATCGACGACATCATCGTAAAGAAGCTTAGTTGTTGAGAAGGCTAAGGGAGAAGTCATGAAGACAGCTTACAGAAGAAGAATCGCTTGTTGTCAAGATGATCAAAATGATATCGACGAGAAGTCAAAGTGATCAAGGCGATATCGTCGATAAGACAGTATGGTTTCAACGACATTGTTGAGAAGACCGCAAGTCAAAAACAAGTTTACGACAACATCTTTAAGATGACTTCATATCTATATGAGTGCAAGTGCAGCTAAGATATATTGTATCATCGAGATATCCTTCTCTAAAGAAGACTGAAGAAGACTTGAAGATTTGTCCAAGTCCAAGATATATCGATGTAACGACAAGTTCTGTCATCGAGACGTTGCAAATGTCGTCGAGACAAAAAAAGATATTTCAAATCACGTTGTTTGTATTTAATTTTGCTACCTAATGGTCCAATCAGCTCGTGTTGTAAAGGAATGGGCCTCTAACACTTAAAGGACATCATATGAAACCGTTAGTCGGCTCCTCAGTTATAAAAACGAGATTAGTGTCTTCCCCAATTTAAAGACAAGAAAAGCGACACAAAGAATATACTCTCGATTCAATAGAACAGTAACAAGGCTGCGTGAAGAAAGAACAAGAACCAGAGAACAAAATGATCTTCATCAGGTGTTCTCCAAGTTTCGTTCCAGCAATATTGGCTGATAAGAATTGTTCTAGATTGAATAAAGGATTGAAGAGGAATCTGTGTTGTCCATGAAAACATCAAAAGCATTCTCTTCAAGTCCAGAAGCCAATCTTCATTCGGTTAAAGAAGTATTTCTTATTCTTTCTCTGTAGGGCTTTTACGAGTCTGAGTTTGTAGGATCTATTTCAGATCTGAGATTGTAGGGCTTGAGGGCCTGAGTATTGTAGGGCTTTAGGGCCTGAGTATTGTAGGGCTTGAGGGCCTGAGTATTGTAGGGCTTGAGGGCCTTAGTATTGTAGGGCTTGAGGACCTGAGTATTGAAGGACTTGAGGGCCTTAGTATTGTAGGGATTGAGGGCCCAAGCTGTAGGGCATGAGGGCTTGAGTTGTAGGGCTTGAGGGAATGAGATTGTTGTGCTTGCGGGCCTAGGTTTTGGTGGAGTTTGCCAAACCCAACACACTACTAGAAAGGCGCAGAGGGACAGTAGACTAGTCAAGATGCCCTGTCTTGAGGAACTAATATACATTTGGTGTTCTTGTGTGCTTTGTTTATGTGGTTTGTTGTTGTGCTGTGGTAGACTTATTTAGTTTTTGTGCATAAAAATCAAAAAATAGTCATCACTTATTCTCCCCCCCCCCCCCCTCTAGGTGATAGTTCCATAACTAACACGTGGAATCTGAGATAGGTTGATCAAAGATTGACTTAACAGTCAAATCTAGATCTTAGAACTATTCATTATGGATGGAGGTGATCAGCACAGAGAAATGAGATCCATGAAGCTCCCAACCTGGACCAAATAGAACATTCCTTTTTGGAAAGAAAGGGTAAGACTTTTCATGGAAGCTGCTGATCCCAGGGTGTTTGTAGCTATTCAAGAGGGTCCCTTCACCCCTATGACTACATCTACCATTGATCCTACTCAAAGAGTACCAAGGAAATATGTTGATATGAGCAAGGATGAGGTTGCACTGGTAAGCCTAGATATGAGAGCACAAAACATTATTGTGTGTGCATATGATGACTCAACACTCCAAAATCTTATTCACTTCAAAACTGCCAAGGAGATGTGGGACTCCCTGGTTGTTTACATGGAGACGACTGAAGAAGTAAGTGATGACAGGAAATCCCTTCTGAATCAGGAGTATGAGGCCTTCTAGCAAGGTAAGAATGAAAATATCTTTAACAGCTATGAGAGATTTTTCAAGATAGTTAATGAGCTGAAGAACTATGGGAGAGAATTCACAAATTCAGTTCTAAATGATAAGTTCCTTAGATCTCTCTCTAAGGAATGGGAAATCGAAATTTGTGCAATTTGATAAATGGGTCAACTGGGCAATATGAAGCCAAAGAACCTATATGGGAAACTGCTCTCCTATGAGCTTCAACTTAACACCAGAAAATCAGAACCGAATGTGATTCTGATTCAAGCTGTGCAGAAAATGAGGAGGAAGCACTTATTGGCCTTATGACCATAAATGAAGAAATCCAGGATGACAATATCGCTCCTAAGAAGGTACTAATCAGAGCTCCTCTATCTACTTCTGATTCTGAATTAGTGGCAGATTCCTTGCATGATGATGAAGGTGAGTCTGCTGCCAACAATACATCCTCATGATCCTCAAATGAGGTTGAAACTGAACTAATACTGCAATATAAAGCTTTGTGGAAAGATTTCAAGAAAAGCAAGAAACTCCTCAAAGCTCAGAATAAGGAGTTGGATTCCTTGATATCTACCCACTCTGAGCTCCATGAGACAGCAGAGAAGTTGGCTGCTATGAGCAAGGAAGTGGATAGATTCAAGGAAGCCACAAAGCACAAAAATGCTAAATTGGCTCAGAAGAACAAGGTCATCAAGGACCTTGAGGAAATGTTGCTGGATGAAAAGAAAATTGTTGCCAGCTTTTCAAAACCCAAGATTGTCCTTCCCATTATTGATAGTATTTCTGCACCATTCAGAGTTGGTATAGGATTCAATAGTGAGCACCAAGGGTAAAGCCTCTGAAGTGCAACCCTCTTTTAAAATGGTGCTCCTGGCATCAAACCCCATTGACCAGGAATCTTCATATAGTCATCTGACCAATGCTTGCTCATCAATTGATAGTAAGCCCTCTATTAGAAATAGAAGAGCAGGCTTTGGGCTAAGTGCTTTTTAAGCACCTCATGAGGAGATTCAGATGAAGAATTTAGGTCTCTTTATCTATGGACCTGGAGCAACAACACTCAAGAGCAGGGGAAAGTCTGCTCCTACCAAGCCAGTTCCAGAAAAGGTGAACCAAAAAGTGGTGAGACCAGCTCCACTTCATACTCACACCTGTGAGGTTCACCCAAGACCTGTTGGGCCCGCTGTCTTCACTCCTTCCCACCAACATTGCCATCCTACTCAGATGGTGCGGCATAAGAGAAGATACAACAGGTATGAGTGTTGGTGTTGTGGGAAAGTGGGTCACTTTGCCTTGGACTGTTAATTCAACCCAACAGGGCCTAGTGCAAAGAGAGTGCAGACCACTCAGAGGTGTGGTGTCCCAGTTTATCCCCCTAACAGAAACCATGGACCCAAATCAAATTAAGTACCTAAGGGTAAGAATTTTTTCTTGCAGGTATGTCCAAATGCAAACAAATCTCCCATTTGGTAATTGGACAGTGGTTTCTCCAAACACATGATTGGAGTAAGGAACTATCTAAGAAACTTCACCACTATGGAAAATGGACCAACAGTCCTATTTGGAGGTTCAGAAAAACGGTGACCAAAGGCTATGGTAACATCTTTAATGGCTTAGCCACCATCACAAAGGTAGCTTATGTGGATGGATTGAATCGCAATCTCATAAGAACAAATCAACTTTATTATCTAGGTTATGTTATTATTTTCCACAAGGATAAGTGCTTAGTTTAGAAGTCTTTAGACTTTGAGGCTACCTTAACTGGTATTAGGAGTGGAAATGTATATTGTTTAAATTTCCTTCATTCAAATTCTTCCATGCCTATGTGTTTTGTGGCTAATAAGAAAGAGGCTCTACGTGTTCAACGACACAAGAGAATTGCTCACATTAATTACAAAACCATAAGTAAGCTTTTCTCTCTGGACTTAGTTAGAAAAGGACCCAACATTAAGTGTATTAAGGAAGGTCCTTGTCAGGCATGCCAACATGGTAAGCATACTAGGACCATCTTTAAGAGCATCTCTAATAATGATTCCTCAAGGTGCCTATTTTGGTTGCACATGCATTTGTTTGGTCCTATGTCAGTTGTCAGCTTAGGAGGGAAGGCTTATACCCTTGTTGTATTTGATGACTATTCAAGGTTTACATGGGTGTTTTTCATTAAAAAGAAGTCAGATACCTTAGATATCTTGAAGAACTTTGTCATGCAGATCCAGAATGAGATGAGCTGCACCGTAGTCAAGTTCAGAAATGACCATGGTACAGAATTTCAGTCAGGGGCCATGACAAAATTTGGCCAAGTGCTGGGTATCTCCCAAGAATTTTCTGAACCTAGAACTCCTCAACAGAATGGAGTTGCAGAGAGGAAAAATAGAACCTTAATAGAGGCTAGTAGGACAATTCTGAGTGAATCCTCTCTACCAGAATACTTCTGGGCAGAGGCTGTCAATACAGCTTGTCATGTGATAAATAGAGCATCCATCATCAAAGACCACAAGAAAACTCCCTATGAGCTGTTGAAAGGCAGAAAACCTATATTATCCTACTTTAGAATCTTTGGGAGCAAATATTATGTAATTAACAATGGGAAATCCAAACTAACTAAATGTAACATCCCCCAAACAACTAGACCCCTAGAGTGTTTTTGTCATGACTAGGTCATGACAAAACCCTAGGAAGCTTGAAGAGACCACTTGGCCATAGCCAGGAAGAAGGAAACCACAGTGGTCTGCAAATAGCAATTTCTAGTTAACAAGCATAAGGTTGGACTTAACGGTCGCACCTTGACCCTTTGACCCCACCATGGCACACCTAACCCTTTGGAGGGTCCATTAGAGCATTTGGGACCCATTGGGGTCAACCAAAGAGGCCAAATTGACCAAAGTCAACCCTAGCCTCAAATAAGTCAAACCACCATATCATTTTAGGGGATCGAGGAGACGCATCAGCACCAGTGGCCAGTGTAGACGGAGGCGGGCTAGTTAGTACAGGAGCACAAGATTCAGGATCAGTGAGTGATTAGTAGTTATCTTCCGCGAGTGATCTTGTAGTGAGGACATGATGTACAGGGCATAAGCCCTTTATTATTGTAACTTTGTTATTTCAGTTATACCATGTGGACATTTATATATAGCATATGATTTGTGGACTTGAACTTCTATTTGTTCTTTTATACTTTTCTTCTTCTGTGATCGATATGGCCGGCAGGATCGGCGTTTTGTAGTGGCAACCTTCCAGAGTGATGGTGTCACCACAAAGCGGTGGTTCTGAGCATAAGACCCTAGTTTTCAAAGGAAAAAAAGGGGTCTTACAAAGTGGTATCAGAGCAAACCTCGATCCGAATAAAAGAAGTCCACAAACCCTGGGATACCCCGCGCGAGTTTAGTTTGAGGACAAACTAAGCAGCGGAAGCAATGGTGTGCCCATATGGGGAAATCACATGAAAAAGTCCACTTTTAACTGAATCATTTTAGCAAGTTTTCTTTTGTAGCCTGCGACGAACCCTGCCCCCAGCAGGGAATACCTCCGGCTGCAAAGATCTCTTTAGATAGTCCTTTAGTCAATGAGTTAGACTCAACCCTCGTACCGGTGACAGGATTACATTGAGACAACCACCACGACAAACACCGAGGGTCGGATAAGAATTCAAGTTCGGAAGGGACCCGTTTGAGATTGGTTCATATGTTGACCTTAATAAGGTTGTCGAAAAGGGTACCTTGAAGAGTCTAATGTATGGAGTACAACAACAAGTCTCAAGAAGGAACCCCAAGTCTAAGGTTGTGTGCCCTAAGAATTGTTTGCATACTTGGTACGAATATAACTTGGTGATATTGAAGATACATAGCCCAAAATAGATAGTGGCTTATCTTTTGTTTATTGGGGATTATCTTTTCTTTATGGGGGATTACCTTTTGTTTATTGGGCAAATTAGTCACTGACTTGGGTTTCCCTTAAGATTTAATTTAGAAAGTGCTGCGTCGTGAGCATGATGATTTTGAAGTCGATCTTATTCATGTTACTTGGATGAATATGAGATGGTGTAACAGTACGTTCAGAATAATGATCTAAAGTATTACCAGGACATGAAAGGACATCGTAGATCGAGCAATGACTTGACCTTAGCTGAAGCATTGGAAATGTAAAGTCGCTAGGATTAATCACTTAGGGGTGTCGATGTCCCATTCTAGAAGTTGAGGACGGAAACTAGGTCATACAAGTTGTAGTTATATTTGAAAGTTCTGGTAGTTTGGGGCATTCGGAAGTGATTAACTCATAAATTGTTAAAAATCACGCCCTATCATGGTAGAAGATTTTAACTACAATAATAGCCCTTATACCTTGGGAGCTATAATGACGGATAACCAGTGATCTTAAACGATAACTTATTGGAATTAGAATATAGTGTTTGAGTTTACTATGATAAGAACGATTTAAGTTTATCTTACTTTAATTTGGGCCATCCGAAAGTGATCAAGACTAGCATATATGGAAGTAATAGGAATTTGGTGAAATAAACGTGGTGATACTTCCTTGATGAAATTGACTTGTGAAGAACCTTAGGGTTTCAAAAGATTTTACCCATATACCTTGTAAATCAAACTCCATATAGAAAATGATTGGGAGCCCTCTTACAAACATTGATACTAATAAAGATTGGTTAACATATACTCATCAGGTTCACAAGTGCACCACCATAAAATTTGAGGATGATTGGGGCGCCTGATGATCTGATCATTCCCACCAATGGAAAGAACTGGATAAGTTGTAGAGTGGAGATGATTGATCACTCGAATGTAATTGAAGGAATAAGAACCTAAACATGCGGAGAGAACATTATATAAGCGTTGTCTACCCATATTAACAAGAGCTTTAGTCACCGGAAAAATGGTGTATTCCGGAACACGTATTTCCCCAGAATGAGGAAAGACAACAAAGGTTTTGTGATGCACTGTGAGGCTTGTCAGCTGGTGAAAACCAAGTTCAAGAGTCTTTGGGGAACTACCACAGTCACTGCCCATGTTAGGGAGTCGAAGCTCGAGGATATAATCATGGTTTTCATACACAAGTTACCACATCCCACTCCGGGCACAAGTTCATTTGGAACATCGAGGATAGACTAACCAAGGTAGTTAGGGTCACCCTGGACTGTAAGGACGCTACCGTTGGTGTTTGGTGGGATTGTTGAGCAGTTTGTCCGTTATTGTAGTGTGACCAGGGCGATCGTGTTGAATCAGTATGGACGGTGTACGTCCAAAAAGTGAAGATCAGTCCAGGCTTATCTGGGCTCTTGGTTGACGTCAGCACAACTTTCCACCCTCAGAGGGACGGAGGCGCAAGAATCCACTATCTTGGATCCAGGATGAGGATCCCAAGGCACTCGGCTCAGAATTTATAGAGTACATTGATACCCAAGTGCGACTGATTTGAGTTAGGATGTTGGGGACCAGAGCTGCCATGTCAGGTATTACGATGCGTGGTATCGTCAAGTAGAGTTCCAAGTTGGAGACAGGGTGTTCCGGAAGATATGTCCGATGCAAGGAGTCTTGCGGGTTCGCAGGCAGAAGAAGCTCAGTCTGAGATAGATGGGGTTGTACAGGATCTTGGAGTGGATCAGCCCATTGGCTTATAGACTGGAGTTGCCACTGGAGTTAGCGGGATTGCACAACGTCTTCCATGTCTCCTCCTTTAGGAGAGCTCTACTACGACCGGAGCAGCAAATTTCTACTATAAATGGCCCGGTAGCCTCAGATCGATTGATTCACCTGAGAGCCACTAGAACTGGTGTGGCAGAGATAGTCGGTGCTCTTCGAGTCTGAAATATCTTCAATTCTTAGGGGATGTTACGTTTAGTCACTCTCGGTGAAAACCCCGCGAGCCTAGCCTGAATTTCGAGGACGAAATTGTTTTTTTGTTTATTGGGATTTGTAACATCCCCCAAACAACTAGACCCTAGAGTGGTTTTGTCATGTCTAGGTCATGACAAAACACTAGGAAGCTTGAAGAGACCACTTGGCCTTCCCGGAAACCACAGTGATCTGCAAATAGCAATTTCCAGTTAACAAGCATAGGGTTGGACTTAAGGGCTGCACCTTGACCCTTTGACCCCACCATGGCACACCTAACCCTTTGGAGGGTCCCTTAGATCATTTAGGACCTATTGGGGTCAACCAAAGAGGCCAAATTGACCAAAGTCAACCCTAGCCTCAAATAAGTCAAACCACCATATCATTTTAGAGGATCGAGGAGACGCAGCAGCACTAGAGGCCGGTGCAGACGGAGGCGGGCCAGTCTAGTACAGGAGCACAAGATTCAGGATCAGTGAGTGATTAGTAGTTAGCTTCCGCGAGTGATCTTGTAGTGAGGACATGATGTACAGGGCATGAGCCCTTTATTATTATAACTTTGTTATTTCAGTTATACCATGTGGACATTTATATATATAGCATGTGATTTGTGGACTTGAACTTCTATTTGTTCGTTTATACTTTTCTTCTTCTGTGATCGATATGGCCGGCAGGATCAGCGTTTTGTAGTGGCGACCTTCCCGAGTGATGGTGTCACCGCAAAGCGGCGCTTCTGGGCATAAGTCCCAGGTTTTAAAAAAAAAAGGGGTCTTACACTAAATTTGGTGAGAAACGCAGTGAAGGTATTTTTGTTGGAGAAGAATCTGTACATGTTGTACAACAACAATACCCAAGCAGTAGGATGTACAACAACAATACCAAGCATATAGGGTGTACAACAACAATATCCAAGCCGTAGAAGAATCTGTACATGTTGTATTTAATGAGACTAGCCTTATTCATAGAGGCTGGTCTAGCTCTTTCGTGGATGCAGACAGAGTAGATAGATTGGAAAAGCTATCAATTGAAGACAAGGATGAAACTTCAAGGAAAGACAAAGACCTTTCAATAACAGTTGAATTGGAAGAAGATGTTGTAGAAGGATTAGAAAGAGCTAAAGATGTCATACCTGAAGAACCTGCCATAGAAGAGATCCCTAAAATACTGCCTACTACAGTTAGATAAATCAGACATCATCCTCAAGAGCAAATTATAAGAGATGTCAATCAAGGAGTGCTAAGAAGGAGCAGGGCTTTAAATGAAGCATTGTACTTGAGTTTTCTTTCTCAAATTGAACCCAAGAAATTTGAGGAAGCAAATCAGGACCCATTCTGGATTCCAGCAATGCAGGAGGAACTAAACCAATTTAAGAGATGCAAACTATGGAGGTTAGTTCCCAGACCCCAAGGACACAACATTATTAGAACCAAGTGGGTATACAGAAACAAATTGGATGAGAATGGGGTCATTAAAAAGAATAAGGCAAGGCTATTAGCAGAGGGTTATAGACAGGAAGAGGGCATTGATTTTGATCAGACCTTTGCCCCTGTTGCAATATTGGAAGCAATCAGATTGTTCCTAGCATATGCATCATATAAAGGATTCAAAGTTTACCAGATGGTTGTGAAGTCAGCTTTTCTGAATGGTGACCTCAAGGAAATAGTATAAGTAGAACAACCTTCAGGTTTTGTTGATTCTACTCACCCTGACTTTATTTATTTTATTAGAAAGACCTTATATGGTTTGAAACAGTCTCCTAGAGCCTGGTATGAGACATTGTCAAGCTTTTTCATTGAGAATAAGTTTTTAAGGGGAAAGATTGACAAGCCATTGTTCCTAAGAGAAGTGAAGGGCAAGATCTTGCTAGTGCAGATCTATGTGTATGTCATTATTTTTGGCTATACAGATGACAATCTAGGTAAGAAATTTGCTAATTTAATGCAGAGAAAGTTTGAAATGAGCCGTATGGGAGAGATCAAATACTTCCTAGGTCTCCAATTGAAACTATCTAAAGATGGTATATTCATCTCACAGACCAAATTCACTAAAGAGCTAGTCAAGAAATTTGGATTGGAGAGTGATTCTTCTATGAATACTCCCATGGGATCCAATGTGTCTCTGGACAAGGATGAAAAGGGAATACCCTTTAATGAAACCAAGTACGGATGCATGATTGGGTGTTTGTTTTACCTAACTGCCAGTAGGCCTGACATAATGTTTGTCACATATATTTGTGCTAGATATCCGGTGAACACCAAGGAATCTCATCACACCTCTGTCCAGAGGATCTTAATATACCTGAAGGGTACACCTAATCTTGGCCTATGGAACCCTAGGAATAATGGGTGTGAACTAACTGGCTATACAGATGCAGACTATGCAAGGTGCAAAGAAAATAGAAACAGTACTTTAGGGACTTGCCGATTCCTTGGAGGAAGACTGATCTTATGGAGCAGTAAGAAGCAGACAAGTGTAGCAATCTCTATAGTAGAATCAGATTAAATATCTGCTTGGAGTTGTTGTGCTCAGCTGCTATGGATCCAGCATCAGCTTGAAGACTACAATTTAAAGATGACCAAAACACCCTTGTTTTGTGACTCTTCAAGTGCTATCTCAATTGCTAAGAATCCTATTTCACACAACAGGACTAAGCATATTGGGATCAGGTATCACTTCATTAGGTAGCATGAGGAAAATGAAGATATAACTCTTGAGTTTGTCCCCCACAGACAAACAAGTTGTTGATATATTCATAAATCCCCTAGATGAAGCTAAGTTTAACTTCTTCAAATTCCAATTGGGGATGTTAAACTTAGAGTAATTTCCAACTCACTTTACTCTTATCTCTAATCATTTGTTGCTTAGGAGAAGGTCAGGTTAAGTGCTAAAGGAGCCTCTCAAAAAGGGTTGGACATTGTCTAAGCCAAACAAGCATCTAATGATTATCTCGACGACATGCAGTATATCTCGATGACAAATGGACCAAGTTGGAAAGAAGCATAATGACGACATGTCTTGACGACATACAGGAGTATCATTGAAATTGGATACAACTACTAAACACGATACTGGATTGACAAATAAGAGCCGTCCAATGAAATATTAATCAATTCATTAGTACAAACTATAAAGTACATGCCTCTTCATCTACCTCCACTATAAATAGAATGAATGCTTTGGATAAAAATTACGCTCTCATTTGCCCTAAGACATTACTATGACAAACTTCCATTCCATCTCCAACAACTGCTATCTCTCAAGATTCTCTGCAATGGCTCCCAAAAAAGAAGAGACTTTAGTGATTTAAAAGTGTGAGCTTCAGCGAGGGGGCTTTAACTCTTGCTCAGTTGAAATCAGGTCTGTGATTGGGTTACTGGAATTAGCGGGCCTTGAATATCTACTGAGTGAACCCTACGTCCTTGTCAACATAGAGCTCCTGGAATTCTTTGGAGGAGCAAGATTAAACAGTTCTGAATCCTCAGTGAAATTAGTTGTAGCTGGGCAAAAAGTGAAAGTATCTGTGAAGAGCCTGGGAAAGGCATTGCGACTGCCTTGGCTGAATGCAGAAGAAGAAGAGGAAGAGGTGTCCACTGACGACATATCTACGAGGTATGAATGGTGTGGGCACTCTAGAAAGACCTATGGGTCTATCAAAAAGGCAGACTTCAACCAGAAAGGGAAGCTTCTCGCAGACATCATTGGAAAAGTCCTGTTATGCAAACTAAGTTCTCATGACCGGATCTCCAAGGAAATGTTTGAAGTAATTTGCAGGATCATTCTCTCCAAAAAGAGTGACTAGAGGGAATTTGTATTCCAGAAAGTAAAAAGCAGTCTGATGACCCCCTCATTTGGGAGAATTCTCTTTATCTTCTTTCTAAATTCTCTTGGGGAATTGCTCAACAGAAAGATTGGAGTGCCTCTACATTACTCCAAGAGGATGGACTCCAAGATGCTGGATAGGTGGGATATGTTTATATCCAAAGGACATATAGCTACTTCTTTTGTTCAGCAGAAGAAGACAAAGAAAGTTGCCAAGGTGGTTGCCTCAGAGGAGGAGGAGTCCTCTAAGAACTCTGAGGAAGGAAGAACCCTATCCCAAAAAATCCCTGATCAGACTGGGGTGGAGATGTCTCTACATCTAGATATCTCAGAGAAAGAATATGAACCTGCTAACATAGAGGTAGCTGAAGAGAGGAGAAGTCCAATCTTGGAGAGTGATCCAGTTGAGGGGGAGTTCCAACCTGGGAGCTCTGCCCATGATACTGAAATGGTTGAGGTGGAGACCCATCTGGTGTGCTCTACCCTAGGAGATCAGGAATGTATTGTCCAGATGGAGATTATCCCAAAAGAAAGAAATGAAAGCATAGGACATGAGCCAAAAATAGTTGAGAATATTGAACCCTCCACATGGCTTGAACTGGCTCTTGGAGGAAAGACAGTAATCATAATAGAAAGTGAGCCAATGAAGGTAGTCTCTCCTAAGAATTCAATGGTTCAGATTAGTGACTCCTCATCTGACAATGCTCCAAAAAATGCCCCCGAAGAAAGAGTTACTCCAGAGGAAAATGCTGCTGAAACTTCCTCTACTCACTCAAGATCCTTATTCTACATGATCTCATCTTTACTCAATGCTCAAAGGCAGAAAATGGAAACCTTCATACTACAAACTATTGATGGCCTGAGGAATGAAATGAGGCTGAGCTGAAGACTGTGAAGAAGGAGACACTTTGTATGCTTACTTCTATCACCTAGGAGCTCCAGCCATGGAGCTTGTTGGTGAAGAGATCAAAAAGGTCGTCCATCAAACCCATCAGATCATCCAGAACCAAGTAACCTTCGCTGACATGGTGGAGCATGCATGTAACATCTCCCAAATGACTAGACCCCTAGGTTGGTTTTGTCATGACTAGGTCATGACAAAACCCTAGGATGCGCGAAGAGAACATGAGACCTTAGGCAAGTGGGTGAAGACCACATTGATCTGCAAATAGCGCATTCTAATTACCCAATCTAGACTTTGCTTTAGGGCGTAACTGTAACGCCCCTGGTTTTCTCTTATAATTAATCTAAGCGGGTATGTGAGGGATTTAGTGGTAAATTGTTTGGTATTGTTGTTGCAAAGTTTCGGGGCGAAACTTTCTGTTAGGAGGGGTGGCTGTAACGCCCTGGGTTTTTCTTATAATTATTTTATTAAAACATATGGAATTAATAATAATTATCCTAAAGCGAATTTTAATTCAGGGCGCCGATGCGTGCGTTACCCTTTCGGGAGCGTCGTCGTCATCCGACATATTTTTTCTAGAAGGAGGCTTTTGCCGGTGTATGTATAAATATATATAGATATATATGTATTCGTGTATATAGGGTCTTGTATAAGTAAATTTGTGCAATCGTATTTTCATTTAGGGAGCTATTTGTAGGCGGATATATATACACAGTTATATATATGGGTATAAGTATATATAAGTTTTTAATTTACGTATAAAAATTTCTTGCATATGTGCATCTGCATATGCATAAAAATTATATTTATATGTATATATAAGTTTATTTATTATATATATACATATATTAGTTAAACCCCCCCCCCCCCCCCCCCTTCCAAAAAAAGCCGATCCTGCTCTTCTCCCTTCCCCAATAACCCCAATTTCGGCCGAGTGTGCTGAGTGGCGAGTAGGGTTTCGTCGGTGGAAGGCCGTCGGAGGAGGTTTTGGGGTGCTGGAGCTTGATTTCGTCGCCGGAGAGGGGTTGTGGTGTGTTCTCGTCGGAGTCGGCGGCGGTGGTGGGGTCTTTCCATCGTGGTTTTCGTTTCGTCGTGTGGTGTCGCTCCCGATTCAGGCAAGGAGACTCTTCTTTTTCTTCCTCTCCATCTCTATCTTCTTATTTAACTGATTCTTGGCTCCAAACAAGGTTCTGTGCAGAAGATTGCTGTTTGTTTTTCTGATTTGCACTAAAAATCTGGTTGCTTGTTCTATGGACTTGATTTTTTTGTTGTTCCTTCCAAACAAATTTGGGCTCATACCTGATGTTCACTAAACTTGGATCGAGTGGGCTATTTCTTGATCAAATTCGTGGCTAACTGGGACTCTTGGCTAATCTTGATTTGGTTTTTCTCTAAACCTGGGCATTCGATTTAGACATTTGCTTTATAAACCTGGATTTAGGTTGGTTAATTCTTGATCAAACCCAAGGCTAATCTTGCTTATTTCGTTAGCTCTAGTCTTATAAAAAAATAAGATTTGGGTCCTTCTAAGCTTGTAGAATCGGTTTGGGGTTGTGATATGCATCCTGTTTGGGGTTGTCTCTTATTTATATTCTAATTTGGGGGCTGCTATTATGAAACCTACCTTATATTGGTCTAATTGATTGTGAAAGCTGCATTATTTTTGGTCTAATTGTTGAGGGGGCTGCTGTATGGTGTTTAAATGTTTCGATTTCTGGGGGCTGCTACACTTAGTTCCAGTTTGGGTTTGCAAAACATCATTGGGGGCTGCTCGGTAGAAATTGGTTTGGGGGGCTATTTTATGAAATTTCGTTGGGGGGGGGGGGGGCTGCTTTTCAAAATTTTACGTGGGCTGTTGTGCTTGGTCCTGGCCTGCTGCATTTAGTTCTATCAGAATTTTATTATGGGGGGATGCCTTATAGTATTCTGTATGGGGGGATGCCTTATGGCATTCTATTTTGGGGGTTGCTTATTGAATTTTATTATGTTGGGGCTGCTGCATTTGGCTCTAGGCTGCCTTATAGCATCATTCTTGTTGGTTTAACTTTGGGGGCTGGTTTGTATAAATTTCCTTGTTTTGGGGGGCTGCTGTTATATTAAAAAATTGGGGCTGCTGTTATATTAAAAAATGGGGGCTGCTTCTTATCTTTGTTAATGGGGGATGCTTCTTATCTTTATTAAATGGGGGCCGCTTCTCATCATTATTAATTGGGGGCTGCAATATATATATTTCTTCTTGTTATTGGGGGCTGCCTTTGTCTATTAAGGATGGGGGAAATCCTTTTATTAAGGCTGCTAGTTTGTTTGGGGGCTGCTCTTGCCTTTGTCTTTTAAAGGGGGCTGCTGTTTTGTTGATTTAAAGGCTGGGGATTTACTTGGGTTTATGCTAAGTTAAATTTTCTGGGTTAGGCTAGGGATTTCGTTCTTTTAGGGAAGGTTGGCCCTAGCAGCTATTCGTTTTATATTGGGATTCTCCTTGGGCTATATGTTTTTGGCCAACCTTGGTCTTATCTTTTTTAGGTAAGCATAAGTGGTCTTGCTCGGCTAATTTCCAATCCTGCAGTTTTTCTTTTGTTGGCTAAGTTTGGATGTTTTGGCGGGCTAAACTTCCTGGAAATTTATGCTTGTTAACTCTTGTTGAGTCTGGAGAAAATTAGATCTTAAATTCCCCGGATAATTCGTTTCCTTATTCCTGACAGTTTTGGGGAATTTGGTGCTAAATTTCTTTGGAATTTCTGTGGCTAGTTCTCGATGATTCAACGAAGCCTTTAATCATTAAACTTGAAAGAGATGTAGAGATATTTTGGCTTCGAACTTTCATTGTGTACCATTTATAGGCAGCCTTATACTTATAGTATGATTTTCAATACCTTTTTAGGCAGCCCTCGTATATAGCGATGATTTCAAGCTTTTTAGTCCTTCTACTGAGACGTTGGTTTGAAGCTACGCTTTGGTTGTTGAGTTGTCCTCTATTTGGTTAGTCATCGTTTATGGTGTCTTTTCGTGCCCTTCATCTTATCCTTGTGAGAAGTATGTTGGGGGTGTCTAGTTTGGATTCACCTTGTGTTTTCTTATGAACCTTTGAGTGTTCTTTGGTGGCCTGCACTGAGGTTTATTTATACTCATATATATATGCATAAACTTATATATATGTTTAAGCACCCCTGCTTCTGGTGCTATGTGTGAGTCTGTTGAGCGTGTGAGCTAAAAGTCACCGCCACAGTGCCTCTTTTGGGCTGTTGGTTTGAGTGGATTGGAGTCACCGCCGCAGCACTCCTGTTTTGTTTTTGGCCTGCGGGCGTTAGTGGAGATACCACCGTCGCAGTGCCTTCTTTTGGGGGACGCTCTTCCCTCGAGCTGATCAGTCTCAAGTGCTTGTAAATTTACAGGCTTATATATGTGTATTATGATATTATATGTATGACCATCACCTCTGAGCCGCAATGGCGGACACGTGGTGGGCTTTGATTGTTTTGGCTAATACCGTCTGGTGCAGGCTTTTCCTCTTACCGAGTGCACTCGTTTGAGCTGGCTCGAGTTGTTGTAAGATTATTGATGTTTATCTGCTTAGTTTTCCTTTCTACAATCTTTTATTTCTGATTGCTGCTAATCTTGGTTTTCTTGCACCCATTAGGCTGAGACATTCTTTTCTTATGAATGTCTCAGGTTCAGGTCTTTAGCTGCCGCAGGAGTTAGAGCGGTGTCGTTCAGTTTTTCTGTCGAGGCCCTTCCTCTCTTCTAGGTAAGGGGTAGTTCTTTAGTTGTTGCCTTCTTTTGGATGTTTCCCTTCTTTCCTGCGGGTTCGTGTCAGTTGTTGGCGCCCGTTTGACTTTTATGCTTAGTATACTTGCTAGTTGTTTTGCTGTTACTTTTGGGTTGTTTACCTACTTGCTCTCTGGGAAGCTTTATGCTAGGATGAATTAGTTACTCTATTGATATAAAAATGTCATTCTTGCATATCATGCTTTTAAATAAATGCCACATACTTTGAAGATCATAGAAAATCTTTTCTTACTATACTAAACATAGATATATGCATATCATTTCTGGGATGTTGACCTTCATGCTCATGTAGGCTAAAATGAATCTATTTTCCGCTGCGTATGTATAGTTTTCCACTGGTGGACTAGATGATCCACCGGACCGAGGGACACGGTCCTAAGCTAAAATGTAAAACTCTCTCCTTAATCCAAACATATTTATGTCTTTTATAATATAATCGTAAGGAGTGTTTGCCCGAGCGTCGGTAGTTGTCACCTGCTTGACCTGGCATCATAGCTTGTATTTTCCCCTTGCTCTGATAATATTTATTAAATTCGTGGGAAAATGCGGGTTGTGACAGTTGGTATCAGAGCTAGGTTTGCCGGGTTGATGTGATAGTCTGGTTGCCCGGTTAACCGCCTGGTGAGAATCGTCATTCATTGCATACACACACCGAAGGGTCATCAGTATGTCTTGGCTGAAGCATGAACACTACACTCATAGCATGATAAGAGGTATATGGGGCATATTATGTAGTATGGGATGAATAATGTGTTTGTATATGGATCCTCATAGGTGACAACATACGACTGTTATGTAGTATGGGATGCATAACGTAGGTCGCATGCGTGTCCATTAGCTCATTTTTCTTTTTCGTTACATGCGATAATATGTAGTATGACATGCATAAGATAGCATGTGTACGCCGCTCATAGCATGCATTAAGGCCTCTTTAGATTGCATGGCACTGCATATACATCATATCATAGCATTAGCACACGTGCCAAGCTAAAGACATACATGATGACGCTCGTACACACATGATTTGAAATAAAATTTGACATTCATGCATTTATATCTTATGCACATAAGTTGATAGGATGATGCTATACCATCCTAAGTTAAGCATAACATCATTTCATGAATTCCCAGAGCAAGGTAACAGCAAGAGCAAGTATCTACTCTTTCCTGGTCTATATCGAGGTAGGAAATTCTAGTTCCTAGCCGTTGCATCTTAAGCTAGGTGTATTGAGGTGTTCATTTGTAATTGCAGTCGATGACTCAAGAGCGTCGTGCGTCGGAGTCGGCTCCCTAGTTAGAGGGTGAGTCTTTGGGTGCGCGCAGTGAAGCGGTAATTGAGGAGTTGCGTCAGAGTAACGAGGCGTTGTCGAGGCAAGTGGTCGAGATGCAGGCTCAGATTCAGATATTGATGGCGGCTACTTTTGGGCAACAGCCTGAGGTGCAGGACCCTGTGGTGGGTCAGGAGGCGGTGTCGGGGAGGAGAAAGAGGAAGGTTGTAGGAGCCCCAAGTTTGAAGTGCAGGCAAGAGTTGGATCTTCAAGGTGCTTCGAAGAATATCAGTTATTGCACTTTTTGCAGAAAGATGGGGCACGATCTTACCCCGTGTTGGAAGAAGGACAAGTCCTGTGAGTATTGTGGGCAAAGAGGGCATGATGCGACTCGATGCCGGCTGAAGGTTAGGGCGTGCTATCAGTGCGGGCAGAAAGGGAATGTGAAATCCCGGTGTTCGCAGTTCCAGTTGGCCGGCCAGCAGCTTGCTCTTACGGATCTGGCACCGCCACCGCCTCTGCAGCGGCTGTTGGATCGAGGAGAGGCCGAGTTAAATATAGTAGCAAAGGAAGGAGAGCAGTTTTCCCCCTCGGTAATTCCAGGATAGATTCTAATCTAATTCTTAACTTTCAGCTTAGGTTCTAGTTTGTTTTCGCTCGTTTAGTTGCGTATCCAACCTTATAGGAGAGTTTAAGGTAATTAAACTTTAGGTGCACCTTCCTTTTGATTCGTGTGTTACCCACTCGTGCGTGGCTAGGACTTTAGTAGAGCGTCGTGGTTTGACCCTCGATCGGGTTGGTGATCCCCTTAGTGTTAAGTTTCCCCTCTGTTGTTTCTGTGGTGTCGAATCAGGGCTTTCAGAGTTGTCCTACCCTCTTAAGTGGTTTCTTAGCTTTGCTAATCTATGGGTGCTAGACCTGAAAGTTTTTGATGTGATGTTGGGTTTGTCCTGGTTGTCCAGGTTTGATGCTGTTATCCAACGCAAGGAAAAGCGTTTGGATTTTTAAGCTGGTCATCGGTCAACCCTTGAGCGTGTTTGGCGTTACGCGCTAGGTTTTCCCCGATTATTTCTGCGGTGTGTGCTCGGAGCCTTTAGTTTCCTGTTGTTTTGCTTACCTTGCTTCTATGTTAGAAACTGGTAGCAGTTTGTTGTGTATCCAGGATTTACTTCCCTGTTGTGCGAGATCTCGCTGATGTCTTCGCCGTTAGTCTCCCTGGTTTTCTACCTATGAAAGTTGAGGAGTTTGTTTCTGACCTTGAGCCGGGTACTTGTCCTATTACTAAGGCACCGTACCCTTTGGCCCCACGTGTGTTGCGAGAGTTGCGCACTTAGTTGGATGAGTGGATGCAGTGTGGCTTTTTCCTACCCTAGTTCCTCGCCCTGGAGTGCTCTCGTCTTGTTTGCAAAGAAGAATGTTAGTTCGGTGTTTTTGAAGGCTGATCTTCATTTAGGCTTCCTTTAGTTGGGGATACGCGATTCAGATGTTTCGCGATCTTCTTTCTGTTCTCGGCTTAGACATTTCGAGTTCTTGGAAATGTCCTTTTCCTTTTGGGTAATCTTATCCGCATCTATTTTCCTAGCCCTTTTCGGTTAGCATTTCTATCTAGCGAGTGTAAGCTTACCTCTCCCTTTTTTTGTTCATTCATGTGTTCTAAGTTTTGGTTTTAAGTTTCGTGACGAAACTTCCTTCTTGGTGGGGTGACTGTAACGCCCCAGGTTTTCTCTTATAATTAATCTAAGCGGGTATGTGAGGGATTTAGTGGTAAATCGTTTGGTATTGTTGTTGCAAAGTTTTGGGGCGAAACTTTCTGTTAGGAGGGGTGGCTGTAACGCCCCGGGTTTTTCTTATAATTATTTTATTAAAACATATGGAATTAATAATAATTATTATAAAGCGAATTTTAATTCACGGCGTCGATGCGTATGGGCGTTACCATTTCGAGAGCGTCGTCGTCATCCGACGTTTTGTTTCTAGAAGGAGGCTTTTGCGGGTGTATGTATAAATATATATAGATATATATGTATTCGTGTATATAGGGTCTTGTATAATTAAATTTGTGCAATCGTATTTTCATTTAGGGAGCTATTTGTAGGCAGATATATATACAGTTATATATATGGGTATAAGTATATATAAGTTTTTTTTACGTATAAAAATTTCTTGCATATGTGCATATGCATAAAAAGTATATTTATATATATATATATATAAGTTTATTTATTATATATATATATACATATATTAGTTAAACCCCCCCCCCCTTCCAAAAAAAGCCGATCCTGCTCTTCTCCCTTCCCCGATAACCCCAATTTCGGCCGAGTGTGCTGAGTGGCGAGTAGGGTTTCGTCGGTGGCAGGCCGTCGGAGGAGGTTTTGGGGTGCCGGAGCTTGATTTCGTCGCCGGAGCGGGGTTGTGGTGTGTTCTCGTCGGAGTCGGCGGCGGTGGTGGGGTCTTTCCGTCGTGGTTTTCATTTCGTCATGTGGTGTCGCTCCCGATTCAGGCAAGGAGACTCTTCTTTTTCTTCCTCTCCATCTCTATCTTCTTATTTAACTGATTCTTGGCTCCAAACAAGGTTCTGTTCAGAAGATTGTTGTTTGTTTTTCTGATTTGCACTAAAAATCTGGTTGCTTGTTCCATGGACTTGATTATTGTTGTTGTTCCTTCCAAAAAAATCTGGGCTCATACCTGATGATCGCTAAACTTGGATCGAGTAGGCTATTTCTTGATCAAATTCGTGGCTAACCGGGATTCTTGGCTAATCTTGATTTGGTGTTTCTCTAAACCTGGGCATTCGATGTAGACATTTGCTTTATAAACCTGGATTTAGGTTGGTTAATTCTTGATCAAACCCAAGGCTAATCTTGCTTATTTCGTTAGCTCTAGTCTTATAGAAAAATGGAATTTGGATCCTTCTAAGCTTGTAGAATCGGTTTGGGGTTGTGATATGCATCCTGTTTGGGGTTGTCTCTTATTTATATTCTAATTTGGGGGCTGCTATTATGAAACCTACCTTATATTGGTCTAATTGATTGTGGGGGCTGCCTTATTTTTGGTCTAATTGTTGAGGGGGCTGCTGTATGGTTTTTAAAAATTTTGATTTTTGGGGGGCTCCTACACTTAGTTCCAGTTTGGGTTTGCAAAACATCATTGGGGGCTGCTCGGTAGAAATTGGTTTGGGGGGCTGTTTTATGAAATTTCGTTTTGGGGGGGGGGGCTGCTTTTCAAAATTTTACGTGGGCTGCTGTGCTTGGTCCGGGCCTGCTGCATTTAGTTCTATCAGAATTTTATTATGGGGGGCTGCCTTATGGCATTCTATTTTGGGGGTTGCTTATTGAATTTTATTATGTTGGGGCTGCTGCATTTGGCTCCAGGCTGCCTTATAGCATCATTCTTGTTGGTTTAACTTTGGGGGCTGGTTTGTATAAATTTCCTTGTTTTGGGGGGCTGCTGTTATATTAAAAAATGGGGGCTGCTTCTTATCTTTGTTAATGGGGGATGCTTCTTATCTTTATTAAATGGGGGCCGCTTCTCATCATTATTAATTGGGGGCTGCAATATATATATATTTCTTCTTGTTATTGGGGGCTGCCTTTGTCTATTAAGGATGGGGGAAATCCTTTTATTAAGGCTGCTAGTTTGTTTGGGGGCTGCTCTTGCCTTTGTCTTTTAAAGGGGGCTGCTGTTTTGTTGATTTAAAGGCTGGGGATTTACTTGGGTTTATGCTAAGTTAAATTTTCTGGGTTAGGCTAGGGATTTCGTTCTTTTAGGGAAGGTTGGCCCTAGCAGCTATTCGTTTTATACTGGGATTCTCCTTGGGCTATATATTTTTGGCCAACCTTGGTCTTATCTTTTTTAGTTAAGCATAAGTGGTCTTGCTCGGCTAATTTCCAATCCTGCAGTTTTTCTTTTGTTGGCTAAGTTTGGATGTTTTGGCGGGCTAAACTTCCTGGAAATTTATGCTTGTTAACTCTTGTTGAGTCTGGGGAAAATTAGATCTTAAATTCCCCGGATAATTCGTTTCCTTATTCCTGACAGTTTTGGGGAATTTGGTGCTAAATTTCTTTGGAATTTCTGTGGCTAGTTCTCGATGATTCAACGAAGCCTTTAATCATTAAACTTGAAAGAGATGTAGAGATATTTTGGCTTCGAACTTTCTTTGCGTACCATTTATAGGCAGCCTTATACTTATAGTATGATTTTCAATACCTTTTTAGGCAGCCCTCGTATATAGCAATGATTTCAAGCTTTTTAGTCCTTCTATTGAGACGTTGGTTTGAAGCTACGCTTTGGTTGTTGAGTTGTCCTCTATTTGGTTAGTCATCGTTTATGGTGTCTTTTCGTGCCCTTCGTCTTATCCTTGTGAGAAGTTTGTTGGGGGTGTCTAGTTTGGATTCACCTTGTGTTTTCTTATGAACCTTTGAGTGTTCTCTGGTGGCCTGCACTGAGGTTTATTTATACTTATGTATATGCATATACTTATATATATGTTTATGCACCACTGCTTCTGGTGCTATGTGTGAGTCTGTTGAGCGTGTGAGCTAAAAGTCACCACCACAGTGCCTCTTTTGGGCTGTTGGTTTGAGTGGATTGGAGCCACCGCCGCATCACTCCTGTTTTGTTTTTGGGCTGCGGGCGTTAGTGGAGATACCACCGTCGCAGTGCCTTCTTTTGGAGGACGCTCTTCCCTCGAGCTGATCAGTCTCAAGTGCTTGTAAATTTACAGGCTTATATATGTGTATTATGATATTATATGTATGACCATCACCTCTGAGCCACAATGGCGGACACGTGGTGGGCTTTGATTGTTTTGGCTAATACCGTCTGGTGCAGGCTTTTCCTCTTACCGAGTGCACTCGTTTGAGCTGGCTCGAGTGGTTGTAAGATTATTGATGTTTATCTACTTAGTTCTCCTTTCTGCAATCTTTTATTTCTGATTGCTGCTAATCTTGGTTTTCTTGCACCCATTGGGCTGAGGCATTATTTTCTTATGAATGTCCCAGGTTCAGGTCTTTAGCTGCCGCAGGAGTTAGAGCGGTGTCGTTCAGTTTTTCTGTCGAGGCCCTTCCTCTCTTCTAGGTAAGGGGTAGTTCTTTAGTTGTTGCCTTCTTTTGGATGTTTCCCTTCTTTCCTGCGGGTTCGTGTCAGTTGTTGGCGCCCGTTTGGCTTTTATGCTTAGTATACTTGCTAGTTGTTTTGCTGTTACTTTTGGATTGTTTACCTACTTGCTCTCTGGGAAGCTTTATGCTAGGATGCATTAGTTACTCTATTGATATAAAAATGTCATTCTTGCATATCATGCTTTTAAATAAATGCCACATACTTTGAAGATCGTAGAAAATCTTTTCTTACTATACTAAACATAGATATATGCATATCATTTCTGGGATGTTGACCTTCATGCTCATGTAGGCTAAAATGAATCTATTTTCCGTTGCGTATGTATAGTTTTCCACTGGTGGACTAGATGATCCACCGGACCGAGGGACACGGTCCTAAGCTAAAATGTAAAACTCTCTATTTAATCCAAACATATTTATGTCTTTTATAAAATAATCGTAAGGAGTGTTTGCCTGAGCGTCGGTAGTTGTCCCCTGCTTGACGTGGCATCATAGCGCGTATTTTCCTCTTGCTCTAATAATATTTATTAAATTCGTGGGAAAATGCGGGTTGTGACAGTAACCATGACCCATGAACCCACCATAACATGCCTAATCCATTGATGGGTCCCTTTGTAACACCCCAATTACCCAATCCTTGAAAGAATGGTATTTTGAATACGAGCTAGCGTCGGCGCTAGGAGCTAGCATCGGCGCTAGGAGCTAGCGCTGGCGGTAGCGGTTGGCTCGATGGACCGCCGAGACGGGCTCCAAACCGCTGAGAAAAGCCATATACCGTCGAGTTGCTAGTGTGACGTGCGACATTTTCAATGTAAGTCCGTTACGTATTTATTTTTTATTCTAATAACTTAATAAAATCCCCTATGATGAAATATGAAATCAGTGTTGGTGTTGGGTCTTCACAGATTGGAAGTTCTTTCTTTTATAGTTAATATGAGAAATTTTCGTTTGAAATATAATGAAGAACTGGATGTTAGCAAGATATGGGATTGAGATTAATTAGATATATATGATATTCAGATGGCTATTTAATTGATAAGGGCTGCTGGTAAAAATAAATGTGGATTAAATGGCGGTGGAGAAATCAGGTATTTACTTGTGGCGTTTATTTCCCTTATTCTTATCTATTTCCATACCGACTCTTCCCCTTTTCTTCTCAACTGTGCCGCGGTTAGGGCATGACGCCGACCTCCTTCTCAAATCTTCTCCTCTTCCTCTCTTAAACTCTCAAAAAATTTACGGGAAATCTTGGGTGGTGCTGCGATCGGAAGTTGCTCAGCTCCGTTAGAACTGGGGCTTAGTTAGGATTGTGCTTTTTCTGCACCCGTGCCCAGCTTTTCTTCGAGTTCACTGTAAGCCTTCTTTATTTCATCTATCTCGTTTGGTTTCTATGTTATTCGGTCGGTTGACTATGGTATAGTATTCCAGTTGAATTGATCGGAAGTTTGTTGTGGTGGATATGGCTATTGGAGTTTACTGCTTCTTATTTTGTGAACTGGGGGAGATTATTTCATTTATGAGCCGGCTGTTTGGATTTCCTGTAAGGAGAAATGGGAAAACCTGATTGGTTATTGTTGGGGATTTACTGCTATTATGCAGTCCAGTTCTATATTTTTCTGCCCTTATGCAGTCCAGATTTTCTTGTGCTATTCCCATTGTCGTTCCTGTTTTGGGATTTTTACCTAGAATACCAGCTGCTGCTCTTAATTTATGTTGGGGAATTGTTGATTGCTGCTTTGATGCAATCAAGTCCAGCTCTTCGATTTTGTTGATTTATGCAGTCCATTGATTACTGCTGTGTAGCCCTCTTTTGCAGTCCAGCTTTGCTGTTTTTCGTGCTCTTATGCAGTTCAGTTCACTGCTGAATTACCTGTACACAGTTTAGTTTAGTGGTATTGTTGGTTGCCTTTATGCTGTTCAGTTGGGTTGTTTGTACCTATCCAGTGGTGGTTTAGTTGCATGTTCTAGTGCTGTACCTGGAAAGGCTAAGTACTTTAGTTTAGGTCACCCTTGAGTCAACGTCATAACTTTAGAAAGGTGCAACCCCGATATACATGTTCCTAACGATATGATCTAAACAGATATCGTGAAGGATGACATCTCAAAGTAGACGTGACGATGATGTGGGGCGTGGCGGTGGGAAAGAAAAAGAAGCGGTGAGACTTATTTTTTTAGTCTATGCTTATTTCAAGTATATTTAATTATCCACTTTGTTGCTTAAAGAAGGAAAAGATATTTCTCTTGTATGTGACATCATAAAGTTTATTATATATCAATGAATATGGTTCTCGCTAGAATGTATGGCCTTATTCAAGGCAAACAGGCGAAAGAAATTCTGAGGGGAATTATAAAAATATACTATACAAGTCATGTAAATAAAGAATATGAATGTGTAGACACGAGAATATGCTAAGGGCAAATTGAATATAATGATACAGATGATTACCAAACCAGTGAGCCGCAAGGCATAGACGCGTGTTGTACGTACTGGTTTTGGTCATTGAAGACCCTAAGGGGTCGGGCCCAAAGACTGAAATGAAAGAAAGTATACTGAATATAGATTCAATTGCCCTTAATAATTCTCAGTTATTGAAACTTTCATAAAACTTATACAACAAATTGGACATATAGTTATAGATGATTGTGAACATGTTTATATACTTTCATGTTGATATGTTACTACAAATGTTATTGTACAGTATTTGAACTATCATAGAAATATGGATACATGTTTATTACTTCAGTGTTCTTTCCTACTTAGAGAATGAATGCTAAAAGAATATGCATATTATTATATATAACCTTTCTTGTTTGTTTGTACAACAGGTTAAAAAGGTAAAGTCTTGCTTAGTCTTTATTAAAGACTAATGGTTTCAAATTCTAAATTTTTAGGTAAAGGGCAATCACAGACTGGTCAACGCTAGTATTTTGATTGGCAAATGAAGTCAAGTAGTTCTTTTACTCGAAGCATAACAACTTTTGTAATAGCTTGTTATATAAATGACTGTACTTTACTTTAAGTTGGGCAGAACTTTTGTTTGTACTAAATTATGTTTTGTATATTTAGTTAGAACTCATAATAGTATGAACATAATCTGGTATGTATTATTTTGGAATTGTACGTATGTATATACTCGTTGTGAAAGTTTAGTGTTATATGATATGTGCTCAAGGATATGTGAATGTATGTTCTGATAACATTGTTGATTGTTGCGGGCTTCGGGCCGTTACAATTTAGTGGTATCAGAGCTAGGTTGCCAATGCCTGGCCACAATGAGTATGTACATTCGTAGAAGGGACAAATGTATAAGGTTACCCGTAAGACAGCTGATCGTTTCGTATTTTGCTTTTAAGGAACCTCTACAAATTGACCGAGAAACTATGTCAGGAGGTAGTGATTCTGCACATGGTCAGCAAGCGCATCTGCCAGTGGAACAAACAGTGCATCCACAAGTGGAGCAACAAGTGCAACCTCAGTTGACAGATTTTGCCCGTATTTTGGCAGATGCTATAAAAATGGTACGGGATGCCCCTCCAACCGTACCAATAGCAGAACCCATAGTACCATCACAGCAAAGGCATCTTGATGTGGATCTGAAGTAATTTTTAGAGTTGAAGCCGCCTGTGTTTCGGGGTGGTCTCTCTCCCCTGGAGACTGAGGACTGCATTTCACGTATCGAGACAATTTTTGAAGTAATGCTTTGCCCAGATGATCGAAAGGTGGGTTTGGTGACCTTCCTTCTTGAAGGGGAGTCTAAGCGATGGTGGATAAATGTACGTGGTAGATTGGCTGGTCGAGGACAAGTTAGTATCCCTTGGACCACTTTCGTGCAAGAATTTACAAGTTGGTTTGTGCCGGAATCGGGGAAGAAGTTATTGCAAGATAAATTCTTACGTCTAGTGCAGGGTTCCCGCTCCGTACTTGAGTATGAAACAGTGTTTGGTAATCTAGCTTTTTATGCCGAAGCTTTTGTACCCAATGAAAAAGAGAGGTGTGATAGATTCCAAGAAGGATTACGAGATAGTATTCGAGCGATATTAGTACCCCTGGAAATTTGTGATTACAGAGCTTTGGTGCAGAAAGCTCGCTTGATGGAAATAGATGCGGAGAAGACTCAGAGGAGAAGGGAATTTGGAAAGAAGAGGTCACAGTGGACTCAAGGTAAGGAATCTTCCGCTAAAATGGGTACTTCTTGGAAGTCTGGTGATTCTGGAAAGCGACCTCGTCTGACAGAGAGTAGCAGTGTGGGGCAGTCTCAAATGCAGGAACAAAAGTGTGGGAAATGTGGGAGAACCCACAAGGGGCAGTGCTTAGATGGAAGAAATATATGTTACCTGTGTCGTCAACCTGGGCATCATCAAAAAGAGTGTCCAAAAAGGAAGGAAGGAGAAAACAGTGCAAGGAAATTCCCTATTCCGCAAGGCCAGAGAGTTTATCAGATGGGTGTTACTAGAGAGAGTGAATCACTTGCTTCAATATCAGCCCCTGTTGGAACTTCAGTGGCAGAACGTCACATAGAGCCTCGGGTATTTAATCTGACTCAACAAGAGGCTATGAGAGATGACACGGTGGTGACAGGTATGATTTATGCTTGTGGCAAGCTAATGAAAGTTTTATTTGATACTGGTGCTAGCCATTCATTTATTGCTACTAGTGTCTTGAATTCGATTTCTGAAAAGCCTTATTCAACTCGAGACATCCTTCATGTCACTTTGCCAAATAACCAAGTAGTATTAACACAACAACGGATCGTAGTGTCATTTGATTTAAATGATAAACATTTTTCGGTAGACGTAGTGGTTTTACCACTTACTGAGTTTGATATTATACTGGGTATGGATTGGTTAGTTCAGCACGAAGCGATAATTGATTGTAAAAGAAAGGAAGTTACAGTTCGTTGTGCATATCAAGGTTTTCTTGTATTCCGAGGATTGGGCGATGTGTCCAAAATGTTAATATCTGCATTAAAGGCATCTAAGAAAATCAGAAAAGGATGTGAAGCGATATTAGTGTTAGTGAAAGGAACGTTAGAAGAAAAGAAAGATATTAAGGCAGTTTCAGTTGTGCGTGAATTTTTGGAAATTTTTCCTGAAGAATTGCCAGGACTCCCTCCTAAAAGAGAAGTAGAGTTTGAAATTCATTTGGAAGAAGGAGCGAGACCAGTTGCTAAAACACCGTACCGAATGACTCCAAAGGAGTTAGCAGAGTTGAAATGTCAGTTGCAAGAATTGTTAGATAAAGAGTTTATTCGACCAAGTTCTTCTCCGTGGGGAGCGCCAGTTTTATTTGTCAAGAAGAAAGAAGGGACTTTGCGGTTATGTGTTGATTACCGAGAATTAAATAAATTAACGATAAAGAATAAGTACCCTCTTCCCCGCATAGACGATTTATTTGACCAATTAGTTCATGCAAAAGTATTCTCAAAAATGGATCTAAGGTCTGGATATCATCAATTACAGATTAAAGAGGAGGATATTTTCAAAACGGCTTTTAGCACAAGATATGGATATTTTGAGTTTGTGGTATTGCCGTTTGGGTTAACGAATGCTCCTGCAGCCTTCATGGATATGATGAATCAGATCTTTAAAGATTACTTGGATAAATTTATAATTATTTTTATCGATGATATTTTAATCTATTCAACATCGGAGGAGGAGCATGCTCAACATTTACGAATAGTTTTGCAACTTCTAAAGGAAAACCAATTGTATGCCAAATTTTTGAAATGCGAATTTTGGCTAAAAGAAATATCCTTTTTGGGGCATATAATAAATGAGCAGGGATTGTCAGTTGATCCTGTGAAGATTGACTCTGTTCTCAATTGGCCACAACCTACAAATGTAATGGAAGTACGGAGTTTCCTTGGTTTGGCGGGATATTATCGCATATTTGTTAAAGATTTCTCAAAAATTTCGTTACCTCTAACAAAGTTAACAAGGAAGAATTTTCCTTTTCAATGGAGTGCTGATAGCCAAAGTGCATTTGAAACGTTAAAAGAAAAACTAACTACTGCTCCTGTTTTAGTAATGCCAATGGGTGTTGAAGGATTTAAAATCTATAGTGATGCTTCCTATAAAGGTTTAGATTGTGTGTTAATGCAACATGGGAAAGTAATTGCTTATGCTTCTCGCCAATTGAAAGATGCTGAAAGAAATTATCCAATTCATGATTTGGAATTAGCTGCAGTGATTTTTGCCTTGAAAATCTGGCGACATTATTTATATGGAGTGAGGTGTGAAATTTTCACGGATCATCAAAGTCAAAAGTACATTTTTATGTAGAAAGAATTAAATCTTCGTGAGCGACGATGGTTAGAGTTTATCAAAGATTATGATGTTAACATTTAGTATCACCCTGGTAAAGCAAATGTAGTTGCTGACGCATTAAGCCGCAAAAATGTTGATGGGTTATCAACCTTAAAAGTATATAATTCACAGTTATTGCATGAACTCGAGAAAATGGGGATTATTCCAATCATCACAGTAGAGGATAAGAAATCTCAGCTATTTCAGATGCAAATTCGGTATACGCTAAAAGATAAAATACGTGATGCGGTGCCAAAAGACCCATATTTATCTGATTTGTTGGAAAGGGTCAAGAGGGGAGAAGCTCAGAGTTTCATGGAACATAATGAGTTATTATTGATGAATGGAAGATTGTGCGTTCCATATGTAGATACCTTACGGAAAGATATATTGTTTGAAGCTCACAACACTCCATACTCAATCCATCCTGGTCGAACAAAAATGTATCATGATTTAAAAGTGGACTTTTGGTGGCCTGGAATGAAGAAGGATGTGGTAAAGTATATTGCATCTTGTCATATATGCCAAGTGGTGAAAGGTGAACACCAAAAGCCTGGAGGCTATTTACATTCGTTACCAATACCAGAATGGAAATTGGAAGACATTGCTATGGACTTTGTTTTTGGCTTACCTCGTAGTAAAGCGGGTCATGACGGTATATGGGTCATCATTGATCGACTTACAAAAAGCGCACACTTCATAGCAGTTCGACAAGATGGACCGCCTGAAAAATTGAATGAATTGTACATTGATGTAACTGTAAGATTACATGGAACTCCTCGAACAATTATTTCTGATAGAGATGGTCGATTTACGTCAGAAAATTGGAAGCAGATTCATAAATGCTTGGGAACGAGATTACTTTTCAGCACGACATTTCATCCCCAAACCGATGGACAGTCAGAACGAACTATTTAGTCCTTAGAGGATTTATTACGTATGGTAGTGCTTGATTTAAAGGCATCATGGGAAAAATACTTGGCTCTAGTGGAATTTGCTTATAACAATAGCTATCAGTCTTCTATCCAGATGGCACCTTTTGAAGCACTATATGGTCGACGATGTCGTACACCTTTAAGTTGGGCTGAAGATGGTGAAAGACAATTGTACAATAAAGAAAAAGTTGATAAATGGCATGGGAAAATAATAGTTATTCAACAACGAATGAAGGTAGCACATGATCGACAACAAATGTATTTTAATGCTAGACATCGCTTTGTGGAATTTCAAGTGGGAGATCAAGTATGTTTGAAAAATAAACCCTTTAAACTAGTTTCCCGACTGCGGCGAATCGGGAAGTTAAGTCCACGATATGTCGGACCTTTTCCTGTCATTGAACGCGTTGGATAAGTAGCATACCGCTTGGAGCTACCAGAGGAACTACAAAGGTTGCATAATGTTTTTCACGTATCAGCATTGCGGAAATATATTCGTGATCCCGAGAAGATTATCTCAGCAGAAAATATACAAATTGAATCCGATTTATCTAGCCCGACAGAACCGTATAAAATCATCGACTGACAAAGAAAGCAATTGCAAAGTCGTGATGTAAATTTTGTGCAAGTATGGTGGAAGGGTCTTCCTCGAGACGAAGCTACATGGGAGCGGGAAGACACGATGAAAAATCTTTTCCTCTACTATTTGCAGAACACGAGGATTAATGATTTTCGAGGACGAAAATTCCTAAGGAAGGACGAATTATGACGTGCGACATTTTCAATGTAAGTCTGTTACGTATTTATTTTTTATTCTAATAACTTAATAAAATCCTTTATGATGAAATATGAAATCAGTGTTGGTGTTGGGTCTTCACAGATTGGAAGTTCTTTCTTTTACAGTTAATATGGGAAATTTTCGTTTGAAATATAATGAAGATTTGGATGTTAGCAAGATATGGGATTGAGATTAATTAGATATATATGATATTCAGATGGCTATTTAAATTGATAAGGGCTGCTGGTAAAAATAAATGTGGATTAAATGGCGGTGGAGAAGTCAGGTATTTACTTGTGGCGTTTATTTCCCTTATTATTATCTATTTCCATACCGACTCTTCCCATTTTCTTCTCAACTGTGCCGCGGTTAGGGCATGACGCCGACCTCCTTCTCAAATCTTCTCCTCTTCCTCTCTTAAACTCTCAAAAAATTTATGGGAAATCTTGGGTGGTGCTGCGATCGGAAGTTGCTCGGCTCCGTTAGAACTGGGGCTTAGTTGGGATTGTGCTTTTTCTGCACCCGTGCCCAGCTTTTCTTCGAGTTCACTATAAGCCTTCTTTATTCCATCTATCTCGTTTGGTTTCTATGTTATTCGGTCGGTTGAATATGGTATAGTATTCCAGTTGAATTGATCGGAAAGTTTGTTGTGGTGGATATTGCTATTGGAGTTTACTGCTTCTTATTTGGTGAACTTGTTGGATCTTACGGCGCCCTTAGAGGGGGGGGGGGTGAATAAGGGAATAAAACATCTTTGTATAATTTTATGGAAATTACTAAATTGTTTTATAATATGAGAAAGGCAAAATAACAATTTAGCTAATTTGTGAGAATATCATAATTTTCATCTTTAGAAATAAGTACTAAATTGTTTTATGATTAAGAGATTGAAATAAACAATTTAGTTAAATTAATTTGAATTGAAAAACTTTGTAACCAATATATTAAAGATAACGCCAAAGGAGAGAAATCAAGTAAACACAAACAAAGACATGATTGTATTTATATAAAAACGGTGTTTACAAAATTTGATTTCAATATCGCTAGAAATCGGAGGCGTACAAAAGTAAATTTCTTTTCCTTTTCTATACCGACTTGTATCCCCACAAACCGGTTGGATTTAGCCTATCCTTCCCCAGATAAGGCCTCAAACCGCTCTAGCCAATCCTTCCCGGATATGGCCTCGAGCCCCCTAGATCTAATCAACTAGAACTAGTCGCCAACACAAGGCGAATTTCCCCCTAAGTCCTACCCAGACCTAGTCGCCAACACAAGTCGAATTCTCTAAACGGTTACAAATGTATGGAATGGAAATAATGAAAAACAATAATAAAACTCCTTATATGAGATCTCTGGAGTCGAGGATGAAGGATCGTTGTAGCATAAGCGAGGTAGAAGCGATCGTCCTTTGGATGTAGCGTGACGTAGTCCTCCTCCAGAATTCTCCTTAAGCTTTTTGTGGGAGATCCATCTTCGGCAGCATAACAGCACTGGAGTTGTGGCACAAGCAACCTCTCTGGGATCTCTAACCAAAATGAGAAGCAAAGCTCCAATTTATAGATCTTGGAGCTAGCGCCTGCGGTAGTGGCTAGCGCCGGCGGTAGCATTCGTGTGGAGCGGTTGCGGAACTGTCGGCGCCGTGGCGCTGTGCACGAACTGGAGATAGCGCTTGGCGGTAGCAGGAGATAGCGCTGGCGGTAGCGGTAGCGGTAGCGGTTGCGAAACCGTCGCTGCTCACGAACTCGAGATAGCGCCTGGAGGTAGTGGTACCGCTGGCGGTAGTGCTGGCGGTAGAGGTAGCGCTAGCGATAGCGCTGGCGTTAGTGATAGCGCTGGCGGTAGCTCTGCTCCTTTCAAAAGTTTGTTCCAAGCTGCTTTATACCTGTGGAGTATTGCACCTATAGTTCCTGCACACTATAAACACACTACAAGCAATATCAAATACAATATGTGATTTATTATTCTCAAACAAAGGGATGTGACACACATGTCCAACAATCTCCCCCTTTTGATAATAACAAATCCTCTAAGCAAGAAATCAACAATAGTGTTTATAGATAAGTTAAGCAAGATAAAAGTGTAACTATAGTATATGATATGCATGATAATGTGCATACTCCCCCTATGTTAATGCTCCCCCTACATAAATGCAATTTTATGTGTTACTCCCCCTAAACGATAGATTACATGAAATATTCTCCCCTTAATCTTCTATATTTCTTATATATAGATTTCTTCAATTAATCTCCCCCTTTTGGTATTATCAAAAGAAGGTGGGGTGAGGGTATTAAGGAGGCAATTATATATCATGATCAAGCTATTCGAAATATAAATAATGATAAAGAGTTTAAGCATATCATATATAAGAGATTTCAAATATAAAGATAAGAGTTGTAAGCAAGCGGAAGATTATAATAAACATCTTTTTGTAAGCATGAAGATCATAAGTAGAAATATGAGTTTTGGTTCAAAATTGAAAGATGTTTTAACCTTTTTGAAATCTCAAAGTTTTTCATAAAATACCACGCATGAAGTGAACATATCAAAGAGAGATTAAACTACAATGTTACTTAATTCTAATTTCAAGAAATACCAAAACATTGTAGAGATCATGCTAGGTTATCTAGTGCATTTTTATATAAAGAGTAGTATAGATAAAGCATTAGAATCCAATACTCATGAGAATAAGTGTTATGAAAGATAATGATGTGCACATAAGTGTATTTTGGGCAATGTTAACAATTGATTTAAATCACCAAAATACAAGACATATGTAAAGTAAAGTGCGCAATAAAACACAAGTAAATTACTTTCACACACTTTTAATGCACATAATTTTTAACAAAGTGGTGTAATAACCAAGGTTTGCACAAGTAACTTTACTATTCTTTCCAAGGTGCTCAACCTCACAATGCTTATGAAGACTTATCAGGAGGTTCAAGTAGTGCTTGGTGGAGTTATATTTGTCTACATATATATAATTTTTTGTTCATATTTGTGAGACAACATTCTCCGAATACACTTGTTTTGCAAACCCAATTTTTAAACTTAATCACTTTTCTAAATTTCATAAGTGCAATTCAAATGTAGTGTAGGCAATAAACTTATGCAAGTTTTAATTCATTGTACAGATACAATACACAAGTAAGCATTTTTAGATTTAGACACACATGTTGATTACCAAAATAAGTGAGTGAAATGTATCATTATCAATCATAAAATATTTACTCATACTTAGAGGCATGCTAAGCTTGGTTCTACACATTTTTCAATATAATTGATGCACTTTAAATAGATATATCAAAACAGGATAAGCAAAACAATGTTCATAGTAATTTGAAAGAAAATGTTTTAACATTGTAAATAATTCTAAATAGAATTCATACATGCTTGATATTGGCAATAAAGATCGTACAATTTTTTTAATCATTTTTAAATCAATTAAAAAAAATAGAAAATCACAAAACATATTTTTGTCTTTTTTAAATTTTGAATTTTTGTAGTTGATTTTTCATAATATGAATAAAACACAAATAAAAAAACATATTTTTATATTTTTGAATTTTGAATTTTTGTAGTTGATTTTTCATAATATGAATAAAACACAAATAAAATAAAAAAAACATATTTTTATATTTTTGAATTTTTAATTTTTGAAGTTGATTTTTCATAATATGAATAAAATAGAAAACCATAAAACATATTTTTGTATTTTTGAATTTTGAACTTTTATAGTTGATTTTTCATAATTCAAATAAAACAAAAATAAAAAAGACAAGCACAAAAATAAATTTGCACAAATAAACTAACATATTTTTTTGATTTTTAGAAATTTTAAAAATCAGAAAATTCCAACATCCACGCTAGCGCCGGCGCTAGCGCTAGCGCTGGAAACAGTACTTGATTTTTTGAGAATTTTAAAAATCTGATTTTTGATATTTATTAAGTGTCCTTAGAGTAGTTCCATGCTGTAATTTCAGAATTTTTGGAGATCTCTAGGTGGATCAAATTTGCATGAAACTTTGGCTTTTTCAAATTCATGTGTTTTACAAAAATATTTAAGCTCAAAAAGATAGATTATGCAAACACAAGAGGACATTTTTTTATTAAACAACCCAAAATATGCATGATTAAAGTGATAAGTAAATAAAATGATCATGCAAAGAGTAATATAAGTATGTCCTGAGATTAAAGACTACCCCGACTAAATGTTTACACCCTAGCCCCGTACTAAGTGACGGATGGGCATGAGGAGCTGCACGCATGCCGTAGGTTGGGGTGTTAGTCCCATATGCACACACTAGAGAACACTCAACCTAGCACTCTTTCCCCCCAGTGCCTCACAAGTGTGAAATTTTTCGAATCATTATGAAGTGAAGCAGGAGCTAGTCAACTTAAAGTTAAAAACCAAACAACCAGAAGCAAGTGGAGGCAAACAACAGATCTTTATTGATAGCAATCTCAAAACTACAAGGCAATGCATGCTTGGCGAGACATGATTTCGCCAGCACAAACACCAAAGAGAAAATTACAAAGTTGAAGATAACTTGAGACCGCTCAGACCGCGCGATCTCCCTGCGATCTAACTAGCTGCCAGACCGCAGCGACTTGACGATCACAGAACACCACCAGCTCATTGATCAAACCGCCCACTTCTCCAGACCTCCTAATTCTCCCGAACTCCAGCACCACAACTCCAAGCCGCAGACCGCCCGACCACTTTCAGAGGAAGAGGTGATCGCTGCTGCCTTCACTATCCGCAGAAGCTGTACAAGAGAAGTTCAATCAGCAGACCGCCCGGTCACATAAACTCAGACCGCAGGAAAGAAGAAAGTTTAGCTTACGCTTGGTGTGTCTTTATTGCTGCTACAGTGGCCTCCTATTTATAGGCGCAGGACCTGATCCAGTCACCACCCAATGAGATAGGATCACCACACCCCAAACCGCGCGACCTGATCGGTCACACCGCGTGATCAGCAACATTACTTCTACTTCATTTTTTTGTGAACTCGGCAGCTTCAATGATGCCATGAGAGACCGCCACTCTCACAGCAGACCGCGACTCCATAAGGAGCTCGCCAGACCGCCCGAAGCTATTCACCACCTGTGTTCTCTAGATACTGCAAACACAGTACGTCCGCCATCAGACCGTGAACGCCTGTCCGCATGCCGATCTCCTCCTGAGACCGCGAACAGCAACCAGCTCGCATACCAGTCTCCTCCTGAGACCGCGAACTGAGACCGCGCGACTAAATTCCTTAGTCCGCGAATACCACCAGAAAGCCCGGTCAGCCACCAGACCGCATTCTGGATAGAACCTTGATCAAGCTGTGCGGTCACACCAGACCGCCACAGCCTTGAAGAAGACAGCACGCCACGCGGTCACGCACAGACCGCGCATACCTGAAGACGAACAGCCCACCACGCGATCAGAGACAAACCGCGCGGCCTTCACCTTCAGCTGCCTTGAACCCGAACTGGCGATCAGCCGGGAGACCGCAGCTAGGCTTAGACCAGCCAGACTACAGATGCAGACCGCCAGCCCGTGCGGTCACGCCAGACCGCCCGACCTCCTCCCTGACCGCCCAGGTCCAAAAGCCCTCCAAACTTCCACTTCAACAATTTCAACAACAAGGCCCCACTGGAACCCTCCCCGGTTAAGGACAAGACATGACTTAGAGGTTAGGTCTCTAATGCATACAACCCTACGCCCCCGCTATTGTGAGATATGAAGTCATAGGTGAAATAATCTTTTGGGCAACCTAAGCTTTTAAATCTATGGGTTGATTTACAAACTATGGGTTTTGTTTAATGTGATGAGTTATATAAATCCGCATAGTTTTTCTACTTTTTATGAGATGACGAAATGAAATTACTATCACAATTACTAATATTCAATACGTGATAATGCTAGTATGATGCGTTTTGGGTTTCATGTCATGTCATAAGATTAATATTAATATTGCATGTATTCCAAAATAGAATTTCAAAATATAGATCTAGAATGGAGTGATGATTTAGTTTGATTTATACATTCATTACAAAGTTGATTCTAGAGTCTACAAATATGAAAGATACATGCAATCACTAGCAAAGCAAATCAATACATCAAATAATGTAAAGAAAACATTATTCATAATTTTTATCATAGGATTCATAATTCCTATTATAGATTTGAGACAAGTCTTGATAGAACATGAATTATGATTTATGATTAAAGAGAATTTTTGCATAGAATATATGTTAGATCATCATGATGTATGAGAATTCTAATCCTTCTAGACTTATGATATAGTGATATAGTGATTTTCTTTTGAAAGAACATGATTGATTTGTAAGTCTAGAAAAATGATGATCATCCAATCATATAAAAGACAAAGATCACATATAGAATGTTTTGAAATTTATAATAACATTTGCATTCAATAATTGAATCTATTGATCTTTGGTTTTGCATGATAATATATGATTTATGATATAATATTCATATATATATTCTAATGATTAATCCATAAACTATGTGTTTGTTGGAATTTTAGTATTCTATATAATTTTAAATCACATAGTTATCATCAAATTTAAATAACATTGTAAGTGTTATACCTAGCATATAAATTTAAGCATAAATTAAGAAGTGATGCTAGAATGATACGTTTGAATGCAATGTTATTACATAGAATTAATGGAGATAATGTTGCATGTAATATGAGAAGTTTATAAATTAATTTTCTTTAGACCTATAATGAAATGATTAATCTTTTGATTTGATCTTAATGATGCAAGATGATTCTAAGGTCTAAATTACATGCAAACATTGGTGACACACATCACACACATAATATTTAAATTAATATTTGAAATAATTATACTAAGGATAGCATGTGATGAAAAAATCCATAAACACAGAAATTTCCAAATAAAGCAAACTAAGATAGCTTTTAAAACGGAGTTGAAATTGGGCAAGTTGACAGCACCAAAAGAACTCAAATGAGTAAGCCTAGTTTGCCGTTGGATGGAGATTTTTGTGCTCTTTCCGAAAATATATTAAACGCGAAAATCAGGCGAGTGGATCAAAAGATATGGGTGTTTGAAGTTTTGATCGTAAACTCGCATTTTTGGAAGATTAAACATGCGTTTAGATGAATTTTTGTTTTCAATTTTTCTAGATAATGTTCTTCATTAGAAGGGCTATCATATGCAGCAAACAAAAATAGAATAAAAAAAATGTTGCGCATTTTAATTTTTAGTTTTAAGCCCTTTAATAAACCATTTAAATCCAATTTTTAAAATGGTTTCAATAGTCTTGATAATAATTTCAAAATTCAATTTCTAATGATAATTCAAGACAATTAAGGGTAAAGGATTTAAAAGGATAAAGAACAATCAAAGATGAGAGATAGATCACTTTGAAAATATATGACTTAATGTTCAATTTTAATTCAAATTTGATTTGATAGACATTAGGCTTAATATATGAAAGTCATATTACATGATATATAAAGTGATCATAGCATGTTTGTTTAAAAAAATATAAAATAAACAAAAGAAAAAGGGACAATAAGCATATCATGAAGTAGAGTATTGATATTTCATTTTTAATTGTTTCTACTTCATGCAAATGAGTGGATACTAATTAATAAGAGATTTAGGTATCCAAAGGGGACCATGTGGGATGGTTCCTTTGGGTACCCAAATACATCGTGATGGCTTTTTAGGAGACAAGGATAAATGTGCCCTTTCAATTAAAGTTGATGTGTCATTTTTCTTTAAGGGTCTCCATTCATACCTTGGTTGTTTATCTTTTAAATTCATGTTATGATTATGTGACATCTTTATATGATTATATTTGTTTGAAAAATAATTCATTTGTGATTCATGTTTATTCAAATTATTTTTCAAAATAGATTGATGTTGATAATCATAATGAATTTTATTATATGGATTCTTTGAAAGTTTATAAGAGTGATTGTCTTTCTTTAGAAGTGATTGTTGAAAAAGTGGGTTACAATATGTTTTAAAAGATTGATTATTATTTTGATGATTTTCATTTCCACTCTTTCTTAAAGACATACTCTTATAGTATGAAGGATTATATTTTATAGTTTGATGTTCATGAAAAGGAGTTTTTAAATTAGAGTCATGATTGAAAATATATTGAGACTTATAATAGTGACTCTTAAGAATTTTATGAGGATCATAATTCTTTTTGAAACCAAGCTCCTTTTGAGTTGATGCATGAAATGATCCTTTTTAGAAATGATTTTGTAAGTTAATTTATCCTTGTTATTCAAAATCTTATGATGAAATTCATTACTTGACATTTGAAATTTTTCAACAAAAGATTTTAATTGTATTAACTTACAAGATAAAGCATCATTTTCAATTAACAATTTTTCATTATGCCTTTTAGAAATTAAGAGCCCTTTTTCAATTTCCTTGAATTTTTCTTTTAATAAATTGCAATTAAGACAAGGAATAAGAATTTTAACTAAAGAGCGTGAAAGAGAATTTATCACATCAATATTTGATTCTATATTATCGTTTGCTTTTAAAGATTTATTTTCTAAACGTAACTTGGAATTAGCAATTTTTAACTTTAAAACATTACGTTTAGCAATTTTAAGCATACGAGAAGTAGAAATAGAATTTGTTACAAAAAGAGAAGATTTAGATTTTTCTACCTTACTATAGTTTCCGTCTTCTCTTTTGCTTGATGTGTTGCCAACAAATGAGTTCAACATTGTGACGTTGTATTTTCTTCCTCCAAGCATGAATCCTCATCGATTTCTTCTCTTGGATCCATAAGGAATTCCTCGTCGATTTCTTCTCTTGGATCCATAAGGAATTCCTCGTCGATTTCTTCTCTTGGATCCATAAGGAATTCCTCTTGTTCATCATTTGTAGAAGGAAGACTATAAGTATTCTCAAGAAATTTCCAAACTTCATAAGCAGTAGGAAGTGTATAAATTAGTTTGAAAATATTTTGATGCAATGCATAATATAGACTATTAATTGATTTGGCATTTAAAAACATTTCATTTTTATTTAAAGTACTTGGGGGTATTTTAATAGTAATATTCCATACTTCCATATCCAAAGACTTAAGAAATTTTTCCATAAGAAATTTCCACCCATTATAATTTTTGCCTTCAAATAAAGGTGGTGCTAAAGATTTTTCATTTATAAGAAAATTTCCCCAACTAGTAGAAGCGAGATCATGAGACGCCATTATTCCTGGTTTTTAAACCGGTTGGAATAACCTGCTCTGATACCACTTGTTGGATCTTACGGCGCCCTTAGAGGGGGGTGAATAAGGGAATAAAAAATCTTTTTATAATTTTATGGAAATTACTAAATTGTTTTATAATATGAGAAAGGCAAAATAACAATTTAGCTAATTTGTTAGAATATCATAATTTTCATCTTTAGAAATAAGTACTAAATTGTTTTATGATTAAGATATTGAAATAAACAATTTAGTTAAAGTAATTTGAATTGAAAAACTTTGTAACCAATATATTAAAGATAACGCCAAAGGAGAGAAATCAAGTAAACACAAATAAAGACATGATTGTATTTATAAAGAAAAGGTGTTTACAAAATTTGATTTCAATATCGCTAGAAATCGAAGGCGTACAAAAGTAGATTTCTTTTCCTTTTCTATACCGACTTGTATCCCCACAAACCGGTTGGCTTTAGCCCATCCTTCCCCGGATAAGGCCTCAAGCCGCTCTAGCCAATCCTTCCCGGATATGGCCTCGAGCCCCCTAGATCTAATCACCTAGAACTAGTGGCAACACAAGGCGAATTTCCCCCTAAGTCCTACCCAGACCTAGTCGCCAACACAAGGCGAATTCTCTAAACGGTTACAAAAGTATGGAATGGAAATAATGAAAAACAATAATAAAACTCCCTATATGAGATCTCTGGAGTCGAGGATGAAGGATCGCTGTAGCATAAGCAAGGTAGAAGCGATTGTCCTTCGGATGTAGCGTGACGTAGTCCTCCTCCAGAATTCTCCTTAAGCTTTTTGTGGGAGATCCATCTTCCGCAGCATAACAACACTGGAGTTGTGGCACAAGCAACCTCTCTGGGATCTCTAACCAAAACGAGAAGCAAAGCTCCAATTTAAAGATCTTGGAGCTAGCGCCTGCGGTAGTGGCTAGCGCCTGCGGTAGCGTTCATGTAGAGCGGTTGCGGAACCGTCGGCGGTGTGGCGCTGTGCACGAACTGGAGATAGCGCCTGGCGGTAGCGATAGCGCTGGTGGTAGCGGGAGATAGCGCTGGCGGTAGCGGTTGCGAAACCGTCGCTGCGCACGAACTCGAGATAGCGCCTGGCGGTAGCGGTAGTGCTGGCGGTAGTGCTGGCGGTAGCGGTAGCGCTAGCGATAGCGCTGGCGTTAGTGATAGCGCTGGCGGTAGCTCTGCTGCTTTCAAAAGTTTGTTCCAAGCTGCTTTATACCTGTGGAGTATAACACCTATAGTTCCTGCACACTATAAACACACTACAAGCAATATCAAATACAATAGGTGATTTGTTATTCTCAAACAAAGGGATGTGACACACATGTCCAACAGAACTGGGGGAGATTATTTTATTTATGAGCCGGCTGTTTGGATTTCCTGTAAGGAGAAATGGGAAAACCTGATTGGTTATTGTTGGGGATTTACTGTTATTATGCAGTCTAGTTCTATATTTTTCTGCCCTTATGCAGTCCAGATTTTCTTGTGCTATTCCCATTGTCGTTCCTGTTTTAGGATTTTTACTTAGAATACCAGCTGCTGCTCTTAATTTATGTTGTGGAATTGTTGATTGCTGCTTTGATGCAATCCACTCCAGCTCTTCGGTTTTGTTGATTTATGCAGTCCATTGATTACTGCTGTGTAGCCCTCTTTTGCAGTCCAGCTTTGCTGTTTTTCATGCTCTTATGCAGTTCAGTTCACTGTTGAATTACCTGTACACAGTTTAGTTTAGTGGTATTTTTGGTTGCCTTTATGCTGTTCAGTTGGGTTGTTTGTACCTATCCAGTGGTGGTTTAGTTGCATGTTCTAGTGCTGTACCTGGAAAGGCTAAGTACTTTAGTCTAGGTCACCCTTGAGTCAACGTCATAACTTTAGAAAGGTGCAACCCCGATATACATGTTCCTAACGATATGATCTAAACAGATATCGCAAAGGATGACATCTCAAAGTAAACGTGACGATGATGTGGGGCGTGGCGGTGGGAAAGAAAAAGAAGCGGTGAGACTTATTTTTTTAGTCTATGCTTATTTCAAGTATATTTAATTATCCACTGTGTTGCTTAAAGAAGGTAAAGATATTTCTCTTGTATGTGACATCATAAAGTTTATTATATATCACTGAATATGGTTCTCGCTAGAATGTATGGCCTTATTCAAGGCAAACAGGCGAAAGAAATTCTGAGGGGAATTATAAAAATATACTATTACAAGTCATGTAAATAAAGAATATGAATGTGTAGACACGAGAATATGCTAAGGGCAAATTGAATAAAATGATACAGATGATTACCAAACCAGTCGGCCGCAAGGCATAGACGCGTGTTGTACGTACTGGTTTTGGTCATTGATGACCCTAAGGGGTCGGGCACAAAGACTGAAATGAAAGAATGTATACTGAATATAGATTCAATTTCCCTTAATAATTCTCAGTTATTGAAACTTTCATAAAACTTATACAACAAATTGGACATATAGTTATAGATGATTGTGAACATGTTTATATACTTTCATGTTGATATGTTACTACAAATTTTATTGTACAGTATTTGAACTATCATAGAAATATGGATACATGTTTATTACTTCAGTTTTCTTTCCTACTTAGAGAATGAATGCTAAAAGAATATGTATATTATTATATATAACCTCTCTTGTTTGTTTGTACAGCAGGTTAAAAAGGTAAAGTCTTGCTTAGTCTTTATTAAAGACTAATGGTTTCAAATTCTAAATTTTTAGGTAAAGGGCAATCACAGACTGGTAAACGCTAGTATTTTGATTGGCAAATGAAGTCAAGTAGTTCTTTTACTCGAAGCATAACATCTTTTGTAATAGCTTGTTATATAAATGACTGTACTTTACTTTAAGTTGGGTAGAACTTTTGTTTGTACTAAATTATGTTTTGTATATTTAGTTAGAACTCATAATAGTATGAACATAATCTGGTATGTATTATTTTGGACTTGTACGTATGTATATACTCGTTGTCAAAGTTTAGTGTTATATGATATGTGCTCAAGGCAATGTGAAAGTATGTTCTGATAACATTGTTGATGGTTGCGGGCTTCGGGCCGTTACAGCTAGTGTAGGCGCTAGAGCTAGCATAGTCACTAGCGCTAGAGCTGTTGATACTGATTGAACCGACGAGCATCATTCCGTCGAGATGCTAGCGCTGGCGGTAGCGCTAGCGCCGACGCTAGCTCAATCGACGGGAGGCAGATAGGATTGTTTTTGGTGGCCAAATTCATGGCCAAGTGAGGCCAAAAGTCCTCCCAATTGATGGGGATTCATTTCCCTTATCAATTAGGAGAAGTTTGAAGGGTTTTCCAACTCTTACGGGTGATGAATTGGATGGCTTTTGGGGATGGCCGAAATTTTCACCATGAATGGTGTTAATGGAGGAATCCCAAGCCTTGCCTCTTGCCCTCTCTGAATTGGCTCTTTAAAAATCCTCAAGGGATGAAGGGATGGAGTTTCCCCCAATTTCCAGAAGAGATCAAGCCCCTACCTAAGCATGCATCAGAATGGCACGCAAGAGCTCACGGCCAACAATGGCGGACCGGCGATCGGCGCGGATACAAGCCATCACTCAGGTCCTCCCCTCCTCCTCTCTCTTAGTGGATAAATATTATCTTTCAGGCTGGAAGGTTTGAGGCCAATTGTCCTTGGATCGGCATGGCCGAAAGCTTGGGTTCAAGCTTTAGTCTTCTCACTTTAAACCTTGATTCCGGCCGCCTCCGGCCGTCCAACCAACATACATTGCCGACCGCCACCTCAACGGAGGTGGTGGTGGCATTGGCCGTCCGAGAGAGGGTCTTGGTGGCCGGGAAATCACCTCCCAAGTTAGTACAGGATGGGCCAATCGTGGCCATTGGCTGATTGGAGAAGATGAACTGATGCGCTCCAATTAGATAGATTATTAATTTTATGATTAATGAACGTCATATTTTCCCCTAGAAATACATGTTTTTGAATCTAAAATTTTAACCACTTAGAGGCCGTTTAAGGAAAAATGGCCAGACACAAAAGTTGTAGATCTTTATGTCTTGTTGATTTTAAAACTAAGTTGAGCCGATTTGGCCCAATGGTTTGATTGCAGCACTCAAAATGGTGCAACATGTACATAGGGTTGACCAGAGATTGATTTGAGTGCCCCCGCTAATCTTCTCATCCAAATGCTTTGAAATTTGGATCATAGGCTAGACATACCCTTATCCTCAACATAACCAAAAATGAGAATTTTTGAGACTATTTTCTATAGTTTCTGTAGAAATTTAATAAAATGTTTGTGATTTAATTTTAGGGTCTAGAAACCTCTAAACCCTTCCAAATTTTGGTGGGTGGTCCTTAGGGTCATGACACGACTTTGTTAAAAATTTCATCCCATTTGGGATTGAATTGATAGGCTAATTAAGTAACCCAAACTTGGCCAGACTATGGTATATTAGATCAAAAGTGCACTTGATGAATTTGGGAGATCAACTCTCATCCAAATGTTGTGAAACTTTGACCACTGACTTGATGTCACATAAAATACTCACACAAGTGGTTTTTGGGTGGTTTGGGGTGGATGTGCCCTAGAATCGCGGTTCAAATCTTATGGTTGTATATTGAACCTATTGAAGGACATATGGTCATTTGTCATCGGATTGACTTGAAACTTGGTAGAGAGGTTTATAAGGTGGTATTATGCCCTAGATAATATATCTGGAATTTTTAGGAACACTTATCCCCTCTGAATTAATTAAGAACCAATTTGGGCACTTTCTTATGTTAAGAATTTATATAATCATATTAACTTAAATATTCATGAAATTTTGGCAGTAAGCTTGTACAAGTGATATTATTCTCTGATAATTTTGTTATGAATTTTGGATTGATATATATAGTACTTCATTCATAACCCCAATATTTGTCCTAGTTGTAAGAAAATTAATTTTGGATTTAATACTCACTGGAAAATCTTGAAACTTGGTCAAACGACTTTTTAGGGCAAGTATATGATCTGTAAATTTTGGTATAATTTTTGGAGGAGTTTTTATTTGGTTCTCTTCACAAAGTTCCCTATGTTTTGTTTATTTAAATAAAGGATTTATATGGTCAAATGAATCTGGAAAATTATGAAACTCAACCATTGAACTTTTTTGATCACCCTAGACATCTATTATTTTCTTGTAATTATTGAATGAAGATTTTTGGTACTTTCGTTGTAAATCACTGATTGTGATAGATTAATAAATATTTTAATTAGAGGTCAAAACCTTTAGGGTCCGTTCATTTCACAGACATTGATATTGAAGTATTGACCTTGAGAATATGAAAGTCATTTCTGTTGTTCGTACCAACAATTGTAGAGTGGAATTGGCTTTCAGATGGAAAGTCGACGATATTCACATTAACCTAAAAACCTATCCATCCAATGTTTATCTCCAGGGGCGGATATTGAGATCGCCAACTCCGACTTTCCAAAACGATATCATTTTTGTGACCCGAATGCGCACTTTTTGCCCGTATGTGATTTTTTCGCCATTACGTGATTTTTTGGCTCCATACGTGATTTTTTTGCGAGGACGCAGAAATTTCGCCCGGACACAATTTTTCGTTCCGGATGCGGTTTTTTCCGGCCGAACACGATTTTTCACCCCTTACGCGATTTTTTTGCCCGGGCGCGATATTTTCGCCCGGGCGTGAAATTTTCGCCCGGGAGTGATATTTTCGCCCGAGGGTGATATTTTTGCCAGGGCGCATTTTTTTCGCCCGGGGGCGCTTTTTTTCTCCCTAACGCATTTTTTCGCTTGTGCGCGTTTTTTTTGCCCGGTCGTATTTTTTTTCGCCAGGGAGCATTTTTTACGCCCAAGCGCGTTTTTTTCGCCCGGGCGCATTTTTTTCGCCCGGGCGCGTTTTTTTTCGCCCGGGCGCATTTTTTTCGCCCGGGCGCATTTTTTTCGCATAGGCGTGTTTTTTTTGCCTGGGCGCGCTTTTTTCGCCTGGGCGCGCTTCTTTTGCCCGGGCGCGCTTCTTTTGCCTGGGCGCGCTTCTTTTGCCCGGGCGCGCTTCTTTTTCCCGGGCGCGCTTCTTTCGCCCGGGCGCGATTCTTTCCCCTGTGCGCGATTCTTTCGCCCGGGCGCGTTTCTTTCGCACGGGCGCGTATATTTCGTCCGGGAGCATTTTTTTCGTCGGGCGCGATTTTTTTGCCCAGACGTGTTTTTTTCGCCCGGGCGCGTTTTTTTTACCTGGACGCATTTTTTTCGCCCGGGAGCATTTTCTTCGCGAAAAATAGTGCATTTTTCGCCAATGCGTGTTTTTTTCACTCAGACGCGATTTTTTCGCGAAAAAATCACGCCTTTTTCGCCCGGGAGTGTTTTTTGTGCCCGGGCGAAAAATCGCTCCCGTGCGAAAAAAACATGCGTGGGCGAAAAAACTGCGTCCGGGCGAAAAAAATGTCGCCGGGCGAAAAAAATGCTCCCGGGCGATAAAAGCACATGTGGGCGAAAAAACCACGTTCGGGCGAAAAAAATGCTCCCGGGCGAAAAAATCGCGCCCTTGTGAAAAAAACTCGCCCAGGCGAAAAATCGCTCCTTGGCGAAAAAGCGCGCCCAGGCGAAAAAAGCGCGCCCGGGCGAAAAAATCGCGCCAGGGTAAAAAAAACGCGCCCGAGCGAAAAAATGCGCCCGGGCAAAAAAAACGCCCCCGGGCGAAAAAAAATGCGCCCTGGCGAAAATATCGCCACCGGGCGAAAAAAATGCGCCCGGGCGAAAAAATCGCTCCCGGGCGAAAAAAATGCGCCCGGGCGAAAAAATCGCGCCCTGACGAAAAAAATGTGTCCGAGCGAAAAAGTCGCCCGTCGGGCTAAAAAAACGCGTGTCAGGCTAAAAAATGCGTTATTAAGTAGGATAATTTGCAGGAAAAAGCTTAGAAGCTAGACATTGATCAATGTCAATTCCTACGAAAAAAATCTTTCTGCAAACGAACAGTAAAAAGTAATGAATATCAATTCCTATAACAGAAAATCATCATACAGACGAACAAAAGAATTAGATTTAAACTCAATGTCATTTCCCGTGTGTATTGATATTGGATTGAAAGTCAATACATCAATATCAATTTCTGTGAAACGAACGGACCCTTATGGAAATTTATGAATTTCATATGTGGCTGTTATTTTGATGATATGTAGTTGTACAAATTTTATCAAGGCCATAGCTTATCAGAAAATCATACTTTGTGTTCAAAGTCATAGGCTCCCTAATTTTGAGAAAATTATAATAAATACCAAATGAATTAGGAAAAATATGAATTTCTGGAGATAGTCTTAAAATGTCATAACCCACCCGCAATAATAATCTTGAGTCACTTGGATGATTATTTGGAGTCGATCTCTTTTTATCCATCGTGTAGTTCAAGTGGTCTGCGTATAGTGAAAATGTTGAATTAAGACAAACATGTAGGTGTTACATGAGAAATTAAAGAGGTTGGTGCACCCAGAATGCTTGGATTGGACGGGGTCACCAAAGGAAGGTAGGAGTGAGATGCCTGGTGGACTAGGAGGCAAGATTGTTCTTGGGGTCGACGAAAGATCGTCATTCCCTTGGGGTGAAGTAAAATACACTTAGTTTCAGTAAGTGTAACAATAATAGTGGTTGGGTCAAGGATAGTCACCAATAAGAATAAGTTCCTTGGAAAGGGAGCTTTGGGGTTCATCCCATCATAGTTTCCAGTACCGCTGTGAGCCCCTCACAGGGTAGACCTCAGGAAGTCCAAGATTAACCCAAAGCCGTAGGAATATTTAGTTATGCAAGATTAACTTAATAATACTCTCACCCACACCCCGTTGCTACGGGTGGTTAGTTATTTTGGCCTTACGAGCGGTAGGCTCGGTGGTTGTAGGCACGGACAGGTTGGTCCAGCGAGCCGGTGGCTCAGAAGGTTGTGGTGATGGGCGAGTTAGCCCAGGGAGCTTATGGTTCGGATATATATAGTAAGCATAATTGCATGTGCATAAAGGTGGTGGATCTTCGGTATTGGACAGTCGTTCACACCGACGTTGATACGCTGACTCGACAAGTGTGGATTTGCACTTGGCCAAGGAAAGTCTGCTGGTCCAGCCAGTAAGAGTACGCAGGAACTCCGTGGTTGTGTTCTTTACATTGAGGCGTACGATAGGTCGAGGTTAGGTAGTGTGAATACCAACCTAGAGGTGGGTAAGGCCCAACCCACCGCTTCTGTTTGCCACTACCGTGGTATCCTGGGAGTTTTGCTAGCTCCAAAACGGGGGAACTAAAGGTCTGTGCGCATATAGTCGAAATGTGTGAGTTGCACTTGTGTGATCATAACATTACCCATCATATATCTATATATCATAGCATAAGCATTGCATTTCAACCCCTACCCCTATCGTATAAATTGGTTATGGGACTTTTAATACAATAGGCCTTGCTAAACGACACCTTGGTCTATAAGTTTATTTGGGCATTCCTATAAATCAATGGTTACTTTTCTATTCTATACTTGTCTCTACTTACTTTACTTGTTCTTTATCCTATTCTACATACTATTTTCTATATACATATAAACACCTGTGTAGTGCTAGATACTCCTATAGTTAAGACATGTCATCTGCTTTGTTTTATACCCCTTGCCATCCTCCGCTTCATCCTCCTGCACGGTGTTTAGGAGCCAATGGGGTATGGGTGGTGGGAAAAGAGGCTTAGTCTTTTTGACTAACGGTCGGTGGACCATATCATTTTAGGGGACCAAGGAGACGCATCACTACCAAAGGCCGACGTAGATGGAGGCGGGGCAGTCTAGCGCATGAGCACCAATTTTAGGATCGGGGATTGTTTGCCAGTAGATTTGCTTCCGCGAGTGATTTTGTTGTGAGGGCATGATGTACTGGCAGGAACCCTTCTTTCTATTACTCTTTTATTCAATTATTATCTGTGGACATCTTTCAATATGGTTTAAATGTTATGTGATGTGGACTTGAACTTATTTTTGGTTCAATTGTACTTTTCTTCTCCTGTGATCGATATGGCCTCCAGGATCGACATTTTGTAGTGGCGACCTTCCCGAGTGTTGGTGTCACCGCAAAGTGGCAGTTCTGGGCATAAGACCCGATTTTGCAGGAAAAAATGGGGTCTTACAATGCATTTGAGCATTTAGAAACATCCTTTCACGACAATAGAGATCACGTTCTGAATAGAGTAAATGTGAATGCTCAGACCTTGGATGCACATCTACTGGAAGATCAAAATAACTTGGATGTCACAGAATAACAAATAAATGAAAGGCTCATTTCGATGCAAGAAACCCTTGATGATCGTCTACTTGAAGAAGTCCTACAGGGGGAGAAGGAAATTATAAATGCAGGCTCACATCAAGCTATATGGACTGCAAGTCAAGTCAAGCAAGCCTTGCAGAAGCATCCCTCAGATTATGAATTAACTGAACCATCTGTAAGCACAGATTTAGAAGAATAAGGTGCTGAATTTGGAGAGTCACCATCTTCAAGGAAAAGGAAGAAACTTCAGAGAAGGAAGTACAGACAGAAGAGTTTGAAGAATGTTGAGCAGGATCCACAAGCAGGCAAGTGGAGTCCTACCTCTAGGGATATTATCTCAGAAGGCTGGATTGAATTTGGATACCCTCAAGAAAACTCTGAGAGGGTATACTACTCAGCTGACTGGAATCTTCATCTCAAGCAAATGGAGAAAAGGAGGAATCACAAGTTGGCATTCCTTCATGGTCCTCCTCCCTATCCAAAGAAGATTCCCAAGCCCATCCATTTCCATGTAAGGCAGAAGAGGAAAGGCAAAGGAAACAACAACAGAGGTTGAAAGATACTTTCAAAGAATGTTTTGTCTACGAATGGAATGGGCAAATGATTGAAATTTTTTGTTTAAAAACATTCACTCTATTTATATAATGTTTAGTAGTTGAATTAATTTGAATTGGCTGAATTTTAATTCTTTCTGTGTGTGGCATTTATCATTGAGGTGAGTTAGAACTTCTTCAAATAGGGGGAGATTGTTGGGAAAAGTGCCCATCAATGTTCCTGATTTGATGAAGTGCTCAGGTCAATGATAAAAGCATTATGTATTTGATGATATGCTTAGTTTATACTTGCAGAGATTAAATCATATGTCCAGTACCTCTCCAATCTCACTAAGTCTAAAATCATCGAGAAGGACTGGACATATCGTCGAATAAGCACTCATACATCGTCGAGATTACTCTCAGAGATATGCATAAGGTTCATGTCAATTATCATCGAGAAAATGTGGACAATTCAATGATATTGTTGTGACATCAAACTACACACGACGATATCATCATAAGAACAAGAAGAATCGATCAAGTCTAAGTATCATCATGTTAACCGGAATTACACGATGATATCGCTGAAATGTCTAAAAAGACTTAAGTTAAAGTATTCGGAAATGTCGACGACATCGTCGTAATGAAGCCTAGTCATCGAGAAGGCTAAGGGAGAACTCGTGAAGACATCTTACAGAAGAAGAATCGCTTGTCGTCAAGTTGATTAAAATGATATCGTCGAGAAGTCAAAGTGATCAAGACGATATCGTCGATAAGACTGTATGGTTTCAATGACATCGTCGAGAAGACCGCAAGTTGATAACAAGTTTACGACGACATCTTTAAGATGACTTCATATCATCGTGAGTGCAAGTGCAGCTGAGATATCTTGTATCGTTGAGATATCATTCTCTAATGAAGATTGAAGAAGACTTGAAGATTTTTCCAAGTCCAAGATGGATCAGCGTAACGTCAAGTTCTGTCGTTGAGACGTTGCAAATGTCATCGAGACAGATCAAGATATTTCATTTCGCGTTGTCTTTATTTAATGCCACCACCTGATGGTCCAATCAGCGTGTGCCATTAAGGTCTACCCTAATATAAATATAAGAAAAGCGACACAAAGAATATACACTCGATTCAATAGAACAGTAACAAGGCTGCGTGAAGAGGGAACAAGAACCAAAGAACAAAACGATCTTCATCAAGTGTTCTCCAACTTTTAGTCCAGAAACATCGGCTGATAAGAATTGTTCCAGATTGAAGAAAGGATTGAAGAGGAATCCGTGCTGTCCAAGAAAACATCAAAAGCATTATCTTCAAGTCCAGAAGCCAAACTTCATCTGGCTAAAGAAGTATTTCATATTCTTTCTCTGTAGGGATTTTATGAGCCTGAGTTTGTACGATTTGTTTCAGATCTAAGATTGTAGGGCTTGAGGGCCTGAGTATTGTAGGGCTTGAAGGCCTGAGTATTGTAGGGCTTGAGGTCCTGAGTGTTGTAGGGCTTGAGGGCCTAAGTATTGTAGGGCTTGAGGGCATGAGTATTGTAGGGCTTGATGGTCTTAGTATTGTAAGGCCTGAGGTCTTGAGTATTGTAGGGTTTGAGGGCCTGAGCTGTAAGGCTTGAGGGCCTGAGTTGTAGGGCTTGAGGGCATGAGATTGTAGGGCTTGCGGGCCTGAGTTTGTTGACCCTAGCACACCCTGTCTTGAGGAACCACTATACATCTGGTGTTCTTGTGTGCTTTATTTATATGGTTTGTTGTTGTGATGTGGTAGACTTATTAAGTTCTTGTGCATAAAAATCAAAAACAGCCATATCACCTATTCCCCCCCCCCCCCCCCCCCCCTCTAGGTGAAAGTTCCATAACTAATAACTGTCTTCGTCGGAACTTGATTTTGTGTGAAATAAGCAGTTTCTAGAGCAAACCCCAAAAGGAAACGGGCAAATTTGCATGACTCATCATCAATCGTACAATGTCTAACAAAGTACGATTTCTCCTCTCAGACACACCATTATGTTGTGGTGTTCCGGGCGGAGTGAGTTGTGATGCAATACCACACTCTTTCAGATGATTACAAACCTCATGACTCAAATGTTTTCCACCTCTATCAGATCGGAGTGCTTTTATTCTTTTTCCTAGTTGGTTCTGTACTTCATTCTGAAACTCCTTGAACTTTTCAAAGGATTCAGATTTGTTCTTCATAAGAAACACGTATCTGTATCAACTGAAATCATTAGTAAACGTAATGAATTAGTAGTACCCACCTCTATCCATATAACTCATGGGTCTGCATACATCACTATGTATTATACTCAAGAGATCATTAGCCCTCTCAGTAGGACCATTGAAATGAGCTTTAGTCATTTTTGCCTAATAAGCAAGACTCGTGAAAGTGAGTTTAGTTCTTAAGTTAAAAATTCTTTTTAAGGTTATTTCAAAATAATGATATATATATATATATATATATATATATATGTGGTGCTGATAGTGAGTAATAAAAACAAACACTAAGAAGGCACAGCAACACAGCACAACAAATAGAAAATAAACAAGCATCACAGAAGACACCAGAAATATAGTAGTTCCCCAATCAACCTGGGTACATCTACTCTTCTACCCACTGGTAGGAATCCACTATAGGTTTTTGATCAGGTGCCCTGCCACCAAGGATTTTTTGAACAGGTGTCCACACACCAAGTGAGCTTTTGATCAGGTACTCTAACCAAACCATAGGTTTTTGCTAAGGTGCCCTGTCACCAGGAGTTAACTTTTGAAGGGAGTTATAACCCTTTGTACAGGATGGAAAGGGAAAAGATAATATGTTGTTCTTCTCTTTGCTGAGAAGACTCTTGATGATCCTGATGGGTTGTTGAGATTGGATCTTTGTAGATGATGTTGAAGAGCTCGACCTGTCTGATTGAGATTGATGACATCTTGTGGAGGCGTCTTCTTTTGATTGTAAATACTCTTCTTCTTTTGTAGTTAAGATCCTGAGCAAATGATATTGATTGGTGTCTCAGGATGGATATGATCTGCAAAGAAGAGTTAGCAAAAAGAAGATAAATAATATATTAGATCTGCTTCTTCTTTTTGCTTCTATATATTTCCTTCTTCCTATTCTGGTTCTGCCTTTTCTTATTTCTTCTCCTTATTGTTATCCTTCTCTGATCTTCTCTCTGAGTATATATTTTGGAGAGCTGTTCGGCTGATTTGAATTCTTGCCGACAAGATAGGAAAGAGATAATGTCTCTTTTATTTCCTATGATCCTCGAGAAGATGAATTGTCGTCTTTGGCTTTCCAACGGCTATAACATTTAATGCCTGCAACGGCTATATTATATATTCATAAAGAAAAGCATCTATCAGCTTTAAGCAGATATAAGAATATAATAATATTAGTCGAACTGAGAATGAGAAATATAAGGTTCCAATAATAATTTCGTCGAGCTCAGCTTCCAGTTCGTCGATCTGTACATTTGATTCGTCGTTCCGAGCTTCCGTTGAAGTTTCATCGAATGCAGACTGGAGATCGCCGAACGGAACTTTTCGTCGACCGCTGAGACGGGTCTGTTCGTCGACCGCTAAACCGCTGAGATGGGATCGTCGACCGCTGAGATAGGCTGGATCGTCGACCGCTGAGAACATGTATAATTTTTATCTTTCTCTTATTTTCTCGGCCTATTAATTATATATATTTTCAGCCTTCTATCTTAATGAGATTTGATCTAAGTTATAAGATGTGTTATGATAGAAACTTAGACATTAAATATGGATCCTAACTCAAATCAAAACTAAGGTTCCAACAATCTCCCCCTATTTGAGTTGGGATCCTAATCCAAATTAAGATTAGGTTCTAACAATCTCCCCCTATTTGGTTTAGGATACCTAAGCATAAAAAGTCTTGAATAACTTAAGGCTTAAGGGTCAGAGATTATTTCTGAGAATAATATAAAGTTTGTTATTGGATTCAAAGGAATTTTTAAAATCACAAAAACATTGCCTGATACCTTATTTCTATAGAATCCCCTTAATCAGAAGAGACACACACTCAGTGCTCTGATCATTTCTGATCTATGCAATCTGATTAGAATGCTTAACATGATTTTGGAGAAAATATGTAAGAATGCAAAGTTATCTGACTTTGTTTTCAAGATAAAAAAATTTAAATGAATCTTATAATTGTTGTTTAATTATAAAGGTTGTAAAATAGATAAAAACAAATGCCTTATAATTAGATATATTGGCCTTTTTATCTCATTAAAATATAAATTTGAAAAATTATTTTGATTTTGCTGAACATAAAATATTTCTTTTTTCTTTAGCCTTAATTGACTTATTTTTCAAAGAAATAATTTGTTCTTCTGAGTTTTTCAAATTTTCTTTAAGTTTATTATTTTCAGGAATTAAAATATTTATTTCTATTAACTCTTTTATAATTTTCTTCTCAGATTTTATTATATCTGTATATAGAATTTTAAAATCTGATTTGTAGTTTTCAGAGGTAGAGTTAGGATTTGAAGTTACCTTATTTACCTTTTCTACATCTGAGATGTGGTTTGAGCCATATATGGCCAACATGCAGAAAGCTCTAGCTTTTTGTTCTTCTTCTTCTTCACTTAGACTAGATGATGGTTCTGCATCAAAAATACAGTTAGTGGAAGAAGTGGAAGAAGATTCATTTACCATCCTTGAGAGGGAGTTCCAGATGCCCCTTGCTGAAGTGCAATCAACCACTCTTTGAAGTATGTCTTTTGACATTGATTGAGCCAATATGTCCATGGCCTTTGCATCAGCACTTATCAACTTCTCTTGATCATCTGTTGAAGAAGTTGAAGATGGAGGTCCTGTCAAAATAGAATTATAGATTTCTTCATCTATGACATTCATATATAATTTAATTCTAGCTTGCCATAAGGAAAATCTATCCAAATTACAGATTGGTGGATTTGAAAATTCTACTTGTGCCATGAGTTTTAAAAAAAAATTAAGAACTAAGTGATCTTTGTGATTCAGGTGTTAGACTGTATATAAAATCAACTACCCTCTGATACCAATTGAAAGTGAGTTTAGTTCTTAAGTTAAAAATTCTTTTTAAGGTTATTTCAAAATAATGATATATATATATATATGTGGTGCTGATAGTGAGTAATAAAAACAAACACTAAGAAGGCGCAGCAACACAGCACAAAAAATAGAAAATAAACAAGAATCACAGAAGACACCAGAAATATAGTAGTTCCCCAATCAACCTGGGTAAATCTACTCTTCTACCCACTGGTAGGAATCCACTGCAGGTTTTTGATCAGGTGCCCTGCCACCAAGGGGTTTTTGATCAGGTGTCCACACACCAAGTGAGCTTTTGATCAGGTGCTCTAAGCAAACCACAGGTTTTTGCTAAGGTGCCTATCACCAGGAGTGATCTTTTGAAGGGAGTTATAACCCTTTGTACAGGATGGAAAGGGAAAAGATAATATATAGTTCTTCTCTTTGCTGAGAAGACTCTTGATGATCCTGATGGGTTATTGAAATTGGATCTTTGTAGATGATGCTGAAGAGCTCCCCCTGTCTGATTGAGATTGATCACAACTTGTGGAGGCTTCTTTTTTTGATTGTAAATACTCTTCTTCTTTTGCAGTTAAGATCCTGAGCAAATGATATTGATTGGTGTCTCGGGATTGATATGATCTGCAAAGAAGAGTTAGCAAAAAGAAGATAAATAATATATTAGATCTGCTTCTTATTTTTTCTTCTGTATATTTCCTTCTTCCTATTCTGGTTCTGCCTTTTCTTATTTCTTCTCCTTGTTGTTATCCTTCTCTGATCTTCTCTCTAAGTATATATTCTGGAGAGCTGTTCGGCTGATTTGAATTCTTGACGACAAGATATGAAAGAGATAATGTCTCTTTTATTTCCTATGATCCTCGAGAAGATAAATTGCCATCTTTGGCTTTCCAACGGCTATAACATTTAATGCCTGCAACGGCTATATTATATATTCATAAAGAAAAGCATCTATCAGCTTTAAGCAGATATAAGAATATAATAATATTAGTCGAACTGAGAATGAGAAATATAAGGTTCCAATAATAATTTCGTCGAGCTTAGCTTCCAGTTCGTCGATCTGAACATTTGATTCGTCGTTCTGAGCTTTTGTTGAAGTTTCGTCGAACGCAGACTGGAGATCATCGAACGGAACTTTTCGTCGACCGCTGAGATGGGTTTGTTCGTCGACCGCTGAGCCGCTGAGATGGGATCGTCGACCGCTGAGATAGGCTGGGTCGTCGACCACTCAGAACATGTATAATTTTTATCTTTCTCTTATTTTCTCGGCCTATTAATTATATATATTTTCAGCCTTCTATCTTAATGGGATTTGATCTAAGTTATAAGATGTGTTATGATAGAAACTTAGACATTAAAGATGGATCCTAACTCAAATCAAAACTAAGGTTCCAACAACTCGCATCTCTCAAATGATTCATAATCAAATGAGTCTAATTGTCCATCTTTATAGAGGTTAGATATGTGTTTCTCATTTATATAACCTAAACGACAATGCCAGAGGTACGTAGGATTCAAGTAAATTTTTTTAGTCTTTTAGTATTTTCTATAATATTGAACGAATGGTCTAAGTTCAAAACATATAAACCATTAAACAATTGGGCTACACCATAAAAAACATCATTCATAAAAATCGAACAACAATTGTTCTAAATTATATGGATATAATGTTTTGAGTTATTGCTGTAACAAAATAACAATTATCTAGTTCTATTACAAGCCCAGTGTGCAAAGAAAGAAGATAGACACCAACGACAATAACAACAACTCTTGCTCTATTTCCAACGCGCAGGTCTAATTCCCCTTTACCCATCATTCTTCTCCATCCTAGTTCTTGCACATTTGTACAAATGTGAGAACCACATCCGGTATCCAATACCCAAGATGAAAGAGCAGAAAGGTTTATGTCTATAACGAAAATACCTGAAGCGGAAGTCATACTTAACTTCTTATTCTGCAGATCCTCGATTCAGAGGGGACAGTTCCTCCTCCAATGCCCTGCCTTACTACTATGGTGTAACTTTCCTTCCTTTGCCAGACCTTTCTTTTTCAGTGCTGAAGACATGGGATCAATATACGACTTAGATCCTATCTTTGTCTTCTTCGATCCCTTGGCCTTTCCCTTCCCTTTATGCACCATCTGTATGGGGCTAGCAGAATTGGCCTTCTTCATGTTGTTTTTGGCAGTTCTCAACATGCCTAGGAGCTCAAGCAGTGTCTTGTCTATTTCATTTATGTTATAGTTCAAGACGAACTGCTCATAACTGTCCGGCAATGATTGCAGGAACAGATCAGTGGCCAACTCTTGGCCAAAGGGAAAACCCAGTCTTTCATGGTTCTCTATATACCCAATCATTTTGAGTACGTGAGTCCCTGCTGAGTCTCGAGCTCCCATTTTACATTGAAATAATTCGATGGATATGTCAAACCTCTCTTGCCGAGCTTGCCCCTCGAACATTTTCTTGAGGTGCTCAATTATCTCATAACCACAAATGCTCTCGAGTTGCTTTTGAAGATCAGAAGACGTGGTAGCAAGAATAAGGCATTCCATATCCAGGGTATCATCCTAATACTTCTTAAAGGCATCTTTGTCTGCTCAAGGAGCATTTCTAGTTGGCTCTGTGGGGGCTTCCCCTTCCAAGACATTGATCTTGCGCTATTGCCTGAGGACAATCCTCAGGTTCCTATACCAGTCAAGGAAGTTCATCCCTTTGAGCTCGTCCTTTTGAAGGATGACTCTAAGGGACAAGGTGGAGTGAGATCCACTAGTCATGGAAGTTCTACAAAAATTATGCAAAATAAATTTTAGTACAATATTTCCAAATACATTTTTTTTAATAAGGACTTTTATTAAATACTCCCACTATTTGATTCAAATTGACAACCCTAATATCAATTCAGAGAGTTTATGAGAGCAACTCTCTTAGTGGAAAAGATTCATATGTCACCGCCATCATAAGTCAGCTTTGGCTGATCACCCAAAATGTGGCTATTTAGGTAGACAACATTTGCCAATTTCATCACTATGCAACTCTTGTATGGTTGGTGAATAACTCTTTATTCGCATCCATCATATGGTGCATGCCAACCCTATTCCTCTAGGCACTCAACCTTTGAGTTCACCTAGTTAAGTTGGACCCGATGTCGACAGTGGGATATCACAATTATCCGCTCGCACCCTTACCAAGATAGATTTATGCACTTGCTTTGGCAAGCAAACACTTCATAAATCGAGGCAGGAAGAGTGTCATCCATTGGAAGGCATCCATATACATAATATTTGAAAAGGGATTTTATGTTAATCGATTAACATTTAATCATTGTGCATATTCACTAAATAGAAATACAACATTCACAATCCAAATACATCACAGATGTGCACAAAATTAAATTATCAACACTTTAATGAAAAGGTCTAAATCTGAACATTTAGAACACTTCTAAACCTCCAGATTTACATGCATTGGACACTAGAAAAACAACTCCACTTATGTAGTAGACAAGCTCGTCTCTAAATGTCAGATTCAAAATCTAAGACATTTGGTTTCACAAAACATTCTGAAGGACAGTTACTGCAAAGGAGAAACAATTTATGAAAAATGAAAATTGCAATGCAATCACATGCATTCCTGGTGGGGTTCCAAGGGGAAGCGTCCCTGGCAGGGTCTCAGGAGTAGAGCTTGGCTCTGATACCACTATTGGGTTTTCTGTGAACAACACATCACTTGTGCACAGTGGAATAACGAAACAAGAATAACCTGAAACAGTTATAGGAACTTGCGATTTCATGAATCTAGAAATAAAAGAGCAACACATTGCAATATACCTGAAAGAGATTGAGTCAACACTCAACCAAGATGCTCCTAATCTGAATCCAAAACTGTGTGCATGAGTTCCAAGCACAGATAGTGTATCTGTGCCTCTATTGAAGTCCACATTAGTGAAGTAGAACCCCAAGCCTCTTGTCGAACAAGATCTGGGTCGGAGAAGAAGTGCCCTCAGCGTCTCCCACGGATTGCTAAGTCTGACAAAGGGAGAGGCGATGACGGCAGACGGGATCTCACGGAAAACCCTCGCAGAATAGTTCCGCCTCTATCTCAGATAAAGAGCCTTAGGGAAAACCTAATCGGTACCCTATTTATACCCAGGGGTGTAAAATTGGATATCCGCAAACCCCACTCATTAATAAGAGTATTCGATGTCTATCGTTGTGATCATTGAAAATTGTCGAGACAATCTCGATGATATCATTGTGATGACCTATATCGTCTTGACAGTCAAGACGACATAGTCTTGATGACCTATATCGTCGAGACAATCTCGACGATATTGTCATGATGACCTGTTATCATCGAGACGACATCAATGATACCAGCTCGATGCCTAAAATATCATCTCGACATCCAAGATTATATCACTTAGCACTCGATGATACATCATAAGTGATAGTCGGTCATATCGTCGTAATCATTCCACGATATTCACCATATCGTTTTAATGATCCCGACGATATATGAAGTGTCATCTTAAACACATACTACACGCTCCATACAATATTCATAATATCTGTGGAACATTTAGCCGACTCGACCTAACTCCAATGAGTCATAGGATTGGTCCTACACTCATATCCAATATGAGTAAGGCCAACACAATCCTTCCTCTACCTACTCCAAACACTCTTATGTGCGACCCTATAGACTCATATTGCGTTGGCAGTGAGACTAACTGATTGATTGCTATGAGATCACCTTGGAAATACCAATAATTCAGACCTTGAGCTCAACACAAAAGTTGTAGCCCTTGAAAATACCTTTCCATATTGGGGTGTCACATTATTTTTGATGGTTTGTAGCTCCCAGAAATCATGTTTTAGTACACATTGATCAATATGTATAGAGTTTTGATGTTTTACTGATTTCTCTCAAAATATTTTTTGGATGCTTATAAAATTTGGTAGAAATGTGTCTGATGATATTGTGATAACCCCTGTTAAGTTTCAGAATTTTTGGATACATATTTGATATTAATTTGCCTATTGTATCATATAAATGTAAAGTACCATAAATAAGTATTGTGTAATACAATGAGGTCAAAAATTGGTGGGACTGATTCATGTATTAATTATGATTTATGGTAGAAGTTTTAGAGGATTTGTCTTTGAAATGAGTCTATAATTAAATGTGTCGTTATAAATTATTATGCTAAAATGAAATATTAAGGTGCTCATTAGATAAGGATTTTGGAAACATGCATAAAATCGTATCTATATTACATGGTAACCTATCAGAGAGTTAGATTTGCGATAACCACTTAGTAGAGATTACTATTGATGGACCTTTAGGAGAACGAGTTCGAGATGATTGGCATTGACTAATAGTTTATCGAATAATGCTTATTAATTCAATTGCGTTCAAAGCATGTTGTGAATCGAGCATTAGGATTCGTATGGTTTACACGTTTGGGCAGACGTATATAGTAAACTTGAACATGACATTAAATGCACAAGTAGTCCTATAGGATCAAGGAGAGTATTTCCCTTACATAGACATGCCACTGCACAAGAGTTATGACAACTCAGTATGGGTAGCAGTGATGGTAGGTGTGGATTATAGAATATTGTTATATCCTATGGTGTTTTGTTAAGGACCCGATTGGTAGGTGCTTGTATGCTAATTAACATTGATTGAACTTGTAAATAGTAACTATGTTATGGACTTGGTTAGGAGTCCTAGGGTGCTTGAAAACATGGGTTGTGCCTGGGAATTACGTGGGAGTGTATAGTCTTCACACGATTGCATAATGATCCTTATTGGAGGATTACTTATTGCGAGTCTACGTACTTGCTAGTCGTCACATCAATAGAAGCTGGAGGATAGACTCTAGAACCGGTTGGACTTGGTCCTTTGGTACTTACCTCCGAAAGACCCCTTCAGCTTCATAAGGCTCAGCTAGTTTAGCGAGCAAGAGTACGCAGGGTCTCCACTGTTGTGTTCATAGCGTTAAGGCATACGTAAGGCCTAGGTCTGGTAGTGTGCATCCCCACCTAGTAGTGGAGAAGCCCATTCCACTGTCTCCGTCTAGCCACGATGTGAAATGCTGAGTGGCTTGCTACCCTCGAAAAACGGGAAGTACAAGTCAATGTCGACATAGCAAATCAGAGTGCGTGAGTAAATCATGGGTAAGTCATCATACATACATTCATTGCATTGCAATGCACCGCATAAGACCCTCATCATATAAACTTGTATGGGCATCTTTATATGATGAGTTACTTTTATGCTTAGATCCTTAACTTATAAGCTTGTATGAGCATCCTTATAAGTTAAGTTCAATTAAGTTTTTTATATACTCTGCTCTACATACACTCTGTTTTTGACTATACTACTAGAATATATGTACCCCTTATACATTTGATATACTAGTTGTGATTACCACTTCCATTGCCACCGGCTACATTGTACATTTCTGATTATATTGCATCTTTCCTTCCTTCCTTCCGCCCAGTGCCTGGGAGTTGTTGGGGGAGAGGATGTGAAGCCACTTAGTCTTTATAACTAACGGTTGTTACACCATTATTTTTAGGAGAACATCCAGATGGAGCAGCAGCGTGCGGCGCAGGAGGACAACCAGGCCAGGGTAACAGGGCCTGAGTCTATGTTACCTTCGTTACCATTAGTGATAGATGTGAGTGAGAGTTGTAAGATGTAGCCCTTGGGGAAATTTTATACACTGATATTTTGCAGGAGATTTTGTAGCTACTTGTCCTTTTGTATAAATTGTGGGCTTTATGCTTTTTATAGAATTGTGACTTCTGTAGTTTTATTATTATTGATGGGTTGGAATGGTGATATTGAGATTAGCCAGTAGGATATGCGTCTCGTGGAAGAGGCTAGCTCGTGTGCTGGCGCTTCCACAAGGTAGTTTTTTGGGCATAGGAATCCCCTCAGCCGAGTTCAGTGTTTCGGGCGGGGGGGGGGGGGGTTACAGTAAACCTCATCCTATTACAAAGGATGGAGTGGTTCAGAAGTAGTTGGTCCTGCGAGATGGAGGCTCTGGTGGTGTGATAAACCTTACATGTGCATAAACTAGTGGTGGGTCTTCGTTTCTGGTCCAGATGTCACATTGTTAGGAGTATGTTGACTTTGGCACGCAGAGTCATGTGAGTGAGTTATACTGTATGAACATAATATAACATAGCATAACATACATACTATAGGCATATGTGTAATGCCCCAGAATTTCTAATAAAATAATTTAAATGGAAAATAATAATAATTATTTTAAATTGAATTATTAATTCAAAGTAGTTGATGTGAGGGCGTTACGTTAACGCGGTGTTGACGGTCCGCCGCCGTTAGTGCGTATTCGTGTCCGTTTGGTCAAATCAACCAAGTCTTGAAAATACCCAAAATTGGGAAATTTTATGTTAGGAAATTAAATTAATTAAATTTAGAAATTCCTGTCAAGTTTCGTTGCGATCTGAGCAATATTAGAGCCTCGGTAAATTTTCAAAGATTGTAGAATTATTCGTTTGCCGTAAACTTCGGGAATTAATATCTCGGGAACGGCTCTTCGGATTAGGCATATGTTTTTTCGGCTTCGTACTAATATAATAGTTATTATATTATTATTAATTCCATTATTATAATAAAGTTTTGCATGAGTTCGGTGATGCTTTTAGACCATTCGACGATCGAGGGGTGGTATGCGATAGGTTCTTCCTTGATGTCTCGGCGAACAATGGCCTATTCGTTGAGTATTCTCCTGTCCACTCGATGAACCAACCGACTCCCTTTCCCTTTTCTCGTTTAATAAGATCATTATTATTATTAACATTATTATTATGATATGTGTGTGTGTGTGTATATATATATATATCAGATTGATACTTAGGTTCATTTCCAGTCCTTTTCCGTGAAGCTTCCGCCATTTCGAGGGAGTGAGGGTTTCAGAGTCGTAGGAGACAAAGGGTGTCGGAGCCGTCAGAGGAGGCTATTTGGAGGTTGTCGGAGTTCATCTTCATTGTCGGAGAGTAGATCCAAAGAGATCCCGCCAGGTTCGGCGGGTTGGTGAGGTTTTCTTGCCGCAAAATTTTGCTCCGACGAGAAATCATCTTCAAAGTTTTAGGCAAGGGCAGTTTTCTTTTGCCGATCCTTCATGTCCTTGATGATCCTCCTCTTATTAATCTGAAATTGGTTGGGAATTCATTTTTGAGTATTAATCTTAAGAGTTTGGAATTCGTTGAGGCTTAGGTTTTGAGTATTTGACTCTTCTAGTCAAGTGCAGTTTGTGAAATTGTTAAGATAAACAGAGTATTAGACTCTTCCCGGAAGGTTGATTGCTGTGATAGACGGCGTATTAGACTCTCACAGGAAGTTAGATTGCTGTTGTAAACGATGTGTGAGCCCTGCGGGTATCAGGTTCTTGTGTTTAAGCTTCAATTGCGGTCCACTTTGCGACAAACCATTATTATAAAATGGAGAGTTTAATGAACAAAGTTTAATTGCATTCTCTTTACCAATTGTCTGGGAAATTTTCTAGAAATGCATTTAAATAATTCACTGTGATAGATTATGGGTTGTCTATAAACTACAACTAGAGAGGGATGGGGGGTGATTAGGTGTTTTCAGATTTCATTGCTATTTAATAATTTATCTATCACAGCACACAAGCATCACAGAAAACATACAATGATTTATAGTGGTTCCCAACTAGATAATGTGTCTAGAGGTAGTCCACTGTCACCCCCACCTATCTGGCAGTGTGCTAGACTAGGCAACTTCTCCAACTTAGATCTTTTCACTATAATCAGATCTTACAACTCAGGTTCACACAAAACCCTACAAGGCTCAGACTTTACAAGTCTTACAATCTCAGATCTTCAACAAGATCCTACCAAAACTCAGGTTCACCAAGAACCCTACTAACTCAGATCTATCACTAGATCCAACCAGCTCAGACTCACAAAGAGCCCTACAAAATAATACATGGATTTTGTTGTAGAAGAGAAGATTTGAGAATGAAAGCATTGAATCACAGATCTTTTTCTTCTTCTTGTAATAGTAAGCAAAAAGATCTTGTGGATCAATGAACCTTTTTTTAGAATCTTCTGTAGATCTTCACAGCACAGCAACAATGAAGACTTCTTCTTTTTGTTGATTCTTTTCTTTCTCTCTTCAGGAAATATGTGTGAGAGTGATACTTGAGAGAATACTGAGCAAGGTCCGCGTCTGTAGATAAAAATTATCTTCTTTTATATGCTCTGAAATTTTGCATAAAACCTCTTAATGATTATTCCATAATCAATTTCCCGTTTGAAAACATCTTGCAGAATTGGCAGTTCTTTATAATAATTACTAGCCTTTCTTGGAACTTGCAGAATATAGAAATAATAAATTTATTTCTTAAGTGCTGTGCAACGACTATATTCTTTAGAGAATATATCATTTATTGCTCCTTGATTTATGCGCAAGATAGGCGGTGTGCACATTCCCTGAATATTCATTTCCAAGAATGTCTACAAATTAAATGATGTTCTGCAACTTGTCAAGAAGATGTTTCTCCTTAAAGACGATATCGTCTTGATTAGTGTACACGACAGATATACTTTACGACGATATCGTCGACAATCTTCCTTCTTCATGACTCTACATGATATCTCAATGGTCTTACTTCTTCTAGATGACATCGTCGAGATGTTTCTTTGAATAAGACATAGACTTGTTCTTCAAGCTTATTGTCTTTGTTCAAGATGACATCATCTTGATCTTCTAGACGGCATCGTCGAGATGTTGACTTAGACTTATTCTTTAGGCTGAATGTCTTACTTCAAGATGACATTGTCTTGATCTTCTAGATGAGATGAGGTCATCAAACTGATGTTTGTTCTTCATGACTCTTCCTTCATGAATTAATGAGTCAGGTCACTTAGCCTTCAAGGTTATACTTATTCTCTAAAACGATATTATTGAAGACATCTTGGCTTTATCTATGATAAGCTTTCTTCAAGACGATGTCATCGAAATCTTAACTTAGCTTTGTCCACGATAAGCTTTCTTCAACCTTTAAGATGATGTGTCTTCATCAAGACGATATCGTCGAAACTATTTCGAAGATATGATACTTCTCCACAATTCTTCTGCTGAGTCTTGAGATGATATTTTACTTAGTTAATTTTCATCACTTTTATAGTCTATACACTGGTGATATAACTTTGATGTATCTGTCATAACATGAACTTAAACACAACATCAAAAACCACTTAGCTTATCTATACTTGTGTTCCTTCTTCAAATCTAGAGACATTGAAGGCATAATACCCAATAATCTCCCCTATTTGAAGAAGCTAGAACTTATAAGTATAGATAGACATTACTAGCAAATATAATGATTGTCAATATTTTAGGCATTTGATCATTGCATATATTAATTATTAACCAGTCCAATACATTCACAATATATATATCAGATTCAATAATGTAAAGCATAGAAGTGTGCAAGTGATTTCTAGAATCCTTCTTCTTTTCAATCCTTTTGAACATCTTTTCCTTATCCAGAAGGTCCTGCTTTCTTTGATTGCTCAGCTTCAGCCTGTTTCGGCTTTTTTCTTTCAAAGTAGTTATAGGGCTTGGGGTGATATCTGAGAGGTGCATGTAAAGGCACTGAGGTTTCTCCCATTTTGATCTTGTTCCAATAATCCCTTATTTCAGCTTCACATATTTCATATTTTTCCTTTCCTCTGAGATGTCGAAGGTCCCCCTATCATGCTTTCCATGCTGATATAGATTCTAAGCGTTTAGGATGATATCCCTTAAGCAAGGGCTCCACTCTTCAAAGTTAGGATTTTTCTTAACTTCTTATATTCTCCTCCTCTTAGCTTCTTGCTCTTCAAGGTCAACAGAGTGTCTTTTACTTTTCCAGATTTGCCTACTTCCACTTGCAGGCACATCCACAAAATACTCTTGATAGCTCTCAGGCTCTTGATACTGTTCTGCAGGGGCTTCACGTGTTACACTTTGAGATAGTTCTTTAGGGAGATTGCCATCATGAATTGGATGTTGGTAGGCTATCCCATAGTCAATTGGATCAAGATCCAAAGAGAATATTACTTCATTTGCTAGCCACATGGCATGGTGGCTTTATATTATCTCCCCCTTTCTAGCTTCTAAAATTATTCCTTTAGAGAGGGATGCTTGAAAAGCCTGAAGTTGTCTGGCCAGAAGGTTGTTCAGATTACCAATGGCATCCATAAGAGTGCCCTGAGATGTCCTGACAGCATGATGGATAGAATTTGAAAGATGATCTTGTGTTACTTGAAACCGGTGCAGTAATGTTTCACCTATATTGTCCATAAGCTCTTGAGATACTTGAGCAGAGGAGGATATTCTCTGAAGGACAATATTGATGGCATCTTCAAAATCAGTAAAGGACACATGTTGATTTTGGATGATGGACTGCTGGTTGTCTCTTAGAGTAGTCAATCTATCAAGCACAATGTTGAGTTGTTGTCCAATTAGAAAGGTAGCTTGATTTATATTTGCTATTTTAGTCCTAGTATTTTCCACAGCAGTTGCAGTAGTCTGATATACATTTGAGTTTTGATGGTTGAGGAGATTAATATCTTCTTGGAGGACATCTATCCTGGCAGAGAGATCATTTCTGCAGCCTGTAATAGCCTGATTTACATAGGTTTCAAAATTTTCTCTTTTGTCTATCCAATAGGCCTTCCATATGTGACATCAAGTCAGGTGATGGAACTGTGGGAGCTGTTTTGGGTAGAGAATGTGGTTCATCTTCTATTCTTGGAGGTGAAGGCAGCATTGTCGAGTGACCTGTATGCTCCCCCTGCATTGGTGCAGGGGTTTCTGAGTGGTGCTCATGTTCTTCTCCTTCTGAGAATGTATGTATTTCATCATTAAGAAAATCATTTAAGAACCTGTCAGATTGATCATGTTCTTCAATAGCTGCATGACTACTAGGTTCTCTTTCAGGCAACTCCTGATGAGCTGGATCCACCTCCTCTTGAGGTGCAGGAGAACTATCCATTCTAGGGGTTTCTTCTCTCATAGGCTCCCCGTCAATAGGAGTCAGGGGTTCTTGAGGAACTTGAGGTGTTGTGACAGGGGTCTTTGAGACTTAAGAAGAAGGTTCCCCTGCATCTTTTTTTGTGAACCTCTTCTCCCACCTGCTCACAATTTTTACATCTATCTTTTTGAGATAGTTTAGAGGAGTTGATTCTGAAATTTTGAGGAGATGAGGGATGGTATTCATGAGATATAAAGATAGGATTCTTCCAAATTTTGGAGAATTGATGTGATCTGTAATCAAGTCGAACATCAACATTCCCCAGTCAGTCCTTTTGTAGAAGATTACCCTGACCATTATCTCATACATTCCTTTAAAGACTCGATCATCCGAGCCTGTCTTACATAACAACACCTTTCCATTGATATATGTCAGCAATTTGCCTTGCCGGTTCATGTGCATTCTCTGCAAACTACCATAGGGTTTCGTTTCAAAACCGCACCATTTCAATCCTTCATAGACATCTGCATCTGTGATGTCTTCTTCTATCTCATCTTTTGCAATGTCGAGACAGCTGAATGGTAGAGATGAGTTGGCTCAGTAAGGATGTACTCCACCGCAGATGCATGCAGCAGGGCCATGACCATATCCAAATCCTCTTCAGTCTTCTCAAAGCCGCCTTGTAGGAGTTCTCCACCGGAAGGGATTTTCTCATCATTCTTTTTCGGCGCCATTTTGTTAGCAGAGAGTTGTCGGAAGGAAGAAGATGAGAGAAGGATTCTAGGGTTTTGTGCGTGCATCATTTATATGCTTACACAAAGTCTAATATATAGAGTAATGCATTGGGAAGGAAAAAAGGCATGTACCTATTCAAATTCTCCTATATCGTTTTGAGAATCTCAAAATTGCGGCACAATCATGATGGTGTCGTGTTCTATGACATCATTTTGTCGGTCTGGAGAGTCGTCGAGACTTTCTTTATCATCGAGATTATCGTTGAGATGTCTTTATTCTTGTCATCGAGACTTGAATGTTGTCGTTGATACTTTATCAATGTCGTCGTTATCAATTTAAGACGATATTCTATATGAAGATGATTTCCACTAGAGTACTTGAGGTTTAAGCTTTCTGGTGTTCCTGTCTTCAAAAACTAAGATTGTCAGATCACTTTAGGGTGGACCTTATGTGAGATCCAACCTATTATCAAAATAATGTGCACCAAGAAAATATAATAGATTCAACATACCTAATTCAATAACTCAACATGCCCAATTCAATTTTGAGTTGATTGAACTTAGACTCATCAAGGGGTTTAGTGAAAATTTCAGCTATCTGCCTCTCTGTATTAACATACTCAAGGTAGATGTCTTCCTTTTCATCATGCTCCCTAATAAAATGATATCTAATTTCAATATGCTTTGTTCTACTGTGTGCCACGAGATTTTTAGCAATAGAAATGGCACTTCAGGAATCACAAAAGAGAGGTATTCTCTTGATGTGCAAATTGTAATCCTCTAATTGGTGTTGAATCCATAGGAGTTGTGCACAACAACTACCAGCTGAAATGTATTATGATTCAGATGTGGAGATAGAAATATTGTTTTGCTTTTTACTAATCTAGGACACAAGCCTTCTCCCCAGGAACTGACAAGTTCCTGAAGTGCTTTTTTTATCCTCTTTGCACCCAGCAAAGTCTGCATCAGAATATCCACATAGCTCAAAATCATTTGACTTAGGCTACCAGCCCTAGATTTGGAGTACCCTTGAGAGATCTCAAAATTAATTTCATAGCTGAGTAATGAGATTCTTTGGGGTTCACTTGATATCTTGCACAGACACATGTAGCAAACATGATGTCTAGCCTACTAGCAGGGAGGTAGAGCAATGAGCCAATTATGCTTCTATACAAGGACTCGTTATAGGATTTCCCCTTTTCATCCTTGTCTAGAGACACAGTTGAACCCATAGGAGTTCTCATAGGGGTAGAGTTCTCCATACCAAATTTCTTTATGATATCCAAGGTAAATTTGGTCTGAGAAATAATAATTCTTTCCTCAGATTACTTTACTTGGAGACCTAGGAAATACTTTATCTCTCCCATAGAGCTCATTTCAAATTTACTTTGCATAAGCTTAGCAAACTTTTTGCAAAGACTCCCATCTGTTGATCCAAATATAATTTCATCAACATATATCTGGACCAAAAGAATCTGGCCCTTCAACTCTCCAAAGAAAAGAGTCTTAACTATTTTCCCTCTTGAGAACTTGCTTTCAAGGAGAAAAGTAGACAGTGTCTCATACCAAGCCCTTGCAGCTTGCTTAAGCCCATATAAGGCTTTATTGAGGAAATACACATGATTAGGAAAGGTTGGAGAGATAAAACCAGGTGGTTGAGAAACATAGACTTCCTCTTGTAGATTTCTATTGAGAAATGCTGATTTGACATCCATTTGATAGACTTTGAACCCCTTGTATGCAGTATAGGCTAGAACGAGTCTGATTTCCTCCAATCTAGTAACATGTGCAAATGCTTGATCAAAGTCTATGCCTTCTTTCTGCCTGTATCCGTGAGCTACTAGCCTTGCCTTGTTCTTTACAATCAATCCAGCTTCATCCATCTTATTTTCTGTAGACCAACTTTGTTCCAAGGATATTATTCCCTTGTGTGCTTTGGACAAGTTTCCATACCTTGCACCTTTTGAAATGATTTAGCTCTTCTTGCATAGCCATAACCCAGAATTGGTCTCTGTTGGCCTCCTCAATTTTCTTGTGCTCAAGTTGGGATAGAAAACTAAGGTGTAAGTTTTCATTTAGTGCATTTCTTCTATTTCTCACTCCATCAGTGAGCTCACCAATTATCTGATTTGCTGGATGATTTCTATAATGTCTCATAGCAATAGGAATTACTCTTACTGGTTCTCTTATTTCAGTAACTTCTTCAGCTCCTAGTTCATGGTTCTCTAATCTTTCTTCAATTCCTGCATTGGATGAACTAGAGAAAGCATTATGCAGCATGCTGCTCTCATAAAAAATAATATGAATAGATTCCTCAATTGTAAGAGCATTCTTATTGAAGACTCTGTAGGTCTTGCTATGCTTTCTATATCCTACAAATACACCTTCATAGCTCATTTCAGATAATTTGGTAATGTAGTGCTTATTGTTTTTCAACACATAACATTTCTTTTCAATGATTTTGAAGTAAGCTAGTGTTGGCTTCTTACCCTTAATTAGCTCATAAGGAGTCTTATTATGTTTCTTATTGATGAGTGCTCTATTTTGCACATGACATGCAGTGTTAAATGCCTCAGCCCAAAGGTATTCTGGGAGTGAGGAGTCACTTAGCATGGTCCTACCAGCTTCAATAAGTTTTCTATTTTTTCTTTCAGCCACCACATTCTGTTGGGGAGTTCTGGGAGAAGAAAACTCTTGTAGGATACCTTCTTTCTCACAGAATTTGGTCATTGACCCAGACTGAAATTCAGTTCCATGATCACTTCTGAATTTGACGACAGAGCTGTTTACTTCGTTCTGAATATGTTTAACAAAAATCTTGAATATAATTAAGGTATCAGACTTGTGTTTCAAAAAGAACACCCAGGAAAATCTAGAATGATCACCAACAATAACCAATATATAAGCCATTCCTCCTAGGCTGTACACAGTCATAGGACCAAATAAGTGTTGGATCGGTAGGCTCCCTTAGAGGGGGGGGGGGATGAATAAGGGGTTTAAAAGATTATATTATATTTTGAAATACTTGCTTATGATTAGAGATCAAAATAGTGTTTATAAATAAAGATCTAAATTATTTTATAATAAGGGAGAGGATAATAAACAATTTAGAGAAATGAAGAACAAATCACTTTTATTACACAAAGAGAGACATGATTATTTTTAATAAAATTGATTACATAATTTTGATTTCAATGACTCTAGAAATCAAAGCAAAATATGAAAGACTCTTTTTGTTTTCTATACTGACTCGTATCCCCACGAATCGGTTGGCTTTAGCCGATCCTTCCCCGGATACGGCCTTAAGCCTCTCTAGCCAACCCTTCCCCGGATATGGCCTCGAGCACCGCCTAGACCTACACCCGAGACCTAGTCGCCAACACGAGATGAATTTCTGCCCTAATTCCTACCCAGACCTATTCGCCAACACGAGGCGAGTTTACTAAACAATTACAAGAAAAGATGTGAAATAAAAAGACAATAATATAAAAACTCCCTCTATGTGGATCTCTTGGAGAAGTAGACGAAGTCTCGCAGAGTATGATCGTAGTCGATGCGGTCTTTCGTCACAATGATGACGTGTGTTGAAATCTTCTCCACGGATCTCCTTAAGCCTTCATGGATTTGTGTGAGTATCTCTCTGAACCTTCCTCTCTATGCTGTGGCACGAAGCTCTGGAATTCTGGATCTCAACAGGATAATGAAGACGGAGACAAGGGGTCCTTTTTATAGCCTTGGCGCTAGCGCCTGCGCTAGAGCTACCGCCGGCGCTATCTCATTTTAGGACATATTCTGTGCGGCAGAATCTTCAATTTGAGGAAACAATTCTCTCTTGCCTTCTGTGCTCCACGCTACCGCCTGCGCTATCAGATACCGCCAGGCGCTATCTCCTTCTATATGTGCTCCCGGAATTGCGCTTAAGCATTCTTTTTGTCGATCGAATTTTCGTCGAACGGAGTTCGTCGAGCGGGCTTCATCATTCGTCGATCGGAAATTTGTCGAATGGAGAATCATCGAACGCAAGATCGTTGAATGCAGATTTAATTTCGTCGAACCCAGCTTCCATTCTCAGCGGCTTGATTTCGTCGATCGCAGCAGCAATTTCGTCGAGCGGGCTTCATCATTCGTCGAGTGGAAATTCGTCGAACGTAAGTTCGTCGAACGCAAGATCTATTTCGTCGAACCCAGTGATGAGCATTTCATCGAGCGCAAGCTAGCGCCAGGCGCTAGGTGCTACCGCCGGCGTTAGTAGGAGTGTTGGATTTGATGGCTCAACTTTAGGGGCAACCTTCTTATGTAATCCTTGAGTCATGTGGACTTTGTTATCCTGCACACTTAAACACACAAGATCAAATACACTTAGGATTTGTTATTATCAAACCTAGGAGATGCGGAAGACCATGTTCCAACAAACTCCCCCTTTTGATAATAACAAATCCATTAATGATAAATCAGAGCATTAATATATAAGCATGATGAAACTTACTTGTGTGTGTGTAAGAGGATGACTTAGGATAATTTTCGATATTAGCATTTATAATTGCTCCCCCTAAATACATGCTCCCCCTAAGTGAATGCTCCTCTAATATGTAAGCTATCATCTTAATTAAGCATGTTAGTTTTCTATTTTGATAGCATATTATATTTATCATGTTAGTTCTCCCCCTTTTGTTATTAGCAAAAGTGGGTAAGGAGACACCACTTAAAAGTTGATAATAAGATAAAGGCAAGATCGAGCTTGTAGAGAGAAGGAAATGATAAGGAGTTTTAGAATACTTTTTATAAAAATAGATCAGAGTTTTTAGCTTAAAGATGAACAATCTAACATTTGTCAAGTACTCAATATTATCTTATTAGTTTTTCCTTTTTATATAAGAGTTTTAAGCATAAAAAATGTAATGATTTCCAAGTAACTAAACTACCCAGACAATGTGTCTACACCTTAGCCCCATACTAAGTGACGTATGGGCATGAGAAGCTGCAAACATGTCGTAGGTTGGGGTGTTAGTCCCATATGCAGACACTAGACAAAAACTTAACCTAGCACTCTTCCCCCCAGTGCCTCGCAAGGCCCCACTGGAACCCTCCCCGGTTAAGGACAAGTCATGACTAGAGATAAGGTTATCTAATGTCTACAACCCTACGCCACCGCTATGGTGAGATATGAAGTGATGGATAATAATTATTGGAAACATTAAGCATTTAAATTTAGTGATAAGTTCATAGCCTATGGGTTTATATTTTTATTTGAATTTATGAAAACACTCACAAAGCTATTTTGAAATCCATTAATGAATCAGAGTTTTTAATATAACAATATTTTCATAGAAATAACTCAGAGTTTTTAGCAAGAAAATATTCATGTTTAGAGATACCAATATAAAGTTTAACAAGCAAGTCTACCACTTGTTGAAAGAAAGGAATTTTAAGATTCAAGTGATGATGCACACAAAATACAAGACTTTAAGTAATCATGAAAGCGCAAGGTAAAAAAATTATATGGTTATGATGCGGAAGACTTATAGAAATACAAGAAACATCTTATTGTAATCAATAATGATCCATAAAAATATATATGTGTTAAATTTCAAAAAGAAGATGTTTTTGTAAATCATTTTTCAATTAAAATCTTTAAATTTGATAATAAAGTAACCAAGCATGAAATAATGTTATCAAAAAGAGATTACTACAATGTTACTTTAATTCACAATTTCAGAACATACCAAACATTGTTGAAAGCATGCTAGGTTATCTAGTGCATTTCATAAATAAAGAGTAGTATAGAATTAGCATTAGGATCCAATACTCATGAGAAGAAGTGTTATGGAAGATAATGATGTGCACATAAGTGTATTTTGAGTAGAGTAAACAAATGTTTTAATAAAAAATATAAGAAATATGTAAAGTAAGAGCACAATAAAACACAAATAATTTTACTTCCACAAACTTCAATGCAAAAAAACATGAACAACTACCAAGGTGCTTTGCACACACAATGCTCATTAAGACTTATCAGGGTGCAACGTAGTGCTTGGGGGATCACATATTTTATTTTATTTTAATATTGAAACTAGTGATCTGATGTACTTAAGAGTAAGTGGTTTTTATTTTGAAAGAAAGATATAGTTTGCACAAGATACTTTACTATTCTTTCCAAGGTGCTCAACCTCACGACGCTTATTAAGAAATATTAGGAGGTTCAAGTAGTGCTTGGTGGAGTTATCTTTGTCACTTTATTTTATGATTTTTGTTTTGTACAAAGTTCTTTGAATACACTTGTTTTGCAAACCAATATAATTTATGAAAAACATAACCACTTTTCTTAACTTTTAAAAGTGCAAATAAAGGTAGTGTAGGTAAGATACTTGTGCAATTTTAATTCAATTTACTAATACAAAACATACACACGCATTCTAGATTAAACACATATGTAGACAATGCCAAAGTGAGTGAATAAATATCATTATCAAACATAAAACATTTACTCATATTAGAGGCATGCTAAGCTTGGTTCTACACAACTTTTACAATATAATTGATGCACATATTAATAGATATATCAAAGCATGATGAAAACAATGTTCAAAGCAGTTTGAAATGATAAATTGCAACATTATAGAGGTTCTAAATGATGGGTTAAATCATGCTTGATTTTCAATGAAGTCCATACAGTATTTTTGATATTTTGAAGAATAATTTTGATTTAAAGTTTGAACTCATAAGATTGATCTTGGACTTCCCGAGGACTACCTTGTGAGGGGTTCGATCGGTACTAGGAGATGTGATGGGATGATAGCCCAAATCCCCCTTTGGCAAGATACATGTAAGTAGAAATTGTAAGTTCAAGAAAATACTTGTTCATATTTTTTGTTTTGTATTTTTGTATTTGATTTTTGCATATAGAAATCAAACAAATAACCAAAGAAAGAAAGAAAAAAATATTTTTTTGTAATTTGGTTTTTGTAAATTTGAATTTTAATTTTTCAAAAATCAATTATAGGCATAGATGCAAAAATGAGTAGTACATATAAAATAATATATTTTTAGTGATTTTTCAGAATTTTAAAATTACAGAAAATCGGACATTTGAGCTAGCGCCGGCGTTAAGTACTAGCGCCTGCGTTAGCTCAGAGAGAGTGCTTATTTTAATCATATAGCCTAGATTTTCTTCGATTTTGCTTTCGATTTTTCTTAATTATGTTTGTGCAATGTAATGCCTGTCTAATGAAGTGAAAAGATGAGAACAAATCGCAAGAAGTTGCGGAAGTTAAAATTTTAGTACATGGGTTTCACATTCATTGAAGTTCCATATTTATTAGACCTTAATTCTAGAGTTTTGCACAACATATGCATGAGTGAAATGATCATACATAATTGAAATAATATTCATGCAATTTTTCAATTACGGTTTGACATGATTATGATTTAACATACTAGGGGTAATCAAAAATGATGAAAATATATTAAATACCTAGGCAAAACTTGCGCATTTTATAAATTTAGCCTAATGGCCCTAAAATACCTTTTGAATCCATTTTGACACTTATTTCATTTAGTCTTAATAATATCATATGACAAATTTAATTTTTCAAGTTTTATAAGACTAATAGGAAATTGGATTTAGAAGGATAAAAATAAAAAGGATAAGTAGATCACTTGAAAAATGATATGTCTTTATATTCAACTTTGTTGTATTTTCGAATTTTGGTTTGATATGTGAAAGTCATATCACATGTTATATAAAGTGATCTTATCATGATGGCTCAAAGAAATAAAAGCAAAAAAAAAGAAATTAAGCATATCATGAAGTAGAGAATTGATATTTCATTTTTGATTGATTTCTACTTCATGCAAATGATAGAATACTATTGAATGAGAGATTTAGGTATCCAAAGAGGACCGGGTGTGATGGTTCCTTTGGGTACCCAAATACATCGTGTTTGCTTTTGGGGAGATATGATTGAATGGGCTCTTTTGATTTGAGTTTGTGTTTCATCTTTAGCTTTGGGTCTCCATTCAAATCTTGGTTTAACATTATTTTTAGTTTTCAAATTTCCATAATCATTTACTTGAATATTTTGATCAAAAAGGTTTTTAAAGTTATAATTTGAAGGAAATTTGTTTGCATTTAATTTTCGGTTGGGAGAAACATGATTTTGTAAATTATGGTGATTTTGATTTTGATTTACAAATCCTTTATGTTCCTTACTCCCATTTTTAAACTTAGGTAAGATGTTCATATTCATATTCAACTTGTTTTTAGATATAGTTTGATATTGTGAATTTGTATTTACAATTTTCATAAGAAAGTTGATTTTTGATTTTAATTCATCATTCTTAATTTTTAAATTATGTCTAGCTTTCTTATAAGCAATTGTGCTATTTTTAAGAGTGGATACAATTGAATCAATATGGTTTTGAAATTTATTTCTGTATTCCTCAAATGTTTCATCCATCTTTTCAATTTCAATTTTATAACTATTGCATGTAGCACAATCACTTTTTAAAGATGAATTTTCTAGCGATAATTTTTCATTATGTTCTTTTATACAAATAATTTCTTTTTCAAGTTCCTTAAATTTTTCTTTAATATCATTACAATCAAAACAAGGTTTTGTATTTTCAATTGAAGTGACATGAGTAAAGCTAGATAAATTAGATTTTGATTTTACTTTAACTCTTGCTTTTAAATTTTTATTTTCTAAGCGCAATTTGCAATTCGCATATTTTAATTTCTTAATTTTGCGCTTTGTAATTTGTAGCAATTGTAAAGTAGAAATAGAATTGCAAACAATAAGATGATTTGATTTCCTTACAGTGCTTTTGGATGTTGTGATATTTGAGCACGAATTTTCTTTGTTGTCTTCATCTATTTGGCATTCCACTTTCAAAGATGGGATTTCTTCTTTTCCATTTGATGTGCAATATTGTATGTTCTCCACTTCTTGCATTTGGTCCATACCTGTAGATGGAGAATCATACATTTCTTCAAGAAATTTCCATACTTTGTATGCACTTGAAAAACAATATATTAATTTTGAAATTTCGTAAGATAAAGCACAGAAAATACTATTTAAAGCTTTTGCATTTAGATGACGTTCCTGTTTATTTGATTCATCCGCTGGTCTAACTATTGCTATATCCCATGCATTGATATCTAAATTTTTAATAAACTTTTCCATTAAAAATTTCCACCCTTTATAATTTCTCCCTTCGAATAAAGGTGGTTTAAGAGATTTTTCTTCTTCATAAAAATTTACCCCACTAATAGAAGCGAGATCATGAGACGCCATTATTACTGGTTGTTAAGCCGATTGGAATAAAACTGCTCTGATACCACTTGTTGGATCTGTAGGCTCCCTTATAGGGGGGGGGGGTGAATAAGGGTTTTAAAAACTTATATTATATTTTGAAATACCTTGCTTATGATTAGAGATCAAAATAGTGATTATAAACAAAGATCTAAATTGTTTTATAATAAGGGAGAGGATAATAAACAATTTAGAGAAATGAAGAACAAATCACTTTTATTACAAAAAGAGAGACATGATCATTATTAATAAAATTGATTACAAAATTTTGATTTCAATGACGCTAGAAATCAAAGCGAAATATGAAAGACTCTTTTTGTTTTCTATACCGACTCGTATCCCTACGAACCGGTTGGCTTTAGCCGATCCTTCCCCGGATACGGCCTCAAGCCGCTCTAGCCAACCCTTCCCCGGATATGGCCATGAGCACCCCCTAGACCTACACCCGAGACCTAGTCGCCAACACGAGGCGAATTTCTGCCCTAAGTCCTACCCAGACCTAGTCGCCAACACGAGGCGAGTTTACTACACAATTACAAGAAAAGATGTGAAATAAAAAGACAATAATATAAAAACTCCCTCTATGTGGATCTCTTGGAGAAGTAGACGAAGACTCGCAGAGTATGATCGTAGTCGATGCGGTCTTTCATCACAATGATGACGCGTGTTCAAATCTTCTCCACGGATCTCCTTAAGCCTTCATGGATTTGTGGGAGTATCTCTCTGAACCTTCCTCTCTATGCTGTGGCACGAAGCTTTGGAATTCTGGATGTCAAGAGGATAATGAAGACGGAGGCAAGGGGTCCTTTTTATAGCCTTGGAGCTAGCGCCTGCGCTGGAGCTACCGCCGGCTCTATCCGATTTTAGGACATATTCTGCGCTGCAGAATCTTCAATCTGAGGAAACAATTCTCTCTTGTCTTCTGTGCTCCACGCTACCGCCTGCACTATCGAATACCGCCAGGCGCTATCTCCTTCTATATATGCTCCCGTAATTGCGCTTAAGCATTCTTTTTGTCGATCGAATTTTCGTCGAATGGAGTTCGTCGAGCGGGCTTCATCATTCGTCGATCGGAAATTCGTCGAATGGAGACTCGTCGAACGCAAGATCGTCGAACGCAGATTCTATTTCGTCGAACCCAGCTTCCGTTCTCAGCGGCTTGATTTCATCGATCGCAGCAGCAAGTTCGTCGAGCGAGCTTCATCATTCGTCGAACATAAGTTCGTCGAACGCAAGATCTATTTCGTCGAACCCAGTGATGAGCATTTTGTCGAGCGCAAGCTAGCGCTAGGCGCTAGGTGCTACCACCGGCGTTAGTAGGAGTGTTGGATTTGATGGCTCAACTTTGGGGGCAACCTTCTTATGTAATCCTTGAGTCATGTGGACTTTGTTATCCTGCACACTTAAACACACAAGATCAAATACACATAGGATTTGTTATTCTCAAACCTAAGAGATGCGGAAGACCATGTTCCAACAATAAGTACATGTGCAGTAGGTATAAGCACCTAGTGGATTCTTTGTCCTGTATGCTTCTAAATGAAGTTCTTGTTTACATACCCATTTGACATGCATGACAAGGACTCATCTCTAAGCAATCCAGCTAAGGAGCATCTCTAACAAAGTTCTCTGTCATTAATTTCTTGAGAGACTTGTAGTTAATGTGGCCTAATATCTTATGCTACTTTACACAAGCAAACACTCCATCATTTGCTACAAGACATACAAGCTCATTTTTCCTAATGCAAATGAAATTTAGACAATAAATATTTCCACTCCTTGTGCCTGTTAGAATGGATTCATTCTCATAATCCCTAATCAGACACTTATCCTTGTGGAAAGAAACAACATATCCAGAGTAACATATCTGACTTATACTTATAAGGTTATGTTGTAACCCTTCCACATAAGCTACTCTTGTGATAGTGATACTGGCATTTGTGATCATACCATAGCCCTTTACTACACCTCTGTCAGATCCTCCAAATTTAACTTTGGGTCCATCTTCTACAGGTGCAAATTCCTTCAATAGGCTTCTTGTTCCAGTCATATGCTTGGAACATCCACTGTCCAAGTACCACGCATGAGTCTTGATGGTTTTTGGACATACCTGCAAAACAACTATACTTCCTTAGGAACTCAGTCTCTCTTGGGTCCTAGGTGCTTGTTAGATGATGGATTTGCAGCCCGCCTTTTTGTTGTCATGTGAGAGTGATTCTTAACAGTTGGGTTGAACCAACAGTCTAAGGAAAAACGCCCTACTTTTCCACAACACCAGCATTCAAATCTATTGTATCTAGATTTTCTTGTGGTTTTTGGTCTGACTAGGTTAGGCCGTTGTTTAACAACTAACCTCCCCTTCTTGGAGGCAGAAGGGTTTTCTCCAACATGACAACTTCTGCAGGCTTTTACTAGAGGATTCTGTTGGGGTGCAGATAGTGCACTCTTCCCAAGGAGAGTTTTCTCTTGCTTTGCCTGGTAGACGGCAGCTTAATACTGCAGTCTCTTTTCTGACTTTCTTTGCATCCATAGATGCTACTGTGATCATATGAATTTGTGGGTATGATCACTTTTCTGAAGACAGTCTTTCCTTGGGAAGATTTCCCATAGTTTTCACCTAGAGTGTAGCCCAAACCTTGCATATTTATTTTTGAAAAGCTATCAATCAAGGAAAGAACTGTTTATGGCTTGGAATAACTAGCCACAATCTTCTTTTCCTTTAAAACCTTATCCTCCAGCTCTTAAATTCTAAAATTCTTATGCTTGATGACTTCATGCCAAGTTCTAGTGCTCAGTGGAGGGATGGATAATTTGGTTTTCTCTTGAGCTAGCTTAGCTACTTTCTCAAGTAGTTCATCTCATTTTTCCACTCAAGGAGATGATCTCTGTAGCTTGTGCCTTACATAGAGCTTTTGCTTTCTTAAGGGCATCAAACAATGCACCAAATTTCTCAATATAGTTAGTATCAACTTCTTCTTCCGTTGAAGTGGAGATGGTATCTGATTCTGTGTCAGAGAGAGTACGAGATGCTTTCAGGATTACCTGTTTGTGATGAATTTCATCACAACATTCTTCATCTGAGAGAGACATGGATGCTATGTGGCAATCTGATTCTGATGAGGAGCAATCAGTGTCACTATCACTGAGTGTCTTCGCTTTCTTTGCCACAAAGCGTTTCTCTGATTTACTGTTCTTTGAGTTCCTTCTTTCTTCACTCTTCTCTTGTCTTTTGGATGGACATTCAGTAATGACATGTCTAGGCTTATTGCAGTTGTTGCAAATAATGTTAGAAGAATTATGTTTACTTGTTTTGGAATCATACCTGTCTGATCTGTGTTTTCTTCTACGCTTGTCTTCTCTCCTGGAGTTAAAGGGTTAAGCTTCATATCTTTTGTTCCCTCTTTTTCTATTTCTCAATAGTTTCTTAAACTGCTTGGTGAACAGTGAGAGATCTTCATCAGAGAGTTCTGAAGTGGAGTTGCTTGAGGTCTCTTCCTCTGAAACCTAGACAAGCTCCACTGTCTTATGCTTTCTGGAATCTTCAGCTTTAAAGGCCACTACCTTTTCTCTGGAGTAAGCCTTGGAGTTTTCCTCCTCAACATTTCTGGTATTTAGCTGCAGCTCATATGATAAGAGCTATCCATACAGCTGTCTAGGCATCATTGCTCCCAAATTGCCAACTTCTCTTATTGCACACAACTTTATGTCCCATTCTTTGTTCAGGGATCTCAAGAATTTATCATTTAGTTCATAGTTGGTGAATTCTCTTCCATAAGTTCTAAGTCCATTTACAATTCTGAAGAATTTCTCATAGCAGGTAGCTATGTCATCCTTCTTATGTTGCCTGAAGGATTCATACTCCTAATTCAGGAGAGATTTCTTGTCATCCCTGACTTCCTCAATTCCTTCCATATAGATAACTAAGGAGTCCCACATCTCCTTAGCTGTTTTGCAATGAATTAGATTTTAAAATGTTGAATCATCAATTGCATTCGCAATGATGTTCTTAGCCCTTTTGTCCATCGTGACCAAGGAACTTCATCCTTGGTGAAATTCGATAATTTCTTAGTTGCGGTAATAACTGTTGGATCCACAGGAATGTTCATGGGAATATCGGGTCTGTCTTCTACTATCAGATAGACTCTAGGGTCTGAGGCTTCCATGTAGAACCTAATTCTTTGCTTCCAGATGAGAAAGTTCTCCTTGGTGCAAATAGGCAGCTTCATTGAGCTCATCTCCTTATGATGCTCACCAGCCATTTGTTTATCACAACCCACTAGATTTGTAGATCTTGTTCTAAGCTGTTAAGCCTTTGAACTTAACCTAGCTCTGATACCAATTGAAAGATTATGGGTAGTCTATAAACTACACCTAGGGGTGATTAGGTGTTTTCAGATTTCATTACTATATAATAATTTATCTATCACAGCACACAAGCATCACAAAAAACACACAATGATTTATAGTGGTTCCCAACTAGACAATGTGTCTAGAGGTAGTCCATTATCCCTCCCACCTATCTAGTAGTGTGCTAGAGTAGGCAACTTCTTCAACTTAGATCTTTTCACTATAATCAGATCTGATAACTAAGGTTCACACAGAACCCTACAAGGCTCAGACTTTACAAGTCTAACAATCTCAGATCTTCAACAAGATCCTACCAAAACCCAGGTTTACCAAGAACCCTACCAACTCAGATCTATTACTTGATCCTACCAGCTCAGACTCACAAAGATCCCTACGAAATAATACAGGGATGTTGTTATAGAAGAGAAGATTTCAGAATGAAAGCTTTGAATCACAATTCTTCTTCTTCTTGTAAGAATAAGCCCAAAGATCTTGTGGATCAATGAACCTTTCTTTAGAATATTTTGTAGATCTTCACAATACAACAGTAATGGAGACTTCTTCTTTTTGTTGATTCTTTTCTTTCTCTCTTCAGGAAATATGTGTGAGAATAAAACTTGAGAGAATACTGAGCAAGGTTCATGTCTGTAGATAAAACTTATCTTATTTTATATGCTCTGCAATTTTGCATAAAACCCCTTAATGATTATTCCAAAATCAATTTCTCGTTTGAAAACATCTTGCAGAATTGGCAGTTCCTTATCATAATTACTAGCCTTTCTTGGAACTTGCAGAATATAGAAATAATAAATTTATTTTTTATGTACGTTGCAACGACTATATTCATTAGAGAATATATCATTTATTGCTCCTTGATTTATGCGCAAGATAGGCGGCGTGCACATTCCCTGAATATTCATTTACAAGAATGTCTGTGCATTAAATGTTGTTCTACGACTAGTCAAGACGATGCTTTTCCTTCGAGACGATATCGTCTTGATCAGTGTACACGACATATATGCTTTACGACGATATCGTTGAGATTCTTCCTTCTTCACGACTCTACTTGATATCTCAACGGTCTTACTTCTTCTAGACGACATCACCGAGATGTTTCTTTGAATAAGACTTAGACTTGTTCTTCAAGCTGACTGTCTTTGTTCAAGACGACATCGTCTTGATCTTCTAGACGACATCGTCGAGATGTTGACTTAGACTTATTCTTTAGGCTTACTGTCTTTCTTCAAGACGACATCATCTTGATCTTCTAGATGATATGAGGTCATCAAACTGATGTTTGTTCTTCATGACTCTTCCTTCATGACTTAATGAGTCAGGTCACTTAGCCTTCAAGGTTATACTTCTTCTTCAAAATGATATCGTCGAAGACATCTTGGCTTTATCTACGATAAGCTTTCTTCAAGACGATGTGGTCGAGATCTGAACTTAGCTTTGTCCATGATAATCTTTCTTCAACCTTTAAGACAATGTGTCTTCATCAAGACGATATCGTCAAAACTATTTCGAAGATATGATGCTTCTCCATGATTCTTCTACTAAGTCTTGAGACGATATTTTACTTAGTTAATTTTCATTACTTTTATCATTTATATACTGCTGATATAGCTTTGTTGTATCTGTCATAACATGAACTTAAATACAACATCAAAAACAACTTAACTTATCTATACTTGTGTTCTTTCTTTAAATCTAGAGACATTGAAGGCATAATACCCAACACACTGTAACTTTCGTTGTTGATGATTACTACATACTTCACATGGATATCATGTTCTGATTAAAAGGAATGTTCTGCTATGTTCAACCTTGGAACTCATGCAGCTTAACATTTTCTCTACCAATGCATCATTTACGGTGATCGGGAAGTTCATCTTACTTTATCTCTCCAATAGTTTGATTTCTTGCTATGTTGTGGGTTTAGACAATCGATTTTGATTATTATTTCTGTAGGTGTTTAATTCATTTTGTTGGATACAATAAAATCACCCTATTGTTGGAACAACGGTTTCTTCCATTTGGGAATTTTATTCCTGTAGGATTAATGTATAACCCTCTTGAATCTCAAATCAAGTTTGTTGTTGCTAAGTTAATGTTGATGGTTTCTAGACAGGAGTATGGGTGGATATATGGGGCCCCACCATAGTGGTTTTAGATTGGAGTGTGGGTGGATATATGAGGCCCCCACCACAGCTATTTTTTATAATGGAGTGTGGGTGGACATATGGGGCCCCCACCACAATTGCTTCTAGACTGGAGTGTGGGAGGATGATTAAGGCCCCCACCACAGTTCTTTTTAACTTATTATGCAGCAACTTGGCATGGCTATTTCTTCACTCAATACCCTCGTTGTTCGGTTCACTACTGTGAAAACTTGTAAGCTTTACTGAGCTGATTTTTTGCTACTCTTAGGTTTCATTAATAATCCTGCTGTTTAATGCCATTTTTGCTTTCATTATTATTTTTTGTTGTTTACTTGCTCCCTTTTTGGGCAGAGGCATTCTTTTCTTTTGAGTGCCTCGGGTTCAGGTTTAGGTTCGTGTGCTTAGCTGTTGCTAGTGGTAGGGCTACACTGTTCGGTCCCTAGCATAGGATCTGATAGATAAAATTGCGTTGCGTAAAATTAGAATATTATCCACGTATAATTCGATAAGGCAAGTGTACCTATCGCTTTATAGTATAGGATTTAGAAAATCAAGTGTCGTATTTTTCCATGCTTGTTGAGTACTTCTACTCACAAAGAAGAGCTATTATTTTACCGATCGAAAGTTGGGTTTGTTTTGGAAAAACGATTTGGAGAAAATTAACTACGAAGAAAAATTATGATTTTAAAGATTAACACTTGGCCTTGAATCCCTTTGGAATAAAATAAAATTTTATAAAAGAAGAAACCGCAAACTCTTATTGAAATAACTTCGACCGTGGAGGTTCCCAAAATATGGTCGCCTCTCTCGATAGAACTACCACCTAACCTTAGGTTGATCGATTAAGACCCCTCGGCCAGTCGAAACCCCTAAGCTTGCTTTAAGCGGTGAACCCCACTATTGGATTTGACTCCAATCCGAAAGATTTGTGTCACCCTCTCTCGAGGAATGCGTGCTACCCTTTTTATCTTTGAGTGATCTTCTCGTTCGCATGGATCTCTCGATCACTAGTGTACGGATCTTAGATTGAAAATCATATTCCGGACATATGAAATCAATGAGAAGTGTTTCAAAGATAAATCAAAGATAAACAATACGAGAGCTTGTCAATTAGAAAAAATTCAAAACATATTTTATTTCATTCCAAAGTTCATCATGACCAAGTGTTAAAGGAAATTTAGCTACTCATCATAGTGATGGGAATACAAGTAGAAGAGGAAAAAGACATGAATAAAAACTATAATACTTGAATTAAAATTGCGATAATAAAAACATACAACTTGAAGAAAAATTAGCTAGAACAACTAAAACAGTAAACTAAAGCTAAAAATGAACTCCAAAATCGAACTCCTTGACTTCTGGAGATTGCTGCATTTTATAGTTGAAAAATCAGGGAGTCACGCCCTTGGTCATGCCCTTGGTCACGCCCGTGACCAAGGGCGTGTAAGCTGCGTAATTGCTGTCTTGAAAGCCTGGGAATGTTGGGGAAGAAAAACTGCCAGAAATCATTTGCATGGCGGGTCACAGCCTCTGTCACGCCCGTGACCTAGGGCGTGTCTTGACCGGGTCTGGAAATGGCGGGAAACATCACCGGCTGAGTTAATCTGGCGGTTGCGGAAGAGACACGTCCTCAGTCACGCCCGTGACTGAGGGCGTGTAAGCTGGAAACGGAAGGAATTGATTGCTGGCTGCATTGAACGTATTCCGGGTGAGTCACGCCCGTAACCTTGAGGTCACGCCCTCTGTCAAGCCCATGACCGAGGGCGTGTAATTTTAATCCTACGTGGCAGTGAGTTCTGGCAGCTGGAATACGGCAGGGTTAGTTCCCGGCCGTAACATGGAATCACGCCCATGGGCACGCCCATGACATAGGGCGTGTACTTTGTGACTTTGGCAGAAATACTCCAAATATTCTCCTGATTACTCTTATGAGCTTGAAATTGCTATTGGCAGCCCAAATTACCTGAAAATACAAAAAAAGTAAATTTATTATAAAATAACTAAAATAAAATAAAATAAAATTAATTATTAATAAAATATTATATAAAAATAACTATAAATAATGCATTATCAAATACCCCCATACTTAAGCTTTTGTTATTCCAGAGCAAAACCATTATAAGTATGAGAAATTTTTATATGATATTTTAAAAAGAAAAAGAATTTACTCCTAATTATGCATTTTCAAATTATACATGACTCATGCACAATAAGCTTTGAAATAAAATTTAGGTTCATAAGAAATAAGTCATGATTCATAAATTGGCATGCGTAGAATAAAAATTAGTTTCAAAATTCTCTAGTCAAATTTTCATAAATATTATTGTATTGAATTAAGCAAAATAATCTAAGATTAGAATTATATAAAATTTTGACATCATTCAAAACTTTATAGAAAACCTACAATATTAACTAAGCTCTCTCAAAAATATCTTGAATATGAAATGATATTGGTTAAGTTTGGGTAGAATTGGCATTGAAGAGATTTTTAATTGGGAAATGATGAATTTTATTCTCTCATTTCCATTTTTTTAGATACTCTTCTTTTTTTAAATATCCCAAATGTATATGTTTAGGAGTGATGAATTTTATCCTCTCAGCTCCATGACATATAATCTTTTAAAAATTTGGGTGCATATGTTTAGGAATGATGAATTTTATCCTCTCATTCCATGACAGATGATCTTTTATACTTTTTTTTATTTTCCAATCAAAAGGGAAAGTAAAAGGAGAGGCTAGGGTTTAAAGGCTATAAAATTTTCAAGATAACTATTTTGAGAGCATAGTTAATATATTAAGAAATCTTAAGAATCCATGAGTTAAAGTTAATATAAGTAAAATTAAAGATCTTTTAGCACAATTGCTACAAAATTAATTCATGATATTTTAAGGAGAGAAAGCAAAACTAAGGAATATTATAGATACACCAAAATGATAAAAAATTTATTAGTTCAAATTTATCTAAAAATTAAATCTAACAAATTATGATGAGACACATACAATTAAGAAAACATAAACAAAAAACTTTTTGTTTTTAAAAGTCATATAAACAAAGCTCATAGTTAAAAATGGTTGAACTAAAATAAAAAGGAAGCATCTAATATTACAAAATTTGTAAAAATATTGTTTTTTTTTTCAAAGGTGTGTTTTTAATTTTTTTTGTAATAATTTTTTTTATAATAATTTTTTTTAATACTTTTTTTATATATTTTTGCTTGGAAAAGAAAAGCAATCAGAAATAAAATATATATATTTTTGTTCTTGGACTTCCCAAGGGCTACCCAATGACGGGCTCGCAAGGTACTAGGCGGTTTTGTGGGATGAAAGCCCAACACGGCCCTTTCGCAAGAATTTAGATTTTTTTTCTTATTTTTTTTGAAATTTTTTTTCTTTTTGATTAATTTAAAATTTTTTTGAGTTTTTTAAATTTTTTTTTTGTGTTTTGGTATTTTTAGAATAACTATGTGATTGATCTGCAAAAATAAAAAAGGATCACCCCCATACTTAAAATAAACATTGTCCTCAATGTTTTAGAAATAAAAGTACGAGTAAAGGAGAGAAAACTTCCCTGATGAAGAACAAATCAATACCCGAGCCATCCTGAAGAAAACATAGAGTAAAAGCAAAACATTTTTTTTATATTTTTAATATTTTTGCATTAATAAAAGAGAAATAAAACAAATACAAAGGTACGGTACATAAAATTAAAGATACAGACGACCAAAAATAAAAATCTCTAAGAGTCATCGTCATCGTCCTTCTGCTGATAATAAGCACGCAGATTAGCAAATTCCCGCTGCAGATGCTCCATAGAGGAAGCATGGCGCTGCTCGAGGGTATCAAAATGTATGTCAAAATGAGTGCGCTTGGACAGCTGCTCTGTCTGAATCTGATCCAGACGGTGTGGATCCGCCCAAAATGCTGATCGAAATAAGTGGATGAGTCAGGCGCAGGGGGAAAATGCTGTGGCGGCTGCTGTGGAAACTACGGAGCTGGAGCAACGCGATAGAATCGGCTTCAAAATCAAGATCGATCGGGTTGCCACCAACTTCGCCAGGAATGGCCTCGTACTCTCGACCACGCCGACGCATCAAACCAAGGGCTCGGAGGTTTTGGAACGTGATAGGCGCGGGCGCTTGGAGTGGAGCAATGGGAGGAAGTGCATCCCAGAGCCCCAAACGCTTGGCCAAAAATGTAACAAACGAGCCTCCATGTAGTGCACTAAGCCTCCGATTTTTGGCTTGATGCCAAAACACATTGCAAGCGCCGAACCAAGATTGAGTGGGACCCATTCGTGTAGACTATATAAATATAGCAGGTCCACGCGGGTCACCACTCCATGGCTATCGCCGCGAGCGGAAAGTTTGAAAGTGAGAAGGTAGTGGAGATAGCGTAATGCGGGGGAGAGGAGATGACTACCCTTGGATTTTTTTGGCGAATATGGATTGGGGTCGTTACTGATTTCCGCCCAAAATCCATGGAGGCTATAATCGCGAGGGAAATCGAGGAGGAGAGCGGTGTAGGCCTCCGTAAGGGTGAAAGCCTCGTCGCATAAACCCAATAGAATGTTGAACTGACGCAAAGGAAGGGTTCGCGAAAGTCCGCCCATTCGGAATTCAAGCACGTTGTCGGCCCCGTCCCAGTGGAAATCAAACAAAGAGAAAAACTCCACCGTCAACTCGTAGTACGCCGACTCCGAAATGGAGAAGGAAGGAGCCCACCCCCGAGTAGTGAGGAAATCCCGCACCGCGTCGGCCTGCCCGAGGGTGGTGAGAACGTTCCAATCGATGACGCGGAAGACGCCAAATTATTTCCCACGGAGGCGGTTACTCCGTTCTTGATGAGAGCGATGGGGAAAATTGAGCAGAGCCTCCGCATCAAAAGAGTCATCAGGGAGTGAAGAGGAGGTCTCGCCAATGGCGTGAATGCGGCGGCGGCCGACCATTTGGAAAGAAGAGATGAAGAATTCGGCCTATAAGAGAGAAAAGAAGGGAGAGATGTGGGACAAGGTGTGGAGAAAAGAAAGGGGGAGGGGCACTTAAATAGGTGAAAATTCATGTGTCACGCCCTCGATCACGCCCGTGACCAAGGGCGTGTAAAGGGCGACACATAAATTTTTGCAAGGGGAGAAAATGAGGATTGACCGGTCAAAAAAAAAGTAAAAAATTTGTCAGGTCACCCCCTCGGTCAAGCCGGTGACCAAGGACGCGTAACTGGCGAAGTCAAATGGACAGGGAATCGAATGCGTGCCGGTCAAAAATCGGTTCCCGAGATGTCACCGCCCAGGGTCACGCCCGTGACCACGGGCGTGAAAGTCAAATAACATCTTTGACCAATCGCGGTGGAGGCGTTGCGCCAGCTGGATAAGTCACGGCCTTGACCTTCCAATGTCACGGGCGTGACTCGAGTTGTCACGGGCGTGACATCTCAAGTTGAGCCTGTGTGCGCCGGCTTAGGCGAAAATGTTCTTCCGTTAATGTCACGCGCTGTGACCAAGCATGGTCACGCCCGTGACTTTTACGGAAGATGGAATAGAGGGCAACTCGTCGAAAAACTGGCCAGGAAAATGAATCGAAACGCGCCACGCCCTGGTCATGGTCGTGACTGAGGTCGTGACTAAGACCGTGTAACACATATTTTTTTAGAAACATATATTTTTTTTTAGGTTTGGTTCTGTAATTTTTTTATATTTTTTGTTTTTTTTTGTTTTTTTTTAAAAGAAAACAAAAACAAAAACAAAAACAAGGTAGTAAAATAAAAAGAAAAATACTAAAAGAAAGTACCAACTTGGAGAGCGGGCTTCGTGCGTAAGTGCGATTGACCGTTATCTCGCAAATCTCCTCCAAACCTGCAAAATTGTTAGTAACAAAGTAATAGTAATAATAACACGATTTTTTTGCTTTTTTTTTCTTTTTTTTTATAAAAACAATACATTTTTTTTGGGTTTTTTTTATATAAATATAAATATATATATTTTTGATTCATTTTTATATTTTCATATGTTTTTGTAAATTTAAAATTTTAAGAAGAAAAACATAAACAAAAATATTAATATAAATTCCTTTCTCCTTTTTTTGAGACATTTTGTTTTTAATTAAGAGCGAAAAATAAAAACAGGGGTTGCCTCCCAAGAGCATTTTGGTTACGGTCATTGAGCTCGACCATGCTGGCGTGCCGATTTTTACCTTTTTCTAAATTTATCATCAAATGATGATAACGGCTTTGAGAGATGCAAGGTGGGAGAATTTGTTGCATGAATTAAAATATTCTCATACCCCATTCGGAGGAGAAGAATGCCCTCACAAACATCAAATATTACTCGCGTAGTGGCCAAGAAGGAACGACCAAGGATAAGTGGTATCTCAGCGTCTTCTTCCATATCAAGGATAACAAAGTCTACCGGTAAAGTAGACTCGCCAACCTCAACTGGCACATCATGAATCACCCCTAAGGGGGTCTTCACGGAGCGATCGACCAATTGTAATTTGATGTCGGTGGGGGTAGGTTCTCCTAATTGTAATTTTTGGGCTAAGCTATAGGAGATAATATTAACACTAGCGCCCAGATCGGCGAAAGCGTTTGAAAAATGGGTAGTTCCTATAGTGCATGGAATATTAAAATTAGAATTAATATAATTAGCCCGCTCGATCAAACGAGCGGGATAAGGAATACGGGGTTGAAATTCTGGAAAAGGAAGAAATGATGGGGTAGGTGAATTTTCCTCTCCAAGATCAGTGTCCGAATCATCCGCAAAGGTCACCGCCAAGACATTTGAAGTTGTCGGCGGTGTTCTTTTCGGCTGATCGGTGACCGTTTTTAAGAGTTGCCCCACTTGGTTCTCCAAATTCCGCAAGAAGCCTTGTAAATTGCGGACATCCTCATCATTTTTAGAAATATATTTATTAACTACCTCCTCGAGAGAAGGTGGTTTTGGTGCTTGTGGTGGAAGAGAAGAATTTGGAGGAGCAAGGGGAGCATTACCCGAGTTACCTTGATTACCCCATGATAAATTGGGGGTGGTTCCTCTAACCTGGTTGGTATGTGTTACCGTATTGATTGTTCCCCGGATTGAAGGGCGGCCGGTTCGGATTACCCATGTAATCCACATGCTCCGCCGCATTTTGAGTAGGCTCCCAGGTAGGTGTAGAAGAGGGAGCAGTCATCCCTTCTAGTTTCTTGCTAAGTAGCTCAACATGTAGAGACAAATTAGTAATTGAATCAATTTCATACAGCCCGACTGGTTTATTTGAGCGAGACCGGGGTGTACTCCATTGATAAGTGTTAATGGCCATCCCCTCAATAAGCTCTTGCGCGGCCGCCGGTGTTTTGTTATTTAGAGTACCACCGGCGGCGGCGTCAATCATTTGACACGGTTGGAGATTGAAACCATTGTAGAAGGTCTAAATCTGCAACCAACCGGGGATTGCATGATGGGTGCATCAGCGCAAATGTTCCTTAAACCACTCCCAAGTATCATAAAGCGTTTCTGATTCAACTTGGGAGAAAGAAATGATATCCTTACGCAATTGGGCTGATTTAGCTGGCGGAAAATATTTCGTGAGAAACTGTTCCGTCATTTGAGCCCATGTGGTGATAGATCCTCTTGGAAGAGAACTCAGCCACTACTTAGCCTTATTGCGCAAGGTGAAAAGACAAAGACGAAGTCTTATTGCGTTATCGGACACCCCTTTAATTTTGAAAGTATCGCATATTTCTAGAAAACTAAAAATATGGGTGTTGGGGTCCTCGTCTTGTAGCCCATCAAATTGTACATATTGTTGTACCATTTGAATGATGCTTGGCTTCAACTCAAAGTTATTGTTTGCTATAGCGGGGCGAACAATACTAGATTGGGTATCTTCCAGATTAGGCCGTGCATAGTAGGACATGGTCCGTTGCGCAGCCTCATCCGGGTTTGGATCACCCATACTAGAAGAAGAGGAGAAAGAAGTAGAAGAAGAAGAAGGAGGAGGAGAAGTGTCACATACGGACTCCTCGATCGGATCTTGAGAATTTGGTCCTTGAAATCTTAAGCGTCGCCGAATGGTTTGCTCGATTTCCGGCTCCAATTCAAGAAGATCGGACGGATTCCTTCGGGTCATACACCAAAAAGAAAAACATAGGAAAGAGAAAAAAAATGATAAAATTAATAAAACTAAGCTTTCAAAATATCAACAATAATTCCCTGGCAATGGCGCCAAAAACTTGATAGATAAAATCACGTTACGTAAAATTAGAATATTATCCACGTATAATTCGATAAGGCAAGTGTACCTATCGCTTTATAGTATAGGATTTAGAAAATCAAGTGTCGTATTTTTCCGGGCTTGTTGAGTACTTCTACTCACAAAGAAGAGCTATTATTTTACCGATCGAAAGTTGGGTTTGTTTTGGAAAAACGATTTGGAAAAAATTAACTACGAAGAAAAATTATGATTTAAAAGATTAGCACTTGGTCTTGAATCCCTTTGGAATAAAATAAAATTTTATATAAGAAGAAACCGCAAATTCTTATTGAAATAACTTCGACCGTGGAGGTTCCCAAAATATGGTAGAGCCTCTCTCGAGAGAACTACCACCTAACCTTAGGTTGATTGATTAAGACCCCTCGGCCAATCAAAACCCCTAAGCTTGCTTTAAGCGGTGAACTCCACTATTGGATTTGACTCCAATCCGAAAGATTTGTGTCACCCTCTCTCGAGGAATGCGTGCAACCCTTTTTTATCTTTGAGTGATCTTCTCATTAGCATGGATCTCTCGATCACTAGCATACGGATCTTAGATTGAAAATCATATTCCGGACATATGAAATCAAAGCGAAGGGTTTCAAAGATAAATCGAAGATAAACAATACGAGGGCTTGTCAATTAGAAAAATTCAAAACATATTTTATTTCATTCCAAAGTTCATCATGACCAAGTGCTAAAGGAAATTTATCTACTCTTCATAGTTATGGGAATACAAGTAGAAGAGGAAAAAGACATGAATAAAAACTACAATACTTGAATTAAAATTGCGATAATAAAAACTTACAACTTGAAGAAAAATTAGCTAGAAGAACTAAAACAGTAAACTAAAGCTAAAAATGAACTCCAAAATCGAACTCCTTGACTTCTGGAGATTGCTGCCTTTTATAGTTGAAAAATCAGGGAGTCACGCCCTTGGTCACGCCCGTGACCAAGGGCGTGTAAGCTGCGTAATTGTTGTCTTGAAAGCCCGGGAATGTTTGGGAAGAATAATTGCCAGAAATCAATTGCATGGAGGGTCACGGCCTCTGTCACGCCCGTGACCTAGGGCGTGTCTTGACCGGGCCTGGAAACGGTGGGAAACATCGTGGGCTGAGTTAATCTGGCGGTTGCGGAAGAGTCACAGCCTCAGTCATGCCCGTGACTGAGGGCGTGTAAGCTGGAAACGACAGGAATTGATTGCTGGCTGCATTGAACGTATTCTGGGCGAGTCACGCCCGTAACCTTGAGGTCACGCCCTCTGTCACACCCATGACCGAGGGCGTATAATTTTAATCCTATGTGGCAGCGAGTTCTGGAAGATGGAATACGACAGGGCTAGTTCACGGCCGTGACATGGAGTCACGCCCATGGGCACGCCCGTGACAGAGGGCGTGTACTTTGTGATTTTGGCAGAAATACTCCAAATATTCTCCTGATTACTCTTATGAGCTTGAAATTGCTATTGGCAGCCCAAATTACCTGAAAATAAAAAAAAACAAATTAATGATAAAATAACTAAAATTAAATAAAATTAAATTAATTATTAATAAAATATTAAATAAAAATAACTATAAATAATGCATTATCAGGATCTTTCCTTACTTCTCTTAGGTAAGAAGTTGTTCCTTTGCTTTTATCTTTTTATGGATGTTTTGCCCGCGGGTTCGTGTCAATTGTTGGTGCCGGTATGGTATATGTACTCAGTTTACTTGTCTTGTGCTACTACTTTATGTCCTTTTATGGTTGTTTATATCTTGCTCTCTGGGAATATTTAAGGTTCCAATTATATGAAATACTTTATGTAGAGAATTGCATAGCACGTCTTTTATTATTATGTAGCACCTATTTCGAAAATCGTATTAAATATTTTCTAATATATATAGTAATCAAGATGTGTACTAGCCTTGGTGACAAGCTTGGTATCCATGCTTTAATAGGATAAATGAATCTATTTTTCCGCAGCGTATGTATATTTTCTATTGGTGGACTAAGTAAGCCATAGGACCGTTGGACACGGTCTCAACAAAAAATGATAAAAGTTATCTTTCAGCTAAAGATACTTATTTTCTGCATAAATGTTCGTAAAGAGTGCTTACATGAGCGTCTGTAGTTGTATCCTGCTTGACGTGGCGTCACGACGCGTATTTCCCCTTACTCTGATAATACGTAAAATATTTTGGGAAAATGCGGGTTGTGATAGTTGGTATCAGAGGGAGGTTAGTCGGGTTGCTGGGATAGTCTAGTTGGCCTGATTAACTGTTTGACAGGTGGGCAGCCACCTGGTGAGAATCGATACTCATTGCATACACTCACAGATGGGTCATCGGTAGAACTCGACTGAAGCATGGACACTACACTCATAAGCATAATAAGAAGTATACGGGGCATATTATGTAGTATCAGATGCATAATATATGTCTGTATATGGATCCTCTTAGGTGACAACATGCGTCTGTTATGTTGTATGGGATGCATAACGTAGGTCTCATGCATGTCCATTAGATTTTTCTTTTCGTTACATGTGATAATATGTAGTATGGGATGCATAAGATTGCATGTGTATGCCGCTCATAACATGCATTAAGGCTTTTCTTAAAATGCATAACACTGCATGCATTGCATAACATTGCATAAGCACATGTGCCAAGCTGGATATCTACACGATAACACCTGCATACTAATGATTTCAAAAGTAAGATGCTAAGCATATGTGAATGCGGGTGAGATGCACGAGGGTTAAGGGATGATGATATATCATCCCGAGTGAAGCAAAATATCATGCATAAAACTTTTCCCAGAGCATGTTAGTAGCAAGAGCAAGTGATTGTATGTCTTCTCTTCCTAGAGGGTTGAGTCCAGTCTTGATAGGCAGTTTGTTATTGTCTTCCTTATATATGGCCCCAAAGCATCAGCCTACAAAACATATTCCCCAGTCTGAAGACGTGATGTCAGGTGCGCATAGTGAAGTAGTGATTGAAGAGCTGCGTCTGAGTAACGAGACGTTGTCGCAGCAGTTGGTCCTATGCAGGAGCAGATGCAAGTGCTTTTAATCTAAGAATTCTTTCTTGTGTATTGTAATTCTATAATGATTTAAATTTGCACAAGTATCTTACCTACACTACTTTTATTTGCACTTTTAAAAATTAAGAAAAGTGGTTGTGCTTTCAAAATTTCATTGGTTTGCAAAACAATTGTATTCAGAGATCATTGTACAAAACAAAAAATCATGAAATAAATTGACAAAGATAACTCCACCAAGCACTACTTGAATCTCCTGATAAGTCTTAATGAGCATTGTGAGGTTGAGCACCTTTGAAAGAATAGTAAAGTGTCTTGTGCAAACCTTAGTTCTTTCTTTACACCACTTATTCTTAAGTACACCGGATCACAAAAAAATCAATATTAAAAAATAATGTGTGTGATCCCCCAAACACTACTTTGCACCCTGATAAGTCTTCATGAGCATTATGTGTGCAAAGCACCTTGGTAGTTATATATTTTCCTTGTGCATTGAAGTGTGTAGAAGTAAAATTATTTGTGTTTTATTGTGCACTTTACTCTACATATGTCTTGTATTTTTGATTTGATCATTTGTTTACTCTCTTCAAAATACACTTATGTGCACATCATTATCTTCCATAACACTTCTTCTCATGACTATTGGATCCTAATGATAATTCTATACTCTCTTTATATATAAAATGCACTAGATAACCTAGCATGATCTCTACAATATTTGGTATGTATTGAATTTGTGAATTAAAATAACATTGTAGTAATCTCTTTTTGATATCATTCTTTCATGCTTGGTTACTTTATTGTAAAACTAAAAAAAATATGATTTACAAAAACATCTTTTCTTGTTGGAATTTAACTCATATTTCTCCTTATGAATAGTCATGATTACAAAAAGATGTTTCTTGTAATTCTATAAGTTTTCCGCATCATTTCCATATAATTGTTTAGCTTGCACCTTCATGCTTATTTAAAGTCTATTCTTTTGTGTGTATCATCACTTGAATCTCAAAATTCATTTCCTTCAACAAGTGATAGACTTGCATGGTATGATTTGTATTGGTTGTTCTAATCATGAATATTATTTTTATTCTAAAAACTCTGATATATTTTTATGAAAATTCTTATGCTAAAAACACCTTATCATTTCATTTCCTCTAAAAAGCACGATCACGCCATATCTCTTTTTTTATCAAAGGACCTCTTTCTATGTCTCCAGCTACCTTAACCTACTTTTGCTAATAACAAAAGGGGGAGAACGAACATGATAAATACTAAATGCTATCAAATTGGAAAACTAACATGATTAATGATTAAAATGATAGCTTACATATAATGGGAGCATTCACATAGGGGTAGCATGCATTTTGGGGGAGCAATTCTAAATACTAAAATCGACAATTATCCTAAGTCATCTCACACACATACACAAGTAGTTTTCATCCTGCTATATGTATTTATCAGTAATGGATTTGTTATTATCAAAAGGGGGAGTTTTTGGAACATGGTCTCCACATCTCATAGGTTTGAGAATAACAAATCCTATGTGTATTTGATCTTGTGTATTTAAGTGTGCAGGAAACAATGTCATATGACTCAAGGATAACATAAGAAGGTTGCCCCCAAGTTTGAAGCCAAAATTACAGCATGGTCACTAGCGCTGGCGGTAGCCACTAGGGTGGGCGCTACCTCGGATTAGGCATGTTCGGAAGGAAAGTATAGAAGGTGGTAGCACCGGGTGGTAGCAGATAGTGTAGTCAGTAGCGTGGAGCACAAGAGGAATTTTGGCAAGGTTTCCTTGGAATGAAGATACGCACACGGAGAATGTTTCCTAATCTGGGATAGCACTAGCGGTAGCGCTAGCACAGGCGCTAGCTCCAATGCTATAAAAAGGCCGCCTTAGTTCTGTCTTCCTCATCCTCTCCCACCACTAAATTCCAGAGCTTAATGCCACATCATATAGAGGAAGGTTAAAAGAGATACTCCCACAAATCCATGAAGGCTTAAGGAGATCCGTGGAGAAGATTTCAACACGCTTCATCATCGTGATGAAAGACCGCATCAACTACGATCATTCTCTACGGGTCTTCGTCTACTTCTTCAAGAGATCCACATCGGGATTTTTTACATTGTGGGTGTTTCTTTTATTTACTCTTTTATAATCGTGTAGTAAATTTGCCTCGTGTTGGCGACTAGGTCTGGGTAGGACTTCGGGCTGAAATTTGTCTTATGTTGGCGATTAGGTCAAGGGTGTAGATATAGGGGGTGCTCACAGCCATATTGTTGGACCGTATGACGCCCTTAGAGGGGGGGGGGGGGGGTGAATAAGGGTGTGTTTAAAGTTGTAAATTTTTTTAATAATTTAAGACAAATTTACTTTAATAAAGAGTTACTTAAAAATAATTTTAAACCAATGCAATTTTTGTATAACACCAAACACAAATTTCTAAGATAAAGATTTAAGCACACAAATTTGCAATTAGTGAAAGGATCATAATTTTATATATCATGAAATTTGCGTACAAATAAAAATGATCTTAACAATGCTTAAGATCAAGGCACAATTATGATAATAAAAATACAATAATTTTGGTTTACCAATCCTTCTCCCAAGGATCGGAAGGCTATCGCTTGTATCTCCCAAGATCAAGCCCAAGCCTATCCTCTAGATCTTCTCAAGATCTAGACGTAGCACACAAGGCCACGATTTCCCTCCAAGCCACGTAAGGACTTGGACGCCCCGCACAAGGAAGCGATTTTCCCCTAAGCCGCGCAAGGACTTAGACGCCGCACGCAAGACGACGATTTCTTTCCCAATACAAAATGAAATATGAGTAAATGAAAATACAATATGAAAAAAAAAAGACAACTCCCTAGAAATTTAGATCTCTGAATGGATTGTTGAAGCCTCGAGATGATCGTTGATGTAGAAGCGCGCCCGATCTCGTCTTCAATCTTCAATCCTTCTTTGCACAAATGGGAGTTGAGGAGGTTCTGGAGCTCTCTGGTTCGTATGCACTCAGGAAGGGACTGGAATTCTCAAAAGCTTGGAATGCACGAACCAAAGGAACCATTTTATAGAATTTCACTGTCGCCTGGGCGACAGTGACTGTCGGAATTTTCCGACAGCGCTAAACTGCCGCTGGAGTGCCGTCGTGGGTGGAGTCGTGGGCAGTTGCTGTAACCGTCGAGCTGTCGCCTGGGCGACATCGATGTCGGATTCCGACAGCGCAAAACTGCCGATCGTGGGTGAAGTCGTGGGCAGTTGATGTAACCGCTGAGCTATCGCCTAGGCGACATCGATGTCGGATTTCCGACAGCTCAAAAACTGCCGATCGCTGTTGTAACCTCTCTGCTGTCGCCTGGGCGACAGTGGCTGTCGGAATTTTCCGACAGTGAAATTTTCCCACTATCAATTTTTGCTCCAAGAGAAATGTGAACATATCATACTTGTTATCTGCACACCATTAATAAAAATAGAATCAAATACAAACGGGACTTTGTTATTATCAAACCGGAGGAGTGCGAAACGCATGCTCCAACAATCTCCCCCTTTTGATAATAGCAAATCCGTATAAAAAGAAATCATGTCTATTTAGATTGTTGATTTTATCCTTTGGTGTGTGCACCTACAAAATAACATGAGATATTTCTCTTAAAATAATCTCCCTTTAAATGAAAGCTCCCCCTAAATGAATGCTCCCCCTAAATGAATGCTCCCCCTAAATATATGCTCCCCCTAAATATATGCTCCCCTTAAATATATGATGTATTGTGTAGGTGGAATATTTAGGTGTGGAATATTTAGGTGGAATAGATTGTTGATTTTTCTTTTTATACTTGTTAATTCTCCCCCTTTTGGTATTAGCAAAAGTGAATATTAGATAAGAGAAATGATTCTAAAGGGAATGTATATAGGATATAGAAATGTAGAGTAAGCGGAAGCAATTTGTTGGTAATGATTGAAGTCCATGAAATAACAGGAATATGCCTTAGTATGAATAAGCCCATGAAGTGACGGTATAGCCATATGAAGTAATGAAAGAAAAATAACTTAAAACATGAGTAAGGTCATTTGAAAGTATCATAGAAAGACACAATAGTGTATAGATATATGGAATATTTGCGGTCCAATTCTCATGAGATGAATGTTTATATAACATAATGATGTGTACATGTGATACTTAGATCAAACATATGAAGTTATTTAAATTACATGATCATTAAAATGTATAACATAATAAAAGCATATAAAGACAACTTTGACTTTGAAGATATAGCACATGATGAATAGAAAACCATGTTTCTTTTGCACAAGACACTTTACAATTCTTTCCAAGGTGCTTAACCTCACAATGCTCATTAAGACTTATCAGGAGGGTAAGTAGTGCTTGGTGGAGTATCCTTGTCTTTATTTCAATTTTGTTTGATCACAGATGTTGTGATATCTTAATTTGATATATTGATAATTTTTTTTGAATTGACCAAGGATCTCCGAATTCACTTGACTCGCAAAAGATGGTGTATATTTTGTTGTGCTAACAAATCAATGTTGAAAGTTGTATTTAAGAAGTGCTATTGTATTATGTGAAAGCAAAAATGATCCATGTATATATTAAATAAAAAGACATACGTATTGATCAAAAGAAGTGAACGTGATTATTCATTATGATAGATAAACAATTTCTCATACTTAGAGGCATGCGAAAACAATTTCCAATGGTCTAAACAACTAAGTAGAAGTGTCAATACGATGATAGCTTGGAAATGAAATCATATAAACATGTAAGTCATTTTTTTTTAATAAATAGCACATGGTTTGTCATCAAGTCATGAGGTGAAGCATTAATAATGACATATAACTATTGTAAATCATCAAAGGGACACAAAATTGAAGTTTTTACAAAATTGGAGCTGTCGGAAATTTCCGACACTCACTGTCGCCTGGGCGACAGCCAAAAATATAAATAGGGCTGGGGACCGAGTCAAACCCTATTGTGCATCATTTTCTGGAGTTAAAAAACGAGAGCAAGCTGTCGGAAGTCGGCGACATCCCTAGATCTAAGGTATGGGTTTTTGATTTTGGTGTTTTTAACTCAAAAATTTTTAGGGTTTTGTGATTTTGATAGGAGAGAAGAAAGAAAATGTAGTTTTCATGTTGATTTTTTTTAAAAAAAAAAGTAGATCTAGTTTAAAACAAGGGGATCTTGGTGGATCCTTTTTAAAAATTTTATCTTTGGTAAATTGCTTTTTGATTTTGTGAGATAGATTTCATTTGTTCATTTTCCAAATATTTTTGTAGATCTAGGTTAGGGAAGAAGGTTGAAGATGATGAATAGTAAAGGATTTTGAGAATATTGTGATTTAAAAAAAAACATATATAATTTTTTTTTGTATAAACTTGATGTTGAAATAATATTGATTTTGAGAAGATCTGGAAGTGTATATAAAAATTTTCGAGAAAAGTTCACTTGGAGAGCTGTCGGAAAATTCCGACACTCACTGTCGCCTGGGCGACAGTGTTCCAGTGCACAATGTGATATTATTTTTAATCAAAATTTTTGTATGGTATTTGCAGAATGGCTTCCAGTTCCAAAGCTCGAAAGAGTACTTCGGAAGACGCACATAGTTCATATCAAGTATTTCCTGGAGTTGAGAAAGCTATTGTTGGAATAGCAAGTATGTGGAATTCGAGTCGCCAAGGCACAATCATATTTATGATCGGCTTGCAAATGCAGGTATATTATCAATAATCACTCCAGAGGCCTTTTCTTCCTTTTTCATTCGTGAATTTTATAACCATTTGGAAGATCCAAATGTCACTGAATTGGATGGTGGTGTGAGATCAAAGATCCAAGGTCAACATGTGGAAATAACACATGTTGATCTGCGAGAGGAATTTGGACTAGTGATGAGTGAGAATATGCCTGATATAGTGGAAACTTATCGAAAGGATAGAGATTGGACCCTTGTGAACATGAGTTTACATGGGAATAAAAAAAAAGACTCTTACCACTGAAGTTACTTCACTTACACCGGATGCGTTCTTAGTCCAAGATATATTAAGGAATTCAGTGATGTTGAAGAGTGGAGATACAAGAAGCATTACGGCTCAGTTGACTCTCTTCACTTACTATATTATGGAGGATGAGCTCTTCGATGTGGAAGACTTCATACTCTCCCAGATTAGGTATGCGTATAGATTAAAACATCCAAGATGGGTGAAGGTTCATACGCTGCCAATGGGGGCGGTAATTCAGCGTGTACTCTATAAGAAATATGGATGGATAGTGCAAGCTTATTATTTGGATGATTGCTATCCGGAGATATACTATACGGGTTCGATGAAAGTGAAGAAAACGCCGAAAAAGGCCCATCCGGGAATAGAGATTCGAGAGCCGCCATTGCCTAGAGGAGGTTCACTAAGGGAGTCCATTGATGATCTACGAGATTCACTAGAGGATCACAAGAAGGAGGTGAAGAAGGACCGTAGTCGAATGCAGAAATTCATGAAGTTTCTCGTCAAAGGTTTGAAGTTGAAGCCAACACCGGAGGAAGAGGCCGAATGGCAAGTACCGGACGAAGAACCGCCGCGCCAATCGGTGAGGCGGACTCGCCGTGGCAAAGCCGTGAGACGAGGACTTCCAGAAGATTGTCCAGAGAGCAGCGGGGCTGATTATGAAGAGTCAGAGTAGTCTTATGTTGCTGCTGCTGCTGGGAGCTGTCGGAAAAATCCGACAGCCACTGTCGCCTGGGCGACAGTGAACCTCTTTAAATTTCTGTTTTTGTTTAATGAACTTGATCCTTAATTTGTTTCTACTGTTTTTATTTGAATAATATTGATGTAATGTTAATGATGTTGAATTTTGTTAAGTTTTTTTTTTAATTTAATGTTTTGATTTTTATAATTTTGGCTTTTTGTATTTACATTGTTTATGTTTTGGGATAATAATTTTTTTTTATAGGCTTTAAATTGTGATATATTCATTGTGAAATGTCTAGAATGCCCAATTCTAGCCTAAGCATAGAAAAACGGGAATCCGGTAACAGCTTAGTGAATATATCCGCTAGTTGATTTTCCGTGCCTATAAAGTTGATTTTTATATTACCCTTCTTAATATGATCCCTTATAAAATGATGTCGGACATCTATATGCTTAGATCTAGAATGTAATACGGGATTGTTAGTTAAGTCGATAGCACTTTTATTGTCACACTTTAATTCTACACTACTTTGTTGTATGCCAAAATCTTCTAAAGTTTGTGACATCCAAAGAGCTTGGGCACAACAACTACCTAGTGCAATATATTCGGCCTCGGTAGTAGAGAGAGCAACAGAATTCTGTTTCCTACTCGACCATGAAATAAGTGAAGGGCCGATAAAGTGACAAGTGCCACTAGTGCTTTTCCTATCTAAAGAACATCCCGCATAATCAGAATCCGAAAAACCATGCAAAATAAAAGAATCATTTTGAGGATACCATAAACCTAATTTTGATGTTCCAATGAGATATCTAAAGATACGTTTCACCGCTTTTAAATGAGACTCTTTAGGATTAGCTTGAAATCTAGCACATAAACAAACGGCAAACATAATATCAGGTCTAGATGCGGTTAAATACAATAAAGACCCTATCATACTTCTATAAAGGGTGTGTTCAATTGAAACACCACTTTCATCTTTTCCTAATTTTAGTGAAGTACTCATAGGAGTGTTTGCATGCTTAAGGTTTTCAAATCCAAATCTTTTTAACATATCATGAATATACTTGGTTTGACATATAAAAATTCCATCATGTTTTTGTGTAATTTGAAAACCTAGAAAATATGAAAGTTCTCCAACCATACTCATTTCAAATTCATTTTTCATAATTTCAACTACTTCATTACTCAACTCTTCATTAGTGGCTCCAAAAATAATATCATCAACATAAATTTGCAAAATAACTAAATCATGATTAATTTGCTTAATGAAGAGTGTAGAATCAGCACTTCCTATTTTATAATCGTGCTTTAACAAATATTGAGTTAATCGATCATACCAAGCACGAGGCGCTTGTTTTAATCCATAAAGCGCTTTATCTAATTTATAAACATAATTTGGATATTTCTCATTTGTAAAGCCAGGGGGTTGTTCTACATAAACTTCTTCTTTTATATACCCGTTTAAAAATGCGGTTTTGACATCCATTTGATATAATTTAAATCTTTTAAAACAAGCAAATGCAAGAAATATTCTAACCGCTTCTAATCTTGCTACAGGTGCAAAAGTTTCATCAAAATCTACCCCTTCAATTTGTGCATAACCTTTTGCAACTAATCTGGCTTTATTTCTAACAATTCTAGATTCATTATCCATTTTATTTTTGAAAATCCACTTAACACCAACTACAGGATGATTTTTGGGTCGTTCTACAAGATTCCAAACCTTATTACGTTCAAATTGATTAAGTTCTTCATTCATAGCTAAAAACCAAAATTCATCATTTAAAGCGGTGGAAACATCTTTTGGTTCTATTTCAGAAACAAAACAAAGGTTTGAAAATAAAACATGTAGCGATGAACGAGTACTAACCCCTTTTTGCGGATCTCCAATGATACGCTCCTTTGGATGATCCTTTGAGAATCTCAATTCACTTGGAGGCACATATTCTTCTCTTTCTTCTTCTCTTTCTTCTTCTCCTCCTTCTTCTCTTTCTTCTTCTCTTTCTTCTTCTCTTTCTTCTTCTCTTTCTCCAAGTTCGTCATCATTCTCCACCGATGGAAGGGGTTCATCTTCTTTTCCTGTAGTTTTCTTTTCTACACATGAAGCAAACTCATCAAACCTAACATGAATAGATTCTTCAACTATTTTTGTTCTCTTATTATAAACTCTATAGGCCTTGCTATTTGAAGAATAACCAATGAAAATTCCTTCATCACATTTCTCATCAAATTTGCCTAAGTTATCTTTTGTATTCAAAATAAAGCATTTACAACCAAAAACTTTAAAGTAAGATACATTTGGTTTTCTTTGAAAATAAATTTCATAAGGAGTTAATTGTAATGTGGGACGAATCATGGCACGATTAATAATATAGCATGCCGTACTGACTGCTTCGGCCCAAAAATATTTTGGCAATTTAAATTCACACAGCATAGTCCGTCCTAATTCTTGAAGTGTTCTATTTTTCCTCTCTACTACACCATTTTGCTGTGGTGTGCGTGGAGCGGAAAATTCATGTTTTATCCCAAATTCATTACAATATGAAATAAATTTTTCATTATCAAACTCTCCTCCATGATCGGATCTAATGCATTTTACTTTTAGATCAAGTTCATTTTGAATACGTGAAATTAGTTTTACAAATTCATCAAAAGCATCAGATTTTGAATTTAAAAACAAAGTCCAACAAAATCTAGAATAATCATCAATAATAACAAACGTATATTTTCTACCTCCTAGACTTTGTGTAGAAATTGGACCAAACAAGTCCATATGTAATAAATGTAAAGGTCTAGTGGTAGAAATGACATTTTTGCTTTTAAAAGATGATTTTGTAAACTTTCCCTTTTGGCATGGTGAACATAATGAGGATAGCTTTCCATTCAAATTTGGTAAACCTTTTATTATTTTATTTTTAGAAAGCTTTACTATGCGTTTGGCACTAGAATGTCCTAGTCTCCTATGCCATAATTCAAGTTCATCATTCTTTGAAATAAAACATTTAAGTATAGAATGAGATAAATCATGAAAAGTGATCGTATAGACATTGTTTATTCTTGGTGCAGTAAGTACGATTTCGTTTGTTTTAGAATCAATAATCTTGCAAAGGTTTGAGCTAGAGTCAAATAAAACATTTAGATTTTTATCACATAGTTGACTAATAGAAATTAAATTATGTTTCAAACCTTTAACATACAAAACATTTGAAATTTTAAATTCTTTGTTACCTACTACTCCAATGCCCTTGACTTTACCCTTTCCATTATCTCCAAATGTCACTGTTCCACCTTTCTTCATCTCCAGGCTAAGGAACTTTGATTTATCACCCGTCATGTGTTTTGAACATCCAGAGTCCAAATACCACACGTCTTCCTTGTTCCTAGCCTGCACGCACACCTAAAAAGATGATGAGAGTAAAGATCTGGTTACCCAAGTGGTCAATCCCATTGTATAGGTGGACGCCTTAGGTACCCAGATTTGTTTAACATTAGCTTTTCCTTTCTTCCAACATGAGCCCGAGATGTGACCAAATCGATGACATTTAGCACACACAATGAATGGTGAGGAACCATTTTTCAATGGTTTCTCTGGACTCTTGCTGGTGGAAGCATCTTTATGTGTGGACTTAGAAAAATTTGTATTTTGAGAAATTGGTTTTCTGAACCTGGAGCTGTCGCCGGTTCCGACAGTAGCTGTCGGAAATTTCCGACAGCCTCCAGAGCTTCCAGAAATGTATCCTAGTCCAAATTTTGCTGTACCATGGCATTGGTTGGCTAAAAGCATATCCAGAGATTTTTTCCCAACACCAAATTTTCCAATTGCCATGTTCAACTCATTTACTTTGGATTTTAAAATTGAATTTTCTTTTACTATCATGCCACATCTATTTGCAAAAATTTTCTTATAATTCTCTTATTGAGAATGAGAGGTTTTAACAACTTTTTCTAAGTCCCTTTTTTCTTTTACAAGTAGATCAAATTTTTGATCGGACTTAGAAATAGTAGTTTCAAGTTCTTTTATCCTTGTCGAAGAATGATCACACTCTTGACAAAATACCTTCTCCTTCTCAATAGATTCCAACTCATTTGATAGTTTTTTATTTGCTTTTAAAAGGCCTTTATTTTCAGATTTTAAAAAATCAATTTCCTTTAAGCTTTTATCCAAAACTTTGCATGTTTTCATAAATTCAGAATATAACTCATCATAAGATGGAGGCGTTACCTCAGTGTCGCTTTGGACACTGCAGTCGTCATCAGATGTAATGTTCCCTTTTGCCATCAAACATAGATTAGCCTCCTCTTCCTCCTGTGTTGAAGGATCACTTTCTTCACCAGACGAAGAATCATCCCAAGTCTCTGCCTTTAACACTTTCTTCTTGTAACTTTTATCGTGCCTCTTTGCTTTTTGCTCTTTCAGATATTTTGGGCACTTGCTTCTGATATGACCAATCTTCTTGCAATGGTAGCACTCCGGTGGCGGACGCTCCTCTTCATTCTCCATTTTTCCTTTGCCTTTTTGGTAGGCAAAATCCTTCTTTTTGAAAAACTTTTTAAATGAGTTTCTCCTCTCCGGATTTCTCATAAACTTCTTAAAATTTTTCACAAACAGTCCTTCTTCATCTTCATCACTTTCTTCAGTCTCACTCTCAATTTCCTTTTTAGATTTCAACGCCAAGCTTTTCTTTTTGGGCTCCAAATTATACTCTTGGCTTTGAATCTTCAACTCCACTTCATGGGTTTTTAGATTCCCAATGAGACTCTCCAATTGTAAGGTCTTAAGATCATGTGACTCAGAAATTGCAGTCACTTTTGGATTAAACTTCGGGGGAAGTGATCTTAAGATTTTTCTAACTAAATCTCCATTTGAAAAAACCTTACCCAACACCTTTGAATCGTTCACTATTTTAGTGAATCGTGTGTACATTGTGTCAATTTCTTCATCCACCTCCATTTTGAATCTTTCGAACTCTGACTCCAATTGAAATAGCTTTGAATCCTTTACCTGCGAAGTACCTTCATGAGTAATTTCTAAAAGATTCCAAATATCAAAAGCAGTATCACAAGCACAGACTCTATTAAACTCAGTGCGATCTAGTGCGCAAAATAAGGCATTCATGGCCTTTGCATTGTTTTTGCATTTTAATTTATCATTATCATCCCACTTGTCTTTGGGTTTTTCCATAGTTACATTTCCTACAACAATTGTTGGAGAAGTGTAACTAGTTTCTACCATATTCCAGACTTCTATATCTAAAGCAATTAGAAAACAACGCATACGTGTTTTCCAATAATTATAGTCCGTGCCCGTGAAAAGTGGTGGCCTACTAATTCCTTGCCCCTCAACGAACGCGTGATCGTTGTGCGCCATTACTCCCGGTGGTAAAACCGTTTTGGAGTAACCTGCCTCTGATACCACTTGTTGGATCGTATGACGCCCTTAGAGGGGGGGGGGGGGGTGAATAAGGGTGTGTTTAAAGTTGTAAAATTTTTTAATAATTTAAGACAAATTTACTTTAATAAAGAGTTACTTAAAAATAATTTTAAACCAATGCAATTTTTGTATAACACCAAACACAAATTTCTAAGATAAAGATTTAAGCACACAAATTTGCAATTAGTGAAAGGATCATAATTTTATATATCATGAAATTTGCGTACAAATAAAAATGATCTTAACAATGCTTAGATCAAGGCACAATTATGATAATAAAAATACAATAATTTTGGTTTACCAATCCTTCTCCCAAGGATCGGAAGGCTATCGCTTGTATCTCCCAAGATCAAGCCCAAGCCTATCCTCTAGATCTTCTCAAGATCTAGACGTAGCACACAAGGCCACGATTTCCCTCCAAGCCACGCAAGGACTTGGACGCCCCGCACAAGGAAGCGATTTTCCCCTAAGCAGCGCAAGGACTTAGACGCCGCACGCAAGACGACGATTTCTTTCCCAATACAAAATGAAATATGAGTAAATGAAAATACAATATGAAAAAAAAAAGACAACTCCCTAGAAATTCAGATCTCTGAATGGATTGTTGAAGCCTCGAGATGATCGTTGATGTAGAAGCGCGCCCGATCTCGTCTTCAATCTTCAATCCTTCTTTGCACAAATGGGAGTTGAGGAGGTTCTGGAGCTCTCTGGTTCGTATGCACTCAGGAAGGGACTGGAATTCTCAAAAGCTTGGAATGCACGAACCAAAGGAACCATTTTATAGAATTTCACTGTCGCCTGGGCGACAGTGACTGTCGGAATTTTCCGACAGTGCTAAACTGCCGCTGGAGTGCCGTCGTGGGTGGAGTCGTGGGCAGTTGCTGTAACCGTCGAGCTGTCGCCTGGGCGACATCGATGTCGGATTCCGACAGCGCAAAACTGCCGATCGTGGGTGAAGTCGTGGGCAGTTGATGTAACTGCTGAGCTATCGCCTGGGCGACATCGATGTCGGATTTGCGACAGCTCAAAAACTGCCGATCGCTGTTGTAACCTCTCTGCTGTCGCCTGGGCGACAGTGGCTGTCGGAATTTTCCGACAGTGAAATTTTCCCACTATCAATTTTTGCTCCAAGAGAAATGTGAACATATCATACTTGTTATCTGCACACCATTAATAAAAATAGAATCAAATACAAACGGGACTTTGTTATTATCAAACCGGAGGAGTGCGAAACGCATGCTCCAACACATATCCGGGGAAGGATTGGCTAGAGAGGCTTGAGGCTGTATCTGGGGAAGGATAGGCTAAAAGAACTGGTTCGTGGGGATACGAGTTGGGTTAGAAAACGAAAGAAGTCTTTTTACTATTTACCTTTGATTTCTTGCGTTATAAGAAGTCAAGTTTTCTAATCTTATATTTCGTATTAATAAAATCATGTCTCCTTTTTAATTCACCTATATTTTTTTATTTCTCTCTATTTTGATCGCTTTGCTTTTCAAGTATTTCAAACTATAAAGTATGTTTTTAAAACCCTTATTAACCCCCCCCCCCTCTAAGGGCGCCTACAAATCCAACAAGATTCTTGGCTTATGCAGATCTGAAGTTATTAGATTTTTACTTGATTCTGGGAATGGATTGGTTAGCCTGATATGACGCATTTATCCAGTGCATGGATAAGCGTCTAGATTTCCTGATGGATGATGGCAAACCCATGTGTGTGTTTGGGTTTCCACGTCAAACTTCCTTGGTTATGTCTGTCGTCTGTGCTCGGACCATTTCAAAATTTAGTGGTTGTGTTTGTTTTGTTTCTATTTTTAGTGCGGTTTGTGAATCGACTTGTGTCGACAACATAGCTGTGGTGTGTGAATACCCGAATGTGTTTCCTAAAAGTCTTCCTGGACTTCCTCCCGAGCGAGAGATAGAGTTTGTGATTGATCTGGAGCCTGGTACTCGTCCAATGGTAAAGGCACCTAATCGTATGGCGCCGTGTGAATTGGAGGAGCTGCGTACTCAGCTGGATGAGTTATTGCATTAGGGTTTCATTAGGCAGAGTACATCACCTTGGGGTGCTCCAGCTTTGTTTGTTAAGAAGAAGGATGGTTCAATGAGATTGTGTATTTATTATTGAGAGTTGAACAACGTAACAGTGAAGAATAGATACCCGTTGCCACGGCTTGATGATCTGTTTGATCAGTTGCAAGGAAGATGCATATTCTCAAAGATAGATCTTTGGTCAGGTTATCATCAGTTGAGGATCTGAGAGTCGGATGTTCCGTGAACTGCTTTTCGAACTCGTTATTGGAATTTTGAGTTCTTGGTGATGTCGTTTGGGCTGACGAATGCGCCCTCTGCTTTTATGGATCTGATTAATAGAGTATTTAGAGATTATCTGGATCAGTTTATGGTGGTGTTTATAGATGATGTGTTGGTGTATTCACACAATGAAAATGAGCATGCTCGACATTTGTGTTGGGTATATTGCCCTCAATAGTACCTTGATTTGAAGAGGCATCACTCTCAATGCTAAGGACATATTGTATTTGATAAAGCTTTGTTTTTGTAAGTCAAACAGGCTTAGGTGACACAAGAAAAAGGGCCAAACATGCCCTTAGATGTGAAGAAATCATCTACAAGGAGATGAAGATTTGTCTCAGCAGAACCGCTGAGACGAAGTGTCAAAACCGCTGAGACGAGGAGCCGTCTCAGCGGATCCGCTGAGAAGACACAAGGCAGATCGTTGAACGTAGAGCTTGGCGTGTTCGTCGAACGCAGAGTGTCGTTCATCGAATGCAGAGACAAGGCAGATCGTCGAACGCAGAGACAAGGCAGATCGTCGAACGCAGAGCTGGCAAGTTCGTCGAACGCAGAATGTAGCGGGTTCGTCGAACGGAGAGTGCAGCGCGTTCGTCGAGCGCAGACCTTCTCTACGGAAAAGTAGGGCGGCGGGACCTGCGGCTAGGACAAGTTGCAGAAAAGCTATGTGGGGTCCACCAGCTTCTCCCAAACTTCTCAGAAGGACAAATTAGAGCCGTTGAAGATCAGAGATGTATAAAAGGAAATGCTAGGGCACATTTGAAGCTCTCCTTTTCTTCCATCGCGTGCTTAAAAGAAATCAACTGTTTCATTGACGGCAGCTGCTCTCGACATTCTTCCAGCTCACTGAAAGAGAAGAAGAATCAGAGAGAAGAAGTTAGCTCCTCCGCCATAAGGGGCAAGGTGATCTTCCATCACTCTATTGAAGAGGAAGATCAAGTTGTTGATGTAATCAACATCCTCAGCAACAGGAAGCACAGACTGTGCATGATATACAGGAGAGTACCTCTGTTGTAATAAATTTCTATATCATTATTCTGTAGGGCATCTTGCCTGAGCTGTAAGACCATTTGGTCTGAGTTTGTAGGAACTTTAGGGTTCTGAGTTGTAGGGCTGAAGGCCTGAGTGTAGGATCTATTGATCTGAGTTGTAGGGCTTCATTGCCTGAGTTGTAGGAGGAGGAGTCCTCTGAGTGGTAGGACCTGGGAGAGGTCTGAGCTGTAGGATCTGGAGCAGATCTGAGGTAGGGCTTAACAGCCTGAGTTGTAGGACATTATTGTCTGAGCTGTAGGAGGTGTTATCCTCTGAGTTTGTAGGGCAGCTGTGCCTGAGGTAGGAGCTGGTGATAGCTCTGAGTTGTAGGGACTTTGGTCCTGAGGTAGGATCATCCTTGATCTGAGAAGTTCTGAGGAACTTGTGCTGTAAGCTCTTTGAGCCGAGTTTGGAAAAGTTGGCCCTGTCTAACATACTATTAGAAGGGTGAAGGGGGAAAGTGGACAACCCATAGACACACTGTCTTTGGGGAACCACTATAAATTATTGTGTGCTTTCTGTGTTTGATCTTTTGCTTAAACTAACTCAGAAGTAAGCTAGGGTAATTAGAGGAAAATTAAAAGAAACCTATTCACCCCCCCTCTAGGTGACTTTGACTACAAACCTAATATTCTTTCAAGTGGTATCAGTGGCGAGGTTGGTCAAGAAGGACTTAACAGTCTGACCAGATCCTAAAAAGGTATAGTCAAGTCAAAACCCAATCGCCTCTAGTGTAATGCAGAAGGAGATGAGCTCAATGAAACTGCCCATATGTAACAAAGCCAACTTTGGCATATGGAAGAAGAGGCTTAGGCTGTACATGGAAGCCTCATACCCCAGAATCTACATTACTATTCAGGAAAGCCCCTTCAATATCACAAAACCCTCCTCTGTTGATCCTACCAGGCAAGTAGGCAAACCATACACTGAAATGACCAAGGATGAGATAGCATTGGCTACTATGGATAAAAGGGCTCAAAATATCATAGTCAATGCTATTGATGACTCAAATTTTCAAAATTTGGTGCACTGTGGATCTGCTAAGGAGATGTAAGATACACTGATTGTGTACATGGAAGGGACTGAAGATGTGAGGAATGACAGGAAGTCACTCCTCAATCAGGAATATGAAGCTTTCAGGCAGCAAGGGAAGGAGAGCATCTCAATGTGCTATGAAAGGTTCTTTAGAATAATAAATGAACTAAGAACCTATGAGAGAGTGTTCACAAATTATGAGCTGAATGATAATATCCTCAGATCTCTAACCTGAGATTGGGACACAAAAATTTGTGTCATAAGGGAGGTGGCTAAGTTGACTGAAACTCCTCCCCAAACTCTCTATGGAAAGCTGCTCTCCTATGAAATGCAGCTGACTGCCAGGAAGGAAGAAGAGCAGAAGGAAAAGGGTGATACCAGGCAGAATCCCCTGGCCTTCAAGGCTGATAGCTCAAGAAGAGGGAGAGAGAAGGCTCACTCTCCTCCCAGAAGATCTGCTGAACCAGAAGATTCTGAGCCTAGCTCATCAAGCTGCTCTTCTTCTGATGAAGAAATTGCTGTTCGTACAAGGCACTTCAGAAAGCTGCTGAGGAGGAAGCAATGGAAGAACAAGCCTTCCTCCTCACATCACAACAAGGAGGACAGCAAGGAGTCAAAGCATCACTCCAGAAGTGACAGGTATGAGTCTAACTCAAAATATAATTCTTCCAAAGTTATTTGCTATTGCTGCAGCAAGCCTGGGCATGTCATTGCTGACTGCCCTGTGAAGAGAAGAGAGAAAGATGAGAAGAAGGCTCATCAATCAAGAAGAAAGAAAGGAGAGAAATACTTTCTAGCTAAGAAGAAGAAGAAGAGCTGGAGTGAATCAGACTCTAGCTCATCAGAATCTGAAATGGAAGAAGCCCTCATTGGGCTGTGTTGCTGTGGAAGAAACTGCTATTGGCAGGATTGCAGTCAGGGCCCCTCTATCACATTCAGATAGTGATGAAGAGGAGGATGAGTTCATTCACAATGACCATGGGCTGATGGATCTAACTGAAGATGAGGACAGCCACAATAATTCAGAACATGATCAGGTATTAATTCATTCCATATCCTCTTCTGATTATGAGACTAGTCCAGACTCTGATGCACCTCCATCAATTGATGAAAGGGGCATGGAAGCTGAGGAAGAACTCAATCAATTGATTGAAAAATATGGTGTTCTTTTGGAGGCTCTGAAGAAGAGCAAGAAGCTTGCCAAGAGGCAAGCCCAGGAAATTGTTTCCCTCAAAATAACTAAGGACGTCAACACTGAGCCTACCACCCTGGTGGCTCAGATGAGCAGACAAATTAGTCATTTACAGGGGTTAACTATTGTGCAATTAAGCATTATTTCCCTGAAGAACAAGGTCATCAAAGACCTTGAAGAAAAGCTTGAGAAGGAGAAGAGCCTGGTGGCTCAATTCTCCAAGCCCAAATTTGTGCTTCCCCTTATTGACACCTTCTCCTCTCAAACCAATAGGAGAGGACCTGGATTCAACAAGATGGAAGTAGGAGAAGGGAGTGAAGTAAAGAGCAAGAAGAAGGCTAAGCCTCAACCCACCTCTCAAAAGGTGTTGCTTCCTTCCCACAGGTATGACCATGAAGGCATTCATGGTCACTGGAAGATTGGGAGTTGCTATAGGAAGGGAAATGCTCCTTTCCATAGTGAAAGAGAGGGCATGGGTTTGAGAGCAATGAAAGATCCCCATGAGGAAATACAAATGGCCCAATCTGGAACATTTGTGTTTGGTGCTTCAGCACCTTCAGTCAAGAACAAGGAATCAAGCACTTCCAAATCTGCCTCAACAACAAGCAAGACTACTGTCAAATCTGTTGACAAGGCCTGCTGCTCAGTGTCTGATTCCCTCAGATCTTGTATGGATGCTAAGCCAAAGCAAGTTGAGGCCATCAGGACAAAGAGTAGTAAGATTGTCCACAAATTATCCTTTAGTCAGATTATTGCTGAAAAAAATAGGAAGAATGCTGCAGTCTCCTCTGCTGAACATGTGCACAGTGCTGTACCTATTCAGAAAAATGCTCAGAAAAGGAGATACAATATTCATGATTGTTGGTGCTGTGACAAGGTTGGACACTTTGCCATAGATTGTTGGTACAACCCCAATGTACCTAATGCAAAGAAGAGCTTTCCTGCTAGGAGTGTAGCTAGTGTGAGAGCATCTCATCAAACTAACAGGCACCTAGGACCCAAAACTTTTTGGGATCCTAAGGATAACTAAATCCTTCTTTGCAGGATAGTTCAAGTACCAGTCTCAACCAAATATGGTACTTGGACAGTGGGTGCTCAAGGCACATGACAGGAACCAGGAGTCTTCTATAGCATTACATGCCTGTGAAGAATGGACCCAAAGTCATCTTTGGGGGATCAGAAAAGAGAGTCACCAGAGGTTATGGTATGATCACTAATGGCATAGTCTCCTTCACAAAAGTGGCTTATGTTGAAGGGTTGCAACACAACCTTGTCAGCATAATCCAACTGTGTGATCTTGGCCATGTCATTGAATTTCACAATGATAAGTGCCTCATCAAAAAGTTTAATGACTTGGAGACCATTCTTTCAGGCACTAGGAGTGGAAATGTTTATTGTTTAGATTTCTTCTGCAAATCTTTTTCTTCTCATGTATGTCTTGTAGCAGATGAGAGTGAGTCTCTATGTGTTCAATGGCACAAGAGACTTGCCCATATCAACTACAAGATAATGCATAGACTATTCTCTAAGAACTTGGTTAGAAATAGTCCTAACTTAAAATGTGTTAAAAATGGCCCATGTCATGCTTGCCAAATGGGCAAGCAAACAAGGTCCACTTTTAAAAGTATTGGCTCCAAAGACACTAAGAGATGTCTTTATCTATTGCACATGGACTTGTTTGGTCCTATGCCAATTCAAAGCTTAGGAGGGTAGTTGTATACCTTAGTGATTGTTGATGATCACTCAAGATATACATGGGTATTTTTCCTTAGAAATAAATCTGATACTCTAGATGTCTTCATAAGCCATGTCAAGGTCATTCAGAATGACTTGCAATGTTCTGTGGTCAGAACTAGGTATGACCATGGCACAGAGTTTCAATATGAAGCCATGACAAGGTTCTGTCAAGAACTAGGTATCACTCAAGAATTTTCCTCCCCAAGGACCCCACAACAAAATGGGATGGCTGAGAGGAGGAATAGATCATTGATAGAAGCTGAGAGAACATTGCTTAGTGACTCTTCACTCCCAGAATATTTCTGGGTTGAAGCAGTCAATACTGCCTGTTATGTTCTCAACAGATCTTCCATCAATAAAGATCATTCAATTACCCCCTATGAGATTTTGAAAGGCAAACAACCAACAATCTCATACTTTAGGATCTTTGGATCTAATTGCTACATTCTAAACAATGGAAAAGCTCAGTTAACCAAGTTTGCTGAAAAATGCAACATGGGGATTCTTATTGGATATAGCTCACATAGTAGAGCCTATAGGGTATATAACAAGAAAACCCATGTTGTTGAAGAGTCCATGTATGTAGTGTTTGATGAGTCCAGCCTAATCAACAAGGGCTGGCCCAGTTCTTCTGTTTTGACAGGAAGTGATGAAGCAATGAAAGAACTTTCCATACAAGAACCTTCCAGTAGCAGTAAAGCAAATCCTGATGCAGAAGTTCAAGAAGAAGCAGAGGTGCAAGATGCTGAAGATGCTGATGAAGCTGCTGAACCAGTTGAAGAAGTTCAGCAAGTAGAGCACAGATTACCTGCTGCTATAAGACATCTAAGGGATCATCCCTTGGAACAGATTATTGGAAATGTCCAGCAAGGTGTGACAACCAGAAGCAGAGCTCATAATGAGGCCCTATTCCTCAGCTTTCTGTCATAGGTAGAGCATAAGAAGTTTGAAGAGGCCAATGTGGATCCATTGTGGATCCAGGCAATGCAGGAAGAACTTTTGCAATTCAAAAGATGCAAAGTATGGAAATTGGTGCCAAGACCACAAGGACACAACATCATTGGCACCAAATGGATCTTCAGAAATAAGATGGATGAGAATGGAACCATCATCAAGAACAAGGCAAGGATTGTTGCAAAAGGATACAGGCAAGAAGAAGGAATTGACTTTGATCAAACCTTTGCCCCAGTTGCAAGGTTGGAGGCCATAAGGCTATTTCTTGCATATGCAGCCCACAAAGGCTTCAAAGTATACCAGATGGATGTCAAGTCAGCATTCCTAAATGGAAATCTGAAAGAGGAAGTATATGTAGAGCAACCATCAGGTTTTGTCCATTCTACTCTCACTTCTCATGTCTATTTTCTTTAGAAAGCCCTGTATGGTCTTAAGCAAGCCCCAAGGGCTTGGTTTGAGACATTGTCTAGCTTTCTTATCAAGAACAAGTTCTTGAGGGGAAAGATAGATAACACATTGTTTCTTAGCGAAACAATGGGCAAGATTCTCCTAGTCCAAATATATGTTAATGACATAATTTTTGGGTCTACTGATGCAGGGGGAGTTTGAGATGAGCAGTATGGGTGAGCTCAAATATTTCCTTGGGCTCCAGGTGAAACAGACTGAGGATGGAATCTTCATTTCCCAGACTAAGTACACCAAGGAGCACATCAAGAAATTTGGGTAGGAGTCTGCTTCCACCATGAGGACACCCATGGGATCTAATGTATCATTAGAAAAAGATGAAAAGGGGAAGGCCTTTGATGAGTTCATGTACAGGTGTATCATTGGATCCCTGTTGTACTTAACTGCTAGTAGGCCAGACATTATGTATTCTACATGTGTTTGTGCTAGGTATCAGGCCTGTCCTAAGGAGTCTCACTACACCTCTGTGAAGAGGATCCTGAGATACCTCAAGGGAATCCTGAATCATGGCCTTTGGTACCCTAGGAACAGTGATTTTGAACTGATAGGCTACTCAGATGCAGATTTTGCAGGATGCAAAGAGGATAGAAAAGCACAAGTTGCACCTGTCAATTCCTAGGGAGGAGGCTGGTCTCATGGAGCAGCAAAAAGCTAACCAGTGTGTCAATGTCCACAGCTGAGTCAGAGTACATTGCAGCATGTAGCTGTTGTGCTCAACTATTGTGGATTCAACACCAGTTAGAGGACTACAACCTCAAGGTAAGTCAATCTCCTCTTTATTGTGACCCATCCAGTGCTATCTCCATTGCTAAGAATCCTGTCTCTCACAGCAGGACTAAGCATATTGAGATAAGGTATCATTTTATAAGAGAACATGTTGACTATAAAGATATCAGCCTTGAATTTGTCCCCACTGACAGTCAAGTGGCTGATATCTTCACTAAGCCATTGGATGAGGCCAAGTTTAATGCTTTCAAGATAGAACTAGGGATGTTAAGTGTAGAATAGTACTCATTGAGGGGGAGCTTGAATGGGATGTTCAAATTGAACTGGATCAGCTATTACAGAAAATAGCTCTCCAATTGAGGGGGAGCAAAATTCCCTTCTTAGGTTGAGTGGGAGATGGCATATTCTAAGAGTATATAGGTTGACCTATAAGTTGATCCAAAGGGATCTATAAATGTTGTCTCTTTAACCATAGAAGGTTATGGTTGAAGAAACCAGAAAGGGGGAGATAGGGCCAATGCTTAGGATAGGCCAATGCTAGATATGTCAAATGCCTAGGGTGTTAGGGCCCATGCTACAGATCAATTTTTGTGATATGTTTTTGCTGTTAATGTACCTTAGCATTGGGGATGTTCTGCCTTCTTCAAATAGGGGGAGATAGTTGGATATATTGCCCTCAATAGTACCTTGATTTGAAGAGGCATCACTCTCAATACTAAGGACATATTGTATTGGATAAAGCTTTGTTTTTGTAAGTCTAACAGGCTTAGGTGACTCAAGAAAAAGGGCGAAACATGCCCTTAGATGTGAAGAAATCATCTACAAGGAGATGAAAATTAGTCTCAGCAGAAGCGCTGAGACGAAGGGTCAAAACCGCTGAGACGAGGAGCCGTCTCAGCGGATCCGCTGAGAAGAAGGTGTCTCCACTGTCAAGTTCATCAAATGCTGAGAATCAGTGTGTTCGTCGAACACAGAATGCCATTCGTCGAACGAAGGACTAAGTTCGTCGACCGCTGAGATGAGACCAAAGAAGGAGCCGCTGAGAAGACACAAGGAAGATCGTTGAACGCAGAGCTTGGCGTGTTCGTCGAACACAGAGTGTCGTTCGTCGAACGCAGAGACAAGGCAGATCGTCGAGTAGAGACAAGGCAGATCATCGAACGCAGAGCTGGCAAGTTTGTCGAACGCAGAATGCAGCGGGTTCGTCGAACGCAGAGTGCAACGCATTCATCGAGCGCAGACCTTCTCTACGGAAAAGTAGGGCGGCGGGACCTGCGGCTAGGACAAGTTCAGAAAAGCGGTGTGGGGTCCACCAGCTTCTCCCATACTTCTCAGAAGGACAAATTAGAGTGGTTGAAGATCAGAGATGTATAAAAGGAAATGCTAGGGCACATTGAAGCTCTCTTTTTCTTCCGCCGCGTGCTTAAGCGAAATCAACTGTTTCATTGACGGCAGCTGCTCTCGACATTCTTCCTGCTCACTGAAAGAGAAGAAGAATCAGAGAGAAGAAGTTAGCTCCTCCACCATAAGGGGCAAGGTGATCTTCCATCACTCTATTGAAGAGGAAGATCAAGTTGTTGCTGTAATCAACATCCTCAGCAACAGGAAGCACAGACTGTGCAGGATATACAGGAGAGTACCTCTGCTGTAATAAATTTCTATATCATTATTCTGTAGGGCATCTTGCCTGAGCTGTAGGACCATTTGGTCTGAGTTTGTAGGAACCTGAGGGTTCTGAGTTGTAGGGCTGAAGGCCTGAGTGTAAGATCTGTTGATCTGAGTTGTATGGCTTCATTGCCTGAGCTGTAGGAGGAGGTGTCCTCTAAGTGGTAGGACCTGGGAGAGGTCTGAGCTGTAGGATCTGGAGCAGATCTGAGGTAGGGCTTAACAGACTGAGTTGTAGGACATTATTGTCTGAGCTGTAGGAGGTGTTATCCTCTGAGTTTGTAGGGCAGCTGTGACTGAGGTAGGAGCTGGTGATAGCTCTGAGTTGTAGGAAATTTGGTCTTGAGGTAGGATCATCCTTGATCTGAGAAGTTCTGAGGAACTTGTGTTGTAAGCTCTTTAAGCCGAGTTCGGAGAAGTTAGCCCTGTCTAACACACTGTTAGAAGGGCGAAGGGGGAAAGTGGACTACCCATAGACACACTGTCTTTGGGGAACCACTATAAATTATTGTGTACTTTCTGTGTTTGATCTTTTGCTTAAACTAACTCAGAAGTAAGTTAGGGTACTTAGAGGAAAATTAAAAGAAGCCTATTCACCCCCCTCTAGCTGACTTTGACTACAAACCTAATATTATTTCAATTTATGCTTGGTGTTGTCGACCTTGAGAGTGTTTACCCAGAAAACCGCTACCTAAACAGTGCCTCTCTCAGACCGGGCGATTTGATGTTACAAGTTGCCAAGGCTCAAGTTAAGAAGGAAAGCTGCGGTCTCAGGTCAGAGGCCGCCCCAGGCCGCTCCATTGCCTTAATTGCAGCGCATTTAGACCCCGGCCAGTACAGATCGGATGCTCTAGCCGCCAAGCCGCGTGGCTTGTTCCTTTTTCCTTTCTGTATCCCGTCACCCCTGCCCGATTCTCTTGTATCCGGGCAGGCGGTTATTTTATCCCTGCCCGTTTGGGCAGACCCCCGATACTATAAATAGGGTGCAGCGACGTTCCCAAGACACGCACACTCGAATCCTGGAGCATGCTTGTTAGAGCTGCGGTCTTGAGTTGACTGTCTTGCTGTTTGTTTGACCGGCCGACTTCTCTTTTTCCTACTTTGTAACCCGCTGTAACCACTTTACATAAATCAAGGGAAAGCCTGTCACAAGAGTGTCATTTGCCGTGATGAGTCCAGTCTCGACTGCTACCAGCGGTTTAATTTTTCTCTGTCAATAGTAACTGATAGCTCGCGGCCTCCTCTTTTTTACTCGCTGCCCAAGTGTCGATCGTGGAGGTGCAAATTCGGCATCAACAGAAACACGCGACCTTCAGATTATGAGTTATCAGTGATTTCTTTGACAAGATGTCAGACCGCCAGTTCCCTCAAAGGGATCGCTCCGACTACAATGATGATTCTCTGTGGGAGGCCTTGGAGCAGTCCAAGTGGGAAGCCGAGCGGGCTCAGAAAGAAATAGACCAGCGGATAGAAGCGATCAGACAGGCCTTGGCCTTGTTAACCGAGCGGCTAGTTCCTCAATAAGTTGCGGTTAACCAAGCGATGACTCCAGTCCCTCCTCCTTCGTACCGGCTGCCTCAAGTCGCCAACTTCCAGCCGCCTCAGGAAGGTTTTGTAGCCCGGCAAACCTTTTATCAAGAGGCCGCCCAGAGTATGTTGGCGTGAGTTCTTGACTTCCAGGCCGCAACTTCTCATCCAGCCCGCTTCTCCTATCCGATGGCTTGTCCCTCAGAAGCCGCAATTCATCTCCCTTACCAGGCGGCCTGCCCGCGAGTAGCCGCGGCTCCGGCGGCTTGTTATCACGTTCCTCTTCTCCATGAAGATGATGAAGAGACTCTCCATTTATGGATGAAGTTAGAGGAGAGCCAGCTTCAAATAACTTCAGAGAGCCACGTTTACCAGCGTACAATAGGGAAGTTGATCCAGCTATCCATCTTCAGACCTTTGAGTCGACCATCGCCCTGAGAACTCTCACGGATGGAACCAAGTGCAAACTCCTTGTGACATCCTTCGATGGACAAGCAAGGGAGTGGTTCTACGAGTTGCACCATAGATCAAGCAGCTGCTTCGCTGAGTTACACATGGAATTTCTACTCAGATTCTCCACCTCCAAGAAGAGGAAAAGTGGCCCTGTGGCCCTTTTCAAGAAGACGAGACTTGGGCTCGTTTCATTGATCGATTCCATAAGGAGATTATGGAGATCCAAAATGTGGATCCTTAGTTATATCGAGTTGCTCTGATTCATGGCCTGAGGGAAGGCCCATTGAAGTTTGAAGCAAACATCAGAGAACCAAAAACTTATCAGGAGATGGTAAGTTTGGCAAACATGTTCATAAGGGGTGAAAAGAGTAACCCCGGGTATGTTCGCTCAACAACCACCATACCATCATCCACCTCGGCCCGATTTTGAACCCCGTGCACAGAGTGGGAGAAACTTCAGGCACAAGCAACCATCCTTTGGCAATCAATGATTTCAAGATCAGAAACCATCGTTGGCCACCTCACCGGCTCCATCCATAACCATTTCGCAAATAATGTCGGTATATCTGCCATAATATACCGTGCAGCCACCTCCAACTACTTCAACCATTCAATACGATGACTCGCAAGAATCATTCACTCCTCTCAACGTCACCATGGACGAAGTCGTCCAGATTCTCCAGAAGAGGCCAGACTTCAAGAGGCATGGTCCCTTAAAGTCGGATCTTCGAAATTGAAATCCGAACTTATTTTGTGAATATCATAAGGAGGGAGGGCATCTGACTGAGAATTGTCGTGCACTCCACTTGCTGATAGAAAGTCTTCTCGGAGAAGGAAAGCTTCAAGGTCTGATCCGGAAGGAGGTGTCTATTGAACCGTCGGCTGAAAAGGGCAAGGAAGTAGATGAGGTTACCTGGGAGTGTGCCGATGTGGAAGATGTCAGCTGTTATGGGGATATTCATCCCGCAGCGGAATGTATCAAGGTAAATGACAAGGGTACTCTTGGCGATATCTACTGTATTCATGGGGGAGCCGGACCCGAGTCCACCTGCAAGTCAAGTTTTTCCAGGGTCTATAAACAAGAAGTGACAGCCACCTCAACCTCTATACCGGAAGCTCAATTGTTACTTTTGGCCAGGAGGACCTGCCTCCAAATGCAAATCCCTTCGATGACGTCGTGGTCATCAGAGACATCATCGCTAACTACACAGTGCATAAGGTTTTGATTGACACGACTAGTTCAGTCAACCTCCTCTTCCATTCAACTTTTGAAGCCCTGAAGACTGGAAAGCCTTTGCTTTCCACCGAAGGGCCCCTCTATGGCTTTTCCGGAGAAAAGAAGGAAGTGGAGGGCTGCGTGAAACTGCTGGTATGTCTAGGGCGAATAACAAAGCTGATCAACTTCGTGGTGGTGGAAGCCCCGAGTAGTTATTGTGCCATCTTCGGAAGGCCTATTCTGAATGCTTACAGAGCGGTGGTGTCTACTTTCCACCTAGCTCTTAAGTTTGCAGCTGAAGGAAGGCAATATCGGATTTGGAGTAATCCGAAAGTAGCTCGGGAATGCTACGTGTAGACCGTCAACATGATCACTGATATTCCACTTCTTGAGCTTCCAGTTGAAGTTCTCGAAGTGGCGGAGTTTCCAGGAGCGGTCGAGGTAAATAAGGATCGAGAAGGGGCTCACCTGGAACCTGCCCAGGAGACCCAAGATATCCCCATTGCTGAAGGGGAAGAGAAGAAGCTAATCGTGAATGCAGAGCTGTCTGAAGAAGAGAAGGTCCAGCTGATCACCTGCCTTTTGAAGAACTTAGATGTCTTCGCTTGGTCGGCGGAGGATATGCCCGGAGTAGATCCGTATGTCGCTTGCCACCACCTAACATCTCCCCTGACTTCAAGCCACTCTAGCAAAAGAAGAGGGAAGTGGCGACCAAGCTGGCAATTCCCATCAAAGAAGAAATTGCTACACTTCTTAAAGCAAATTTCATTTCTGAAATCCAATATCCTACCTGGACATCGAATGTTGTGCTGGTAAAAAAGTCGGGAGGAAAATGGCGAATGTGTGTAGATTTCACCAAACATAATAAAGCGTGTCCTAAAGATTGTTACCCTTTGCCTCGGATAAAACTTTTAGTTGATTCTGCGGTTGGGTATTATTTTATGAGCATTCTAGATGCATTCACTGGGTACCATCAAATCAAAATGCACAAGCGCGATATCCCGCATACGTCTTTTATCACAAATGATGGTTGTAATTATTATCTTGTGATGCCTTTCAGCCTCAAGAACGTGGGTGCAACGTACCAGAGAATGATGGACACGGTATTTAAGCATCAAAAAGGGAGGAATCTCAAAGTCTATGTCGATGATCTCCTCTTAAAAAGTAAGACCTTCTCAATACACTTGGAAGTCCTTGTAGAAACGTTCTCTACTCTATGAAGGTTCAAGTTAAAATTGAATCCACTGAAATGTGTGTTCAGAGCGAATAAAGGGAAGTTTCTTGGGCATCTCCTCACTCCTGATGGCCTTGCGCCAAATCCAGATAATGTAAAGGCTATTCTTGATATGGCCCCTCCTCGAAGCCCAAAATAAGTTCAGCAGTTAGGAGGAAGGTTAGCATGCCTAAGTCGATTCATTTCCAAATCAGGGGAGAAAAGTGCTCCATTCTTTGAAACGCTCCGGGGAGGATGCAAATTTGAATGGAATGAGGAGTGCAATAGTGCTTTCGAACAAATAAAGCTGCAATTAAAATCAACCCCTCTACTTCAAAGCCCTCGTGAATGGGAAATGCTATTTCTGTATTTGGGGGTTGGTCCGGACGCGGTAAGCTCTGTCCTCGTCTGGGAGGAGAAATAAAAGTAGTTTCTGATCTACTATGTTTGTCATATTCTCAAAGATGCAAAAACTAGATATTCAATTCTGGAAAAGCTAGCTCTCTCTTTAGTGATGTCAGCTCGCAGACTTTGCCCTTACTTCCAAGCCCATCCTATTCAGGTAGTTTCAGATCATCCCCTAAGAAGTATCTTGGAAAAGCCAGATCACTCGGGAAGATCCAAATGAGCTACCGAGCTGAGCGAGTTTGAGATATATTATATTCCCAGAACAACCATCAAGGCGCAAGTGCTGGAAGATTTCCTAGTAGACACAGCACAGTCTAGTCCTGAATAGGTGGAGAGATCTCCTCTGGCCTGGATTGTCTATGTGGATGGAGCTTCAGGTAGAAACTCCGTGGGAGCCGGAGTTGTTCTGATCAGTCCAAATGGGATCAAACTGGAACAAACTATCAAATTCTTCTTTCCGGTCACGAACAATCATGCAGAGTATGAAGCACTCTTGGCCAGTTTGAGACTTGCAAGGGAGATGGGAATAGAGCACGTACATGTCAAAACTGACTCTCTGGTATTGGCTTCACAATTGCTGGGGAAATACGAAACAAGGGAGCCAATGTTGAGGAAATATTTGCTGCTAGCCAAAGAGGAAATTGGAAAATTCAAATCATTTATCATCGAACATATCCCAAGGACACAGAATGAAGAGGCAGATGAGCTATCAAAGTTTGGTCTTCCATCAGGGGGAGTGACCTTTGAACTTTTCCATCTCGCAACGGAATAAGGAGAGCTAATGCAAGATATCAGCATCCCTCTTGGAAGGATCCCTATGATTTGTTCTTATCAAAAGGGGAGTTCCATCCATATATCAAAGATAGGAGGAGATTTAGAAGAAAGGCAGCTTATTACTGCTTAATGGTAGGAGTATTATACAAAAAGACTATCATCTCTCCTCTGGCAAGATGTGTTTCAGAAGAAGAAGTTCTAGTAATACTCCAGGAAATACATTCAGGTGAATGCGGGAGCCATTCTGGGGAAAAGACTTTAGAGAAGAGATTTAAAGACAGGGGTATTTCTGGCCAACGAGGAGGAAAGATGCTGAAGCATTCGCCAAACGATGTGTATAATGTCAGAAGTTTGCTCCACTTCAACATCTACCAGCTCAGACACTTAGATCGATAATGGCGCCTTGGCCGTTTGCAGTTTGGGTAATGGATCTTATTGGACCTTTTCTGATAGCTAGCAGCCAGCGTCGCTTCATAATTGTCATGATTGATTACTTTAGCAAGTGGATTGAGGCGAAAGCATTGGCCAAAACTACAACACAAGTTATTACAAAAATTATCTGGGGAGAAATCTTTTGCCGGCATGGGATTCCGTTGGCAATTGTCACTGACAATGGTCCTCAGTTCAATAATTCAGAAATGATCAACTTCTGTGACTAGGTGGGAATCGAACTTCAGTTTTCTTCGGTACATCATTCCAGGAGTAATGGCAAGGTGGAGACAGCAAACAAACAAATCCAGCAACTTTTAATGAAGAGAGTTTTGAATCAAAAAGGAAACTTGGCAGATCAACTCCCTTCCATCCTCTGGACTCTCGGGACTACACCATCCTCAGCCACAGGGGAAACGCCATTCAAATTGTCTCATGGCTCGGAGGCAGTCATTCCAGTTGAATTTGAGGTGGTTAGCCCAAGAGTTATGTACGCAAAGCAAGGGAGTGAGGCATGGATAAATTACAATGATGAAGGAATCAAGTGTAGTCTGGATTTAATTGAATAGCTCCAGGATGAAGCTACTATCAGACAAGAAGAGGTGAAAAGGAGAATGATGAAATACTTTGATAAGAACATCAGAGTTAAGCTGTTCGTAGTTGGTGATGCTGTGTTAAAATAAGTAGATGCTGCAGCCAGGACAGGCAATGTCGGAAAACTAAATCCCAGCTGGGTAGGGCCATTCATCATCAAAGAGGTATTGAAGAATGGGGCTTATCGCCTCCAGACAAGTGATGGAGAAAACATCTCACACACCTAGAGCGGTGACGATCTCAAACAATTTTATCCTTAAATGTTTTTCATTTCTTGCATTTTTGGATATTCAATGAGAAGTTACATACTGACACTTTTCCTTGTCTGGTGACTCTTTTATATTTCTTGTATCCCTCACTGAACCTTGGAGACATCACCAAGTTCTGCTTGAACCCCCTCAGATTGTAGTCATTAGCGTAAAACCACGAAGACCACGTGTAGCAGGGAGTTGTCGCACACGTGTAGTGGTAGCTTGCCAATTCCCGTGTGGTGGTCTTCAGAATTTTGTATCCCGACTGGTATCTAACACAAATCTGCATCAAGGGAGGTCTGGATAACTGTTAGATCTATCATGTCCTGAAAGGGATATAGTTACAGCTTTGATGATCTTTCTGAGGAAAGCAATGTTCGCCGCCTAGGCCCACCTGCCCAACTGATCATTTTAGACTGTGACCATCGAATACTCCTAAAGGAACTCTCGAGCGGAGCCTAAAGGTGGCCCACAACTGAGTTGATCTCTGTGAGGAAAGCAATGTTCGCCACCTAGACCCACCTACCCAATTGATCAACTCGGCTTGTAACCCTAGGCTAGAGAGCAGTTGAGTTATCAAAATTTGTACAGCTCTTATGACCACTTGAGGAAAACAATGTTCGCCTCCTAGGCCCACCTGCCCACTTGGTCAACTGAGCCCGTGCTTACTTTTTTCTTTTAAAGAGAATTATCTTTACATCTCTTCTGACCACTTGAGGAAAGCAATGTTCGCAGCCTAGGCCCACCTGCCCACTTGGTCATCTGAGCCTGTAATCATTTTACTTCCTTACGGGAAGTTATTCCTCTTTGATGGTCCTCTAAGACCGTTCGAGAGAAAACAGGTTTTAATAGGTATCGCAGAAACTGGGCGGTTTGATAAATCAAACCGACCGGTTTGGGATAAGCAGGTGTTATATCAGCATAATATGGCTTTTAAGACTAGGAGGTCTAACCCATTAAGCCGCTCGGCTTGAACGAGTAACAACTTAATATACTAACTGATCGATTAGAACGAATCTAACCGTAAAAGCTGGAAAAACAGGTTATCATAAAATGCCATAAGGCAGTGATTCTGACATGGTATCAAGTATAACATTGACCGATCGGTTTCATCAGTCGGCCTATAGTTAATTCAGTCAGCCTTATGGACACTCATTTTATTCGCTTAGTCTGAATCAAGCCGTCCACAGGAAATTGACCAGGAATTATTCTTGCAAGATTAAATATTACTCAAATATTAAATCATTAGTCGCCCGAATTGTATACAGACCACGCGAGCTTATCAATTGTTACCTATACTTACGAGGATGTTTGTGATATCAGGAAGGGTATTCAAATCATTAATCGCCCGGATTGTATACTGATCGTGCGGCTTATTGGTTATTCTCTTGTGGTTTGTAGACATCCATTATCTTATAAACAGCCGTGTGAGTCAATAGATAATCGCGCGACTTGATGTTTCAATCTCAAATATGTGGGACATTAGTTATGAATCGCACATGATGCGTTCAAACCGCACGACTCGTGATCGGGATTCATCTATTATGATTAGCGGCATAGAATTGTGATCGGTTTCCGATTAACTCGCTGGGTCTATTCATTTGAAATTTCTCAGAGCATGAACTCCTATCCGCTCGGATTATATGTTAAACCGCATAACTGTTAGTCAAGATCTATTATTACTGGTGGTTTTTTTATTATGATTAATTCGCCGAGTCAGGATTGAAGTCAAAGTTAAACTGCCCGAGTAGCCTACATAATATTCGGCCAGCTATCTACTTGGCATTCTGAATGCTCAAACTTCTGACCGCCTGGGCTGATATAAAACCGCACGACTTGATTAAAAGGGACTTACAGTTTTAAAGAAAAAAGAGATCACAACATTCACAAGTAAGTCACAAAAGATAGACAGCCGAACAGGTAAAAATTCTCATTCATTTTCAAAATGTATCTTTACATCATTTTAACCGACCGGCTAACAAAATCAAGCCGTCAGTTATACAAGAAAAAAAATCTGAAATACAAAACACTACTCGTGCGCTCTTAGCTTTTTCGCCGCAGGAGAGCTTGAATCGCCTCCACCATCAATGTCAACATCGGGAGAGTAGCCGCCACTGTCCGACGAAGAGCTTAACGAGCTGCTGCTTGAGTCATCATTCAGGTCACCAGTCCGGTCGGCCTCACTTTCGGAGGTACCGGTTTCGGAAGATGAGCCCTTTTCGTCGTCAGCAGCATCCTCATCATCAGCAGCGGCCCCTTGCTCTGCAGCAGTCCTTTCAACCACAAGATCTTCTTTATCCGTGGTGGTTTCATCCTCGCCGTCGGCAGCTTCTTCCAAACTACTGGATTCGGCCTTGTCATTTCCTTTGACCATGCGGTTTATCTCTTCAAGTTTATCCTTCAGGCCGGGATAGAGATTCGAGAAGGTGCAATCCTCGAGACCCGCAGAAAGGCCGTCCCGATCTCTCAGGCAGTTTAAGGCACCGTCGATCCCCTTGGCTACATGGGGAAACACCTCGTCTTGGAAGGCCAAATTATCCATGACGTACTGATTTTGTAAGAAGAAAAGGGTTAGATTGCACGGTTTGAGGAAAACAAACCGCACAAGTATTTATCAGATGACTTACCGCCACGATTTCCGTTAACCGGGCGATCTCCTAAGCTTGCTTGGTGTTTTTCTTCTTTAAGTATGTGTGGGATGAAATTAGATGCTTGTATGACAGGGCCATAAAATGATTAGCCGCAAAGCCCCATGCATCGGCTTGTGCTGCCACTCTGGAAAGCTCCTCCTCCAGAACATTTTTCAACTTCTTCAGTGTTTTTCGGCCATACATAGCAGCACAGGCGGCTACGGCTAATGCATGGCGGCTGACTTTCTTTCTCCCCCAGTATGGGAGCACGGTTGACACTTGCACGCAATCCCCATCCTGATGCAAGAGGATTGTCGGGTTGCCCCGCAGATCTCTTGGATTGCTGCAGGAGAAAAGAAGCTCGAACTCGCCTGAGGAAGCTGAGCCATCCTCCTCAGATGATTGCGGTTTGCTTTTCCTCTGCCGCTTCTCTTACTGGGTCAGAACTGGGCCGGCCGGGCTGACCATCTTGTTCTTTGGAACGATGACGACGGCTGCAAAGCAATGTTAAAAGTTTAATAAGGCAGTTCGCGCTGTCACAAAGCAGCGATTTGTTAGAAACTTACTATCTTCAGGTCGGATATCCTCCAACTCTGAGAACAGCGGGATGTAATGGTTTTCATCAAGCCGCTCGTTCTAAAAAAACTGGAAGGTGTCCAGCTCGGTCTTTCCGATATTGACTGTTTGGAAGGCCGCCTCGTTCCGTACCTGCGGATTGACTTGCAACATCCCGAGATGCCTTCGAACATGACATACCTCTCCGACCAGCTCGAGACTTTGTTCGCCAGGTTGACGACTATCAGCCCCCGGCATCCAAAGTAAAGATTCCCTCTGAAGATCTAGGTTCTGGCGTCCGGGATAGTTCGCACGGAGAAAAATTTTCTGAAGAGGTCGATGGAAAACTGGACCCGTTCAGACCGCAGGTATGAGATGAAGCTGTAAATGGAAGCTATGGCGTTCGACGGGAGTTGTCCGGACATAACCCCGTAATGATCAAAGATGGTAATGACTTCAAGGGGCAGTGGAAACTTGAAGCCGTTTTTGAAATGGTCAATGGGGACAACGATCTGAGTGGAAGAGGAAGAGTTAATCCGCTCGTTATGCAAGGGAAGCCGCGCGAGCAGATTACTCCTGGCCATGTGTTTCTTAATGAAGTCATCCAACTCAGCCTTAGTTATACGACATTCCTTGTGATCCGCAGAATGGAATGCAAGCACTGCGTCAGTTCGGACGACTTGGACCTTGTCAGACCGGTTCGACTTTTTCTTAGCCCTCGCCATTTGAAAGTCGATGACTGAACCTCCAGAATGGTTTCTACTTATAGAACCAACGATCTACAAATAGTAAAACCATGCTGCGGATATGTGATCTAACCGCGTGGTCAGCAACCTACATGGTTAGTTTCACAGAAGAATGCTATGAACTATACACACAAGTCGCCGGCATGCAGACATCAAAAATATTCTAAAATATCACACAACAAGGATCAATGGTTTGCATATAGCCAAGTCAAACTGCGACTAAGCTCATTTAATCACGCAGCCTGAAACCTATATATTTATGAAATTAAAATAGTAGAAAAGCTGAGGCTGAGCACCACAAGCCGCGCGGTCAGCAGCCTGCATCATCATATTATTTGAGTTCAACATAATAACCTCAAGCATACATCATAATTATTCAAACACAATCCGAAGGATAATATTCTAGAAATTTAAAGCAGTTCGGATAATATTCTAGAAATTTAAAGGCACAGACCGTAATTATTCAAACACAATCCGAAGGGATTATATGAATATTAAACAAATATCCAACAATCAGACTATCCAAAGGATCAAATAAATAATATTACAGATACTATCTTCAAGCTAAAGCTGCTCACGGCTGGCGATGCTCAGGAGAGGGGATTTCTCGATGAAGCTGCGTGACCTAGTCGCTGTTTTGGGTAAGAAGACTATATTTTTGACTTGAATGATAGTGAAGATGATTGATCATGCTATGAAGCTGCGCGACATCCCACTCTACCCGCACAGCGAGAATCATACGAGCAGGAGGAAACATGGCAGCCTCATCAATCATGGGATCAGTTGCCCTAACTGGGGGGGGGGGATTTGAGGTCCCCCCAACAGCCGGGTGGCTCGATATTTGCATCCTCTCATCATTAACGGGTCGCCGGCTTCCACCGACTTCCCTAGTCAAACTTATATATTTTTCTTGGTAATATCTGCAATCACCGTCAAGCTTCAAGACTGTCTTCTTCTCCTTATCGAGCCGTACGGTTAAAGCAACTTTCTATTCCGTCAGCGCTTTTTCTTTCCCCAGCTGCGCCTTCCTCTCGACCTCTAGAGCAGTTTGAGCGGCTTCCACCTGAGCTTCAAGCACCTTCTCCTTCTCCAGCCGTGTCTTCTTCTCGGCCTCCACAGTAGTCCGAGCGGCCTCCTCCCAGCTTTCGAGCTCCTTCATCTTCCCTTCCAAGTCACTAAGAAGGCTCTAGAGGTTGGCCAACTCCTCCTGCACAGAATTTGAGTTCTGTGCGAAGCTTGACACCTGAGAGGGCAGCGGAGGCAGGCTAGATAAGATGTCGCCTGGCTTCATAACTTGTTCTGGTTTATCTGCAAGTAACCGCGCGGTTAGCTCGATCGGAAGCGGATAATACAACGTAAAAAATTACAAGATTAATGCCTTATTACACAGGCTGCCTCAGCTGCTCCGGGTCCATTCTCCAGTGTTGTTCACTCCATAATCTCTCGTTATTCCTTCGTCTAATAGCAGAGGTTTGAATCATCAATGGGAAAAAGCTCGGCGGCGGATTTAATAATAAGTCATTTTGCCTTTTCGAGGCCGCGGAATGAAGAAGCGGACAGGGTTATAGCCCGCACCGCGCTTACCTTGTGCAAAAGGATCGGGAAGCTGCGGTTTATCCAGAGCCCACCTCCTCTCCTCCGCCTTTTCCTTCATCAAACGCAGCCCATTCATTTCCGAGGCATCCCCCTTTGGCGCGGACTCTTCAGTTTTGGCCGCATCCTCGCCAGGAGTGTCAGCTCGGCTCGAAGTCACATGGTTGTTAAGAAGCTTGTCTTGCTTCTCGTAGCCATCCATGCCATTGAGGATGTCGTTGAGCGACATGCTATTCGCAGAGTCTTGAAGCAAACCGTCCATCTTGGCAGAAGGGGTGGCCGGCTCTTCAACTTCTTCCTTCACGCGCGGGTTGCTCTAGAGGCAGGCCTCTGCTGGTTTCTTGAAGATTTCTTTGTTTTTGGACCTCAATTTCCTGACCTTCCTCGCTATTCTTTCGGCCGCTATCTCAGTACTCTTCCTTTTCTTCTTACCTAACTCCTGCTTCGCCTGTTGAGAGGGGCTGTAGTTATCATCAACCACCACCAAAGAAGTGGTCAACCCGCCCGGTTTCGGGGAGTTGACCACCCCTTCTTCCCCCTCATTTATCTTTAGAATGGGATTCCCAGAAGGGGAGATTTCAATGCCAAAGGAAGCGGCTTCACAAGCCTTCGATGTGGCGTTACTTGAGCCCTATTTATCAGAAGGGGCGGGCTCCCCGGTCTTCGGCAGGGAGGTGCTTGGGTTCATCTTATAGGAGGGTACCGGTGGATCAGTCGGAGGTTATTTTGAACTACCCTCTTCGGGCTCCTCGGGCACCTTTGGGGTTGTCAACTCCACAGCAGGTTTTGAGCTACCCGCTGTGGGCTTCCCAGATCGGCTACTTTTATATCGATGCCTTTTCTTCCAGTCTTCCTCTTTCTTTCGGTCTCCACCTTTGTCCACGTGGACATGGAGTGTATCCAGGAAAGCCATTCTAATCAAGAAGGTACCAATTTGCAAAATCTTAACCGCAAGCGATGAGTAGTGCCCCGTGATTTCGAAGGAGTTATGCAGAGTGGAGAGCTCTCTGGCTTTCTTATAGACTTTAGAACAAAATGGGCGCGGTCTCCGGCTAGAACTGATATTTTCGAAATTTCCTCGAGATTTGAAAATATACGGGGATTATGTTTACCCAGAAGACCGCTACCTAAATAGTGCCTCTCTCAGACCGTGCGGTTTGATGTTTCAAAACGCATAGCTCCAGAACCAAGGGGTCTCTCGGCCCAGCATGAACCAAGCAGGGCGGTCTGCCAGTCTCCAAACCGCTCCTAGGAATTAAGACTGCCAAGGCTCAAGTCCAAAAGGCAAGACGTGGTCTCAGGTCAGAGGCCGCCATGGACTGCTCCATGGCCTTGATCGCAACGTATTTCAACCCCGGCCAGTTCAGATCGGTTGCTCAAGATGCCAAGCCACGTGGCTTTTTTCTTTTTCCTTTCTGTATCCCGTCACCCCTTGCACGATTCTCCTGTATCCAGGCAGGCGGTTATTTTATCCCTGCCCAGGCCCCCAAGCCTATAAATAGGGGAGGTGACATTCCCAGACACGCACACTCGAATCCTGGA